>CM062814.1:611271079-613860246 GCA_031772625.1 Pinus tabuliformis | reverse complement strand
TAGCGTATATTCATTTGAGAGAGACAAAAAATACTTGTGAACATTTGATAAAAATGAATTTATAATATCTGGTCTCTTTGTACCGCAATCTGGTGAGAGCTCTCTATAGTACTTAACTATTACTCACCACCTTGATATTACCTATGTTGTGAATCAGGTTTGGCAATTTATACATGTTCCTACCATTGCTTATATGGTTGTTGTCAAACGTATTCTTCGGTATCTAAAAGGTACCCTTGGGTTTGGTCTCACTTTTGTTGCTCAGTTTTCAATGTATCTAACTTCATTTTCAGATGCCAACTAGGTTGGTAATCATGATGACTGAATGTTTAAAAGACTTACCAATAGGGAAAGGAGTTAATCATTATAATACTAATTGTCTTAATTAGTCATTAGATGCGATGACTCACCTAGATATTATATATGTTGTCACAAAAAAAAAATAAAATCTATTTAATAATCAAACTTCACCTAACCTATTTCCTCAACCATGATTAGGAGAATAAGGTTCACTCTCTATGAACATGATTAGATAGATAAGGATTCACTCCATGTATGAAATATCATTGATACACATTTATTCCATCTTTCGATTGGAAAAATAACAATCCAAAGTTTTAATCAAGAACGTACTATACAAGACTCCAACTACCTATAGAAAAATAGGTATAACGATCTCTTGGTAACTTCCAACTCAATTACAACGAACCTGTTACCCTTTATAGTCCAGATGAAAGATAATTCTCCAAATCTAGATATTAACCATCAGAACATAGAATGCACAATCCTGTGTAGATTTATAAGTTTAACGAATAATTATAAGTACCATGAAGTAACGATAACTACCTGACATTAGATATTTGTAATAGAGAATATTGCGACGATTTGAATTAGAAAAAGTGTTGTCACACTTTTGACAATTGAGCTCTTTATTCGAGAAAGCAAGATTTCCTTTGCTATTTTTACCCATGATATTGTTGTCTTGTTTCAAACCTGGACTATTGAGTGAGATGTCATGTATATGTCATTCTAAAGTGATCTATTAAGAGCAATTTCATGGCTATCTATCAATCACTTTATTATAAATAATTGGCCTCCTTTTGTCATAAGCAAAATTAGAGATACGACCAAAGGTGAGCCCTTAAGAACTTGCCCATCTAAAGTGTATCGACCTACACAGACACATAGCCTAACTCTACCACCTAACATAGGCTTGACTCTCTAGGGTGTGTTCTTCAATTTCGTGAAAAAAAAAATACATACTAAACTCGTTTTAGCGAGATTTGTGTGGGTAATGAAAGAGGCAAGGAATGAGATGAATACTTTCTGTGGCATGAGAATGACTAAGAGGAACACTTGTTGCCTTACTGAATTTATCAGAAAGGTTGACTCATTTCCCTCATTAAATAATAAATTGAAATGAAATGATGGCCTCTTGTTGAATGAATTGCTAGTGGATGGCATGCTTATTGTAAACACCATATTTTTCGTCGCTTATGTGCGAGTTTGAGATGTAATCTGGAAAGAATATAAGCTCACAACTCAATAATTTAGTACATAATGAGATATTCATGAATTGGATTGAAGGGCTTCACATGGAGAGAGAGAGAACATCGGTGCACAAACGCTTGATAACCATTGATGACGTAAACCCCACCCACAGGTAAGCTCGCATTCAAGTAAAATTGGCTGGTGACTTTCTTTCAATATATCAATGCGACTTCTTTTTCCATTTCTAGACGTTCTACGACAAATTCCTCCTCCTGAATGATGATTAGATATTTATGGTACTTATCGAGTGCTTCCTCCCACCAACAAGTGCCAACAACGGTCCTATATATTATATACGCTTCAAGATCCATTAAGAGATGCTAAATAATAATTACTTATAGAAAAAGTGTCATATCATCCACATAAATTTTTATCTTCACGACTAGATCCGATAGGTAAAACACAAAACTAGTAGTGAGCCGCAACAATAGCAAAGGCGTATGGCACAATGGTTTCCTCCTAGTTTCCTCCTAGTTGTATCCTAGTATAACCACCCCTCCCACATTTACCCAATTTCATCGATCTGCCAAGGTAAACATGAGTTGAAGAGTTACTATGACATGACCCGACCTCCAAGCTTCATTTAAGGATGTGGAGTTGACAAACTGACCTCAAACTGTCAACTCACTTCATCCCTCAGGGCTACAAGACACCGAGGGGTCAAATATCCAACTTAGGTGACCAAACCTTGATCTAGGGCTCCTTTTCACACAACTTAACCCCAACCATCATGCATGATAAGGCCCCTATGTTGTTGAAGGCCTCCAACCGCACTCACAAGCCTGCTTGAGCGTGGCTGTGATCCAAATTATCCAGTTCAGAGGGTGCGGTCTCGAGATCTAAGGCACAATTCCAGGTCATTCTCCATGCCATTGCCAATAACTTCCTGAGACTTTTGAGAATCATAAATAACACAACAAGAAGGCTACACATTCAAACTTAGAGGCATAACTTGACCTAGACTACCTAGAACATAACAAACATTTTGTCAAACAGATGGAAAACATGTAAGCTACAGGTCATGAATGCATATCTGATCATAATATTCTGAGATTCACTTGAGAATCACCAAGAAGACCCTATTCCCTCTTCACATAGCTATAACAACAGTTATTAGTCCATATATTCATCAACTGATCAATAGCTAAATAATTCATGACAAGAGCCATAAATGATACACATCATATAACCAGCAAATAAGCAACATAGAACCCATGGAAACTCAGCCATAATATTGCCAACATAATCGCTACAAATATACATGAATCACAATGGAAGAATAACTCTTATTAACATATGAAAATACCAACCAAGTCAGGGACTTCCATGTACCACCTGATCATAGATTGGGCTGAACCACATCTCTCTTTCAGCCAATCACCCCTGCGCCATATTCCAAGCATGAATGTGCGATCTCATGGAATAATCAAGACAAGCCAAACCAAGGCTTCCATAGGCCAAACCACCTCAAGCCTCAACTAGTGATTCCATCTCACGGTTGAACATCACTAGCACCAACCAAATCGGTCTCTACCTAAGGTGTCCAGGGATACAGGAACTAGTAACTCAATCCACATCCTTCCAGTGCTGTAGAGCGTTTGTCCAAACCGACTCTAGGGACTAGTAATTCAACCCCTGACAGGATCTAGAGCGTTTATCCCAACCTAGGCTCCAGGACTAATAGCACAAACCAAATTGTTCCAGGGCTTCCAGAGCATTTGTTCCAACCCACATCCATAAGGAATTATGGGAACCAACCAGAAAACAATCAAGTGGGAAACCCACAATACCATGTCTATCCAGGAAATGGAAAGGCAAGGTTAAAATCACTGTCAATTGAGGCATATCTCTATGCCAATGACAACACATAACAAAAAAAGCACATGCATATACCATGCATTCATAAATCAATAAGGAAATCACATGTAGCCTCTTACCTGCAAAGAAATCCATTTGTAGTTGTTGATCCACCTGTTCCCTTTCGCTTTCCTTCTTTCCTTTGCCTTCTCTCTCCAAATCCAAGTGAGTACTAGGGTGCTCCAAGCATGCTCCAAGAATGCTCCTTCATTTTTTCTTGAATTTTCCCCACATGAAAATTTGTGACTGTTAAGAAACCAGCTCACAAAAAGATAGAAAAGATAGATCGACGACTTCAGAATGAGCCTCTTCGAGGGGGCAACCTCATTTACATTACACAATCTTGGATGATACAAATGACAAAACCTCCTTTCTATATATAGGAGTCTAAAGGGTCACAATATAATAAAAGCCGACACAACAATAATAATATAAAGGAAAACCAATAACAATAGTGGGCTTCTATGGGGCACAATAATAACAATATGGGGACAATAGGGGCACACCAATAAAAATGAGGGCTACAATGACAATAGTAATAGGGGAATCACTAGTATTATAGGGACCTAACATGCCCCTCTCCTTCAAAAAAGTGTTGTCCTCAACGCTTGAGTAGTTCTGGATGTTTCTGTATAAAATTCTCATCCTCCCATGTGGAATCTTCAGCGGGTAAGTTCTTCCACTTGACGAGCACTAGTAGAAAATGGTGAAATTAGTGACTAGGTGACTAAAAAAGTTAGTCACCACAACTTTTCCAAGTGAAATACTACAAAAAATTAACAATATTAAAAGACCCAACTAAAAACAACTAGCATAAATGACTATTTTAATCACTAGTTAAAATATACGACTAGATAATAATATAATCATTTAAAATTGCATTATCTTAACTAGTGTTAATTCACTTAACTATTTCTCATTCTCACATATGGTTACCACTCTTCCATTGAAACATATTAATAGTGGCCATTTTAAGTGCACAACTTTAGAGTTGTGTACCATAATAGCTATAATGATAAGATGGGCATAATGCTCAATGCACTTATGATATTTTTATCTTTATTAATTTAATTGTCACTTTTACTATTTTTTATAATTTATTAATGATGTGGTATTTTTATATTTAGATATTTGTTTATGATGCTTATTTTTATTCTTGATGTACTTGTGATATTTTTAAATTATTTGAAGCAACAATTATTTTTAATTATTTTTATTACATGTTATTGATGATTTGAACATTTATTTTTACCTTAATTGATGTAACAATTTCTTTTTTACTATTTTTATTTTATGGTATTAATTATATTTATACTTTTATTTTATGGTATTAATTATATTTATACTTACATATGAATGTTTATTTATAATGTTTAGTTTTATCTATATGATAAATGCAATACATTTTGGACTATTAAAATTTTACTTTATTATTTAAAAAAATCACCTTGTTAATGAATTTTTATATAGATATATTTTTTTGGGTTAGTGAAATTGAACTTGTCAATAATGTTATTGTGTTTTTATATTTTAAAAATGCAAGGTTTTATGGGCTATTGGAAAATATTGAAAGATTTATGTAATGTTTAAAAAAATATTATATTATTAAAGTATTTTATATATGTAATTAAGTAATGGAAGGAAAAAAAATTGGAATTTTTTTAGTTTATTTAGTAAAAATTTTAAAAGTTATAAGTCCAAATTGTTTAATTTGCAAAATTCTAGCATGTTAATATACAAAATCTATTTATACATTCAAAATTATATTTTAAATAACAAAATATACAATTTTAGTTAAAATTGTATAGCTAATACCAAATAAAATAAACTATTTTATTTATTAATTAAATTAACACTCTCTTATATCTATCTATCTATATATATAATTCATAACCTGTTAATTTTGATACACTATACTAAATGCAGCCATTGAAAATTTTTTATTGGACAATTGGACATTGGGACTTATGACCGTCCAATAAATCAATTAAGAAATAAAAAAACTAAACATGATGTATTAAAAAAATAATCAACATAAATTCAGATTATATAATAAGTAGATAATACATACAAATCCCCATAGCAAAGATGTATTAAACATACCAAATAAATCTAATGAGCAAAGATGTATTAAACATACCAAATAAATCTAATAATTTAAAAAATCATAATGAGTACCTCCAGACGTTCGATTTTGCATGAAATAGTCCTAAAATAGTTACTACTTGTTTGCATTCATTATGATGAGTACACAGACGTTCGATTTTGCAGAAAACAGTTGTAAAGATTGTTGGTATACCTGTTTGCATTCATTCATTTACTGTTATACCTGTTTGGTATAACAGTTATAAAGATTAGAAAACAGTTCATCTCAGCAAGGTAGCTTCAGGCCGTTGTTTCGAAAAGCAAAAGAAAATATCAGAAGGAAAAGGTAGAGAACAGTATTTTTTGTCATTGAATGGTTGCTGCATCCTCCATATCTAGATTTTATGAAAGATAAGCACTCATGCATTTTGATGGGTAGGAGAACGGTAGTCACAATATTGTAATCTTTGACAAATTTGGTAGGGATTCTGTTTAATGCTGGTTTGGAATTTCTGATCAAAGTTCATTGAAACAGCTAGATTTTGAAATTTCTATAAGGTAATAGAAAGAGACCTTATGTCATTCGATAAGAATAAAATTTGAATTTTGAACGCCCTTTATACAGCGTTTGATGATCATTTTAATTGTATCTTCCGGAGGTTTTGCGATTTATAAGAATGGATGGTGTGTGTATATTTTTGGCCGGCACTGAACTCTACAAAAAACAGTACCCACATTTAAGGTATGGTGCTAGTTACAGGATTTTTTATAATCAAATACAAAATGTTGGTGAGATTGTTTATATTTTGAATAAATTCATATCGACATAGTATTTCTTTTTTGCAAATCGGATGTTTCATTTTCTGAGTTAGTTATTCAAAATGTTGGTGAGATTGTTTATATTTTGAATAAATTCATATCGACATAGTATTTCTTTTTTTGAAATCGGGTGTTTAATTTTCTGAGTTAGTTATTTTGGTTTCTTAGAGTTTGTTACCTAATGCAGTTCTGAGATGATATGCAGTTCTGAGATGATTAGCATGTTTAATTTATGATTAATAGAGATGATTAGCATGTTTAATTTAGAGATAATTAGCATGTTTAATTTATGACCAATATACTTAACCTATAGCTTGAATAGAGACTCTCGAAATCATTCAAAAATGTCATCCAACCTCGACCACCCCAATCCTTAGCATAAATAAATTGCTTATTAATCACTTTGTATCCTTAGCATAGATAGATTGTTTATTAATCACTTTGTTTTAATCACAGTATTCCAACTTCACTTTAAAAAGAAAGGAAAATAAAGACATGCAGAAGAAATAAGAATAAAATTTTGCAGTTTAATAATAGATTTATTATTTTTTCATCTAAATGCGTGACGGGTCTGGCAACTCGAACGAACTAACCTTGTTTCCACTGCCATATGGAACCGCCATGTAGGTACACCTT
The DNA here is from genome assembly GCA_031772625.1 of Pinus tabuliformis. Lineage (NCBI taxonomy): Eukaryota > Viridiplantae > Streptophyta > Pinopsida > Pinales > Pinaceae > Pinus > Pinus tabuliformis. The sequence continues at coordinate 613,853,298 of CM062814.1, read as the reverse complement.
GACTTGATCAAAGATTAGCAATGGGATAATACAAACTAGGTGTCTATTCTGATCTTACCCTTCTGCGAAATTGATAAAGTCCCACTTGGGCTCTTTCATTATCACTATGCGTCAACACTGGTGGCAACCAAACTTGTTCCCCTTCCTTTTTGGGAAAGAAATCCATGGTGGAATGACTTCTAGCCACCTTCAGTTACCTCACATTGTTCGTTGCCAAACAAATTCGGTAGTATAACCAGTTATATCTAGATATCATTTGTAAAAATAAGTTAAAAATAATTAATATTATTTTGTATTAATGGAGAAAATGGTTACATTGTTGTAACGTTCTCCCTAGTTTAGGATTAGTTCCTAAAGTTTAGGGGTTTGGGTGCAACTTCCTAATTCCTAGTATTGTATTTAATGATGTAATCTTTCATTGATGAATAATAGAGTGTACGAGAGTGATCTCTCTGTTTTGTGAGTGTAGTCTCCAGGTGTAGGCCACACTTGAGAGCTACATCTCCTTCTTTTCAATTCTGTTCACATTTTATCTTGGTATCAGAGCTCAAATTGGGTGAGCCTGATCTTTTATCACCTTCATGGCTGAAGTGTCTTTGTAGCTAGCTTGCCTGTGTGGTAGAATTGCCTGTGTGGCTTGAAGTGCCTTTGTGGCCACGTGTATACAAGAGCTCTGTGCTCAATTGAGCAGGTGGACTACAGAACACTTGGCTCGGACTCGGATATTTTTTTTTTAGTAGAAAGGAGATTGGAGCGCTTTTCGCGCTGACAGTAGCGCCAGGAGGGGCAATTGGCACGATTATTTGCGGATTAATCACGCCAGAGCGCCATAACACCTGATTGGCTCAGAATTTTACGGATTAATCGCGCCAGCAAAATTACTCTAAGCGATTTTAAATTGGCGCGGGCTTTTCGCTCGGAAAAGCGTCGATACACAGGAGGACGCGTCAATATTCCTTCAAGGGGATCTGTGGGAAGCCTCAACTTCATTTGGCGGTTTGCAAGGGGTGCAGATCGGCAAAGTTGCAGATCTATCCGGGAGAGGCAGATCGGATCAATTTTGATCAGATCAATTCCTCAGCTGTATTGAAAACACCGAATTTGCTCATTGGAGCGGGATTGCCAGACATTGTAGATCGGTGGCAGAGGTGACAGATCGATCTGACAGGTATTTATTTTTTTTTGTTGGGCAGATTCATTTTGTAGATCTGGTAAGAATGAGTAATACGATGGAATCTTACCTTAATGAGTCTGGTAAACTTGATGGATCTAACTTCACGAATTGGAAGTTTAAGATCCAGACCTTGCTTGAGGGTGCGAATGCTTGGTCCATAGTTACAGGCGATGAGCAGAAGCCGAACGCAGGGCCACAGGAGCAAGATTGGGAAAAATGAGAGAACAAGGTCAAAGTCTTGTTGAAGATGTCTGTGAAAGACAATGTTATTGCGCACATCAGAGACTGTAAAATGTCCGTGGACATCTGGACGAAAATAAAAACCTGTATCAGACCCAGAACACAAGCCGAGTCTTGGCACTTAAAAGCAATCTATTTTCAATGAGGATGGACGAAAGGGAGACTGCTACTGCATTTGTTGTGTGAATTAAAGATGTGAAAGACGGATTGGGGGCCATCGGAGTGACGGTGTCTGATGAAGATCTTGTTGCAATCACAATGAACAGGATGCGAGATGAATTTCAAATGTTCATCACTGGACTGTCGGCAAGGGAGAAAGCACCCACATTTGATGATCTCACAGGGATCTTGCAGCAAGAGGAGGAGCAGCGACATAACTTGAACCCCTAGAGTGATGATCTTGCGCTGATGGCGAAACGACGATCATTCAAAGGAAAGCAATCAAAGCAGCATTCAAAGCAGAAAGGAGGAACATCACATAAGAATTCACATTCTCATAAAGGTATGCTTGCAAATCATTCTGAAAAGAAACTTTATTATTGTGGAAAGAAGGGTCATATACAGAGTGAATGTTATAAGAAGTAGGCTGATGATGAAAAGAGGAGGCAAGCAAATGCAAATCACAGAGGATAGTTTGTTGAAGAAGAAGACTTCAGACATGAATTTTGACTGTTCACAGTCGACTGTGCCCTTTCAGCATCTAATGAGGACGATATTTGGTGTGTCGATTCTGGAGCATCCTCTCACATGACAGGTAAAAAGGAATTTTTTGATAGTCTTGAAGAAAGTATAAATGGATCAAAAATATACCTAGGATATGATAGTGGATACGAGATTAAAGGTTATGGGGTGATTTCAATTAAGTTACCAAATGGAAAAATTAGTCACCTTACAAATTTTTTATATGTACCTGGAATTAAGAAAAATCTGATATCTGTATCCATGATGGCTGATCAAGATATGCAAGTCAAGTTCTTCAAGACTCATTGTGTGATAAAGGATTGCAGGAATGAAATAGTTGCAACAGGCATGCGAGTTGGAAGCCTATACAGACTGGATGCAAAAAGTATACCAAAGCAAGCCATGGTTGCAGGAGGATCGACAGCCGAACAACTCTGGCATCAGAGGTTTGGTCATTTGAATTTGCAGGACCTCATGTTATTGCAGAAGAAAGGTATGGTTGAGGGACTCCCTATCTTTCGTAATATTCAGTTAAATTGTGATGGTTGTGCCTTAGGAAAAATGCATAGAGAACAGTTTCTTGTGCATGATAGGAGGAAGGAAACATATATTTTAGAACTAGTGAACACTGATGTATGCGGACCAATGCAGAAAAGGTCGCTAGGAGGAGCATATTATTTTCTGTTATTTACTGATGACTGCACTAGATATTCATGGGTTTATTTTTTGAACAAGAAAAGCCAGACTTTCCAGTGCTTTATAGAATTTAAAACCTTGGTGGAAAAACAGTTTGGTAAGAGTACAAAAATTCTCCGATCTGATCAAGGGGGAGAATACAAGCTAAGGGAATTCATGAAATTCTGCAAATCTCACCGGATTGTTTAGCAGTATACAGTGCCACACACACCACAGCAGAATGGAGTTGCAGAGCGGAAAAACAGAACCTTGGTGGAGTGCGCAAGGAGCATGCTACAAGGTAAGGGTCTGTCTAATAGTCTTTGGGCAGAAGCTATCAACACTGCTGTATATTTGAAGAACAGAAGTCCTACCAGGTATCTTGGCTTCAAAACCCCTTTTGAAGCTCTATATGGATTTAAACCAGCAGTAAACCATCTAAGAGTATTTGGGTCAAAAGAATTTGCCCATATACCCAAAGCTAATAGGAAGAAATTAGACCCTAAAGCAATTAGATGCATCTTTGTTGGTTATGGCACAGAATTTAAAGCATATAAATTATTCAATCCTGAGTCTCGTAAGACATTTGCAAGCAGGGATGTAGTGTTTCATGAATAGGTACAGGAAAGGAAAGATGACGTTGGTGATGATTGGCACATTCCATTGTTGTTGGAGGAAAGCAGCGAGGATGAAAGAGAGCAGGAGCAGAAAGAAGAGCAAAAAGAAGAACAACAAGAAGGTGATAATGCAAGCCCAGTTATAGCAGAAGAAAACAAATTTGAGGTATGTCCCCTACCAAGGAGATCAGGTAGGAAGACTCAATTACCATTAAAATTGAGAAATATGCTTTGATGTCAAAGGTTTTGAACATTATAGAACCCTCTAATTACAAAGAAGCTAGTCAATTTAAGGAATGAAGAGCTGCAATGAATGAAGAGATGGAATCAATTCTTAGAAATGATACTTGGGATTTAGTTGAACTGCCTAAGAATAAAACACCCATAGGATGTAAATGGCTATTTAAACCAAAAATGAATGCAGACGAAAGCATAGAGAAATTAAAAGCTAGGCTGGTTGCAAAAGGATATTCACAGCAGGAAGGTATAGATTTTGATGATACTTTTGCACCTGTAGCAAAGTTAAATAAAATCAGAATGCTTATTGCTTTAGCTACTAAATGTAATTGGGAATTACACTAGCTTGATGTTAAATCTGCATTTTTAAATGGTGATTTAAAAGATGAAATTTACTTAGTACAACCAGAAGGATTTGTAAAGTAGGGGCAAGAACATCTTGTTTGCATATTGAAAAAGGCTTTATATGGTTTAAAGCAAGCACCCAGGTCTTGGTACGAAAAGTTTGATTCTTTCTTTATAGAGCATGGTTTCCATAGAAGTTTAAATGACCCAAATTTGTATACCAAGTACAATAATCAGGGGCAGATTATTTTGATTTCTTTGTATGTGGATGACATGATTATAACAGGAAATGCAGATGATTTAATCAGAGGAATCAAAAGGCTTATGGCACAAGTTTTTGAGATGAAAGATCTCGGAAGCCTTCACTACTGTCTGGGATTAGAAGTATGTAGAGATACTGGGCAAACTTTTCTTACCCAAGGGAAGTATGCCAGAAATCTGTTGGAAAAGTTTGGTATGGATCAGTGTAGATCAGCAGTGACACCTTTGCAGTAGAATCTGAAATTGAGCAGTGACGATGGCACTAAAGAGGTTGATTCCACAATGTACAGACAACTGGTTGGCAGCTTGATATATCTTACAACAACCAGACCTAACTTGGCATACTCTGTTAATGTGTTGAGCCAATTCATGTCGAAACCGCTTGAAAGTCACTGGGTAGCAGCAAAAAGCGTGTTGAGGTATCTTTGTGGTACTGTTAATTATGATATTTTATACACTGATGTATTCTGATGTTACTCTAGCAGGTTTTTCAGACTCAGACTGGGCAGGTAACTTGGATGATCGGAGGTCCATCACAGGTTACGCATTCAACATAGGATCCGGGGTCATAGCATGGAGCAGCAAGAAGCAGAATACTGTAGCCTTGTCATCATGTGAAGCTGAGTATCAAGCATTGTGTGCAACGACGTGTGAAGCAATCTGGTTGAGAAGGCTTCTCAAAGATGCAGGAAAAGAACAGAAGAATCCCACTTCCATCAAAAGCAACAACCAGAGCACCATTAAATTGGCATACAATCCAGTGTTTCACAAAAACACCAAACATATAGACACTCAGTTCCATTTTGTTAGAGAGAAAATACAGTCAAAAGAAATTGCTGTTGAATATTGTAAAACTTGTGACAATTTGGTTGATATTTTTACAAAGCCACTTGCACGTGTGAAATTTGAATTGTTTAGAAGGATGCTAGGAGTCCAGGAGAACCCTTTCTCCATTAAGGGGGGGAGTTAAAAAATAATTAATATTATTTTGTATTAATGGAGAAAATGGTTACATTGTTGTAACGTTCTCCGTAGTTTAGGATTAGTTCCTAAAGTTTAGGGGTTTGGGTGCAACTTCCTAATTCCTAGTATTGTATTTAATGATGTAATATTTCATTGATGAATAATAGAGTGTACGAGAGTGATCTCTCTGTTTTGTGAGTGTAGTCTCCAGGTGCAGGCCACACCTGAGAGCTACATCTCCTTCTTTTCAATTCTGTTCACATTTTATCTAAATACACATTGATTCCAGGAGTATCCCCATTTCTCTTTTGCGTGGGAACATTGTTGCTCAAACATCCCCACCTTTCCCAACCTAGAGTTTTGGGTCAAACTCGAGAATCTGGAATTTGTGAAAAAACTGGATATGGAACAATTTTCCTTACTGACTTATGATAGGGAAGGTTATCCCCTAGTATTTATTCCCCTCAATTCCTGAGTATAGGTCACTCAGGACTAGGACCTTCCCTGAGCTCAAGACTAGGTGGTAAATCGAATTCAAATGGTCACTGACACAAGGTACTTTCCTTGTTTGCTGACATTTTCAACCTGTTGTGGCAAATGCATGAGAATCACTGACACTTTCAACTTGTTGTGGAAAATGCATGAGAATTAGTGGAACTTTCGAATATTCATTGGCATTCATGCATGAGAAATATCCAAACATGGTTTCCTTCCATTTCTACCTATAAATGCTCATGCAAAAGTTACTTCGACATTTTTGCGTGTTTCTGTGTGGTAGAAAGTTACCTTTTGACGTGTGTCCATATGATGTGGTAAAGATCATCTATCAGAATTATGTTTTGATCTATATTAGTCAAGATATATACCCATTGCGGTTAATATGGGTTCGACAATAACATATTTAGGCATGCCCACTGCTCCAAGAAAGAGACACTAGCGTATATTCATTTGAGAGAGACAAAAAATACTTGTGAACATTTGATAAAAATGAATTTATAATATCTGGTGTCTCTTTATATCGCAATCTAGTGAGAGCTCTCGATAGTACTTAACTATTACTGACCTTGATATTACCTATGTTGTGAATCAGGTTTGGCAATTTATGCATGCTCCTACCATGGTTTATAGGGTTGTTTTCAAACGTATTTTTCAATATCTAAAAGGTACCCTTGGGTTTGGTCTCACTTTTGTTGCTCGGTTTTCAATTCATATAACTTCAATTTCAGATGCCAACTAGGTTGGTAACCTTGATGACTGAATGTTTAAAAGACTTACCTAATAAGGGAAGGAGTTAGTGATTATAATACTGAATGCCTTAATTAGTCATTAGAAGGGATGATTGACCCAGATATTATATATGTTGCCATTAAAAAACAAACCCAAATCAACTGAATAATCAAGCTTCACCTAACCCATTTCCTCAACCATGATAGGGAGAATAAGGTTCACTCTTGATGAACATGATTAGATAGATAAGGATTCATTCAAGGTATGAAATATCACTGGTACACATTTATTCCATCTTTCGATTGGAAAAATAACAGTCCAAAGTGTGGATCAAGAACACACTATACATGACTCCAACTACCTATAGAAAAAATAGGTATAACGATCTCTTGGTAACTTCTAGCTCAATTACAACCAACCTCTTACCCTTTATAGGAACATACTATACATTACGCCAACTACCTATAGAAAAAATAGGTATAATGATCTCTTGGTAACTTCTAGCTCAATTACAATCAACCTCTTACCCTTTATAGTCCAGATGAAAGATAATTCTCCAAACCTACATATTAACCATCAGAACATAGAATGCACAATCCTGTGTAGATTTATCAAGTTTAACGAATAATTATAAGTACCATGAAGTAATGATAACTATCTCACATTAGATATTTTTTTAACGAATAATTATAAGTACCATGAAGTAACGGTAACTATCTCACATTAGATATTTGTAATAGAGAATACTGCAATGATTTGAATTAGAAAAAGTGTTGTCACACTTTTTGACAATTGAGCTCTTTATTCGAGAAAGCAAGATCTCCTCTGCTATTTTTACCCATGAAATTGTTGTCTTGTTTCAAACTTGAAGTATTGAGTGAGATGTCATGTATATGTCATTCCAAAGTGATCTATTAAGATAAATTTCATGGCTATCTATGAATCACTTTATTATAAATAATTTGCCTCCTTCACTGATAAGAAAAATTTGAGATACCACCAAAGGTGAGCCCTTAAGGCCTTGCCCATCTAAAGTGTATCGACCTAGACAGACACGTAGCCTAATTCTACCACCTAACACAGGCTTGACTCTCTAGGGTGTGTTCTTCAATTTCATGAAAAAATATACATACTAAGCTCATTTTAGCGAGTTTTGTGTGGGTAATGAAAGAGGCAAGGAATGAGAGGAATACTTTCTATGGCTCGAGAATGACCGAGAGGAACACTTGTTGCCTTACCGAAGTTCCGGGAAAGGTTGACTCCTTTCCCTCATTGAATAATAAATTGAAATGAAATGATGGCCTCCTGTTGAATGAATTGCTAGTGGATGACATGCTTATTATAAACACCATATTTTTCGTCGCTCATGTGCTAGTTTGAGATGCAATCCGGAAAGAATATAAGATCACAACTCAATAATTTAGTACATAATGAGATATTCATGAATTGGATCGAAAGGGTTCACATGGAGAGAGATATAACATCAGTGCACGAACGTTTGATAACCATTGATGACGTAAACCCCACTCACAGGTAAGCTCGCATTCAAGTAAAATTGGCTGGTGACTTTCTTTCAATATATCAATGCGACTTCTTTTTCCATTTCCAGACATTCTGCAACAAATTCCTTGTCTTGAATGATTATTAGATATTTATGGTATTTATCGAGTGTTTCCTCCCACCAACAAGTGCCAACAAAGGTCCTATATATTATATACGCTTCAAGATCCATTCTAAGATGCTAAAGCATAATTACTTATAAAAAAAAGTGCCATATCATCCACATAAATTTTGGTCTATAGGACTAGATCTGATGCAGGATCATCCTGCTCATAATATTATTTTACATTTGGTTGAACTAGGGGGGTGTTGTTTTTAGTTATTTTTAAGAATCTTGTATAAATTGAGTGGAAATCTATGTGTGAGGCTTCCAGTTGTGAAATATTCTCAACAATGTGAGAATATCAGGGATAATTAATGTGTGTAGATCTTGTAGAAATCTTAGGGATTATGAGATCCTTGAATAGGAATTAGTTGAGTGATTTATGGAGAATATTATGGATTTAGAATAATCCATAACTATGTACTTATTTCTATAAATATAATCCTACGAGGAGAGTGTGGGGGAGAGATTTTTTAGACAGAGTTAGAGTATTAGAGAAAGCTAAGAAAATGAGAGAACAGATCAGAGCACGAGATGTTTTGTACATATATGTAAATACTTCGTGAATGAAAGAGTTTTAGTGTTTAAAGCTTGTTTCAGTGTGTTTCTTTTACTATGTATTGATTCTTTAATCTTAGGTTGAATCCCCTGTGATTACACTGAACTGTAAGTAGTCAGATATGTTTTAAGGTCACAAACGTATAATTTAGAGACGAGATAAATGCAGCGTAAGTGCTAAATTTTGGTGGAACGAAGAAACCCCAATAAAAGTCCCAGAGTTGATCACAACCGTCCGATTAGCAGATCCGATAGATCTAAGGGTTATCGCATGCCAACAAGCGCAAGCATTAAAAGAATAGAAAAGCGGTCTTCGAAGGTGAAAGATGTTTCTTGCACGGTCTCAAGGTGGTAAGCTGTGTTTGGAAAATTCACGTGATTCCACTTAGCAACTGACACATAGCACGAGAAAACTGCTTTTCTTGCGTGTTCTCGGCTTGTTAACCATCGCGCACTAATCCACATGAGATTACGCATTGACTGTTGGATCAATTGGCATTGATCAATGGTGGAGAATTAACGCAATAAAGGTTTGTGGAATGACGGATGTGACAGGGTATTAAACTGTAGTTTTATTTCTTTTCGGTTCTGCGTGATAATTGAAGTTTTTGCGTATTCCAGGTAAATAAAGGAATTACGCTGTTATAGTAGAATAACGATATTAAAGGTTTAAAGGGGAATTTAAATTGTTTTGAGTTCCGCTAAAGAGGTCGAGGTCCGATAATTTAAAATTCCCGATATGTGTTTCAATGTAGTTTCACCCCATCATCATTTGGTATCAGAGCAGAAGAAGATTTTGCGTGAGTTATGATTAATTTTCAATGTTAGTATTTATAATTTTGTGTAGAGAAATAGTAGGGGAAGGTGAGAAGACTTGCAGCAGCTTAGAGCAAGGAGTGCTCATATGGTTCCAGAGGAGAGAACCAGAGAAATGCTAACAGACTAAGCTCAGAGGAGAAAAGCTTGGTGAGGCATATGTAGCAAGAAGGAGACTTGTACTGTAGAGGTTGATTGCAGCTTACAAGTCAAAGCTATTAGGAATGCCAGAAAGCATATGACAAGGAAAATCAGAGGTGCAACGGAAGCAAAGGAAAAAACAGAGGAGTCAGTTTTAGAATTTGATTGAGGTAAATATTTTCTTTTATTTGAGTTTGAAGAATTAGTGAAGTTGAACATGGAGAAACTTAAGAAAGGTTCAAATAAATGTCAGATGAGTCATGAAGAGCATAGGAAAATTATTGCAGAGATGAAAGCAGAATTGGATATACTAGAGTAATGGTTTCAAAAGAAAGAGAATGAAGGCCGAAGACATGGATAGAGAATAAGAAAACGAGTCAAGTAGAATCTATTGCAACAGAAATGGAATGCTATGTTGATGAACAAACTTGAACAAATACATATTGCTTTGTTGGAGAAGGAGAGACTCATAGAATTGAGTCACACCAAAGAGGATTTGTTGAAAACCAGAAATTCCATGGTGGGAATTTGGTCCTTAAAGCATCAAAAGAGACCAAAAGGTCTGATATTTTTAAAACTAATAGTTTGTCTGTGAATGCAGGTATGCAATTTGTTGCTATAGAGACAACCAATGACCATTGTTATGATCAAGAAGTCTTTTGTGAACTTGAAGGAAATTGGGATGATTGTTCTTCATTCCATGAAGTTGAGTATGCAGCTCAATTGGAGAAAGAAGCAGCAGACAAAGAGACAGAAGCCAAAGAAGTTGAGACCAGAGAACCCGTGACAAATGAAGGAATGGACACCATAGAGAACATCAACTTTGTTGATGTGATTAGCAAAGAGGAATTACTCCTAGAGCATGGTGGAGAAAATTGTAATAGATCATCATTGATCCATCATGTGATCAATGATATATATAATTTGGTTGACAGTGTGAGTGATGGTGAGCTTTTTTATTTAGCTCTTATTAAGACTACCGAGTCAGCTGATAAACCTATGGGCGCTAATGTAAATCTAGTTCGAGATTCTTTTAAAGTCTGGAAACCAGGAAAATGTGCAATCAAGTTTAATAATTCTCTGAAGATATTATTCTGTGAATTTAAAGCCAGACTACATGACGAAGTTATTCCTTTAAAGGACCATCAACAAAACAGAGTTTGAAATCTTGGAGGATACAAGTCATTGAGACTTGTAGCTATCACATTACTACAGAAAAGTGATAGACCTCATAGACAGGAGTCTATGATTTTTTTTTCTACATCGGGAGTCTGATGCAGGGGCATCTTGCTCATAATATTATTGTACATTTGGTTGAATTATGGGGGTGATGTTTTTAGTTATTTTTAAGAATCTTGTATAAATTGAGTGGAAATCTATGTGTGAGGCTTCCAGTTGTGAAATACTCTCAACTATGTGAGAATATGAGAATATTAGGGATAATTAATGTGTGTAGATCTTGTAGAAATCTTAGGGATTATGAGGTCCTCGAATAGGAATTAGTTGAGTGATTTATGGAGAAGATTATGGATTTAGAATAATCCATCACTATGAACTTATTTCTATAAATATATTCTTGCGAGGAGAGTGTGGGGGAGAGAGTTTTTAGACAGAGTTAGAGTGTTAGAGAAAGCTAAGAAAAGGAAAGAATAGATTAGAGCACAAGATGTTCTGTACATATATGTAAGTACTTCGTGAATGAAAGAGTTTTAGTGGTTAAAGCTTGTTTTAGTGTGTTTCTTTTATTATGTGATTGATTCTTTAATCGTAGGCTGAATCCTCTGTAATTACATTGAACTGTAAGTAGCCGAATATGTTTTAAGGTCACAAACATATAATTTAGAGATAGGCTAAATGCAGTGGAAGTGCTAAATTTTGGTGGAATGAAGAAACCTGGGAGTAGATCACAACCATCCAATCAACAGATTGATAGACCTATGGGTTATCATGTGCCAACAAGCGTGGACGTTAAAAGAATAGAAAAGTGGTCTTTGAAGGTGAAAGTTTTTTCTCGCGTGGGCTCAAGGTGGTAAGTTGTATTTTGAAAATTCACGCGATTCCACTTAGCAGCCGACACATAGCACGAGAAAACTATTTTTCTCGCGTGCTCTCTGCTTGTTAACCATTGCGCACTAATCCACACGAGATTATGCATCGACCGTTGGATCAAGTGGGATTGATCAATGGTGGAGATCATCTGATTAGTTTGCGAGCGGGAAGGCGATAACCATCGGATTGAGTGTTGTGATTGACGGCGGAGAATTAATGCAATAAAGGTTTGTGGAATAAAGGACGTGACAGGGTATTAAAATGCAATTTTATTTCTTTTTGGTTCCGCGTGATAATTGAAGTTTTTGTGTGTTCCGGATAAATAAAGGAATTCTACTATTATAGCATAATAACAATATTAAAGGTTTAAACGGGAATTTAAATTGTTTTGAGTTCATATAAAGAGGTCGGGGTCCGATAATTTAATTAAACAAAGGTTTATTTAATTTAAAATTCTCGATATGTGTTTTGATGTATTTTCACCCCATCATCAAGATCCGATAGGTCGAACACAAAACTAGTAGTGATCCGTAACAATAGCAAAGGTGTATAGCATAATGGTTTCCTCCTAGTTGTATCCTAGTGTAACCAACCCTCCCACATTTACCCAATTTCACTGATCTGCCAAGGTAAACATGAGATGAAGAGTTACTATGACATGAACCGACCTCCAATCTTGATTTAAGGATGTGGGGTTGACAAACTGACCTCAAACTGTTAACTCACTTCATCCCTAAGGGATACAAGACAGCCAGGGGCCAAATAACCACCCTAGGTGACCAAACCCTGATCTAGGGCTCCTTTTCACACCACTTAACCCCAAACCTCATGTATGACAAGGCCCCTATGTTGTTGAAGGCCTCCAACCGCATTCACAATCCTGCTTGAGTGTGGTTGTGATCCAAATTATCCAGTTCAGAGGGTGCGGTCCCGAGATCTAAGGCACAATTCCAGGTCATTCTCCAGGCCATTGCTGATAACTTCCTGAGACTTCTGAGAATCATAAATAACATAAAAACAAGCCTACACATTCAAACTTAGATGCATAACTTGACCTAGACTTCTTAGAACATAACATACATTTTTTCAAACACATGGAAAACATATAAGCTACAGGTCATGAATGCATATCTGATCATAATAGTCTGAGATTCACCTGATAATCACCAAGAAGACCCTATTCCTTCTTCACATAGCTGCAACAACAGTTATTAGTCCATATATTCATCAACTGATCAATAGCTAAATAATTCATGACAAGAGCCATAAATGATACACATCATATAACCAGCAAATAAGCAACATAGAACCCATGGAAATTCAACCATAATATTTCCAATATAATCGCTGAAAATATACATTAATCACAATAGAAGAATAACTCTTATTAACATATGAAAATGCCAACCAAGTCAGGGACTTCCATGTACCACCTGATCATAGATTGGGCTAAACCAAATCTCTCTTTCAGACCCCTGTGCCATATTCCAAGCATGAACGTGTGATCTCATGGAATAATCAAGACAAGCCAAACTAGGGCTTCCAACTAGTGATTCCATCTCATGGTTGAACATCACTAGTACCAACCAAATTGTTCCCTATCCAAGTTGTCCAGGGCTATAGGAACTAGTAACTCAACCCACATCCTTCTAGGGATGTAGAGCATTTGTCCAAATTGGTTCTAGGGACTAGTAATTCAACCCACGAAGGGCTCCAGATAGTTTATGCCAACCCAGGCTCCAAGACTAGTAACATAACCCAAATTGTTCCAGGGCTTCCAGAGCATTTGTTTCAACCCACAACCATAAGGAATTATGGGAACCAACCAGAAAAAAATCAAGTGGAAAACCCACAACATGATGTCTATCCAGGAAATGGAAAGGCAAGTTTAAAAACAATGTCAATCGAGACATATCTCTATGGCAATGAAAACACATAACAAAAAAATCATATGCATATACCATGCATCCATGAATCAATAAGGAAATCACACATGTAACCTATTACCTGCAAAGAAATTGAGTTGTAGTTGTTGATCCACTTGTTCCCTTTCGCTTTCTTTCTTTCCTTTGCCTTCTTTCTCCAAATCCAAGTGAGTACTAGGGTGCTCCAAGCATGCTCCAATAATTCTCCTTCATTTTTTCTTGAATTTTCCTCACAAGAAAATTTGTGACTGTTACGAAACCAGCTCACAAAAAGATCAAAAAGATAGATCAACGACTTCAGAATGAGCCTCTTCGAGGGGGTAACCTTGTTTAAATTACACAAATGAACAATTCTTGGATGATGCAAATGACAAAACCTCCTTTCTATATATAGGATTCTAAGGGGTCACAATATAATGAAAGCCGACATAACAATAATAATATAAAGGCACAACAATAACAATAGTGGGCTTCTATGGGGCACAATAATAACAATATGAGGACAATAGGGGCACAACAATAAAAATAAGGGCTACAATGATAATAGTAATGGGGAAAACACAAGTATTATAGAGACCTAACATGCTCCTTTCCTTCAAAAACTTGTTGTCTTCAACGCTTGAGTAGTTCTGAATGCTTCTTTATAAAATTCTCATCTTCCCATGTGGAATCTTCAGTGGGTAAGTTCTTCCACTTGACGAGATACTCCTAAATTGATCGATTTCGTAGCTGTCGAGTTCTTGTTTCTGTGACTGCTTCAGGTTCCAATATGATTTTTCCTTCCTCATCAAGTTTTGGCAATATTGTTTGAACTGGGAGCTTGTCACCGATAACCTTCTTCAAGAATGAAACATGGAAAACTGGGTGCATTTGAGAAGCTGCAGGAAGCTCCAATTTGTATGCCATAGTACCAATCTTTTGCAACACCTTGTACGGACCATAATACTTTGGTGATAATTTCTTATCCTTATTATCTTGATTGAGGTACATTTTTTTATATGTTTGTATCCATAGAAATACCCAGTCACCTACATCAAAACTTCTTTCGCTGCGATGTTGATTTTCTTGTTGTTTCATTCTATTGTGTGTCAAAGTTAGGTTATCCTTTAAGAGTTGGAGAACTTGTTGTTGATGCTCGATGTGATATTCCACTGCTTGAACATTAGAATTTTCTCTTAAATATGATGTGATGGACGGTGGGTGATATCCATAAAGTGCCATAAATGGGGTCATTTTTACTGCAGTATGGAAGGAAGTGTTATACCACCATTCAGCCAGAGACAACCATTTGACCCATTGTGTTTGTTTATCAGATTCAAAGCAACGAAGATATCCTTCCAAACATTTGTTTACTATCTCAGTTTTCCCATTAGATTGAGGATGATAAGATGAACTATGAGCTAACTGAGTACCAATGAAAGAAAATAATTTTGTCCAAAAATTTCCAGTGAAAATGGGATCTCTGTTGCTTACAATAATCTTTGGGTTTCCATGTAGCTTTTAAATTGTTTTCATAAATGCAATAGAAATTTTATTGGCTTTAAATGGATGAGATAATGCACAAAAGTGTGCATTCTTGGTAAGTTTGTCAACTACCACCATGATGACACTCTTTCCTTCGGACTTGGGTAAACCTATGATAAAATTAATTGAAACCTCCTCCCAACGTTGACCTGGAATGGATAAAGGTTGTAATAAACCTGAGGTCTAAATTGTTTCAACTTTATTTTGTTGGAAAACCAAACATTCCACCGCAAACTTTTTAATATCAGATTTAAGGCCATCCAAAAAGAATTCCTTCTTAACCCTGTGTTAAGGTTTTAAAAATCCAAAGTGCCCTCCTAAGGGAGAGGTGTGAAATTCCATTAGAATATTTTGTTTGAGTTGGGAATTCTGACATAGGTATAAGTGATCTTTCAACCATAACAAATCATTTTTCCAGCGAAATGTATCAGATGTATTGGGATCTTGTTGTAACTTTTGAATGAGTGCCCACACTTCTTCATCATTCTTCCATTCATCTCTTACTTCATTTATCCAATCTGTTTGGATAATAGAAATGACACAAAGCAATTCTTCCACATCCTCATCCTTTCTTGAGAGTGCATCTGCCACAACATTTTGCTTCCCTTTTTTGTAGATGATTTCAAAGTCATAACCCAACATATTTGTGACCCATTTTTGTTGCTCTTTTGAAGATAATCTTTGTTCTAAAAAGTATTTAAGACTATCATGATCCATTTTTACCTTGAAGTGTCTTCCCATTAGGTAGGCTCACCATTTCTTATGTGCATGTAGTATTGCCAACATTTCCTTCTCATAAATAGCTTTGTGTAAATACTTGCCTTTGATTAGATGACTTTCGAAAGCAATGGGTATTTCTTCTTGCATTAAAAGAACACCAATTCCATTTCTTGAGGCATCACATTCCACAATAAAGGTTTTTGTGAAGTCTGACGTAGCTAAGACCGGTTCTTGTGTTAGGTCCCTATATTACTAGTGTACAACCCCTTATTGTTATTAGTACAACCCCCTTATTATATTTTTGTGCCCATGTAGTCCCCATATTGCTATTATTGTGCCCCATAGAAGCCCACTAATGTCATTATTGTGCCCTTACATTATTATCTTTATGTCGGCTCTCATTATATTATGATCCCTTAGACTCCTATATATAGAAAGGAGGTCTTGTTATTTGTATCATCCAAGAATTGATCATTTGTGTAATGTAAAGGAGGTTTCCCCCTCGAAGAGGCTGAATTCTAAGGCGTTCATCTATATCTTCTATCTTTTTATGAGCTGGTTTCATAACATTTGGTATCAGAGCTTTGGATTCTAGGGTTTCGCTGCTCCAAAACAGGACAGCGTGGCATTTTCTCTATAACTTCTTTTCTACAATGTTTCAGAATTCTAAAAAAAAACAATTTGAGAAGAAATCATGCTAAATCTTACATCTGAATTTCAGAATTTGTCTCCCTATATTTTCGGATATATGATCTGCGAAAGTTAGGGTTTTTGCAAGCTCCAGAATTTCATCTAAAACAGGCCATTGTGGAATTTTTGCTATAACATTTTCTCTACAAAGTTTCAAAAGCTAAAGAAAAAACCCATTTGAGAGGAAATACATTTGAAGCTGGAGTCCGAATTACAGATCTTGTCCCGCTATATTTTCAGATATATGATCTAAGGATGTTAGGGTTTTTGCAGACTCCCGAATTACATCCTAAACAGGTAACCTTGGGAAAATCATCATAACTTTCTCTCTGAGCATCAGATTGAAATTTTTTCAGAAGTTACAAAAAGAGGACAGACTGTATTTCTTTTGGGTATAATTCTTGGAACCTAAGGTTGAAACAGTGACACATGGAACATCGTACAATTTCACTCTACTGAACTAGTATATAATTAGGTTATTGTGGGAGATTGGGAATAAAGTATTCTTCGGGAATCCAATTGCAATCAGACTTGCAGAGTTAGAAAGAGGCCTCAGAGGGCTATTAGAGGCTAAAATTTCTCAACTTAAAGCTCCAAAATTACAGAGTTAGTCGTTTCAAGATTGAGCCTCTAAAATCAAGAAAAAGCGAGATGAGGAAGTTTGATGGCAAGGATCTGGTAAATTTGATACTACAGATGGAGAAATATTTTGATCTACATGGTGTACCAGTATTACAAAAGGTGCGTATTGCATCTAATTATTTAGAAGAAAATCAATTTTTATGGCATAAAGGGCATTGTTCTCATAAACCACTTGTTACGTGGTCAATTTTCATGGAGGAAATGATAGCACATTATGAGGATACAAAGAGAAACACCTTCTTTAGCCAATTGATAAATCTAAAAAAAAAGGGTTCAATGGAAGAGCACATTGAGGACTTTCAAAAATTGAATATAAGGGTAAACGATATTCCAGAGAAGCAAAGGATTGAAGTCTTCATATGGACTTTAAAGGATAACATTCAACATGAGGTTCATCTTTGGGAACCTAATTCATTGGAGAAGGCATTCAGGTTGGCAAGAAAAATTGAAAGCGAAATTATGGAAACAAGGAAGCCCACCACTCACAACTATAAATATGGAAGTGTTTTTTCTCCTAGTCTTCCACAACCTACAAGGTTTACACCACAACAATTTGAAGAAAAAAGAGAAAGAGGGCTTTGTTACATTTGTGATAGAAAATACACTAAAGGTCATAAGTGTGCTGAGAAGAAATTATTTTACATAGATTATGAAGAGGAGGAAGAAAAGGATCAAGAAACATCAAAAGAAGAGGATATACATTAGGAACCAACCCTAGAGAAAGAAGAAATGAATCCGACCATATCTTGTAAAGCATTGGCAAGAATTACCACTCCTCAAACTCGCAAGATAGAAGGACATATCAAGAAGAAAAAGGTTCAACAAGTGAAATATCACATCGAGAAAGAAGAAATGAATCTGACCATATCTTGTAATGCATTGGCCAAAATTATCACTCTTCAAACTATCAAGATAGAAGGACATATTAAGAAGAAACATGTTGAAGAAGTGAAAGATCACATCAAGCATCAAGAAATGAATCCAACCATATCTTGTAATGCATTGGAAGAAATTATGACTTCTCAAACTCTCAAGATAGAAGGACATATCAAAAAGAAAAATATTCAAGCAGTGAAAGATCACATCCAACATCAATAACAAGTTCTCCAAATTTTAAAGGATAATGCCACTTTGGTACAGAATCAAATGAAACAACAGGCAAATCAACATCGTAGTGAAATCAGTTTTGAAGTAGGCGATTGCGTATTTTTACGGCTACATCTCAGGCAAGCTATTTATGAGAAGGAAATGTTGGCAATACTACATGCACTTAAGAAATGGAAACCTTACCTAATGGGAAGACACTTCAAGGTAAAAATGGATCAGGATAGTCTTAAATACTTTTTAGAACAAAGATTATCTTTAGAAGAACAGAAAAAATGGGTCACAAATATGTTGGGTTATGACTTTGAAATCATCTACAAAAAAGGGAAGTAAAATGTTATTGCAGATGCACTCTCAAGAAAGGATGAGAATGTGGAAGCATTGTCTTGTAATATTTCTATTATCCAACCAGATTCAATAAATGAAGCAAGGGATGAATGGAAGAAGGACGAAGAAGTGTCGTCACTCATTCAAAAGTTGCAGAAGATCTCAGTTCAATCAATATTTCCAGAACTTGACGAGGAAGGAAAAATCATATTGGAGCCTGGAGTAGTCATAGAAACAAGAACCCGATAGCTACGAAATCGATCAATTTCAGAGTATCTCATCAAGTGGAAGAACTTACCCACTAAAGATTCCACATGTGAGGACAAGAATTTTATATAGAAGCATTGAAAACTACTCAAGCATTAAGGACAACACTTTTTTAAGGAGAGGGGAATGTTAGGTCCGTATACTATTAGTGTAACCCCTTATTGTTATTAGTACAACCCCCTTATTATATTTTTGTGCCCATGTAGTCCCCATATTGTTATTAGTGTGCCCCATAGAAGCCCACCAATGTTATTATTGTGCCCTTACATTATTATTGTTATGTCGGCTCTTATTATATTATGATCCCTTAGACTCCTATATAAGAAAGGAGGTCTTGTCATTTGTATCATCCAAGAATTGTTCATTTGTGTAACGTAAAGGAGGTTTCCCCCTTGAAGAGGCTGAATTCTAAGGCATTCATCTACATTTTCTATCTTTTTGTGAGATGGTTTCATAGCATCTTGGCACATTGCCTCTTTAAGATGTTCAAAGGTCTTTGTTGCTTCTAGAGTCCATAAAAATGCATCTTTCTTCAATAATGTTGTTAGAGATGTTGTTATTCTCCCATAATTCTTAACAAACTTGCGATAATACCTTGTTAACCTGAGAAATCCTCGCAGATGCTTAATGGATGTGGGGATTTTCCATTCCTTAATAGATTTAATTTTGCTAGGGTCTACCTTAGCACCTACATGAGATACAATATGACCTAGATATTCCACCTCTTGTACAACAAAGAAAAATTTGGAGATTTTTGCATATAATTGTTTCTCCTCGAATAGTTTGAGCACTATGTCAACATGTTCAACATGATCCTTCCATCACTTGCTATAGATTAGTATATCATCAAAAAATACTAACACAAATTTTCTAAGGGTTTGAAAATGGAATTCATCAAACCTTGAAATGTAGAAGGTGCATTGGTAAGGCCAAAAGGCATGATCAAAAATTCATAATGACCCTCATGTTTTTCTAAATGTTCTTTTCAGAATGTCTTAAGTCTTCATTCTGATTTGATGATATCCTGAACGAAGATCCAACTTGGTGAAGTAAATTGATCCATGCAATTCATCAATAGTTCGTCAATGACAGGAATGGGAAATTTATCTTTAATATTGAGCTTGTGGAGCTCTCTATAATTCAGACACATGTACCATGATCCATCCTTCTTATGCACCAACACTATTGGAGCAAAGAAAAAAGTTGACTAGGTTGAATTATACCAGCCTCTAGCATTTCTGCAACCATACGTTCAATTTCACTCTTTTGGGAATAGGGATATTTGTAAAGCCTGATGTTTGGAGGAACACTTCTTGGAATCAAATGAATAGCATGATCATGATCATGGATAGGTAAGAGACCTTTGGGAGTCTCAAATACCTTGGAATGATTTTCCAAGTCTTTTTGGATATCTGGAGAAATAGATGATTTCAATGTGGAAACCTCTAGTGAACATTATTGTGCAATTATGCCTCGTTGTTCTTTTTTTAGAAGCTTTGTCATTCCATTAGAGCTGATTATCTTTCTTGGTTTCCCTACGATATCTCTTAATTGAACTTCCTTTCCTTTCGAAGAAAATTTCATGAAAAGTTCTTGAAAATTAAAAGCTATTGTACCCAAGGATTGTAGCCATTAGAATCCTAGTACAACATCAGCACCACCCACTCGAATTGAAATCATTGGGCTATTAAATACATATTATCCCATGGATAGCTTGATATTATGGAACTTTCTAGAGCAATTTATGGTTCCTCCACTTGCAATCATCACTTGACACTATGGTGCTAGATATATGAAGCAATTCAATTCCTTGGCTATCTTACAATGAATAAAATTATGGGTATTGCCCGAATCAATCAACACTATTACCTTTTTCTTCTTGATATGTCCTTCTATATTGATAGTCTGAGGAGTGGTAATTCCAGCCAATGCATTACAAGATATGGTCGGATTCATTTATTCTTTCTCTAGGGTTTTTTCCTAGTGTATATACTCTTCTTTTGATGTTTCTTATTCCTTTTCTTCCTTCTCTTCACAAACTATGTAAAATAATTTCTTCTCATCACACTTATGACCTTTATTGTATTTGTTATCACAACTGTAACAAATCCCTTTTTCTATTTTTTCTTCCAATTGTTGGGGTGTCAATCTTGTAGTTATGGAAGGCTAGGGGAACAACACTTCCATCCTTATAGTTGTGAGTGGTAGGCTTCCTTGTTTCCATAATTTTTCTTTCCATTTTTCTTGCCAACTTGAATCCCTTCTCCAATGAGTCAGTTTCCCAAAGGCAAACCTCATGGTAGATGTTATCATTTAAATTCCTTATGAACACATCAATCCTATGCTCCTCTGGAATATCTTTTACCCTTATATTCATTTTGTGGAAGTCCTCAATGTGCTCCATCATTGAACCCTTTTTTTTAGGTTTATCAATTGGCTAAAAAAATTGTTTCTTTTTGTATCCTCATAATGTGCTATCATTTCTTCTGTAAAAATTTCCCAAGTGACAATTTGTTTACGAGAGAAAAGCCATTGATACTATACAAACTGATTTGGTTCCAAATATAAAGCTGCAATGCATACCTTTTGTGTGTTTTGCACATTATGGAAATCGAAATATCACGTCATCTGTAGTATCCATGTTACGAGATCCTTGCCACCAAACTTCCTCATATTGATCTTTGGAACATGGTGGGTTTTCAATCCAAAGTTAGAGTCTATGAAATCATGATTAACATTTATTTTGTTCTCATCATGAGTTTCTTTTACTACCCTTTCACCATTAGTAAGCATTTCTTGTAGCAACTTAGTCAAATCTATCTTCAAATATTCCATGTCGCCTTTCATTTTTTCTTCTATACCATCAATCTTAGCACCCATGCCATTCATCTTAGCTTCCACGCCTTTCTTTAAATTATCAATCCGCTTCTGTTACCTTTTGTGAGAGTGAAATTTGTTGCACTTGGTCTCGTAATTTTGATATATCATGTTGCATTTCTTCCTCTTCTTTATGAGTCATGCTATAGATTTCTAGTTGCTTACTATGTGTTTCCATTTTCTTTCTTTGGGGCATGAATTAATGACAATTATTTTTCACTATGCCCCTTGAACTTCAAACTAATTTTTCAACTGAAACTTATGCAAAATTTTAAAAATACTACACACCTTTTTTCACTTTGTAGAAGCTCAATATTGAATATGTTGCATATCTATAATTGTGGATCTCGAAGGTTTGAAATTGCTTCCTACAGTAGCCCTCTGAGTCCTCTTTCCAATGCGACTTGTCTGATCAAAATTGGATTATCCAAGGAAGAGTTATTCACACTATCCCAAGATGACCTGACTATATAAATTTTCAGTAGAGCGAACTTGTACGATGTGCCACATGTCACTGTTTCGACCTTCGGATCTAAAAAATATACACAACAAACTAAAAAATTCATGCTCTTTTTGTAATTTCTTATGAAATTTCAATCTGATGCTTAGAGAGAAAGTTATGATGATTTTTTCAAGGTCACATGTTTCAAATGTAATTCGGGAGTCTGCAAAAAACCCTAACTTCCTCAGATCATATCTCCAAAAATATAGCGAGAAAAGATGTGAAGTTTGGACCCGAGGTTCAGAATGATTTTGGCTCAAAAGGTTTTTTTTTTTTAGCTTCTAAAACTTTGTATAAAAAAACTTTATAGAGTAAATTCCACGATGATCTGTTTGGAGCAGCAAAACCCTAGAATCCAAAGCTCTGATACCAAATGTTAAGAAACCAGCTCACAAAAAGATAGAAAAAATAGATCAACGACTTCAGAATTAGCCTCTTCGAAGGGGAAACCTCCTTTACATTAAAAAAATGAACACTTCTTGGATGATACAAATGACAAAACCTCATTTCTATATATAGGAGTGTAAGGGGTTACAATATAATCAAAGTCGACAATAATAATAATATAAGGGCACAACAATAACAATAGTGGGCTTCTATGGGGCACAATAATAACAATATGGGGACAATAGGGGCACGACAATAACAATAAGGGCTACAATGACAATAGTAATGGGGGAATCACTAGTATTATAGGGACCTAACGGTGACCTGTCATCGCCATTTTATTTTATTTTCCTTTATTTCACAAATAAAATGCTAAGTAATGCCTCTTTCTCTTATCCAATACCTTTTCAAATTTCGATAGCCATAAATTAATCACCAATGATACCCATCACTATGTTTTTCCCAAAATTTAACTTCAATTACATGCCCCATGACCTTGGTATTTTTTTTATTTACATAGGAAATCAACCAGGTGATGTTACAAACCTCTCCCGCTTGGGGGAACACCATCCTCAGTGTTAAATGACACTTGTGAATCCGAAAAGCACATTCTTTCCATGGATCTTATAACACAACTCGATCCAACATTTACATCATATCATACTACTAAGACCATGACCATCATAACATGAACACCATACCGCTTATTGGAGCTTTATAGCACAGCTCGGTGTGGTATTTACATACATATTCATATGCACAAACCCACACAACATCAACACATTTACCATAATACATCCAATCAACTGTCGATAGAGAAGGATACATAACCCACATTTGATGATCCATCTCCCATGTAGCTTCATGTAGCTTTCAAAGTGTTTCCAATGCACTTTAATTTGCTTGGTTACTCGATTTCAGAGCATGAACATCTTTCGCTACAAAATGCAGTGAGGTTCCGACTGGAATTCTCCTGGCTCCACCTGCAATATAGACCAGTCAATTATATGATAAACATCCTTCACATACTTTTTAAGTAATGAAACATGAAAAACATCCTTCACATACTTTTTAAGTAATGAAACATGAAAAACATCATGGACTTTCACATTTGGCAGTAGTGCAAATCGGTAGGCTACTGGTCCAATCCTCTCAAGGATCTAGAAAAGCCCACAATAACAAGGTGTTAGCTTAGCACATGATCCAATCCTGAAGGATCACTTCTTAGGCTTGATGCACAAGTACAATGTTCCCCAAACCAGAACTCCTTAAATTCCCTGTGTTGATCTAGACAACTCTTTTGCATGTTCTGTGTTGCCTTTAGATTCTTCTTGATAACCTGCTTTTCCTTTTCCATCTCTGCTAACATGTCCGGTCCAACCAAAACTATGTTCACTATATCACTGCATCTTATAGGAGAATTAAAACTCTGCACATAATTTACCTTAAACAGACACATCCTCAAGGATCCCTCATACCCATTATTTAAGAAAACTTTACTAGTGGTATATACTCTTCCCACTTCTACATCCTCAACATATCATAAATAATATTTATTAACTCTTTCTATCTGTCCATCTGCCTATGGACGATAAGTTGTATTGTCTCTCCCCAAATCTGCAAAAAATGATATCCAAAATCTGGAAGTGAACTTGGCCTCTTTGTCAGATATAATATTCTTAGGAATATCATGCAATATCACTATGTTCCTGGTGAAAATCTAAGCTACCTCACTATCTGAATTAGTAGACTTCATTGAAATGAAGTGAGATACCTTTGTCAACCTTTCAACCACCACCATAATGGAATCATGCTGTCTAGATATCCTCGACAAAAATGTAATGAAATCCATGGAAATAACCTCCCATTTCCACTTTGGAATCAGAATCGAGTGTAATAAACTACCTGGATGCTTGCACTTTGCTTTTACTTGTTGACAATATAAACACCTTACGACGAACTCAACCACCTCTTTCTTTAGATTTGACCAATAATATAACATATTCATAATTTTTAGAGTCTTTGATATCCCAAGTGACCTGAATATGGATTGACATGAAATTCCCTCAAGATAAGCTTCTTGATCTCGTTGTTGCCCAACACATAGATCCTATCCCTAAATCTCACCCAACCATCCATCATGAGATGATAATCCACATCGTGATCACCTATACTCTCCTACTATAACCTATGCTTAAGTTTTTGGCACTTGTCATCCTGTTGTCCTGCTTGCAAGATCTTCTCCCACAAGTTTGTCCCATATGAACTCATAGCTGCAATGTGATTTACCTATACTCTTATACTAAGAGCATTTAGAACCTTGTTCTCCTTACCCTTGATGTACTAGTCTAAAAATCGAAGTCACTGAGCATAGAAAACCACCTAGCTTGTCTGGAATTCATATTAGGTTGGTCAAACAAGTACTTTGACCCACTTTTATCACTCATCAAAATGAACTTGCTACCAAGAAGATAGTTCCTCCATATCTTCAATGCATGCATTATTGTTTCCAACTCAAGGTCATGAGTCATGTTAGAGCCTAAATCTTCCTTAGGCTGAGAGAAGGTGAAATTCACGATAACCACAAACCACGCTCAGTCTGGTAGCTAGCCCTACCAGAACAGGAGAGGGCTCTCTCCGGGTCACACTCAGTAAAAATAAACAGTAATGTCTGAGATGACTCAAAATGAATACTGATTTTAGGCTAGTAAATAGATATGAAAGAGGTAATTTATTGAATGACTGAATTTTCTGGGTTGTATGGGACAAAAGATAGCCTGAGCTGAGAAATTAAATCAAAGACACAGAGTGTTTCATGAGGCAAGATAGGTAGGAAGTTTAGCAATCAAGTTTGAAATAATATGGAGTGGAAATACTGTTGAGAGGCTGAAGAGGGCATGTAAAATGAATCATTTTCAGACAGAAGAAGACACACAGAGGATGAATGCTTTCCAAGGCAGAGCAATAAAATGGATTCTACCTGTCTCACTTAAAAACATTCAACTGGAAATGATTGTGAATGAACTATAAAACATAACAAGATACATATGAAATAGAGAAGAAAAAAATTGCTAAACTCACACCATAGGAATCTCGTGAATCAGAGCTAAATTATTTTATTAATTTCTTGGCCAAAACTGTACAGTGAAACACTGAGTTTTCTTCCACCTTTCCCAGAAAATTCCCCCCTTACAAATGATTTACAATACATTTAATAAGCCTAGAGGTGAGAAAAACAGATCGACACAAATGGGGAGTTGTTTAATCATTAACTAATAGAAGCTGGAAAGCCAACCACCTATTCTAAAAAAGAGTAGCGTTACACCTTGTTTTTCTCTGGTAACCAATTAAAAGGCAAAAATGTAGCGTGGATCCCATGGAATCATGACTAAAGACAGAAATAGGTAGTCTGTTCCTATCTTTCTGCGGTGGTAGATATTCTTCGTTTGTTGATTTTCGGTTTTTGACTTTTCACCTTCCTTTAATGTAATGCAGTAATAAACTCTGCACCAATTCCCATATAGCATTTATGCGTGTAGATATGAATTATAATAAAGAGAAATTTCTAATGAATGGATGTCCAGCATTGCCATAGTATGCCATTTTGTCCCTGAATGACTCATAACCTCCTGGGTAGCCTGGATTACCTTCTCCAAGACCAACACCATGACCACGAGGTTCGTGAGCATTTTCATTGTATCCAACCATTGGGCCACCAGCACTATGTTGAAATTGACTTAGATTGGATTGTTGATACTGCTGCTGATGCATCTGTGCTTTCTCGACGTAAAAATTCTTCTCAATATTTAGACTGTTGAGCTCGCATGGCTCTTAACTTCTCTTGGTATTGAAAATTAATTTCTCTAATGCGCTCCTGATGCCTCATGTTTCCTCATCATCAATTTGATATTTTGTCAACTTCATAATCTCATCCATAAATCTCTGCTCAAGTAACTCTAATGTCGGAGGTATAGATGGATCTTGAAACCAGCATCCACTTCTTGCTCGTGCTCAGATCCTTTCACATCTTTGATGCTCGTTTTTTCATGTTGTGCCTTGGGATTTGGAATTTGACTTTGATAAAATGGGGAGCTAGCTGCATCAGGACCTATCAGAATCTTGCTTCCACTGCCAGTGACTTTCTGCCTTTGAAGAAATATAGCGCTGCTCTTCATCCAATGGTGGAACATCAGGCCTCCCAGGAAAGGCATGCAGACCAGGATTATGTTGCATTCTCTGGGCAGCAATATGTTGCATTTGAGCAGCAACCAGCGGATTGACATTTGAACCACCATATCCACCTTGCCGCCTCATGTTTGCTTCTACTATCTTTTGACTAAACCAATAAGGTTATAAATAATACCTCTATAAATACCTCATTCACTGCCAGGTCCAATTTCTGCAGGTAAAATGCACAAGAATCTCACTAGCACTTTAGATTTTCTCTCTGGTTGATTAGAAGTCCCTTCACGTGATGCCGGCGTTCAAATTTGGACAAAGAGCGATGATGAAGGCTCAACCCGTCAAATTCGTGCGCGTTTTGGGTGATGGAGGAAGGTTTTTGCAATTTTTTGGCGTCCTGGCTGTGTGCACCGCACGACATACCCAACGCGCCGCGCCCATGTAAATTAACACTGCGTGGAGGCGCCCAATGCGCCGCGCTCCTCCAGTGCGCCACGCCACCTACTCGATGCGCCGCGCAGGCCAAGTTTCCTCCAACTTCACCCAAATTGCACACTAACTCAACCAATTTACTTTGAGTGGCTTCTCTTTGGTCTTGGCATGCAAAACATAAATAATGTGGCGATGTTGTATCAGATTTGAAATGGCACCACGTGCACGTTCTCCATGAAGCTGTACAAAAACAATGTTAGTTGCATCACATGCTTGTTCAATCTCATTGGCATCCTCTTCCACAAAAACTCCCACAGGCTCCGCTCCATGCTCCCTTGCAGCCCTTGAAATTTCTTTTGCAACATTTAGTGACACTGATCTCTTTGACTTGGGCCATAGAATTACCCCTATGAACTTGGCATCTGCTTCAGCGGCAAGAACTGCATCATGGATAGTGGTAATCCCACACATCTTTACCAGAGGAACAGATTCATCAGAATCTACAGCTGAGTCCAGTGAAGAAAACATGCCTACTGAAGAATCTCTACCAGCATGTAAATGCATACATATTGTCTTATCATTGACACTGGACATCTTCTTTGATGCTATTGACTTCTTCCAGCCAAAACCTAGCAGCAGGGCACCAATACTTATTGCAGCAATTGATCCATCTATATACTCTGACAAGTTAGAACATGCATTGTCGGTGATCATAGAAATAGAATGGTTTTCTCACTGAGTTTTTGAGCCTGAATGATGACATTTTTCTTGATTTTTTGCAGGGATGGTGGCATGTTTTGACCAAGGAAGGTCAGAGCTGCACCTGGAGAATTCAATAACTGAAGAACCTTTGAAAATGTTATAAAAGAAAAAATGTTGAATTTTCTTCAAAACAGAGTTTTGAAGAACAATCATAATCCATCAATATGATGATGAAATTCGCGAAATAAAAAACATGTGTAGAACCTCCCTCTGGCCTGTTGGCATTTGGACACTTTAATGACTCAATTTTTGAAACCCTAGACCTATGATTGACATGACTCTTTGCCCATTAGAAGATCAAACATTGACTGGCATGGACTTTAATAAACATTGATGAAAGACCTAAGCCAGAAGGCACAAGACATGAGGGGAATGAATGACAAAGCCCTTCCGTCAGATTATGGCATGCTCCTAGCAGAATGCAAATGAGTGAATCGAGCGAGACACCTAAAAATGAAATGCAAAAAGAGAAATGATCTCTGACGGAGGGATGTAAAGACCGACTCTAACAAGTCACATAGTTATTTTCATGCTCATTCAATTTCCTTAACTTGTAGCACACTACTTGTCCCTCCTACATCAGGACTCCACCAAGTCCTCTCTTGCAAGTATTTGTACACACCATGAATTCTTTATTTGGATCTTCAATCTTTAGAACTAGATCATTTGTAAACAACTACTTCACCTTTTCAAAATTAGCTTCACATACCTCTATCCATTCAAATTTCTTTCTTTTTCTCTGCAATGATGTAATAGGATAGGAAATCCATGAGAAGTTCCTAATGAACCTCTTGTAATAACTTATTAATCCCATGAATGATTTGACCTCATCCATATTTTTGGAGTTTACCACTCCATGATAGCTTTGATCTTTCCTAGGTCCACTACTATACCTTCTTTGGAAACCACAAGCCCCAACTAATGGACTTATGTCTGAGATAAATTGCACTTACTAATATTGGGATACAACTGATGCTCTCTCAACAAGTTAAACATTGTTTCTACATGTCCTACATGATCTTCCTCATTCTTAGAATATATAAATATTTCATCAATGAATATTATCACAAACTTTTCTAGATAAGGATGCAATTCATTATTCATCAAACACATGAAATTAGCTGCAACATTAGTCAAACCAAAAGGAACCACAAAAAACTCATAATTCCCATACATGGTCTGGAAAGAAGTCTTGTAAATGTCCTCTTTTTTATGCGTACCTATTGATATCCCGATCTCAGATCAATCTTCGAGAACATTGTTACTCCCTTCAACTGATCAAACAAATAATCAATTCATGGTAAAGGGTACCTATTCTTAATCGTCACCTTGTTTAACTTCTTTTAATCAATACACAACCTGAGAGCACCATCCTTATTCTTCGTAAACAATATTGGTGCAACCCAAGGTGACAAACTTGGCCTAATGTATCCCTTATCAAGCATTTCTTACGTTGCAATTTCAATTCCACTAATTCCGGAGTGCTTATCCTGTACGATGCCTTTGATGTTGGTGTTGCTCTAGGCATCAGCTCAATGGAGAAGTCCACTTCCTATGAAGTGGTAACTCTGAGATCTCTACTAGAAATACATCCTAACATTTTTGCAAGACTGGATACCTCTGCAAGACTTCTACATCCTCAACATCCTTCGCATTGTCACTAGAAATATGAACTACAAAAAATACACACCCTTTCCTACTACTGCGCTTTACTTGCCATTAGGAGAATTTTGATGTCTAAAATGGGTATCCTAAGGAAATTATAAAATAATAGTGGAAATAATAAAATAAGATTAGATTTCATCATCAAATTTTAGAGGGAAAAAGGAAAAAACTATTTTTTCAAATCATATTTTCAAATTATCTCCCTATGGATTTACTCAAATTTCGAGAGAATACACTCATTGGATGTAGAATTTGATTCTTCATCCAAGGAGTGCCCATGTTGCATACTTTTGATGGATCCTACTACACGAAAAATGAGAAATACATGAAAAGCGTGATTGCAATCACATTTTTTTCTGTATTTCTCTTTTTTCGTGTAACAAGGTCTATCGAAAATATGCAACATGGGTAATCCTTGGATGAGGAATTAAATTTTTCATCCAACAAGTACTCTTGCTCGAACTTTGAGTAAAACCTTAAAGAGATAAATTAAAAATATGTGTTGAAAAAGTAGTTTTATTATTTTTTAATTATTTACTTTTTATTCCAAAAATGGTGAATCATCCCCCATAGTTGACATCATCATCTTGAATTATGTTTGTTCTTATAAAATTTATTTTGGTTGTACATTTTTCTTAGGAGGCCCATTTTAGACCTCAAAATTCCCCTAATGATAGTTGTAACCATTCTCATAGACAAACTTCTTCTTACCTTATAATATTCCCTTCTCTCCATCATCATCCAAGTACTCAATAGCCTTATCATAGCAATCTACCTTAGTCATGTGAATGTACAACCAATCCATATGCAACAACATATTGTATGATCCCAGTGGAGGTATATTTAGATGTGCTGATGTAAACATACCATTCAACTCAAATGCACAAGATATTACCCAATGATGAACTCTTTTCTTAGTACATGTATCCAAATACACCAACCAAGATGTAATATGCCCTAGTAGAAAATAATAACCAAAGTCACGAGACACGTATTCCAAGTTGAAAGTTGGGCAAAAACATAGTGATGAGGATCACTTGTGATTAATTAATGGCTATGGAAATTGGCAAAGGCAATGGCAAAGGTTTTGGAAATTCATGAGGCATTTAGTGGCATTTTATTTATGAAAATAATGGAAAATATGAGAATGACAGTGAAAGGTCACAGGTTGCATGTGAGGAGGAAAATGAAGGAAAATAATGGAAAAATGAATAAAACAGAGGCCTCATTGATAAAAAATATTCTAAGGATTAGTTCATAGTTTTTTGTCAGTTTTAGCTTTAAGTTCTATCTTCTATTCTCTCTTCTCATACGCTTGCACACTTAGAGTTTTCTTAGAGCACTCTTGGAGCATTGTGGCATACTTGGAATTTGGAGCAAGAAGGAAAAGGAAAAGTAGGAAAACACAAGAGTACATGAGGATCAATAACTATAACAAGATTTTATTGCAGGTACCAAGTTGCATGTATGGTTTCCTTGCTAGTTTTGGCATGCATGTGGTCTCTTGGTTATGATCTATCATGGGCATGGATGATTTCCTAAATTGACATTGGTTTTTCCTAGCCTTTCCATTTCCTAGATATCCATGGTGTTGTGGGTTTTATCTTTGTTTTTTGGTTGGTTCTCATTTTCCTTTGGCTGTGGGTTGAGTTACTAGTTCCTAGAGCCTTAGTTGGATAAATTCTCTGGAAGACCTGTAACAGCTTGGGTTGAGTTACTAGTCCTGGAATACTTAGTTGGAAAAATGCTTTGAAGCCCTGGTTGGACAAACGCTCTAGAGCTCGACAACGACTGTGGGTTGAGTTACTAGTCCTGGAATCCTTGGTTGGAATAAACACTATGGAGCCCTAGATAGCTTGGTTAGAGACTGACCTAGTGATGGGTGGTGATGTCTGACCGTGAGGTGGAATCACTAGTTGAGGTTTGAGGCAGTTTGGCCTCTGTAAGCCCTAGTTTGGTTTTGTTTGATTTGTTTCATGAGATCCCAAATTTATGCTTGGAATATGACATTGGTGTGATTGAATGAAAGAGAGATCTGGTTCAACCTAATCAATTATCGAGTGGTACATGGAAGTCCATGACTTGGTTGGATTTTCATATGTTAATAAGATCTCATTTTTATTCAGTATTTTTATAAGAAAATGTGATTGCCAATATGTGGCTTTAATAGTTATTTCATCATTGATATATCTCTGGTTATTTGTTGTTTATGAGCATGTTCATGATAATCTTGGTGTATGGATTTCATCATGTTTTGGTTAGTAGATGAAATAATAATGAATGAATGACATAATAGATAACAATGCATTTATTGGGAGGATATATCAATCCTCCTTGACGATTCTCAGATAAGTATGAGACCCCTATGTTCAAATTTGTTGTTATGTCTTGTAGATTTCATGTTTATGTTATGTTTGATGAAATGCCTATCATGGCTAGTAGGGGTTAGATTAAGTCCTTAGTTAATTGTTTGCATTTGTAACCTTATTTCGGTGTTAATTATATTTTCTGGAAGTTTCATGAAGTTCTAGGCAGTGGCCTAAGCCCTAGCCCTAAAAAAGTGGCACAAAAGCCAGGGTCGCTGGCACAAAATTACCTAAAGAATGCCACAATCACATGCATGCCTTGCTATGGGAGTGACTGGAGGGTCTTAGTTGCATGAATGGCTTGTCATGGGAGCGACTGGGGGTCTAGGTCAGTAAAACATCAAGTTTTCTCATGGGTTGGGCACCTGGAAGGTTTGGTTGTCTCCTAAAGGTTTTGTAGCTCCTGAGGAAGGTCAGGTTGGTCTTGTCTTGCCAGTTCCACTTCCTTAACTATACTTCGGGAGTTGAATTATATCATAGTAACCCTTCATCACATGTTTACGTCGGTGGACTGATTAGCTTGGGTAAATATGGGAGGAGGACTTTATAGAGTGGTATCAGAGCATGGTTTCATGCTCCTTGGGTGATGCTTGGTTCTCCTTTCTCTTTGGATGGATGTGTTGTCATGCGTACATGCCAATTGCGTAAATGTTTGTTATGCTTATGGTCTATGTGATTGTTATGTATGCATTATACTTGTCCTTGTTGTCGTTGTGATTTCATGTAGAAGATGATGTTGTTATTGTGATGAATGTATGTCGGTTTTATATGTATTGTTATGCATGTGTTTCATCCATATGTTTTTTATGCATAACACCTAGTCGGTGTTATAATTGTGGCATTATGGATGGTAATTAGGATAATGATTGAGATGATGTCTATAGATTGTGATGACTATGATTATACATGTATTTCAATAATCTGGTTGATCTTACAGATGAGAGATCCTCCCCTGAACTATAATGTGGTACGTTGGTTTGTTTATAATTTGGTTTAGTTGACATGATATACCTTGTAGAAAGAGAAGATAAAAAATTACTAGCAAGATGGCAGACTACAACTCACGAGATTCTCCTTATAGATCACATGAGCATCATGGTGAGGGATATTCTCCTAATATTGTAGATACTTTGAGAAGTTTTAAGGTAGAAATGAGTTGCAAAACAATATTGACCGAATCATTCAATCATAAGAGAGACTTGCTAGGGCATAGGAGAAACAAGAAGAGGTCAATGTGGTGGTTCTTCAGAGCTTGTCAGACTTGCAAAGAAAATATAGGAGGATAAGACTAACAGGGCATACGGTAGTAGGTCTCATAATAGGCACATTTTGAATAGAGATGACATAGTTAGAGATGGAATATTCTTGGATACACCTGATAGAAAAGGCAATGGACATGGGATTTACTCTAATTCTGGTTCTAACATGTATCGTAGACATCATCATTATCATCCTTATAGGAGGAGTGACAGGGGATATTTGTTGGATGAGTTCAAGAAAGAACATCCACCCACATTTGATGGGGAAATGAAGAAGTCACAAGATGTAGAAGCATGGTTGCCTGGGATGAATAAGTTCTTCAAATTTCACTATTACACAGAGAACATGAAGGTCATAATAGCTACATTTAGTCTTAAAGGTAAAGTAGACATCTGGTGGGGAGATGTAAATAATGTAAGAGGCATTCATGAAGAGTAGTTGACTTGGAGTGAGTTCGAGAGACTTTTCAGAAAGAAGTATTTATCAGAGAGATACTATGATGACATGGAAAATGAGTTTTATGAACTCAAGATGGGATCTATGACTGATGAGGACTACACTAGAAAATTCTTGGAGTTATTGAGGTATGTTCCTTATCTTAAGGAGGATAAAGGGAATATTCAAAGATTCCTCAGTGGGTTTCCAATAGCATTCAAAGATAAGATTTAGTTTGATGAGCTTAGATCAAGTTTAGACTTCTGTGATCCATAACATTGTTTAGATAATCTTAAAATCACATAACCAATCTTTTGATTTCGAATTCATCGTCAGATCAATTGAGGAAACCATTAGGAAGCTAAAGAATTATTGTGAGCAATAAAATCGCATATATGAAACTAAGCAGGTTTGTAAAGGTAATGAGAAGAATAAAGGAAAATGGAATAAGAAGGGAACAAGACTTTAAGACACATGTAACAAAGAGAATGCAAAACCACCTAATAAGTTCAATGCATTTGATAGAGGACATATATTTCGATATAAAGAGAAGAATAAGGGTTATGATAGGAAACCTTTATATTGTTGGAATTGTGGAGGAGAGAATCACAGAAGAAATTGTCCATAGCATCAGGGTGGTAGGCATCAGATCTACATTGCACAAGAAGCACAGACAATGGGGGACGTTGGATAGAGTATTCCACGGATCTATGTAGTGTTGGATAGCAAGAAGGAAATCCTGATGTGTCTATTATCAAGATGGATGATAAGATTTGTGATCAATTTGTTTCTATTTTGATTGACCCTGGATCTAATTATAGTTATGTTAATCTTGATCAGGTGGATAAGTTTGTTTTGAATAAAGAAGTGCATGCAAAGTCTTGGTTAGTGCAGTTGGCTATAGGTGCTAACAAGAGAGTTCATCATTGGGTAAGAGCTTGTATATTTAAGTTGAATGGTATGTCTACATCAACACACCTGAATGTACTTCCATTGGGATCATATAGTATGTTTTTGGGTATGGATTGGCTATATCTTCAAAGGACTAAGGTGGATTGTTATGACAAGGCTATTGAGTGCTTGGATGATAATGGGGAACAAATAAGTTTGCAGGGTAAGAAGAAGGCAACATCAATTAGAATGGTGACAACTATGTAGACCAAGCGTAGTCATAGAAAAATGTGTGTGTTATTTGTAGTGCATATTTCTAATGACAAAGGTAAGGAATTTTAGGATGCATATGTCTTGATGAGGTATCCGGTTTTACAGCAATTTCAAGATGTGTTCTCGGTAGAGATTTCAAATTTTCTGCCTCATGGGAAAGTGGAACTTTTTATTGAGTTAGTACCAAGGTTAGAACCATCATCAAAGGCACCATACATGATGAACACACCAGAGTTAGTATAATTGAAGTTGTAGTTGAAGGAAATGCTTGACAAGGGATACATTAGGCCAAGTGTGTCGCTTTGGGGTGCACTAGTGTTGTTTGTGAAGAAGAATGATGGTACTCTCGTGTTATGAATTGATTGCATGCAATTGAATAAAGTGACCATCGAGAATAGGTATTCATTGTCGAAAATTGATGATTTGTTTGACCAGTTGAAGGGAGCAATTGTGTTCTCGAAGATTGACTTGAGATTTCGGATATCACTAAGTATGTGTTAAAATGAGGATATCTACAAGATTTCTTTCCAGACCGCGTATGAGAATTATGATTTTGTTGTAGTTCCATTTGGTTTAACTAATCCTCCAACTACTTTTATGTGCTTCATGAATAGTGGGTTGCATCCTTATCCGGATAAGTTTGTTATTGTATTAATTGATGATATATTGGTATATTCTAAGAATGAGGAAGAGCATGCTGAACACTTAGCAACAGTGTTGAGATTGCTGAGAGAGAATTAGTTGTATGCTAAGATCAATAAATGAAATTTCTTTTAGACAAAGAATCATACATTACTTGGGACATGTTGTTTCCAAGGAAGGCATAGTAGTGGATTCGGAAAATATAAGAGCTATCATGGAATGGACAACTCCTAAGAATGTGGATGAGGTAAGATCATTCATGGGGTTAGGAGTTATTATAGGAGGCTCATTATGATATTATCTTTGATTTCCTATCCCATTACATCATTGCAGAGGAAAGGTAATAAATTTCAATGGACAATGGAATGTGCAACCAATTTTGAGAATTTGAAGCATTTGTTGACCAATGCTACAGTTTTAAATATTGTAGATTTGGATAAAGAGTTTTGGGTGTGTATAGATGCTTGCAAGAAAGGAATTGGTGGGGTCTTGATGCAAGAGGGGCAGGTGGTATGTTATGAATACATGAAACCAAATGAGCATGAGTATAATTATGTTACACATGATCTTGAGTTGGAAGTGATCATCCATGATTTGAAGATGTGGAGGGACTACCTTCTTGGCAAGAGGTTTGTACTGATGAGCGACCACAATGGATTAAGATACTTGTTTGACCAACTGAATCTGAATGCCAAACAAGTTAGATGGTTGGCCACGATTAGTAAGTTTGACTTTGAGATAAGGTAAATTAAAGGGAAAGAGAACATGATGGAAGATATTCTTAGTATCATAGTACATGTAAATCATATAACAACTATGAGCTTCAATGGGACAAAATTAGAGGATCATATATTGCAGGCAGGACAATAGGATCACAGGTATAAATATGCTTATGCACAAGTTAAAGCAAGGTACATGTGATTAGGATTTGGGCTATCATCTCACAGTGGATGGTTTTGTTAGATTTAGAGACAGGATCTATGTGTTGAATGACAGTGAGTTAAAGAATACTATCTTATCAGAATTTCATAAAAACCTGTATTCAAGGCACCTAGGATACCAGAATACATTGACAGCGGTGAAGAAGTTTTATTATTGGTGGAATTTGAAGAAGGAGGTGGCAAAGTTTGTGGCTATACACTTAGATTGTCAACAAGTAAACGCAGAATGTAAGCATCCAAGTGGATTACTACATCGGATTCCAATTCCAAAGTGGAAATGGGAGGTCATTTCCATGGATTTCATCATAGCTTTTCCAAGGACATCTAGACATCATGATTCCATAAGGGTTGTGGTGGATGGGTTTTCAAAGGTAGTTCACTTCACCAATGAAGTATACTTATTTTGCTAATGATTTATCATAGGTCTTCATCAGATATGTATTTAGGTTGCATGGTGTTCCAAAGAAGATTGTGTCAAACATGGATGCTAAGTTAACTCCCAAGTTTTGGAAAGAGTTATCTGCAGGTTTGGGTACACAATTGGCCTTCAATTCAACTTATCATTCATAGAAAGATAGACAGATAGTGAGGTTCAAAAGGATTTTGGAGTACATGTTGAGAATGTACATCATGCATCAACAACGAAAGTGGGAAGAATATCTTCCATTGGTTGAGTTTTCTTACAACAATGGGTATCAAGAATATTTGAGGACGAGTTTGTTTGAGGAACTCTGTGGCTGGAATAGTAATACTCCCATTAGTTGGAGTGACCTAATTAATAGGGTGTTGATAGGACCAGACATGTTGGCAAAAATGGAACATGAAATGCAGGTTATCAAGCACAATTTAAAGGCAACACAAGATAGAAAGAAGAGTTATGCAGATCAGAAAATGATGTTTTGAGGAGTTTTAGATTGGGGAACAGGTGTACTTCTGCATCAAGTCCAAGAAGAGCTCCTTGAGGATTGGATCATGTTTGGCAAGGTGACACCTCGATTTCATGCGCCTTTCACGATTCTTGAGAGGATTGGACTAGCATCCTATCAATTTGCACTGCCTCCGATAGTGAAAGTCCATGATGTTTTCTATGTGTCATTTCTTAAGAAGTATGTTAAATATATTGATCATGTGATTGATTAGTTTGTATTGCAGGTGGAGGCAGAAGGAGAATTCCAATCGAAACCTCAGTGCATTTTGCAAATAAAGATTCTCATGCTCTAGAATCGAGCAGGTTAAAGTGCAATGGAAGCCCTTTGGGCCCAATGAAGCTACATGGGAGATGGCTGATCAAATGCAGGCTATGTATCCTTCTCTATATGCTGGTTGAGAGGATGGATTTTGGTTTATATTTTGGTTTGGTGTTTTGGTATATCTATATATGTATATGGATGTAAATACTGCCATGAGTTGTGTTATAAAGTTCCAATAAGAGGTAGGTTTTCATGTCATTATGATTTTCATGTTGGTTATGGTGGTTTGCTTCACATCAGGTTCATCATTGTAAATATTGCAATGAGCTAAGTTATAAATACCCATGGGAAATATGTTTTGATTTTCAACAATATTTTTGGTTTTAGGTGTCATTGAACATCGAGGATGGTGTTCCCCCAAGGAGAAGCTTTCTGTAATAACCTTGGTCAAAAATCC
This sequence comes from Pinus tabuliformis, assembly GCA_031772625.1. NCBI lineage: Eukaryota > Viridiplantae > Streptophyta > Pinopsida > Pinales > Pinaceae > Pinus > Pinus tabuliformis. The sequence goes on along the minus strand of CM062814.1, from coordinate 613,815,190 downwards.
ATGTAGTAAAGTTAATAAAGGAAAAATAATAACCAAGGTCATGCGACATGTATTCCAAGCTGAATGTTGGAAAAAAACAAAGTGATGGGGATCACTTGTGATTAATTAATGGCTATATTGGGAAATTGGTAAAGGAAATGACAGGTTTTGGAAAGGCATGAAGCATTTAAGGTCATTTTATTTATGAAAATAATGGAAAATAGGAGAAAAGGAAGGTGAAAGGTCACATGTTGCATGTGAGGAGGAAAATGAAGGAAAATAATGGAAAAATAAAGAAAATAAAGGCCTCATTAATAAAAAGGCTTCTAAGGGTAAGTTCATAGATTTTTGTTAGGTTTAACTTAGAGTTCTCTTTTCTATTCTCTCTCTCATACTCTTGCACACGTAGAGTTTTCTTCGAGAGCTCTTGGAGAATTATGGCATACTTCTGATTTGGATAAAGAAGGAAAATTAAAAGCAATAAAGAACAAGAAGACATCGGGATCAACAACTACAACGAGTTTTTATTGCAGGTACCAATTTACATTTATGATTTCCTTGCTAGTTTTGGCATGCATGGAACATGCATGTGGTTTCTTGGTTATGATGTGTCATGGGAATAGAGGATTTCCTGGATTGATAATGGTTTTGCCTAGTCTTTCTACTTCTTGTATAGACATGGTGTTGTGGGTTTTATATTTTTTTCCTGGTTGGTGCTCATGTTTCTTTGGCTTTGGGTTGAGTTACTAGTTCTTGGAGCCTTGGTTGGACAAACACTTTGGAAGACATATAACATATTGGGTTGTGTAATTTTTCATGGAAGCCTTACCTGGAAAAATGATCTGCAACCCTTGGTGGGTTGAGTTACTAGTCCTGGAAGCCTTGGTTGGACAAATTCTCTGGAGCCCAACAGTAGTTGTGCGTTGAGTTACTAGTCCTGGAAGACTTGGTTGGAACAATCAGTCTGGAGCCCTAGACAACTTGGGTAGAGACCGACCTAGTGATGGTTAGTGATGTCCCGCTGTGAGGTGGAATCACTAGTTGAGGGTTGAGGAAGTTTGGCCTCTGGAAGCCCTAGTTTGGTTTTGTTTGAGTTGTTTCATGAGATCCCACATTCATGCTTGGAATATGACACGGGTGTGATTGAATGAAAGAGAGATCTGGTTCAACCCAATCAATTGTCGAGTGGTACGTGAAAGTCTCTGACTTGGTTGGATTTTCATATGTTAATAAGAGCTCCTTTTCCTTTGGTATTTTTATGAGAAAATGTGATTGTCAGTATGTGGCTTTAATAGTTATTTCAACATTGATATATCTTTGGTTATTTTTTGTTTATGAGCATGTTTTATGATAATCTTGGTGTATGGATCTCATCATGTCTTGGTTAGTAGATGAAATAATAATGAATGAATGACCTAATAGATAAAAATTCAACTATTGGGAGGAGATATAAATACTCCTTGATGATTCTTAGATAAATATGAAATCCCTATGTTCATATATGTTGTTATGACCTATAAATTTCATGTTTACGATATGTTCGACAAAATTCCTATCATGGATAGTAGGGGTCAGATTAATTCCTTGGTCAATTTTTTACAGTAGTAAACTTATCTCAGTATTAATTATCTTTTCTAGAAGTTTCATGAAGTTCTGGGCAGTGGCCTAAGCCCTGGCCATTAAAAAGTGGTACAAAATCCAAGGTCATTGGCACAAAGCTTCCTGAAAAAGGCCATAGTCAATTGCATGCCTTGTGAGGGCGACTTGAGGGTCTTATTTGCATGTGTGTCTTGTCATGGGAGCAAATGGGGGTCTAGGTAAACAAAACATTAATTTATCTTAGGGTTTGGCACCTGGAAGGGTTGGTTGTCTCCTTAAGGTTTTGTAGCTCCCGATAGAGCATTAGGGGAATTTTGAGGTCTAAAATGGGCCTCCTAAGAAAATTGTACAACCAAAATAAACTTTATAATAACAAATAAAATTTAAGATGATCATGTCAACCATGCGGGATGATTCACCATTTTTGGAGTAAAAAAGTGAAAAGTTAAAAAAATAATAAAATAATAAAACTAGTTTTTCAACTCATATTTTCAACTTATCTCCCTAACATTTTACTCAAGTTTCGAGTGGGAGTACTCTTTGGATGAAAATTTTGATTCCTCATCCAAGGAGTACTCATGTTGCATATTTTTGATGGATCCTGCTACACAAAAAATGAGAAATATATGAAAAAACGTTATTGCAATAACTCTTTTCATGTATTTCTCATTTTTCATGTAGCAACATTCATAGAAAGTATGCAACATGGGTACTCGTTAGATGAGGAATCAAATTTTGCACCCAATGAGTGTTGTTTCCCGAAATTTTAGTAAACCCATAGGGATTTAAATTCAAAATACGAGTTGAAAAAAATGGTTTTTTCTTTTCTTCCCTCTAAAATTTGATGATGTAATTTAATCTTGTTTTATTATTTCCACAATTATTTTATAATTTCCTTAGGAGGCCCATTTTGTACCTCAAAATTCCCCTAATGGTTAGATTGGTCTTGTCTTGTCAGTTCCACTTCCTTAACTGTACTTGGGGAGTTGAATCACATCATAGTAACTGTTCATTGCATTTTTACCCCGATGGACCGGTTAGCTTGGGGAAATTTGGGAGGAGGGTGTTACACAAGACTCTGCATGCACTTCTTTATTCAAGCAACACTTTTCCACCTGGTCAGGACTGATATAACTATAGTTATATCCAGGGTCAATGTTTGATCAACTCAATGTTCTTGAATTGGAAATCATAAATTGTCAACCAGGGTGCGTAGATTGATGAAGTACAGGTGCACAATATGTGCTTAGAAGTTATTCATTAGGTTGTTATGTATTTGTTAAGATCTAAACTCAAGATGGGGTGGTGGTTGTAAATTGTATTAGTGTTGTAATTCTTAGGGATGTTGATTAAGTTTCCTAGGAAATAATCTCTATCCAATTAGTTTGTAGATGATGTGAGAGTGATTTTACTTATGTTAGGTTGTTGGGATTTTTTTATCTTAAATCTTTGTGTTGCAGCTCCTCATTCTCTAAGTGAAAAAAGAAACCTATTCTATCAACTATGAAGGAATATTGTTGAACTCAATTGTCTTAGGAGAGGTCTTCTTGCTTGTTCAATTTATGCTCAAACAAAGTAATCCAAGCAACATCTATATTGTGAATTGAACACACTTCAATTATGTTGGATAAAAAGCAAAGGAAAGAACTATGCAGTACCAAGTATAAAGAAAATTAGATAACAATCTAAGCTAGGTATAAAGCAAATTAAAGTTCTTATGCAGATAACAATTCGCTGGTGAGATCATTATGCAACATTGTCGCACAAAACAGAGAAATTGAAGAATTAAAGGAAATCAAATTGTATTTGATTAAAACCTGCCATTGTTTGTAGAGGCCCTCCACATAGCAATTCAAAGCTTCAAATCAACATAACGCTTGCACACACAAAAAAAAACCAATTCCATTCACACAAAATTCACAAACTATTCATAAACATATCATTCGGCGCACACCCCAAATAACAGTGCGGCCATTAGCTTTATAGCAAGTCTCTTGGCATAATTGCGTGAATATTTTAAGCCTAATATCTCTTAACCTATCTAAGCTTATATCGATAAACCATCGTTTTTCTATTCCGAATGAAAAACGATAAGGTTTCAACTGATCTCGGGTTCTGTTCTGCATTAATCTGGCGGTTGACTTGGAGTTTGACCGTGATCTCCTGTGCTTCTTTTAGCAAACAGTTTCGAGTGGATAGGAAGGTATCCATGAGGGAGTCATCCTCTATCCATCTGCACCTTTCGCTGCTGACCTAGAACTCTAGAACCTTGTGAACAATGAAGACAACTACAAAATCTTGGACTAGCTGTGCAAATAGATTGTTTCGTTAGCCAATCGTAACTTTAATTAAAACAATAGGGTAAACACTTGAATATGAACAAGAAAACATACTAATGCAAACCTTCATCAAAACCTGGTAGATATGGCTTCATTTAAGTGGTAAATATATATGAAAAAGAGAGGATCTTTAGGCAAAAAGGATGTCATGGTAGGACAATCTTCAGACTCTACATTCCCCCAGACTCGAGATGTTGTATGTCCTCATACACTTCTTCCTTGAATTTTTCTTGTTCCTCTTGTTTATCATCTCCCTGTTTCATTGTTTTCTTCTTTTTGGCATAGATTGGCATTCTAGACTTCCTCATTAGAATTTTGTACTTTAAACTGATTATCTCTCTCTGCATAACTATGTTCTCTTTCTTCAGCTTCTTTTTTTTCTTATACCACAAGCTTAGATGTAGGATCAGATTGTCGCTCTTGGAAATCTGTATCTCACTCTGTGTCTTCAAGGCTTGATTTTCATTTTTAAGATGTCGATTCAGTGTTTCTAGTTCAAAGGTCTCCTGCTTAAAGATGTTTGAGGTTGATTGTTCATTCACCTGGTTGCTTCCTTCTCCAGGACATTGTATTGTTTCCTTTGTTGTTGTTGCCTTCCTTTTCAGTGACTCTATGTAGTCATATATTTCCTGTTGTGCGGGGTTAATACCTGGACTATGTATCGAGCTTCTTAGAGGTGAGTTGTAAGGCTGTGGTGATGATCTTGGTGACCCTTTTGGATAATTCCCAGGGCTTTCAATTGGCTCATCCTCTATTGGCTCAATCTCTGTTGGAGTGTTCTCTGTTGGCTCTTCTTCAGTTGGATCCTTTTCATTTGGCTCATTTTCCTCAAGGTTAATGTATTCTATAGTCTTTGAGGTTGTTTGTGGAATCGTGCTCAACCTTGTGCTCCTTCTCAACCCTGGGGTTTGTGTTTTCTGCACTTTCCTCCTCTTATTCTCTGATTTTTATTTTAGAGGAGAGGTTTTAGTTTGTGATAATTCTTCTTTACCTGGGCTAGATTTATTTTTTCTAGGGTTTCACCTCTTCATTCTTTGCAAAATTTTTACTATAGGTAGCTCTTCTTCTGTTACCTTTGTCTGTGTTTGAGGTGCATGTTCCTTTATCATTTCTATGGTTCTCTTTCACCCTCTGAGAGCCCTGCTGCTACTTGGTTTTTCTGGGGTTTTTTCCTCAAAATGGTTCCTTATTAGGAAACTTTCCCAATTATCCCCTATACTTTGGAGATGGAATTTGACCAATATTTTTACTAGACCATGATGATACATGGTTTTTTCTATGCATTGAATTTTCTTCTAAACATTTGTAGCCATTTTCCTGAGGCTATTGAAGAGGAGATAGGGGAGGTTCATTTGATGATCATCGAGGAAGTGCATCATCATTCTATCATGATAAAAATACATTTTCCCAAATCTACCCTCACAAGTGATAAACTTCTGAAGCACAAGTAATAAGTTTCTTCATTTGTTTTTAAGAGCAGAGCTTGGAATACCTTTTTTGTAGACTGTTGTGTCCATGTTCGGATTATTGAGGAAAACCTTACAGTTCTTGCTATCAATCCCTATGTTTTAAAACCATTTTCCTCCATTTCTTGGCAACTCGGTGGCCTCAGTGATCATAGACTCTGTTATTGTGAGCTTTATGTCCCCAATTTTGACCTCCATCCCATCGAATGAGTGTGCAAATGTCTTGGTTACCTCCTTGTGGAAGCCGTTAAATTTCTCAATGAACTGCAACCATTGTATTCTTTGCAACAACTCCCTAGTTTGTGGGTACCCCTCTAGGAATTGCTTCCCTGTTGGCTTAGTTCGAACAATTACCCCCATGCCGAAGGATGCTTTACCTTGAAGATTGGCTACCTTGACAGGAAAATGACTTGTAGGGTTTGCTGGTTGGTGAAAAGATGGAGTGACTGTGAAGGAGCAGAGGAGTGTAGGAATAGGGAAGAACGAATGGTTATCAAGAGGATTATGGGAATGAATTTGACCGTTAGGCGCATTCAAACTTATGATTTGGTAATTAATTTGGCAGATTTGGCACAAGGTCATGACATGACTTTTAGAGTTGATCCAAAATGGATCATAAAACCCTCTAAGTCTTCATATACTTAAACCATATCGCAAGGGAAAAACATTAACAAATGGCGGAAAACATTATCGCACGGGAAAAACATGAAGAAATGGTGAAAATAGAGTTAAGCGGAGGCTAAAGCAACATTTCACAGGAGCCGTCGGATCGGACCGATCAATGGTCCAGATCTAATTGACATATCGCAATTGGAGGTGGCAAGCGGAGTCTATCGGAGGCAGCCATATGAAAATCGTGACAACGGTCAGCGCAAGTCAACGAGGACTGTTGATCAAGCACGCAGATCAATGGTCCAGATTTACTCGCAATATCACATCGCTAAAACACAAGGAGTACTATCCGCTGCCCGAGGACTATGCGATATGTGATTGCGATATATCGCATCACGACAATACAAAGGAGCGGGGCTGATACATATGTGACTTGCGATAGCCGAACCCGATGGGTTTTATGGGTGCAAATTAATATATTTTAAGTTCCGGAAAAAAAAGTTTTTCTATGTAATTTCGCATTTTCGTTAAATAAACCAAATACAAAGGAAATGCGCCCAGAGTGATAAAACGGACCTGTAAGGTTTATACATTTAGCTTTATATATTTTGAGTTCTGTCATGAGTGGGATTTCAGGCGGGCCTCAGGCGGTAAGTGGTATTGGACGGGCTCCACCCGATCCCATACACTGGCTGACACGTGGCTTGGCGCCGGAGAGAGAAAAGCGCCTTTTCGGGTGGGTAACCTTTGTGTGCATAAGCCGCCTGAAATGAATATCAACTGTTGGATCAATGATCACACCGATCAATGGTGGGCTTATGATAGCGACCAAAGGCAGATCCGAAAGGATTATAGGGTGGATTCGATGATTTTTGAATTCCGATAGAAAGAGTTTTTGCATATTTTTAGTGTATTTCTTTGTGTAAACAGGGAAACGTGTTCCCAGGGATTTCAACTGTGCCAAAGGTCCTTTTCGTTTAAAAACATGTGGCCACCATACCTGAAGGCATTTCACAATGATTGTTTAACGCTCAGAGGGGATTTGAATGGACAGAGGCCGAGAGCCAGAGAGCCCGAAAGGGGAGATGAACAGACAAGTGCCGATAGGCTTAAAATCCACTCAATGTCAGGGACAGAGTAGGCAGTGCTGAGACAGAGAGAAAACAGAAGACAGAGAGTGAGAGGGAGAGTCTGTGTACTCAGAAAGACTTGAGGGATTCAAGTAAAACCCTGTTGTTTATTCCTGTTGTGTTGAGACTCGATTTGAGCTCACACTTGTAAAAACTCTGCTCTTGAAGACATAATAGAGAGGTCACCACTGAAAGCTAGACCAGGAGACGTAGCCCAAGAGTTTTGGGTGAAATCCTTGATTATTTGTTGTGTTGATGTGTGTTTGTCTATTATGTTTCTCTAACTTCTCGTTGTCTATATTATTCGCAATATTTTTGATCCACTGCACTAAGTAATATAGAAATTCCTTCACATGAGTCTGTAATACCTCAATATTGTTTAAGATCTCATTTTCAGATCAAGTGGTATCAAAGCTTTAGGTTTGTCAAGGTTACACAAGCTTGTGCTGGATTTTGAATGCTAACTAGGTCAAAGCTCAAACTAGGAGAAGGAGAACTTGTTGAGGCTAATCTAGAGATTGGAAGAGTCTATTGTCAGAGGAGAATGGCAGAAGAAGTCCCATTGGAATCAGAATCTCAGTTCATGGAAAGTTTTATGGCCATGTAAGCCATGGTGGAAGAGATGTGTCGGGAATTTAAGAAGGGTCGAGGTGAAAGCACTTCAACACCCAAACCAGACAAAGGAGTAGAGGAACCTTCTCTAGTTGCCCCTCCAGAGGGAAAAGGGAAAGGGGAAAAGCCTTCTCCCTCATCTCCTCCACCATCACCTCCATCATCCTCATCTCCTAGCCCTGATAAGAAAAGGAAGAAAACGTCTTTGATTAAATTAGATGTGAAATTTGATTTGCCAATTTATGATGGAGAACTAAATGCAGAAAAGCTAGATAATTGGATAAGATAGATTGATGTATATCGTAGGGTGCAGAACATTGATTCAAAAAGGAGAAAGATTTAGTTGGCTAGCCTTCGACTTGGAGGAACTGCACTAGTGGTGGGAAGGAAAGACACAAGCTGATCTGAAAAGACATGGTAAAATTCTTTCTACTTGGAATGAATTTGTTTCTGCCATCAAAAAACAATTCTATCCTCTAGCTTATATGCAGCAAGCAATGATGATTTGGAAAACTCTTCGCCAATTATAAGGTCAAAGTGTACAAATTTATACCCAGGAATTTAGAAAAAGAGCTTTAACTCTAGGCATATCTCTAGACTCACCTGAAACTTTGTTGAAGTATATAGGTGGTCTGCATAGATATTTGAAGCACACCATTCAAATGTTTAATCCCACTAGCCTAGGTGATGTATCATTTTAGGCTACACATCTAGAAGCTAGAGGCTTGAATGTGAACCCAGAGGTTGGGGGATCATCTAAACACTCTGCAAGCAAGAAAAAGGAAAAGAAGAAGCTGAAATGGAAGGAGAGGAATGCAAACGCTGTACAGAAGGACAAACCTTCACGCACTCATTGCAAGAAGGATGGACATGATGATGTACACTATTGGTCTTTGCATCTGGCGCTAAAACCTAAGAAGTTCGGTGGTAAGAAGAAGAAGATTGTTGCTACTATTCAGAAAGACTTGGGGTTAGACTCAAGTGATGAAACAATAGTCACAACCATAGGTATAAAAGGTAAAAATTATGAAACATCTACAAGTAATTCTGCACAATCTATTGATCATGAAGATAATAAGAGGAAAAGACATGAGCTTTTTCATATTAGAGTCATTTCCAAGCACCAAAAGATTGATACTTTATTTTATAGTGGATCACAAGTAAACTTGATTTCTGAAACAATTGTAAAGAAGTTGGGATTACTAACAACACCTCACAAGAAGCCATATCCATTAGGTTGGGTATGTGATAAAGAAAAGCTACAAGTAACAAGACAATGTGAACTTAGGTTTGCTATTGGGTCAACATTTGTAGATGAGGTTGAGTTAGATATAGTTCCATTGGATATATGTGGTATTGTTTTGGGAAGTCCTCACTTGTATGATAGGAGAGCTATTTTCTATAGAGTTGAAAATAAGTATCAACTCACTAAAGATAGAATAGAATATATTGTAAGAGCTCATAAACTCAAAAATAACTATTATCTCATAAACTCAGGGTAGATGAAAAGAATTGTGAACTCATGTAAGCAATTTTTACTAATGGTTGTAAAGGAAAAGAACCCTGATAAAACCAATGTATTTGAAGGCTGTGATGCTAAACAGAAAGCTGATTTAGTTAAAGTTGTTTCATAATATGATATCCTATTTCAAGAACCTAAAGGTTTGCCACCCAAAAGGGAAATAGTACATGATATTCATTTGCAGCAAGATGCTCCATTACCTAACATCGGAATGTACAGGTTATCCACTTTAGAGAATGTAGAGATAAAGAAGCAGGTATAGGAGCTACTCGATAAAGGGTTCATAAGACCAAGCACATCACCATGTGGATCTCCAATTGTCTTGGTGAGAAAGAAAGATGGTTTGTGGAGAATGTGCATTGATTATAGAGCACTGAATAAAATAACGATTAAGAATCATTATTCTCTTCCTCGTATTGATGATCTATTAGATCAGTTGAAAAAAGTAGTTTACTTTTCCAAGTTATATTTGTGTAGTGGCCATCATCAGGTCAGAGTTGCAGAACAAGATGCATGGAAGACTGCTTTCAAGACAAAGCAAGGGTTGTATGAATGGATGGTTATGCCTTTGGCTTAACTAATGCTCCTGCCACTTTCATGAGAGTTATGAATGATGTACTTAGACCTTTTATTGATGATTTTGTAATTTTATATTTAGATGACATTCTTGTTTTCAGTAAAATATGGGAAGACCATTTGAAGCATGTAAAGCGGACTTTAGATGTCTTGAAAAGAGAAAATCTCTATGTAAAACTGTCATAATGTGAATTTGGAAAAACATCTTTAAATTATTTGGGTCATATTGTAGGGGGTAGTGAATTGAAGATAGATCCCTCTAAGGTTGAAGTCATTGTGAACTGGCCTAAACCCAAATTTTCTACAGAGGTTAGGAGTTTCCTAGGAGCAGCACAATAGTGGAGAAATTTTATTGATAACTTTTCTTTGATTGCAGCTCCATTACATGCTTTAATAGGATTGAAAAAGGTGTTTCAGTGGGGAGGCAAACACCAAAAAGCCTTCGACGCCTTAAAGGAAAAAATTAATACATCACCAGTACTAGCACTGCTAGATCTTCAATGTCCATTTGAGATTGAAACAGATGCCAATGACTATGCCATGGGAATAGTGTTGATGAAACACGGTAAACCCATATATTATCATTCTGAGACATTTACTTCTGCAGTAGTTAATTATCCCACATATGATAAAGAATCGTATGCATTAGTACAAAGTGTGAAAAAGTGGAAACATTACCTAATGGGTAAGGAAACAATCATACATACAGATCATTAACCACTTCAATATTTTCACTCACAAACTAAATTGCAACAATCACGACATTATAGGTGGATGGGTTTTCTACAGAAATTTCATCTTGTCATCAGATATAAGAAGGGCATACACAATAAGGTTGCAGATATGTTATCAAGACAAATCATAAATGCATCTACTATACTTAAGCATAACTCAATAATTCATGAAAGTTACATTGAACAATATGCTCAAGATGTAGATTTTAAAGATGTATATGCAACTTTAAGTCATGGAAAACAAGTAGAAGAATTGGATTATTATGTAAAGGACCAACTCTTATATCATTTGGGAAATTTATGCATTCCTCAAACTGAAAGAGTTAACATGATTCGAGAAGCACATACTTCTTGAATATTAGGTCATTTTGGTGTAAGTAAAATAGTTTCACAATTGCAAAGGTTCTGTTATTGGCCAAGAATGCATGAGACAATTTCTAGATATATCAAAGGGTGTACTATGTGTGCTATAAGCAAGCCCAGTAATAGAAAATTAGGCTTGTATACTCCACTTCCAATTCCTTCTCACCCTTGGGAAAGTGTTTCCATGGAATTTGTAGGGGGATTGCCAAAATCTAGAAAAGATTATGATTATTTGTATGTTGTTGTGGATAGGTTCAGCAAACTGTGTATTTTGATACCTTGTGACAAGCAGGTTACAGCTGAACAAACAACAAAGTTGTTCTTTCAGCATGTATGGGTTCATTTTTGGTTACCCACTTATATTATATCTGATCGAGATTCTCGATTTGTTGGGAAGTTTTGGTCAAGTCTATGGGAGTTGATGGACACCAGATTGAAGAAGAGCACAACATTTCATCCAAAAACAGATGGTCAAATAGAGGTGGTCAACAAGATAGTGATCTAGTTTATCAGAGGCTATTGCAACAAGAATCCCAAGCTTTGGGATGAGCATTTCAGTTATGTGCAACATGCTTACAACCATGCCAAGCACTCTTCTACTCAGAGATCTCCTTTTGAGACTTGTTTTGGTTTTATACCAAAGTCTCCCTTCGATTTTGTCTTTGGTAAAGACATAACAGTTGATGGACAATGTGATGTGGACAAAGCAACCAAGTTCATTGAACAGATCCAAGAAATTCACCAGGAAGTGCAGGAACAACTGTAAAAAAGCCAGGCCAAGTATAAGGCAAGGCATGACAAGCATCAAATTGAGCATATTTTCCAACTTGGTGATCAATTCTGGCCGTACATTAGCAAAGAAAAAATGCAAGGTGAAGGTAAGAAGCTGAAACCAATAAGGTATGGGCCTTTCAAGATACTTGAGAAAATTGGTGAAAACACTTTTCGCCTTGATTTTCCAGCTTATATGCATATCTATTCAGTCATTAATGCAGAAAACTTGAGACTGTATGAACCTTCATTGATTGAAGATCTTGAAGAGAAAATTTAGTTTCCTTCTATTAATGATTTGTTCCCTGAATATCTCAATGAGTTGCAGGGAGACACAGTTCTGGACAGGAAGGTGACAACTATGCGCAAAGGGGATGTTGAGTACTTGAGAATCAGACTCAAAGGCTCAAAACCAAGCTATGCATGATGGATAAAATTAGGCAAGTGAGGAAGCTGTATCCTCACTTGATCAATGCCTAAAAACTAACTTTTGGTGGTCCAAAATCTTTTTAGTGGGAAGGCGTGATCCAAAATGGATCCTAAAACCCTCTAAGTCTTCATATACTTAAACACTATCGCAAGGGAAAAACATTAACAAATGGCAGAAAATACTACCGCATAGGAAAAACATAAAGAAATGGCGAAAACAGAGTTAAATGGAGTCTAAAGCAACATTGCACAGGAGTCACCGGATCGGACCGATCAATGGTCTAGTTCTAATCGACATATCGCAATCAGGGGTGGCAAGTGGAGTATATTGGAGGCAGCCATATGAAAATCTTGACACTGATCAGCACAAGTCAATGAGGACCGTCGATCAAGTGCGAAGATCAACGGTCCAGATTTACTCGCAGTATCACATCACTAAAAACACAAGGAGGACTAACCTCGGCCCGAGGACTATGCAATATGCGATTACGATATATCGCAATGCAATATCGCATCATGGCAATACAAAGGAGTGGGGCCGATACATATGCGACTTGCAATAGCCGGACCTGACGGGTTTTATGGGTGCAAATTAATATATTTTGAGTTCGAAAAAAATGGTTTCTCTATGTAATTTCGCATTTTCGTTAAATAAACTAAATACAAAGGAAATGTGCATGGAGCGATAAAACGGTCCCGAAAGGTTTATACATGCAGATTTATATATTTTGAGTTCCGTAAGAGTAGGATTTCGGGTAGGTCTCAGGTGGTAAGTGGTATTGGATGTTCTTCGCCCAATCCCATACATTGGCCAACACATGGCTTAACGTCGGAGAGAGAAAACCGCCTTTTTGGGCTAGTAACCTCCATGCACATAAGCCGCCTGAAATGAATATCAACCATTGGATCAATGATCACACAGATCAACGGTGGGCTTGCGATAGCGACCAAAGGTGGATCAGAAAGGATTATAGGGTGGATTCGATGATTTTTGAAGTCCGATAGAAAGAGTTTTTGCGTGTTTTTAGTGTATTTCTCTGTGTTAACAGGGAAACGTGTTCCCGGGGATTTCAACCGCGCCAAAGGTCCTTTCCGTTTAAAAATGGGTGGCCACCATACTTGAATGCGTTTCACAATGATTGTTTAACACTCCAAGGGATTTGAATGAACAAAGGCTGGGAGCCAGAGAGCCCGAAAGGGGAGACGAACATACAAGCATTGATAGGCTTAAAAGCCACTCAATGTCAGGGATAGAATAGGCAGTGCTGAGACAGAGAGAAAATAGAAGACAGAGAGCGAGAGGGAGAGTCTGTGTACTCAGAAAGACTTGAGGGATTCAAGTAAAACCCTGTTGTTTATTCCTGTTGTGTTGAGACTCGATTTGTGCTCACACTTGTAAAAAATCTACTCTTGAAGACATAATAGAGAGGTCAACATTGAAATCTGGACCAGGAGATGTAGCCCAAGAGTTTTGGGTGAACTCCTTGATTATTTGTTGTGTTGATGTGTGTTTGTCTATTATGTTTCTCTAACTGCTCATTGTTTATATTATTCGCAATCTTTTTGATCCATTGCACTAAGTAATATAGACATTCCTACACATGAGTTTGTAATACCTTAATATTGTTTAAGATCTCATTTTCAGATCAAGAGTTGTGGCATATGATATTTCGTTAGGTAGCCATTACCCTTAGGTTATAATGATTGCACTTTAGTACTAGATCTTCTTACTCATACATGCTATATATCCTTCCCTATTGTTAAATTAAAGCAGCACGTACCTTTAATTTTCTATTGCTAACCTCATTTGTTGTCCTTAAATCTCCTGCAGGTGCTTTGCTGTCAAATTTCCTTTGATTCAGTTCACCAAGCATTCTTGTAGACTTCAAAAATTTTAGGCTGCAGAAACTTGTTCAAGCTGCGGAAATTTGTCCAAGCTATGGAAAGTTGTTGTTCCTGCAGCTTAAGAGAAAGAAAGCTTTAGTGGATGAACTTTGTTTTTGTTTTTTTTTTTTTTTTGTTTTTCTTTTGAAAAGAAAATTTAAAGTGCCAACAAATTGGTTTTCACTTTAAATTTTCTGTATAAACATGCCAACAACATGTTGGTTTTCTTGTTTATACAAAATTTATTTATTTTTCATATATATGTATATGTATATATATATATATATATATATATATATATATATATATATATATATATATATATATATATATATATATATATATATATATATATATATATATATATATATATATATATATATATATATATATATATATATATATATATATTATTTGAAGAACAAACTGAATGAAAATTTCTAAGGTGGAAAAGAAGAAGAATTCTTCTTGACCATCTTGAGTTCTAAATTATCCTTAAATATTTTAACAAATTCCTCTCTCGTTAATGGTTTCTCGTAAAGCTTGAGTCAATGTCCATTTACTAATAGAGTTCTCTCTTCGTCAATAGTCCTGATTCTAACTGCACCATTATCAAAGACATTCTCAGCTCATAAGGTCCAAGCCAATGGGTTTGGAATTTCCCTTGAATTTTTTTTGAATTTTGAATCAAAGAGCAATGCCCAATCTCCCGGGTGAAACTTCCTTTCTTTAATGTACTTATCATGCCATCTTGACCTTTTTGTTGCACTAAGCTGGTCCTTTGGAAGGCCTCTTGTCTGATTTCATCGAGCTCATTTAATTGTGTCATCCTTTGCTTTTGGGCTTCTAACAAGTCAAGATCTAACTGGAATGTTGTCTTATAGGTCTGGATCTAGAACTCTATTGGAAGTAAGACTTGCTTCCCATAAACAAGTTCATAGGGAGTAGGCCCATAAGGCTTCTAGAAGCTTTTCCACCCAGTCTTTCATATGTAGATGTACAGTCTTTGTAAGGATATCCTCTATCACCTTATTTGTGGACTCAAATTTCCATTGGATTGTGGATGGTACAGAGTTGACTTATGATGTTTTATCTTGTATTGGTCCACAAGCTTTTGCACTAGTCTGGATGTGAACTGTGTCCCTTGATCTGTTACAATTTCTCTTGGAACACCAAAACAAATAAAAATATCTTGAAAAAAAATTAAACTACAATATTTTCAGTAGAAAAAAGAAGTTCCTTAGCTTCTGCCATTTAGTGACATAATTAGTACATACCAAAATATACTTTTTTTGCTTTGAAGGTGGGCTGATTGGTCCAACAAAATCCAGTGCCCATTTTTCAAATGGTTCGATAAGTATTAGTGGTTGCAGTGGCATCTCATTTGAAAGAGTAGGTTTGCCCATTCTCTGACAACTGTCACATCTCTTAACATATTCCTTGGTGTCCCTGAAAATGGAAGGCCAATAATATCATAAAAGAAGGATTTTGTAAGCAGTTCT
Organism: Pinus tabuliformis; assembly: GCA_031772625.1. Taxonomy (NCBI): domain Eukaryota; kingdom Viridiplantae; phylum Streptophyta; class Pinopsida; order Pinales; family Pinaceae; genus Pinus; species Pinus tabuliformis. The sequence continues at coordinate 613,799,672 of CM062814.1, read as the reverse complement.
CTTGTTAGAAAAATGTCCTCCACATGGCTCATCGTGACAAGATTTTAGTATCTCTGGTATTTCATCCTCCCGAATGCACCTTCTGATGATGAGGCCTGGTCCTATCTTATATAATTCCTCATTTATCCATGAGTAGGATGTGCTATTGTGGACTATTCTTTTTTTTCTCTAGGAGATTAATGAAATGGCATTTTTCCTATGGACAAATAGTTAGCAATATCTGCATACCAAGATGATTTAGTAGATACTACAAAAAGATATTCATCAGTAAATTTATCTTCTATGGGTCGATCATTGTTTTCATTTTGTATTCTAGATAGAAAATCAGCAATTGTGTTTTGTTTTCCTAGCCTATCTAGAATGGTTATGTTGAATTCTTGTAAAAGTAGGAGCCATCTAGTTATTCTTCCATTAGTGACAGGTTTATTCATTAGGTATCTAATGGCAGAATGGTCTGCATGGACAAAATTTTCATAGCCATTTATATTTTCCTGAATTTATTAATGGCATGAATTACATGTAAGAACTCCTTCTTGGTTACAGTATAATTTAACTTTGTAGGGGTTAATTTTTTACTAGTATAATAAATGGCATAAGGAGTGAGAAATTTTTGTCCTAAAACAGCTCCTAAGGTTGAATCTGAAGCATCTGTTGAGATATCGAAAGGAAATTCCCAGTTAGGTCCTTTTAAGATGGGTTCTTAAGAAATTCTCTTTTTTAATGTTTCAAAGGCAACTTGACATTCAGAATCCCAACTAAATTCACAATCTTTGGTGAGTAATTTAAAGAGGGGGGATGCAATTTTTGTGAAGTTTTCTATAAATCTTTTATAGTATCTAGTAAAACCGAGAAAACTTCTAACATCCTTTTGACAACTTGGCACTGATAACTTGGAAATGACTTCCACCTTAGATGAGTCTACCTTAATTCCATCTCCAGAAATATGGTGACCTAAAACAATTCCCTCGTTAAACATCATGAAACATTTTTCATGGCTTAATGAGAGGTTTGTTTCTTGACATATTATTAAGACTTTCTCCAGGTTTTCTAGTGCTTCATTGAAAGAATCCCCATAGACTGTGAAATCATCCATGTACACTTCCACACAATCATGGATAAGGTCAGAGAAAATGCCAAGGACTACCCTTTGGAATGTTGCTGGAGCATTACATAACCCAAAGGGAAGTACCCGGTAAGCATAAGTTCCCCATGGACAAGTGAATGTGGTTTTATCCTAATCTTCAAGGGCCACCTGAATCTAGGTGTATCCACTGAACCCATCCAAGAAGGAAAAATATTTTTTCCCTGCTAAAGTATCTAAGACCCGGTCTATGAAAGGTAACATAAAGTGGTCTTTTAATGTTGCTTTATTCAACTCCCTATAATTAATACATACTCTCCATTTTCCCTTCTTTTTAGGGACCATTACTAGGGGTGAAATCCACTGATTGTCAGATATTGGATATATGAAATTTACATTTAATAATTTCTGCAATTCTTCTTTAAAAATTTCTTTTAGATTTGGGTTCATTCTTCACTGAGGTTGTCTAACTGGTCTTGCATTTTGTTCAATGTAGATATGATGCATGTAAGTTTTAGGATCAATTCCTCTCATGTCCAAGCAGAAGACTGTTTTTGTAAAATTTCTATCAATTGTTTCTTTTGCATGTCTTCCAAGTTTTCATTGACATTTAAGGTTTTTCCTGGAAAGATTTCTTTAGAGGAATTCCCAAGTTTTTCCATGGACAACAATGATACTTGTTTAGAGGAGAGATATTCATTTCTACTACGCTCATAATGTGAGGAAGATTCATTATTTTTTAGTGAATTTAAAAGTTTGTCTTCCTCTTTTACTTGTTCAATGACAAAAATAGGTTGTATATATTCTCCATCTTCTATCCATTCTTCAGTTTCTGTATCTACTGTTGTTCTTGTAGGGGGTATAATGTAAATTTCTTTGTAGAATTTCCATCTGAGATTAACATATCACCTGACCTACAGCTGATAAAGGCGTCTGCTGTACTCAACCAAGGCCTTCCTAGAAGAAATGGATGTCCTCCTAGATTGTTCTTAAGTGTTAAGAACATGAAATCAACAGGATATTCCTTGGAATATAAAGATACACAAAAATCCTCTAACACACCACTGGTTTAATAACATATCTATCTGCTAATTGCAATAAGGTTGGTGTGTATTGAAGGTTAGGAAGCCTAAGTGTGTCCATAACTTGTTTGCTCATTATGTTTATGGCTACTCCTAGGTCAATCAGTGTGTTTGGTATTTCAGTTCCATTGATGTGAATTTTTACAATGGGGCTTCCTGGGTCTAGATATTTTTTAATTGTCGTCTTCCCCATCATAATGTCTGCAATTTTTCTGACTAACTGAATTCTTTTTATATCTTTTCTTCTTTTCCCTGATCGTTGTGTACTTAATTCCTTAATTGTTTTTGCAAAAATTGGTATTTCCTTTATGGCATGTAATAAAGGAATCTTAATGCAAACATTTCTCAATTCATCCATCATATTGTAATCAGGAAAGATAATTTGTTTCTCTACTCCATCGGTTTTCAACCTTTCTCAGAAAGGTGGTTTAACTAATATTGAAGGTTGTTCTATGATAGGAGCATCTATTGGAATTTATTCCATTTTTTTAGTTTCTTTTTGAGGGAGATAAGTCTCCCCTTATTCTGATTCATTTTTATGTTTTTGAAGATCAAATTTGTTTTTTAAATGACAACATGAGGGTTTTTTGGTAATACTCTTCCAGACCTTAATTGGACATTGTTTATGCCTAGCTTATCACATAAGTTTGAGGATTCTGACCCTCCATGTTGTATACTGGTTGTTATGGTATCTTATTATTAGGATCTGGAAGTGCTTGAGCAGGTAGTTGATTTGATTTTGGTGGAAATGGTAAGGAAAGTTGCGGGTTTTGATTATGTATTGGGACTTGTGGAAATTGATTAGCTTGAGGAATTTGATTGGACAGGGTTAAGAATTGTGGTGGAAGGTAGTATGGCGACTATTGCTGATATTGAGCATAGGCTCCATAAGGATTTTTCCATCCTTGATTCCAAGGTTGTGATTATGGAAAAGCCCAAGGTTGCCACACTGAATTCCAAATACTTTGTGAAGACTGGGCGGATTGTTGTGGTCTAAATCCTTGTGATTGATTTGGTTGGGGGTTTTTCCATGGTCTTTTGGCTATAAAGTAGAGAGGGTCTACTGGTTCTAAGATCCCTTCCTCATTTAATACAGCCTTAAGACCTGGTAAGGATGGACATTCCTTTATATCATGATCATCTTCACATATGACACAGGTTTCTATGGCTTTTGAGTCGAAGGGACACTCTCTCAAAGAATATTTCTTTCGACATTTGGGACAGAAGATAGATAATGCAACATTTTCAGAATTTTGCTTATTTGGTGTTTTAAGGGTGTCTGTTTGTGCACTTAGGCTCCCATCTGTTTTAAAGGTGTCAAAAAAATTTCCTATTTCTACCCTACTAACTATCCCAGTTGCAGACTCATTTATTCTTGATAAGAGAGGGTCTCTAGTACTCTTTCCAACTCTTGCTTTGCCCCTTGAGATATGTACACCTAAATCACAAATATCTGCAAACAGTAATTGGGAAATATCTCATTTTCCCGTTAGGTTAAGGATATTGATCCATTCATCTTTAACGACTCTGAGTAAAAGAGATTTTAAGGTTTCTTCATCCAAATTATCCATTTTTTCTCTTTTAACATTATAAAAAAACCTTTCTACCAAGTCTTCAAGATTCTCATCTTCCTTTTGTGTCATTTTTAAGACTTCATCTTTAAGGTTACTAGACATACAATAATCTCTATACTTGCCTAAGAAAGCCCCTTTCATTTGTGCCCATGTTGTTATAGAAATCACTCCTAGACTCATGAACCATTTTAATGCCGAGTCTTTTAATGTGGCAGGGAACAATTTCAACTTTTGAGAATCATGCAGATAGTCATATGATCTACATAATACTTCAAATTCGAAGATAAATTTCTTCATATCTTCGTTTCTTTTCCCATGGAAATTAGGAAGAATCGAGGGTGATATATTTTCATTGTGAGGGTTGTATCTTCATCAAGAATAGGGAATCCCGAAGGATCTTGATTTACTTTGCCTCTAACCCCTCCTCTACCTCTACCTCTTCCTCTTCCTCTATCTCAAATCCTATCTTCTTCACCATGGAAATTGTGTACTTATCCTTCCCCTTCTTCAGCCATGATAGATTCTTTGGAGCTAAGATAGTGTTATTGTAATCTTTCTGGTTCCTCTATCAATGGTTGTTCAAAATAAGTTTCCAATTCCTCTTCTTCATTAGGAATTTCTAATTCTTCTCCCACAATTTGTTCACCAATCGAGGACAGAAATATTACTCCTGTGGTTGAGGATGTAGGATTTTCTTCAATTATAGCTTCATTAGAAGAAGTAGGTGAATTTTTGGATTGAATTTCTGATCTTGAGACTTCAGGAAGTCTTTGTCGACCTCTAAATGGAATTCGGGTTTGAGTAGGTGGTGTGGAATCTCGAAATCGTGGTGGAGTGAGTGGATTTGTGGGAATTAAACTTCTTCCTTGTCCTACAAATCTACCCCTAGAGTCTCTATCCCTATGCATGTCATGTTTCAAATTAATGATGGTTTTTTTTTGTTTTACTTCTAATTGTACTTCCCTGGCAACAACGCCAAAATGTTTGGTCAACTCAATGTTCTTGAATTGGCAATCATAAATTATCAACTAGGGTGCGTAGACTAATGAAGTATGGGTGCAAAATATGTGCTTAGAAGTTATTCATTAGGTCTTTATGTATTTTTTAAGATATAAACTCAAGATGGGGCAGTGGTTGTCAATTTTATTAGTGTTGTAATTCTTAAGGATGTTGATTAAGTTTCCTAGGAATTAATCTCTATCCAATTAGTTTGTAGATGATGTGAGAGTGATTTTACTTATGTTAGGTTGTTGGGATTTTTTTATCTTAAATCTCTACGTTGTAGATCCTAATTCTGTAAGTGAAAAAAGAAACCTATTCTATCTGGCATGAAGGAATACTGTTGAACTCAATTGTCTTAGGAAAGGTCTTCTCGCTTGTTCAATTTCTGCTCAAACAAAGTAATCCAAGCAACATCTATATTGTGAATTGAACACACTTCAATTATGATGGATAATAAGAAAAGGAAAGAACTATGCAGTGCCAGGTATAAAGCAAATTAGATAACAGTCTAAGCTAGGTATAAAGCAAATAAAAGTTCTTATGCAGATAACAATTCACTGGCAAGATCATTATGCAACATTGTCACACAAAACAGAGCAATTGAAGAATTAAAGGCAATCAAATTGTATTTGATTAAAACCTGCCACTGTTTGTAGGGACCTTCCACATAGTAGTTCAGAGCTTCAAATCAACACAACGTTTGCACACAAAAAAAACCAATTCCATTCACACGAAATTCACAAACTGTTCATAAACATAACATTCAACGCACACCCCAAATAATAGTGCGGGCATTAGCTTTATAACAGGTCTCTTGGCATAACTGCATGAATATTTTAAGCCTAATATCTCTTAACCTATCTAAACTTATATCTCTAAACCGTCGTTTTGCTATTTCGAAAGAAAAACGATAAGGTTTCAACTGATCTCAGGTTTTGTTCTGCGTTAATCTAGCGATTGACTTGGATTTTGACCGCGATCTCCTGTGCTTCCTTTAGCAAACAGTTTCGAGTGGATAGGAAGGTATCAATGAGGGAATCATGCTCTATCCATCCACACCTTTCACTGCTAACTTGGAACTCTGAAACCTCACGAACAATGAAGACAACTACGGAATCCTAGACTAGCTGCGGTAACAGACTGATTCGGTAGCCAATTGCAAATTTAACTAAAACAATAGGGTATATAGTTGAATATGAACAATAAAACATACTAATGAATACCTTCATCAAAACCTGGTAGATATGGCTTCATTTAAGTGGTAAATATATATGAAAAAGAGAGGATCTTTAGACAAAAAGGATGTCATGGTAGGACAATCTTCAGACACTACAGTCAATTAAAATATAAACAAATTGATCACAAATCTTACCTTCCATCTTGCTAATAGATTCCTAATGATCAACCTACCTATTATCCAATGTTGCATAAATGAGAGGAATACTTTGTCCAATATCCCCAACTGTTGGTACCTCCTGAGCACTGTAAATCTGTACTCTACCATCCTAATGTTATGTAAAATCTCTCCTACGATGGTCCTTTCCACAAGTACAACACTGCAAAGGCTCCTGCCATCATCCTTGTTCTGCTCCTCATACTAAAATCCATGTCCTCTATCCACTACATTGAACTTCTTGTGTGGCACTACATTCTCCTTGTTGTCTATATCCTAAGGTTTTCCTCTCTTCTTATCCCACTTTCCTTTATTCTTCTCATTTCCTTTCCAATCTTGCTTAGTTTCAGTCTTGTGCTTCAAGTGCTCATAACAATGCTTCAACTTTTTGATGGATTCCTCCAACGATCTAGGCTCATCAATCTCAATTCTATCTTTGAATGATAGCGACAACCCATTGATGAATATTTGAATCTTTTGTTTCTCCTCCTTAAGATAGGACAGATATCTCAAAAACTCCAAGAATTTGTTGGTATACTCCTCACCAGTCATATATCCCATCTTCAAATCATAGAACTCCTTTGTCGTATCATCATAGTATCTTTCAGATAGATACTTCTTCCTCAAAAATATCTCAAACTTAGTCCAAGTCACTCTTCTTCTCAAATTCCTCTGACATTTTTTACATCTTCCCACCAAATGTCTACTTTCCCCTTAAGACAAAAAGTAGTTATCTTGGTTTTCATATTTTCTTAATAATCATGTAATCTGAAAAACTTATTCATCCCAAGAAACCAAGCTTCTACGTCTTGTGAATTCTTCATTTCTCCATCAAATATAGGAGGCTTTTCTTTCTTAAACTCCTCTAACAAGTACTGCTTCTCGCTTCTCCTATACGAATGGTGGTAGTGATGATGATGATGTATTTTTGAACGAGAACTAGAATAGAACCTATGGTCATTACCCCTCCTGTTAGGTGTATCCACTAACCTACCATCTCTGACTGTGTCATCCCTGTCAAACTTGTATCCTGGTTGAAACCTGCTGCCATATGCCCCGTTAGTCCTTTGATCCTCCCCATGACTGGTCCTAAGAAACCCCTATCTCTGTAAATATGATAGACTCTGAAGGATGACTGCGTTAACTTCTTCTTGGTTTCCCTGTGCTCTCGCAAGTCTTTCCCGTGACTGAATGATCCTGTTATTATTCACATTACAAATTCTGATCTTCACTTGCAAGATTCTCAATGTATTTGCTATGTTAAAGGAGTACTCATCGCCATGTTGTTCATCTGATCTGTAGGGAGAATCACGTGAATTGTAGTTCACCATTCTGCTAGTCATCTTGATCTTCTTCTTCTTCCTGCAAACATACCATGTCAGATAAACCAAATATAAACATAATCAAAATACCTCAGTGAAGTTCAGGGGAGGCTATCTCATTTTCATAGTCAATCGAGATTAGCAAAACATATATATATATATATATATATATAAATCAACATATCAACCATCTTAACATCAACATCATCAACCTCCACATGGTGACACAACTGCAGCAATTACTATCAAAATGCATGCATAAAAAACACAAAAAATGGACATGCATGCATGACAAACACATTCCGCTCATCTAGTTTAAGTGTTGAAACTGGGTGCTCTGATACTAATTTGTAACCACCCCCTCCCACATTTACTCAATTTCATTGGATTGCCAAGGTAAACATGGGACAAAGAGTTACCATGACATGACCCAACCTCCAAGCTCCAGTTAAGGAAGAATGACCAACAAAGTGACCTCAAACAGACAACTCACCTCATCCCTTAGGGCTACAGGACACTCATGGGCCAAAGAACCATCCCAAGTGACCAAACCTTGAGTTGGGGCTCATTTTCACACAACTTAACCCCCAACTACATGCATGAAAAGGAATCCATGTGCTTGAAGGCCTCCAATTGCACTCACAAGCATGTCTGAGTGGGTTGTGACCCAAATTATCTAGTTTAGAGGGTATAGTCCTGAGATATGAGCCACAATTTCAGGCCAGTCCCTAAACCATTGCCCAGAACTACCTAAGACTTCTTAGAATCATATAAGACATAAAAAAAAAGGATACACATTCAAAACTAGAGGCAGAACTTGACCTAGACTGCCTAGAACATAACAGACATTTCACCAAAGACATGGCAAACATGTAAGCTACAGGTCATGAATGCATATATGATCATAATAGTCTAAGATTCAACTGAGAATCAACAAGAAGGCCCTTTTCCTCTTCACATATATGCAAAAATAATTATTAGTCCATATATTCATCACTGTAAAGAAAATTCATTTTAGCGGAGTTTATAATGAAGGTTTATAGTGTTTAAAATTGGAAAAAATTGTCAAAAAAAATCTGCAAAAACATATGTTTGGGATAATGGAGGTTTTTAGTGTTATAAAATTGGAAAAAAATTCAAGAAAACATCCGCAGATAAGTGATTCTTTTAGTGTTATAAAATTGGAAAAATTTCTTTAAAAAACATCCCAAAAAAAAATTCGTTTGGGATAACATATGTTTTAGTAGAGATTATAACAGAAATTCATCACAACTGAAAAAAAAATGTGGGCGGCTGAAGGTTTTAGCGGATGTTTTTTTTGTGGTCTACTTAATGGAAAATGTAGTACTAGTGCACTACATATATCCAAAGCACTGGGGTTGCATACATAGCTAAAAGAACAGAGGCGTTGAATGCAAAGAACACCGATGCCTGAAATGTATATTGCTCTCTTACATATACATTAGAAAATGCCCCAGGGCATTCGTTTAAGGAATGACACTGTGGCACGTAAAAAAATATTGCAGAGCTAGTGCTTTTATTTAAACTCACAGTGTTGATGCATATTGTTTGTATAAATGCACTAGTACACTAAAATTATAAAAGGGCCATTGTTGTTAACTTTAATAATGCACTGGGGCTGGAAATAATATTTTGTAGGACCGGGTTGTTAGTTCTATGAATTAAATGGTGCTTAAATAATTGCAATGCACTGGGGTGTTAATTGCAATCAATATCGGTGCTTGAATATCTAAACGCCCCGGTGCTGTCATTTTCTGAAAAGACATCGATTATGCAAAAAATATGTTGTCACGGTGCTTTTATATAACATAACGCACTAGTGTGTGTTTATGTTATGGACACACCAATTTTTTTGTATGTGATTTTCTCTTTTTTGGAAACATTGACCTATGACAGTGCAATTATTCTAATTTTTTAAATCTGTTATTCATCGAAAAATCAACGTCTATCTTATAAAAATATTCATATAAATTAAAATTTGATTAGTGCATTTGTATATGATGTTTGGATTGAATTGTTATATTATCATATTTCACATCTCTTCATTATAATATTTAATCAATGATGTAACATTTCACAATGACATTGGATAACAAAATAGAATAAATTAAAATGTATTTTATTATATATCAATAAGAAAATCTTTTTCATACAAAATGGGATTGTTATTGATAACACCTTGACTTTCAATTGGGACACTATATCCATTACATTAAAAAAATCTCTGATTTTCACAGATAATTATTTTAAAAAATACAACAGGTTGCATTGATATCCAAATAGGTCGTCATTCTTTGATGTAATTGCCGTCATTATTTGAGATACTTCTATGAATTGGGTTATTTGGACAAAAAAAAATTGACTGCATCAATTGTTTTCATCTTCTTGATCTTGTTCTATCTGCAACCATAAAAATAAAATGCAATGAGTGTATCAACATTAGTGATATTAATGAAAATAGAAATGAATAATATACATCAATGTAAATCAGATAGCAATGTGCCATATCAAGAAGTGACTCATAAACTACAGACATGGTTTCAAAACCAACTCTCATGCCTTGTTGCAACAACTCTTCTGCTAGTGTAGTTTCATACTTTGTTTCCTACATGTTTTAAACCCCATTATAAATCATCGATTTAATATAAAGATTTTTTTCTTCTCTATAAGTTATAAACTCAAATAAGTAAAACAACATAGATACTTACAAATTCCACAATTAATTTTTTATATTCCAACATATACTTACAACCCATATTTAACCCAATGTCAATCAATTCTTCTAATGATGCTTCTTCATATGTCAAAACCTATTTGAAGACATTCAAGGATGGTTACTGTAAAACAACTTACAATATACAAAAATGAAACCATGAGTTGTTATAAGGAAATATTAACTATTACTCACAAACTTTGATATCAACCATTTTCTTTCTTGTCGTATTATTCTATGTACTAAATGAGTTCCATTTTGTTTCCTTTTCTACAAGAAAATACTTGAAAGTTCATATTTAATGCTAAATAATTTTTTTATATTGTACAAAGTCAATCATGATTACATACATTTGAAGCACATTGTTGTTGAGATGGATCCTCCTGTAATGCAATTATGTACATTTCTTTGATCATCTACTTGTACACCTTTTTGGACATTCCTACTAGCATGTTTCGCATATTAACTCATTGATCATTTGAGTTTTCATAATCTTCCTTTAAAAAGTAATAAACTATTTTTATATTGTTAAATTGAGACTTCTGTGATCCATAACAGTTGTAAGAAGAGCTTCGGCGTAAATCACATATAGAAAGATCTTTGTCGACGCGTTTCGAACCAGCAAGTGTGGCTCATCGTCAGGACAAGTTGAAGAAACAAATCCAACTTTGCATGTTAAATAGATATATGGAAACTAAACATAAAAAATTTGATATATGGAAACTAAACATAAAAAATTTGATATTAATAAATGAATGATTTGTAGTAATATATACATATAATTATAGAAAATCATTTTAATTAGGAATATTACCTTATGAATGATTCTTTTTTGTTGTTGTATGATCTTTCTATTGCAATTCTGACATGTTTCATTGACCATATCTCTGGAAACACTTTTTGCAATTTAGATATAATTTGGTTCTTGGAATAATTGGATTGATTTTTGTATTATAAGTGGAAAGTACATCTATACATTCATTCCACTAGATCCCTCATAGTTTTGTAAAAAAATTCTCCCTTTCATTAACATCTAGTAACACTTCAGATGAGCTAAGTACCAATTCATCGTCATTTACATGGCCTATAATTTTTCATTTCTTAGAACAACGTTAATATTTTCCTTCGTTGTTTCTCCCAGTAGAACATTAAACATATATGAATTAGAAGATTTATTGAAATATGTTATCTAATATTCTTAAGTATATTATTAATGAAAATTAAAAAAAAAACTCATTTGAATAGTGTTTTTTCATTCACGTGATTCATCCTTCTGCAATTTTTTTATTAGACTTTTACGCTCTTCTGTACATAGATTAGAAATAATCTTAGCAACCTTCTTCATTTTGTGGCTATGCATGACACACACTAACCAATACATATGAGTCAAATTTACATATAGTTGAAACATATTAATTTTGTAAATAATTTACAAATAACTTTCCTTCTATGCTTTTTTCGATGTGCTATCATTATGTCGATTAATATTTTTGGTACTTGACACCTTCTCAAACATTTTTTTATTAATATAAAACAGTACCATTCAATACATAAGCCATTAAATATATTTTATGCATAAATCAAATAATTTTTATCCAAAAAGAGCTCTGGTAACCGATGTGTTTATTTGAATGAATGCATTGGTGTGTTTTGGCCATTAAACACACTATTCATTTAATTGTTCAACATCGTGAGGGAAAATTATTTTCTTTAAATAATTTTAAATTATGACGGTGCGATTTGTAACGATAAAAACACCGCAATGACTTAATAGTGCTAATTGGCAGAGGCGCGTCAGTGCATTATATTACACCAAAAGCACCAATAAACAAATTGTACAGAAATGACAGGGTTATAATACGCCAATGCATTTTATTACATAGGGTGCACTATTTTTTTATATTGCATTAGCATACCGTGAAACATACATTGTTCTTAAAAATAATAGACATGGCTGAGAGGATTTGGATCTAATTCAATAAGTGATCCCGCTACTTTACATGCCAAACACCCTATATGTAGTAAGTACACAAACCCATTAAATCTAAAGTGCCTAAAATGAGAAAACCTAATTATGAAGTGGTAGAGGGAGTTAAACCCTAAGGTGAAATTTTGCATTGACATAAGCAAGGTTTTAAGGTGAGTATTGATTTTTTTTGTTTTTTTCCTGAATTCTAATTAAAATAAATTATAAGCTTGGTAGGACTATATATTCAACATGTCCAATATATCACCCTAATCAGGGCAGGGAATTGAACCGGTAGCTTCACATTAAGGAGTGCCTTAATAAAGCCCTGATCACTCTCAATACAAGGCCCCATGGATGAGTTTTAGTTAAATTTAAATAGGAGGAGATCATAAAAATTTTACTCATAAAATCAATAGTAATTTGTTTATTATGTAGAGTGTTTTTTTGAATTGTGAATAAATCTAGCATAAATTGTAAAAAAATTTAACAGCAAAATCAACATTAAAATTTAAAATTTTTTCTATGCAAGGGTTGATGACAATGGACCTACCAACATTCAAGCGATCTCCATGATATGAAGTCCCAACTAGACCTCACACCGTTTGGAGTAGGAGTCCTAGCATTGGGTGGTAGTGTAATGCCTTGACAGCTGAAATGCACAGAGGGAAGTATGATAACTTTGGGTGAGATAAAGTGTGTGACCCGATGGAGATTCAAGAGTGATGCATGAATGTTCCAACAAAGGAAGGGAATAGGAAGTGCGTCCCTTGGAAGCCAGTAATAGTACCAATCTTGAAATGAACACATGAGTGAAAGGACATCACAAGCTAAAATGCAGAATAATCCACAAATTAAAGTGATGAGTTAATCCAAAATGCACATTCAACTAGATTCATACAAATGCAAACAAAATAGTTCATAAGCACATGCATAAGTTAAATAACATACATTCCCAATACAACAAGAATAGTCCTACTATATTAACAACATATGCGTGAAAGTGTGCTAGCTCTGATTTTATTATTATAAGTGAAACTTCCATCCATACATACACCATTGAAGACCACTATCCCCAATAGTGGAACATTATAGTCAAGAACACATTCCCCTCCATGGAAGTATACTCACTCTACGGTATGGAGAAGCCAAGGCACTTCGCAATACTCCCAAGCTCTTTCTAAGCCTAAGCCTAGCCAAAATATTGGCTCCCAAAAGCCTCTTCTTTGAGTTGTGAGGTTATATTTATAACAAGAGGGGGTGACTCTTCAACTCTCCTTTGTAACTTTTGGGCTATCCTCATGACTCTTCAACTTTTTCACAAAATGACACATTATATTACATGGTGACTTTTTCATATTCCAATATTGACACATGGAATTTCACTTACAACATAATTACAAATAATATTACATTTTCCACTCGTACCCATATAAGACAAAATAGGGTAGAGACATCCTAACAATACACAACGCTATGATTCTGAAGTTTGGGGAAAGTCCATCTCAACAACCTCCACTTGCTAGTTCTTGGTCACATATTGGTGCCAGGCTTGGTATTGTGTGATGGTGTCCCCAAACTGCTTAACGATGTCTTTTTGGAAGTGAACTCTAGTCTCCATGGCATCTAGGTACACCATCTTGGAACTTGTATCCAACTCATTCTGAAGCATGAGCAACATTTTCTTGGCCATGACAGGACCACCAATGAATTTTTGCATGTTGCGTGCATTCAACTCCAAGTATTCCCTGGTGACTTCTTGTCTTAGTTGCTCCAAGTACTCATTGATCTCTTGTCGAACTTGGTTCTTGGGTTTAGCATCGATGAGGGAACCGATTAATGGGATCTAGTTTGTTCTCACCAAGACATCCAAACTACTATGCAACTGCACATATGATGCCTGTGTGCTACCGATAAATGAGGCGAGCTACTCGTTGTTCTAAATCAACATTCAGACCTTTTCTTTCTCCAACTCTGTCTGTGGCTTCATATTCTTCACTAAGTCAAGTGGGGCCCCTTTGTACTAGATTTTCCACTCTTGTACATGGGCAATGACAACATGTATGTTTTTTAGATTTTTAACAAACTCTTTGCTTTGCTGATGTAGGCCATGCAAATGAACAACTACTTTATGCAAAGTGACAAATTTGTCATAGAACTTCCGCATGGTTTCTCCAAGTGTTGATACTTCAGCAAGTATCGTTGTCCTCATCTCCCCCAATGTAGAAACTGAATTCTACACTGTTTCATGGAGTTGTTCTGCCTCTTTCCTGGCAACTTGCAAGTTCTTTTCCAGTTGCTTATTCTTGATCATTAGATACTGAAAATTTATCTCGTTTCTCCTACATAGTCGAAGCCAACTTTGGCAATGGAAATTGGATGTTTCCTGGTGTCATATGCTATCACCCTTTCCTTGATGAATGCAAGTGATGCATGATCATCCAGAAAGTGCTTCCTTCGCACTTGTACAATCCTATTCTCGAACTCATCAAATGATATACTATACACATCCATGACTAGATCATCATCAAGGAGAACAACATCTCCTTGCTAGCTCGGGGCTGGATCTGCTGCTAGAGGTGGTGGAGATTGAGGGATGACTTGTGGTGCTCTCGGCATTAGGTCAATATCTTCAAGTTGCGGCTCTTGTTCCAATTCCATGTTTGTCACTCCAATCAGCTATTCAGTTTGGTTAGCAAGCTCCCAATCTTGGATCTATTCACCTTCCTCCTCAGCTTCTTGTTGTTTCGGCTCTTCAACCTATATTTTCGTCGTTTCCTCTTTCATCGTGCCTTGCCTTTGTTCTTCTTCCTGCTTATGCTTCTCTTCTCCTTCTGTCGTCCTCAACTCCTATTCTTCCTTCAACTTCTTCTCTGTCTCCTGCAACTTCAGTTCTCCTTCCTCGAACCTCTAATTTTCTCTCTTCCTCCACTCTGCACTCTTTTTCCTTTTCTCCCTCTTTGCTTCCACTACTAATGTTTCCTTCACGATAATAGGATCTGCCTTCATTTTTCAGATTTCCTCTCCCACTTGACTATCTCCAATCTTCCTCTTTCCTTTTTCTGGCACGTGATTGTTGCCTTATGATGTTGTTATTGTTTCTTCTAGAGCTACTACTGTCTATGGAGCAACCTTCTAAGTCCTTTCTATACTAACTGACTCATAAAGTCTAGAGGCATTTTAGCAGTACCTCCATGGATCCTCCTCTTGCCAATGAAATACCCCGATGATCCACGGAAAGTAAACTCTCATATAGTGGTCCTTGAAAATATTGTGGGGATCATACAGATTAAATTCCTTGATGCCGGACTTGAATTTCACTATGTCCTTAGCTTTGGGATCTGCATCTTTTAATTTCTCAATCTCGTATAATCTGATCCACAAAGGAAGAGTGGGCCATGGCGCTTTCTTCTTCCTATGCAGTGTTTCTGACAGCCTTGTAGCGAGGTGGTTTGATACTTCTTGCATGATTAATTTTTTAGTGGCATACCTTGGTAAGAGATGCATAGGCTTCTATCCGCCAAACACTTTGATGAAGGTTCCACCTTGTGAGGCATACCAATCTACAATGCCTGTTATAGCCTCCATTGCTTCTCGGGACATGCAAGGTGGAACTTTCTCAAATATAAGCTTGTATAACGGGATGATAAAGTGGTGATTTAGCCTTTCCATTACTTCTTGATAACTGCACTCATAAAACAACTTGCAATAGATGTTCACGATAATCTCTTGTGGTCTTCATGTCCAGTTCATGCCAAAGAACTCTTGTTGTGCACAGATTGCATCCAATAAGTATGCATACATATAAAACCTTCCTTGCTCATTCTTGGGCGAATTAGGAGCCTTAGCCACATGGGACTTCAGTTATTGAGCTAACAAATCCGACCTATTGAATGGCCTCCCAACATTCACCAATTGGTCTGGTAAGACTGACCACCCTTTAGGGAAGGTTTATGTGCTCTCTTGACAATATATTCTGCACGCAAAGTTGATCAAGAACCAGTAAGCCTTCCTGAGGGTCTTTATCTTGTAAACATGGGTGGGTGTCTGCCAAAACTTCGATGTCTCTTTAACCCAACACCTGATAATGTCTCTTGTGTTCACATAGCTATGGGTGGCATAAAAGAGTGATTCCATGCACTTCATTGGCTCAGGAAAGTGGCACATCTACCGAAAGTCTTCTTCCTTGAAGGTGGTAAGATTTTGTATGTTGGCACTTCTCAATGGCATAGTCTGTTCATCTGTATGTGAGAGAATCCAGCTGATGATGTCCGCACATGGGAAGGAAATGTACCTGCATGCAGACTTGTATATATCCGACTGCTACATGCTAAGGTAGACCTGCCAGTCCTCTAAATCTATCTCAAAGTATTTTGAAAAAGTGTCTTTGATCTGTTTCCATGTCAGTTTTGTTCCCTTCTCAATAAAAAACTGAGTATCTACATACACTGGTAAATCAACTTATGTCCACTCAACTGCTTCCCCAGTACTGATATCGATAGTTTCCTTTGATGCAACTCTCTTTGATTCCATGTTAACAATGGTTGCTAGAGAGATTCTCAATAATCATTGTACCTGTGGGAAATAGAGGACACTCATGGAAATAAAATATCAGTTTAAAACCAAAACAACTTGAAGGAACATTCAAGTAGCAAGTCGGGCACTAGATGTGAGGGATTGCACAATTTTTCCTAATAGGGGTGACCAGTTGACTGTGGGAACTGTGCATTGCATAGTCCCAACAACCCAAGGTGGAAGCTTTATGACTAGAACTACATAATGCGCAGTTCAGATTGGGAGAGACTATGCATTCACAGTCTTAGTGGCCAAGCTAGGAGGCTGGCTCCTAGAACTATGCAGTGCACACTTTGAGACAGCTTAGGCTGTGCTTTGTGATATTATAGAGGCCAAGCTAGTGGCTTGAGCCTCCAGATTATGCAATGCAAGCTGTGAAAAGTGAGATCAAGCTAAGAGAAACCTAGATTTGCGCAAGGTAAGTGTGATAAACTAGCAGATCTAGGAGATAGTGCGAAGTTGAGTGAAGACATGACTAAGTGCAGATGCATGCATGTGAAACAAGTGCAACAATTGATTAAAAGAAAGGAAAACGAAGTATGTGAGGAGAGTCGCTACAACGATGACCATTAGTGAAAAAACAAAAAAACTTATTCAACACTTGGGAAAGGAAATCTATAACTTGAAACAACACTTATAAAAGTTAAAATAAGTTAGAACGCCAACAACCATGGAGAGAAACAAGTGAAACAACACTCACATAAGCCAAACAAATAAAGATAGAAAAAGAAAACAAAATCAAAGCTCACTCTGAAAAGTGACAGAGATCTCACCGAAGGCTCCTTGATCTCCTCGGACATGCTAGAGCTCCAATATTGAATGTGAAAATGAGATCTAGGAGCATTGATTAAACAGATTTGGGAAAATTAGGGTTTATGATGTGAATGGCTAAAATCAAGGAAAAAGTGAAACTTCGCAGAATTTTCTAAGAATAGCACAAGTGCCTCCTTTAGGATACTCAAAGTAGATCCCTATTTTATAAGGATGCTTTTTTTATTTTTTATTTTTTTTTTTCCCAGGGAAATTTTCCATGCACAGTAATGGGAAAGACAACGCAATTCCGGGAACTAGGCAACTTTACAACTTGGTGCACTGTGCAGTTTCTGACTTCAGTGAGGGTTGCATAATTTCTGGGCTCAGCATTGGGTTTCCTCATCGTGATTGCACATTTTTTTAGCTCAAGGCTCACTGGCAGTCAGGACTACACAATTCCCAATAATAAGGCTAGTTGCCCTCAAGAATTGCGTAGTTTCTAGGGGCAAGCTTGTGAGTTAGAAAGTCAACTAAGCAAGCAAACACAAGCTAGGTTGAAAAGATAAGTCTCATTCAAAGCACGAACACCTGGATTAGTAAGAGATAAGCTGCTATGGTTAAGAAGGAAGGCTCCAAAATCAAAGCATATGAAAAATTTTGGAGGGTGGTTGCAAAATAGTCCACAAATTAAAGTGAAGATTTAGTCCAACAACACGCATTCAAAAAGATTTGTACAAATGCAAAAAAAATAGTTCATAAGCATATGCATAAGTTAAATAACATACATTTCTAATACAACAAGAATAGTTCTACTATATTAGCAACATATGCGTGAAAGCGTGTTGGCTCTGATTTTATTATTATAACTGAAATTTCCATCCATACATACACCATTGATGACCACTAGCCCCAATAGTGGAACATTACAGTCAAGAACACATGCTCCTCCAAAGAAGTATACTTTCTCTATGCTATGGAGAAGGAATGGCACTTCACAATACTCCCAAGCCCTTTCTAAGCCTAAGCCTAGCTAAAAGCTTTGTTCCCAAAAGCCTCTTCTATGAGTTATGAGGTTCTATTTATAAAAAGAGGGGGTGAGTGTTCAACTCCCCTTTATGACTTTTGGACTACCCTCATGACTCTTCAACTTCTTCACAAAATTACACATTACATTACATGGTGACTTTTCATATTCCAATATTGATACTTGGAATTTCACTTACAACATAATTACAAATAATATTACATTTTCCACTTGTACCCATATAAGACAAAATAGGGTAGAGACAACCTAACAAGACACAACACTATGATTATGAAGTTTGGGGAAAATCTAGATCAACAAACTCCACTTGCTGCTTCTTGGTCACATATTGGTGCTAAGTTTGGTATTGTGTGATGGTGTCCCCAAACTACTAACGGTGTCTTTTTAGAATCAGAATCTAGCCTCCATGGCATCTGGTTACACCATCTTGGAAACTATATCCAACTCATTATGAAGCATGAGCAACATTGCCTTGAACATGATAGGACCACTGATGGACTTCTGCATGTTGTGTGTGTTAAACTCGAAGTATTACCTGGTGGGTTCTTGTCTTAGCTTCTCCAAGTATTCATTGATCTCCTGAAAGACTTGGTTGTTGGTTTTATCATCAGTGAGGGAACCGATTGATGGGATTTGGTGTGTTCTCACCAAGACGTCCAAACTACTGTGAAACCACACATATGAGGCCTGTGTGCCTCCAATGAATGAGGCAAATTGATTATTGTTTTGAATCAACATTTGAACCTTTGCTTTCTCCATCTCTTCCTGTGGCTTCATCTTCTTCAGTAAGTCAAGCGAAGCCCCTTTGTACCGCATTTTCCACTATTGTACATGGGCGACGACAACATGTATGTTTTTGAGAGCTTTAACAAACTCTTTTCTTCGTTCTTGTAGTCCATGCAAATGGAAAATGACTTTATGCACGGTCACAAATCCATCAAAGAGCTTCTTCATGGTTTCTCCAAGTGTTGATACTTCCATAGGTATTGTTGTCCTCATCTCCCCTATTGCGGAAAATGTATTGTACGCTTTTTCTTGGAGTTGTTCTACCTCTTTCCTGGTAGCCTAGAAGTTCTTTGCCAGTTGCTCATTCTTAGCCATCAAATACTAAACAGTTGACCTTGTTTCTCTTACATAGGCCAAGTTGTCTTCATCAATGGTAGTTGGATGCTTCCTGGTGTCTCACACTATCACCCTTTCCTTGATGAATGTAGGTGATGCGTGATCATCCAAAAAGTGCTTCCTTCACGCTTGTGCAATCCTATTCTAGAACTTATCAAATGATAGATTGTATGCATCCATGACCAGATCATCATCAAGGAGAACACCATCTCCTTTCTTGCTCAGGGCTCGCTCTATTTTTGGAGGTGGTGGAGATTGAGGGATGACTTGTGGTGCTCTCGGCATCAGGTCAACGTCAACAAGATGTAACTCCTGTTCCAAATCCATGTATGTCACTTCAATCAATTGCTCAATTTGACGAGCAAGCTCTTGATCCCGCATCTATTCACTTTCCTCCTCAACTATTGGTTGTTCTGACTCTTCAACATCTATTGGAACTATTTCCTTTTTCATCACACCTTACCTTTGTTCTTCTTCCTTCTTCTGCTTCTCTTCTCGTTCTCTCCTCTTCAACTCTTGTTCTTCCTTCAACATCTTTTCCATCTCCTACAGCTTCAGTTCTACTTCCTGTAACCTCTGATTTTCTCTCTTTGTCCACTCTTCTCTCTTCACCATTTTATCCCCCTTTTCTTATACTACCAAATCTACCTTCGCGATAATAGGACCTGCCTTCATTTTGCATCTTTCCTCTCCCTCTTGACTGTCAACAATTTTCCTCTTTCCCTTGTCTTGCATGGGATTGTTGCCTTCTGCTGCTGTTGTCGTTGCTTCTAGAGCTACTATTGTCTATGGTGAAGCCTTCCAAGTCCTTGCTATATTGACCAGCTCATTGAGTCTGGAGGCATTGTAGTAGTACCTCCAAGGATCCTCCTCTAGCCAATGAAATGCCCCACTGATCCATGGAAAGTAAACTCTCGTACAGCGACCCTTGAAAATAATGTGGGGATCATACGGATTAAAGTCCTTGGTTTCGAAATCAAATTTTACTATGTCCTTAGCTTTGACATCTGCATCTTTTAAGTTCTTAATCTCATATAATCCGATCAACAAAGTAAGAGTGGGCCATGGCGCTTTCTTCTTCTTATGGAGTGTTACCAAAAACCCTATAGTGAGGTGGTATGATACTTTTTTCGTGATCATTTTGTTAGTGGTATACCTTGGTAAGACATGCAGAGGATTCTTTCTGCCAAACACTCTGATCAAGGTGCCACATGGTGAGGCATACCAATCTCTATTGTCTAGTATTGCCTCCATTGCTTCTTAGGACATGCAAGGTGGATCTTTCTCAAATATAATCTTGTATAGCGGGATGATAAAGTTTCCAGTTAGCCTTGCCATTACTCCTCGATAATTGCGGTCGAAAAGAAAATTGTAATAGATGTTCACGAAAGTCTCTCATAGTGTCCATGTCTAGTTCATGCCAGGGAACTGCTAATGTGCACAGATTGCATCCAGTATGTATGCAGACATATAAACCCTTGCTTTCTCCTTCTTGGGCAGATTTCAAGCCTTAGCCACATGGGACTTCAATTGTTGAGCCAATATATTCGACCAATTGAATGGCATCCCATCATTCACCAACTGGTCTAGTAAGACTTCCCACCCTTTAGGGAAGGTTTTTGTGCTCTCTTTACCATATATTCTGCAAGCAAAGATGATCAAGAATTGATAAGCCTTCCTGAGGGGCTTTTTCTTGTAAACATGGGTGGGTGTCTACCAAAAATTTGATGGCTCTTTACCTAGCGCTTGACAATGTCTCTTGTGTTCACATATCTAGGGGTGGCATAGAAGATTGAGTCCATGCAATTCACTAGCTTGGGCAAGTGATACATCCATTGAAAGTCTTCTTCCCTAAAGGTGGCAAGCTTCTATCCGATGGCACTGCTTAATGTCATAGTGTGTTCATCTGTATGTGAGACAATCCAATTGATGATGTCCGCACATAGGAAGGCAGGGTACTTCCATGCAACCTTGTATAGACGTCACTACCGAATGATAAGATAGACCTATTGGTCCTCTAAATTTTCCTCAAATTATTTTGAAAAAGTGTCTTTGATTTGTTTCCATGTCAGCGTTGTTCCCTTCTTAATAAACAACTGAGTATCTTCATACATTAGCAAATCAACTGATGTCTACTTAACCACTTCCCCAGTACTTCTCTTGGTGGTTTCCTTTGATGCATCTCTTTTTGATGCCATGTTAACAGTGACCATTGGAGAGATTCTCGACAATTGTTGTACCTGTGGGACAGAGAGGACACTCATGGGAAGAAAATATCAGTTTAAAACCAAAAAAACTTCAAGGAAAGTTCAAGAAGCACAACAGACACTAGATGTGAGGGATTGAAAATTTTTTCTTGACAAGCATGACTGGCTGACTGTAGGAACTGCACACTGCACAGTCCCAGCAACCAAGGTGAAAGCTTGATGACTGGAACTGCACAATGCATATTTCACCTTGGGCAATGGCATGGGAGATACTACGTATTGCACAATATCAGTGGCCAAGCTGGGAGTTTAGCTCTTAGAACTATGCAGTGCACAGCTGGAGCCATCTTAGGTTGTGCTCTACACAATTCCAGAGGGAAAGCTAGTGCCTTTAACCTCCAAATTGTGCAGTGCAAGCTGTGCAAAGTGAGATTGGGCCAAGGGAAACCCAGATATGCCCAAGGGAAGTGTGAAAAACTTGCAGATATGAGAGATAGTGTGAAGCTAAGTGCATATATGTTTAAGTGCAGATGCATTCATGTGAAACAAGTGAAACGATTTATTAAACGTAAGGAAAATGAAGTATGTGAGGAGAGTTACCGCAAAGACATCCATTGGTGCAAAAATAGGAAAACTCATGCAAAACTTGGGAAAGGAAATCTATAACTTGAAACAACACTTATACAAGTTAAAACAAGATAAAATGCCAGCAACCATGCAAAGAAACAAGTGAAACAACACTCACACAATAAAAAAACAACAAAAGTGACAGAAAAAAGTGGCAAAAGACGGCAAAATCAAAACTCACTCAGATTAGCAACGAAGATCTCATCGAAGTCTCCTTGATCTCCTCGGGAATGCTAGATCTCTAAGATCGAATGTAAAAATGAGCTCTAGCAGCATTAATTAATAGATTTGGGCAAATTGGAGTTTATGATGGGCATGCCTAAAATCAAGGAAAAAGCAACACTTGTTAGAAGTTTTTAAAAATAACACAAGCTCCTCCTTCGGGATACTAAAAATAGATCGATATTTGATAGAGATAATTGCTTTCTTTTTTCTTTTTTCTTTTTTTGGGGAAACTTGCCATGCACACTATGAGGAAAGACAACGTAGTTCCTGGAACTTGGAAACTTTCTGACTCAGTGAACTGCGCAGTTTCTGAGCTCAGTGAGGGTTGCACAATTTATGGGCTTAGTGTTGGGATGCCCCTTCATGACTATGCATTTTCTAAGTTCAAGGCTCATTGGAAGTTAGGACCATGCAAGCCCAAAACTATTTTCAAACCAAGTTAGGAGATCAGCTTGTGAGTTAGAAAATCAACTAAGAAAACACAAGCTAGAATGAAAATATAAGTTTCATTCGAAGCACAAATACCTAGATCAGTGTGAGATGAGATGTTGTGGTTAAGAAAGAAGGCTCCAAAATCGAAGCATAGGCAAAAGTTTGGAGGGTGGTTGTAGCCGCTACAACAATAGAGTTTTGAGTGAATCACCATACCTTTCAAATTCAAATCTTTTTATGGTTCCAAAATATATTTCTACTCCACGGTGCTCCTAGTATGTCTTTCTTGAAAATGATATCTCTTTTAATTAAACCCTAATAGAAATTGTAAAAAAAATTATTAGTAAATTCAACAATAAATTTTTAAATTTTTACCATGCAAAGTTTTGACTGAATCACCATAACTTTAAGCTTATGATCTTTTGAAGACTTCCGCTGCTCCAAAGTATTATGCTACTACATAGTGCTCCTAGTATGTCTCTCTCTCAAATAAATCCCTTGAAACTTTGGGAAAAATAATGAAATAATGAATAACTTTTTACTATTTAAAACACTTTATGAAATTAGATTTCGAACAATCAATTCTCTCATTTTTTTAATTTAAAAAAAAAAAAAATAAAAAAAAAAAAAAATAAAAAAAAAAAATTCCCTTTTTTTTTCACTTAATCTGAACATCGGTGCATTCAATAGTAAAGAGAAATAGTTCATTTACAAGTAAAGCACATCGACATTTCCGATGCGCCAAATTTTTTTAACGCGCTGACATGATACAATTATTATTTTTTTGTCGAAATCCCGAAACAGTGTGATTAATATATTAATGCAACGGTGTGGTTTGTATTTAAATGCATCGGTATTGAAAATTTTATATGAGCACCAACATGGTAGAATTCATTTTTTATTTTTAGAATCCTGGAAAAAGGTGTGTACCGGTGTTTTTTTATTTAATCACGTCGATGCGTTTTGGTACCAGAGCACCGATATGATAACACATTTTATATTTTTTAGAATGCCAGAAACTAGTGCAAGTATTATTTGAATGCCCCGGTGTTGTTATTATTTAAACGCAAGTGAGATTTGTTCTAATAAGCACACCGATTGGGTTTAAAAGTTATCTGAAATTTTATTTTCACATAAAATGACACATTAATCTTAAATTATTCTTTAGGATGCATCCACATGAATTAAAGTATTTCATAGTATACATTTTCGGCTTAAATTCGCCTTATTCTTGAGAAATGGTTTGAAAACTATATTGAAATTCATATTATGGTTATATGGTTCTCGGAATTAATTTTAGATATGCACACAATTTTATTTCTATTTTTTCTCAAATGTAGGGACAAATTCTCAATGATTTCAAATGGTCAATTCTTCAAATTCCAACTCGTTCCATATTGCTGATCAAAGTCCTTCGCGGAGTTCTCCCTTTCCATGTAAGTTCAAATTTTATTTATATTTTATTTATCCAATTGATTTTTTTTCAACAATCCATGTCAATTTGAATAAAAATGTATCCAAATTTGCAGGATCCTGATTCAAAATCGAGTTCAAATGCAGAAAATATTCCTCCATTTCAAAAATGTTGGAAGCTATTATCAGGAGAAACATATTGCAACCAACTGGTAGATGAAAATAGCTAGCCTCTTAAACTTGCTAATTGGAACATTGAAAATTCCAATCACAATTTTGTATTAATGATGGTAATAATTTTTTGGTATAATGTAATTCAACAAACCAATTGTAGTGAATTTCTTACTACTATCATTGATATTGTACTGATGACGTTGAATATTTTTCGAAATTTGGATTCTAGTGATGATGAGCGACCCACCTACCATCTTTAGGTGCACCCCACTACAATGTCAACTCGAGAGAAGGTTACATTAAGAAAAATACTCAGAGAGAAATCATATAAAGAATGGATAAATAAACCACCTATTCAATTCCCACTACATCCATATTCGCCAATTAGGAATGACTCCAACAATAGTAATTCTTCATCACAAGTTGGAAATGGAGGAAATAAATAAAAGTTTGGTATAGATGATTACTTATAGGATATGACTGTCATGGAGGCAATGTTGTTAGATGCATTCTAGAATGATGGACTAGGGGATGATGCTCATATCACTGATACCTTATTCAAAATCCTGAAATATGCTTCCACCATCCCTCTCTTTGGACCTCACGACAATTCAAAGTTTATTCAACTAGGGAAGTGATGTTGTTGTACAAATCGAAAGAAAAGTTTTGTTAATATAGGTTGTCATTGATGTCAATAGTTGATCGTTGATATATCAATGACTAGATGGAAAATATTCTTGAAAATTCCAGAAGAGGACTACACTTGGAAGATTGCCTATATGACATAAATATGATGACATGCCCTACCTCCAATGATGATTTGATGATGACATGGAAAACCACCAATAATGTTGAAGGAGACAAGGTGATGAAGAAGGAAATCAAGGACATGATGGTGTCCCTACATTGAAGAATGCATGCATAATGATGACATGTTGACCCTATGAAGTAGAAGGAAAAACAATGAAGAAATCCATCCATGAAGGAGAAGCCCATGCATGAAAGAATATTGTTGTCCTATATTTCTGCACTTATACAGGACCAGTCACATTAAAAAACATTTTTCACCTCCATAGAGGCATAATTATTCCATGGGACCTACACCATCTTAAAGAGAACAATTTTTCCCTTTCAATGAGTTATTACTTAGCCCGAAACTCCAAGCGATTTAGGAGATATGGATTTTACAAGTTGAGGAAATTATTCTGGTCACTAAGCTGACCTAAACATGTCAAACTCATGTCAGCTTAGCTAGAAGACACGTTCCTTCGTTTTCATGCACAAAACGTTATATATATATATATATATATATATATATATATATATATATAGATATATATATATATATATATATATATATATATATATATATATATATATATATATATATATATATATATATATATATATATATATATAGGAGGAACTCAGAACTTTTGAAGGTCAAGAAATTTCAGATTTAATAAGAAAGAAAGGGTACAGTAAGTTCACATCTCGTGAACTGTACAACAAGCCTTATTGCGGACTGTGGAAGAAGATTTGCGGACTGTTCTAAGGTGGATGGCTCAGATTTGCGGATTGTTCTAAGGTTATTACAGGTGGATAAATGGCTCAGGATTATGGATTGTTCTAAGGTTATCACAAGTGAATAAATGGCTCAGGATTGTGGGCATACTTTTGTGGTGTAAGCATTGACTGTGGGCTATCTTATGGTGGCCTGAGCTATGGTTTTCAAGTCTGGTACCTCTCCTAACATTGCAGACAGTGAGCTGAAGTGAAAAGCTTATACCAAGTTGACTCTCGTGGCTCTCAAACAGTGTAGTGACATCTAGTGCAGTGGTTATCTAACTTGTTGTTCACTATGTAAACATTTTGAACAGTGAGCTAATCCCTTTTCCTAGAAAGTGAGCAGCAAACAATGGAACAATACCTTTCCTGAACAATGATTTAAATATCTTACAAGCTCAGTCTTGCAATATCCTTCAAGTATAGTTATCACTACATCTTGAAACTGTAAAGACTTGAATCTATGGGTTAAACCTTTTAGGACATGGATCTGTGATAAGAGCCTTAGAATTGGTAACTTGTGACTAGTGAGGTAACTCAGACTAGTCTGTGGAATATTAGTTGTAGTGGCTTAGACTTGTAGCACTAACACATAAGATATGTAGCATAAATATCTCAAAATTATGAACTAAAGAAGGTTTAGGTTGGTGCAAGAACATTGGTACAGAATTGATGAAGAAGTGTGGTGCATAATAGATTGTGCAATATGGTGTATAAATCCTTGTGTAGAGGTATTGGAACAATTTGAACAGTGGTCTCGTGCAGTGTGGTACAAGGACATTTGTAAAGAAGAATTGTCAAAATCTAGTGCTGAAGTCTTGGTGTAGCAGCGGTCCAGTAGTCTTGAGATAATTTGGTGTTGAAATATTGGTGCAGTGTAGAAGTCATCGTGCAAAATTTGGTGCAGACCTTTGGAGGTAACTTGAAGTTATCTTTGGGAATAACCTTGGACTATATTTGAAGAACGTGCATAACTATTATGAGAGTTGGTGCAGAACTTGGTGCGGATAATTGAAGACACATTGAAGTGTTGTATTGAAGATCATAATGCAATATTGATGTCATGATGAGGTAACTTGAAACATTGATTCAGTATTGTGAAGAATAGTGGGGACACTTTTTGTATGAAAAGGTTGTCATTGATGACATGACATGGGGACTAAGTGAAGGGATAACTAAAGATTGAAAGGGCTCAGTGAAGAAAACTTTGGAAGCCGTGAAGCCAAACATATCTTGAAAAAGAAAATCTATAGGATTGGTGCTCCTAAACTCAAGGTTGGTGCCTTGGATAAGATAGGGTCAAATCGCTAGAGGTTGGAGCCTCACTAAGGTCTAAGTAGGTGCTTGGCACATCCGAGGTTGGAGCCTGGGTGTCTTCATCAAGGGTTAGAGTCCTACCTATTGTACTTGATTCATTGTAAAGATTATATTAATAAAAGCATTTATTTCTATTTTTCATTTTGTGTTCTAAATATAAGTTATCAAAACGGTAAAATTAACATTTGAAAATAAATACTGATTCACCCCCCTCTTAGTATTTCCAACAATTGGTATCACATTCAGTACCTTCACTCAAAGCCTAACAGCTTGAAGGTTGATCATTAGAACACAAATGGAGAAGCCACAAAACAAAATACCCAATCCTCTTAAATATGTGTCTCCCTCAACCACCGAAATTGAAATAAATCAATTTGTGAAGGCTTCATTGTTCAATGGCAACTATGATATATGGGAGGCAAGAATGAGGAATTTCTTAAAGACTCAAGGCATTGAAGTCTGGAAATTGGTGATTTTTGATAGCATGATGAATGGAGAATCCAAGGAACATAATACAAGACCAATGAAAGTAATCGTGAATGGGCTAACTGATTCTATGAAGGCCAATTTTGAAAAATGTTCATCAAAAAAGGCATATGGCATAAAATTCATTATATTCACTCAAAAGGAGCATTGAAATTGATCTCTAGTCAAGAAAATGATGGAAAACAAGAAAGAAATTCAGAGCCCATCAAGGAAGGTGAAGATAAGAGTGATAACCGCAAGGCTAAAGAAGACCTAGAATATGAAGAGAATGAAAAGGATTTTGAAGAAGATCTCCTCACTAAACTTATGGCTACCATGGAAGAGAATAACAATTTGAAAAAGGAAAATGAGGGACTTAAGAAGAAAGTGCGAGTTGGTGACCAAGATAAGACAAGGAAGGAAGTTTACCTTGTCAAGCTTCAAGTAAAAGAAAGAGATGAGGAGCTCGCCAAGATTAAGGAAGAATTTCATCAAAACAAGAGAAAGAATCATGAAGAATTCATATCCATGACAAATCAATTGGATAAGGAAAAGAAATGGGAAGATACCTTGTCAAGCCACCTTGAACAAAGAAACAAAAGCTTGAACAAACTTGAAGTAGAGATTGCTCAATACAAGGAAGAGGTCTCCTCCATTAGATCTCAACTAGAAGAAGCAAGGAAACAAGCACAAGGAGCTGAGAAAGTGATGGAAGCTTTGACATTCATAGAAGGACAAGTTGATGAAGTAGAAAAGGAGAGAAACACCATGATATGCCAACTAGAAGAAAATGATGATGACATCACCATGTTAAAATAAAAAATCACTTCACTTAAGTTCCAATCATGTGAAGCAACCAAGATGAAGGAATAAATGGAGATCATTTTATCAAAGAAGGATGAAGAATTCACGAAAATGAAGGAAGAACTTGTATTTCTTAAAAAGGAAGTCGACTTGCTGAATAATAACTTGAGAAGTTATTAAACCCTAGATGACATCCTAAG
The DNA here is from genome assembly GCA_031772625.1 of Pinus tabuliformis. Classification (NCBI taxonomy): domain Eukaryota; kingdom Viridiplantae; phylum Streptophyta; class Pinopsida; order Pinales; family Pinaceae; genus Pinus; species Pinus tabuliformis. The sequence goes on along the minus strand of CM062814.1, from coordinate 613,770,593 downwards.
TCATCAAAGGTCTCCCATTGATAAATTAGGTCTTGGCTATGCAGGTGAATCCTGAAGAAAGAATGATATGCTTTAAAAAAAAAGGATTTGAGGAAGCCTGGAAGAATTGTTGATGCCCCCAGCAAAGGCAAGAGTCAAATTGACATTGGAAGAAATCCTACTCCAAGAACAACTGCAGATGGTGTCGAGGATGCAAGAAGCAATGGTTATCATCAGAGGATCTCAAGGAAATAATACTTTAGAAGTACATCAAGGAAATCTCCATCTCCCAGGTACCAAAGTATATTTCTTGGTTATTGTTATGTGTGTACAAACTTTGAACACGTCAAAAGATTGTAGGTCATATCAGAAAGATAAATATAATGGTCCCCATCAATGTCCGAGAAGCAATTATGAAAGAAGTCATGAATTATTATTCATGAACAACATAGAGTGCTTCAAGTTTCATAACATTGGACATATGGCACATGATTGTAACTTGACTTGGGATCCTACACAAGCTAGAACCATGCAAGAGAACAAAGTTACACAAGTATGGAGAAGGAAGAAAATACAATCCGAAAATCTCTTAAACTCTCCAGCCAATAACATATGTTGTTGACCTGATCTTTGACAATCTAAGCATTTGATGGGGAGACTCTGCCAAAAGGAAGATCATGCATACAATTAGGGGGAGGTTATGATTAGGCACTCTTGCATAAGATATTCATTGGATCCTATGAAATCCTTGATGAGCCACATGGACAATCCTCCTTTGATAGATCGTCTTTTGGGAGAAATTCCATTGAAGAACATGATCCTTTATTAATAAATGAACTATTATTAAAGATCTATTCCACTTGATCACTAAGCAGGTAATCTTTCATGAGCTAGAGGAGGTCGTGAAAACAGGGGGAGCTGGTTCATCACATAAAGGAATGTAATCACATATATCATGGACCACATTGCCAAAAATAAGAGCACCATGACAGGGGGAGTAACGTACCTATGAATAACTACTATTCATAAAGAAAACAAGCAACCCGACAGGGGGAGTCCTTGGACACCCCGTTTTCCATTGATGTCAAAGGGGGAGAGAATATTTGAAAGGGAAATAATATTTCCATCAATTACAATGGGGGAGATTGTTAATCTAGGTTTTCATTGATGTCAATAGTTGATCGTTGATATAGCAATGACTGGATGTATTCTTGAAGGTTCCAGAAGAGGACTGCACTTGGAAGATTGCCTATATGACATAAACATGATGACATGCCCTACCTCCAATCATGATTTGACGATGATATGACAAACCTCCAATAATGTTGAAGGAGACAAGGTGATGAAGAAGGAAATTAAGGACATGATTGTGTCCCTACATTAAAGAAGGAAAGAATAATGATGACATGTTGACCCTATGAAGTAGAAGGAAAAACAATGAAGAAATCCATCCATGAAAGAATATTGTTGTCCTATATTTCTGCACTTATACATGACCAGTCACATTAAAAAAAAAAAAATCACCTCCTTAGAGGAATAATTCTTCTGTGAGACCTACACCATCTTAAAGAGAAAAATGTTTCCTTTCCAATGAGCTATTACTTAGCCTGAAACTCCAAGCGGTTTAGGAGATCTAAATTTTACAAGTTGAGGAAATTATTCTGGTCACTAAGCCGACCTGAACATGTCAAACTCATGTTAGCTTAGCTATAAGACACGTCCCTTCATTTTCATGCACAAAAGGTATATATATATATATATATAGGAGGAACTCGGCACTTTTGAAAGCCAAGAAATTTTGGATTTAATAAATAAGAAAGGGTACAGTAACTTCCCATCTCGTGAACTATACAACAAGCCTTATTGCAGACTATCAAAGAATATTTGTAGACTTTTATAAAGTGGATAAATAACTCAAATTTGCGGATTTTTCTAAGGTGGATGGCTCAGATTTATGGACTTTTCTAAGGTTATTACAGGTGGATAAATGATTCAGGATTACGGATTGTTGTAAGGTTATCGCAAGTGAATAAATGGCTCAGGATTGCGAGCATACTTTTGTGGTGTAAGAATTGACTGTGGGCTATCTTATGGTGGTCCAAGCTATGGTTTTCAAGTTTGGTACCTCTCCTAACATTGCAGATAGTGCGGTGAAGTGCAGACCTTATACCTTGACTCCGGTGCCTCTCAAACAGTGCAGTGACATCTAGTGCAGTGGTTATCTAACATGTTGTTCACTGTGTAAACATTGTGAATAGTGAGCTAATCCCTTTACCTGGAAAGTGAGCAAAAAACAATGGAACAATACCTTTGCTAAATAGTGATTTAAATATATTACAAGCTCATTGCTACAATATCCTTCAAGGATAGTTATCACTACATCTTGAAACTATAAAGACTTGAATCTGTGGGTTAAATGTTTTAGGCCTTGGATCTATGATAGGAGGCTTAGAATTGGTAACCTATGAATAATGAGGTAGCTCAGACTAGTCTATGGAAAAATAGTTGTTGTGGCTCATCCTTGTAGCACTAACACATAAGATATGTGGCATTAATATCTTAGAATTGTGAACTAAAGAAGGTTCAAATTAGTGCAAGAAGATTGGTGCAGAATTGATGAACAAGTGTGGTGTAGAATAGATGGTGCAGTATGGTGTATAAATCCTTATGTAGAAGTATTGGAATAATTTGAACAGTGGTCTGGTGCAGTGTGGTGCAACGACATTTGTAAAGAAGAATTGCCAAAATGTAGTGTTGAAGTCTTGGTGGAGCAGTGGTCTAGTAGTCTTGAGATAATCTGGGGTTGAAATATTGGTGTAGTGCAGAAGTCATGGTGCAAAATTTGGTGTAGACTTTTAGAGGTAACTTGAAGTAATATTTGGGACTAACCTTAGACCATATTTGAAGAAGGTGAAAAATATTATTAGAGCTGGTGCATAACTTGGTGCAGATCATTGAAGACACATTGAAGTAATGTATTGAAGATCATAATGCAGTATTGATGTCATGATGAGGTAACTTGAAGATATTGATTGGGTATTATGAAGAACAGTGGTGACACTTTCTATATGACAAGGTTTTCATTGATGATGTGACGCGAAGACTAAGTGAAGGGATAATTGAAGATTGATAGGCCTTGGTGAAGAAGACTTTGGGAGCCATAAAACCAAACATATCTTGACAAAGAAAAGCTATAGGATTGGTGTCCTTGGATTTGGTGCTCTTAAACTCAATGTTGGTGCCTTGGATAAAATAGGGTCAAAGCCCTAGAGGTTGGAGCCTCACTAAAGTCCAAGTAGGTGCTTGGCACATCCGAGGTTGGAGCCTGAGTGTCTTCATCAAGGGTTGGAGCGCTACCTATATTGTACTTAATTCATTATAAAGATTAACTTAATAAAAGCATTTATTTCTATTATTCATTTTCTGTTCTAAATATAAGTGATCTATCTGGTAAAAGTACCAATTGAAAAAAAATATTGATTCACCCCCTCTCAGTATTTCCAAAAAGTTTGCTATGCCAAATGCATGTTTCTCAGTAATATTGAGGTAATTCACTTGTGTAATCAATAAAGTCCCTTATATTTTGAGAAATATTGCCACACAACCAACATTAAAAATGGTAAATTTTACAAATGTTAAATATTAATATTGTACAATTATATTCCCCACCAACTGCAGGTTATTCAAAGATAAGGTTCTTACAAGTGATAATGATTGTATTCTATATAGATTAGAATATGCAGACAAAGAGATATGTCCGAAATGTGTGCATGGAAAGTACTATAACTCAAAAAATGGGTAAATCACATGGTCCTCCTCATAATATATTGAGGTACATGCCTATAATCCCAAGTATTCAAAGGCTCTTTCGTTGCAAAGAATTAGCTATGTTGCAGGGATGGCATGCATCACATAGAAGCGAGTCAGGAGTTATATGAATTAGAACAGATTCAGTAGCCATGAAGCATATAGAGGTTACATGGCTAGAAAAATTCAATGATGAAGTATGGAGCCTACGACTCAACATAGCCATGGATGGCGTCAACCCATATTCCCTCCAAAACACCAAATATTTTGTTTTTCATGTAGTAGTGATCAATAACAATATCCCCCCATGGTTGTCAATGAGAATGAACATCTTTTGTTGGCTCTCATAGTCCCTAGTAGAAGAGAAGTGAATAATACAGATGTCTACTTAAAACCATTGGTAGATGAATTGAAGGAATCATGGGAAGTGATGCATGTGTATGATGTATTAAGACCCATCGTAACAAAGAGGAGTTTTACGTCGTATGACATATGTGATTACAACATACATGATTATCCAGGATTAGGAGTTTGCTCTGGTAAATTACATTTTTATTTATTTGTTTATATACGTAACAATATTGTTTCAAATATATTTAATTTAATGTGTTGCAATTTTTCTAATCTTCATGGTTACTAATGTGTTAGCCTGTATACAATAATTTTGCAGGTCTTGTAATAAAAGGGTATCATGGATGTAAATGTTGTGGACCTTATCTGAAGGCTAGGTAGTATGACCACCTATGAAAGCCAGTGTATGACTACTCCAAGGTATTCCTCCCAAAATAAGATGAATAGTAACATCTGCTTTCAAAGGTAAACCAGAGAGAACCTAAAGGCTCGCAATAATGACACCAAATGAATGGCTTAGAGTATATGAGAGAGAGAAGGATAAGGAGCTTGCAGAAATTTTTGATTCAAATGGGTGGCCTATGTTTGATGATCCAAAATTCTTCGACACCTATGCTGAGAAATTTTCCATTGGGATGTAAAGGAAATTTGTCTTTTATGAGCTCCAATATTGGGAGCATCTTAAGATTTCCCACTTACTAGATCCCATGCATATATTTAAAAATGTTTTATCTTACTTATGGAGGCACATATCATTGAAAGATAATGACACATTGGCTGTTAGGAGAGATCATATTCCTTTAAAAACTAAAAATAAGAATTGGCTAAGACAATAAACTAGAGGAGAGGTTGGTCCCTCTAGGTCTTTCAAAGAAGGTGATGTCCCATGGATTTTAAAGAAAGATGATATTTATTTGGAAAAGGATGTTATAATGAGTGTGAGGGTTCCTTTTTTATATGGGTCTTCACTACAGTGCTGCTTCACCGTGGAAGACTGTTTGTCAGGGTTGAAATCGCATGACCATTTCAACCTTCTAAGAGTACGTATGTCAAAAACATGATTTTTTTATTTTTTTATTTTTATACACTGGGATATTTGATAATTAGTTTTTGTATAATGTACTATTTGTTGTGCAGTGTCATTATCCTCTACTCATGCATGGGCGTGTGGACCATGAATTTCCCCAAGATCTACGATGTTCCATATCTAAATTATCTGCATTTGTATGTTGGATCACATCAAAGGAGATTCATATGGCTAGCATTCCATGGTGGAATCAAGAGATAACTAAGATTTTTTTTATGTTTGAGAAGGAACTTCCGACGAGTTTCTTGGACTTGCAGGTTCATCTTCTAATTCACCTAGTAAATGTGGTTGAATTAGGTGGGGTGGTTTCTTGTCCCTGGATGTTCTTCTTAGAGAGGTACATGACGAAATTGAAAGGTTTTGTTCGAAAAAGGGAAAAACCCGAGGGGTCTATGGAAGAGGGGTATATATCATATGAGTCTTTCTATTATGCTAGTGAGATCATCAAAAAGATCGAGAACACACAAACTGCAACAATTTGGGACGACGAAAGGGATGAAGACAAAAGAGAAGGGGAGCTTCTCGAAATGAATGGAAAGAGACACATGATAAAGAGTAAGTGGCTTATCATTTTTCAAATTTCTACATAGTAAATATTTACACTAAACTTCATATCAATGCATATTTTAATATCACACGTACTATATATGTTGGCTTGATTTCATCAGTGAATTCAGAAATTGAAGGCATTAACAAATTCATTCTTTACAATATGGAAGCGACACAACCGTGGGTCACATTGTACGAGTAGAAGAGGAGGAAATGAGATAGTGATAGGAAATAATTCAAATGGTTGAATGGTATAAGTGTGCCTTATCCTAATCATTTAAAAGGAAATATGCCAATGACATGCCATAACAGCTGGGTCACTGATCAATTCAGAGAGAAATACGATGCATTTGGTCTCTACCTGCGTGCTGAAGAGGATACGATAAACATAAGAATTAGATGCAGCAAACCAATAATTATAATCTATTTCTGTACATTTTTAACTTCATACTACACCTTTGAATTGTAACATTTGTATATATTTCATGTTTTTAATTATGTTCGGGTTATTAGACACATGACCCTACAATTTTTTCACTTTTTTACAGGTGCATTTGTTCCCATCTATGTGGGTATATGGACATCATTTTTGCATGGGGGGTGTCGATGATGGATGCATGACATAAGACTGTGGAGTTGAAGTCGAGTTCGACCAATCAAGTTTTTCTAGCCACCGTGATCAAACCTGATGCAGGGGACGTTATGTTACATTGGAAAGATACAAGAGATCATTCAAGTGGACTTGTCTTCATTACAATGTGTTAATTCTAGGTGCAAGTGGTGGGACAACTTTGATCAAAATAATGTAAAGGAAGATCGTGATAGTGGGATGATATTTATCAACTCTAGAAAGATGTGGCATGAAGCTAGGGAGCCTTATGTTTTCCCAAAACACTACAACCGGGCATTATTTTACCCAGATGTGTTGGATAGGGATTGGTGATTCGTATTAAGACATGACCCTAGATCAAAACATATTTTTGATAAAAAAAATGTTATCATGCTAATCGAGGAGGATAATCAGGGTGATGACAACTGAGAGTGATATGTACTTGTGTTATTTCGTCATTTATACTATTTTGTATGTTTTTGTTTTCTTTATTTCACTAATTATATTGTTTTTTATTCATCTTATTGGAATTTTATATAATTGGTAAGATTCACAAATATTTTTACACGTGTTTTTGCAGAGGAAACATTTTTACACTTAAAACTAAGTATTTCCACTTGTGAACAATATATATGATAATAAGGATTCAAGGTCACAATTCTTATCAAATAGGAAAATGGGAAGAATGTAACCAAAATGAGAAAATTGTGAATTTAGAAACAACATTGAAGATTTATTCTCGATTTAAATACTTATTGGTTTATTAATGAGTTCACATGTTTTTTATTCTTGTTTAGTTCAAAATCAATATAAATCATGTAGCAATAAATCTATGAGGACTTTAACAACTAAAAAATTGTGTATTAATACGTAAGATTAAATTCTTTTAAATGAGAGGTAAATTCAAGTTTACTGTATTTAAATTTCAGTTCTTGCAACATTATGTAAGCTAAAACGAGGTCTTATGCGTGTATAAAATGTTGATTAGATATTTTTATGAACCATAAGAGAAACAAATGGGCTTACATGAATGTATGAAAGGTTTTAATTTTTTCTTCATGGATAATGGAACAATTTTGACTTTTCTTTCCAATGGTAATTATAAATAAAATTTGAATTAATAAATATTTTATGGCTAAGAATTAAATGATAAATAATGTGATGGTGATTAAGAGATATTTGTTTGACTTTCTAATAGACTTGGTGATGCAATTTTATTTCTTATTTAGAATATGTAAAATAAATATCTACTTTTATGTATTTATAAGTAAATTATTCAAAGTAGACATGTCTTTATCATTGTGAAGATGATGTAATATTAGCTAGGACAAATCTGAAAACATGAATTTTAGTGACTATCTCGTGATAAGCATGTGGAAAAAATAATATTTCTTGAGTTGTTCATTAAGAAATAATCAAATATATTATTTGTCAAAAGTTTAAATCTAATACAGTATGTTTGTTGTATTATTTAACTCATATTTATTATTAAAAAGAGTTAAATTTATACTAGTATGATAGCAAATAAAAAAGCAAAATAGCACCAAAATAGTATATCTTTAATACTAGAAAAAAAAAATCACTTGCCCATTTAAGGGAGAACTTCGAATAGAGAAAATCGCAAACTACAAGTAACTTCGCAAGCCTTATTTTACATTTCTTGATCCTCATCTTTAGAGAGAGAAATTTCTAATTTAAATTGTTATGAGTTGCTATAAACATTAATTTAAATTCCTTGAAAATTGCATAACTTTAGTGATAAATTAAAATTTATAAAAATAGAATTTTTTTAAAGTTATATTAAATCTAAATTAATTATAAAAAATTCTGACTTAATTTTTTTAAATTTAACAATATATTGAATTTTATAAACCAATATAGATCCATCTTAACAATGGATCTACCAAGAGCCGAGAGGGATTAAATCTCATTATATGAAAATATATTTTAAAATGTAAAACTTGAAAAAAGATGTACATGTCAAAATATTTAATCTCTTTTAGTGATTGATAAATATTTGATTAAAGTGGATCTATAGTATTGGTTTTCTATCTCTATATATAGATCGATCATAGTGTAATTTTTCATTGGTTAAATTGTATTTTTGAATAATTGATTATTTTTAATATTTTATATTAACAATTAAATGAATTACATATTTTTGTCTTATTAAGAACTAACTAAATTATTTTACCTTTAATTATTTTTTCCTTGTGAGTATTGAAATATTTTACTAATTAAGGTAGAATGAACATGAATGAAATATCTAAGAAATAGAAAGATAGTTATCGTAATTTTACAATCACAGTTTGAACCATAATAAACTTTGTAATTTATAAAAATATCTTCGCATTTTTTTTAAAGTCGTTTTGCATGAAATTTCATATATAAAATTTTGGTATTAGTTCACCAATACATAATCTAGAATAAATATTATTTCATAAAAGGAAACATGATGATGATAATCATCTAACAAACATAAACATCATCTAAGATACACATTCAAATTCATTTCCATCATCTAATTATATACACCTATAAGACATAAAAAATTCCTTAGCTAGCACACAAATCTAGTAATCTAACAAGGCATCATCATCATTATCACATCTAAAAAAACACAAACATTGTAATCTAACATTATCACCATACGCATCCTCAAATTAATATACATATCATGTCAAATAACTTATATCACATACACATCTATCTGCAAACACATTAAATGAACATATCTAACATAACCTAACAATATACACATCAACACCAACATATAAATTAAGTACATAAACATGAAGAAAAAAATGAACCATATCGATATAACTTATACAATAGACATAATAGTGCCAACTTAGTCTGTAACAGAAGACAATGGATGGTAAACTATTGCCTCAATGTCTGTCGAAGTCTGAGGTGGAGGAGGTGGTTGGTTTGTAACAAAAGATGATGGATGGTCAACTACTGCCTCAACGTCTGTCAAATTCTGAGGTGGAGGAGGAGGTGGTTGGTCCGCTATGTCAGGAGAAACATAAGGCACATCCTATAGCTATGTAATTTGATCATCAAGTGAATGATGAGGAGGTGTACTACCAGAAGGATCACCGACACCCTAACCCTGACCTGATGGGGTAGTACTACTAGAAGGATCATGATCACCACTCTCATCATCATGATCTGATGGGGTAGCACTACGTGAAGGCTCATATGATGTATCTGTCACTGCATGCTTTGCATCTCTCATCCATACCAGTAGCCTACTAGATTCGATGATATGACACATAAGGGTCATCATATCGCATGGAAAATCCCTCAAGAGATCCGTGAACCTAGGATATGTGTCGATGTCTCGAGCCCTCACAAGGTGGGTTGCCTCCTCAACCAAAACTCTAGTTGCAGTAGTCCGTCCTAAATATCATACCATCCCTACAGGCCCAAATGCCCATGCCCCCTAGGGATGTTCGGCCTTGCCCATCTCCTCATATTCTCCCTTTGTTGGGGGAGGAGGCATGTCCCCAAGTAATGTGCCGATGTCTACAAAATATATAGTACACAATAATAATTAAAAAAATTCATTAAAAAATTTAATAAAATAAGTTAAAGAACATGCTATAATCAAATTTATTCTAATTAATTAAAATAATAAAATTAAACTAGAATAATTTAAAGAAAACACTAACATTACCTTTATCATCTAGAGGCTCATCCATTGTGAAGAGGATGTTGGGACATTATCTTTAATGAATACCCACATACGAAAATGACAACAAGATAAACACATGGTCATCATTACTTGCCAATAGAGATAGTTCTTGGGTGGAAATCCTGGTCAAATACTTCTGCAGGCCTCTCTTGGGCATCATCTGGCCCCACATGCACATCTGGACCTCAAAATTCAGCCGAGGAGGGCAATGGTAAAATGTAGGCCTTGTCTTTGCAAAGCTCAAAAAGATAAACAAAAAATATCTTAACTAAAAGGGAAGCTCATCCTCCCATGTATGATTACACGAAATCTATCTAAAGCTATAAAAACTGCCTCAAAAAAATGGCAGACCATCTAACACATTATGGTGCCTGAATCAAAGAATCGAAATAATACAAAAGAGGGCAACTAATTCACTACACATCACTAGTAAAGTGTGAAATGGTGGTGACTATTAATGAGAATCACCTAACCTCATGTGTGGCAAAGAAATAAATCCATAGTTGTCCACCCCACGCACCTAAAAATCTGTTGGATGGACTGCATGAGGCCCAAAATATCTATGAGAGTAGGCAAGCTAAACATCTACTACAACCCCATGTTACACATAAAGGAACTAGAGAAAAAACCCTCTCTCTTGGATAGGCCAGTGATAAATTAAATGTCCTCCTCAGAGGGCTTATACCACGCCTCAGGACCGACATGGAAACCCTGCTCCTGGACATTCCATTGACGGATTAGATGTGCCAACAAGATAGAGTGCACCTTCAGGGATGTAGCCTCCTCATAGTACTTGAGGAGGCCAAAATTCATCAAGAGCACTTGGGTTGTTGCACTATAGGGCGAGGGTATACATCCCTCTCCCTCTCTCAAGCCTCCCATGGTCGAACCATATTATATTAGTTTGCTATTTGCTCCTACCCCTATTGTTTCTCCCTCTGCTGACATCTCTATTACATGATTGAGATATAAAATACATCAGCCCCATACATAAAATACAATTTTTTTTATTAAATGAAAAATGTATCTATAAATATGGAAAACATAAATTTCAATTAAAAAAAAATTCTCGGTGCACCCAAAAGACAGTAATTCACCAACTCCGGTGCGCTATCAAAACATGACCACACTAGCTACAATGCACACATACATATAATGCACCATTGTTGGTTCACATATGAAAATTTTCATTGCAGTGTGTCTTAAACTTATGCACTGGTGCGCACATATAACCTTTTCGCACCAGTAAGGAACGTTTAGCTTATCGAATGGACCAAGCTATATTTTTTAATATTATTTTTGTGATGTGTTTGGTAAATATATACGCACCGGGAATAACCTAAAAATGTATGCACATACGTGCAATTTATAGCTTTTCCCAATGTGTTTTCATTTACAAAATGCACCGCAACAATAATGGTGTGTTAGGTTCATGCACTGAACTGCAGTGCACCTAGTATATTTATAAGGTGCACCAATATCGGTGTAAGGCAAAGCTATGAAGTGCATCACACATGATTTTTTTTTTCAAAAATAGTGGATTTTTTGAGCTAATTTTCAATTCTAATCTACTAAAAAATTAAATTAGAGAGAAACATAGACATTATCTGGACATTTTCACGTTGGGAAGGCATTGTTGACACATAATTAAGAAAACAAAATCACCACCATTTGAGAAAATTGGGAAGCCACACATTAATCTAGGTGGATATTGGTGGCCACCTGCCAAGTCTACTTGGACCCCCACCATTGTTTCTTTCAACTTTTCAATTTCCTTAATTGTAGCACAGTTTACTATTTTTAGCATTTTTTCGGGTCCTGAACTTCTGGAGTTGTTTTGAGGCCCTAAACGACATTTTTTGGGAAAACTGGGAGCAACATGGTTACATGATGTTGCTCTTCCCAAAGTTGCAATTATCGGATAGATCTTTCTAACGAGATATTGTGCGTATCAAACAAAGATCGTATGCCAAAGTTACAACCCCGAGAAGTTGATGTATCAATTTACGCAAACGGGGCCCACAATTTGGCGTTTCATCTTCTAGGGTTAGTTTTTTGGATGTTTAGGGTTTTCCATTATTTCTCAACAATAAATAGGCCTTTGAGCCTTATTGTAACAAAGTTCAGAGGCATGTAGCCACCACATCTCTTCTCAGAGATAAGCTACCATTGTCGTAGCTGGTTTATTTCCATTCCTGCTTGTAAGCATATTTCAGTATTTTACATTAACGAAATGAAGTATTATTTCTGCTGCATCTCTGTGTTTATGGTTATCTCTGTAATTTTTTGCATTCCTTTTTAAATCGGGTTCAGTGGTATTAGAGTGGTCTACTTTTTCTCTATTTTTCTTTGCATGTCCCCAACGTGGTCAGGATATAAGGAGTTAGGGCTTGAACTGGTCGAACCTTTGCAAGGCCAGCCTCGCAAATCCCGATGGCCTCCCATGGCAGATGAAAAGAAAGACGAGGGGGCAGGAGATCCTATCAAAATCATGCTCGAAGAAGCCCTCGAGTGACAAAGGAACGCGATGATAGACAACTTTTCCCAGATCCTTCAGCGGCTACCTAGGAGCGACGCATCGGATTCCAACAATTACTCTGGAAACGCCACACCATTTAAAGTACAAGTTAATTTTTAAATCCCCATATTCGAGGGTCAGATAGACACAAATGTCGTCGATAAATGGTTAAATCTGCTAGAGGGTTATTTTTCTTTTCATGATTTTTCCAGTCGGGAAAAGATTATTTTTGGTCTTCTCAAAGCAGACCCCCATGTTAAGGACTAGTGGGAAACCTACTGCTAGCAGAAGGATGAAAGTACATGCTCACTATTTTTAGCCACACCCACTTGGGATTCATTTCAGGATGCCATCAAGGAGCAGTGCTACCCTGTGGGAAGCTATGAGGACCAATACATAAAATGGACCATGCTGCGGCAGGGAAGGGACCAAGACGTGTCGGAGTTTACCAATATTTTCCATACCCTTCTCACAAAGTTGGGTATCAAGGATTCGAAGCAGCATTTGGTACTCAAATACTGCGACTACTTTCACAAGTACATCCAGGAAGAAATATAATTCCTGAACATCTCCTCGCTTGGCACGGCATACCGATATGTCGTCAAGGTTGAGAAAAATTTTAAACAGAAGAAGCGAGATTTTGGATCTGCGAATCGAAAGCAAGGGAAAGGTGCCCCCAAACCACAGAAAAAAGGACAAAGCCAAGGTGGGGTGCCCCAAGACAACCCACCAAAGCTGCAAGCAAAGAATAGCACCGCGAAGCAGAAAAAGGACACAGGAAAGTAGTGTGAGTTCCCTAAGAGCTCCACTCACAACACAAGTGAGTGTCGGGCCAAGCAGTCACTAGTGGTCGAGCTAAAGGTTTCAGAATCAGATGCATGTTCCGACTCTGAGTCAGAACCTGACAAGGGGAATGACAAAGGGAAGAATATTATCGATGCGCAGCCCAACGCCACCCTTGCCACCATGAAGATCTAGAAGGATGAACCCAAAGATCCAGAGGAGGAGGAGTGTCTCTTCCACTCCTAGATGTGGGTAAAGGGCTCCCTGCTACAGTTCATCGTCGATAGAAGGAGCCAAAAGAACCTCATTTCGGCAGAGGTCGTGAAGCAATTGGGCTTACCGAGAACAACACATCCACAACCGTACACCATCGGGTGGCTTCACCAAGAACGAGATCTTCATGTGAGCCAACAGTGTCGCCTTCCATACAACATCAAGCCCTTCACGGATGAGGTATTGTGTGACATTTCTCCCCTTGAAGTTTGTGATGTATTATTAGGAAAACCATACTTGTGGAAGTGATATGCTGTGTATGAAACAAGGCCCCATGTTGTTATTTTTACTTTGGGAAATAAGTTGTACACGATACCGGAGGTAGCACTGCCTACCGCCATCTCTTTGATTACTGCAAAACAATGCAGTAAGCTCATTTCCAAAATCGGGAAATTTGTTTTCCTGATGATACCCTCAAGGAAAGAAGAAGACGATGGCCACGACCTCCAGATAGGGCTCCTCTGCATGACAACTACAGATGGACAAGGTCGTGGAGGAGTACAAGGACATCTTCACCTCCCTCGCAGGGGTTCCTCTACACTGTTAGGTCAAGCACTCCATCGATCTGACCCCAGGTGCACCGCTGCCCAATGGACCAATCTATCGGCGCTCCATTTTGGAGAAAAATGAAATCAAGAGGCATATTCAAGAGTTGCTGTAGAAAGGTCACATCCGTCCGAGTTCATCGCCCTATGGGAGCTTGATCATATTGGTATAGAAGAAGGATGGGACTTGGAGACTCTGTATTGACTATTGGGTGCTGAAGAAGATCACTTTTTGTAATAGGTACCTGATCCCACGGATTGATGACCTCTTAGACTAACTTAAGGGGAAAAATATTTCAGCAAGCTTGATTTGAAGTCAGGATATCACCAGGTACCAATCAAACCCTCTGATGTGTGGAAGACTGCCTTCAAAGCCAAGGAGGGCCTTTTTGAATGGTTGGTTATGCCTTTCGGATTGACGAATGCTCCTGCAACCTTCATGAGGCTAATGGATGACATCTTGCATCCATTCACCAACTCATTTATAGTGGTATACTTGGATAACATCTTGATCTTCAGCGAGAGTTTGGAAGAGCAGCTCCACCACATTCGACAGGTTCTCCAAACACCGCGGAAACACAAGTTATGTGCCAATTTGGAGAAATGCACTTTTGCCATGACCCAGGTTCATTATCTAGGATACGTTATTGATGAACAGGGGGTGCATGTGGATCCAGCCAAGATCCAAGTCATTCGAGATTGGCTATCTCCAACCACTCTGATAGAGCTCCATAGCTTTCTAGGTCTTGCCAACTTCTACTGCAGGTTCATGTTGGGATTTTCTCATATCACTTGGCCCTTGAGTCAATTCACTAGGGGAGGAGTGAAAGCAAAATTCTTTTGGTCTAAATCTCAACAGAAGGCATTCAGAGAGTTGAAAGATCACCTCTACTCAGCACCAGTGCTTGCATTACCAGACTTGCAACAACCATTTGAGGTCGAGACAGATGCCTCTGATTATGCTATTGGGACAGTCCTTACTCAACACGGGCATCCAGTGGCATATCATAGTGAGACACTTTCAGACATAGTCTAGAAGTATCCCACTTATGAAAAAGAGAAGTATTCCATTGTGCAGGCCTGTCGACAATGGAAGCATTACATTTTGGGGAAGGAAATAGTCATCCACACAGACCACCAACCCTTGCAGTTCATACAGACCCAAGCGAAATTGCAAAATGATCGCCATCAGAAGTGGTCCACATACCTGCAATAGTTCCATTTGAATATCAAGTATAAGAAGAGCAACACCAATAATTTTGCAGATTTCCTCAGTCAACCATCGATCATGGCATTAACCACCGTGCTCAACTCTTGTGGACACGAGACTTTCGATTGGCCATTTCTCTACAAAAGTGACCCTGAATTCGGCCACACATACCAAACACTCTTGGAGGGTCAGCATGTTCCAGGTTTTCACCTCCATGATGCCTTGTTATGCCACCTAGGTCACCTTTGTGTTCCTTCAAGCGAGCGTGCTAAGATGATTTTGGAAGCACACTGCAGTCGAGCTGCTGGGCATTTCAAGGTCGAGAAAAAAGTGGCAGTCCTGCAAATGTATTTCTATTGGTCAAATCTTTGACAAGATGTCAGGAAGTACATTAGATCATGTACTTCCTGTGCCATTACCAAACCGACCATCAAGAAGCAAGGCCTTTATACCCCACTGCCTACCCCTCGTCGACCTTGGGAATCCTCTCAATGGATTACATGTCAGGCCTTCCTTCCACTAAGCATGAAAATGACTGTGTTTTTATGATTGTCGACAGGTTCTCAAACATGGCCATTATGGCGGCTTGTAAGAAGAATATCACAGCAGAAGCCACTGCTAAACTATTCTTTGAACGAGTCTGGGTACACTTTGGGATCCCACATTCTATCATCTCAAATCGGGATAGTAGGTTCCTCAGTACATTTTGGTCCAGTCTCTGGTCGATGATGGACACCAAACTCACTAAGTCCACAACCTTCTATCCTCAAACTGATGGCCAAACAGAGGTTGTCAATATGATGATCGTACGCATTATGTGCATGTACAACTCAAAGCATCCACGCACATGGGATGAGAGCCTTCCCTATGTTCAACACAGCTACAACTGAGCTCTCCACAGCTCGACTGGCCATGACCCTTTTCAAGTGGGCTTGGGATTCCAGCCACTATGTCCCATTGATGTGGCCATTCCATTTGCAGATACTCACACAGATTCGACTCATTTCTAGTCCGAAACAGATAAGGCAAACAACTTCATTGAGCACATCCAACATATTCGCTAGCAGGTCCATGACATTCTGGAGAAATCAAATGCCAAGTACAAGAAGCGACATGATCAACATCGGGTTCCACACAAGTTTAGTGTGGGCGACAAAGTCTCGTTGCATTTGCAAAAGGAATGCCTTATCAGAGCCTATCGGAAACTCAGACCACTCAGGTATGGTCCTTACACCATTACCAAGGCTGTGGGAGACAATGCATTTGAGCTTAGCATTCCCCCATTCCTTGGCCTGCACCCAGTGTTCAATGTGGACCGCCTTTAGCCATACTTTCCACCATTACTAGACACATCCGACATTGCAGAACAACTCACACCCACAAAGTTAAATATAGATTTCATGGAACAAGCTGCAATTGATCGGATCATGGACACAGATCAAGCACACTCGCCAATAGAATATCCAACTGTATTGAGTTGTCAAAGCAGGTCGACTCCTTCACTAGGGTAAGTGTCTCACCAGGGACCAAGTTCAGTAGAAGTTTCCTCATCTCATGGAGGAACTCAACGCAATGGGGACCATTGCTTCCTAAGGGGGGAGGAATGATCCAGGTGGGTATTGGTGGCCACCTACCAAGTCCACTTGGACCCACACCATTGTTTCTTTCAGCTTTTCAGTTTCCTTAATTGTAGCACAGTTTACTATTTTTAGTAGTTTTTCGGGTCCTGAACTTCCAGAGCCATTTTGAGGCCCTAAACGACATTTTATTGGAAAATCGGGAGCAACATTGACCAATGATTTTTCTCTTCCCAAAGTTGTAATTCTCAGATATATATTTCTAACAAGGTATTGTGTGCGTCAAATGGAGATCGTATGCCAAAGTTACGACCCCAGGAAGTTGATGTACCAATTTACCCAAACGGGGCCCACAATTTGGCATTTCATCTTCTAGGGTTAGGTTTTTGGATGTTTAGGGTTTCCCATTGCTTGTCAACAATAAATAAGCCTTCGAGCCTCATTGTAACATAGTTCAGAGGCATGTAGCCGTAAAATCTCTTCTCAGAGATAAGATACCATCGCCCTAGCTGGTTTATTTCCATTTCTGTTTGTAAGCATATTTCAGTATTTTACATTAATGAAATGAAGTATTATATCTGTTGCATCTCTGTTTTTATGGTTATCTTTGAAATTTCTTGTGTTCCTATTTAAATCTGGATCACATATTGAGCATGGTGTGAAAGAATGGTGAGTAATAGAAGCACCAACGTCAAGGTTCTTGCATGAGGAAAGAGTGGCAACAGTGATTAACAGCTCTAACAACACTATAGATCGTAAAAATTAAATTTGTGGCCTGAAGGTTTTTTTTTTATTTAACCCTCTTCTAGTGCATTATTATAACATCACCGGTGCATTATAGCGGTGTTTTTTTAATATGCCCTAGGGTGTTATAACACATTTACCACACTATTAATTTGTTTTAATATAACACCACAATTTAAAAAAAGAATAAAACCATCTGGCGGTGCTCTTTAGAAGACACTCCGCGGCATTTTAATTCATGAGCTGCACTGGGCCTCATTGGAATATAGCACCACATTTTTTTTAAATTAAAAACTATAAGAGTACTCCTTCTAACTATGCATTGGAGTGTTTTACTACAAGAAGAGCACCAGTGTTGCAGGTGTATATAACACCGATAATAGTTAAAAGTTATCCTTTTTTTGGTGCTATCGATTATTCAAGCACTGATGTGTTTTGTTATTTAACGCACCATTCTTTTATAAAAATAAAATTTCCACAATGCACCATGTTTTATTCAGCATTAGTTCTTGTATGGATAGTAAATCACAAGTGTTTTTTTATATTTTAGACATACCATCAAAAAAACGTCCACTAAAACATTCACCCGCCCACCTCCGCTACAAACGAATTTTTGGGCTATTTTTATAGGGGCTTCCACAAAAACCTTCGCTAGAAGGTATTTTCCTTGTAATGCATCAATTGATCAATAGCTAAAAAATTAATGGCAAGAGCCATAAATTATACACATCATATAACCAACATATAACCATAAAATAACCAACATAGAAAGCATGGAAACTCAACCATAATATCGCCAACACAATCGCTACAAATATAGATGAATCACAATAGAAGAATATATCTTATTAAAATATGAAAATACCAACCAAGTTAGGGACTTTTAAGTACCGCCTGACCATATATTTCGTTGAACCAAATCTCTCTTTTAGAAAATCACCCCTGTGCCATATTCCCAACATGAATATGGGATCTCATGGACTAATCCAGGACAAATCAAACTAGGGCTTCCAAAGGCCAAACCACCTCGACCCTCAACCAGTTATTCCACCTCATGGTAAAACATCACTAAAATCAACCAGATCAGTCTCTACCCAAGTTGTCAAGGGCTCCAAGAACTAAAAGCTCAACCCACAACCTCCCAGGGCTACAAATAATTTGTCCAACCTGACTCTAGGGACTAGTAACCCAACCCAACAAGGGCTCAAGAGTTTTTGTCCCAACCTAGGTTCCAAGACTAATAAATCAACCCAAGTTTTTCCAGGGCTTCTAGAGCGTTTGTTCCAAACCAGAACCATAAGGAATTATGAGAACCAACTAGAAAACAATCAAGTGGAAAACCCATAACATCATGGCTATCTAGGAAATGGAAAGGAAAGGCTAAAATCACTATCAATCCAGGAAGATCTCCATGCCAATGACAACACATAACCAAAAAATCACATGCATATACCATGCATTCACAAATCAACAAATAAATCACATATGAAACATGTTACCTGCAAAGAAATCCAGTTGTAGTTTTTGATCCACCTATTCCATTGTTCTTTCCAACTTTCCTTTTCCTTATTTCTCCAAATCCAAGTGAGTACTAGAGTGCTCCAATCATGCTCTAAGTGTGCAATAGTATGAGAGAATAGAAGAGAGCTCCAAAACTTAACTGACAAAAAGCTAAACCAGCCAAAATCTCAACTAACAAAAAATGTGAACTGATCCTCATAAGCCTTTTTATCATTGAGGCCTCTATTTTCTTCATTTTCCTTCATTCTTCCTTTAATTTTCCTCACATGCAAATTTGTTACCCCTCATTTCCATTTTCTCCTATTTTCCTTTTTTTCATAAATAAAATTCCAATTAATGCCTCTTTTCCTTTGCCAATGCCTTTTCCAATTTCCATAGCCATAAATTAATCACCAATGATACTCACCACTATGTTTTTCCCAACAATCAACTTGGAATACATGTCCCATGACCTTGGTCTTTTTTTATTCACATAGGAAATCAACCAAGGGTTGTTACACCTAACCCAAAGTTTGTGGCTTCTGTGGTTGTTATTTTCTATTGGAAGGGACTTGCTACTACACAACACCCCTTTCTTTCTCATATATTCATGTATCGTGCATCTATTTTGAATATGAAAGTAATGCAAAAAGAATTAGCAGATGTATACATTCAAACTTGGAAAAGTTATGTATATATTTTACCTAGTGAACATAATGGATTGAAACACATTGTATCATCGTGATCTCTTAAACTCTCCCTTCGAAAAATTCAAGGCATCCATATTATCCTCATGCATGAAATCCATCATTATCAACCATAAAATTGAATTCTTTCCATGAAATCCTCTCCCAGTTAAAGATGGAGTGTTGGAAAAGATTATTCATTATAGATTTAAGATTGTCTACACTAAAATAGAGACATAATTTTATGTCATGTTATTTCTAAGGTTAGAGTGGTCTTTTTTAATGCTTCCTTTCCTAATGAGGTAACTATAGTGATTTGTAAGCTCACATAGGGATTTGTATATTTTTATTGTTCAAAGTTATATTTAAACAACATTGGGCCTCCTCCATTGATATATAATGGAAGTATTTTATGTAATTTTACATTGTGAGTAATACAATTTACTATTGTATTGTGTCATAGCATGTGATTCCTACCCTGTTTAGTATTTTTCAGGGGTCTAGTAACTTTTTTCATTTTTCCATTAGATCTGAATGGGGGTTCCATTTTAGTTTTTTTTAGTTGTGGATGAGTGTAATTAATGTTTTTTTCTTAGATTTTGAGAAAATATATTCTCATATCTATTTCTAATTTGTATAGATCTAATTGAAAATAACATGCCTTGATGTCTCCTTGAGGTAGATATTGGTTCTCTGGGAGTCCCATCCCTCACCCAATGTATTGATCTCTCTATTGGTCCATACAATGAAGCCCTCATCCTTCTGAAATCTATATCTAGTTCTCATCATTTCTAGAAATCTTGGATCTTGCATTTTTGTGATAGGAGTTGTTGGGTCTTCTTGGCATATGAATTCTAAATGAAAGATTGAATGATACAAGTGTGAAATTGTAGCTAAACCTAAACAAGTTGGATCTAGCTAGAAAACAATGAACAAAAATTGCAAGGAAAGTAGAAAGAAAATTGATAGAGAAAATAATTAATCAATTCTATTCATGCACATAAAATAAAATTATGAGAGAATACAATTCAATGCCACATATTATACATGGATGAAATAGTATAACAATGAGTCTATTAGTGAATTTAGAGATATGTGAACATGCATTGAAGAACATTGACACCTAATTCTATTTAACTGGCCATGCAGTCATCATTTAATTGTTTCATGTGAGTGGAGATTAGTAAAAATCATGCACGCACTTGTGGAGTTTCCTCTTGGTGATAATAACAATGTTTCCATGAATTACTCCACTCGCTAGTCTAACTAAATTACAATTAAGTGTATGTTATCTCCAATACCCCCTGAAGCACTACTAGAGAGAACAAAATGAATGAGTCTTGGTAGGAAGCCATGTAAGGTACCCATTTTACAATGCATCTAAGTAACATAGAACTATTGTAAGAATAGGAAAGAGGGAAAAATACATGGGAAAATAACCCCCACTTAAAATATAATATTGAATAAGAAATACAAAGTTGTTAGGTAGTTATGTCCTTCACCCCAAGACAATTTAGTAGGAATTGAAACTTCTACCCAGTGAAAGTCTTCATGAAGATGTTGACAACCTATTTAGAATTGAGATAGTATTTCAAGTCAATGATGCCATCATGTACCAATATTGGATGTAATGCATGTTGATCTTGATGTGTTTTGTTCATTGTTGCTACACTGGATCTTGGCAAAACTTTAGTGTGCTTTAATTGTTGTACAAAATGATAGTCAGACAATGAAATAAGATACCAATCTCAGTGAGGAAGCCCTGCAACCAAATGGATTTAATGGAAATGTTAAATGCACATCTATATTCAACCTTTGTCAATGATAATCAATCATAGATTACTTTTTGTCAGACCAACAAATCAGGTCAGAACCTAAATTAAGAACATATCTTGAATTGAAATTGTGATCAATGTTATTGCCAGCCCAATCTGAATTAGTGTGTCTAATGAGAGATAAAGTACACGTGTTGTGTAATGAATACCATATTTGATGGTTTCTTGGACATACCTAAGTATGTGTTTAGTGGATTTCCAATGCATTTCATGTGGCTCTTGCATGTATCTAGAAATTGTGCCTACTGCATATGTAAGACCTAAATGACAGTGAGTGAGATAAAGGATCCTCCCCACAATTTTTTTGTACATGGTGCAATCAACCAACTGCGTGAAAGTGAACTAAGAGATCTCTCCCATACTTGGAATGATAAATTTCGATCCTTCAATCATTTTGGTTGATTTATAGTGCAAGGAAGAAGTGTAATAGACCCATATATGTCATGGAAAACCTGTCATGCAAAGTAGTTTTTATTATAGAAACAGATGAGGTTGAACTAGTTTTGATTAGTAGATCATCTACATAGAGTAGTTTGAGCAACAAAGAGTTATATGTTCTTAGCATATAAAAATTTGGATCATATTTACATTGAATGAAATGGTGACAGAGTAAGTAGGAATCCATTTTAGCATATCATTCTCTAGGTACCTGCTTGAGGCCATAAAGAGACTTCTTGAGTTGGAAAACTAAAGATGAATTATTTACATACCTGTTGATGCCTCGAAAACCGTTGTATCAACATTGGGGGATAACCACCCGGTCCAGATCTTAATACAACTCCTTTTCCATTTGGGATGGTGGCTCCGACTGGATATAACGGGACTAGTTTCCCAAGAATGAATAAAAGGGAATGGATGAGTGATTGGTTTCTAATAAATGATAATGAGTGGATGACTTAATCTAACAACGAAAACATAAATGACTATTCTATCCCGGGAGGCTTCTATTCTTTTAAGTGCAACGCTTGATGATCTATGTTCATCGATAGGCATATAGATGACTCTACACAATAAAAATAGACATTCATTCACTTAATGATTGCTTTGTTCAAATAGTTGAACAAAGTGATTAACAAAACATTGTTACACTTATCCTTTTATATTACTGATACATGTATGATGAAAGAAAAGCATGTTGTAAACATCCAGTAGTGGAAATTGTAAAGAATTCTGTTAAAAACACACGCATATATCCGATAATAGCAAGAGCGATCAAACAACAATTCACGTAAAAAGAATGAACTCAAACATAGATAGTAGTACCATATGAGTTGCAAATCATTCCCAACATCAATCGCTATTTGAATTCCTTCTTCCGACTCAGAAATATTTTTAAATAAAGGCAGTAGTGCACATCCACATAAAAGCTTCGTTGTCAAAATTGGAATAATTGGCCCAGTATTTATAAAAAATATGCCTGAAGTACAATAGTGCAACTTCAGGGTTAAGTCATATACAAAAAATTATGACCCTTTCCAATGCATTGTAAGGGTATATAAATACTTGATTAAAACTAACTAACTATGAAATTAAAATGCTACTCAATTTGTATAACTTGATTTGGAGTATCTTCCTCACAGCAATCTCGCAGTTGGCAGCATGATTCATCACTTTGGCCGTTTGCCTTTCGACCTGAGTTGGCATATTGCTCGCATTGGTTCCACTTCTGTAGGTCGGTTGAGACGAGAATTGAGTTGAGCAGCATAGGTGGCATCTTGTATATCGGGAATGATACACCCGATTGCATCTGTCAGGCACTTGAGGGCAGCTCTCTGGCTGTATGGTTTTACTAGGAACAACCAATAGGTGTCCCAAGTCAAACTGTTAATACCTGCGATCAATCTCCCATTCTTTTCCAGCTCTTGATAACATGACTGCTCCAATATTTTAGCCGATAGTAATTTACCTGGGGTACATTGAGAGATCATGTTAGATAAGTAGAGAGTATCATTAATCAATTCAACCAAATTACTTGTGGTTAATTTGCATCTGGAAATTGCTCTCTCTGCCTTCATTAACTGTGACTGCCATTCCATAAATAGGATCTCTTTATGGGATTCTAAGATTTTTGGCAAATTAGCTGCCTGTCCCTCATTAGTGTCTTGCCACTCAAGAAAATTGGTCAAGGTCTCATCGGCCTGCTCCAAGTTTGTTCTAGCATCAACTAATTTATCAATTATTGATGCTGTTATGTCACATAGGGCTTCTGCTTGAGCGATTTTCTGACATAATAGTCTTATTTGTGTTACCAATGCCTTGTTAATCTGTAGTGCTTCTGCTCTGAACTCGGCAGGTTGCGGAAGATTCTTGGACTTTTCTGTTTGGCCTGATAATTGAGCAATTTACTCATCTTTAGACTTCACCATCTGTTCATTCATTGCTTTCAATTTTGCCAACGCTTACGACAACTCTTTCTGCTTTTCAATTGCACTTGAATCAATCCTTTGTTTCTCTTCCTTCAATTTTTTATTCAATTGATTGTTTATTTTTTGTTGCATAGACAACTGCTGTTCGAGTTGCTCTGCTTTCTATTGTGCCTCCGATAACTGTGCTTGTAGTGAGGCGATTTCTTGGTCCTTCTCTCTTAACAGATTAGTCACTTCTGATTCCTTGTCCATGGTGGCTGCCGAATAGGCTCCAGCATATTGGGACAATTTTGTTAGGTCATCAGAAGGATCAAACTCCTCTTTCCAAACCACATTGGTTGTCACTGTTTATTCAGGGAATAGGGAAGGTTGATCAATCCTTCTCCTTTTCCATTGTCACTTTACTACAGCCCTGTGCTTTGGGCTGTAAAAGACATCCAATGGAGGTATATCCTCCACTTGCAAAACGATCTGATCCGGAGGATCTTTTGGAATTATCTCTATTTCAGTAGAAGGGGGTAGGCCGCTGGTTCCACTCGGAACCTCTTTTGATGTTGTATCCTATGTATCAGCTGCTTTAGATGTATCGGCTTCCTTTGAGCAACTTCGGGTCAATCTGGGCATCGACATTCACTTCCGTGCTGCTCTGCTCCTGCTCTTTCCACTGTATTTCCTCCTGCTCTTTCCTTTGCACTTCCTCCTGCTCTTTCCTCTGCACTTCCTCCTGCTCTTTCCTCTGCATTTCCTCCTGCTCTTTTGTTTGGATTTCTCCAGCAATTTCTAATGTAGAAGGAGGTTCGTTGGTAAGTCGCTATTCAGGCTCGCTTGACTGTGTCATTAGACCCGTTGCTAACAGATCTAGAGGCAGAGTTTGCAACCTCTGTTCTCTAATTCTGTTAAATTCAACTAACCCATCGTCATGATATCTCATTCTGGCTAGTGCTTGAACCTGAAATAGCGACTTGGTTGAGGAGAACAGGTCATCAAACTCATCATATTTATGTTCAAATTTAGTGAGTTTTGTTTGTTCAAGTGCATTGTTGGCGACTTTATTTGGATCAAATCACCTGTTAGGAAGAGTGGCGAGATTCAGTGCATTAATCTTATCTGCTTCTTTCTCTGCATGTTTATAGTCATGCAGCACGTAAACACCACACCTTAGAGGAAAAGGAGGCCAAACTTGCTTCTTTTTATTCCTTAGAGTCTGTGTAACTCCTTCGGATGTAAGCTGATATGCTACCTCTCGAGCCAACAGTTTGTCAGGTGTATACAAAGGGAGGACATGAGGCTTGGCATGGCTGCCGAAAACTCTTACATAGGTGAATTTTTCTTCTCCGAACCATCTCCCTATGGCTGTCAAGTCAATCTCTGCTTGTGAGGAAATCTTAGGAGCAGGTTTGTCAAAAATGGCATAGTTAATTGGTAACATAAATCCATTGCAAACTTGATATAGGTGGTGTTTATAGTGGGATTTCCACAACTTCTGATGGTATATATGAATGGGCATGGGGTCCTATGGAGTCCATCTCCACCCCAACACAGGAAATTTGGAATTAAAACAGAGGGTATCCAGGATGTAGGCACTATAGTAAAATGGGGGAATAAACCTTTCAGTAACACGGGATTTATTTCTGGATTCAAGAACCGCTGTTGCTAACTTATCAGACAGTATATTTCCCCAATCCATTATTTCACTATTGCATGCTGCTTCCATTAAAGGTACCATTTCTATAGTGAAGTTTGAGGAATCATGTAACCCCCACATCCTACACATCATTACTCCGGCATAACAATAAGGAGAACACAAGGAATCGACAGAGTACTTACCCGAAGACTCATGCTTGTGTTTCACTGGGTTTTGCCTCCAATCTCGTATGGGTTCTGATTCAATGTCATTTTCATTTCTGAACTTCTCCAGAAATGCTTTGTTGTACTTCTTCTCTGGTGCAGGCAAATGGTACATTTGCCTCAAATCATCGGGTTGAAACGAGCCGAACACTCTCCCGTCGATGGTGCAAAATGTTCTGTTTGTGATCGGGATTTCTTCAATTGCCCATCTTACCACATCCGTATATGGGAGAATTTGCTCTCGGGCTGCTATCCGATGAAGGTAAGAGTCGGATAAATCCTTTAGAGTAGCATCAGACTTCCGAGTCGGGTCTGCTGTGGCTTGCACTGTTGTTACCTCAGGCTCTTCGGCCTCAATCAGATTGTAGATGCTCAGCCAAGTAGTTTTACCGAGTCCTAGACATGTGGTTTCCGAGATCAGTCCCTTTTTGCTTGGTCCTTGATCGGCAATGTGTTGTCCTGTTACTGTGGAAGTGGAAGTTGTTCTAGTTTTCTTAGATGTCTTCCCCATTTGGCTTGAATTTGCTGCTTCGGAGGAGCTCTGCACAAAAGAGAAAATGAATGTAATGCGGGGAATTGGTGGCGCAAACCAAATACGAAACGAGATATATTAATCAATGAATAATGGAGGATTAACTTAAGGTGGTTGTGGATACAATCTCTGAAGAGATTTTAGCCTTACTGTTTCATTAAATGGCCGTTTAAACTTGTCAATCCTTTAAATGCTCATCATATCGTTTATTGGCCAAATAATTCATTTAAGCATGGCTTTGATGTTTTGGCGGTTGAGCATAAGTGAATCACTATCGGGAAGAGAAAGGCCTTTAATACTAATTAACCATAATATGTCTCGGCCTTATCAATCTTTTTTGAAATCTGCGCCTGGCTTTATCGCAATCGGCGATCGGGGGAATGCTTAAGTTGTTATATTGGTGTCCTTTCGGAATCCTCGATCGTCGATAGTGATATCACCAATTCGCATCGGGAGTTTTAAACGAGCGCTTTAGATGCATGCATGCTACATTCCCCGATCGCCGATAGCGATATCACATCGGAGCAAGGATAAGGGCCTTTTGTTATGATCGCTTGCCTTCCTGATATCCGATAGTCATTTGTGCATTGTCGCATTGGGGAAAACCAATGGGTCTTATGTTGTGCATCCTTTGTTATTGTGATATGCGATCTTGCGATCGCTTTATCGCAATAATAAAGGATTATTCATTTTTATTATAAGACCGATTATGTGATTTATCAAAAAGGTTTATAATATTTTGTTTCTTTTCGGACCTTTTGAATAATGATAAGTTGATACCAATTTAATCTAAAAGGGACCCATTCATATTATAGTTTTGAAAATAAAATTTTATGAAATAGGGGGTTGTTGTAGAGCACAACAATACCCTTTTGGTTGCTCCCTGTAAATTTCCTCTTTGAGATCACCATGAGGAAATGCATTCTTCACATCCATGTGGTGAACCACCCATGTTCTTGTTGCTACAATGACAAGATTTAACCAAATAGAATCGATTTTGGCCATTGGAGCAAATGTTTAATCATAATTGATACCATGAACCTATTGAAAGCCTTTGTCCACCAACCGTGCTTTGTTTCTACTCAAATTTCCATCCACTATTTTCTTTTTCCTACATACCCACTTCCATTTGACAAGATTACAATCTGAAGGAAGTGGAACCAAGTTCCAAGTTTGGTTCTTAATGGGGGAGTTATACTCCTTGTCTATATCTACTTCCCATAAAGGATTCCCTACAACTTATTCATCAATTTGAGGGTTGGATGCTAGAATTATATAGAAATGCCTTGGAATAATTGGTTCTATAGATGTGAGTGCATGAGGTGCTTATTCAAATTAAGATATTGTGGTAGGATTATCCAAGATATCACTCATGAGGTGCCACTTCTGTGTTGAAAGTGGTCAGGAATCATAATATTCAAATGCATGCTCATGATATTTTGAATCAACTTCAAAACTCACATCTGAAAGAAAGGATGTATCATCTCTTATATTTTCTAAAGGTGGAAGCATATATGTTTCTGTATTATTTTCTCTAGATGCATGAAAAGGAATATCATTAAAGTAGATACGCCTCTCAAAGAAGAGCTTTTCTATTGAATTATCTAATAGTTTGTATCCCTTTATATCACTTGGATATCCAACAAAGATGCAATATTTTTTTTTGAGGATCTAAATCCTTTCTCTTTTATGAAGGAATGCAGGCCCATGCATGAGATCCAAACATGTGGAAATGTGTAACTTCTGGTTGCATTCCACTCCATGCTTCAAAAGGTGTTTTTCCTATAATAGATTTGTGAGGATATCTATTTTGTATGTACAAATAACCGTTGATTTCTTCAACCTAGAATTTGGAAGGAACCTTGCATGCAATATGCAACTAACCATCTCTTTCAAGGAGAAGTTTTAACTCTCAACAACCTTGTTTTGATGTGAAGTGTAAGGAATTATGTGTTGCAACTGTATTCCTGCTTCATTACAAAAATTTTGGACATTCTCATTGTCATACCGCCCACCCTTATCTGTACATAGTATATTGATCATCTTTCAAAACTGATTTTCTACATGCACTTTGAAAATATTCAGATGCTCAAACACTTCATATTTGATTTTGAGAAAGTACACCCATGTGTATCTTTTGCAACCATATATGAATGTGAGTAGATATCTAGAATTTCCTATGGAAGAATCTTTAAATATCTGCATAATATCACTGTGAACAAGCTCCAAGGGGGAGGAGGCCGTCCATGGATGTCCCTTCCCAAACTTTTCTTGTGGAATCTTACCAAGAGAACATCCTTCATAAACTCCATTAAAAAATTCTAGTGCAAGAAGGCCTTTCACCATCCCTTATTTGCTAAGTTGTTGCAGGTATCTAAAATTTGATTGTCCAATCCTTCCATGCCAAATCCTACTTTCATCATTTACACGCATCACTAGTAAAGTGGAATCTGATTAAGGAGAAAATTCAGAAAAAGTTATAGATGAGATTGGTGATTTACCTTACCACCTGTAATTTTGGATTTATCCTGCATGTCATATATAATCACTGAATCTTGGGTGAATTCAACTCTCCTTTTGGTTCCAATATGTGTAATTTGATACATGGATAAATTTTAACGAAAGATTTAGAATATGTAGGACATTCCCAAAACTTCCATCTTGAAGATTTACCCTCCCTCATCTAGTTTCCTTTACTAGGGAATCATATCCCATGAGAATAGGAGGGAAATCATATGATTTATTGATGAGATAGAATTTTTTTGTGGCAACCATGTGATCTGAACCTCCAGAAGCTATGATCCATACATCAGGAGAAGAACTAATAGAAATTAATGCACGTGCATTTCCTCTTGTTTCATGTGCTCTTTCTTGTTGATTCTTCTTAGCACTCTCTAGAACATAGCCATCAAGATTATTATGCTAAAGAGTCTATGCCATGAGATAGATTGTATTCTTCATGCATGATGATTCCAAATGATAACAATAGTTGCAATAGCTTCATTTTGATTGCCCCTTCTTGCAATTATTTTCCTTCGAGTTGGTAGATTCATCTGGAGGTTTGGGATTGCATACCTTTCTTGGATCTGGTTCTTTTGCATTACATTTACTTTTGGATTGATGATTGGATTTCAATTTGTCCTTACCCCTTTCATGCATAGTAAGTGCATGGGATTTCGAGCTTTTTAATGTGCCCATATTTATGAGCTTATCTCGATTATGTATTAGGGACTCAATAAAATCGTTGAGTGTAGGCATCCTCTAGGTTGCACTTGTTGCAAGCACGACTGTGTGAAAACTGGAGACAAATGTTGCATACTCTAGAGCCAATTTTGATAATATGGAAAAAATAATTGACTTTCTTGCTTGGATTTTTCGATTCTGCATTATTTCAACTGGAGTTACAAGGCTTTGAACCTTGTGAAGGAATATTGAATATTTTTTAAATTTCTTGGATTAATGAGTTGAGCTCATTTTCAAGGATGTGACGTTGCATTTCATCATGCTTCCTAAAGAGTGTCTCTGAAGTGGTCCAAACTTGATTTGGAGTGTACATGCTTCAACATGAAAAATTAATTTTGGAAAATTTGATAAGAATAGGAAACCGAAGCCCTCATCCACATGGTTGAAATATTTGAATTTTGCAACTACATATTTTGGTTCAATCACTATTACCATGCCTATTTGATATACACCTCTACTTTTGAGTTGAAGTAGAATCGTTGTCTTCCATTTTAAATATTTATATGGCATGATAATTGTGGAAGGTGGAAACTCCATTCTTTTTTATGGTTCCAATATTTAGTACTTGCAAATAGCTTGTTTATGATCCTTCTTCTTGGCTCCTATGATCTTTCATACCATGTGAAATTATCATTGAACCTACATAGTTTGGATCTAGCTAGAAAACAATGAAAATAACTCGTAAGAAAAGAAGAAAGAAAATTGATAGAGAAAAGAATTGATGAATTTTATTCATGCACCAAATATATATATATGAGATAACACAATTCAATACCATATATTCTACATGGTTGAAATAATATAGTAATGGGTCTAGTAGTGAATCTAGAGAGACATGAACATGCACTAAAGAAATCTTACACCTAGTCCTATTAACTCGTCATGCAATCATCATTTAATTATCTAATATGGGTGGAGATTAGTAAAAATAATGCATGAACTTGTGGAGTCCCCTCTTGGTGATAATAATGAGGTTTCCATGCATGACTCCACTCACTAGCCTAACTAAAATACAATTAAATCTATGTTATGCGATTGGTTCTTCATAAGTCCCTTCATTCATAGAATGCCCTAATCTCCCTACTGATCCATCTAGAATGCTTTGAGTGAAGCCCTTGTCCTTCCAAAGTCTAGATCTACTTCTCTGGTCTTCTAGAAATTTTGAATCTTGCATTTTTGTGATAGGAGTTAGTGGGGATTCTTGGCATATGATTTCCAAATGAAAGGTTGAATGATCCAAGGCATTGGTGTCGAGTCATTTATCTCATAAATGATCAGCTGGTAACTCAAAAGGGAAATGTAATATTGTAAATGAGGAAAACCCTTCTGATGGATTCCTCTTTTGTGAGGACATGGACATTACTTTCATTAATGGTTGCTTGGTAGGTTCCTAGGTAGAAATTACTCCATAGGGAGAATAAGGCATTTGGAGTACTGATTTTCACCTTGTATCGATCAAAATAATGGAACACACAGATATAATGGTTGTGATACCACACTTTCAGTTTTCAATGTTGTCTTCCTTAGATCCAAAGAATCATGTCTGTCTCCAAGAGCCCATGAGAGTTTCAAAGACCTGATGTGATCAAATACGAGCTTGTCTAGATTTTACCCTACGGGATACTTGGAAAATATTCTTGAGTGTTGGTTTCAATCAACAATTAGCAGCCCAACCCGTCCATTAATATATTCTAGTAGCTACAATTTTTTGAAGCGAGTTAACATTCCATTGGGCGCAATTTGTCAACCATATTTGGCACCATGACATTGTCTATATAAGTAAATGTGTTCGAATTTTTTATAACGGCTCTACCCAAATCTCAATAAGTTCATCCTTTTGCATCAATCTCTAGTCAAGAAACCCAAATAATGTGAATTTAAAATGATATGTCATGCATTACTATTATAGAATTCAATTTGACATTGTTTGGGAGAAAAGTAGGGCATCATGTGAGGAATGACCACCCCTCTTCATATCTTTTTTTTTTCCTTTGCTTCTTCCACAACAACCCTCACTAGAAAGAAAAGCTCCAAATTTGATTCTATCCATTAGCTCTCTGAATGATCCAGGTGGATATTGGTGGTGACCTACATATTCCACTTGGACCCCCATCATTATTTCTTTTAGTTTTTTAGTTTCCTTAATTGTAGCACAATTTACTATTTTTGGCAGTTTTTCAGGTCCTGAACTTTTGGAGCCGTTTTGAGGCCCTAAATGATTTTTTTTTGGAAAATCACATGTGTTGGATATCAGTTTTCAACTCAATATTCATTGTCAGTTGTTGTATTCCTCGGATAGATCTTTCTAACGAGGTATCATGTGCGTCAAACGAAGATCATATGCTAAAGTTATGACCCCGGGAAGTTGATGTACCAATTTACCGCAATGGGGCCCATAGTTTTGTGTTACATCTCCTATTGTTAGGTTTTTGGATGTTTGGGGTTTTCCAATGTTTCTCAATAATAAATAGGCCCTCAAGCCTCATTGTAGCATAGTTCAGAGGTATGTAGTCACCACATGTCTTCTCGCAGATAAGCTACCATCACCTGAGCTAGTATTATTTCCATTATGTTTGTAAGCATATTTCAGTATTTGATATTAATGAAATGAAGTGTTATTTTTCTTGCATCTCTATATTTATGGTTATATCTGTAATTTGTTGGCTTCCCGTTTAAATTTAAATCAGTGGTATTAGAGCGATTTGCTCTTTCTTTTTTTTCTTTGCATGTCCCCAACAAGGTCACGATATAAGGAGTTAGGGCTTGAACTGGTCGAAACTTTGCAATACTAGCCTCGCAAATCTTGATGGACTCCCATGGCGGAATAAAGTAAAGACGATGGGGAAGGATATTCTCTCAAAATATGGCTCGAAGAAGTCCTCGAGAAACAGAGGAACACGATGATGGACAACTTCACTCAGATCCTTCAGTGACTACCCAAGGGTGACACATCTACTTCCAGCGACTACTCACCCTTTAAGGAACAATTTAACTTTGACATTCCCATATTGAGGGTCAGATAGATGCGGACGTTGTAGATAAATGGTTAAATATGGTAAAAGGATATTTTTCTCTTCATGATGTTTCCAGTCGGGAAAAGATTAATTTTTCTCTACTCAAAGCTGCCCGCCCACATCAAGGACTGCTAGGAAACCTACTGTGAGAATAAGGATGAAAGAACGTCCTCACTATTTTCAGCCGCACCAACTTGGGATTTATTTCGGTAAGCCATCAAGGAGTAGTACTACCCTGTCGAGAGCTATGAAGATAAATACATAAAGTGGACCATGCCGAGACAGGGAAGGGACAAGACGTGCTACAATTTACAAATGTTTTTCATACCCTTCACATGAAGTTGGGTATCAGAGATTTTGAGAAACATTTGGTACTCAAGTATTGTGGCTGCCTACATAGGTACATCCAGGATGAGATGGAGTTCCTAGAAATCTCCTCGCTCAGCACGACATATTGATACGATGTCAAGATCGAGCATAAGTTTAAACATAAAAAGTGAGATTTTGGATTTGTGAATGTGAACTAGGGGAAAGGCACCCACAAACCACAGAATAAAGGATAGAGCCAAGGCGGGGTGGCCTAAGATAACCCATCAAAGTCGCAAGAAAATAACAACACCACAAAGACAAAGAAGGATACACAAAGTGGTGTGAGTTTCATAAGAGATCCACTCACAACATAAGTGAGTGTCAGACGAAGCAGTCACTGGTGGACGACCTAAAGGCTTCTGAGTCCGACACATGTTCCGACTCTGAGTCAAAACTTGACAAGGGGAATGACAAAGGGAAGCAGATGATTAACACGAAGCCTAGCACCACTATGGCAACCACCAAGATCTATAATATCAATCTTGAAGATCCAGAAGAGGGGGAACACCTATTCCATTCACAAATGTGGGTGAAGGTTTCTCTGCTACAGTTCATTGTCGACAGCGAGAGCCAAAAGAACCTCATTTCAGCAGAGGTCATGAAGCGGTTGAGCTCACAAACTACAACACATCCACAACCATACAACATCGGGTGGCTTCACTAAGGACGTGATATCCACGTCAGCCAACAGTGTCGCCTTCCCTATAGCATCAAGCCCTTCACGGATGAGGTACTGTATGATGTTTCTCCTCTTGAAATGTGTGATGTATTATTAGGTAACCTATATGTATGGAAGTGGCATGCTGTATATGAGTCTAGACCCCGCATTGTTATTATTTCTTTACATACTAAGTTATACAGGATACTAGAGGTAGCCCCACCTACCGCCATCTCTTTGATCTCTGCTAATCAATGCAGTAAGTTCATCTCCCAGATTGGGAAATTCATTTTCCTTTTTTATTTGCTCTCAAAGTAAGGTGAAGCTCATAGCCACATCCATGGCCCTTGGTAGGGGTTCCTCCAAGTAGCAGAAGCAAGTGGATGTGGTCATGGAAGAATGCAAGGAAATCTTCTCCTCACCTACAAGGGTACCCTTACATTTTCAGTTCAAGCATCCAATTGATATGACTCTTGAAGCACGCTACCCAATTGGTAAATACATCATCGCTCCATTCTAGAAAATGAAGAGATCAAGTGGCAAATCCAGGAGTTGCTGCGAAAAGGGCACATATAACCAAGTTCCTCACCTTGTGGGAGCCCGGTTGTACTTGTACAGAAGAAGGATGGAACTTGGAGTCTCTGCATCAATTATCGGGCACTAAACAAAATCACTGTCAGGAACAGGTATCTAATCCCATAGATTGATGACCTGTTGGACCAACTCAAGAGGGCCAAGTATTTCAACAAGATCAATCTGAAGTCTGGTTATCACTAGGTTCCAATCGAGCCCACAAATGTATGGAAGACTGCCTTTAAATCCAAGGAAGGCCTTTTTGAATGGTTGGTTATGCCCTTTGGCTTGGCAAACACCCCTGCCACTTTTATGAGGCTAATGGATGACATCTTGTAGCCCTTCACCAACTCATTCATGGTGGTTTATCTAGACGACATCCTCATCTTCAACAAGAGTTGGGAAGAACACTTCCAACACATTCGGCAGGTCCTTCAAACCCTTCAACAACAAAAATTGTGTGCCAACTTGGACAAATTCACCTCTGGCATGAGCCAAGTCCAATACTTGGGTTACATCATAGATGAGAATGGCATGCATGTGGACGCGACCAAGATCCAATTCATTTGGATTGGCCAGCCCCAACCTCTCTAACGAAGCTTCGTAGCTTTTTGGGCCTTGCAATTTTTTATTAGAGGTTCATGCTGGGATTCTCCCATATGACTTGGCCGTTGAGTCAGATTACTAAGGGCGGGGTGAATTAAAAGTTCTCCTGGTCTGAGTCCCAATAAAAGTTGTTCATTGAGTTGAAGCACTTCCTCTATTTTGCACCGGTACTCACACTTCCAGACCTACAACAACCATTTGAAATCGAGACAGACATCTCAAACTATGCTATTGGTGTAGTCGTCACCCAACATGAGCATCTAGTGGCCTATCATAGTGAGATGATTTCTGATAGAATTCAGAAGTACCCCACCTATGATAAAGAGATGTATTCCATCGTGCAGGCTTTTCGAAAGTGAAATCACTACATTCTGGGGAAGGAGACTATCATCCACACTGATCACTCACCTCTTTATTTTATATAGACATAGGGGAAGTTACAGAACGATCCCCATCAGAAAGGTCTACATATCTACAACAATTCCACTTAAACATTAAATACAAAAATGGAAGCACCAATCATGTTGCATACTTCCTCAACGGGCCCCCAGTTGCAGCACTGACTACTGTTCTCAACTCTTATGGTCACGAGACCTCTGAATGGCCGCAACTATACAAAAATGATCTAGAGTTCGCCTTCACATACCAAATCCTAGTAAATGGAAAGCAAGTTCCAGATTTCCACCTCCAGGACGCATTATTATGCTACCTGGGCTACATTTTTGTTCCTTCAAGCGAGCAGGCCAAGCTGATTTGGGAGGCGCACTACAGTTGGGTAGTAGGACACTTTGGTGTGGAGAAAACTGTGGTAGTATTACAAAAGTACTTTTATCGGCCCAGACTCCAACTGGATGTTGGGAAATATATCAGATCCTGCACTTCCCTTTCCTTCGCCAAGTCCACCATCAAGAAGAAAAGCCTATACACTCCTCTGCCTACTCCTAGCCATCTGTGGGAATCCATCTCCATGGACTATATGTCAGGCCTCCATTCTAACAAGCATGGTAATGACTATGTATTTGTGGTCATGGAAAAATTTTCAAATATGGCTATATTGGCAGGCTGCAAGAAGAGTATCACATCAGAGGACACTACCAAAGTCTTTTTTGAGTGGGTATGGGTACATTTTGGGATCTCACAGACCATTATATCAAATTGGGATAGCAAGTTCTTGAGCACATTCTAGTCAAGCCTATGGACATGATTGGACACCAAGTTCACAAAATCGACTACCTTCCATCCTCAGATTAATGGCTAGACAGAGGTCGTCAATAGGATTATAGTGCACATACTTCGCATGTACAACTCCAAGAATCCTCGAACCTAGGATGAGAGTCTTCCATATGCGCAACACAGTTATAATAGATCTCTCCATAGATCAACTGGTTGCAGGGGTCTCAGATTTCAACCATTATGTCTGATTGATGTTTCCATGCCTCACAAGACTACGCAGACCGCATCCACACATGTATTGTCTGAGGGTGATAAATTACCATATTTATTGAATGCATCCAACACATCCACCAGTAGGTCCATGACATTCTGGAGAAATCAAATGCCAAGTACAAGTAGCGACATGATCAACATCGGGTGCCACACAAGTTTCAAGTGGGAGATAAAGTTGGTTGCATTTGCAGATGGAATGCCTTACCGGAGCCTATTGAAATCCCATTCCACTTTGATATGGTCCTTACACCATTACCAAGGTTGTGGGAGAAAATGCATTTGAGCTTAACATTCCCCCATTCCTTTGCCTACACCTACTATTCAATGTGGACCACCTTCAACCATACTTCCCACCATTGTTGGATACATCGGACATTGCAGAACAACTCACACCCATAGAGTTAAATCCAGACTGGATGGAACAAGCCACAACTGATCAGATCATGGAAACATAGATCAAGAACACCCGACAACAAAGGATCCCACTATATCGAGTTATCAAAGCTGGCCAACCCCTTCACCAGGGACCAAGTTCAACATAAGTTTCCTCATCTCATGGAGGAACGCAACGCAATGGGGACCATTTCTTCCTAAGGAGGGAGGAATGATCCAGTTGGATATTGGTGGCCATACACCTATTCCACTTGGACCCTAACCATTATTTCCTTCAGTTTTTGAGTTTCCTTTATTGTAGCATAGTTTACTATTTTTTGCAGTTTTTTGGGTCTTGAACTTCCGAAGCCGTTTTGAGGCCCTAAACGACGATTGTTTGGAAAATCACTGGTGGTGAAAATGGATTTTTAACTTGATATTAATTGTCTGTATTTGTATTCCTAGGATAGATCTTTCTAATGAGGTATTGTGTGCGTCAAACGAGGATCGTATGCCAAAGTTACGACCCTGGGAAGTTGACGTACCAATTTACCCCAACAGGGCCCATAGTTTGGTGTTTCATCTCCTAGGGTTAGGTTTTTGGATGTTTGGGCTTTTCCAGAGTTTCTCAATAATAAATAGGCCCTTGAGCCTCATTGTAACACAGTTTATAGGCATGTAGCTGCCACATCTCGTCTCAGAGGTAAGCTACCGTCGCCCGAGCTAGTCTTATTTCCATTCTGTTTGTAAGCATATTTCAGTATCTGATTTAATGAAATGAAGTTTTATTTATGTTGAATCTATATATTTATGGTTATATCTGTAATTTTTTTTGTTCCTATTTAAATCTGAATCATTGAAACCTGTTGCGAGTTGCTAAAAAACTGTTTAAATCTTTGCCCAAATATTTACTCCAATCCGAAATCCAAGAAAATTCATGGAGGCATCAATGGGGGAGCAATACCATACCACGTGAATTCATATTAGAGGATATATATTGAGGCACAAATTACATTATATATTGAGCATATAATAGGGGGCAAAGGGTTTTTATATATTGTTTATAAAAAATGAAGCTCAAAGTTAATGAAAAAATATAAAAGGCTATAAAAAATGTTAATAAAAAAATAGATACCTTCAATATCTAGTAAAAGTAGGGGTTTTTTAAATTGAGAAGATGTATTGGGTTCATACTGGTAGGGGGTTAAACAAAATAATTTTTAGAGGTATTTTCTAATATGTAGTCAAATTAAGGATATTTTTAATATGCCATGAACGCATGTGCAATGTCGGAGGTTCATTGAGTGAAGTCGCCATGAGAAAATCAAGTTTATCAAAGGCCATTCAATTTTTAATTCCCCCTGAGAAGTCATAGGTTTGGATTTTAAATCCCCACAATCATCTACATAACACTGACATTCACAGTCCTCTGGAATTCATTTGCGGTTTTTTATAGGGATTTGCAGCCTGAGTGTTGAAGACCAAAATTGTTCCTTTTTGACACCTTCCCTAAACTCCATTCACTCCATACTCTTCCTTTTTTACCATAATAATATCAATAAGGTGTCATCTTGCAAGGTTATTGGTAAAATAAGGTACCTAAGCATCTTTTATTCGCAGTTTCATTGTTTCCTTGTTATTTGATTTAATATTTGCATAAGCTACCAGATTACATCAATTCTGTAGCTCATGATCGATTCTGCAACTTACTTGAAGAATATGTAGGTTCCTAAATACCAGTTGAGGAAAAAAATGTATGGATAGGCAGCTTACAACCAGCTAATAGTATCCACCTATCTTCATAATCAAGCAAGATGATAAGTGTGTCGTATGAGCGGGTCAACGTGGAAGTCAACCCAGCGGAAAAGGAGTCAAAGACGAATCAGGCGATCAAGAAGATCAATGATAAGGGTGAAGCTAATATTTTTCCTCATGATTTGCTTCTCCAATAAGCAAATCATGGAGATTTTAGAAGTTCTATCGAGTAGGGTAGGCTTAAAAATCTCTGAACAGTTTATTGAAGAAGGTTATAAAAGTTGCCTCTTGGCACAACAAACACAAACTTTTTACTATTTTCGAAACACTCTTTGCAATTATAAAGAAATATTGTTATCCCACTGTGCATTGTGCGTGTTTAATCTCTATTGATTGTCGCATACCTACAACTCACGGGAGGCCCCCCTGGGAGTTGTAAGGTCTCATTTTATTTGTAGTTTATATTTTAGTTTTGTATCTTAGGTTATATAGCATTAGATTATCTTAGCTAATCTTTCAGTTTTGATTTTCAGTGAATTCTTATGATAGTGAGAACAGAGTTTGTGATAGAGTTTGCTGAAGATTTCTTTTATATATTTAATCATTTTGTTGAGTGAAGGATGAAGAAAATAAATCAAAAGGATCTATTATTTACATGGAAATTTGATCAATTAGAAGTATAATTTATTTCAAGGCTTTATCAATGTGATTTAGATTTTCCAGTGTGATGTTTTTATTTTTCATTTAAGTTTTAGTTTCATTTTTGTCAAGTGAGAAGTAGATCTAGATTTGTTGGTGTGATATTTATTTCTGCAATTTTAGATTGACTTTTTTTCTGCAAGTGTAAAGATAATTTGGATTTGGTTTTATTGTTTACTTCTGCACTTTCATTTCATTTTATTTTTCCAGTTTGATATTTTCATTTCTTGCAAGAGTGACAATTTGTTAGATAAATCATGTGCATGAAAACGTCCTAATTCCATTAAAAAATTTACTCAAATAATAAATAATCCTAGCACAACTGGTGCACATACACTTGATCAGTTTACAAGCCCTGGTCGATAATTTATGTAGTAATTTAAGGTCAATTAAATTACCAAACATTTTGGTGTCATTATCGGGGAAGTGTATATAGGATTCAATTTTTATTTTTTAGGAATATTTTCATTAAAAAAAATGATAAAAACATATTTATACATAGGGAAAGAGATTCTAGGGGTAGGTTTACAAGTAGAGGTAGTTTTTCCATTCCAACATCACCAATCACCCCACCGCGAACTTGTAGTGCCACACCATCCACCAAAAATCATATTCCATCATTTGCAAATAGACTTAGGCTTCCTAAGGTACAAATTTCTGAAATCCAACCAAAAGATTCACCAACTTCTTCTACTGAAGCTGTAGTAGAAGAAGCTACATCCCCAACAGAAGGAGTAATTTTTCTATCTTCAACTAGAGAACCAATTCTAGGACAAGTACTGGAAGTTCGCAATGAAGAAGAAGAAGAAACTTATTTTATTCCATTGGTAGAATAACCATAAGAGGAGCTAGAAAATCGAATTGAAGAACCCTACATTAGCTCCAAAGAATCTACAGTGGAAGGGGAAGGAGAAGGAGAACATAATCTTAATGGTGACTTTAGGATTGGAGGTGGAAGATGTAATAGAAGAGGAGGTAGAGGGGGAGGTAGATGAGGAGGTGGAGGAAGAGGTGGTAGAGGAGAAGCATAACCTTTTGGCTTTCCCCCTATTAGATGAAGATACCATAGTTACAATGAAGAATATCTCACCCTCCATCCCCCCTAATTCCCATGGAGTAAGACATGAGGATCCTGAAACATTTCTTTTTGAGTTTGAAGTCTTGTGTAGATCTTATGACTACTTGCTTTATTCTCAAAAAATGAAATTATTTCCAGCCACTCTTAAAGGCGGAGCAATCAAATGGTTTATGGGATTAGGAACACATACCATAAGAACATGGGAAAAAATGAAAAATGTTTTCTTAGTAAAATACAGAGACAATTGTTTACCTCATAACATTAAAGATGAAGTGTTTAGAGTGATGAAAAAAAGGATGAAAATATTGAAGATTTCGTTGAAATATTTGCTTATAATGTTAAAAGGGATAAAATGCATAATCTAGATGAAGAAACTCTGAAAGATCTTTTTCCAAAAGTCATTAGAGATGAGTGGGTAGATATTCTCAATTTAATGGGAAAAGGAGATGTTTCTCAGTTATCATTTAAATAAATTTTTGAATTGTGTATACACATTTCAAGAGGAAAGGCTAGAACTGGGAAAAATCCAAGAGACCCTCTCATGTCTAGGATTAATAAATATGAAATTGGGACAGTAAGCAGAGAAAAAATAGGAAATTTTCTTGACAACTTCAAAACATATATCTTAGCGAGTATTAGTGAACAAATAAACACTTTTAAGGCTCAAAACAGGCAAAAAGCTGAAAATGCCCCACTATCAATTTTTTGTCCTAAATGAAAAAAGAAATATGCTCTAAGAGAATGCCCTCTTGATAGTGTAGAAATATGTGTTATATGTGAAGAAAGACATACCACAAAGGAATTCCCTTCAATTCCTGGACTTAAAGAAGTCTTGCAAAATGAAGTTGAAGCAAGCCAAGTTGATTCATTCTGTTTTATTGGTAAAAGACCATGGCCACCACAACAACCAAATATCGTACAAGGTATTAATCCTCAATACCAATAAATTTCACAACCTCGTAATAATTAGAATACTACAATGCCTTGACAAAAATGGCCACCTCAAAATCCATTATGGATACAAGGTTGGAATTATCCTCCTAGGAATCCTCAATATAATCAATTTCAACAACCATTTATTCCATATCAACCTCCATATTACCCTCCTCAATCAAACACTTTTCCACAATTTCGAAATCAAACTCAAACTTATAATCAACCATTTCAATTACCATCCACATCATGCCCCCAAAAACCCAATCAACTACTGCTCAACCAATTCCAAATCTGAAAAATAAAAATTCACAACCTGTTTACAATATAGAAGGTCATAATTTCCAAGATTGCATGATAGCTCCATTAGATCTAAATAATGTCCAACTTAGATCTCGTAGAGTTTTGGAAAAGAAGTTACCATCTATTGTTATTTAGGAATCTAGAGAGGATGAACCGCTTAAAAAGGAAACATCTCTTAATCAAGAATAAATTCCTCAAAAAGAGAGCACCCCTATGCATGATACCTCAATAAACTCAACTCCCATTACAGAACAACCTTTTGTTTTTGTTCAAAATCCACCCTTTCCTGAAAGGTTAAAAATTGACGAGGGAATAAAAAACCAAATGTATTGCCTGTATATGATATGTTAGATGAATTGAAAAATGTTTGCATCAAAATTTATTTGTTACAAGCTATAATGGAAATACCAATATTTGCAAAGACAATCAGGGAGTTAATAATTAAAAAAACAGGAAGAAGAAGAAAATAAGTTAAAAAAATTGAGTTAGTTGGAAAAATTGCAGATATTATGATTGTAAAACCAATAGTTCAAAAGTATCTAGATCTAGGTAGTCCCATTGTAAAAACACACATTAATGGTGTCGACATTACAAACACATTGATTGATTCAGGAGAAGCTATCAATATCATGAGTAAACAAACTATGGATCAATTAAAAATTTATAATCTTCAATACAGACCAACATTACTACAATTATCAAATAAATCTATTATCAAACTAGATGGTGCATTAGAAGATCTATCTATCTCCTTAGATTCTTGGGAATATCCTGGTGATTTTATGATTTTAACTCCCATGAATAATTTAGAAGGACATACATTGATTCTAGGCAGACCATGGTTAGCTACAACTGATGCTTTTATAAGTTGTAGATTTGGTGATATTTTTATCTCTAATGGAAGCTCTACTAAGAAATTCACACTATATCCTCTTGCAAAAACAACAATAGAAGTAGAAACTGAAGTTTGGATAGATGATGATAATGAAGATTTTGATATGCAACAAATATTTGCTACTTCGCAAATAGATGAAGAAGATCATATTTTAAATCTAATGAATAATAATGATTATTCATCATATTGTGAACAATACCAAAATTTTGAAGAACAATACAATGTTGAATATATGTCATCACATCAAATGGATTTACATTCTATGGAAAATTTTGGCAATTCTTTAATTGGAATCTTTCCAAGGAAAACTTTGAACATTAATGATAATTTGGAACAATCCCAAAAGAAAGAATTGATAAAGATGTTACAAGAACATTCCTATGCTTATGCATTGGAATACATTGATATGAAAGTAATTGATCCTAATACTTGTATGCATCATATATATATTGAAGAAAATTCCAGACTAGTTCGACAACCCCAAAGGAAGATGAATCCAAATTTAAGTGAAATTGTTAAAGAGGAGTTATAAAAACTGTTGAATGTGAATTTTATCTATCCAATATCACATAATCAGTGGGTATCACCATTAATGATTGTTCCAAAGAAAAATGGAAAATGGAAAGTATGCATCAATTATAGGGAATTGAATAAAGTTACCTTAAAATATCATTTTTCGCTTCCCTTTATAGATCGATTCCTAGATATAGGGAAAAAGTATTTTCCATTCTTGGATGGCTTTAGTGGATATAACCAAAT
This sequence comes from Pinus tabuliformis, assembly GCA_031772625.1. Classification (NCBI taxonomy): domain Eukaryota; kingdom Viridiplantae; phylum Streptophyta; class Pinopsida; order Pinales; family Pinaceae; genus Pinus; species Pinus tabuliformis. The sequence continues at coordinate 613,727,390 of CM062814.1, read as the reverse complement.
ATTGGTAGCTTTGGAAGATCAATATAAAATAAATTTTACCTATCCATGGGGAATCTATGCTTACTGGGTACTTACTTTTGGATTATGTAATGCACTTGCAACATTCCAAAGGGCAATTCTAGGCATTTTTTCTGATCTAATTCATGATTGTGTGGAAGTTTACATGGATGATTTTACTATCTATGGTAATTCTTTTGAGGAAGCTCTCAACAGTTTAGCAAGAATTCTCATTAGCTGTAAACAAAAAAATGTCTCATTAATCCAGGATAAATGTTCTATGATGTTCGCTGAGGGAATTGTTTTAGGCCACCACATTTCAGGAGATGGAATTAAAGTGGATTCATCTAATGTAGAAGTTATTTCCAAACTATCATTTCTTGTTTGTCAAATATATGTTAGAAGTTTTTTGGTTTTACAGGTTATTACAGAAGATTCATAAAAAACTTCACAAAGATATCCTCTCCACTTTTAAAATTACTTACAAAGGTATGTGAATTCATTTGGAATTCAGATTGCCAAAAAGATTTTGAAACATTGAAAGAAAATATTTATGAATCACCCATCTTAAGAGGACCAAATTGTATACTTCATTTTCACATTTCAACTGATGCGTCAAATACAGATTTAGGAGATGTATTAGGACATAAATATTTCACTCCTTATGTCATTTATTACATAAGTAAAAATTTGACTCCTCCAGAGTTAAATTATATTGTAACGGAAAAGGAATTTTTAGCTGTTGTACATGCCATTAATAAGTTTCGACACTATATCATTGGTTATGAATATTTTTTTCACAAAAATCACTCTGCAATTAGATACTTAATGAATAAATCAATTACCAATGGAAGAGTTACAAGATGGTTATTGTTATTACAAGAATTCAATATTACTATTTTGGATAGGTCTGAAAATGAGAATACAGTTGTTGATTTTCTATCTAGAATCCAAAATGATAATAAGGATGTTCTTGTAAAATATAATTTTATTGATGAATATTTTTTTGCAATATCTATTAAATCTCCTTTATTTGTAGATAGTGCTAATTATTTGTCTACGGGAAGGTTATCATCATACTTGTCTCCTCAGGAGAAAAGGAAAGTTATTCAAACCAACGTATCTTATTGATGGATAAATGGATAATTGTACAAAACATGGTCGGATTTAATCATTCGAAGATGTGTTAGGGAAGATGAAGTACCAAAAATATTAAAGGCTTTTCGTGATCAGTCACGATGAACCATGTGGAGGACACTTTTCTAATAAAAGGACTGCTTACAAAATCCTTCTCTTAGGATATTATTGGCCTTCTCTTTTTAAGGATTCCAAAGAATATGTTAAGAGATGTGATAGTTTCCAGAGAATGGGAAAGCATGTTCCTTTAGATGAGGTTCCTCTACAACCTCAAGTACTTATTGAACCCTTTGAAAAGTGGGCTCTATATTTTCTTGGTCTAATCAATCCATCATCAAGGCAAAAAAGGTACATTCTTGTTAATAAAGATTATGTGACAAAATGGGTAGAAGCTAAAGCACTTCCTTTTGCTACCGAAAATGATGTAGTTTCATTTGTTTTTGAGTCTATTTTCACTTGTTTTGGTGTCCCAAGGGAAATTTCGACAGATCAAGGTACACAATTTACATTCAAGTTGGTGCAAAAGATAATGGAGGAATTCAAGATCAAACATCAAAATCCAATCCATATCATCCACAGGAAAACGAAAAAGTTGAAGCTACTAATAAAGTACTTGAAGCAATTCTTACCAAGACTATACATCTGCATAGAAGGGATTGGACAAAACATCTTCTAGAAGCTTTATGGGCATATCATACCACATGGAGAAATACAATAGGGCATACTCCTTATGAACTTGTTTATGGGAAGCAAATCATGTTTCCTATTGAGTTTCAAATACAGACCTTCAAAACAACAGCCAAATTGGGTCTTGATCTATCAGAAGCCTAAAAACAAAGAATAGAGCAATTGAATGAACTTGATTAGATATGACAAAATGTTATTTGTTGGGGAAATTATATGAATGATATATCCCCAAAAATTAAATTTTCAACCAAGAAGTCGTAATCAATAGAGTCGATGCACTATATGTGCTGATAATATGTAAGTTCCTATGTCTAATGAGTATAGTCTAAATAAGAAGCATTCAAAACCAATACTCCATTCTTACAATTTCAATCTATCCTCCTCACACAACTTAAAGATAAAAAATAAAAAATCATAAATAAAATCTCAAAAAGCATGTGATCTAAATGTTCTTGCTCATGTAATAAGTCTATCCATTTATAGGCTCATGAAAACAAAAAATGGATTCAACTCCGTTTTCCTGTAGCAACTGGCTAAATTCATCTTACTGCACTTAAATATCAAGTAAAGAAATCATTCCTAATTTAACTAGTTCTGAAGGAAGCTAATCATTCTTATATAGGAAATGTTAAGTATGACAAGAGTCTTCACTTAACATGTAGGTGAATGGTGAGATCTCTAATCTTAAATTTTATTGTTCTTCAAAATAGAAATCAACAATAAAACTGAATTGAAATCATATCCAGCTTTAAAATTGAATTATAACACTAAGTCACTCTTCATGCACAAACTAAGCTATATTCACAATAATTATAATAAAAATTACCTTGTTGGCTTTGTGGACCCTTGCTAAGCTAACAAGGAATGCTAAGAGAAAACAACATAACTAAAGGATCTATTAACACATCGAACTTATCAATCATTGCTCATATCATTGATTTCAAAAAAAGTTTACAAAGCTTAATTGTTCAATCACATTTCTAGCATAACAGTACTAAATATTTGCATCTCTGTTTCTTTTACTAACTTCTGTCTCCCTTTCTAACTAACTCCTATCATCTACAAGCCTTCTCTTATAGAGGAATGGTTGTTACATATAAATTTTAAGAGATATGATCAAATCATCATGAAAATATTACACATTGTTTTCCTTTATGTATTTGGATTCATCCTCATGACACATGATGCATGAGGATAAAACATATCTCAAGTTTCCATAAAACAGTAAAGCTTTGACCATCAGTTCCCTTGGTCTCATTGAAGGAATCTCACTTGAATCGTCAAAACTGAAGAGTCGGATCTGGTACCGATTGAACAGAGTCATTACAGGACGAACGTAGGTTCCAGACGACACAGTTGGTATCGGATGAGCTCATGTATTGGATGAATGTAGGATTGGTCCCAAATGAGCAGGAGTAGGGTCTTAAGATATATTTCAGTCATTCTAAATAATTAGAGAGTATAAAAATTCACTTATTTCATTCGTATGAACAAGAAATCATAAAACCATGCTTTAAATATAAATTACCTCATAGATACACAAGGATGCTAAAATTTATGTTCTTGAATAATATAGGCAAGAGGTGAATAGGTTCCAAGGTAAAGTTGGTAAAAAATAGAGGAAAATATAGGGTATTAAAGGCATAAAAAAAGGAGACTCAACATTCCCCCATGCCTAAGTCATTGCATGTCCTCATGCAAACAGTTTTGAACCATTCCTCAAAGTTTCAAAAATGGAGCCTTCTTACATCTCATTGTTAATATTTACACCCTTGAAGTATTCCTCCTCTAAAGCCAATAAACATGTAGCGTCTGTTATAGTATATTTTATGATCTCTAACTTCAGACCTATATCTAAACGTGTTCGCCATCATAACTTTGAGTGAATGCATGAGAAACACCCTCATGGTATTCTTTAAACTTTTTTAGAAACAGAATCCACCCATCTTGCTCAAATTTTTCTTTGCACAACTTATACTCCTTTGTTTCTTGATAAAATTGGAACACTGGTTCGTGTCAATCTACCTCCATGATGTCTTTAAGAACAAGTCTTAGGCAATTTATAGGGATGGAGCTCGAGAAGGGTTGAATACAAGAGTACTAGAAATAGCAGAGTACTGGAAGTTGGGTTATGGAAATAGTGTAATAGAGCTAGCATTGGATGGCTGAGTGGAATGAAGGTTGAATAGTATGCAAGAGAGAAATGATGCTCATATGGATGGTGAAGCCATCCAAAAGAGCATTTCTAATTTGAAAGGATATGGTAATGGTCAAATGGTTTCCATAATTATAAGGTGAGGGCATTCATGATGATGGTGATAAGTCATATGCAGAGCTTATTTAGACATTCGTCTCCATTAATGATGTCAAATTTCATTCAAGTGTAGGTTAAACACGATGGAGATAATGTGGTTGATTGCACCAGTACATCAGTATGGGACGGTCAATGTCATGGTTCCGTTAATCATTCATCATAATCATTCAGTTTATGGTTATGGGGTAGTGGTAAAATCATTGTTTAAACAACCCATAGAGATAGAAGCTCTATCATGAAATATTCAACATATAACACATTTGTTCGAATTATGATTAGTATCCACCCAATCACACCCATGATTATCCCATTCAAAAAATGATTTTTTTCTTAGAAAACAAGGAAACAAAAGGTGAGTACTTTAGGATTAATATATGGGCTTAACAACTTATGGTAATAAAAGTTTATGAGGGTAATCATATAATCATCACATGATTAATATGAATCTTAATAGAAGAAAATAAAATACTGACCCCATACCTCTATTATCGGATTAACACAAGAAATATTTTTTTAGTACTGGATAAAAATTGTTTTCTAATACTAGATGAATAGAGGAGACATCTTTCCAGTACCAGATGAACACAGGATAATGCCTTCCAGTACCGGATGAAATTTTAATAAGATACCTAGATGCATAGTCTTCAAATTGGAATCCTATAGGCTTATCCTTATAGCTTAGCATGTTTTGAGGGTCAAGCTAGAGTAGGTGCTAGTGATTACTGATGCTGCATGTGAATTTGTTTTGCTGGAAAAACTATAAACAACACACTAGTACAGGAACTTTGAAATTGCAGTGGAAGTGGAAAAAAATAAGGCAAAGTAAGCTTGAGGGTCCTAAATGATCTGGAAGAGTCGAAGTTGATGAGTGCCAATCTGATGTGTTGAAGGAAGCTCAAAAAAATGAAATGAAGATGTTGAAAATGGTCCCAAAAACCACTCCCCCATGCCTGAGGTTTTGTGCGTTGTCATGCAAGCAAGGTGAGGTATTGAAAAGGTGAGCAGGTTTGTGAGATGACTCAGTATAAAGGACCCTGAAAAACAAAACAATGGAGCTAATGAGATGAATACTGAACAAAAATAATTCATCTTAGGTTTATTAAAATGATGTTAAATTAACAGCAAGCATAAAATAAATTTCAAATCACTTATTAGATAAGATTTCATCAATCTTTAACATTTTTATGCTCAAGCAAAGAAACCTTTTATAAATTTAAGGGTTTCTCCTTCTTTGTAGGTAGGAGGCTTTTTATGATCACGAAAAATGATTAACCGGTGAAAAATTACTTATTACTAACCAAATCCGAAAGTCTTATAGTCATCCAAGTATTATAGATAAGCTTTGCAGATGCATTTTATTAGTTCTTTGAGATCATAGGTCCCACTTCTAAGACAATTAAATCTTAGATATAGTATGAAAAACTAATGATAGAGGACTCAATGTTACCTTAAGGCCATTCTTCAACAGTAAAGTTATGGAGTTTGTTTTTACCCTTGACTTATGTTGACGGTGCTGGAACCGCCAACATGTCAGGGGATCTCCCCAGCAAGAAGTCCAAATTAGACCTCAAACCGTTTGGTGTAGGAGTCCCAGCAGTGGGTCGTATGGTATCGCCTTGACCACGGTTTCACATAGAGGCAAGTAAGATGTCCCTGTTGGTAGCAAGGGTGTGACATATGCAGCAAGTCAAGGAAGGTGCATGAGCAGTTCTAACACAAATAGGGTGAGGTGAGTGCGTGCTTGGAAACCTGTGAAAGGACACAGTTGAGAAGGGAACACACGAGAAAATATTCATGACAACATGGAAGACAAGTGAGCTAGCAATCCAAAGTGATGGTTAAGTCAACAACACGTTTCAGTAATATTCATACATATATATACAGAAAATAGATACACATACATGCGTAAGCAAATAGATAATATATCATTTAGAGTAAACAAGATAGCTGAACTACAATATGACATGTGCATGAAACATGTTGGATCTATTAGATAAATAATTGTAAGTTCCAGTCATACAATACATCCATGTCCAACCACTAGTTCCGACAGCGGAACGTTACAGTCACTACCGCCTGCTCCTCCAAAGAGATATACTAGCTCTTCATAGTGGACAAGCTAAGGCTCGTTACAATATTGTCCAAGCTCTCTCTAAGATAGTCCTATGGGAAGCTTGGCTGACCAAAAGCCTATACAATGAGTTATGAGGGACTATATATAGAAAAGGGTGGGGTGGCCCTTGAAATTCCCCTTTGTGACAGTTCAACTACCCTCGTGACTCTTCATCTACTCTATGATTATTGAGGAACTATATATAGAAAAGGGTGGGGTGGCCCTTGAAATTCCCCTTTGTGACAGTTCAACTACCCTCGTGACTCTTCATCCAACTATCGATACTTGAACTTACACTTGACAAGAGATTACCTACAATCTTCACATGTACCCATGTGAGAAAAATAAGGCTTGAGCAAGCCAGGCAATACATCACTATGACTTGGACAACTCCTGGAAGACCAACTCTTTGACATCCTCATGGTGGTTGATAGAAGCGAACTGATGCCAAGCTCGATAGTCCGCGATGATGTTCGTGTACTCTAAGGTGACATATTTTTGGAAATGAACTCTTGCCTCCATAGAATTTGGGTACACTTCTTGGGCTCCTCTTTCCATCTCGTCTGATAGAATGTCCATCATTTTCTTGAGTGCGGCTGGACCAACAACATACTTATGCATGGTGTCTACACTAATCAACAAGTCTGAGCTAGTCGCTATGCGCATCAACTCGTCAAACTATGATTCAAGCTCCAGTCGGACCTGTGCCTTTGTCTTCACCTAGGTGAGTGTCCCAATAGATGGGATCACATGTGCGCACACGACAACATCCATACTCTTCAATACCCATGCATGGGAAGCCTATAGACTAGTGATGAGTTGCAGGAGGTCTTCATTGTTCCAGATCTGACTCTGAATGTGTGCCTTTAGCTTGGCCGCTTTGGGTTTCATTATCTTAGGCAAGTGTAGTGGGGCTCCCTTTTATTTCATCATCCATTTTTGCATGTAAGCAACAACATCATGCACATTAGACAAGATGCGTACTCTCCTAGCACATCATTTCTACCAACCATTGAGATGGACAACTTCCTTATGCACGGTACCAAACTTGGAATACAATGCCTGCATCACTATGTCAAGGGACAATACTTCATCCAGTATTGCCTTCTTCAATTTTGCATGAGCGGATGTTGTAACCAATTATCCTCCTTGCTTGGCCATCTGTAGCTCCTTATCCATTCACTTGTTCTTAGCTATCAAGAAGGGAACACTCGAGCTAGTGGCCTTGACATATGCTTTGGTAGCATTGGCCAATGATGTTGGATGTTTGCGCATGTTAGACACAATCACTCTTTCCTAAAACTATGCAGGAGATGTATGATCATACAGAGTCAACACTATGTGATATTTCACAACTCTATGTTGAGACTTGTCGAATGAGATGTTGTGCATCTCTCCTTCCAACTAATCCCCAAGTATCTTAGTGTCTCCTTGGTCGCTTGGGACTTGCTCCTCTTCTGGATGTGGTGAAGCTGGTTGGTCGACCTCTTAGTGGTGAGGCATGAGACTGATGTCTTGATCTAACTCCTATTACTCCATATTAGTATCCATTTATTCAAGTGCTTGCTCTATCTCTTGAGCGAAGTGTTGCACCTACGATGGTTCACCCTGTCTACCTGATGCCAACAGTTCTGATGAGTCTACTACCTATATAGGTGTAGTTTCATCTATTTGTACAAGTTTCACCCCTTCTATACTTGTTCCTGTTGTGATTCCTTCTCCTATCTGCATAGCTCCTATTCCTTCTGGAGTTGCTCCTTCAACTCGTGTAACTCCTTCTCTATTTACTCCATTCTCTATTTTTCCCTCTTCCTTTGCGCATTTCTCTTGTCGCACTGTTGCCTCTTTGCCTCTATTTCCAAAGATGCTTTCTGCACAAGTGGGTCTACTTGAAACTTGTAGATTTTCTCTTCCTCCATGTTGTCGATACTATTCCTCTTTCCCTTCTCACGCACTGGTATGTTTACCTTTGTTGATGCTGCTTCTGGTGCTCTCTGGGATGCTACTTCATGCTGCTTCACTACCCATTCCACAGAAAGGCTAACTAGTTCATTGGGTCTGGAGAAACTGTAACAATATCTCCATGAGTCTTCCTCTACCCAATGACATGCCCTGTGGATCCAATCGAACTGTACTCTCATGCAGTGGTCTTTTGCAAGACAATTCGAGTCACACAGATTGTAACTTCGGGCATCGAATGGATATTTATTCATCTCCTATGCTTCGACATCCGCATGCTTGAAGGTTGATACCTCGTATAACCCGATCTGTAATGGAAGAGCAGGCTGAGATACCTTCTTCTTCCGGTGCAGCCTAGCTGATAATCATGACGAGATGTGATATGATACTTCCTGCATGACGAGTTTTTCCAAGACAAACTTCGGTAGAACATGCGGAGGCTTCTCCGCGCTATACATTCGTATGAATGTGCCAGATGATGAGGCATACCAATTACCTATGTCGATCAATGCCTCCATTGCTGCCTTCGACATGAAGGGTGGATCATGTTTGAATATCATCTTGTAAACCGGAGTGACAAAATGATCAGACAATTGTGTGATAACTCCTCTAAAGATGAATTCAGACAACATCTTACAATAAGTGTTCACAGAGGTCTTCGTCGATGTCCATGCCCACTTCAAGCCTGATAACTCCTGATGGGCATAGATTGCATCCAAGATGTAGGCGAACATGTAGATTTTTTCTTGCATACCTTTGGGCAGTTGTCGAACCCTTGTTACCTGTTCCTTTAGCTGGTGAGCCAACATGTCGGACTAGTTGCATGCTTTGCCTTCTTTGGCCAGTTGGTCCAATGTGATCACCCAACTTTGTGGGAATGTTTCCATGCTTTCTTGGCCATACAGACGACAAGTAGAGATGACAAAGTATTGACACACCTTCCATAGTATCTTCATCTTGTAGACCTAGTTGGGTGTCATCCTAAATTTAGCCGGCTCCTTCACCCAGTTCTTCAAGATATCTCTGGAGTTGGCATTGCTGCTGGGTATGCTGAAGGGAGTCTCCATGGTGATCACGGGCTTCGACATATGATACATATTTTCATAATCCTATGCCCTGAAGGTAGAAATCTCCATCCCACTAACGTTTCTTAATGTCATCGTCTCAGGATCAGTGTGTGAGACCATCCAATGTATCATGTTCGCGCATGGGAGCATGGGATACCTGCATATAATCCGGTACTAGCTGGACTTGTGGATGTTCACATAGACTTGGTAGTCTTCGATGTCTTCCTTAAATGTGCCTATAAATGCATCATTGAACTCTTTCCATTTCAACTTGATGTCCTTGTCTATAGTCAGCTTGGTCTCTTCATAGATTTGCAGACTTGTAGACACTCGCTCAACTGTTGATCCAGTTGCACTTTCATCGATGTCCTTTGATCCTGCTCTTTTGGAGGCCATTGATTCTGAACTGTGAAGAGGTGAGTGAACACCTACTAGATCTGGAGACATAGTGACATGCATGGAAAGAAATCTATCAGCTAAAACCAGAGCAAACTTGAGGAACGACATGAAACATAACTAGGATTGACTGGCAAGAATTGCACATTTTTTCCTGGGAGGTTGGGAGATTGGTTGCTAGAACTGCGAAAAAGGTAGTCTGGCCTATGTGGGAGGATGGTTGGCTGCTAGAAATGCACAATCCAGGCTAGCCTACTGGTTGCTAGAATTGCGCAATGCGCAATTTCAGCTGGCAATGGTTGTAGCTCTAGTGACTGCATTGAGCAATTTTATTGGCCATCAGTCACTGTCCCTCAGAATTGCGCAATGAAAGACTGGAGGATAGTCACTCGAAAGAAATTCACATTTTCTAAGAGGAAAACAAAGCCTTCCCTCTCAGGATTGTGCAATGTTATCTTGGTGAGGCAGAGTCCAGGCCAAGGTTGCCCAGACCCGCTGACTGGCAACTGAAAGAAAATGTGAATGTGAATGCATGGTGATACTGAGTGTAAGAAGGAGTAAATGATCGTACATGCAAAGAGTGAATGACAGATTCAGAAAATGGAACAACATGCATGTGGGTGAAGCGAGTCGCCGAATCTGTGACCATTCGTGCAAAACAATGTCATGCATGCAACATCAGTGAGATGCTAGCGAAAACTGAAATGGTGCTAGTATAAGCTAGTATGCATATAAAGGATAGAAAGCGTTCATAGAAGTCAAGAAAATAGTACTCACACAAGCCAAAACACAAAAAGCGACAGAAATGCTGCAAAAGACAAGTTAAGTCGACTTACCCATAAATAGTTGCGTTGGATGTGTTGAAGACTCCTGTATGTGCTTTGAGATATTAGAGCTCCAAGATCAATGTGAATAATTGAGCTCTCAAGCGTTGAATAAATAAGTTTGAGGCTCATGACGCACATGCCACAAATCTAGGAAAAAGCGACAATTGGAGGAAAGATTCTAAAAAGCTCTTTGCATGTAACCTCCAACTGCTAAAAATATCTCCCTAAAATCTAGGGATGCTTTTTGCATGTTTCTTTTTGCTATTCTGGGAAAAGCAGCCCATCCATGCAAGTCAAGTTTTCTTGGTCTCGGGTGGAACCACTCAACTCAATGGCACATGCAATAGTCTCCTCAGCTGAGGGGAAAATTTTCACATTTTTAGGAGGGAGCTAGGCTGGCTACCCAGAAGGATTGCGCAATTTCTGGGCTGAGCAGTTGACTGTTGCTTAGAATTGCGCAATTTATGGGCTAAGCAGTCCTTCTAAGAGAGTTTGCACAATTTTTCTAGTAAAGGGTGACAGTCAGGTTTGCACAATTCTAGAGCCCAGCAGGCTGCCAGACAGGATTGCACAATTTCTAGTGGGAGCTTCTCAGCCTGCAGCTAGACAAAGTTCAGAGGAACAACCTGTGGGGGGGATGCAACAAGCTATCATGCACAGGTTGGAAGTCTACTAGAAAGTCACTAAATCTTGTGTACTTGACAAGGAAAGACATGCTGCTGAGGAAGGTTGGTAGGGAGGCTCCAAAACGAAGCTAAGGAAGAAATTTGGAGGGAGGTTGTAGCTGCTACAACACTTGGCGACACACTGGTAGAAATCCAACTCTTTGAATGGACCTTGTTCATGAAAAGAAAGTCTAACACCTCCGGAAGTATTGTTCAATTCTCACTTCATCTTGATTTCCACACTTGCTTGATTATAAGATGCAACATCTGTAGGGATCTTGGTTGGTCGACACACATCCAAGCCAAGTCAACACAGCTGTTTCGATTGGGCTTGAGGGGTATATTGGTGCACAAGCAGTATAGTCGTTATAGTTTTAGTTTCATCTCTGGTGTTGCTCTGCTGCCAGCAGGCCTGGACAATACCCCGGTGGAGTCACGCAGGAGCACAAGAATCGCTCCACTACCAGTGAGCCTAGTCAGTACCCCAATGGAGTTACTAGCATCACCTCTCTGCACATGAAACCTTTCTCTTCTTTCGCCTTTTTCATTTTAATAACTGTGCATAGCACTTATTCATTTCAGAGGGGGAAGAGGGATCCTGACTTATTGAGAGTAGAAGATGTTGTTCCTTCAGAGAAGTACTTTATTATGTACCTCTGATGTTCCTATTAAGGTTTTCCCCCTCACCTTACTCTACTTGACTGAACTGCTAAGGGTTAACCCAAAAACAACCGACTAGAGTAGGTGACACTAGTTAGCATGCAAGCATTGTGTTTTCACCAAGGTTCACTTCGAGCAGTACGTATCTTCCATCGACATATCATGGACCAAAAGTAACAAGATCTTCATACAGAGGCAGGATGAAAAATGACCAAGTAGTGGTAGTTGTACAAGGCCTCTTGTACTTTACCCAGCTTGTTTCAAGACTCATGCATAGTTTCATACGAAACTAACCTATGAACAAAAAAAGCAAACAAATGAAAACAAAGTGAAAGGATAAGTAAATGCGAAAGCAAAGTGAGTAAGCAAGCAAACAAAAAGACAAACAAACATGAAAAGCAAGAAAGCAAACAAGCATGCAAGCAAACAAACTGAAACAAAACACTACTCCTACTCCTAAGCTAACGGTGCCTTGGCCTAATCACGTGAAGTGATATTTCCAATGCATCCACCAGCGCATTGGTTGACCCATGTTGGTGAAGGCTTGGTCCGCGAGCAACCCGGTTGTGCGAACCAACAAACAAGAAAGATATAACAATGAAGACAAACACACTTCATGTTTAAAAGTGTCCACAGGACATAAGTGAGTGCAAGTACATGACATGTAGTCCATGGACTTATCACGGTGTTGTGTGACACTGCGTGTAGCTGTGAAGCATACACATACTCTTGACTGTGACATGCAAGCAAATGAAAGAAACAAATACAACTTGCATCATGCACGTGTGCTTGCAATGTAAGATTCCTCCAATCCATGAGCGATGGGATTGTGCAGTTCAAGTGGAGGAAGCATGATCTGTGTGTGAGATTGATCTAAATGCATACAGATGAGTGATGAGGAGCCTTGGGTGATTGAACAATTTCCTAATTGGAAGTGAAACCAACCTTAGGACAGCGAGGGCCTAACATAACCATCAGCCCGAGCTGAAGTGCCTCAATAGTCAGGGGTGTTTCAACTTTGTTTTCAAATAGATCATCATACAGGTGGCTTCGAAAAATCAACTGTGATATAATAATGATCATGATCGAACATGGGAGTAAATAGATCACAACAAATACGACCAAAAAAATTAATGATTTCATAGGCATCCTCATGATCTGATAAATCAAACAAAGGGGTAGATGAGAAGTAGACAAATTCAACCTTTGTGTTTCCGAAAAAGGAAGATGAAAAGTCAAGTGGATTTTCAATGAATAATTTATCCTCTCTGTTTTCGGATAATGGACTAACATCCAGTGTGTCCTGCGATTGATCAACAACGAGTGCATTTGTAGATGAATATAGACATGCGAAATCATGGATGGGAGGTTCAACAAAGATGCCATGAAAGAAAGGAAGAGGCTCAGACAGAAAGGAGTCATCCTTCATTGGGTATTTATGCTCCAGTCATACTCTTTGTGAATGATAGCGCATGTTGGTTGTGCAACACCAACTCCATCGATGGCGTGATCCTCATACAAAACAAGTGTAGAGTCTGGAATGGAAGAACATAAGATAGTATCATCCAAAGGATAATTTGAGTATGAAGACAGAGGTTGTGGTATAGAATGCATATCACAACTTGATGGAATCATAACCAAATCGGCGCGAAAATTAAGTGAAGTGATGTTGGGAGGATGTGACAGCTAAACAAATGTGTGTGTCTGTTCTCCTACATCACTCTGTAGTGGTGGATTTGTTTGAGAGGGGACGGTGGACGGTCACTTGTGACAATGACCGTATCTGTCTTTAATTGTGCATATCCATCACTAAAGTATGCTGAGCAAGGCTTGGGATCATATTTCTTCTTGGGATTGACAGATTTGATAAGGCAATACTCGAATCTGTCAATGAGATATTGAAACTTCATCTGGATTTTCGGAGCTTAAAATTGCAAAACATGGAAGCGCTGCCAAAAATCATCAGGCGATTCATGCAGAGCCTTCTGTTGTTGTAAAAATTTGTGGTCAAGATGTTCTGGATCAAAATGATGGAAATTATCTTCAATGAGATCACAGAAGTGCTCAAGTGAGTGCATGCTATCAGTTGGTAGGCTGCACAAACACGTAGTGGGGATTCGCGAAGTGTGTATGCAAGTAGCAGGTTGACCTATTCGTCAGAACGTCCATCTTTCTCATCAAGCATGGCAAGGAAGTCATGTAAGAACACATGCCAGACCACTTCACCTTCACCATCATACGTGTATTTAGACAAGAAATTAAAATCCTCCCTTGTGATGTGGATAGGTTCATTATGCAAAAACATCATGCAGGGTTGAGTGTGCAAGACTCCATGATAGATGTGCAAAGGTTCAAAATAGAATGAGAGGACACATCTTGTCATCTGGCCCTCCTTCTAGCGCCAAAAATGTTGACAGTGTTGGACCCGCTAACATGTCAAGAGATCTCCCTGGTAAGAAGTCCCAATTAGACCTCATACCATTTGGTGTAGGAGTCCCAATGGTGGGTCTTATGGCATCGCCTTGACCACATTTTCAGATAGTGGAAAGTAAGATGTCCCTGTTGGTAGCAAGGGTGTGACATATGAAACAAGTCAAGGAAGGTGCATGAGAGGTTGTAACACGCAGAGGGTTAGGTGAGTGCACCCCTTGGAAACCTGTGAAAGCACACAGTTACGAAGGGAACACACGAGCAAATATGCATCACAACATGGAAGGCAAGTAAGCTAGCAATCCAAAGTGATGGTTAAACCAACATCACATTTCAGTAAGATTCATACATATGTATACAAAAAATAGCTACACATGCATACGTAAGCAAATAGATATATATATCATTTAGAGTAAACAAGTTAGCTGGAATACAATACGACATATGCATGAAACGTGCTAGATCTGTTATATTAAGAAGTGTAAGTTCCAGTCATACAATATATCCATATCCAACCACTAGTTCTGACAGCGAAACGTTACAGTCACTGTCACCTGCTCCTCCAAAGAGATATACTAGCTCTGTGCAGTGGACAAGCCAAGGCTCATTACAACATTGTCTAATCTCTCTATAAGAGAGTCCTATCATAAGCTTAGCTGACCAAAATCCTTTATAATGAGTTATGAGGGACTATAAATAGAAAAGGGTGGGGTGTCCCTTGACATTCCCCTTTGTGACAATTCAACTACCCTCATGACTCTTCATCTACTCTATGACTGTTACATCCAATTATCAACACTTGAACTTACACTTGATAAGACATTACCTACAATTTGCACATGTACCCATGTGAGACAAAATAGGCTTGAGCAAGCCAAGAAAGATGTCACTATGACTCGGACAACTACTAGAATACAAGCTCTTCGACATCCTCATGGTGGTTGATAGTAGCGAACTGATGCCAAGCTCAGTAGTCTGTGATGGTGTCCGTGTACTCTAAGGTGACATATTTCTGGAAATGAACTCTTGCCTCCATAGCATCTAGGTACACTACTCGGGATCCTATGTCCAACTTGTCTGATAGCATGTGCATCATTGCCTTGAGTGCAGTAGGACAAACACAATACTTATGCATGGTTTCTACACTAACCAACAAGTCTGAATTGGTGGTTATGCGTATCAACTCATCAAAGTACGAGTCAAGCTCCAGTCGGACCTATGCCTTTGTCTTTGCTCGGGTGAGTCTCCCAATAGATGGGATCGCATGTGCGAGCACAATAACATCCATACTTTCGAATACCCATGCATGGGAAACATGTACACTAGTGATGAGCTGCGAGAGATATTCATAGTTCTGGACCTAACTCTGAATGTGTGCCTTCAGCTCAACCGGTCTGGGCTTCATCATCTTATGCAAGTGTAGCGGGGCTCCCTTGTATTTCATCATCCATGTTTGCATGTAATCAACAACAGCATGCACGCTCGACAGGATATGTGCTCTCCTAGCACATTGTTGTTGCCAACCATTGAGATGGGAAACTACCTTATGCATGGTACCAAACTTGGAATACAATTCCTGCATGACTGTGTCAAGGGACAATACTTCATCCAATATTTCCTTCTTCAATTCTGCTTAGGCGGGTGATGTAACCAATTCTCCTCCTTGCCTGGCCATTTGTAGCTCCTTATCCATTTGCTTATCCTTAGTTGTCACGAAGAGAACACTCGAGATAGTGGCCTCAGCATATGCTTTGGCAGCATTGGCCAATGTTGTTGGATGTTTGTGCAAGTTAGACATGATCACTCATTCCTCAAACTGTGTAGGAGATGTATGATCATCCAGAGTCGACAGTTTGTGAGATTTCACAACTCTCTGTTGAGACTCGTCGAATCAGTTTTTGTGCATCTCTCCTTCTGGTTGATCCCCAAGGATCTAAGTGTCTCCTTGGTTTCTTGGGACTTGCTCCTCTTCTGCATGCAATGAAGTTGGTTTGTTGACCTCTTGGTGGTGAGGCATGAGGTCGATGTCTTTCTCTAACTCGTGTTGCTCCATATATGTATCCATCTGTTCAAGTGCTTGCTCTATCTCCTGAGCGAAGTCCTGCTCCTACGATGGTTCACCCTGTTTTCCTGATGCTAGCTATTCTTATGAGTCTACTACTTGTACGGGCGTAGTTTCATTTGTCTATACAAGTTGCACCCCTTGTTGTACCCATTCCTTCCGTGCTTCCTTCTCCTATCCGCACGGCTCCTATTCCTTCCGGAGTTTCTCCTTCAACTCATGCAACTCCTTCTTTTTTTCCTCCATTCTCCATTTTTCCCTCTGCCTTTGCACGTTTCTCTTGTCACATTGTTGCCTCTTTCCCTCTATTGCCAAAGCTACTTCCTTCACAAGTGGGTCTGCTTGAAACTTGCATCTTTTCTCTTCCTCCATGTTGCTGACAATTTTCCTCTTATCCTTGTCGCACAATGGTATGTTTACCTCAGTTGCTGCTACTTCCGGTGCTCTCTAGGATGCTACTTCATGATGCTTCGCTACCCATTCCATAGCGAGGCTGATCAGTTTATTGGGTCTAGAGAAATTGTAACAATATATCCATGGGTCTTCCTCCGCCCAATGACATGTCCTATGGATCTAGTTGAACTGTACTCTCGTGCAGTGGTATTTTACAAGACAATGTGGGTCATACAAAATGTAACTTTAGCCATCGAATGGATATTTCTTCATCTCATCTGCTTTGACATTTGTGTGCTTGAAATTCTATACCTCATATAACCCGGTCCACAACAGAAGAGCAGTCCAAGGTGCCTTCTTCTTCTGGTGCAACCTAAGTGATAATCCTGCCAAGATGTGATATGATACTTGCTGCATGACGAGTTTGTCCAAGGAAAACTTCGGTAGAACATGCGGAGGCTTCTCCACGTTGTACATTTGTATGAAGGTGCCGGATGGTGAGGCATACCAATCAGCTATGTTGATCAGTGCCTCCATTGTTGCCTTCGACATGTAGGGTGGATCTTGTTCGAATATCATCTTGTAAACTGGGGTGAAAAAATGATCAGACAGCTGTGTGATAACTCCTCTAAAGCTGCATTCAGACAAAATCTTATAATAAGTGTTCATAGAGGTCTCCCCCGATGTCCATGTCGACTTCAATCCTAGGAACTCTTGACGGGCACAGATTGCATCCAAGATGTAGGCGGACATGTAGATTTCTTCTTGCATACCTTTGGGCAGTTGTTGAGCCCTTGTTACCTGTTCCTTCAGCTGGTGAGCCAACATGTTGGACCAGTTGCATGCTTTTCCTTCTCTATCCAGTTGGTCCAACGCGATCACCCAAATCTACAGGAAGGTTTCCATTCTTTCTTGGCCATACAAATGATATGCAAAGATGACCAAGTATTGATACGCCATCCACAGTATCTTCGTCTTGTAGACCTGGTTGGGTGTCATCCTGAATTTAGTTGGCTTGTTCACCCAGTTCTTCAAGATATATCTGGAGTTGGCATTGCTACTGGGTATACTGAAGGGAGTCTCCATGGTGATCACGGGCTTCAACATATGATACATCTATTCATAATCCTGTGCCCTGAAGGTAGAAATATTCGTCTCGCTGACGCTGCTCAATGTCATCGTCTCAGGATTAGTGTGTGAGATGATCCAATGTATCATGTCTGTGCTTGGGAGCACAGGATACCTGCATGCAATCCGATATAAGACAGATTTGTGGATGGTCACATAGAATTGGAAGTCTTCGAGGTCTTCCTCAAATGTGCCTTCAAATGCATCATTGACCTCTTGCCATTTCAGCTTTATGTCCTTGTCTACAACCAGCTTGGTGTCTTCATAGATTGACAGACTTGTACACACTCGCTCAATTTCTGCTCTAGTTGCACTTCTGTCAATATCCTTTGATCTTGCTCTCTTGGAGACCATTGATCCTGAACTGCTAAGAGGTAGCTGAACACCTGCTAGATCTGAAGACATAGCGACATGCATGGCAAGAAATATGCCAGGTAAAACCAAAGCAAACTTGAGGAACGAAATGCAACATAACTAGGGATTGAATAGCAAGGATTGCGTAATTTTTCTTGGGAGGATGGGAGATTGGTTGCTAGAACTGCACAAAAGGTAGTTTAGGAGGTTCGCTGGTTGCTGGAATTGTGCAATACGCAATCCAGGCTAGCCTGTTGGCTGCTGGAATTGCACAATTTGCAATTTCAGCTGGCAATGGTTGTAGGCCCAGTCACTACATTGTGTAGGTTTATGGGCCTGCAGTCACTGTACCTCAGAATTGCACAATGCAAGGCTAGGGGATAGTCTTGGGTAGAAAAGCGCATTTTTGAGAGGAAGACTGATCCAGGTGGATATTGGTGGCCACATGCCAATTCCACCTGGACCCCCACCATTGTTTCTCTCAGCATTTTCAGTTTCCTTAATTGTAGCACAACTTACTATTTTTAGCAGTTTTTCGGGTCCTGAACTTCCAGAGCCGTTTTGAGGCCCTAAATGACATTTATTGGGAAATCTGGGGGAGATATGGGTCCATGGACCGATGTTGCCCTTCCCAATGTAGTAGTGCTCAGATAGATCTTTCTAACGAGCTATTGTATGCGTCAAACAGATATCGTATGCCAAAGTTACGACCTCGGGAAGTTGATGTACCAATTTACCCAAACAGGGCCCACAATTTGGCATTTCATCTTCTAGGCTAGGTTTTGGAATGTTAAGGGTTTTCCATTGTTTCTCAACAATAAATAGGCCTTCGAGCCTCATTGTAAGACAGTTCAGAGGCATGTAGCCACCACATCTCTTCTCAAAGATAAGCTACCATCGCCCTAGCTGATTTATTTCCATCACTGTTTGTAAGCATATTTTAGTATTTTACATTAATGAAATGAAGTATTATTTCCGCTGCATATCTGTGTTTATGGTTATCTCTGTAATTTGTTTAAGTCCGAATCAAAGACAAAGCCTTCCCTCTCAAGATTGTGCAATGTTGTCTTGGTGAGGCAAAGTTCGGGCCAAGGCAGCCCAGACCCGCTGATGGGAAACTGAAAGAAAATGTGAATGTGAATGCATGGCGATACTGGGGTATAAGTAGGAGTAAATGATCGTGCATGCAAACAATGAATGACAAATTTATAAAACGGAACAACATGCATGTGGGTGAAGCGAGTCGCCGAATCAGCAATCGTTCGTGCAAAACAGTTTCATACATGCAACAGCAGTGAGATGCTAATGAAAACTGAAACGGTGCTAGTACAATATAGTATGCATGTCAATGATAGCAAGTGCTCATAGAGATCAAGCAAACAACACTCACACAATCCAAAACATAAAAAGTGACAGAAATGATGCAAAAGACAAGTTAAGCCGACTTAGCTATAAATAGTTGAACTGGATGTGTCAAAAACTCTTAGATGTGTTGTGGGATGTCAGAGCTCCAATATCGATGTGAATAAGTGAGCTCTGAAGCGTTGAATAAATAAGTTTGAGGCTCATGACGTGCATGCCACAAATCTAGGAAAAGGCAACACTTGGAGGAAAGATTCTAAAACGATATTTGCATGTAACCTTCAGGTGCTAAAAATAGCTCCCTAAAATCTAGGGATGCTTTTTGCATGTTGCTTTTTTCTATTCTAGGAAAATCATCCATGCATGCAAGTTAATTTTTCTCGGTCTCAGGTGGAACCGGTTAACTCAATGGCACATGCAATAGTTTGCTCAGTTGAGATGAAAATTTGTGCATTTCTGGGAGGGAGCTGGGCTGGCTGCCTACAAGGATTCACAATTTATGGACTGAGTAGCTGACTATTGCCTATAATTGTGCAATTCTGGGCTGAGCACTCCTACTAGGAGAGATTGCACAATTTTTCCAGTGAAGGGTGGCAGGAAGGTTTGCGCAATTCTAGATCCCAGTAGGCTACCAGATAGGATTGCGCAAATTTTGGAGGGAAGGTTGGTTCCCCTCCAGAATTGTGCAATTTCTTGAGGGAGATGCTTAGCTTGTAGCTGGACCAAGTTCGGAGGAACAACCTATGGGGAGGATGCAACAAGCTATCATGCATAGGCTGGCAGTCTGCTAGAAAATCACTGAAGCTTGTGTACTTAACAAGGTAAGACATGCTGCTAAGGAAGGTTGGTAGGGAGGCTCCAAAATGAAGCTAAGGCAAAATTTTGGAGGGTGGTTGTAGCAGCTACAACAACTTCATACACACATTCCTCCTTTTTATTGTAACACTATAGAATAACTATCATATGTGTAGACAAAAGCCTTGGTTTGGTTGACACTTCTTTAGGAAGAATTCCCCATTGCCCATGAGTGCTCATAGCCCCGATGGGTTTGACTAGTGGTATCACAGGTCAGTACCCACTGCCAGTAGACTTCTATAGCCTCAATAGGTTAACCTCTTAAACCCATTTTACACTGAAGGCTCTAGTCCCATGTTTCCTACCATTTTAGATTTAGCTTATGAACATTTCTTTTGCAATTGGTAGATGAGGGAGTGGCTTTAGAAAGCCCCTTAAAGGTATAGGATGATACCTTTCAAAGTGACTTAGATTACTTACATAATTTCTTAGATGCATAAGGTACTTACAGGTACTCAAAGGACATAGCATGAATGAGCCATTTTTAATGTGAGATGGATGAGGCTAACCAAAGAATAACCAAAAGACACCTAAAGTCCTATTAGTCATAGTTTTCATGTATGCTTTCGCTTTTAAAGTAGTGTTCCACTATGAACAAAGACTTCATTAACTCTCTTTCAAGGCTTAATAAAGATGCTCAGAGATCATGCTTTGGTGTTATGGTTATAGTATTCAAGTTTCTTTTTCATCGGTATCATTATATGGACCTCTTAACTTTGTTTTAATCCCCTTTGTATACATTGGTAACTATATTTTGAGCAACTGTTTTGTATTGATAATCAGAAATCTATATGAATAAGAAAAAAAAAATTAAAAAACAGAAATAGAAACTATGAATAGTTTGGAATTATCCTTCAATTCAAATTTTATGAAAATTATTTCTTATATCATCTTTGTGAAATAGCGGTCTTAAAACAGATAAAGCATGAATTCATCTTTTTTAATACTTACGAAAAAAGTAAAGATGTCATCAAATACTCTCCTAAGTGTTCCATTCCATTGATGAAGATGTATTTTCCACTTTTAAAAACATTATCCCTCTATTTAAGCATACCAAATGAACAATACCCTTGGATCCTTCTTTTTCTTGCAAAATAGAAAATTGGAACTAGAATTCTCGATACTAGTTAGATGAAACATGGTACTAAACAATTGGTATGAAATAATGGATGATGTTGCTATGCAATAATTTCCAACCTTACCTACAATTCCAAACATAATGGTCATAGATTTATTTATTAAAAATAAAAACTAGAAATAATAAGTGGGAAAGAAAATTAATAATTGAACCATGTTGTAGTTTTGAAATAAGACTATGTGGAAATCTTCATTAAAATAATATGCATCTGAAAGAAACCCCAATGAAAAATATGAAATAGGACATAGATCTACCATTTTCAACTAATTTCTTTTTAGTTTTTAACATCCCCACTTATTGAAAACAAATGAGAAAATTGTTGCACTAAACTAACTACTATATGCAACATTTGTTTGTTTATTTATTCTCCTACTCTACTTGAGAAAACGAAATTCCTCTCGTCAAGTATAGGAGTATTTCTAATGTAACCATGTGCCTAATAGGTGTAGAAATGCATTCATACTCAAGTTTATGTAATCTTCAATGCATACCTGAGTATGAAGAACCAACTATTTTAGTGATGATGTCAAGAAGTAAGGAAGAATTAAGGAATGGTATGGCCTTATAGTTTGCTTGAAACCAATTTTCAATAAAATCAAAATGCACTTGGTTTACCTCATTTGGCATATCCTCCTTTACCATGCCATGCAGATCTTCTATTATGAGATGACTATCCACTTGTGTGCTTAGAGGATCTGTAGATAGGCATGTAAAAAAATATTCAATCTCGAGTTCTAATGGTTGCCCTCCATTGTATGTGGTCCATGATTATTTAATTTCTTCGACAATATGTCAAGGGTGAAGATATTCTTATGGAGAGGCAGATAAGTTCTTGACTGTTGTCAAGATTTATTCTTCCTCAGAAGCAGAAATCCCAGCTGCCACTAGTATTTGAGAGAGTTCTCCAAAAATATTGGTCATCCTTGCATACTACTTTGTTGGTTTCTAATCCCTATCATGTACATGGATTAGTATATGGATTTATTATTAAAAACTGTAAATAAATAGGAAGAAAACAATCTTAAAACAAATGCAAGAAAACCAATCATATATTTGAAGTGATTTTGTGCTACTAGGATCACGTTGTCACCAAATTATTTGTTCACACAAGTTACGCTTCTCTTCTTTTCATGAATCAATCTAAAGGAAAATACACTTGCAAATAAAAATAAATAAAAATTAGGCTTTATATCCTACCTTCAATTTTATGGATATGAAAAATAAACTAGAGAATCAATTAGAGATAACCAGACTTTGAAGCAACCCCACCATAGTGGACGTGTGTCTCTTCACTCATGTTTTACTGTCTTCTCTCCACCCTTAGGTTGTCCTCAATATCACTCAAAAACCATAAAAAAAAAAAAAAACTTTACCTATTACTGTTTACAGCTCCTCGACAACGGCGCAAAAAATGTTGGGGCAATTATATGAATGATATATCGCCACAAATTAAATTGTCAACTAGGGAGTCGTAATCAGTAGAGTTGATTCACTATATATGCTGATAATAGGCAAGCTCCTATGTCTGATGAGTATATTCTAAATAAGAAGCATTCAAAACTAATACTCCATTCTTACAATTTCAATCTATCCTCCTCACACAACTTAAAGATCAGAAAGAAAAACTCATAAATAAAATCTCAACAAGAATGTGATCTAAAGGTTCTTGCTCAAGTAATAAGTTTTCCATTTACAGGCTCATGAAATAAAAAGATATATTCAACTTTGTTTTCCTAGAGAAACTATCTAAAATCATCTTACTGCACTTAAATATCAAGTAATGCAATCATTCCTAATTTAACTAGTTCTAAAGGAAGCCAAGCATTCTTATACAGGAAATGTTAGGTATGACGAGACTCTTCTCTTAACAACACATGTCAGTGAATGGTGTGATCTCTGATCTTAACTTTTTTCGTAATTCAAAATAGAAATCAACAATAGAACTGAACTAAAATCATATCCAATGCTTTAAAATTGAATTATAACACTAAGTCACTCTTCATGCACAAACCAAGATATATTCACAATAATTATAATAAAAAACTACCTTGTTGGCTTTAGTGGGCCCTTGCTGAGCTAACAAGGAAAGCTAAGAGAAAACTACAGAACTATAGAATCTATTAGCACATTTAACTTATCAAGCACTTCTTATATCATTGATTTCAGAAAAAGTTTCCAAAGCTTAATTGTTCAGTCACATTTCCAGCATAACAATACTAAATCTCCACATCTTTGTTTCTTTTACTAACTTATGTCTCCCTTTCTAACTAACTCCTATCATCTACGAGCCTTCTCTTATAGAGGAATGGATGTTACATACAAAGTTTAAGAGATATGATCAAATCACCGGGAAAATATTACACATTGTTTTCCTTTACATATTTGGCTTCATCCTCATGACACGTAGTGCATGAGGATAAAACATATCTCGAGTTGCCATAAAAAGGTAAGGCTTTGACCATAAGTTCCCTTTCTCTCATTGAAGGAAACTCACTTGAAATGTTGAAGTTGAAGAGCTAGATCTGGTACCGGATGAGCACAAGCAGTGCAGGATGAACGCAAGTACCGGACAAGCACAATTGGTACCAGATGAGCACAAGTACTGATTGAAGACAGTATTGGTACCGGATGAACGCAAGTACTAGCTGAATGCAAGATTGGTCCCAGATGAGAAGGAATAGGGTTTTAAGATCTATTTGAGTCAATCTAGATAATTAGAGTATAAAGAATCACTTATTTCATTCCTACTAACAATAAATCATAAAAACCATGATTTAGATATAAATTACCTCATATATACACAAGGATGCTAAAATTTTTGTTCTTAAAGAAGATCGACAAGTGCTAAGTAGGTTTTGAGGTAAATTTGGTAAAAAATAGAGGAAAATATAGGGTATCAAAGGCATAAAAAGGGAGACCCAACGCTATTCCCAAAACCAATATATTTCAACAGCAAAGATCCAGATGGCTTGATAATTTTATCAAAGATAGGAAGTTCAAGCTAAGTGATTGGGCATTTCTTTTTGGTTCTAAATTTAAAGTTTTTCAATGAAAATTTCAACTCATTGGCTTGGTCCTTATGAGATTGAAATTATCTTTGATAATGGAGCAATCCGAATTAAAAACATTGATGAAGAAAAAGTTACTTTCCTTGTAAATGGTCATAGATTACAAATATATCACAAACCATTAACAATGGAAGAGTTCATAACAAATTTGCAAGATAATCTTGATTTGAAGTTGGTCAAGGAAGATTCTTCTTCCTCTCCAACTTAGCATTTTTTTTTTTTTTCAAAAATATAATAATATATATATATATATATATATATATATATATATATATAAACATGAAAACCAACATTGTTGACATGCTTATACAAAAAATCTAAGTTGAAAACCAAGAATTCTTGGTAGCTTAGATTTTCTTTTAATTTCTCTATTCTTGTCCCATTTCTTTTATTCCTCTTTGCAAAAATAAGACAACTACAAAATTGTCAATAATTTGTAGCTCTCATGAAATTCCGTAGCTGACTTGACAGATTACAGCCAAAGCAAATGAAGATCATGGCTAAAGCAACCTAAATGGAGATCACAACCAAAGCAACTTGAGCAACCTACAAAAAGTGAAAATTAACAAGGCAGAAAAAAAGGTATGTAAATATTAGTTACATAATAAAGGACAAGCATTGAGTTATGATATAAATAAATTATTATAACCATTGACTCCACTACATTATGTAATGATTACCTTTGTCATGACATAATATTGGTTTTCGCCATTCAATTCATAAATTTTTGATAATCATCATGAAATGTGAATTACATTAAAACCTTGGTATTGTTTAAATTCACTCACCTTTATCTATATATATCCCATTTATCGCATACACTATCCCATTTAACTCGACTCTGTTTCATTCTTCTTCACCGAAAACACCTCAACTTCTACCTAACTTTTGTTCCTATCCTTGATACACTCCATAATCCTGTCAAAAAGGGAAATTCGGGACTGAAGCTTCCTCACCATGGGAGTTATTGTGCATTCTGAGCCGAATGGAACCAATTTTCTTGAAGCATATCCATAGGCGAAGCAGCAACTGCAGCATCTACAATGGTTACAATTCTTTGAAAATTTTTATGGGCACGATAAGGAGGTTACAAAATCGTTTTCTTGGGCCTATGATGGGATAGAAGCAGAAATTGGAGATATCAAGTTGGTCTTGAAAGAGTCATTCATGGTAGAAGCTACAAGATTTCCAAGAAATGAGGAAAGTTAGTTAAAAAACTGGAATGTCAAAGATAAATATTGGGAAATCTTCTTGAAAAACCCAGGTATGGACATCTCCATTTTTAAGGGAATTCTAGTAACAACCTTAAAAACTAAATGGAGAAATTTGTTGTTAATCATTCAGAAATTCATAAATTGTGAGGGGAGGTTTGGAAATACGTTCTTTTATCATGCTCAGTTGATGATGCATTTTATTGATGGCAAAAAAATCAATTTACATATTTCCTTATTTGTAGTTTAAGGAAAATGGTCGCTAATATCCAAAGAAAAATAAAGTCTATTAACAATGCTCTGTGTCATCATGGGGTAGTAAAAATTTTAATTGAAGCCCACTTGAGGAGTAAAGGGGATAATTGGGAGGATTTTCTAGTTCAAAACCATTTTAAGGAAGTTGAGCAAGATAAGTCCAGTTCTAAGATAAGAAGAAGTCATTGAAAATGTCCCTCAAACCCTAAGCTTCAAAACGAAATACCTGCACAAGAAATTCCACAAGATGAGCACAGATAGAAATATTATGATGATGAAACCCCTCTTTCAAATATTTTAGAGAGTCTTAGAAAGAATAAATATGGTAGGACACATGAAGGTCCATCAAAGGAAGGAACAAAGAAAAAAAAAGTAGCAAGAGAAAGCAAGCCCTCACTGCTAAAAAACCATCAAGAAGAAATGCACGAATTATGAAATTGGCCATTAGACAATCTCCAGGTTTTGTTGATTTAGAAGAAGAGGAAGCATAGAAAATATCGTCACCAATTGCAAGTCCAACAAGAAAAACCCTAGAAATTGACCCTGTTCAACAAGAAATTTACGACTATATAGAATCTCTTGAACAGAAAGCACAAGGAAAAACTGTTGATTTATCCTCAAATCTAGAAGAAATTATGAGTGAAGAAGTTCATTTCAGCCCTCTAGAAGAATCCAGAATTGCAAATGTTCTTAAATAGGAAAGTTATGAACTAGAAGTGTTAAACAAATTTCTGAAGCAAGAACATGAAGCAATGAAGGTATAGAATGACGTTCAAAGAACTCAAAATGATAATATTCTCTTACAGATTTGCCAATGGTACAAGAAAAACAAGAAGTTAAAGGCTAAAAATAGGATTCTCAAAAGGAAAATCAAGGGTTTACAACACAGGATTTTAATGAAGAAACCAAGGATGGCAACTAAAACTGAAACTAGAAAAACAGAGAATACTAATTTAGATGTTCTTGCAAAAGCTTCAGAGGTAGCTCAGTGACAGAGTGGGTCACAATTTTTGAAATTTTGTACATGAGGACATGCAATATCTTCTGTGTGGGGTAATGTTGAAGGCCAAAATTGTTCCTTTTTCACACCTTCCCTAAACTCCATTCATTCCATACTCTTCCTTTTTTACCATACTAATCTCAATAAGGTGTCAACTTGCAAGGTTATTGGAAAAAGAAAGTACTTAACCATCTTTTATTCATAGTTTCATTGTTTCCTTGTTATTTGATTTAATATTTGCATAAGCTACCAGATTGCGTCAATTCTGTAGCTAATGATCAATTCTACAACTTACTTGAAGAATCTATAGGTTCTGAAATACCATTTGAGGAACGAAATGTATGGACAGGTAGTTGACAACTGGCATAACGATATCCACCTCTCTTCATGATCTAATAAGATGATAAGGATGTAGTATGAACAAGTCAACGTGGAAGTCAATATAGCAGAAAAGGAGCCAAAGACGAATCAGGCGAGCGTGAAGATCGATGATTAGGATGAAGCTGATATTTTGCCTCACGATTTGCTTCTCTGATAATCAAATAATTAAGAAATGCTATTTCATAATATCTTATGTTATTTTTAGAATTTCTATTTAGTAGGGTAGGCTTAAAAATCTATAAACAGTTTATTGAAGGAGGTTATAAAACCTTCCTCTTGGCACAACAAACACATACTTTTTATTGTTTTTGAAACAATCTTTGCAATTATAAAGCAAGCTTGTTATCCCATTGTGCGTTGTGCATGTTTAATCTTTGTGGATTACTGTGTACCTACAACTCATAGGAGGGCCCCCTCGGAGATGTAAGGTCTCATTTTATTTGTAGTTTATATTTTGGTTTTGTATCTTAAGTTCTATAGCATTAGATTATCTCAGCTAATATTTTAGTTTTGATTTTCAGTGAATGCTTATGACGGTGAGAACAAAGTTTATCATAGAGTTTGCTGAATATTGCTTTTATAGATTTAATCATTTTGTTGAGTGAAGGATGAAGAAAAAAAATCAAAAGGATCTATTATGTACATGGAAATTTTGATTAGTTAGAAGTATAATTTATTTCAAGGCTTTATCAGTGTGATTTAGATTTTCCAGTGTGATATTTTAATCCAGCATTTAAGATTTAGTTTCATTTTTGTCAAGTGACAAGTAGATCTAGATTTGTTGGTGTGATATTTATTTTTGTGATTTTAGATTAGCTTTCTTTTTTTCAAGTGTAAAGAGAATTTGGATTTTATTTTGCTATTTACTTCTGCACTTTAATTTAGATTTATTTATATCAGTGTGATATTTTCCTTTCTCGCAAGAGTGACAATTTCTTATATAAACCATGTGCATGAAAACATCCTAATTCAATTTAAAAATTTACTCACATAATAAAGAATCCTAGCACAATTGGTGCACATACACTTGATCTGTTTATATGCCCTGATCGATAATTTATGTAGTAATTTAAGCTCAATTAAATTACCAAACACAATCTCTAGCCAACCAACCCGAGTAATGTGACTTTAAAATGATATGTCATGCATTATTATTGCAGACTTCAATTTTACATTGTTTGGGTCAAAATTAGGGCATCATGTGAGGAATGACCACCCCCCTTCATTTCTTTCTTTTTTTCCTTTCCTTCTTCCACAACAACCCTCACCAAAAAGAAAATATCCATATTTGATGCTATCCATTAGCTCTTTGAATCTTGTTGCGAGTTTCCCAAAACCCCTTTAAATCTTTGCCCAGACATTACTCCAATTCGAGATCCCAAAAAATTCATGGGGGCTTCATTGGGGGAGAAATACCATACCACATACATTCATATTGGGGGATATATAGTGAGGAACAAATGGCATTACATATTGAGCATATAATAGGGGTAAAGGGATTTTATATAATGTGTATAAAAAATGAAGCTCAAATTTAACGAAAAAATATAAAAGGGTATAAAAAATGTTAATAAAAAAATAGATACCTACAATATCTAATGAAAGTATGGGTTTTTAAAACTGGGAAGATGTATTGGGTTCATATTGGTAGGGGTTAAATAAAATAATTCTTAGAGGTATTTTCCAATATGTAGTCAAATTAAGGGTGTTGTTTAATATTCCATGAATGCACGTGCTATATTAGACGTTCATTGAGTGAAGTCCACATAAGAAAACAAAGTTTTTGAAAGGCCATTCAATTTTTATTTTCCCCTGTGAAGCCAAAGGTTTGGGGCTTGAATCCTCACAATCATCTATGTAACGCCCAAATTCATAGTCCTCTGGATTTCGTTCGCGATTTTTTATATGGATTTGCAACTCGAGTGTCTACAACTGGCCTTAATTTTTTATCCATATAATGATCTCAGTAACTCGATAGTGTTCATATGCTACGTGGATCATGAGTTCTGGGTGCTTCTGCTGACCATATCATACTATAGTCATACTTTATGATGACTTTATTAGCAGCATAATAATTATCCAAGAGTTTGTAGGGCAGTGAGGGAGAACATTTGAAACTCCATATTTTTGTATTTCATTGGGAATTTTCAGTGCTGATCATTTCTATTTTCATACTTGAATCCATTAAATTCGAAAACATTGTGCCAGATAAATTCATGGTTAAATAATCGATGAAGTCATCAACATTTGCACAATCCATTTTTTCAAGGCATGGGGCTCTCAAGTCAATCCCCGCTACTCTATTCATGGAAGAAACTCTAGTTGATTCATCATTGAAGCTAGAACCATGAAGTGGTTTGATTTCGTCAGGGTTGTGGTGCAAAAGGTATTTTGTTTATAAAAAGTTAAAAGGTCCTCTTTAGATTATCATTCATAAAGGTAGCTCCCTTATTTTTAAAATATATTTGGAAACATCATGAGAAATGGGAGGGGAATGTTTTTATGGTATTTTGGGGAAAGTATTTATATTTCCAAATTTAAAAATGTTGTACATTGAAGAGTGATCATACACTCATTTATTTGATTTTTTAACCTTGTGGTATCTTTATGGTTGAGGGTCATTATAATTGTTTATTTGGTTGTCATGAAAATTGAGGTGCATTGGTTTGATTTGTATGGTGATTAGTTGTTGTTGCTGTTGTCATAATCTTCATTGGCTATGTTCAAAATGAAGGTGGCATGATCAACACTCTTTGATTCCATTTTCCAACTTGGTGTTTAGACCATTTTTTTCAAGATGGGTAAAATACTACAAGAACTTCGTGAGAAGAAGGCAGTGGATGAGCTTCACAATGAGGTTCTTCACTTGTAGTCCATCATTGTTATCTTGCAAAAATCTATTTCCACACTTAAAAATCACTTTCATAGCACTCATTGAGAAAATAAGGAAGGTTGACAATCTAAAGTCAACCATGGGAAATTATTTCCAAAGTATTGCAAATGCGTTTCAAGAAAATATTGACCTCCTTGATGATTTGGAGGATGAAGTTGAGTTCTTGTTTGACTCGGAAAATGCAATTTTGAGGAAGAGAATTTGCAAGTTGAGGGAGAGAAATAATTAACAAGTTATGGAGGTTTACTATTTAAAATCTTGAATGGAACTACTTCGTGAAGACATTAGAGAACTTTTGAGGTCTAAAATGGGCCTCCTAAGGAATATTATAAAATAATAGTGGAAATAATAAAATAAGATTAGATTACCCCATCATGTTTTGCAGGGAAAAAGGAAAAAAAATACCTTTTCAACTTAACTCCTTATGATTTTACTCAAATTTCGAGCGGGAGCACTCATTGGGTGCATACTTTAATTTTGCATCGAAGGAGTACCCATTTTGTGTACTTTTGATGGACCTTAATACACAAAAAATGTGACATACATGGAAAAATCGTGATTGTAATCACGTTTTTCATGTATTTCACATTTTTCATGTATTAGGGTCCATATAAAGTATGCAACATGGGTACTCCTTATATGAAAAAATGAATTTCGCATCCAACGAGTGCTCCCACTCGAAATTTGAGTAAAATTGTAGGGAGATAAGTTGAAAATACAAGTTGAAGAAAGTAGTTTTTTTTCCTTATCTTTTTAGCTTTTTACTCCAAAAATGGATAATCATCCCCCATGGTTGATATCATCATATTCAATCATATTGATTCTTATAAAGTTGATTTTTGTTGTATATTTTTGTTTTGAGTCCCATTCTTTATATCAAAATTTCTCTAATGAGTAGGTCCTCTTCAAGTAGAGAATAATAGATTGTTGGACCAATATCAAACTCTGAAACAAGATTATGATGCCTTGTCGCAATAGTTGATTAAGAAGGATGAGGTCATTCAAAACTTGCAAGAGTGTAAGTAGCACCTTGAATTGGAAGTCAATCACCTTCATAATTCTCAATAGGAGAATGTTACTGTTGAGTTTTCAAGCTCACCACGTGATGTTGATAATGGTGCTTTTGTTTCACATAGATTTTAAAAATACACCATATATATTGAGTCATGATTGCTAATTAAAATGGGATATACTGGAGGAGGACTTAGGAAGGATGGGCAGGGCATCATTTTTCCTATTAACCCTATAGTGTGAACATAAAGAGTAGGTCTTGATTATGATTATGTTGTTGCCTCATTACCTACATCTAGCTCTATTGAGACTAGAGAGGTGTCATTTGTTGTCAAAAGGAATTCAGACTAAGGTATTGGAAGAACATGCTCCTACTAATTGTGATAAACATATTGATGACATGGCTACTAATGTCCTTCCATATGATAGTGTTGTAGCACCCAACTTTGAGTCCGCAGAACCAAGTATTGAGCCATATCAACATCCTCATTAGAGGAAATCACCCGAGAATCAACATTGATCACATAGTCGCCCTACATATATATAATTGCAAAAGAGATGTGAAATGATGAAGCATGGACTAGTGCCAACCATTGGGATCGATTGTGGTTGTTCAATGGATAGTCATGGGATAATTTGATTTGTTGTAGAATTCATATCATTGTATTTCATCAATTGTGCAATGATACATAGTTCCTCTTATTATCTATTGATTTTTGTTGCTCCCTCAGTAGTGTTGCAAATGAGGGGATGAATTTATTGATAACAAACACTATTAATTCCCACTCCTCTTTCAGTTGTGTTTTGGGGTGGAGTTAGATGATAACATATATTGTTGTTGTTGATTTTTGTTAGTTCTTATGTTTGATCATTGTGATGGTGATGGTGTTCATACATCTTCATAAGTGTTATTGTACCATGTTTCAACTTAGTTTTCCATACTTACAGGTCACATTGTTCATTTGTTAGTTGATGTTGTTTCTTTTATTTGATGCCTTTGTCATGGTTCTTTACTAACGCTTAGTTTCTCTAAAGAATTTATGAGGAAGTTTAAGGTGTTTTCCACCCTTGTGCTTCTACAACATTTCCAATTCAAAGATCGACCCACCCCACCAAGGTTTCATGCCTCTCATCTTTATAGTTTTGGAACTTCAACTTCCTTTCCCAATGAGCTATTTATAGTGAGTTGTAAGCTCACATTGGGATTTGTATCTACCTAGCTGCCATAGTTATCTTTAACACTGGGCCTCCTTCATTGTTATATAATGGAGGTATTCTATGTACTTTTACATTGTGAGCAATATAATACTATTACACCCAAATCCTTGACGTCACTCCGTTATGGATTGATTTATTCTGTCTATCGCCATAAACTTTCAAATTATTCAATTTTCTCCATGACTCATTAATTTATAGATAGAGTCATTTATTTTCCATAGACATAGGCTTTCCATTGGGGAATATGCTTAAAACATTGCTTTAAATGACTTTAGATAGCCATTCACAACAATTATTAAACTATTGTACATTTGAGATCACATTGGTCTGATTTCTTTGACAACAATTCAACTTCCACTACTCTATAACACTTTTATTACACTAACTATTGTAAAATGTCTTACCAATACTATAAAAGGGGATAAATAGTTATTTTTTCATTGGTCAATATAGTGAGAACTTTGGAAATCTAAAATCGCCACTTTTCTTGGCCAATCTCGATTGGAATCTCTCAAACAAATCTATAACTATACAAGTTATCTAGATTGAAAAATGTCGTAGCCTTCGAATTTATGTTAACATATTCTTTGATTGATGTGATGCAATATTCTTCCATCACACTAGCCAATCAAAGTTATAATATAAAATACTGCGTTTAAGTTTCAACAATAAATATTCTCATCAAAGAAATATTAAGCTATTTTGCATGAGGACCCAGTACCCCAAAAAAATCTATGTAACCAACATTCTCACATTCTAGGGATTTATAAATATTTAGAAAGTGTCTCAAAATTGTGTGGATTTTATTGGGGATTAGAGGACATGTTAGATTTTGAGAAAAATTCAAGGATATTCCAAACAAATTTCATAGATTTTCTAGCTAGATTTCAAGGATTTTTGGGGAAATTTTTCAGAGATAATCCACGTATATATCTTTAGCTATGAAATATTGAATATTAAATATTGGAAATGTGATAATTTTTTCCATCAATTGTTTTTGTATACATTAAATCTAAATCTTTTATACAAGTGACAACTCAAAACATAGGTTTTCTAGGATGGCTTTCAATTTGGGTTTTTTGGTGATTTAAATATTGTATTTTCAGTGATATAATTACATAAGAAAATCCCCCATGTCAAGAAAATAAGAAACACAACATTTCAAAGGGTCGATATTTTTTGGTTATTCTTCTTGCTCTTCTCATTTTCTTGGCTATTGGGTTTCTAGGAGTCATTCAAATCCAGGATTCCCACCATCCCAACCTCAAGCATTGTGAAAACAATAACATAGTGCTGACTTAGATTGTGTACTAAATGTTTGAATAATCACCTTCTTAATCTAAAATATTAATATAATCTCTTTATAGAACCAAAGTATTTTACAATGATTTCCATTATGTATATAAAAGTCTACAAAACCTATTGAGAGGGGAGGAGGTAGAAAATCTAACATATAGATATTTCTCTATCTCATAGACCCCTCGTGGACCTTATTGAAAATTGAAAATAGTTATGTTAGGTTTCCTAAAGCTAAATTGCATGTTTCTCATGTCTAGTGATGAATAATGGAATGTCTCTCATCCCTTTTTTAAATTGATAGAGACGTTTTAGAGTTGGAAAGTGTAAAGGCTATGTATAATACTATATAATATAGCTTGTTTTCTTATAATCTTGAACTATAAATATTAATGATGAATATTGAATTTTTATTATTATTTTAATATATATTTATATTTATATTATTGTCATCCCCAATTCACTGTCTCTTGAAAAATATAGCGGTGTGCTATAACAAAGCCTCAGTTCCAAAAATAAATACAACATAAATATTAAAAAATAATTTAATGATACAATGAGTATCATCAATGTTGTTAAAGCTACAACGGTTATAGAGTTAGAAACTAGGTTTTTTTCACTTCAATTCATTTTTTTAGCAGATCTATTACCCGGCTAAACTTTAGTGTTAGAAATGTGTGCCCTAGTGGGGGGGGGGCCTACACACCCGTCCTTTAGGAATGTCGTGAAATGACATTTGTAGCAACGAGGAGGTATTTCAGACAAGCTAAAGGCATGTGGAAGTTTCTAGGAAGTTTCAATTTTGGAGGCTCAATGACTTGCTAGATTGAGAGGACATTGTCTACCAAAGGTGGTAAAAAACCCCAAACTCGTTATTCCTTCGAATAGTTTGGAAAATCATTGCAGGAAAATGAAAGACCATGCTTTCATTTACAATTTTGTTGGAGGGTGGCCAATAGAAAGAGAACTAGAACTATGGATTCAACAGAAATGGAAACCTAAAGGTGAAGTTGATTTAAATTAGAACCATAAGGGTTTTTCATGGTGACTTTTTCTAGGAGGACAAGAATAGGGTTTTTGAAGGAGACCCCTATTTCTTTAATAATGCAGGGTTGTATATGATGCATTGGAAAGAATGTTTTAATCTAGACAAGGAAGAGTTTTGGGTTGCAACAGTTTGGGTTTGACTCTACTCTCTGCCAATAGATTTTTGGATTATAGAAATTTGGAGGGTATAGGAAATGCAATTGGAAAATTTGGGAAAGTTTCAAAGGTCACTAAACATGGGAGAAATATGTCTTATGTGAGACTCTGCATCTATATGACCATTTCACAGCCTTTACCAGAGTCAATTGACTTAGAATATGAAGGGGAGGTATGGACTTAACCCTTGGATTATGAACATCTATTGTTTCACTGTCATCATTTCCACGAGCACGAACATCTGTTTTAATTCTGCTCAATTTGTAAGAAGGAGAAATTGAAATTAGGGTTGATAGTAAGTGAGGGTTTCTCTAAAGTTTGTTATTGAAGATATATTACATATGGAATGTCAGCCCAAACACAAAGGAAAATTTCAAATAAGAATGCATTTGCAACCCTGGAAGGAATGGAGGAATATTTTTTCTTGCAAGATGTTATTATGATGCTTGAGGTGATAAATGAATCCTCTAGGGACAAAATTACATAAAATAGGAAATTACCAGATGAAGAAAAAATATGGAGATTTTCTTTTATCTCCCTGGAATAGCAAAAGCAATGTTGTTGATAAAGGAAAATGTGGATACCCTCACTGATGAGGAAAGAACTCTTGTGAATCTTCTTAATGATTGGGCTATGCAGGATTTGGCAGAACTACTAAAGGACCAAAGGGAGCTTTATACATAGGCTTATTTAAGATGGAATAATAATTGTGGTCAGAATAAAGTAGGCACTGAATAGGTGTAACCATTGCAATATTTGAAAGATAAATGCAAGGAGACCATTCATAAAGATGTAAAAAGAAAAGGTCGAAAGATGGCATGTGAAATGATTAAGAATACTAGAAAAGAGTTAATTTAATTCGGGATAGGCAAAAAAAATTTCAATTTTTTTTTGGTCCTCTCAACCATATTTGCAATGAAATTATTGGGTGGAATATTAATGGTATTAACAGTAATGGAAACAACACCATCTAGAGGAATGGATAAAATTTGAAAAGCATGCCCTGGTGATTTTGAAAGAAACCAATGTTCTGTTGTCATTACGAAAACACCCTCCAAAATTTTGCATACACTTGAATTTTGGAGCCCACTATGGATCACTCGATTAGTCGTTCCATAGTCACTTCCTAGTTAGTTTATGCTTTTGAGATCCCTTCTTAGCTTGGAAGTGTCGAGGGTACTTTCTCACACATGCTCAGTCTGCAATAAGTTTATTAGTGCATTGTTTTATGCAAGCTTGAAAAAGTATAACATGTTAGAAAATTATATATTACGGAGCAATGGAACAGATAAAATATTGCAGAAATATAAGCACAGAAAACACACAAAACAAGAGAGACACAGATATACATGGTTCACCCAATTTGGACTACGTCCACCCCAAACAACCAATCCTTCCTTTCTATTATCCAAAAAATGAAGAGACACAACCTACAGCAAATCCGTTGTAATATCCTCTGTTTTCTCTCACAGTCTCACCTCTCTGTTTCTCGCTCACGGAATACACATCTATTACACAGCCTCAAATACAATGCCCTCATACAAAGAGAGGGGTTGCCTTATAGGGCAAAAAACCCTAAACTAAACATAAGTTCTACCGTCAGATCATCCGCCTAATGAATGGCCCAGATTGACTAGAAATTACTATACTTTTACAAGGCAATTTTACAGTTGTTTTTAGCTTCGGGGGCACTTCCCCCAAAACTCCCTGCCAGGGGGGGGCTCCTAAAGGTCATAGCCGACCCCCCTGGACCCCCCCTACAATGAATATTTTACGGGCAGCGTTTCCCCCCCCATTTCGAACTGGGGTCCAATGTGGCGATACCTTTGAATATAGAAGATAATTAGGCTCCACACCCAACAATCTCCCACTTGGAGACTGATTGTAGCAACTCCACCGCTGCTCCATTTGCTGGACAATGACTCCTCTTTGGACCTGGTTGTTTCTCATCTTCATCATCATCCTTGAAGACCAATTGAAACTGAGCATATTCTTAGTTTCTCCCTGGTTACAACTTTTGTTAGCATATCTGCAGGATTCTGGCTAGTGTGTATCTTTTCCAGCTTCAACTCTCCATCTTCCAATACTGATCGTATGAAATGGTACTTGAGCTGTATGTGTTTAGTCTTGGAATGAAATGCTGAGTTCTTTGCAAGATGAATGGCACTTTGGATATCACTATATAACGTGCCCATATCATGCTCCTTACCCAATTCACCCATAAACCTTTGTAACTAAATCATTTCTTTATTAGCCTCTGTAGCAGCAACATACTTTGCTTCTATTGTTGAAAGTGCAACAACACTTTGGATTTTTGAAACCAAACTGACAGTTGTTCCTCCAACAGTAAATACATATCCTGTAGTGCTCCTCCTGTTATCTCTGTCACCTACCATATCTGTATCAACATATCCTTGTAGGGAGATGTTTGAACCACCAAAGCATAATGCTTGATTTGTGGTACCTTTCAAATATCTGAGAATCCATTTCACTGCCATCCAATGTTCCTTTCCTGGATTGTTCATGTACCTGCTTACAACTCCCACTGCATGTGCAATATCAGGCCTTGTGCAGACCATTGCATACATTAAGCTTCCAACTGGTGATGCATATGGAACTTTAGACATATAATCCATGTCTTCTTGGGTCTTTGGGCACATTTCCTTGCTAAGTTTGAAATGGCTAGCAAAAGTTGTACTAACTATTTTTGCATTGTGCATGTTAAATCTTTTCAACACCTTTTGTATGTACTCATTCTGAGACAATGTTAATTTACGATTTTTCTTGTCTCTAGTTATTCTCATACCAAGGATTTGTTTTGCAGCTCCCAAATCCTTCATTGCAAATGAATTTGCCAATTTTATTTTGAGCACATTTATTTCCTGCATGTTAGATCCTACAACAAGCATGTCATCTACATACAATAACAATATAATATAGCTGCCATCATTTTGCTTTTTCAAATAAACACAATGATCAGAGTGACATCTAGTATAACATTGTTCAGACATAAACTTGTCAAATTTTAGATACCACTGCGTTGGAGCCTGTTTTAAGCCATACAAGCTCTTCTTCAACCTGCACACTAGTTTCTCCTTCCCTTTCACCTCATATCCTTGTGGCTGCTGCATATATATCTCTTCCTCCAAATCCCCATGGAGAAAGGTTGTCTTTACATCTAATTGCTCAAGATGAAAATCTTCAGCTGCTACAAGACTTAAAATAGTTCTGATTGAAGTCATTTTAACAACAGGAGAAAATATTTCATCAAGATCAATAACTTTCTTCTGTGCAAACCCCTTCACCACAAGTCTATCTTTATACCTATGTTTTCCTCCTTCTTCTTCCTTCAGCCTGTAAACCCATTTATTCTTCAATGTAGTTTTTCCTACAGGCAACCTGACTAAATCCCAAGTCTGGTTATGCATTAAGGAGTCCATCTCTTCTTCCATGGCTACCTCCCACTTCTTCCTGCTTTCAACCTGCATTGCTTCTTCATAACATTCGAGTTCACCGGAATCAGTCAACAATAAATAATATAATGAAGGAGAGTATCGTTCAGGGGGTCTACTTATCCTGGTAGATCTTCTAACACCACTTTCAGGTGTTTGGGGTTCTTTTTGTTGTTGTGGTGGTTGTTGTTGTTGAGGTTGTTGATTATTATTATTTTCAGGCACCTTTACTTTTTCAGTGATTTCATCAAGAACTGTGTATTCCTTGTTTTCCTTTTCCTGATTCGTTTCCTGCAACTGATTCTTATACAAGACCCTTTCATTGAATATTACATCTCTGCTCCTAATGATTTTGTGATTTTCGTAATCATATAAGTGATAACCAAAATCATTAACACCATATCCAATAAAGGTACATTTCTTTGACTTTGCCTCAAGCTTTGTTCTATTTTCTTTATCAATATGGACAAAGGCCTCACAACCAAAAGGCTTTAAAATAGAGTAGTTTACCTTTTTACCTGTCCATGCCTCCTCTGGAACACCATCATCCAAGGAACTTGAAGGCCCTCTTTTTATTAGATAAACAACAGTATCTACAGCATCTGCCCAAAACTGTAAAGGCAATCCTGCATGCAATCTCATGCACCTTGCACGCTCCATGATTGTTCTGTTCATCCTTTCTGACACACCATTTTCTTGTGGTGTTCTTGGAACTGTCTTCTCTCTGCGAATTCCATGCTCTGAACAGTACCTATCAAACTCTTTGCTGCAATATTCACCTCCATTGTCTGATCTAAGACACTTCAATTTCTTTCCTGTCTCAATCTCAACCAAAGCTTTCCATTTCTTGAAAGTATCAAATACATCAGATTTATTCTTAATAAAATAAATCCAATTTTTTCTAGTTGATCATCAATAAAAGTAACATAATAACGAGAGCCACCGAGAGATGATACCTGAGCAGGTCCCCATACATCTGTATGCACAAGCTCTAATTTTTCATTCTTCTTTTCTTTCCCAACTCTGAGAAATCTGACTCTCTTCTATTTTCCATAAATGCAATTCTCACAGAAGTCCAAATCAACATTCTTCAAACCCGACAACAAATTCCTTGAGTGAAGAATCTTCATCCCCTTTTCACTCATGTGTCCGAGCCTATGATGCCATAATGCTGCATCTGCTCCTTTGGAAGTTAAAGCATTAACAGAGTTAGAAATACCATTGCATAAATACAATGTACCAACCTTTTTGCCTTTTGCTATTACCAGGGCTCCTTTGGTGACCTTCCAAGCTTTATCAGTGAAAGTTGTCACACAACCTTCACCGCCTAACTGCCCTGTTGAAATCAGATTTTTCTTTAGATCTGGAACATGCCTTACCTCCTTTAATAGCCATTGGTTTCCATTCTGCTGTTTTACAAGAACCTTACCCATTCCAACTATTTTACAGGGTTTATCATCACCCAGACGAACTTGTCCAAAATATCCTTGAACATAGTCATGAAAGTATTTCTTATCAGGTGTGGCATGGAATGAAGTCCCTAAATCTACCACCCAGGAATAAGTAATATTTTCGAAAGAAAGAATCAAAGCATCTTGTAACACCTCACCTGTCACATTTGCTTCATGATTGTTTTCTTGTTGTGCATCTCCTTCTTTTCCCTTCCGAGATCTACAGTCTTTCTTTAGGTGTCCTTTCTTTCCACATTTCCAGCACACTATCCCCGATCTGGACTTGGATCTGCCTTTCCTTTATTTACTGCGATATCCTAAGCTCTTTCCTCTTTCCATTTTTCTTCCTCTAGACTCTACACTCAAAGAATTTCCCGATGTCTCACTGGAGCTTTTCCGTCGCATTTCCTTGCTAAGGATAGCACGAACAACATCATCAAACTTTAAAGTACTAGATCCAGAAACGGAGTTACTAATGGCCATTACCAAACCATTCCAACTTTCTGGTAATAACAGAGCACTAACTTCATCATCAAAGTTTACCCCTACAGAACATAACTAACTTGTAATAGTATTAAAATCATTTAAATGGTTTGCAACAGATCCACGTTTCGACATCTTCATATTAAATAATCGTTTCATGAGAAATACCTTGTTTGAGGCCGAGGGTTTTTCATATAGTTTCGACAACGCCTGAATCAAACCCTCTGTCGTTGTTTCCTTTGAAATGTTGAAGGCGACTGATGTAGCGAGGCACAACCGTATTGTTCTGAGTGCCTTTCTATCGAGAAGGTTCCATTCTTCATCTGTCATACCCGTCGGCATCATTGTTTTTCCGCCCAATGGTAGGTACAGATCTTTCTGATACAGATAATATTCCATCTGCATCTTCCACAGCGAGAAGTTTTGGCCGTTAAATTTCTCGACCCTAAACTTACCATCTTCCGCCATTTCTCCCACTCGAACCAGGAACCCTTCTTTCCTGCGAGTTTATCAGCCAAATAGACCTTCGGCTCTGATACCAGTTGTTAGAAAATTATATATTACGGAGCAATGGAACAGATAAAATATTGCAGAAATATAAACACAGAAAACGCACAAAACAAGAGAGACACAGATATATGTGGTTCACCCAGTTTGATCTACGTCCACCCCGAACAGCTAGTCCTTCCTTTCTATTATCCAGCAAAATGAAGAGACACAACCTACAGCAAATCCACTGTAATATCCTTTGTTTTCTCTCACAGTCTCACCTCTCTGTTTCTCGCTCACAGAATACACATCTATTACACAACCTCAAATACAATGCCCTCATACAAGGAGAGGGGTTGCCTTCTAGGGCTAAAAACCCTAGACTAAACATAAGTTCTACCGTCAGGTCATCCACTTAATGAATGGCACAGATTGACTAGAAATTACTATACTTTTACAAGGCAATTTTATGGCTGTTTTTAGCTTCGGGGGCGCTGCCCCCGAAACCCCCCGCTAGGGGGGGGCTCCCAAAGGTCACAGCCGCCTCCCCTGGACCCCCCCTGCAGTGAATATTTTACGGGCAGCGTTGCCCCCCCCATTTCGAACTGGGGTCCAATGTGGCGATACCTTTGAATATAGAAGATAATCAGGCTCCACACCCAACATAACATGGTCCATCAAGACTGTACCTTTGCAATGTTCAACCCATGTTGCCATTCAGTGCATACTGAGATTGATAGTCCTTCACTTTGTTTGTGATCGTGCCTCTATTTTGGTGAGTTTCTCCAACTGTCACTTTGTGCACCTTTGTTTTCGCTTGTCATTTTCATGTTTTAGATTGTCGCTTTCTCTTTCTTTCCATTTAATTAGTCTCATTTTCATGTTATCTTCACCCCATCATGTGTTGTTTTCACCATCGTTCGCATATCACAAATGTCGTCCACACTTTTATTTTCATATAACAAGTGTCTTATTTTGGCATGGGAGTTGTCGCTTATCATAAACTAGAGTTTTTGTTTGTTTCAAGGCGAAATATGTGTGATAATGAGTTTTTCTTATCATGTAGACATGTTCTGCACTCATTTCCAAAGTTTCACGCTCAATCACACAAGTGTCGTCATTGTCGTCGCAAATTGTATCTTTAGTGTCGCACTTGGAATGGGTTGTCACAATTTTGTTGCATTGAGGAAAGTATGGTGTTCATGTGTTCTAGGTATTCTGTGTTGTGTCATCAAGTGAACTAATTGTTTGATAATGTTCAAGTCTTTCGTTTTTTCAACTTCCTCTCACTGATCCAACATTTAGTCAAAATTAGAAAAAACTGTCGATCAGGCCAATCAGCTTCATCCAGTCCTCCCGAACTGCACACTGCGTAGTCTCAGTCCTCAAGAAGAAAACTTGTATCTTTGCACTGTGCAATGTGCAATATTTTCCTCCCAGAACTGTGCATTTCATAACCTCAATGCTCATCCCAA
Source organism: Pinus tabuliformis (assembly GCA_031772625.1). NCBI lineage: Eukaryota > Viridiplantae > Streptophyta > Pinopsida > Pinales > Pinaceae > Pinus > Pinus tabuliformis. Next base: position 613,684,960 of record CM062814.1, on the reverse strand, counting down.
CCCTTGAGTCCTAGAATTGTGCAACCTTTATCTCTATCCAACCCAAGCCTTAGTATTGAGCTCTTGAACAGCGCAAATGCCCAATCACTTGGCCTCCTGTCCTCCCAGTACTGCACATTTCACAATTTCAGTGCTCAAGCCTGGGCCTTGGTCTCCAAAACTGTACAATTCAGCCCTCCAGCCGATCTCCAACTGCAAATTGTGCAGTCTCTGAGTTCAAGCCCAACTCTTTAGCTTCTGGGTTACACAATTGTGCTATCACTAGGTCTGTGCTACCTTCTAGAACTACATAGTTGGCTGAAACAGTGCAAAACCCCTCAGCCCAGCTCACTGAGTCCCAAAACTGAGTAATCTTACTACCTAGTCCAAGCTCAACTATGCATCACGCAGTCTCAAGACTCAATCTTTACCCCTAACTTATTGAGTTGCGCAATTGTGCAATCTCTGAGCCTCTCCCTCAGCCTGTCACCCAGTTCCATATCAGTAATTGGATCATCATGCAACACCTTAGACTAGGAGTTTATCAGACTGATGTTGTCTTCTCATGAGTGGATTGTAGATGTAAGAACTCTGTCATGCTATGGAAAGACGATGAAGAAGCATACGGAGAAGGAGGACATGCTAGAAGAAACATATAGATTTGAAGAGATAAGATGATCATCAAACAAGAAGATTTTTATGCAACCAACTCACAAAATAGAAGAAAGATAGATCAATGACTTAAAAATCAGCCTCTTCGAGGGGGCAACCTCCTTTACATTACACAAATGAACAATTATTAGATGATACAAATGACAAGACCTCCTTTATATATATAGGAGTCTAAGGGGTCATAATATTATTAGAGCCGACATAACAATAATAATGTAAGGGCACAACAATAACAATAGTGGGTTTCTATGGGGCACAATAATAACAATATGGGGACTACATGGGCACAACAATATAATAAGGGTGTTGCAATAATAACAATAACGATTTATAGTAGTAGTATAGGGACCTAACATGCCACTCTCCTTCAAAAAGTGTTGTCCTCAACGCTTGAGTAGTTCTGGATGTTTTTGCATAAATTCTTGTCCTCCCATGTGGAATCTTCAGCGGGTAAGTTCTTCCACTTGATGAGATACTCTGAAATTGATCGATTTAGTAGTTGTCGGGTTCTTGTTTCATTGACTGCTTCAGGTTCCAATATGATTTTTCCTTCCTCTTCAAGTTCTGACAATAATGTTTGTACTGGGACCCTATCACATATAACCTTCTTTAAGCATGAAACATGGAAAACTTGGGGCACTCGGGAAGATGCATGGATCTCCAATTTGTATGTCATAGTACCAATATTTTCTAGAACCTTGTAAGGACCATAGCACTTTGGTGATAATTTATTATCCTTCTTAGCTTGCTTGAGGGAAATTTTTCTGTATGGTTGTATTCCTAAAAATACCCAGTCGCCTATATCAAAACTTCTTTCGCTACAATTTTGATATGCCTGTTGTTTCATTCAACTTTGCACGAAAGTGAGGTTATCCTTTTTCTTCTTAATATGTCCTATCTTGAGAGTTTGAGTGGTAATTCCAGCCAATACATTACAAGATATGGCCGGCTTCATTTCTTCTTTCTCTGGGGTTGGTTCTTGGTCTATATCCTCTTCTTTTGACATTTCTTGATCCTTTTCTTCCTCCTCTTCATAATCAATGTAAAATAATTTCTTCTCAGCACACTTATGACCTTTAGTGTATTTTCTATCACAACTATAACAAAGGTCATTTTATCCTTTTTCTTCCAATTGTTTTGGTTTCAACCTTGTAGGTTGTGGAAGTCTAGGAGCAACAACGCTTCCATCTTTATAATTGTCAGTAGGTAATATTTATTGCTGCCATAATTTTTCTTTCAAATTTTCTTTCCAACCTGAATGCCTTCTCCAATGAATTAGGTTCCCAAAGACAAACCTCATGTTGAATGTTATCCTTTAAATTCCCTATGAAGACATCAATCCTTTGCTTCTATAGAATATCATTTACCCTTATATTCAATTTTTGAAAGTCCTCAATGTGCTCTGCCATTGAACCCTTTCGTTTGAGATTTATCAATTGGATAAAGAAAGTGTTTCTTTTTGTATCCTCATAATGTTCTATCATTTCCTCCGCGAAATTTGACCAGGTGACAAGTGGTTTACGAGAACAAATCTCTTTATACCATAAAAATTGATTCGGTTCTAAATATAAAGATGCAATACGTACCTTTTGTAACAATTGCACATCATGTAGATCAAAATATTTCTCCATCTGTATTATCCATGTTATGGGATCCTTGCCATCAAACTTCCTCATATTGATCTTTGGAATATGGTGGGTCTTCAATCTAATGTTAGATTCTATTAAATCATGATTAACATTTATTATTTTCTCATCATGAGTTTCCTCTACTACCATTTCGTCATTATGAGGCCTTTCTTGTAGCAACTTTGTCCCACCTTTGTTCAAACCTTCCATGTCTTTCTTCAAATATTCCATGCCTTTCTTCAAATCTTCTTCCCTACCATCGATATTAGCTTCCATGGCACATATAAAACTATTTTTCTTAGTTTCGATCGCATTCTTCAAATCATCCATCCAATTTTTCTTACTAGGTGTTTCTATTTTCTTGATTCGAGTCATTCTTTTTCTTGAGTTTAGCAGCTTGATATTGAATTTGTTGTATCTGTAAAATTTCTGATTTCCAAGGTCTGAAATTGTGACCTGCAGTAGCCCTCTATGTCCTCTTTCTAATTCCACCAGACTGATTGAAGTTCGATTCTCCAAGAAATAGTTATGCCCAATCTGCCAAGAAAACCTAATTATATACTTTTTCCGTAGTGCAAACTTGTACGAAGTTCCACGTGTCACTGTTTCAAACTTAGAACCCAAAAACAATAAAAAGTAAAGTAAAGTCTGTCCTCTTTCTATAACTTCTTATGAAATTTCAATCTGATGCTTAGAGAGAAATTTATGATGATTTTACCAAAGTCATCTGTTTGGGATGTAATTTGGGAGCTTTCGAAAACCATAACTTCCTCAGATCATATCTCCAAAAATATAGCGATACAAGATTTGAAATTTGGATGTGAGGTTTAGAAAAATTTCGACTCAAATGGGCTTTCGTTTTAGATTCTAACACTTCGTAGAGAAAAAGTTATAGGAAAAATTCCACAATGACCTGTTTGGAGCAGCGAAACCCTAGAATCCAAAGCTCTGATACCAAATGTTATTCAACCAGCTCACAAAATGGAACAAAAGATAGATCAAAAACTTAACAATTAGCCTCTTCGAGGGGGGAAACCTCCTTTACATTACACAAATGAACAATCCTTGAATGATACAATTGACAAGACCTCCTTTCTATATATAGGAGTCTAAGGGGTCATAATAAAATCAGAAACAACATAACAATAATAATGTAAGGGCACAACAATAACAATAGTGGGCTTCTATGGGGCACAATAATAACAATATGGGGACTACATGGGCACAACAATATAATAGTGGGGTTTCACTAATAACAATAAGGGGTTACACTAGTAGTATAGGGACCTAACAAAGACGAAGGAACACCACATTACAACGGAAGACCAAAGATCATGACCGCATTAACACTCCATCTGATTCACAACCCTTTGGAAGGTAGATATGAAGAACACAACATATCTATCATGAAGATGAATCATTGGATACATATCTTAATGAAGATAGAAAAGAAAGAAGCAACAAGAAGGACAACTTGGCACTACCACATTATCATGTTATCCATGTCATCAGCGTCGTGTCATGTCCAGTCACGAGTCATCATATGCCACATGATTATTATGGATTATGTAATTATCTATTCAAAATGTATTGTAAAGTGGAAGTCCAAAGGACACATTTAGAATATGAAGAGTCATGTAAAGTCAAAAGTTCATAGGAAGTCAAATAGTCATGGGGGTAGTCAAAGAGTTACAAGGAATGTGAAACATCATCTCTTGGATATATATACACCCTAATTGTATGACCAAAGGAATTTTCACCTTGGCTCCTCCTACAAGCATTAAAGAGATAGAATAGTTCTTTTGGGATGCAAATTGTGGCTCCATTGCTCGACTATTGGAGCTAGTGGTGTTCATTGTATACATGTGTCTTGGAACTTTTAATTAATATCAAAAGCCTCACGCATCTTTCTTTTGTAATAATGGTTTTCCTCTAGGGAGACATGGGTTGGTCTTGGAAGAATATCTGGCAAGTGTTGAGGATCTAATTCTACCTTTCTTGATATCTTCTCCATGCTCTTTAAGTTTGATTTTGAAGGATCTTCCTGTCTCCCAAATGTAACATTTACCACAAGAGCACTTGACTTTGTAAATGTCTTTCTGTTGGAAGTGATCTAGATCATCTTTTACACATTTCATCTTATGTTGGATCGTATTTAGCGGCTAAAATGAGGTAGCTATTGCCTTATTTAATATATAGAATTTAAGTGCCCTAAGAGTTTTTCAAGGTGTTAAATTCATTTATGCATTCAGAAATGTATTTTAAATAACAAAAATTCACATTCTTACTTGAAATTTTATATTCCGGTGAAAAAAGTTATTCCATCTATAAATTAAGCTAAGCCTTTAGTAAACATTATATTACATACTTATATCAACACTTAACTTACTTCTATTTATGATTCATTTAAAGTGTCGTGACTGAGTTGCGTCTTACCATTAATATTTGGCGTGGGTAACCTTTAATAGTGGTGAGCCCTTCACAAGTGGATAATGTTGAGTTTTTTGAGCTTTTGACACAATGAAAACTATCTACATAATAAAAAAAAATTAGAGAAAAAATAAATTTTAAAAAATGTGCCTTTCCATTGCCTAGGTAAAACCCTCAGATTGGTCTTGGACCTACAAACGAAATTGAGAGAGGAGTTTATCGTTTTGGTTAGTAATTATTTTAAATTATTATTGTTAATCATAATTTAAAATATGATTACTACTAAATATTCACTTTCTTCTTTTCAGTAGTATTTCCACTATCCCATTTGAAGGAGCCTTATGCCAAGCAGACCTAACTTCCCAGAGAATCAAACCCACGCCTAGTGAGAGAGGGCCAACTACCAACTGGACTAGTTAAATTCCTACTATGCATATAATTATTGATAATTAAATTAAAATTTTGTAAATGCTTATTCGTGTAATGAGTTCAACCAACTCTATAACTATTTTCTGAATCAAATCTCCATCCCCAACTTCATTTATTTCTAGCATCACAAGTAGGAGTTATTACTTTTCCCTAATCAAGTTTAAAGGGAATATTGCTAGGTAAACTTCATTGAGTGAAATATTCAAGGTTGCTAGATCAACAATGGTGGTTTGGGGCACTTGATATTCGTGACTCCCTTAAGTTTAAAGGGGGTATTCTTAGGTAAACTTAGCTAGTTGAAATAGTCAACATTGTTAGGCCAACAATGATGGTTTTCCCTAATCAAGTTTAAAGGGGAGATTGTTAGGTAAGCTTGGCTAAGTGAAATATTCAAGGTTGTTAGGTCAACATTGAGGTAGTGGCGTTTAAACATGATATCATTATCTAAACTTCTCTAGTTGAAAGAGTCAAGGTTTTTAGGTCAACAATGATGGTTTCAAGCACTTGATATTGGTGACTCCTGGTATTGAACCAATGATATTACATGTATTCAAAGGGCCCAGTCTAACTAATAGAAGAAATGGTTTTTTTGGCTGGAATTTTGAACAAGATTGTGATTCTTTATTATTTAAAATGCATTTTTGAATGCATAAATAGATTTGGCACAGTAAAAAAAACTTGCTCCAACTTTAAAAATTAAACAACTTGAACTTATGATTCTTAAAAATCTCTACTCGATCTTAGGCAAAATTGACTAGAAAAAATGTTGGGAAAATGATCATTTAGTCCATAAGATAAACTACACATATTCAAATTATTTAGAAAGCTTGGAAATATTCCATTAGAAGTGGAAGTGCCACTTGCCATAAGTGAATTTAAACCTATAAAAAATAAAAAATAAATCTCTTATTTAAACTTTAAATTTTAAATAGTAATTTTATTATTTTCCTTTATTTTACAGTTAAGTTGACTATGAAAATTAAACATACTATATCGATATGAATTCATTCAAACTTTAAACAATCCCACAAACATTATGTATTTGATTATAAAAAATCTTGTAGCCAACGCCATTGGTTAGATGTGACTACATTTCTAGAAATTGGTCCCAGCAAAAAATACATACACTGCCTAGTTACTTGATCATGCAGTCGAGTTAAATGTGTGTACCTATTTTGGTAGAGTTCGGTGCTGACCAAAAATATACATACATCATCCATGCCTAATCACAAAGCCTTGCAAATCCTCTCGATGATACAACTAGCATTTGCACCAAGAGGTGCAAAGGACACACCAATAGTGTTATGGATTTTTTTACCCTTCGAATATATATATAATAACATTTGAAATATAAAGGTGTATGATGTATCACAGGAGGTTCGGGATCGACTGGTTGATCGACTCAGAGGTGGGTTGGTTAAATGAGCTCAGAGGTAGGGTATCTCTTCAAAGGTCTAATGTGTCGAGGGGCCTGACTGTGCGAGATGTCATTTTATAAAAAGGGCCATATATTGATGACAAGGAACATGCCCCCATATATCGACAAGAGTTTGCTACTAGCTTTGTTATCGTTCGTTCTAATTGGTCCTACATCTACAGAACAAAGGTATGCTACGTAAAGCATGGGAACTTGACATAACTATTGATCTGAAATAGGAATTAGAGGATGGGAGGATAGAACCGACGTCACTTGCTACCTCATTCTTCTCTCCATTGATGATTCACTATAGGATTACAAATATGTAGGGAATATACATAGATTTCTCTTTGAAAGTAGTTAATGTTGCTTGCAATATCTAGTGGAGGATATAACAACCTTACATTTTCATGGGAACCAATGGATAACAGTACCTCCATTATTCCAAGTGCTGTGAATTTTCATAATCATAACAATGAGCATACCCGTAAACCAGGGGAAGGGAACACCAAAGAGGAAGAGGTTAAACTTTGATTACAAGTGTTGTGGGGAAACTTAGTTCCTACCACTCAAGTTAGGAATTATGCTCTAGAGAAAAGTACATAAAACATTATAACTTTCATTAGTCAATACTAAATTAACAATGATTAATAAAAAAAAATCGAATCTTATAGTCTTGCTTTAGAAGGCGCTAATAAATTGAGATGTCTACACATTTACAATATGTTATTTGCCCAAGAATGAACTATTTTTAAAGATTTTAATTTTGGATGGTTTTCTTGCAAAGCCTAAAAATGAAAAATCACTACACAAATATCTAATAATCATGCCTCAATATCTCAACAATATCCAGAATTTGTGGATAAAATATGTGAGGCAGTTATCCACATGGCATTATATTGTGCAAAGGGTGCAATAAGACCTTCGAGTTATGGTCGATTCAAATATTTTAAAAATAGTTCTTTTAATAATATAAAAAGATATATGTATTTTTCAACGTTAAACAACAACAACAACAACAACAATAATAATAATAATAATAATAATAATAATAATAATAATAATAATAATAACAATAATAATAATAATAATAAAGAACTAAATTTATATAGATTATTACAATTCATAAAATTTTAATCTTTCTTTGAACCAGTTTGTGTGAAACATCATTTTTGCAAATAAAATGGCATAGCCTTTTGAGAATTAAATTTTGTTGAGTATAACATTCTCTTTGTCATTCTCCTTCATTCTATCTCTTTTGGAATCAAACAATGGATGTTAAAAGCCAAATAAAGAATAAAAACTATTTGTTAGAAGCCAAATAAACAAGAGAGGTTTGAAGAGAAATGATGCATCTTGGTTTTTACACCCCCAGACAAAGGTCACAACATGTCCCTAAATGACCCTTTGAAGCAAGTTGCAACTCATCATAAAATTCAAACCAGGAATTATTTTTTGTATCAAAGGTTTATTCATTTTTCTAGCTAGGCTCAACTAACTTGACTTGCCAAACAAGTGGTAACTTGAAAACATATTTGGATTGAAGAGAGACTTGGCTTACCATCCGTTGACCACAACACTTTTCTCTATTTATTGGAACTTAGAACACAAAAATAAACCCTTGTTTTAATGAATCCATCCATACACTACCTGTGAGTCTTTCTGTTTGAAGGGATATAGGTGCATCCTTTCCCATGTGTAGCAATGAGCGATGGGTAAGCACAAATTAGGAAAAAATATCTCTTCACCCTAATGATTGTAGGCACATTTTTTGTCTTATAATAGATGTAACAAAAATATTAAATGTGGCTATAGACATAGCTTATATAATGAGCTTCTTAGAACCCAAAAGAAGCACTCTCGTGATAGTGTAAGGAAAATACCATACAACGAGCCAGTTTTAGTGGAATCAAATTGAAGTTGTAGTGCCTTCAATAATGACAATAAGTGGCCTCCTTGATCGCTTGTTTAATATCCCGATTTACAACTCCAAAATTAAAAGCATAGGGCATACGTCAAGTTGAAGAAAAACCATACAAGGGAGTTGGGTTCATTATTTTTCTTTTTTTTCTTTTGTTTAATAGTTGAATGTACACTCTATACTCCTTTGCTAACTATAGTTTATATTCCCATTATGTGTGGATGCATTTGATGTTATCTATAGCTTGTCGGAAAAATATCTCTCAAATGACAGCAAGGTATGTGTTTCTTAATGCATGTGACTTAGAATACTCATTAGAAGTAGAGGGTTGCAACAACAATGCATGCTAGTATCAAAACATGGTGAAAGGCCCACTACACTTTCCTCATTTATATATCAAAAGTAAAAAATGCACTATAAAAACTTTGATATATAGAGTACTTGAATCCTTAACTACATCAAAACCTAAATACTAACCACTCATAAAGCTATTCTATTAAAGTAATAAATAAATCTCTTACACTAAAGAAATAAACTCACATCAACCAATTAAAATTTCCATTCATAACTTATATAATAAATACAAGAATAATTTATTTTCACAACTAAATCAAATTAATATAACAACACTAGAAAATATAATACTAGAAATATATTACAGTAAGATTAACTAAGCAAGCGCCTACTGAGCTACAGATAGAAAGTGTTATAAACAAAGCTACAAATAGAAAGTGTTGTATACAGAGCTTTATGAATAGCTCCCTTGCGTCGATCCTTCAGTGTATCCAAGTGGGCCAATAGATGATAAACTAATAGAGGTGACTGGGCTCTTACTTTGTTTTCCATAAAATGTGGGGAGGTTTATGGTTCTTTGAAACTAAGGAGGTTGTACTTGTTCCTTTATGTGGCGTATGAAAGTAGAAATTTCTCATCCTTCCCATTGTATAGTATCAATCATGTTTTAATCCTTGATTCACCTATTATCATATATTCATCGGGCTATCACATATTGATGATCGATTGGAATACATTGTGGGTGATGGATGGCAAGTTGTGAAAATTCTATTTCATGAGGTGGCTGGAGAGGGAAACTCTATGATTTGAACAAGTGATAACCTAACCTTATCTCTTGCTCTTGATGCCTGGTTAGCCTAATGGTTAATAAAACTCGTTTGTCTCTTGTTAACTTTCTCAATTGAACTGGGTAAATCTCCTAATACATAAATGGGCAAATTGTTGGGAATTTCTGATAATTCCAAACAAAAATGAACAGAGAATAATGCTCTATTTTTAACACGGGAAACAGAGTTTTGAGGCACCAAAAAAAACTTTGCATTCATTAACAAGACTGTTGTTACAAAAAAAAATTCTTCCTCCAGCAGAGGGATTACACCAAGCCTGCTTCAGATGCAGTTCCAAAAAAAAAAATCACTCTATCTCTGCTTGAAAAATTTACACTGCTGTGTCTACACTGTTGTGCGTTACAAAACACTCTGTCTCTCAAAAAAATTCAACACTGCTGTGTAAATTTTTCTTACATTTTCGCTGCTATTGTTGCAATTGAAGTCTTCTCAAGTAGTCTAATAGTTGCTGCACAGATAGGGAAAAACAAAACTCTGTTTCTATGCTGTTGCGCATTACATTTTTTAACAAAAATGACATTACATCTTACTTGTAAAAAAAACTACACCCGTAAATTTTAAAAACAATAAAATTAAAACTTCACCTACATTTACCAACCGCGGTATATTACTTTAATCACTTCAGCATGGCGATATATTTTTTTTATTATTAACCGTGGATTTTACTCCACGTTAATCGTACGATGGTCAGCCAATATCGTAGGGACATATTTACTGAACTTTACGCGCTGGGGAAGTTATTTTGACAAAACTGCTCACACACGTGTCCGCTGATGGATTTGCTCGCTGCCCTCGGAGAAATACCACTGTTCAGCAAAAGGCGGTGCGGGGAACCCTCAGAAGGCTTTCCAAAAAGTAAACGCTACAGTTGAAAGTACCATTTCAACACTCCCCTTTAATTTCAACTGTTGGGTTATCAGTCATACCCAAACATTTCCTCAAAAAATCAAAACTTTTCTGCCCCAATGGTTTGGTCAGAATATCTGCAACCTGCTCTTGAGTTCTGCAGTGTTTTAAAACAATTTCTCCATTGTTTACCAATTCCTTGATGTAATGGAACTTTGTGTCAATGTGTTTCGTTCTCTTATGAAACACAAAATTCTTGGATAATGTAATAGCTGAGCTATTGTCACAAAAAATCACAGTTCTTTTTGTTTGCTCTTGGCATAAACTCCTTAACATCCTTCTTATCCAAATTGCTTGGCACGCTGCTGCTGTAGCTGCCACATATTCTGCCTCTGCTGTAGACAACGCTACAATAGGCTATTTTTTAGAAGCCCATGAAATGGCTCTTAAACCCATGTGGAAAACATAACCGGATGTGCTTTTCCGATCATCTACACTTCTAGCCCAATCACTATCAATGTATCCAATTAAATCTGAACATTCTAAAGCAGTATATATAATTCCAAACCTTTTAGTACCTTTAACATACCTCAGAATCCTTTTTTCTACCTGCCAATGTGCTTCTTTTGGCCTCTCCATGAATCTGGAAATTAAACTAACAACATGCATTATATCCGGCCTAGTTGCAGTCAAATACATGAGGCTGCCAACTATGCTCTTGTACAAACTAGGATCAAATTCCTTGATGTTGTCCTCTTTGCTGAGTTTTAATCCCATCACTGTGGGAGTGATTGCTTCTTTGCTCTCCTGCATATTAAATCTTTCCAACACTTCATTAACATATTTCACTTGTGAGATAAAAATCCCATTTCCATTTTGTTCTACTTCTATTCCTAAGAAGTATCTCAGCAAACCCATGTCAGTCATTTCAAATTCTTCTTTCATGATTGTTTTGAAATTTTCAATAAGATAATCATCATTACCTGTGAAAATAACATCATCAACATATAACACAACAATTAGTAATTTACCATCCTTTTCTTTGATGTAGAGAGTGGGTTCTCCCTCACACTTTTCAAATCCATTTTCTAGTATATAGGAATCTATCCTATTGTACCACGCTCTTGGTGCTTGCTTCAACCCACAAAGAGCTTTCTTCAATCTGCACACTTTGTGCTCTTGGCCTTTCTTTTCATAGCCTAGAGGTTGTTCAATGTAAACCTCTTCCATTAACACTCCATTTAAGAATGCTGACTTCACGTCCATTTGGTAAACTTTCCACTTGTTTTGTGCTGCTATGGACAACGCTGCTCTCACTATTTCCATTCTAGCAACCGGTGCAAAAGTTTCCTCATAGTCTCTCTTGTTGGAAATAATACTGAGAGGGGGGGTCAATCAGTATTATTAAATTCTTTTCAATTAATTTCTTCTTCAGATATTGATCATTAGTTTGTATGTCAATACCATATAATAATGAGCAAGAATAAGAAAAATAGATAATCACACCAAAGAACACCAGATATAAGGTGGAAACCCAATGTGGGTGAAAACCACCTGTTGCAATATGTCTCTATCTTCTTTCAATTAGAAACTTCCTTTACAATGATTTTGTATTGGTGCAGTCCTTTACCAGTACGCAGGCTGCAACCTACAGAGAGCTACAACCCTCTCTCGTTTTCCAGTCTCTCCTGGAAGGGAGCTACAACCCCCTTAGCTCTTTTACTTCTTTAAGGACCACGTTTCATTAATTTTCAGACTGGATCCAAGAAGATCAAATAATCATCAAGTACATGCGAATCACCTAATCTCCTTATACAATCAACCAATGAATCACCCAACTTCTCAGAATGCTGTAAATAGAAAAGTAATACCAGAAATCTAAACCCAGAACTCTGCAGCAATAGATAAAAGACAGCCAACAAATGTTTCAAGATAGGTCTGCAAATTCACCAATAGAGGCATGCGAATATCCACAACTCTTCTGTGTCTAAACTGCGCAGATCCGCACCTAGTCAGTCTTCTTCTCTGCATATCTCCGCACCTCCTCCTTCTGCTACCCTGCGTACCTCTGCTCAGATCCGCACCTTCAGTGTCTGCCTGAAAGCGTACCTCCGCAACTGGTTCTTCTGTTTCCCTGCGTACCTCCACACTGTGCCTTCTTCGAAGCTGCGTACCTCGCACATGCGCCTTCTGCTGCACTGCGGATCCTTGCACCTGCGCTGCGGACCCCCGCACTCACGCCATGGATCGCCTGCAAACCTCTAATTAGGGCCAAATTAATAGTCCTCCAATGTGCCATATATAGTCAGATCCACAAATCTGATCATGTGCCCGAGAGATCACGACCTATCAATAGATTCGCCTTCAATTTCACCTTGATTTAGATCTAGCCTTTAAAACCGATTACACAAAATTTCAGATCTTAAGATATTCCTTTTTTTTTCACTAGTGTCTAGCCAAGTGATCTCCTTTCCTTTTTATAGGCAAGCCCTTATTCAAACCATGGCACAAAACCATTGAAAACCAATACAAGGGATCCAAACCGGGATTCACTAATTTAGATCCTATACCACTGGCCAAAACCATAGGATCAAGAACGACGGGCTAAATACCAAGGGCCAAACATAAGAAACCCCACGTGTGTGCGCTTCTCTGCATTGGAGTGAGTGAACTGGGGTCCGCACCTTCTGAACGGGGCATTTGCGGGTATGTCCTCACTTCTTGGTCGATGTACCTGCGGGTCCGCACCTTTTGAACGGTGCACCTGCGAACCCCTTATTTTCCATCATTTTGAGAGCCTGAATAGAGTTTTCCCACTTGAGTGAGTTGCCATCAAGTACAACACCTGTACCATAGTGCCAAACCTAAATCATAATGCCAACAATCTCCCCCTTTGGACTTGATGGCAACCTCAAGATCCTCAACGTCATTCTCCCCCTTTGACATCAAGGGCAAAGGGTTATGCTCCCCCTGAGAACATGCTTAAATCTGTGCTCTGCTGATCATGCTCCCCCTGACTATAACCAGATCTGCAAAAGGGAAAAAAAAAAATCTTCAAGAAGAACCATCATCCACCATACACCATAAATGACCGTGAAAGAGATAGAGACATATTGCAGCAATATTCAAATCAACATCCATGTTCTCCTTCTGTGCTACCATAATGCCAACAATGCATTGCATATGCTCCCCCTGAACCTGCGCCATTTGATCTTCGACCAATCCATAAACCAGCCAATGTACGCGTATACCCCATATGAAATTCGCGTACAACCAACAATCTCTTGGAAATAGATGAGATTCAACAACAAGATGATGCATCAACTACCCCCAGCTTTTTCCTGAGGTATTCAAAGGTCTCCCTGGGCAATGGTTTGGTGAGTATATCAGCAACTTGTTCCTTAGAAGGAACATACTCCAACTTGACCTTTTGTTCAAGCACTTGTTCCCTGAGAAAGTGATACTTGATCAGTATGTGCTTGGTCTTTGAATGCATGACTGGGTTCTTTGAAATTCTTATTGCACTTGTATTATCACATAAGATGGAGATAGGTGGTGTACAAGTGATTTGAAAATCCTGCAAAGTCTGCATCATCCAAAGGAGTTGAGTGCAGCAAGATGCAGCAACCATATATTCTGCTTTAGCTATAGATAAAGCAATCGAACTTTGTTTCTTGCTGAACCAAGATACTAATTTGGAACCCATAAAGAATGCACCACCACTTGTGCTCTTCCTGTCATCCACACTTCCGGCCCAATCTGCATCTCTATAAGCATGAAGTATGATATCTGTATCTCTAGGATACCATTAGCCATAGCTTTGAGTTCCTTGAAGGTACTTGAAGATTCTCTTCGCTGCCTGAAGATGAGTTTCCTTTGGATTTGCCTGAAATCTCCCAACTATTCCCACTGCATGCATGATGTCTGGTCGGGTACCTGTCAAATAAAGTAGACTTCCAATCATAGATCTGTAGGTTGGTTGATGCACTACTGCTGATTCATCATTTGCATTGAGGCTGCATCCTGTGACCATGGGGGTACATACTGGTTTTGCATCTTCCATGCCATATTTCTTCAAAATCTGCTTGAGATACTTGGTTTGAGACAAGAAGATTCCACCTTCATTTTGTTGGATTTGCAATCCAAGAAAATATGTCAGTTCTCCAAGCAAAGACATTTCGAATTTTTTCTGCATCACCAAGACAAAGCTTTGACTCATAGCTTCTTCATTGTTTCCAAATATAATATCATCTACATACACAACAAGTATTAGCAATTTGTCATTTTCAATTTTTATATAAAGATTGCTATTTGCTGATCCCTTTGAAAAACCTTGTTGATGAAGATATTTTTCCAATCAGTAGTACCAAGCCCTTGGAGCCTGTTTAAGACCATAGAGAGCCTTTTTTAGTCTGCATACAAGATTTGGATCATTCCCAAGAATGAAACCATCTGGCTGCTCAATATATACTTCTTCTTCTAAGTCTCCATTCAGAAAGGCTGATTCCACGTCCATTTGAAATACTTTGAATTTCTGAAAGCTTGAGAGAGCAAGGAAAATTCGGATGGCCTCAAGTCTTGCAACTGGAGCAAAAGTTTCTTCAAAGTCTATTCCTTCTTGTTGAGCATACCCTTTACAAACAAGTCTGGCCTTGTTTCTAATTACTTCCCCATTTTCATTCAACTTATTTTTGAAGACCCATTTTGTCCCTATGACATTCTTATCTTTTGGTCTAGGAACCAACTCCCAAGTGTTGTTCTTTTCGATCTGCTCAAGTTCTTCATCCATTGCGTTGACCCAACATTCATCTTTGCATGCCTCTCTTACATTTTGTGGTTCAGTGGAGGAGAGTAATTCCAAATAGCTTGAAGCTTCTGCAATTGTTCTTCTTGTTTGTACGCTTGCTTCCTTTTGCCCCAATATTTGAGATTCTGGATGATTCTTTTGAACATACCTGGATGGAGTCTTTTCTTCTATCCTTGTCTATTCCTTTGGTGCTTCTTGAGGTTCTTCTTCATCTTCAGTTTGATTTGAAGGGTATTCTTCATCCTCTTCGATGTTTTCATAATTTACTTGCCTAGGAATGTATCCTTTTTCATCAACCACTACATCAATGTTGTCAACCATTCTTCCAAGTCTTTTATTGTAACACTTATATGCTTTGCTGTGGGGAGAATAACCAAGGAGAATGCCTTCATCTGCTCTAGGTTCAAGTTTTCCAAGTTGTTCATCATTATTCTTAATATAGCATTTGCTTCCAAAAATTTTGAAATGCTTTACCGAAGGAGTCTCACCATACCAGAGCTCATGAGGAGTTTGAGTGCTGTTCACTCGGAAATTTGTTTTGTTGAGAATAACAACCGCAGCAAATGCAGCTTCACCCTAGAAGGTTGCGGGAGTTCCAGACTCATCAAGCATAGCACGAGCCATTTGTTGAACTGTTCTGTTCATCCTTTCCACCACTCCATTTTTTTGAGGAGTCCTAGCTGTAGAGAATTCCATTATTATTCCATGTTCTTCACAGAAATCGAAAAATTCATTTGAGGTAAACTCCCCACCTCTGTCAGACCTGAGGCACTTACTTTTGTGATCTGATTCATTTTCAGCCAAGGCTTTGAAAGATTTGAATTTTTCGAATGCTTCGTCCTTGTGTTTCATAAGTCCCAACCAAACCATCCTAGAGAAGTCGTCAATGAATAATATAAAGTATTCTTCTCCTCGAGGTGACCTTGTCATAAATGGACCACATACATCTGTATGGACTAGTTCAAGAGGCTTGCTGGCTGATCCTTCCTTCTCAGGGAAGTTAGTTCTGCTTTGCTTACCAAACTGACATGATTTGCATATGGTGTTGTTTGGAATTTTGATATTTGGAAGACCACGAACTGCCTGGTATTTGCATGCTTTCCTTATTTGTGAAAAACTTAGATGCCCCAACCTCTGGTGCCATAACCAGTGTTCATCATCCTTGCTCAAATAGCATTGTTGTTGTCCTTCTTCAAATATGTATAGACTATTTGGAGTTCTTTTGCCTTTGATCACTGTTTTTCCTGTATCAAGATCACGAACACTACATCCATTTGATCGAAATATTACCTCGGTTCCTTGATCACACATCTGACTGGCACTCAGTAGATTATGCTTCAAGCCATCAACATACAAAACATTTCCAGCTTTGACCTTTTCGTTCAACTGAGAAGTGCCTTTTCCTTTTATGGCTGTAGGAGTATCATTTCCAAAAGAAACTTTCTTTCCCTTTTCTAAAGCCGTATATGATTCAAGTTTTTCTTTATCACCTGTCATATGCTTCGAACATCCGTTGTCGATGTACCATTGATTTTCCTGTCCTTTTGCATAAAAATCTATCCCACATCTTTCTGGTTGTGGTTCCTTTATTCTCCATGTTCTGGTACTTGAGGCTTGTTCCTTTGTCTTCCAAAACCTGCTCCTGCATTCAGAATCTTCATGACCAAATTTATTACAAATAGAACATTCAATTTCATTTTCAAGGGCTGGAAAGTTAGTATAAGTCCTTTTCGTGATCCCAGTGATATTTCTTTGCTTTTGAGCTTCTCTAGTCATGATTGTTTTATAGGCAACACATTGAGCTACTTTGTGGCCAAAGTTATGGCAAGAGAAACATTGGCCATTGAAGAAACTTCTGCGATTATCAACTCTTCCTGCAAAATGATTGTAGTTCCTATTGTCATCCATTCTTGAGGCAAATTGAGAAGATTTTACCTGTGGCTGGTTGTAGCTTTTGTTCATCCTTAAGGCGGATTGCCCCTGATTTACCTGGTAGTGTTTGTTTATTCTTGATGTAATTCGTCCTTGTTTTACCTAGTGATATCCATTGGGCTTTTTCTCATTCCTTCTTGCTACATTGAGATAACTCTTTGAGGTGGACGATTGAGATGTTTCTCCATTATACCCCAGACCTGTCTTGATTAGTGGGGAATGCTGTACATTGATAATCTCATCCAGAGTTTCAGATCCTTTAACAAATTTAAGGTTAAGAGCCTTTGTTTTCTCAATTTCTCTTCTAAGGCCAACAATTTCACATTCTAACTTCTCAAGAAATTTTTCTTTTTCATCAAGTTGGAATTGCAGATTATCAATGATCACATTCTTTTCTTCTAAACATGTTTTGAGTCTAGAAATCTCTTCATAAAAGCCATCCATATCTATAGCATCCATGTAATCATCATCTTCAAAAGCCATTAAAAGTTTATAGTCATTACCTCGTTCATCTTCATCACTATTTGAAAGTCCATCACTATTTGAAAGTCCATCACTGTCTTCATGAGTGTAATAGCTTTTCTTATTTGCATTCTGTTTCTTGTTCCATCTAACAGGTTCCTTCCCCTTGTCAATCTTATCCTTATGAGGACATTTTGTAGCATAGTGACCTACTCTTCCACAAGCAAAACATTTGAAAGGTAACTTACCTCTGAATCTTCCAGTACCCCGTTGAAGATTTCTGACAAAATTTGATTCTTCTTCTTCTCCTGACTCATAGTACTCTCCTTTGCCTGAAGCCTTGAAGGCAGCCTCTCTTATGTTTGATGGACCTCCTTTCCTCATTTCTTAAGCAGTTAGAATTCCGTGCAGTTGTGACATTTTAAGGCTTTGTAGATTCTCTTTTTCTTCTATTGCAGAAACTTTAGATTCAAACCTAGGGGACAAAGATCTTAGAAATTTTTCAACCACAACAGCCTCTTTTATTTCTTCACCCAAATTTTTCATACAATTAACAATCTCATCTACATGAAGAAAATAGTTAGCCACACTTTCATCATTGTACATTCTGAGATTTTCATATTGAATTCTGAGGGTTTGAAGTTTTGCTCGTTTTACCTGATCATCTCCTTCATAGCTCAGAACAATCTTGTCGCATATTTCTTTTGCGGATTTATACTGCATAACCTTGACAAATTCTGATTGAGATAAACATCCTAATAGAGTATTGACCGCCTTTGCATTTGTTTAATATTTCTTCTTCTCAGCCGGATCTGTAGGAGTTGTTGATGGAAAAGCATACCCTGTATCTATGATTTCCCAGACTTCTGTACCCAGAGATTGAAGATAGACAGTAACTCTTACCTTCCAATATATGAAGTTTGTCCCATCAAAAATTGGTGGCCTGATTGATGCTTCCCTCTCGTAGTTGCTCATGATGATAGATCTTCCTTCAAGCAATCAAGCTTCTTCAGAAGGACCTGCTCTGATACCAACTGTTGGAAATAATACTGAGAGGGGGGGTGAATCAGTATTATTAAATTCTTTTCAACTAATTTCTTCTTCATATATTGATCATTAGTTTGTATTTCAGTACCATATAATAATGAGCAAGAACAAGAAAAACAGATAATCACACCAAAGAACACCAGATACAAGGTGGAAACCCAATGTGGGTGAAAACCACCTGTTGCAATATGTCTTTGTCTTCTTTCAATTATAAACTTCTTTTACAATGATTTTGTACTGGTGCAGTCCTTTACCAGTACGCAGGCTGCAACCTATAGAGAGCTACAACCCTCTCTCGTTTTCCAATCTCTCCTGGAAGGGAGCTACAACCCCCTTAGCTCTTTTAATTCTTTAAGGACCATGTTTCATTAATTTTCAGACTGGATCCAAGAAGATCAAATAATCATCAAGTACATGCGAATCACCCAATCTCCTTATACAATCAACCAATGAATCACCCAACTTCTCAGAATGTTGTAAACAGAAAAGTAATACCAGAAATCTAAACCCAGAACTTTGCAGCAATAGATAAAAGACAGCCAACAAATGTTTCAAGATAGGTCCGCAACTTCACCAATAGAGGCATGCGAATATCCGCAGCTCTTCTGTGTCTAAACTGCGCAGATCCGCACCTAGTCGGTCTTCTGCTCTGCGTATCTCCGCACCTCCTCCTTTTGCTGCCCTGCGTACCTCTGCTCAGATTCACACCTTCACTTTCTGCCTGACAGCATACCTCCGCAACTGGTTCTTATGTTTCCCTGCGTACCTTCGCACGGTGCCTTCTTCTGAGCTGCGTACCTCGCACTTGCGCCTTCTGCTGCGCTACAGATCCCTGCACCTGCGCCTTCTCCTGCACTGCGGACCCCCGCACTTACGCCGTGGATCGCCTGCGAACCTCTGATTAGGGCCAAATTAACAGTCCTCCAATGTGCCACAGACAGTCAGATCCACAGATCTGATCATGCGCCCGAGAGATCACAACCTATCAATAGATTCGCCTTCAATTTCACCTTGATTTAGATCTAGCCTTTAAAACCGATTACACAAAATTTCAGATCTTAAGATATTCCTTTTTTTTTCACTAGTGTCTAGCCAAGTGATCTCCTTTCCTTTTTATAGGAAAGCCCTTATTCAAACCATGGGACAAAACCATCGAAAACCGATACAAGGGATCCAAACTGGGATTCACTAATTTAGATCCTATACCACGGGCCAAAACCATAGGATCAAGAACGGCGGGCTAAATACCAAGGGCCAAACATAAGAAACCCCACGTGTGCGCGCTTCTCTGCATTGGAGTGAGTGAACTGGGGTCCGCACCTTCTGAACGGGGCACCCGTGGGTATGTCCGCACTTCTTGGTCAACGTACCTGCGGGTCTGCACCTTTTGAACGGTGCACCTACGAACCCCTTATTTTCCATCATTTTGAGAGCCTGAATAGAGTTTTGCCACTTGAGTGAGTTGCCATCAAGTACAACACCTGTACCATAGTGCCAAACCTGAATCATAATGCCAACATCTCCCGCACTGCTGCTTATATCCTTTGACAACAAGTCTTGCCTTGTGTCTTTCTATTTTGCCTTCAACATTACTCTTGGTCTTGTAGACCCATTTAACTCCAATGACTTCCTTTCCTTTTGGTAGTTCAACTAAATCCCATGTCTTGTTTCTTTCTATGGCATTGATCTCCTCATCCATAGCTTCTATCCATTTCCTATCCTTAATTGCTTCTTTGAAATGAACAGGGTCATCAACATGACAATATAAAGCAAACAAAGAGTTCATACCTTCATTTGTTGCCTCTTGTTCATAAATGTCACTTAAATTTCTGAACTTCTTACCTCTTTCATTTGGTGTACAAGTGCTTGAAGAAGCACTTGAATTTCCTCCTTGTGGTGTTCTTGGAGAAGCATTTTCATTTCTCCTCAAGGGTGTCTCTTTCTGCCCTTGTGTTGGTGTTGTTGTTTGGGGATGTATTTCAGCCATCTCCTCATCATCTTCATCATGAGACAAAGAGTTTTTAACATTCACTGTTTTCTCTATGCTTCCATCCCAAGCTTCCTCCTCAATGAACTGAACATCTCTACTCACAATAAGCTTCTTGGTGGATGGGTTATAATACAACCTATAGGCTTTGGATTCCTCACTGTATCCAATGAAAATACATTTCTCCCCTTTTTTGTCCAACTTCTTCCTTAGTTGATCTAGAATGTGTGCATAGGCCACACATCCAAAAACTTTCATGTGGGTGACTCCTTGCTTTGTCCCACTCCATGCTTCTTCTGGCACTCTGTTTATGACTGCTTTTGTAGGGCATTTATTCAAAATGTATGCTGCATAGTGTACAGCTTTAGCCCAATAATCATTTGGCAATTGCTTTGCCTTTAACATACTCCTCGCCATATCCATGATTGTCCTATTCTTCCTTTCGGCAACTCTATATTTCTGCGGAGTGTACCTAGTGGTAAACTACTTATGAATTCCATTTTCTCTACAAAAACGTAGAAATTCTTTGGAGATATACTCACCTCATCTATCAGTTCTTAGAACTTTGATATGCAGCCCGCTTTGGTTTTCTACAAGTGCTTTGAAATTGCGAAATCTTTCAAACACTTCACTTTTGTTCTTCAGGAAATAAACCCAAGTTTTTCTAGTAAAATCATCAATAAATGTTAGTATATAGTGGCTGCCTGCAAGTGATGGAATTTGCATCGGTCCACATAAATCTGAGTGGACAATCTCTAAGGGTGCTTTTGCCCCTATGCTTTTCCCAGATGGAAAACTTTTCTGTGTTGTTTCCCTAAGATACAACCTTCACAAAGGCTATCTGGTTTCTCTATCAATGGTAATCCTCTTACCATTCCTTTTCTATTCAACAAGTTAAGACCTCCAAAGTTGAGATGTCCAAATCTCAAGTGCCACAACCAATTTTCATCTTTTGGTTTGCTTTGGAAACCCTCTTGTGTCACTGTTGCTATTTCTTCTCCATTCTTTAAATCTACTTTCATCCTGAGAGGGAACATCTTGTTCCTTGTCATTTTCACTTCAGCAATACATTGTTTGCTAGGTGTTTTATCCATGATGGTGCATACATCATTCACAAAGAAAACATTGCACCCCTTTTGAATAAGCTGTTCAATACTTATTAGGTTACATTTCATTCCAGGAACATAATAAACATCTGCTATGGTTTTCTTTTCACCTTTCTTTGTTAAGACATTTACTTCTCCTTTTCCCATAACAAAAATTTTATTATCAGTCCCTAGTGTGACTTGTGACTTCACACTCTGATCTAACATAGAAAATAGGGCTATGTTTCCTGTCATATGGTTACTGCAACCGGAGTCTAGAAACCATACATCTTCACTCTTTTCTTCAGCTATATTATAGGCTAAAAACAAATTATTTTAGCTGATATTTTCTCTAGTGAAATTTTCACTAGTTCTATTACTCATATCATGCTGCTTCTTCTTACATTCATTTGCATAATGCCCATATTTTTTACAATAGTGACATTGGACATTGGATTTATCATACCTTTGTCCTTGAGCATGATGTTGTCCACTTTGTTGGTTGCTGCCTTGGCCTTGGTTCTGATTTGGATTGCTGCCTCTTCCTTGAGCATTTGCTGGACTGTTTCTTCCACCTCTGTTTTGGCTTCTGCCTCTTCCTCTCTTGTTTCCTCTGCCTTGACCTCTTCCTCTTCCAAAGAACATCTGGGTCTTAAAGGCATGCTCTAGAGATGAGTTTTCATTTCTACTCAATCTCTGCTCATGTGTTATCAGTGATGCATGTAGTTCATCAACTGAGAAGTTTGTGAGATCCTTTGTCTCTTCTATGGTGGTGACAATCACATCGAACCTTGAGGGTAGGATCCTTAATAGTTTCTCCACAATCCTCCTTTCTTCAAGAATCTCTCCATGAGACCTTATCTGTGTGACCAGACCAATCACATGTGTGAAGAATGAGTCAATATTATCTGACTCCTTCATGCAGAGAGTCTCAAAATCTCTCCTCAGCAACTGTAGTTTTGCTGTCTTCACTTTCTCCATGCCTTGATAGGCTATCTTGAGAGTTTGCCATGCTTCTTTGGATCTCTTGGCTACTGCTATCCTTGGAAACACACTCTCATGCACTGCTTGATACAAGAAGTAGAGGGCTTTAGAATCCTTCTTCTTATTGCTCTTCAACAGATCTTTCTCTACCTGAGTTAAATTATTAAACTCATTTTCATCTGCTGGTTCTTCAAAACCATCCTCAACAAATTCCCATAAGTCTTGGGAAGCAAGCAAAGCTCTCATAGTTATTGCCCAATAGTCATAGTTTTTTCCATTAAATTGTGGGAGCTGAGTATTACAGATACCCATGCTAGTGTTGGCTCCAGCCATTCTTGCACTCTTAACTATGTTTCAAAATACTTGACTGTGTATTTAAAATAACAGACTGTCCTCAGCAGTAACACAAAAAATAACTTGAGAAATACCTTGGATTCTTTCTTGACTGAGTCTTCACTCTGCTGGAGAAGCTGCTGCAACAAGAAATCCTTCCTTCAGCTTCTTTGACACCTTCAAAGAGCCTGGACAAGCTCTGATACCATGTTGGGAATTTTTGATAATTCCAAACAAAAATGAACAGAGAATAATGCTCTGTTTTTAACACAGGAAACAGAGTTTTTGAGGCACCAAAAAAAAATTTGCATTCATTAACAAGACTGTTGTTACAAAAAAAAATTCTTCCTCCAACAGAGGGATTACACCAAGCCTGCTTCAGATGCAGTTCCAAAAAAAAAAAAATTCGCTCTGTCTCTACTTGAGAAATTTACAAAACACTCTGTCTCTCAAAAAAAATTCAACACAGTTGCGTAAATTTTTCTTACATTTGCACTGCTGCTATTGCAATTGAAGTCTTCTCAAATAGTCTAATAGTTGTTGCACAGATAGGGAAAAACAAAACTCTGTTTCTATGTTGCTGCGCATTACATTTTTTAATAAAAAAGACATTACATCTTACTTGTAAAAAAAACTACACCCGTAAATTTTAAAAACAATAAAATTAAAACTTCACCTACATTTACCAACCGCAGTAAATTACTTTAATTACTTCAGCATGACGATATATTTTTTTTATTATTAACCGTGGATTTTACTCCACATTAATCATACGGTGGTCAGCCAATATCGCACGGACTTATTTACTGAACTTTATGCGTCGGGGAAGTTGTTTTGACAAAACTGCTCAGACACGTGTCCGTTGATGGATGTGCTCATTGCCCTCGGAGGAATACCACAACCCTCAAACAGTTTTCCAAAAAGTAAACGTTGCAGTTGAAAGTACCATTTCAACACAAATTGAGTGTGTCTGAAGAAGCTTTTGCAACATCTGTAACTTTCGAGCATGACTCCAACATGGAGGCTATATACGTGTCTTTATGCAATGATTGAATGCCATGACTTACATATCAAATGACACAAAGGTCATAGAATGAACCCACCATCAAAAATCTCCATACCCGACTCCATTCAACAAAGAACTTTCAATTAGAGCTTCATTTTGTTTCAGCGCTACTCATGAAGGTCTGAGTTAGGAAGGGAAAAATGGCTAAAAATGGTTGTGTTATGCTGATTCTCTATGATTTCTAGGGTTGCAATCATTTGCAGTTGTGGAATTTCATGGTCCATGGTAGGACAAAGCTTTAAAAAGCAATTCTTTGGTCCATGGAAAGACAAATCTGTGTTATGTGGCTTCAAGGAAGTCACTAGGGCTGACGTTGGCTAGATCACATCGGTTCAAGTCCGAAGTTTAGGACAACATGAAGGATTTGAAAACTTCGGCCATATGGAACTTAGTTTCACGACCTTGGACCCTTAATGTATTTCAAGCACTGGTAAACTAATTTGAGTTCCCTCAATCTATTCCAAGGACTGGTAAACTAATTTGAATTCCAAAGACTAATAATAATAGCTTAAAACAGTACTATGATGGCAATGCCTTCAAATTTCAACAGCTGAATTGGGTTTTTTTTTACATAACATTTGCGTTTTTTCCAAATTGAGCAAGCAATCAAAGGATAAGTTGGGCGATGAATAATGGTTTAGTTGAAAACTATTTGAGTGTGGGAGACATATACAAGATCCTTGTCAGGTCTATATTCCATGTTTTTGATATAGGCAAGGCAGAGAGGCTTCAGCTGATTGGTATTATTGATAGAGCTTTGGAGAGAAGAACTGGGCATATGATGGAACAAGACCAATCCCAGGCCAAGAAGGTTGTCCATAGATTTCTTTGGTACATTTTCTACTACTTTGGTCTATTTCATATAAGAAGAAAAATAATTGCTTTGATTCATGTGCATAAGCAAGCTACTCTTCTAGGCCTTTCACCATTTTCTCATACTCAGTAAGTTGGTCTTGCATGTGTTCAAGTTTCTATTTGGTTGCAGTCAGTCCAGTTTCTAGAACTAGAACTTTGGAGAGAAGAACTGGGCATATGATGGAACAAGACCAATCCCAGGCCAAGAAGGTTGTCCATAGATTTCTTTGGTACATTTTCTACTACTTTCGTCTATTTCATATAAGAAGAAAAATAACTGCTTTGATTCATGTGCATAAGCAAGCTACTCTTCTAGGCCTTTCACCATTTTCTCATACCCATTAAGTTGGTCTTGCATGTGTTCAAGTTTCTATTTGGTTGCAGTCAGTCCAGTTTCTAGATTAGTATTTTTGGTCTCCAATAGCACAAGCTCCTTTTCTATCTTTGATTTATGTGAATCCATAGCTCCTAATTCATACTCTAATGATTGTTTTGATTATTTTGCAGAAGCAAGTTTCAGTTGCAGGTTTGCTACCATTTGTTCAGACGTAGTGAGTTGGCCTTGTGTGTGCTCAAGTTTCTCTCTAGTTTTAGCCAGGATATTCTCTAGATTATCTTCATGGGTCTTCAATTGCATAAAATCCTCCTCTAAATCTACATATCTATGTACATGGGTCTTCAACTCAGATTCCAACGCTGCCTTTTCAACTTGAATGTTATTAGCATTTAAGTTTCTGAATTATGTTTTAGCCCGGATATTCTTTAGACTATCTTCATGGGTTTTCAATTTCATAAACAACTCCTTTAAATCTGCATATCTATGTACATGGTTGTTCAACTCAGATTCCAATGCTGCTTTTTGAACTTGACTCCTATTAAGATTCCGAATTATGTTTTAGCCATGATATTCTCTCGATTATGTTTCTGGGTATTCAATTGCATAAACTCCTCCTCTAAATATGCATATATGTGCACATGGTTCTTCAACTCAGATTCCAATGCTGATTTTTCAACTTGAATGCTATTAAGCTTCCAAATTATGTGAAATTTTCCATTCAGCAAGGGAAATTGAATGCTTTTATTACTTTCTTGTCCCATAATACTATATTTACTAGACCAATTATTGCGCAAACTAAACCGGGTTGTGTCAGAGGTTTGACTTTCGAAGTCAATGGCTTCAATTTGTGAAATTTTCTCATAATCATGCACAAAAATTACCCTAACTAGGGATAGGAAAGCTTTCAATTTAGTAATTAACTATACATTTTTTTATTCTCCAAGTAAAGACTGATCCACTAGCTCAGCAAACTTCATAATTCTGGCATCTATCCTATGAACTTTATAAGCTATGATATGTGTATTTCCAGGTTGTTGAGTTATACATTGTATGAAGTTGACAACACTAGAAATAACAGTTTCCAACTCGACTTCAATAACACGAATTTTATTTCGAGAATCAGAAAAAGAAGCTGATTCTACATTCATTAACAGTTTACTGCAAACATAAGGATCAGTTTCGCTTTCATCAACTATTGTTGCATTTCTTACATCCTCCAATACCTTGTGTAAGTCTGCACCCTCAGCTTCAGTATCGAGGATTACATCAAGCTTATCTTGAAGACTAACTAAAGAAAATTCATTCAAAACATTTCTAGCTTTCAAAGCAGACAATTTTTTTTGCAAAGAAGTTAAATCAGAGCAGTCAAATCATAGCATTCCTGATTGGCGGCTAGAAGCTCCATCTCTCTTTGTGCAAGAGTTTCTTCCAAGGAAGCCTTCTCTTCTTGAAAAGATGAAGCACTTAAACCTCCTATAACATTATTCCCAGTCAATTTATCCTCTTTTTCTATTCCTGACTCACCGAATATAGCATAAGGCATAGTGGCCGCCAATTTCTCCATCTGAAGAAAATCATCCATCAAGTCAACCTTGGGTGCATCACTAAGCTTTTTGAATTTTCCAGGAAAATTTTATTTTCTAAACTGATCCAGTTCTGCAATCAGTGTTGAGGCCCATGACTCTGCACTAGGATCACCATCATTCCCATCTTCAGAAATTAAGGTCATGCTTAGTGGATTGCTTGCACTCCCACTTCTTGATCCTTCTAAATGCAACTCGAGAGTAGGTTTCTGTTGTTTTCCCATCAAGGATTCTAACAGTTCCACAACACTGGAAATGTTTTTGGCATTGTCTCATCAAAGATTCTAACTATTCCACGCCATTGGAAAGTTTGGCAGCTGTTCTAGTACACATAACTCTAGAAGCCTTAAGCTCATTGTCTCTCTTTAATAAAGTGTCTTTTAGCATCTTGGATTTTTCTCCATTGCTTACAGGCGTTCATAAGATATTCAATCTGTTTATGAGCATGTTCCCGGTGACTATCATTTGATGACTCTGTAGAAGAAATAGGTGAAGTGGCACCCCTACCAAAAAACTTCCTAAATTTTACTTCCCCAGCTTCCTTTCCAATTGTCTCTACTTCATTTGAGCCAGTGAAGCAAACCCTGGAAACCTTTTGCGCACTAGACCCCTCAGTCTCTGGCGCTCTGCCTCAATCTCCCTTTCTAGTCTCTGGCGCTCTGCCTCCATCTCCCTTTCTAGCTATCTCTACTTTATTTGAGCCAGTGAAGCAGGCCTTGGAAACCTTTTGCGCACTAGATCCCTCAGTCTATGGCACTCTCCCTCCAACTTAATAGTTTTTTTGAACAATTTTTTAATGTTTTTGTTTGCAACCTTTGTAGCTTTTTTGCATATGTCCCTTTCATCAATTACCGAATCCATTTCCTTATTAAGTGAATGCATCTTGTATTTGATGGAAGGATTTTCACTTTCAAAATGATTCATGTGAATGAAGCTTGTATTTGATGGAAGGATTTTCACTTTCTAATGATTCAAGCCTCACCTGAAGAACTTTGATCTCATCCTCAGCTTGATTTTTGGCTTTATGTATTTTCATCAACTTTGAAATTTCCTGTAGAGAATTATCCATTGTATTATGCTCTATTTTTTCCTCAGGTAACAATGGCTCCCATTAAAGTATTCTGGCATCAAGCTCAAACTTCATTTTGTCCCATTCTATGGTCTTTTTTGTCACAGCCTTGTGAATTTTCTCTTAATTTTCCTCTCTTACCTAATAAATTTGCCTATGCATTCTTTGAAAGCACCATCCAAATGGCTAACTCGATCTTCATGTGCGAGATTTTGTTGTTTTATGGTATCAAACTGTTGGTTTAAAACCATTTCTTTTATTTCAACCTTCTCCCAACTAGAGGAAACTAGAGGAGTCATGGCTTCTTCAGCTACTTTAGCATTCTGCTTCACCAAATTATCCTTGGCAGTATTGTCTGAAAGGACTAGCAACAACTTTTCATTTAAACTCTAACTTAGAAAGTAACATTTTATTTATTGAAGATTTGCGTTTCACAATGTTTCACACAGATAGATAGGGGATGGCACATCAAGAATATTTTCATTTATGCTTGCTCGCTTAGTCATCAAGTTCATTGTCATTAGTTTGCAAGAATATCGAGACAGAATGGGTATAAATCGAGATCCGAGTATCAAGATCGAAGATCCCACACAGGTATCGAGAGATAGAGAGGGAAGGTAGCGAGGATTTATCTATCTCCTCGAAGGTGGGGTAGGCGAGTTCAAAGAGGTAAGTCGAAAAAATTCTATATCATCAGTCAGGCGGGATCAAGCATCAATAGATCTCTCCAGCAGAGAAGGTGGTAAATTGGTAAGTGAAAAGATGGCTTTTACTCACCACTAGCTGGAGTGGCTTTCTTAATTCAGAAAGTTAGAAAAGGTAGCGAGTGTTGCCAATGTCATCAAGTTGTCATATGGGACATAGGTTTGATGATCCATTTCGAAGTACACAGTGTGTAATCTATCATGTTCATTGATTATGCGTTGTGTTTGATCCAGATCTAGTTGTTACAATTGGCTTCACGTCGTCAGGATTCTCAGGAATTAGCTTCTTGGCTTTCTAGCATCACTTAGTAATTCTGATGGTGTGTATGCATGCCCTTGGTCTCATGCTAGTATTATTGGTCCTGGCTAGGTATCTTCTCATCTTTTTACCAATTAGCTTTCACTTACTTCCCCTCATCCTGCTCGCTCGGTCGAACTTCTTGTTTCATATGCGAGACTAGACAGGTATACCAAATCATCAAACTTAAAATGTGCAATGTGTATTACGTGGATTAGGTGGAACATGTGTCATAGATTGTGTTGAGAACGACGAATCTCTACGGTGTTGCCAAGAACAACCTCACAATAAAATTACTATCAGCTTAATTAAAATGATCATGAAGCCCTAGGCGTTCATAAATCAACCTTTATTCTTTTTAATGACTTCGAAATCTGGTTGTCGTTGTTGCAATGAACTTGGATCAAAATTCTAAACAATAATGTTGAACACTAAACAAAACCCCTACCAAAATTATGAACACCTTCGCCAACCCATCAAAATACATGTGGTAATAATTGTCATAAATTCTAGATATGGACTTATGGACAAACTATTCACGACACAATACCTTTCTTTGTCTTCTTTTGCTTTTCCAAAAACACTGGAACCTATCCTGCTGACACAAATTGTTCCGTATTGAGCATAAGGTGCATTGCCATGTAATTATTTCACTCGATGAAATTACATAATAATAAATTAAAAAATTAAAAATTAAAAATTAAAAAAATTAAAAGATATATATTAAATTAAATTAATAATTATTAAAATAAATTTTAGCATTGGTGATTTTTGGATTATAGGTTTTGAAAACCATAGTAATTTTATCAATGTTATATTGTCTATTTAAAAGTGTGAATAAGAAATATATGATTTTACCAACGTTTGTTTTGTTTTTTTAATTCCATAAACATCTGGGGCCTACGGACAAACCTGGTTGTGAAGGTTGGATCTCTATGTTTTCCCAAATTTCACATTATTTCAATCACAGATTGAGATTGAGCTACCCCACGGACATGATTTAAACTATTTTGAATTGTATTTTTATTGAGCTGAGAAGTGCACTACTCTATAAGTAATATTTTGGCTCTATAAGGAATATTTTAGCTTATTTAAAAATTATATATTTAATTAAATTAATTATTATTAAAATAAAATAAAATAAGAAATTTACTATTAGAAGTTTTTGAGCTATGGTTTTGATAAACCATAATTTTATCAATGTTATTTTTATGTAATATTGACTATTTAAAAACCTGAAGAAGAAATATATGAATTTACTAATGTTAGTTTTATGTAATATATATATATATATATATCTTAATTCTGGATCTATCAAGAGAAGGTTAGAATCTTAGATATAAATTTTTTTCTCAAATTCTGTAACTTGAGAGATTTGATCTCATTTAGAATTTGAAATATCCCAAATTAAGATGAATCAATATTGGTAACTTATTATTTACACAAATAAAAATAATACCAATAACAGTGTTCCATTAATTTTTCATAAATAATGAATTTCATTTAGAAACATATTTGTTGAATTCTAAATCAACAAACAACCATTCAACTTTCAAACAAACTTAATGTGAATATAAGGAAATATTCAAATAGCGTTTGTTTGTCGTGAGACAACACCACTGCTCAACCGCGCCAGTTCATTCAAGGTTTATTCCGAGTACCAGAAAAAGCGCTGAAATGAACTGGCAAGGTTGATCACTGGAATTAGAATTAATACCTGTAATAAAGTTGATGGTCTTGCAGATCAACGACCACCATGTAAAAATTCCATACCTGTAATAAAGCTTATGGTCTTTTGGATCTAAGACCACCATGTAAAATTGGGTAGCATTTTGTATTGTTTCCTGATTCTCCATATTTCCATATTTCACCGTAAGAGCTGAATCAGTGTCACTGCCAACGTTAAGCTAATCAAACAAACATCTTACAAATACATTTGCTCTAGTTTCTCCTGCTTTCTGTCGTCTGACCTGAAGCAGTCAATCCCAGAACCGAGGAATTGTAAACAATGAAGAATATATATAAAATACAATAATGATATGGTAATTTTTTTCAAACATTATATTTTTGAAATAGTAATATAGAATGAAATCAGTGACAAGTAAATTTCACCTACAAAGAAAAATTATATTCTATAAAAAAAACCATTAATAATATGATTTTCTGGTTTAAATAATATAATAGGATTTTACTAAAATCTTTTGGTACAAATCACATAACAAATCTTTTTGGCTGTCGCTTTTCGAACTAACTGTGTAGTTCATCATCAGGACCAGATAAAGAGGCATGGCAACGACTTACATAGAGAACAATATAGAGACCAAAACCAGTGTGGTTCATCACCAAGACCAGATGAAGAGCGATAGCATGGCTAAGAATTAAATAGAGAGTAATGTAGAGACCAAATTTTGAAATAACAACTATTTTTAAAATAATATCTAAATTATTATATTAACAAATATTATTAAGTAATGGTATTGGCTATTATTAAAAGTTCTATTAATGGGAAATAATTGAAAAATATAACTAACAAGAATAAAAAAGTCAAAGTCAATAATATTTAAATTATGATATTAATTTATTAAAAACAAATATTATTAAGTAACCGCTATATTAATGGGAAATAATTAAAAAATATAACTAACAAAAAAAATTAAAGTCAAACTCCAAACAACGAGGGAAGTCAATTTGGAGGGAAGTACCAAGACCCTAATCCAGACAAAATCATATAACAAATAAAAATAACTAATGGAAAATAAATAAAATAAAACAAAAATATACACAAGTAAAATATATATATATATATATATATATATATATATATATATATATATATATATATATTCAACAATATAATACAAGGTTGACGTTCACAAAAATACTAAAAAGAGTTAAGAATGAATAAAATACTTAAGAAAACACGAAGGATCAAGAATATAAACTCTAATAAAGAATAAACCAACAACAAATACTATGAAAAGGACACCAATACCTACACAGATAAATAAATAATCAAAATAAACCCAAAAATAAAGAAACATTAAAAACTAAGAAGATAGGACAGGGACCCAACTTTTACTAATATTCCAACCATCATCTCTATTCAAATTATTGAGCCTTTTTTCGATTTCTAGGGCCTCCAACAATTTACGATGATGGAAATGACTACCCCTAGCAACGATTTGGGCCTCCTCAATATAGATGTGATGTTTGTAATTATCTACATACTCTGCCAAAGCAGAGGAGGAGGTCCTGCCATGCTTGATGTCAACGACATGTTTATGAATTCTTTGATTAATCAAGCGACTAGTCTCACAAATGTAGGAAGTTCCACAAGGGCATGGGATAACGTAAACACCTTTCATATTCTTAGGGTCCACTAGGTCTTTTACAGATCTTGGTGTTCTCAACACCTTAGCAACTAGAGCTTTAAGAGTTTCTAATGACAACCATCTCAATGAAGAGAAAGCACATCTCCTAAGTGTTTGCTCTAATAATAGGTATGGTAAACACCAATGTACTAAGGCTTTCCTCAAAGCTCAAAAAGGTCCTACGGATAAGAAAGATACCAAGGATCGATTTTCTGGTGTTCATCTTCCTTTTATCTAAAGGACCACTGACAAGATTGCGAAGATCCTAAGGAAGCATAAGGTGGCTTCAACCTTTAGGCCTTTAAATAGCATCCAGAGCTCTCTTAGATTTGTAAAAGACCAAGTGGACCCCAAGAATATGAAATATGTTTATGTTATCCCATGCTCGTGTGGCACTCCCTACATTGATGAGATTGGTTGCTCGATTAATTAAAGGATTCGTGAACATGCCACTGACATCAAGCATGGAAGGACCCGCTCCTCTGCTTTGGTAGAGCATGCAGATAAATCTAAGCATCACATCTACATCAAGGAGGCCCAAGTCATTGCTAGGGTTAGTCATTTTCATCATCGTTAATTGAGGGAGGCCCTAGAAATCGAAAAAAGGCCCAATAATTTGAATAGAGACTATGACAAGATTATTAATAGAAGTTGGGTCCCTGCCCTGTCCTCCTAGTTTTTTAGGTTTTTTTCTTTTTGGGTTTATTTTATTTTTTTATTTATCTATGTAGGTATTGGTGTTCCTTTTATAGTACAAATAATAAGCCTCAACCTTGTATTTTATTGTTGAATATCTATATACATATATTGTTTTATTTTATTGTACTTCCATTAATTATAATTATTTTTTATATGATCTTGTCTTGATTAGGGTCTTGACTCATTTTTATAATTTTTGAATTTCCTCTTATTTGGAGTTTGACTTTGATTTTTTTCTTGTTAGTTATATTTTTCGATTATTTCCCCTTAATAGAATTTTTTAATAATATTTGATTTTAATAAATTAATTTTAAACATTATTTTTCAAAAACTAGTCTTTAATATGGCTGTTACTTAATAATATTTTTTTAATAAATTAATATCATAATTTAAATATGATTGACTTTGATTTTTTTTTAATTAATTAATTTATTCTTGTTATATTTTGCGATTTTTTCCCATTAATAAAAAACTTTTAATAATATTTGATTTTAATAAATTAATTTAAATATTATTTTTCAAAAACTAGCCGTTTAATATATCCGTTAGTTAATAATGGTTGTTTTTAATAAATTCATATCATAATTTAAATATTATTGACTTTGAGTTTTTTATTCTTGCTAGTTATATTTTTCCATTATTTTCCATTAATAGCATTTTTAATAATATTTGATTTTAATAAATTAATTTAAATATTATTTTTCAAAAACTAACTGTTTAATATAGCTGTTACTTAATAATATT
This sequence comes from Pinus tabuliformis, assembly GCA_031772625.1. Lineage (NCBI taxonomy): Eukaryota > Viridiplantae > Streptophyta > Pinopsida > Pinales > Pinaceae > Pinus > Pinus tabuliformis. The sequence goes on along the minus strand of CM062814.1, from coordinate 613,651,133 downwards.
TGTTAATATCATAATTTAAATATTATTTTTCAAAAATAGCCGTTATTTGAAATTTTGGTCTCTACATTGCTCTCTATTTAAGTCGTTGCCATGGTCTGCCTCTTCATCTAGTCCTGATGATGAACCACACTGGTTGGTTCGAAATGCATCAGCAAAAAAAATTATGTTATGTGATTTCTACCGAAAGACTTTTCGTAATTCATTATGGATCATAGAAGCCTAAATTCAAAAAAAATGATAGGATTTTCTGAGATTTTATGCTTTTGTGATTCATGATATAACGCTTCTCTATATGATTTCTCCGGAAAATATGAGCATGATAAGATTTTAATAGTCCAAAGTGTATCTAATTTATCATATGGAGAAAGCTAAATATTATAAATAAACATTCAAATGCAGGTTTAAAAATCATTAATACCATAAAATAAATTTAGTCAAAAAAGATGTTACATCAATTTAGGTAAAAATAAATGCTTTGATTATTATGTTCATGTTAAAATTATAGTGGTCCAAAATGTCTGGCATTTAGCCTATGGACAAAGCTAAGCATAAAATAGTACAACCATATAAATTAAACAATGGGTAACTGCTGATAGGCATCGGTACTTACTCCATGATACATCTCACATTACCCAAATTAATTAAAAAACAACCTAAATTATAAATTTATTTTAAATTATTATTAATTATAAAAATAATTAATATATGAGTTAAACATATATACATTTTAAAAAACATGTAATGATATTCTTAACAATGAAGATTCACCCCCACTTTACCATGGAGATTCTTAACTTGTAAATAACTCTTACTACAATACCATGGGCCAATACCATGGATTATCAATACCACATGCCCAACATAACATCTGTTGATATGATATTTTCTCTAATTAACTAATTTGAGATAAATTAATTGAAAGAAAATAACTAAGTTGAAGAAAAATGTTAACCCTTCATCAATGAATACTATTATGAATATTCATATTTCATGGAGGTAAAATCTCTACCATCAACCTATTAAATTACAGATAATTAAATTAAAATTGTGAAAGACCTATTCTAAAATGGACACACCTATTGGCATAAAAATCATTAATATAAGCGGCCCTACGGCCTCGAGCATCCCTGATTCACCCCCTCTTGCTCCTTGCCATGCTTAGAGGCCTTGCAAACCTAACTGCTAATGCCTCGGAAGCCTCCTTCTTGCTTTCCTTCCCTCGCTTATCCGTTGATGAGTGCTCTCTTTTATAGTCGTCGTATAGATCATTTCGTGGGCTATTAAATATCTGATCAAGGATGCTCGTCTAAGATGGGTGGTCAATCATGGCCAGCCTCGCCTCCCCTTCTCGATTGGATTAGGATATTGCAACCTTCAACTCTTTGGTTTCAGATTGACCTAAGTTTCAAAAAGCATCCTCTTTTTTCGTCAAGAATTTGGATGAGATCCCAAAAGTAAATGTTTCAATACCTTATGCCCAGTTGTGTGCTCCCCAAATGTTAGATCAAGGTTTGGTGGGACAATTTATGGGATTGTGGCCTTCCCCTAGATCTGTTCCATAATGGGTAGTGAATAATTGGAAACATTTGATCAATGGTGAGGTCACCTCCCTCTGCTACAAGGATTTTTTACCTTCTTCCTTGGGAACAAATCTAATTGAGAGATAATCTTCTAGGGTGGCCCTTATTTCATGGGAGCGCAAGGCATTTATTTAGATAACTAGAGCCCTAATTTCAATCCTGATTATGATTTCCCCTCCATGGTGTCGTTCCGGTTGAATTTTCCTTTCCTCCCATTACATTGTTCAAATGATGCCACCTTTAGAAGGATTGGTAACACTCTTGGGAAATATATCAATTATACCGAACCCTGAGATAGGCTCTCCTCGTTTGCTCGAATACGTGTTGAGGTTGATCTTGAAAAAGGTTTATCAGCTAAAATTGACCTCAGTCTAGATAGCTAGACTCATATCCAAGAGGTGGATTATGATCAACTCCCATTCAAATGTACTTACCCATCAGTTACTTCCAGAAGTTCCTGTAGGAGGTTCCATTTGGCCATATAGTAGTTCACTAAGCTTTCGGGTTCTCCCCTTTCTTTATCCCTACAACACTAAGTCATGTTATACATGTCATGCTATATAGACAGATCATAGCCCAAGTTTACATTTTTTTCCTTTAACATCTACAATGCATTAATATACTTGTGAATATAACCAATTTTCTAAGATACACATTCATAAACTAGGTTTAATGACTCTTGCCAAGTACCTAATCACACCCATCATACCCCACTCCTAATTTACTCATGCAGATGCACATGCAACCCCATCTCTAGGAAAATGTTCCCAGGGGCCTTTATGCAAACCACTACCCTGATATTTTCTTATCTTTGATGTTATAATCATACATGTATTGAACTCTATGTTATCATAATTAAAGCATCGAAGATAATCACATAACAGAGCCTTACGATTAAATTCTCATGCTAGAAATTCATCTTCATAAAAGTAAATGACCGAGAACATTCTCATAACAGAAATTAACATTAATTGTCATGATGTGACAAATATAATTAACTCTATCCATAATATGAACAACAATAGTAATCAAAATTTCTAACCAACAATTTAATCTGGAAATCGTGTCTGAGACAACAGTGATCCAATCAACCTTGGACTAACCTTTGATCCCCCCCAAGCTAAGATAATCTTGCCTGGAATCAACAACCCCCTATCATTCCACATAATCTCTTTCTAACATTATTTTTCCCACATTTTTTTCCTTGGCAACGTCTTGCCTTTTAGGGATATGTTTACCCTTCAGCCTAGGATTTTTTATTTTTTTCTCATAAAGCCTGAGTTTCTCTCCCGCTATGATTTTCTCAGTATTTATATTCAACTAAGTATATTTATTTAAGGAATTTTAATCAAATCTTATCCACTTCAGATTTGGGAAAGCATCGTTTTACGCCAGTGTTTCTTTTACGACAATTTGCAACTTTATTCAACAAATTATTTATTTAATTACATCAATTGTTCCTCATAATCAGTTCTTCATGGCTCATTCACCAACATACTAACAATATTCAAATACAAAATAAAATGTTTCTATAATAGCAAAGGGGTATTACATCTTTCCCCTCTCGAAAATAACATCGTCCTCGGTGTTCATTGTTCTTTGTCTTTTACTGAAACAATGCTAGGTAAGCTTCCTTCATATTATCTTCTCGTTCTCAAGTTGCCTCCTTAGGTGTAAAGTGCTTCCATTGCACCTTAACCTGAGTGATGACTCGATTCTGGAGCATGATTTCCTTCCACTCCAAGATGCGAAATGGCTTGGGCAAGAAATCTTTTTCAAGTTCCACCTGTATCAGATTCCAATCAATCACATGAGAAGTATCATGTACATACTTTTTTAATAAAGACACATGAAATACATTGTGAACTCTAATATGGCCGGGTAAAGCCAATTGATAGGCTACTGGGCCAACTCTATCTAGGATTTCAAAAGGCCCACAAAATCGTGGTGCCAAATTTGCACACATTCCTATTCTTAGAGTACTCTTCCTGGGATTTACCCACAAATATACATGGTCCCCGATGTTGAACTCTTTATGCACTCTCTTTTTGTTTGCATAAATTTTATGTCGATCTTGTGCTGTTTTGATGTTATGTTTTATGTTCCGCACAATATTTTATATTTCCTGCAAGGCATTTTACCCCAATATTAGCTTATCTTCTGGTTGACTCCAACTCAGGGGTGTATTTCATTTTCTTCCATACAAAGCCTCGAAGGGGCTCATTTTAATAGAAGCCTCATAACTATTATTATATGCAAATTCTGCTAAATGCAGAAATTCCTCCCACTTGGTAGGTTGATTCATAACATACATTCTTAGCATATCCTCCAAAATCTGATTGGTCCTTTCTGTTTTCCCATCCGTCTTCAAGGGATGATATGTTGTACTAAAGTTCAATTGTGTTCCCATACCTCTAAATAATGCCTTCCAAAACTTGGAGGTAAACTTAGCATCTCTGTCTGACACTATTACCTTGGGTATTCCATGTAGGCAAAATATGTCTCTCATGAAAATATTAGTTATTTGGGTAGTCCCAAATGTAGACTGCATCAGTATAAAGTGGGCTGCTTTAGTCAACACATCTACTACCACCATGATAGAATCATGCTGGAATTTTGTCCTTGGTAATCTGGTGATAAAGTCCATTGAAATTGCCTCCCACTTCCATTCGGGTATGGGTAGAGGGTTCAACAATCCAGCTGGATGTTGATGCTCCACCTTTACCTATTGACATTCTATGCACCTTGCTAGATATTTGGCCACATCCCTCTTCATACTCGGCCAAAAAAAAATATTCTTAATGCTGTAATCATTTTTTGATAACCAGGATGGAATGCGTAAGGCCTTCAGTGATGCTCATATAGTAGTTTTTTCTTTAGTGTGCTCACATTAGGAATATACAACCGATTTGGGTAGGTGAGTCATTTTTCTAAATTTTCAGCATATACTAAATTTCCTATTTGCTGTAATTTTTGCTAAATTTCTAAGTATTAAGTATCTTGTTGTATTGACTTCTTCACCTATATGAAAAAAGTTTGTAACCACACTACTAACAGATATCCCTAACACAACATGAGCATGCCTACTTAGAGCATCTGCTAGTTTGTTTTCCTTTCCTTTTATGTGTCATATTTCAAATTCAATATCGCTAAGGAATGCCAATTGTTGGTGCACTAAGATGTCTTTTTACAAACAATCTTAATTCCGACATTAATTGTCAACCTGAGGCAAGTATTTTTATTTCAATAGTGTCAGCACTATATATGCAGTGAATTCAGAGGTTAACTAATAACAGATCATTGCAATTGCTAATGACTATCTTCTTTAAACTCAATCCAATCAATTCTGAAAGAAGTAATTCTAAAAAAAAAAAACATAACGCACTCTGCAATTCTACTTAACCTATCATGGAAGCAAATAAATCTGAATACAACTTGTGAAGAATCACACTTGGTAGTTTTAACTAAAATTTAAGTTAACTTGCTTACTCATGAAAGAGAACTGTAATAATTAACAACAATGGTAATTGAAGAGAAAATCCTAAATAAACAACAAATCTTAATTAAGCAGAAAATTCTAATTAAGCAACAATTTCGAATTGAACAGTAATTTTGAATTGAACAGCAATTCCAAATTGAAAAATAATTTCGGATTGAATAGCAATTCCTGATTGAATAGCAATTCTGGATTGAACAACAATTCTGAATTGAACAATAATTTCGAATCGAACAACAATTCTAAATTGAATAGCAAACGATACAGGAATATCAAACGTTACCTAAATAGAAAATGACTGTAGAAGCATAAAGCGATTAATTCTATCTTTGAAATAAATCATTGCTTAAAAGGAACGGTGGTCTGATCTAGAACTATCATAATTGATTCAATCGAAAGTATTACTCACATATAACACACAGATCAATCTAAATCTCAAATGAATAGCAAACGCAAACCGAATCGTCAATCCTTACAATAATCAGAAGTAATATTAACTTAACATTAACAAGCAATGAAGAATGAAATAGAAAAGATAATGACACAGGTGAAGCAGTAGATCTTCTCTTGACCGGGCCCAAAGTCACCAGAAGTCTCTGCTAAAAAATACTCAAACTATAAAGAAAAATTAAACGCAGCCTTTCTTCATTAATGTAAGTAACCAAGTTACAGCATCCAAAATAACAGTATTATATGTCAAAAAGAATAGTTACAAACTATGTAATTTTGAACTTTTTGAAGTTTTTCCTTTCGGCCTTATATATTACATTTATAAAGTAAACAGATAAAATCGAATCCTTAGGATTAGGGGATCCTGAGGATTTTGCTATACTTGATCTGATTCTATCATAAAATAGCCATTGGTTTGTCTGATCTTCCGTTGTCCTACCTTGCCTCTGACGATGTTGCTTTCCATTATGAGATTTTGTCATTCTATCGATTAGGCAGCCATCACTCAATTCGTAACTTCTGCACATAAAGATAGTAAAAATCAGTTTTTCCTGCTTAAATTCATCTAATTTGTTGCTGATTACTTTTACTCGACTTTAGCTATTATTTCCTCTACTTTTATTCATAAATAGATAGATCATGTGAGGATGAGTGCTAAATAAAATGATTACCAAGGAGAAAACATACCTTTTCTTTGACCCAACACCAACCATATTGCTTGCCTAGCATTTAAGTTTGGTTGGCTGAAAATTACTTCAGACTAATGTGATCAGTTACTAGTATAAATTTATTTCCAAGTAAATAGTGTCTCCACATTTTAAGTGCATGTATCACTACTGCCAATTCTAAATCATACACTACATATTTTTTCTCATGTATTTTCAGCTTCCTGGACCTGTAATCTATTACAACATTATCCTGCATCAATACTCCTCCAAGGCCTTCCAAAGAAGCATCGGTACATACATTGAACTGTTTACTTTGATATACTATTTTTAGTATAGGGGCTGTGGTTAACAATTGTTTCAACTTATCAAAGTTTTTTTGACATTTGGTTGTCCATTCAAACTTCACACCCTTTTTCTGTAAGGAGGTGATAGGATAAGCTAGTCTCAAGAAGGATTCTATGAATCTCTCATAATATCTTGCAATTCCCATAAATGAGCAAACTGTGGATACATGCTTTGGTATGGGCCAATTCATGATAACATCAATCTTTTCAAGATCCATTGCATGTGGGGAATTTTGAGGTCTAAAATGGGCCTCCTAAGAAAAAAGTACAACCAAAATAAACTTTATAAGAACCAATATGATTCAAGATGATGATGTCAACCATGGGGATGATTCACCATTTTTGGAGTAAAAATGTAAAAATATTAAAAAATAAAAAAATAATAAAACTACTTTTTCAACTTGTATTTCAACTTATCTCCCTAAGAGTTTACTCAAATTTCAAGCAGGAGTACTTGTTGGATGCAAAATTTAATTCCTCATCTAGAGATTACCCATTTTACATACTTTTGATTGACCTTGCTACATGAAAATTGAGAAATACATGAAAAAACGTGATTGCAATCACATTTTTCATGTATTTCTCATTTTTCGTTTAGCAAGGTCCATAGAAAGTATGAAACATGGGTACTCCTTGGATGAAGAATCAAATTTTTCATCCATTGAGTGTTTTTTAATGCTCCCTTAACATTTGTAATACTAGATTCAAATGCTCTTTGTGCTCCTCCTCATTATTTGAATACATTAGAATATCATCAATGAACACTAGTACAAACTTATCAAGGTAAGGGTGAAGTATATTGTTCATCAAGCACATGAAAGTTGTTGGTGCATTCGTGAGTCCAAAAGGTAACACAACAAACTCATAATGACCGTATCTGGTTCTAAAGGTTGTTTTCTGGATATCTTCATTCTTTATGCACAGCTGATGGTAACCAGTTCTTAAATCAATTTTTGAGAAAATTGTTTCCTCTCTCACTTGATCAAATAGATCATCGATCCAAGGCAATGGATATCTATTTTTGATTGTTAACTTATTCAACTGATGATAATCAATGCACATTCTGAATGTGCCATCTTTTTTCTTGACAAAAAGTACAGGTGGCCTCCATGGTGAAAACCTGGGCTTGATATAACCCTTATTCAAGAGTTCTCTAATTTGATTTTCAATTCCAGTAGTTCCAGTGTGCTCATTCGATACGGGGCTCTAGACATAGGAATGACACACAGTACTAAATCAATGGTAAAATCTATGTCCCTATGTGGGGGTAACCCCAAAATTTCTTCTGGAAATACATCTTGAAATTCCTTAATGGCTGGTTTAAATTTCCTTTTTCTCTTGACTGATCATTATTCTTCACTTGCACCATATACATCTGGCATCCTTTTCTTGCACTTCTTTTCAACTGTAGGGCTGAAATTTTCCGGACTGATATTGGTTTTGGATTCCCTCTAATTAACTTGGTGTGTCCATTTTTACCAACACAAGTAACCATTTTCTCTAGGCAATTTATAACATTTGCTTGCTTTTCCAACCAATCCATGCCTATCAATAAATCATAAGACCCTAAGGGAATAATATTTAAATATGTTATTGTAGGATACCCATTTAAATTAAGGAGACATTGTTTTATTTGAATGGTTACCTTTCTTTTGGTACTAGTTTCCAACTAGACCAGCCACACATTTTTGAATTTATCAGATTTCATATTACACTTTTCCACAATTTAGGGGTTGATGTAACTTAAACTAGCCCCCAAAGAAATTAAAATAGACACAATTTAGTTTAGTATAATACCTTCGATTTTAATCACAGTAGACCAGTGCTCAACTTGTATATCCTCCAATGTTGTGCTAATTCTAGGAATATTCTGGGTAATGTCATTCACATTCATTGCCTCTTGGATAGCTTGAATGTTTTAGACAGACCTAGGATTATGCAGACAATCCCTTAGAAAGTGTGGCTCACCATAACCCCAACATTTCAATGGTTCCCTTTCCTTTATAATGTTGTTTTTCTTGTTATTCATTCTGTGGTTTTCAAGCCAGTGTAAGACTGTGCATTTCCTTTGTTAAACTTCTTCGTTTGATGATCCTTGCCAAAATTCTTGAGGTAGTAATGTTTCTATATTTTTACGCTCCCTCCCACCATGGTGCTCTCTTTATTTTTCCACAATTTACCACCTTCACTTTTATTCTTGAATTGTTGATAACATAATCTAGCCTTCCTCACCACTTCATCCATAGATTTTGGGTTATCAAACTCAATTATCTCCTTATACAAGGCTGGAAAAGAATTTATGAGTTGTTTCACTTTGGCCTTCTCCTCTTTAAGGCATGGTACATACCGTAGTAAGTTTTTACACTTATCCAAAACTCATCCATGCTTAGTTGTCCCAGCCTTAATTCATGAAATTCCATGGTCCCATCATCATAGTAGTGCTCACTAAGATACTATGACTTGAACTGTTTCTGGAATTCCTCCCAAGAAACTGTCTTCTCTTCTAGTAGTTGCACACTTTTTACCTCTTCCCACTAAAGGGTAGCTTTACTGTGTAGATGATAAATAGCCAGATGTGCCTTTATATTACTCTTGTACTCATAGACCCAGAAATACTTAATCATGTTCAACAACCATGCCTCTGCATCCTCCTCCATTTCCCCATCAAATGTAGGGGGTTTGATCTAAACTCCCCTTGTAACTCCATCTTCTTCTTTCCTTTATGTGTTTTTGGAGAATTATGACTTGATTCTTCTCCACTTTTAGATTTTTCAGATTTTGTCCTACTCTTCTTTCTTTTTAATCCTTTCGTCTCTACACTTTTGTGGTTGGATTTCTCAGTCCATTCTCTAATCACTTTTCTTGTTCCTCACTAGCTTTTAATAACCACTCATTACTACTCTAGAGTTGTGCTAATTCTTGTTGCATATTTCTTACTATATCCACAAACTAAGAAGGTAATGAGGTGCTACCTTCCCCAACTCCACATACAAATCCTCACTTCCAGTAATCACTAGAGGAGAGTTTTCCATCATTCTACAACAATTTTCTTCAATTCCGCACCCTACAAAACAAACCAATTAATATCATTATGTTACATTTACTTCTATTACTGCTTATTCTATAACTATGGTGGTACCTTTTTCTTAAGCTCAGTGTAGTATCTAGTGCTCTAATACCATTTGTCAGATACCTATCTTACAACAACAGTCCATTATACCTGAATCCAAAATTTTAATATTGTATATGGTGCATTTCCTAAACAATATTGCTACATAAGGTATATCCCTTATTTATTATTTATTTATTTTTTACAAGAATGGCATGAATATATTTGTATCTAGCATCATGCTTATGGCGTCCCACATCTTGTTGGACTTGTTTTTAAATTCAATGTTTCCTCTGCTTAGCACTCATCTGAACTTTGGTGATGACTGGTCCACTTCATGTTTGATCTAGACCCTACATATCTAATTTTGGTTACAATGATCTCGTTGCAATATATGGATTCCTCTCACTTTATACGCCTTAATGGATTCAAAGTTAATAAAACTATAGGTGCACCCTTGTTTCAAAGCTAACAAAAATATACATAACATTTATTTTTAACATTAATAACGCGTATCATTTGTCCTTCATCGTTGGTTGTTACTACAAAATAAGACTATGCTCAAACCCTCGCCATGGTTCAAACTCTCGCTTAGCGCTATAGTTGTTCCACAATTTCACCACACCCACCATTGGCTCATTACATGCATCCTAGCCCATGTGAATAGGGTACTATGTCACATAGCCCTCACTATGGCTGAGGTGATAGGACTCCAATGGCCCAGATCGCTTCTCCCTCATTAAGGGCATAAATAACTATGTTCAAACCCTAATCTTTTTCCCTACCCGCCCTCCATTCATTTGGCTTATCGCTCTGCCACCAGAGTAGAGGACTTTACGCCAATACACTATGCCCTCGTCTTCTACACTGATGACATTCTTTTGATGTCACCACCTTCTGTTGCAGAGTATCCAGTTTTGTGCTAGGTCCTTGCCACAACTTGGGGTTTGTCTGACATCAGGGTGGCTCGGCTTTCCCTACTTTTATGCATTATCCTTTAAAACCGGTGTTGAGACTTCAGTTGGAACAACTCATGTTCTTCATGCCAATTTCACTCTCCTAGGTAATCTTATTCCTTGTTTTTTATAATTCCATGCTCATAGATTAACCCCTCTATCTTCAACGTGATTGTAATCGCCATTTTTCCTTCATAGAAATGGAATGATAGTTGCCACATGGCTAGCTTGGGATTCTAATGACCAATACATAGTCACCTTTGGTCTTATACCCAGTATCACAAGTAAAGTTTTCCCTAGTAATCATGGCTCACATGTTTAATCAATTCATGAGTTCATTCACATTAACACAATTCGTGGTGGGATTTTGATGTAAAGGTTTGGCTGCAATAATGAGTTTTTTGCTATGTAACCGATATGCAGGTGATACCTCCTTTCATCAATCTCTAGTGGGTTGGGGTATACTTTCTTTTAATTTCAATTAGGAATGCTCCTATCCACAAATTTTATCATTTCACGTGGCTTGACTATTACATGTATTCCTACAACAATTTTCTTTAGCTGCGTAATATGGTTTCCATGGCTGAGCGAGTACTAATCTGGTGCCCCGTTACTTCCAAGTCATTTTCTTTGCATGAATCCTTCCTTACCAGATTGCCTTACCATAGTTTAAGGAATATGGAAAATCAAGGGTTTTCCTAGGCTAGCTTTACTATTTTCAAATTCGGAAGTACGAGTGAGACGTAAATTCATTATTGTTAAATGGGTCTTCTTAAATTTTAAGGGCTAAAGAGAGAGGCACTCTATATATATATTGGACATAAATTTCTAGTAGAGCTCAAACCTCTCTTCAAGAGTTATTTTCCTTTTCTTACTATGGGTAGTATTTATACGTGCCACATTTAGTATGGCCAGCCCTGTGACAATATCCACTAATGAAAAATTTCCCTTATCGAATGTTACAAAAGTTTCTCGCTCTCTATTTGTATTTATATAGTTGTCCTATGTTTCTTCTATGTTGAAGACTGGAGATAAGGGTGCATATTGCTCTCTGGTTTGTGATCTTGAATAAATATTTGTTTCTACTATGTTTTCAACTGGTGATAAGAGTGAATCTTGCACTCTGATTTATTATCTTGAATAAATATTCATTTCGTTAATTTATAAAGTTGAAGGGATGAAATCAGTGTGAGTCACGCTCTCTATTTATTAATTACATTTCCTTTTATGTGTTGGAGTTCTGTAATGGGCGTGTGCCATACTCTTTGTTTAGTTCACTTTAATAATTATTCACCCGTTTTATATAGGTTGGAAATTCATCATAAGCATAAGCTTTGCTCTCTTCCTATAATAGAATTATTGCTCTCGCCTATTACTGAGTTTGTTCTCTCCTTTACGCCAGTGTTGATCACAATAAGCCCATCTTAAGTTTAGAAATTTTATCTACCTTTGGTTATGCTGTAATATTTACTTTAAAAGGGGAATTTCATTTCAGTGACTGTGGATATAACTGTGCATGTTGTTTTATGGTAATTTCTTCTTTAATTTCATATGCTCCCCACTTGAATTTCCAGAGCTAGGCAATTTCTTTTCTGGGTATGTTTTAGTTTTTATTTCCCAATCCCCACATTGCTTATGACGATTTTTGTATGTACGCTAATCAATATACTACGCAAAGAAACCATAGTTGGCAAATTAAAGTTATTATGCAATGAAATCTACAATCCATAACTATAGTTATTGTGTAAATTAATCTACAATGGGTAAATAGAGGTTGATTCTCCGTGGTTCTCACTATTATGTAAGGTGAACAACAATCCTTAGCTTGGTGTTTTTGGGATTAACATTCTTAGACTATGATAACATTCTGTTACGACCATACCACGTCTTTCTGCCTATTTTTTTTTATGCCATAGAATGAGATGGAATTCCTTCTAATAATCTTTAGGTTACTAGCTAGATGAGGGTTCGAATGGAGCAAGATGACAAAAGTTCTAATGATTCCACCTGACCCATCAATTTAACCTTTCCCACTCGCTTGGGTGTTCCTGTTGAGGGTTACTTCCACTTTGCATGTCAAATCAATCCTATTCTAACCCTCGGAATCCTTCCCATTCTGACTTGTATCACTCAAAATTATAGTGATTATATGTTGATATACTTGGGAAAAAAGTGCTTACCCATAGGTTACTTCCAGAATTTCCTGTAGGAGGTTCCATTCAGCCATGTAGCAGTTCACTAAACTTTTGGGTTCTCCCCTTTCTTTAGCCCTGCAATGCTAAGTTGTGCTATACAAAAATATCATAGCCCAAGTTTACATTTTTTTTCCTTTAACACCTACAGTGCATCAATATACTTGTGAACATAACTAGTTTGGTAAGATACATAAACCATGTTTAATGACTCCTACCAGGTATCTTTTCACACCCATCATACCCCACACCAAATTTATGCATGTAGATGCACATGCAACCTCATCTCCAGGAAAATGTTCCTAGGGGTCTTTATAAGAACCACTACCCTGATATTTTCTGATCTTTGTTTTTATAATAATACATGTATTAAAATCTACATTCTCTTAACTTAAGCACTAAAGATAATCGCGCAACAGAGCCTTATGATTAAATTCTCATGGTAGAAATTCATCTTCATAAAAGTAAATTACCGAGAACATTCTCATAACATAAATTAACATTAATTCTCATGATGCGACAAATATAATTAACTTTGTCAATAATATGAACAAAAACAGTAATCAAAATCTCTAACCAGAAATTTAATTTGGAAATTGTGTATAAGACGACACTGATCCACCCAACCTTGGACCAACCTCTAATCCCCCCCGAGCTAAGATGATCTTGCCTAGAATCAACAACCTCCTCTCATTCCAGATAATTTATTTTTAACATTACTTTTCCCACAAATATTTCCTTCGCAGCGCCCCACCTTTCAGGGATCTGCTAACCCTTCCGCCATGGCATTTCTTTTGTTTTTCCTCATAAAGCCTGCTTTTCTCTCTTGTAGTGTTTTTCTCAATATTTATCTTCAACTGAGTATATTTATTTAAGGAATTTTATTCAAATCCACTTCAGGTTTGGGAGAGCATATTTTTACTCCAGTGTTTCTTTCCCCACAATTTACAGCTTTATTCAACAATTTATTTATTTAGTTACATCAATTGTTCCTCATAATCAGTTCATCATGGCTCATTCATCGACATACTAACAATAGTCAAATACAAAATAAAATGTTTCTATAATAGCGGAGGGATATTACACGTAGCAATTCATCTTTTAGTAATTTCACTTGATTGATTGGGCCACTACTCATGCTCCTAGAGATCATGGTGGTTTAAGGATTAGGGATCCCACCCTGACGAACTAGGCAATGTGTAACAACCCTCAAAAAATTCTTTGTAATAAAATTCAATAAAGGAAAAATAAGATCACGGTCAATGGACACTTATTCCAAGCTCAATTTTCGCCAAATATATCTTAGTGGGCATCACTGGATGTGTTTATGACTAAAGGAAATTAGCAAAGGAAAAGGAAAAAATAAAATTTTAGCATAGATATTTATGAAAATAAAGAAAAATAGGAGAAAGGGGAGGTGAAACATCACAGGTTGCATGTGAGGAAGAAAATGAAGGAAAATAATGGAAATTGAAGGAAATAAAAGCATCATTGATAAAAATGCTTCTGAGGATCACTTGGCAGGCTTGGTCAATGTAGGATGGGTCAGTTCAATTTTGGAGCTCTCTCAATATTCTCTCTCTCTCTCTCATTCTTGCACACAGAATTTTCTTGGAGCACTCTAGATTTGGAGCAAGGAAGGAAAATAAAGGAAAGGGAAAGGAAGGAAAGTAAGGGTCAAGCAAGGAAGAGCAAGATCAAGTAGTTTCAGCAGGAATACTTGCAGGTAACATATTTCATGTTTGATTTCCTAGTTGGTTTTGACAAGGCTTTGCATGTTGGTGTCTAGTTCTCTTATTGTTTGTGGCATGGTTTTTCTAGGTTAAGACAGTTGTTTTCAGCCTAGCCTTGCCTTTTTTTGGATGCCATGGTGTATTGGGATGTTGATATGGATTTTTAGCTTTGGAATCGCTGGATGGATTTCAGAATCCGGGATGGAGGTAGCCTCAGGTTTTATTCCCACAGGAATAGGAATCCCTTGACTAGTTTTGGTAGGATACACGGTAAAGCCTGAGGGAGGTGCCTCGTTTTAGGGCCTAGTGATTCCGGATTTGATTGTGGTAAAGCCTGAGAGACAAAGAGACGGAAAATTCTTCTAGGATAGTGATGGATTCTAGATGGAATTCCAAGTTTTGTTTGGTTTCGTGATCGTAGCACTGGTTTTCGTGTGATCACAATATGGTGAGGGTGGAGGTGGTTTAACCTCTAGATTCCCTTCGTTGTTTTTGGATTGGTTTATCCATTAGATCCCACATTCATGCTTGGAATATGGCACAAGAGTGATTGGTTGAAAGAAAGATTTGGTTCAACCATGTCTATAGTCAGGTGGTATGTGGAAGTCCCGAACCTGATCAGATTTTCCTATGTTTAATAAAAGCTAAGTTCTCTTGCTTTTGTACTTATTTATATGAGGACTTAATGGCTATTATCTCACTGTTATTTGCATGGTTTTATGTTGGCTATAAGCATGGTTAAGTGACTGGTTCTTATCATGGTTCATTAGAGGAATTTTGAGGTCGAAAATGGGCTTCCTAAGGAAATTATAAAATAATAGTGGAAATAATAAAATGAGATTAGATTACATCATCAAATTTTAGAGGGGAAAGAGAAAAAACGTTTTTTCAACTCATATTTTCAACTTATCTCCCTACAGGTTTACTCAAATTTCGAGAGGGAAAACTCGTTGGATGCAGAATTTGATTCCTCATCCAAGGAGTACCCATGTTGCATACTTTTGATAGACCCTGCTACATAAAAAATGAGAAATACATGAAACACTTGATTGCAATCACGGTTTTTCATGTATTTCTCCTTTTTCATGTAGCAAGGTCCATCGAAAGTATGTAACATGGGTAATACTTGGATGAGGAATTACATTTTTCATCCAAAGAGTACTCCCACTTAACTTTTGAGTAAACCCTTAGGGAGATAAGTTGAAAATACGAGTGAATCACCCCCCATGGTTGACCTCATCATCTTGAATCCTATTGGTTCTTATAAGTTTTATGTTGGTTGTACATTTTTCTTAGGAGGCCCATTTTAGACCTCAAAATTTCTCTAATGATTTCATATATTTACTTATAATTGTTAAAATGATGGATGCAAGACTTGATTGATGTCACAACAGTTCAAGGGAGAAGGTGGTGATCCTTCTTATCATGTCTCATAATAGTTTTCAACCATTCATGCTTTTTCTTGTATCCTAGACCATGTAGATTGTATTGATGCTAAGTGTTAGAAATAATGTCAGTCCCGGTTGGGGATGGTCATGCCTAGTCCTAGAGGTAGTTTTTGGTTTATTAGTCTTGTCATCATGTGTTTAATGGATTCCATAAGTTACAACGGGTTATGGGAAGTGCCCATAATTATGGGCTTGAAAAGTGCCTTAAATCCTGTAGACTCTGGCACATGTCTGCTAGAAATAGAACCTAGACATAGGCATGTATGCTTGTGGGAGCGTCCAAAACTCTCCAGACGCTATCATGCCCATAGCATGGGAGAATCTAGAGGTTTAATAGCTTAAAAACTCAGTGGGACCCAGGGGCATGATACCTGAGTGGTTGGGATGGCTCCTAGGAGTGTTGCTGTTGATGTGGAAGGTATGGTTGATGTGTTTCCGTTGATTCCACTTCATTGAGGATGCCTAGGAGTTTGAATCATATCATAGTAGCCTCTCATCACATGTTTATCCCATTTGGACAATTACTTGGGTAGATATGGGAGGAGGGTGTTACAAAGTGGTATTAGAGCATGGTTCACCCCTCAGACTGTTTAGGCGGTGTGCTGGTCATGCATTCATGTCAGTTGCATATGTGTTTCTTATGCTTGTATTCCATGTGTGTGTTTCATTTACATGGTGTTGATCATGGTTGTAGTGATATCGCCATGTGAAGGTTGAGGGCGTTGTTGTGGAATGTGTCGTCATGAATGTATGGTTATATATGCATTTTTTATACATGTATGGTAGGTCAGACATGCATTGTGAGGTCATTGTATGCAATTGGGTCATCATGATGTTGTTGGTTCACTAGTAGAAAATGAGAAATAAGTGACTAGGTGACTAAAAAAGTTAGTCACTGCAACTTTTCCAAGTGAAATACTACCAAAAATGAGAAATCTTAAGTGACCCATCTAAAAACAACTACATAAACAACTAATTTAGTCCTGAGTTAAAATATATGACTAGATAATAAGTAATACAACTAAGAATGACTAATGCAAATGACTAATTTATTCTAGTAACAAAAATACAATTACCTAACAAGTACTACAATAATATGAATGTTAGTCATTTTAACTATATCACTTCAACAATCTAAACTTACAAGTGATAGGGGGTTCAGAGGCTGCTATAGATTTGTTATAAGATTATACTTCTTTAAACGCGTCTTTTTGATAGCCTAAATTTGTAGTTGAATTTCAACATTCTACAAAATAATATTAATTTTAAAAGGTCATATGTTCAAATCTTAAAGACAAAAAAAAACTCCACTAAATCAACATAAATATTTTCCGTCATTTTAATAAAATAATTATCCTCAACACTCATTAACATGGTCCACATCCTTGTCTTAAATAGAAAAAGTAACATATGTATATATATATATACACTATCACATTTTCACTCTAATTTTGTTTTTAACAATTGAATATGTAAGTATACATATAATTGAATATATAAATTTATCAATGTGAAATAAAAACAGAAGTGGTCCTTTTTTATTATTAACATGTGATGAAGCAGTAGCAAATCCCTCTTTGTTTCCCTCCTTATTTTTTAGTGATCAAGACTTTGCTTTATTTTTTCTTTTATATTTTCGTAGGCGCATTTATTGTTTTGGTGGGAGCTTCAGCATTTTAGAGTTTCAAACTTTGTTTTTACTAGTGTTGTTGCATTGCAAAACAACTAGCCATCCCAGCCCTAAGGAAAAGATTATCATCCCAAATGCTTAATGCATTTGCTTGATTTCTATTCTAGGGTGTTTATTTTTAATGTGGTGGCAATCCTCATTTAGGGTCTCTTCTTGTTGTTTTGATAAATTATGCGTGAAGTTACGGGAGGATTTCATGTAATGCTGAAGTTAATTTGGGAGATGTTTGGAATTAAAGTGTCTGTATATGATTTTTTTTAAATACCCAACTGTTATTATATCAAGGATTGACATTCACTTGCATAGAATGTGATAGATTCAATCCGTTGTTGGTAATGGGTTTCGACGGGGTTGTTGTATGATTGGATTTATGAAATAAGTTTCTAACCATGGGAATTTTTCATTCTGGTGGAGTAGGGTTGTGAAGTGGAGCAGTATGGAAAATTGGGGGCTTTGAAGAGTGGAATTGGTTTGGTTATGGCATAGATAGGTAGAACTTGAAATCAATCAATCTCCTCAGTCTGATATTGTGAATGTTGGAAGGGAGCGAGGGATGTTGTAGGTGACAAGTGACAATGAGAACTAGAAGCGGCCATTACCTTCAAATGTCGATGAAGTAGTGAGTCATCATTCGATGGGACATCCTTCAATGAGCAATACTTCTAGTACCAGCCTTGATTCTACTTCTGCTCCTCTTCCTGCCTCCACCCCTTTATCCTCATCGCTTAGAAGGTTTCAAGGGAAGAATGCATTGTTGTATGCCAATATACTGCAATCGAGGAGTATGTTTTTCAATGCACTTGGTCTCTATGAAATTATTGTGGAAATAGAACCTACCAATGACGAGGCTAGCATTGGAAAATGAATTTGTCTCCAAATACGTCTCCAAGTACAAGGTCTCATTCTGAAGGAATTTGAATGCTTTGCAGAACTTATTGCGCCCAATCCCCAGAATGCTTGTTTTCTCACTCGCTGTGGAGTTTTGTACAAGGATGATGCAAAAGAGATTTATTTCTCCCAACTAACATAGTTTGAATTTTTTTTCTTTTTTCCTTTATGTATTTTTTTTTGCATTACTTGTTTTTTTGCTTCTGTATAATAGTAGGTGTTTTGTAATTGATTTTGAAACTGAATTCATTTCTGCATGTATGTTAAAGAGATCAATTCCTGCCTTTTTAGCTAAAAAATGTCAGTGTACACCCAGGTGCTAGTTTATAAGTTAGGTTTAAGTTATGGATGAGAGCCAACAAATCTAACAATTGATCCATAATTTTATATTATTACAACCAGATTGGAAAAATCTCAAATCTTATCAGACTAGTAATTTTCTACTTTGGTCTATAGGCAAATGAATTTCAATCCTAAAATATGTGATTCAAAGAATAAGTAAATTATTTCAAGGAAGTATATCTGAATATAACACTTTATTTTGTTTAGAATGTGATACACTAATAAAACTATGGTGGGGGTTTCACAATCTAATATTTCTGCAAAGAATGTTATTTGGAAAGCACAAATACTTGGGTAAGAGGTTCACAATGTGACTATGGAAGTGCGTGAGAAAGTGAAAGAAGAGCTTGGAAAATACAAGACATGATTGAGGCAATGGAGGTCAATTTATAAGTTGGCATCTCATTAGAACCTGATAATAAATCTCCTGCAATAGATAAAGATGATAATCATTTGCAGAGTTGTATGCTCCTTCTAAATGTTGATGGGCCTTCTGATGAAAATAATGCTATTGTTCAGTCTATATAATTGTCTTTAGTTTCCAATGAGGGGGATGATAAAGTGGAGAAGGTTGGGAATTAATTTGGAGATTTATTAGCCAAGTCTATGTCTGAAATTAGCGATACTTTCACATAAGAAATTGGATGAAGAATGTCCCCACTGGAGACGGTATTTATGGCTCAGTCAATTTCACCCATTCTGGTGAGATATATAAAAATGTTGGATGCTCAAAACCCTTTCAAACTAGCCATCCAAGCGAAGTGATTCAGGTTTTCTTCCATTTATGATGTGAATTTTGTTTTTATTATGTTAAAAGAATGGAATTCTTCATGTAGAACAAGTTTTACAAATGAAGCTTATGTTCATTACAATGTCATTTGGAATTATTGAATAAGTTGTGGTGATTGAATCCAAATACCTTTCTTTTTTCTAAAGGATATTGATTATTTAATTGGCTGGGTCTTATTCATTTTGACTTTAGCTTGGCAAACTTACAAAGAGGATGTTTATCGAAAATGTCTTATTGTTACTAGATTTTACTGCACATAACAAGGTTTCTACAACATGCCAAAATGGGAAAGATGAAGTTGAAGTGTGTCAAAAACATGCAAATGATAATGTTAATTCAGCAATGCCTGATACAATTTCAATACTCCAGCAGGGTGATTCTCTCTTTGTTGAAGCTAAAATTGTACCCAATGGAGAGAAATAATCCATGGAAATATTGTTACAGAGTCAGAAAAGAAATTTACAAGTCATGAAAAAAATGTGGTGATAGTCAAGTGGTAAGTTTATGTACTACGACCATGATTTGTAGTGCATCCATTAGGCCAGGGAGCCATTCCTCGAAAATTGAGGCTAGACAGGAACAAAAACCTTCTCTTCCAGATCTTCCTGATATTGGCCCACAATTTTCATCATCATGTACCATGGAGCTATCACTATCACCATATTTGATTGCAACAGTAGTACCAGAATCAATGTTGTTTCAACAACTTTTCACAGATTCACAACAAGTAATATTTCTTGCATCGATTCTTTTGTACTGGTTGCTTATGTGAGTTATCTATGTTGTGTTTATTCTACCTCGGAACCCATACTTGTTCTTAATTGGGATCTGCATTGTAACTAGTAATGCATGATGTGTTTTGGCAGTCAAGGGTCATTACCATATGAGGTGCTAATGATAAAAACTTTTTTTGATATAGGGGGAGGTGTGTGACAATGTTCTATGTTGAGTTTGTTTTTTTTTTCCCAAGAAAAAAATCGTAATTTCCATTATCAAAAATAAAATTACATGTTGTATCATCTGCATAATGGATATGTAAAATATCAGAAATGGACCAAGCCATTAAGTTCCATGTTCATTAGTACCATCAATATATACATAAAACACATAACTATATACATGTAAATAACATCATAAACCGATCATATAGTTCAAAATAGAAATAAACAAAAATTCTTATAGTCGCCAAATGGTTATCGCAGATCATTCAAAATCATCCCCATCCTATTCTATGAAAGGTCGATGGAATTCTGATAAATATACTCATCTCGGTGTTCTTGAATTATCTAATGCCCCCTGTGTTGTTGTGCAACCTCCTTGGAAAGAACGTCAGAGATAGAATTCATTTCCCTATATATATGCGAGCATACAATAAAATCAAAATGTGATTTTAGTGTGATGACTTCATCTAGTAAACCCCTGAGTGTGTGCACGTGACAATGAGATGCAAAGTTGATCCAATTGATTACAAGTTTTGAGTCCCAAAATATCTTAATCCTATTTCATTTTTTCTCAAGTGAAAATACGAGAAGGTGTCTCAGACTGTTGAGTTCAGAATAATTTTTGGTGCCTCTCCCCAATCCCATTTTGATCTTGTAAAAATGTGTTTTTGTAATGTAAAGTATTTCTCCACCCCCACATCCATTGTCTTGTGCCGACCCATCAAAATATTCCCAAGGGAAAGTATGATCAATTACCTCAGGAGTAATGACACAGATGGGTTTTGATGCCAGCTCCTCAAGGATCAAGTGATATAATGCGAAAATGTGATTGCAAGTCGTTGTCCATTGGAAGGGTGCATCGTAAAATATGGATTGATTCCTGACTAGCCATATACCCCAACATACTAGCGGAGGGAGATTCCTTATTTTCTATGATGCTATAGAATTCCACCAAATTCGTTAAGAATTTGTGAGATGAGTCCCATTCCATCTGATCTTGATATTAAGAGATAAATCTGTTGCCACACATGACATGTCACTGGGTAGTGTAGGTAGAGATTATCAATGGCTTCAGCCTGATCCTTACAAAGAAAACATCGAGATGGACCATGAAATGCATGACGATTGAAATTATCATCGGTAGGCACTCTGTTTGATAATTTGCACCACATGAGCAGTCGGGATTTATGTGGTTCCTTAAGCATCCAAAGAGGTCGCCACCACCAATCCACCCACACAGGTTCCTGTTCTTATATAAGAAAAGTGTATCCATTTCGGGGAGTGCAGAAATCATGAGGTGCTGCAAAGCATATGATTTCATCCTCTCGATCAGTAATCCTAATATGTGACTCTTATAGTTCCCTAATGAACCTGTTCCAATCCAAACTCCACCTCTCTGGTAATCTAAGTTCCTGTGCAGATAACCATTCCTATGAGAGCCATGATGTGTTTCTTCCATTTGCAATAGCTGAGAGCTGAGTGATACCTTTGAGTTCAAGTAACTGCCTGAGCTCTAGTGGTAAGATATTAGAATTTCCACATCCCAACCAAGCATCAATGCCAAGTCGAATGAGCTCACCATTTCCAAATTTCCATGTTAATCCTCACTTAATGACAGATATGGAATGTGTGATAGCTTTCCATATGATGGAGGAACCAGTGATACCCCAGTTCGACCTACGAATCCATTCCATTACTGATAAAGGGTATATATATTTGAAATAAATCACCTCTTTCCATAAGCTATCAGATGTAATAATCTGCCACCCCATCTTTTTTTCAAGCGTTGTTGTGAATATGTTCAAATCCTTTATACCCCATCCTCCCCATTTTTTTTCTTTCCAAATCTCTCCCATTTTACCCATGCAAATTTCCTACCAACATTTTTTCCTCTCCATAAGAATATACAGCATAATCGCTGTATTCTATTGATGATGCCTTTTGGTATCCATGCCAAGTATACAAGTATGGCCTCCAATACAGATTTTATAACCGTTAGTTTGTTTTGACTCTAGACAACCATCTCTGATGCCAGTTGTTGATGTGACCTTTGATTTTTGCAATAAGCCAAGTCCAATCCGCAATGCGGTAATCATTAGGATTGATTCTGAAGCCAAGATACTTGAGACCATCCTCCATTTCTTGCCTTGTGAATTGAAATTGATGAAGTGCATGTCTTTGCTCATTTTGTAAACATGACACTAGAAAAATGGTTGATTTGTTGTAATTGGGCATCATACTTGTAGCTTTACAAAACATGAATAGAATGTTCTTGAAGCGAGTGGTGTCACGGATAGATCCATCTAAAAAAATAAGTACATCATCTACAAATAATAGATGCATTAGATAGGAAACATCTATCATCTTGACACCACCTAATGACCCATCAGCAGGAGCATTGGAAATGAGTCTACTTAACCCTTCCATGATGAAGAGGAATAATATAGGGTGATAATGGACACCCCTATCTAAGGCCACGTTTAACATGGAAAAAATTGGATGCAACCCCATTGATGAGTATGTTGTATGATGCAGATGTAAAACAACACATAATCCATTTTATGAATGACTGAGGAAAGCCAATATGGGTCAGTATAAGTTGTAGGTAAGTCCAACTTGCTCTATTAAATGCTTTTGATAGGTCAATATTGAGTATGATACTCTTAGTGTTCTTGAGCTTAATGGAGTGGATCCTTTCTTGTGCAATCCCAATGGCTTCACGAATCTGGTGATGATTGAGAAATGCATATTGTTCCTTCGATATCATCTTAGATAAGATGGGCTTGATTCAGATTGCAATGATTTTCGAAATGATTTTATATATGCAATTGCATAAGGAAATAGGTTGATAATCATCAAATGATTGAGGGTTATCATCTTTGGGAATGGGTGCAATAAATGTAGAATTGAACCCCTCATGCATCTTCCCTGATAGTTTGCAATCCTCAATTCATATGATTAAATTAGCTCCAATATGATAAAAAAAGGTAAGGTAGAACTCAATAGGCCATCCATCCGGTCCCAGGCTTTTGTCTTTTTTGAACCACTTCAGTACAACTTCGATCTCCTACAATGTGACCGAATTATTTAGTGTCTCCTCTTCCTCTACCTCCACAAATATAGGCAATGTCTTGGCTATGTGAAGTACTTATACTATGGTAGCTTCTCTAGGCACCCTGAAAATTTGGGAGAAATGTCTAGTACCCATGTCCGCAAGCTGATTGAATGTTTTGGCTTCCCTTCCGTTATGATCTATTAAAGTCCAAATTGTATTACTCAGTTTCCGCCCCTTGGCACATCATTGAAAGAATTTCGAATTTTCATCCCCATCCTTTAGCCATATAGCTTTGTTCTTTAATCTCCAAGTCTCCTCTTGTTGTCTCAGGAGTCGAATCTTCTCTGTTTCCAACATTATTAAGCGTTGCTTTCTGTTCATTGATTAATAACTACCACTACTAGTGCCCTCCATCTCCAATATGTCAGATTAAATTTTTAGAATAGTAGTTTCATCCCTTATCTTTTTCCCTTTAGCCCATATTATAGTCTTGTGTTTGATCTGGGCTAAATTACTGGCTATCGCCTGAACTGGTGTGGAGTTGTTATCTTGTCCACAGTGAATCCAGGATTCCATTGCTATTTTGTGTAATTATTCTTCCACCAGCCAAGTTGAGTTAAATTTGAAAGGATAATTTGGCTTATAATTAGAATTCATAATTTCCAAATATATCGGGAAGTGGTGCTTTAATAATAAATCAATCTAAGCCTCTCCACCAGTGGTGCTTTAATAATAAATCAATCTAATCTTCTGGCCATTGAATCCTCACCTATTCTCCTATTCTGCCATGTAGGTTGTATCTTGGCTAAGTCAATATTCATGAGGTTATTATTATCCAACAGGTGCTCAAAATACTCCATCAAGGGATTAGTCTGAGCCCTATTACCCCATGATTCGGCATTTCCCAAGGAGAATTTTAGGTCTCCTCCTATAATGATATTGTCATTATTCATAAGAGATGTAGTCATCAGATTATCCCAGTATCCCACCCTATTATGACAGGGTCCATATATATTAATCAATCTTAGAGGTACATCAATTTCAGTGGCTGTAATGTCAGCTCCCAATAATCCTTCACCTCCCCATATATTGTTGATGTTGATAGTCTTGTTATTGAAACCCATGGTGCATCCCCTGAATCTCCCTCTCACATCCAGTGTATGGAATGTCCAGCCGTGGAGTATGGTCAAAAGTACAGTGTTGATAGTTCACCCCTCTCCCAAAGTCTATTGTAGAAATAAAATGTTAATCCTTACCATGCCTAAAAGTATTATGAGTGCCCGTTTCTTGTCCAGACTGGCGAAACCCCTGCAGTTGAAGGATAGTCACTTCATGGGATAACCCGATCAGGGTTGTCGTGTGCTTTAAGAACTCGATCAATGGATATCTGAATACCATTCACCACCTTGTTACCAACCCTGTGGATGGATTTAGAAATGTTGGATTGCTTGCTCCTGGGTAATTTTTGAGCTTTTGTGGGGGGGTCCTCACCCAGTTCGTAGGTGTGGGGTTTGGGGTGGGCTTGTGATCGGAGGTTATATCTATGTGAGCTATTTTCAGAAGAATCCTCCCATTCAGGATGAATTGTAGGTGAACCCATAATAATGGAAGGCTTAGTAGCCAGTACAGTGGGGGGAGTCGATGCAATAGGACAAGTAATGGGACTCAAATTATATGCATCTAAACCCAAATCCGATGCTTCTAATGATAACATAGTAATGCCAATATTCATAAAATTATGAGAAGAGGGAAGACAGGATATGAGAGTACGCGGAATCATTTCAGGCACCTTTGAGCGTGATCGTGTGACCCGAGCATCAGGTGTTTGTGTGCACACTTGATGAAGATCCTCCCCAGCCACCCTCTGCCTTCTTGGTAGTTCCGCTTCTATGTTCGGTGTAGAAATCGAGTCAACATCCACATGAGTCTGAGTGCTCATTGTAACTAGTCTTCTGGGGATCTCGATAAGAACATTTTTAATCAGCGGGAAGTCCTTATACAAGTGCCCAACCTCATGACATATTCTACACCGAAATGGAATCCCTTTGTAATCGAGCATCTACCATCTTATTATATCCCGAAATTGTAGCCGAAGGCTTTCAACTAAACATTCTTTGTTATCTAGATGTACCAGAATCCTGGTAATGACTAAGCTACTAGATTCCATATATGATCTATCATGATCAAGATAAATGCCTAGGTCATCCCCAATGCATCTAAAAACATCATCCAACCAAAATTGTAGGGTTAATCCCAATAGTCTAACGCTTATAGGACCTGCCCGCATTTTCTCTTTCTCTGGGTCGAATAGTGGCGTCCATCGTTTGAGAAGAACCAGATTCATCTCAATGTGCCAGTACTTGGACAAAATCTAGTTGTCCTGGTCTATTCGCATGAATATAAGAGCAAACCAAACTCTCGTCATGATAATAACTGTCGGTAACTAATCTAGTAGGTGTCCCTAGATCTCCACTATCTAGCACTTTAACCTAGCAAGGGTGTAATTTCAACCTCTAACCCGGCCAACAATCACTGTGCTCTCAATATTCGCGGCCTGTGCCATACAAATGCCCTCTCAAAATAGCAGTAATCGACCCAGTTCACGCACCTTGGTGCATTTGGATTTTTTCTTTCCCCCTGACCTCTGTGGGTGGTTTACCAGATTTTGGTTAGCCTCCTTGGGTTGATTCTCGTCTAAATCCAATGCTCTGATTTCCTCACTTGGTTGTTCCTGTCATGGAATGCCATCAAACCAACTAGATGTGTAAGCCAAGTGTGGAGGCCGTGAGCCTTGTGGGTCGACACCTGTAAAACCTTGTGTGATATGCCCTATATAGTCAATGCCAAATGTGTCTGCCCCAAATATGCTCGTGCCCCTACCCGCCACGAAAGTCTCACAATGAACATTTCTCTTATATCCCTGCTACTCGTATTGCCAGTATTGGAGCTCAAATGGTGACGAAATTTGCAAACTCGGGTGAGTCTAGTCATCCTGGTAGTGTAGGTAATTGCATTTGTAGTTGTTCTCGGGTGAATAAACCCTAGGTCATTGATGTTTCCCTCCATATCGACCATCTCCGTTATATATTCTTCTACCTAGATGTCTGGTTCTTGGGGTGGCCCAAGTGTACACCCAACTGGTTGTTGATGTGGATCATCTGCCAAAATTTGGATAGCATCCATTGAATTTGAAGAGTAATCAATGAGTTCCTCTTCCATACAAACGAAATTTACACTATCTTTGTTCCAATGTCACTATGCTCTGTTGTTTACTACAGTTTCCAACAAGCATTGGCCTATTTGTTCAAAAGCTATCATCCACCATTCGTTCTCCACTTCCTATTGACCCGGCTAAACTACACTAACCCAATGATACTCTTAAACACTGCGGTCATGTTCCCCTGGTTCTTCATTCCATGTATGCCTACACCATTTTCAGTTAGCCACTCACCCATATGCCTACCCCGATACTGAGGGTTTCACCATTTTCGCACCAGGGTTCTCCTCGCTAGGGTTTCCTCGTGCTATGGTAAAGCCTCTCCTCAAGGAACAGTGTGTATCCATGTTGAGTTTGTTATCTGTGTGGGATGATCATTGCTTATGTAATATTTCATTTTTATTTTTTTCTGGTATCTCTAATATTTCTAAGACAAACAATTTGTCTGTGTGATAAAATTGTGCATAAACATCTCAAAATGGTTCCTTTGCGTCAGATGGAGACAACAATATGTGGGAGAATGCTTGGTATATCTGCATCCATATTGTATTCATGGGAAGGGGTTCTCTAGTACCTCAGACATACCTATTCACGCCGCTTTACTTAAGCACAATAGCAATAATATCTAGAAAAATTGTTGAAGTCATGGAGATTACAACTCATGCATCAGTTAATGACATTGATGCAAGGAATCTTGTTTTAGGAATGAGGTCAACAGACTTGGAAGTGTTAGGGAGCAATTTATTGCCATCTAGAAGGACTATGGCTTCTAACTTAGGGAGGGGTGGGGATAATAATATCCCCAGGAAATTATGAGACCACCTCCCCCACTCACATTGTCACCACCAGTGTGGAGTACTCCAATGAATGAAGGGATGCAGGGGTCCACCATTTAGAGAAATATTCATCTTGAACCCCATCAAATGACTAAGCAAGGCATATATATCAATATTCACAAATTGGACACTACCCTACACCATAAGTGTTGCTCCATGGATGCCTCACTTACCTTTCCCTGGACCATGGGTGGTCCCTCCTCAAAAACCACCATAGAGTCTAGCTTACAGATTTTTAGTTTTGCAGTTCCAGAAGGAACTCAGGATGCACTTAATAACAGGAGGAATTCTGTATCACCTTTTGTACCATATATGCCAATTAAACCTATTATTCCTCATTTCTCAAGTATGGTGGGGGATAATACAATTGACATTGGTACCAACGCTAATACAAATGCTCCAAAAATAGGTGTAGTAGTTGGTAGGCAGTCCAACAAGGAGAGAAAACCTAGAAAGAGGAAAAAGAAAAGTGTTTTAGAATAAATTGTGCGGATTAGTGGTTTGCAAGTGACATCTAGTGTTCCTAAACACCCTACTGAACCCACATCATTATCTTCCCTTGGGGCATCAATGATTGTCTCAGCTACTTCAAATGCTCTCATTGCATAAGGTACTCGCATCCCAGGTACACCTTCTATTTCTCTATTAATAACAGACAAATTGTGCCCTATCTAATGGTAAAAAATGGTTATGGCATCAACAAAACAATCCCTCTTGAGCTAGGAATTATTTAGCAGACTAAATCCTAGTTATGGCTTATTATATCAATGCAATAACTCCTTTTCTCACTTCTAGACTTCCTTCAAGGGCTACGGCCTTCCTTCTAGCAATTCAAATTATCCTTCATGATTAATTCTAGTCATCAAACATGCCTCAAGGCCCTTCTGCTTCCATAAGACAAGGTTTGCAACTTACATGGGTTGTTACTTACCCTTTCAGTCCACTGTCCACTCACTATTAGGCCTGTGCACCGCTTAATGAAGCCTCCTAGTGCTACGACGTACCTGAAGAAGAGTGGTCCCACACAAAATAGTCCCAACACACATTCTGAACTGCCCTGAAGTCTGTGATTTCCTTCCTGTAGGATCTCAACCTACAAAAGAGGAAAAAAACTACCCAAAACGTGCATCAAATTAACCCATATTTGCTCCTAACAACATCGACCTCCTGTCTAAGGAACTCGACCCATCAAACAACCCAAAAAATCCTTGCCTTCCTCATTCAATGGAGAAATCTTCCTTTTGCGGCTATTTCAAAGAGGAGAAAATAATATATGTGTATGTATGAAATGAGGTTGGAGGTCACTTCCTTTTATAGGAGATGGAGAGCAGTTCAACTTAATTAATTCACCCCAATCCGTCCTTGTTAAATTGTAGATGTGTTGTCTTGAATCCAAAAACATATTTCTCCTTGTCCAATTTTGGTCCTCTCAAAAAGAGGAGTTCAATGCCACAATTATCTTCTTCAAATAAGCTTCCCAAAGTGGAATTTGGCCCTAGTTTCCAATAGAATTCCTTCCCACCACAAAATATGTAACAAATCTCAAATATCTTCAATTGCAGTAGCAAGACTCTGCTTTCACATTCCATATCCTAAGCATTGTATTCATTCGTTCTTGAAAGATAATGGAAGCATTGAAAGATGACATTGGAATCCCATGTAGAATAACATACAAGTATTACACTGCTCGCAGGATCCCAATGTCCAATCCAGGTTACTAAGAATTTCATCAACAATGTATTAGTCCTCAGATACCTAATTGATCATGGTAACAAGATTTCATTGTTATATGTTTAGGCTTGAATGACATACATGCTTCAATCAAACCTTATACAAATCACCTTGATAGAGGAATCCTCAAAATATCTCATATGATCTTCCTGCATCAACCTAATTAGTAAACGATATCTAAAAGTGTTGCTGATTATGAAACTTTAATTGGCATGGTATCTAATATGACATTGTGGTGATTCTCATAGTCACAGAGCATTGTTTCTTTGCATAGTTTTGTGTACCAGTCATGAAAATTGAGTGTTGTTCTCAACTATGCCTTGCTACTAAAACATTCCTTGGCATCATTTCCATTTGAGCATATGGTAACAGCAACATGCAATTTTGTATAGATAATCTTCGGCAAAATCACATAATCAAACATTTGTCGACGCGTTTCGAACCAACCAGTGTGGTCACGCATGCAGGTTACTAAGTTGAAATCGGATCTGGTATTTCTTAAGCGTTGTAGAGATTCCTCGGTTATCCGTTAGCTGTTAGCTGTTGGAGTCTCTGCACGCTCTATTTAATCAAGTTAAACCAGATTGGTTCTTCAACTTGTCCTGACGATGAACCACACTGGCTGGTTCGAAACGCGTCGACAAATG
Organism: Pinus tabuliformis; assembly: GCA_031772625.1. Lineage (NCBI taxonomy): Eukaryota > Viridiplantae > Streptophyta > Pinopsida > Pinales > Pinaceae > Pinus > Pinus tabuliformis. The sequence continues at coordinate 613,621,020 of CM062814.1, read as the reverse complement.
TTTGATTATGTGATTTTGCCGAAGATTATCTATACAATATTATGGATCACAGAAGTCTAAATTCCTTAATAATTTCCCTGCACGGAGAAGCCGCGGCTAAGAAGGTTCATCAATTTGAGCGGTCACGCATGCAGGTTACTAAGTTGAAATCGGATCTGGTATTTCTTAAGCGTTGCAGAGATTCCTCGGTTATCCGTTAGCTGTTAGCTGTTGGAGTCTCTGCACGCTCTATTTAATCAAGTTAAACCAGATTGGTTCTTCAACTTGTCCTGACGATGAACCACACTGGTTGGTTCGAAACGCGTCGACAAATGTTTGATTATGTGATTTTGCCGAAGATTATCTATACAATATTATGGATCACAGAAGTCTAAATTCCTTAATAATTTCCCTGCACGGAGAAGCCGCGGCTAAGAAGGTTCATCAATTCGAGCGGTCACGCATGCAGGTTACTAAGTTGAAATCGGATCTGGTATTTCTTAAGCGTTGCAGAGATTCCTCGGTTATCCGTTAGCTGTTAGCTGTTGGAGTCTCTGCACGCTCTATTTAATCAAGTTAAACCAGATTGGTTCTTCAACTTGTCCTGACGATGAACCACACTGGTTGGTTTGAAACGCGTCGACAAATGTTTGATTATGTGATTTTGCCGAAGATTATCTATACAATATTATGGATCACAGAAGTCTAAATTCCTTAACATGCAATTTCTTGAGTCAAAATAATTCTATTATCACCTGTTATAGTCTAATGGTGTGCCATCCCATCGCTTATTTAATCCCAATGTATATATCCACTTCCAAGGAAATCTTGGCATCTACTTAAATTGATTCATCGTACAAGCATAAGGTCTTGTGGCACTATAAGGTTAAATCCAAGTCTCCACTATGCACATGAATATCTATTTTTAAATCCAAATCCAAGGTTTTTAAGTCTACCTTCCCTTTAGGTTGATATAAAATGAAGATTGTTTGAGTGCTTCGGCAGATTTATATCACTGAAATTTAATCTTTGGGGATGGTTGGATCATTAAAGAGATTAGTAAATAAACTCCATACCAATTTTGTCGGTTTATTTCAAGTCCAGTTCCCCTGCTTTGGTACAGAGTGTGTACATCTTAATGGAAAAAGTATGCTTTTTCTGAGACTTTTCTCGTGATATGAAGAATCATCTTCCAATGCCTCAATTACTTTTTACAGGAGTGAGCCTACATTAGATTTTCATTCCATGTGGAATAATTTACATAGTGTAATGATGATATCAAAAGTAGGTAAAAAAATAATTAATTCAAGAAAAAGAGATACAAGAGAATTAAAAAAAAACATGTAGAATGTTTTAAATGATGAACTGTAACAGGTTCCCCACCTATGCACTGCAATTTCCCACTACTGCTCTGCAATATCTCATGGAGAATCAATTATGGAATGAAGGTGTGACTACTCTGCCTTATCTGATTTTTTTAAGGGAAAACTTGTGAATATCAATGCTTTCTTATTTTTTATTTGGAAGAATAGGGGCATGTGGTCAATGTTTCCCATGCTGCCCACAAAGTGTATGTCTAATACGCTAGGCAAAAAGGAAGATTCAAAAGGCATATATTTTGGCCAATTATCGTTTATTGCTACCATGGTGGATCTTTGTTATGCTAGCCCCTATTTTGATAAAGGATAATTCAAATGATAGCAATTTCCTATCCATTATTGTCGATTGTGTACCTTTTTATGTGGCCATTGCAACATTCCATGGTTCCAAGCATGTCCAATTTCCTAACTCTTTATGTAGTTGATTGTTGCTCCTCTTATCTAGCACCTTTATTTAAATTTTTTTTTACTAGGAAATCTTGAGTATTCATGGAAAAATGATCTTAAACCAACCACTTTTCTATGAGTGAAAGGAATGTGCCTCATTCAAGGGTAATGGGGAACAAAAATCTCAGTGTTTTTCTCTCAAATCTCATCTTTTGTCTTGACAAAGTCAAGAGTACCATCTTGGGTCTTGGACCTGCTAGAATATGGGATTATGTTGGCTTGCAAGATAATTCTTGGTAGGCAAAAATGCCTCATTTTTGTCCCCTTCCTATCACAAAACCACAACCATTAACCTCTGTTTTTCTACATAAACCTCCTCATTCCTGCACTAGTCCAAGAATACTGTCTATTCCTACATAAACTTCATATTTCATGTTTATGGTTTATTAAGTCCTTAATTAATCATTTTAAGTAGATTTCGTGCCTTTAAATATTTCTGGTAACTTATATTTACTTTCCTAAAGGATTTGATAAAGCTAAAGTATTAATCGTTATGCTAGCTTGATCTAGTGCATGAAGGTTCCTGTGCTGCCAACAACTATCCATTCCGTGATCTCCGTAAAAGTCGATCACTCCACGCGGGTATCTTGGTCCACATTGTCCAGTTCAGTTGCGGTTACCTAGAGTTCAAATTAAAGCGGAGGACAATTAGGGATATGGTCGAAGATTTGTCTACAACCACCAATAGTTTGCACTTTATCATAGCCATCGACTTAAGTTGTAATTTTGTTTGTTATTTTTGTTTCAGTCGAAAGGCTTGATTTGGAATGATTGTAATTTTTGGTTACGGCCACAGGCTCAAGGGTTGTATAAAATGTAGATTTCAGATAGAACTAGCTAGCAAGCGATAGTGATAGCAGATCATTGTAATTTCTGGTTTATTTGTAATTTTGTTGTCGCCCTCATTCTGGGCTGGACTTGAACTCTCATGTAAATTTGCTGATCGAAATTAATACAAGGAGCTGCGCCATGGATTTTTCATTCTGCATGTAATTCTTCATTGATGTATCGATAACGTGCTGAAGGTTTTCGTTTCCTAAAGTGGGAAATGAGCTAGTTGGCTAGGACCCATCCAACCCAGATTGTTTACCCTCTTGCTTGTTATTTTAAAAGGTGTGTTAACTTTATTCATTTACAATAGTGTGATTTGAATTAATGAAAGGGAGGCAGATAGTCCATTGAGAAAGTGTGTACTCCCACATGAGATTGTGCAGTTCCATCAATGAAGAAGGTTGAGCGAGGCTTGACATCAATCTTCCTCTTGGGATGGGTATATTTCTTAAGACAGTACTTGAACCAGTCCCAGAGATAAGCAAACTTCATCTGGCTCCTCGAAGCTTGAAATTGTAAGTCACGGAAGCGCTGCCAAAAATCAATAACATATTCATGTAGAGACTTTCATTGTTGTAACAGTTTCGGTCAAGATGGTATAGATCAGAATGATAGAACATGTATTCAATAATATCACACAAGTGCTCAAATGAGTGCATGGTGTCAATCGATAGGCTGAGCACCCAATGAAATTGAGATTCACGAAGTGTGTATGAAAGCAACAGACCGGTTTGTTCGTCAGTAAACTCATCTTCCTCATAAATCATGAAAATAAAGTGATGTAAGTTCTCAGGCCAGGCGACTTCACCTTCACCATCATACATGTGAGTGGACAAGAGATTGAAAAGCTTCCCCAAGATGGAGACATCTTCACAATTCGAAAAACACCTCGGGGGAAGAAGAATGCAAGATTCCATGGATGATATGCAAAGGTTCAAAACTAGATGAGAGGACATTGCTTGTCATCAGGCCCTCCTTCTAATGCCATAAATGTTGACGATACTGGACCCACCAACATGTCAAGGGGATCTCCCCGGTAAGAAGTCCCAAATAGACCTCAAACTGTATGGTTTAGGAGTCCCAGCAGTGGGTCGTAAGGTAATACCTTGACCGCGATGTCGCACAGAGGCATGTAAGATAACTATGTTAGTAGCAAGGGTGTGACTGATGCAGAGAGTCAAGGGATGTGTACAAGAGGTTCCAATACTTGAAAGCGAGAGGAAGGTGAAGGTGAGTTCCAGGTTGAAAGGGATCAGTCCCAACTCGGCTAGGAACGCACCACACAAAGGACATGCACGACTTCTGGTAGAGCAGTCCACTCAGATGCGATAGTCACAACATAGAAGGTAAGATAACATGAACAACACTCACGGATCAGTCTGAGATGAGTGTGACGATTGATATAGCAACATTCATGATAAAGGTCTGTCTGATATCTGACAGAGCAGTCGACATGGATGGTGACAAAATTAACAACATATGCAACACATTAACAACAAGATTCATATAATTGCATACAAATCAGTTCATATACAAGTATGTAAGTTAAACAACATATATCATTAAAGCAACCGGAACAATCCAACTCCAATAGCAACATATGCATGAAAATGTGTTGGCTCTTATTATTAAAGAAGTGTAAGTCACAATCATACAATACACCATGTAAACCTGCTAGCCCCAACAGTAGAACATTACAGCCACATCTGCCTACTCCTCCAAAGAGATGTACTAGATCTGTGCAATGGAGAATCCAAGGTGCATTACAATATTGTCCAAGCCTTCTTCAAGATAGTCTTAGTAGAAGCTTGATTGACCAAAAGCATATACAATGAATTATGAGGGACTATTTATAGCAAAGGGTGGGGTGACCCTTGCCATTCCCCTTTGTGACAGTTCAACTACCCTCATGACTCCTTCACCTACTCTATGACTGTTACATCCAACTATTGACACTTGACTTACACTTGACATGACTCAACGTTACAATGCACATGCACTCATGTGAGACAACATGACTTGAGAAAGCCAAGCAAGACATCACTAACAGTCGGTCCATTGTGGTGAGACCAACTCTTTGACATGCTTCTGATGGTGAAGGTGGTGATCTGATTCCAAGCTTGGTCATCCGTGATGGTGTGTGTGCACCTCATGGTGCCATCTTTTTGAAGCGAACTCTTGCCTCCATTGCAACTGGTGCATTGGTTCATCCTCTTCATCCAACTCGTCTACTAACATGCACATGGTCTTCTTGGGTATAGTTGAACCAAAAACACATTGATGCATAGTGTCCATGCTGATCTTCAAGTGTGTGTTGGTGGTCATGCGCATCAACTTACTGGAGTACATGTTCAGACCCAGTTGAACTTGCTTCTTGTCTTCGCCTTGTTGAGTGTGTTGAATGGGTTGGATTGCATGTGTGCTCTTGATGACGTGCATCGTGCTGAATCCCTTGCATGTGATCAACAACATTGCTCACCATGTCTACTCTGTGTTAGATGCTGGGATGGATCCCTAACTTGTATGGGTGCAGTTTCATCCATGAGTGCATGTTATGCCCACTGTTGTTCCTGTTCCTACTACAACTCATTCGTTTGTCCGTGCAACTTCATGTTCTTCTTGAGTTGCTACTTCAGCACATGCAACTCCTTCTTTTTTCCATCTTATGCCTTTGCACAATCTTCGTGTCACATCATCACTTCATAGCCAGAGTCTCCAAAGTTTCTTTCATCATCAATGGACTTGCTTGAGCTTGCAACCTTGTTCTGCCTCCATGTTGTCAACAACCTTCCTCTTACATTCATTGCATTTGGTATGTTGTCTTCAGCTACTGTTCATGATGTTTCTCGCTATGATGTTGCTACTGTCATATATTGATGTCCTTGTCTACGAAAAAATTGATGTCTTCATGAGTAGGCAAGTCCATGGAACTTGAACGACTACATCCCCAAACATGCTCTGAATAGTGTCTTCATCTCTGCTCTCTTGGAAACCATTGTACCTGTATTGTTGAGAGGCAGATGAACACCTGCAATACCTGGAGACATGGAAACACTCATAGCAAGCAATCTGTCAATCGAAAACCTAAATGAACATGAGAATAGACTGGCAACATTCCTTAGTGAATGATCATGAAGGTTGCACAATTTCGGCTGGGAGGTCGGGAGACCGACTGCCAAGACTACATAAGGCACAGTCCGGGCTGCTGAGAGACTAATTGATTGCTTGAACTGTGTAATGTAGAGTCCAATCAAGCTACTGACTGCTAGGATTGTGCATTGCGCAATTCCAGCTGGGAAGGACTGATGGCCCAGGGACAGATTTGCCAATTTCTTGGGCCAAGCAGCCACTGTTCTCCAAAAATGCGTAAAACAGTCCCGGAGGCTAGTGTTGGGTAGGAATGCACAAATCTGGAGAGCAAGGTGAGCCTTCCTTCACCAGATTGCACAATGCAGCCTTGCTGAAAGTAGAGCCCGAGCCAAGGTTGGCCCGACTCACCAATGGGAAACTGAAAGCAAATAAGTCAATGAATGCATGGCGACACGAAGTGATAGCAGAAGTGAAAACATGAATGAAAGATTCAGAAAGACAATCAACATGAATGTGGGAGAGGCAACTGGCGAACATTGTGCAAAACAATTCCATGCATGCGACAACAGTGAGATAACAACGAAAATTGAAATAGATCTAGGAAAAGCTAGTACACATGTAAATGACAACAAGAGTTCAAAGAAATCAAGAAAATTGTACTCCCACAAGCGAAAACACAAAAGCGACAGAAATGCAGCACAAGGCATGGGAGGCGAGCTTACCCCAAAACAATTGAGTTGAATGTGCTGACTACTCCTAGATGTGATGTGGGATGTCAGAACTATAAGGTTGATGTGAGGAATGAGCTTTGCAGTGTCCGATTGATGAGTTTTGATAACATCGAGGTTGTGACGTGCATGCCACAAATCTAGGGGAAGCGACACTTAGTGGGAGGTTTCTGAAATGATCCTTGCATGCAACCTTCAGCTGCTAAACATAGATCCCTGAAACAAGGGATGCCTTTACATGTTGCCTTGGGAGAAGTAGCCCATGCATGCAAGTTAGTTTTGCTCGGTCCCGGAGGGAACCAGTCAACTTAGCTACACATGCAAGAGACTAATCTACTGCTGGAGAAAAATATGCATTTATGGCTGGGAGTTGGGTTGGTGGCCCAGAAGATTTGTGTAATTTCTAAGTAGAGGAGCTAACTTCTGCCCAGATTTACGCAAATCCTAGGCTGAACAGCCCGTTGCTAGGAAAATTTGTGCAAATCCTGCTGGGAGGGTTGGCTAGCAAGATTGCGCAATCGTGGAGCCCAACAAGCTATCAGAGAGGATTGTGCAATTTCTGGAGGGAAGGCTAGTTACCCTCCAGAAATGCGCAATTTTCAAGGGGAAGTTGCTCAGCCTGCAGTTGGACCAAGTCTTGGTGAGCAGCCTATGAAGGGAAAATATCAAACTGTGGTCGACAGGTTGCCTTTGAGCAAGAAATACACTGAAGCTTAAGGACTTGACAAAGGCAAGCAACTATGAAGGTTGGTAGGGAGGCTCTGAAACAGGCTAAGGAAAAATCTTGGAGGGTGGTTGTAGCCGCTACAACAACACCCATTTGCAACCAATAGGTATGAACCTGCAAGAGGATCCACTAACCCCCAAGTTCCATTCTTAATAACTTCATCATATTCCTTTTTCATTGCTTCCTTCCATTCATCACAATTAGCAACTTCTTCAAAGCAACTGGGTTCACTAATTGTACAATGATTAAATTCACAGCCATGAGAAACATAAACTTAATCACCTTTAAAATAACTTCCTATTTCAAAATCATCATATTTGCTTGGAACTTTTCGAGAATGTATGGATGCTTGTAAAGGTTGTTGAAGTGGTTGTGATGGTTATTCATGTTTAAGAGAAATTCTTCAGCGTAAATCACAAGATAAATCATTTGTCGACGCGTTTCGAACCAACAAGTGTGGTTCATCGTCATGGTTATTCATCCTGAAGTAAAGGTTCTTCGGGAACACTTTTTGACCCTGCAGAAACAACACTTTCTTCCAAATTTTCTTCAGCAATACCAACCTCATCATTCTCATGAGTCAAACATGGAAAATGCACATACTGATCTAGAATGGGAACCCCCTTCAGTGTGCGAAACATCATTATCAAATTCAAAATAGAACTTTTTACATGCAAATTTCTCCAAATGAGCCAGTTTCCTATCAACAGTGGAATTATCTTTATCAGATTCAAGAAAAATAACATCTATGGAAAGAATGAACTTCTTATTTTCTTTATCATACAACCTGCATTCTTTGGAAGTATTAGAATAAGCCAAAAATATACATTTGCGACTTCTTGCTCCTAATTTATTTTGTTGTTGCTTAGGAATCAAAGCATAGCATTTTGATCCAAAAATTGTGAAATGTTGAACAATTGGGAGTCTATCATACCAAAGGTCTTAAGGATAATGTTGTTAACAACAGAAGAAGGACACTAATTTCTAATATAAGCTGCACAAAGAATTGCTTCTCCCCAGAACATTAACTTCACATTCTTAAAAGACATCATAGATCTAATCATATTTAGCAAAGTTTTATTCATATGTTTTGAAACACCATTCTATTATGGATTATAAGATATTTATGATTGTGAATTATTGAGGGGGGGTGAATCAGTGATTCAAATTCTTTCTTTTTTCTCAACTTAATCTTCTTCTTATGCAGTTAATGGTTTATGTTTGTTATTGTTATAAAATTATATATTACAGAGCAATGGCACACATAAAACGTTGCAGAAACATGAACATAGAAAGCACATAAAACAAGAGAGACACAAATATACGTGGTTCACCCAATTTGGGCTATGTCCACAGAGAAACAACCAATCCTTCCTTTATATTATACAACAAAATGATACAACCTACAACAAATCTGCTTTAAGTTCCTCTTCGCTCTCACACAATCTCCTCTCTCTTTCTCGCTCAGAATACACATATGTTCAGACTCAATCAAATTCACTCATATATAATGAGGGGTTTCTTTCTAGGGAAAAAACCCTAAATTAAACATGATTTTTACCGTCATATTATCCATCTAATGAACGGCCCAGATTGACTACGAAATTACAATATTTTACAAGGCAATTTAACATCATTTTTTAGCTTCAGGGGCGCTTCCCCCGAACCCCTGCCGGGGGGGGGGGCTCATAAAAATCATTGTCACCCCCCCCCCCCCCCCCCCCCCGACCCCCCTAACAAATATCAAACGGTCAATGTTGCTACCCCATTACGAACTGGGTTCCAATGTGACGATACCTATGAATAAAGAAGATAATCAAGATCCACACCCAACAGTGCTCAATTATTATTGAATTCCTTTTGCAGGTTTCCAAGAGAGAAGTTTGCATATTTATTTATCAAGAATTCAAAACATTCAAACAACATGGAAGAATAGACACATGAAGATACCAGATATAAGTGGAAACCTCGAAGGGATAAAACCACGAATTTTAGGTTGAAAGTTATGTGAAGGCAAGCTGCTACTCCTTATTACATCAGATTTTGGTAGGCTCCAACCTACAAGAGGTTCCTACCTCAAAGGAAGCTCCAACTGCCACAAGTTTTTTGCAGGCTACAACCCACAAGAGGCTCCTACCTTAACGGCCTACAACCTGTTCCTTTTCAATCTACAACATAGAAGGGGACATAAATCTATCAATCACAACATCATGTTACAAATATTGGTTACCTCATTTACAGTTCTGTTGTCAAGTCTACCGCTGCACTGCTTCTCCTTTTCACTTTGCATCTCTTTCCTTGTTGTTCATCCAATTTCTTATGCAGATTGTTCTTCTACAAAAATTATCATTTCCATTACACATTAAATGTTTTATAAGCAAACCATATGGGTTGTTTGTATTCTTTGCAGGAATATGAAATGAAGCATTTTCTCTTGGACTTACAAAAATTTCTCATCCACTTGTCCCTTCATTTTTAGTTCTAAAAGAAATTTTGTAATATAAAATAGAGCTGAAATAAAACGACACAACTAGTAATGATTACAAGAGACAAATAATATTTGTATCATACATTTTTCTATTAATAAAAGCATATATTTTTCCAGTTTGTGTCTCAATGTTTTGTGTTCTATTTGACAATGTTTAGCCTTCACATTGATTATCATAGCCTTTGCACTTCACATCACTTTCAACCTTCTTCAGTTCAATCCATCTATCATTCACCATAAATTATCATTTGAGCAACATTCTCGCTCATCATATGCATACAACAACATAAGCCAACATCATCAGCTCATCAACATCCCAAGATCAACATTCTGATTCACATAGTTGCTCCTTTATTGCTACTCATTTGCCATCAATGACAACAATGCCAACAATCTCCCCCTTTGGCATTGGTGGAAACACATTCGTCCTCCCCCTTTCATCTAGAAAGATATTTCTAATTGTTTCCCGTAACCTCTGCTTACCTCCCACTTTGACACCAATGGATGTCTTTTAGCCCTCCAATCCACTTTTATCCATTTTCTGTTATTAAGGTACTGAAAAATAATAATAATAATAATAATAATAATAATAATAAAATACAAAAAAAAAACAAAAAACAAAACAAAACAAAACAAAACAAAAACAAAAACAAACACAAAAAAAAAAAAAACAAACAAACAAAAACAAAAACAAAAAAAACAAAACAAAAAACAAAAAACAAAACAAAACAAAACAAAACAAAAACAAAAACAAAAAAACAAAAAAAGCAAAAACAAAAACAAAACAAATAAAAAAAAACAAACAAAAAACAAAAAAGTCCTCAATGTAGTTGTCATCATTGCATAAATTCTCTACAACCTGTAATGTCTTGTTCTGCATAAACAATGTTGATACTATGATTAAATAAATTTGACTCCAGATGGCTTATTAGGGCTGCTCCAAATTGAATATTGCTCCAAAATAAATGTTGCTCCATATGACATATAAACATTGCTCCAAATACGCTCCATGATGAAGGTTTCTCCATAATGAACTCTTAGGGAATAAACATGTTAGGGAACAAAACCCTAATTCATAAAACTATGCCTGAGAATGTATTAAAAACACTGCCAATGCATCAATTTCCAATGTTGTTTAATGTATTAATCTCCAAGGCTTCCCAAATTTGCAGCATTACATAGTGTTTAAAGTATTAATAACACATAATAAATGCATAAACTAAGAGGCAATAATCAATGACATTAACAAAGTCTGACAACAAGCTTTGCTTCCATTTTCCTCCAACAAATAACTTCTATCCCTTTCATTTCTATCTCATCATGTGCCAAGGCAGGAGAGCAGTGTTATATCATATGGTTGTCCACTATTTATCCATGGGGCTTCAAAACAATTCCCAATGAATTAACATTATATCGCTCATAGTATTATAAAAATGCCCCAAATAATCCATAACCATTTAAACAATAAAGTTGCACTGCTCCATATAATTCTGCTTGGAGAGCTATGCTCCACACCATGTGATAAGCTCCAGACCATCTACTATGCTCTATGAATAATAACTTGCTCCAAATAAATGGAAGTGATCAATTTCATCGCCATAGAAGTGGCTGATTTCTCATTGTTTTATGACCAGAGATTATTATTAAAAGGGTCGGTCCATTTCTATGAGGAATCCAAACTTTTAGTTTGTAGTGTGATTTAGCCTTGAGTTTGTATTGTGATTTTTAGAAGTTTCTCTTCCATTTCAGATTGACTTTACTATGCTCAGAACTAATATCTGTCATCCCTTAAGGAGGTCATTTTTCTCAAAAGGAGAGATATTTGATATTGATTTACATTCAGCTTCATATGTGGGTTTATATTGGGTTGAGTTCATGAACTAGTGTTGTAACAACTTATCAATAAGGCTGAATTATGGCAAACCTCAAGTCTGGTTTCTCTTATCAGTTGGCAAATTTCTCATTGGAGCAAATAGAGTATGTTGAGTTGCAAATACATTGGAGCATTGGGCATTGATCAAATAATAATATATATTTGGAGCAACTAATAGGATATACCAATACGTTGGGCTGCATGAGGTAGTAGAAATATTTGAGCATCTTATCATGTTAAAAATCTATTTGGAAAATTTGAGTCTTCTAGTTCTGGAAACCAACCACACTCAGAGATGTGGTGTCAAATGCTTATAGTCTATGAATCATGTATGGTTGGATCTTGCTTATCTCTTGGTAAATATATGATATGATAAGTCATCAGGGTAACATACGATAGACAAGGAGGCTAGAATGGTCGCTCTGTTGGATTGTGGTTGAGAACACAATTTTCACATATATAATCTTTAAGAGATCTAAGAGATGATTACTTAATCCTATAGATCATTGAATTTTTTAACAGAATATTATGTGATATAACTGTGCTTCTTGATAGGTCGATCGAAAGTCGAGGAAGACACATGAATTAGTGAGGAAAAACAGTTAATAATGTTCAATATGGAAATGTTGCGAGAAACTACAGAAAATTTTCATGACGATAACAAATTGAGTGAGGAAAGATTTGGTCATATATACAAGGTAATTTAAGCCATAAAACCTTCTATTTGAATTCATTGCAAAAATACAAAACACTTGGTAATATTGTCATGTTTTGATAGATATATTCATTAAAGTTTACCTTCATATCTTGTAGTGTTTGTTTCATCCACAACACTTGTGTGCAATAGGCTGCAGCTACTGTGTATTTAGTTTCCGTGGTAGATAGAGAAATTGATGATTGTTTCTTTCTTAGCCATGCCACCAAAGACTCTCTTAAGTATAATGCACCACCACTTGTACGTTTTATGTCATTCACATAGCTCACCAAATTTGCATCTGTGTATGTTGTTAGTGTAAAGTCCTTACCTTTCGGATACCATAGTCCATAGCTTATAGTCCCTTTCAAGTACCTGAATATCCTTTTTGTTGCTAAAAATTGGCTTTGTTTGGGTGTTGATTGATACCTTGCTACTAATCTGACCACCAACATTCTATCTAGTCGAGAAGTTTTTCGGTATAACAGACTTCCTATCATAGATCTGTAAAGTTTTTTATCCACATTAGGTGATTCATCATCTGCACATATCTTACATCCAGTAGTCATGGGGGTTGAGATAGGTTTACAATCTTCCATTTGGAATATTTTCAACATATCTCTTAGGTATTTCTCTTGAGAAATGAATGTGCCTCCAGGATTTTGTAGGATTTGGAGCCCTAGGTAGAAGGTAAGTTCTCCAATCATAGACATTTCGAACTCGGTCTTCATCTCTTTAGAAAACCATTCTACTAGATGATATTTATTACTGCCAAACATAATATCATCTACATACAAAACTATAATCAGTAATTTATCTCCATCATCCTTTATATACAGATTACTATCAATGCCTCCTCTCTTGAAACCCCTTTTTTCAAGGTACTTGTCCAGTCTAGAGTACCACGCACGTGGTGCTTGTTTAAGACCATATAGTACTTTCCTTAACCTATAGACATAGTTAGGCTTATTTGACATGAAAAACCTTCAGGTTGTTCCATATAGACTTCTTCCTCAAGATCACCATTTAGGAAGGTAGACTTCACGTCCATTTGGTACATCTTGAAATCATTGTAGCATGCAGAGGCCAAAAACATCTTGATTGTCTCTAGTCTCATGATTGGTGCAAAATTCTTGTCATAATCAATACCCTCCACTTGTGAGTAACCCTAACACACTAGTCTGGCTTTGTTTCTCATAACTTAACCCTATTCGTCTTATTTTTGAATACCCATTATGTCCCAATGATGTTCTTTCTGGTAGGTCTTGGTGTTAGTTTGCAAGTCTTGTTCTTCTCAATTTGATCTAACTCCTTGTTCATATAATCTATCCAAATTTTATTTTTACTTTCCTCTTCAAAGTTCTTTGGATCTATCTATGAAAACATCACTATATGAGCTTGCTCAAATTTTTCTACTAGTTTCCTCCTTGTTTGTCCTCCATCACTTTAATATCCAATAATCTAATTCTCAGGATGATTCTTTTGAGTATGCCTTAGGGCCCTTTTGAATAAGTCTTTGTATCTTCTAATTCTTCATCTTGTACTTCATTCTCTTTACTAATATGATGATGATGGTCTCAAGGATTGATAAAACATGTGCTCTTGTTTTTATTGGGAGACTCTCAGTCAACCTTAACATCTATGCATTCCACAATATTATGCAATCTTTTATTATAACCTCTTTATCCCTTACTTTTTGATGAATATCCCAAAAATATTCCTTCATCAGATTGAGCATCAAAGTTTCCTAGTTTTTCATCATTATTTTTTCTATGAAATTTACTCCTAAATAATTTAAAATGCTTGATTGATGCCCATTCCCCATGCCACAGTTCATAGGGTGTCTTATCACAATTTGGTCTGAGATGTGCCTTATTGAGAATATGTGCTGATGTATGCACCACTTCTGCCCAATAGTTTGGAGCAATGTTTCTTTCTTGCATCATGGCTTTGGCTATTTGTTGAACGTATATATTTTGTCTCTTCATGACCCCATTCTGATGAGGTGTCTCTGCAAAAGTATGTTGTTGTTTTATCCCAAATTCATTACATAGGTATGCAAACTCATTTGATGTAAGTTTAGCTCCTTTTTCTGACCTTATGCACTTTATCTTGCACCCCGTTTGATTTTTTTCCAATGCCTTAAATGTTTTAAATTTATTAAAATCTTCTGACTTATTTTTAATACATGCCACATGATTCAATCTCGAATATCCATTGATTACCAGCATGAAATATTGTTTTCCCCCTGGTGCTTCTGTTCTGGAAGGCCCGCACAAATCCATATGAATTAGCTATAAAGGCTTACCACTTGATAGTTTATCTTTGACTTTGAATGATGTTCGTGTTTGTTTACCCATTTGACATGACTTGCAGATAGTATTTTGAGGCTTCTTTATTGTTGGTAGATCTCTGACTGCTCCCTTTTTGTTGAGTTTGATGATGTGATCAAAGTTTAGATGCCCCAATATCCTATGCCATAGCCAGGATTCATCTTATTTGCTGATATAACATTCCTCACTCTCTTCTTTCAAGATATATACATTATTCTCAGTTTGAACTCCTTTAGCTGGAACCTTCCCTGTAGATGTTGACCTGATTTCGTAGTCTTGAGTTCTAAAGAGAACATCACACCCTTTTTCACACATCTGACTTACACTCAATAAGTTATTTTTTAGACCATCTACAAATAGTACATCTTGAGGCTTTCCTCTTCCGTTGTTCAGACTGATTGTACCTTTTCCTCTAATTCTTCCTGCTTCATCATTACCGAATGTGACATTTCTAGTTTTATTTTCATTCAAGGAAACAAACTTGATTTTATCTCTTGTCATATGTCTAGAGCAACCACTGTCCACATACCATTTATTGTTTTGATCTTGAGCATACATAACTAGATCACACTTATCAAGTTTCTTTTCTTCTACCTTATTTCTCCATTGCATGCATCCATTTGTTATATAAATGTTCTGAGATGTTAATCTATTTTCTTCAAGTTGACATTCATAAGAATTTTGCCCAAAGTTGTGACAATAGAAACATTCAGTGATATCAAGGAGAGGAGAAAATTCATTTTTGACTAGATTCGTGTTTGTTTTAATGTTTGTGAATCCATTATTTCTCATCTTAAAATTTCCCAAATCAATTCTTTTGACATAAGCTCTACAATTTATGGTTTTATCTCCAATTTTTTTACAGCAGTAACAATATCCATAAAAAACAAATTGTACCTAGTAATGGATGTTGTTTGAGAATCTAACCATCTTGACATTTGGTAATCATGTCTCCTAAAGAAGTGTGGTTTTCGATATGTTGTTGTTTGATTGTCCATTTCTTTTTCCTTCTGTACTGTACTGATAATGTTCCTTTGCATTTGTTCACTTGATGTTGAAGTGTTGCTCAATTTTTTTTTCTTATATTGATCTGAGTTGTCATCCTCTCCCTAGAAGATTTTACAAAGGTGATTGTCCTTTTATCATCTGCCTTAGATTTATTGGATTCTCCTTCATAGCTCAACCTAGTCTTTATGAGTGGAGACCTCTGAGCATTTAATATTACATCTAGTTTTTTAGACCCTTTTATCTGTTGAATATTCATGTTTAGTTCATTTTTAGGCTTCTCTAGATTTTTCTTTAAACACACCACCTCTTCCTCTGATCTTTCACACTCTTGTTTTTTCTCTTTTATTTTCTTCATTAAAATGTCTTCCACCTTCTTTGCTTCTTCAAGTTAAACTTTCAACTTGATAATGTCTTCTAAATTTTATTCTTCCTTTACATATTTCAATAGGATCTCTTTCTACTTTTTATTCTTTAATTTAATCCTTTCTATTTCATCTAGAGAACTTATTAACAGGCACTGATTAACTCCCCATCAAGGTCTACCTCACCTTCCTCTTCTTCTTCATATTCCTAGCAATACTTTTCAAGTTCTTCCAAATCCATCAGCATGACTTCGCTAGTTCCATCTTCACTAGAGGATTCATTTAAACTTTCAGATCCACTGTTATCTTCCTGAGCATAGAAATTTTTTCTTTTGAATTGTCTCTCTTCCTACATTTTGTTAGACTTGTTCTTCTCCTTCCCTTTAGGTTAATTTTCCTCTTTCTTAAAAGGGAATTTAGATGCATAGTTTCCCACTCTTCCACAGTTAAAACACTTAAATGGAATTTTTCATTTGTAGTTACCTATGCCTTTCTTCAACCTTCTAACAATTTTTTTTTCTCCTTCATCAAAATTTGAGCATGACCGCTCCTTTTCTTCTATGGGCTTGTCTTCCTTGAAAGAAACCTCTCTACTAGTTGCCTTCCCTTTTGGAATTCTCATCTCATATTTTATCAAAGAGCCACATATTTTATTTCTGTACAAACTCTCAAAGTTTGTTGTTTCTTCTATAGATGGAACCTTAGGATTGAATTTAGAAGGTAATGACCTCAAAATTTTCTGAACTATTACACTTTCATTGATTGTTTCTCCTAGACCCAACATGATATTTACAACTTCATCAACTCTTAAAAAGAATTTATCTATATCTTCACCTTCATTCATTTTTAATGTCTCAAATTGCGTTCTATACACTTGTAATTTGGCCATCTTCACCTTTTTATCTCCTTCATGAATATTTTCTAATTTAACCCAAATATCTTTAGTTGTCTCACAATGCATTACTTTGATAAATTTAGACTCACATAGACCACTCAGAAGTGAATTCATAGCTTTTGTATTAGCTATAAAATTCATTTTCGCATCTTTTTCACTAGTTGTTTCCTTTGGTTCTTTATACCACATCATCACAACAGCTCAAACTTCTATTCCTAAAGACATTAAATATGCCTTCATTCTTACTTTCCAGAAGTCATAGTTTGAACTAGTAAATAGAGGGGCCTGATTTATCTAGTATCCTTATTGACTAGCCATTTTAATGACTTAGGACCTCCTTCCAGTTGTTAGACTGCTACTAAAAGAACCAACATCTGATACCAATTGATATTTATGATTGGCAATTAATGGGAGGGCGGGTGAATTAGTAATTCAAATTATTTATTTTTTCTCAACTTAATCTTCTTCTTATGCAATTAATGGTTTATGTTTGTACTCAATTATTATTGAATTCCTTTTGTAGGTGTCAAGGACAAGGAAAATTTTAAGGATGGAAAATTTTCTTGAAGTTTAAAAACATTGGCGAATCTCATTAATCCTTAATATGCAAACTATAAAATGTTTATTGATATATTTGTAAAATTATTCAATTTTATAATGATTTTATATATAGTCTCTATATAATGTTGGTGATTTTTAAGGTGAAATAATTTTATATTCGAAAATTCAAAAAATTCACACAACATGCAAGAATAAACACATGAAGACACCATATATAAGTGGAAACCCCGAAGGGAGAAAACCATGAATTTTAGGCTAAAAGTGATGTGAAGGAAATATGCTACTCTTTATTACATCATATTTTTGTAGGCTCCAACCTACAAGAGGCTCCTACCTCAAAGGAAGCTCCAACTCCCACAAGTTTTGTGCAAGCTACAACCCACAGGAGGCTCCTACCTCAACAAGCTACAACCTATTCCTTTTCAAGATACAACATAGAAGGGGACATAAATCTCTCAATCATAACATCATGTTACAAATGTTGGTTACCTCTGTTGTCAAGTCTACCACTGCATTTCTTCTCCTTTTCACTTTGCATCTCTTTCCTTGTTGCTCATCCACTTTCTTATGCAGATTGTTTTTCTTCAAAAAGTCCCATTTCCATTCCACATTGTATGTTTTATAAGAAAGCCATATGGGTTGTTTGTATTCTTTGCAGGAATATGAAATGAAGCATTGTCTCTTGGACTTCCAAAAACTGCTCATACACTTGTCCCTTCATTTTCAGTTCTGAAAGAAATTTTGTAATATAAAATAGAGCTGAAATAAAACAGCTCAACTAGTAATGATTACAAGAGACAAATCAGATTTGTATCATACATTTTTCTATTAATAAAAGCATATATTTTTCCAACTTGTGTTTCAATATTTTGTGTTCCATTTGACAATGTTTAGCCTTCACATTGATTATCATAGCCTTTTCACTTCACATCACTTTCATCCTTCTTTAGTTCAAGCCATCTAGCATTCAACATAAATCAGTCTTTGAGCAACATTCTCGCTCATCATATGCATACAACAACATAAGCCAACATCATTCGCTCATCAACATCCCAATCTCAACATTATGATTCACATAGCTGCTCATTTGTTGCTGCTCCTTTGCCATCCATGACAACAATGCCAACATTATAAGGTATGGTAGTTTGATGTTTGATTCCATTGTCCTTCAAATATTATTCAAATTCATGAGAAGTATACTGGCCACCATTATCAGTTCTAAGAATGCCTATATTCTATTAAGTTTCATTTTTAATCATCAAATGAAAATTTTTAAAATCTTCAAACACTTATGACTTATCCTTCAACAAATACACCCAACACATTCTCGAGTTATCATCAATAAATTTCATCACATATTTATTTCCCTTTGCAGTTCAAACATAAATAGGTCCACATAAATCTGAATGGATGAGACCTAATTTTCGTGAAGATTTGAAAGAAGAAATATGAAAAGGTTGTTTACAATGTTTTCCCAAAATACAAGAATCATAAGGTGTAATGTTTCTTGGAACTATAGCAAGACCATTAATACCATGATTTTTCATAATTGTTATGTTTCCATAATTGATGTGACCAAATTGAGCATGTCACAACAAGCTGGGAGAGATGATACCACTTCAATGCGCCAAAAGAGTAGGACTTTCACGAGAATTAGTAGATGAATTATTATTTAATTTTAAAAGTGTACCTTCTTCCACACCGGTCATAATAACTGCATGATTAGATGCTCTTCTTATCTCGATGATGTCATCAAATATATGAATATAATTCCTTTGCTGCTGAATATGGATAAGAGACATCAAATTTTGCTGAAACTGTGGAACATAAAGTACATCATGTAAAACATAATTTGCAAGATTTAGTATCTTCAAATGAATAGGCCCAATGCTAGGTGGTTTAATTCGAGAATTGTTAGCAAAGCAAACAATGCCATCAATATTATCACTGAAAGTTTAAAAAAAAATCGCCTAAATGTCATATGACAAGTGGATCCTAAATCCAAAATACAACTATCTTACCATGAAGAAAATGCAATGTTGAAAATATCATTAATATTAAAATTACATTGAGCAACAATGTAATGTGCAGACTCTCATGATTTTCCCTTATCTGATGATGGCTGATCTTTCTTTTCATTCAATTTTTCTCAACTTTCATTGACTTTCTCTCAAGGGATTTTACAATTAGTAGCAGTATGACCAATTTTACCACATCTAAAGCATTTGATAGTTGTTATATCATTAAAATTCATTTTTTGCCAATTATTTTGTTGTTTGTCTCCCTGATTATTCCCCCCCACCTCTATAATTTCTCCTACCACGACTTATACTACTTTTATGACCTCTAGAAGTTTCAGCATGAGACTTCTGATCCTTTTGTGCAAGGCACAAGGTTTCCACATTAGAGTTAGGTGGAGCCTCTTTCTTCCCAAAGCCTTTTTCTCTCTCAGCTATTTTGTTTGCAATTTTATCAAATGTAATGTCTTTTAGATGCCCACTAGCTTGGAGAGATTCCAAATAGTGTGAATAGACAAGGTGAAGGACTTTTATAAAAGGTGTAAGTTGTAAATCTACTTCAATTCTAGTGGCTTTTATATCATGAAAAATGGCTTTTATTTCAGAGGCACTCTTCAATGGATCATTATCTTTCATCTCCAAATTGAACAACTTCAAAAAAAATTGAATAATTTCAATTTTTGAGTGTGAATCATACAGTTCTTTCAACTTCTTTAATGTTTCGAATGTAGTATCACAAGAAACAATATATTAGATTACCTCTTTTGTCATCGATGCAGTCATTAATGCATATGCCTTGTTTTGTTTTGTGTCCCAAATTGCACAATGCTTCTCATTATCAAGTGGCTCCGGTGCAATTTCTTTTCCATTTTTATTTGTTCTACCTTGACAAACTTCCCATAAATCGTTAAAAACAAGGGCACTTTTAAGCATTCTAAACCACTCTTGATAATTTTCCTTTCCACTAAGGACAACTCCAACTATGGAGATTATTCAAGTCGTAATTGTTTTGCAGCCAAATAAATTCTTCAAACAAATCCTTTTACAATTTTCAAATATGTGAAGTAGTCCCCTAAAATAAAATATAAATCCATTTCTCCTTTTGTTATAGATAAAATTTGGCTTAATGATTTTATGGTGGGCTCTAAGAATAATCCAATAGAGAACTTCCACTTTCACCTCTTATTTCAAATCAAATCAAACTTGGAATATTTCCACCACTTTTAACTCCAAGTTAATTAATTTGAGAATTAGCCAAATTTACTTTTATTTTCTCATTTCACCTTTCTTTAACTAATTTTTTTTTAATATAATTGATAAAAGAAATGAGAAATATTTTCTTTAATCACAATTTGATATAGTTTCCATTCACTTGATACTCACCAAGTTTTTCTCCTAGTAGCTTTCACATTTCTATGATTCTTTCTATGTTCACTTTCACCTATCTGGCTCTACTTCTTTCTCTGTTCAGTTTCACCTTTCTCGCTTTGCCTCTTTCTCTATTCACTTTGACCTTTCTGGCTTTGCTTACTACAACTGTACACTTTCACAGATGTTGTTTTTGGAAGTCTGTAAACTTTCACAGGTGTTGTTTCTGGAAGTAATATAAAATATATAGTAAATGTATTCACCTTAATCGTGGTCTCATTTTCTGGAAAATGTCTCCATATTCATTTATTTTTAACAAATCCTTGTCAAAAAATTTTGTAAATCTTTTTTAAGTTTCACTTTCATACACCTTGAAGAATTCTCTATTTTCTAGTAATATGTGGATTAAATTAAAATGCCAAATATGGAAGAAAAAAAAAAATCCACTAAAAATAATTAATAATTCACTTCCAAAAAAATGCTTCAACTAATATTCAATGTTATTTATTCACTGTCGATTGTGTCAACACTAAGAGTTACTAGTGGGTAATCACTTTTACCTTGGTTGCTTTTAAGTTGGTTTCCAACACTCCAACCGTCTTTATTTCATTCCTTTGCAAGAAATGTGCTCCTTAAAATGTATTTTATGAAACTTGTACATTATTCTCTCCATAAAATTGAAACCAACGCCTCCTTAAAAACAAACTCAATAGGCATGGAGTTTATAAACAACTTAGTGGGGGCTTTGATACCACTATACAAGCCTAAATAAGCTCCACAATGAAAGAGCATAGTATTAATGATAAAATCACTTATTTATGCATGTGCAATCTAGGTACAAGACAATTTTGTCTCGATAAATTATTAGCTGTAAAAAATGGAATATGAAACTAATTACATATTGTACAAAAAACAATCTCGAAGGATTAGTTAACATACCTCACCTATATTTTCTCACTATATACCTCACCTAAATTTTCTTTTTACAAGTAAAACATGCCTAATGTATCTCTCTATATTTGAAGGGTTGTGAGAAAGCCAATATAGGATCCATGAATGCAAAACTTAAGGAATTTCACTTGGATATTTGCTAAAGAGTTTGAAAGCTATTCATCTATAATGATCCAATTCACATGTTGTCAATGGACATAATGACCATTAAAATGAGAATAGATAAATTAATGACAAAGAATTTGAAACTTGTCCTCCAACTCTAGCTCCCTTACTTGATGATGATATTAGCTAAAATCCCTTTAAAGGCACAAAATATTTGAGTTTTCCCTTGTAAAATTTCAACCTTTATGGCACAATATGTGCTTTCTCGCTAGCAGTGACAGTTGAGGGTATGTCCAAAAAAACCAATCATGAATGCTTTATCATGCCTATAATACAATGTTTCCTGATGTAATTCATTTATATGGTTGCTTTAAAAAATCATTCCCAACGGATAGGAACATTCAATAAGTAAGAAACTGACAAAAATCAAAAAACAAAATGGGTCATTTTGTGAAGGAAATGTTACAACAACATCCACAACATAAAATAAATGCATTGACATATAAATATGAAAAGAAAACCAATATATAAAATTTATAAGATGTCTAGTGCTACATCACACATAACAGTCTTGAATCCTGAGTGGCTAAACATGCATTATGTTTTGGTTGAGTCTGTCAATAACCTCCCTTCTTGGTGCTAATTCTTCAACCCAACCAACATCAAAATTTATGGCCCTATTTTCTGGCTCGAGTTTGGGCTTCCTTGCCCCAAATTTGTAATCAAAATCAATATTTAATGTCCAAATATTCCAGAAATCTTCCCCATCAAATTCAACTTCATTTAGGCATCAAACTTAGTTTCTCTAAATAGTTTTAACTATTATAAAATATACTCAATTCTCACTCATGGGTATTATTGTATCCCTTCTCATTACAAGCCCTCAATATCCTCCAACACTTGGTAAAGTGTGTCCACTCACCCTCTGTTGCATCATTATATTCTAGTCGAGGGAAAACCTATGTTTTTCTGAGCTCTAACAAGGGATTTCCTGGGTCAACATTCAAAACTCTAGATGGGTACTAGTTTTACTAACCTCTAACCATTTCCTATTGCCCAATCCATCCTCGTGTTTCCATAACTTTGGGACCTATTTTATTAGCTGCCCAACTCCCTCAATTAACTACTTTGTGGGGGAGTGGAGAAGATAAGAATTTTCAAATTTAAACTTTGGCACTATTCGTTTTTTGTCTATGGCTATGTTTTTAATAAATTAGGTAATTTCCCAACCCCCTCGTTGATTCCCACTCATGGTATAATGGTTCATACCGATGCTCCACTCTTCCATTAGTTTTTCAGTGGTTTTCATTACATAATGAAATATTTTACACAATTAAATATTTGTCCATAACAATTCCTAAATTCACTAGAACATAAATGTTGCAATTGCAATGACACTAAGTCATAATTTAAGATTGCAAAATGGGAGAAAATGAGGCATTAAAAAGGCATTGCATGAACTAAATTAATACATAAAGTGGGAGCTATAGCCTTTGTAGGGACATATAAAATCTAAAGGATGGGAGTTACCATTTAGTCATTTTTCTAGTTTTAAAAAGGCCAAACTATGTTCTTGTAGCTAGTTGACTTTTTCAAAAAGTATAGACCTTCATGTAGGTGGGACTTTCACTTACATAATGTATAAGTGAGGAGATATTCTTCACTTTCACAATATTCAAGAAAACATATAAATATTATCAACTATCATGCAGAAAACATGAAATATTTATCTCACCATGTTTGGAGTTGTTAAGGTGTTTCCTTTTATAGAAGAAGTCGATGTCAATTACTTATAAATGTTAATCAATTCCCATCAATCAATATGTACACAACTTTGTTAATCAACTAAATTGTTAATTCATTGATGACATGATGTTTGGTTACATTTATAATATGTTTGATTGCTTTTTTCAAGGGAAAATACTCCATAATTTTATTTATATAAAACAAAATTACATTTCCATATGCCTCAAGGTATTCAAAACTAAATGTGTTGTAGCCAGATGGAGCAACAACTCTGCATACCTTCCTTATATGTCAATAAGGTATATTGATAGTTGTTCCTTGACTTTAAAGAACATTAATTACATATTTTAAAATAAGTATACTAGCTTCAAAAAAATGCAATATTGATTAGCCAACCCATGATTCTTTCCTATTATCAATTCAAGTTAATTACAATGGATATGATTGTTTTCAAATAATTGGACACAACTAGAAAAGAAAATAGGCAAGAGATTAGATGTAAGATGAAATAACTATTATGAATATTTGTTAGCTAAACTAGTAGGTGGGGCCTCTGAATTAAGAATCGCACAAAGGGAAACTGACCGCACTTATGTTAAATTCTTGGAAACCATTTGTTTAAATATGACAAAAAACAACTTGGACATATACTTAGTTCCATTAAACCTGTGTTCATAGTTCACAAGAAAAATTAATCTGCCTTACCAATAATTATGAAAAAAGTCCTTGTCAACTTATTATTCCAAAAATACAAAATTTATTCATATTGCAAGCCCAGGAACATGTAGCTTTTATTATAATATAATTTTTATATTAATAATTTAGAAAACAGAGTATATACTTTTGTAAATTTTAATAAAATCAGATAAATTTGTAATTAAAATATTTATCTGATATAACTGATTATAACATTTAAAATAAATTATTATTATTACTAATTTTACTATAAATAAAATAAATAAATAATATTTATTTTATTTTAATTGTGGTAGATAGCAGATTGCAAATCAATCTTGTTAATTAAAATTGTACAAATACCGACTATTGCCACTTACCAATTATAATACTGACTATTGTCGCTTATTAATTATTTTCATATCAAATTTGATAGATAATTTCTATTTCACCTTTCATTTATACTGAATATAATTGCAACGAAAGGCATTTTATTATGAGGTTCATCCTCATGACACTATAGTATATTTTTCATTCTAAAAGGAATATACCAAATCGATGGTGGTCATGTCATCAAGGATAATGGACGCTCGGATTAACCCTGCCAACTCGCCCAATCAAATATACAATGCAAATTCCACAAGCTGACTTTCCCTTTGTGAAACTTTGGGGCGTCGAATTTCTTCTTTCTGGTTGATTTTCAGGTATCTTCCATTGTGCTTCTTTCATTATCCAAGGATTGTGAATGGACTTAGTTATTGCCCATTCAATAGTTGAACTGCTCATTTCTCTACCTGCTACAAAAATGTCCTGCACAGATTCATCGGTCACAACAAATTGAGACGACAAAAGTTTTTAAAATCCATGTGACACTAACTAACTTTAAGTAGCTTTCAATAGTGAAGGAGTATAGTTACATATAGAAAGGGGATAATGTCTTTCTTGGTGAAATTTTCTCCTCTCTCGCTTCTGTAATCTAGTAAAATGTCCAGAAAGTATTTTGCCTTGCCACTATTATGCTCTGTCCTGCCCTCCTTTCTCCTTTCAATTCTAGCCTCTATCGATCTATCCAACAACCCATAAACAATGCGCATGTATTTAGTTACCTCATGGCCTGAGGGTCCAAAACTCAAAGAAAAGGAAATTAGTTAACCACGCTAGGGTTTCCCCCGATTACCATCAACTTGACAAATATTTCTATGAATTTTTCAGCGACCTGAGAGTCCTGCTTGAACATGTTTTGAGAAAAAATCAAGTTTCCCAACAGATTCAGAGTTGTAACATACACAGTTCACTCGATATTCACATTCTTTCCCTGGAAAACAATCATATGCCCCTCTCATCGGAGGTTTCTAATAAGAGAATTAACATGGGAGTTGTGATATTTTTCACTTCTGATATGGCACATAGCTCTTGGTGCTCGACCCCAGCTTTGTGCCTTTGGTTCTTTGAGTCTTAGCGACCTATTTATGCCCCAAAACCATATAAATCATGACTTTTTAAATTTATACAACAACGACCCATAGGAGGTGACAAGTGGCAGATGTTAACAAGTATTGGAGAAATGGATATCACAAATTTTAACAATGGAAATAATATAAAACTTGCAATGTAAAGAAGTCCCGATGAGGAGTGGACGTGATATCAACATTAAACCATTGTTTATATGCTCATCAAATCCAGAGGAATATTAGAAATTAGAGGTTTAAGATATCAAAGGTTTTATGATTGTTACCATATAAAAAGTTTTGATGTAAGGGGCAGATGCAATGTTCCGATTAGACCATCGTTAATATGTATATCGGGTCTAGATATTGGGGCTTGGCAAATATCAAAAGTCAGAGGGGGAGGCACATTGGAATATAGGTCATGGATATATTATCGTAGACAGGAGCAGGTGGTTATACCGCTATCAGATATCAAAGGGATATGTTGTATCGACATATCGGCGGGATTGGAATATCGCTATCGGATATCAGAGGGAGCGTTGTCAGAGTTTTTTAAATGTGTCTCGAAAGGAAACCTCTGATATGCACTACCTCCAATATGTGGGAGCGAAAACAGTGATGTGGAATGTGGGTCCTATGACAACCACTTTATTATATAGTTCCAGAAGTTATATGGCCACTTAATATATTCATTTTATTATTGAAAAGAGCCACTTTATGGATTAGACTTTGAATATTGGGGATTTCAAATGAATTCCTCTGATATCAAAGCTCTGATATTAGATTTGATATATGCATTCTTTTCATTAGGCCTTTCTCTACTTTTATCAATAAGACAATTTATAATATAAAAGCCACTTTGTAATATAAGACTTGGTCTTGGTCTCAGGGGCTATGTAATGAATTAAATATATCTATATATATATATACACACAAAGAGCTTTAACTTATAAAATAGAGAGATAATATACATTTTAATAGGCCAAGACAGTAAAAAATATCCAAATTTCGATTAGGCGCCATTTACAAACCAAACAACCAAAGGATATAAAAAATGTTATGATAGGAAAATAGGAGTAGATTGAACTCATTGAAGCAATCTAAATTCTCAAAATTAGATAGTAATATGACTATTCATTAAATCAAAGGGTCCCCAGAGTGATAATTAAGTGAACAATGGGGGGGTTGTGATTTTACCACAACACGACACATTATGCATATCGCAACTTTTTAAAGGTTGTCACCTTAAGAAGTTTCGATGTTGCGATGCGTCGATATCCCTGATGCTCCAATAGTGCGGCCATCGATATGCAACACCTACAATATGTGATTGTTACCAACATCCTCAACCTCCGATATGCCGGCCTCTGATACGACAACATCACTCGATGTGGCACCTCATGAGTGGTGACACATTGATCCAAGATATTTTGCTTATAGATGTATTAAATAATTACATGCATAAATTGTAGCTTAAACATAGAAATTTAATGTGCACATTATTGGCTTGTGTTATATTCTTTCCACGACTAGCCCACATAGTTAACTGGGGGGTTAGAGGGGGGGCAGAGCCCCCCCTTCATTGCACTGATTGCGTAGCAGGGGGGTCACAGGGGGTTTGAGGGAAATTTTGGTTTTGGAACATATGTTAGGTTGGGCGGACCCACCTATGGTTTTGTGCATGATTTTCACACATGTTTTTGGACGCGATAGTTTTCGGTCCATGGTTTTGGACGCGATAATTTTTGGTCCATGGTATTAGATGTTTTGGCATGTATAAATATGTATTATAACATTGAAACGAAAATAATGAAAAATCAAGTTGGTAGTCCCGGTTTTGGGATCCAGGGGAAAATCTCTGTGTATATGTGTTTTATGTGTTATTCTCTCACATTGTTTATTTTCTGTGTTTTAGAATTCGTATGCAGGTAATTTCTGTATGGGGTTAAAACCTACATTTGGTATCATAGTTGTTTTGGCTTCAAGGGGATGCCTTTGTTGCTGAGGGGTTTCGCTCGGGCCTGTGGTAGACCCTATTCAATGGGAGATCTGCGAGATCGATTCTTGTGGTGAAAGAAGATGGTGAGCAGTGGAAAGATAGAGATCGAGAAATTTAATGGTCAGAGTTTTGAGTTGTGGAAACTCAAGATGGAGGACCTGTTTTTGGATAAAGATCAGTGGATTGCGACAGATTTGGGCACTAAACCAACAGGAGTGTCTGATGAAGAATGGAAGAAGTTGGATTGGAAGACAAAGATCACAATACGATTATGTGTCTCAAATTCAGTATTGCTGAATGTATCAGGGGAAGCTACGGTGAAGGCTTTGTGGGAAAGCTAGGGACTTTGTACCAATCTAAGTCTCTGGTGAATAAACTGTTCCTGCAGAAAAAGCTTTATAACTTGAGGATGAAAGATGGAGACTCGGTGACAGAGCATCTAAATCCATTTAATATTGTCCTAAGTCAGTTAGCATCTGTTGATATTAAAATTTCAGATGAAGATTAGTGCATTAGTTTATTGTGTTCTCTACCAGATTCGTGGGATAGTCTAGTTATTGTAATAGGTAGCAATGCAACTACCTTGAAGTTTGATGAAATAGTCTCATCCTTGCTGACAGAGGAGATGAGACGGAAAAATGTGGAGAGCCAGAATGGTGATGCCTTGTTTGTATGAGGACGGTCCCACAACATAAACAAAAATAAGTCATCGAGTGGGAGATCTAAATCTAGATGGAGATCTAAATCTCCAGGAAAACCTGTAAAGGTGGTGTGCTGGAAATGTGGAAAGGGAGGGCACTACAAAAGGGACTGTAAATCTAAAGCTCCTGATAAAGGAAAGGGATCTGATGTGCTCCTTCTGCAAAGGCGAAACCACCTCAGATGAAGGTGGGGATGTGTACTTGGCTTCTTCAAGTACACATGTAGATCATGATGCATGGTTGATTGACTCAGGTACATCCTTTCACTTCACTCCCCATAGAGAGTGGTTCTACGAGTATGAGAAATACGATGGTGGTGATGTCTTCTCAGGGGATGATAGGAAGGTTAGAATCATTGGTCATGGACAAGTAATGTTGAAGTTGCAAGGTGGAAGGGTTAGAACACTTACGGGTGTTTTGTATATTCCTGCATTAGCCAAAAACCTGATTTCTATAAGCAAGTTGGATGATGTAGGTGTAAAAACAGTGTTTGAGAAGAATACCTGCAAGATGGTTCGGAGAGCATTGATATTGATGCGGGTAGTTCGGATTGGAACTCTGTACAAGCTGCAAGGTAGCACGGTTGTTGATGGGTGCAACAGTTCGGTGGTTCTTGAAAGTGGAGCAGAAAATCTAGTGGTCTCTAGAGAGAAGACCATGCTATGGCATCAAAGGCTTGGACATATTGTAGAGAAGGGCCTTCGAATACTTCATTGTAAAGGTATGGTAGAAGGTATGAGTAATAGCTCTCTGGATTTTGATTTCTGTGAAAATTGTGTATATGAGAAGCAGAATCGGGTAAGTTTTCCCTCTGGTGGTAAGAGGGTGAAACAGATATTAGAGCTTGTGCACAGTGATGTGTTTGGACCTGTGAAGGTTCCATCACTGGGTAAGTCTGTGTACTATGTATCATTTATAGATGACTTCTTAAGGAATACATGGATATATTTCCTTAAGAAGAAACCTGAAGTCTTTGACAGGTTTAAAGAATTTAAGGCTCTGGCCGAAAACCAGACAGAGAAGAAGATAAAGGTGCTCAGGATAGATAACGGTGGAGAGTTTTGCAGTAAGGAACTTGAAGAATTCTGTAAGAAGTGTGGTATAGCACGATAGAAGACTACTCCATGTGCACCTCAACAAAATGGAGTTGCAGAAAGAATGAACAAGACATTTATGGAAAGGGCAAGAAGCATGCTCAATGGTGACGGGTTAGGATAGGAATTCTGGGTAGAGGCGGTGGAGATAGCATGTTACCTAGTCAATAGATCACCTTCATCAGCGTTGGAGGATAAGACTCCACAAGAGGTATGGACTGGTAAGAAACCCTCTCTTTCACATCTAAGGGTATTTGGATGTGATGCATATGTACATGTTCCAAAGGAGAAACAAACAAATTTGGAAGGTAAATCTAAAAAGTGCATATTTATTGGGTATAAGGATGGTTTAAAGGGTTATAAGCTTTGGAACCCAGTAACAAGGAAGGTTTTGTACAGGTGAGATGTGGTGTTCAGAGAGGTGAAAGATGTTATTAAACATGAAGTCCAACCAAAGGAAACTAAGAAGATAGAGTTTGATCTAAAGGAGGAAGAATCAGATTCTACAACAGAGGAGGAATCAGAAGATGAAGAGCCACAAAATCTGGGTGTGAGAAGATCAGTTCGAGAAAGAAGGCAGCTAAAAAGGTGTATTCCATCTGCTTTCTGTTCAAATTTTGCTTTATCTATTACTAATGATGATCCCAGAACTGTGAAGGAAGCAATAGATTCAAAGGATGGAAAACTCCAGAAAGAGGCCATGGTTGATGAAATGACATCTTTGCACAAAAATGAGGCTTCGGATCTGGTGGAGTTGCCAGTTGGAAGGAAACCCATTGGCAGCAAATGGGTGTTCAAGAAGAAGACAAATGCATAAGGAAAGGGGGACAAATACAAAGCTCGGTTGGTAGCAAAAGGTTATTCCCAGGTGTTGCGAATTGATTTTGGTGATATTTTTTCTCGTTTTGCCAAGGTAACTTCTATTAGATTACTTTTATCTGTTGCTACTACTTTTGATTTTGAGGTAGAAAAAATGGATGTGAAGACAACATTTCTTCACGGGGATCTGGAAGAGCTAATCTATATGAAGCAACCTAAAGGCTTTGCGATGAAGGGTAAGAAAGAACTGATATGAAAGTTAAAGAAGTCTCTGTATGGGTTATAACAGTCACTAAGGATGTGGTATCAGAAATTTTATACATTTATATGGGGACTTGGCTTCACCAAAAGAAAAGCAGACCACTGTGTGTATTTTAAATTAATTGGTGACCGTGTTATTTATTTGGTCTTGTATGTGGATGATATGTAGCTGGTTGAAAATGACAAAGAAATTATCCAAGATTTGAAGACCCATTTGTCCTCCAAATTCGACATGAAAGATATTGGTGCTACAAACTATATTTTGGGCATGGAAATTAAAAGAGATCGAACAAAGAGGAAGCTCTGGTTAAACCAGAGGAAGTATGTCGAGAAAATATTGCAGAGGTTTGATATACTGGATAGTAAACTGGTGAAGGTTCCTATTCCTGTAGGTGTAAATTTATTTGTTGAACAGTGTCCCAAGACACAAGAAGAGGAAGAGGACATGTCTCGTGTTCCATATGCAAGTGTAGTCGGTAGCCTGATGTATGCGATGGTCTGTACTAGACCAAACATTGCACATGCAGTGGGAGTATTGAGCAGGTTTATGTCAAAACCAAGGAAGGATTACTGGACAGCAGTGAAGCAGGTTTTTCAGGTATTTGCATGGCACTATTGATTATGGTTTGTGCTACCAAGGAAGACCAGGATTGGACGGAGTGTTGGATATTCGTGGCTTTGTTGATGCATACTGGGCTGGAGATCTGGATCAGAGAAGATCTACAAGTGGGTATGTGTTTAACCTATTTAGAGCTGCAATCAGTTGGATGAGTAAGAAACAATATGTAGTGGCACTATCAACTACAGAGGCAGAATACATGGCAGCCACTCATGCAAGCAAGGAAGCAGTTTGGTTGCAGAGATTGTGTTCAAGTATGGGGTTAGTACAGGGAGATATAAGGATAGACTGTGACAGCCAAAGTGCAATATTCTTAGCAAAGAACCCAACATATCATTCAAACAAAGAACGTTGATGTTCAGTATCACTTTGTGAGGGATATGATAGAAGACAAAAAGGTGTTGCTGGTAAAGGTGGACACTTTGAAGAATACTGCAGATGCATTGACAAAATCTGTGAGCTCTGATAATTTCTCTTGGTGTAGAGAAACAACGGGCGTTGCAGGACTAGATAAATGATTAAACTCTCTTGTGGCTCCTATGGAAAGAAAACAACAAGTGGGAGAATGTTGGGTTGTGTTATATTCTTTCCACGACTAGCCCACGTAGTTAACTCTGGGGTTAGAGGGGGGCTGGAGCCCCCCCTTCGTTGCGTCGATTGCGTAGTGGGGGGGTCACAAGGGGTTTGAGGGGTGCAGGTAACCCCACTCTATGGGGTTCGAGGTAGCGCCCCAGAAAATTTTGGTTTTGGAACGTATGTTAGGTTGGGCAGACCCACCTATGGTTTTGTGCATGATTTTCCCACATATTTTTGGACACGTTGGTTTTCAGTCCATGATTTTGGATGCGATGGTTTTCGGTCCATGGTATTGGATGCTTTGGCATGTATAAATATGTATTATAACATTGAAAGGAAAATAATGAAAAATCAAGCTGGTAGTCCCGGTTTTGGGATCCAAGGGAAAATCTCTGTGTATATGTGTTTTATGTGTTATTCTCTCGCATTGTTTATTGTCTATGTTTTAGAATTCGTATGCAGGTAATTTCTGTACGGGGTTAACTCCTACACACATGAGAGAAGAGGAGAAACACATAAAAGCATGAAATAAGACAAGAGACTTGATAATGGGGTTTGTTTGATTTGGACTACATCTTTGGGCCCTGCTCAATCAATGGAGAGGCCTTCATTCATTAAGTGGCATGAGAAAGAAGAGTACAATCATCATTTACAAAAAGGAGTCTTGTACCTCCATTCTGAAAAATGGCCCAAAAAATGTAGAACTCTGTTGGAGAAATGGACAGCACCATTGAGTTTGTGGCATCGAGAAATGTTGAAATCATATAAAATTTGTTGAAATCTAACAAAGTGAAAATCTGGCCCCATGGAGAAATTGTTCAGATCATGATTTCGCCCCCTCTGTCTACACTACTCATGGTTCTGCCGCCTGCAAATTAACCTGGGTCGAACTGCATTCGCGCTCCTCCTCCCCAGCGCACTGTACCAAAAGGTTTATTTAATGTTTTGATGGGTGGACTTAACAATAAGTCAGTTTGGTGTAATGGAAAAATTTAGAAATTAGTTGAGGAGGGGTCGGGCTATCAAATCCTGCCCCTTCCATTTTAACACCATATATTAACTTGTTTTATCATTGGGGTGGTGGGTCCACTATTCTAGTGGCCCGCACCCCTTTTTCCCCATCGTCCATTTGTGGTAGTGGATAGGTGGAGGGACGACAGGTTTGACAACTCACACCCCCCACTATGTTAAGTGTTGTCCATTGTGTGTTTCCCGGGGTGGCGGGGTCATGGCTGCCTGCCCCATTAATATTTAATTATAAATATATATAAAAAAAAATTAATAATCACCACCCTCTTTGGGTTTTCCCAGAACCTAGGCGTTAGAAGACAAATTAACGGACCCACAAATTCGCTTGGAAAATAGGGCAGACTCCGATGCTGTATTCTTGCCAAATTGCGCCCTCCTTAACCCTGCCACATGGTTAAGGCAACCAACAACTTTAACTGATTCTATCTTCTTCATACAGACTCAGATTAGAGTGTCATTCGCACCATTGGAATCAGGGCGACAAGTACTTCGATCTGATTTCAAGTTAATTGACTTTCTACAACTTTAAATTTTGAGCCTTTTCCATGCCACTGGTGTCTGGAGATCCACCTAAATCAATCCTCCCCATTGAGGAGCTTTTGGACTGCCAAAATCTTTTATCAGTCAATTGGAAAGTGAAGGAATTGTTCCCTCACTCTTTCTTTTTCCAACCATTTTGCCTTGCTAGGGTGCATCCCCTTGAAACCAACTCGAAGGTATTCCACATCTCCCCGTCGTGACGTTCTGGATCTTCTGTGAAGGATGATATCTTCAGGAAACTCATCGAGATACTCTGGTGCAAAGTCATCAACTATAGGAACTGTTCCCACCTCTTCGGTGTCCATACTAAATGGTGGCTCATGCAGCTTTAAGTTTTCCACATTCACTATGGAGTACATTTGCATATATGTCGGCAAATCGAGATGAAAGGCATTGTTTCCAATCTTATCCAAGATGGTGAATGGACCATATTGGATTGGTCGTAACTTCTTCCCTTATCCCTTCATCATGTCCTTGTTGATATGGAACTACACTTTTTTGCCCACTTGAAATTGATGGTCGACTTGGTGTTTGTCATGTCGAGCCCTGTACCAGGCTTGACTTTTCTCCAACTGCTCTTGTACTACTTGGTGAATCAACTAGATCCGCTGAATGAACCGTTGCACTATTTCCCTGTCATCATGTCCACTGGAGTCATCTTCCCTTCCAAAGACCATATCAAAAGGATCTTTTGGTAGGTAGACAAAACATGTCTCAAATGGTGAACGATGTGTAGATGAGTGCACTGCTCAATTGTAGGAATGTTGCACATATGGAAGATGCTCATCAAAAAACTTAGGATGTTTCCCACAATAGCCTCGCAACAAGTGTACCACAGTGTGGTTGACAACCTCTGTATGCCCGTTAGTCTGTGGATGAAATGTCGTGCTTCTCTTCAACTTGGTGTCCATCATCTTCCACAAGTTGGTCCAAAACTCTCCGAGAAAGCGAGAGTCCCGATCTGACACAATCAATGTGGGCAACCCAAAATGGACCCAAACATGTTGAAAGAAAAGATAAGTAGTATTATCTGCAGTGATTTTCTTTTTACAAGGCATTAAAATACACATCTTACTAAAATGGTCAACGACGAAATACAAATAGTCATGACTTTTTCTAGACAAAGGCAAACCTCCTACAAAATCAATCGACACACTTTCCCATGGACGACTCGGAATAAGGAGTGGTGTGTAGAGCCTGAGATTTCTATTAGAGGGATTTGAAATAGAACACATCACACATCCCTTTACATAGCGAGCCACAATGTTGTTCATATGAGGCCAAGAAAAAATATCTTTGTACATGACACAAAGTTTTTTCAACACCAAAATGGCCAGACACAAGGGAGGTGTGGGCCTCCTGGATTACATGTACCCTTTCTCCTGTGGGTATGCACAATTTACCAAGGTGATACAATAATTTCCCCTACAAGTGATAGTTGTCCACCTGTGAACCATGTGTTATTTTTGCATAAATCTCCTTAAAGTCATCATCGTTATCATATTGTTCAGCATAACCTTCAAAAGATAATGAAGCATTATGCAAAATAACAGAAGCAGAAATAGGAGGGCGAGATAGCATATAGGCCACTTTGTTTCTAGTGCCCTTCTTATACTTTATTACCAGATGAAACTGCTGAAGAAAACCCATCCACCTAAAATGACGAGAATGTTGCAACTTGATTTGTGACTGGAGATACTACAAGGGCTAATGATCCGTATGGATGATGGTCTCCTTGTCGATCAGGTAGTGTTTCCACTTTTTCACACTTTGGACCAAGGCATATAACTCCTTGTCATAAGTGGGATATGTTGGAATTATGATGCATGTGTTGTACTTGATGGCAACCCTCTCATAGAAGATCATCTCACTTGTATACATTCAGATGAATCTACAGAAGAAATATCAGATGTGACAGAGTGCATGGGTTACCGGACAGCACAAAAGGGATCATATGACAGTTCACAAGTAAGCTTTGCCATCAAGTCCAAAGGGGGAGATTGTTGGCATTATGGCTAAAGTGTTGTCCTTGATGGCAACCCATTTAGGTGATAGATCACAGTACTTCAAGTCAGCAGCAGAGATTGATGATCAGCTATCAAATATTGAAGAAAATAAGGGGTACGCAGGTACACCTTAAAGAAGGTGCGTACACGCAGGCTGGTGTTACATAAAGTGCGTACATACCCGCAGTTATCCCGTTCAGGAGGTGCGTACCCCCAGTTCACTTACTTCAAGGCAGAGAAAAGCACACGTGGGGTTTCTTATGTTTAACCCTTGGTATTTAGCCGACGGTATTGTGTTATTATGGTTTTGGCTCGTGGTATTGATCCATGATTTGAGGAAGAGCTTGCCTATATAAAGCAAAGGAGATCATTTGGCTTAAGCATGCTTTTGGGGTTGAACATCTTATGGGAGCTAGATCTGAAATACTATGATCTCTTGGGAGTAATGTCTAGATCTAAATAAGGCGAATCTACTGATGGGTTGAGATCTCTTCGGCGCATGATCAGATCTGTAGATCTGACAGTCTGGGTTATTCTTGAAGTCTTGAAATTATCTATACCCGCAGGTACGCAAGTGCAGTGAAAGAAAAGCGCGGAGATACGCAGGCGCAGAAGCGCTGCAGGTGCGAGGTCCGCGGCGCCACAGAAGGCGCAGCTGCGAAGGTACGCGGAGCCACAGAAGGCGCAGCTGTGGAGGTCACAGAAGGCGCAGCTGCGGAGGTGCGCGGGCCACAGAAGGCGCAGCTACGGAGGTGCGCGGCGCCACAGAAGGCGCAGCTGCGGAGGTGCGCGGTGCCACAGAAGGCGCAGCTGCGGAGGTGCGCGGCGCCACAGAAGGCGCAGTGCGGAGGTGCGCGGCGCCACAGAAGGCGCAGGTGCGGAGGTCCGCGGCGCCACAGAAGAACAGTGCGTACTTGTACGCAGGCATTACATGGGTGAAGCTGCGTACTTCTCTTGAAATATATTTAGCTGTCCATGTTTATCATTGCTGTGTTCTGGGTTTTGAAGTGATGTCTGGCTTCTGATATTATGACAGTATTCTGAGAAGTGATAGAGTATGTTTCAGTTTTGATAGATGAATGGATCGGGTTCATAATGACTTATCTTCATGTGATCTGATGGACTAGATCTGGTTGATGACTCACTTGTATATGTATGGATCTAGTGCTTGGATGATTTAGAACCTTGTTTATGTTATTGTTGGGTCCAGTATGAAAATTGGATGAAATGTGGCCTTTCAGATTATGTGTTGTGCTTCAATGTATCCAATCTGAAAATTGATGAAACGTGGTACCTAGAAGAGAGACGATTGTAGGTCAGCACCTACGTACTAGTATCTAAGCTAGTACAAGAGCTAAAGGAAATCTTTGGAGCATTGTAGTAGGTAGCAGCCTGCGTACTAGTAAATGGATCGGCTAGTACAAGAGCAAAGGGGGTTGTAGCTCCCATACTGGTATAAGACTGCACCAGTACAAACATTGTAAAAGGATTTTCTTATTAAGAAGAAGATTGAGATGACTTGCAGCAGGTGGTTTTCTCCCGCATTGGGTTTCCACCTTATATCATGGTGTTCATGTGTGTGCCTTATGTGTGATGATCTATTCCGTGTTACTGCATCTGTTAACTGATAATATGATTGAAGATCAATTAACTTAATCATAAAAAGTTGTGGAAGTAGCATATATGAATCTGATTATGGAAATGGAAAATGTTTTATTAATGTGGTAATACTGATTCACCCCCCCCCCTCTCAGTATTATTTCCAACAATTGGTATCAGAGCAGGTCCTTTGATAGAAGCTTGATCGCTTGAAGGAGATCCGTGGAACAATGGGAAAGAAGCTTAAGAAGAAAGCATCTAAGAAAAAGAAGTCATCTCAGAAGAACTATGACAGTGGGAGAATCGATTGGGGATTAGGCATAAGAAGCTCTTCAGATTCGGAATCAGATTCAGAATCATTATCAGGTATGAATGTGTTGTCCTCTGATGTTCCAGCTATATTTCCTTGTGAAAGAGATGGAAGTGATAGTGAAACTACTGAACTTGCTCTTATGGTTGAACAAGAAAGATATCAAATAGAGGCAGAGTTTAAAAGGCTGACAGACAAAATTAGAGATCAACAAGATCTATTGAACAAAAGGGAATGTGACTTCAAAGAAGAAGCTACCAAACTAAAGGCCCAACTAGAAGAAGGAAACAAGGTAAGAAAACTACTCAAAGACAAGGAAGACCAATATCAAAAATTGCAGCATGAAGTGACATCATTAAGAAATGAAGTCAATAAAAAGGACACAACCATCAAGAAACTCAAAGATAGATCCAGCTACTATGAAAATCTTGAAGCTACAATCCTCTCACTAAAGAGAGATCTTGAAGAATCAAAGAAGCAGAATGAAGATCTACATCAAGCAATTGAAAAACAAGACAACGAAGTCGTCAGCTTAAAATCTCAGCTGGAATGTGCCTTCCAAGTTCGTCAAATGCAGCAGGATCTAAATGAAGAACAAGAAAAGGAGATTCTCAAACTAAGGGAACAAATGGAAGAAGGAAGAAAAGCTGAAGAAGATTTGAGAAAGCAATCTCTTGAAAAGGAAGAACAGCTTCAGGTTGAGGTAAATATCTTGAAAGGTAAAATAGAAGAAAAGGATAAACTTTTACGATTTCAAGATAGCTCTAAAGTCTCGGATGATATTCTTAGTAGTCAAAGGTCTCCTGCTATAAAGACTGGTCTTGGTTTCCATGAATCTGTTGAAGGTAAATCTAGTTCACAAGGTGAGGCAAGGAATTCTAAAGAGAAATCTAAAGTGATCAATGAAGAAATGAAAGATCAATCTCATCATCAACCAAGGAAAGAGATTCCTCAAAGAAAATCCTTTACTCCTCCTATGAATAATGTTGAATGTTATGTATGTCATAATCTTGGACATGTTGCTGCTAGATGTAGAAGAAGAAGGGTTCAAGATCATTATGCAGAAAGGTCATCTCAATCAAGGTACTTTTATGGATATTGCTTTGCTTGCAATATGTTTGGTCACAAAGCTGCTGATTGTTACAGGAGGAATATGAAACATGTAAGATGTTATGCATGTGACAAGCTTGGACATATAGCTAAGGAATGCAGGAACAAAGTGTGGGCACCATATCAAAAGGAGAAAATGTCATCATCACGCTTGAAGATATGGAGGAAAAAGGAAGTACAGTCAGAAAAAGGGGGCACAGCACAACGTACAGACAAACCAGAATCAGAGGGAGCTGAAAGTACAAAACTTCAGTGTCCTGAATCTCATATGCAAACTCCATAAAGGGAAGTCGCATATATACGTGAATTGGATACTGCACAATCGCGTATATGATTGTTTGAAGAAAGGCAGTAGGGAAAGTAAAGTTGATCTATGAAGTATGATCTCTCGAGCACAAGATTAGATCTGGGCATCCGACTAACTGTGGCACACTGGTGAACTGCCAATTCGGCCCTAATCAGAAGTACGCAGGTGATTAACGGTGAAAGTGCGTGGGTACGCAGAGGAGAAACAGGAAAGCTGCGTGGGTACGCAGAGCAGAAGGAGAAGCAGTGCGTGGGTACGCGTTGCAGCAGAAGGCTCTCTGCGGGTATACGCAGGGGAGCAGAGAGTGAAGTGCGTGGCTACGCAGGGCAGATAAAGAGAAACTGCGTACCTGTCTTAAGGCATTTATTGGCTGACTCTTCTTATTAATATGCATGATCAGATCTGACAGATGGCACCAGTTTAGGGGGAGCATATGTTCTTAATGCATTATTGGCATTATGGTCCTTGATGACGATGCTTATGATTCATCTTGCTATGGTTATGAGTTGTTCACATGGTTCTTGGATCAGATTTGTGGTTGATTCTCTAATGGTGCTTGCATGGAGTCTTTATTGTTCCTGGCACATATATGGATGAGGATTGTTGACTGGATACATGTATGATTATTCAAAGTTTCATTGTTTGAGACTTGATGATGATGAGATCTTACCTATATGATGATAGGTTGTTTCGTACATATGTTGATTGATGCAGATGCTTCCTCTTGATGGCTCTTGGTTCATGTAGATCTGGATGGTTATGAATGAGTTGATGCAAAAGTACCTTGCTGTTGACAGATACTATGAAGCAGATCATACAACATTGTTGCTGATGTTTATCTTAAGTGATTGGTCTTTACTCATGATGTAATAGTGGGTCTCTATTGTAGTTATCTCTTCAGGTCATGTAACGGCCTATGTTTCCCCACTATGCCTAGGATGAATGATGTTATCATATGTAAACTTTTGATGTATCACCATTGTGATGAATGTATGTATTGAGTCTTTTGGTGATAGGAAGGTCATTTATGATATATAGAGTCATGTTCTTCTTGTAGAACATCTTTTTGCAGACCTTGCTTACAGTCAGGGGGAGCTTGAGCATGAACAACACTATATAGCAGAGCAGACATCTCAGCTTGTTCTCAGAAAGAGCATTATCAGATTGGAGCACCATGGCATATACAAAGGGGGAGTTCATTCAGAGACTTCAGCAGAACTGGTTTATAGTCAAGGAGAGCATGTTCTTAGGGGGAGCATAACCCTTTTCCCTTGATGTCAAAGGGGGAGAGTGATTTGGTGTTGTTGCCATCAAGTCCAAAGGGGGAGATTGTTGGCATTATGATGCATGTGTTGTACTTGATGGCAACCCTCTCAAAGAAGATCATCTCACTTGTATACATTCAGATGAATCTACAGAAGAAATATCAGATGTGACAGAGTGCATGGGTTACCGGACAGCACAAAAGGGATCATATGACAGTTCACAGGTAAGCTCTGCCATCAAGTCCAAAGGGGGAGATTGTTGGCATTATGGCTAAAGTGTTGTCCTTGATGGCAACCCATTTAGGTGATAGATCACAGTACTTCAATTCAGCAGCAGAGATTGATGATCAGCTATCAAATATTGAAGAAAATAAGGGGTATGTAGGTACACCTTAAAGAAGGTGTGTACACGTAGGCCGGTGTTATATAAAGTGCGTACATACCTGCAGTTATCCCGTTCAGGAGGTGTGTACCCCCAATTCACTTACTTCAAGGCAGAGAAAAGCACACTTGGGGTTTCTTATGTTTAACCCTTGGTATTTAGCCGACGGTATTGTGTTATAATGGTTTTGGCTCGTGGTATTGATCCATGATTTGAGGAAGAGCTTGCCTATATAAAGCAAAGGAGATCATTTGGCTTAAGCATGCTTTTGTGGTTGAACATCTTATGGGAGCTAGATCTGAAATACTATGATCTCTTGGGAGTAATGTCTAGATCTAAATAAGGCGAATCTACTGATGGGTTGAGATGTCTTCGGCACATGATCAGATCTGTAGATCTGACAGTCTGGGTTATTCTTGAAGTCCTGAAATTATCTATACCCGCAGGTACGCAAGTGCAGTGAAAGAAAAGTGCGGAGATATGCAGGCGCAGAAGCGCTGCAGGTGCGGAGGTCCGTGGCGCCACAGAAGGCGCAGCTGCGGAGGTACACGGCGACACAGAAGGCGCAACTGTGGAGGTACGCGGCGCCACAGAAGGCGCAGCTGCGGAGGTCACAGAAGGCGCAGCTGCGGAGGTGCGCAGCGCCACAGAAGGCGCAGCTGCGGAGGTGTGCGGCGCCACAGAAGGCGCAGCTGCGGAGGTGCGCGGCGCCACAGAAGGCGCAGCTGCGGAGGTGCGCAGCGCCACAGAAGGCACAGCTGCGGAGGTCACAGAAGGCGCAGCTGCGGAGGTGCGCAGCGCCACAGAAGGCGCAGCTGCGGAGGTGCGCGGCGCCACAGAAGGCGCAGCTGCGGAGGTGCGTGGCGCCATAGAAGGCGCAGCTGCGGAGGTGCGCAGCGCCACAGAAGGCGCAGCTGCGGAGGTCCGCGGCGCCAAAGAAGAACAGTGCGTACTTGTACGCAGGCATTACATGGGTGAAGCTGCGTACTTCTCTTGAAATATATTTAGCTGTCCATGTTTATCATTGCTGTGTTCTGGGTTTTGAAGTGATGTCTGGTTTCTGATATTATGACAGTATTCTGAGAAGTGATAGAGTATGTTTCAGTTTTTATAGATGAATGGATCGGGTTCATAATGACTTATCTTCATGTGATCTGATGGACTAGATCTGGTTGATGACTCACTTGTATATGTATGGATCTAGTGCTTGGATGATTCAGAACCTTGTTTATGTTGTTGTTGGGTCCAGAATGAAAATTGGATGAAATGTGGCCTTTCAGATTATGTGTTGTGCTTCAGTGTATCCAGTCTGAAAATTGATGAAACGTGGTACCTAGAAGAGAGAAGATTGTAGGTCAGCACCTACGTACTAGTATCTAAGCTAGTACAAGAGCTAAAGGAAATCTTTGGAGAATTGTAGTAGGTAGCAGCCTGCGTACTAGTAAATGGATCGGCTAGTACAAGAGCAAAGGGGGTTGTAGCTCCAGTACTGGTATAAGACTGCACCAGTACAAACATTGTAAAAGGATTTTCTTATTAAGAAGAAGATTGAGATGACTTGCAGCAGGTGGTTTTCTCCCGCATTGGGTTTCCACCTTATATCACGGTGTTCATGTGTGTGCCTTATGTGTGATGATCTATTCCATGTTACTGCATCTGTTAACTGATAATATGATTGAAGATCAATTAACTTAATCATAAAAAGTTGTGGAAGTAGCATATATGAATCTGATTATGGAAATGGAAAAAGTTTTATTAATGTGGTAATACTGATTGACCCCCCCTCCCTCTCAGTATTATTTCCAACAAGATATCTTATCACAATGTTGATGCCTCGAAAATCATTGCATCAACATCGGGGAAAACCACCCGGTCCGGACCTTAAAGGCAGCTCCTTTTCCATTTAGTGTGGTGGCTCCAACTGGATATAATGGGACCAGTTTCCCAATGATTGTAAATAGGATGGATAAGTGGTTGAATTTCTATTATCTAATGATAATGATGGATGATTTATTCTAAATTGTAAAATTAAAGAATAACTTAATCTATCCCGGGAAATTTCCGCTTTAGTGTAACTTTTGATGATCTTTATTTACAAACAGGCATATAGATGACTCCATTTATAAACAAAGACATTCATTCATATTATAATTGCTTTGTTCAAATAGTTGAACAAAGTAATTATTAAAACATTATTACACTATTCTTCATATATCATTGAAATAAATATGATTGAAAGAATAACATTCCTTAAACATTCAATAGTGATAAGTATAAGGACTGTTGTTAAAGCACACATATATATCCAATGATAGCAAGATTACAAAATGTTGATTCATATAAAAGAATGGAGCAAAAGCATAGATAATAGTACCATATGTTATTTGGATTACTCACGATATCAATCACATTCAGATTCCGTCTTCTAACTTAGAAATACTTTTACAAAAAAATGGTAAAGCATATCTCATCAAAGTATTCTTCATTAAAGTTCAGAATATAGGCCTAATCTTCATAAAAAATATATATCAGAAGCACAATAGTGTGATTTCTGACTCAAGTTTTATACAAAAATTGAGGACCCTTTCTAAAGACATGAAAGGTTCTATAAATACTATCTAAGCTAACTGATTATGAAATAAAAAAGCTATTAGGTGGTATAACCAAATCATGAGAATCTCCTTGAAATAGGTCTGTTTGCAGTCGATAGAATGATTCACTGTTTCGGCCGATCATCCTTTGGTTTGAGCTGGCAGATAGCAAGCATTGGTTGCAATTATGCAGGATGACTCAGAAAAGAATGCAGTTGGGCTGAATACGTAGCATCATGAATTTCGGGAATCACATAATCGATCGCATCGATTAAAAATTTGAGTGCTGCCCTTTCACTGTATGGTTTAACTAGGAAGAACCAAAAGGTGTCCCAAGTTAAACTTTGGATTCCTGCGATTAATCTCTCCTTCTTTTCCAATTCTTGATTGCATGTCTATTACAATGCCTTGGTTGATGGCAATTTACCTAGAATGCATTGTGAAATCAAATTAGACAGATAAAGAGTATCATTAATTAACTCAATTAAATTACTAGTTGTTAATCTACATCTTGAAGTTTCCCCTTCTACTTTCATCAATTATGATTGCCATTCTAGGAAAAGAATTTCCTTGTGTGATTCTAGAATTTTAGGCAGATTTGCAACTTGCCCTTCACTGGTTTCTTGCCAGGCAAGAAATTTTGTTAATGTATCATCGGCCTGTTCCAAATTCTACCTTGCATCAACTGATTTGTCAATCATTGATGAAGCAATTTCACAGAGGAGCTCGGCAAGGGAGATATTATGACATAGTAAATTTAACTTTTTAATCAACACCTTATTGATCTGGAAAGCTTCAGACTTGAACTCTGCTGGTTAAGGAAAACTTTTGAACCTTTCTATCTGTTGTGATAGTTGAGTGATTTGCTCATCTTTTGTTTTACTCATTTGTTCATTCATTGTCTTTAGCTTGGTCAATGCTAACGATAATTCCTTCTATTTCTGGACTGCACTTTGATCTATTCTCTGCTTT
The DNA here is from genome assembly GCA_031772625.1 of Pinus tabuliformis. Taxonomy (NCBI): domain Eukaryota; kingdom Viridiplantae; phylum Streptophyta; class Pinopsida; order Pinales; family Pinaceae; genus Pinus; species Pinus tabuliformis. The sequence goes on along the minus strand of CM062814.1, from coordinate 613,577,134 downwards.
TCCTTGAGCAATTGATCATTCAGTTGATTATTTACTTGCTGCTGTGTTGCTAACTGCTGCTCTAATTACTCTATTCTTTGTTGTCTTTCGGATACCTGTGCCTCCAATGAAACAATTGTCTGATCTTTTTCCTTGAGTAAATTGCTCAATTCTAATTCTTTATCCATAGTGGCTGTTGAGTAAGCCCCGGCATATTGAGAGAGTTTTGTGAGGTCTTCGGAAGGATTGAATTTTTCTTTCCATACCACATTATCCATCTCTGTTTGTGCAGGTAAAAGGGAAGATTGATCAAGTCTTCTCTTTTTCCTTTGTCTTTCTACTATAGCCCTATGCTTAGGGCTATAGAAGACATCTAAAGGTGGTATTTCTTCTATATGCAAAACAATTTCATCCGATGGATCCTTAGGAATTATCTTTATATCTTTACTCATAGGTAGGCTGTTGGTTCCTTCAGTTGGAACCATTTTTGTTGCTATCTTGTGACCCATTGTCACTTCAGGTGTGCTTAAACCCTATGAACTCTCAGGATTGCTTATAATGGAATCGAACTATTGCCATTCTTTAAGGAGCTTGGGATCAATCTGAGTATCTATATCCATGTGTTCAATGTCTCTTCCCTATTCTTTCTCTTGTTCTTTTTCCTGTGCTTTCTCCTAAGATGATGCTTTTCCTTTCTCAGGAATATTTTCTACACCAAGAGATTTGTCAATGGTTTGCTATTCAGGCTCGCTTAACTGAATTGTCGGGGTGGTGGCTAATAAGTCTAGAGGCAGAGTTTGCAACCTTTGCTCTTTAAGCCTATTAATCACTTCCAGCCCTTCATCTTGATACCTGATCCTGGCCAATGTTTTTACTTGAAATAATGATTCTACTGAGGAAAATAGGTCATCAAAGTCATCCTTCTCATGATCGAACTTTGCAAGTTTGGCTTGTTTAAGAACATTATAGACAACTTTTCTTGGATCATATTGTCTATTGCGAATTGTTGCAAGATTGAGCATTTTTATTTTTTCTATCTCCTTTTCTGCACGTTTGTAATCATGGAGAGTGTAAACACCACATCTTAAAGGAAATGTAGGCCATACCTGTTTCTTGGAATTTTTAAGGGTTTTAGATGTTGTTTCCGTTATTATCTGGTAGGCCAATTCCCGAGCTAACAGCTTATTGGGCACATACAAGGGAAGGACATGGGGTTTTGTAAGGCTACCAAAAAGCTTTATATAAGTGAATTTGTCTTCTCCGAACCAATTACTTACTGCAGTCAAGTCGATTCCTGCTTCCTCAGAAATCCTGGGGGCAGGCTTATCAAAAATAGCATAGTAGACAGGGAACATAAAACCATTGCAAATTTTGTATAAATGATCTTTGTAGTGAGCCTTCCATAATATTTGATGATAGATATGGATTGGCTTAGGGTCTTCAAGAGTCCATCTCCATTTGAGTATTGGATATTCGGAATTAAAGCAAAGAGTATCTATAATATAAGCACTGTAATAAAAAGGGGGAATGGTCCTGGTGGTTTTTTGTGAATTTGACCTGAATTCGAGAATTGTTGTGGCTAATTTATCGGACAAAATGTTTGCCCAATCCATCACATAACTGTTGATGGCTGCCTCCATCAGAGGGACCATTTCAATAGTAAACTTGGCAGAGTCATGTATTCCCCACATTCTACACATCATTGCTCTGGCATAACAGTAAGGAGAAGCTAATGAGTCCATAGAGTACTTACCTGATGATTCATGCTTGTGCTTCTTGGGAAAATGTCTCCACTGCCTAATCAGGGCTAATTCTGTCTCGTTCTCATTTGCAAATTTCTCAAAGAAATCTTTGCTGTACCACTTTTCAGGCTCTGGCAAGTGATACATTTTCCTTAGATCATCAGGTTGAAACGAGCCAAATATCCTCCCATCAATTGTGCAAAATGTTCTGTTCGAGACTGGAATTTCCTCTACCACCCATCTCACTACATCAATATATGGGAGGATTTTTTCTCGTGCTACTATTCTGTGCAAATATGAACAAGCTAAATCTTTGAGGGACGCTTCTGATTTATTACTCGAGTCAGCTGTGGCTTCTTCTGATATCTCCTCAAGATCCTCTTCTTCTATTAGATTGTAGATGTTCTCCCAGCTTGTATTTCCAATACCGAGGCACGTAGTGTCTGATATTAACCCTTTTTTGCTTGGTCCAGGATCCTTCGCTCGCTGAACTGCTGATGTAGGAGCCGCTACCGTGGATTTCTTTGATCTCTTTCCCATTTGTTTCAAATTCCTAATTTCCGTGGAGTTCTGCACAAGCGATTGGAAAAATAGTGATACAGAGAAATGTTGCTACAGAACAATATGATAATGAAAGAGTTATGTCGAAGAGTAGGTGATAATGGACTAGAGTAAGGTTGCCGCGGGTAAAATCTAAAGAAAAGATCTACCCTTAACTGCTTCATTGATTAGTCGTTTAACCTGTCAATCATGATAAAAGAAGTTTTAAATGCCCATCATGATGTTTATATGCCAAATGATTCATTCAAACGTGGTTTAGATTTCTTTGATGGATAATTAGTGATAATTCGCAAATCGGCTATCGGTAACCTGAAGGGAAAGGCTTTAATGCTTATTTTCAAACATCTCTGATCACCGAAAGGTGATATAATGCATGCAAACCTTTAAGATATATCCTTGAATGCACCTCATTAATGCATCGCAATTGGGGAATGGATTCGAGCTTTATTGCCATGTCAATGCGATTTCGCCGATAGCCGATTGCGATATGCCTTATTGCATCGGAGGATTTGAGTTTTCCTTCCATCATGTGTTGACTTGTTATTGCCAATTGCTGATGGAAATATGCTTTATCGCATGGGAGGATTCAAAAGGCTCTATTACATTGGTGCTTTGGCATTTACCTTTTCCAATATCCGATTGCGATATGCTTTTCGGATCGGAGATAATGTGTGTATCTTTGTGCATGCTTCCTTCGTTATTGTGATATGCAAGCTTGCGACCGCTTTATCGTAATAATGAAGAGTTGTATAATAGTTTAAAGCCATACATTATTTCTATTCAAAAGGCTTTTAAAATTTTCATTTACGTTAAACCTTTTAATAAGGGTTTTTCTTATGATGGGTTAATACCAATTTATTTACACATCTAAGTTTATTTTAAAAGAGACCCATTTCATATTATGATTTTGTATAAAAATTTTATGAAATGGGGGGATTGTTGTACAGCACAACAATTGGCGATTTACTGGGAGAAACAGTTATCTATGAGAACTTAATTAAAATACTTAAACTTTCTTAATCTGGAAATCTTACATGATAGAGAAAATCTAATATAACCAGGTAATCATAAATTCTAAACATGATGATAACTATTTTTGCTATTTCATTCTATTCTTAAAATTAAATACATTCTAAGTTTTAAATGAGCCTTAATTGGTTGATAATGATAAAACAAAAGACTTTTCCAACTTAGCTTTTATAATGACTCCTTTGTCATAGGTAGAGCCTCTGCTGCCAGCAAACGTTTATAGTCTCGACAGGGTTACCTTTTAACCATTGATTATTCATTATTCCATCCATTTCAGAGAATAATTAGAAAGAATGAATCCAAAAGATATGTTTCCATATTTTTTGTATTACTTTTTCCTTTTTTCCTTATTTTGTAAGATAAAAATCTATTGTCCTGGTTTGGTGGCCAGCTGTTGACAATGCCATTCACTGGTTGTAATTTAACTGAACAAGTTGGCTCATGATGAGACCCCTTGTCTTATAATTATAAGCCATTACCCTGTTTCGGTATGCAGTATTCGTAATTTTAGTTGAACTATTCCCCTATGATCATGGTAAGAAGGCTTGTAATAAGACCTCTTATCTTTTATATCAAATATATTTTAGAATTACACTCTGAGTAATTATAAACTTTGATAGATGGGATGAATAATTTTCTCCTTAAGAGAATATGGATGACAGTGTGGGAGTTGTAGATGCTAAGACTGAACCAGTCTCTGTTTTTTATTGATAACCGTTTTCAAGCTACTAAAACTTTAAAATGATTTACAGTATTTCTAAGCTTTGAGAAGATTTCACAAAAATAAAAAGGGATTTTCATAATCTAATTATACCTAATTTCCTAGAATTTTTTTTTTCCTTTAAGGCTTCCATTTCTTAAAAGTAAATATCAAAACTATTTTCTTTTGAGTAATTTTTCAATATAGCAAAGACCAATGGGAGGCTTTTGACAACTTTATTTTCCTAGGACTTTAAACAAAATAAGTTATTCACACAAATCTTGCTGAAAATTAAATATTTACAGAGGGAGAAGGGGTTACCTCCTCAATTGAATAATCTTTTCAAGATAAGGCCATTGACAGGAAGAGAATCTCTCTTTCCTGATAGATCTTGTAATATGAATGTAGAAGGGCCTATCTTCTCACTGATTTGGAATGGTCCAAGCCACATTTTCTGGAACTTAGTGTGTTTTCCTTTATCCTCATGGGCTTTGTCCCATTTCAAAACCAGATCACCAACTTGTAAATGTTTTGAGCCGGTTGAAGTTGCATCGGAAGATGACTTAATAATTTGTTGATGTTTAACATGTATAATTCGGGCTTTCTCCCTTTCTTCTTCTAATTTCAAGATCTGATCATGTCTTAGTTGAATAGAAGATGAGGGACTTTCTTCAATAAACTACACTAAATCTAGTGATGGAAGTACCAAGTTTGCTGGTATGACAACTTCCTTTCCATACAGTAGGTTAAATGGAGAAGTGCCTATGGAGGCCTTCTGTGTTATTCGGTCAGCCCATAGTGCAAATATTAAAGATTTATGCCAGTTTTTACGATTCTGTTCAATAGTTATCTTAATGATTTTGATAAGATTTTTATTGGTAGATTTTGCTAAGCCATTATCCTGAGGGTAGTAATTTGCAGAATACTTCAATTTAAATCCCCTTTTGATAGCAAACTCAAATATAGAATTTCCAGAGAAGTAAGATGCGTTATAAAAAATAAGAGCGTTTGGGACACTAAGCCTGATAATAATGAATTGATCTATGAATTTAATGATTGCTTCAGAGTTTGTTGTCTTCAGAGGAATTGCTTCAACCCACTTAGTAAAGTAATCGGTAGCTGTAAGGATATACCTATGCTGTTTGGATGAATGTGGAGTGATTTCCCCAATGATATCCAATCCCCATTGTTCAAAAGGTTGTTCAATGTTGACTGGTTGCAAAGGGAAAGCTGGCTTCCTTTGTCTTCCACTAGTGGTTTGACAACTTTGGCATTTCCTTACATATTCATGAGAATCTCTGAACAAGGTGGGCCAATAATATCCAACATGAATGATTTTGTGAGCTATTGTATCAACTCCAAAATGTCCTCCTACTGGTCCATCATGTAGCTCCTGCAAGACCTTTTGCGCTTCAGGTTTTTCTAAGCATCTTAACAAAATTGAATCATAATTTCGTCTAAATAATACATCATCTACAATTATGAAGTTTTTTGCTTTCAATCTTATGGCACATTTGTTTTCATGGGAAAGATTAGAAGGAGTATATCCATTTTTCAAATAAAAAATCAGATCTGCATATTGGGAGTCAGGATTAGAGATACTTATTTGATTGATTTCTTCAGTATCTTTGGTACTTTCAGATTCTTGAATGTTAGAAGCTCCTACTAACAACCTGCAAAAACCTTGGCCTTTGAAAATCTTTGCTGGTTTAATTTCCAAGTCATATTCTTGTAATGTTGTGACCCAATTTACTCTCTTTTCTCCTAATTCCCTTTGAACTAGTAATTGTCTTACTGCTGAAAAAGGGACTATAACTTTTGTGTGAGATTTTAAGAGAAAGGGTCTATAATGTTTAATGGCTTTGTATACAACAAAGGCTTTTTTTTCAACTTCTAAGTAATTAATTTAAGCACCTTGAAGGTTTGAACTATAAAATGATATTGGTGCTTCTAAGTTTTGATCGTTAATTTGTGTCAGCACTGCTACATAAGATGAATCAGATGCAAGGGTATATAACATGAAATGATTTGAAAAATTAGGAGTGCTTAAAGCAGGGGCATTTATGATTGATTGTTTGATAGAATCAAATGCCTCTTTTTCTGCAGGCCCCCATTTAAACATTGAATTTTTCTTGATCATGGTTTGTAATGGCAAAATAATCTGGGAGAAATCTGGAACAAATCTTTTTACAAAGTTAATTTGACCTAAAAATGACTGCATGGATTTTTTAATATGAGGGAATGGAATATCAGAAATCTCTTTGATTATATCTGGGTCAATATAAATACCATCCTTTGAAACAATGGAGCCCAAGAGCTTACCTTGATCAAGAGCGAAAAGGGACTTTTTTGGATTAAGTGAAATGCCATACCTTTTGCAGCATTGAAAGATTTGTTTCAAAGCATGCAAATGGTTTGACCTTTTCTTAGAGAATACATTAATATCATCCAAATAAACAACTATTGACCTATTGATTAGTCCTTTGAATGCTCTGTCCATCGCTCTTTGAAATGTAGCTCCAGCATTGATAAGTCCAAAAGGCATTTTTTGGTAGGCATAAGTTCCCCACTTGGTTCTGAAAGTAGTTTTGAGTCTGTCATTAGGGTGTACCAAAATTTGGTTATACCTTGAAAAACCATCTAAAAATGACATCAGTTCAGAACCTGCTACTGAATGAAGTGTTTGTTCCATAGTAGGTAAAGGGAGGTTATCCTTTTGACTTGCTTTGTTAAGATTTCTGAAATCAATACAAATTCTAATGTCACCATTTTTATTTCGTACTGAAACCATATTGGACACCCAGTTTGAATGTCTAACAGGAAAAATTATCTTAGCTTTCAAGGGTTTGTTTAATGCAGCTTTTATTTGACTCTCTAAGTTAGGATGGATTTTCCTTAACTTCTGTTGTGCTGGTTTTTGTTCAAAAAGCATTGGAATAGTATGTTGAATGATAGATGTATCATATGTTTTCAAATCATCATATTTCCAAGCAAAGACATTTTTATATTTATGTAATAATCTAATGAATGCAAATCTTTCTTCTGAAGAAAGTCCTAATCCTAAATTGATGTTTTGTGGATTATGCTCAGTACCAAGGTTTATTAATTCAAATCTCAAAGTGGAACTCTGGAGCTTTGAATTAGTAACCTATTTAAACCTGTCTTTAATGTCATAAAGATCTTCAAGCTTGACCACTGGTTTAGGTATTGAGTTTTCTTCTTGCTTTTCCTTCATTTGAATGTCATGATCACTTTCATTAATAATTTGATCATCATAGGATTTGTCAAAAGTTAAGAAATCTAGAATGTCTTCATCATGATTGAACACTTGCCAATTAGTGACATTATCAGGAATTGATGGTCTAAAAATTAACTCTACTAAGAATCTATCTGGGTTGTAATCTTCAGATGGAAGGAGTTTGGAAGCAACATTAGCTAGTAAATCTGTTGCTGCATTCTGGGACCTAGGGATGGGAGAAATATTGAATTCTAAAAATTGAGATATAAGGTTCCGTACCAAACACTGATAGTGTTTAAGGTGACTAGAAAGGCAATGAATTGTATTTCTGACTTGTTTTATAACAATTTCTTAATCACCGAACACTTTCAAATATTGAACTTTAAGACCAATTGCTTTGTAGAGTCCTTGAATCAAGACTTCATATTCATCTGTATTGTTTGTGCATTCAAATTCCAACCTGCATGATAACATGGTCTTTTCCCTCTCAGGACTAACTAAAATACATCCTGCTCCTGAACCTTCACTAGATTTTGACCCATCAAAATATAATGACCAAAACAAAGGTTTATCTACAGTTTTATTTATAGTTTCCTCGGCAATTTTAACACATCTTGATGTATCTGTTTGTGAAAAATTTTCAATTTGAGATGTGAAATTATTAACTGAGAAAGGGGATGGTTGAGTAGTAAAATTGCCAAAGAATGATTCAGATGAGTAATTCCCCAAAATGTTGTTATTGAATGCTATTGGTTGATTTTCTTGTTCGAATTCAATAACAATATGGGTCATGTGTTTCTCCCGATCAATCTTGATCTGATTTGGCTTTCCTTTATAAGGTAGCCACATATGAGACCAATCGGTGGAAATATAACCATGAAGTTTCTCAGACCAGTCTCTACTTAAAATCAAACCATAGAATTCAGGTATATCAGCAATTAAAATATCAATTCTTTGAACCACTCTTGGATCAGCTGATAACCTAATAGTAACTGAATTGATTTCTCCTAAAACCTGGACCTTAGTTCTATCCAACTGGACAATATGAATTGCAGACTTTTGGGGTTCAATGTTCAGTTTAGAACAAACTGAAGCTGGCATTATATTAGAGGAAGCCCTAGAGTCAATCAAACAGTTGTGTAGATTTCTATTATAGATCTCGTAGGTTAAGAGAAAAGGAGGAGTATGGGAATTGGATCTATCCCCGATTAAAACAGCATCAGTAGCTTCTACTCTACCAGGAGGTGGTTTACCTGACTCATTAGCAGCTTTGGACAATACGACATTCGGAAGAGGAGAAGAAGGTACAACATCTAACTCTTTAAGCAGCAATTTTTGTTGATGTTTGAGTTTACTAAGCTCAAACATAGTGATATTTGCCTTTGTTTTCTTCATGTCTTCAATAATATTGTAATCCATAGAATCCGTAACTACTAATGTCTTAGATGTTGGGTATGGATTTGAAGCTGATAGCTGATTTTGGGATGGTATCGCTGTATATTTCTTTGTAGGAACCTTTTCTTTGGTAGTAGTACCAACATTCTTTTTCTTCTGATTTGTTTGAACAGGTTCAGGAGTACTCTTACTCCTGGTAGTCACAGGGAAAGCTTCCTGTTCATTTTCTGTGTCGGAATTAGGCAAAATAAAGTCCCACATCCCATGACATTCTGCAGTTTCCTCTTCTTCAGGATCTTCAAGTGATAAAATTGTTTCTTCCTCTTCTTCCTCTTCAGGATCTAAGTCTGCATTGGATATAGTATTTGGTGGTTTTGATTCAGGTTTCTTAAAGTTTCTAAATGGACTTTTTGTTGAAGTCTCGGCTATTTGTTTCTTGATTTCTACCATTTCATTTGACATAGTCTTGAGAACTTTTTGGAGACCCTCTATATCATATGGATCTTTAGGCATTTTCTTCTTTGAATCATCTTTGAAAGAGACTTTCTTGGATTTTTTGTCTTCAAAAGCAGCTTTCTTTTCTAAAGCAATAATGTGTTTCTCTATAGCAAGTGCCTCTTTCATGTTTTTATCTAGAGTTGGTTTTACAGCTCTATCTACAAAAATAGCTATATTTGAACGTAAAGCCGTTATATACCATTCGCTTCTGATTTGCTCACTTGGTTTAAAGGCAGTTGGAATCTTATTCAAGAGTTTATTAAACCGTGAATTGAACTTCTTTATAGGTTCTTTAGATTCTATCCTAAGATTCGAGAGATCATTGATTAATGTTGCTAGAGATCTATCATCACCATATTTAGTCAAGAATTGTTCTTGAAAAATGTTCCAACTTGTAATGGATCTTGAGAGCAAGGAAAAATACCAAGACCTAGCTGATCCTTGTAAGGTATAAGGGAAAATCCTAACAACAACATCTTCCTCTGTCACTCCTTTTAAGTTAACTGCCAACATGAAGTTGTTAATATGCTTATCAGCTTGTATTCCTGCATCTGGATTAAATTTCGGAAACCATTTTTCAGGATGTGCTGGCAATGGATGTAATTATGCAAGCATCGTGACTGCACCAGGATTATTCCTTGGATTCTGAGCCATTGTAGAACTAATAGTAGATGATATTGCCGATGAAATTCCAGATGTTTGGGAAGGAGATGATATTGAGGTTTGAGGTGGTTGGGATGTTGAAGTTGCAGATCCCCGTTGGACAACAATGTGTAATGGAGGAGTGGATGGCTAACTTCGCACTGGAGAAGATGAAATGGAGGATGATGATGAGAAAGTCACTATCAGATCCTTCAGTTGTTTTTCTTGCCCTTTTCCTTTTCGGTAAAGGCAACTCAGTAGGTTCAATACCAAGTTTTCCGCTCTGAAGTCTGGTGAGATGATGAGGTGGAATGAATTGCGAAGTGTCACTGCCTTGAGATACCTCATATTTCTGTGGTGATATCGAAAAGCCTTGAATTTTATTGATAAGAGACTGTACTTCAGGAGACTCGAGAGTTAATCGTTCTAGGGTATGTTGGGGTTGAGCAGTGGTAGTAGTCTCCTCTTCTTCTCGTTTGAAGACTGGGGTTCCAGCATTCAAAGGAGAGGTCGGAGGTGAAGTGGAGGGAGATTTACTCTCATAATGGGTTGTAGGTTTGGGTTTGCTTGCCATTCACAGTTCATGCCCTCTTTCTAGTGTAAAAAATGTTGATGCCTTGAAAATCGCTGCATCAACATCGGGGAAAACCACCCGGTCCGGACCTTAAAGGCAGCTCCTTTTCCGTTTGGTGTGGTGGCTCCGACTGGATATAATGGGACCAGTTTCCCAATGATTTGTAAATAGGATGGATAAGTGGTTGAATTTCTATTATCTAATGATAATGATGGATGATTTATTCTAAATTGCAAAATTAAAGAACAACTTAATCTATCCCGGGAAATTTCCGCTTTAGTGTAACTTTTGATGATCTTTATTTACAAATAGGCATATAGATGACTCCATTGATAAACAAAGACATTCATTCATATTATAATTGCTTTGTTCAAATAGTTGAACAAAGTAATTATTAAAACATTATTACACTATTCTTCATATATCATTGACATAAATATGATTGAAAGAATAACATTCCTTAAACATTCAATAGTGATAACTATAAGGACTACTGTTAAGACACACATATATATCCAATGATAGTAAGATTAAAAAAGTGACGATTCATATAAAAGAATGGAGAAAAAGCATATATAATAGTACCATATGTTATTTGGATCACTCCCGATATCAATCGCATTCAGATTCCGTCTTCTAACTTAGAAATACTTTTACAAAAAAACAGTAGTGCATATCTCATCAAAGTATTCTTCATTAAAGTTCAGAATATAGGCCCAGTGTTCATAAAAAATATATATCAGAAGCACAATAGTTTGACTTCGGATTCAAGTTTTATACAAAAATTGAGGACCCTTTGTAGAGACATGAAAGGGTCTATAAATACTATCTAAGCTCACTGATTATGAAATAAAAAAGCTATTAGGTGGTATAACCAAATCATGAGAATCTCCTTGAAATAGGCATGTTAGCATTCGGTAGAATGATTCACTGTTTTGGTCGATTATCCTTTGGTTTGAGATGGCAGATAGCAAGCATTGGTTGCAATTCTGCAGGATGACTCAGACGAGAATGCAGTTGGGCTGAATACGTAGCATCATGAATTTTGGGAATCATATAACCGATCGCATCGGTTAAACATTTGAGTGCTGCCCTTTGATTGTATGGTTTAACTAGGAAGAACCAAAAGGTGTCCCAAGTTAAACTTTGGATGCCTACGATTAATCTCTCCTTCTTTTCCAATTCTTGATTGCATGTATGTTCCAATGCCTTGGCTGATAGAAATTTACCTGGAGTGCACTTTGAAATCAAATTAGACAAATAAAGAGTATCATTAATTAAATCAATTAAATTATCGGTTGCTGATCTACACCTTGAAGTTTCCCTTTCTACTTTCATCAATTGTGATTGCCATTCTAGGAAAAGAATTTCCTTGTGCAATTTTAGAATTTTAGGTAGATTTGCAGCTTTCCCTTCACTGGTTTCTTCCCAGGCAAGAAAGTTTGTTAATGTCTCATCGGCCTGTTCCAAATTCTGCCTTGCATCAACTGATTTGTCAATCATTGATGAAGCAATTTCACAGAGGGGCTCAGCAAGAGAAATATTATGACATAGTAAATTTAATTGTTTAATCAACACCTTATTGATCTGGAGAGCTTCAGACTTGAACTCTGCTAGTTGAGGAAAACTTTTGAACCTTTCTATCTGTTGTGATAGTTGAGCGATTTGCTCATCTTTTGTTTTACTCATTTGTTCATTCATTGTCTTTAGCTTGGTCAATGCTAACGATAATTCCTTCTCTTTCTGTACTACACTCTAATCTATTCTATGCTTTTCCTTGAGCAATTGCTCATTCAGTTGGTTATTTACTTGCTGTTGTGTTGCTAACTGCTGCTCTAATTGCTCTATTCTCTGCTGTCTTTCGGATACCTGTGCCTCCAATGAAACAATTGTCTGATCTTTTTCCTTGAGTAAATTGCTCACTTCTGATGCTTTATCCATAGTGGCTGCTGAGTAAGCCCTGGCATATTGAGAGAGTTTTGTGAGGTCCTCAAAAGGATTGAATTCTCCTTTCCATACCACATTAGCCATCTCTGTTTGTGTAGGTAAAATAGAAGATTGATCAAGTCTTCTCTTTTTCCTTTGTTTTTTTACTACAGCCCTATGCTTAGGGCTATAGAACACATCTAAAGGTGGTATTTCTTCTATATGCAAAACAATTTCATCTGATGGATCCTTAGGAATTATCTCTATATCTTTACTCATAGGTAGGAAGCTAGTTCCTTCAGTTGGAACTGTTTTTGTTGCTGTCTTGTGACCCATTGTCACTTCAGGCATGCTGAAACCCTGTGAACTCTCAGGATTTCTTATAATGGAATCGAACTGTTGCCATTCTTTAAGGAGCTTGGGATCAATCTGAGTATCTATATCCATGTGTTCAATGTCTCTTCCCTGTTCTTTCTCCTGTTCTTTTTCCTGTGCTTTCTCCTGAGCTGGTGCTTTTCCTTTCTCAGGAATATTTTCTACAGCAGGAGATTTGTCAACGGTTTGTTGTTCAGGCTCGCTTGACTCAATTGATGGGGTGGTGGCTAATAAGTCTAGAGGCAGAGTTTGCAACCTCTTCTCTCTAAGCCTATTAAACACTTCCAACCCTTCATCTTGATACCTGATCATGGCCAATGTTTTTACTTGAAATAATGATTCTGCTGAGGAAAATAAGTCATCAAAGTCATCCTTCTCATGATCAAACTTTGCAAGTTTGGCTTGTTCAAGAACATTATAGACAACTTTACTTGGATCATATTGTCTATTGGGAATTGTTGCAAGATTGAGAATTTTTATTTTTTCTGTCTCCTTTTTTTCATGTTTGTAATCATGGAGAGTGTAAACACCGCATCTTAAAGGAAATGTGGGCCATACTTGTTTCTTGGAATTTTTAAGGGTTTTGGATGTTCCTTCCATTGTTATCTGGTAAGCCAATTCCTGAGCTAACAGTTTATCGGACACATACAGGGGAAGGACATGGGGTTTTGTAAGGCTACCAAAAAGCCTTATATAAGTGAATTTGTCTTCTTCAAACTAATTACCTACTGCAGTCAAGTCGATTCCTGCTTCCTCGGAAATCCTGGGGGTAGGCTTATCAAAAATAGCATAGTAGACAAGCAACATAAAACCATTGCAAATTTTGTACAAATGATCTTTGTAGTGAGCCTTCCATAATATTTGATGATAGATATGGATTGGCTTAGGGTCTTCGGGAGTCCATCTCCATCTGAGTATCGAATATTCGGAATTAAAGCAAAGAGTATCCATATAATAAGCACTGTAATAAAAAGGGGGAATGGTCCTGGTGGTTTTTAGTGAATTTGACCTGAATTCGAGAATTGTTGTGGCTAATTTATCCAAAAAAATGTTTTCCCAATCCATCACATAACTGTTGATGGCTGCCTCCATCAGAGGGACCATTTCAATAGTAAACTTGGTAGAGTCATGTATTCCCCACATTCTACACATCATTGCTCCGGCATAACAGTAAGGAGAAGCTAATGAGTCCACAGAGTACTTACCTGATGATTCATGCTTGTGCTTCTCGGGAAAATGTCTCCACTTCCTAATCGGGGTTGATTCTGTCTCGTTCTCATTTGCAAATTTCTCAAGGAAGGCTTTGTTGTACCGCTTTTCAGGCTCAGGAAAGTGATACATTTTCCTTAGATCATCAAGTTGAAACGAGCCAAATATCCTCCCGTCAATTGTGCAAAATTTTATGTTTGAGACTGGAATTTCCTCTACCACCTATCTCACTACGTTAGTATATGGGAGGATTTTTTCTCGTGCTGCTATTCTGTGCAAATATGAACAAGCTAAATCTTTGAGGGACGCTTCTGATTTGTTACTCGAGTCAGCTGTGGCTTCTTCTGATATCTCCTTAGGATCCTCTACTTCTATTAGATTGTAGATGCTCTCCCAGCTTGTATTTCTAAGACTGAGGCACGTAGTGTCTGAGATTAACCCTTTTTTGCTTGGTCTAGGATCCTTGGCTGGCTACACTACTGCTGTAGGAGCCGCTGCTGCGGATTTCTTTGATCTCTTTCCCATTTGTTTCAAATTCCTAATTTCCGCAGAATTCTGCACAAGCGATTGGAAAAACAGTGATACAGAGAAATGTTGCTACAGACCAATATGATAATGAAAGAGTTACGTCGATGAGCAGGTGATAATGGACTAGAGTAAGATTACCGCGGGTAAAATCTAAAGAAAAGATCTACCCTTAACTGCTTCATTGATTAGCCGTTTAACCTGTCAATCATGATAAAAGAAGTTTTAAATTCCCATCATGTCGTTTATATGCCAAATGATTCATTCAAACGTGGCTTAGATTTCTTTGATGGATAATTAGTGATAATTCGCAAATCGGCGATCAGTAACATGAAAGGAAAGGCTTTAATGCTTGTTTTTAAACATCTCCGATCACCAAAAGGTGATATAATGCATGCAAACCTTTAAGATATATCCTTGAGATACGCGCCTCATTAATGCATCGCAATCGGGGAATGGATTCGGGCTTTATTGTTATGTCAATGCGATTTCGTCGATAGCCGATTGCGATATGCTTTATCGCATCGAAGGATTTGAGTTTGCCTTCCATCATGTGTTGACTTGTTATTGCCGATTGCCAATGGCGATATGCTTTATCGCATCGGAGGATTCAAAAGGCTCTATTACATTGGTGCTTTGGCATTTACCTTCTCCGATATTCGATTGCGATATGCTTTTCGGATCGAAGAGAATGGGTGTATCTTTGTGCATGCTTCCTTCATTATTGCGATATGCGATCTTGCGATCGCTTTATCGTAATAACGAAGAGTTGTATAATAATTTAAAGCCATACATTATTTCTATTCAAAAGGATTTTAAAATTTTCATTTACGTTAAACCTTTTAATAAGGGTTTTTCTTATGATGGGTTAATACCAATTTATTTACACATCTAAGTTTATTTTAAAAGGGACCCATTTCATATTATGATTTTGTATAAAACTTTTATGAAATGGGGGGGTTGTTGTACAGCACAACACACACCCTGAGAGAACTTCTTTGAATGGTAACATATCGGCTTCTTTTGCTGCATCAGCACATCTCCCATGGCATATCCATTGGCGTCTGTCTCGTGTTGGCATTATGATTCAAGTGTTGTCCTTGATGGCAACTCACTCAGAGGTTGGTACACATGCTCAGAAGTTGGTACAGGAGATGGCAACTTAATCAGAAGACAGATCCTAGTACAGCTTGCCAAGGAAGTTCATACACGCAGGTTTGTTAAGACCAAGTCGCGTGTACACGCAGGTTGGCTTCAGAAAAAGCGCGTGTATGTGGAAAAGTACCTTTGGTCCATGGCGGTTAGTCCTTGGAAGTTGTGCCTATGGTTTCGGACCATTATGTCTCGACGGACGTGTTGATCCCTAGTTTCGAGGTTGATGGTATTGTGTTTCTATGGTTTTGGCTCTTGGTATTGAACAAGGCCTAAGGCTATATAAGGAGAAGATCACTAGGCAAAGGAGCATTGATTGTGGGTGTCTGACGCAGTGAGAAGATCTGGTATTGCTGGTTATCTGTTCGGGACGCTTGGCAAGGGTCGGATCTGACAGCAAAGGCAGAAGTAATCATTTCTAGATCTGCACGCGGGTTGCCTTTGGAGAAAGCGCGTATACACGCGGTTTTGGTACAGTGAAGTAGCGTATGCATGATAAGTGTTAATATTTCAGGTTGCTGCTGATTCTGGTGGTTGTTGCAGAGTTCTAGATTCTGGTTTGGGTTCTGTGTTCTTGATGATAGGGTTTCAGTGATTCGGTATTGGGTTGTTTAATGAATTATGATGCAAGTATAAGTTGATGATTGTATTGCGGTAATGTTTGCTTTGTACTCTTGGATCCAGTATGAAAATGTATGAAACGTGGTCCCTGAAGGTTGTAGGGTCAGCACCTACGTACTAGTAAATGGATCAGCTAGTACAAGAGCTGAGGGGGTTGTAGCTCCCTTCCAAAAGTAGTTGGAAAACGAGAGAGGGTTGTAGCCCTCTGCAGGTTGTAGCCTGCGTGCTGGTAAAGGACTGCACCAGTACATTGTAAAAGAAGTTTCTCATTAAAGAAGAAAGAGACAAATTGCAGCAGGTGGTTTTCACCCACATTGGGTTTCCACCTTATATCATGGTGTTCATGTGTGTGGCTTTTTTGTGATGATCTATTCTGTTATACTGCATCTGTTTACTGTTAATATGCTTAATAATATCCTGATGCATTTACTGAAGATAAGATTAACTGAATCATAAGATCTCTGCATATACGCTAGTTGCTTTAGACACAGTCGCGTGTACACGCGGGTTCACTTAACTGAAGTCGCGTATATGTTCCTAAGTATGAAATTGAAAAGTTTTATCTGATCTGATAATACTGATTCACCCCCCCCTCTCAGTATTATTTCCAACAATTGGTATCAGAGCAGGTCCTTCAAAGAAAGCTTGATCGCTTGAAGGAAAAGATCCATCAAATGGCTAATCCAGAAAGAGAGGCACACATCAGGCCACCAGTCTTTGACGGGAACAATTTTACTCACTGGAAGATAAGAACCACTGCATATCTATAGTCGCTTGGAGCAGAAGTTTGGGGAATCGTAGAAGGAGGATACAAATTCCCATCAGCAACTCCTACAGATCCAGCAGAGAAAAAGCAATATGAGCTCAATGCCAAAGTAGTTACTGTCCTATTGAGTACTTTGACTCAATCAGAATTTATGAAGATCATGCATCTCAAATCAGCTAAGGAAATATGGGACAAAATCGTTACAAGCTACGAAGGAGATGATCAGGTAAAAATAGCAAAGCTTCAAACTCTCAGAATCCGATATGAAACTCTTAAGATGCGAAGTAATGAAAGCGTAGCTAATTATTTCCTGCGTATGGATGAGATTGTGAATTGTATGAGGGATCTGGGTGAAGAATTTGAGGAAGTTTTCTTAGATCAAAAGGTTTTGAGATCTCTGTGTACTAAATTTGATTCTAAAGTATCTGCCATAGAAGAAAAGGAGAATGTGCGGAAAATTACCATGTCACAGCTTCACGGGATCTTAACTGCTTTTGAAATGCGACAAGAGGTACCACCAGAGGCCGCATTCGAAGTGTCAGAGGAAGAAGATGAGGTAAATTTTGTCAAGAATCTTGAACGGGGATCTGGACGGTTCAAAGATAAGCTACCTTTCAAATGTTTTCTATGTGGTAGAGTTGGTCACTATGCTGCTAGATGTCCTCATAACAAAGAAAAGATATATGAAGAAGATGGTAGAAGCTATTATACCCATATTAAAAGTTCATTAAATGATAGTGAGGATATTAGAAGTCTCATGGCACATAAGAAGAAGAATGCTTCATCCAATAATAGCGAGGATATTAAAAGTCTCATGGCACATGAAGAGACGAATGCAGAAACTGAAGAAGTTGCCAAACTAAAAGAACTATTGGAGACAGAAACCAGGGTAAGGGAGAAATTGCAGGATATAGCAAAAGATCAGAGCACAACTATTCAGAGACTTGAATCAAAGATCCTCTCTCTAAAAGAAGATCTTGAAGATCAAGAACATGAAGTGATCAAACTAAAGCGACAAGTGGAAGAAGGGAGAAAAGTTGAAGAAGACCTAAGGAAGAAGTATCTGAAAAAGGAAGAACAACATCAAGTTGAGGTAAATATCTTGAAAGGTAAACTAGAAGAAAAGGATAAGCTTTTACGATTTCAAGATAGTTCTAAAGTCTTGGATGATATTCTTAATAGTCAAAGATCTCCTGCTATCAAGACTGGTCTTGGTTTTCATGAATATGTTGAAGGTGAATCTAGTTCACAAGGTGAGACAAGAAACTCTAATGAGAAATCTGAAATGCTCAAGGAACAACCAAGGAAAGAAATTCCTCAAGGAAGATCCTTTACTCCTAACTATGGACGTGATAGACGATTATTTCCTCCGCTGAATAATGTTGAATGTTATGTATGTCATAATCTTGGACATGTTGCAGCCAGATGCAGAAGTAGAATGGTTCAAGAAAGATCATCGCATCCCAGGCACTTCAGAGGGTATTGCTTTGCCTGCAATGCATATGGACACAAAGCAATTGATTGTGATAGAAGGAACATGAAAAATATAAGGTGCTATACATGCAACAACTATGGGCATAAAGCAAGGGAATGCAGGAGCAGATTTCAAAATTCAAGACAAAAGGACCATACATCATCACAGTTGCAGGAATTGAAGAAGACAGAGACAGAAAGGTGTGGGATAACTCAGTCAGCTGACATAACAGACACAGGGGAATCTGAAAGTGAAATTCAGTATTCCATCCTGCATACGCTTATATAATGAAGACAAGTCGCGTATATACACGAGTTACAGGCTGCAAAGTCGCGTATATGGAGAAAGGGCAGCAGAACAGACCCAGGTTCAGTCATGGTTGGCTCAGGCTCAGGGGGAGCAGAACAGACTCAGGAAATGGTTCAGACATGGTTGGCTTACACTCAGGGGGAGAATATTCTTCAAATAATGCATTGTTGGCATTATGGTTAGAAGGTGTTGATAAAGTCTATGAAGCTAAATGATACATCTTACTGTTTAGGAATGGTATTGCAGGCTGATGCTTATGGTACAAATCATGATGCTGTTGGTGGCTTTCATAAGTCTTGGTCTAGATATTTCATCACTATGTCATGTATCTCTTTTATGATGTCAAGGTCATGTAACGGCCTATGTTGGTTTCCCCACTATGCCTGGGATGAATGATGAAATGTTCATGTATTATCATGTATCTTCACATGGTTAGGTGGATGAGTCAATATTGGTATATCCCCACTAGGTTGGGTGATGAATGTATGTTGAGTCTTTTGGTGATAGGAAGGTCTTCTATGATGTATAAGTCTTTGTTCTTCTTGAAGAACATCTTTTGCAGATCTTGCCTACAGTCAAGGGGAGCATGAACAGCACAATTCAGCAAGAGCAGGATGGATAGATTGGTACACTTTGGCATACACAAAGGGGGAGCACATTTGGAGATTTCAGCATGTACTCAGGGGGAGTATGGACAGCAGTATGGACAGGAGAGGGTATACCAAAGAAGAGAATATCTTGGTCCACCCTTTGCCCTTGATGTCAAAGGGGGAGAGTGACTTGGTGTGGTGGTTGCCATCAAGTCCAAAGGGGGAGATTGTTGGCATTATGATTCAAGTGTTGTCCTTGATGGCAACTCACTCAGAGGTTGGTACAGATGCTCAGAAGTTGGTACAGGAGATGGCAACTTAATCAGAAGACAGATCCTAGTACAGCTTGCCAAGGAAGTTCATACACGCAGGTTTGTTAAGACCAAGTCGCGTGTACACGCAGGTTGGCTTCAGAAAAAGCGCGTGTATGTGGAAAAGTACCTTTGGTCCATGGCGGTTAGTCCTTGGAAGTTGTGCCTATGGTTTCGGACCATTATGTCTCGACGGACGTGTTGATCCCTAGTTTCGAGGTTGATGGTATTGTGTTTCTATGGTTTTGGCTCTTGGTATTGAACAAGGCCTAAGGCTATATAAGGAGAAGATCACTAGGCAAAGGAGCATTGATTGTGGGTGTCTGACGCAGTGAGAAGATCTGGTATTGCTGGTTATCTGTTCGGGACGCTTGGCAAGGGTCGGATCTGACAGCAAAGGCAGAAGTAATCATTTCTAGATCTGCACGCGGGTTGCCTTTGGAGAAAGCGCGTATACACGCGGTTTTGGTACAGTGAAGTAGCGTATGCATGATAAGTGTTAATATTTCAGGTTGCTGCTGATTCTGGTGGTTGTTGCAGAGTTCTAGATTCTGGTTTGGGTTCTGTGTTCTTGATGACAGGGTTTCAGTGATTCGGTATTGGGTTGTTTAATGAATTATGATGCAAGTATAAGTTGATGATTGTATTGCGGTAATGTTTGCTTTGTACTCTTGGATCCAGTATGAAAATGTATGAAACGTGGTCCCTGAAGGTTGTAGGGTCAGCACCTACGTACTAGTAAATGGATCAGCTAGTACAAGAGCTGAGGGGGTTGTAGCTCCCTTCCAAAAGTAGTTGGAAAACGAGAGAGGGTTGTAGCCCTCTACAGGTTGTAGCCTGCGTGCTGGTAAAGGACTGCACCAGTACATTGTAAAAGAAGTTTCTCATTAAAGAAGAAAGAGACAAATTGCAGCAGGTGGTTTTCACCCACATTGGGTTTCCACCTTATATCATGGTGTTCATGTGTGTGGCTTTTTTGTGATGATCTATTCTGTTATACTGCATCTGTTTACTGTTAATATGCTTAATAATATCCTGATGCATTTACTGAAGATAAGATTAACTGAATCATAAGATCTCTGCATATACGCTAGTTGCTTTAGACACAGTCGCGTGTACACGCGGGTTCACTTAACTGAAGTCGCGTATATGTTCCTAAGTATGAAATTGAAAAGTTTTATCTGATCTGATAATACTGATTCACCCCCCCCCTCTCAGTATTATTTCCAACATCTCGATCTCGAATGGCTGTTGGAGATCTGGTAAGGCTAGGACTGGTGCAGTTCTGATCTTTTCCTTCAATGTTTCGAAGGACTTCTGCTGCTTTCCTCCCCATAGAAAGACTTGCTTTACCCTTGTCAATGTGTGTAAAGGTGTTGCAATAATAGAGAAATTGGCACTAAATCTCCTCCAATACGGTACTGCACACAAAAAGCCGCGAACCTTGGTTACACTAGTAGGCTTAGGCCAATTTACAATTGCTTCAACTTTAGAAGGATCAATTTTTAACTGAACATGACCAACAATATGACCTAGGTAAACCAAAGCGGTTTTCCCAAACTCACACTTTGACAATTTTACATAGAGTTTTTCTTTTTTCAATACATCAAGCACTTTATTCAGATGGCATACATGTTCATTCCAACTTTTACTAAAGACAAGAATATCATCTAGATATACAAGAACAAATTCATCAATGAAAGGCCTAAAGAGATCATTCATAACCCTCATGAAAGTGGATGGAGCGTTGCAAAGTCTGAATGGCATCACCATCCATTCGAACAACCCCTGTTTGGTCTTGAAGGTAATTTTCCACACATCCTGCTCTACAATTCGAACCTGGTGATAACCACTATGCAAATCCAATTTGGTGAAATAGGTATCATTCTTTAACTAATCTAATAAATCATCAATGCACAAAAGAGGGTAACAATTTTTCACTGTGATTTTGTTTAGTGCTCAGTAATCCACGCACATCCTCCATGTGCCATCTTTCTTCAACACTAAGACAATCGGTGAGCCGCATGGAGAAGCGCTCTGTCTGATGATCCCTTGGTTCAATATTTCCTGCACCTGCTTTTTGATCTCCTCCATCTCAATGGTTGGCATCCTATACATGCCAATATTTGGTAAAGGAGCATCATGCTACAAATGGATCTCCTGTTGGATTTCCCTCTTCGGAGGTAATCCCCTTGGTTCTCGGAACATCTCATCATAGTTAGAAATTAATTCACATAATTCCTTTTTATGGACATGATCACAACCCTAGAAAGCATCATATAATTTTGCATCTTTCCCCCTTACAACCATAAGCATGCAACCCTTACTGGAATTCACCAACCTCTTCATTTGTCCTACGCTTACAAGGTTGGCATTGGTTTTAATTTGATGAGCCCTTACAATATATTCTACCCCATCTTTTGTTATTTTGTATTTGTTTTCATGATGGAAGAAGATTGCTTTTCTATCATATAGATATGGACTCCCTGACACCATGCCACAGATATCCAATGGTATCACATCAAGTTCTACCTCATCCACTAACTTAGAAGCGATCAGAAATTTAACCTTGCACTTCTTAGTTACATTCAATTTTTCTTTATCATGTATCCATCCAAGTGGGTAAGGTTTTGGATGTGGTTTGGTTTCTAAGCCTAGCTTCTTTACCAAGCACTCTGAAATTAATTTTTCCTGGGATCCAGTATCAAATAGAGTTTCCACTTTTGTATGATTTATGATAACTCTAATATGAAATAGATCAATTCTCTTTCATTCATTAGGAAGAGACTCATCTATTGAACTAGTGCCTTCATGTGATTTAGAATTAACATGAGGTGTAAGAGTATCTCCTGTTCCTGCTGTTGTGATCAATGCTTGATCTCTGGAATCGGATCCAAGGTCTTATTGCACAGTTTCCACTGTCTTCTGCTTGCCTTTTCCTCCATACTTCTTTGGTCTCTTTTCCGGGTACAATTTCCAACAATGATCATCGTCATGACCTTCCTTTTTGCAGTGAGTGCAATAAGGCCTTTCTCCTTCATCTTTCTTGGTTGATGTCGTCCTCTTCTCCTTTCCCTTTCCTTTCACTTTGGGTTTGCCATTTGGAGGTTTGAAAGGTGGTTTCTTGAAATGATCATCTCTTTCATTTTTTCCCTTGTTCTTAAGATGGATGGCCTTTACACTGGCCAAGTCAATAGTAGTTGGTTCAAACAATAATAATGAATGTCTAAGGTAACTATGTAATGATCCAATATATTTTGTTGCTACTTCAGGTGAGTCAAGTGAAATGCCCAATATTAGTGCTTGTTTTCTAAACTCCTTTGTAAAGTTTTGAACATCATGACCTCTACCTTGCCTTAAGTATTTCCAATCCATAAAGGCTTTTTGCCTTAAGTATTACCAATCCATGAGGAAAGAATATTACCCACACTCTTATTGCTTCGCAATTTGGTCTCCCACCAGACAGGAGTGGTGCTACTCAGCCGAGGAGAGGCTAGCTAAATCTTTGCCTCGTCCTCTTCGATCTGCTGAATCCTGTAGTAGATTTCAATCTGCCTAATCCAATTATTAAGCTTTTCTGCATTACTTTCACTGTTAAACATGGGAAGATCAAATTTGACATCTAATTTAAAGAAAGGTTTCTTAGATGCATCCCTTGAATTTCTATGATGATGGTGATGAGAGGAAGAAGAACTTTCACTCATGGAAGGAGAAGGAGAGGGTTCTTCTTCACCATTTCCATGCACTAAACCTTGTTCTTCTACCTTTTTTCCTTTTGCTTTCTCTAGCCTTGAAAGCAACTGACTAACATTTTTTGCCATTGTATAGAAGGTTTTGCGGAAATTGAGCTCCTCTTCATAACGAGCCTCTCCATCTGCCATGTTTCTCCTTCGATGTACATGCCCCACTTCGGGATTGAAAGAATTTAGTTTCCCTTCACCTCTTCAGAGCCTGTTTCTTGTTAGCATACAAACATGCAATTCACATCTACAAAGGCCTGATATGATCCCACTTGATCTAAGATCTTTTTCTTATAGATGTATTACATGCATAAATTGTAGCTTAAACATACAAATTTAATGTGCACATGAGAGAATAGGAGAAACACATAAAATCATGAAAGAAGACAAGAGACTTGATAACGAAGTTTGTCTGATATGGACTACATCTTCAAGCCCTGCTCAATCAATGGGGAGGCCTTCATTCATGAAGTGGCATGAGAAAGAATAGTACACTCATCATTAACAAAAAGGAGTCTTATACCTCCATTATGGAAAATGGCCGAAAAATGAAGAACTCTATTGGAGAAACGGACAACACCATTGAGTTCGTGGCGTTGAGAAATGTTGAAACCATATAAAATTTGTCGAAATCTGACAAAGTGAAAATCTGGCTCCTTGGAGAAATTGCTCAGATCATGGTTCCACCCCCTCTCTCTGCACTTCTCATGGTTCCGCCACCTACAAATTAACCTGCCTCAAACTACATACGCACTCCTCCTCCCCAACGCACTATGCAAAAAGGTTTATGTAATGTTTTGATGGGCAGACTTAACAATAAGTCAGTTTGGTGTAATCAAAAATTTTAGAAATTAGTTGAGGAGGGGTCGGGATATCAAATCCCACCCATCCCATTTTAACACCATATATTAACTTGTTTTATCGTTGGGCTGGCGGGTCCACTGTTCTGGTGGCCCGTACCCCTTTTTCCCCACCAACCGTTTGTGGTAGTGGATAGGTGAAGGGGCGGTGGGGTTGAAAGCACACGCCCCCCACTATGTTAAGTGTTGTCCGTTGTGTGGATAATCTATTACAACCTTATCCTGCATCAATACTCCTCCAAGGCCTTCCAAAGAAGCATCAGTACATCATTTGTCTGTTGTGTGGAATGTGCGAGAATGTTATATATATATATATATATATATATATATATATATATATATATATATATATATTCGAAAGGGTGAAAAAAACCCTAAAAACTTTTAGTGTGTCTTTGTGCCTCTTGGTGCAAATGTGACCACCGATATGTAGGACCTCCGATATGTGATTGCTGATATGCTAGCCCTCCAACATCCTGACCTCCGATATGCGATCACTGATATCTTTGGACCTTCGATATGCGATCTGTTGTAGCATTTTTTGGTTTTGATAAGTTAGAATAAATTAGACAAAAAAATGAAAATATATTTACAAAATGTTAAGATAGGATGTGGACAAAAAGAATATTGAATAAAAAATGTTAGGAAAATATTTTGATAAATATGTCCATATCAAAGAAAATGTTAGGGCAGATTCCCTAAAAAATGAAAGCAAAATAAAATGTTAGGTTAGATAGAAAAGAAAAATAAATTAACTCTGAAAGCATTGCAAATCTAAATGCCACTACTTTGTTCTAAATTCAATTTGAAAAATAATAGTTGTGTGCAGTTTGTTTAGATGCCACACTAGGTTATTTTATCCAATTATATAGTTGCATCATAATTGGATTTCTTTTAAATTAATTCTCATAGGTAGAAAATAAATTGGCTCAACATTTTAATCTGATCCAATGTAGGGAATAAGGTATAGAGATAGATTTTTCATAAAAAGAAAATATTTGGTTGCTAGTTTAAATGCACTCTGAAAGAATAAGTAAAAATGTTAGGAATAGAAGGGTAGGTAGAAATGTGAAAGTTTGAGATGTTGAAATGGTTATTTCCTAAAGATCAAAACATTATGAAACATATTGATGATGGGAGTTCCAATAACCAAAGTTTTGACCTTATGTTATTTCATTCATATTCTATCACTCCATTCGTTAAATCATCTGGACCCATAGCCGCCGCGTCCGCCTATCATATCGTGACCCCACCATTCGTTCCCCGCTCACATGTTAAATTCCCTCCACCTCACCTCTCATCTCGCACATTCCTCCGCAATCATATGGCCCACACTCCCTTTCGGCCCTCATTCGCCATCCAAAGTTTATCAGCGGGCGGGGGGCCTGAAATGGGCAGTCTTTGATACTGCCTACATAAACCATAAAAATTACCTTTTAGTCTTCGTAACTAGAAATCTCAAAACCACAAACCACTCCATCCTACCCCCGAACGCGGTATCCTTCATATCCATTTATCGCTACCCCACGTCATGTTTCACTTCACGACTACTGTTCGATCATCTGCGCCCAAATCAAACAGTGCACAACCATATCGGGCTCACCCTACAGTCGATCGTTACCCGCCCGATCGATTAAACCCATCATTAACCTATAATTAATCCCATACCGCCAAAGATTAAAGTCTTGGGCCCCCCCAAAGCCCATGCTTGTTTCACTCGTGCACCTCCCTCACCCAACTATCATCAGATCACCATCCCCCTCATTCGACGGTCCACAGCCATATCGGTCGCGCGCGATGGCCGATCATTACCCGCCCGATAAAGTGGTTTTCCCCAGCCGCCCCACTACTTTGTGTCAATCGCTGGAGTAGATCGGGTGACCCCTCCCAAATACCACCCGACCCTCAAAAGCGGTGCGATGGCCTGGGAAACCGCCTCCCCGCTCAACCCGATAAACCACCTACTATTCATAATACAAAATTCCACGCCAATTTACCCATTACCCGTTAAAACCCCGAAAACCCTCATTGTCATGCATTTCAAAGGTTACACAGTTAACTTGTACGACCAAGATTATTCTTCAAGCCCGCCTGCTCATACAGCTCATTCACTTGTCCTGATTTGCAAGCACATCCTCCAGGTCCACTTGTCAGTTTCTTGTCTCCACTTTGGTAACTCCTTTTACCATTTTGTCATTTACAATCCGCAGTTTTGTTTGACAAAATGCCTCCCAAGGGAAAAACAATTGCAGAAGTTTCAAATCCTGTAATTCAACCACAGGTTTATTTCCACCATACTCCATTAGTTGACAAGGATTGCAAAATCATTAAGACTTCTTCTCAATTTGATTTATTTGAAATTTATTGCTCGTGGGAAGAGAAGCTAATTGACCAAAGTGATGAAATTGGGCTCTGGGAATCCCAATTACCCCACTATCTTTTTCCACAAATACACAGAGCTCCAGAGTTTGTGAGAAAATGCCATGAATCAGCCAGAGAGAAATTATCTCACCTACTGGAGAAATCCTCTGTCCCATTAACATTGATTCAATTGAGAAAATGTTGCAGGCCCCTGCTACCATACCCACTCATCCCTTTTCCCATGAAAACTTGATAGAAGCTTATAACAAACTGGACTTTACCAAGAGATCCCAGACCCTGGAACTGTTTTTAGCAATTGGTAGTCCTCTACCAAAGAGAAATCCCCCTTATGATTCATCTATGTTTCCTGATAGAACTAGGCATATTACTACTATCCTGTCCTATTTTCTTGGTTATCACTCTGATCAGTCTGTCAATGAAGCCATCCTTGGTTTCTTATCCATGTTTTCTTCTGATTCTAAGCCTACTGTTATTTATGATTTCAATCATTTCATAGTTGAAACCATACATGAGCAGTTTGTCAAATTTAACACTGAAGAAGTATTCAAGTATGCTTCAGTACTTGTGTATCTTTTTATATATTTTCAGGGAGACAAATTCCCATTTCCTTTGCAGAAACTTGATGAAGAAGGACAACAACAGTCAATGATTTTCTGGACTTCAATGGGGATGAAGGAGAAAGAATAATTCACATACAAGCAGTTCATAGAACTATTTATTCATCCATCCCTTAGCCTTATGAGCAGCACTCCATTACCAAGGATAAGTGAGGAGGTTGTCAAAGAAATTTAGTTCATAGATCAAGCTGCAATAGGAGATTGGTATTTCTACCAAAACTAAACAGAAATCAAGGTTTTTGGTTGTGAGCTTCCACCCCACAAACTGCCAAAGTACCTCCCTGTTAGAATCTTTGCACTAGAGTACTTGAGGCAAAGATTGAATGCAGATGAAGTACATTTTTTAGCTACCAAAAATAAATCACAATTTAAGTTTAAAGATCAAGTTGGTCCCTTCATTTGTAATACCAGGGCAGTAGGGGAGGAAGATGATAGGCTATTAAAAGAAATGAAATTTGCTCTCAGTTTCTCTTGGTCATATGACCCATTGGGATTCATCTCCAAACTCAGGGTGGAAAATAAGTTCACACCATATCATCATACAGCTAGGCCTGAGATAGAGCAGTTCAAGAATCAGTTGGAATGGACAGAGAATACCCTCCAAGAGGCTGAGGATCAGGCAGTCTCTACATCAAATATGAAAACTCCAATTGGACAGGAAAAGACAGCCAAGAGAGGGAGGGAAGAACAATCTTCACCTGCATCAGAGGCAACAAGCCAAGGCCTCAAGGTTTTTCACAAGAAAAAGAAACAAAGGGTCTCTATGAACATTGATTCACAGTCCCATGGACAGTCTATACAATCTCCATCTCAATCTACCACTTCTTATGAACAACAGATAGTATAAATTGTTGGAGGCATTCCAGAGAATAAAGAGGAAGACATATTCTATGTCTTTAGTGATTTCAAAAGAAAGAATGAAGAATTGAAGTTGAATACTTACACCCATTTCTGGAAGCATTCTTCCAGCTCTCAAGCCAGGCTTCTTTCAGTCTTCGACTCTGAGAAGGGGAAGATGCAAATGGCTTTCTTGTAGGCCCAAGTTCCTCCACCTAGGACTGCAACACAATACTAGAAACACACTTCCTTTGATTTTAATGTCAAGGATGTGCATCCAATTGATCAAATTGAGATGCACAAAAAAACTAGACAAATGATTTCTTCAACCTTGACAAACACTGCTATGATTTTGTCAAAAATGCAGGTTACATTGAAAAACATGTAGTAACAACTAAAGCTGGAGAAGGTCTCCTCATTAGCAAAGGATACCAAGATTCAATCTTTGGAAAACCTAGTGGTAAGGATGGGATATGTTCCCTCAAACATAAATGTTGCAGAGGAGCTCATTAAGAAAAAGAACACTGAGGTTGTAGCATTAAAGAAACAGATGAAACTACCAGCATTTGAGGATCCAATGGCCAAAGAAATATAGGAGATAGAGACTCAAAAGTCAGATATGATGAAGCTCATCATAGAACATAATTTACAAATAAAAAAATGGAGGAGAAGATGGAGAAATTGGTTAAGGAGAAGGAGGAAGCTATCAGGAACATTCAAACTTTAGTGGATGTAGTCACTCTTGCAACAGTTCCCATCACCAGAGTTTCTACTTCAGCCACTACATCAGAAACAGGTGCAGCAGAAGGAGCTGAACATCTTATTGAAGTTGTTCAAAACCTATCTATTCATACAGAAGAAATCAATAAACTAAAGGATGAACTCAAAGAATTACAGCTTATGAAGTCTATATCAGACAAATCACATACAACTGAAACAAACAGACTCAAAGGCCAAGTGGAAATGTTGCAGAGAGAACTCACAGATTCCTTCATAGGAAACAAGTTGTGTTTAGGAGAAGAAATTATGTGGGAAGAAATCACATAAGCAATCAAGGATATTTGGTCCTCCATTAAGATAATATTCAATCAGAAATATCTCTTGGAAAAAGCTCAGGAAGTAGTGGAAACCATAACTAAGCAGCTGGAGGATATGCCAAAGACTGCCTCTAATATAATCAAGTTTCTAAATTCCAAGGATGACTATGAGCTTGAGGAATTAAGAATAAGTGACAGAACTGCAACGATATTAGAGGTAAAGAAGATTATCACTAAGAAAAATCTCACCCTTCAGCTACAAGAAAAGTGCAACAATGTTAACAACATAGTTCAGAGATTTTTCAACAAAATTGAACCTTTGGTCAGCAAGGGTTTACCTTCTATGATGGTTATTAATGATAAATTAATGCCAATTGAGGATTATGTCAAGAAGTTAATAGAGGTGGGAATCCATGCAGCTTCAGTCGCCAATATCAAAGGATCATCAAAACCAACTCTCATAGTAAAAACACTCAGAGATTATTTCTTCATCCTGGATGAAATCAAGCATATATTTTTGGTAAAACCCACTTTTACTAAATACACCGACATGGATGAAATCTACAGGAGGGTAACAAAGATTTCTATCACATATAAGAAATGCTAGGAAGAATTAACAGATTTACTTGATTAAGGATAATTGAACAACTTTCAATTTTTTGAGGGAACAGTCAGCCAGCTTCAACCACTTTTCAACTTTTTCAGTAATAGTCATCAAACAACGTAGCACCAAAATAGTGCCACATCATTAGACAATTTTATTTTTTTGTAAATAATCTATTTTTGTAAAAGCATTTCATGATATTTTTCGTCCTACTATTGTATAAATAACTCTTTCGCGAGTAATTAAGGGTTGCACCCTTGAAGAAGAATTTCTAGACATCTGATGTAATTAATCTTTCTGGATCATTAATATGAAGCAAAGGATTCTGAATTCTGTTTTACACAATTTGTGTTTCCTGTAAGTGTTTCCAGTGTCATTCATTATGTTTTTTCTTCATATACTTGTGTCTTACAAAGATAACTAGGTAGGAATAATTGTATTTCAATATATTTCTATAAGCTTTTGAAGTGATAATCTATAAAGAGAATGAATTAATGGACTGTTTCTTTAATTAATTCCCTTAAAATCCATAAATCGTCAGCATCTTTTGTAAGCTCATGTGTATTTTCTCAAACCTTTTAAACATATTTTAAAGGTTTTCATACTTATGATTATTTAGCTTTCAATTTGAAAACTGTGACAATCATATTACTTTTTGTTTCTGCTCATCATCATAAAAGCTATTTCACTATGTAAATATTTATAGCAGCCCTCTTCTAAGATATTGATATTATTCAAGAGGTTAGGCACATCAGTTCTATATATGTTTCATTCATTAGTCTCCCAAATTAAAACAAAACCCCCAAAACAATTATCTTAGATGCTCTGGCATAATAGCTGACCATTATTATCTCATAGATACAACATGATCTTCAATATTTTGGACCTCTGATATGCGATCTCTGATATTTTTTCCTTCCTAAGGCTTTAATCCTTAAAACTTTAGCAAACCATACCTTTTGATCTAGGAGTCCATTTTTGGACTTCCACATATCGTTGGAAATCTTGTTCAGAGAACTTTCCAATGGAGAGATTTCAATGTAGGCTTTGAGTCCTTCTGATACTTGGAAAATGACTACAAAATTCTCTACTCATTTACTCTTTAGACAACTGAAAACACATTTTGCAGTAAGTAACAATAGATTCTCAGTATTTTTTGTTAAACATTTTGAGAGTACTTGAATTGAATCAGAGTTTTACAAGTTTGGTCACATCAACTACTGAAATTTCAACTTCTAAAGATTTTTTATTGTTTTTTTTACAACATATTGTATCGTAAATGATGATTTTTAAAACATATTTGACCATAAATGAAAATTTATGTAGACCTTATGAGGGGGCTCTACTTGTGCATATAATATTTCTAATTCTTTTATTCCTTTGGTGTATTTGGATATAGAGGTGCAAAGGAATGTGGACAAGGGGAATTAGATAATGTGGAAGGAAATAATCCTAAAATTTTGATGTTCCATTCTAGAAAGAAATCAATAGACATGAGAACTCCTAAAAGAATTACTCTGTTGTTTTCAGGAAAGATAGTTATTCAAGTTAATTTCATTTTTGTTCTCTGGAAATTAAATTAGATTGTTGTAACATAACCTAAATTTAAAGTCATATGGAATGCAAAGTAACATGGGCTCTTAGATATGTAAAATTCACGTCCCCTCAAATAAATGCAATGCCTTACCGGAATGCTATTTGAGAAGAAAACTATAACAATTATATTATATCAAAGTTGGTAAGAAATTCAAGTGTGTGCTTTAGTATTGGGGTTATTTAGCAGGTATCTTGTTAGAAATTTCTTGGAGATTTCTAGTGTATGGAATTGTTGGGAATTCATGTTGCGACTAGCTAGCCTCCTAGCCCATTCGACCATTCGACCCCTGCCCTCCAGTGAAATATTAGAAACCCTTCTTTTTCCAATGTTATATATCTATATATATATATATATATATATATATATATATATATATATATGTATATGTATATGTATATGTATATGTATATGTATATGTATATGTATATGTATATGTATATGTATATGTATATGTATATGTATATGTATATGTATATGTATATATAGCCGTGTTGATTGACAAAAATGACCTTTCAACATTTTAAGGGAGCCCACCCAGTTATCAAATTTGGTAAGCAATTCAAGTGTTTGTTTTAGTATTGGGGTTATTTAGCAGGTATCTTGTTAGAAAGTTCTTGTAACTTTCTGGTGTATGGAATTGTTGGGAATTCATGTTGCGACTAGCTAGCCTCCTAGCCCATTCAACCATTCGACCCCCGCCCTCCAGTGAAATATTAGAAACCATTATTTTTCCTATATATATATATATATATATATATATATATATATATATATATATATATATATATATATATATATATAGATATATAGATAGATAGATAGATATATAGATAGATAGATAGATAGATAGATAGATAGTCATGTTGATTGGAAAAAATGACCTTTCAACATTTTAAGGGAGATCACACAGTTAAGAACTTAAAGTGGTTCATTTTCCATTGAAACGGTGGTTTCGACTAGTTCAATTGGGTCTAGTTACCCTCTCTCTATCTCTATTATCTTAATGTATGCCGTTCACATACCAATAGAGAAGAGACATCATATCCACTCTTCTTGTTGATCAGGTAAGAAATTGATCCTTAAGCTGACTTTATGGCCCAACCAAACCACTCTAAAGACTGCCCCTTTATGAGGGGACTTCTAAGATGCAGAAAGTAGAACAAAATGAAAAGTATAATCTAAGATTCATCTAATACTAGACCTATATTGATTGAAGGAAGGATAAGTCCTATTATCAATCAAGAGAAGGCTAAAAGGATGGGAAAATAAGCATGTAGGAATTGAAATAAAAATGAAGGAACTAGACCAGGGAAATAGTTCACAAGATCTAATACTTGTTAAAACAATTATGAAAAAATAAATGCCTAATAAGTAGTTACTAGACACTTAATTGTACAGAACTCCAACTTCTAATAAAACATATGCATAAGAATAAAAATATTCACATCATAATATTGAAATAGTTCATATACAATGACATGTAGAAAAGCATGGCATCTATAACTTTAAATTGTTAGAAAGCTAGCCAAGCTAAAGAAATAAATTTTTTTCCTTATACAAGTTCCAATTTCAAAA
Organism: Pinus tabuliformis; assembly: GCA_031772625.1. Lineage (NCBI taxonomy): Eukaryota > Viridiplantae > Streptophyta > Pinopsida > Pinales > Pinaceae > Pinus > Pinus tabuliformis. The sequence goes on along the minus strand of CM062814.1, from coordinate 613,544,269 downwards.
CTCATTTTTGATTAACCCTGCAATATAGCTTGACTAGATTCCAAGTGAGCATTTCAGTAAACAGTCAACAGTAGTGTTGAAAAGCCAAATACATACTCATACTCCATAAATGAATTTGAAATCTGAAGAATTTATTTTCAATAATAGATCAAGCAATAGTGGTGTACATCTGATTATAGAAATAAATCTTATTATAAAAATGAATCAATTACGTAAAACATTAGAGAATTACAATAGTGCAAGTCCTCTGTTGTCTCTAAATCGATTCCATATATGCACATATTGATCAGATCTCACTACAATAGTGCAAATGAGTCTTAACTCATTCTATACAAATAGACTCTAAGCTCGAGTATTACTCTACCTCCTTTCTCTTGGATTTGAATCCTCCCTTCTATCTTAGAGATGGGTATTTATACATAATGGATATATTAATAGTCCCCCTCTATTACTCAATATTCGGAGCAATAAAAAGTAAATAAAACAATAAATTTGTTGCAATTGATGTTATGGCTTAACTTAGAAGATCGTTGCAACCAATTATTAATCATATTAACCAGTCTGGTATAAGACGAAGGGTTAATTTTCCATTTAATATGCAATACAAGTGCTGCCCGCAAAATATGTCTTTCTTTAAAATTTTCTTCAACCATATCTACTCATTTTAGTACTGTGTTGTACCACTTTGAATAATGTCTTTGGAAGTCATTGATCGAATAGATCCTTCCTAATCGACATTGGGATCTTCCCTATATCACAAGTAACAGAGATCATATTAAAATAGGTGAAAAACATAATCAGAAACCAAACAAAAACTAATGCCCACAAAACCATCGGATATAGCAACTTTTAATTATTGTAACAATGGCTGCATAAGAGAGTGACAAGTGGCAACAACAAAGGGTATCAGAGGAATGGATATCGAAACCTTTTATAATGCGCACAAACAAAAACGTTGATATTGGGAGGCTTTGATATGGAGTGGGCGCGATTTCACATTTAATTCTTTTTAAAAACTATATAGGGTCCAAATATCAGAGGTGAATGGATTATCAGAAGTCAGAAGTCGGGTGGATGGGTTATATCAGCAATATTGGAGGTTTGGACGAATGTTACCATTTAAAAGTTCTGATATACATACGGATGTGATGTTCTGATTAGACCATCGTTAATATGCATATCAGATCTAACATATCAAAGCCTAGAAGATATCGGAGGTCTTGTATCGAAGATTTCATATCGGGGGTTGAAAGGAGTGACAGAAGAAAGGAAGTTACGATATGGAATATGATTATCAGAGATCGAAGATTGGAGGGATTGGCATATCGAATATCTTAGATCGGAGGAATTGGCATATTGGAGATCGGAGATCGGAGGAATATGATTATCGAAGTTTTTAAAAGCTTGCTCAGTTGAAAATCTCTGATAAGCGCTAACCCTCATGGGAGCGGGAGTAATGATGTGGCAAGTGGGTCCTCTCATTGGCTATATTATAATATGGTCAAGCTTTGGGTTATACAAAGTTCAAACCACTTAATAATTTCAATTTTGATATGGTTCAGACTTTGGTCATTTGTTTTATTAAACCCCTCTATAAAATGGCTCGGACTTTGATTTCGAGGATTCTCAAAGGGATTCTTCCGATATCAAAATCCTGATCACCCATAGCTCTGATATATGGTATTAATATATATGCCACTTGTTTTATGATTTAGGCTTAAATCCTATGTATGATTCTTGGTCTCGGGGGCTATCTAAGGGATAAAAATAAAAATACTATTTACAAATATAAACAAATAAAAGTAAAAATAAAGAAATAAAACCTATAAAACAAAAAGGTAAAATACATTATATACATATCATTAGGCCAAGGCAGTGAAAAATATCCAATCAACAATTAGACGTCATTTACAAACCAAATCTCCAAATGAGATCAAACGAGTTATAATAGGAAGATAAGAACATATCGAACTCATTGAAGCAATAAAAACTCTCAAAATCAAATAGTAATATGACCAAGATTCAATCAAAGGGTCCCCATAATGAGAATTAATTGAATAATGGGGGGGTTGTGTTTTTACCACAAGAAGTCGAAAGGGTAAAAAAACCTAAAACACTTTCGACATGTCTTTGCGCCTCTTGGTGCAAATGCTAGTTTTATACCATTTTAATAGGCTAGAAAGCTATTCACCAACAATAATTGCAATTTTAGAATCCACTTACCATTGATTCCAAAATGCCACATATTTTTAGAAAGGATTGATTAAAAAATCTACATATTTCTGAAATGTACTCTTGTCGCCTATTGGACAATAATTTCCTTATTGAAATTATTTTTATTACGTCGAGAGGCACATTATACAGTCCAATATGATGTATACTCATTAAAGCAATCAAAACTCTCAAAATCAAATAGTAATATGACCAAGATTCAATCAAAGGGTCCCTATAATCAGAATTAAGTGAATAATGGGGGAGTTGTGTTTTTACCACAACAAGTCGAAAGGGTAAAAAAACCTAAAACACTTTTGACGTGTCTTTGCGCCTCTTGGTGTAAATGTTATTTTTATACCATTTGTATAGGATAGAAAGCTATTCACCAGAAATCATTGCAATTTTAGAATCCATTGACCATTGATTCCAAAATGTCACATCCATTGAAATATTGATTCCAAAATGCCACATATTTTTAGAAAGGATTGATTCAAAAATCTACATATTTCTTAAATGTACTCTCATCGCCTATTGGTCAATAATTTCCTTATTGAAATTACTTTTATTACGCCAAGAGGCGCATTATATAGTCCAATATGATGTATAAGTGTGTATGTCTATCATCAAAGTTGAAATTTTGTTCATGTTGACCAATTTTTTTTTTAATCTAAAAATAAAAATAATTAATTTAAATGTTTTATATAGTTATTCAAATTCAACGTATATGATAAAATAACTATTAAACACATAATATAATTATATTGTAATACAATTATCTTATGCATTTAATAGTTATTTTATCATATACGTTGAATTTGAATGGATCATAAATTTACCTTCAACAAAAAAAATTACCACATTAAAATTCCAAATCAGGTAAAATTTTAAACATCTTTACTCTTTACTAAAGTCAATACCATTTTGTAAAATAAAGTAAAAAGGTTATTTCAACACAAAGAATTGAAAATCTTGCTCCAAAATCTTTTAATATTTCTTTTAATTAAATATTTGTAAAATGAATCTTTAAAAGTAAAACCATATCCTATGGATATATTAAAATCTCTAAAGACAAATATTTCCACGTCAAAGTTGTAATATTTGAAAATTTTGTTATCATGCCATGTAAAAAATATCATTAAATCTAATATTAATATTAATATTATAAATTTAATAACTTAGGATTAATACAATATTAAATTTGTTATATTATAATATATATTAATGTATCATGATATATATTAACTCTAGATATATATGGAGGGAAAAACAAAGACATAGAGATAGAGGTGGAGAGATAGAGACAGTGAGAGGAAGAGGGAGAAAAGGAGAGAGAGGACTTGAGAGACGGGAGGAGACAGGGAGGAATAGAGAAATGGAATTGGAAGGAAAGAGAGGGAGGGAAGGAGAATCACATAGAGAGAGAAAAGTGGAGAGAGAGAGGAAGCGACAAGGGAGAGATGGAGAGAGAGTGTATATGTTTGGGGGTGAGATAAAGAGACAAAGAAGGAGATATAGAGAGAAGAGGGGGAGAGAAGGAGAGATAGTGACAGATTTGGAGGGCGGAGAGGGAGAGAGAGACAAAGAGAGAGAGATAAGGGGGAGAGACAGAGGGAGGTGGGAGAGAAAGGGAGAGAGAGGAAGGAAGAGATATTGGATGTGAGAGAGAGGAGAGAGGGAGGGATAGAAAGAGGGAGGTAAGAAGAAATACACAGAGAGAGAAAGGTGGAGTGATAAGGGAGATGGAGAGAGAGGGAGAGAGGAGAGCAAGACAGATAGAAGGGGGAGAGAGGGAGAGAAGGGGAAGAAACATGGAGAGGGAGAGATAGATAAATATGAAGAAAGAGTGTGTATGTTTTGGGGGTTATATAGAGATACAAAAGAGAGACAAAGAGAGATAGAAATATATATGGAAGGTGAAGATAGGGAAGAAGAGAGAGATAAAGAGAGGAAGAGATTTATAGATATGGAGGGAGAAAGCATGTGTGTTTGGGGAGGGGGGTGATATAGAGAGACAAAGAAGGAGAGATGAAGGTAGATATATATATAAATGGAGGGGTAAGAGAGGGAAGAATAATTCTTGAATTAGATGCATTGATTTCAATGTAGATGGTGATTTCTAATCCTATTTGATTTCTTGCATTGAAGGAGATAATTTGAAGGACATGGGAGAGGAGGAATGATTAGAGAGAGAAGGAAAGGATTGAGAGAGGGAGATAAGGGTAAGAGAGAGGGGGAAGACACAAACATGGATGGGGGAGAGATAGAAGGAGAGAGGGAGGGAGATAGTGACAGGGTTGGAGGGTAGAGAGAGAGAGAGATGGGAGAGAAAGGGAGAGAGACGACTTGAGAGAGAGGAGGAGAGGAGAAGGGAGAGAGAGGAGGAGAGAGGGAGGACAAAGATATGGATTTGGAAGGGGAGAGAGGGAGGGAAGAAAAAAGACATACAGGGAGAAAAGTGGAGCGAGAGAGAGAGGGGGAGTGAAAAGGAAGAGATGGACAGAGAGTGTGTATGTTTATGGGTGAGATAGAGAGAGAGGGGGGGAGTGAAAAGGAAGAGATGGAGAGAGAGAGTGTGTATGTTTGGGGGTGAGATAGAGAGACAGAGAATGAGACATGGAGGGAGAAATAGATATATATGGGTGGGGAGAGAGGGAAGAAGATTTCCTATACTAAATGCATCGAATTCATGGTAGATGGTGATTTATAATCCTATTTGATTGCTTCCACTCCATGCATCAATTTCAATGTAGATGTTGATTTCTAATGATATTTGATTACTTGCATTATATGCATTGATTTCAGTGTCGATGTTGATTTCTAATCCTATTTGATTACTTGCACTAGATGCATTGATTTCAGTGTAGATGTTTTCTAATTCTATTTGATTGCTTGCACTAAATACATTGATTTGAGTATAGATGTTGATTTCTAATTCTCTTTGATTGTTTGCACTATATTCATTGATTTCAGTGTAGATGGTGATTTCTAGTTCTATTTAATTTCTTTCACTAAATGCATTGATTCCGGTGTAGTTTGTGATTTCTAATACTATTTGATTGCTTGCAATAGATGCATTAATTTAAGTGTAGATGGTGATTTCTAATCCTATTTTATTGCTTGCACTAGATGCATTGATTTTAGTGTAGATGTTGATTTCTAATCGTATTTGATTGCTTGCACTAGATGCATTGATTTCAGTGTAGATGCTAATTTCTAATCTTATTTGATTGCTTGCACTAGATGCATTGATTTCAGTGTAGATGCTAATTTCTAATCTTATTTGATTGCTTGCACTAGATGCATTGATTTTAGTGTAGATGCTGATTTCTAATCTTATTTGATTGCTTGCATTAGATTCATTGATTTCAATGTAGATGTTTTCTAATATTATTTAATTATGTGCATTAGATGCATTGATTTGAGTGTAGATGATGATTTCTAATTTGATGTAGCTCAATGTACGATGGTACATTTGTTAAAGTGATTGGATTAACAATGTGCATTGATTTCAGTGTAAGCACAAAAAAATGATTGACAAATTGCATTAATTTTTGTGTTATAGTAATTCAACCTATTAATATTGGAGAGCAAGAGAGACAAGGTATGATGTTTACTACAATACTTCGAGTTAAAGGATTGAATGGTTTACAATCTCATCTATCCTTTTCATATAATCAATACGAAAAGTTGGAAAAAACTAACAAATAATGTAAAGATTTTGTAAATCTAACCATTCATTAAAAAAAATCAAAATTATAATATTTCTTGACTTTTGCAAATGATCTGTAAACTGTCGTTGATATTCCAATGGACAGTTCATCACAACATATCTGATAATAATATATTAAAATACTGAAATTTTACACTATTACAGTTTTATTTAATTTCTAGATCTGTAGATTTTACTGTAATTAGTGCATGCATGCAAACGGAAATTATGCAGAAAAGTAGAGAACGACAAAATAAGCACGCACACACACACACACAAGACACGAGATATGTGCTCTAGGAAACCCTTTCAGGAGAAAACCCAACTTGAAGGTGAGGCTACTTTTCTCTCTTTCTCTCTCTGGAAATATGGTTGCAGGTACAAAGAAGTAACTTCTGTGGCCCGTGGGCTGCTATAGTGCACAAATCTTCTTTGTGTGCTTTACCTCCTATCTCTCCTAGCTATCTTTTCTCGGCAATGGAACAAAATGATCTTGAAAGAATGGAATGTCTCTTCCTCCTAGTGGTCTGGTTATAACACAACCTAATAGCCTACTAGTGGTTAAGTTTGACTACATCAACTCTTAACTAAAGTTACAAAATAGACTCTTTTAGAGTATTTTACATCAAAAGCACATGGCTAGCCCATTTTCCATGAATAATGGGGGTTGACATGGTATCCTCCCGAAGGAAGGTCAACTTCCGAGTGGCATAACTTTTGCATACATACTGTGATTGACACACTTCTTGTGTTGTTGGAAAGATATTTGTGTGTAGAATAACAAGAAATTGTGTTATTCTAAAGCGATAAAGTTTTACCCCGAAAAAACATCGCTTGATGCCTCAAAACGCTCTCAGAGGGTTTCAGACCTTGTTTCGCCGAATTGGGTCTTGTCGATAAGAACCGACCCCGTGAGCTGATTCTTCCACTTTTTCCACTCGAAATGCATCGAGATGGATGAAAACGAATATAAATATCCAATTCGTATAAAAAAATAGATAAATAAATAAAATAAATAAAATAAAATAAATAAATAAAATCATCAAAATATTTTGAAGGAAATAAATTATTTCAAATATTAGCAATGAAACAAATGATTTCAAAAGTAATCTTGATGTAGTGAATTATTAAAACTACTCTTCAAAATATATTTAGTAATACGTGGAGGGACACTATTAGGAATTATTAATTTTCAAAAGTTGTGATATCTAAAATTAAATGAAATATATGTGCAGTATCAGTCATCTTGCAAATTATTGACAAGATTGTCTCCCTTCTTCATCACCAACTAATTACTAAAAAACAATGACATACACATATAGAAATATAACAACACAATCGTAACATTTACAAACACTACCATCCAAATCCAAACACATAAACACACAAACCACTCAAAGCATCCAAGCGTAGATGTACAAACCATTCAAGGCAAGCAACAAAAACAAAATTAAAGAAGAGAATGATATAGTCATGTGAAACAAAGAAAACATATTGTAAATTTTGAAGTATGAAGTTTATCTCAAACATATACATAATAATGATAATCTAAAAATGTGTCATTGTTTCCCTCAACTGGAACCAATCTAGATCCATCTAACTCTAAATCTATCATGCACTAAGAGGGATCAAATCCCTCAAGGTGTAAACCTTTCCTCGAATTCGACACTCTAGAAAGAAGGTTTTCACCTTGAGGGATTTGATCCTTCTCGACGCATGATAGACTCAGAATTAGATCGATCTAGGCTATTTTTTATGAAAGCAAATCCTATCACCAACTTCTGCCTTTGGAGTTTTGGTGTGTGGAATGGATTTGCAAGTAGTCCCACTTGTGTTCAAATGTCTGAAGGGGTCACCCATATGCCTGTAGTGTAGGAGGTTACAAGCAAGTCCTATCACCAACTCCGGCCTCTAGAGTTTTGGTGTTTGGAATCAATTTGCAAATAGTCCCACCTGTGAGTTGTTATAATTAATTATTTTAGTTTTTTGTTTTTTCCAATCAAAAGATAAAATGATATTTTTCATAATATATTCTATGGTAATGATATTTATAATTATTTTTTTTGATGTACCATGACAATTAAAAAAAGAATTTTAATAATTTTTCCCTATATCATATTTGTTTAAAAAAAATATTGTTTTGTTATACTATTAATATACAATTTATTTTTACCATTGATCTATATGATAAAATTTCTTGAGGTGTAACTTTTTAATGAATAAAATTTGAAAAAATATTTACATATAAAGAGATTAGATCCCTCTAAATTTGTGGTTAAGATGGATTTATAGTGTTTGTATAATCACCATGTGTAATTTTTCATTGTTTAAATTGCATTTTTAAAGGCACAAATGTATTTAATGCTTTGGAAATCTTGTTCAGTCCCTTGGATTGTGTACATTACACTTTAAAATTTTAATTCCAGCAAATCTTTTCTTCATTTCAGACACAATATATATACATGAAAATAAGCGAAAACTTAGAACAATGAGACTATTTGAAATAATTTTACCATAAAAAATTAGTTTTTCAATTACTATATATATTACTTACTTAAATGTAGTCGTTGAAATATTTTATTTATGCACTACATTTTCCACATTAAAATGTTTTTTTTGTTCTTAATATATTTTTAAATAGACATCAATATTTTTTTTTTCTAAGTAATATTGTTCTATTAATATGATACAAAAAAGTAGTTACAGAGAGGCATGACCTCAATAGTACTGAGCATCATTCATCACAAAATAAACCTGTCTAGCTTTGACTGCCCCAACATAGGGGAAACCAGTCCATGAAACCAGAAAGAACCCACACAGGGGTTATCAGTGTTGTCCAAAAAAACCAAAAGACAATGCATAGCTATAACCATAAAACACTTAACCAAAAAGCCCAGTCATCGTAAGAAGCATCCACCTGGCAAAAAAGGCAGCAACTGGCTGCCAAGTGGCAAGACTAGAGATTGTCCGGGGTCGGTTCTTCTTCAATCCTACATGCGTATTTGTACCAATCATCGTCTTCGTCTGGCATGTCACTGCCTTGAGCTGGATGGACGGCCTCAGTGCTACCTGCGCCCGCATGCACTTCAAACGTGTCGCCCCGTCGGCTTCCTGAGGCCTGCGTGTCACCATGTTTGCTTTCCGCAGCTGGTTGACTGCCAGCCACAACTTTACCATGCAGGGTTGCTTTGTCATCGTCGGGCTGCTGATTACCTGGGATGCGAATGCCTCTGTTGCTTGGGGCTACCCTGTTCTGCTCATCCTTGTGCTCAGGCAGAGGTGCCTGCGGGTCAATTTCTTCAGAGAAAGAAATAGTCATAGTGGTTGTGATGACGGGTCGGGTCAAGGTGCTGCGAAAATGGAATTGAGTGGTATGGGGAGTTGGATGCGGAGGAAGGGGAAAATCGGCTGTGTGGACTACAACATCCCTCCGTCCTGTGCCTTGGAGCCTGGCTTTTCCCCTTCCACTTCGGGTGTCGGGGTACCGGCCATAGAATGAGCTATGTGGATTGGGATTGTCAGCAGAAGAATCAGGGGAGTCAGAGTCAGAGCTTGGCGATGCCGGTGGGCGGATGATGCCTCTGCGAGTGCCTCCTCTCCTGCTTCGCATGCGATGTCGGATGCGAGCCATGGCAGGATTGAGAGCAAGGTTGGTAGCAGAGGGGTTGGTGGAGTATCTACGCAGAGAATGGACAGAGGAGGTCTGAGCCTGGTCTAAGTTGCAGAGACTGGAATGAGAATAATGAAATCCATTGCCCAGGTCAATACAACTTAGCAGCCAGCATTGGCTACCTGTTACAGTGCGAGAGCAGGGTTCTGCGGCCTGCGGAGGGCAAACACAATGGAGCAAGGGGGGAGGAATTGCATAATGCTCTGCAGGTGCCATGGCTATGAGAATTGTGGAGCTGTCTCGGCCTTCAGTCTCATTTAATGGCACCTGCAAGGTGCCTTGAATGCGTCTCTGGTTGGCATGGGGGACGATGCAGGCGGCCATGTGGCCAGCCCTTCCGCCGTCCGACCGTCTTATCAAATTAATTGCCAGGATAATCACTCGCATCCGGGTAAATAGACATCGATATTACCTCGCATATTGAAATATTTTATTTTATGACTAACATTAAATTTTTTAGTTATTTTAATTATTTTTTAAATTCTACATGTCAATTTAATATTAAGAATCAAATGAATTACACACCTCCTTTCTATTAAGAAGTAATTTTTTACTTTCAATTACTTATTCTCTTTACACATTAACATATTTCATTATTGACAACATTAAAAATAATTTTTATTTTTACTCTCTCTCTCTCTCTCTCTCTCTTATATATATATATATATATATATATATATATATATATATATATATAAAGTTGATATTGGGCTTAGAGTATGCCCTAAAAAAAATTCTCCTTGGATAAGAGCTTAGCTTGCATTCACAAATAATAGCCAATGATGGTTGGTTGTCCTTAGTACTAGTTTGACAACTAAGGTATGATATGTTTTCCCATATTATATATACATAGTTGATATTGAAATACATTAGTGAATATGGATATCAATACTGAAATAGTTGATTCAAGTTTTATTTTAAGTATAATAATTATACATCTTCCTCGCATTTGAAAGTGAAAATATAAGACTTTTCTTTACTTTTAATTACTTTATAGCTTGAGTGGTTTGGTGTTTCTTGTGGGATACGTTGTAAGTGACCCATTATATTTGTACCATGTCTCCTTTATATCAACAAAAAAAATTGAATGGGCACAACCACAATAAAATTATTATTGTTTTATAATGTTTTTAATTAAAATTAAGTAGATATGCATCTTCATTTTTATTTTAAATTTTTTAATTTAGAGAATATTTTATTTTCATTTTAAGGGGACACATATCAACATGAGGTTGAACACAGAAGGAATTACGTATATCCTTCATACTAGACTAAATTCTCAAGGAATTGCACATCCCCCTCATACTGGACTGCACAAGGCACCTCTTGGTCGTACAATGCTCCTCTTGGCACAAAAAAATATTGTCTCCATGGATCTCATTAAAATTGGGAATTGAAAATAAATACTTTGGTTGTGGTGAATCCTTTTATTACTCACAAAGGAGAAACAATCCTAATTCAAATCAACCCCACATACTCTTGTTTCTTAGATTTATGAGTGATACCTACTAATATTCTGTTATGGATCTCCTTTCTACCTTCTCCACTTGCTTGTATTCATGAATGGAATATATATGTCTTCTTTATGTCGGGTGAGCATGAGGACATAGTTATGGGCACTATGGATCAAAAGTGATTCAATGCATGTTTGAATCCTTGTTATGAGAAATTCAACATTCATTTTTTTGGAAAAAAATTAATGTTATTTGTATGTCTTTTCTAGAGATGGCGTTCTCCATCATAATGTACATGTGCATCAATCATTAGGCTGATAATTTTTATAGAAAAATATTCTTATAAGTTATACTTCTTTTAGGAAAAATTGTGTTGTTTTAGATTTTAATTTTTTTTTTTTTAGTGGACACTGGAATGATATATACAAAACGATATTTTTTTATATCAGACTTTTGTGATCCATAATGATGTTTGAAACTATCTTTCCTATTAATCAATAATTTTGACCATAACGATGTGATTAATTTGAAAGATAGCCTCAGAAAACAATATTATATTTTGATTATCTTTGCAAAATTTATTCCAATAGTTGGAATGATTAGACCCATTACTCTATAAAAAATAAAAACAAGCATATTGCATTTAAGGAATTACTTCTGAGGGATGAAAGAGTATATGGTAATATTGAATTCCATTAATATGGTTGCTATATAAACTCTAAGACTAAGATGAGTAAACTAATATCATGATTAAATGGTAATATTGAATTCCTTTAATATGGTTTTTATATAAACTCTAATAATTGTTGATTTCTATAGCATCAGATGTGATCTAGCCTCAAGATTTTGCAGAGAGGCTAAGACACATGCATTATCCAATACCTAGAAATCGCTTGGGAAAAGTCCACCTAGAGATGATTTAATTAAAATAATTAACTTTTTAAATGGTTCCCTAAGTCTAAACTTAGGAAATCTGGTTAATTAAAGGGTATTAATTAAATCTGGTGTGAATCTTCTAGAAGAAGACGAGGATCAACTCCCAATTAATCTTAGCCTTTGATTATGTTTTAATCTTGGTCGTTGGTGCTCCAATGAGAGATTATAAGAAGGACCTTGATGGGCACTTGGAGAACACATCGAGCGAGAGAGATCAAGAGATCGAATTTCTCAAGATTAGCAGTGTTACGTTTCCTGAATAAGGTCGTGTGATCTTCTTGCAGTGAGGGGCAGAGATACTAGTTCAGAGGAGAGTTTTCTAGATCGGGAGAGTACAAGGCAGAGGATGCATATAGAGTTTCGGAGAGGCAGCATAGGGCTTTAGAGGGAATTCAAAATTTAGCTCGGGGAGTCTAGATCTAATTCCAGAAGCCGAGGTGTGAGACTAAAGGGCCAGAGGGTCAAATTTCCAGATAGCAGGAGATCAGAGGAGGAGGTGATGTAGGTCTGCATAGGTTGACGCAGAGGCTGCATAGAGGTAGCGTGAAGCTAGCCTTCTAGAGCATGATCAATGTTGAATCAATAGTAATAGTGTGAGATTATTCTCACTAACTCTTTTCGAGTTTATTCTTTGTATTAGATTGAAAGTTTGGGCATCTAACTATTTGTACTCAAAAACTATTACATAGTAATAAAACCCTCATATGTTGCACCAGTTTTCCCAAGTTGGGTTTTTCCAGGGACATTGTCCAAAAACAACTGTGTAAATGTGTGTGTGTTTATTTATCTCTAGTGAAGTATTTAGTTTCCGCAGTATTTATTTTTTGTAGGCTACAGTGTATGTATTTTGATATTTGTTGTAGAAAACTGTAAGTAATTTGCTTAAAGGAATTTAAAAAATAGGAGAAATATCATCAGTTTGTTGCAGTAGGAATCGAGTCACCAATTTTTCACATGGTATCAGAGCCAAGTTAAGCAGGTAGAGCTCAGTTGTAGACGGGAAAAGGATTTCGAAAATCACTTCCTATGCATCAGTCCAAAACCCAAGAGAGGTTGTGTAGTCCATTTGCTAGGTGAGAAATTTTTTCGTGGAAAAATATGTCTCTGACTGAGTTGACAGAGGATAAAATTTTCAAGATCCAGATTTTTCAGAGGTAGAGGGAGAAGCACAACATTTTCCTAGTAGAGAAGCAGTAATTGTGTGCGGGATGTCTCACTCTAGAAGGGAGTGCGAATAGCTGGGCAGTAATTGTGCAGAGGAGAAGAGGAAGTAGTTCGACTTTTTAAGGAGAGATGGCATCAGTTGGGTTGAGAGATCAAGATCGGTTGGACAGAGCCTCCAAGTATGTGATCTGGAAGGATAGGATTTCCTACCTTCTAGATGAGCATGATCTCAAAACTTATGTCGATAGTATGGTAGTGGTACCCGCTGTTGCAGTTCCGCTCAAGAAGTACAAGAAGGAGATGGCGAGAGCTAAGAGGTTTATTCTCGACGGGGTTCAATATCATGTGGTATCCCACATAGATGGCAAAGATACTGCCCGACAGATGTGGGAGGCATTAGCTACCCTGTACGAAGGATCTTCCGAGCAACGAAAGATGTACCTTGAGGAGAAGTTGAGATGCACAAGGATGCAGAAAGGGGAGCATGTAGACCCCTTCCTTACTAGGCTTCAGGATTTCCAAGATCAGCTAGCTTTAGTAGGATCAGTGCCCCAGCCTACAGAGTTTGTACGATTAGCGTTGAAAAATGTTTTTGAAGATTGGAAAGTTTTTGTCTAGAGTATATTGGGCAAAGAAAAACTATCGGATTAGGAATGTGTGTGGGATGATCTACAATAGGAGGAGATGAGGCGTGATCTGGTGAAGGCCACCATCAATGGCAGCAGCAGTAGTGGGATGAAGAAAGTGAAGGAAGAGGAGGACGTGGCCCTTGCATCAAAGGGGCAATAGGAGCAACGTAGAAGAAATAAAGACATTTCGAAGATAAGTGCTTCAAGTGTGGATATTTGGGTCACTACAGCACTTAGTGTCCTCTTAGAAAGAAAGACAAAGAGGAGAAGCAAGATCAACACGCTGCATCCACTAAGATCGACAGGTTGTCCTCCAGATTAGAGGAAGTGTTTTCCATGATTGTTGAGATGCCTCCAGGGCTGAGGTGGGGTGATTTGGAGTTGTAGCCCCAGAGAGCTACATATGGGCAGGATTCTTGAGGGGGTCCACCTCATTAATCAATACCTTGTTATGGGAGCCCAAGACATGCAGTAACAGGATAGATGAGTGGAAGTTGGTTCAATTAGGTGCCAAAGTGATAGATGTAGTAGCTATTAATAGGTCAAAGACTGAGTAGCATAGAGCAGAGTTGGAAGCAGTGCAGTTGGCGCAGTGAAAATTCAATAGAAACATATAGGCTTCAGTGATAGTGTAAAGGCTTCAGTGACAGTGCAGAGCCTAGCAGCAGTCAAAACTCGGAGGATGGATGCGTCATACTAACCATAGTTGGTTCAATATTTTGGATGCTTTTCCGTTGTAGTTGTTGCAGTTGTAGCAGCAGCAGATAGAAAAGGTTGTAGTGCAGATGCAATGTTGGCAGCAGTTCAGCAGGGCCAGTAGCAGCACATATGTAGCAATCAGAGTTGCGCAGTGGTTGGTGGGCAGCAACAGCTAGACATAAGCAGCACAGTAGGAGATGGTGTAGAGATAGAGTGATGCTTGAGTGGGTTGCAGCATTAGAGTGCATTCCTTGCTAAGAGGGAGTGTTGATTTCTATAGCATCGGATGTGCTCTAGCCTCAAGATTTCGTAGAGAGGCTAAGACACATGCATTCTCCAATACCCATAAATCGTTTGGGAAAATTCCACCTAGAGATGATTTAATTAAAATAATTAACTTTTTTAAATGGTTCCCTAAGTCTAAGCTTAGGAAATATCGTTAATTAAAGGGTATTAATTAAATCTAGTCTGAATCTTCTAGAAGAAGACGAGGATCAACTCCCAGTTAATCTTAGAGTTCGATTATGTTTTAATCTTGGTCGTTGGTTCTCCAATGAGAGATTATAAGAAGGAGCTTGATGGGCACTTGGAGAACAGATCGAGGGAGAGATCAAGAGATCGAATTTCTCAAGAGTAGCAGCGTTAAGTTTCCTGAGTAAGATTGAGTAATCTTCTTGCAGTGAGGGGCAGGGATAGTAGTTTGGAGGAGAGTTTTCTAGATCCAGATAGTTCAAGGCAAAGGAGGCATAGAGAGGTTCAGAGAGGCATCATAGTGTCACGCAGAGGCAGTGCAGAGCTCCAAAGGGAGTTTGAAATTTAGCTAGGAGAGTCGATATCTAGTGCCAGAAGCCAGGGTTAGAGACCAGAGGGCTAAAGGGTCAAATTTTCAGACAACAGGAGATCAGAGGAGGAGGTGATGCAGAGCCTAGAGATTGTAATGTAGATCTACGTAGGTTGACGTAGAGGTTGCACAGAGGCAGGGTGGGACTAGCGTTCTAGAGCCTAATCAGTATCAGATTGCTAATTTGGGCATCTAACAATTTGTACTCATAAACTACTACATAATAATAAAACCCTCAGTTGCTGCACCGTTTTCCCAAGTTGGGTTTTTCGAGGGACATTGTCCAAAAACCACTGTGTAAATGTGTGTGTTTGGTTCTCTCCAATGTAGTGTTTATTTTTTGTAGGCTGCAGTGTATGTATTTCGATATTTGCTGTAGAAAGTTGCAAGTAATTTGTTTAAAGGAATTTAACAAATAGGATAAATATGCTGCAGTAGAAATCGAATCACCAATTTTTCACAAGACTAAGACTAGTAAACCAATATCACTTATATATACTTATTAAAGTATACTTGGAATTCTACTATGAATTGAGTTCTTTTAATATGGTTCTTATATAAACTCTAATACTAAGACTAAGACTAGTAAACCAATATCACTTATATATACTTATTAAAGTTTACTTGGAATTTCTTTAATATGGTTTTTATATAAACTCTAAGGCTAAGAATATTAAACCAATATCATTTATATATACTTATTAAAGCATACCTGGAATTCTACTATGAAGCCAAATTCTCCATTTAAAATCTATACAATATAATAAAAATAAAATGATATATGTGTGTTATATATATAAAAAGAAAGAATACTCAATACGCTATTACTAACATTGACGATTTAAAATAAAACCAATCCCGTTCTGATTGATATGTAACCCTACTTTTCAAATTTGAACCGAGGCCCAACCAAATATACTCGGAGTAGTTCGCTTTGTCCAGCTACCAATAATCAGTATCAGGGTTGGAATTTGATGGACATTTTTCCCGTCATAGTTTATTTTACCTGTATCTTACGGTTGAAGTTTTGAAGTGACCGTTTGTGGTGATGCCTCTTAATATTTTTGGAAAACCTTATTAATACCTGGAAAGCACAAATTAATAAGCTCGTCGACCTACATCTCTATTGGATTTGGTGCTAATCCATTCACTCTACGTTATAAAGACATGTTGGTGGACACCACCAACTCGTGGTCATTGACTTGAGTACGTGATACGCCAGTTTCACAGTTATGGAGACAAATCAACCATTTGACATGCATAAATTAATAAGCTCACAAACCCATATCTATATTGGTGCCCATCGAGTCTCTTTCCTACAGGGAAAAAATGTTGACGTCGCAGTCTCCTTTCCTAGCTTTTCCTCCATGTTATTTGTTCTATGGAGTAGAAAAGAATATTGCAGATGAAGTGCCTGCTCTGTTTGTTTTTGGAGATTCGATCGTGGATGTGGGTAACAATAACTATATTCCAACAATAGCGAAAACCAACTTTCCTCCATATGGCTGAGATTTCATCAATCACACGCCCACAGTCCGCTTTTCTAATGGAAAATTGTCAACATATTTCATTGGTATATCCAATAAAAACAATTGATCCCTACTATTTTGCTATGTAAAATAACACAATCTAACTGGAGATCATTAATCTGGTTTGTAGCTGCAGGGATAGGCTGGGGCTTAAAGAAACGTTGTTGCCATATTTACACCCTCATCTCGATACCCAAGATCTCGTAATAGGCGCCAACTTTGCTTCTATATGAACTCAATATTATTACCGCATGACTGAGGTTGTTGTAAATTGTTTTTGGATTTTCATGTTTTCATAGCATATCGAGCTAAGGAACTTGAAGTATATAACTGAAGCTGAGAAGTCTGGTTGAATATTGTTGCAGTCTGTGATACCGATGTGGAAATAGGCGAAATTGTTTACGTATGTGTCATCAAATTGAATCTATCCACCCAATGCAAGTCGAACTTGTTCTATACTAGTTCGAAGATAGTTGTGTGATGACAGAAAGTAGTTCTCAATCTTAAACGCATAGGTGTGTCATTCCCTTGCTGGTGTTAGAGGAAGCTCCCAACTAGAGAGTTCACCCTGTTAGGTTAGTTGGTTGAACCAGGTGTTTCGTCATCACCATAAGGTGGGTTCATGAGTAATTGGTTCCTTTCACTAATGTGCATACTTTTCTTGTTTTCAAGTGGGAAATTCACAACATATTATTTATTTATATTTCTTGCTTCACAACGTATTATTTATTTACATTTTTTTTTGCTTGAAACGTTACTACTAATTTTTTTTGAAATCATAATTGCTTGAGTGATGTCACGAGAGGTTAATTTAGACAATATGTTTAGTTGCACTACATATTTTTTTTGTCACCATGATCTCAAAAATGAGATTTGTATAAGAAAAATTAAAGCAGTAGCGTTCCCTAATTTAACAGATTGTTATATTTAGAAAACTGTCCTTTTAATTATAACTACCTCCAAACCTATCTTATACATCAAAAACTTAAAAAAAAATTCAGGTCAAAAAATAATATATAAATAAAATAAATTTGAAATTCCAATCCTATTTCATGTTATTTTAGGAAAAAAAGATCCCAGCTAGAATTTGCCTCCCTTCCCTTCCAAGATACGAACCCACGGCTATTCAAGTTATCTTTTATCAACCAATAAAGGGCGTCAAGGCCTTCTCACGTGTATTCTCATCACAACTATGTTTCCAGCTACAATTTTGCGAAAATCTCATTAAATCTAAAGCGACTCAGTTCTACAACTTCGTCCATCACAGATCCCAAGTTCAAAACCCGTAAGCTCCAAACACGATACTCAAACAACCTCATACACATTGTTAGCATTCTTTGTTTAAAAAGAATATACACAAATGAAGTCTAACACCTACTTAATCATTTAAGCAAAGAAACTATGATCGGTATCTCATCAAGATAACGAGTATTCTTTTTAAGTGTTGTTGGTGAATGATTAATTTATTATTGAAAAATAAGCAAAATTCTAAGCATAAAGTTTCTTGATGGGAGGTTTAAAAATCCAAAACCTCAATTTTTTTTATCTAAATGTTAAAAAGAATCCAAATTTCAACCTTCTTTAGTATAACAACATAGGGCTAGAATTTGGTCAGTTGGTAAAAAGAATCCAAATTTCAACCTTCTTTAGTATAACAACATAGGGCTAGAATTTGGTCAGTTGGTATAAGAAATGTGGGTATTAGTGATCAAATTTGAAAAGGTAGTCTTATTTTCATTTGGAAGGGCATATATTCTTCTAACTCTTCAAAGATGAAAACCTAAAAGAAAAATTGTACTTCCACTAATGAGTGTCTATTAAATAAAACCTTTCATATAAAAAATGCCAAAATGAAATAATGTCTTTTTAAATTTTTAAAATTTTAAATTAAAACCAACCCTATTCACATAAATATAATAAGATATTCAATTGGATGTATAAAAATTTAGCCCTATTCACATAAATATACTAAAATATTCAATTAGATGTATAAAAATTCAATACTAAAACATTTTGTTACACTCTAAATGTCATTAGAGTCATCTCAATATTTATAATTATACTAAGAAAATATATAGTGAATGTTTTGCTAAAAATAATGAACTAATAAAGTTTATGAGCATAATCATATTTATAATATGCTCAGAATTTATTAAGGGTTTTGAAAATCTGTAACTTGTATAATTATACTAAGAAAATATATAGTGAATGTTTTGCTAAAAATAATGAACTAATAAAGTTTATGAGCATAATCATATTTATAATATGCTCACGAATTTATTAAGCGTTTTGAAAATCTGTAACTTGATTTTAGGAAAAAAAATCCTTGTTATTATCCACGAGTACCATCAGGTACTATTTTAAAAATGACAAAAACAAATCACCAAAAAAATTATATTAATAAATTCAAAAATACTAACATCTCATCACTTATTTTTTACTAATTCGATTAAAAATATATCACCATGTTTTAGTGTATCATAATGGAATTCATTTCCAAAATGAGATTCGGCCAAGGAGCATTCTCTGTTGGGTTCCAAACGTCCTTGTTCCCCTTTGGTTTCCAATATTTGCCCCCCAGTGAAGGTCCGCAAATCTCAAAACCATAAAAGACATTAGGTTTCATGACTGTGTCCAGGAGGTCCATCTGCCAATGAAATTAAGGGCCATTCAAATACTTTCCTGGGCCCCCTTTACTGAATTTAGTACCTACCTACAATGTTTTGGATTATGATAAACCTTTAATGGAATATGTGACCTATTCAAGAGAATTTTCATCCTATGCATCTATGTTGAGAATGTTATGTTTTACTTGCATATAATGGTATTAAACACTATATTGCTACTACAGTCTCACGGGTTCAATGAAGGTTGGACGTTGTTTCATGTACACTTTTGAGAGAAGTTCCCCAGCTAAAAAAATTTGACTCCGGGCGACACCCATAAATCCTATAGAAACATCTTTCAAATGACACAAGTTTATTAAGCTAAAATGCATTTTATTGCTTGGTCCCTCAAACATTGGTAACCATAAATACTTAAATAAAAATAAATATGACGGAACGCAAAGGCCTATGGATATAATTATACAAAATCAAAATCATATTCGTATTAAAATCAAAGCGAGACGACATACAAAACTCTCTCTGCAACACAGAGACGCCTGGAAGGACATGGAGGATGAATAGTCAACGACTGAGCGCACCCATTAACATCTAACCGCTGAAGTTTTCTCAGCTGGGAAACCCCCGATATGTTCTTCAACTGCACACATCCATCTATTTGCAACTGCAATAAGGATATTTACATGTATCATGATTCTCATCTACTAAACGTTTCGAATCCTTTGAAATCATCTCTTGATAATATTAGCTACTAGACACTTTTATACACCAAATTTTAATTTACCTGCGATTCTCGTTGGCACACTGTTTTTGATGTGTCCCCGGGCACCCGAAGAAACCTTAACTTCTTCATTGTAATCAGAGGAGAGAGACAAAAGTATGGACACTCTTTCCAGCAGAGCTATATGAGAATTGAGAGAATTTTTTTCAGTACGGAAAAAGTAAGATTTTGTATTAATATCTGATGAGTTACATACTACATATAGTCTATTTGAAAAATGAACTTAAAACCATAGTTACCAAGTTCGCCCGTACCGATTCGCGGGAAAATAAGTTTATTCTGATACGATACGGATCTGTCTGGTGAATATAGTTTTCCATTAAAAAGATTTTTCTTTGAAATTTTATATTAAAAAGTAGCGATGGAATTATGGTAAGTTTGTATAATGAAAAATAAATAGTTTTTATATTAAAAAATAATAGAAAATAATAATTTGAATAATGAAAAACAATAGTTTTTATATTAAAAGGTTAAGTGATTTTTATCACAGTTACCCAGTTCAGCAGTACTAGCCATAAAAATTCGAAAATACAGCCAATTCGGTTGCAAATTCCGAAATTGGAATTCGTTACGGTTTTTTTTTTAAATAAAATTTTTATATTAATTTTTTATAATAAATTTTAAATGTTAGGTTAAACCTATTAACTTATTACAATGGTGAATGGAATTTGGTAAATAAAAAAAATTATATTAAAAGAAATTATAATAAACTGTAAATGGTATGTCAGGGAGATTACAGTTATGATGGAATTTAGTAAAATGGTAGGTTAAGAATATTACAATTATGATAAACTATAAATAATATATTAAGAATATTATAATTATAATGGAATTTAATAAAATGGTATGTTACTAATATTACAATTATGATGGAATTTAATAAAAAAAATATTTGTATAAAATTTAATATTTAAAAACAAAAATTTCTATATTATTTAATTAAGTAAAAAATTGTTCATATAAAATTTAATATTTAAAAATAGAAATTTCTATGTTGTTTAAAACATAATTTTTTATATTAAAAAAAATTACATTTATTATTTAATTTGGTAAAGATTTTTTGTTTATATATATATATATATATATATATAAGAAATTTCTATATTAAAAAAGTATAGTAAATAGTAAATTGCATATTAAAAAGTTATAGTTGTAAAAAACAATAAATTATATATTAAAATAAAGTAAAAAATAGTAAGTTTATACGTATTAAAAATAATAAATTCCTATAACAAAGAAAAATAAATTCTTATCTATAAATATTTATAAAATATATATTCCTCAATTTTTTCTATTTGAATTTTATACTTCCCCTATTCCCCACTAGTAACAAAATCGAAACAATGAATTAAAGTTTGGGTGTGTTTCTCCCTTCCCGTCTGTTTTTTGAATTGAGTAGAATGCATATCTGGACTAACAAAATCTACACTATAAACAACTCTTTGAAAGTGTGTTTCACTGGAAAAGCTAAATCTACAAGGAGAGAATTATGTTGTTTTAGTTATTAATTAATAATGTTGTTATTTTTTTATTTTTAAGAGTTTATATTAAAATTTAGGACTTGATAATATGATTTTTTTTAAAATATATATTAGAATATAGATTTTTTTTAATTTAAAAATAATTTAATTTTGAAAGATCTCTACTTCCGAATTTTTCCCGTATTGTATTTTAGGTAATCGAATTTTTTCCGTATCGAATCGAATTCGAATTCGTATTCGAATTCGAATTTGGTAACTATAATTAAAACATAGACTCAAAAGTCTATAAGCAATCCTCATCATAAACTTTATCTCCTGACAGCGCACAGAGGGAAGAGAAGCAAAAACATGTGACTAAACATTGCACAATGTATGAAATCAGAACTTCACGCCATTGTGCATGAAATCAGAACTTAACGCCATTCAAAATGTGTTTCAAGAGAGAATTGAGAACTTCACGCCATTCAAAATGTGTTTCAAGAGAGAACCATCAGTATCAACAAGCAGCGACTATGATTATTCTCGTGTATACTGGGATTAATAGCTGATTGGAAATAAGTTACGGTGGTTGCCCTCAATTTTAGGAGAGGACCCACATCGATAGCGATGGTGTCATTTTCCATCCGAGTCATCTTCACCTTTTGATTTATGCTTAGTGCCTGCCTGCACAAGGACGGCGTCGCTTTTACCCTGATGTTGTTTTCTTTGATGCTTATGGGCCACCGGGTAAGACTTCGAAAAAATGTTCGTAAGTTCCTTCCCTCTGACTAACTATCTATTTGTCTTTCTGACTAACTGTCTATTTGTCTTTGTGGCCGGATGGGAGGATGATTGAAAATATACTTCAGAGTTGCTTTACGAAAGTCTCGGAGTTGCAATCGCCATAAAAATAAATGTACCAACCATCAACAATGTCGATTCCATCTTGGGGAAATAGGAATGACCAACTCCCAAAAGCATTCGATGGACAAGTTGCAATTCAAGGTGAAGCTCCACCGAAACTTTTGCTCACAACCTTCCTCCAACTTTTCTGCATCGCTCAAGTTGCCGCTATTATGACTGTTATCAATGCGACATCTTCCATTAAGCAGACATCAAAACCTATGTTGAATGTGTAATGTACATAATTTATGCTTTCATTAATGCTGCAACAAACCCCTATAGTTTATGCGTACCCTAGACAACCTGAGTCAGAGAACAAGGCAAGTTGCAACTTGCAACCAGCCCAGGAGTAATCTATAACCTGAATTTCAGAAATGTTTGGCGGACGAACAGCCCTTCATAGGGCATTTTATAATTATATTTAATTTTTTTATAAAACCGACCGTAATAAAATTTATTTTTTTTTGAGGCGTAAATTTCGCTGAACACTTCTCTGACGGGCTAGAGAGCTCTTGATTGATTATGACGTGTTCAATTTTTAGCACTGGAAAGCTCTTGAGTGCTTGTGACGTGTTCAATTTTTAACACTGATGGGTATGAAAGTAAACATTGGAATAAAAACTGTTAATATATTAGAGTGACAAAGAAGACAACAGCAGAGGGTAGTCAGCTTTGATCTGGCAAGAGCGGCGCCCTGTCGGAAGTGGTCGAATAAATCCGTTTGTGATCGGTTTGGATGACATCCAGAATGACATCCAGAAGGTTCGTTTGGCAACCAATAAATCCCATGTTATTGGTATTTAAGACTCTTAAGATTACATTTGGTCAATCCAAATACATCTCTGCATTTGCATGGTCATGAACATGGCAAGCGATATTTAATGTGACTTTTCAGCATGAACGTGATCAGGGGTTAAATTTGACGCCCGTATGCAAGTTTTTGGCGATTTTACACGTAAAATACGATTTATTTTAAAATTTAAACGTCATCTCTAACTTGCAAATAATTTTCGAAAACGTCATTTTGACGGGCATATTAAAAACTGACAAGTTCATATATATAGCTGGGCAGAATATTAGAAATTTAGAGGTCCCACCGTCCCAGACTCCAGTTAAACTCAAGGAAAAGTCCGGAACAATAAATATCAAATTAAGTTATAAATGCCATGGCAGTGATGGCGTGGCACGCATTATTGATTGATTTAATTGGGCAGCTGCCGCAGCGGGCCGGTGACCTCCAGGCAGGGGTAAACTGCTAAACTGCTGGTAAGTTTCCGCGGTCATTTGGAAACTGCTGGTAAGTTTCCGGTGACCTCCAGGCAGGGGTAAACTGCTGGTAAGTTTCCGCGGTCATTTGGAAACTGCTGGTAAGTTTCCGGTCAAAGTCCGTCTCGAAATGATCAACTAATGAGGGCAGTCTTTGAAACAATGCTTTAGTGTCTCTGTTAGCAATAAAAGGAGCATGCCCCACTATTCTATCCGCCACTTTCTTAGGCAACTGATCCCAATGGTGGCCAAAATAAACCATTTCGAAATTAAATAAGTCATCTATACTCTCCTCAAGTAAAGGAAAAGGAAAAGCATAATCAAGATAGAATTCCTGATGGCCATCAAACATAACAAGCAGCAGCTTGTTGAGAGGACGACCAGATATATTCAGTGGCTTTCCTTCTCCATTAGTGAGCATGCTATCAAATTCTAATTGGAACTGCTTTAGAAGATTCTCCTCATTTGATAAACCCTGAAGAGAAAGCTAAAGTGAGTGGAAAGGAAAAATAATGTATGCTTTGCAATTTTTTCCCTGTGATATGTTTTAGGATCTAAACATAAAAAGAGTTAATTATAATGTGGGAACAGAAAACATGTTTGAAAATGTGGATCACCTCCT
This sequence comes from Pinus tabuliformis, assembly GCA_031772625.1. Lineage (NCBI taxonomy): Eukaryota > Viridiplantae > Streptophyta > Pinopsida > Pinales > Pinaceae > Pinus > Pinus tabuliformis. The sequence continues at coordinate 613,519,768 of CM062814.1, read as the reverse complement.
TTGTATACACAGCACAAGACCAGGATTGATTGCATTGTTGTGCTTGAATTTTCTCCCATCTTTCCTCCAACAACTCGCTTCCTGCTATGCGCAAAATTTGTAGCATCTTCATCTTTAGCATGCCGTCTATCCATTTCCCTTCCAACTTAGAGCAATTTCTTACATCCAGAACTTCCAATGAGGTCAGGCATTGGAAATCCTCAGGGAGCTTCTTTAGCTTGTCGCAGTCTTTCAGTGATAGAACTCGCAGTAGTGAGAGACCTTTGAAGTATATACATAGTTCTTCAAGAGTCGAGCACGCTGATAAATCCAAGTGCTCCAAGTACTTGAGTTGGCAGAAACTTTCTGGCAGCTTCTGTAGACTCTGACAACCGGTCATAATTAGCTTTCTTAAACTTGTTACTTCTCCAAATCGCTCCGGAAGCTTCTCTTTTTTTCAGAGACGCTCCGGAAGCTTCTCTAGATGGTCGCACTCAGTCATGTCAAGATGTGTTAAAGTGGAGAAGTTGCAAAACCCATCGGCCCTGTATAATGTAATCACCAGGTTATATTTTATGCCGAGTAATTGCAGAAACAAAAGAAAAGAGAGTCAATCTAGGTTTGGTGTCGAATTGCATTTTAAATGGTCAAATCTGTGTTTATTTTGAATTTTTCCAGATATTCGCTTGTGGGCAATTATGATTATGAAATGTTTTATATAAAATTGTTTATAGATTATATTCCTTAAAAAAAATCATATAAATTTAAATTTATAAATTATTTGCGTTAAAATTAGTTTAAAATTAAACTGTAATTAAATTATTTTAGTGTAGTTTTAAATAGTAACTAAGTTTTAAATTATAGTGATTTTTCTTAACCTCAAATGCTACAGGAGTGCCAATTTTGGCTCTCATTATGAGTTTTTCCAATCTGTGTTAGTTTAGCTTCTTGATAATTTGTTTTTTAGTTTACTTTGTTTTAGATTGTATTTTTGTATTTTGCTTTCTTCTCTGCCTAAAGTGTAGAAAGTGTAGAATTCATGTAAACATTTTCTTAATTTGATTATATATTCATTATTCAAATTTAACCCCTGGTTACCATTGTCATTGATTATTCACAACTTCTTCACAACTGGGAGGGATGAATAATTTACTTGCCATGAATACCAGCAGTGAATATCAACATTATTTCACAAAAATTACTATTTGTGGTATCCTGCATATTATTTTTTGTTGTTTCTGTATATATTTCCCTTCTATTTTATCACTATTTCCATTTTAAACAAAAAAACTCAGAACATTTGAACAATCTGGAAAATTTGTTGAAAAATTTGATCAGCAGGTCTCAAAACAAAGTGTAGCAATGAGACTTGAGCCGAATGGTACAACAAAGAATGGAAAATTTGAACAATTATGAGTACAATTTGAAATTAGATGAAACCTGTACAAATAAATTTTAAAAGTCATATGATGGGCAGTTTAAAAATAAAAACGTCACAAAAAAATTCCTTGACGGGTAGGGTCACCCGTCAAATTTAACCCCTGAACGTGATATACCTTTCATCCATGAATGCTCACCATACCTTTCATCCAAATATGGACCATGCCATGGATGCGCATCACAATACGGTCGAGAAATTCTCTACCCCACCATCAGACCGTCTGAACGCTACGCTATACAATACAAGAAATATAACATACGCATTTAATGGCACCCTCGTTTGAATTTGAAAACTCGCCCAAATGATATTTAAATTTCTATAATCGTGCTCAACCGATGTTTGACGGAAAGGTGCACCGCCCTAGCGGGCCATCGCCGAGCTCAGAGTTCGAGCATTCATCGATTCCTGCAACTATCAAGAAAATGTTCAATCTCTCTGCCAATTTTCTCACTCACAGAGATGCCTGAGCTGGAACTTTCGAAGGCGTGGTGAGCTTGCGGGATAGTCCACAGACTGATTGCCCAGGTACTTGTTTCCCCAACTTTTGTTTATTGGTTGTTTGTGATTCGAACTGGGATGATTACATAATTTCGTTTGCCCAGATTTTGTTTATTTGTTAGTTGTGATTCGAACCTAGGCTGATTACATAATTTCGTTTGTCCAACTTTTGTTTATTTGTTGGTTGTGATTCGAAGCTGGGCTGATTGCATAATTTTGTTTGACCCGCTTTTGTTTACTTGTTAGTTGTGATTCGAACCTGGGCTGATTGCATATTTTAATTCGGCAGAGGTGTTGCCGGATGTATAGCAGGGAACTGCCAGGAAGTTGACATCGGGTGATGGGGAACTGAGCGAGTTTCAGCAGGAGGTAGTTCAGTTGGCTGCAGTTCTGAATGGAGATCATTTGTTGAACAATTTTCCAGACGAGGGAATGTTTGGGAGGTCGATGAAGGTGAAGCAAGTGGCACGAAGAGCATGGCACGCTTCTTGGAGGCAAGTATAGACGCCTTAAACCTCGGGGCATCAGATTTTGCGATCGTCCATATGAAACCTTCGCTTACATCCAAAAAAACCAACCCCTGATATGTAGCGCTGCTTCACCTATCAAGAACTGGTGTTAATCGCTGAAGCCCTCCATAGGTACTTGCAGCAAATTTCTGCCCAGGTGTATGGCCTCTGTATTTCTAATATGATTTCTTAAATGGAGTGTAAATTTTTGCCCAAGTGTTTGGCCTCTGTATTTTTGGGACAAACATAACATGAAAATTTATGTGAGTTATTTTTCCCAACTAGTTTGAGTAAAGAGTTGTTTGGCGTTTTTTGGTTGAGTGTGTTTATTAAAAGTTTTGGTTATTTGAATGGGTTAAATTTCTTTCAAGATTTTTTCATAAAAATTTTGAATTTTTCTACGAACAAAATATAATTTACTATAATTTTTGAATAATTAAATAAAATATATATAAAATTTCAAATCTTAATATTTTATAAAAATAGTTTTACATGTATTCATATTATATAGTTTCATTTATTATTTTAATGTTAAATAATATATTATATTTTTTGATTTAAAATATTTTTTTAACATTATGATGGTCATTTACCATTAATTAGTTAGTATGGTTGGTATTATTTTTCTTATTAAAAAATTATTATAAACTTTGAACATAGCTATTATTTTGACACCATATAAATAATGTGACATTTTTTCACATTACTAAAGCAAAGCACTTTTAATAGTAGTAATTTTGTAAGTAGAATATAATTTGGTTACATATATTTATAATATAAATAAAAATTCAAATTCAAATAAAATTTTAAAAAATAAGATTTATGAGTGTAAAATAGATGGTGGGAGGGTGTTTTGTTAAGACATTTCATAGTGAAAAGGTTACTGAAAATTTTATGGGCAAAAATCTATTCATATTAAGAGCTGGTATAGGTACAATTCTTAGAGTAATTTTAACTGTCATCTCGGGACTCACATTAATTGTGTATTAGGTATCTCAGTCATCTCATATCGAGGTTTCGAGTCTACACCAAGGTCTATCATCAAGATAAAGTTCTGAATTATTTACAATGTTTAATTAATATTATATTAAGAATACAAAAAATTTGATACATTAATTGTGTATTAGGTATGTCAGTCATCTCATATCTATGTTTCGAGTCTACACCAAGACCTATCATCAAGACAAAGTTCTAAATTATTTACAATGTTTAATTAATATTATATTAAAAATACAAAAGAAATTGAATAATTGAATAAATGAATAATAGAATATATTATTAAAATACTAAATTATACCTTTAAATTAGAATAAAATTAAATAAATTTATTAACTACAATTATAAATATGTGGACCATCTATAAATATTAAAAAGATAATGTTTCAAGTTATAATGTGGAACATTTAGAAATATTAAAAAAATAATGTTTCAAGTTATAATTTAATGGTGCAGTTCTTGAACACAATAACTGATATGGAACATTAGTTAATAATATTACTTTTGAGTATGATAATAATTCATAGTTTAAATGGAATATCAGTTAATAATATTATTGTTGAGTATGATAGAATTTAATATTTCATTATTAAAGTTTTGATGTTGAAATTAGTGTAAAGTGACAACAAAAATCAAACATATTTAAATGCACTATAATTTGTATTATAATTAATATTATAAATATTACCAATAAAATAAAATATATCTTATTTTTAATTAATATAATTATTTTGTATAATAATTTTAGTTAACATTTAAATAATATATTTTTGCATAATAAATATTTATATAACATATCATTTTTTTTATATAATTTTTATTGAATTGTAAATTGCATAGCCCTTTGTAAATTATTTTATATTTATGAATCAATGCAATTTTATAATATTGCATTAGTGTCTTTGCAATTAAAGTATGAATTGATTAAATTGCATTAAAAGAATATATATTATGCAACTTTAAAATGTACTTTCTTTTGATATAAATTGTATTAAAAGAATACAGCCAGGCAACATTGTATATTGATATTTGTGGTTGTTAAAAAAAAGTTGATTCCCATTAATAATGCACAAAAAAACCTAAGCTTTTTTTAGTAACACATTAGTAGCATAGGTATAGTCTAGGTATGGTACTGTGTTATATTGATATTATGAGTATTTTAATAACAATGCCTAAGTGGTATATATGGTTATAGTATTGTATAAAAATAATTTCCTCGATGGGGTGGTATTAAGGCTCTCAAGTGCAACACATAATATGATTGACATGCTTGCAACTAGAATGGTGAAAGAGAAAGAAAACATGAAAATGAGAGCCAAGCTGTCCACTTGTCCGAATCCCATGAGTTACATACTACATATAGTCTGTTTGAAAAATGAACTTAAAACATAGACTCAAAAGCCTATAATCAATCTTCATCATAAACTTTATCTCCTGAAAGCCTGCACGGAGAGAAGAGAAGCAAAAATATGTGACTAAACATTGCACAAAGTATGAAATCAGAACTTCACGCCATTGTGTATGAAATCAGAACTTAACGCCATTCAAAATGTGTTTCAAGAGAGGATTGAGAACTTCACGCCATTGAAAGTGTTTCAAGAGAGAACCATCAGTATCAACAAGCAGCGACTATGATTATTCTCGTGCATACTGGGATTCATAGCTGACTGGAAATAAGTTACGGTGGTTGCCCTCAATTTTAGGAGAGGACCCACATCGATAGCGATGGTGTCATTTTCCATCCGAGTCATCTTCACCTTTTGATTTATGCTTCGTGCCTGCCTGCACAAGGACGGAGTCGCTTTTACCCTCATGTTGTTTTCTTTGATGCTTATGGGCCACCGGGTAAGACTTCGAAAAAATGTTCATAAGTTCCTTCCCTCTGACTAACTGTCTATTTGTCTTTGTGGCCGGATGGGAGGATCAACTACAAATATACTTCAGAGTTGCTTTACGAAAGTCTCGGAGTTGCAATCGCCATAAAAATAAATGTACCAACCATCAACAATGTCGATTCCATCTTGGGGAAATAGGAATGACCAACTCCCAAAAGCATTCGATGGACAAGTTGCAATTCAAGGTGAAGCTCCACCGAAACTTTGCTCACAACCTTCCTCCAACTTTTCTGCATCGCTCAAGTTGCCGCTATTATGACTGTTATCAATGCGACATCTTCCATTAAGCAGACATCAAAACCTATGTTGAATGTGTAATGTACATAATTTATGCTTTCATTAATGCTGCAACAAACCCCTATAGTTTATGCGTACCCTAGACAACCTGAGTCAGAGAACAAGGCAAGTTGCAACTTGCAACCAGCCCAGGAGTAATCTATAACCTGAATTTCAGAAATGTTTGGCGGACGAACAGCCCTTCATAGGGCATTTTATAATTATATTTAATTTTTTTATAAAACCGACCGAAATATTTTTTTATTTTTTTTGAGGCGTAAATTTCGCTGAACACTTCTCTGACGGGCTAGAGAGCTCTTGATTGATTATGACGTGTTCAATTTTTAGCACTGGAGAGCTCGTGAGTGCTTGTAACGTGTTCAATTTTTAACACTGATGGGTATGAAAGTAAACATTGGAATAAAAACGGTTAATATATTGGAGTGACAAAGAAGACAACAGCAGAGGGTAGTCAGCTTTGATCTGGCAAGAGCGGCGCCCTGTCGGAAGTGGTCGGCTCGGAATAAATCCGGTTGTGATCGGTTTGGATGACATCCAGAAGGGGTTCGTTTCCTAATCTAGCAACTTGCGTGTTTGAAGCATATAACTTATTGCCGTTTTAATGAGGTGTACCAAAGAATAAGGCTTTGAAATACAAAACATTGGATCTCTGACCTATCCACTACCAGCTATCTATATATTGTAAACAAGCTGTGGGGTGACCATTGGTAATGGCTGCTGTTGAGCGCAGAGACCATCAGGTTCAATGGTGGAGAATTAACTCCAGTGATCAACTACGCCAGTTCATTCGAGAGTTTTCTTTCCAGTGTTGTTGAATGAACTCTGGAATGAACTGGTGTGGTCGAGCACTGGCGTGGTTGAGCTTCATTCGAGAGTTATCATTCCAGTGTTGTTGAATGAACTGTGGTGTTGTTGAGCACGGGCGTGGTTGAGCTTCATTTGAGGCTTATTAATTCCAGTGTTTAATCGCGGCAGTGCATTCAGTGTGTTTTCCAGTGCTGTTGAACGAAGTGGCGTGGTTTTCTAGTTAATTGGACGAAGGCCAGTTGCGGAGCTCACACTGGGTCACGGATGCCTTCCCAGGTTTATTCTGTGATGGAGACCCTTTGAGTATCTCATGCGTTTTTCAGATGGCTGAATTTATATATACATTAGGAAAATACATATTAAACAATAACTTTTTTATTTTGTTACATGTTTTGAAATTTTTAGTGGTATATTTTTTTTGGGTTGAATTTGTTTATTACTTTGTAAGAATTTGTTTCCACTTTAAGTCTGAGTGTAAACTTTTTGCAATTTGAGTATCTGACGAGTTTTTCAAATCAAGTAATCTAACTAGGGTTCTAATTTTCTATTTTCTCAGAAAACAATGGAAATTTTTGGTCAGATTCTAACCTGTTTTGAAATTTTTAGTGAGTATATTTTTAGGTTTAATTTGTTTATTATTTCGTAAGGATTTGTTTCCATTTGAAGTTTGAGTGGTAAATTTTTTGCAATTTGAGTATCTCATGAGTTTTCTAAATCAAGGTTTTAATTTTCTCAGAAAACAATGGAAATTTTTTGGTCAGATTCTAATATGTTTTGAAATTTTTAGTGAGTATATTGTTGGGTTGAATTTGTTTATTATTTTGTAAGAATTTGTTTCCATTTTAAGTTTGATTGGTAAATTTATTGCAATTTGAGTATCTTATGAGTTTTTCAAATCAAGTAGTCTAACTAGGGTTTTAATTTTCTCACAAAACAATGGAAAATGGAAATTTTTTGGTCAGATTCTAGTAAAATCCTGCAGAAATTTTGGGAAATCAGAGTTATGGCTATCGAGTTTCAGGATTTTGGGTACTCTAAGAGTTTTTTGAGGGGGCTAAATATATTTCCACCATTAAAAATAAGATTCAAACGCTCCTATCAGAGGTTTTTAAAAAAAAATTAACAAGATTCCAGTGGTTTTTTACCATCCTAGAAAATTTGTGACCTTCATAGATAACACCTTTTCAAATTACTAAATCCATATATACACTTGAAAACACATTTTAAACACTAAAATCTCACAATTTCACTAAAATACGAAGTTTCAACCTCATACCACTTCCATTCCATTCCAGAAGTTAATGAATTTTAATGATGAGAAATAGGGAGTGCATGGCAAACATGAGCTAACCCCACACCCCTATACCATGCATCTCCCATGCAAACCTTGTCATTCTTCCAGTATCTTCGAGCAGGAGCACATTGGGTATAGGAAGCAGTTGCAGAGGTTTTGGGTTATTTTGGGGTTTGGGCTTCTTTCCATTCTCTGTTGCAGTAAGGGTTATTTTGGGGTTTGGGCTTCTTTCCATTCTCTGTTGCAGTAAGTCCATGCCCCCCGCATTGGAGCCACACCCAGAAGGGCTTTAGATAGCAGGCCGGTCTGACCAGGAAAGGCATGGGCAAATGGGAGGCCCATTAAGAGCTAGTGGAGGTCTTCCTTTGTCTACGCAAACTGTGGTTATAATCTATGTTGCTACGGCATTTAGAACAGCAAGTCGGGTGCGTATGTAGTCTATTAAGACTCAGAATTACAATTTTGTATGATATATTTGGTCTAGTATCTCTCTTGCCTAGGTTGTATCTGTATCTCTTAAGAGGCCAAATTTTGTACAACATTCAATCACTCTCAAGACAATGCAGCAGTTTTGTACACTATAAATTTAACCATCTCATATAATAGGGTTACTTAAAAAGAAAAAGAAAAATATCACAAATTTTTCGCACCAAATTCCAACGACGAGAAACTCTAAAAACTCAAAATCTTATAATAATTAATGTAACGCTAGCTCATCAAAATATGCAAATCACTATTATATATAGTACTTTAACGCTACTTGGCTGTACTTCTTTTCTTCAACCGGTTGAATATATACTGGAAAGATCTATCCATGGATGGTCCTTGTGCAATTCTTTGAGGGCCATATCAAATAATTCCTCGTTGAGGTCAGCAATAATAAGAATCTGAGCGCCCTTTCTGGTTGTCCCTAAGTCATATAAGTAGGCCATCTTAGTAGCTTCAATAAGTGTATCTTCTGTCAGAAATTCTTCGGAAATGAACTGATCCAAATTCACCAGCAGCATCTTCACTTCGTAGGAATGGGCAAGCATGACAAGTTCCCCGTAATTAGAGTGCATATCTTCAGCGCTCATTTCGGCAGTGTGAAGAAATTTCAAGAAAACTTTAACACTCTCCTCTCTCCCCTCCAACTTCCTGAATAATCACTTCTCTAGCTTCTTTTTTCCTGAAATCTACTTCTTGAAGCAAATTTTCGGAAAACTTCGGACCTATTTTCCTGCCCAAAAATTGAAATGGGATAATAAGCACATCAGAGGCTAACAAACCAGATGAAAATCGCAACAGACTTTTATCATATAGATTAATATAATGACTCACCAATACCAAGCTGTGTCCCTGAAACCGCGATCCATCGGAGTTGCATGAAAGGGTAACATAATCTCTAATCCTTGATACTAATCCGGATTCTGATGCTTCCCATGGAACAAAACTCCATTTTCGTAACAATGCAATCTCTTCTTCCAAATCTCTTATCGTTTTCTGACAAATTTTTATCACTGTCTCTTGCTTTTCGATTTTCTTCTGACACTGTGTTTCAAAATCCTTCTTTAGTTTTACAACTTTACCATAGCAATCGGAGCAGTAGCGAATATTGGATAGCTCGGGAGTTTTTTGTTTTTGTTGTTAAAAGTATTTTGCTATTAAAAAATTATGTGTTCAATTTTCTGGGCACTCTTGAAATTATGTTTTTCTAAAAAGAAGGGAGCCATGAGAGCAACCTTTGAAATAATTACCTCAAAAATATAAAATTCGACTCTGAAACCCAAACGATTTTGTTTGAAAAAGGATAGTTACGATTTTGTCTGAAAAAAATAGTTTTTCCAACACGATTTGGATGAGAAAATTACTGATGAAAAATTGCCGTTCCGTCAAAATTGTGTCAACTTAGACAAGTCCTAAACCAAGGACTTTGAAAACGGTTGCAAAATCTGAGATTTCAGAAGACCCTAATCCCCGAGAGATAGGAGCCCCAGGGTTTTGCAATACTCAAGGGTCGCAGAGTTGGACAGAAAATCTTTGGGTGCCGCCATCACAGTCGAATAGTTAAACTACAAGCGCCCCCTGAAAATGCATGAACGGAAAGTTAGCGTAGGTTAGAGTTTATAAGCTAACGCTAACCGTTATTTGAGCTTATGTAGCCCATTCGTCAGAAAACAAAATAACGTCTCTTGTCGCTGAAGAAATAAGTTTTAGTTGCGATCGGCGTTAACGCGCATCTTGCGGAAAGGGCGAAGCGTTGAATAGCCGGCAGTTATGGTAATCAAATCAGCGTTGTGCATATTTATCAAGCTATAGGCTTATTAGTGCCCGGTGCTGTATATTTTTACAGCTAGATAATGTGTTTGCATAAATTCAAAGTGGGTATATAAAGCTCTGTACATGCACAATGTAATTGTATAAATTTAAAAGTGGATAGATACAATGTAATGGTTCTGGTTGTGGTGGCTCAGTGTTTGAATTTGGATTTCTTTTAACTCGTTAAACAATTTTTTTTCCAAGTTTTGATTTTTATATCATTGGTCAATAAATGTTATGTTTAAATTTTTTCCCTTTTTACGATGATGTTTTGATAATAAATTAACCTTTTACCATTATAGATTTGATTAAAATTTTATCTTTCAATAACATAATTACGTTAAGAAATTTCACATAATATAATAACAAAATAGCCATAACACAATTGACAAAATGACCATAATACATATAGAATTTTCATTTGAAATTGCATAGGACACTCACAACGAAATCTCCATAACCCCAAAATCAAATGTCCTTGACCCAGACATGCCATAACATTTGTATATATGAGATATGACTAAGGAGAGATCTCATGGGATATATAAGATGACCGACATAAATAACTACTTTGAAGAGTACAACGTTAATATGTTGATATAAAAGGTTCTTGGTTTCCAATAATTTTTTATCATTTTTGTTTAGGGAGATGTTCAATGTTATTTGTAGCAGTTGTTAGTACAACATTAATGAGACAACCAAAACGTGACTGTAGTGTTCCCATCCATATCTTTATCTTATCATACATATTTTTTTCATTGGTCCATATTTGATCTTCAAACCACCTCTAGCCATCACTACTAGGAAATATCAATCCCTCAAGTGAAAATCCTCATCATCTCCATGGAAAGTAATGCCTTTGTGGAAAATAAAGAGACAAAAGTTCAAGTCAAGTAGTGGCCTCTACAAAGGATAGTGAAGACTTGAGGAAAGGAGATTTAAAACTTGGCTAAGAGCAAGAGGAAGTGACCTACGATTTGGTTAAGAATGATGTAGCTAACCAATCGAAAAACCTTTCAAGGAGAAGATGAGATTAAGTAAGGCTATTGGACTTTACTTTCTTCATTTATGTTTCCATAATAAGTATTCTACCTTTTAATAAAACAACGTACAACTTCTTTCACCACTCGAACTCATGACTCTAGATTAAGCTAAGCGTGAAATATAGGAAAAGTACCTTTAATGACTCATTAGTTTTTTTTTCCTTCACACAATCCAACATCTTCACCGAAGTTGTTGCACAATCTTTCTACACCTGCATATGCATAAAAAATATTAAACAAATTAACTAAAATAAACACATAAATGTAAATTATTTATTAAAATAAAACTGAACAAGTAACAATGCATACCTCCTTTACCCATTGCACAACATGTGGAATGTATATTAGCTGCTATAGAGGGTTTAATCAGTGAAACTATTACCTCATCTCCAATAAGATAACAAATGTAAATAATAAAAAAGCACCAATATCAAAGCCAAATAGAAAACCCAAATTCCACAAAAACATAAAAGCAAGAACAAGACCAAAGAAATAACCATTGACATAGCGAAAACAATAAGAGAAGAAAGAAGCATAATAAGAAAAGGAAAGACAAATCAACAACGTGTAGTGGAACTGAACTGAACTCAACAACATACTAATGACGACTCTCTACGCCCTGATTTGTAGCAATGTTCCTTTCTACTTCGTGCAGTTTGAATGGAGAAGGGATTAGTGGTATACAAAATGGAAGAAGATAAAAAAAATTTGAATTTTCAGGAACCGACGTAATCATTACAAATTTACATATAACAAATTGAGGTAATCATTATATATACCTATGATGAACAAAGGGTATTTACAAAAATGGAATCCAATAGCCTCTTCTCCAGAACTCCCATCCTATGTCCCCCATCACTTGAGGTACTGAGCCACTACGTCCTCTCTCTCTCACTACCACCACGCTTCTTCTTTAACGTTTATTAACAAATGCTTGTCGTTACTTGCTCTAGATAAGAAGGTTGATGACATGGTTCGTTTGACTACTCTTCAAATGATGGTTCCTCTCTCTATGCTTATCCCTTGCACATATTGAGAGTCTATTGAGCCCATTTCACATTTGGTGGCACCCACTAGGGTTAGAAAATTAAAGGGCCAAATTACCTGGTGCCTTTCTGATGTGAAGGGTTCAAATTTGCCTTGCACTATGCATGCACCTATTATTAGTTGAGGCACCAAAGACTATTGCAAAATGTTCATTCACCTGGTCTTGTAGAATATATATGGCCTACTGGACTTCATGGTTGGGGCCACCAGGTTCGGTTCTACGTCGACTGTTAGAGAACTACCATATCGTCCTTGATCTCCTAGAGGAAATGAACCACCATCATGATGCTCCCACTATCACATAACTAGTGGTGTCCCATAACGTAGGGTTTACAAAAATTTCCATGGGCTTATATTTCACCTCTTGGAAAAAATATTCTTTGACATTTTGTACCTTCGCATTTGACAACTCCAAGATCCTCACTTTTAGCAGCCACGACATGCATCGGTCTACATTCTCCTTTTGGGTTAAGCCCCATCTCTTAGTTTGTTGTGCATCAATGAGCCTTTCTCTGGCTCGGCTCCATTTTGGTGGGTTGAAGAGTTTTGAAAGCTTTATTAATGGTTTCAGAACCCCAATGTCGGCCTCCTGACTTTGTTGAGAATCCCTCAACCAAGAAAATAATCATCATGGTCATTAGAAAATTGTAGCAAAAGAAAGGTTGTTTAGTGATCACAAGCGTTAACAGTTGAGATTCAAAAATCACTATCACATCTATCATCTGGCTAAGAGGTAATCCCTCCTAGTGCATGATACTGGAAGGGAGGAACACTCCCCTCCCTAAAGATATACCATCCCTCCGTTTGGTTGATCCCCTATGACCCTAAAGATTTATCACTGATGTTGGGATAGAAGGTTGACTCCGTCAATAGAATGAAAAAAACCAAATTTACTGGTGCTCACTTCACTCTCATGGCATCGATCATTGCAAGGGGGAAAAATTAGGTAGCAAATTCAAAATAATTGAATAAATTTCAACTTTCATCGATTAAGATCAACGTTGCAATTATAATTTTCTCCTAACTTTTTTTTTGGTAGTTTGCATTTAGTTTTGTGTGATGTTAGTGGTTGTGATAGGTCATCAGCTTAGATGGAACTTGCCCCTTCAATAAATTGAAATAAGGTATTAATGACATTTAAAAAAAAACAAATTGTTGAAAATAGGTTTTGTAAACTTCAACAACACATCACAAAAGACGATCATGTCAAATTATTAAATGTATTTAACGGTAAAAATTTCATGTGACAGGAAATTTTCCCATTAAATTTCAACCATGCTTGCCATTGTTTTCATCCAAAAAAGTAGCCAGAAAACTTGTACTCAAGTTGGCAGTTGTTCTTTCGTTAGTAGCACTGTTGTCATGTGGTTAAATTGTTTTTTTTTGCTGCAGTCTATCTATTATATGTTTTGAAGGTTTTTTGGCATATTTTCTTGTCTAATTTGTCCAAAACCTGGAAGGGGTTTGTTGTAATCACAAATTTGAGTTGTGAACTCTCCACAATTCGAGTACCCTAGAAGTTTTTCAGGGTGTTAAATCCATATGTGTAGTCAAATATGTATTTTAAACAATAAAAGATCAAGATTTCACCATGAATTTTTCCGCTAGATTCTGGCCAAAAACTACAAAACATATAATAGTTAGACAACATCTTATTTTTTCCATTTATAGTGTACAATACTAAAGAATTGTGGTTGACTATTTTTTCCATTTAGAGTGTACCATACTAATTAAGAATTGTGGCTCACCATTTTTTTCCGTTGACTCTTTTTTTCCATTTGATTTTAACATGCTACTTAATAATAATGTAGTTTAACTAATAAACTAGCCTAGATCCATCTTAACTCTGGATCTATCAAACTTCCAAGAGGGATCAAATCTCTTGAGGTGCAAACCTGTTTTTTGAGTGCAAAGCTTGATGAAAGGTTTGCACATTGAGAGATTTGATCCCTCTTAGCGCCTGATAGATTTGGAGCTAAGATGGATCTAAGTTGGTTTATTTATTTTAGGTACATATAAAATGCCCCGTCACATGATAAAAAATTATTTGAACTAGTATAATCAATTTTTTTTTTATTTAAAACCAAAAACTAATTTGAAATAATTTACAACAAAAAACTAATTTCGAATGAAAGAAAGAAAGATACACACAACCTCTTTTGAGGCGAGGTAGTGTGTTGGAAATAATACTGAGAGGGGGGGGGGGGGTGAATCAGTATTATCAAATTCTTATCAATCTATCTTCCTTATTTATACTTTGAATATTTCTTCAAATATTGATCATTACTTTGTATGTCAGTATCATAAAATAATGAGCAGGAACAAGAAAAGCAAATAGTCACACAAAAGAACACCAGATATAAGGTGGAAACCCAATGTGGGTGAAAACCATCTGCTGCAATATGTCTCTATCTTCTTTCAATTAGAAATTCCTTTTACAATGATTTTGTACTGGTGCAGTCCTTTACCTGTACGTAGGCTACAACTTGCAGAGAGCTACAACCCTCTCTCATTCTCCAGCTTCTCCTGGAAGGGAGCTACAACCCCCTTAGCTCTTGTACTAGCCAAGATACTAGTACGTAGGTTCTGGCCTACTGAAGGCTACAACCTTCTCTTTCTTCCAGGGACCACGTTTCATAAATTTTCAGACTGGATCTATGAACATCAATCAATCATCAAGTATATCTGCATCAAACAATCTCCTTTCCCAATTAGCATTGAATCAAGTAAACACTTCTCTGACAGCTGTACCCAGAACACAGTAACAGTAACCACACACCAAATTCTGAAACCAGAATACTGTAGCAATAGACAGAGGCAGCTAGATCATAATTTAAAGATATACGCTTCTTCAACAACCTGAAACTTGCATGCAGATCTATAAAGGATAATTCCTTCTTTCAAATATTCAGACACTAATTAACCCAGATTGTCAGATTTATAGATCAAGCATGCGCCTCATATAACAGATCAAAATCATGCAAAGATATTATTATTCAAGCATAAAGATTATGACCCATCAAAAGAACTTATCCTTCTTTATGCGCTAAGGTTCCTCCTTCATTCAGATCCAGATCTGCACCATAACCCAATCACAAATATTTCAGATAGCACTTATTAGATATTCAATTCATTCGATGATACTTTGCCAAATGATCTCCTTCCTCTTTTATAGTCTTAGGCCTTCTACAATACCACGGTCCAAAACCATAGGATCAAAAAACTGTTGGACTAATACCATGAAAGTGCGTGAGATCAACACTTTTGGATGCAATACCACGAGCCAAAACCATAGGATCAAAAACTATAGGACTAATACCATGAACCAACCATGAAAGTGCGTGAGATCAACACTTTTGGATGCAATACCACGGACCAAAACCATAGGATCAAAAACTGTCGGACTAATACCATGAGCCAACCATGAAAGTGCGTGAACTTTTCTCTTCATGAAAGGGACTTTTCTCTGCATGAAAGTGCGTGAACTTTTCTCTACATGAAATAAACTTTTCTCTGCATAAAAGTGCGTGAACTTTTCTCTACATGAAATAAACTTTTCTCTGCATAAAAGTGTGTGAACTTTTCTCTACATGAAATAAACTTTTCTCTGCATATAAGTGCGTGAAATTTTCTCTTCATGAAAGGGACTTTTCTCTGCATCAAAGTGCGTGAACTTTTCTCTACATGAAATAAAATTTTCTCTGCATAAAAGTGCATGAACTTTTCTCTACATGAAATAAAATTTTATCTGCATAAAAGTGCGTGAACTTTTCTCTACATGAAATAAACTTTTCTCTGCATATAAGTGCGTGAACTTTTCTCTACTATAATTTATCATCTGAGATGAGTGGGTTGCCATCAAGTACAAGATATGTATCATAATGCCAACAATCTCCCCCTTTGGACTTGATGGCAACAACAACCAATCACTCTCCCCCTTTGACATCAAGGGCAAAGGGTTATGCTCCCCCTAAGAACATGCTCCCCCTGACTATAAACCAGATCTGCAAAGAGAACCATAATCCATCAAACACCATAAATGACCATGAAAGAGATAGAGACGTATTGCAGCAATATTCAGACCATCATCCATGATCTCCTTCTGTACTTCCTCCATAATGCCAACAATGCATGATATGTGGTGGGCTCCAGTATTGTAGCAATAATGCTACAACTCCTGGAGCTTCCTATCTCTAATTTTATCAACCCGGTAGTTCGTAACAAACTTGGAAGTGACGGTGCTGTATGCACAAGTACTAGCTCTTGTTGCAGCTGTCACTTGGTCAGCTGGCACAAGTCCGCTAGGGCTCAAGCCAACTTCTATATGCTCTAAGAAGAAGCTTTCTAAATGATGGACGAAGGCTATCTCAAAGGAAATTAACCTACTTTGCAAGAATGAACTGAAAGCCAACAAAATAGGGAAACCCTAGTAAACCCTAATCTGACTAGTCTAATCTCTATGATGCAATGGTGGGAGTGCAAACTTCTAGAAATGATGCCATTACTTCTAGTGATATGAGATGCATGAATTTAAGCTACTTCTACTGAAAAGAACATTGTTTTTGTATTTCTGCTTAAGTGGTTGGAGTTATTATGATTTTGTTCCTCATTAGGGTTTGACTGTGCAGGGGTAATTCGAAGGGAAAGAAAGCTTGGGAAAGGTCAGGAGGGCTAGGAGAGGTTCCAGGGGATCCCTAACATCATTCCACAGAAGTCCACAACATTTAGGTGCTTGGCAACCGAGGTTACAGGTTTCTACAGGATGTCTGCAGGGGATCCTACAGGAAGCTCAGGATTTCTACAGGAAGTCTGCTAACTTCTACAGGATGTTCTGTGGTTGGAGTTTTGGGTGATGGAGGAGTGGAGGAGTTGTATGGGTGGATAGGTAGGATGGAAAGGGAGCTTATGATGGCTTAGGGACAGAGATATGAGATGAGGAAAGAGTGGGTACAGTGGGTTGGTGGATAGAAGGGTGGAAGCAATGAAAAGTCCAAAAAGATGGAGCTACGTGAACAGTAGAAGTGTTGGAAGGCAAACGAGCTGAACAGAGGTTGGGTAGGTGACTTTAGGCGCGGTTGAGAAGAAGAAGAAGATAACAGAGTGATGCAATGCAGTGTAAAGGAAACAAATCTATACAAAACCAGGAATTCATCAACTTATCCTAACTGTGTTATTAAATCAACGAACAACAATGTAAACTTCAGAGAAAAATCGTGCATGGAGTTGGAATGAAGAAGTACTGCTCAAGATTAGAATGCATGGATGGATCTACAATTGAAATGACTGTGTTGCAGCTTGAATGAGAGTATAAGACTGCGTTTTTTGGTGGTTGGTACGGTCTGCACCCCCAATCTCTAAACAGAGATGGCAGTGAGTGCACTGTCAACCTTTTCTTGGAGCTCTAATGAATGCTGATCCTCCTACTCTAATCTAAGCAACTAAAAGCACTTGAACCGTAAACTAATCCTACTCATACACATAAAAGAAATCAAATCAGCAGACTGTAATTTCCAAATGCATGTCAAAACAGAGGAATAAAGTGCTGAAAGGAAAGACAAGTAACAATACAAGGAAAAGGAGGTCTATTGCTCTCAGGCTGGGCCCTAACCTGAGAGCTATAGCTCCCTTAAAAACTCAGAATTGAATCCAAAGCTGCCTGCCTTTATTGAATAATCATGAGTCTAACATCATGCCAAAACTGGCTTACAAAAAGCAAAAACCGAGCTGTAGCTCGTGCTTAGAAATTGCAACAGTAGTTCAAAAGTTCAAAAAGCTCCTATCAAAGGCCACGGCCTTAATATTTATACATGATGAGGATCAAGCTGGCTTCCTCAATTAGTGGAGCTTGGCTATCCAACTAAAAGTAAACTGCTGTAAACTGCTGTTCCTGTAGAATCTGTTGGCTGCCTTTAAGCTCGGTGGGGAAAGCTGTTGGAGCTCGGAGTTAGGGTGGAGATCACGAGGGAGGTCATTTAAGGCTGTAGACAACCTCCCTATAAACCTGCAATGCCACCTTTGCTGTCTCCTTGTCTCCTTCTGCGTGGTCTTTGCTCCCTTTAATGCCAAAAAACCTGAAATCATCATGTATTAGCCACATAGATATAATGCCTGCCCTTCTTCCTACAAATAACACGAATATACCAAGAAATGAATGCATAAGTGATAAAAGATGAAGGGTTGAGCAAGGTAAGTAGGCCAAATGAGCCCAAATTGTTACAAAAAATTGGGGCTCATCATCACCCCCCAGCTAAAATATTTGCTCATCCTTGAGAAATTTTGCCCCAGCTCCTTGTCCTTGGCCGAGAACTAGGCTCCGGAATACGCTCTTTCTTTCCTACTCTTGGTGGCTCTGCCTGTTCTGCCCTTGGTGGTGATGAGGGTGCCGCTCCTTCCCTCTTCTCTGTTTCCTTGACCCTGAGTCGGGCTTTTGAAGCCGATTGGTCTATCCTTCTTTTCCAAGTAGTTGTTTTTGGGCTCCCCCTCTCGTAGGTGACCAATATCTTCGAGGGGGACCTCTCACTGGGTGAAGTAGGGGCATCCCCTGTAGTGATTTGGCTGCTGGATGGGGGCTGTGGCTTGCCCGTCTTTACTCTCGAACTCCTTCGAACTTCAAAGTATAGAGGGGTCTCCCTCTTTCTCTTCTCTTTTGGCTTAGGTGGCGTGCTGAGGCCAGCCAGTACAGCTGCTGCCTCCCTTGCTAGAATGTCCGCCTTCTTCTCCTTGGGTTTTACTTTTCCCGAGCTTCCTGTAGAAGACCCTGTTTTGGTCAATTTCGGGCTTCCTGTAGAAGACTCTGTTTTGGTCAATTTCGGGCTTCCTGTAGAAGACCCTTTTTCTGTTTTCGGGCTTCCTGTAGAAGCCTGTTTCTGCTTTCCTGTAGACACAGGTGTCACCACCTTGGCTTGCTTTACTGCATGGGTTTTGCTTTTTGGTTTGGTTGCGGGTGCTGATGAGGTACTTGTGCTGATGTGGCCCTTCTCAGCTTTGCCCATTCTGGTCTGCAACCTTTTCTCTCTTGCTGACAAGATGGGTGTGTCACCTTTTTCCTCAGCATCCTTTTTCTTTTGTTTCTTCTCTTGCTTTTTCTTCTGTACTGTGGTCGGGGTCTTCTGGCCTGCTTCTTTCTTTCCCGCGGCCACTGATTCCTTTTCCTCACTGCTGGAGGAACCACTTTCTTCAGTCAACATCCTTATGTCTCCATCTCTTGTCAAATTTCTGAATGCTTCCCATGAGAGGGGAACCTTATATGAATGAAGCGCATCCTCCACAAGAAGTTTGATCAATCCATGGTGGGATACCTGATCTGGTATGCCTTCTTTTAACTTTGTGGCACACTCAATTAGAGACTGTAGCAAGAAATAAGGAATGCTCAATTTGTTTTCTACAGGAAGATCAATCTGGTGTCTCAATTCAGTGAGCAACCTAAAGTGATACCCGTACACAATGCTAAAACGGCCTTCACAGGTTATATACTTCATGATTTGCAGGCTAACTTCATTCCATGGTGGCAGCAAACTGGTTCTACGCACCCCATTTTTGTCCTCCGAGAATTCCTCCTCAGGTGGAAAGAATTCTTTCTTTGCCTGCTGGCTCAACTTCCTTTCTTCTTTATCCCATGGCAAACCCATTGGAAGTTCAGTAATTCAACTGATATATTGCGGGGTGAGCTTGAGGCTTAGGCCCCTGAAGTTCACGGTGGCCAATGTTTTGGATTTCGGCCTCAAAGCTTGTAAAAATTCTTCTGCCACTTCGTCGTCATAACCCTACAACTTGTCACAAAAGGATATCCAATGCACCCGTGTGAAGAGCTCCACCACCTCCTGGTTTTCTCTTAACTTTGATGAATCAGTGGGTTCCCGTCTAATAAACCCACCCGGCATGATAAAAACTGTTGCTAGAGGTGGCGAATGTGGAAGAAGTTTAGTTTATTGGGACAGAGCGTAGAATTACGCTTCCGTCGTGCAAATAATCCACAAAACTTATCCCTGAGGACCTTAACACCGTTTAATTACACTGACATCCTGTAGAACGACAGTCTATGCACAACAGACAACACTTGCAACAACTTTCTATGACCAGACTGTAGACGACGATTCTACCACCTTTAAAAACCAATTGCATGGAGAGTTCAGGGTTACCTTTTTATCTGCCACCTTTTTACGTGAGGAACCCGCCTTCCTGTAGAAACAACTTTCTTGTAGGAGCAGCACGTGATTCCTGGGGAAGACTGCAGTTGGTCTGCGCTCTCGGTGTTGCTTCACAGCCGTTCTGATAGCCAAAGGCTCGGAGTTTCGAACTGCAGAGGGATCCGAATGTTCACTCGAGTTTCAAGCGGTGAATGATAAATGCATGCGGGCAATCTAGCCGATTAGATTTGAATCGACGGAATCCGTGGCGCGGGGGTGAGCTGTCCCTGCTGGACCATTGGATGACGTCGTTCCATCATTTGTCTGCGAGTTCACTTACTACCGCATCATCCCTCCAGCCGATCTGCCGCCGTTTCTTCTGCTAAATCCGTTTTTCCCGACGGGGATCGTTCTCACATGTGTGCTGCCCATTCCATTTGTCACAGCCGCCACCCAAACATCTGACTGGACCATTAACCAGTCAACGTGGCCAGTCAACTGGCCATACAGCTGCTCAACCCCTTCACTTCACACTTTGCAAGCAATTCAAAGTAAAATTCATGCAATCTGACGGAAGAAAGGGTCGAGACACTTACCTGCGCGGCTGCAACACGATTTTTCGGGTTTTGGACGATGATGAATGGATCTATCTGCTGCTAGTGAATTTGCACAGGCCCGGAGGTTCACGTTTACAGGCTGCCGACGATGGAGTTGATGCTTGGCTGCATGCGTCCGCGTTTCCATTGCATATGGCCAGTGTTGTGAATAGTATACACTCTAGCGGGCTTAACTGTTACAGGACTCCCGCGGGATGTCTTGTAACAGTTCTTCCTCCTTGGGTGCATGCTGCACGACGAAGGATCTGGCCTCCCGATCACGCTCCCAGGGCTTCTGGATGACTGGGATGGATATGGTATGAGATCTCAGCGTTTTTTTCATTTGAAAATTGCTTTTTCTTGATAACTCATCGATCTGCTTTGCTGGTGCAGGTAACTTCGTTGCATGTCGACAAGGATGGCAGGACGAGGTGACAACAATGTGCAAGGGAGATAACAATAGCTTGCATGCGTCCAAACCGATCCTTAGTCGTTAGATCTCCTCATAAAATGGATTCTGGGCCGTCCTGAACTTCTACAGGAAGTTTCCTGTAGAAATACAGAGCTTCTTGTAGAAAGGTTGCGTTTCCTGTAGAGAGTCTGCACCTTCCTGTAGAAAATCTGCATCTTCCTGTAGAAAATCTGCGTCTTCCTATAGAAGACTCAAGCCGAGATAAAATTGCACATACCTTGGAGAAAATGAGTATTCTTGGAGGAGGTGCTGGTGAGGTCTCCTGATAGCATGATAAGGATCCTTAGCTTTGAGTTGAGAGGCTTCCTCTCCTCCATAGTACACCTGCAACCTGCATGCAACTTTACATTATGAATTTGTTGACCTTGTTTTTTCTTATTGTTTTTTTTTTTTTTTTTTTGAAAGATAACAGGGGCGCCTCAATGAGGTTTTCACTCAAGGATCTTTTTTCAAATCTCTTTTTTTTTTTTTTTTTTGAAAGACAATAGGGGCGCCTCAAAGAGGTTTTCACCCCCACCACCTGCCTTGGGCGCCTCAGAAAGGTTTTCACCCAAGGATCTTTATTATTATTATTATTATTTTTTTTTTTAGATCTTTCAGGGTATGCCCAAAGGAGAGGCAGAACCCTTCTCTATGACCAACACTGATTTCTCCATAGTTTTGATGAACTCTTGTCTTGAGAGAGGTTTCCTGTAGATCTTCAATCGACGCCCATTGACAAGCATGGGGATGGCTTCCTCATCAATGGTCCGAATAAGGACAGATCCATTGTCATGACATTTCTCCACTGCATATGGTCCTAGCCATCTGGTTCTCAGCTTCCCCTTGAAATCTTTGTATCTGGAGTCATACAACAAGGCCCAATCTCCTGGCTGAAATTGCTTGTCATGGAGATGTTGGTCATGCCACACCTTTCTCTGAAGTTGAACCACTTCCGAGTGAAAGAGGGCCTGCATCCGGTGCTCGTCCAGTCCATTCAGCTGCAATAACCTTTCTTGTTGTGCATGGCTGAGATCTAGATCTAGTTGAGCTACCATCCTCAAAGTGTTGTACTCGAACTCAATGGACAGCAAAGCTTTCTTCCCATAGACCAGCTCATAAGGTGTGAAGCCGGTGGTGGTCTTCCATGTTGTGTTGTAAGCCCATGTGGCCTCAACCAGGCGATCTGCCCAGTCCTTTCTGCTGCTGCTCACCACCTTAGTCAAGATCCCTTCTAATGCTCTATTGGTGACTTCCACCTGCCCATTTTCTTGAGGGTGATAGGGGGTGGAAGTCCTATGCTTGATCTTGTGGTGAGCTAGTAAGTCTTCAACCAGGTTGGATGTGAACTGGCTCCCTTGATCGGTGACCAGCTTTCTTGGGTAGCCAAACTTGTAGAAGATGTTTTCTCTTAAGAACTCGGCCACCTTTTCTTCTGTTGCTGCCTTGATTGCTTTAGTCTCTGCCCACTTTGTCAGGTAGTCAATACACACAATGATGTAGGACCTTTGCCTCGAATGAGGGTTGATTGGACCCACAAAGTCCATACCCCACTTCTCAAATGGCTCAAGAGTCACTTGAGGTTGGAGAGACATCTCATCCCTTTGAGTCGGTTTCCCCATTCTTTGGCATTGGTCACATTGGCTGATATATCTTCTGACATCTTGATGAAGTGTGGGTCAACAGTAGCCTGCCTGCAGGATCTTGAAGGCAGTCCTCTTTGCTGCAAAATGTCCTCCACAAGGCCCATCATGACAGGTGAGGAGGATATCAAAGACTTCCTCCTCCCTTACACAACGCCTTAAGATCTGATCGGGGCCAAGCTTGAACAGATTGCCCCCGATCCATGTAAATGAGGCACTTTTTCTGATGATTTTGCTCTTCTCTAATTGAAGATAGGTGCGGAGGGAACTGTGCTGAAACAAAGTAGTTTGCTATATCAGCAAACCATGGAGAGAGTGCTGAGATATCAAAAAGATGTTCATCTGGCATCTGGTCATCCACTGTCCCATCCTCATCTGCAGACAAATCCAATCTAGATAAAAAGTCAGCAACAACATTTTCTTTACCTGGTTTGTCAACAATGGTCAAATCAAACTGCTGCAACAAAAGTAACCATCTAATAATACGAGCATTCACATCTGGTTTATTCATTAAATATCTAATTGCAGCATGGTCAGTATGTACAAATGTTTGATAGTCAGTGATATAATGTCAGAACTTGTTCAGTGCATGGACCACAGCCAAAAACTCTTTCTCAGTTACGGTGTAATTCAGCTCAGCTTTGGACAAGTTTTTGCTAACAAAGTAAATGGCATATGGAAGTTTTTGTTCGACTTGTCCTAAAGCTGCACCTATGGCTTTGTTCGAGGCATCAGTGTGGATGTGGAAAGGTAGGGCCCAGTTTGGACCTCTCAAGATTGGGGCTGACACCAACTTGTCCTTCAATTCATTCAAAGCCCTCTGACATTCATCAGTCCACTTAAACTCCACATCTTTTGCCAACAGGCCAAACAATGGCGAGGCTAGCTTGTTGAAGTCCTTAATGAATCTCCTGTAATATCCTACTAATCCTAAGAAACTCCGAACATCCCTTACCTTTTGAGGAGGTGGAACCTTCTTGATGAGAGCAATTTTGTTAGGATCCACCTGTAACCCGTGGCAAGAAATGGTATGGCCTAGCACGGTCCCTTCAGTCATCAGGAATTCACATTTTTCAGGACTAAGGGACAGGTTCATCTCAATGCATTTGGTTAGGACTTTTCCCAGATTGGACAATGCTTCCTGGAAGTTGGCTCCATAAGGAGTGAAGTCATCCATATAGATTTCCACTGCATCATGGACCAGCTCCGAGAAGATGCTCAAGAAAGCTCTCTGGAAGGTAGCAGGAGCATTGCATAGCCCAAAGGGGAGAACTCGGTAGGCAAAGGTACCCCAAGGACAAGTGAAGGTGGTCTTATCTTGGTCTTCCGGACTGATTTGAATCTGGTTGTACCCGCTAAACCCATCCAGGAAAGAGAAAAACTTCTTTCCTGCCAGTCCATCCAACACTTGATCTATGAAAGGTAGAGGGAAATGGTCTTTCTTGGTAGCTTTGTTCAGTTCTCGATAGTCCACACAGATTCTCCACTTCCCATTCTTCTTGGGAACCAACACCAGAGGGGACACCCATTCACTATCTGAGATGGGGTAAATGAATCCGGCATCCAACAGTTTTTGCAATTCTTCCTTGACAATGTCCTTAAGGGCTGGGTTCATTCTCCTCTGAGGTTGCCTAACCGGTTTACAACCCTCTTTGATGTATATGTGATGGGTACAGACCGAGGGATGGACTCCTTTCATCTCCTTATAGCTCCAAGCAAAAGCATCTAGGTGATTGGCCAACAGGCTACACAGCTCCTTTTCCTGGGAAGGAGATAGGGAGGAGCTGATCTTTAACGTTCTCTCAGGGCCGAAGTCCACATTCTTGACTCTGGGAATGACAGGGTTGGTCGTACAAAGATCCACTAAGGTGCTGGCTTGGGCATCCTCCACCAATTTTTCTAAGGATAGTGCACTGGAAGGTGGATTCTGGATCAAGGTCTCAATCAAGTCATCCTCGGTTGGGGGGTCTCTTCTAGTGGTATCTAGGGTGCACAAAGGTGCTGAGTACACTTCATCCTCTTCTCCTTCCTCCAACCAAAGTGGTAAGTCATGCTCTAAGGAAGGTTGGGCAGGAGGGTATAGGACTAGCTGCTTGGACATAGGACCATTTTTGATGGTCATATTTCCTGCATGACAACTTATGTAAGCATCTGTAGTGGCTAACCAAGACCTTCCCAAAATAAGAGGAAGTCCAGTAAGCTTTGCCTTGGGTTGCAGAACCAAGAAATCTGAAGGGTATTCCCAAGAGTCGACAGAGACCAAGACATCCTCCACAATCCCTTCGGGAGTCACAGTGGAGCGATTTGCTAGTTGCAGAACTGTCGAGGTCTTCCTCAAGGAACCCTGAAGATTGAGTTTGAGCATGGTATCCTTGGTCATCACATTAATGGCGGCCCCCAAATCAATCAAAGTGTGAGGTATGATGATGCCATTGATGTGGACATCTACTAAAGGACTCCCAGGATCTAGATACTTTGGGCAGATGACTTGTCCTAACATAAGGTCAGACAGTTGTCCTAAGACATTGATGGTTGAAACATCTCTCTTTCACCTGCCTGGGTGTTTAAAACACTTTTCCTTAACCAGTTTGTTGTATATTGGCACATCCTTGATGGCTTGGAGAAATGGTATTTTCACACACAACTGCTTGAGCTCACCCAGGAGCTCATCCTCCTCTGGGTTGGGTTGTGTGGTGGCTGTTAGTCTCTCAGGAAAGGGTGGAATAGCCTTGGGTTCACTTTCCTGTTTATCTTCCTCATCCTCTGGGGGAGGAGGTTGGCGATCTGGAAGAGTCTTTCCAGATCGAAGATTGATCTCCTGGATCTCCACAACATAAGTAGGGCATGATGTTTCCCTAGTGTATACCTGCTGGGCCTATCTATTGTTGGGGTTCGGGTTCGGTTGAGCAGGTATTTGAGGTAGCCTTAGAGGAGCAGGAGGTAATGGTTGAGGTTGAACTGGTGGTGGAGGCAAAATGGTAGGAGGAGTGTTGTACTGGGGCCTCCACCCCGACTGAGGTGCATTCCACTGAGGCTGTGGTTGGGCATGTGAGTGATAGGAATGAGTAGAGGGTTGAGTAGGGTACTGAGGTGGGTAAGACCATGGAGGAGGCATAGACCAAGAAGGATGAGCAGGGGGACCCCAGGAAGGCATAGGAGTCGATTGGTTGGGGCTGTAATAAGCTTGAGGTGCCCCTTGCATCCCCTACTGGTAAGGTCTAGGTCCTTGTGGCCTCCTTTGGTTGAGGTAATAGAGAGGTTCAGTGGGAGCTTCTGTCCCTTGGTACATGGCTTTAAATCCAGGTAAGGTTTGACATTGGTTTGTGGGATGGTCCTCCTCACAAACGAAACACACTTCAACCGAATGCAATGGACATTCGTTCTTAGGGTGTCTCTTGGTACATCTAGGGCAGAAGATAGCCAAGGCTCTCTCAGCTTCTTCCTTCTTCTGCTGGATCCTGAATGTGTCCAGCTGCATGGCAATGGTCTGTCTCACCTCACTCTTAAGATCTTCTAATTGATTTGTAAACTCATGTTTGGAGAAAGGGACACCAGCTGAGAGGAGGTTTCCTCTACCTCGTTTCCGAGCTGCCCTGGAGTGGTTTCTAAACACAGTCTTGATGTCCTCATAAGGCAGTTGGTAAATGTCCCCCCCAGCTAACATGTGAAGGGTTTCTAAGAGGTCTTCAGGGACTCCTCAGAGCAGGACCAACTTGAGGGATTCAGGGTCAAGTGTGCACCTGGCCCGCTTATAGCTAAGTTGGAACCTCTCCTCATAATCCTCTAAGGACTCATCATTTCCCATGGTCATCCGAAAGATTTCTCCCTTGGTTTCCTTAGACCTACAGTAGTCCCGGTACTTGGTATTGAAAGCTTGCTGCATCTGAGCCCAAGTAGTGATACTATTCCCAGGTAAGCCCATGAACTAGCGTAATGCTGCATCCTTAAGAGTGGAAGGGAAGAGTTTCAGCTTCTGCTCATCTTCAGTATAGTCATAGGTTCTACAAAGGACAGCAAACTCAAATAGGAAGGTATCAGGATCTTCTAGTGTCAGTCCATGGAAGTGAGGTAAAGCGGAGGGGCTAATGTTCTTCATTTTCATCTCTCCATTGGTCTCTCGGATGGGGAAGGCACCTTCTATTATCTCATCTTCTCCTCTATTGTCAGCCATAGCTTCAGATGGGATGGTCTCTAATTCTTCTTCTGCTATAGGATCTTCGTATATATCAGGAGGTTCACCTATAGGTTCTTCTGGATCACTGTCACCGAAGAAGAGAGAAGGGTGACTCAGTGATGTGGTGGGGGTGTTGGGTAAGAATTTGCCCGTTCTATCTCGATTCCTACGAGGCATGAAATGGAAAGACTTTTTTGATTGCTTTTGTTTTTTTTCTTTGGTACCTGTAAAATTGAAACAGATTGATCTACAACTAACTATCTTACTGAAATAAAGATGCAGAATTAAATTGAAAGCAGGAAAGAACTAATCTACCTTGCTCAAATGAAATTGCAGGAATGGAAATGCTAGTCTACGCTTGCAGAATTGAAAGGCTAATCTACGCTTGCAGAAATGAAATTGCAGAACGGAAATGCTAATCTATGAAAGCAGGAAATGCTAATATATGAAAGCAGGAAATGTCTATTCTACTTTTGCAGAATGGAAATGAAATAAACTACTTAGCAGAAGGCAAGAGTAAGAAAATAGAAGAAAAGCAACAATTACTAATACTCTGACGCTTCCCCGGCAACGGCGCCAAAAATATGGTGGGCTCTAGTATTGTAGCAATAATGCTACAACTCCTGGAGCTTCCTATCTCTAATTTTATCAACCCGGTAGTTCGTAACAAACTTGGAAGCGACGGCGCTGTATGCACAAGTACTAGCTCTTGTCGCAGCTGTCACTTGGTCAGCTGGCACAAGTCCGCTAGGGCTCAAGCCAACTTCTATATGCTCTAAGAAGAAGCTTTCTAAATGATGGACGAAGGCTATCTCAAAGGAAATTAACCTACTTTGCAATAATGAACTGAAAGCCAACAAAACAGGGAAACCCTAGTAAACCCTAATCTGACTAGTCTAATCTCTATGATGCAATGGTGGGAGTGCCAACTTCTAGAAATGATGCCATTACTTCTAGTGATATGAGATGCACGAATTTAAGCTACTTCTACTGAAAAGAACATTGTTTTTGTATTTTTGCTTAAGTGGTTGGAGTTATTATGATTTTGTTCCTCATTAGGGTTTGACTGTGCAGGGGTAGTTCGAAGGGAAAGAAAGCTTGGGAAAGGTCAGGAGGGCTAGGAGAGGTTCCAGGGGATCCCTAACATCATTCCACAGAAGTCCACAACATTTAGGTGCTTGGCAACCGAGGTTACAGGTTTCTACAGGATGTCTGCAGGGGATCCTACAGGAAGCTCAGGATTTCTACAGGAAGTCTGCTAACTTCTACAGGATGTTCTGTGGTTGGAGTTTTGTATGATGGAGGAGTGGAGGAGTTGTATGGGTGGATAGGTAGGATGGAAAGGGAGCTTATGATGGCTCAGGGACAGAGATATGAGATGAGGAAAGAGTGGGTACAGTTGGTTGGTGGATAGAAGGGTGGAAGCAATGAAAAGTCCAAAAAGATGGAGCTACGTGAACAATAGAAGTGTTGGAAGGCAAACGAGCTAAACAGAGGTTGGGTAGGTGACTTTAGGCACGGTTGAGAAGAAGAAGAAGATAACAGAGTGATGCAACGCAGTGTAAAGGAAACAAATCTGCACAAAACCGGGAATTCATCAACCTATCCTAACTGTGTTATTAAATCAACGAACAACAATGTAAACTTCAGAGAAAAATCGTGCATGGAGTTGGAATGAAGAAGTACTGCTCAAGATTAGAATGCATGGATGGATCTAAAATTGAAATGACTGTGTTGCAGCTTGAATGAGAGTATAAGACTGCATTTTTTGGTGGTTGGTACGGTCTGCACCCCCAATCTCTAAACAGAGATGGCAGTGAGTGCACTGTCAACCTTTTCTTGGAGCTCTAATGAATGCTGATCCTCCTACTCTAATCTAAGCAACTAAAATCACTTGAACCGTAAACTAATCCTACTCAATCACATAAAAGAAATCAAATCGGCAGACTGTAATTTCCAAATGCATGTCAAAACAGAGGAATAAAGTGCTGAAAGGAAAGACAAGTAACAATACAAGGAAAAGGAGGTCTATTGCTCTCAGGTTGGGCCCTAAGCTGAGAGCTATAGCTCCCTTAAAAACTCAGAATTGAATCCAAAGCTGCCTGCCTTTATTGAATAATCATGAGTCTAACATCATGCCAAAACTGGCTTACAAAAAGCAAAAACCGAGCTGTAGCTCGTGCTTAGAAATTGCAACAGTAGTTCAAAAGTTCAAAAAGCTCCTATCAAAGGCCACGGCCTTAATATTTATACATGATGAGGATCAATCTGGCTTCCTCAATTAGTGGAGCTCGGCTATCCAACTAAAAGTAAACTGCTGTAAACTGCTGTTCCTGTAGAATCCGTTGGCTGCCTTTAAGCTCGGTGGGGAAAGCTGTTGGAGCT
Organism: Pinus tabuliformis; assembly: GCA_031772625.1. Taxonomy (NCBI): domain Eukaryota; kingdom Viridiplantae; phylum Streptophyta; class Pinopsida; order Pinales; family Pinaceae; genus Pinus; species Pinus tabuliformis. Next base: position 613,490,289 of record CM062814.1, on the reverse strand, counting down.
CGGAGTTAGGGTGGAGATCACGAGGGAGGTCATTTAAGGCTGTAGACAACCTCCCTATAAACCTGCAATGCCACCTTTGTTGTCTCCTTGTCTCCTTCTGCGTGGTCTTTGCTCCCTTTAATGCCAAAAAACCTGAAATCATCATGTATTAGCCACATAGATATAATACCTGCCCTTCTTCCTACAAATAACATGAATATACCAAGAAATGAATGCATAAGTGATAAAAGATGAAGGGTTGAGCAAGGTAAGTAGGCCAAATGAGCCCAAATTGTTACCAAAAATTGGGGCTCATCAATATGCTCCCCCTGAACCTGTGCCATTGGATCTTTGACCAATCCGCAACCCAGCACATGTACGCATATACTTCAGATGAACCTTGCGTACAACCAACAATCAGAAGAGATTCAACAACAAGATGATGCATCAACAACCCCCATCTTTTGCCTGAGGTATTCAAAGGTATCCCTAGGCAATGGTTTGGTGAGTATATCAGCAACCTGTTCCTTAGAAGGAACATACTCCAACTTGACCTTTTGTTCAAGCACTTGTTCCCGGAGAAAGTGATACTTGATTGGTATGTGCTTGGTTTTTGAATGCATGACTGGGTTCTTTGAAATGTTGATTGCACTTGTATTATCACATAAGATGGAGATGGGTGGTGTACAAGTGATTTGAAAATCCTGCAAGGTCTGCATCATCCAAAGGAGTTGAGTGCAGCAAGATGCAACAGAAACATATTCTGCTTTAGCTGTAGACAAGGCAATCGAACTCTGTTTCTTGCTGAACCAGGATACTAATCTGGAACCCATAAAGAATGCACCACCACTTGTGCTCTTCCTATCATCCACACTTCCGGCCCAATCTGCATCAGTATAAGCATGAAGTGTGAGATCTGTATCTCTAGGATACCATAAGCCATAATTTTGAGTTCCTTGAAGATATTTGAAGATTCTCTTTACTGCCTGAAGATGAGTTTCCTTTGGATTTGCCTGAAATCTTCCAACTATTCCCACTGCATGCATGATGTCTGGTCGGGTACCTGTCAAATAAAGTAGACTTCCAATCATAGATCTGTAGGTTGGTTGATGTACTGCTGCTGATTCATCATTTGCATTGAGGCTACATCCTGTGACCATGGGTGTACATACTGGTTTTGCATCTTCCATGCCATATTTCTTCAAAATCTGCTTGAGATACTTGGTTTGAGACAAGAAGATCCCTCCTTCCTTTTGTTGGATTTGCAGGCCAAGAAAATATGTCAATTCTCCAAGCAAGGGCATTTCGAATTCTTTCTACATCACCAAGGCAAAGCTTTGACTCATAGATTCTTCATTGCTGCCAAAGATAATGTCATCTACATACACAACAAGTATTAGCAATTTGTCATTTTCAATTTTTATATAAAGATTGCTATCTGCTGATCCTTTTGAAAAACCTTGTTGATGAAGATATTTGTCCAAACGATAATACCAAGCCCTTGGAGCTTGTTTAAGACCATAGAGAGCCTTTTTCAGTCTGCATACAAGATTTGGATCATTTCCAAGAATGAAACCATCTGGCTGCTCAATGTATAGTTCTTCTTCTAAGTCTCCATTCAGAAAGGCTGATTTCACGTCCATTTGAAATACTTTGATCTTTTGAAAGCTTGAGAGAGCAAGGAACATTCGAATGGCCTCAAGTCTTGCAACAGGAGCAAAAGTTTCCTCAAAATCTATTCCTTCTTGCTGCGCATACCCTTTACAAACAAGTCTTGCCTTGTTTCTAATTACTTTCCCATTTTCATTCAACTTATTTTTGAAGACCCATTTTGTCCCTATAACATTCTTATCCTTTGGTCTAGGAACCAACTCCCAAGTGTTGTTCTTTTCAATCTGCTCAAGTTCTTCATCCATTGCTTTGACCCAACATTCATCTTTGCATGCCTCTTTTACGTTTTGTGGTTCAGTGGAGGAGAGTAATGCCAAATAGCTTGAAGCTTCTGCAATTGTTCTTCTTGTTTGTACACCTGCTTCTTTTTGCCCCAAAATCTGAGATTCTGGATGATTCTTCTGAACGTACCGGGATGGAGTCTTCTCTTCTATCCTTATCTGTTCCTCTGGTGCCTTTTGAGGTTCTTCTTCTTCATCATTCTGTCTTTGAGGGTAGTCTTCATCTTCTTCGATATTTTCATGATTTACTTGCCTAGGAATGTATCCCTTTTCATCAACCACTACATCAATGCTGTCAACAATTCTTCCAAGTCTTTTATTGTAGAACTTATATGCTTTGTTGTGTGGAGAATAACCAAGAAGAATGCCTTCATCTGCTCTAGGTTCAAGTTTGCCAAGTTGCTCATCAGTATTCTTAATATAGCATTTGCTCCCAAAGATTTTGAAGTGCTTTACCGAAGGAGTCTCACCATACCAGAGCTCATGAGGAGTTTGAGTGATGTTCACTCGGACATTTTTTTTGTTGAGAATAACAACCGTAGCATATGCGGCTTCACCCCAGAAAGTTGCGGGAGTTCCAGACTCATCCAGCATAGCACGAGCCATTTGTTGGACTGTTCTGTTCATCCTTTCCACCACTCCATTTTGCTGAGGAGTTCTAGCTGTAGAGAATTCTCTTCTTATCCCATGTTCTTCACAGAAATTGAAAAATTCATTTGAGGTAAACTCCCCACCTCTGTCAGACCTGAGGCACTCAATTTTGTAACCTGATTCATTTTCAACCAAGGCTTTGAAGGATTTGAATTTCTTGAATGCTTCGTCTTTGTGCTTCATAAGTCCTAACCAAACAAACCTAGAGAAATCGTCAATGAATAATATCAAGTATTCTTCTCCTCGAGGTGTCTTTTTCCTAAATGGACCACATACATCTGTATGGACTAGCTCAAGAGGCATGCTAGCTGATCCTTCCTTCTCTGGAAAGTTAGTTCTGGTTTGCTTTCCAAACTGACATGATTTGCATATGGTGTTGTCTGGAATTTTGATATCTGGAAGACCACGAACTGCCTGATATTTGCATGCTTTCCTTATTTGTGAAAAACTTAGATGCCCCAACCTCCGGTGCCATAACCAGTGTTCATCATCCTTGCTCAAATAGCATTGTTTTTGTCCTTCTTCAAATATGTATAGATTATTTGGAGTTCTTCTACCTTTGATCACTGTTTCACCTGTATCAAGATCACAAACATGACATCAGTTTGATCTAAATATCACCTCGGTTCCTTGATCACACATCTGGCTGAAACTTAGAAGACTATGCTTCAATCCATCAACATACAAAACATTTCCAGCTTTGACCTTTTCTTTTAACTGAGCAGTGCCTTTTCCTTTTATAACTGCAGGAGTATCATTTCCAAAAGAGACTTTCTTTCCCTTTTCTAAAGTAGAATATGATTCAAGTTTTTCTTTATCACCTGTCATATGTTTCGAACATCCACTGTCAATGTACCATAGATTTTCTTGTCCTTCTGCATAAAATGCTATCCCACATCTTTCTGTTTGTGGTTCCTTTATTCTCCATGTTCTGGTGCTTGAGGCTTGTTCCTTTGTCTGCTGAAACCTGCTCCTGCATTCATAATCTTCATGACCAAAGTTATTGCAAATAGAACATTCAACTTCATTTTCAAGAGCCGAAAAGTTGTTATAGGTCCTTTTTGTAATCCCGATCATACTTCTTTGTTTTTGAGCTTCTCTAGTCATGATTGTTTTATATGCAACACATTGAGCTACTTTGTGACCAAAGTTATGGCAAGAGAAACATTGCTCATTGAAGAAACTTCTGCGATTATCAAATCTACCGGCCAAATGATTGTAATTTCTATTGTCATCCATTCTTGAAGCAAATTGAGAAGATTTTACCTGTGGCTGGTTGTAGCTTTTGTTCATCCTTAAGATAGATTGCCCCTGGTTTACCTGATAGTCTTTGTTCGTTCTTGATGTAATTCGTCCCTGCTTTACCTGGTGATCTCCATTGTTCTTTTGCTCATTCCTTCTTGCTGCATCAAGATAACTCTTTGAGGTGGATGCTTGAGATGTTTCTCCATTATACCCCAGACCTGTCTTGTTTAGCGGAGAACACTGTACATTGATGATCTCATCCAGAGTTTCAGATCCTTTGACAAACTTAAGATTAATAGCCTTTGTTTTCTCAATTTCTTTTCTAAGGCCAACAATTTCACCTTCTAACTTTTCAAGATATTTTTCTTTTTCATCAATTTGAAATTGTAGAGTATCAATGATCATATTCTTTTCTTCTATACATGTCTTAAGTCTAGAAATCTCTTCATAAAAACTATCCACATCTATAGCATCCATGTAATCATCATCTTCAAATGCCATTAAAAGTTTATAGTCATTACCTCGTTCATCTTCATCACTATTTGATAGACCATCACTGTCTTCATGAGTGTAGTAGCATTTCTTATTTGCATTCTGTTTCTTGTTCCATCTGGCAGGTTCCTTTCTTTTGTCAATCTTATCCTTATGAGGACATTTGGCAACATAATGACCTACTCTTCCACAAGCAAAACATTTAAAAGGTAGCTTACCTCTGAACCTTCCAGTACCCTGTTGAAGATTTCTGACAAAATTTGATTCTTCTTCTTCTTCTGGCACGTGACTTGATTCATAGTAGTCTCCTTTGCCTGAAGCCTTAAAAGCAGCTTCTCTCCTGTCTGATGGACCTAATTTTCTCATTTCATAAGCAGTTAGAATTCCGTGTAGCTGAGACATAGTAAGAGTTCGTAGATTTTCCTTTTCTTCTATTGCAAAAACTTTAGATTCAAACTTGGGGGGACAATGATCTTAGGACTTTTTCAACCACAACAACCTCTTTTATTTCTTCACCCAAGTTTTTCATACAATTAACAATCTCATCTACCCGAAGGAAATAGTTAGCCACACTTTCATCATTATACATTCTGAGATTCTCATACTGAATCCTGAGGGTTTGAAGTTTTGCACGTTTTACCTGTTCATCTCCTTCGTAGCTCAAAACAATCTTGTCCCATATTTCTTTTGCGGATTTATATTGCATAACCTTCACGAATTCAGATTGAGATAGACATCCTAGAAGAGTATTAATTGCCTTTGCATTTGTTTCATATTTCTTCTTCTCAGCTGAATCTGCAGAGTAGCTCATGGAAAAGTATACCCTATTTCTATAATGTCCCATACTTCTATACCCAAAGATTGAAGATAGGCAGTAACTCTTACCTTCCAATATACGAAGTTTGTTCCATCAAAAATCGGTGGCCTGATTGATGCTTCCCTCTCGTAGTTGCTCATGATGTTAGATCTTCCTTCAAGCGATCAAGCTTCTTCAGAAGGACCTGCTCTGATACCAATTGTTGGAAATAATACTGAGAGGGGGGGGGTGAATCAGTATTATCAATTTCTTATCAATCTATCTTCCTTATTTATACTTTGAATAATTCTTCAAATATTGATCATAACTTTGTATGTCAGTATCATAAAATAATGAGCAGGAACAAGAAAAGCAAATAGTCACACAAAAGAACACCAGATATAAGGTGGAAACCCAATGTGGGTGAAAACCACCTGCTGCAATATGTCTCTATCTTCTTTCAATTAGAAATTCCTTTTACAATGATTTTGTAATGGTGCAGTCCTTTACCAGTACGCAGGCTACAACCTACAGAGAGCTACAACCCTCTCTCGTTCTCCAGCATCTCCTGGAAGGGAGCTACAACCCCCTTAGCTCTTGTACTAGCCAAGATACTAGTACGTAGGTGCTGGCCTACTGAAGGCTACAACCTTCTCTTTCTTCCAGGGACCATGTTTCATAAATTTTCAGACTGGATCTATGAACATCAATCAATCATCAAGTATATCTGCATCAAACAATCTCCTTTCCCAGTTAGCACTGAATCAAGTAAACACTTCTCTGACAGCTGTACCCAGAACACAGTAACAGTAACCACACACCAAATTCTAAAACCAGAATACTGCAGCAATAGACAGAGGCAGCTAGATCATAATTTAAAGATATACGCTACTTCAACAACGTGAAACCTGCGTGCAGATCTATAAAGGATAATTCCTTCTTTCAAATATTCAGACACTAATTAACCCAGATTGTCAGATTTATAGATCAAGCATGCGCCTTATATAACAGATCAAAATCATGCAAAGATACTATTATTCAAGCATAAAGATTATGACCCATCAAAAGAACTTATCCTTCTTTATGCGCTAAGGTTCCTCCTTCATTCAAATCTAGATCTGCACCATAACCCAATCACAAATATTTCAGATCTAGCACTTATTAGATATTCAATTCATTCGATGATACTTTGCCAAATGATCTCCTTCCACTTTTATAGTCTTAGGCCTTCCACAATACCACGGTCCAAAACCATAGGATCAAAAAACTGTTGGACTAATACCATGAAAGTGCGTGAGGTCAACACTTTTGGATGCAATACCACGAGCCAAAACCATAGGATCAAAAACTATAGGACTAATACCATGAAACAACCATGAAAGTGTGTGAGATCAACACTTTTGGATGCAATGCCACGGACCAAAACCATAGGATCAAAAAATGTCGGACTAATACCATGAGCCAACCATGAAAGTGCGTGAACTTTTCTCTTCATGAAAGGGACTTTACTCTGCATGAAAGTGTGTGAACTTTTCTCTACATGAAATAAACTTTTCTCTGCATAAAAGCGCGTGAACTTTTCTCTACATGAAATAAACTTTTCTCTGCATAAAAGTGCGTGAACTTTTCTCTACATGAAATAAACTTTTCTTTGCATATAAGTGCGTGAACTTTTCTCTTCATGAAAGTGACTTTTATTTGCATGAAAGTGCGTGAACTTTTCTCTACATGAAATAAACTTTTCTCTGCATAAAAGTGCGTGAACTTTTCTCTACATGAAATAAACTTTTCTCTGCATAAAAGTGCATGAACTTTTCTCTACATGAAATAAACTTTTCTCTGCATATAAGTGCGCGAACTTTTCTCTACTATAATTTATCATCTGAGATGAGTGGGTTGCCATCAAGTACAACATATGTATCATAATGCCAACATAGTGTTATAGATCCATTTGGGGACATCACTCCCATCATTTAGATCAGTGATTTTATGGCTCATCAAACCCTAATTTAGTTGCTACATGCCCTAGACAAGTCATCACTTTGGATGCCTTTTCCCTAAGAGTTTCTTGGCCTGAATCCCTCTAGAAATGCCTCCTTGAGGGACCAGCGCAGCCTTGGTCAGGGGTAAGTGTGCTTCAGTGCAGGTAGGCCCATGTCAGGGCGCATTTCAGAGCACCTAGACCCACTTTGACTTGCGTTGGTCGAGATTGAGAGAAATTCTCATAGGGTTCTGGGAATATTATTATCTTCAGGAGCCTTCTAGAATATTCCCACACTTATCATCTCCTATGAGCTCAGAATTGGATAGGGAATGAGTTAAGTAACCTCCCATCCTCTCATCTCTTCTTCCATGGAAACTAACTCTAAGTTTGGAAGGCCATTCAATACCCTCATTTATGACCAAACCTCCTCCATTTTCCTATAAATTGAGCACTCACCTAAGTGATCAGGGGGCTATACTTTCAAATTTTGTAAGGAGATACTATTGGTTTGAGGTTCTAGATTGTAAGCAAGTATTGTTATGTTGCCAGAGTGTTGTGCTTTTGATGTGATGTTGGTTGGAACCTAAGCTGGAAGAGTGACAATGGATTAGACTTCATGGTTGTAATTCTTCATTCTACTTAATAAAGTTGTTCACACCTTTTCCCACCTTCTTTTCTTTATGTATGATGATTATATGTGTAAACGATTTCGATTCCATTTGCGTATAGTAGATAAATCTCTTGCTTTGATTGGCTTTTGTCCTCTGTTTATGATTGCAGCTATTTGTTGAGCGAATTAAGTTCGAGAAGGAGCAACGAGAGCCATACAAAGGAGACAAAGGGAAAGCAAAAGATAACAAGTAGGTCCCTTGTCTTATTTATCTTCTATAGAAAAAGGTTAAGCACTTTAAATTTGTTGTTCTAGGTGTTGCTACCCACCTAGGGAAATTGTATTTATCCATAGATGCAAAATTCCACATAACAAATTGGTGACTCCACTAGGGAAAGACCAACGTTTCGGGTAGTTTACCTTCATCTTAGTACACCCTAATAGACTTTACTTGCTTTCATTGATAAAGTTTCAGCCTTTTTTGAAGAGTTTTTTGGTAAAAATTGTGCTTGCAAGCCCCTAGGATGGCCTCCATGGCATTAGCGCAGGTTTGGTCAAGAGACAGAGCACTACAGAGCACCCTTGGATTGAGGAAAGTGCTCTGAAGCATAGTGTCCCATTCAGGGCTACGCTGATCCTCCTTAGGTAAAAAATCCCTCCTTCGACTTGAGTTTTCCCAAATTTCCTTATGTTTTTGCTTGCTGAATGATCAATGATTTTTTTACTTCTAAAATCAATTTGTGTTTCCTCGTTTAGACCTACTTTGGCTTTGATTGTTTAGTGTTTCTTAAACGATTTCTTTATCACTATCAATTCATTGTCAAATTTAGTTTATAGTCGATTAATCTTTGTTCAAAAGAAAGTGTCGTAAAAGTCTTCATTTCTTTTGAAAATGAACTGTCGTAAAGTCTTCATTCTTGCAAAAAGTTTGATTGATTGTATGTGCATTAGTTTCATTTTTTTCATCTCAACAATAAGGGAATTGAAAAGAAAAACTTGCATTGTGCATTGAAAAAGTTTGTGTGTGCTCATAGGAATAGTTTAGGGAAATTGCATTACATGTGTTCTTTGTTCTTTGATTAAAAGGATCTAATTTCTCTATCCCTACTAACTAAGGTTTTCATTGTTCAAATTGAATGAAAAGGATGCTTATCATATTAGTTGCATTCTAGGAATTTCAAAGACATCACGTGTTGAACCTTGAAAAGAAAATTCTTTATCAAGATCAACTTAAAATTAATCTCAATTAACCTAATGGAGCATTGTCGCCTAACGCAAAACATTTAGAGGTTCTAGGTTAGAGACATGTTCTGGCGTCGTAAAACATAGAAGTTGTCGCTAACTTGTCTGCGATACATTCCGAGTGTGATACCTCTTTCCACGTACGTGAGTATATCGTAGCTCATCCATGTACCTTCGGGTATATAGGGCAGTGTTACAGTATGTAAAGTATACAATAATGCTCTCACTATGTAGTTTTGCATTAGATAGTGCTAATATGGATTGGTCCTCGACGTACTTTCAGGTATATATGGGAGGACAACACTAGGTTGCTATCCATCCTTAGGTAATTGAGTCGATCGCCTTGTACACTGTGATACACTGAACACATCGTTTGGGTAGATTGCCTGCCCGTACTTCTCGGTTCGCTGGGATGTATTCTACAGTTCATAGTTGCTTGGTAAACATTTTTCCTAGCTTACCTCTTTTTTTTTTATTTCTTTTTTGTACTAAAATCAATCAGCAATCGTGGAGGAACATCAACCCTTACTCCGTCGTTCGTGGAGGATAGTGAGTAAACCGCCTTTACCGCCCGAAGCTACACCTATTCAGTCAAAGTGGTCTCGTTTGACTGAATCCAATACTTCACAAACTTCTGGTTCTTCATCTGAATTACCAGAAACACCTATACCAGTAAGTATTGTGACCCCAGTCACTCCTACAGTTACTGGTACATCTATTACTGAAGTGGAATCTCCACAATTACCTGAGGATACTAGAACTGAATCTAGTGAAACGATAACCCAAGTTGTTCAACAAGAAGTTGATTCTCAACCTGAAGTTGTTCAACAAGAAATTACTTCTGAACCTGAGTCTGTTCAACCAAAATTTGATCCTGAACTTATCACTATTCAATCAGAAGTTACTTCTGAACCAGAAGTTGCTCAAGAAGCCCAACCTAAACCTGTTCTTTTACCAAAACACTTGGATCTGGAGGTTGAACAATAAGAAGTTGTTACCTTACCGAAAGAAGATCAACCGGTGCATCCTAAGACATCCGTAATTATCGAGACTTCCTCTTTACCTCAGGAATAAATACTAGAAATCTATTACGGACCTGACGGTGAAATTTTTCCACCTGGTTTGATTTCGATAAAAGAGGAACCTGAGGTAGAAACACCCAAAACTCCATTCCATTTTGGAATTGGACTTTATTTGTATCCTCATACTCCTCATTTTACTGCTCCTTTTGATCTTGATTACTTTCATATATCCGTTTATTCGTTAGGAAATTTATTTGGACATTTGACTATGGCAGAGTCAACATCCCAGACTGTACCATCTGTTACGGCTACGACAGAAACTTCTGTCGCACCCTCTTCGATGTTCACTACTACAACTAAGTCACACTTGTATGGTGTTTCGTCCATCGCATCGAGTTACCAATCTTTATCTGGAACCTACTCAGTTGTTGCTTCTAGCCCTTGGTCTTCACCAATGTCCTCTACTGGAATTTTATCTGGTTCTTCATTAACGGATACCGAACAGCTGGACCCATCAGGTCAATATCAAGCTGGTTCATCTGGTTACTGTCCTATGTATCCTCTTTACACTGGACTACCCCTATACAGAGAATAGTATGCACAATCTCCTTATCCTCCATTTTCTGGGGGGAAACCATATGTCGGTATGACGTCGTCTTTAGGTCAACCTGGAATGACTGTCTGTCAGTGGCAGCCAACAATGCCTGTTAAACCTAGGCTTGTGTATCCATCACAACCTATGCAATCCGTCTCATCCATACCTACTACGCCTTTTGTTACAGCTTTACCACAGTCACAAGCTTAGATTGTTGTATCTCAACTTGTGCAAGCTGGTCCTTCAACCTCAAACCCCCAAGTTTCAGGTTTACAGATTCAGCCTTCTCAGGTAGTTTTACAACAACCACTTGTTCCTGGAGTCCAACAACCTCAGGCTAGTTTACCTTTTACTGGAATGACTCAGACTTACACTGGTTTAGTGTATTCACAACCTGGTCAAACTTACATTGGTGGACAACAACCATTAAATCAACAACAAGAACAACAATAGTTGCTTCAACAACCTTGGCAACCCCAATATCAACAACAAAAATTCCAACAATACCAACCTCAACCTGGACTTGGTCAACAACCTAAGCTGGGTTTGGTCAGCAACAAGTTTACCCAGGTCATGGTCAACAAGCCTATGTTGGATTTGGACAACAACAAATGTATCCTAGTGCTCAACAATAACCTTACACTGGATTTGCTCAACAACAACCTTACACCGGCTTTGCTCAACAAACTTACCCTTATCAAGGTTACCAACAGCAGATGCCTTATGTTGGTATGCAAAGGCCTATTGCCTAGGCAATCCCATCTTACCCTATATATGCTCAACCTGACCTTAATTGACAGTTGCCTTTTGTTGCAACACTTGAATTACCAAATCTAAAACAGCTCACCAATGACCCAATTCTTTATGCATCTTGGTCGTCTTTGATTCCTCATAAATTACCTTCCGATATTCTGAAATTCAATGGAAACCCTGGAGAAGACCCGTCCAACCATGTCATGACTTTTTATTTATGGTTTTCATTAAACTCGTTGAATGATGATTCAGTTAGAATACGTCTTTTCCACAGAACTCTCACTGGTCCGACTGCAAAGTCGTACACTGAGTTACCACGAGTTTCTTTTGATAAATTTACTACCTTAGCTACCACGTTTTTAACCTACTTCTAGTTACCCATATGATATGAAACTGTAACAAAACTATTAACCAACTTTAAACAGACTACTGCTACTCATATCTCTAATCATATTCACGAGTGGCGTCGTCGTCGTCGAATGGTTAAAACTTATGTTCCTGATAAGCTTTTAGCTGAGTGGTTTATAAAATCCTTGTTGCCATCTATCACCGAGGATGTGGCAAAAGGTGGAGTTGTCACTGAAGAGAAAGTGATTGCTCGTGCCCAATATTTGGACTCGATTTATACATAGTTTGACAAGATCCCGAATGCACTCCGACCAACTTTCACTGTTCCTCCACCACCATCGAGTAAGGGCTCTCATGCCGATGACGGTGTGATTGGTTCTTTGAGCACACAAAAGGAAGGTAGACCATCTGGTCAAACACTTGCCATTTCCAATCAAACTACAAATGCACTTGATAACACTTTTTCTTCCGAAATCAATGTCGTGTCATCTGGAAAAGGCAAGAATGAAAAGCAACCGGGAAGCAAGAAGAAGGAGAAAAACATGAAGAAACAAAATAATTCCCCTCAAGAGAAATCATCTGATTCCTCTCCTTCGGCTAGGAAACCTCGTTACCCATATTTGATCTGTAACGATGAGCATTTTACGTGAGATTGCCCTCACTGCTCAGAAGTCTCAAAACTTCTTAATACTTTTGGTACATCCATGGTGTTGACTGATCCTTTTCTAAAATTGTAGACAAATATGGTTGCTACAGACCATGCTTCCACTTCCCAAGTGCTTATGCTATCCACCCCTAAGCCTAAAATTGAAGTTTTGGTGTCAACACGAGGTAAAGATTATGGAAATAAACCATCGTCATCGAATAATTAGGCTGATCAACCTAATACTTCAACTTCAACTTCGTTTGATCCTCTTCCACCACCTATTACACCATAGTTAACAATAAAACCGCCTAAGGAAGTTGTACATAAATCAACATTTAACCCTCGAGCTCGAGCTGCACAGAACTATAACATAGTAGAAGACTTAGCTCAGTCACCTTCTACTATGTCGACGCTCGAGGTACTTCAAAATTGTCTCTTCCAAAAGTAGGCTTTGTTGTCAGCAATTGGTGGAATCGATCCAACTGATTCGAGTCTTGTGGTTTTCAACCATGCGGGTTATACGCCACAATTGCCAGTGCAATTAGCATTCCTGATTCAAGTAAATGCCTTGAATAAACTTATTCACCAAACCATTATTGACGAGGGGGCATCTACTTATATTATGTCTATGAATTGCTGGAAAACACTTGGCTCACCACCTTTGTCACGTTCACCAACAACGTTAAAAGCTTTTGATGGTCGCACATATACGCCTTGTGGAATCTTGAGTAATCTGCAAATCAAATTAGAGGGCAAAACAGTAATTGTTGAAGTTGAGGTTGTTGATGGACCCCTTGACTACAACATTTTGCTAGGAAGACCGTAGGTTTATGCTATGGCTGTTGTGGTTTCAACATACTTTCGTACAATTGCATTCCCTCATAAGGGTAGAATCACAGTTATCGACCAACTCGCCTTCTTCGCCTCTAATTCACAGGCTATTGGAAGCATTCCGTTAGTACACAGACCCGTGCTATCTCTTCAAAACATTGGTGTAGGTATCTTCAAGGATCCTTCCCAATGGGTACCTTTTCACTACCGTCACCATCAAATTTGGCAGAAGTGGCAAAAGTTGAGACTTGCAACATGATATCTTCCACTTCATCTGACTTAAGGAAGATTACCAATACTTCTGAAGTTGATAGTAATAATGAAATCATGCCGCTAAGCCCTATTGAGCTTGCATAGCAATCAATCTTTTTGGCTTGCGCGATGAATTCAAATCCATCTTCACCAATTGTATGGGTAAATTGTTCATTAGAATATGGTACCTCCTCCGATATTTTTTCACATATATTTTCTACTGATGAAGGAATCATCCAATCAATGATGATAGAAGAAGAACCATGGGAAGATTATCATCATCATTCCCATCTTCTAGATCAAATAGAAGATTTTTCAAATAAACTTAATCACCCTTCATTTGTTGATTTCATTTTGAATTTTGTTTTCATAGATACAATAGATACCTGTCAAATATTGAAGAAACAATTTCTATCAATATTTCGACCAAACCTAAAGTTGTAGAAAACAATCATGTTGGAAAACCTTGTTCTCGATTAGAACTTGATATTTACCATGCTCTCTTTCATGAACTTCGATATATATTTGCATGGTCATATGAGGAGATACCAGGAATTGACTCTAGTATAGTTGAACATGAAATCAAAATGTATCCTGATGTCAAACTAGTGCGATAACGCCTCTGTCCTGTTCATCGAAAGAAGGTTGCTGCCATTAAAACAAAAGTTGGAAAACCTTTGCATGTTGGTTTCATATACCCTCTTCCTCTTACTGATTGGGTTTCCAATATTGTTCCTGTCATGAAGAAACAAGGGACAATACGAGTGTGCATCGATTATAGGGATGTTAATCAAGCTTGTTCAAAAGACAAATTTTCCACTCCCTTTATTGACCAGATTATTGATGAATCCGTCAGATGTGAAATATTCTCATTAATGGATGGTTTTTCCGGCTATAATCAAATTAATATCCGCTTAGAGGACCAATCTAAAACAATTTTTATTTGTCCATGGGGCACATTCGCTTATAGGAAACTCCATTTTGGTTTGAAGAATGCAAGGGCAACTTTTTAGAGGGAAATGCACTATGCCTTCCATGACATCAAACATATTGTTAAACCATATCTTGACGATTTACCTGCTCATTCACGAAAGCGGGCTGATCACCCGCAGCATTTGAGAGCTATATTTTTATGGTGCCGACATTACAAAATACGACTCAATCCACACAAATGTGTGTTCTGTGTTGGTTTTGGTCATTTTCTTGGTTTCGTAGTGTCTAAGGAGGGAATTCAACTAGACCCCCTTAAGGTTCAAGAAATTATTGACTTGCCTCCACCTTCCAATCTACTAGAGTTACAAAGACTCCAAGGGAAGGCTAACTTTTTTAGGTGGTTCATTCCCAATTATGCTGAAATGGCTAAAGGATTTACTCATCTTTTGAAAAAGGGGATACCCTTCCATTGGGATCAGGTTACGCAAGCTTCCTTTGATGCTCTTAAAGATACCTTTATTAGAGCCTCATTGATGTATTCCTTGAATTATCAAAACGACTACTTCCTATATCTTGTTACTGCAGATACAACCACTGGAATGGTTTTAGTCTAAGAAGAAGACGAGATTGAACATCCGATATATTATTTGAGCCGCAATCTCAATGATATAGAAGTTAAGTACTCTTATGTCGAAAAGTTAGCTCTGGCTGTTGTTCAAGCAGTATAGATATTTCGCCACTATATCCTGCTTCGAAAGACCACTGTCATTTTCGATTGCATCCCTATGACATATATTTTGTCACGTCAATTGCTAGGGGGCAAATACTCAAAATGGATTGTCATTTTGCAGGAATTTGATTTGGAATTCATCAAATCCAAATGAAAGAAATCTCTAGTTTTTTTTGAGCTTCTTTGTGACCTTCCCTTGAATACCATTGATTCAACATCAAAACTATCAATTCTGGATGAGTCTCTATTCTTGATTTCGTCATCTGACCCATGGTATCGAGATATATTGATGTATATCCAGACCCAAAATTTTAGCCCGATACCTCTCGCTTGCAACAATGACATATTTAATACCAAACCAAAGATTATCTGATCATTGATGACACTCTTTACCATTGTGGTATTGATACAATTTTACAAAGGTGCCTCACTCATGAGGAAGACGAGAAAGTTTTGAAAGATTGCCATTCAAGTGCTTGTGGTGGAAACTTATCTGATTATTCTACCGCGTAGAGAATTCTCTGTGTTGGTTACTTGTAGCCTACCATATTCAAAGTTTGCATTATTGCTGTCAGACGCTGTCATGCATGCCAGATCTATGACCATAAAGCTAGATTACCACTCGCACCACTGCACCTTTTCGTTGATGTTGGACCATTCGCCAGATGGGGCATTGACTTCATGACATGTAACCCCAACTTGGCCGAGGGGCATGGGTACATTATAGTCACCGTTGACTATTTCACAAAATGGGTTGAGGTGATGCCAACATTAAATAACAGCGGCAAGACGGCTACACTTTTCTTTTTCAACCACGTGGTTTCTCGGTTTGGTGTACCATAGGCTATAGTTACAGATCATGTGTCGCGTTTTCACAATCACATGAGGACTGAGTTAATTGCCAAGTTAGGACTTTCACATGATAGTTCTACTCCTTATTATCCACAATCTAATGGATAAGTTGAGGCCATCAACAAAGTCCTGAAGCGAATGATTCAAAGAATGATAGAGGTTCATAAACGAAACTGGCATTTAATCCTGTACTCTGCTTTGTGGGAATATCGAACCTCGGTAAGGAATGCAACTGGATTCACACCCTTTCAATTGGTGTATGGTCTGGAGGCAATCTTGCCGATACAATGTGAAATTTCATCTCTCAAACTTGCGATTGACCTGTTACTCGACACTTCTGATGAAGAAGCGCGTTTCTTAGAACTCATCCATCTAGATGAAACCCATTATGAAGCTGCATTGGCTAATGAAGCACATAAGAAACAAATCAAGGCGTAATACGATAGAAATGTCAAGCCTTTTGTTTTCTCATAAGGAGACCTAGTCTTGCTTTATGATCAGGAAGCTGATAAACTTGGAGTAGGAAAATTTGAACCACTATGGATGGGTCTTTACATTGTCAAGCGTGTTTTGGCAAAAGGTGCCTATGAGTTGGTGGATTATGATGGAATTCCATTTTCGCAGCCCCAAAACGGGTTGTACCTCAAATGTTATTATGCTTAATTGAGTGTAGTAAAATCACTGTATATATGCTTTAATTGCATGTGTGTGTGTCAGTGTGTCTTTTAGAGTTTTTATGTGGTTAAGTAATCCGCTTTGCATTTGTTGCAGATGTTGGAATATTTGGAACCATTTGTTGGTTACGCCGATGGTGCTAGTCATAGTACGTAGAACCTATCCTCTGCAGCATGGGCCATTTTCGCTTCGAGTGGCGAGTTAGTGAGTTTTCAAGGGATTTGCATCAGTTGTTCTACAAATAATATTGTTGAGTATAGCGCGTTGATCGTACTTCTCTCTGATGCCATTTCACTTGGCATTCACCAAATCATTGTTACGCTGGCTCACAACTCGTTGTACTGCAACTAACAAACATGTATATTGTCTGAAACCCAAAAATTCTTCGTATGTTCCTTAGAGTTCGTATTTTGCAGAGACATTTTGAGTACATTCAATATCAACATATTTCTATAATCTTTAACACATTAACTTATTCATTAGAAAACTATGTGTTAAACAGACATTTGTGACGCATGTAAAAGTAAATTTTCAATTTACATCATTAGTTGAATAGGATTGCACATAACCATATATAAAAACTCTGAAAGTAAAAATAGATAGGTGTTTTAAAGTTTTTAAAAAATTTGTGTCCAAGACGTGTTTGGTCATCTGACTTAAAACCTCAAATTGCATGCAAAAATCATCGTAAGTAGACCTAGTGATGCTCATGATAACAGGTCACAGCCTGAGCTATCATGCATAAGATTCGCATCCAACGGCCAGGAACACCAATAGTATGGCATTGCAGCCTCATCGGTAACTCCTCGATCCGGACATTCGGAATACTGAGGGTTAATCCCTCTACATGATCCTGCAACTCTGCTAGTGTCTCGGCCAAATCTAAATCCTGGAGAATTGCTCTCCCAACATTTCTCGGCACTGGTCCACCTGCCTCTTAAAGGTGTCTCATAGGTTGAACAATACCAATATCTGTATGCATGAGAACAATTTTAGTTTAGTCTTGGAAACATAAAAAACACACAAATATGTAGAAACTTAAAAAGCAAAAATAGTTCGTTAAAATACAATTTACCTATAGCACCCCATTGAGCGTTCGCTGGTAAACTAAACTCTGGATCTCCATGAAAATCCATCCCTGTGTATGGATGCTCCTCGATGAAAATGTGCTGTCGATCAAGCCAACTGAAGAATGTAGTAGAAAATGTAATCAATGACTAACCAGCTTGTCTAGCCATCAATTCAACCCACCTCTGCATCCGTGGATCTCTAGGACCAACTACACCTAGTGTTGCATGCTGAGGTTGCATCAATGGAATTCTCTCTAAGTTAAAAGCAATTAAGAGTGATCCATAGCTAAAGTTCTTCATCTTACCGCTCTTTACCTTTGTCAGTTGTTCTTTTAGTGAAGAAAGTACTGCCTCACACCAGTTGAATAGAGTTGGCTCAAGACACTCAAGTGCATAGTACATGTATGATATGTTCGCTAGATGAAGTGTCACATTGTCTTCCAACTTTGCGATGGTGAAAACGATTGTTCTCAAAGGCAAATCACAAATATATTTAATAACTATCTTTCCATATTTGCTAGGCTGTGTACCTAGCTGACAGAATTGTCTAACATAGTCCCTCACTGATTCCCCTCCATGGGAAGAACCTAAAAGAGAAATGGGGGCACCATGTCTCGACAAACCTATAAGAAAGTAACATCATCGATCATAATAGGGACGACTTTTTCCCTTATGTGAAAAGCCTGATCTGTCGAATCCCATGCACGAACTAGGAACTACAATAGTTCTGATTGTTGCCTCATCTCGGACAACCTGAAGTATTTGAGCAACCCACAGTTTTTGAGGGCCTCAATAGTACTCGGATAATTTAGGGAAACCATGTATTATTCTTCATGCTCTCTTTCTCGCCAATTTATAGACATCTTGATCTGATGAAAGCCTGAAATCAAACCATAAGCTTAGTTAGGATCCATTTCATGCACAAAATTGGAGAAATTTTGGGCCAAACAGGTGAAATAAGTTTGTGAAACTTGCCCACCGTAGCCCAAGCAAGGAGACAGTGCCCCGCAGAGTAGCTACCCTTCTGTCTGGGTGCTCCCCAGCACAGTTTTCGACATGGAAGGCTGCGTTGATTCCAGGGCGTAATAATTTAATCCTAGGGGCCCTAAAAACCCTAAAAGCTTGCATGAAACTGTAAAAGAATGACATGAAAAGAAAGAGGAGGGGTAGATTAGATCTCCTATCTAGTCCAGACGACACGGGAAATGATTTACATAATCTCTCGTAATCAGTTGCTGAAGATCGAGGTAAAAAACAGGGTCAGAGCACAAACTGAATGGTAAATATCAAATGGTGAAAATATCATGGTAAATTCTTGTTTTATGTTTATTTCATGACCATTTAATGAGTAAAATTTAGTATTTACCTATTTTTACCAATGAAACAGGTATGTTTAATCCGTTTAGTGTTGCTTTGACCAAATTTACAACTGACTTACAGAATTCTATGTGCACGATCGTGAATTGTACTTTGACCACAGAGCATACTTTATCTCTTTTTTGAGCTCTGTTAAACATCGAAAAAGGAACACCCTTGGAGTCCTCTTTAAGCTCTTTTCAGACTCTCGAAATATGAAAATATTGCTAAGAACTTGTCCTTTTCAGCTCGTTAACGGATTGGAAACGACATCTACTTAGTATAAGTTTAACCCTTTTCTGGACTGAGATAGATTATTTACAAAAAAGGAATACGTTGATCGAACATGGTCAATAGGTTCTCTCTTGTATTGTTTTATGCTTTTTCGGACTTGAGAGACAAATTTACGAAAAAGAACTTGTGGAGTTTTCTTTTCCTCCATTTTCATACTCTCTAAACATGAAAAGGACAGAGTTATCATTGTCGTTAAACTCGTTAAAACATCAAATAGCGACAAACTTATCCATCATGACAAGACCGAGTTTCACCTTTGCTAGACTCATTAAAACATCACATAGCGATGGATTCACCAGAAGGGTGGAATTATACAACAAGCATATGTTATCACCCTCAAGCTTGATAAAAATAAAGAGGTACTGGTCAACAATGACCGGGGAAAATGGGAAAAGGGGTAAACCACTTTATGGCAACAAGTTGCTCTTGAACAGGACACTTTCACTTTATCACTGTGACTATTTGGGTTGGGTAATATTCTTGATGGTCATCATACGTTTGTCTATCATACCATCCATTACTTCAGTTTTGGGTCAATGCTGCCAATCCATTCAGTGTCACTGACATGTTGAA
This sequence comes from Pinus tabuliformis, assembly GCA_031772625.1. NCBI lineage: Eukaryota > Viridiplantae > Streptophyta > Pinopsida > Pinales > Pinaceae > Pinus > Pinus tabuliformis. The sequence goes on along the minus strand of CM062814.1, from coordinate 613,470,408 downwards.
GAGAAGTCACTCAGTTAAAATTCATCCTTTGCAATACTCATAAACCTTCATTTTAATGACCAAAATTCATGAACCTTGTGTCGGCAGTCACATTCCATCTCCAAAAATCATTACACTCATTTCGTGTCATTGATGTGGGATACATCAAGGCCCTCCTGCAACTAGTCGCTTCTTGTTGACATCACCGCATTATCCAAGAAGTTGACTTAGAAACACCCTTTCAATACCTTGAGGCTTGCATACATCAATGGTAAGTTTATCGCTTCTGGCAATAGGTTGACATCATTGGCCTTCGACCGAAATACTTTGTATGGTGTTTGGCATCAAAACATCCATTCACACCATGCAGAATGTACTGTAGTACCTTGAAGATCATTATCATTATCGGTGATTTCTCTCGCGTCTGTTAACGGCTTACATCATTGGCTGGTAATCAGATGACGTTTTCCCATGTTCGACTACCCATGAGCGAACGATTGAACAAGATAGAAGACCCCGAATCTAGTTTCATCCATCCGGACTGTGATTTCAGGAAAGTACCAAATCATCCGTACAATGGCTTTACACTGATCGTCATCCCATCATGGGTCTATATCTATATACGACTATTTATGTACTTATAATGAAATTTTATATGCTAAGCATGGGTATTCCTTCCCTCAACAATTCATGAAAAAATCAAAATATCATGATATTATGTATTGTAATTAATGCAGGTCACCATCCTCTTCGGAACCTCCTCATCACATCGTAAAGAATATCACTCAACATTAACATTTTCGACTTCATGCTTTAGAGGGCAGCTATTATAGATCCATTTGGGCACATCACTCCCATCATTCAGATCAATACTTTTAGGGCTCATCAAACCCTAATTCAGTTGCTACATGCCCTAGACAAGTCATCACTTTGAATGCCTCCTTCCCTGAGAGTTTCTTAGCCTGAATCCCTTTAGAAATGCTTCCTTGAGGGACCAATGTAGCCTTGGTTAGGGGTAAGTGTGCTTCAGTGCAAGTAGGCCCGTGTCAAGGTGCATTTCAGTGCACCTAGGCCCACTTTGACCTGCGTTGGACGAGATTGAGCGAAATCCTCATAGGGTTCTGGGAATATTCTTATCTTTTGGAACCTTCTAGAAGATTACCACACTTATCATATCCTATGAGCTCGAAATTGGATAGGGAATGAGTTAAGTAACCTCCTATCCTCTCATCCCTTCCTCAATGGAAACTAACTCTAAGTTTGAAAGGCTATTCAATACCTTCGTTTATGACCAAAACTCCTCCATTTTCCTATAAATTGAGCACTCATCTAAGAGATTAGGGGGCTGGACTTTGAGAATTCGTAAGGAGATAATGCTAGTTTGAGGTTCTAGATTGTAAGAAAATATTGTTATGCTGCCAGAGTGTTGTGATTTTGATGTGATGTTGGTTGGAACCCAAGCTGGAAGAGTGACAATGGATCGGGCTTCATGGTTGTAATTCTTCCTTCTACTTAATAAAGTTTTTTATACCTTTTCCCATATTCTTGTCTTTATGTATGATGATTATATGTGTAAATTCTTTCGATTCCATTTGCTTATAGTAGATATATCTCTTGCTTTGATTGGTTTTTGTCCTCTGTTTATGATTGCAGGTACTTGTTGAGCAAATTAAGTTCGAGAAGGAGCGACGAGAGCCATACAAAGGAGACAAAGGGAAAGCGAAAGATAACAAGTAGGTCCCTTGTCTTATTTATCTTCTATAGAAAAAGGTTAAGTGCTTTAAATATGTTGTTCTAGGTGTAGATACCCACCTAGGGAAATTGTATTTATCTATAGATGCAAAATTCCACATAACATGTAGTAATTGGTCTCGAGATGGAACTACATTAAGTGAATATTGAAGGTCACTCCTACAATTGACATCACCAAGGTATTGATTATGGAGGGTATCAAAATATTTTTTTTGTCGATCTGTCAGTAGATCTCGTAATGACATAGAGAAATGTGGGCTTGAGGAGAGCAGTATAATACTAAATATCAAAGAGATTATTTTGTGATCGCACATGATATTTTCTAAGCGAATTCACATGCATAACATTTAAAAGAAACATTTTTGAAATTTAATAGGGCGAGATGTCAGCCACAGTGCAAAAATTCACAAAGAAAAGAATATGCATTAGTTCTTACCTAGTTACTGCGATAGGTGACAAATTAAAAATCAATTGAATCCACTAAGAAATGAGAAATCACGAAAAAGTGAATCCAATGAACTAATCAAAGAAGAGTACATATGAGTGATTTGTATATTTGTGTGATTTTTTTTGTATATTTATACATATTGTGTTTTCTTACAATCGACATTACATTGTACTTTTTTATTGTTTTTATTTATGTTAATTCGGTTAGCATATAAATGCTTACAAAAAACATTTACACCATTACAACATCACCTACATACATGGCAGTAAAACACCTCTTGACACAACAAAATGGTCTTTCTTCTAGATATTTTTTTGCAGTTAATTTTTCCAAAACCTAATACAAATTTTTAAGAATCATAAGTTTAAGTTGTTTATTTTTCAAAATTCATGTTCCTCAAGGTTTTTTAGGTGTGTTGAATCCATTTATACATTCAAAAACACATTTCAAACAACAAGAAATCACAATCTAGCCTCGAATTGTATTGCTAGATTTTGTGAGAAAAGGCCATTTTGTCTATTAGTTCGACTACGCCCTTATGAATTCTAATCAATGTGGGGATATTGGTGTAATTTTGTTATAGATAAACATGAGGCCATGTCATCATCCATTGTAAACCAACTTAATAGTCTATGAAAATCATGTTTTTAGTTCATCAAATGTTAATTAACCTTCAATGCACTTTTCAACATTGTTATCTTGCCATGGAAAACCCACAAAATTTTTCCATTACCAAACTGTTGTCTCATCCTCTACTGAAGTATGCAATATAAAATCTCTTCGGTCATCCACCCTTAGTAGGAAAGACATATTTGGCCCTTATATCTTGCATGCAAATACACCATCCTATCTATCTCGTGAATCATTGTGACTCAATAACCAGGCTACCAAATCATATGACCTCTTCATGTACTCTATCATGTTTTCCTAGCTCTCATGTCATTGCCAATGACACCTTAAATTGAGTCTTTATATTCTCAACCACTTGAATGGTTGATTCCCCCGTCAACACAACCCCATCGACGTATGATGAAAGGGGTGTTGTTTGTGAAGATAATTTTACAATTTCTATTTTCCAACATGACTCCAACACCACTTGTAATGGGGCTAAACATTTCATTCCACTTGAGCATCCTGTACCACTCAAAATATGCTTAACCACCATGCCCTAACCATAAGTGATGTTCTATCATCACCACCCAACCATAAGCAACCTACTACCACCTTCTCCTATTGAAGAATAATTGAATAGTTGACTACCTAACATGAAGCGATTCCATCATCCATATTAGATCGACACATGATAATCCATGAAGATCATGAACCTTATTCACCAAATTTTCACAGGTATTCTATGCACTTACCAACATTGTTGTTTTCCAGGGCTACCACACATAATCCATTACATCACCAAGTTACATCATCCTCTACCAAACTTTACAATTTGCACCACCTTATTGGTCATCCATTCCTTCTAGGAATGACATCATTAATACATCTCCTATACACTATTACATTGCCCCAACCACCTCACAAATCACCAAGGTTACCAAATCATATGGCCTAGTCATGCATCTTAATTCATCTCCATTATGCCATTATAAATAAGACCCCATATTGAATCCTTACATCTATTGATCTAGATGGATATCAGTGGCCACCCACCACTTTCATTGTCTCAATGATTCTCTATCTTCTTAGTTGTTTTTTTTAATGTTTTTTGGGTTCCAAACTTTTAGGAAATGATTTTTTTTGGAAATTCGAAAGGTCAGTGATCAAAATTTGCACGCCTCAAATGGTTATTTCCAACGAGTTATTGTGCACCCCAAATAAATATTGTATGCAAATGTTATGCCTTTGGAAAGTTGATGTACCAACTGACCACCTCGAGGGCCACAAACCTTTGGCGTTTCATCTTTTGGGGTTAGGGTTTTGGACCTCTAGGATTTTTTTGTTTATGTTGAAAGGTTTCTCTTTTAGCCTCTTCCAACAACTTTTGTGAATGTGTGTAGCTACCATCTCTCTCTATTCATAGGTAGCTATCACCATTCAAGAAATTTTGTGTTCTACAATATTCTTCTATTTCATTTATTAAGAAAGGTTGGGTTTTCACCATATTATTGTGCTCTTTGTTGTATTTTTCCATGTGTATTTCATTTAGTTTCCTTCTTTTCATTTCATTCCTTGTACAACCTATATCAGTAACATTAGAGAAATCTACTCGTTATTTCTTGATATATGTCCCTAATGAGGTCATGGTATAGAGAGTTAGATCTCGAGCTAGTTTCACTTGGGAACGATTTCTCTCACCAAACCAAGTGGCCTCCCATGGTGGAAGGAAAGAGAGATGATGGAGTGGGAGATCCTACCAAATTGTTGCTCGAGGAAGCACTCATTTGATATAGGAATGAGATGATGGACAATTTTTCCTAGATACTTTGACGACTTCTAATAACAACCGAGGCACATTCAACCAACAACAATTTTGGAGTTGTGACACCATTCAAGGTACAAGTTAATTTTGATATCCTCGCAATTGAAGGGAAAATATATGTTGATTCTTTGGAGAAATAGTTAAATCTATCAGAGGGATATTTCTTTATCCAAGATGTTCCAATAAGAGAAAATCACCTTCATTCTCCTAAAAACCCTTCCCCATGTAAAATATTGGTGGGAATTTTACTCAGAAAGACACAATGAATATGAATCTAGAATATTTATTATAGACCCCACTTGGATCACTTTGTTTGATGCCATTGAGGAGGAATTACACCCTATAGGGAACTATGATGACCAATACACAAGATGAACATCCCTGTGATAAGAAAGAGACCAGAAGATGCTGAAGTAAAACAACATTTTCCATATCTTGCGCTTAGAGCTAGGTATTAGAGACTCTGAGTGGCACATAGTTTTGAATTACCACAGTGATATACATAGGTACATTCCAACGAAGATGGATTTCTTAGACATCTCTTCATGTGGAGCTTCTTATCAATATGTTGTCAAAATTGAGTAGAAATTGAAGCATAGGAATGAGCGAGATTTTGGGTCTACAAATCCACTACCAAAAAAGCCTAGAAAAGGTAGACTAAGCTCACAAAAGAAGGGATATAGTAAGGGGATCCAACCTCAAGACATCCAACCCAAGTCACAAACAAGAAAGGGTAATATGAAGTTGACAAAGGACACCAGAAAGTTGTGTGAGTTCCACAAAATCCCCTGGCACAAAATTAATGAATGCTACTTGAAACTATAATTGTTGGTGAAGCTTAAAGAAAAGGAAATAGACTTTCACTCTAATTATGATTTAGAGTGGGATAAAGGAAATCATATCATCGATCTAGAACCTACTCCTATCATTATGACCACAAAGAAGAGCCAAATTAGCCTAAATAAGCGAGTTGCCTCTTCCATTCATAGATGTGGTTGAATGGGACCCCACCACATTTCATCGTTAATAGAGAGAGCCAAAATAGTTTCATATCATCCAAGGTCATCAAGATATTGAAGCTTACGATAATGCTACACCCCCAACCATATAGTGGATCGAAAATGGTTTTAGCCCTACCTTTCCATTTCCTGGATAACCATGGTGTAGTGGGTTCCTTGTTGTGATTAAGCTTTGAATGGTCGGTAGACTATGGATCTGGGTGAGGTGGTCTCATAAAAAATCTTAAGGGTATAGGGTGGAGATGGGATTTCTCCTGAAACTCTTGATGTATGGGTGGAGACAAGAAACTTCCTCTAGGTATGATGAAGAAAGTTGGAGGAATCCAAGCTTGTTTGGTGATAGTGATTTCTAGACTAGTTTATGTGAAATCACTGTGGTTGAGGGTTGAGTTGGTTTGGCCTTTAAAAGCCCCAGTTGGTTCTATTTTGGTTTAACCCATATGATCCCACATTCATGGCATGGGGGTGATTGGCTGAAAGAGAGATTTGGTTCAGCCTAATCCATAGTCGGGTGGTATGTGGAATTCCTTGACTTGGTTGGATTTATGCATATGTTATTTCTTATTGAAATCAATGAGCACTTGTACAGGTTATTGTGTTGATTTTATCACTGGTTTGTCATGGATTTATTCTTGTTAAGTTTTGGTTATAGGCATGATATATTCTTGTTATATAATGTGTTCTTGTTATGGATCTTTCTTATGGTTTGATAAGTTATTGAATGGTATATGAATTCATGGGATAACAAGTGTTGTTGCAACTAGTTTAAGAGGGTATTCAACCTTCTTGATGGTTCTAAGATGAAGTTAAGAAGGCAGTGAACATATATGCATTCATGACCTATAGTTACTATGTTTATCATGTGTTTGAGGAAATGTTTAACATGTGTTTGGAAAATTTTGAGCAATATCTTGCCTTAGTATTCATCTTATTGACTTATTGTCATCTTAGATTGAATTTTGGAAAGTTTTGGGTAGTTTGGCTATAGTTAGCCCTGAAAATATGGAACTAGGTTGCTAGCAGCACCCTCTGAACTCAGATATTTCAGCTGCAACCACACGGAGGAAGGCTTGTGTGTGCATTTGAAGCTTTCCAACCGCATGCACAACTTGTTATCCATATTGAAATTGACATCCACCCATGGTATCCATCGATCCATGGTATTTATCCACTCATGGAATATATCCATGGTATTGTAAGTGGCAACCACCCATGGTATTCATCCACCAAGAATATTTATACACCCATCGAATTTACCTATGGAATTGTAAGTGATATCCACCCATGGTATTCGTTCACCCATGGTATTGTAAGTGAAATCCACCCATGGTATTTAATCACCATGGTATCTACCCACCCATGGAATTAACCTATGGTATTATAACTAGAAAAATACTATAAGTAACAAGTCATTTTTTTGTAAAAGGACATTGTACACCACAATGTAGATTTTACAATTATTCTCTATTTTAATAAAAAAATTCTTGGTGGTTTTGTTTAATGTGTGTTCTCATGTTTTCTTTTGACATTAATTCTTTTTTCAAATCTTGGGGGCCTCCCCTACAAGATCCATTTCACTTTTTTAGATCTTGGGGGCCTTCCCCCAAGATCCAAATTAGTGATATCAGATTCAAGTTACAGTTTCATGAGAATGAAGATTTGACGCATATTTCAGTTTCAAAGTTTTGCTGAAATATTGAAAAAACTTCATGCATGTGCTACGACGTCCATAGAGCACTTTCCTGGGCAAATTATGAAGATTTTTTTGTTTGTAGGAATTTTTTGGGCGGCGAGATTGAAGTTCAAATCTAAAACTTTTGGTGTAAAATTTACAAAAAAACATAACATATATGGATTACTTGCAAAAAAATACACAAATTCAAAAAAAAAAATTAGTCGAATCGGAGTTTGGATGAGGGAGATATCGTTGATTTAAAATCAACTATGTTGTAGAAATATTTCTGACGACAATTCGTGGAAGACAACTCTTCTATCATTTTTTGCAGTTTTTGTGTAGAATTTCAGAAAAGTGATTGCATATTTGAACCCCTCTTTAAAAGTCACCCAATTTAAAAAAAATAAAAATTAGTCGAATCGGAGTTGGGATGAGGGAGATATCGCTTGTTATCACTGCAAAATTTCTCTAGAGTTGTTAGGAAAGAAATAATAGAGGTAACCACAAACCTACTTTTGAGATCAAGATCTAGCCTTCCTAATGCTTAGAGAGGGCTCTCTCTTTATGATTTAACTTTGTTTAGTCAATTGATTTTAGTCTAGTTATGATTGTACTTGGGTTTTGATTTGGATTTGGTGGTGGAATAACTGGCTTATATGGATAGAGGGATGTCTTTTACCATTGGGCTATGGGGTCAAGTGTCAAAAAACAGGACTAGTTCAAGTTTTAAAGGTAGTGTTTACAGGGCAAGGTAGTTGAGTAAATTTAGATTTTTAGGGCTGGATGGTAAGTGGTTTTCAATTGGGGTCAAGGAGTAATTAAGGGTTCCTCAAATTGGATAATGAGGGGAAAAGGTAGGGGTCAATCGAAACTATGGAAAAATGAAGGGTTCCCTACTTTGGATATTAGAAGAAAACATTAAAATGATTAATTGTTCAAGACAGAGTGTACTTAAACAAATTCTGTAATATAATTCTAGTTAATTCATTCAATTTAGATAACATGCAAGTTTGTGAAACACTTAAGAAAATAACAATTTGACAAAAAGAAAGTACTTCACTGAAGTGGCCCAACACATGAATCCTATAATGCAATCTCTTTATTACTCAGTCCAATCTGCTGACTTGAAAAATGGTACAAATAACCCTCAGGTTTCAAATCAATACAACTATAGTAATGTCAAGAAATCCACACTCTATACTTCGAATTATGAAGTATTTATACAAAAATAGTTTACAAAATATCCCAAACTGTCTTGGGAATTAATCTAGGAGAAAGAAATATCTTCATGCAAGAAGATAGAGATAGATATTCAACTGATGTAAGCTGTCCCTGTTTATTTGGCTGTGTTGTCTTTATGCTTTGATCTTTTGTCGTTTATTCTCCTTTGTTGTTGGTATTCTATGCTGACTATTCTTTTTACTTTGGCTTTTCAACTAATACTCTTTTATTTGATACTATTTTATCTGGATGACCTATTGTTTTTCTTTTATTGCTTTGTTTTGACCTTTACCTTGCCTTTTTACAGTAAGTCATTTAATTTATCCCAAATATCTGCATCTGGTAATTTGATATTTACCATTTTTCTATAGATTTCATCTGCTTCTATGTACTTTTCAAAGGTGTACATGTTCACAAAAAGGTGTTTTACCTCATGCTGGAGGTAAAATAGGTTCTCAAATGTCTAGTACAGAACCTTTCCTGTAGGCATCCCCTTCATAGATGAATTATTTGCCTAATCTCTTGCCACTTCTTTGATTCTCCTGTTGTAGTCCTCATGAGGTAGTAATCTGTCATTTATCACCAAGGGATTTGGCAGACATTTCTGCCTTAAAGCATGAAACTTAACCATGAACCTGTCTTTAGCCAGTTGCATGGTTTGGCATTTGTCCTCAAGGTGCATCATTAAATTCCTCTTGGTGAGCACCTTTTTCACCTCTAGTATGGTGCTAGTCCTATCAGCGATGTCTAGCTCCTACAATTCATATTTATTTTTAGAGTTAAGGAAGTGGATTATTCTGGTGGCTTCTTCTGGCATGTCTCCAAGTTCAGCCTTAACTCTTTGAATTTCTTCTGTAGCCTCTTTGACTAAATCATTTTGTTCAAAGATGACTTGTATAGATGGCCAAATATCATTGAAAAGTCAATGATATTGGCCCATAGCTATTCTTTAGCTTGGGAAAGTGGCTCCTTCAATGTTAGCTCTTTCTCTAAGTTCTTTATCCTCTCATTCATCTTGGTTGACTTCTGAATTTCATCTTTGTGCATAATCTGAGCCAATTTCTTCTCATCCTCTAGACTCCTTAACTGTTCTTTGAGTCTATTTATCTCAAAGGTCTGAATGAACATGTCCTCCATTGATTTGACCAATTTGTTTGCCTCATCACTTGGCTAAGTTGCCGCTATTGTTGAACATGTTGCTAATGTAGATGTTGTTGCAGCTGGAAGTCCTGTAGCTAGTGGAGCTATGGGGGCCAATGAAGCAGCCAAGGTTGATGGAACTATTGTAGTCACTGTGGGAATGATAGTGGCAGTCGCTATCTCAAGGCTGGTCTGTTTCATTTGTATTAAGATGTCCAACTCCTTCTCCATTTCTTTCAAATGATCATTAAGTTGTAGAACAAGGTCCATCATCTCCTCCTGGTGAGTTTGGCTTTCAAGGACCTCCTTGGTTTGTGGATGTTCTAAATAAGGCAGCTTCAATTGTTTTTTCAGAGTAGCAATATCCTCATTATTATTTTTTATTAGTTTCTCTGCAACTTTGACATCATTGGGACTGTATCCAAGCTCAACCACCAAGTCTTCCAGTGATTTGATTTTGTTATCCTTGGCTTGTGAGGATGCCTTTTCTAGCTTGTACTGTGATGTAATATTATCCAGTGAGCTTTGGAGTTTGTGCACAATCATTTCATTATTTGTCATGGTGGAATAAATCATCTCATCTGCCTTCTTATGGAACTCAATTTGGTCAATATGGTGAACATCCCTAGCCAAAACTTCAAATTCAGTTTTCCTGTAGTCCACTGAAGATCTGAGCTGTTGGACTGTAGGCTCTGCATGAATGTCATTTGCATTTTACCTGTTTTAATTTCAAAGGCTGGCATTAATCTATTTTGATTTGCAAGTGTCTGCTTGAAGTACTAGGCATAAGTCTCAGTCTTCAATGCCTCATTCCTCAACTTAATTTCCTTATACTTATCTTTAATATCTTTCTCTTTATCGACAGGCCTGGTGGATGAAGAGACTTCAATGTTGAACTGTTTATCAATAAGTTGAGTGTTTGAAGTAGAAGGCTGTTGAGTTTCACCTGAAGTTGTTGGGCCTTTACTCCTTCCAACCATTGTTTCAGTGTCAGTGATTTCCATTGTTTCAATGGTGTCTTCTTGTTCAGTTACAGGATTAAGCTTGAGCCTTTTTCTGTAACTAATCTCAAATCTTTCATTTGTAGTGTCCATTGCTGAGCTAGAACCTTCTTCCCTGGTTCTTTTTGCATTTCTGTATTCATTGGCTGGAGTTCGCAAAATATGAGGAATATTCATCTGTTCTTCTAGGGCTAGAACCTGCAGAAAGGAACTAGTATCAATATTCTTTCCCACATCTACTGCAGTATTCTCCACATCTATCAAAGTGTTTTCCAACCATTCTAACTGGTTGGCAAATCTCTCAATGTCTGGCCTAGGATCATGTATGAAAGGACTCAATTTGAATTTGAGCCTTAGTTTATTTATGACTCCATGAGGGTCATATTGCCACATAAAACTTCTCTTGAAGTTCATCTCCTGTAAAAAATTATTTGCCTCTAGTCCAGCTTCCCTATTATTACAAATAAAAGGGCCCAATTAGCTTTTGATCTTAAATTGGGTTTTCTTCTTAGCTAAAAAGAAATTTACTTCATCAGAGTTTATGATTTTCTTGAAATACTCTAATGCAAATATCCTCATGGGGAGGTATTTCGGTAGTTTGTAGGGAGTAAGTTGGCTCCATATATTCTGATTTCTGTGTGGTCCTGGTATAGATACTAGTTTCCCATTCTACTATTCTTTGCCAACTGTAAAACTCTTTTAATCTCCTGACTAATCTTGGGCTAATAGCTACTGGTTAGAATTTTTATAACCGGATGAATGAATTAATCAATGAAGTCTTTGTAAATAAATACAGTGGAAGACATTTGGATCAATGGTGTCCAAAAGATGACAGATCTTGGATTTCCCTTCGTGTCTAACTTTTGGATGCTGACAGAAAAATTATCTAACTAAAAGTACATGAACATGTGAAACAATACAGATGAGTATTTGAATACTCTCTCATTTGGCAATCTGATAAGTTGTTCATGGATTCTATTTGCCAAGAATTGAGCATAGTTGTAAATTGTAGCAGGAGGCTTGCCTGGGAAAAAGATAGAAAGGAAAGCAAGGACAACCTCATCCACATGTTCATCTGTGGTGTACCCTAGAATGCAAGAGAGCATGGTAATAATTTGTCTGTCTCTCTCAAAGAAAATGGTGGCAACATATGGAGGACTATCTGTTGGAGTGTGAGACTCTTCAATGATGAATGTTTAAATGATCTGAGCTTTCTTGGGAATGTCTAGCTTTGTGTAGAGTTCAAGTAAACCTTCAATGGAAAGTGGTGTTTCATTTGGGCTTGGTTGGATCTGTGACATTTGATTTATTAATTCTATAGTAATGGTAAACAAAACTTGTTGATCAAGGGTGACTATGGCTCTCTGACTTGGAATATAGCAGGCTTGGTAGAAGTGGAAAATTACTGGGAATGGGTGTATCTTCGGGAACAAGTACTTGGGAAAATTTGACTCCCAAAGGTGAATGTCATCATTCTGGTTCAAAAACTTGTCTTTACTCCAGCAGTGGAGTTTCAGTAGGTAGGAAGGGGAAACAGTGTCCTTGATTTGAAATTCTCTGTCGGCTAATGGAAGGTGGTCAATGTCCAGGTGAGGGGTTTGCAGAGGTCTTACATCCAAGGAGGTTTGAGAAGCCATAATTTGGTATATTCAACTGAATTAGTCTTTCTGTGGCTTTAGGAGTAAGGTTTAGAAGTCTGGAACAGTGGGAGGGTAATTTGAATCTGTAAAAAAGGGGTTTGGATGCACAATAGGTTTCTCTTCAATTTAGCAAGGTTTTTTAATTAATTTACTTAATTAATCTTTTAATAATCACTGTGCACAGATTGAATCACAGGGTCATTCTGGTTCTTTCAAAGAATACCTGGAGAAAGACGGTTTGGTGCACAAACGGGGTTCTGTGGTGGCAGCAGAGGCTTCAATTGTCAATTTGCTGCTTCAATTTGGTGTCTATAGCGTCTTTGGGTGGCAAAGTTGGTTAAATTGGTTGCGTAGAGGTTTAGGGTGTCAGAATTGATTTAGTGGAGGTTTACAGTGAAAATGAGCGAAAATAGCAAATTGAGGGTTTTTCAACCTTTTAACCAATAACGGTGACATTTTGGCACAAGATTTATTGAATGAACAATGGGCAGTTTTGGTTTAGGCGGGGAGGTGGTTTTCGGTGATATTGCACTGCTTTTTGATGGAGGGCGGTATTTTTCACGAGCACACGATATAACTTGGTGTCGCCACGTAGCCAAACAACGCTCAACCAAAATCGCGAATCTCACATGCTCTTAGGCTATTAACTTTCGGACGATGAATTTGTGCGATATGGTTGTGCACCATTGGATCTGGGGGTGGGAGATCAGAGGGATATCACGTAGTGAAGTTATGCGAACAGAATTGGGAAGGTGGTTGGCGGGGCCCGAGGGTTTAATTACAATGAACTGTAATTAATTAAAAGGTAATGATGAGATTTTAAATATAAGGAGTGGGTTAAAAAAGGTGGGGACCATGGGTTATATGGTGGGGGTTTTAACTATCCACCAAGGGTTGGTGGGTTTAAAAGGGTGTCAGGAAATTTGATCCAGATTTAAATAGGAACGCAACAAATTACAGAGATAACCATAAATACAGGGATGTAGTGGAAATAATAATTCATTTCATTACTGTAAAATACTGAAATATGCTTACAAACATAAATGGAAATAAACTAGCTAGGGCGATGGTAGCTTATCTCTGAGAAGAGATGTGGCGACTACATGCCTCTGAACTATGTTACAATGAGGCTCGAAGGCCTATTTATTGTTGCGAAACAATGGAAAACCCTAAACATCCAAAAACCTAACCCTAGAAGATGAAACGCCAAACTGTGGGCCCCGTTTAGGTAAATTGGTACGTCAACTTCTCGTGGTCGTAACTTTGGCATACGATCTCCATTTGATGCACACAATATCTTGTTAGAAAGATCTGTCCGAGAACTACAACTTTGGGAAGAGCAACATTCAAACATGGACTAATGTGGCTCCAAGTTTTCCAAAAAAATGTCGTGTAGGGCCTCAAAACGGCTCTGGAAGTTTAGGACTCGAAAAACTGCTAAAAATAGTAATTGTGCTACAATTAAGGAAACTAAAAGAAACAATGGTGGGGGTCCAAGTGGACTTGGCGGGTGGTCACCAATATCCACCTGGATCATTCCTCCCCTCTTAAGAAGCAATGGTCCCTATTGCATTGAGTTCCTCCATGAGATGAGGAAACTTCGGCTGAACTTGGTCCCTTGTGAGTCACTTGCCCTAGTGAAGGAGTTGGCCTGTTTTGACAATTCGATACTATTGGATATTCTACTAGCCAGCGTGCTTGATATGTGTGTCCATGATCTGATCAGTTACAGCTTGTTCCATGCAATTTGGATTTAACTATGTGGGTGGTTGTATTATATTCTTTTCACGACTAGCCGATGTAGTTAATTGGGTAGTTAGAAGGGGGTGAAGCCCCCCTTCGTTGCGCCGATTTCATAGCAGGGGGGTCACAGGGGGTTTGAGGGGTGCATGTAACCCTACTCTATGGTTGGGTGGACCTACCTATGGTTTTGTGCATGATTGTTCGCACATGGTTTTGGACGCGATGGCTTTCAGTCCAAGGTATTGGATGCTTCGGCATGTATAAATATGTATTGTAACATTGAAAGGAACATAATGAGAAATCAAGCTGGTAGTCCCAATTTTGGAATCCAAGGGAAAATCTCTGTGTATATGTGTTTTATGTGTTATGCTCTCAGATTGTTTATTTTGTGTGTTTTAGAATTCGTATGCAGGTAATTTCTATACGGGATTAAAACCTACATTTGGTATCAGAGCTGTTTTGGCTTCAAGGGGACGCCTTTGTTGCTGAGGGGTTTCACTCGGGCTTGTGGTAAACCTTGTTCAGTGGGAGATCTTTGAGTTCGATTCTAGTAGTAAAAGAAGATGGCGAGCAATGGAAAGATAGAGATTGAGAAATTTAATGGTGAGAGTTTTGAGTTGTGGAAACTTAAGATGGAGGATATGTTGGTGGATAAAGATCAATGGATCATGGTAGATCCGGGTACTAAACCAATGGGAGTTTCCAATGAAGAATGGAAGAAGTTGGATCGGAAGGCAAAGAGCACAATACGATTGCATGTTTCAGATTTAGTATTGCTGAATGTATCAAGGGAAGCTATGGCTAAAGTTTTGTGGGACAAGCTAGGGACTTTGTTCCAATCTAAGTCTTTGGTCAATAAACTATTCCTGCGGAAAAAGCCTTATAACCTGAGGATGAAAGATGGAGACTTGGTGATAGAGCATCTGAATGCATTTAATACTGTGGTAAGTCAGTTATTATCTGTTGATATTAAAATTTTAGCTGAAGATAAGTGCATCAGTTTGTTGTGTTCTCTACCAGATTCATGGGATATTCTGGTTATTACAATAGGTAGCAATGCAATTGCCTTGCAGTTTGATGAAATAGTCTCATCCTTGTTGACGAAATAGATGAGATGGAAAAATATGGAGAGCCAGAATGGTGATGCCTTGTCTATAAGAGGACGGTCCCAGAACAGAAACAAAAATAAGTCATCGAGTGGGAGATATAAATCTAGAGGGAGATCTAAATCTCCAGGAAAACCTTTAAAATTGGTTTTCTGGAAAAGAGGAAAGGAAGGGCACTAGAAAAGGGACTGTAAATCTAAAGCTCTTAATAAAGGAAAGAGATCTGATGATGCTCCTCTTGCAGAGGTGAAAACCACCTCCGATGAAGGTGGGGATGTGTTCTTGGCTTCTTCAAGTACACATGTAGATCATGAGGCATGATTAATTGACTCAGGTGCATCCTTTCACTTCACTCCCCATAGAGAGTGGTTCTGCACGTATGAGAAATACGATGGTGGTGATGTCTTCTTAGGGGATGATAGGAAGGCTAGAATCATTGGTCGTGAAAAAGTAAAGTTGAAGTTGCAAGATAGAAGGGTTAAAACACTTTCAGGTGTTCTGCATATTCCTGCATTGGCAAGAAATCTGATTTCTGTAAGCAAGCTAAATGATGCAGGTGTAAAAACAGTGTTCGAGAAGGATACCTACAAGATAGTTTAGGGAGCACTGATATTGATGTGGGGAGTTTGGATTGGAACTCTTACAAGCTTCAAGGTAGCATTGTTGTTGATGGGTGCAATAGTTATGTGGTTCCTGAAAATGGAGCAGAAAATCTAGTGGTCTTTGGAGAGAAGACCATGTTGTGGCATCAAAGGCTTGGACATATTGGAGAGAAGGGCCTTCGAATACTTCATAGTAAATGTATGGTAGAAGGTATGAGTAATAGCTCTCTAGATTTTGATTTTTGTGAAAATTGTGTATATGAGAAGCAGAATCGGGTGAGTTTCCCCTCTGGTGGTAAGAGGGCGAAACATATATTAGAGCTTGTGCACAGTGATGTGTTTGGACCTATGAAGATTCCATCACTGGGTAAGTTTGTGTATTATGTATCATTTATAGATGACATCTCAAGGAATACATGGATATATTTCCTTAAGAAGAAATCTGAAGTCTTTGACAGGTTTAAAGAATTTAAGGCTCAGTTGGAAAGCCAGAAAGAGAAGAAGATAAAGGTGCTAAGGACAGATAACAATGGAGAGTTTTGCAGTAAGGAATTTGAATAATTCTGTAAGAAGTGCTGTATAGCACGACAGAAGACTACTCCATATACACCTCAGCAAAATGGAGTTGCAGAAAGAATGAACAAGATGTTGATGGAAAGGGCAAGAAGCATGCTCAGGTGTGTCGGGTTAGGACAAGAATTCTAGGCAGAGGCGGTGGAGACTACATGTTACCTGGTCAACTGATCACCTTCATCAACAGACTCCACAAGAGGTATGGACTGGTAATAAGCCTTCTCTTTCACATCTGAAGGTATTTGGATGTGATTGATATGTACATGTTCCAAAGGAGAAAAGAACCAAGTTGAATTAGTAAATCTGAAAAGTGCATCTTTATTGGGTATAAGGATGGTTTAAAGGGTTAAAAGCTTTGGAGTCTAGTAACAAGGAAGGTTGTGTACAATTGAGATGTGGTGTTTAGAGAGGTAAAAGATGTTATTAAACATGAATTCCAACCAAAGGAACCTGAGAATATAGAGTTTGAGCTTAAGGAGGAATAATCAGACTCTACAACAAAGGAGGAATCAGAAGATGAAGAGCCACAAACTCCGGGTGTGAGAAGATCAATTCGAGAAAGAAGAAGAAGATAAATGCAAAAGGAAAGGTGGATAAATACAAAACTCGGTTGGTAGTAAAAGGTTATTCCCAGGTGCCGAGAATTGATTTTAGTGATATTGTTTCTCCTGTTGTCAAGGTAACTTCTATTAGATTACTTTTATCTGTTGTTGCTGCTTTTGATTTTGAGGTAGAACAGATGGATGTGAAGACAACATTTCTTCATGGGGATCGGAAAGAGGAAATATACATGAAGCAACCTGAAGGCTTTGTGGTGAAGGGTAAGAAAGAACTGGTATGCAAGTAAAGAAGTCTCTGTATGGGTTAAAACAATCACCAAGGATGTAGTATTAGAAATTTGATACATTTATACGAGGACTTGGCTTCACTATAAGCAAAGCAGATCACTGTGTATTTTAAATTAATTGGTGACCGTGTTATTTATCTTTTCTTGTATGTGGATGATATGTTGCTGGTTGAAAATGACAAAGAAATTATCCAAGATTTGAAGACCTATTTGTCTTCTAAATTTGACATGAAAGATCTTGGTGCTACAAACTATATTTTGGGCATGGAAATTAAAAGAGATCGGACAAAGAGGAAGCTCTGGTTAAACCAAAGGAAGTATGTCAAGACAATATTGCAGAGGTTTAATATGCATGATAGTAAAACAGTGAAGGTTCCTATTTCTGTAGGTGTAAAGTTATATGCTGAACAGTGTCCCAAGACACAAGAAAAGGAAGAGGACATGTCGCGTGTTCTATATGCAAGTGCAGTCGGTAGCTTGATGTACACGATGGTTTGTACTAGAATAGACATTGCACATAAAATGGGAGTATTGAGTGGATTTATGTCAAAACCAGGGAAGGAGGACTGGAAAACAGTGAAGCGGGTTTTCAAGTATTTGCGTGGCACTAGTGATTATGGTTTGTGCTACCAAGGAAGATTAGGATTGGACAAAGTATTGGATATTCATGGCTTTGTTGATGGATACTGGGTTGGAGATCTGGATCATAGAAGATATACAAGTGGGTATTTATTTAACCTATTTGGAGGTGTAGTCAGTTGGATGAATAAGAAACAATTTGTAGTGCCATTATCAAATATAGAGGCAGAATACATGGCAGCCACTCATGCAAGCAAGGAAGCAGTTTGGTTGTAGAGATTGTGTTCAAGTATGTGGTTAGTACAGGGAGTTATAAGGATAGACTGTGACAGCCAAAGTGCAATTTTCTTGGCAAAGAACCCTGTATATCATGCAAAGACAAAGCACATTGATGTTCAGTATCACTTTGTGAGGGATATGATAGAAGACAAAAAGGTGTTGCTGGTAAAGGTGGACACTTTGAAGAATGCTTCAGATGCATTAACAAAATCTGTGAGCTTTGAGAAGTTCTCTTGGTGTAGGGAAACAGTGGGCGTTGTAGGACTGGATAAATGAATAAGCTCTCCTATGGCCCCCTATGGAAAGAAAACAACAAGTGGGAGAATGTTGGGTTGTGTTATATTCTTTCCATGACTAGCCGACATAGTTAACTCGGGGATTACAAGGGGGCTGAAGCCCCCCCTTCGTTGAACCGCTTATGTAGGGGGATGGTCAAGGGGTTTGACGGGTGTAGGTAACCCCACTCTATGGGGTCTGAGGCAACGCCCTGGAAAATTTTGTTTTTGGACCCTATATTAGGTTGGGCGGACCTACCTATGGTTTTGTGCATGATTTTTCGCACATGGTTTTGGATGCGATGGTTTTTGGTCCATGGTTTTGGACACGATGGTTTTCGGTTCATGGTATTGGATGCTTCGGCATGTATAAATATGTATTGTAACATTGAAAGGAACATAATGAAAAATAAAGTTGGTAGTCCCGGTTTTGGGATCCAGGGGAAAATATTTGTGTATATGTGTTTTATGTGTTATGCTCTCACATTGTTTATTTTTTGTGTTTTAGAATTTGTATGCAGGTAATTTCTGTATGGGTTTAAAACCTACAAGTTGTTCTGCAATGTCGGATGTGTCTAGTAATGGTGGAAAGTATGGCCGAAGGCAGTCAACATTGAACACTGGGTGTAGACCAAGGAATGGGGGAATGCTGAGCTCAAACGCATTGTCTCCCATAGCCTTGGTAATGGTGTAAGGACCATATCAGAGTGGTATGAGTTTTCGATAGGATTCGGTAAGGCGTTCCTTTTGCAAATCCAACCAGACTTTGTCGCCCACCTGAAACTTGTGTGGCACCCGATGTTGATCATGTCATTGCTTGTACTTGGCATTTGATTTCTCTAGAATGTCGTGGACCTGTTGGCGAACATGTTGGATGTGCTCAATGAAGCTATTTGCCTTATCTATTTTGAACTGGACATGAGACGAATCTGCGTGAGTAGTTGTAAATGGCATGGCCACATCAATGGGACATAGGGGCTAGAATACCAAGCCCACCTGAAAAGGGCTGTGGCTAGTCGAGCTGTGGAGAGCCCAGTTTTAGTTGTGTTGAACATAGGGGAGGCTCTCATCCCATGTGCGTGGATGCTTTGAGTTGTACATGCGCAGAATGTGTACGATCATCCTATTCACAACCTCTGTCTGACCATTAGTTTAAGGATGGAAGGCTATGGACTTAATGAGTTTGGTGTCCAGCATCGACCAGAGGCTGGACCAAAATGTACTGAGGAACCTGCTATCCCGATCTGAGATGATAGACTGTGGGACCCCAAAGTGTACCCACACTCGTTCAAAGAAGAGTTTAGTAGTGTCTTCTGCTGTGGTATTCTTTTTGCAGGCCACCATAATGGCCATCTTCGAGAACATGTCGACGATCACGTTTCCATGCTTAGTAGAAGGAAGGCCTGACATGTAATCCATGGATATGGATTCCCAAGGTCGACTAGGAGTAGACAACAGGGTATAGAGGCCTTGCTTCTTGATGGTCAGTTTGGCAATGACGCAGGCAGTGGATGATCTGATGTACTTCTCGACATCTTATCGAATATTAGGCCTATAGAAATACTTCTGTAGTACTGCCACTGTTTTCTCGACTCCGAAATGCCCAACAGCTCGATTGTAGTGTGCTTCCCAAATCATCTTGGCATGCTTTCTTGAAGGAACACAAAGGTGACCCAAGTGGCATAACAGGGCATCCTGGAGGTGAAAATCTGGAACATGCTAACCCTCCAAGAGTGTCTGGTATGTGTGGCCGAATTCTTGGTCACTTTCATAGAGAAGTGGCCAATCAGAAGTCTCGTACCCACAAGAGTTGATCACGGTGGTTAACGCCATGATCGGTGGTCGAATGAGGAAATCTGCAACATTATTGGTGCTGCCATTCTTATACTTCATATTTAATGGAACTATTTCAGGTATGTGGAGCATTTCTAATGGCATTCATTCTGCAATTTCCTTTGGGTCTGGATGAACTGTAGGGGTCGGTGCTTTATGTGGATGACTGTTTCCTTCCCCAAAATGTAATGTTTTCATTGTCGGCAGGCTTGCACAATGGAATACATCTCTTTGTCATAAGTTGGATACTTTTGGACTGTGTCTGAAAGTGTCTCACTGTGATATTCCACTGGCTGCCCGTGTTGAGTAAGGGTTGCCCCAATAGCATAGTTAGAAGCATCTGTCTCGACCTCAAATGGTTGTTGCAAGTTTGGTAATGCGAGTACTTGTGCCAAACAAAGGTGATCTTTCAACTCTGTGAATACCTTTTGCTGAGACTTAGATCAAAAGATATTTTCTTTTGCTCCTCCCTTGGTGACTTGACTCAAGGGCTAGGTGATATCAGAAGGTCCCAACACGAACTTGCGGTAAAAGTTGGAAAGATCTAGAAAGTTGCGAAGCTCTGTTAGAGTGGTTGGAGATGGCCAATACCGAATGACTTGGATCTTGGTTGGATCCACATGCACCCCCTGTTCATCAATAATGTATCCCAGATACTGAACTTGGGTCATGCCAAAAATGCATTTCTCCAAATTGGCACATAACTTGTGTTGTCGCAGTGTTTGGAGAACCTATCGGATGTGGTGGAGGTGCTCTTCCCAACTCTCACTGAAGATCAGGATGTCATCCAAGTATACCACTACAAATGAGTTAGTGAATGGCTGCAAGATATCATCCATTAGCCTCATGAAGGTTGCAGGAGCATTCGCCAATCCGAAAGGCATAACCAACCATTCGAAAAGGCCTTCATTGGCTTTGAAGGTAGTCTTCCACACATCGAAGGGTTCGATTAGTACCTAGTGATATTCTGACTTCAAATTGATCTTGTTGAAATATTTTTCCCCCTTCAGTTGGTCTGGGAGGTCATCAATCCGTGGTATTGGGTACCTATTTTAGACAGTGATCTTGTTCAGTGCTCGATAGTCAATACAGAGTGTCCAATTCCCCTCTTTATTTTGTACCAACACGATCAGGCTCCCACAAGGCGATGAACTCAGATGGATGTGACCTTTCTGAAACAGCTCCTAAATTTTCCTCTTGATTTCATCGTTCTCTATAATAGAGTGCCGCTAGATTGGTCCATTGGGTAGCGACACACCTGGGGTCAGATCGATGGAGTGCTTGACCTAAAAATGCAGAGGAACCCCTGCGGGGGAGGTGAAGATGTCCTTGTACTTTTCCATGACCTTGTCCATCTATAGTTATCGTGCGGAGGGGCCCTGTCTAGAGGTCATGGCCACCATCTTCTTCTTTTCTTGAGGGCATATCATCAGGAAAAAAAAATTCCTGGTTTTGGAAATGAGCTTACTGCATTGTTTTGCAATAACCAAAGAGATGGCGGTAGGCGGTGCTACCTCCCATATCCTATACAACTTATTTCCCAAAGTAACAATGACAGCATGGGGCCTTGATTCATACACAGCATGTCTTTTCCACATGTATGGTTGTCCTAATAATACATCACAAACATCAAGGGGAGCAACGTCACACAATACCTCATCTGTGAAGGGCTTGATGTTGTATAGAAGGCGACATTGCTGACTTACGTGAAGATCCTATCCTTGGTGAAGCCACCTGATGATATACGGTTGTGGATGTTCTATGGTCGGTAAGCCCAGCCGCTTCATGAATTTTGCCAAAATAAGGTTCTTTTGGATCTCGCTGTTGACAATGAATTGTAGTGGGGATCCCTTTACCCACATCTGGGAGTGGAAGAGACTCTCCTCCTCCTCTGGGTCTTCGGGTTCCCCCTTCTGGATCTTCGTGGTGGCAACGGTGGTGTTGAGATCCGCATCGATAATCTGCTTCCCTTTGTCATTCCCCTTGTTGGGTTCTGACTCAGAGTCAGAACATGCATCTGATTCTGAAACCCTTAGCTTGACCACCAGTGACTGCTTAGCCCGACACTCACTTTTGTTGTGAGTGGAGCTCTTATGGAACTCACACCATTTTCACGTGTCCTTTTTTGACTTCACGGCACTATTCTTTGCTTGCTACTTTGGTGGGTTGTCTTGAGCTACCTCGCCTTGGCTTTGTCTTTTGTTCTGCGGTTTGGGGGCACCATTCCCTTGCTTCGGATTCATAGATCCAAAGTCTCGCTTCTTCTGTTTAAACTTTTGCTCGACATTGATGGCATATCGGTATGCCGTGCCAAGCGAGGAAATGTTCAAGAATTCTATTTCTTCCTGGATGTACTTGTGCAGGCAGCTGTGGTATTTGTGTACCAAATGCTGCTCCGAATCCTTGATACCCAACTTTGTGCGAAGGGTATGGAAAATATTGGTAAACTCTGGCACGTCTTGGTCCCTTTCCTACTGCAGCATGGTCCACTTTATGTATTGATCCTCATAGCTTCCGATAGGGTAGCACTACTCCTTGATGGTAGTCCAGAATGAATTCCAAGTGGGTGCAGCTGAAAATAGTTAGCCCTTACTTTCATTCTTCTACTCGCAGTAGGTTTCCCACCAGTGCTTGACGTGGGGGGTTGTTTTGAGAAGAGCGAAAATAATATTTTCCTGACTCAAAAAAGCATGAACAGAAAAATACCCTTCTAGCAAATTTAACCATTTACCTATAGAATCTGCGTTTATTTGACCCTCGAAGATGGGGATTTAAAAATTAATTTGTACCTTAAAGGGTGTGGCATTTCCATAGTAGTTGTTGGAAGCCAATGCGTCACCTTTGGGTAGCCGATGAAGGATCTGGGAAAAGTTTTCCATCATCACGTTCCTTTGTCACTCGAGGGTTTCTTCGAGCAAGATTTTGATAGGATCTCCTACCCCCTTGTCTTTCTTTTCATTCGCTATGGGAGGCCGTCGGGATTTGCAAGGCTGGTCATGCAAAGGTTCGACCAATTTAAGCTCTAACTCCTTATATCCTGACTTCGTTTGCGACATGCAAAGAAAAACAGAGAAAGAGCAGACCGCTTTGATACTACTAATCTAGATTTAAATAGGAACACAAAAAATTATAGAGATAACCATAAATACAAATATGCAGCAGAAATAATACTTGATTTCATTATTGTAAAATACTGAAATATGCTTACAAACAGAAATGGAAATAAACCAGCTAGGGCGATGGTAGCTTATCTCTGAGAATAGATGTGGCAGCAATGAGGCTCGAAGGCCTATTTATTGTTGAGAAACAATGGAAAACCTTAAACATCCAAAAACCTAACCCTAGAAGATGAAACACAAATTGTGGGCCCCATTTGGGTAAATTGGTACATCAACTTCCTGGGGTCGTAACTTTGGCATACGATCTTCGTTTGATGCGCACAATATCTCGTTAGAAATATCTATCCAAGAACTACAATTTTGGTAAGAGCAAAATTGGTCCATAGACTCATGTTGCTCCCAGTTCGCCCAAAAAATGTCATTTAGGGCCTCAAAACAGCTCCGAAGTTCAGGACTCGAAAAACTGCTAAAAATAGTAATTGTGTTACAATTAAAGAAACCGAAAGGCTGAAAGAAACAATGGTGGGGGTCCAAGTGGACTTGGCGGGTGGCCAACAATATCCACTTGGATCAAAATTATATACGTGGTGGATTTATAAAGTGGCATTTTTAGGAAATAACTTAGGATAAAAGGGGTTTTGTGGGTTTTTAAAGGGAAAAGGGGAAATTAATAAGGGGGGAATGTAGTATTTGTAATGGGAATGGGTTTCACATTAGGGAAAGGGGTTTTGGGAAAGGGGGATGGTTTTTTGAAGGTTAAGGTCTAGGGAAATGTTTGAAACGAAGGGGAAAAAGGTCAAAATGAAGGGAAAATGATTTTTATAAGTTATGAAGGGATAATGAGGGGAAATTAGCAAATAAGTATGTGGGGGTGTAGTGAAATGAGGGGAAATTAGTAAATAAGCTTTAGTGAATGTCATTTCTCTTTCACAATTCCTCCTGCACATGAAACATAGGATTAAGCATGATGAATGTGCTTTTGACTGAGCAACCTTGTGCACTTGAAAAACTTCTTCTCCCTACTCTTTATTTACCCTAGTATTTTCTCTTCATTTATTGGGTGCATTTGAGCTTGCTGACTCTTTATTTCTTTTTCTTTTGATAAGAAATCTATCTAATTCTAATCCTATAACTTCCAATGGCTTAGATTAAACTATTGAGCTCATTTTTATTCTCTACCTAATTACTGATCTGCCAAGATTAAACAGTTTGGCTAGATCTTTATTCTCTATCTATCAACATGAAATTTAAAGCATGAATGAGTCAAGATTAAACTATTTGACCATCATGGATTGTGGCATTTTTGACAAGCTGCACACAATGTTATTTTGCAAAGTAAAGTAAAAGAAGTGGCATTTGAATTTGCACACTTTCATGATCTATTTTTATCTATTTTTGGGGTTCATATTTTTAAATTTTTTTATCTTTTTCTTTCTTTTTGTCCTTTGATTATTCTTTTAGGATATACGCTCTTTACATTTTTTAATTTTAATAGGGGAAAACATTTTGCGGAAAGAAAAAGTATGTACAATATTACAAGACTAACCATAGCCAATTCAAAATTATGAATCCTATTATTGTAGGACCCTAACATTGTTAATTTAAAATCAACTATTTTTTCAGTACGTTTGTGACGACAGGACAACTGCAACGCAAATCTGAGTTTCCAAAGTGCCTAGATAGGAATTCTAATGACATGTGAAGATGCAGAATGGTCATTCTATTTCCAGAAACAGGTTATAATAAAGATTTTGAGTTATATTGACCGAGTTATTCTCATTTTAAATTAGTTTTTATATTTGGAGCAACATTCGGAGTAAGTTCCCTTTGGAGACTTGCCTGCCCATCCCGCTTTTGTAGACACCTGCTTCACATTCATTAGTTTCAGCATAGCAACATCTGGCTTGGGTTTTTTGGAGATGTGCCCTCCCGCCCCAGACTATGTAGGCACCTGCTACTTCATCAACAATGAGCATCATGGTTATGGGTCAACTGCACAAAATGCTTGTCATCGAAGTCCATTTGCTAAGCCACACACTATTGGTGTCATAGTTGGTCACAGTCATTACATGATATCTCTATCATCGGACCTTCATTTTTCATGGTTATGGGTCATCCACAAACCCACACTTCATCAAAGTCCATTTGATAGGATGCACACTATCAGTATCACAGTTGGTCACAAGCATATAGGGTATCTCTATCCTCGGATCTTTGTTCACCATTGTTATGGGTTAACCACACAAAACCCTTCTCTTCAATGGCTCTTCATATTTAACAAAGGCTTCTTAGGAGGGAACTTCACGCAATGGGGATCATTGTTTCTTAAGGTGGGAGGAATGATTCGAATGGAAATTGGTATTTAGCCATGGTATTCATCAACCCATGGTATTTATCCACTCATGGAATATACCCATGGTACTGTAAGTGGCATCCACCCATGGAATTTACCCATGATATTGTAAGTGGCATCCACACATGGTATTCATTCTCCCATGATATTTACCCATGGTATTGTAAGTGATATCCACTAATGGTATTCAATCACCCATGGTATCTACCCACCCATAGAATTTACCTATGGTATTATAACTAGAAAAAAAATTATAAGTAACAAGTCACATTTTGTAAAAGGACATATTATCCACCACAATGTAGCTTTTACGATTATTCTCTATTTTAATAAAATGTTTCTTGGTGGTTTTGTTGAATGTGTGTTCTCCTATTTTCTTCTAGCATTTCAATTTTTCAAATTTTGCAGGTCTTTCGTCGAGATCCATTTCAATTTTTTAGATTTTGGGGGCCTCCCTCCAAGATTTGGATGAGCTTGACATGTGTGCGACTGGGATGTAGGGTCAATAAAAGGGTTAGTTCTAGCATGAGGCATGATCATCGACATATGTTGTCTGGTATCTTGGTGATGTGCATTGGGTGTGGAGCCTGATTATCTTCTTTATTCAGAGGTATCACTGCATTGGACCTCAGTTCTTTATGTTGCGGAAATGCCGCCTGTAATATTTGCACTGCAAGAGGAGTCTAGTGGGGGCAGATGTGATCTTTGGGAGCCCCCCACCCCCCCGCAGAGGATCGAGGGCAGCGCCCCCAAAGCTAAAATTAGATGTAAAATTGCCTTGTAAAATTTTGTGATTTTGTAGTCAGTATTGGCCATTCATTAGGTGGAGATCTAACGGTAGAAGTCATGCTTAATTTAGGGTTTTTTTCCCGAGAAGGCAACCCCTCGCTATATATGACGGAATTGTATTGCGTCTATATAGATCTATATTATGAGTGAGAAAGAGCGAGGAGATTGTCTAAGAGCGAAGAGGGAATTACGGCGGCTCTGTTGTAGGTTGTATCTCTTCAGTTTGTTGGTTAATATAAAATGAAGGACTGGTTGCTTCTCCGTGGACGTAGCTCAAATTGGGTGAACCGCGTATATCTGTCTCTCTTGTTTTATGTGTTTATATTTATGCAATATATTTTATGTGTTCCATTGCTCTGTAATATATAATTTTCTAACAACTGGTATTAGAGCAGAAGGTCTATTTGGCTGATAAAATCATAGGAGAGAAGGGTTTCAGGTTCGAGTGGGAGCAATGGTGGAAGATGGTAGGTTTAGGGTTGAAAAATTTAGCAGCCAAAACTACCAGCTATGGAAGATGAAGATGAAAGATTATTTGTACTAGAAATATTTGTACCGACCACTGAGCAGAAAGACAAAGAAGTCAACAAGTATGACAGACACAAAATGGGATATCCTCGCCAGAAAGGCATTTGGAACAATACGGTTGTGCCTAGCGGCATCGATAGCCTTTAATATTGCAAAGGAAATGACAACAGAGGGTTTAATGTCGGCATTGGTCAAACTATATGAAAAACCCTCGGCCTCAAATAAGGTATTTCTTATGAAGCATTTATTTAATATGAAGATGTCAGAAGGTGGATCTGTTTCTGATCATTTAAACGAATTTAATACAGTTGCCAGTCAGTTAAGTTCTGTAGGGGTAAATTTTGATGATGAAGTTAGGGCTATATTATTTCTGTGCTCATTGCCAGAAAGTTGGAATGGTTTAGTTATGGCCATTAGTAACTCTGTCTCTGGATCTAGTACTTTAAAGTTTGATGGCGTTGTTGGTGCAATCCTTAGCAAGGAAATGCGATGGAAAAGCTTTGGTGAGACATCATGTAATGTTGACTACAGAGACTAGGGGAAGAAAAATGGAAAGAGGAAAGAGCCCAACATATTGCAATAAGTTAAGGAAAGACAGATCCAAGTCCAGATCGGGGATAGTGTGTTGGAAATGCGGGAAGAAAGGACAACTGAAGAAATACTACAAGTCTCAGAAGGGAAAAGAAGGAGATGTGCAGCAAGAAAAAAATCATGAAGCGAATGTGACAAGTGATGTGTTTCAAAATGCTTTGATTCTTTCATTAGAAAATATTATTGATGTCTGGGTGGCAATTTCAGGGGCATCATTCCATGCCGCACCTAATAGGAAACATTTCCATGATTATGTTCAAGGAGATTTCGGACAGGTTCGATTGGGTGATGATAAACCATGTAAAATCATTGGAATGGGTACAGTTTTCATAAAACAATAGAATGGAATTCAATGGCTATTGAAGGAGGTAAGGCATGTTCCAGATCTAAAGAAAAATCTTATTTCAACAGGGCAGTTGGGAGGTGAAGGTTGTGTGACTACTTTTACAGATAAAACCTAGAAGGTCACTAAAGGATCCCTAGTAATAACAAAAGGAGAAAATGTTGGTACATTGTATTTATGCAATATTATTTCTAAATTTGTTAATGCTTTAACCTCTACAGGAGAAGATACGACATTGTGGCATCATAGGCTTAGACACATGAGTGAGAAGGGGATGTAGATTCTTCACTCAAGAAATTTGTTGTCAGGTTTGAAGTATGTTGATTTAAAATTCTATGAGAATTGTGTTTATGGAAAACAAAAGAATCAGATTCCTCAGAGTTGAGAAAGAAAAGAAGAGCGAAAAATTAGAGCTTGTGCATACAGATGTATGGGTACCTGATCAGGTATCATCTCTTGGTGGCTCTCGTTATTATGTTACTTTTATTGATGATGCAACTAGAAAAACTTGGATTTATTGTATTTGAAATAAATCTGATGTATTTGATACTTTCAAGAAATGGAAAGTTTTGGTTGAAAATGAGACATAAAAAATGTTGAAGTGTCTTAGATCAGGCATTGGAGGTGAATATTGCAATAAAGAGTTTGATAGGTATTGTTTAGAGAATGGAATTCACAGAGAGAAGACAGTTCTAAGAACACCACAAGAAAATGGCGTGTCAGAAAGGATTAACAGGACAATCATGGAGCGTGCAAGGTGCATGAGATTGCATGCAGGATTGACTTTACAATTTTGGGAAAATGTTGTAGATATTGTTGTTTATCTAATAAATAGAGGGCCTTCAAGTTCATTGAATGGTGGTATTTCAGAGGAGGCATGGACAGGTAAAAAGATAAACTACTCATTTTTAAATACTTTTGGTTGTGAAGCCTTTGTCCACATTAATAAGGAAAATAGAACAAAGCTTGAGGCAAAATCAAAGAAACGTACCTTTATGAAAAAACACAGAATCATTAGAACCAGAGATGTCATATTCAATGAAAAGGTTGTGTATGGATCAGCGGCAGGAAAAGAAAAAAGAAGAAGAAAACAGAGAATACACAGTGCTTGATGAGATCACAGAAAAAGTGATGGTGCCTGAAAATCATAATGATCAACAACAGCAACCACAACAACAACAAGCACTTCAAACACCTGAAAGTGGTGTTAGAAGATCTACCAGGATAAGTAGACTCCCTGAATGATACTCTCCTTCATTATATTACGTCTTGTTGAATGATTTTGGTGAACCAGAATGTTATGAAGAAGTAGTGCAGGTAGAAACTAAGAAGAAGTGGGAGCAAGCCATGAAAGAAGACATGGGATCCTTAGCACATAACCAGACTTGGGACTTAGTCAGGTTACTTGTAGGTAAAACAAAATTGTAAAACAAATGGGTTTACAGGTTGAAGGAAGAAGATGTAGGTAGAAAAAAGTATAAGGATAGAGTTGTGGTGAAGGGGTTTGCACAGAAAAAGGGTATAGACTTTGATGAGATATTTTCTCCTGTTGTTAAAATGACTTCAATCAGAACTATTTTAAGTCTAGTAGCAGCTGCAAATTTTCATCTTCAGCAATTAGATGTAAAGACAACCTTTCTCCATGGGGATTTGGAGGAAGAGATATATATGCAACAACCACAAGGATATGAGGTAAAAGGGAAGGAGAAACTAGTGTGCAGGTTGAAAAAGAGCTTGTATGGCTTAAAACAAACTCCAAGGCAGTGGTATCTAAAATTTGACAGGTTTATGTCTAAACAAGGTTATACTAGATGTCACTCTGATCATTGTGTTTATTTCAAAAGGAAAAATGATGGCGGTTATATTATATTATTATTGTATGTAGATGACATGCTTGTTGTAGGTTCTAACATGTAGGAAATAAATGTGCTCAAAAGAAAATTGGCCAACTCATTTGCAATGAAGGATATGGGTGCTACAGAACAAATCCTTGGTATGAAAATAACTAGAGACAGGAAGAATAAAAAATTAACGTTGTCTCATAGTGAGTACATAAAAAAGGTGTTGAAAAAATTTAATGTGCAAAATGAAAAACCAGTTAGTATACCTTTGGCTAGCCATTTCAAAATAAGTAAGGAGGTGTGTCCTAAGACTCAAAAAGAAATGGCTTATATGTCTAAAGTTCCATATGCATCAACAGTTGGAAGCTTAATGTATGCAATGGTCTGCACAAGGCCTGATATTGCACATGCAGTGGGAGTTGTAAGCAGGTACATGAACAATCCAGGAAAAGAACATCGGATGGCAGTGAAGTGGATTCTAAGGTATTTGAGAGGTACCACAAATCAAGCATTATGCTTTGGTGGTTCAAACATTGCTATACAAAGATATGTTGATGGACATATGACAGGTGATAGAGATAATAGGAGGAGCACAACAGGGTATGTGTTTACTGTAGGTGGAACAACTGTCAGTTGGGTTTCAAAACTGCAAAGTGTTGTTGTGTTCTCAACCATGGAAGAAATGTATGTTGTTGCTACATAGGCTAGTAAAGAAATGATTTGGTCACAAAGGTTTCTAGATGAATTGGATAAAATGCAGGAGTTGGGCAGGTTATATAGTGACAACCAGAGTGCCATACATCTTGCAAAGAACTCTGTATTTCATTCCAAGACAAAACATATGCAGCTCAAGTATCATTTCATACGATCAACGTTGGAAGATGAACAGTTGAAGCTGGAAAAGATACGCACTAGCCAGATCTTGCAGATATGTTAACAAAAGTTGTAACGAGGGAGAAACTAATATTTGGCCAGGTTTGAATTGGTCTTCAAGTATGATTGTGAAGATGAGAAATAACCAGGTCCAAAGTGGAGTCATTTCCCAACAAATGAAGCAGTGGTGAAGTTTCTATAATCAGTCTCCAAGTGGGAGATTGTTGGGTGTGGAGCTTGATTATCTTCTTTATTCAGAGGTATCACTGCATTGGGCCCTAGTTCGTGATGTGGTGGAAACAATGCCTATAATATTTGCGTTGCAAGGGGGGTCCAGGGGGGATACTGTGATCTTTGGGAGCCCTCCCTAGTGGGGGATCGGGGGCAACACCCTCAAAGCTGAAAATAGGTGTAAAATTGCCTTGTAAAAAGTTGTAATTTCGTAGTGAATCTGGGTCGTTCATTAGGAGGAGATATGACGGTAGAAGTTATGTTTAATTTAGGGGTTTTTTTCCCTAGAAGGAAACCCCTCACTATATATGAGGGAATTGTATTGCGTCTATATATATCTGTATTCTAAGTGAGAAAGAGAGATGAGATTATGTGAGAGCGAAGAGGGAATTACAACGGATTTGTTGTAGGTTGTATCTCTTCAGTTTGCTAGATAATATAAAAGGAAGGATTGATTGTTTCTCTGTGGACGTAGCTCAAATTGAGTGAACCACGTATATCTATGTCACTCTTGTTTTATGTGTTTTCTTTGTTTATATTTCTGCAATATATTTTATGTGTTCCATTTCTCTGTAATATATAATTTTCTAACAATGTGGTGCTCTTGTGAGGTTACAATATGTTTCCAGTTTGTAGAATCCACTTCCATAACTGGAACTTGGATGTTGGATCATGTCACAGTAACTCTCGTCTCATGTTCACCGTCGAGAGCTTATAAAAGCGAGTAAATATGGAGTGGGGTGTTACAAGGTGGTATCAGAGCGAAGTTGCAACACTAGACCTTGGGGTAAATGAAAATTGTTATGCATGTGTGTCAGTTGTTTATATATTTATTATGCATGCATGTTAGATACTTGTTATAATGGTTATGATATCCATGTGTGAGTTGATATGCTTGTGATGTTGTATCGTGCTAATCTAGATTGGCTTGTGCAGATGCAATAACCTCCCCTAAGATATATTGAGGTATGATTTTGATTATGTTTTTCTTAGCTAATAATGGCATATTGCAAGATATAGAAGGCCAAGAGATGAAGAGAAGAATATTTGAATGTAGTTCATATGACTCCCCGTATAAGCTTGAAGAGACATTTGTAGGATGGGAGATATTAGTTGAGAAACAGAGAGAGGGAAATTATCTTGGTTTGGCAGACATATTGAGATGTTTAAAGGCATAAATCGTGAGTTTCAAGGTAGATAATGAGCAGTTGATTGAGGCATGGGAAAGTATTGCTAGAGCTTAAGAAAATAAAGTTAAGGTTAATGCAGTCATCCTCTAGAGCCTTTCATATTTGCAGAAGCAGGGATGGTTAGGTACCAGTCACGAACATGATGAAAAGACTAATGGTGTATATGGAAGCAGGTCTCGGAAAGGTTACAGGATGGACAAAGATGATACAGTGAAGATTGACATATCCTGGGACACACTTGAGAGGAGGGCTAGTACTCATGGATTTTATTATAGATCTGGTTCCGAGAGACATCATCGTCATCAACGTTAGCATCCTTATAGGAGGAGTGAGAAGGGAAAATTGCCAAAATAATTCAAGAAATCCAAGTCTCCTACATTTCATGGAGAAATGAAGAAATCATAAGATACAGAAGCGTGGCTGATTGGGATGAAGAAATTCTTCAGATTGCATGATTATTCAAAGAATATGAAATCCAAGATAGCTACCTTCAGTCTCAAGGGAAAATAAAATATTTGGTGGGAAAATGTTAAGAATTTTAGAGGAATCAGAGAAGAGGATCTAATTTGGTTTGAGTTTGAAAGACTCTTAAGGAAAAAGTACCTACTGAGAGATATTATGATGAAAAGGCTAAGGCGTTTTATGAGCTTACGATGGGTTCTATGGCAGATGAAGAGTACACAACCAATTTATAGAGTTGTTGAGATATGTGCCTTATATCAAGGGTGAGAAAGCGAAGATCCAAATGTTCATCAGCAGATTTCCAGTAGCATTCAAAGACCATATTGATTTTGATGAGCCTCAGTCATTGCAGGAAGCCATCCAAAAGCTAAAGCATTTCTATGAGCAATCAAAGTGTAAGCCTAAGTTCAAGCG
The DNA here is from genome assembly GCA_031772625.1 of Pinus tabuliformis. NCBI lineage: Eukaryota > Viridiplantae > Streptophyta > Pinopsida > Pinales > Pinaceae > Pinus > Pinus tabuliformis. The sequence goes on along the minus strand of CM062814.1, from coordinate 613,437,528 downwards.
TGAATGGAAGGTAATGAGAAGACTAAAGGAAAATTTCCTAAGAAGCGAGGAAGATCTCAGGGTGCAGGTGACAAGGAAAATGTGGAACCTCATAAGAAATTCAATGCAGTTGAGAGAGGACATGGGTCTCGCCCTGAGGAGTAGCAGAATAAAGACGATGGCTGAAAAACCTTTGAGGTGTTGGACCTATGGTGGAGACCATCGTAGGAGGGATTGTCCATTGCATTAGGGTGACAAGCCTCAGATCTATAGTGCTTAGGAGGTGTAGATAGTTGGTGATGTTGGTAAGAGCATTCTTCGGATCTATGCAGTAGTGGATAACAGGTACACCGATCATTAGAAATCTATTATCGAGATGGAAGGTAAGTTGTTTCTAATTTTATTTATCATGGATCGAATTATAGTTATATTAGTCCTGACCTAGTGGATTAGTGTTGGTTGAATAAATAAGTGCATGAAAAATCTTGGGTGGTGCAGCTGACTTCAGGGACCAAGAGAAGGGATCATCACTAAGCGAGATCTTGTGCATTTGAGCTTAATGGCATGCCTACATCAACACATCCAAATGTGATTCCTTTGGGTTCATATAACATGTTTTTGGGTATGGATTGGTTGTTCATTCATAGGGTCAAGGTGGATTTCTATGAAAATGCCATTGAATGCATGGATGATGATGGAGAAAAGAGAGTCTTGCAGGGAAAGAAGAAGCCTACATCAATGAGAATGGTTACAACTATGCAAGCTAAGCATTGTCATAAGAATGGATGTTTATTGTTTGCAGTAAATGTTTCCAGTGAAAAAGGGAAGGAATATGTGGATGATTAAGTTTTGAGGAAGTATCCTATTATGCAGCAGTTTCAGGATGTGTTTCCTACATAGATTCCAGAGCTTCTGCCTCATAGAGAGGTGGATTCCTCTTTTGAGTTGATTCCGAGAGAAACATTAGCATCTAAGTCACAGTACAGGATGAACACTCCAGAGTTTGTGGAATTGAATTTATGACTTAAAGAGATGCTTGATAAGGGATACATAAGGCCAAGTGTGTCTCCTTGGGGTGCAACAACTTTGTTTGTAAATAAGAAGGATGGTACTCAAAAGTAAGTTGAATGAACATGAGAAAAATATGTAACTCACGATCTTGATTTTGCAACCATCATTCATGCATTGAAGATGTGGATACATTGTCTTCTTGGTAGTGGGTTTCTCTTGATGAGTGATCACAGTGGACTGAGGAATTTGTTTGAACAACCCAATATGAATGCAAGGCAAGCAATATGGTTGGCTACTCTCAGTGAATTTGATTTTGATATCAAGTACATTAAGGGCAAGGAGAACTGGGTTGCAGATGATCTCAGTAGGAGAGTGCAGGTGAATCATATTTCAACTACAAACTCTTATGGGACATATTTACAGGAGTGGACCTTACATGCAAGGAAACATGATGAGAAGTACCAAAAACTGAAACAAAGGTTGTAGTAGTACGGTGAAGGTGATAGGGATGAGGAGTATCACCTCACAACAAATGGCTTGGTTAGATTCAAGGGTAGGATTTATGTGCCAAATAGTAGTGAGTTGAAGAAACTTATATTGAGATACTTTCATGTCAAGCCATATTCAGGCCACCCAGGATACAAAAATACTTTGACAACTATCAAGAAGTTCTACTTTTGGCCAAATTTGAAGAAAGAGGTGGCTAATTTTTTTGTAATGTGCTTGGACTGTCAGTGGGTGAAAGTTGAATGCAAGCATCCAGTTGGTCTATTGAAGCCTATTCTGATTCCAAAGGAAATTGGAGGTCATTTCCATGGACTTCATTACAGGATTGTCAAGGACATCAAGACAAAATGATTCCATCATGGTGGTGGTTGACAGCTTGAGAAAGATAGTTCACTTCATTGTGGTAAATTCTACTAATTCAGCCAGTGAGTAGCTAAAATATTCATCAGGGAGATAGTGAGGTTGCAAGAAGTTCCCAAGAAGATTATATCAGATAGAGATGCCAAGTTCACATCAAAGTTTTGAAAGGAATTGTCTGCAGGCTTGTGGACAAAGTTAGCTTTCAGTACAACTTATCATCCGTAGACAGATGGGTAGATATAGAGGATTAATAGGATCCATGAGGAACTGTTGAGGATGTATGTCATGCATCAACAAATGAAGTGGGAGGAGTATCTTCCACTGGTGGAGTTTGCTTATAACAATGGGTATCAGGAATCCCTAAAGATGAGTCCATTTGAGGCTCTCTGTGGGAGGATTTGTAATACTCCTATCAGCTCGAGTGATCCAATGAACAAGATATTGATTGGACCAGATATGTTGGAAAAAATGGGGCAGGAGATGCAGGCTATCAAAAGGAACTTAAAGGCAACACAGGATAGGGAGAAGAGTGACGTGGATCAACATAGAGTATTCAGGGAGTTTTAGGTTGGGGAGCATGTGTACTCACGTGTTAAGCCCAAGATGAGTTCCTTGAGAATCGAGTCATGTGCCAATTTGGCACCTTGGTATTTTAGGTCTTTTGAGATCCTTGAGAGGATTGGACTAGTGGCATATAGACTTGCACTGCCACCAACAATGAAATTCCATGATGTTTTACATGTTTCATTACTTAAGAGATATGTATAGGATGTTGGTCATGTGATTGTTTGGTCGGTATTTCCAGTGTCACTAGAGAGAGAGTTACATCTAAAGGTCTGAAATGGTTGTGGAGGGGGAGGCCATGCAGGGCGATGGGTTGTGATACGTTGGAGAAGTAGTGGAGGTGGATTGAGAGATTTCTTTGATGATATTGGTATTGACAAGAGAGTGGTTATTCGTTAGTGAGATCAAACCTTGGGAGAGGGTGCAGTGGAAGCACTTTGGGCCAAATGAAGCTACATGAGAGATGGATAATTAGATGTGGGCATTATATCTTTCTTTGTTGGTTGAAGAAAATGAGTTTTTAGTATATATATTTTTCATTGTAAATATTGCATCGAGTCGTGTTTATAAAGAAAACCTTTCAGTCTTCCAGTATCTTTCAACTGGAGCACATTGGCTATAGGACATAGTTGTAGAGGTTTTGGGTTATTTTGGGGTTTGGGCTTATTTCGATTCTTTGTTGCAGTAATTCCATGACCCCCCGCATCGGAGCCACATCCAGAAGGGCTTTAGATAGCAAGCCGGTCTGACCACGAAAGGCAAGAGAAAATTGGAGGTCTTCCTTTGTTTATGCAAACTGTGGTTATAGTCTATGTTGCTACTGCATTTATAACAAGAAGTTGTGTGGGTATGTAGTCTATTAGAACTCAGAGTTACAATTTTGTATGTCATATTTGGTCTATTATTTCTCTTGCCTAGGTTGTATCTCTGAGAAGGCTAAATTTTGTATAAGATTCAGTCATTGTCAATATAATGTAGTTTTGTACACTGCAAATTTAGCCATCTAATATAATAGCTTTACTAAAAAAAGAAAACTAAAACATTTCACACCAACTTCTAACTAAAAACTCTAAAAACTCAAAATATTATAATAATTAGGCTAACACCCTTTTTAAAAAACTATGGTATTTAGTGTAACACTAACTCATTAAAATATGGAAATCACTATTATATATAGTACTTTAACACTACTTGGCTTTACTTCATTTCTTAAACTGATTGAATATATACATGGAAAGATCTAAAGCCATCCATGGATGGTCCTTGTGCAATTCTTTGAACACCATATCAAATAATTCACCGTTGAGGTCAGCAATAAGAATCTGAGCAACCTTTATGGTTGTCTCCAAGTCATATAAGTAGGCCATCTTAGTAACTTCAATAAGTGTATCCTTTGTCAGAAATTATTTGCAAATGAATTTATCCAAATTCAGCAGTAGCATCTTCACATCATAGGAATGGGTAAACTTGACAACTTCCCTCTAATTAGGGTGCATATCTTCAGTGCTCATTTCGGCAGTGTGAAGAAATTTCAAGAAAACTTTAACACTCTCCTCTCTCCCCTCCAACTTCCTGAATAATCACTTTTCTAACTTGTTATGAAACCAGCTCACAAAAAGATAGAAAAGAGAGATCAACGCCTTATAATTCAGCCTCTTCGAGGGGGAAACCTCCTTTTCATTACACAAATGAAAAATTCTTGTATGATACAAATGAAAGGACCTCCTTTCTATATATAGGAGTCTAAGGGGTCATAACATAATCAGATCCGACATAACAATAATAATGTAAGGGCACAATAATAACAATAGTAATAATATGGGCACTACATGGGTACATCAATATAATAAGTGGGTTGTACTAATAACAATAAGGGGTTACACTAGTAGTATAGGGGCCTAACATGCCCCTCTCCTTCAAAAAGAGTTGTCCTCAACACTTGAGTAGTTCTTGATGCTTCTGTATAAAATTCTTGTCCTCCCATGTAGAATCTTCAGCGGGTAAGTTCTTCCACTTGATGAGATACTCTGAAATTGATCGATTTTGTAGCTGTCGGGTTCTTGTTTCTATGACTGCTCCAGGTTCCACTATGATTTTTCCTTCCTCTTCAATTTCTGGCAATATTGTTTGAATTGGGATCTTTTGCAACTTTTGAATAAGTGGCCTTACTTCTTTGTCCTTCTTCCATTCATCCCTTGCTTCGTTTATCCAATCTGGTTGGATAATATAAATAGCACAAAAAAACACTTCCACATCCTCATCCTCATCCTTGAAGAGTCTTCCCATTCGGTAAGGTCGCCATTTTTTAAGTGCATATAGTATTGCCAACATTTCCTTCTCATAAATTGCTTGCTTGAGATGTAGCAGTAACAATACCCAATCACCTACATCAAAACATTTTTCACTACAATGTTGATCTACCTGTTGTTTCGTTTGATTTTGCACCAAAGTGGCGTTATCCTTTAAAAGTTGGAGAACTTATTGTTGATGTTCGATGTGATCTTTCACTGCTTGAACCTTTTTCTTCTTGATATGTCCTTCTATCTCTAGAGTTTGAGGAGTGGTAATTTCTTCCAATCCTTTACAAGATATGGTCGGATTCATTTCTTGCTGCTCGATGTGATCTTTCACTTCTTGAACATTTTTCTTCTTGATATGTCCTTCTATCTTGATAGTTTGAGGAGTGGTAATTTCGACCAATGAATTACAAGATATGGTTGGATTCATTTTTTCTTTCTTGATGTGATCTTTCACTTCTTGCACCTTTTTCTTCTTGATATGTCCTTCTATCTTGAGAGTTTGAGGAGTGGTAATTCTTGCCAATGCTTTACAAGATATGGTCTGATTCATTTCTTCTTTCTCTGGGGTAGGGTCCTGGCGTATATCTTCTTCTTTTGATGTTTCTTGACCCTTTTCTTCCTCCTCTTCATATTCTATGTAAAAAAATTTCTTCTTAGCACACTTATGACCTTTAATGCATTTGCTATCACAATTGTAACAAAGCCCTTTTTCTCTTTTTTCTTCCAATTGTTGTGGTGTAACCCTTGTAGGTTGTGGAAGGCTAGGAGAAACAACACTTCCATTTTTATAGTTGTGAGGGGTATGCTTCCTGGTTTCCATAATTTTTCTTTCCACTATGTCACAAAGCCCTTTTACTCTTTCCAATTGTTGTGGTGTTGCTCTTTGTATCCTCATAATGTGCTATCATTTCCTCCGTGAAAATTGACCACGTAACAAGTTGTTTACGAGAACAAAGCCCTTCATACCATAGAAATTGATCTGGTTCTAAATATGAAGATGCAATACATACCTTTTGTAACAGTGGTACACCATGTAGATCAAAATATTGCTCCATCTGAAGTATCCAATTTACCGGATCCTTGCCATCAAACTTCCTCATCTTGCCTTTTCTTGATTTTAGGAGCTCGATCTTGAAACGACTGTAACTCTGTACTTTCGGATATTTAAGTTCTGAAATTGTGACCTGTAGTAGCCCTCTGTGTCCTCTTTCCAATGCCACCAGTCTGATCCAAATTGGATTCCCCAAGAAAGCGTTATGCACAATCTCCCAAGATGACCTGATTATAGACCTTTCCAAAAGAGCGAAATTGTATGAAGTTCCACGTGTCACTGTTTCGACCTTTGGCTCTAAAAATATATACAAGAAACTATAGTCCGTCCTCTTTCTGTACCTTCTTCGAAATTTCAATCTGATGCTCAGAGAGAAAGTTATGATGATTTTCCCTAGGTCACCTGTTTGGAATGTAATTCAAGAGTCTGCAAAAAGACCAAGTTCCTCAGATCATATCTCCGCAAATATATCCCAAAAAGCTCTGAAATTCAGACTTGAGACTCAGCATGATGTCTTCTCAAATGGGGTTTTCTTTTAGCTTCTAAAACGTCACAGAAAAAAAGTTATAGCGAAAATGCCACGATGACCTGTTTGGAGCAGCGAAACCCTAGAATCCAAAGCTCTGATACCAAATGTTATGAAACCAGCTCACAAAAAGATACAAAAGAGAGACCAACGCCTTAGAATTCAGCCTCTTTGAGGGGGAAACCTCCTTTACATTACACAAATGAACAATTCTTGGATGATACAAATGAAAAGACCTCCTTTCTATATATAGGAGTCTAAGGGGTCATAACATAATCAGAGCCAACATAACAATAATAATGTAAGGGCACAATAATAACAATAGTAACAATATGGGCACTACATGGGTACATCAATATAATAAGTGGGTTGTACTAATAACAATAAGGGGTTACACTAGTAGTATAGGGGCCTAACATAACTTCTTTTTCCTGAAATCCACTTCTTGAAGCAATTTTTGGAAAACTTCGGACCTATTTTCCTACCCAAAAATTGAAATAAGATAATAACCACATCAGAAGCTAACAAACCAGATGAAAACCACAACAAAATTTTATCATATAGATTAATATAATCACTCACCAAGACCAAGTTGTGTGCCTGAAACCATGATCCATCGGAGTTGCATGAAAGGGTAACATAATTCTAGTCCTTGATACTGATTCGGATTCTGATGCTTCCCATGGACCAAAACTCCATTTTTCGTAACAATGCAATCTCTTCCTCCAAATATCTTATCGTTTTTTGACAATTTTTATCATTTTCTCTTGCTTTTCAATTTTCTTCTGAGACTGTGTCTCAAAATCCTTCTTCAGTTTTTACAACTTTACCATAACAATCTGAGTGGTAGCAACTATTGGACATTAAAAGTTGACAACTCTCACAGTACCCAACCATTAGTTCAACATTGTTAGGGTTTGGGAAGATCAAGTGGCGAGTTGGCTTCCACACACAGTCCAAAACAGATTTAGTAAATCTTTTAATTCCTTTTGGCCTAATTGCTTAGGAGTCATAGTAATGCAATACCTACCTTCACAAGCTTATTCGAATGGGTTTGAAGCAAAGCTAAGCAACGAAAATGATGATTAACAGGGCCTGCAAATGGTTAAAGATGCAGCGTGTGGCTATTAATATTGATGGTACAACAAACAAGATTACATGGATGTCTCGTGTTGTTAAAAACACATTTTCTATTAAGAGGTCATGTGTTCAATTCTCTTAACACTTTTGAGGTTATGTTTTTCTAAAAAGAGGGGAAACCATGAGAGAAACAATTTAGTTCACTTACTGAGAAGAGATAATATACCTCCAAAAATATAACATTTGACTCTGAAACCCAAACAATTTTGTTTGAAAAAAAATAATTTTTCCAACACGATTTTGATGAGAAAATTACCAATGAAAAATAGTCGTCTCGTCAAAATTGTGGCAGCTTAGACAAGTCCTAAACCAAGGTACTTGCATAATAACACACAACCCAATGTAGCAGGACTTTGAAGAGGGTTGCAAAATTTGAGATTTCCGAGACCCTAATCCCTAAGAGATAATAGACCTAGGGTTTCACAATACTCAAGGGTCATAGAGTTGGACATAAAATCTTTGGATGTTGCCATCATAGTCGAAACTACAAGTGCCCCCAGAAAATGCATGAACCCAAAGTTAGCATAGGTTAGAGTTTATAACCTAACGCTAACTGTTATTCTAGCTTATGTAGCACATCCCATTAGAAAAGGAAATAATGCTCGTTGTCACTTACGGCCAATCTGACGAAATAGAAGGAATAAGTTTTAGTGGTGACCAACGATAAATGTGCATCTTGTGGAAACTGTGGAGTGTTGAATAATCGGTAGTTATGGCAATCAATTCACGGCTTTGCATATTTACCAAGGCACATTAATGCAGGGTTGTACATTCTCACCGGTGGATAATGTACTTGCATAAATCCAAAGGTGGCATATACAACCCCCGCATATTAATGGGCCTATAGCTTTGTAAATATTGGTTGTCCTTGCGCTCAGCGTTTGAATTTGGATTTATTTTTACCCGTCACTCAATTTTTTTTCACGTTTTAGGTTTTATACTATTGGTCAAGAAATGTTATGTTTAAAATTTTTCCTTTCTACAATGATGTTTTGATAATAAATTAACCTTTCACCATTAAATATTTGATTAAAAAATTACCCTTCAATAACACAATTATGTTAAAAAATTTCACATATTTATTATAATAACAAAATGACCATAACAAAATTGATAAAATGACCATAATACATATAGAATTTTCATTTGAAATTGCACGAGACACTCACAAAGAAATCTCCATAACCCCAAAATAAAATAACCTTGACCCAAACATGCTATAACATTTGTATATATGAGATATGACTAAGGATATCTCATGGGACATAGAAGATGACCAACATAAATAACTACTTTTAAGAGTAAAACGTTAATATGTTGATATAAAAGGTTCTTGGTTTCCAATAAATTTTTTATCATTTTTGTTTAGGGAGATGTTCAATTTTGTTTGTAGGGGTTGTTAGTACAACATCAATGAGGCCACCAAAATGTGACAGTAGTGTTCCCATCCATATCTTTATCTTTTCATACATATTTTTTTCAGTGGTCCATATTTTATCTTCAAACCAACTCTAGGCATCACTACTAGGAAATATCAATACCTCAAGTGAATATCCACATCATCTCCATGGAAATTAATGTCTTTGTGGAAAATAAAGAGATAGAGGTTCAAGTCAAGTAGTGGCCGTGACAAAGGATAGTGAAGACTTGAGGAAAGGACATTTAAAACTTGGCTAAGAGCAAGAGGAAGTGACCTAGGATTTGGTTAAGAATGATATAACTAACCAATCGAAAAGCCTTTCAAGGAGAATATCATATTAAGTAAGGCTATTGGACTTTAATTTCTTCATTTATGTTTCCATAATAAGTATTTTACCATTTAATAAAACAAAGTACAACTTCTTTCACCACTCGAAGTCACGACTCTAGATTAAGATGGGCTTGAAACATAGAAAAGTACCTTTAATGACTCAACAGTTTTATTCCTTTACACAATCCAACATCTTCACCGAAGTTGTTACATAATCTTTCTACACCTGCATATGCATAAAAATTATTAAACCATGAACTGAAATACACACATAAATTAATTATTTACTAAAATAAAACTAAAAAAGTAACAATGCATATCTCTTTTAACCATTGCACATCATGTGGAATGTACATCAACCACTATATAGGGTTTAATCAGTGAAACTATCACCTCATCTCCAATAGGATACCAAATGTAAACAGTAAAAAACACCAATATCAAAGCCAAATAGAAAACCCAAATTCCACAAAAAAAACAAGCAAGAACAAGACCAAAGAAATAGCCATTGACATAACGAAAACATCAAGAGAAGAAAGAAGCATAATAAGAAAAGGAAAGACAAATTAGCAGCGTGTAGTGGAACTAAACTAAACTCTACAATAGACCAATGATGACCCTCTACACCTTGCTTTGTAGCAATGTTCCTTTCTACTTCGTGCATTTTGAATGGAGAAGGGATTAGTGGTATACAAAATGGAAGAAGATGAAAAAATCTGAATTTTCAGGAACCAACGTAATCATTACAAATTTACATATAACGAACTGATGTAATCGTTATATATACATATGATGAACAAAGGGTATTTACATAAGTGGAATCCATTAGCCTCTTCTCCATAACTCCCATAATGTGTCCCCCATCACCTGAGGGATTAAGCCACTATGTCCTCTTGCTCACACTACCACTACACTTCTTATTTAACATTTATTAACAAATGTTGTCATTTCCTTCTCTAGATAAGAAGGTTGATGACATGGTTCCTCTGACTTCTCTTCAAATGATGGTTCCTCTCTCTATGCTTCTCCCCTGCACATATTCAAAGTTTTTCGAACCCATTTCACATTTGGTGGCGCCCACAATGGTTAGAAAATTAAAGGATCAAATTACTAGTGCCTTTTTTATGTGAAGGGTTAAAATTTCCCTTGCACTATTCATGCACCTTTTATTAGTTGAGACACCGAGGACTATTGCAAAATGTTCATTCACTTGGTCTTGTAGAATATATATAGCCTAATGGACTTCATGGTTGGATCCACCAGGTTCAGTTCTATGCCAACTATTAGAGAACCACTATCTCTTCCTCGATCTCCTAGGGGAAATGAACCACCATCACGATGCTCCCACTCTCACACAACTAGTGTTGTCGCATAACGTAGGGTTTACGAAAATTTCCATTAGCTTATATTTCACTTATTGGAAAAGATCTCTTCGACATTTTGTGCCTTCACATTCAACAACTCCAAGATCTTCACTTTTGGATGCGACAATATGCATAGGTCTACATTCTCCTTTTGGGTTAAGCCCCATCTCTCAGTCTATCATACATCGACGAGAATTTCTCTGGCTCAACTCCATTCTAGTGGGTTTGAAGAGTTTTGAAAGCTTTATTAGTGGTTTCAAAACCTCAAAATCGAGCTTCTAACTTTCTCAAGATTCCCTCAACCAAGAAAATAATCGTCACGGTTATTAGAAAAATTGTAGTGGAAAGACAAGTTATTCTCTGATCGCAAGCGTTTTTATTGATATTCAAAAATCAATAGTATATCTATCATCTGGCTAAGAGGTAATCCCTCTTAGTGCATGATGTTGGAAGGGGGGAACACTCCCCTCCCTAAAGATATACCATCCCTCCCTTTGGTTGATCCCCTATGACCCTTAATATTTATCACTGATGTTGGGGTAGAAAGTGGACTCTGTCAATAGAATGAAAAACAACCACATTTTTTGGTGCTTACTTCGCTCTCATGTCATCACTCATTGTAGGGGGGACAAATTAGGTATTAAATTCAAAATAAATGAAGAAATTTCAACTTTCAATGATTAATATCAACACTGCATTGCTAATTTTCTCGTAACTTCTATTTTGGTAATCTACACTTAGTTTTTGTGTGATGTTAGTGGTTTTGATAGGTTGTCAGCTTGGATGGAACTTGCCCTTCAACAACTTGAAATAAGGTGTTAATAACATTTTCACAAAAAACAAATCATCAAAAATAGGTTTTGTAAACTTCAACAACAGATCATAAAAGACAATCATGTTAGATTCTTAAACGTATTTAACAATTAAAATGCCACGTGACAGGAAATTTTCCCATCAAATTCCAACCCTGCTTGTGGTTGTTGTCGTCCAGAAAAGTATCCAGAAAACTTTTACTCGGGTTGGTAGTTGTTCTTTCAGTAATTGCAATTTGGCAACACTGTTGTCATGTCGTTAACTTGTTTTTTTGTTGCATTCTATTTGTTATATTTTTTGAATGTTTTTTTTGGGTATATTTGCTTGTTGAATTTGTCTAAAATATGGTAGGGGTTTGTTGGAATCATAAGTTTAAGTTGTGAACTCTCCACAATTCGAGTACCCTAGAAGTTTTTCAAGGTTTCAAATCCATATGTGTACTCAAACTTGCATTTTGAACAATAAAATATCAAGATTTGACCGCAAATTGTTCCGCTATATTCTGGTGAAAAACTACAAAAATTACAATAGTTAGACAACGACCTATTTTTTCCATTTATAGTGTACCATACTACTTAAGAATTGTGGTTGAATGTTTTTCCGTTTAGACTGTACCATACTAATTGAGAATTTTGGTTTTTCGGTTGACAATTTTTTCCATTTGAGTTTAACATGCTACTTAAGAATAGTGTAGTCTAACTAATAAACCAACCTAGATCCATCTTAACTCTGGCTCTATCAAACTTCCAAGTGGGATCAATTCTCTTGAGGTGCAAACCTCTCTTTTGAGTGCAAAACTTGAGGAAAGGTTTGCACCTTGAGAGATTTGATCCCTCTTCGTGCTTGATAGATCTAGAGCTAAGATGGATCTAAATTGGTTTATTCATTTTAGGTATATACAAAATCCCCCGTCACATGATAAAATTTTTATTTGAACTAGTATAACCAATTTTTCTTTTTTAAATTTACAACCAAAAACTATTTTGAATTAATTGACAACAAAAAACTAATTTGAAAGGAAAGAATGAAAGATACACATAGCTTGTTTTTACGCGAGGTGGTAATTGGTCTCAGGATGGAACAACATTGAGTGAATCTTGAATGCCACTTATACAATTAACATCACCAAGGTATTGATTAGGGAGGATATCAAAATATTTTATTTTTTTTTCGATCTGTCAGTAGATATTTTTTTTTGATCTGTCAGTAGATCTCGTAATGAAACAAAGAAATGTGGGCTTGAGGGGAGTGGTATAATAATCAATATCAAAGAGATTTGTTTTGTGACCGAACATGATATTTTCTAAGTGAATTCACATGCATAACATTTAAAAGAAACAATTTTGAATTTTTACGGGGGATATGTCAGTCACAGTGCATAAATTCACAAAAAAAAGAATATGCATTAGTTCTTACCTAGTTTCTATGGTAGGTGACAAATTAAAAATCAAGTGAATCCACTAACAAATAAGAAATCAAGCAAAAGTGAATCCAATGAATTAATCAGAGAAGAGTACATATGAGTGATTTGTATATTTGTGTGATTTTTTTGTATATTTATGCATATTGTGTTTTTTTACAATCGAAATTACATTTTACTTTTTTATTTTTTTTATTTATGTTAATTGAGTTAGCATATAAATGTTAACAAAACAAAACATTTACACCACTACAACATCGCCTCCATACATGGCAATAAAACACCTCTCAGCACAATAAAATGGTCTTTCTTCCAGACATTTTTTTGAAGTTAATTTTGCCAAAATCCAGTAGACATTGTTAAGAATCATAAGTTTAAGATATTTAGTTTTCAAAATTCATGTTCCTCGATGTATTTTAGGGGTCTTGAATCCATTTATACATTCAAAAATGCATTTCAAACAATAATAAATCACAATCTAGCCTTGAATTATATTGTTGGATTTTGTGAGAAAAGGCCATTTTGTCTATTAGTTCAAATATGCCCTTAACAATTCTAATCAATGTTGTGATATTGGTGTAATTTTTTTATTTAGAAAAATGAGGCCATGTTGTCATCCATTTTAAACCAGCTTATAATAGTCTATGAAAATCATGTTTTTAGTTCATCACATGTTAATACACCTTCAATGCACTTTTCAACATTGTTGTCTTGCCATGGAAAATGCACAATTTTTTTCCATTACCAAGTTGTGTCATCCTCTACTGAAGTATGTAATATAGCATCTTGTTGGTCATCCACCCTTGGTAGGAAAGACATCTTTGGCCCTTCTAGCATGCATGCATATACACCATCATATCTATCTCATTAATCACTCTGACTCAATAACCAGACTACCAAATCATATGAACTCTTCATGTACTTTTCATGTTTTCCTAGCTCTCGTGCCTTTACCAATGACACCTAAAATTGAGTCTTTACATTCTACCCCACTTGAATTGTTTATTCCCCCGTCAACACAACCCCATCGACATATGATGAAAGGGGTGTTGTTCGTGAAGAGAATTTTACAATTTCCATTTTCAAACATGGCTCCAACACCATTTGTAATGGGGCTAAACTTTTCATTCCTCTTGAGCATCATGTACCACTCAAGAATCCTAGTCATCACATGGCGTAGGAAATGCCATTAACTTATCTTTCCACTCAAGATATGCTTAACCACCATGTCCTAACCATAAGTGATGTTCCATCATCACCACTCAACCATAAGCAACCTACTACCACCTTCTCCTATTGAAGAATAATTGAATAGTCGACTACCTAACATGAAGCCATTCCATCATCCATATTAGATCAACACTTAATAATCCATGAAGGTCATGAACCTTACTCACCAAACTTTCATAGTATTTTATGCACTTAGCAACGTTGTTGTTTTCCATGGCTACCACACATAATCCATCACATCACCAAGTTACATCATCTTCTACCGAACTTTACAATTTGCACAACCTTATTGGTCATACATGACTTCTAGGAATTACATCCTTATAAGTCTCATATACACTATTACATTGTCCCAACCACCTCATAAATCACCAAGGTTACCAAATCATATGGCCTAGTCATGCACCTTAATTCATCTCCATTATGCCATTATAAATAACACCCCAAATGAAATCCTTACACCTATTGATCTAGATGGATATCAGTGGCCACCCATTAGGGGAGTTTGACGTCTAAAATGGGCCTCCTAAGGAATTTATAAAATAATAGTGGAAAAAATAAAATAAGATTAGATTACATCATCAAATTTTAGAGGGAAAAAATAAAAAACTATTTTTTCAACTCGTGTTTTCAACTTATATCCCCATGGGTTTACTATAATTTCAAGCGACAACACTCGTTGGATGCAGAACTTGATTCTTCATCTAAGCAGTACCCATGTTGCATACATTTGATGGACCCTGCTACACGAAAAATGAGAAATACATGAAAAACGTGATTGCAATCACTTTTTTTCATGTATTTCTCATTTTTCATGTAGCAAGGTCCATCAAAATTATAGGACATGGGTACTCCTTTGATGATGAATTAAATTTTGCATCCAACAAGTACCCTTGCTCAAAATTTGAGCAAAACCTGAGGAAGCTAAGTTGAAAATACGAGTTGAAAAGTAATTTTATTATTTTTTAATCTGTTTACTTTTTACTCCAAAAATGGTGAATCATCCTCCATGTTTGACATCATCATCTTGAATCCTATTGGTTCTTATAAAATTTATTTTGGTTGTACATTTTTCTTAGGAGGCCCATTTTAGACCTCAAAATTCCTCAAATGCACCTCTTCCACTGTCTCAATGATTCTCTATATTTTTAGCAGTTTTTTTGTTTTTTGGGTACCAAACTTTTAGAAAATGATGTTTTTTTGGAAATTTGAAAGGTCAATGATCAAAAGTTTCATTCCTCTGATAGTTCTTTCCAACGAGTTGTTGTGCACCTCAAACAAATATTGTATGCAAAAGTTATGCCATTGGAAAGTTGATGTACCAACTGACCATCTGTAGGGCCATAAACCTTTGGCGTTTCATCTTTTGGGGTTATGGTTTTGGACCTCTAGGTTTTTTCTTTATGTTAAAAGTCCTTTACTTTGGCCTCTTCCAATAACTTTTGTGAATGTTTGTGATGAGCCCCAAATTTTGGTAACAATTTGGGCTCATTTGGCCTACTTACCTTGCTCAACCCTTCATTTTTTATCACTTATGCATCATTTCTTAGTATATTCGTGTTATTTGTAGGAAGAAGGGCAGTCATTATGCCTATGTGGCTAATACATGATGATTTCAAGTTTTTTGACATTAAATGGAGCAAAGACCACGCAAATGAAGACAAGGAGACAACCAAGGTGGCATTGCGGGTTCATAGGGAGGTTGTCCACAGCCTTGAATGACCTCCCTCGTGATCTCCACCCCAACTCCGAGCTCCAACAGCTATTACCACCGAGCTAGAAGGCAGCCAACGGATTCTACAGGAACAGCAGTTTACTTTCAGTTGGACAGCCAAGCTCCACTAATTGAGGAGGCCAGCTTGGCCCTCATCATGTATAAATATTGAGGCTGTAGCCTTCGATGAGACTCTTGAACTTTTGTTATAGATCTTGGATTACGAGCTGTAGCTCTGTTTTTGCTCTTTGTAAGCCAATTTTGGCATGTTGTTAGACTCATGATTATGATCTTTTAATAAAAGGCAGGTAGATTTGGATTCGATTCTGAGTTCTTAGGGGAGCTATAGCTCTCAGGTTAGGGCCCAACCTGAGAGCAATAGACCTCCTTTCTTTTGTATTGTTACTTGTCTTTCTTTTATCATTGCATTTCTTTCCTTTACTTGCACTTGAAAAATACAGTTTGCTGAGTTGACTGTTTCGGTTTGGTTATGTAGGTTAGTTTCATGAATGCAGTTGTTTCAGTAGTTCAGGATTAGCGTAGGTAGATTGAAGTTACGTTGAGTTCAAAAAAGGTTGAATGCATGCTCACTTTCACCTCTGTTTGGGGACCGGAAGTGTAGACCGTGCCAACTGCCAAAAAAACATTGTTTTAACATATGCATGCAAGTATTTATGTAATGTTTTCGATTGAAGAATTGTCCATGCGATTTTTTTCTTGAGTAATGACTCTTTGGTTCAGCATCATGCACGAATTCCTTTCAACTTACATTGTTGTTCTTTGATTCCTAATAAAACAGTTAGAATAGGTTGGTGAACTTTCGTTTACATACAAGATAAGGGTGATTTGTTTCATTTACACTGCGCAGCACCACTTCATCATGTTCTTATCCTCCTGAACCATGCCTAAGCCACCTACTCATCCTCTGTTCAGCTCATTTGCCTTCCAACCCTTCTACTGTCCACGTTGCTCAATCTTTTTAACCTTCCATTGCCTCTACCATTCTATCGACCAACCAGCTCTATCCACTCTCTCTCCATCTCATCCCTCTGTCCATAGGTCATCACAAGCTCCTCTTTCATCTTACCCATCCATCCATACAGCTCCTTCACTTCTCCATCACCCAAAACTCCGACTGTAGGACATCCTGTAGAAGTTAGCAGACATCCTGTAGAAATCTCGAGTCTCCTGTAGGATCCCCTATAGACATCCTGTAGAAGCCTGCAAACATGGTTTCCGAGCACCTGAACGTTGTGGACTTCTGTGGAATGATGTGAGGGATCCTCTGGAACCTCTCAGAGCCCTCCTGACCGTTCCCAAGCCTTCCTCCCTTTGAACTACCCCTGCACAGTCAAGACCCAGTAAGAAGCACAATCACAATGACTCCACCCACTTGAGCAAAAATACCAAAAACGTGTTCTCTTCAATGGAAGTAGTTTAAATTCATGCATCTCATCTCACTAGAAGTAATGGCATCATTTCTAGAAGTTGCACTCCCACCATTGCATCATAGAGATTAAACTAGTCAGATTAGGGTTTACTAGGGTTTCCATGTTTGGTTGGCTTTCAGTTCATTCTTGCAAACTAGGTTAATTTCCTTTGAGATAGCCTTCATTCATCATTTAGAAAGCTTCTTCTGAGAACATATAGAAGTTGGCTTGAGCCCTAGCGGACTTGTGCTAGCTGACCAAGTGACAGCTGCGACAAGAGCTAGTACTTGTGCATACAACACGGTCGCTTCCAAGTTTGTTACGAACTACCGGGTTGATAAAATTAGAGAAGGAAGCCCCAGGAGTTGTAGCATTATTGCTACAATACTGGAGCTCACCAGTTTGTAGCTACCATCTCTCTCTATTCATAGATAGCTATCACCATTCTCGAAATTTTATGTTCTACAATATTATGTTATTTCATTTATTAAGAAAAGTTAGGTGTTCACCATATTATTGTGCTCTTTGTTGTATTCTTCCACGTTTATTTCATTTCCTTTCTTTCTTTTCATTTAATTCCTTGTACAACCTATATAAATAGCATTAGTGAAATCTACTCCTTGTTATTCCTTGATACTTGTCCCTAACTAGGTCATGGTATAGAGAGTTGGATCTCAAGCTAGTTTCACTTGGGAATAATTCTTGTCACGAACCCAAGTGTCCTCCCATGGTGGAAGGAAAGAGAGATGATGAAGTGGTATATCCTACAAATTTTTTTCTTGAAGAAGCACTCATTCGGTAGAGGAATGAGATGATGAACAAATTTTCCTAGATCCTTCAACGACTTCCAATAACAATCGAGGCACCTTCGACCAATGGCAATTTTGGAGTTGTGACTCCATTCAAGGTACAAATTAATTTTTATATCCTCGCATTTGAAGGGAAAATATATGTTGATTCTTTTGAGAAATGGTTAAATCTATTAGAGGGATATTACTCTATCCAAGATTTTCTAACAATGAGAATATCACCTTCGTGCTCCTAAAAACCCTTCCCAGTGAAAAATATTTGTGGGAATTTTACTGGGAAAGACACAAAGAAGATGGATCTAGAATATTTATTATAGGCCCCACTTGGATTACTTTTGTTGATGCAACTAAGGAGGAATTATACCCTATAGGGAACTATGATGACCAATACACAAGATGGACATCCCTGTGACTAGAACATGTGTAAGTAAACCAACATTTTCCATATCTTGTGCTTAGAGCTAGGTATTAGAGACTTTGAGCGACACATAATTTTGAATTACCACAATGATCTACATAGGTACATCCCAACAAAGATGGATTTCTTGGACATATCTTCATGAGGAGCTTCTTATCAATATGTTCTCAAAATTGAGTAGAAATTGAAGCAAAGGAATAAGCAAGATTTTGGGTCTACAAATCCACTACTAAAAAATCCTAGAAAAGGTAGACTAAGCTCGCAAAAGAAGGGATAAAGTAAAGGGAACCAACCTCAATACATCCAACCCAATTCACAAACAAAAAAGGGTAATAGGAAGTTGAAAAACGACACTAGAAAGTGTTGTGAGTTCCAAAAAATCCCTTGGCACAACATAATTTAATGAATGTTACTTGAAAAAATAATTGTTGGTGAAGATTAAAGAAAAGGAAATAGAATTTGGCTCTAATTCTGATTTGGAGTGGGATAAAGGAAATCATACCATTGATGTAGAATCTAGTCCTATCATCATGACCACAAAGAAGAGCCAAAGTAACCTAAAGTGGTGAGGTTCCTCTTCTAGTCATAGATGTGGTTGAATGGGACCCCACCACATTTCATCATTGATAGCAAAAGCCAAAAGAAGTTCATATTAGCCAAGGTCATCAAGATATTGAAGCTTATGATAATGTCATACCCCCAACCATACAATGGATTGACAATGGTTTTAGCCTTGGCTTTCCATT
The DNA here is from genome assembly GCA_031772625.1 of Pinus tabuliformis. Taxonomy (NCBI): domain Eukaryota; kingdom Viridiplantae; phylum Streptophyta; class Pinopsida; order Pinales; family Pinaceae; genus Pinus; species Pinus tabuliformis. The sequence continues at coordinate 613,418,396 of CM062814.1, read as the reverse complement.
TCCTGGATAACCATGGTGTAGTGGGTTCCCTGTTGTGATTAAGCTTTGGATGGTCGGTAGACTTTGGATCCTGGTGAGGTGGTCTTAGGAAAATTCCTAAGGGTTGAGGGTGGAGATATACTTTCTCCTTAAACTCTTGACAGATGGGTGGAGATAGGAAAATTCCTATAAGTATGGTGAAGAAAGTTGGAGGCATCCAAGCTTGTTTGATGATAGTGATTTCTGGACCAGTTTATGTGAAATCGTTGTGGTTGAGGGTTCAGGAGGTTTGGCCTCTAGAATTCTTGGTTGGTTCTATTTTGGTTTAATCCATATGATCCCACATTCATGCTTAGATTATGGCACAAGGGTGATTGGTTGAAACAGAGATTTGGTGCAGCCTAACCCATGGTCAGATGGTACATGGAAGTCCTTGACTTGGTTGGTTTTATGCATAGGTTATTTCTTATTGAGATCAATGAGCACTTGTATGGGTTATTGTGTTGATTTTATGAGTGGTTTGTCATGGATTTATTCTGGTTAAATGTTGGTTATAAGCATGATACATTCTTGTTACATAATATGCTCTTGTTATGGATCTTGTTTATGGTTTGATAAGTTATTGAATTGTATATGAATTCCTGAGCTAACAAGTGTCGTTTCAACAATTTTAAGAGGGTATTCAACCTTCTTGATTGTTCTTATATGAAGTTAAGAAGACAATGAACAAATATGCATTCATGACCTATAATTACTATGTTTACCATGTGTTTGATGAAGTGTTTAGCATGTGTTTGGAAAATTTTGAGCAAGATCTTGCCTTAGTAGTCATCTTACTAACTTATTATCATCTTAGATTGAATTATGGAATTTTTGGGTAGCTAGCCTATAGCTAGCCCTGAAAATATGGAACTCGATTGCTAGTTGCATCCTCTGAACTGATAGATCTGGTTGCAACCACACAGAGGAATTCATGTGCATGTGACTGGAGATTTCCAACCACATGCGCAACTTGGCATTTGTGCGACTGGGATGTAGGGTCAGGAAAAGGGTTATTTCCATCCCATGGCAAGATCATCAACATAGTTTGTCTAGTATCCTGGTGATGTGGTGCTCCTTGGAGGCTGCAGTATGTTTCCAGTTTGTAGACTCAACTTCCATAACTGGAACATGGATGTTGGGTCATGTCATAATATATCTCGGCTCATGTTTACCCTGGAGATCTTATAAAATGGGGTAAATGTAGGGTGGGGTGTTATAGGGTGGTATTAGAGAGAGGTTGCAACACTAGACCTCGGGGTAAATGCAAATTGTTATGCATGTGTGTTAGTTGTTTATATGTTTATCATGCATGCATGTTAGCTACTTGTTATTATGGTTATGATATCCATCTATGAGTTGATATGCTTATGATGTTTTATCATGCTAATCTAGATTGGCTTGTGCAGATGTAATATCCTCCCCTAAGAGACATTGAGGTATGATTTTGATTATGTTTTTACTTAGTTAACAATGACATATTGCAAGATATAGAAGGCCAAGATATGAAGAGTAGAATAGTTGAATATAGTTCATATGAATCTCCATACAAGCTTGAAGAGACATTGGTAGGATGGGAGAGATTAGTTGAGCAACAAAGAGAGGGACATTTTCCTGGTTTTGTAGACATATTGAGAAGTTTGAAGGCAGAAATCGTGAGTTGCAAGGTAGATAATGAGTGATTGATTGAGGCATAGGAAAAGCTTTCTGGAGCTGAAGAAAATCAAGTAGAGGTTAATGTAGTCATCCTCCATACCCTTTCATATTTGTAGAAGCAAGGACAATTAGGGATCAACCATGGACAGGAAGAAAAGACTAATGGTTTAGATGGAAGCAGGTCTTAGAGAGGGTACATAATGGACAAAGGTGATACAATGAAGAGTGGAAGATCCTTGGACACACTTGAGAGGAGGGCTGGTATTCATGGATTTTATATAACTCTGGTTTCGAGAGGCATCATCTTCATCACCGTTGGTATCCTTTGAGGAGAAGTGAGAAGGGATACTTGCCAAAATAATTCAAGAAATCCAAGCCTCCCACATTTCAAGGAGAAATGAAGAAATCAGAAGATACAAAAGTGTGGCTGCTTGGGATGAATAAATTATTCATATTGCATGATTATTCAAAGAATATGAAAGCCAAGATAGCTACCTTCAATCTCAAGGGAAAATAAAATATCTGGTGGGAAGATGTTACACATGTCAAAGGAATCAAATAAGAGGATCTTATTTGGGCTGAGTTTGAAAGACTCTTTAGGAAGAAGTACCTATCTAAGACATATTATGATGGAGAGGCAAAGGAGTTTTATGAGCTCAAGATGGGTTCTATGACATATGAAGAGTACACAACCAAATTTCTAGAGTTGTTGAGGTATGTTCCTTATATCAAGGATGAGAAAGCGAAGATCCAAAGGTTTATCAACAGGTTTCTAGTAGCATTCAAAGACTAGATTGATTTTGACGAGCCTCAGTCATTGGAGGAAGCCATCAGAAAGATGAAGCATTGCTATGAGCAGTCAAAGCGTAAGCTTGAGTTCAAGCGTGAATGGAAAGGTAATGAGAAGACTAAAGGAAAATTTCCTAAGAAGTGAGGAAGATCTTAGGATGTAGGTGACAAGAAAAATGTGGCACCTCATAAGCAATTCAATGCCGCTAAGAGAGGACATGGGTCTCGGCCTGAGGAGCAGCAGAATAAAGACGATGGATGAAATCCTTTGAGGTGTTGGACCTATGGTGGAGACCATCGTAGGAGGGATTTTCCATCACATCAGGGTGGTAGGCCTCAGATATACAGTTCTTAGGAGGTGTAGAAAATTGGGGATGTTGGTCAGAGAATTCTCTAGATCTATGCAGCAATGGATAACAGGTACGTAGGTTGATCATCAAGAATCTATTATTGAGATGGAAGGTAAGTATTTATTTATCTTGGATCGAATTATAGCTATATTAGTTCTGAATTGGTGGATCACTGTTAGATTAATAAAGAAGTGCATGCAAAATCTTGGGTGGTGAAGTTGGCTACCGGGATCAAGAGAATAGTTCATCACTAGGTGAGATCTTTTGCATTTGAGATTACTGGCATGCCTACATCAACACATCTAAATTTCTTTCCTTTTTGTTCATATAACATGTTTTTTGGTATGGACTAGTTGTTCATTCACAAGACCAGGGTGGATTCCTATTAAAATTCCATTGAGTGCATGGATGATGACGGAGAAAATAGAGTCTTGGAAGGAATTGTTTGCAGGATTGGGGATAGAGTTAACTTTCAGTACAACTTATCATCCGTAGACAGATGGGCAGACAGAGAGGATGTTATAGCTCCAAATCTCACTCTTGATGTTTGTGATGTTGCACTCATGGCCTAGGGAAACCCCTCCTTCCAGACCTGGTCCAAATACTTCAAAACAGTGTTTTACTCCCTATATGCGACAATGCCCTGAGCTAAACATGTGTGTACGTGGATCTGTGTATACCCAACCCACGTATATGTCTTAAAACACTTAAAAAAATTAAATCTCCTTAATTTCGGGCAGAGATCACGGGTTTTACTTGTTGATTACCTATTAGTGCCTGTGGCCCAACTATTTGATGCAGGAACATCTAACCCCTCCTTAATTAAAGAGGAATCCGAAGCTGAGTGAGGAGGACGTGGACAGCGTAACTGAACAAAGGGAAGATCTGCTCTTAAATTGATTTAAAATGAGAGATTTAAGTAAGTTGTTGAGTGAGTTTAGGGATCTTATGAAGGAATAGCGGATCTGGAATGATCCAATCTATTTTCCTCCATTCTTATAAACTAGTCTTCGTGCATTCGTAGGGTAGCCAGAGGCATCTATATCCAGCGCTGCCAAGGCAACCTGGCTCATAGAAACGTATTGTTATCTGAATTCGGAAATAACATAAATCTTGTGTTTTGTGGTTATGAGTTCTTAGTTCTTAAATTGATCTTGCGTGTTGTGAGAAGTGTGAGACGGGGTTAACGCCTTTGATCCCCAGTCTGGTTAATGAATGATATGTGTTTTGATCTGTGGAAGGTTTCAGTAAGAAACGAGTTTGGTAAAAGACGCAGTAACTGGTCATTGATATATTTTCTGCGCTAATCTCTAACTGTTGAAATGAGGTCTCAATTGTTGAATAATGCGTAGGAAATGCTCATATTTGTGAACCTTTGGTTTGTTAATTCTGCATATCACTGAATGTTTGATAAGATTGTGTATACATTGGAAAGGCTGGATGATACAGTCATCAATAAACAGATGGATCGATGACATAACAAATGTTTAAAAAGCCAGATGTTAAATCCGGTCAAGCAGAGACCGATTGGAAGTCAGCGCAGAACCATGAATGGAGCAAGACTACCAGAATTTAATATTCTGTGAAATATCGATTAATGGAGGAATTGTTTGCTGGAAAATGGTACCAGATTTGCGTGGGTCCATAACCCACAGGCGTTGGATCGAAATTTATACATGAAAGGGGATTTTGGAAATACCCAAGATCTCTTTTCATCAAGTGGTATCAGAGCGGGGAAAGGATTTCCTGCGAGAAGGAAGAAGAATGCAAGCAGAAGGGGAAGAGGTACAGTTGTGTTAAAGCTGAAGAGTTTATGGTCTTACTGTCGTGCGGATGGCGGCAGCAGAAGGTGAGAAGATTTGCAGCAACCTAGAGCAAGGTGTGCTCAATTGGTTCCAGAGAAGAGAACCAGAAGGATGCCAAAAGACCTAGTGCGGAGGGCTTGGTGAGGTATCATGTAACAGAGGAGACTGTTACTGCAGAGGTTGGTTGCAGCTCACAGAAGATCATGAAAGCAGTTCTACTGAAGGAATACAGTGGATAGAATTGCTAAGGACCAGGAGAAGAATATGACCAGGAGGTCATAAATTTTTTTTACCTCGGGAGTCTGATGCAGGAGCATCTAACCCCTCCTTAATTAAAGAGGAATCCGAAGCTGAGTGAGGAGGACGTGGACAGCATAACTGAACAAAGGGAAGATCTGCTCTTAAATTGATTTAAAATGAGAGATTTAAGTAAGTTGTTGAGTGAGTTTAGGGATCTTATGAAGGAATAGCGGATCTGGAATGATCCAATCTATTTTCCTCCATTCTTATAAACTAGTCTTCGTGCATTCGTAGGGTAGCCAGAGGCATCTATATCCAGCGCTGCCAAGGCAACCTGGCTCATAGAAACGTATTGTTATCTGAATTCGGAAATAACATAAATCTTGTGTTTTGTGGTTATGAGTTCTTAGTTCTTAAATTGATCTTGCGTGTTGTGAGAAGTGTGAGACGGGGTTAACGCCTTTGATCCCTAGTCTGGTTAATGAATGATATGTGTTTTGATCTGTGGAAGGTTTCAGTAAGAAACGAGTTTGGTAAAAGACGCAGTAACTGGTCATTGATACATTTTTTGCGCTAATCTCTAACTGTTGAAATGAGGTCTCAATTGTTGAATAATGCGTAGGAAATGCTCATATTTGTGAACCTTTGGTTTGTTAATTCTGCATATCACTGAATGTTTGATAAGATTGTGTATACATTGGAAAGGCTGGATGATACAGTCATCAATAAACAGATGGATTGATGACATAAAAAATGTTTAAAAAGCCAGATGTTAAATCCGGTCAAGCAGAGACCGATTGGAAGTCAGCGCAGAACCATGAATGGAGCAAGACTACCAGAATTTAATATTCTGTGAAATATCGATTAATGGAGAAATTGTTTGCTGGAAAATGGTACCAGATTTGCGTGGGTCCATAACGCAGAGGCGTTGGATCGAAATTTATACATGAAAGGGGATTTTGGAAATACCCAAGATCTCTTTTCATCACTATTCCCAACAAATTCCCAACTAAAAAACTACTTTGGGAGAAGTATAAAAAGGCTTCAATGGGAAGGCCTAAGGGAGGAGAGAATAAAGAGAAAAATCACTCTGCTGAGATTATCCCTGATTAGGTCTGAAGATCCTTGTGTTTCTAGCACTTCCCCCATTACAGGAAACCCTTGTTTCCTTGAGTTGTGATGTCTTTTCATTAGTTGAGATATCCTTGTGTGAGTCATGGAAGGAGATTTTTGAAGACTTGGGATTCGACGAATCTGGAGGACGGTTCCGCTTGGAGCTTGCAAGAGGAAGATTCAGGTGATATAATTCCTTGTTTTACTTTAGTTATCTGCAATAAAGAAACGTCTGTCTTGTTCTCAAAATCAATCTTCTTCATGCTTATGATGTTGTTATTATGGTTTGCATATGAATAGTTGTTTCAATTATATAACTAACTACCTTTCAATATGCTATGAAGTTGATTTCATTATGATACCTAACTACCTTTCAATATGCTATGAAGTTGATTTCATTATGATGCTTGGTCCATATACTACTATGCTTCTTTGAATTGGTTATTTTGCAGGTTGAAGGATCGAAAGGAACTCCAAGAGGGTTTGGACCCTACCTGGATCTACCCAAACAAAGGACCCCCAGGTGCACCTCTCTTTGCATAGTTTGCTTATATTAGTATCATGGTTGTGTGGAATGCTTGTTTTTCATTGTAGATAACCCCCGCTCTGCTAGGGTATTGACCCAAAACCCTAGGGGACTTTGTCCCTCAACAGAATTGGTGACTCCGCTGGGGACAATAGTATTGTTGTTCCTATTGTGGGTTAATTAAAGCCAATTAGGGCTCAGCCTTTGATTTTCTTGCTATAACTGAGTTATTTGTTCTTATAGGAACTCAGACTCTAAGTCTGATCAGTTTTTTCAGACCCTTTTTTTGCTTTTTCTTGTGAACTGTTATATACGCAGTTTTGCCAGGTTACAAAAGCATATGTACGCAAGTTTCCCCATATGAACCCACATATACGCAGGTTTCTTTGGGTTGAATCGCATATACACGCAGCTATGCATTGACACAGTCACGTATACCCTAATTTTCCAAGATTTTTGCAAACCTTTCTTGTTCAGTAAATTTGTTTGCTGGTTTGAGTGTTTCCTGAGCAGTCAAGTTTGGTTTTCAGTCTCTATTTTTACAGCAAGTTTCCGGTTTCGAATTCTCTTCGTTTGTGGAAAGTTTTGGTATTGTTTTGTTTTGTTGCAAGTGTCATCATTTGTGTTCGAGCACACAAGATTTCTCTCTGAGAATCTTGGTTGTTCTGGTCTTCCAGGGCAGAAAGATTGGTTTCAATCTTTGTGGCGAACTTTATATTTGTGACCTTCTTGCTTTGTGTCAAAACTGCATCTTGTGACCATTTGCTTTTCTTGCTTTTGAAAGTTGTTGTGTGACGATTTTGAGAGTTGTCTTTCTTGATCTTTTGATCATTGTCACCAAGCTTTCTTTGCTGCTTTTTGGTCATTGAGAGCATCTTGAAACACCTATTTTGTTGGGTTTTCGCCCATTTTGGGTTGATAACTTGCAAAATGTTTTTGTTGCCTATTCTTCGGTCTCAAAGTTTTCTATAGTATTTGGAGTGCTTTTGAAAAGTCTTTTTGTTTTTGCTTTTGAAGAAAACTTCTTGAAAACTTGGTTTTTGTTTTCTTTGGCCTTTGTTTTGATTTAGTTTCTTTTTGTGAGTGAAAGTGCATTTTTGTTTGTCTTGAGATTTTCTTTTAGTGTTTGGATGAAAATGAGCATTAGCAACTTATATTCTATCTAAACATCTTAAGTGGTTAATTAGAAGTGATAAGCAAGTTACTTTCATTATTTGATTTAGAGTAGTCTTAAGTTTTTGCAATAGCATACACTCATTGCATTAGGATAGTTTGTGCATCTTTTTAGGGCATCCATAGTTTTGTTAATTTTTGTGAGTGTGAAGCTTATTAAAAGAAAAGAAGAAAAATCTATTGCTTTCTTAGAAGTTCCTTAGAACTTAGTAGAAATTTCTTTCATCGAAGAATGAAACGATTGCATTTGCATATAGTTTGGTTTTTATTAATTTCTTTTGCATCGAAAAACACAAGTTTCATTCTTGCTTAACCCTTGACTTAAGAACATCCCATTAAAAATAAGCACTAATTAAAATATACTAGAACTTTTTTATACTGTCAATTTAGACACACCAACAAGTTTTAGGATATTTTAGGGCCTTGGATTAGGTGTGTGGAGAGAAAACTCTCCAAGGCCATTTCAAACTGTCAAACATAGAAGTCTGAATAGTGAGTGAAAATCCAATAGTGTTAGGGAGACCAAGAAAGCTCTGGATCTGGGAGTTCAACACGAGGGTTTTTGAAGATCAGGAAGAGAGATACCCCTTCTCCTACTTGTTAGATCTTACCTCAAGACTATTCCGCCTGGGTTCTGACACGAGTTAGTAACCTTAGTTGGTTCTCCTAGGGATCTACATAGGTGGCTGCGGAGGGGAATCCCGTGGCACTTGAGGTCGACGTTGTATCACTCTTAATGGTACTTCTGAAGGGCACCCTTGCGAAGCTTGGCCACCGACACAAGTTGTTGTTAGGGGGTTAGCGTAACTTCCTCTGTTACCTTCGCTGGTAGAACTGGGCCGTCATTATCCCAAACTATCTTCGGAAGGTCCCTTACTTCACTTTCTTGTATTTTGGTGTCTGGTCCTCATCACTTGGAGTGGAAATACTTGAAAGTTGTTTGACTAGATGACATCTTTTATGGATTTTTTAGTGTGTGCTTTGTGCTCTTAGTTGGCCTAGCTTTCATTTTTTCTTGAGTCTTTAATTAGATATTAATAAAAAATTCAATGTAGCTGATTGATCGCCTAGACGTTCTTGAAGACTTTGTGGTCTTTCACCACCAAGTTTAGAGCCTTCTCCTAGAAGGCATAGAGGTAATACTTCCAGTGGATTTCATCCCATGGCAGCCGACGCATTGGGGATTGGTCCTCCCCCCGGGGGCATTAGTGTTGAAGGTAGGCCTCGTACTTCTGCAGAACTAGAGAGGAACACCCCAGTTCTTTCTCGAGTTCTCTTTCAATCAAAAGATAACATTGAGGTAGAAGAACTCCTAGAGTCGTTAGCGGCTCCAAATTCTCCTCTACCTTCTAGTCATCCAGATGTATTACAATATGTTGGGACTCCGACGCATAGACCGTCAAGTCCAGGTCATATTACGTGCTTACCTTCGATGACCACCACTGGAAGCATGGCTTCTACCACAAGTGCTACAACCATGCAGACTCCAACATCAGTACAAGGGGGAGGAACTATTTCCATCCCCTCTACATCTTTATTTGGGTATTTTGCTAGCACATCCTTAGTTGGGTCTACCTCCATTCCTTCTATGAGTGGAAATTCCCAAGCCAATGCATCTAGTTCTGGATTTTTCCCATTTGGCACCCATTCATAGGGTATTTCGTCAGTTCCATTTAGTGCCTCCACATCCATGATGGGTGGGTCGGCTTCATTTCAAGGTTTTCCTTTTGGAAGTGGTCATATACCACATTCCAACCCAATGATAGGATCTATGCCTTTTTCTTCTATAGGACAAGGCAACAATCCCTTTCAAGGTTGGACTAACCCTGCGATTAGTGGCATAGGAACTGGGAATCCATTTTTCGGCCAATAAGGGAATAGGTCGTACTCCACAGTTAGTTTGTTTCGAAGTATTCCTCCCTTAGCTTCTACTTGGAATCCTTATCAGGGGTTATCGACTCCTTATAATCCTTTAGGATGGAGCTTCGTCGATTATGGAGGTTTTTCGGCCGGATTTGGTCAAACTATGAGTTTTGTTGGATCACAAGGTTCACCTTTTGGTTCAGCTGGTTCTACTAGTTACTTTGGGCAACTTGGTGCCTTAAAAAATACCGGCCAATCTTTTCAGAACTTTGGGAACTCTACCCAATCTGGGTGGATTCCCCAAGGTCCTCCTAGGCTTCCTTCTCTAGCAATGTTGAATTTGCTAGATCTTACGAAATTGACAAATGATCCAATCAAATACAATCCGGCTTGGCCTCCAGTCCCAACCAAACTCCCATCGGACATTCCAAAGTTTGAGGGGAAGGGTGGTGAAGACCCAGGCGACCATGTAACCACATTCCATTTGTGGTGCTCATCAAACTCCCTCATCAATGATTCGGTTAGGTTGAGACTCTTTCAACGCACCTTAACTGACAATGCGGCCAAGTGGTATATAGAGTTGCCAGGGGGTAGCTTTACATCTTTCGTCGATTTGGCTAACATTTTCCTAAATCATTTCTATTTGCCCGTCCGTTATGATGCCAGAACTGAACTTCTAGCCAATTTTCGTCAGGATACGGCAACTCACATTTCTGATCATATTCAGGAATGGAGACGAAGAAAGAGGCTCATTAAAGCTGAAATTCCTTCGGAATACTGTCTCGAATGGTTTTTGAAATCCTTACAACCTGAGATCTCTAAGGATGTCTCTCTGTCCGGAGTCTATTCTAAAGAGCAAGCTATTTTTAGGGCCCAGCAGTTAGAATTAATTTACTCTCAGTTTGGGATTCTACAAAAAATCTTGTCTGATGCTCCAGGGACTAAGGTTGATATAGCCAAGTCGAAGCCAGGTCCCCATTTGAATGATATCGTTGGATCCATAGACACAAATGCAGTGGACCTGTTAAGCCAATTACAACGGTTGTCTTTACAGACTGCTCCTACCAATCAGGTCACATCATCTAACCCTTCGTCTTCTCAACCCTCTTCTGTTAATGTCATCCAGTCTTCTAACCCCAAAGGAAATCAAAATTCCAATGGGAAAAAGAAAGGACTAGGTAAGAAAAATAGTCAAGATGGGAAAGCTGATGCAAATAAACCTGGTAATAATGTTGGTGGTGGTGGAAATGAGTCTAGAAAGAAAGTCAAGTTTCCATGCAAGCTATGCAGTGGGGACCATTTAACTCATCTCTGCCCAAAAATTTAAGACACTCAGTGCTTGTTAGGGCAACAAGGGACTTCTAGCTCTCAAGCTGTGTTAACCAACCCTTTTCCCCAAGGGTAGCAGATGCCTGCTAGCACGAATTTAAATCCTGGTACCTCTGCAGGGGGCAACCAGTAAGGGGATAAATCGTCAAATGTTTTCATGATGGGTTCTAACATTAACGTGGCCACACGGTCGCGTGATTATGGTGAAGGTGAAACATCCAAGGATAAATCAGTTCCCGAAACTACCAACCCACTTCATATTGAGCGTCCCTCTGTAGAGACTATACCTCGGATACCGAAAGGTTCCACTAAACACGCAACTATCAACCCTAATGTTAGGGCAGCCCAGAATTACTCCATTGCTGAGGATCTGGCTCAGATTCCATGTGCTATGTCCGTTTTAGAGGTGCTCCAGTCATGTCCTACTCAAAGAAGTGCCTTGCTTTCGGCAATGGGGGCAGTAGATCCAAATACTTCTTTAGCTCTCACTTTTGATATGCATAATGTCAAAAATATACTTCCTCATCATATGGCTTTCCAAATAAAGTATACTTACCAGAAAACTAATATTTTTCAGATGGTTATAGATGAGGGAGCTTCCATGTGTGTCATGTCTATGTCATATTGGAAGGCCATTGGATCGCCCTCGGTTTTTCCTTCACCTACCCTCTTGACAGCATTTGATGGTCATTCTCGTAGGCCATACGGGAGTATCCCGGCCTTTCCCATATGTCTTGGAGGAAAGGTCGTTAATATTGAAGTAGAAGTCATCGATGCTAACGTAGATTACAATCTCCTCTTAGGAAGAAACTAGATATACGAAATGGATGCCGTTGCTTTGACTCTGTTTCGTGTCATTTTCTTTCCTCATGAGGGGAAAATTGTTAAGGTTGATCAATTGGATTATTCTCCAGTCAATCCTCGAGCAACTTCAGACTCTACTGTTCCCTTAGTGGATAACCCCCGTCTGCCTACTGAGAATCTAGGAGTCGAGATGTACTCTTCATTGATGGGTACTTTTGATCTTCCCCCTCCTATAGCTATAATAGATACAATTTCATCCTCTAAGGAGCCTTTACGGAAAGAGTTTGTTCAAACTCACTATTTTTCATATCTTGGGACCTTACCTTCTTCCACAACCACATCAGATGAAGGGAAGGTGGGTGGAATAGAATCTCCTATGTCTGTAGCAGAGCTTAGATATGAATTTATCAATAACTCTACAGACGACCATCTCGCTCCTTCTTCAGAAAAAGAGTTAGATGGTGATGTGGCTCATACTCGGACCCTTGATTCCACTTCTGTGTTGGATTGCTTGGATATTGTTTTTCCATCTGATGAAGCGATATTCAAAGCAATGATGGTTGTAGATCGACCTTTGGAAGATTTACATCATCGTTTATATTTTCGTCCTCCTTTGCATGAAGTCAAGTCTAGGTCCTCCAATTTGCCTACTAGCGATGTTTGTGCGGTTCCTTTAGCTCCAACACAATTTTTTGCTGAAGGTAATATATTGATTGGTTCGATGACTGTACCTATAAATATCTCTGGGAGCAAGTCGGCGGAGCCCCCTGACGGAATCTACCTTAAGAAGTACTTTGCTTAGCAGTTAGGCAATGGATTCTTTGTACATTTTATATTTTTGTACATATCTCATCGAGAGTTTTTTGATATCAACACTTTTTGGTCTACTATGGCAGGGATTGATGGATGACTTGGTATATTTTGGATTCGCCGATGGTGCTAGTCAACACACTCGGAACCTTGCTTCCGTAGCTTGGGTAATCTACTATCCAACTAGTCAGTTGATGGTGTCAAGGGGAGTATGCATTAGTCCCGCTTCAAATAATTTGGTTGAGTATACTGCCATTATTAATTTACTATCCGAAGCAATTTCTTATGGAATTGATTCATTGGTAGTCTATCTTGATTCACAACTGATAGTGTCACAATTGAATAACATTTATTGGGTAATGGATCCATGTTTATATCGCCAGTATTTAAGGGTGAGGTTGTTGCAAAGATCATTTACTTACATTAATTATTTGCACATTCCAAGATCTCATAATTGGTTAGCTGATTCTATCGCTAATCAAGCATTAGATTGGCACATGATTCATTCATCACAATAAAATCAAGCATCAAAAAGTCAGAACTGTACATAAGTGTGTCCAAAATAATATACAAAAATTGGGACTCAAATTCCAATAATCATGTCCAGTACATCTAATGCCCCAGCTCAGGATGAGTGGCTAAGTATGCGACTACTGCTTTGGCCACACGCCTAAGAGTTTGAACCCAGTCTGTGGCATCCCAACCACATGACGCTGCATATCTATAGGGAGATCCTCTACAGCCTCCATTGGCACTCGGTGAGTTAATCTCACCAAGTGTCACTGAACTATGTGTAGGAGTCGCTCTATATCGGTAGCCGCCTCTTCGGCACCTCGGTCGCGACGTCCATGCCGTGGGAATCCATCTGGTCGTACTGGCCCAATATCTAGAACATGATCATCATATTAGTCATTTGAATCCTATCAAAAATATTTTTCAAAGTTCATTTTTATATTTGAAAAATCATAAAAATCATAAAAATCGTAAAATCATAAAATCAAAAACATTTGTTACCTATGTTGCCCCATGCCGCAACTAGTGGTAAAGCTAGATCAGGATCTCCTCGGAAGTCCAAGCCGGCATAGGGGTAACCATCCACTGAGAAGAATTCATCATCGAAAGCAATCTGTGGAACGTCCCCACCTCCTAGTTGTTTCATCAAGTCAGCCCACCTGCCCATCCGTGGATCTCGTGGGGTGTTGATCGAAACTGATACTCTAGGGCGAAGTGTTGGGACCCTCTTCAAGAAGAAAGAGCACAAAATAGTACCATACCTGAAGTTTTTGGTCTAGCCATTTTTGATAGATGTAAGATGGCTCTTCAAGTTGGCAAGAAGAGGAGTACACCAATCAAATACTGTGGTGAGATAGTCTACCGCCATGCTCATGGCAAGCTGTGAAGCCTTGTGTAAGGAAGTTGATCCGTTCACTAAGACTATAGTGAACAAGATGATCCTCAATCATAAACTCTCCACATGCTTGATTGGAATTTGGCTTCCAACCTTTTCTGGATGACCCGGGCAATATATATGCACTAGTCCTCGATAGAGAGACTACCTCGTGATCTGCCTATGGAATGTACTACCTCTCCCCTCCGGGAAGGGCCTGTGATGATATAAATATCCTCAATCTCTATCTTGAGTGGAATTTGATCAATCAGGAATGAGTCATCATCGATGCTCCAGTAGTGAATGAGAAAAGCAAGCGAGTGTTTTCTTTCATGTTTGGCATTTTGAATAAATTTAGAAAACCTCATCCTCTTAAGGTATCCAGGGCCTAAGGGTCGTTCATAACCTCATCATCCACTATGGAATCCTCTCTTTCACTCCATGTGACTGGCATCCTGAGGAAAAAACAAGTTTCAACCGTTAGTTTTTTGTTTTGAAGTTTTCACGGTGCCATTTCATACACAATTGCGTCTAGGGCCTGCATATACACCGTGACAAATTTTTTGACATAAATTCAATGGTGAAACTTGAATTAAAATTTTTAAAACCAATCACAAATGAATGCAAGATGGGTTTAAGGGTTACCTGGTGATTTTGGGAAGATTTGAATGGTCGAATTTGGTGAATGGAAAAGCTTGCTTCTTTTTCTTCACTCCTTGTGCTATCAACTCAAACGGTAATAATGGTGAGTCAAAAAACTATTTTATAAGCTTTGAAAATATCAAATTTTTTCAAAACTTGATTTTGTTTTGTCTCATGTAACTTTTAACTTGGGAGCTTGGAATGTCGAGAATGGTTTGATTTTCAGGACATTTTGGACACTTTTTCGACAGTTTCGAGGCGGTTCCATGACTATTGACCCATCATGGCAGGTATCGTTTTCTTACTGGCATATAAGTTAGGGAAGCCATTTTTCCGTTGCATTATGCATACTAGCCTCCATTTGTCGATACACTCGCCATAGGGTCAATCCCATCGTGTTATGGTTCGTAAACCATCTTCACTCGTCGATTTTTAAATCATGACGCGATGGTAGAGCCATCCTTTTCATGGGCATCATAGTTAGCACCTCACTGACATTTTTTGCCCATGTTGCTTCGATTTGAGTAGGCTCGGGAGTCCTCTGTAGTCACGCCATGACTTATGCGATGAAGACTCATTCCTCTTTACTTCTTCGCTTCGTTCTGGCCTTATACCTTAGAGGCTCCTTTGTGTTGAGTTGTACTACTGCATTGCATTTTGACCATTTGCACCTTTTGGCCTTGAGCCGGCTTCACTTGGACTCGTGTTTAAGCCAACTTTTGACCATGACATCTGCAAAATCAAACTTGCATCCCCTTGACTTCTGCAACTTGACACACCCTAACTCATGGAAGGAACACACCTTTGAGTGTCTTTGACCAGTTTTCGCCTCCCTGCATTGAGCATAGGATTGTTCCAATCCCAGAAACTAGATCATCTGTTTCACCAACACTTGTTCTTTCCACTATACTATAGCATTATTTTATTCTTTTTCTAGCTTAAAGAAAAAGACAAAAAAAATTATATATTCCAAAAAAGGGTGGGAACGGGACAACATTTCCACTTATCGTTGGCAGCTAGAGTCAGTCGTGTCGCCCTTGAACAAAGCACTCAAAACAAAGTCTCCTCCATTTGGGCGGGATTTAGCTTGACTTAGGTACGCCTTAACCTTGTTATTGAGTCGATTCTCCCCCGATTGGTTATCTATTCCAATCATATGGAGGGTTCGTTCATGCCTCCTGCATGACAAACTTATACAGAGTCATCATATGATGCCACATAGTCACATTGAGTCGTGCTTTTGTTCAAGGGAAGTTAGCCTGAGTTGGCCTCTCTGCGGTGTCTCTTGACTCATTTTTAATCGGCCATCCCTCGTTGTCAGTGTCTTGTCTATCATCACATCAGTTATATTGGTCCTTTACTTGTTTCGGTTTGAGAAGGTTTCCATTGACTTCTTGTTGGTGGGTCTTGTCCTTATCGACGACGACATCTTACTCTGAGGACAGGCCTAGAGCCGCACCCTGGCCCTATTTTCATTATTCATAGGTCACCTTGTGCTCAACATTGATCAGTATCATGGGTCATTGACTGAGTGGTTTCCCTTATGTTCGACATCAGCTTACACTATCATACATTGGGATTCGTGCAGTACCTTGGTTTCTATTTGAGCCTATTGGTGGATACCTCGCCTCTGTGTCAACTTTCATTATTGCTTGGTTCAAAGGGTTTCTGTCGTGCGCTAGCCACATCTTGTGTACGTTGGAAACGTGCTTCAATTGGGTTACTACATATTTTCCGTCTGATTCCTTCCACATTATTGGCCTACGGGTTACACTCATGCTAGATTGATGAAGGATGCCTTAATGCCTTTCTTCTAGTGGATATTTCCCTATCGACTATGACTCATTGCTCTGGGGCAAAGGTGTAGAGTCCATTTAGTAGTACCTTTGGGTTTGGAGTCATTAGTGGCAAATCCTTCATTATCGACAATGGGAAACCATCATTGTCTCCTGATTGATAAATTCTTATAGGTGTTCGACTCCGGCTCATCTATTCACACTTGTTAGATTGTATTGGGTACCTTGACGCTCATTATCATTATTGGTGAGTGGTCTTGCATTTGTTAACAGTATACATCAATGACTGGTAATCAAACAATTTCTCATGTGGTCAACTTTAGATCATTTATTCCCATGGTGTAGAAATGTACCACAGCGGTCGATGAAGACCTTGGGTTACATCATCATTCATTGGTTCACTTGACAGTTGCTCCTGTTGCTGCTAGTTGATACCACTCCATCTTATATATTGCAGTCATTCATGGCGACATTCTATATGCTGACACCTGAGTTTGCGATGTAGTACCATCTTACTCCATCATATTCATTTGGTACTTTTGAGATCAGTCCTTGATATCAGTGATCAGCTTCATCCTTCAGCATCATTGACATTCTTATATGTGATATTCAGACATCTACCTGTTCGATCGTGATCAGATGATCCATTATTTATTTTCCAGTCTTCTATACTTGTATACTTAGTGGATATGCTTGTACTTGACATGCGGACATGCTTTACTTTCTTTGAGCATGGGTATGCCCGCCTCAGATAGTGTTTCTTTTTGATCTCCTATTGTGTCTTGGTAGGTTTAACTCTGGTGAAGTCCTTCTCCGTTTTTGACAGGTTCCTTTCCATGTACTTACTTAATACATTTCAGCCATCATGTACCCCTTCTGACCTCATATATTAGGGGGCATCTGTTATAGCTCCAAATCTCACTCTTGATGTTTGTGATGTTGCACTCATGGCCTAGGGCAACCCCTCCTTCTAGACCTAGTCCAAATACTTAAAAAACAGTGTTTTACTCCCTATACGCGACATTGCCCTCAGCTAAATGCATGTGTACATGGGTTTGTGTATACCCAACCCGCGTATATGTCTTAAAACTCTTAAAAAAATTGAATCTCCTTAATTTCGGGCGGAGATCATAGGTTTTACATGTTGATTACCTATTATTGCCCGTGGCCCAACTGTTCCCAACGAATTCCCAACTAAAAAAATACTTTGGGAGAAGTATAAAAAGGCTTTAATGGGAAGGCCTAATGGAGGAGAGAATAGAGAGAAAAATCACTCTGCTGAGATTATCCCTGATCAGGTCTAAAGATCCTTGTGCTTCTAGCACTTCCCCCATTACAGGAAACCCTTGTTTCTTTGAGTTATGATGTCTTTTCATTAGTTGAGATATCCTTGTGTGAGTCATGGAAGGAGATTTTTGAAGACTTGGGATTAGACGAATCCGGAGGACGGTTCTGCTTGGAGCCCGCGAGAAGAAGATTCAGGTGATATCATTCCTTGTTTTACTTTAGTTATTTTCAATAAAGAAACATTTGTCTTGTTCTCGAAATCAATCTTCTTCATGCTTATGATGTTGTTATTATGGTTTGCATATGAACAGTTGTTTCAATTATATAACTAACTACCTTTCAATATGCTATGAAGTTGATTTTGGTATGATGCTTGGTCCATATACTGCTATGCTCCTTTGAATTGGTTATTTTGCAGGCTAAAGGATCGAAAGGAACTCCAAGAGGGTTTGGACTCTGGCTGGATCTACCCGAACGAAGGACCCCCAGGTGGACCTCTCTTCGCGTAGTTTGCTTATATTAGTATCATGGCTGTGTGGAATGCTTGTTTTCAATTGTAGATAACCCCTGCTCTGCTAGGGTATTGACCCAAAACTCTAGGAGACTTTGTCCCTCAACAGAGGATTAATAGGATCCTTGAGGATCTATTGAGGATGTATGTCACACATTAGCAGAGGAAGTGGGAGGAGTATTTTCCACTAGTGGAGTTTTCTTATAACAATGGGTATCAGGAATCCCTGAAAATGAATCCATTTGAGGCTCTCTACGGGAGGAGTTATAATACTCCTATCAGCTGGAGTGGTCCAGTGAACATGGTATTAATTAGACCAGATATGTTGGTAGAAATGGAGCATGAGATGCAGGATATCAAAAGGAACTCAAAGGCAGCATAGGATAGGGAGAAGAGACATGCAGATCAACATAGATTATTCAAGGAGTTTCAGGTTGGGGAGCATTTGTGTTAATCCCAAGATGAGATCCTTGAGAATTGGGTCATGTGCCAAGTTGGCACATCGTTATTGCATGTCTTTTGAGATCCTTGAGAGGATTGGACCAGTGTCATATAGACTTGCATTGCCACCAACAATGAAATTCGATGATGTTCTCCATGTTTCATTGCTTAATATATATGTATAGAATATTGATCATGTGATTGATTGGTTTGTATTTCAGGTGTAGCTAGAGGGAGAGTTCCATCTAGAGCCACAATGCATATTGCAATGGAAACAACCAATGCTCTGAAACCGAGCAATAAAGCAGGTTAAAGTGCAATGAAAGCACTTTGGACCTGATGAAGCTACATGAGAGATGGTTGATTAGATGTGAGAATTATATCCTTCTTTGTTGGTTAAATAAAATGAGTTTTTAATATATATATATATATATATATATATATATATATATACTGCATCGAGTTGTATTTATAAAGCTTCAATAAGAAGTATGTTTTCCATGTTTTTAATAGTTGGTCATTGTAAATACTGCATCGATTTGTGTTATAAATCACCATAAGCAGCATGTTTTTTCGATCATAAGTGTCATAGAACACCGAGGACGGTGTTCTCCCAAGGAGAAGGGGTTTGTAACAACCCTGGGTTGGTTTTCCATGTAAATAAATTAAACCAAGGTCATGGGATACATATTCCAAGATGAATGGAGGGGAAAACACTATAGTGGGCATCATTTTTTGTTTATTATTGGCTATGGAAATTGGCATTGGCATTGAAAAAGGCAATAAATGGCAATTTAATATGAAAAATAAAGTAAAATAGGAGATAAGGGAGATGAAGAGACACAAATATGCTTGCAAGGGAAAATGAAGGAAACATAAAAGGAAAAGGAGACAAAAGGAGAAGGAAAACATTATATGCCTCTCTTAGTCACTTTTACACTCTTATGCACTTAGAGTGTTCTTGGAGCATTCTATAATTTACTTGAACATAGAGGCATTCTCACTTGGAATTGGAGAGAGAAAGCACTTGGACAGAAGCAAGAAAGCAAAGGAATTTGTGGGTAGTGAAAGAGAAGGTTGGAAAAGCAGCTACAACAGGAGACCATTGCAGGTAAAAGGTTTCATGTGTGATTTCATTGTTGAGATTTGGATGTATGGTACATGAATTTGGTTATTGGGTTGCTTTATTGTCATTGGCATGGGATTTGCCTAGATTGACAGTGGTTTCAACCTTGCCTTGCCATTTCCTGGATAACTATGGTGTAGTGGGTTTTATGTTATGATTAAGCTTTGGATGGCCAGTAGACTTTGGATCCTAGTGAGGTGGTCTCAGAAAAATTCCCAAGGGTCAAGGGTGGAAACGGGCTTTCTTCTGAAACTCTTGATGAATGGGTGGAGAAAGGAAAATTCCTCTAGGGTATGGTGAAGATATTCGAACACATCCATGCTTGTTTGGTGTTAATGATTTCTAGACTGATTTAGGTGAAATCATTAAGGTTGAGGGTTGAGGTGGTTTGGCCTCTAGAAGCCCTAGTTGGTTCTAATTTGGTTTAACCTATTGTATCTTTGAAGACAGTTCTAGGCTTAGGAACTATGCCAAAGCATCTAAGTGAGGGAATTAATTTAAATCGATGACCAATGATTCAAACCATTTACACTTGTACATTCCAAAACTTCTGGAACTCTTGATGAATGGGTGGAGAAAGGAAATTTCCTCTAGGTATGGTGAATATATTCGAAGACATCCATTCTTGTTTGGTGTTAATGATTTCTAGACTGATTTAGGTGAAATCACTGTGGTTTAGGGTTGAGGTGGTTTGGCCTCTAGAAGCCCTGGTTTGTTCTATTTTGGTTTAACCTGTTGTATCTTTGAAGACAGTTCTAGGCTTGGGAACTATGCCAAAAAATTTAAGTGAGGGATTTAATTTAAATCGATGACCAATGATTCAAATCATTACACTTGTACATTCCAAGACTTCTGAGATTTTCAAAGTGTTAATTTTCACTACTAAGAATATTTAATCCTTCAATTGATTTTGATAGAGGAAAGAAGAATTAATATGATAATTAAACATTCATCCTGAATAATTAATTTATCAAATATAGTAGAAGCGTGTAGAGAAATTTCTACTTCCAACACATATACATTCAAGATATGACAAAAGAAAAAAATTAAATGATGAAGATTTGTTAATTTAACCAATCTGCCTAATTAGCTATTCTTTTTTATGATTATAATTTTACAGTGGGCTATTAGGGAAGTTGATACTTAACTTATCCTTACCCTAACTCCTATGTTACCTTGAACATATGATGAAAAAATAAAAGAATATACTATAACAACTCACATGGACACAATTGATGCTAAAACTAAAGTTAGAATCCTTTGATTTATCTTCAAAAACTTTCATAAAGTACAATGATGTTGCTTGGATCTACTCAAAGGTTCAACCATATTTACTTCGAATTATAAAGTATATATAGAGTGAAATTCAAAAATATCTAATTTAATACAATCCTTTACAAAAATAAATTTTTATCCAAATTGATTTGGATATATCTAATTAATTCAATTCAAAATATGGAATTATGAAATTGATTATGTAGAAACATCACATTATTTGAGGATGTCATTTGCACCTATTGCCTTGAAATTTGTTTCTTATCTTTGTTCTCCTATATTTGTTGCACTAACACTTGGAAAACTGCATTTTTTTGTGCTACTAACTTAAATTTTGCATTTAGTTTAGTCAAGAAGTTCGAGGAATTTATCCCATTTTTCATAATCTCGACATGAAAATGTAATTATCTTCTTGTCATGGCAATAAATAAATCATAGACCTCATGCAATATGAATAAATCATTCACCCGAATGCGGGTGTTACTGCTGCGCATTTATGAGGAGTTATTCCTCGCAAGCAGTTGTCCCTGCACCTGGGTCGCGGACGAGGATTGCACATTTCCATGGCATGCGATATCAATTGGACAGAGTATAGAATTATGGTCGTACAGTTTGTCTTCAATGCGCGCTTGGTTCGAGAGACTATGCTCGATGTTTTATCCATGGCCTGGTGTCTGGTTTATGCCATTTCCCTCGGCTCTTTCCACCTCCGCCTGATTTTCTTCCCGCACCCCTGTTTCGTTCAGGCAGTTTGGAAGCTCGCTTGGATTCTAAGTCTTTCCTGGTTCGTCTGCGCTCAGTCCTTCCCCTTTCGGCTCTACCATTTTCCCTTACCTGGTTTCTCTGATAATTCGAAGATGCCTTGCCGTCGTGGAGTCTCTCGCTGTGGAGGCAATGCTAGTAATCGAGGCATGGCTTCTCATTCTGCTCCTCAGAACATTGTCCCTGTTGCTTCTGCCTCCCCGTCCTCTCCGCCCTCTGGCCATGCTAGACCTCTCCCGCACAACTCCTTTCAAACAACCCACTTCACCTTCCATATCAGGCTCAATAGGCCAGTGTTGTTAGCCAACATCACTGTAATTCTTGCTAAGGAGGAGGATAAGCCCAACAGTTTGGCCCACACCACCACCTCTCAGTCTTAGGATGACAGTGTCCTTCAGGGGGAGATGGCTGGGGTTGTGTTCAATGACGACAACATGCAAGAAGGCAGTGTTGTTCCTGAGGCTCCTCAGCCTCCGGCAGAATCCAGTCAGCGCGAGGTGCTTGCTTGTGAGCCGGTTCATCATCCAGGTAGCATCCTGAATCTGGGAATTCCTCCAGATGGTGGTATCGAGGGGAATGCAGATAATGAATTCATCACATGGATTGCCTCTTCCAGCCAGGTGGAAAAGGATGCGCCCGACTCTCCGCAACATGTCTAATGATTCTGGTCCAATGCCTACGGGTGGCACTCTTGCCTTTGCTCTGTTTTATTTTATGTTATGCGTCTATGTTTTGGGTCTCTGGTTACTGTTCTTGTCTCAGTTCTTGTTTTTGTATCGGTGCAAGCCAATATTATCTGATGAGCAGCAACAAATCATGGCTCAGCAAGCCTTGGTTTTGCTTTAGTTTTGTTTATGGCGGGAATGACAGAATGATTATTAGCAAAGCCATAGTAGGCGATAGTACTGTTGTGCTAGACACAGAACTGGATTATTTTCTTGTATGTCAGGGTCTTACAAATCATGTTTCGAAGTCTCTCAATCCTGAAAGGGCGGATAGAAGGATCTGTATGTCTCAGAATCTCTGGTTGAGGGCTGGCTTCTGCCCCCTCTGAGGTCTCAACCTCCTTGTACACATTTTTTCTCTTTTTTAATAGAAATAGTCTTTACATAGAATATATATATATATATATATATATATATATATATATATAGATATATATATATATATATATATATATATATATATATATATATATATATATATATATATATATATATATATATATATATATATATATATATATATATATATGAATAAATCATTCTCTAAACCTTCCAAAAAAGCTTTATCGCTAATTTTACCTTAGCAAATTTTGACTTATCTGTTGCTATGTCATGTAATTTGTATTGGTAATTTTCTAGTGGAATCAATTGGCCACCAGAATCTCTTAAGGAAGAAAGTCCATTTTGTTGGAGAATAGAAAACATTCTATGGAACTTCTTGATTTGAGCTTCTATGTTTTGATATTTATTTTCTAGCTACAACATTAAGTTTCTTTTTATTAATACCTTCCTAACTTCTAGGATTGTTTCTGTGCTATCTTCAATTCCCAAATCTTCAAGCTCATCTTTGGCTTTTGAGTTCAACACTTTGATGATCCTTCTTGCTTCTCCTGGTTCATGGTCTAGTTCTTCTTTGATTTATGTTTTGATTTCTTTTTCTCTATGTACCAGTTGTTCTTGTTCAAAAATTATTTCAATAGATGTCCACAACTCTGAAATGGTTGAATTGATATCAATCCAGATTTTTTCTTTTGCTTCAGATAATGTTTGTGCACTGGTTGATTCATCTATGTACTTTTCAAGTTGTTTAGTTAGCTTGAAATTCTTCTGTATTTCTAAGATATATGTGTTATTTGCCTTGCGTTTATTTTCTTCCATCCTTTTTAGTGATGCCTTTAATTTCTCTATTTCAACATTTTGTAAGGACAGATCTCCCATAGGCTTTGATAACTTGTAAGTGGCTTCTTCACTGGTTGACTCTATTTGCACTGAAGAAATTCCTGCACTCATTTGTTGTTCCTTCTCTTTTAAGAGTATTTCCATCTTTGCTTCCATTTTTGGAATGTGAATATTTTGTTCATGAATCATCCGCAACACATTTTCCTTTTCCTTTTCCAATTTCCCCACCTCCTGAGTTTGAGAATGTTTTGTTGTTGGTAATTTTAGCTGCTTTCTTAATGCTTGAATATTTGCATTCCTGCTCTTAATGATTTATTTAGCATCATTAACATCATTAGGATCTAATTCTAATTTAATTATGATATCTTCTAATCCTTTTATCTTTTTATCTTTAGCTAATGAGGACAAATCTTCTAGCTTAAGATGAGAATGGATATTTTTTAGAGAAGCTTGCAACTTTGAAGTTGTCATGGAAGAGCTTGTCAAAGAGGAATAAATCATCTCACCTGCCTATTTATGTAGACCAATTTGTTCTATTAGATGAATCTTCTATGAATAAAAAAAAATTACAGAATTCTTGTAATATTCTGCACTCTTCGGAACTGGAACCTTTCACTCAAGAAATACCAATTGAAATTTCCCACTGTCATGGCCTAATGCAAACAACAGCCTTGTTTGAGTGGTAGAAGGCTGTTGCCAAAATTCAGAATAAGTATAAGTCTTCAGTGCTTCATTATTTTTCTCCATTTCTCTGAATCTTGCAAAAATACTTTGCTATCCTAAAGGAGAAGCAGGGGATTCAGGAATTGTTTCTTCAGGTTGTTGTAGAGAATACATTGGCTCGCTTGATAGTACAATTATAGTAGATTCTTTTGGATCTCTTACCTTTGATTATTATTCTTCTAGATTCATTGTTTTTCTCATTTTAAAAACTTTGAATTTCATTGGTTTGAAACCTAAACCTGTAGGAGACATGCTCTTAGCTAGTCTTTTCAATTATTTTTCCTTTAACCTTGGAGTCTCTAGAGTTGTTTGGCTAGAAATTTGCTACTTAACTTCTTGCAATGTGTTTTCGTCCCACACCTCTTGATTTTCATATTGCTCAATTTATTGTTTTGATATATGAGTATAGGGAGTTGACATCTGTTTAGTTCTCATGAATAAAAATACTCCCAGAGGATCATAAGGTCAGCTGAAACTTAGCTTGAATTTCATTTGTCTCAATAAATAACCAACTTCCTTTTCTGTTGCTCTAGTTTTAACTATAAATTGGAAATTTATATGGGGGCAATTCACAACCATAAACTTTGATTTTTGTAAAATTTTGATAAATATACCAAACCCCTACTTTTGTTTGCTCACTAAGATGCAAGATTCTTTTAATTTCTGTGGATATCCTTGGAACTACATCACTGCTAAGGAGAAACAATGACATATATAAAAATTGATTCACAAAATCACTGAAAGAATATTCCTCTAAATTTTTCCCGATCAAAGAAGTCCAGTGGATAATAGACTATGGTCTTTTGTGTGAATCCATCTTTTTTTGTGGGATTTTGAATCCTTTTTATTGGTGATACAAGAATAGATATACCAATATTAATTGATGTTTAAAAGACCCTTCAACACTAAATTTTAGAAACTTTTCATGGATAACATCTGACAAAAACTGACTAAAATTAAAATGGGTTGAAGGTTTTTTTCCAAATGAAAACACTGACTAGACTCCTAAGATTACTTCATAAACCCACTGATATTTTTGGTAACCTAACATACAAGAAGCCATGGAAACAAATATCTGGACATGTATGGAAATATAACAGAGGAATATGGCAGATTAGTTCGAGGTAATTATGAATTTTCAGATAGAAAAGACTCCAAAATATGAGATCGCTGCTAAAAGTTAAGTTTTTGATAAATTTCCATCAATGAGTCAACTAAAAATGGATGAAAAGAACTTTGAGGGTTTATCTGCAAATCTTGGCAAATTGACTCTAAGGTTATGGAAAACAAAATCTCATTATTTTGGGAAACTATGCATCTTTGGCTTGGAAGGTAGTGACTTTCACACCAGGTAACGAACTCGGGAAAATGATGAGTTTGGGGGAAAATAAATTGGGGTAATAGAGGCTCCCAGAAACATAATTCATCACTAGCATCCTCGAATTTCTGAAATGTGCAATTATGCATCTCATAGAAATCAAATTCACACTGGATTTCTATGATTTTAAATTGGGTATTGACCAGAGGGAATTCGTCCAAATTGGGTACAGGAGGTAGAATTGGGCTTTCAATGGTTAACTTAGATTTACCCTTTTCACTAACCATTTGAAAGATAAAAAGAACAAAGAATTCTTGAAAGAGAATACCCGTTGTACTAGCGATTGATAGCACTAGTTATTTGCTGCAATTCGATGATTGGGTGTCACTGAGTACTATGGAAAACAATGGCATAATACAAAATAATGTGCTTGATAGAAGTCAACTTGGATTTACAAATGAGTTTTAAATGAATGTAGTTTGAATAGTCATTATTGGCATGTCCATAAATGATAATCGGGACATTGGCAGGAAATAATTAATAACTTAACAGTCAAATTGTTAAATTATTGAGCAATGTAATGGAGGTCATTTTGGGAGAAATGGTGGCAGTGTGCGAAAATGGCGGAGGGCAGAGGCAGTTTGTGGGGGCGGGGGCCGCAGGGGGGGTGGGGGGGAAGGGTAGCATTGATAAGCGGTTTATGGAGGTGGGGGGGGGGTGGTGGCAGGCTCATAATCGCTGAAAGGTTGACATGTACAGTAAAAGCAAGACCATTTTGCAGAACCCCCTCCCTTCACCCCACACCCCTCCCCTTCATTAACTATTGGGAGTGCGAGGGGTCCCACAATCGTTCATTGACCTTTAATGTGAGCAGAGGTGATATGGAGCATCCAAAGCTGCTCGTGCGATAATTTCTTAAGTGGCATTTTATTTTTAAATGAAGAAAAATAAATATTTAAATAAAACATTCACACCAAAATCACTCTAAAGTGACATTTAACATAATTCGCTTTTATTACAAAGTGTATGAACGAATTAACTTATTTTTTTGAAAACTATACAATTTAAAAGGATTGCATAGGTAAAATTAAGTTACAACATCTACTCCATTTGGGGATTGCTTCCCCCTACGGGATTTAGAAAATGTGCAAATCCATGTGCCTTCTCCTTGGGCTATGGAATCACTGTCATAGAAAAACCATACTTGTATGGAAAATATAAATGAAACCGGATATATACAATGTTTATGAGAGAAACACACTGAGTACTAGATATAGTGCTTTAAATATTGTTCACTGAATGGCAATGGGAAATATTCTCCCTCCATGTAACATGCCTAGGAAAAAATCCATGTAAAAAAAGATAAGACCAAGGTCATGGGACAATTATTTTAAGCTAAATTGTCGGAAAAACATTTTAATGGGTGTTCATTTTAGTTATCAAAATGGAAATTTTGGCAATTTATTTATGAAAATAATGGAAATTATGAGAAAAGGAAGGTGAAAGGTCACAGGTTGCATGTGAGGAGGAAAATGAAAGAAAAATAATGGAAATTGAAGAAATTAGAGGTCTCACTGATAAAAATATTTCTAAGAAGTAGTTGGCAAAATTTTATGAGCGGAACCTTTGGTCAGTTCAGTTTTGGAGCTCTCATTTTCTACTCTCTCATACTTTTGGAAACTTTAGAGTTTTCTTGGAGCACTCTTGGAGGAATCTGGCATACTTGAGATTT
The DNA here is from genome assembly GCA_031772625.1 of Pinus tabuliformis. Lineage (NCBI taxonomy): Eukaryota > Viridiplantae > Streptophyta > Pinopsida > Pinales > Pinaceae > Pinus > Pinus tabuliformis. The sequence continues at coordinate 613,391,016 of CM062814.1, read as the reverse complement.
GGAGAAAGAAGGAAAATGAAAGCAAGAAAGCGCAAGAGGACATCGAGATCAACAACTACAACAGGTTTGCTTGAAGGCACTGAGTTTCATGTATGATTTCTTTGCTAGTTTTGGCATGCATGGTATATGCATGTGGTTTATTGGTTATGATTTGTCATTGGGATGGAGGAATGCCTTGATTGACAATAGTTTTTCCTAACCTTACCATTTCCTGTATAGCCATGGCGTTGTGGGTTTCATCTCTGTTTTCTAGTTGGTTCTCATGTCCCTTTAGTTGTGGGTTGAGTTATTAGTTCCTTGAGCCTTAGTTGGAAAAACACTTTGGAAGCCCTATAACAACTTGGATTGAGTTACTCGTCTTGGAGCCTTGGTAGGAAAAACACTCTGGAGCCCTAGTGGGTTATGTTACTAGTCCTGGAGCCTTGGTTAGACAAATGCTCAAGAGCTCCATAGTAGTTGTGGGTTGAGTTACTAGTCCTGGAAGCCTTGGTTGGAACAACTACTCTAGAGCCTTGGACAACTGGGGTATAGACCGATATGGTGATGGTTAGTGATGTCCAACCATGAAGTGGAATCACTGGTTGAGGGTTGAGGTGGTTTGGCCTATGGAAGCCCTAGTTTTGTTTTATTTGGATTGCTCCATGAGATCCCACATTCATGGTTGGAATATGGCATGAGGATGACTGGATGAAAGAGAGATTTGGTTCAGCCTAGTCTATGGTCAGGTGGTTCATGGAAGTCACAAACTTGGTTTCATTTTGCATATGTTAATAAGAGCTCCTTCTCCTTAGTATTTTATGTGTAAATGTATTGGTCCATATGTGGTTTTTATAGATGTCATATCCTTGTTATTTATGTTGGCTATATGTTGGTTATGAGTATGTAACAATGTAAACTTTGAAACGGGAATTGATACGATTACCCGTTTCATGGATGTAGAAAAGAATGACCCGATTTTGAAAAGTGGAAATGCAGAATATACTTCTTCTTTTTTTCAGAGCATATTTTTGACACTTTAAATTTTTTTAATGTATCAAGTGTGGATATTTTTTTAAATGTTACATTTTTTTATATTTTAAATTTTTTATGTCAATTTTATTTGACATTAAAAAAGTAAATATAAAAATATATATAGAAAAGGACAAAAAAAGATTAAAAAAATGTAAAAAGAAAATAAAAATAAAAATTATCTCATAAACCATAAAAAAAACTTGGAAAAAAAAGATAAAAATACTATAAAATTAAGTAACTAAAAATTAAAAAATTAAAAAATTAAAAAAAAACATTAACAACAAGCTAAAAATAAATAAAAACAAACTAAATTAAAAAAAATAGAAAATTAAAAGGAAAAACAAAAAAAAATTAAAAACTATTAACATTAATATTAAAAAAAAAACCAAAATATACTCAAATTAAAAAAAAAAAAAACACACCAAAAATCAATTAAAATTAAAAAAATATATTTTTGAAAAAAAAATTCGAAAAACATTTTATCTATCTATCTATCTATCTATCTATCTATCTATCTATCTATCTATCTATCTATCTATCTATCTATATATATATATATATATATATATATATATATATATATATATATATATATATATATATATATATATATAGATAGATATTGGATTTAAAGGAAAAAAGCCATTTGAAAAAAAACATACATTTTTATTGTTAAAAAAAAAAAATTAAGATTTTAAAAATATTTATGTTATCGATTTAAAAAAAAAAAAAAAAAATTTAAAATGCATTTTAAAATAAAAGAAAAACATATATTTTTTTGATTTAAACCAAAAAAAACATTTAAAATTAAAAAAACGAAATATACTTTTGATTAAAAAAAAAAACATTTAAAATATTTTAAAATTTAAAAGATTTAAAATATATATATATATATATATATATATAATTAATTAATTAATTAAAAAAAACATTTAACATTTAGTTTTTTCGTTTTTAAAAAATACATTTAACATTTATAAGAAGAAATTTTGGCGTAAATCACATTCAGAAAATCATTGTCGACGCGTTTCGAACCAACTAGTGTGGTTCATCGTCAGGACAAGTTGAAGAAACAGATCCAGCTTTGCATGTTAAATAGTCTGAGCAGAGCCTCCAACAGCTAACTTGACCAACGGCTAATTTTGACTTAAGGATCAAAGCCATAAAATTAATTTTATAATTTAAAGGAAGTTAGCTAGTTCAGTGACCATACCTTTAAAAAAACAATATATATATATATATATATATATATATATATATATATATATATATATATATATATATATATATATATATATATATATATATAATTTTAATCAATGTTTAAGTTAATAGTTAGCTAAAAAGGTATCTTTTAATAATTAAAAAATTATAGGTTATTTGTAACTTAAATGGGATTTAGTTATATGTAAGTAATTTAAGATAATAGTTAGTTAGAATACATATATAATAGAACGAGAAAATTAATAATAATAATAATAATCTATATATATATATAATAAATAAATTTAACTAAGAGCATAGCTGGTAAAGGTTAAAGTTAGTTGAAAAAAATAATAAAAAATAAATAAATAAATAAAAATAAAAAATAAAAAATCAAACATAAAAATAAAAATAAAATAAAATAAAATAAAATAAATAATGATAATAATACAAATATATATATAAGAATACCTGAAAAAAAGGCGGGGTTATTTAATAAAAAGAATATTAGTTAAGATTTTATTTATTAATATCTATCAGGAAAAATAAATAGAAAGAGCGACACAAAATAAAAAGAAGGAGAAGGATAGGAAAAAGACCATTAGAAAACCACAGAGCAAGAAGGATAAACCCTACAAGGAAGGAAAAGACAAGGCACTAGGGGGGACAATGAAAGCTCGAAAGGAAAAAAAAAAAAAAAAAAGAAGGGAGGTGGGGGGAAGGAAAAGAAAGACTAGGAAGAAAGGGCATGGATCCAACAACTACTGATCTTTCAACCGTCATTTCTATTGAGATTGTTAGGCCTTCTTTCAATCTCAATAGCCTCCCTAAATTTATGATGATGGAAATGAACAACTTTGGCAATAACCTTGGCCTTCTCTATACAAACCAGATGCTTGGTCTTTTCCGCATGCTCCGCTAACGCGGAAGACTTGGTTCTCCCATGTCTTAGGTCAGCTGCATGTTCGCTGATCCTCTAATGGATGGAGTGCCCTGTTTCCCCGATATAGGGGGTCCCACAAGAACAAGGGATCAAGTAGACACCCTTCATGTCCTTAGGGTCAACAGGATCTTTCACCAGTCGGAGGGATTTATGAATGGTGTTGAGGGAATATCATACGTCCTAAGGATCCAAGCAATCTTGTCCGTGGTTCCTTGGACATAGGGAAGATGGACACCTAGTCGGTTCTCCTTCGGTTCTTTTTTAATTAATGCATTTTTAGAGGCCTTAAGGAAAGCCTTCTGACCTAGGCCCCTACTATAGCCATTCTCCATAAAGACATTAAGGAGATGGGATCTTTCCTTGTCAAAGCTCTCATTATCAGAAATCCTAAGGGCACGAGTAGCGAGGGTGTTAAGAACACCCATCTTTTGAGCAGGGAAATGATGGGAATCAGCATGAAGATACTGCTCAGTATGCGTTTTCTTCCAGAATACTGAGTGGGAGAGAGAGTCGTCCTTATTCTTAGATATAAGAATATCCAGGAAAGGGAGGTAAACATTGACCTCTTTTTCCATGGTGAACTTAATGGAAGAGGACTGACAGTTGAGGTGATTGAAGAAGAGATCCAGTTCCTATTGGCCATGGGACCAGATGACATTAGTGTCATCTACATACCTTTTCCACAGCTTGGGAAGGATACGAGTCGAGGCTAAAGCTTTGGCTTCGAAATCTTCCATAAAAAGATTCGCAACAATAGGGGAAAGGGGGGAGCCCATGGCAACACCGCAGGTCTGTTCAAACAACTCACCCTCGAAACAGAAGAAAGTGGAAGTGAGAAAAATCTCAACCAGATGCGCGGTATCGGGATCTGTTAGGCGATAGATCACTTCCAAGGCCTCCTTTATAGGGATGCAAGTATAAAGGGAGACCACATCAAAGCTGACGAGAATGTCATCGGAGCCAAGCTTAATGTCCTTAAGCTCTTTAATGAAGGATGTAGAGTCTTTCACGAAGGACTCCGTACAACCAACCAGGGGCTTAAGCTTAAGGGCAAGGAACTTAGCAAGAAGGTAGGTCGAACCACCAATGGTGTTGACGATAGGCCTTAGAAGGATTCCTTCTTTGTGAATCTTCGGCAACCCATAGATCCTAGGAGTAATGGGACTACTCTCAATGATTTTATGGCAAAGGGAACTCACCGAGCTATCGACATTAAGCTTGGCTCCGATGACATTCTCGTCAGCTTCGATGTGGTCTCCCTTTATACTTGCATCCCTATAAAGGAGGCCTTCGAAGTGATCTATCGCCTAACAGATTCCGATACCGCGTATCTGGTTGAGATTTGTCTCACTTTCACTTTCTTCTGTTTCGAGGGTGAGTTCTTTCAACAGACCTGCGGTGTTGCCATGGGCTCCCCCCTTTCCCCTATTGTTGCGAATCTTTTTATGGAAGATTTCGAAGGCAAAGATTTAGCCTCGGCTCATCTCCTTCCCAAGCTGTGGAAAAGGTATGTAGATGACACTAATGTCATCTGGTCCCATGGCCAAGAGGAACTGGATCTCTTCTTCAATCACCTCAACTGTCAGTCCTCTGCCATTAAGTTCACCATGGAAAAAGAGGTCAATGGTTGCCTCCCTTTCCTAGATATTCTTATATCTAAGAATAAGGATGGCTCTCTCTCCCACTCGGTGTTCCGGAAGAAAATGCATACTAAGCAGTATCTTCATGCCGATTCCCATCATTTCCCTGCTCAAAAGATGGGTGTTCTTAACACCCTCGCTACTCGTGCCCTTAGGATTTCTGATAATGAGAGCTTTGATAAGGAAAGATCCCATCTCCTTAATGTCTTTATGGAGAATGGCTATAGTAGGCGCCTAGGTCAGAAGGCTTTCCTTAAAGCCTCTAAAAATGCGTTAATTAAAAAAGAACCGAAGGAGCGCCGACTAGGTGTCCATCTTCCCTATGTCCAAGGAACCACGGACAAGATTGCTTGGATCCTTAGGAGGTATGATATTCCCTCAACACCATTCGTAAATCCCTCTGATCGGTGAAAGATCCCGTTGACCCTAAGGACATGAAGGGTGTCTACTTGATCCCTTGTTCTTGTGGGACCCCCTATATCGGGGAAACATGGTGCTCCATCCATCAGAGGATCAGCGAACATGCAGCTGACCTAAGACATGGGAGAACCAAGTCTTCTGCGTTAGCGGAGTATGCGGAAAAGACCAAGCATCTGGTTTGTATAGAGGAGGCCAAGGTTATTGCCAAAGTTTCTCATTTCCATCATCATAAATTCAAGGAAGCTATTGAGATTAAAAGAAGGTCTAACAATCTCAATAGAGATGACGGCTGGAAGATCAGTAGTTGTTTGATCCTTGCCCTTTCTTCCTAGTCTTTCTTTTCCTCCCCCCCCCCCTTTTTTTGTCCTTTCGAGCTTTCGTTGTTCCCCCTGGTGCCCTGTCTTTTCCTTCCTTCTAGGGTTTATCCTTCTTGCTCTCTGGTTTTCTAATGGTCTTTTTCTTGTCCTTCTCCTTCTTTTTATTTTGTGTCGCTCTTTCTATTTATTTTTCTTGATAGATATTAATAAATAAAATCTTAACTCATATTCTTTTGATTAAATAACCCCCTGCCTTTTTTTCAGGTATTCTTATATATATATTTGTATTATTATCATTATTTATTTTATTTTTATTTTTTAATTTATTTATTATTTTCTCGTTCTATTATATATGTATTCTAACTAACTATTAACTTAAACACCAATTAAAATTATTATATATATATATATATATATATATATATATATATATATATATATATATTTTAAAGGTATGGTCACCGAATTAACTAACTTCCTTTAAATTATAAAAATGATTTTATGACTTTGATCCCTAAGTCAAAATTAGCCGTTGGTCAAGTTAGCCGTTGGAGGCTCTGCGCAGACTATTTAACATGCAAAGCTGGATCTGTTTCTTCAACTTGTCCTGACGATGAACCACACTGGTTGGTTCGAAATGTGTCGACAATGATTTTTTGAATGTGATTTACGCCGAAATGTCTTCTTATAATTGTTATGGATCACAGAAGCCTCAATTCATTACATTTAACATGTTTTAAAAAATATATATATTTTTTTAATTTAAAAAAAATAAAATAAAAAAAAAAATTGGCCGTCGTCCATCCACCTGTGGGGCTCGCAGCCCTAGACATGCAGCTCCGCCGCCCAAGGCCACGCCCCCACGAGAAGTCGAGCAGCTGTCAACCCCACCCTAGAAGATCAAAAGTATCTCTCTGTTTTAACTAGCTCAAAGAAGAAAATTAATATAGCCAAGATTAGAACGAACTCTCATGAGCTCCATAGTGAAATAGGTCGTTGGGCAGTTCCTAAAACACCATGGATAGAAAGGTTCTGCCATCTCTGGGAGAATACAAACATCGAGGATGAAAATCACTTCCTCTTAGAGTGCCCCGTGTACAAACACATTAGATCTTAGTTTCAAAATCTTTGTTGCAACACTGACCTTCCTAGCCTTTTACATTGTCAAAATTACAGTGAGCTCAGGAGGCTTCTCTCCAAGTTTTTTGAGCATAGGAATAAAATCTTAAATCAAACTAAATAATTTCCATTTCTTTAGGTCCGATAGACCAAAGTTTGGTCTCAGACGTTAACCATAATCATCATCAAATAAAATATATTTTTAAATTTTAAATGTGTTTTTTTTTTGTAAATCGAAATTTTAAATTTTAAATTTTTTAATATAAAATTTTAAATGTTTTATTTTTTATTTTTAATAAATAATATAATATTTTTTTTTTGTTAATTTAAAATGTTTTTTAACTATAGAGTTAGGTAAAGTGTGTTTCTTTACCATTGTACATTTTGTAACTTACAATCCGACGGTCACAATATGTAGTGATCCGACGATTCATTCTCTCCTCGGTATTACCGACACTTGATCCGTGGCTTGACACCCGATTGGTCCATGATTTCTATTTAAATCGCATGGAGGGTCATTTGTAGGGTAATCTGTGCATGAGAGAAACATATGTAAATTTTCATTCTTTTATTAATAAATTGCCTGAAGTGGCCGCGTTGGCTCAGGCCGTGGACTGTTTCCCTCTTTGAGGGTTTTAACCACGTCAAAATACTAGCGTATTGATCTATGATCTGGTTGTGAGCGGTGTCCTTTGGTGTTCTGTCTGAGGAACTTACCCTGTAAATTCCTACATGGTATCAGAGCTATTTGAGGGCCATGTTCGTTGGTGATCCAAATCTGAAGCCGGTAGAACTGCATCCGACTGCCGTTTCCTAGATCTGCTTTTTTTTACTGCTTTCGGGCCAAGAGGACTGCTCCGTTGTGTTGGGAGCATCTATTCTAGTGAGGAACCCCTTTCGTTTCACGCGAAAAGGTTTCCGGTAGCCCTAGCTGTGTCTTTTTTAAGATCTGGAGGTATACAGTGTTTACTTGCAGTTTACAGTTATTTTCTCTCTGTTTATTTCGATTTCGGTTTATTTAGCTTTTTTATTACCGGATCTATACCTTTCATTTCTGCGTATGCTCTTTGCTCTACGACTCTGTGCGATCTGGGCAAATCAGAAACAGAAAGGAAGGATTTTTCTCATGTGTATGCTCTTTTCCTTGCGCCTTAGGGTGATCTCGGAAAATCAGAAACATTGAGGAAAATATTTATTTTTTCGGCTAAAGCTAACTTCGAGCTGTAAGGTTCGTTTTCTTTACATGTCCGTGTTGGGTTTTGTGTTTTTTGTTTTGTAGGGAAAAATAGTTTTCTCAAAGCAAGCACGCAACCCAAAGCCCCCCCCCCCCCCCCCCCTCTCTCTCTCTCTCAAATTTTTTGTATAGATCAATTGGCTCAAAGCTATTTTAAGAGAGTAGAGTTCTTGGGTTCAAGTCTCCATTTTGTGGGGGTGGACTTTTTCATTTCCGCACATTCCCACACTTCGTCGGCAACTTCAACAACTTTTTTTCAAAAAGCCATAACTTCTTCATCCGGAAGCCGTTTTCAGAGCCGTTTTTTTTAAACCAGCCTAATTTTTCGAGACCTATCCATTGGAACACTTATTTTCAACATCTTTAGCTTCAGTTTCCATTGAAATGGAAATTCAATACCAAGTTACCCTTGACAGCACCAACTACTTCCAATGGTTGTCCTACATTGAGGATTTACTTAGAAGTAAAGGTCTCTACAGAATATCCTCAGGCCAAGAAAAGAAACCGAATGATGAAGATAAGGCTGCTAAATGGGAAAATAGGCAAGATCAAGCACGTAGATTGATAGGGATGTCTATTTCTCCAGATCTTAGATTCCATATTGCAGAACTTGATACTCTTGATGAAGCCATGAAACAAATCAATAAAGTTTTTGGGATTAAAAATGAACTTAGAGCCCATCAACTTGAAAATGAGTTGCTTACATTGAACCCTAATAATTTTTCTTGTATTAAAGATTTCTTGTCCAAGTTCAAGACCCTTAGATATCTCTTGGAAGGTGTTAAGGTTAAGAAAGAAGATAGTAACCTTATCTATTCCATTCTTACTAAGTTGGGACCAGCCTACTCTGTGTTTGTTTCCACCTTCCATTCTACAAGAGAAGCCTTCATTTCTCAAGGAACAGACTACAAGTCCCCTTCCTTTGACTCTTTTTGTGATTCTTTAATAAGAGAACAAGAAAAAATCTTACACCTTGGTCTTCCTAATCTTGGAAACTCTTCCAAGAAAGCGTTAGCCGCCCAGCAGCAACCAAATTCAAAGAATCCTAAGAAGTCATATCCTAAAGAATGGTCCTAAACCAAACAAGGGTCCTAAGAAATTTCAGCCCCAAAATGAAAAATCATTTCAACAAAATGATAAGACAAATAAAAACAAAAGGAAGAAGACTGATAGACATTGCAATTTTTGTAATCGAGATGGCCACTTAGAATCAAAATGCTTTAAGAAGATGGAAACCTTGGAAGCAGCAATGAAGAAGCATAACATCCATTTGGGGCAATCTTCAACTTCAACTTCATCTTCAGGAATGGAACTTTCTGCATGTGGTTGTCAAGCATCTCGGTCTGGCTGTGCATTAAATGTATCTTCTTCTTCTCATTCTCATGAGTGGCTCATTGATTCTGGAGCTTCTTATCACATGGCCAAAAACAAAGCCATGTTTTCTTCTTTAAATGATTGTAACACCAAAAATATATATGTTGGTGATGATATATCTCTTAGTGTTGTAGGGACTGGAACTGTTCATCTAGACAATGGTCAGTTTAATGATATATTATGTGTTCCAACCTTATCCTGCAACCTTCTATCTGTATATCAGATAACTCATTCAGGTGAAGGTAAAATCATTGAATTTTCACCTCATGATGTTGTAATCAAGGACTTAAAAGATCCTAAACAGGTTTTGGCTACTGGCATTGTTGATGATTCTACAAGGTTGTATAAGTTTCACAACTTTGGGTCATCAAATCTTCCCTCAGTATTTGTTGCTCATAACGATGAAGTGAGCAAACTTTGGCATGAGCGATTTGGTCACTTAAACTATTGCTCCCTTCAGCATCTATGTAAAGAAAATATGGTGACAGATCTTCCTACTGTATCTTGCAGAGATGGTGTTTGTTCCGGATGTGTACTCGGAAAACATCATCGAGACAGTTTTGAAAAACATGCCTCTTGGCACGCCTCAGCCCCTTTACAGCTTGTGCATAGTGATTTATGTGGTCCACTTCCTGTTGCTTCATTCTCTGGCTGCAAGTATTTCTTAACTTTCATTGATGATTTCTCCAGATGCACTTGGGTATACTTCTTAAAACTCAAGAGTGAAGTATTTAACACATTTTTGGCCTTCAAGGCCTTTGTTGAAAAACAATCTGGACATCAAATTCTTAAGCTAAGATCTGATAATGGCAGAGAATATGTTAAAAACACATTCATCAACTTTTGCACTAAGAATGGAATTCAAATGCAACATACTGTTCCATATACTCCACAACAAAATGGTGTAGCTGAAAGGAAGAATCACACCTTAAAGGAAATGGCTAATTGTATGCTACAATCTAAAGGACTTGGTCTTAGTTTTTGGGCAGAAGCAATTAACTATGCAAATTACATAATAAATCGCACTCCTACTAAGGCTTTAAAGAATATCACTCCAGAAGAAGCATGGAGCTCAATCAAACCAGATGTAAGTCACTTTCGTGTTTTTGGAAGTGAAGCGTGGGTCCATATTCCAGATGAAAAGCACAAATCTTTAGAACCTAAGAGTGAAAAATGTACTTTTGTTGGATATTCTGAAGATGTCAAAGGCTATAGACTTATTCCATTTAAGTCCAAAAATGTTATCATTAGAAGAGATGTAAAATTTGATGAAAATATATCGGCCTGCGAGCCTAGTCCGGCGGATGTGCCACCTCTCCCTATCTCTTCTACTTTTGAAAACATTTCTTCTTCAGATGATGAAAGTGAGGATGACAATCCTTCCCCACCATCTCAGGATCCTCCTTCAACTCCTCAGCTTCCAAAATGGGTTCGTGCTACTCGAGATGCAGCAGGTGATCTTGCCGATGATCCTACAGATCAGCGATGCACACGTTCTCAGTTTGACAGAGCCTCTTCTTTACTGGCTCAAGCTCCAGTAAATTATGATCCTGACACCTTTGCAGAAGCTTCAGGCCATCCAGATTGGGAAGAAGCTATGAATGAAGAATATCATTCATTATTGGCAAATGATACATGGGATCTTGTTCCTCTACCAAAGGGACGAAAACTTGTTAGATGCAAATGGGGTTACAGAACCAAGTATGGACCAGATGGGAAAGTTGATAAACATAAAGCTCGTCTTGTTGCTAAAGGTTTTTCACAGGTTGAAGGCATTGACTACACTGAAACCTTCTCCCCTGTTGCCAAAATGAACTCTATCCGCCTTGTTCTTTCCCTTGCTGTCTTGCTCAAATGGGAAGTCCATCAGATGGATGTTAAATCTGCCTTCTTGCATGGGGACTTGCATGAAGAAATCTACATGGAACAACCCATTGGCTTCATAAAAATAGACTCCAGCCTTGTATGTCGGCTTAAGAAATCCCTTTATGGTCTCATGAAAGCTCCTCAAGCTTGGTATGCCAAAATGGATAGCTTTCTTTTAGAATCTGGCTTTTCTAGGTGTCATTCTGACAATACTGTCTACACCAAGAAAGTGGGCAAGTCTCTTATCATTCTTGTTCTTTACGTTGATGATCTTATCCTTACCGGTAGTGATCCCAACCTTATCAACCATGTGAAGTCTAGCCTTAAAAGGAAGTTTGAAATGACAGACTTAGGACACTTACATTATTTTATCAGTCTTCAAGTCTTGCAATCCAAGGAAGGTATTTCCCTTTCTCAGTCCAAGTATGCCTGTGATATTCTATGTCACTTTCACATGGAAGACTGTAAGCCAGCCCCTTCTCCCTTTCAGTTTGGAGTCAAACTTTCAGTCACTTGTACTTCTCCTGAAGTTGATGCTACCTTATACTCTCAACTTGTAGGAAAACTTTTGTATCTAACCCATACTCGTCCTGACCTTTCCTTTGCTGTTGGCCTTGTTGCTTGGTTCATGCAAAACCCCCGTGAAAGTCATTGGAAAGCAGCTTAAAGAATACTTCGTTATGTTCGAGGTACAATTCAGTTTGGGATTCATTACAGTGCCGAAGCATCTCCTCTATTGGTTGGTTTCACTGATTCCGATTGGGTTGGTGACCCTGATGATCGTAAGTCTACTGTCGGTTATGTGTTCACTCTTGGTTCAGGACCTATTACATGGGCTTGCAAGAAACAAGGTGCCATTTCTCTTTCATCAGCAGAAGCAGAGTATCGTGGTGTCATAGAAGCTAGTAAGGAAGCCTTGTGGCTTCGTCAGATCCTGTCAGAGTTTGGCTTTGAGCATTAGCATCCGACTACACTTTGGTGTGATAATCAAAGTGCCATTCAGCTATGCAAAGATCCAGTCCAGCATTAGCGCAGCAAACACATTGAACTGCACATGCACTTCATCAGAAAGCTCATTCACGACCATGTTCTTGAAGTGCAATATTGTTCAACAGATGATCAAGTTGCAGACATCTTCACAAAGGCTCTCACAGAGGCGAAGTTCACTAAACTTCGATTTATGGTTGGAGTTCAGGAAGTTGTCACTAAGGGGGGATAGACTCTAGTGCCTTCTTCCTTCTCCTATTGTGTCATATTTGTAAATCCTTCAATCCTATCCCAAGTTGTTCTTAAGGGGGGATGTTAGGATATTCCGACAAATAGGAGATAGTTAAGTACAACTTGGTCTAGTATAGAGTTAGGTAAAGTGTGTTTCTTTACCGTTGTACATTTTGTAACTTACAATCCGACGGTCACGATATGTAGTGATCCGACGGTTCATTCTCTCCTCGGTATTACCGACACTTGATCCGTGGCTTGACACCCGATTGGTCCATGATTTCTATTTAAAGCGCATGGAGGGTCATTTGTAGGGTAATCTGTGCATGAGAGAAACATATGTAAATTTTCATTCTTTTATTAATAAATTGCCTGAAGTGGTCGCGTTGGCTCAGGCCGTGGACTGTTTCCCTCTTTCAGGGTTTTAACCACGTCAAAATACTGGTGTATTGATTTGCGATCTGGTTGTGAGCGGTGTCCTTTGGTGTTCTGTCTGAGGAACTTACCCTGTAAATTCCTACATTGTTTTTTTTTTTTTGTATTTTTATTTTTATTTTAGTTATTTATTTATTTATTTTTAATTTGAAAATATGTATATTTTAAAAAAATTTAATTGTTTTTTGGTTTTTGGTTTTTTTTTTTTTTTTTGATATCTTTTTTTTTTTTTTTTTTTAGGTTTTGTTTTAAATGTTTTTAATCTTAATTTTAGTAGTTTTTTTTGTGAATTTTCTATTTTTTTTTTAGTCTAGTTGCTTTTTAAAAAAATTATATTTTTACTTAATTTTATAGTTTTTTTTAATTCTTTAATTTTATTTTTTTCAATTTTTTTTTATTTTATGTTATTTTTTATGGTATACCAGACTAAAAAAAATAAAATGTAATTCTTTTTGTATTTTAATTCTTATATTTTATAGGTTAATTTTGTTTTTTTTGTTTGTTTGTTTGTTTGTTTTTTCACATTTTTATGATTGATTTTATTTTTTTTAATGTTGGATTTTATTTTTTTTTGTGTTTTTTTGTATATTTGTTTTTTTAATTTTATGTTTTGTTTTTAATATATATTTTTATTTACATTTTGCATTTTTTTTTTTATTCTTTTTCATTGTTTGAATTTTTGTTTTTATTTTTAGCTTTATGTTTTCATTATTCTTTTGAAATTTTAATGTTTTTCAGAGTCATGATAAAATCTTTTACACCATTATTTCAAAATGTTGAAAATTTACTCTAGAAAAAAAAATGTTATTCTAGCATAAACACTTTTCGTTTTGATTGTGTTTTTTGTACAATTTTTGCACAAAAATTTGGTTTTCATTGCCATTTTTAAAACATGTTAAAAATTTACCCTAGAAAAAAAATTGTTATTCTAACATGAACACTTTTCGTTTTGAGGGTGTTTTTTGCACAAAAAATTTGTTTGCACTGCCATTTTTAAAACATATTGAAAATTTACCCTAGAAAAAAAAAGTGTTATTCCATCATCAACACTTTTTGTTTTGAGGGTGTTTTTTTCACAAAAAATTGGTTTTCATTGTCATTTTTTAAAACATGTTGAAAATTTACCCTAGAAAAAAAGTGTTATTCTAGTGTTAACACTTTTAATTTTTAGCACTATTTTTCATGTTTTTTTGAGGGTTTTTTGGCTAGAGCTCCCATTTTGAGTTTATAATTCTTGTTTCAAAGTTTACATTGTTATGTTTTATGACAAAGATGAGGTACGGATCTCATCATGTTTCAATTAGTAAATGAATGAACAATGAATATGTGACTTAATATATGATAATGCAACTAATGTGATAAGACATCAATCTTATTTACGATTCTTAGATAAGTATGAGATCCCTATGCTCAGATCTATTGATATGACCTGTAGATTGCATATTTGTGACATGTTTGACGAAATTTTTGTCATGGCTAGGAGGGGCCAGATCAAGTCTTTGTTCAAGTATTTGTATTAGTATCATTGTTTTGATGTTATTTTTCATTTCTAAAAGTTTCATAAAGTTCTTGGCAGTGGTCTGAGTCTTGGCTCTGAAAAAGTGGCACAAAATTTGGGGTTGCAGGTTCAAAACTAGCTGAAAAATTCTCCAGTCACTGGCATGCCCTTGCTATGGGAGTGAATGTAGGGTCTCAGTTGCATGCATGCCCATTTCATGGGAGCGGCTAAGGCTCTAGGTTAGTAAAATGCTAAGTTGTCTCAAGGGTTGATCACCTAGAAGGGTTGGTTGGCTCCTGAGGGTTCTGTAGCATGTGTAGAAGGTCATATTAGTTGTTTTTTGTCGATTCCACTTCCTTAACTGTACATGGGGAGTTGAATTAGATCATAGTAGCCTCTCATCACATGTTTACTCCAACAAATTGGTTAAATTGTGTAAATGTGGGAGGAGGGTGTTATATAGTGGTATCAGAGCATGATTCAACTCTTGGACTGGATGAGCGGTGTGTCGGTCATGCATACATGTTGATTGCATATGTGTCCTTCTGCTTGGGGTCTATGTTCTTGTTGTGTACGTACGGTGTGTTTTGGGAAAATTTAGTGTTTCTTCAAACGCCTAGCCCTCTAGACCTAGTAGCTAGTCTAGAAACAACAAACAAAGTAATTCATTGTTTTTCCTATAGTTAATAGATAAGAGAAAGAAGAACAAAGGTACTAACTTGTAACTTTCTCTCGATCCCTCTCTCTTTCAACTGATTACGCCACTCCTTTCCGTACTTAACTCGCTTGGAAAGTACCTGCACACAAGCCGAGACAGAAACCCATCAAAGCATACAATAATGATGATCTGTTAACTAAACATATCATAGAATCAAGAATACGATATACATCATATAAACACACGAATGGAAAAAGCTTAGAATTCTTTATTAATAAAAGGAAATATTACAACCCATGTAGATGCATGCTCGATTCAGTGTCATCCTTCCAGCTTCAAACCCTTCTCTCCTCATGAAGCAACATTTCGACATCATTACAATACTCTTACTAATCTCATTCAAACAACATTTCCTTAACTCAAGAAATTCCAACCTAGACCAGCCTTTGAATGCTTGGTCAATTTATAGCTGAATGGAGGAGGTTAAGCCATAAATGGTCTTCATGAATTCTTTGCCAAAATTAGAAAGTGGTTCCATGGAGGAAGGGATAATGGATTAAGGTTCATTCATCCTCTTCCTCATCCAAAAGCGAGCTCAATCCATCTGGAAACTTCCAGAAGCATCCATTGGATGAGGAATCCAATGGATTCATTTCAAAAATTCGATGAATCTCACTCAGCGTAGGTGAAACAAAGGTCAATTGCGCTGCAGTGCACCCAGACAGTGCAATTCCTGCATTACAATGTAGCCTGATAAAGGGCCACCTATGCTGATCTCCTTAGGGACATTTTTTGGATGAATGGTGACATGGAAACTCTTGGGAGGCAAGCATGATGTAGGTTAACTTCATTAGGGAATGAAAACAACTGAATTAGGGATTGATGGACCCTAATAATACAGATCTGGAAGTCGGGGTTGATGTGCCCAAATTGTCCTGTAACAGTTGCCCCCTAAAGCATGAAGTCGAAAATAAACATGTCGAGTGAGATGCTTTACCACTTGGAGAGAAGGTTTCGAAATGGAAGGAGACCTGCATCAGTTACAATACAAATATCATGATACTTTTATTTTTCTCACGAACTAGCTGAGGGAAGGCATACCCATGCTCAGCTTATAAACTTTCATTACATGTACAAATATAGTTGTCTATAGATATAGACCCATGAATGGATGACCATGAATGTAAGGCCATTTGTACATTTGATATAGTACTCCTGAAAATATATCGTAGCTCAGATGGATGAAACTAGATCCGAGGTCTTCAATCTCGTCCAATTTTTCACTCAATGTACAAGTCTAACCATGTGAATAGATGATCTGAGGTCAAACATGGAGAGACATCATTTGATTACCAGCCAATGATGTAAGCCGTTAACAGTTACGAGAGGAATCACCGGTAATGATTGTTATCACTTAAGAATTCTAATTTCAAAACCGCTCACATTAGTATGACGGTGTCAAATTTGTTCAAAGGTTATTATGTGCCACAAAGCTCTTTAGGTGATTTCGTAGCGCATAAGTCAGTTTTAGGTGTTTTCGCAGCGCAACATGTTCTGGTGATTTCGTAGTGAAACACAGCCTAAGTGATTTTGTGCTGATCCATAGCAAATCTCACCCAGCTGTCATACTTATCAGAATCCATTGTGTTTTAGATCGTTAGGTGTCGTGGTACTGGCACATGTTGCAGTTGTTGCTGAGAAGGAGACAAAGGGTTCTGTTTATAATCTGCATGCATTTAATGGAAAGTTGCTTGCTGGCATCAATCAAAAGACTCTGGTGGCCAGCCAAAGGCAACAGATGCATTAGCAGGGGAGCTATGGGAGGTGAAAAAGGAAAGGATCAGAAAGGCTTCTATCTATGGGAAATTACCTGGCTGGGATCTCCGCTCTATTATTGTGAAAAGTGGTGATGATTGCAGGCAGGAGCATCTTGCTGTGCAGCTTATTTCTCATTTCTATGATATTTTCCAGGAGGCAGGGCTACCGCTTTGGTTGCGTCCTTATGAAGTTCTTGTTACTTCTTCGTATACTGCTTTGATCGAAACGATTCCAGACACAACATCATTACATGCTATTAAAAGCAGGCATCCAAACATCACAAGCTTGCGGGAGTTCTTTACAGACAAATACAAGGAAAACTCACCTTCTTTCAAGCTTGCTCAGAGAAACTTTGTTGAGAGCATGGCTGGATATTCCATATTGTGCTACCTACTTCAGGTGAAAGATCGACATAATGGAAACTTGTTGATGGATGAGGAAGGACATATCATATATATTGATTTTGGTTTTATGCTATCCAATTCTCCTGGTGGTGTGAATTTTGAAAGTGCTCCCTTCAAGTTGACTCGAGAACTTCTAGAGGTAATGGATTCTGATGCAGAGGGTAGTCCGAGCGAGTTCTTCGACTATTTCAAAGTCCTATGCATTCAGGGATTTTTGACATGTAGAAAACATGCAGAACGGATCATATTGCTGGTTGAAATGTTGCAGGACTCCGGTTTCCCATGTTTTAAAGGTGGACCAAAAACAATACAAAATTTGCGAAAGCGCTTTCATTTAAGTTTGACAGAAGAGCAATGTGTTTCTTTGGTTCTATCTCTCATCAACAACAGTTTAGATGCCTGGAGGACAAGGCAGTATGATTATTACCAACGTGTGCTGAATGGTATCTTGTGAGAATTTATATTGCTCGGGCGCATTTCATTCTCAGGTTTCTGTTTTCCGTTAGCCATCTCTGTTGAGGAGCTTTTGCTTCACCTTCAGGAGGATACAGATATCTTGACACGAAACAGCCTTCACATAAAGAACGGTTATTTCCTAGCATTGCTCGAAATCAAGGCACAGGACTTCGCAACCGACAAAGCGAAACAAGTTTTGAATGGATAGCTTCAAGGCGTTTGTCGGAGTCCCTGAGTTCTCACGATCAAGTTTTTATGACTCCAGTTTATTTGTGTCGGCGTTGCTACTCTCTGCGTTGGTGGGGGTTGTAGCTATTGCCTATGTTATTTTACAATGGAAAAGAAATATTTCTCTTCGTTGGATGTCAATGAAAGCTGCAGCTAGAGCAACGCGAAAGTCAAAAACAAAGTTGAGAACCCCGGAGGCTCACCATTCGTGGAACCAAGAGTTTGGTTATCGCGGACAACCTTCCACCTGTTGTGTGTGTTTGAAGTCATTTCTGCCACCGCAGTCCCTTGGTCCCGTGGCAATTTCGAATTCTTCAATTCAATGCTGTATTGTTTGTGGCATGGCGGCACATCTGTCCTG
Organism: Pinus tabuliformis; assembly: GCA_031772625.1. Classification (NCBI taxonomy): domain Eukaryota; kingdom Viridiplantae; phylum Streptophyta; class Pinopsida; order Pinales; family Pinaceae; genus Pinus; species Pinus tabuliformis. The sequence goes on along the minus strand of CM062814.1, from coordinate 613,372,813 downwards.
TTCTAAGATTGCATCCAGAGATTGTAAATGTGTTGCGCAGGCTGATTCTCAGCAGCTGCTGCATCACTGGACTGAAGTATGGAATGAAATAGAGGACATTCCTGAAACATCTTTTTACTGTACTTTTTGTAAAGAGCCATGCTGTGCTTCGTATCTGGCGGTTTCTCCTATCTGGCGCTGTCTGTGGTGTCAACGTCTGGTTCATATTGAATGTCATACAAAAATGTTAGAAAAATTGGACGTTGTTTGTGATTTGGGTTTTTACAAAAGGCTTGTTATATCACCACTGTGTGTTAAAGATTTAGGTAATAAGACTATTACTGGTGGGCTTTTGTGTTCTATTACCCAGGGAGCAAATGAATTGGCATCCTCTGTTCAGGGCCGTATCAGAAAAAGGCGGCGGAAGAGTAAACGAGGGAATGATTCTTCACTTCAGAATGCTATGAGCAATGGCATATTGGACATTTGTGGAGACAGTACCAAAGATTCACAGCAAGAACTTAATGGAATTACAGGAGGAGACAAAAGGACCAATGATTGTGGAAATGGAAGAGATTCATATCAGGACGATGAAAATAGCAGAGGAGCAGGAGTCAAAGAGGGCCAGACAAAGTGTGCATCAGTAAAGCCCAGCAGTGGTTTGCAGGAGATGAAACAGCAATATGAATTAGTCAATTTACCTCCTGATTGTAGGCCTCTTTTGGTTTTCGTCAACAAAAAGAGCGGTGCTCAACATGGCCTTTCTCTTACAAGGCGCTTAAATATTCTTCTAAACCCTATCCAGGTGTTTGAGCTGAGCTCTAAACAGGGGCCTGAGATGGGTTTGGCCTTGTTTGACCAAGTGCTACACTTCAGAGTTCTTGTTTGTGATGGTGATGGTACAGTCGGTTGGGTGCTTGATGCTATTGAGAAGCACAATTATGAATTCCCCCCACCTGTTGCCATACTCCCTATTGGGACAGGAAATGATTTAGCTAGAGTTTTGTCATGGGGAGGAGGCCTTGGTGCAGTAGAGAGACAAGGGGGGTTAAGTATGGTTCTGCACCATATCGATCATGCAGCAGTTACGATGCTTGATCGCTGGCGAGTCACAATAAGTGGGAAAATATCACAGCAGATTCAGAATGGTGATGGCGATCAATCATTAAAATCCACGAAAGAATATCAGAACAGTGACCAAACGGTGAAATTCTTGAACAATTATCTTGGAATTGGATGTGATGCAAAGGTTGCATTAGACATTCATATCCTAAGAGAAGAAAACCCTGAGAAGTTTTATAACCAGTTTCTGAATAAGCTTTTGTATGCAAGAGAAGGTGCCAAGGACATTATGGATAGAACATGTGCTGATTTGCCTTGGCATATTCGACTAGAAGTGGATGGTGTGGACATTGAAGTTCCTGAGGATGCAGAAGGTGTCCTTGTAACGAACATTGGCAGGTACATGGGAAAAGCTTACAGCACATCAAGGACGTGGCAGTCTGCTCCATTTTGGGTAATTAAAGGATAAAGAACATGGCTAATTACTTCCGAATATCTTTGAGGAAAACAAAGGCATAAAAACAGGGACAGTTTCCTGTTTCTCAGCAGAGGTAAAGGGATACGACATTAAGGACCAGTAAGAAGCTTCAAGCATCCATCACAGCTAAACTAAAAAAGACCAATTGTCAGAGAATGAGCCTGTTTTCTCCTTTTTCTCGTAGGAGCACCATCTTGATTGTAATAAATGCTATGTTCAGCATGATGACGAATTAGAATCCTAATTGTTTTAGGATTCTAGAGCTGTCAATTAGTAGTCAGTTGTATTTATTAGTTAGTTAAAAGGGTTAATAGGTATCATTAGAAGTAGTTTTCGAATTCCCCTCATGCTTGAGGAGGAATATTGATCAGTTAGAATAAGAACTCTATATATAGTTGAAACAGCAATGTAATCAGGGTTGGAAAATTTTATGATACAGCTTGTATTTGGCTTATGTAAAGACTCATTTTCAGTAATATAACTTTGACTTTACTTCTCAGGATTCATGAAGGATTTCTTATGTTCAGAATAGGTGATCTTGTCCTTTCCATAATTTTTACAGTGGTATAGATGTATAATCACTCAGAATTCACTGAATGTGCTCTGATTTCCTGTATGCATTTATAAATTGTGGTCCCATATGAGATATGTTCTGAATGTCTAAATGCTAAGTGCCCTGACTTCTATGTAAGGTTGAGTTCACTATTATATTGAGGTGCTGATGACTCCATAAGCCCAATGGATAGTTGTTTAATGTGTTTCCAGCATTCATATTTGTCATATTTGTTCTATAAGAGTTAGCCATCTAAATCTTTATCAAAATAATTAACCTTTTGAGAGAGCCCTCTCAGGTTGAGGAGGCTAAGCCTCAACCAAAAGTTGGTTTGAAATAGTTACTTAGAGTCAACCTGACCAGCAGCCTATCAGGGTCTGATTTTGAGATAACAATGATAATGCTCAAGGTACTGCAGTACATTTCGCAAGGTGTGAATAAATGATTTGATATCGAAAAATATATGAAATCTTTCGGTCAAAGGCTAGTGATGTCAACCTATCACCGGAAGCGAGAAACCTGCCATTGATGTATGCAAGCATCAAGGTACTGAAGGGGTGTTTCTAAGTCAACTTCTTCGATGATGTGTTGATGCCAACAAGAAGCAACTCGTCGTAGGAGGGCCTTGATGTATCCCACATCAACGACACGAAACGAGGTAAATGATTTTGGAGATGAAACATCGACTGACAACACAAGGTTCAGGAATGGCAGTCATGAAAATGAAGGTTTACTGTATTGTAAAGGATGAAGTTTTGAACTGAATGACTTCTCTTGAACATATCAACAACATTGAAGTGAATTGGTAGCATTGACCCAATACAAAGTGATGGATGGTATGATAGACCAACAGTGTGATAACCATCAAGCTAAATGACCCAACCAACATAGTCATGGTGATGAGGTGAAAGTGTCATGTTCAAGAGCGACCTGCTTCCATAAAGTTTTCTCAACTTTTTCCCATTTTCCCCATTCATTTCTGACTAGTACCTCTTTATTTTTATCCAGCTTTACGAGGATAACACATGTTTGTTGTATAATTCCACTCTTCGAGTGAATCCATCGCTATTTGATGTTTTGATGAGTCTAGCGAAGGTGAAACTTAATCTTGTCTAGATGGACAAATTTGTCGCTATTTAATGTTTTTAATGAGTTTAATGACAAAGATAACTTGGTCCTTTTCACATTTAGAGAGTCTAAAAAGGGACTAAAAGGAAACTCCACAAGTTCTTTTTTGTACATTTGTCTCTCAAACCAGAAAAAGCATAAAACAATACAAGAGAGAACCTATTGATCATGTTTGACCAATGAGTACCTTTTTCGTAGTTAATCTATCTCAGCCTGAATAAGGGGTAAAACTATACTGAGTACAAATCAATTCTAATCCATTAACAAGCTAGAAGAGACAAGCGCTCGACAATATTTTCATGTTTAGAGAGTCTGAAAAGAGCTTAAAGAGGACTCCGCTTTGAGGAATGAGTGGTGTCTAGGGTAGCAACTAGTTTCAGTGATGTTGGAACTTCTCAAAACATGTTGATTTATGTGAAGAGACTGGCTAATAAGACCACTCATTGCAATTGTTCCTCAAAAAGGGTAAGACAACCAAGTGAAAGCATATGATGGACCAAAGAGATGGTGGAGATGGAATGAAACAACCAAGGCTCATCTGATGCAAGAGGCTGATAGAATGGAAATCACAAGGGTTAAACTGGAAATGGGTTCATTTTTAGACAAGCTTGAACCATAGGAAACTGTGCTTGGATTCAGTTTCATGTTTACACAAGCTTGAAATGAAAAAAAACTATGCTTGGATTCAGTTTCATTTTTACACAAGCTTGAAATGAAAAACTATGCTTGGAATTGGTTTACATGCCCCCAGCATGAAGAAAGGGAGAGTCTCATGTAACTAGATGGAAGTCACTGCGGTGAAGCAGGACGGTTATCCAACATCTCTTTGGCTTCATCTAGATAGACAAAGATGAATGGGGTGATTCCCTTCACATAACCTACAGGGAAACTAAACTTTACCATTAGGTGCATGCCCTCCAAGCTTCATTACATTCACCTACGTAGATTACTCATGGCTATTAGGTGGATGGAATGAAGGTTCTTTTATGAGATCAAGTGAAAGACTCAACTGGGATTTTACGAGATCTAATCAGAGACTCGACTTGGAACTTGGGACCTTGTTTCATTTTTAAATGAGCAGGAAACTTTGCTCAAATTCCTTGTTTCATTTTTTAATGAGCTTAACACAAGACAAGGAACTATGCTCGTGCGACATGTTTCATTTTTTAACGAGGTTGACACAGGACAACGAACTATCCTCGGCGACCCTTATTTCATTTTTTAATGAGGTTGGCACAAGACAACAAACTATCCTCGGTCCTATTCGATCACAACTCATAAGTGGTCATGAAGGAGAGATTTGATTCCAATGCCCCTAGTACATGATGTACAATATCACTGAATTGATCGTCAGTTGATGTAGGTATGGAACAGGTTGCCACATAATTAACCCATGGTGGGGAAGATACCATTGGTACAAATGGACCATTTAGGGAAGATGGTTGACTAGGAGCCATATTTGGACAGGAAAATGAAAGCTGGTCAACGGTGACAATTCTGCCTTCATGAGGGAAACAAATCACTCGAATAGGTAACTGAGGGAGGATCCCTAATGGTTTACTACTTCCTTTGTTAAAAGCCAACATATTCTGGGTAACAGGCACAAGCGGCGATGAACCGAGTGCTTGCCAAGTAGTTGAGGAAAGGATACTCACTGATGCACCTTCATCTATAATAGTGCCTGATACAATCATATTACAAACTTGTACTATGATTTGGAAAGACACATAAGAATGAAGTCAAAATCCAGCTAGTCGATTCCAATCAAAGGAAGTGACTAGACTACTTGGAGGGGGTATCGTAGAAATGGGAGGATTAACCCCTTGAGTTAAGAGAGTTGGAGGATTTTCCTCCTATCCTGATGGAACATGAAGACTGCCCCCAAGCTCATTAGAATTTGAAGAAACAAAAAGAACCTGAGTGGTATCATGTTCACTCTCTTCAGGAAAGGTATGATTTATTGAAGGTGAAATTGTGTTAGCTGTTACCTCGACCTGTTGATTTGGGTCAGGTATAGACTCATGAGATTCACTTCAGAGAGAGTGGATTTGACCAACAGTGGATTTTGGTTAGTCGATTCATCAACTAGTGAAGGATTTAGGGAGAGTTTCTTGTAACCAGATGGAAGTCACTGCAGTGAAGTAGGATGGTTATCCAAAATTTTTTTGGCTTCATCTAGATAGGGACAAAGGTGAATGGGATGATTCCCTTCACATAACCTACATGGAAACTTGACTCTACCCTTCTTTCCATGAACTTTACTACCACTAGTTGATGGTGTGTCACCAACATGATCTCCAGAAGTTGATGATGCAGGATGGTGTGAACAAGAAGACCATTCTTCTAAGATAAGAGGAATATCAGGACAATTCCGAAGAAGATGGTCTCCCAAACAAAGTTTGCATGGATATCGAACTTTGTGAGGCTTGACGGATGATTTCTCATCAGTTGTTGCATTTAAAGAAATGGTTGCTTTGTTGCCCCTCTGCTAAATTTTCTTCTTCTTCTTCTTCTTCCATTTCTTCTTCTTCTTAGCCACCTGGTTACTAGTACCAATACTTTCACCAGGCAAAGAGGAAGAAGGGGAGGAAGAAATAACCAAGGAAGAAGGCAAAGGGTCAACTTTAGGATCAATTGGAGGTTGATTTTGTCCAGTTGGAGGAGTACTTGTTTTTGGAGAAATCATGACATTTTGAACCAAGGAGGTTGAAAACAACCATGCTGGCAAGCCAATGGTAAATCCTGGAAGGGACAATGTAGCCATATATGGAGCACCAATATTTCCAAATGGAGGAGAAGGACTAGGATTCCCATCAAAAGGAATTCCTTGATTGGTGGACTCCGGATTTTTCGCCATATGTTTCAACCTAAGATCAACTAAGGAGCGAGCGTGGAGGATGTTATCCATGGTCAATTAATTTTTACGACACTAGAACACAACTTTGTTTTTCCAGTTTTAAAGAGTCCAGAAAAAGAAAAAGATGACTCTAGTCGCCTTCAATGTTTAATGAGCCTGAAAGGACAAGTGCTCAGATGATCCTTCTACTTTTAAAGAGTTGAAAAAGAACAAAAGTGACTTCTCTGGAGATTCTAGACAAGAGGGTTTACCAGACAAATCGCAAAACTGCAATATACACCTTGGTGATAAATGAAAGAGAAATTACCAAGGACTTTACATATGGCAGTCAATCTTCCTGAATGCTATGTTCGGTGCATTGCGATCAGTAAGGCGGCAGACTCAACTTCCTAGGGATAAAGGATTTCAACCTATTGGGGTCTCCCACTATATACGTGATGGTACAGGGAGCACAAGTCCGTACTAGCACTTATCAAATCAAAGAGGAGGAATCACCCAACCTTCAGTGAAGATGACAGCCACTAGGTTTAAAGACGCCAGAACACATCTCTAGCCTAGACCTCTAGATGTTTTTTGTTAAGTTCCAAAGCATTGTTAGATTAATTGATGTTTATTTTAAGTTGATCTTGCTTAAAATTTGCCTTTGAAGGTTCACCGTGAAATGTGTTCTGAAATTCCTAAGAATGCAACTAGAATGAGAAGCACTCTTTTCGTTTAATTTCAACAATGAAAATCCTAAACTATGAGGGATAGAGCATAGAATTACTTTTTGAACAAATAGCAGAGAGCACAAACTAATGCAATTCCCTAAACCATTCCTTTTAGCACACAAACTCAAGCTCTAAAATGAAAATTGCATGTATTTCTTTTCATTTTTTCTTAATGTGAATGATGCAATAAAGAAAACTAGTGCACAAACGATTCAGAGTTCTTTTCACACAAAAATAATGATTGCGACAATTTCTTTCAAAGAGAAAGGAAGACCCTGACTTGTATGACACTTTCAATTTTGAAGAAATGAAGCTTTTCGACACTTTGAATGAAAATCAAATCAAATGCACAAAATAGATCAATAGATTAGCTATGAAGGAGGACTTTATGACAATTCACTTTTCGAAGAAAATGAGGACTTTATGAAACTTTTTTATCGACACGACAATCGATCAAAACTACTTTTCGACAATAGATTACGAAAGATAAAACAAATACACAAAAAACATTCAATAATCCAGTTTATGTGAGGCCAAACTAAGGAGATGAGAGGCTGATTTCAAAGATGAGACATCATTCATATTCAAAAAGCATTTCAAAAATAATGAAAATTGACAAAAACTTCAACTCCTAGATGGGAAACTGATCCTCAAGAGATCAGCACAGGCTGTAATGATAGACAGTGCACTGAATCACTCTATACCAATGCGGGAAATGCAATGCATCACAAGTCTCAGTTAAGGATAGTGCAATGATTACAGTGAGAAATTTTGAAGGTGTTTTTGGCTCAAATTTGATTCAATTTTTAGTGGATTAGACTTGAATTTAATAAATGACAGAAAGTACAGTGTATTGGAATGTTCTAAGAGGCTACTAAAATACCAAAAATGGAACAAGTTCCCTAGTGGAGTCACCATTTTGTTTTGGGAAAATTTAGTGTTTCGTCAAATGCCTAACCCTCTAAACCTAGTAGCTAGTCTAGAAACAATAGACAAAGTAATTTGTCGCTTTTCCTATAGTTAACAGATAAGAGAAAGAAGAACAAAGGTACTAACCTATAACTTTCGCTTGATCCCTCTCTCCTTCGACCAATTTTTCCACTCCTTTCTGTACTTAATTCGCTTGGAAAGTACCTGCACACAAGCCGAGACAAAAACCCGTCAAAGCATACAATAATGACGATCTGTTAACTAAACATATCATAGAATCAAGAATACGATATACATCATATAAACACACGAATGGAAAAATATTAGAATTCTTTATTAATAGAAGGAAAGATTACAACCCATGTAGATGCATGCTCGTTTCAGTGTCATCCTTCCAACTTCAAACCCTTCTCTCCTCATGAAGCAACATTTCGACATCATTACAATACTCTTACTAATCTCATTCAAACAACATTTCCTTAACTCAAGGAATTCCAACCTAGACCAGCCTTTGAATGCTTGGTCAATCTATAACTGAATGGAGGAGGTTAAGCCATAAATGGCCTTCATGAATGCTTTGCCAAAATTGGAAATTGGTTCCATGGAGGAAGGGATAATGGATTAAGGTTCATTCATGCTCTTCCTCATCCAAAAGCGAGCTCAATCCATCTGGAAACTTCCAAAAGCATCCATTGGATGAGGAATCCAATGGATTCATTTCAAAAATTCAATGAATCTCGCTCAACCAAGTGAAACAAAGGCCAACTACATTGCAGTGCACCCAGACAGTGCAATTCCTACATTGCAATGTAGCTTGACAAAGGGCCACCTGTGCTGATCTCCTTAGGGGATTTTTTTGGATGAATGGTGACATGGAAACTCTTGGGAGGAAAGCATGATGTAGGTTAACTTCATTAGGGAATGAAAACAACTAAATTAGGGATTGATGGACCCTAATAATATAGATCTAGAAATTGGGGTTGATGTGCCCAAATTGTCCTGTAACACGGTGGTCATTGTTGTTGTTGTGATGTCATGCAGAAGTTAATGGCGTTAATGTCGAAATGTGTTCGTCATGAATGCATGATGGTTGTATATGCAATTTTTATGCATGTCAACGTCCATATGTTTTTATGTATGCATTTTGTCTATTTGATGTTGTATTTTGTGTCATCATGATGTTGGTATGCTATGATGTTGATATGTTGGTTGAGATAGAGCAGGAGATGAAAATAATCAAAGTGAGGTTGCAGCACTAGACCTTGGCATAAGAGCATATTTTTGTACATGTTTGTATGTTGGGTATGCAGGGATGTTGGTTAATGTCTGTTATACACATTAGGCTTATGTACATGTATGTCATTCTATTGTTGTTATGGTTGCATACATGATAGATGCTAGTTGATTAGTGTAGTCATGTGCACATGTGTCAGATAGTTATGAATGATAGTAACATGTTGTTGTATGTGTTGTAGTCATATGCCTAATGATTAGGTTCATTACAGCTGAGGTCTTGATGATATTATGTTTTGTGCCAATTTGGATTGACCTATGCAGATAATTATGGTTATGACATTCACGTATGAGTTAATATATTGTGATATTATGTCATATTAATCTAGATTGAATGTGCAGATGTGATTGTTATGCGTGAATGTCGATTGTTTATGCGTTTATGATGTGAACATGTTAGCTACTTGCTATTATGGAAATCATGACCTTATTTATGTTTGTGTTGATGCATTACAAAGTTATATCATACTAATCTAGATTGATTGTGAAGAAAAAATAGCCTCCCCTAAGATACATTAAGGTATGAGTTTTCTTATGTCGTATATTTGGTGTTTAAATGTTTGATTATGTATTTTACTTGGTGATTAAGTGTTTGGTTTCTATTATGTCGTCTATCTGTTACTTGAATGTTTGATTAATTGCCTGATATGAATATGTGTCTATAAGATTGCATGAATGAATGATTTTGTTTCAAGATGGTTGTACTAACACATTATGTGTTGAGACAACTGATATGTACTTAAGTGTAAGTGAGTGGTAGTTTTAATATTATGATTAATGAATATAGTTGATTATGACATGGTTGTTAGTCTTGGAAAATTTTGATTTCAATTAATAGATATGATGTTTTTATCCTTGGAACATGTGGCTGACATGTGTAAACAGTTGCAGGGCAACATGATTGGTATTAACATGATAAAGTAATAGTTGAATTGTTTGTATAACTAATAGTTGAGTGATGTGACAATACATAGTAAGACTCGATTGCAACAAGGTTAAAAGGTAAAGTGAAGGAACCGGTTGAGAATTCCTTTGGGCTATGTTGGCAACCTCAATTCCAAGCGAATGATCCTTTTGCTTACAGGAAATCTTATTAACCATAATTTGTAAATCATGTGGATATGTGCTTTATTCATGGACATGTATTTGACAAGTATAATAGTTGGTGTCTAGTTATCACTAGGGAATTGGAGTCCCTTGAGAGATGACACATGTGTTTAGTTACAAGGCGATGTGCTTGGCACAGGAAGGTAAAATAACTAGTATATTGTATATTTATTTATGAGCTGACAGCTATGTGTTTATGGCAGTATGATGTCGGGAATTTAATGGCAAAGAGACTGCCATGAAATCTTGAAGAAGGTTCATGTTGAACTTTCCTTTGGAAGCAATGGGAACCCATGGGGATTGAGTCATGGTGTTTGTTTCTAGTCTTGTGCTTTTGGTATTTTGTGATTTTATGCGCTCGATTTGCGGTCTTGATTATTTCTAGTGCTTGATCATGCCACTTTGTTTGTGATGTCATATTTCTATTGGTTTTCATGGTTTTCTTCTTGTTGGCTTTCTTTCTATTTCCTTTTGTGTTTTGAGGGTGTTTGGAATTGGTTGGGAAAGAGGAAAGTTGAGGGAGCTTGGGAGAGCTGTTTGGTATCCTACAGGTAATGTAAGACTCAGATGAAGCTCAATACATATATAAGGGCAGTTGAAGGCAAGAGTATGTTAGTCGGTTGGATTGGTTGGGTCCATTAGGATAAATGGATGATGGTAGGACAATCATGAGAATGGTAATAAAAATGTGAAGTAAATGGATTTGAGGCATCAGAGGCCTTGGCTATGTTGGGGACTGTCATTCTCAATGTTGTGCATGCGTTGCATGGATAAAGGGAGTTCTCTTAACCTTGATCTCATGATGTCTGACAATTATGTTGTGATCATGATTATGTTGATGTCTCTATATGTATATATGCATGTATGTCATTGTCGGACAAGGTCATCATAGATCATCATTGTTTTATGCTAATATTTATATGTATGTGTATATATATTTATCTATGTCACTTTCTGACAAGGTTTTCAGGGATCATTCTTGTGGAGAAATGATTGCTTATGTAGGTGAATGGCATGAAGAGGTTCCTGGCCATGAGGAATCAAGTGGGCAGAGTAGTCTTGACAAATATACAAGGTCAATATCATGTAGTTACGAATTTATATTATGTGATTATACTATGTTTATGTTATGGACAAGCTATGGTGAGGGATACATCAGTGGAATGAAAGTAGTGTGATTTGTGACATGCTGGTACAAGCACGAATAGTGGAAAGACAATAGAAGAAGGCTCGTTTGGTAAGGAAAATGTGGTCTTAGGATGTGCAGTACTGGTGTTGTGTACATGTAGCATATGTAGTAGTGTGTATATATGATGTTGTATCCCTGTTGTATATATGGTGTTGTGTGTATATTGCATATGCAATGTTGGGTATAGATGGTGCTATGTACATGTTGGATATGCAGTGTTGTGTACATATCGCACTATGCGTATGTTGGATATGTGGTGTTGTGTGCATATGGTGTTGTGCACATGTTGGATATGTGGTGTTGTGTGCATATGATGTTGTGCACATGTTGGATATGTGGTGTTGTGTACATATGGTTCTATGCACATGTTGTATATGCAATTCTATATACATATAGTGTTGTATTCGTGTTGTACATGTGGTGATATGTACATATGTTTTGTGCATGATTGTACAAGTGGTGTTGTGTACATGTTGTACACGTTGTGTTGTGTGCAGGTGGTGTTGTGTACATGTCGTGCATGTAGTGTTGTGTACATGTGATGTCATTTACATCTTGTGCATGTGATATTGGGTACACATTATAAAAGTGGTATGATGTACATGTGGCATTGTATACACATTGTGAGGGGGGTGCTATGTACATGTGATTTTGTGTACATGTTGTACATGTGGTATTGTGTGGATGTTGTACATGTTGTTTTGTGTATGAATGGTACTGTGTATGTGCATTGCGTAGTTGTGGTATCATGAAATGTGTATTTGTGGTATTGTACTATATGCGTATGTATGTATTATGTTGTACACCGGGTGTAGGTGTATGTATTAATTTTCATTGTACACTGGATGTAGGTGTGTGTATTGTGTTTTTTTGTACGTTGGGTGTTGGTGTATGTGTTTTTTCATACACTGGATGCAGGTGTATGTATTATGTTGTACGACGGGTGTAGTTATATGAGTTTGTATGTCAAGTGTATGTGCATGTATTTTATGGTGTTGTATGTCATGTGTGGTTGCATGCATGTGGTGTACACTATGTGAATGTGTATGTGGTTGAAGAGGAGGAGCTTAGTGTTTTTCGGGTGTGGCAACCGATCTGGTGTGTGTACGAAAAGCACAAAGGACAAAGGTAGAAGTAAGAATCCATCAAATGATAAGTATTAGTATTTCATTTCAATTTTATTATGTATGTGATCTATGATTATGACTTATGATTATTACATGTGATCTATGAATCTGGTTTATGATGGTTATATGTGATTTATGATTTTGATTATGATGGTTGTGTTTTGAGCTAAGAGGGTGTGATATGTTTATACATGATGATTTGATCAAAATCTAGTTTGACTTGTTGTGACAGGAAGAAAATAGATTTGCAGGTGTACCTTATTAACGGACCACCAATGAGGTATGATTTGGATTTATTTCAATTCATTTTGAGTCTAATGGAATTTATGTGCTTGGTACAGGAAAGCATGAAAATTCTTGGTTGGGTGGTGGAACTGGCTACAAGAATTAGTGGTGTCAATGAAAGGAATTGAGAAATGTAACAGTATGTTGGTAAAGCACTTTAGGAGCACGGCCATTGTGGGACACTGGTATCCAATAGTGTCCATTGATTTCCATGAGCATGCTATGATTGGTATGATGGTTTTGAGGTAGGGATATGCCTTGGTGTTTAGACATTCTGATGTAAGGAAACCTTGCCAAGGGAGGGGTCACTCGAGGGACTTTGTAGCAGAGAAGGGGATGCCCACGAAACTTGGAAGGTGTGTGTATGTATGAAAGGGGGTGACCAGATTGCATGAGGGACTGTGTAGCAGGGAAGGGAAGGTTGGGGATGGATTTGTTTTGGTCATTATCATTTCCAGATGGAATCAGATGCACATTGGGAGTGTACCTTGGAACAATGATTCGGTAATTGTTCACTGAGATTACAAGTGGCACAGGATTGTAGTGCTGGACATTGGATGCAACTTTCACTATGGCAGTGGATTCTGGACTTCTTGGGAAGGAAGTGAATCATGGTACCACCTTGAGGGTGCAGGTGTGAGCCTCTGGATTCCCTTGTTGTTGATATGAGCATTGTATCCTTTTATTTGCTGGTTGAGAAAATGTGCATGTGTATGTGTATATTATTGTAAATATTGTATCAAGTTGGATTTATAAAGATCCATAGATAGTATGATTATTCGTTGGTTAAAGAAAATATGTACACGTGTATATGTGGTTGTTATTGTAAATATCGTAATGAGCTGTGTTATAAAGCTCTAATAAACAGTATGCTTGTTATGGTCATTGTAAATACTACAACGAGTTGTGTTATAAAACTCCATACGCAATACGTTTTTTTGAACGGTCTCACCGGTTATAGGTGTCATTGAACACCGAGGATAGTGTTCCCCCAAGGGGAGGGTTTTATAGCATCCCTAGTAAAAAAATTCATCTAAAAAAAATATAGGACTAGGGTCATGGGACACGTATTTCAAGATGAATGGTGGGAAAAACATACTAGCGGGTGTTCATTTCGGTTACTATGGTTAAAAGAAATTGAAAAAGGAAATGACAAAGGCTTTGGAAAGGAAAAATGATAATTTTGGCAATTTATTTATGAAAATAATGAAAATTATGAGAAAATGAAGATGAAAGCTCATAGGTTACATGTGAGGAGTAAAATGAAGGAAAACTAATGGAAAATGAAGAAATTAGAGACCTCATTGATAAAAAGGCTTTTGAGGAGCAGTTGACAAGCTTTTGTCAATGGAACCTTTGGTCAATTCAGTTTTGGAGCTCTCATTTTCTACTCTCACATACTCTTGGACACTTAGATTTTTCTTGGAGAACTCTTGGAGGAGTGTGGCATACTTGGGTTTTGGAGCAAGAAGGCAAAGGAAAAGTAGGAAATCACAAGAGGACATCGAGATCAGCAGCTACAACAAGTTTTTCTTGCAAGTACCGAGTTGCATGTATGATTTCCTTGCTAGTTTTAGCATGCATGATATATGCACATGGTTTATTGGTTATGATATATCATTGACATGGAGGATTGCCTGGATTGATAGTGGTTTTTCATAGACTTGCCATTTTATATATAGCCATGGTGTTGTGGGTTTTCTTTTATATTTTTTGGTTGGCTCTCATGTTCCTTTGGATGTGGGTTGACTTATTAGTTCCTGGAGCCTTGGTTGGACAAATGCTCTAGAATCCCTGTAACAACTTGCGTTGAGTTACTAGTCTTAGAGCCTTGGTTGAAAAAACGCCTTGGATCCCTTTAGGAGTTGAGTTATTAGTCTTGAAGCATTGGTTGGACAAACACTTTGGAGCCCTAAAGCAGTTGTGGGTTGAGTTACTAGTCCTAGAATCCTTGGTTGGAACAAATGCTCTCGAGCCCTAGACAGCTAGGGTAGAGACCAGTATGGTGATGGTTAGTGATGTCTAACCGTGAGGTGAAAATCATTGGTTGAGAGGGGAGGTGGTTTGGCATCTAGAAGCCCTGGTTTGGTTTTATTTGGATTGTTCCATGAGATCCCACATTCATGCTTGGAATATGGCACGTGGGTGATTGGATGAAAGAGAGATTTAGTTCATCCTAGTCTATGGTCGGGTGGTTCATGGAAGTCCCAGACCTGGTTGCATTTTTCATATGTTCATAATAGCTCCTTCTCCTTGATATTTTATGTGTAAATGTATTAGTTTATATGCAGTTTTTATGGTTGTCATATCCTTGTTATTTCTGTTCGTTATATGCTGGTTATGAGTATATTTTATGACAGAGATGAGGTATGGATCTCATCATGTTTTGATTAGTAAATGAAAGAAAAATGAATATGTGACCTAACATATGATAATGCAGCTAATATGATAAGGCATCAATGCTTCTTTAAGATTCTCAGATAAGTATGAGACCTCTATGCTCAGATCTATTGATATGACCTGTAGATTGCATATTTGTGACATGATTGATGAAATGTCTGTCATGAATAGTATGGTTCATATCAAGTATTGGCATTAGTATCATTGTTATTTTTAATTTCTATAAGTTTCATGAAGTTCTGGGCAGTGGCTTGAGTCGTGGCCCTGAAAAATTTGCACATAATCTAGGGTCACAGGCTCAAAACTAGTTGAAAACGTCCCCAGTCGCTAGCATGCCCTTACTGTGGGATAGACTAGAGGGTCCCAGTTGCATGCATTCACATGTCATGGGAGTGATTGAGGCTCTAGGTCAGTAAATGGTAAGTTGTTGGATGATGACCTGGAAGGGTTGGTTGGCTCCTGAAAGTTTTGTAGCATGTGTAGAAGGTCATATTGGTTGTGTTTTATCAAATCGTCTTCCTTAAATATACATGGGGAGTTGAATAGGATCATATTAGCCTTTCGTCACATGTTTACCCCAACAAACTGGTTAACTTGGGCACATGTGGGAGGATGGTGTTACACTTCAAATTATGAAGAATAAAGGTATTATTACCTTTGACTTCTGCAATACTGACAGGTCCTAACCACAGATTGTCAAATTTTCTATGTTATCTTTTTTCTTCTCTTCTTTCATCCCATCTTAGGATAAAGTCTCCCTGTCTGAAATTATTTTCTCTAGATTTTCTATTAAACAAACTCTTCATATTGCCTTGATATTGTAGGAGTTTGTGTTGTACTTATTCTCTATCATGATTTAGCTAGATAATTTTGTTTATCCTTTTTGAGAAATCATTAGTATCTACATATAAATTCTTGCAAAAGCTTCATGATTGGAAATTCTAATTGAGTAGGAAACATATCTTGTGTTCCATAAACCAGTTGAAAAGGATATTTACCAGTAGACCTCTTAGGTGAAACTCTGTTAGCCCATACTGAATATTTCAAATGACTATCCCTGTTTCTTTTATGATCTGCTAACACCTTCCTTGATGACTTTAATCACGCTTTTGTTTGATGATTCTAATAGCCCATTCATTCTCTTATGGATAATAAGGTGTAGAGTGATGTAATGAAATTTGATATTATTGACAAAACTCAATCATTTAATTAAATTAAAAGCTTGAGCATTATCTGTAACTATTTTCCTTAGACAACCAAATCTAGATATAATTTTTTCCTTAATAAATTCCATGACCAAAGAACCAGTGGAATTTCTCACAGGAATAGACTCTACCCATTTTGTGAGGTAATCAGTTGTTGTAAGTATCCACTTGTTTTTATTACTTGAAGAATGAACTATTTCACTAATAAAGTCTAGTCCCTAGTGTAAGAAGGGAGATTCAACTAAAACTAGAATTAGAGGGAGGGAATTTAATCTTTGTTTTCCTACAAAAATATGACAAGGAATACAACTTTGAATCTTTGAACCAACTTGTGCAACAACTTTCACCAATAGAATCTTGCTCTGAGTATTTTGTGTGTTGTTTCTTTCCAAGCATAGTGGCCTCCACACACTCCTTCATGAAATTGTTCAATCATCCCTTCTACTTTAGTTTTAGTTAAATACAATAAAATAATGTTAATGGGTCCTTCCCATATAAATTTCCATTTACTATATAGTATTTCATTGCTCTGAGATTAAGAGATATGCATTGATTCCTTGTGAATTCAAGAGGATATTCAAAATCTCGTAGCAAATGTACAATGTTTTTATATCAATCTAGTAGTTAAAAAATTTCATCAATATGAAAAGGAAGTGGTATAGGTACTAAGTTGGAAGAAGGCTCTTGTGTATTCTTCTTGTCTATAGAAGGAGAAGGTTCTTGTGGATTCTTCTCCTTTGAAGGATCTGAAACCTTCATGATTGAATTGATACCCAAAATTTTACATTTTGATTCTGCTAATGGCTTAGCTATACCTTGTCCGTTAACCATATTTGTTAGTTTGAAATCCAAATTAAACTCTGGGAACTTAGGAATCCATCTCCCCCTTTTCCTATATCTATCAGTCTGAGTCAAAATTATTTTCACTGCATTGTTAGGTACAAAAGCAATTATAGGAGAATGCAACACATATTCAATGCTTGAACTAAAGAATAAGCCTATTTTTCAATTATTTCATACTTCAATTATGCATCCCTCATTGCTTTACTAAATAAGACAATGGGTTTCTCATGTTGGTCTTCATTTTTCTGCAATAAAACTACTACTATTGTGGTGTCTGAAACATAAGAGAAAATACTAAAGAGTTTTGAAAAATTGGGATTGGAAAGCATTGGTGCTTCAGAAATTGATTTCTTAATTCGAGAAAAATAAAATGTAGCTTGTGCATGTATCATTTTTCTTAATCATATTAGTAATATCTTTAACAATCTCAACATAATTCGGTATGAACCTTCTTAAAAAATGTAGTTTCCCTAAAAATGATTGAATTTCCTTCTTTGTTCAAGGTAGGTTGATTAACTAAATTTCTAAGACTCTTTTAGGATGAATTCTAGCTCCTTCCTTTGAAATAATATGTCCTAACAACTTCCCTTCTATCATGGCAAATACTAATTTTTTGGGATTAAGAGAAATCTGAAATTTCCTCTGAAAAATTTTCTTCAAACATTTGATGTGTTTTGCATTACATTATGAAAATACAATTAAATAATCAAGGTAAATTACTATTAATTTATTTAACTTTCCAACAAATGCCAAATACATGGCTCTTTTAAATGTTGCAGCAACATTGATTAGACCAAAAAACATTTTTGCATACGTGAAGGTACCCTATGGTGTTATGAAAGTTGTCTTTTCTCTATCTTCTTGACTGACTAGAATTTGATTGTATCCAGAGAAACCATCTAACATTGAAATCTTGTCATAACCTATTACTCCTTGAAGCAACTCATCCATCTTTGGTAGTGGATAATTATCTTTCAATGACAATTTGTTCAGGTTTCTAAAGTTAACACACAATCTTATTTCTCCATTCTTTTTCCTAAAAGGAACTAGGTTAGTTGTGCATTCAAAATATCTTAAAGGAACAATGGTTTTTTCATCTAGTAACTTTTTTACTTCTTTCTCAATAATTGGCAACTAGATGGGATTAATTCTTCTTATTTTTTACCGAAATGGCTTACCTCTTGTTTTCAAAGGTATTTTGTGCTCAATAATAGTTGTATATCAAGTCTTCAAATCTTCATATGACCATGCAAATACATCTTTATATTATTTGAACAAATTGATATATTTTTCTATGATATCCTGTGGGAAAGCTACTGATATTTTGATATTTCTTACTTATTTTGTAGTACCAATATTGCAATCATGTACATTTTCTTCTTGTGAATTTGATAATGAAGATCTTGGTAGATCATTTGATCAAACACTTTTTCAAGAGGCTCTACTCCTTTAGGAATGTAATTATTAGGCAATTGTATAATATCATGATCAACTATTTTATGTTTCAACTTTATATCTGAATCACCACTTTTTCTTTTATCACATCATTATTTTCTTCTTCAATATGTGAGCAAGAAAACTCCTCAACAATTTGAAAAAAAAATTTCAATTTATCATCATCAAAAACTTGCCAATGTATTAAGTTATCAAGGATTTAAGGGTTATACTTTACTTCAATTTGATACTGCAGTTGTAGGGAATCTGGAATTTTGAAAGTTCTTGCAGAAGCTGCCAAATGTTACCCTATCTTGGAATAATTGAAATGTTAAAAGCTTGAAATTAATTCTCGACACTATCCCATACTTCATTCCTGTAATATTTAATCTAGGATGTTTTGTTTGACAATGATTTCTAACATGTTTCACTATGAATTCTGAATCACCAAATACTGTCAAATTTGTACCTTCATTTTCTTAGCTAACTCTAATCCCAACATTAAAGCTTCATATTCTACCATATTGTTAGTGAATTCAAAATATAACTTATAAATATTGAGTGATATTTTTCTTATCAAGTGATATAAAAAGAATCCCACCTCTAGCCCCATCTTTAGAAAAGGCTCCATCAAAATACATTTTCCATACATCATTCTTTGAAGACGGAGGAACATTTATAGGATCTTCAATTTTTTTATTTTTTTTTTTTCCCTTGGAAAAAGTTGTAATTTTCATTAATGAGGAAAATTACATTTTGCAGATGCCAGTGGCATATACTGTACTATGGGCTAGAAGCCTATCCTATTGAGTATTCAAAATAAAGAGAGGTGTACTCCACACAGGGAGACACTGCTCTGAGCTATGATTTTCAATATGATTTATGTACTTACTCTATGCAGAGAGTATCAAAAAATAACTGTCATGTGTAGAACTGCTTGATAAAAACCTTCATATAATATTTATTTAAAGACAACAAAATATATTACAAAAACTCTATGTCCAATCCCATTGAGCTTTACTATTATGTTATTTCTATAAAAGGTCTATGATAATACTGATGGAAGTTTCCATCAGTTTGCTCCAGTATGCTCCAAGTTCCTATAGGCCTGTGCACTGCTTCCTTGGATAGTAGATCGATAGCTGTGTTCCGCTCCCTGTATATATGTTGACAAGTAAATGTGTCAAATAAATTTATGAGTCTGAATATTTCTTCCATGATGTGTCTCAGAGAAAAAGAATGACAATTTGTAGCTTTATTTATCCAATTGCATATAATTTTTGAATATCCAAATAGCTGTAAGTTTCTGCACTATTTTTCCAAAGCAAAATGAATGGTGTATTTTGCTGCTGAAAGCTCAGCAAAATTGTTCATCCCTCTGCCCAAACCCATTTGGATTTTATAAATATGATTTATTGTAATATGGAGGATAGCTCCTCCTCCACATCCAATGTCTTGAGCTGAGCCATCAAAGTATGCCCAAGGGTGAGATTGGTTTATGCTCTCGGGTATGATATGCCTGGGATTGGGATTTGTTTCCTCCTCTGGAATTTGTTGGTAGTTTTCTAGGATTTGTGCAATGATGGCTGGCCAATGGGGGGGGGGGGGGGGATTTTGAAAGATAATTCTGTTCCGGGAAATCCATATGGCCCAGCAAGTAAGTAAAGGGATGTTTCTTATTTTTTCCGAGGATACAGTGGACCACCAACCCTCCCAGGCTTCCTGAATAGTTGTTCCCTACCACCTAGGGAGCGAGGGTATATGAGAATGAATAGTGTTCCATAGCTCCTTTTTTCATGGGCAAGGAAGAAAGAGATGATTCCCAGATTCATTGTCGGCTTTGCAAAGGCTGCACCAAAAGGGTCCATGAAAAGATCTCTTGATCAAATTTTCTCCTGTTGGGATTTTGTGATGCAGAATGGTCTACATGAGGAGCCTGGACTTGGGGGGTGCTTTTAGTTTCCATATACTTCTCCACCACGATTCACATTGAGGAGGTTTTAGTGAGTTCATAAGAGTTATGTATCCCTCCTTAGGTGAGTATCTTCCATGCTTCGCATGTGCCCAGATTAGGTCATCCTCCCCTTCTTGTATCCTGATATGGGATTTCGTGAGTGCCTCCGTGTATTCTTTCCAATGCTACTGCCATTGTTGAGGGATCTGTAATGTCCTCCTAGATTTCCATGCTTGTTGCAAAAATGTATAGCGTTCATTGTCTGTTATTTGGTTAAGGTGAGAGATCCCTCTAGAAGTGAGGTATGCTCTGAGCTCCTGTGGGAGTCTGTGGGCATTCCCACATCTAATCCAGGGGTCCATCCCTATTTTAGCAACTTCTCCTGACTTTATTCTCCATGTGAGTCCATCCCTGATAAGGGGTATAGCTTGTAGGACTGCTTTCCATATGTTTGATTTTCCATCTTGTGTCCTCTGAGGTTGTCAAATATAGTCCATAAGATTTAAAGGAGCTATGTATTTAGATGTTGCCACCTTAATCCACAAGCTATGTGATGTGACTAGATGCCACCCTAGTTTAGCCGCCATGGCTGTGGAGAAAGATTCTAGTCTTTTGATACCCCATCCTCCCCACTTCTTTGGGAGTGCCAAAGAGCCCCAATTTGACTAGGCAAAAATCCTTCCACATTGATTCCCTCTCCACAAGAATCTGCAACATAAGTTTTTAATTCTAGCCAATATTCCTTCAGGAATCCATGCTAAAGACATCCAATATACTGGAGTTGCTTCCAACACTGCTTTTATGAGTATCAGTCTTCCTGCTCTTGATAAATATTTTAGATACCAGATGTTTAGCCTTTTCTCCAATTTGGTTATGAGCCAGATCCAATCAGCATTCTTATAACCATGTGGTTTTAATCTATAACCCAAATATTTTAGTCCCTCGTCCAGTTGCAGTAGGTTATAGGGGAATCTTCTCAGGGCATACTGAATCTCGTATGGTGTGCATCCTATAGCCGTTATAGAGGATTTTTCATTATTAACCAACATGCCAGTGGCTGCTAGGAATATAGTGAAGGAATTGAGAAGTGCAGTCACATCTCCTATACTCCCATTTAGGAAAAGTAGCACATCGTCCACAAAGAGCAAGTGTGTTAATGTGCATCCTTCAATGATGCGGATCCCCCTTAGTCTACCTCTTCGATGTTCCTCCTTTATCAAACGACTGAGACCTTCCATGATGAGTAAGAAGAGGAGTGGGGACAATGGGCATCCTTGCCTGAGGCCTCTTTCAGAGTGGAAGAAAGGAGAGGCCACACCATTTATGAGAATGTTGAATGTTACATTAGTGTTACATCTGATAATCCATCTTATGAATTCATATGGGAAACGAGGTGCGTTAAGAGCATTCTGAAGTATAGCCAGTTGACCATATCAAAGGCTTTCGAGAGGTCAACTTTCAGGACCATACCCTTTAGCTTGTGGGTCTGGATAGAATGTAGAATCTCTTGTGTTGTTCTGACTGCTTCATGTATTTGTCTATTCTGTAAAAATGCAAATTGTTCAGCTGAGATATGGTTTGATAAGATTGGTCAGAGTCGATTTGCTATAATCTTGGAGATGATCTTGTAGATACAGTTACATAAGGAGATGGGCCGAAAATCATTGAAGGATGTGGGATTGTCCGATTTGGGAATAAGGGTGATAAAGGTTGAGTTGTAGGCCTCATACATTCTTCCAGAGGGTTTGCATTCCTCTATAACTTGTAATAGGTCCCCCCTCAGAGTATCAAAGAAGGCCAGGTAGAATTCCACATTCCAGCCATCCGGACCAGGGCTTTTATCTCGCTTAAACCATTTGAGAGTGTCCTCCAGTTCTCTCAAGGAGACCTCCTTTATCAATTCCCTACTTTCTTCTTGTTCTACAAACCTTGGGAATAGTTGGGTTGTCCTCATTATGTCTCCCAGGGTGGCATTTGGTGGTGACTTATAGATGTTTCTGAAGTGGGTAGAGGCCATAGCTGCCAGCCAGGGAAGGTGTTCACTAGTTCTCCTTGTTCATCTGATAGCTGCCAAATAGTATTGATAGCTTTTCGCCCATTTGCAAATTTATGGTAGAACTTGGTATTGTCATCCCCTTCCTTAATCCAGATGGCTCTGCTTCTCAATCTCCAGCTCTCTTCTCTGTCCTTAAGAATCTGGTTTCTCTTAGCCAGAAGAGAGGTTATCTGCTCTTTGTGCTCAGGGGAGGAGAAGATCCCCTCATGGTCATTTTCATACTTCTCAATGGCTTCTTCAGTTTGTTTGAGAGTATGGTCTTCCTGCATTCTCTTCTTATGAGCCCATTTCTTTGAGAGGCTCTTGAGTTCTTTTAGGTTTTTTTCAAATCCTTCTGATATAGTCCTTTCTGCCGCTGGGGGATGAGTCCTCTAGTAATTTGTTACTAGTTGGATATATTCAGCGTCCCTCAACCATGCTGCATTAAATTTGAAAGGACCTTTGGTTTGTTCATACCTCCTCTGATTTCCAAATAGATCAGCCTATGGTCGGATATTCCGCCAAAGCCCACCCACTGTCTATATCCCTGCCCTAAGGTTAGCATATGCTCCTTAATGAGATATCTATCTAGTCTTCTAGAGAGACTGTCCGCTCTTGATCTGTTGTTCCTCCAAGTGGGCAATATTTTTGGGGAGGGGATATCTATGAGATTATGATCCTCCATATTGGCCTCGAAAAAATCTAAGAGGATATCCCTTTGGGCATTGTGTCCCCATGATTCCACAAAGCTGATGGAGAATTTTAAATCCCCCCCAGAATGAGATTGTCCTTTTGAAGGATGTGAGAGTCTAGGAGTCTGCTCCAAAATTCCTCCCTGTTGTGACATGGGCCATAAATGTTGATGATCCTGAGCTCAATATCAAGCTCTGAGGAATATATATCAGCTCCTAGGTGGCCCGAACTCCCCCATGCATTACAGATTCTGATAGATCGATTTTTTACCCCCAGCTCAAGACCCCCTGATCGCCCTGATGCATCTAGGGTATGGAAAGTCCATTCAGGTAGCCAGGATTTCAGGAGGTGGGTAATGACACAACCCTGGCCTAGGGTTTCTTGAAGAAAAAGAATATCAATGGGTTATACTGAGAGCAGTCTCCTCATGGCTAATTTTTTTGCAAGGCTAGCCAACCCTCTACAATTGAAAGAGAGAAATTTCATGGAGGAGGGGGCTCTTGGGTATTCACTACCCTAAGTAGCCAATCGATGGCATGTTGTTTTCCCGCAACAATCTCTTCCCCAGCTTGTAGCTTAGCTTTGGATAGGGAGGAGGGTCTACCTCTAGTCGTCTTTGGAGGAGGGGGAGAGGTGATGAGGCCGATACCTAGAGAGTCAGGGGCCTGAGAGCAAAACTTGGCTCTGGTGGGGTATCTGAAAGGTGGAGGGCTGGAATGAGTGGGAGGAACAAGTAATTGGGAATTTGGGGAGGATTATCAGGGAAAGATGGCTGAGTGTAGGAGATGGTGGGGGAGGGGGGTTTGATAGGGCAATCCATAGCCTTGGGAGGGTTGAAGGTGTGAGAAAAGGACTGAACTGAATAGAACTGTTCATAACTAGTTTCAATGTAGTGCGGAGATACATTAGAGTAAACAGAGGAGGAGTTTGCAGTCGACATACCCATAGAGAAAGCAGCCTCAGCAGCCGCCCTTGCTCTGGTTAGAGGAGGAGAGGGTGCTTCGATGGGTGCCTTTCCCCGCTTCTTTTTGGTCACCTTTGTGGGCACAGGTAATGCTTCAGCGTGTGCCAAATTTGCTACCTCTTCCCCCCCTGGAGGGCTACCCTGAGCTTGTGCGTTGTTTTGCATTGTATCCTTCCCCTTATCTCCAACCCTTTCCTTCTTGTTCAGCGGACAATCTTTGTACAGGTGTCCCACTTTGTGGCAACATCTGCATCAGAAAGGGACACCTTCGTAGTCTAGGGTTTGCTTTCGGGAGAAGGTTTTCCACTGTAAGGTGATGTGCTCCTGAAGACCGCCCCGAGTATCCAGGTGAACGAGAATCCTGGCATATGCCATCATGCCTGAAGCTAGATATGATCTGTCGTGATCGAGGTAGGTTCCCAGAGTGTTGCCGATGTGGCGGAATATATCCTCTGACCAGAATTGTAGGGGCAGTCTTGGTAGCCGAACCCATATAGGGCCGACTCCTATCTGTTCTTTTTCGAGGTCAAAAAGAGGGTTCCATCACTGGAGAAGAACTGGAGCATGCTCGAAATGCCAGAAGGATGATAGGACCCAGTTTGTGTGCTCGGCTCTGGAAAATCACAGAGAAAACCATCCTCTAACAAAGGTTTGAACAGTTGGGAGGTCTTCCAGGTGCTACCCCCATACCTCCGAGGTCCACATCTTAAGCCTAGCTACTGTGTAGCTATGGCCGCAAATTATTCCTACCAGAACCCGGTCCACCGTGTCCATGGTGTCACCCCACTGAATGTCCTCCCCGAGTCTGAGGATGACGTCTTCGCTTCTGACTTTGAAGCACTTCCTTTTTTCCCCTCCGTGTCGACTCTTCAGGGTCCTCCAAATTTTCCACTGGCTGGTTAGGGTTTGGATTAGGTATTTCAGGGCAGGGATGTTCGACTATTGGAATCGATTCTGAGAGAGGGGGTACCACTGCGTAGCTGCCTGATGGAGGTGCCTCAGGTACCGAAACTTGTGGTTTTCCCTGGGCCGGGGTGTGGGTTCTCAGAGGGTTGGTTGAAGATTCACTAGGGTGGGATGAGAGGGGGGTTTGAGAGCTAGCCACCTCAGGATTAGGGTGGAGGCAGGTGGAAACAAAGGTGGTAGTTGAGGGTGACTGCGGCGGCGAGGGAGGAAACGACCAGATCGGAGGAGGCTCCGAGAAAGTTACTGTGGAGCAGGAAGGTCCCAAGATGGAAGGAAGACTCGAAATGGTAGCCGACAGGTCGCAGCAGAAGGGAAGGAGTTCGTTCGCGGCAGAGTGAGGGGTTTGCCAGATATTGACATTCTCCAACGGGTCTTCCAAATAGTCTACTAGGTCAAGATCCATACCTGTTCCAAGGTGATATCCACCAGTTGCCTCTAGGACCATCGTAACCGTTGCCACAGTGAGGGTATCAGAATTCCTTAGGAATGTAGTGAATGTGGAGGAGATAGTAAACAACAATGTTACGGAGTGGCTTAGTGCATTACAGGTGAAGGGAAACCTCTACGGCAGTTGCAACTGGAGGAAGAAAAGGACGTCAACAGCTAGCATGTAGGTAGGGTGAGTAGGGTGCAGTCGTGTCGGTCATCTGCAGAATATCACTAACCCTTTTCAAATAGCCTTCGCAGCGCCATCGTGCCAAAGTTGTGATATTGATCTCTTCAATTTTGTTTTACACATTGCACTCATAATTTATAGTCAAGATAAAACGCCATAAATCTTGATCAATGTCATAAATTGCGGTATTTACTGTTTGATTAGCATCACACAATATTTATAAATCTCACTTCTCTATACAATTGTATATGTTCTCCTCCATAAACAAGGATGGTAGCATAAGGCATATCCATTTGTAAGCTTCCTCTAATCTTAGCACAACAAGATATTCATAATAACATACCAAATTTAGGAGGGATATGTGTCACTACTATATCCATTACTATACTTTTTACAAGAATTTGGGCAAGTGTGACAACTATATCTTTGATTAGCCCCAAGCATGGCACCTTCTTTGAATCAAATGTATATAATTCATGATAGGGCTGAGTGATTTTGAATGGAAGTTGATCCATAATAAATTTAGGCATTAAATTGTGAGAAGCACCATAATCTAGCATACAGTTGTATAAATGAAAATCATGAATTTTTAATGTGACATAGAAAGCTGGAACACTTTCATCAATCATATCTAAACTAGGACCAAAAACCATAGATGCTTTTTCATCTTGTAGGTTGATCACATTTCCTTCAGCATCTACACTTGAAGACTGCATCCATTTGGAAACTTGCTGCTTATAACCTGGATTTCTTGAAAGCTCAAATATAGGATTTGGAATTTTGACCCTTTATAATTCTTTTTCCACATTGAAAACAAGTGACAAAAGTTTCTTTTACAGTTGATTGGTCCTGTGGTTGACTTTGAGGTTTGACAAATACAAGTCTCGGTAGATTTATCTTTTGGGACATCAAAAATAACCTTTTTTATAGGTTTACCTGGGCCTTATCTATGTCTCAATTCATATCTTTTATTTAACTCAACAATAAGATATTCAAAAAAAGAAACTTGATACTTGGAAATTTCATAATATTCTTTATTTTGAATAAAAGGATGAATTTGATTGAGAGAGACAATAACATTTTCAAAAGGTTGATCAGTAAAATAATTGATATCATTGGTCACAACTAGTATTACTTTTTCAAGATCCTAATCATCAATCATTAATGGAGGCTAGATTTGTTGGTCATTGTTTGGTCTTTTGCTCTACAATATTTGTGGCTGAAAAGATCTTTTATATTGTCATGGAGGTCTAACTACATTATGTTGTGCTACTCTCGGTTTAGTTTCCATCCTTTAAATTCGATTAGACAAATTTCTTGATAATGAAGTAATCTCATCAATTTTGTGTTCCTCTTCTTTATTCTTTGATGATGAACCACTATCTTCTTTAGTCTTTAATTTCCTCTCTAATTTTTATGCCTTTTCCCTCAATTTACCTAATGTTTCCCTATTAGATTCTACCTCAATTGCATTGGTTATCATATATGCTAAATTTTCATATTTTCTTTCTCTAAACATTAAAAAAATCATCATCAAATGCTTTAGAAAATCTAACTTTAACTGTAGTAACTGGAGGTTAACAATCTCGTGGCATCTTATTGCAAATCTTATTAAACCTTTTAATATTTTTTGCAACAACTACAACATGATTCCTTTTTAAGTCTTCAAATTTTGTCAGGTATTAAACATGATCATTTTTTATTCCCCATTGGTTTATAAATATATTTGTTAATTATGACTATGAATTTATAGAATTCGGACTTAACTATCTATTGACAGTGCTAGACCTGCCAACATTCAGGGGATATCCCTGATGTGAAGTCCCAACTATACCTCAAACCGTTTGGAGTAGGAGTCCCAGCAATGGGTAGTAGTGTAATGCCTTGACTATGGTAGTGCGCAGAGGTAAGTATGATAACATTGGGTGAGAGCAAGTGTGTGACCCTACAGAGAGTCAAGTGTGATGCATGAAGGCTATAACACATGGAGGGAAAAAGGAAGCGCGCCCCTTACAATCCTGTAATAGTACATAGCTTGAAAGGAACACATGAGTGGAATGATATCACAAGCTAAAATGAAGAATAGTCCACAAATTAAAGTGATGAGTTAATCCAACAACACATGTTCAACATGATTTGTACAATTCCATACAAAGTAGTGCATAAGAAAATGCATAAGTTAAACAACATACAATGCTAAAGCAACTAGAATAGTTCAACTACATTAACAACATATGCATGAAAGCATGTTGGCTCTGATATTATTATTATAAGTGAAAATTTCATCCATACATATGCCATTGACGACCACTAGTCCCAATAGTGGAACATTACAATCAAGAACACCTCCTCCTCCAAAGAAGTATATTTTCTCTACATTATGGAGAAGCCAAGGCTCTTCACAATATTCCCAGGCCTTTCCTAAACCTAATCCTAGCCAAAATATTGATTCCCAAAAGCCCCTTCTATGAATTATGAGGTTCTATTTATAACAAAGGGTGGGGTGACCCTTGACATTCCCCTTTGTGACTCTTTGACTCTCCTCATGACTCTTCAACTTCTTTACAGGTAACTCATTACATAATATGATGACCTTTCACATTCCACTAATGACACTTGGAATTTCACTTACAACATATTTACAAATAATTTTACATTTTCCGCATTTACCCATGTAAGACAAAATAGGTTAAAGACAACCTAACAAGACAAAGCACTATGATTCTAAAGTTTAAGGAAAGACCAACTTGACAACCTCCACTTGGTGATTCTCGGTCACATATCGATGCCAAGCTTGGTACTATATGATGGTGTCCCCAAATTATTTTATGTTGTCTTTCTGAAATCAGTCTCTTGCCTCCATGGCATCTAGGTATATGGTCTTGGAACCTGTATCCAACCCATTCTGAAGCATGTGCAACATGGTGCTGACCATGACAGGACCACTGATGTACTTCTGCATGTTATGTGTGTGCAACTCCAACTATTCCCTGCTAGCCTCTCGCATTAGCTGCTCCATGTGCTCATCAATATCTAGCCAGACTTAGTTCTTGGGTTCAGCATCAACGAAGGAACCGATTGATGGGATCTTGTGCGTTCTGACCATTACATCCAAACTGTTGTACAACTGTCCATATGAGGCCTATATGCTACTGATGAATGGGGTGAGTTGCTCGTAGTTTTGGATCAACAATCAGACCTTTTCTTTCTCCAACTCTACCTGTGGCTTCATCTTCTTTGTTAAGTCAAGTGGGGCCCCTTTGTATCATATTTTCCACTCTTGTACATGGGTGATGGAAGCATGTACGTTCTTGAGATTTTGAAAAACCTTTTTGTTCCGCTACTTTAAGCCATGCACATGGAAAACTTCTTTATGCATGGCGATAAATTTGTCATAGATCTTCTGCATGGTACTCTCAATTTTTGATACTTCAGCAAGTATCACTTTCTTTACCTCCCCAAATGCAGAAACTGCATTTTGCATTGATGCTCAGAATTTTTCTACCTCTTCCCTGCAAGCCTGCAAGTTTTTTAGCATTTTTTCATTCTTGGCTGTCATGTACTTAACATTTGAGATTGTTTCTCCTACATAAGCCAAGCTAGCTTCGGTAAGGGCGGTTGGATGTTTCCTAGTGTCTGATGCTATCACCCTTTCCTTTATGAATGCAGGTGATGGGTGATCATCTAGAAAGTGCTTCCTCCATGCCTCTTCCTTAGCTGTTGGATGTTCACCCTCTTCCTCCGTTGTTGGATGTTCTAACTCATTAACCTATATGGGCACTGTTTGCTCTGTCATGGCGCATTTCCTTTGTTCTTCTTCCTATTTATTCTTCTCTTCTCTTTCTCTCCTCCTCAACTCCTGTTCTTCCTTCAACTTCTTCTACGTCTCTTGCAGCTTTAGTTTTGCTTCTTGAAGCCTCTTCTTTTTTCTCTTCCTTCAATCTACTCTCTTTACCACTACTCCCTCTTTTCTTGCACTGCCAAAGTTGCTTTCTCCAAGATAGGATTTTATCTCATCTTGGAGATCTTCTCTGCCTTTGGGTTCTCAACAATTTTCCTCTTTCCCTTGTCCTACACTGGATTGCTACCTATTGAAGCTATTTTTGTTTCTTTCGGAGCTACTGTTGTCTACAGAGAAACCTTCCAAGTTGTTGCTATACTCACTGGCTCATGGATTTTGGAGGAATTCTAACAGTACCTTCAAGGGTCCTCCTCCAGCCAATGACATGCCTCATGGATCCATGGCAAATAAAATCTCGTAGAGTGGTCCTTGAAAATAATGTGGGGATCATATGGATTAAACGATTTGGTGTTGAACTCGAATTTGACTATATCCTTAGCCTTGGCATCTAATCCTTTAAGCTCTTAATCTCGTATAATCTGATCCAAAAAGTAAGAGCGGACCATGGCGCTTTCTTTTTCCTATGTAGTCCTATTGACAACCCTATGGAGAGGTGATATGAAATCTCCTGCATGATCATCTTATCAGTGACATACCTTGGTAGAACATGCGGAGGCTTCTCTCCACCAAACACTCTGATGAAGGTGCCACCTAGTGATGCATACCAATTTGTAATGTTTATTATAACCTCCATTGCTTCTCAGGACATGCAAGGTGGATCCTACTCAAAGATAACCTTGTACAATGGGATGATAAAATGGTCATTTAGATTTTCCATCACTCCTTGATAGCTGCAATAGGAAAACAACTTACAATAGATGTTGATGACAGTCTCTTTTGGTTTCCATGTCCAGCGCATGATAGGGAAATGTTGTTGGGCACAAATTGCATCAAGTATGTGGACATGTAAAATCTTGCTTTCTCATTCTTAGGTAGATTCCGAGCTTTAGTCACATGAATCTTCAATTGATGAGCCAACAAATCTAGCTAGTTGAATGGCTTCCCATCACTCACCAACTGGTTTAGTACGACTACCCACCCTTCAGGAAAGATATATGTGTTCTTTTGACCATATATTCTATTGTAGCTTACTCTGTCATTTTATTTTTTAATATTATTCAAAATCCAAAAAAGTGAAATATCATGTTTAAGTTTTGAAAAATCAAAAGAAGGTTTGAAATTTTTAAATATTAGTTAAAATTGCACTATCGACAGCCTTTAAGATGTTATGAAAGTGGGCACAATTCATTTGATAAAGCCTAAGTGTTTATGTGAAGCATGATTAAATATCGGCAAAGGAGGCAGGTAAAGTGTTCTGTGACGTAACAACGAGTGCGGGTTATAATTCTCGACTCAACCCTCGCAGTTGACCCTGACGTCAGCACAGTTGACGGAAGTCGATGACCTGTGATCGCTGCAGGGGTTCAACTGAGATCAACATCTCGTATAGCCCCTACCCCCGCTGCAGGCCACCCATCAATGTTTTGCTCCACCTCACCTCCTCCACACCATCCTCCGCTCCCATTCATTTCTGTCTAGCTCACCCTCTGTACCCCGCCACCTCATCTCTGCCACTTCATTAATTCGTTACATGATTCCCTCTTTCCCCCCATTTTACTTACCATTTATAAAAGAAAAAATGAAACCCTATTGTATTAGTCACTTGTTTTTGGTATGAGAAACACCAACATATCAGCTTTCACTTCCAACTCAGCATTTGAATTCAGCGACTATCATTTTCAGTCGTCATGGCCAAACAAGTAAGTTCATCCTCTATTATCCATCACCCGTTAATGGACTTCGAACATGATATTTATGATACCTTCTGCACAATTAAGCATCTCCCCCTATATCAAGACATTATTTTGAACCATAAGAAGTCCCCTGTATTCATGGAAATGGTTAGTTCAGGTGTTTTAACAGCTTCTGTTCCAAAAACCCACTTGTTTCCTTAATACATTTAGTTTTTAGCTTCTTCCATGCAACCTAAGCAATGTTTTGTCATGAATCAGTTAGGAGAAATTGTGTTCCAAGTAACTTCTCAGTTAATCCACCAAGCTTTCAATTACCATGTCTCTAGAAATTATGTCACCTTTATTGAAGAATCTTTAATCTCATATTATGATAACCTATCATCTTAGGAGTCCTCTTATTCTTAATCCTTCTTGGCTCCTAAACCTAGACAGTTCTCCCTGGATGAAAAATTGTTTTTTTTAGATATATTTGCAGCAGATATAAGACCAATTTTGCAAGTCATTTCTAAAATTCTGGGGAGGGAAGACTCTAGACAGGTTGATAAAGCAGTTTTGGGATTTTTCACCATGATGATGAAGCTAGAAGTGGTATTAGATATTCCAACATTTTGGGTGGACACCATTAACACTCAATTCATGACTCTGTCACTTACTGGTTCATTTAAATTTCCTTCAGTTGTCACTTATTTGTTCTTGTACCAAAATGTTGAGCATTTTGCCAATTTGGGGTTAAACATTGTAGACATAAATAAAAAGAAACAACCAGTGGTGTTTTGGACAGACTTGGTGAGGGGTGATCCAGAAGATGGTGTCCTGTTTGAGTTTACCTCTTTATTCCTTCCAGTGGTCTACAAGATTTTGAATGGGACCTTGCCACCAACATTTCTTCCCAAGGCTCAAGAATTTCTTCAATTGAGCAAAGATGTAAGATGTGGAGACTGGTTTATATTTGAAGAGCATGTAGAAATTAGGCTTTATGGGGCCTCAGTCAAACCATATAGACTACCAATTTTTTTGCCAATGAGACTCTTTTCTCTTGAGTTTATTAGACAAAGCTTAAATGTGGATCAGGTTCATTTTGTCCCAATGAAAAAGGGTTTTCTCTTTAAGTTGCCCAGAATAGTGGGACCTTTCATTGTGAACACAAGACAGGATGCCCAAGAAGTTGAAAAATTATTAGGTGATATGTGTCTTTTGCAGGTTCTTGAGTGGGCTTATGACCCTCACAGATTGTTTCTAAGAGAAGGACAAAAAATGGATATTTAGCTTTTGTACATGAAAGCAGGCCAGAGGTTGAGAAAATGGCAAATGGAGGTCCACTGAACATCAAAGGGGCATAGATTGAAACCCCTAGTATTTCAGAAAAAGGTGCAAAAAGGGTCAGAGAGGAAGTCATTGATCTTGATGAAGATGAATCAGAAACAACAAAAATAACCTAACTATTGGATGCAATGTCTTCAGCACAACTTGGTTTAATAATTCAATTGGGAGAAATAGAGGGTGCACCAGATTCTCCATCCTTTATTGAGATTGTTCATGAGCAGGTTCCTCTTATTCAGAGCATGTCTGCCCAGATAGCTAAAAGAAACTAGAAAATAAAGTTGAATATGGAGGCTCAGGCTGAGTCTCAAATCATTTCTAAGCAAACCAGGTTATTGTCTACCATGGATTTAGAAAAAGGCCAACTTAAAATTGCACTTTCTCATCCCACAAAGATGTCAGTTGGATCCTCTAGTAACTTTAAAATTGTCAATTTGACAGTTGATACTCAAAAACTCCCCATGCTTGACAAAATCAACTTGCACATGCAGATTGTGCAATTGATTGTCAATCATTTAAATAAAACAAATGCAGCTGCTATTAAAGCAGAGAAAATGTTGCATAAAGTGATCAAGCAATTGAAGCTGGAGAAAGCTAATTCCAGAGCTCTAAATGCTCGGGTGGATGAATTAAAGACGATTATTGTGAAGATAGGAGTAAATTGTGATGATCAACTTGCAATACAGAAACTATTGCAATCTACTAAGTCTGAGATTGGAATTTTGAGAAAGAAATTGAATCTCCCTACAGATAAGCACCCTATTGCTACATGGATAGCTGAAGTTGAAAATGAGAAGGAGAATCTTTTACAAGATGTTTTTCAGAAGACTAAAGAGGTTTCTGTGCTTAAGGAATCATTGGCCAAGTTACAGAAACAAGTAGACACTCATGTCTGCAGAGTAGTGATGCCAGCCAATACAGAGGATCTAGTGGCACAGGTGATGCAGTTGGATACAGAATTAAAGATGGCTGAGCTTGATCTGAAAAAATCTCAGATGGATATGGAGACAGTTTGTAAATTATTAAACTTGAGCGAAGAGGAAGCTAGAATGGAGAAGGAAAATGCTAAGAAATACAGGGAAGACTTCCAAAGGGCTGAAGAGGAGCTTACAAGGTTAAAGGAGAGAATGAAAGGCAATATGTCTTTAATTTAGGCTAAGGAAATTCTCTGGGATGAAATTATCAAAGTCATCAGGAATATCTGGGAATTCCTTGTCATTGTGTCATTTGAGAAAACTATTGTTAGGGACATGGAAAGTTTGGTTATGCAAGGTAAGAAAAAATTGTTAGAGAGATCCAAGTTTGCAAAAATAATGATAGATTTTATTAACTGTAAGTTTGATGCAGAGCTAAAATAACATGACCTTATGGACATAACATTGTGTGCAATGGATTCAATAAATGTTTATTAAAAATGTCTATAGAAAAACTGCTGAGAAGAAGATGAATGAAATAAAAGAAGCAGTTTCCAGGCTCAATATTCTGTTTGATAAAAGAGTTAGAGTTGGGCTCCCCTCTTGCTAGGATTTACAAGGAAATTTGTTGCCATGGGAATCATATGAGACTTTACTAGTGGAGGAAAAAGTAATATTGATGGCATCCATGAAAATACAACAATACTGAAAGGAGCAACTATTGTGAATTATCTGAATAAGGATTTTAAACTTCTGTGGATGGTAAAGACTTTGTTTACAGACAAGCCTACTTATAGTAGGATCACAACGTTCAGAATGGCACTAAACAAACTGGAAGAAGCAACAAAGCCAAGTGTACCATTATGGATAAGATGCAAAGAGTGGATGATGGAACAGACAAAAGATTCATCAGCAGAGCTGTCTACCTATACCAACAATCCGAGCAGTGATCAACAATAATAAATCATAATTTTATTTGATTTCATTTTATGTTATTTTATTTTCTAAGAAAAGTGAGGTGTATTTTACCCTCCAATGTAATATTTTAAGATGACTTTTTTACTTTAGGCAGTTAGAAAGTAGTTAAGTAGTTCAACAGTTTTTGGTAGTTACCAACTGTCCCATGATGTATAAAAAGAGGGAAGATTAAAGAAAAAGGGTTCAATTCTTGGGAATCTAAAGACTACACAATTTTGTACTTGATAAATTGATTATTAATGAAAGAATCTGGAGTTTCCAGAAGGTGCTGAGTATGATTTGTAATCTCTCTGTTATGTGTCATTTTATTTCCTTCCCTCTTTGAATATGGTAATGAAGTTGCTGGTCTTTGTTTACTTCTACGAATAAAGTTAAACTCCCTTAAAATAGTGCTCCCATGTTTAAAGTTCTTTTCTCTGTATTTCCTCCAAGTTAAAGATAATAATTTCTGTTAAACACAACATATTGTTTGTAACCTTCCTAAGTATGATTCACACAAAATTTGTATTCAGCATCAAATGGCATCTTGAAATTTTCATGTCATCTATATGTCAAGGGTTTTAAGAATAATTATATTCATACTCCTCAAGATAAAGACACTTTATACTAATGAGTGACGTGCATAATCAAACTTTAATGTCTTAGGCACAATTTCTCTACAGCCAAGAAATTGGTTTCCTAAGAGACAACATTAATTGGTGCCGCTGCCGGGGAGACGAAGATAAGAATATTTTTCCCTGGGTTTTAATACTTTCCTTTGGTTGTTCAATGAGGAGGAAATATTTGGCTGTATTGAAAAATAATTGCAACTCTAGCTCCAAAAGGCCTCTTAAGAGATTAGATACCTCGCAACAAAAGGCTCAAGTCCTTTCAGATCCTGAGAGATTAGTTTCTAAGAGGGTTTGGAAACCAAAAACTCCATCTACACCAAGTCCCACACTATCTATAACTAGTAGTAGTTCTGCACATCTTTTCCCTGAAAACTTAGCAAAAATATTATCATTTCTTGATCAAGAATCACCTTTTACACCCACCTCATTTCAAGAGCCTAAGTTTCAAGAATAGTCTTTAGAGTCTATCTTTCTCTTTTCAGTACTTGAAAATATATCTTCTATTGCTGTTCAACTTGAACCTATATCAACATTACCTCCTTTTCATAATTCATTTACCTTTCAGGAAAGTTCCACATCTGCTAGTACTCAAGGCTCAGTGAGTTCTGGTGCAAACATGGTAGCACCTGCATTCTTCCTAAATAGGTATGCACCTATTCAGCTGCCTCAACAACTAAATCCAATGCCTCAAGAATACTTAAATATTCTTCCTCATTTCACGGGGGAAGATGAACAAACAAAAGGAAAAAATATAGTGGTGTTTTGTAACTTTGTAGAAAATCTCAATGTCGAACACCTAGACGTTGTTTTAAGACTTTTTGTGCAATCTTTAGATGGTGAAGCAAGAAAGTGGTTTAAGGGGATCGCTAATAACTCTATTCCTACATGGGAGGAGATAGAACGACGGCTCAATTAGAGATGGGGAGAGAAACAAGATCATGGATATTCGATCACAAAGTTTAATTCTATCAAAAGGAAATCTGATGAAAGTATCATTGATTTCATCAGGAGTTTCAATAAGCTTTACAACTATCTTCTAGTGGAGATCAAGCCCCCTCCTACTAGTGCAAAAGTGACTTTTGCAGGGGCATTTGAATCAGACTTTGGATTCATGTTAAGGGAGAGAAGATCCTCAACCCTTGACCAGATTCAAACTGATGCTCTAGAAATAGAAGAAAATCTGGTGGCTACAGGCAAAGCACCAAAGACACAACTTGCACAAGATAAGGGAAAGGCCAAAGAAGAATCATCTCAAAACCAGACATTGGAGGATATGAACAAGGTGATAAAATTTTTTTCTAGCAAATTAATTAAATTGGAATTGGAGAATAAAAATTCTCAGAGGCAAGTACAACAGAACAAAGGTTTTAATCCCCAATACAGAAGGCAGCCTTTGCAGATTTTGTAGAAGGAAAGAAAGGACCAAGATCAAGTCCAAGCACCACTCTACTTGGAGGCAGATCTTGGTGAAGCATTAGAAGAACATTCTAAAGATCATGATGATCATATTTCCACATTGTATGCAGGGGGCGAAGATGAAATAGGTGTTGAAGAAGAATATACTGAAACAGATGTCACTTTTGATGAAAATAAAATTGAAGAGTATTGGAACCAGTTTACTGATTTTATGTAGGCAAAATTTCACAAGAAGTATGACTTGAGATCAAGAAAAATATATAGAGTTCAGGATAATGAAGGTGAGCAGTAAGTTTTTGCTCCCTTACAAAAGGGGACTCCACAAGAGGTATAGCGTGCAAAAGAGTTGAACAAAGGAAAATAAAAGAAAAGTGTAAATAGCAAAACTCAGGTGCATCAAGCTGAGTCTTCTCAAGATAAAACTAATGAAATTCCTTTAGAAAGAATTGTTTCTATTCCTTAAGAAATTCCAATTATGAGGAGAAATGAAGAAGAAACAGAAAGGAATACAAGATAGCTCCATGCCTTTAGTCTCACTAAAGAGTTGGAGAAAATAAAAATTCAGGTACCCCTCACAGAGTTGGTCAAGGCACTAGCTTACAAAAAGGAAATTGCTGAGTTTATCAACTTGTCTCAAAATGTAAATGTGAATGATACTGTGAACCTACAAGAAGATAAACTTGTAGTTGTTTTTGGCCCACATGTTGAGGAGGTAGATTCTTCAACCCCCCCTTTCTACATTTCTTTATTGATTCATGACTTCATCTTGCATAACTACATGCTCGACTCTGGATCTTCACATAACCTCATGCCACTGTCAATACTGAAACAATTGAATTTACAAGTCACTAAGACCTACAGAGACCTATATTCCTTTGATTAGAATAAGGTCCAGTGTCTTGGTGTCATCAAAGATATGGTGGTGTCATTAGCACAGATACCAGCTAGAAGCTTAGTAATGGATGTAGAAGTTTCAGATATCCCAGCTAGGTTTGGGATGCTGTTATCCAGGTCATGGAGAGCTAAATTGGGAGGAGTTGTGAAGTTGGATTTTACTTATGCTATTATACCAATTTTTGGTGGGGAAGAGAGAAGGCTATATAGAGAAACAAGATTTGTTAAAACCATTACAAATAACGGAGCAAGTAATTCACCTATGTACAGTCAAGAAAAAGATGATTTCTCTTATTTTATGCTGCATGATAATGCAAAACTCACTGAAGATAATAAGAGGTAGCTCACTTCAGCATGTGTAAATATTGAGCTGCAAACAGAAGGTGTATTGAAGTGCTTCTTTGATGGTGCTTACTCTAAGGAGGGCATAGGTGTTGGTTTCCTGTTGATTACTCCTAGAGGTAACATGATGCGATTTTATTTTAAATTAAGGTTTGAAGAAACTAACAATGTGGTAGCATATGAATCTTTAATCAATGCTCTTCAAACAACAAAACAAATGGGGGTTCAGTGTATCTCTGTTTTTGGAGATTCAGAATTGATTATAAAGCAAATCAAAAATCATTGTCAAGAAAAGCACCCTAGACTCAGGGCATATAGAAATGAAGTTTGGGATCTAGTTGAGAATTTATTTGAGGCTTTCAATATACAGTTTGTTCTAAGAGATGGGAACAGGTTAGTAGACTCATTGGTTGTTGCAACTAGCACTTTCAGACCTCCTATAAATCCAAAACTGAGGTATGAGGTCGAAATGAAGTACAGACCATCTGTTCCAGATAACATAAAGCACTGGCAGGTTTTTGAGGATGACCAACAAATCAAGGAGTTCTTAACAATGATTGAAGACTTTCAAGGCACTGAAATTGATCAAGATGGGTATGAAGTAACCAAAAATGAAGAACTAAGTGATTATCAAAAGTCCATAGCTAATCAAAAGATCATTCAATTGAAGGATAATGTTTTGCCAAGAGGACTTATCCCTCTTGAAAGACTCTTTAATTCTAATGATGTAGTAGTTGGTTCAGAAAAAGTTTCTCAAGATGAACAGGTCCAAGATTGCAACATTGGGACTCAGAAGGAGCCCAAGCTAGTCAAATTGTTTAAGGGAGTTCCATTTAATTATAAAGAAAGGTATATTGAACTTTTTAAGAAATACACTGATGTTTTTTCTTGGCCATATGATGATCTCAATACATATGATATGAACATAATTCAACACAAGATTCCCCTGAAATAAGGGATTAAACCCTTTAAGAAAAAACTCAGGAAAATCAATCCTTTGCTTTTGCTATTAATTGAAAAAAAAGTTAAGAATCTTCTAGATGCCAAGATAATAGTACCACTATGATACTCTAATTGAGTGACCAATTTAGTACCAGTAAGGAAGAAAAATGGTGAAATAAGGTTATGTGTGGATTTTAGGAATTTGAACAAACCCTCTTTAAAGGATAACTATCCATTACCTAAAATGGACCATGTGTTGCAAAAGGTAACTGGATCATTCAGAATGTCAATGGCTAATGATTTCTCGGGATATAATTAGGTGGTTGTTGATAAGGAGGATCAAAAGAAGACTACGTTCACAACCCCTTGGGGAACCTTCATGTATGCTTGGATGCCCTTTGGGCTGATGAATGCAGGTGCAACTTTCTAGAGAGCTATGGGTATTGCATTTGTGGGTGATAAGTTTGTGGTGATATACTTGAATGATATCACCATCTTCTTCGAGTCATATGAGGAGCATTTGGAACATCTGAAAAAGACTTTTGAGAAGTATAGGAAATATGGCCTATCTTTGAATCCTAAGAGGTTTGTTTTTGCTCTAGAAGAAGGCAAGCTGTTGGGACACATTGTTCCAAGAGAGGGAGTAAAAATATATCTGGAAAGAGTACAGGCTATACAAAAGATACCTTTGTCCAGAAGTAAGAAATATATTCAAAAGTTTTTTTGGAAAATAAAATCTTTAAGGAGATTCGTGTCAAACTATGTTGAAATTCTGAAGGAGATTACTAATATGTTGAAAATGGAAAATGAAGTACATTGGACCAAAGAGGCTAAAGAGTCATTTCCAAGAATCAAAGAAGCACTACAAACAACTCCAGTTTTGATTAGTCCAGATTATCAAAAGCCTTTTCAAATATTCTCATTTGTATCACCTAGTTCAATAGTTGATGTTTTTCTACAGAAAAATGATGAAGGTAAAGAGCATCCAGTTGCTTTCTTTAGTAAGGTACTCAGGGATGCTAAAGTTAAATATAACATTCTTGAAAAGTAGGTGTATGCCTTAGTGAAGGCCCTAAAAGCTTTCAGGACTTATATGTTATAGTCACAAATTATTTCTTATGTACCAAATGCAGCAGTGAAGGATGTCCTAGTCTAGAGTGATGTGGAGGCTAAAAGAGGAGAATGGATAGCTAAGATCCAAGAATATGACCTAGAAATAAAGACAACCAAACTAGTGAAAGGAAAGGGGTTGGCAAAGATGTTGGCTGAGTCAAGTTTTTAGGCTTTATGAATCAATTTACTAACACTTGTAAATGAAGAAACGAGGGACGAAAATGAAGACAAGTCAAATCTAGGTACGAATATCCGATACAAATTTCTATGATCAAATTGGTATAAGCACATAGTTCACTATTTATGTTTTATTTCTTTCCCTCGGTCATTAGATAGAGAAAGATATAGAGCATTAAAAATCAATGCACAACCATATGTGATTGTAGAGGGTAGATTGTATTGGAAATATCATGCTGGAATTTTGCTGCTATGTTTGACAGAAGATGAGTCTACAAAGATAATTAAGGATTATCATGAAAGGTTGTGTGGGGGCCATTACAGTTGGAAGGTCATTGCTCATAAAATTCTGCAGGCAGGCTTTTATTGGCCTACCTTATTCAGTGATATATATAGGTTTGTCAGAGGCAGTCAAAAGTGTCAGTTGTTTGCTGAGAAGAAGAAGTTGGCTCCTTTGCCATTGATTCCAGTCTTCATAGAAGAACCATTCAAACAATGGGGGCTAGACTTCCATGGAGAAATTAATCCCCCTTCAAGTGGATAGTATAAATGGATTCTTACAGCAAATGATTATTTCACCAAGTGGGTAGAAGTTATACCTACTAGAAAGGCAAATGACCAAGTGGTGATGAAGTTTTTAGAAGAAAACATTTTCAGCAGATTTAGGTGCCCTATTAAAATCATAATTGATAATGCTTAAGTTTTTAATTTAGTAAGGTTTGTTGCTTTTTTCAGAAATATAATGTTATTCTATCTCATTCAATAGCTTGTCACCCTCAAGGGAATGGATTTGTTGAATCCACCAATAAAACATTAGTGAAAAATCTTAAAAAGACCATTGCAGAGAATCAGAAGGATTGGGATTCAAAATTGAAGTTTTCTCTTTGGGGCGTTCGAGTGACTACAAAATGATCTACAAGAAAATCACCTTTTGAGCTAGTGTATGGAACGCAGGCTTTGTTTCCTTGTCAACTTGTGAAGCTTGTGATTGCAATGATTCAGGAGGCAAAGGAAGAACCCAATGCTTTAGTGAGAAGGATGCATAATGTAATGGAGTTGAATGAATGCAGAGATAAGGTGAGAGATAATTTGATTATGTATCAATAAAAAATGAAAGGTATTTTTGAAAGAAAAGCTAAAGAAATTTATTTTAAAGTTGGAGACCTGGTGCTAATGTGGGATACCAGGAGAGAAGACAAGGGCAAACATGAGAAGTTTAACCCTCTCTGGTATGGTCCATTCAGGATTACAAAGGTAAGGGAAAACAATACATTTCACTTGGAGAACCTTGATGGTGAAACTTTATAACTGCCTATCAATGGGCACTACCTCAAACATTATTTCCAGTTTTGAGTTAAGTACACCTTGTCATTGTAAATACTGGAGTGAATTCATTGTATATTTTCATAGAATTAAATTTGGCGAAGAAATACATGACTCCATGCCTGAGGTGAAGGCACTAATCTACGGTTCTTAGTGCTTCTGTGGCAAAAGCACTATCCCCAGGTGGAGCCAGGTGTTGTAGCTTACTCTGTCATTTTAGTTTTTAATATTATTCAAAATCCAAAAAAATGAAATATCATGTTTAAGTTTTGAAAAATCAAAAGAAGGTTTGAAATTTTTAAATATTAGTTCAAATTGCACTATCGGCGACATTTAAGACGTTATGAAAGTGGGCCTGATTCATTTGCTAAAGCCCGAGTGTTTATGTGAAGCACGATTAAATATCGGCAAAGGAGGTGGGTAAAGTGCTCTGCAGGGGAACAATGAGTGCAGGTTATAATTCTCAGCTCAACCCCTGCAGTTGACCCTGACATCAGCACGGTTGACGGAGATCGACGACCTGTGATCGAACCGGGGGTTCAAATGAGATCAACATCCCGTACACCCCCTACCCCCGTGGTGGGCCACCCATCAACATTTCGCTCCACCTCACCTCCTCCATGCCATCCTCCACTCCCATTCATTTCTGTCCAGCTCACCCTCCGTACCTCGTCACCTCATCTCTGCCACTTCATTAATTCGTTACATGATTCCCTTTTTCCCTCCGTTTTACTTACCATTTATAAAAGAAAAAATGAAACCCCGTTATATTAGTCACTTGTTTTTGGTACGAGAAGCACCAGCGTATCAGCTTTCACTTCCAGCTCAGCATTCCAAGTCAACAACTATCATTTTCAGTCGTCATGGCCAAACAAGTAATTTCATCCTCTATTATCCATACCCTGTTAATGGACATTGAACATGATATTTCTGATACCTTCTGTACAATTAAGCATCTCCCCCTATATCAAGACATTATTTTGAGCCATAAGAAGTCCCCTGTATTCATGGCAATGGTGAGGTCAAGTGTTTTAGCATCTTTTGTCCCAAAAAATCACTTGTTTCCAGAATCCATTTAGTGGTTAGCTTCTTCCATGTACCCTAAGCAATGTTTTTCCATGAATCAGTTAGGAGAAAGTGTCTTCTGGGTAACTTCTTAGTTAATCCACCAAGATTTCAATTACCCTGTCTCTGGAACTTATGTCACCTTTACTGAAGAATATTTAATCTCATATTATGACAACCTATCATCCCAGGAGTCCTCTTATGCTTTATCCTTCTTGGCTCCTAAACCTGGACAGTTCTCCCTGGATGAAAATTTGTTTTCTTTAGATATATTTGCAGCAGATATAAGACCAATTTTTCAAGTCATTTCTAAAATTATGGGGAGAGAAGACTCCAGACAGGTTGATAAAGCAGTTTTGGGATTTTTCACCATGATGATGAAGCCAGAAGTGGTATTATATATTCCAGCATTTTGGGTGGACACCATTAACACTCAATTCATGACTCTGTCACTTATTGGTTCATTAAAATTTCCTTCAGTTGTCACTTATTTGTTCTTGTACTAGAATGCTGAGCATTTTTCCAATTTGGGGTTAAACATTGTAGACATAAATAAAAAGAAACAGTTAGTGGTGTTCTGGACAGACTTGGTGAGGGGTGATCGAGAAGATGGTGGCCTATTTGAGTTTACCTCTTTATTCCTTCCAGTGGTCTATACGATTTTGAATGGGACCTTTCCACCAACATTTCTTTCCAAGGCTCACGAATTTCTTCAATTGGGCAAAGATGTAAGACGTGGAGACTGGTTTATATTTGAAGAGCATGCAGAAATTAGGCTTTATGGGGCCTCAGTCAAACCATATAGACTACT
This sequence comes from Pinus tabuliformis, assembly GCA_031772625.1. Taxonomy (NCBI): domain Eukaryota; kingdom Viridiplantae; phylum Streptophyta; class Pinopsida; order Pinales; family Pinaceae; genus Pinus; species Pinus tabuliformis. Next base: position 613,329,444 of record CM062814.1, on the reverse strand, counting down.
AAGATTTGTGCCAATGAGACTCTTTTCTCTTGAGTTTATTAGACAAAGTTTAAATATGGATCAGGTTCATTTTGTCCCAATGAAAAAGGGTTTTCTCTTTAAGTTGCCCAGAACAGTGGGACCTTTCATTGTGAACACAAGACAGGCTGCCCAAGTTGAAAAATTATTGGGTGATATGTGTCTTTTGCAGGTTGTTGAGTGGGCTTATGACCCTCATCAGATTATTTCTAAGAGAAGAACAGAAAATGGATATTCAACTTTTGTACATGAAAGCAGGCCAGAGGTTGAGAAAATGGCAAATGGAGGTCCACTGAACACCAAAGAGGTGGAGATTGAAACCCCTAGTATTTCAGAAAAAGGTGCAAAAAGGGTCAGAGAGGAAGTCATTGATCTTGATGAAGATGAATCAGAAACAACAAAAAGAACCAAACTATTGGATGCAATGTCTTCAACACAACTTGGTTTAATAATTCAATTGGGAGAAACAGAGTGTGCACCATCTTCTCCGTCCTCTAGTGAGCTTGTTCATGAGCAGGTTCCTCTTATTCAGAGCATGTTTGCCCAGATAGTTGTTAGAAACCAGAAAATAAAGTTGAATATGGAGGCTCAAGCTGAGTCTCAAATCGTTTCTAAGCAAACCAAGTTATTGTCTTCCATGGATTTAGAAAAAGGCCAACTTAAAATTGCACTCTCTCATCCCACAGAGATGTCAGTTGGATCCTCTAGTAACTTTAAAACTATCAATTTGACAGTTGATACTCAAAAACTCCCCATGCTTGACAAAATCAACTTGCACATGCAGACTCGGCAATTGATTTTCAATGATTTACATAAAACAAATGCAACTGCTATTAAAGCAAAGAAAATGTTGCATAAAGTGATCAAGAAATTGAAGCTGGAGAAAGCTAATTCCAGAGCTCTAAATGCTTAGGTGGATGAATTAAAGAAGATTATTGTGAAAATAGGAGTCAATCCTGATGATCAACCTGAAATACAAAAACTATTGCAATATGCTAAATTTGAGATTGGAATTTTGAGAAAGAAGTTGAATCTCCCTATAGGTGAGCATCCTATTGCTACAGGGATAGTTGAAGTTGAAAATGAAAAGGAGAAGCTTTTACAAGATGTTTTACAGAAGACTGAAGAGGTTTCTGTGCTTAAGGAATCATTGGCCAAGCTACAGAAACAAGTAGACACTCATGTTTGCACAATAGTGATGCAAACCAATACAGCGGATCCAGTGGCACAGGTGATGCAGTTGGGTACAGAATTAAAGATGGTTGAGCATGATCTAAAAAAATCTCAGAGGGATGTGGAGACAGTTTGTAAATTATTAAACTTGAGCAAAGAGGAAGCTAGAATGGAGAAGGAAAATGCTAAGAAATACAGGGAAGACTTCCAAAGGGCTGAAGAGGAGATTAAAAGGTTAAAGGAGAGAATGAAAGGAAATATGTCTTTAATTCAGGCTAGGGAAATTCTCTGGGATGAAATTGTCGAAGTCATCAGGAATATTTGGGAATTCCTTGTCATTGTGTCCGTTGAGAAAACTATTGTCAGGGACATAGAAAGTTTGGTTATGCAAGATAAGAAAAAATTGTTAGAGAGATCCAAGTTTGCAAAAATAATGATAGATTTTATTAACTGTAAGTCTAATACAGGGCTAAAACAACATGATCTTATGGACAGAACACTGTGTGCAATGGATTTCAATAAGATGTTTATTAAAAATGTCTATAGAAAAAATTCTAAGAAGAAGATGAATGAAATAAAAGAAGCAATTTCCAGGTTCAATATTCTGTTTGATAAAAGAGTTAGAGGTGGGCTCCCCTCTTGCTATTATTTACAAGGAATTTTGCTCCCATGGGAATCATATGAGACTTTACTAGTGGAAGCAAAAAGTAAGATTGATGGCACCCATGAAAAGACAGCAGTACTAAAAGGAGAAACTATCGTGAATTATATGAATAAGGATTTTAAACTTCTAAGGATGGTAAATAATTTGTTTATAGACAAGCCTACTTATAGTAGGATCATAGTGTTCAGAATGGCACTAAACAAACTGGAAGAAGCAGCAAAGCCAAGTGTACCATTGTGGAGAAGATGCAAAGAGTGGATGATAGAACAGACAAAAGATTCATCAACAGGGCCATCTACCCAGACCAACAATCCGAGCAATGACTAGAAACAATCAATCATAATTTGATTTGATTTGATTTTATGTTATTTTATTTTCTAAGAAAAGTGAGGTGTCTTTTACCCTCCAATGTAATATTTTAAGATGACTTTTTACTTTAGGCAGTTATAAAGTAGTTAAGTAGTTCGATAGTTTTTAGTAGTTACCAACTATCCCATGATGCATAAAAAGAGGGAAAATTAAATAAAAAGGGTTCGAGTCTTGGGAATCTGAAGACTACACAATTTTGTACTTGATGAATTGATGATTAATGAAAGAATTAGGAGTTTCCAGAAGGTGCTGAGTATGATTTGTAATCTCTCTGTTGCGTGTCATTTTATTTCCTTCCCTCTTTGAATATGGTAATGAAGCTACTGGTCTTTGTTTACTTCTGTGAATAAATTTAAATTCCCTTAAAATAGTGCTCCCATGTTTAAAGTTCTTTTCTCTGTATTTCCTCTGAGTTAAAGATAATAGTTTCTGTTAAATACAATAGATTGTCTGTAACCTTCCTAAGTATTCTTCACACAACATTTGTATTCAACATCAAATGACATCTTGAAATTTTCATGCCATCTATATGTCAAGGGTTTTAAGAATAATGATCTTCATACTCCTCAAGACAAAGACACTTTATACTAATGAGTGACATGCATAATCAAACTTTAATGTCTTAGGCATAATTTCTCCACATCCAAGAAATTGGTTTCCTAAAAGACAACATACTCCATAAGAAAATTTTTGATCAATAATTGATAAGCCTTCTTGAGGGAATTTTCTTGTAAACATGAGTGGGTGTCTGTCTAAAATTTGATGGCTCTTTCACCCAACGCTTGACAATATCTCTAGTGTTCACAAAGCTATGGGTGCATAGAAAAATGAGTCCATGCGCTTCACCGGTGAGGAATTGATACATCTGCTAAAATTTCTCTTCCCTAAAGGTGGAAAGTTATATCTCACTGACACTTCTCAATGTCATAATCTGTTCATCTATGTGTTAGAAAATCCAGCTAATAATGTCCGAACATGGGAAGGTTGGGTACCTGCATGCAACCTTGTATAAGCCTGACTGATGGATACTAAGATAAACCTGTGAGTCCTCTAAGTCCTATTTGAAGTTCTCTCCAAAAGTATATTTGATTTGCTACCAATTCAGTGTTGAACCCTTCTCAATGAACAACTAAGTATCTGCATAAATTGGTAGATCAACTAATATCTTCTCAACTACTTCCCCGGTACTGCTCTCGACGATTTCCTTTGATATATCTCTTTTGGATGCCATGTTAAATGTAACTTATATAGAGATGTTAAACAAATTTTGTACCTGTGGGAGAGAGATGACACTGATAGAAAGAAAATGTTAGCTTAAAAACCAAAGAAACTTCCAGACAAGATCAAGCAACAAGTCGAGCCCATGATGGGAAGGATTGCGCAATTCTGGTTGACAGAGGTCATTGTCTGACTGTGGGAATTGCAAATTGCACAACCCCAATAGTCAGTGAGGAAGCTTGATGGTTGGAACTGTGTAATGCACAGTAAGTCTTGGGCCAAGGCTGGGAGAGACTGCGCATTACGTAGTATCAGTGGGTAAGCTGGGAGGTTGGCCCCTGGAACTACGTAGTGCACAGTTAGAGCTAGCCCAAGATAGGTTCTACCCAATTCCATAAGCCAAGGTATAGGACTTGAGCTCCTAGATTTCATAGTGCATGCAGTGAAGTGTGAGATCTATGTAAGGGGAGCCCATATCTGCCCTTAGGGAGTGTGCAAAAAAGAAGATCTGAAGCATGGTGTGATCTTCAGTGTAGATCTGACTAAGTATCGATTCATGCATGTGAAACAAGTGCAGGAATAAAATAGACATAAAGAAAACAAAGCATGTGACACCTCTTAGTGCAAAAACAAGGTAACTCATATGACACCTTGGAAAGGCGATCTAAAACTTGAAACAACACTTCTCTAAGCTAAAAGAAGTTAAAACACCAGCATTCCTTCAAAGAAACAAGTGAAACATCACTCTCACAAGCTAAATAACAAAAAGCGACGGAAAACATGGCAAAAGACTAGAAAAGCAAAACTCACCCGGAAAAATGACACTTTGTGGCAGTGTCCAAAACTAACGCAAGTTCCTCCTTCGGGTTACTAAAATAGATCCCTACTTTTTAGGGATGATTTTTTTTTTGCTTTTTAGTAAAAACTGCCATGCATTGCTTGATAAGATTGCACAATTCTGGGAAGAACCAGGCAACTCTCTGGCTCATGCATTATGAAATTTCTGAGCAAAGTGGGTTTATATAATTTTTGGGTTGAGTGGCTCTAGGATACCTCTCATGTCTACGCAATTTTCTAGCTCAAGGTTCGGTACCATCCAATACTGCTCATTTTCTAAGCTCAAGGCTCACTAGCAGTCAGGACTGCACAATTCCCAAGAGCAAGACCAGTTTCCCTCAAGCATTGCATAGTTCTCTAAGGCAAGCCCAAAACTGTTAAGGGACCAAGTCATGAGATCAACTTGTGGGTTAGAAAAAGAGCCAAGTGAGCAAGCACAAGTTGAGATGAAAAGAATAAAGTTCAGTCAAAACACAAGTACCTGGGTCAGTGCAAGATATGTTATTGTGGTTTAGAAGGGAGGCTCCAAAAATGAAGCATAGGAAAAATTTTGGAGGGTGGTTGTAGCCATTAAAACATTTGCGAGACACTGGTAGAACTCCAACTCTCTATATGGACCTTATCTCATGAAAAATAAGTCTGATTCTTCCGGAATTATTTTTCAGTTCTTCAATTACACTAGCTTCTTCACTTAGCTTGAGTTAAATATGTAGCCCCTACCATTATCTTTATTGGTAGCACAGATACCAAGCCAAGTCAAACTAAGTTGTTTTGATTGGGGATGATGGGTATATATATGCACAAGTAAAATAGACTTCCAGAGTTTTAGTTTCATCTCTGGTGTTTCTCCACTGCCAGCAGGCCTGGACAGTACCCCAATGTAGTCACTTTAGGAACACAAGCATTTCTCTACTGCGATCGAGCCTAGATAGTACCCTGACGGAGTTACTTACTTCACCTCTCTGCGTAGGAAACCTTTCTCTTCTTTCACCCTTTATTTATTTTTTCCATTTTTCATTTTTCAAAGAACTATGCATAGGAATTTGTTTATTTCGTGAGGCATAAGAGGGATCCCAACTTATTGAGAGAAGAAGAGGTTGTCACTTCAAAGAAGGATATTTATATATACATCTAACATACTTGTTAAGGTTTCCCCCCTCTCCTGAATTTACTTGACTAAGTTGACAAGGGTTAACCAAATATAGAAAACTTATTAGAGTAGGTTGTTATCACTCAGGTTGTCCTTAAGCTCCTGAAAGGATACGACCGAGGTAACCACAAACCAATCTTTGGACTGCGGGTTTTAGCCCACCTGCAATCAGAGAAGGCTCTCTCTTTGTGATTTAGCTCTGTTGATGATGATTTTAGGCTAGTTATTGGGTTCAAGGGGTTTGTTTGTGTTTTGGTGGGAAGGAGGATGCCTTCAAGTAGAGAGGCAATGCATAGTATGGTAAGTTTCAAACCATTGGGCATGGAGTCATGGAGTAAGACTGCTGGTGAATTTTCTTGGTCACAAGAAGGAATATTAAGCAAGCTAGCTGCATATGAAACAATCATTTAAGCTTAATGGATGGAATGAATGGTAAGGGATGAGGGGCAACAAAGAATCCCTCTATCAGGTTAGCAGAAGAAAGATGAATGAGCCCTATCTAGGAGCAGTTAAGAATTCCTAGATAATAGTCATCCATATGTGAAATAGGTCAAACATGAGCCATAACAGAATTCATATTTATGCCTAAATCAAGAAGAAAACATTAAGAAGCCATAGAAACTGAGCATAGAGTGCAGCTAAACAAATTCTAAACCAATCCTTCGTTCTGTGACTTGAGCATAAATGAAATTGAAATAACAGAGGTGAAGAACACTTATTAATTCATGCTGCAGCACAAGAATTCCACATTCAATTCTTCAGAAACCATTAATAGCACATCAAACAGTCCATTCTTTAGACTTGAAGCAGTCTTTGATTATAGAAAATATCAGATATGCAGTGCGAGTCTCTCTTGGAGTACATTTTCCGACCAACCCTTTTAATAATGCAGAGGGTGGTATATATACAAAAACAAGATACAAAAATATCTAGATGATGAGTTAATAGCTCATAACTTCTTTACCAACTCGTAAGGAGCGGTTGATGAGAAAGTAAATGCTGAAATAAAGACAAATGTAACAGCTGTTCTTTTCTGTCAGCGAATGTTGACCTTTGAGTTCATTCAAGTCGGCTGGACTGCACTTTCAAAAACCCGCGCTCTTAGGCTTGCCATCACAGATCTTTGTTTTATGACTGCTCTGACATGCTCTGCGTGCTCCTTAAATGCATTGTCCGGTGCTTGCTGCTGACCTGTTTTGGCTCATAGCTGACCGATATTTGAAATAAACAAAAAAGGGGAAAAACTGGAATTACCTGGGCAAAATGGCTAGCATTTCCTGCCACCAATCCTCGGGAGGTAACTGATGCTTTTGTATTTTGACAAGTGTCTCATCGGCCTCTGTATACTTGTAATAGTTGGGTGGCATCTCAAACAGATGGTTAACTTCATGTTCCATGTAAAATAAGTTTTCTAGCCTGTCATAGAGAGTCTGTCCTGAAGGGGGTCCTGCTTGTGCCAGAGAACTTGATTCAGCAGTAAGTTGATTTGTGACAAAATTATTGATCCTGGTTGCATATTGGTCACGTGTCAATAACTTTCCAGCGCTGGTCAGTAGGCTGGGCAATCCTTTAGTCTGTAGTGCTGCAAGCTTTATTTCAAAATTATCCACATCCTTTTGTATTTCTCGACACCTTGCTTCCAGAGTTTGCACAAAGCTTCTCAATGTGAGCACCCTCTTTGCTGTCAATATGGCACCTGTTCTTTGCTGTAGCAATTTTTCAATCTTGGGGCCAAGGAGACAGGAGGCTTCTTCTAGCAAGTTGTTCATGGAGAAGGGCAATAGTATCAGAGTCTGTTTGAAATTCAACATCTGGTTGATGGAGTCAGGTGTGATATGAAAAAGTATGCTCCCAGATGGAGACTTAACAACCCTCTGACTTGGCTCATAATTTGCAGCACACAGGTGAATAATCTTAGGAAAAATATTGACAGAGGGGAGGAAATAATGTGGCAAATTGGACTCCCATATGCCATACATGTCAGTGTTGTTTTTAAAGTTGTTTCTTAGCTGACAGTAGGTATGCAAATGATTTCTGTTCGCAACCAGGTCTTGAATAAGATAATCTGTGTCAACCAAGGCCATTGACTCAAGATCTTTACTTGGTGAGTTCATGGGATCGATGTTCAGAGCTGATGGAGTGGCCATTATGCAACTTTTGAATGCTTGAGCTGAAGGGAGGATTAATGCTGTGAGAGACCAACTTTGCAGAGTTTTGGGTCAACTTTCCTTCCCTTAGTGAATTCTCTGGGGTTAGAGACTGTGAGAAACAATGCAAAGGGGGCCAAGGAAAATTATAGCTTCAGTGGACTGACTTAAGCAGTGGAATAAGGTACAAAGGGCAATGCTGAGCTGCTGCGAGATTTTCCCTGGAGGTCAAGCTCTAAACGGAACTCACCAGTGAAATTGTAAATGGACAGAAGGTTTATGAGGCTTTCTCTGAAGTGAAGGGTTTCCAGTGGTTTTGAATAAAGATTTAATCATGGCAGAGCTGCCAATTGGGGAAATCCACAGGCTTACAGTATGTGCAGTGGATAAAAGGAAAAACAAGAGCAAAAAGGGGGAAAATATGACAAATACCTGGTTTAAACAGCGCCGAGAGTGGGTTGGTTGGAGCGACGGTAGACTATAAAGTCGAATTGTATGCCGCATCAGCTAGTTTGGTTGATTTCAAACTTTCGGAATGAGGAAATGAATGAAACAGTGAACCAGAGCCTTCAAATGAACCAATAGAAGTGAAATAAAATGGTCGTTTGCGTGTTTCTTTTAAGCAAAAAATTGACATTTTGGCGCTTTTGGCGCTTTTTCGGGGTGACGTCAGCCTGACGTCATCAGTGGGTCCCGGGTACGGATGGATGATGCAGCAGCTGACGGGGCAGTGACGTGGGAATGACACGGTGGCAGGGCGATGGGAGGTGAGGGATGAGGTGGCTGCAATCGTGGCACAGCAGTGGAGGCGCGGAAGGTGACGTGTTGGGTGTGGAGCCTGATTATCTTCTATATTCAAAGGTATCGCCACATAGGACCCCAATTCAAAATGGAGGCAGCAACGCTGCCCGTAAAATATTCGCTGCAGGGGGGGTCCAGGGGGGGGCAGCTGCGACCTTTGGGAGCCCCCCCTTGGCGGGGGGGTTTCGGGGGCAGCGCCCCCGAAGCTAAAAACAACTGTAAAATTCCCTTGTAAAAGTATAGTAATTTCTAGTCAATTTGGGCCGTTCATTAGGCGGATGATCTGATGGTAGAACTTATGTTTAGTTTAGGGTTTTTTGCCCTAGAAGGCAACCCCTCTCTTTGTATGAGGGTATTGTATTTGAGGCTGTGTGATAGATGTGTGTTTGGTGAGCGAGAAACAGAGAGGTGAGACTGTGAGAGAAAATAGAGGATATTACAGCGGATTTGCTGTAGGTTGTGTCTCTTCATTTTGCTGGATAATAGAAAGGAAGGACTGGCTGTTCGGGGTGGACGTAGCCCAAACTGGGTGAACCACGTATATCTATGTCTCTCTTGTTTTGTGCGTTTTTTGTGTTTATATTTCTGCAATATTTTATGTGTTCCATTGCTCCGTAATATATAATTTTCTAACATGACGCGTGGTGGAACGTGGCGGTGATGTCATGCAGGCGAGGGCGGTAAGCGGTTTCATGGCGCACCACTTTAGCGCCTGGGTGGTTTGGGAGGAGGGGGCTCCGCCACAGCTGAGGAGGTGACGCATGGTGGGAGTACGACAGGAAGACCGCCGATCTCCCGGACGCTAACCCTCGTCATGTCCGGGTGTGAAAACACCCGCCCACTGTAGATCTTGGGTGCGCCAGATCTGACGGCTGGCAGGGCGGGAAAGGCAGCGGAAGGGTAAGAGACGGGGCCCGCGGCGCCTTTTCAATTAATTTGATTCGGTGGGGGGGGAACTTTAGGAAAGTGGGTCTACGGGTTTATGTGTGAGCGGGGGTTAAATGTAAGTCCCAGATGGATTTGACATTTCCTCGTATTTTTAGAACATATGGCTATAGTGCCAAGGGGTGGGGATATTTTTTTTTTTGGGATTTTATATCATTTTTGTAATAATAGGGACGGGAAAATTTAGTTAGGGAGCTATATAATAGGACTAGAAGTTAATATGAGTTTATGAAATGAACATGTAAGGGGAATGATGATAAACCTATGAAGTGATGATAGACATAGAAATTGTGTAGAAGATGAAAACATTTTTACACAAGAAATGTGGCTTCTTTTCATGAAGAAAGCCAAAACTTTGACTTAATGTTTCACAAAAATGAAATGGAATCAATACTTGTTGGGTAGATCGCAAGGTCCTTTGGGGGCGTTAGTAAGAAACTTTGAGGGGGAGTGAAAGGAAATTAGACATGCTTTCCAGAATTCTGCCACCAAAACACTGCTTTGCTACCTCTGCCACTGATGAGCTGAGCTTTCTTAGTCAAGGCCAAAAACTGAAGATGATCTTGCTTCTGCAACCCCAAGCTACCTACCCAACCTAATACACCTAGCATTTTTTGTTACTTCAGGAAGGGTGCACTTGGACTTGCAGACCCTGATTGCTTTTTTCTTTTTTAACTGCCCTCCTATCTAAAAACTACCCTTATTGCTTCCAAGGGCCCAGATTAGACAGTTGGGCGCCTTCATTCTCTACCTAGCTACTAACCTGCCAAGCTTAAACTGTTTGGACAGATTTTCTTTCTCTATCATCTAAGACAAACAATTTAAACCTAGGGAAGCCAAGCTTAGGCTGTTTGGCTTTCCCTAACTGAGAAATCTTTCAAAAATGGAACTTTTGCAGCATGAAAAAGATGAACATTTTTGGCACTTCCACTGTCAATCATGAAATATGAAACCTGTTGCAACAGGAGGCTAACAGTGGCTCCACTTGGGGATGACTTTTCCTTGTGAAAAGTCAAGAACAGCAGGTCAGAATGCCTTAGTATGCAATTACTTGCTGTATTCTGAAACTTTCCCTTTGCTGGCCGCTTTATTTATATATATGACAGCAGACTTGAAGAGCTTAGGGCCTTCACTTCGGGCTTCAACTGCAGCAAGTTTTCCATCTAAACAAGAAACTGAAATCCTACCTACCTACCCTAATCAACACCTGTTTGCTGGTTAGGTAAAATGAAACAACCAGTGCAACCACTTAAGCACTTGTAGAAAGAAACAAACTTTTTGACTGACAGTTGGTGAAATCAGAAACATTGTTTGGTTATGTGCTCCCATAATCAAAATTGTGACATATAAAGGCCACTGCTGAACCACTTGGTCCTCATAGAGAAAATATATTAAATATTTTGAGCTGAGAAGATCCTCCATGTAATCAGCTACAGGATCAACAAAAGCATCATGAGGGAGAGTTTCTTCTAGGCTTTCTTTGTTTGATGGAACAGCTGCATCTTTAGTAACAAATTCTGCAGCCAATACTTCAGTCCTTCTTTTGAAAGTTTGATTATCCTCCATCTGTAAGTCAGAAGGTAGTACAATTTCCTCATGACTTGGAGAAGGAAGATTTTGAAAAAAACTTTGGGATCATGAAAATCATATGACTGGATTTGAGAATGCAAAAGTTCAATCTCATTTTCATGTTCTTCCACAACTAAATCAAGAAGACACATTTTGATTTGAGGCTGTTGTATTGCTTTGACTTTTAACAATACCAATCTAAAAAAATATTCATCAAGTTCATATTCTGATAACAACTTGCTAAATTCATTTACAGCTTGTTCAAATTCATCTTCCACACACCCGGTCATCCTGTCTGACTATTATCACTTTGAAATGGGATTAGTTGGCTGCAGTGGTGTTCTGAAACTTGAAGTTTTTGGTTTTTGAACAAAAATATTCTGACCTTCCCTTTTCAGGTTCGTTCCTCCAGTGGAGTCTTGTTTGAAAATAAAGTGGAGTCGCCAGGTGGATGATCAACTTTGGAGTGCCTGATCTCTGTCCACCATCACAGATCAGAACTGAACTTTGTAAAAATGGTTCTGAGGGAAATAGAGAAAGAAACCTTCAAAGGTCTGGTTCTTTCCCAGTGGAGCTTTCCAACTTGACTTGTGAAATTATCTGAGGATGGTCCCCAGTGGAGTCGCCATTATGTTATCACTCAGGTTGTCCTTAAGCTCCTGAAAGGATACGGCCGAGGTAACCACAAACCAATCTTTGGACTGCAGGTTCTAGCCCACCTGCAATCAGAGAGGGCTCTCTCTTTGTGATTTAGCTTTGTTGATGATGATTTTAGGCTAGTTATTGGGTTCAAGGGGTTTTTTTTGTGTTTTGGTGGGAAGGAGGATGCCTTCAAGTAGAGAGGCAATGCATAGTGTGGTAAGTTTCAAACCATTGGGCATGGAGTCATGGAGTAAGACTGCTGGTGCGTTTTCTTGGTCACAAGAAGGAATATGGAGCAAGCTAGCTGCATATGAAACAATCATTTAAGCTTAATGGATGGAGTGAATGCTAAGGGATGAGGGGAAACAAAGAACCCCTCTATCAGGTTAGCAGAAGGAAGATGAATGAGCCCTATCTAGGAGCAGTTAAGAATTCCTAGATAACAGTCATCCATATGTGAAATAGGTCAAACATGAGCCATAACAGAATTCATATTTATGCCTAAATCAAGAATAAAACATTAAGAAGCCACAGAAACTAAGCATAGAGTGCAGCTAAGCAAATTCTAAACCAATCCTTCGTTCTGTGACTTGAGCATAAATGAAATTGAAATAACAGAGGTGAAGAACACTTATTGATTCATGCTGCAGCACAAGAATTCCACAGTCAATTCTTCAGAAACCATTAATAGCACATCAAACAGTCCATTCTTCAGACTTGAAGAAGTCTTTGATTATAGAAAATATCAGATATGCAGTGCGAGTCTCTCTTGGAGTACATTTTCCGACCAACCCTTTTAACAATGCAGAGGGTGGTATATATACAAAAACAAGATACAAAAATATCTATATGATGAGTTAATAGCTCATAACTTCTTTACCAACTCCTAAGGAGTGGTTGATGAGAAAGTAAATGTTGAAATAAAGACAAATGTAATAGCTGTTCTTTTCTGTCAGCGAATGTTGACTTTTGAGTTCATTCAAGTCGGCTGGACTGCGCTTTCAAAAACCCACGCTCTTAGGCTTGCCGTCACAACTCTTTGTTTTATGACTGCTCCGACCTGCTCTGCGTGCTCCTTAACTGCCCTGTCCGGTGCTTGTTGCTGACCTGTTTTGGCTCATAGCTTACCGATATTTGAAATAAACAAAAAATGGGAAAAACTGGAATTACCTGGGCAAAATGGCTAACATTGCCTGCCACCAATCCTTGGGAGGTAACTGATGCTTTTGTATTTTGACAATTGTCTCATCGGCCTTTGTATACTTGTAATAGTTGGGCGAATCTCAAACAGATGGTTAACTTCATGTTCCATGTAAAATAAGTTTTCTATCCTGTCATAGAGAGTCTGTCCTAAAGAGGGTCTTGCTTGTGCCAGAGAACTTGATTCAACAGTAAGTTGATTTGTGACAAAATTATTGATCCTGGTTGCATATTGGTCATGTTTCAATAACTTTCCAGCGCTGGTCAGTAGGCTGGGCAATCCTTTAGTCTGTAGTGCTGCAAGCTTTATTTCAAAATTATCCACATCCTTTTGTATTTCTCGACACCTTGCTTCCAGAGTTTGCACAAAGCTTCTCAATGTGAGCACCCTCTTTGTTGTCAATATGGCATCTGTTCTGTTCATGATATGCAGTGCTGCTAACTCTTCCTTGGTCTGATGATTTAAGAAATTGATCATTCTATTGGCCTGCTCAGGCATGTTTCCCAATGCTTCTTTGGCTCTCTGAGTTTCAAACTGAGCAAGGCCAATTAGTTCTACCTGTTCATACATTGCCTGAATTGACCTCCACTGCCTAGTGATTGACTGATTAATCTTGGTCCACAGAATCTTTTTTATTTCAGCCAAGGTTTTATCCAAAGACAGCTCTTTCTCCAAGGCCTTTATTTTGTCCTTCAGGGCTTTAATTTCCCTTGTCTGCTCAGCCACTGTCATTTTGGACTTATCATATTTTCCTTCCAGATTGGCCAACTTTTCTTTGGCCTCTTTTATCTCTGTTGCTTGAAGCTCTAGCTCTTTGACAGCTTTTGTCAATTCATCCATGCTCATGCTAGAGTCAGGAGCTGTTGCTCTTGTAGCTTCTGTCGCTGTTGTAGTAGCTGGAATAACTGGAGGGGTCGCTGCTGCCTGTATAGGAGGAACAGTAATAACAGTTGGAACTGTTTGAGGTGGCTGGGAGGTCGACTCTCCCTGCTTTTCTTGTAGTGCTCTCTCCAACTCTCCTTCCATCTCAATTACTCTCTGGTTCAGTTGCATCAGCAAATCCAATGTATCTTCAGCTTCTTTCTCTTTGACCAGTTCACCTGTTTGAGGGTGCTCAGTAGGAAGCAACCTCAATCGTTTTTTCAACGCAGCAATATCATCATCTTTCTTTTTCATAAGGGCCCTCACACCCTTAGGATCCTTAGGATTATGTCCTAAGTCCACAATAATGTCCTCCAATGTTTTAATTCTATTGTCTTTGGCTGTGGAGGACATTCTTTCTAAATCCAGTTGAGTGTTCGTATTCTTCAATGATTCATTCAACTCATGAGCCAGTGTGGCTTTCTCTGCAAGGGTGGCATAGAGCATTTCCGCTGTCTGCTTATGTAGCTCTATTTGATCCATGGGGTGAATGTCCTTGGCTAGGACCTCTAGCCTTGTCTTGACAAAGTCTGCAGCTGACTGAGGCTGCTGAACCTTGGGCTTGAAGTGGCTGAGAACCATTTTTTCTTGTTTGATGTCAAATGCTGCCATCAATCTTTCCTGCTTGGTAGGTGTTGCCTTAAGAAATTGGTCATATAGTTGCACTCTAAGTAGCTCATTTTGAGCTTTTATTTCTTTGAAACTAGCCTTGATGCTAGCTGGTCTTTTGCCTCGTTGTGTGGAGGAAGACACCTCCATGTCGTGCTGCCTGTCTTGCTCTTGCTGAAAAGAGCTTGTAGGTGTATGTTGGCTTGCTTCCCTTCTCGGGCTTTCCATAACCTCTTCACTGACTTCCTCCTCAATTGGAGAGTCAACTCTTTGCCTTTTAGATTCAGGCTGTTGTGTAGACCCACTAGCAGGTGTGGAGTCTTCTCGGTCTCGTTTTCTGCCTCTTTCTTCATTGACAGGAGTTTGCAGAGGTGGCACTTGTAGTGTCTCTGTTTGTTGAGGAGGGGCTTGCTCTTGAGTTTGTTCCATTGAAGTGACAGGCTGTTCAGTGGCCATTGGTTGTTCTGTCTCCATTGGCTCTTTTCCTTTGGCTGTATCTGTTGCTGATGTAGATGCTCCTTGGGCGGCTTGTGAAGCTGCAGTTGTAGATGTGTCCTCTTAAACTTGGCATGGCAGTTTGAAAGTTACCTGGCCAGCAGAATCCAAGTCAAGAGTCTTTTCAAGATCTTTAGCAGTTTGCTCCAAAATTTCCTCCTGAGTGAGTTCTTCAACTAAAGTGCCTTGTGCCCACGCATCTTGATTAGCATATTTTTCAATGTGTGGGATTTTGTAGTGTTCATAGGGTGTCAATCTATATTTGACTCTTCTCTCATTAATAAAGCCCAGCGGGTCATAAGGGACACACCAAAAACTTCTTTTCAACTTAGGTTGATCCTTGAGTATCAAGTCAGCATCTTGCCAACCTTCCTTCTTGTTCATGATGAAGGGGCCTAGGTGATCTCTAAATTTCAGTTGAGCCTTTTTCTTAGTGCTCTAGAAATGAGTCAAGTCTGAATTGATAAGCTTCCTGTAGTATTCCAAAGCAAACAGCCTCATTGGTACATATCTTTGGAGCCTGTAAGGACAAAGCTCGTAGCCATAGATTCTGATGACAGTGTGATCCTGGTATAGGTACCAATCACCTAATTTGTAGTTCTTAGATAGCTGCAATATCTTCTGCATCTCATAAGTTATTCTGGGAGGCGGAGCTTTCATTAAGAGGCAGGAGACTGGATAAACAAACTGGTCAATGAACTCACAGTATGAGGGAGGATAATGCTGGACTTGATGAAATACTGGTGACCAGAAGACAACAGATCTTCTTTCTCCCTTTGAATCCAATTTCTTGATGGGGCATTGGAAACATTCAGATTGGTAATACATGAACAAATGATAGATGTAGGAGGAATACTTGAAAACTCCCTGCCTATCTAGATTAATGAGCTGGTCATGGATTTTATTTGCTATGAACTTGGCATACTTATATTTGATAGCAGGAGGTTGTCCTTGGCCAAATGAAGACAACAGAACCAACACTGTCTCATCCACATGCTCACTGGTTGTGAAGCCTAACACATAGGATATCATGTCTACAAGTAGCTTGCCCACCTCATTGAAATGGTCATAAAGGAATGGAGGTGGTTCCTTAGGTTAGCAATCTGTCCTCATAAATGTCTTAGCAATTTTTCAATCTTGGGGCCAGGGAGCCAGGAGGCTTCTTCCAACAAGTTGTTCATGGACAAGGGCAATAGTATCTGAGTCTGTTTGAAATTCAACATCTGGTTGATGGAGTCAGGTGTGATATGAAAAAGTATGCTCCCAGATGGAGACTTAATAGCCCTCTGACTTGGCTCATAATTTGCAGCACACAGGTGAATAATCTCAGGAAAAATATTGACAGAGGGGAGGAAATAATGTGGCAAATTGGACTCCCATATGCCATACATGTCAGTGTTGTTTTTAAAGCTATTTCTTAGCTGACAGTAGGTATGCAAATGATTTCTGTTCGCAACCAGGTCTTGAATAAGATAATCTGTGTCAGCCAAGGCCAGTGACTCAAGCTCTTTACTTGGTGGGTTCATGGGAGCAATGTTTAGAGCTGATGGAGTGGCTATTATGCAACTTTTGAATGCTTGAGCTGAAAGGAGGATTAATGCTGTGAGAGACCAACTTTGCAGAGTTTTGGGTCAACTTTCCTTCCCTTAGTGAATTCTCTGGGGTTAGAGATTGTGAGAAACAATGCAAAGGGGGCCGAGGACAATTATAACTTTAGTGGACTGACTTAAGCAGTGGAATAAGGTACAAAGGGCAATGTTGAGCTACTGCGAGATTTTCCGTGGAGGTCGAGCTCTAAATGGAACTCACTAGTGAAATTGTAAATGGACAGAAGGTTTATGGGGCTTTCTCTGAAGTGAAGGGTTTCCAGTGGTTTTGAATAAAGATTTAAGCGCAGCAGAGCTGCCAATTGGGGAAATCCGCAGGCTTACAGTATGTGCAGTGGATAAAAGGAAAAACAGGAGCGAAAAAGGGGAAAATATGACAAATACCTGGTTTAAACAGTGCCGAGAGTGGGTTGGTTGGAGCGACGGTAGACTATGAAGTCGAATTTCAGGCCGTAGCAGCTGGTCTGATTGATTTCAAACTTTGGGAATGAGGAAATGAATGAAATAGTGAACTGGAGCCTTCAAATGAACCAATAGAAGTGAAATACAACAGTCGTTTGCGCATTTATTTTAAGAAAAAAATTGACATTTTGGCGCTTTTGGCACTTTTTCGGGGTGACGTTAGCCTGACGTCATCGGCGGGTCCCGGGTACGGATGGATGACGTGGCAGCTGACGGGGCAGTGACGTGGCAATGACACGGTGGCAGGGCGAGGGGAGGTGAGGGATGAGGTGGCGGCAATCGTGGCACAGCAGTGGAGGCGCGGAAGGTGACGCATGGTGGAACGTGGCGCTGATGTCATGCAGGCGAGGGCAGTAAGCGGTTTCATGGTGCACCGCTTTAGCGCCTGGGTGGTTTGGGAGGAGGGGGCTCCGCCACAGCCGAGGAGGTGACGCGTGGCGGGAGTACGACGGGAAAACCGCCGATCTCCCGGACGCTAACCCTCGGCATGTCCGGGTGTGAAAACACCCGCCCACTGTAGATCTTGGGCGCGCCAGATCTAACGGCTAGCGGGGCGGACAAGGCGGCAGAAGGGTAAGGGACGGGGCCCGCAACGCCATTTCAATTAATTTGATTCGGCCGGGGGGGGGGGGGGGGGGGGGAACTTTAGGAAAGTGGGTCTACGGGTTTATGTGCGAGCGGGGGTTAAATGTAAGTCCCAGATGGATTTGACATTTCCCCGTATTTTTATAACATATGGCTATAGTGCCAAGGGGTGGGGATATTATTTTTTTTGGGATTTTATATAATTTTTGTAATAATAGGGACGGGAAAATTTAGTTAGGGAGCTATATAATAGGACTAGAAGTTAATATGGGTTTGTGAAATGAACATGTAAGGAGAATGATGATAAATCTATGAAGTGATGATAGACATAGAAATTGTGTAGAAGATGAAAACATTTTTACACAAGAAATGTGGCTTCTTTTCATGAAGAAAGCCAAAACTTTGACTTAATGTTTCACAAAAATGAAATGGAATCAGGACTTTTTGGGCAGATCCCAAGGTCATTTGGGGGCATTAGTAAGAAACTTTGAGGGGGAGTAAAAGGAAATTAGACATGCTTTCCAGAATTCTGCTACCAAAACACTGCTTTGCTACCTCTGCCACTGATGAGCTGAGCTTTCTTAGTCAAGGCGAAAAACCGAAGATGATCTTGCTTCTGCAACCCCAAGCTACCTACCCAACCTAATACACCTAACATTTTTTATTACTTCAGGAAGGGTGCACTTGGACTTGCAGACCTTGATTGCTTTTTTCTTTTTTAACTGCCCTCCTATCTAAAAACTACCCTTATTGCTTCCAAGGGCCTAGATTAGACAGTTGGGCGCCTTCATTCTCTACCTAGCTACTAACCTACCAAGCTTGGACTGTTTGGACAGATTTTCTTTCTCTATTATCTAAGACAAACAATTTAAACCTAGGGAAACCAAGATTAGGCTGTTTGGATTTCCCTAACTGAGAAATCTTTCAAAAATGGAACTTTTTGCAACATGAAAAAGATGAACATTTTTGGCACTTCCACTGTCCATCATGAAATATGAAACCTGTTGCAACAGGAGGCTAATAGAATTTTGCATGTTTGCAAGGGTTTGAGGGGCTCTTTCTTTTAACTGGTAGGCCATATCTGGGTCGAATCCATCAGGGAATTTATACAAGGCAAGGTCAGGTGGAGGTCTCAGGTTCTGTGGTATTGCATTATAGACATTATTGAATCCTGCACAGTAATCTAGGATAGACTCTTGAGGGCCTCTTTTTCTTGTATCGTATTCAGCAAGTATGTGCAAGGGGTCTTTCTTTTTCTCCCATCTGTTGGTAAAGGATTGGTAAAGCTCATCCGGAGTGGTTATGGAATTTGCAGCAAGTGATCTGAACCAAGTTCTTACATCACCTGTTAAACTTTGATAAAAAAATTTCATCCTCACACTATCATCATCTATTTCGTAGTTCTCAAAGTAGTCTTGCATCTTCTTTGTATGCTGAAGGGCTGTGCAAGTGCCAGTTCCATCAAAATATGTGATTTTAGTTTGATAATCCTGAGGCATAGCCCCAGGGTTTGCAGGTAATTGCAGGGGTGCATATCTATTGGCCATGTTTACAGGGACGATCGGAACAACAGGGAAAAGTGGAACAACTGGGACAATTGGAACAACAGTAGTGGTAATGGTAGTATGTGCAGTGAATGGAGGTGTGGAAGGGGTGCTTTGGGAATTAGATGATGAACATGGGGAAGTAGGGGTTGAACGAAATAAGACTTTGACAGGGGTTGGAACACTGCTTGGGTGAACTGCTTCAGGACTGTTATCAGCAAAATCTTCTCTTTGTTCTTGCTTCCTAAGGATTTTTGGGATTAAGTTCGGATTTTCAAAAGAAACTGGTGGATTTGGGTCTAGATTTGACCTAGTATAACGAGAATTCTTTTTAGGAGCCAGATTCTGAATTTGTTTTGTTATTTTCTATGAATGTTTTTAGAGTTAGCAAGGAACTGATCAAATTTCGGGGACAGCTATCTGTAGTTTAAAACTAGCATGAAGATTGACTGAAGCAACATTTATTTTCTCCTGTAACTGCAAAGCAAGAACAGTTTCAAAGGCTTCCTGGTTGACATTCAGACTTCATCTGTAGTTTTAAGGAATAGACAGCACTGATTTTTGTTCCTATGGAGTTTTCCAACTTGATTTGTGAAAATAACTGAGGAGGTCCCAAGTGGAGTCGCCATTATGTTATCACTTAGGTTGTCCTTCTGGTCAGCTCAAAAGGATACGGCAGAGGTAACCACAGACCAACCTTTGGACTGCAGGTTCTAGCCCACCTGTAATCATTGAGGGATCTCTCTTTCTGATTTAGCTTTGTTGATAAGGTTCTTAGGCTAGTTATTGAGTTCAAGGGGTTTTGTTTTTTTTTTCAGTGGGATGGATGATGCTTTCAAGTAAAGAGGCAGGGATAGCATGAGAGTTTTAGAACCATTGGGCGTGGAGTCAAGGAGTAGGACTGCTGGTGCATTTTCCTGGTCACAAGAAGGAATATGGAGCAAGCTAGCTATATATGAAACAATCATTCAAGGTAAAAGAGATGGATTAAGGGCTAAGGAATGAGGGGAAATTAAGAATCTCTCATTCAGGTTAGCAGAGACAAGATAAATGAGCCCTATCTAGGAGCAGTTAAGAATTCCTAGATAACAGTCATTCATATGTGAAATAGGTCAAACATGAGCCATAACAGAATTCATATTTATGCCTAATTCAAGAGGAAAACATTAAGAAGCCACAGAAACTGAGCATAGAGTGCAACCAAGCAAATTCTAAACCAATCCTTTGTTCTGTGACTTGAGCATATGTGAAATAGAAATAACAGAGGTCAAGAAAACTTATTGATTCATATACCAGCACAAGAATTCCGCATTCAATTCTTCAAACCATTAGACACAGAGCAAACAGTCATTCCTCCAAATATTTTCAGCAATCTTTGATTAAGTAAAACATCTCAGATATCCAGTGTGAGTCTCTTCTTTCACCCTTTATTTATTTTTTTCATTTTTCATTTTTCAAAGAACTATGCATAGGAATTTGTTTATTTCGTGAGGCATAAGAGGGATCCCAACTTATTGAGAGAAGAAGAGGTTGTCACTTCAAAGAAGGATATTTATATATACATCTAACATACTTGTTAAGGTTTCGCCCCTCTCCTGAATTTACTTGACTGAGTTGACAAGGGTTAACCAAATATAGAAAACTAATTAGAGTAGGTGGTACTAGTTAAGAGTGCAAGCATCGTGATTTCACCATGACTCTCTCTGAAAGGAACATATTTTCTATCAGGGTATCATCGACTAGAAGAAATGAAAGATTCACATAAAGAGGTAATAAACATATAACCAAGTGTTGATAGTTGTACAAGCTCCTCTTGGATTTCACCCTACTTGTCTAAGAAGCCAAACATGGTTTCATGCGGAAACTAACCTATAGGCGAGAAAAGAAAACAAATAAAGGAACAAAGGAAGACAAAGAAAAAAAAACTAAGAAATCACGAAATAATCAAGGAAAACAAACATTACTCCTACTCCTAACCTAAGCATAGCCAACTCACGTAAAGTGATACTTCCAATGCAGCCATCAGTGCATTGGTTGGCCCATGTAGGCAAGAGCATGATCAACAAGAATGATATGCAAGAAAATCATCAGACAAGAAAGATAAAATGATGCAAACGTTCGAAGCTTGAATGCATCCACAGAAAAGAAAAAAGTAAAATCACATGAAAGACACTCTGCAGATGTATCATGGTGTCCTATCACATTGCGCATGGAAGACAAGAACGTACACACATTCAAACTTAAAAAATGAGAAAACATAAAGAAAGAAGAAAACTTACGTTTCACAACAGTGCTAGCTACATATGACTCCTCCAATGATTGATCTATAGGATCATGTGATTCTGGTGGAGGATGCGAAAACCATGAAATATATTGATTTTCAATGTGAGCAACAAAGTGATGAGGAGCCTGGAAAGATTCAACAGATTTTTGAACTGAAGTGGAAATGACCTCAAACCTATGAGAACTTGACATAACCATCATCTCAAACTAAAGTTCCTCGACAACTTGAGGAGTTTCCAGTTCATCAGAAGATGGATCATCAAAGACCAAAGGCTTAGAAAGGTCAACAATGGACAAATCATAATCATGATCGGATGAATGAATAGATCACGGCAACCATGATCATAAAGTTCAAGATGATGGATAGCGGCATCCTCATCATCTAATGAATTGTAAGGAGGGGAGGATAAAAAACAGGAAATTTCACCCTCTGTGTTTCTGAAAAGGTAAGATGATTGCTTTAGTGGATCAAGGAAGATATATTTATCCTCTCCGCATTCCAATGAAAAACTGGCATTCCACATGTTCTGCGAATGATCAAAAATAGAAACATCTGGGAATGAATTTTCACAAGATGGAAAAGGAATGATAGAACCGTGGAAGATGTCGGGATAAAGCGGATGAGGTGCAGACAGAAGGAGGTCATCCTTCACCATAGATCCTTGTTTAAACTTCCACACATACTCATAAAAATAAGAGCGCGAGTTGGTTGTTCAACACTAACTCCATCTAGAACTTGATCCTCGTGAATATCACATGTGAAATTCAAGATGGATGAACACAACACACCAAAATTTGGAGGATCAAAGGGCCATGTTGCATTTAACTATGCAAGGAAATATTTCTCCGAGATCTCATTCTCGATTGAGATCACCAAACAACAAAATAGAATGGCTAAGACAATCTATTATCAATCCCCAATCCATATGGCCATGCAACTTCGATGCAATTTCTAATGCTACAAAGTATAAGAAAGTACCTTGCCTCCTCGCAGGTTGGTGAATGGTTTTGGGCCCGATGAAAAATCTTTGCGCTCCAATGAAGCGATGTATTTTATCCATTCCTGATCAAAAGCCTTCAGAAAAGCACAACCAAGCAGAGATGACAAGTGATCTTCCATAGAATATCGTTAGCTCAAAACATCTAGAAATCACACATATAAATTATTGCAAAACTGACATAAGGGGAAGGAACATAGATTTGTGTTAACCATATAAATGAAAGTACATAAATTTTATACCTTCTAGCAATGGAGATCCTCTCCTCCATCTTGTAGTATGGTCTCCTCTCCCAATACAACAGAGCTCTTGTGCTATAGTTTGGATACTCTCTTTCCCCCCCTCTCCTCTTGGTGAGATTATAAAGGTTCATTCTATCCTTTAGAAAAATGTATCTGGACACCTACGTGCTTCAAAAATTAAGAAAATTTTACAATAATGGATCCCTAGCCAACTCATACATAATTGGGTCAAGTTGATCTCGTTGGGAATGACAGACTCTAGAAACCTTTTTCATAATTATGAACTTTTTCTCAATTATCTCAATTATGAAATAAATATTATCATATAATTATAATAATTTGGCAAATTAATTATGAGACATTTCTCAATTACGTAATTTCACCCTTTTAACACGGGATAAATCTCACATAAGTAAAAGAAAAGGTGAAAATGGATGCATTTTAGCCAAACAACTAAGGTAAGTTAAACTTGGGTTTCTCTCACTATAATGGAGTAACAAATAGGGTTATAACAGATGCCGCCTAATGCATGAGGTTAGAAGAGAAACTAATGGCCAAAATGCATTACAATAATACTCAATGCTCAAAATGGGAGGAAGGAGGAAAGACTACGAAGATGAATCGAAGGAACTCAAGTGTTGAAGTTTCAAATCCACTAATAACATCCTTGAGGCGGGAATACCCATGCTCGGTCAAAAGAAGTTACTTAAAATGTCTTCCATAAAATACATTGCAGATCCATGACATGAATTTCTATAACATGGACACAAAGACATACATAGTGGATCCATGTGACTCAATAGATAAAGCATAGCCACTAGCAAATACAATGTGGATCTATGTGAGTGTATACATCAATACGAATATGGACACATGGAAGATAGAGAAGTGTCTCAAGATAGTCTTCAAAGTACATGAATGATACATAACTCCAATGCACCCTGGGAAGGATTCCATAAAAGAGTGAGATGTACCTTACCCAAGGTCTTCGACATAACCCCGATGGTATGCATCTACACCACGTGAATAGATGAGTTGATGTCGAACATGGTAGAAACTGCCTGATTACTAGCCAATGAGGTAAACCAATAATAGATGCGAGGGAATCCACCAATGAGGAAAATGGAGCCCAAGGTATCTAGTACAATCCACTAAGTGTCAATAGATGATTTGATGTCAAACACTAGTGAAATCAATCGATTAGGAGCCAATGATGTAAACCCATTTTCGATCGTGAGGAAGCCTGCCACTGAGGTCTGCAAACTCCAAGGTACTATTGGTTCCTAGATCGAGCTCTTGGATAATGAGCTAAAGTCAATAGGAGAAGATCCATCGAAGGAGGACCATGATGTATCCCCCATCAATCAACACAAAATAGACCAGGATGATGTGATGTATGAATGAGGTCATAAAGCGATGAAGTACAACTGACATAAGGATGGCCGACTCAAAAATTTCAACAGGCTACTATAGATGGCTAACATAGGTTGAGAATTCCCTTGAACACATGGCGGCATGACACAATATTGACTTGGCATCATGACTAATGAGCACCATGTGATATCATGCAACGACGCAAGAGGCATGGAAGCACGTTCCATATGACTGGAAGAGTAACCAGTCAAAGGAGTAAAGAGACTCATATGGATGCCACGACTCCTAGGCAAGCTAAAACCCAATTGTGAGATCATGAAACATACAAGTTCCATGTTCAAGGGTGACACAAGTGAAACTGCCATTGTGATGACTAATGGAAAAATATGTTCCTTCTCTTCTCTTTTTATAAGTTCCTTTTTTATAAAATTGTCCCCCAAGCCTAAAAAAGAGATAAAAGTATACAAGGGGGAACCTTCTAGCCACAATAGAATACGATATTCATTTTTTGTAACTAATATATCCCAGTTCGGAAAAGGGTTAAACTTATACTAGGTAGATGACACTTCAAATACTTTAACAAGCGTGAAGTAGACAAGTTCACTCGACAATATTATAAATTAAGGAGTCTGAAAAGAGCTTAAAGAAAACTCCTCTTGGAGGAACGAGTGGTATAGAGGGTAGCAATTGGTTTCAATAATGTTGGAATTTCTCATGACATAAGGAGGACAAGAGGCTAGCTAATAGGACCACTCACTGCAACAGTTCCTCCAAGAAAGGGTAAAACACCAAGTGAAAGTGGAGGGTAGGCCAAGCAAATGATGACATTGGAATAGAGAAACCAAGGCTCATCATGCAGAAGTAGCCTAATAAAAGTGGAAATCACAAGGGATAAAAATGGTGGAATCCTCCTAGGGTATAGCTAGAAAAGAGACAAAGAAGAGGAAATGTGGCTCAGATTCTAGGGCATGGTGGGTTAGAAGGAGGATTTCCGAAAAGGAGTCAAAAATGAATGCACGGACACCAACTCGGAAAAAAGGTGCTAGCTATGGTATCCATGAGTGGGTAAGATTTACTACCAAGATACGACGTGCACAAAGGAAAATGTCTAAAGTCGCAACTTGACGGGGTCAGACCTACGACATAAAAATGGTGTTGATGGTAAAAATGCAATATCAACAAAAATGACCTACCCCTATATGCCAAGTTCAATAGAAACGCATCTAAGGTCCAATGGATGTCACAATAGAAACACCACCCTATCCTATAAAAACCATCTAGAAATACTAGACCCATGGCTAAATCACATAATGAAAGAAATAAACATGGATGAGGTAAAAACATGACCATATATTTTTGGTTTTTTGAATCTTATAATTTTTTTTTGTATTTTTGGCATAAATAAGGCATGGAAAATACTCGCATCACACAACAAACCAAAAATGGTAAATTAATCACACTATGATGTACAATATGTACAAGCACAACATAGTTCAGTAGGTCATGCTAATGTGTCCCCACAGCCGAGCACAAACCAAGGATTTCTATACATGAATTCATGGAGGATAAGGGAACCATATGGCTCACCATTGTGGGGCCATGCCAAAGAAAATAAATTTTCCCAATCTAGAAAGGTTTACCATGCTAAGGACATTCTAACATAGTCAAATTCTCGAAATTAACATAAGGACATAAGGGTGGATCAAGACATAAAGGGGGTACAAAGCACTTGTCAACAGGTGGTAAGGAAGTGCAAAATTCATTAGTAAGTTCAGTAGTATAATCCCAATACTTGACTTGGTCTAGGCATGGAAATTCCAAGGAACATCGGGGAGATGCCCCTGGGTCAAATGAAGATTTATATTTCCAATCTCTACTTGTTCTAAAACAGGGAGACTAAAGGCAAAAAGATACATAATCTCCCTAGGATTATCAATAAATAGATCCATGACCTCCAAGTTTACTAGCCAGGGTGGTTTGTCATCAAGGGAGTCATGTGGAACATGCAGAGGGGTGGCCTGTGTGGGTAAAAGAACCCGGTCATATTCCATATTATGATGGAGTTTCTGACCAACGTTGGGAGGTACTGACGAGACTGCTGGAGAGGTAATATCTTCCACAACAAGTGGTGAAGGGTGCTCACTATCTTGATCAAATTCCATAGGAGAAAGAGGCACCACCCATAGTGTTGTTGGGAAAAGTATCCAATACGGAATGACCCTATCCCACTCTAAGGGTGATAGTACCTCAGCAACAATCAAAGCAAATCTATTCAAGATTACTTCTTTATGAGATGTAAGAGAGAGGAGAAAGGGATCCACTAACCGTTGTCTTCCGCTAATGGTTGATCCAATCTTCCCTCTTTGTTGCTTGCTCCCAGCTCCTTGCTCTTTCACTGGCCCAGCTACACAAAGATCCTGCAAAAGCACAAGAAAGGGAAACTACAAGAAGCATACATCCATAATTGATTCAAGGATTAGAATAAATCAAATATACAAGCATCAATACGCCACAGAGACACATGCATATAGAAGAACCTCAAATGCTTTATTAATGGAAGAAGTAAAGTTCTGAGAGTGTTACAACCATAAGAGGCCCAATCCAGCAACACTTCCCAGCAGAAAGAAATCTCCTCTTCACCTCCTTCAAAGCAATCACCCAATAGTTCTATACTCAAACCAACAACACTTCCTTACATTCACAAGATTCCAGCCTCCCTAGACCTCATGAGAGAGCTCTATATATAGGAGTTTTGGAGAAAGGATGAGTCAGCTTGAGGCTGGCATGAAGCTGACTAGTGTCCTCTCCCACTTCAGTTATACTTCAGTTCTTGAGTCCACTTGGAGTTTCTTGCTTCCACTTGGAGATCTAGATCCTCTTACTCATCACAAGGCGAATTCCCTGATCCAAGTGTCATTTTGGAAGCTTCCTGGGCATTTGACACCTTGCAGAATGACTGTGCCACTTGGCCAATCTCGCCCAGCGCAGGTAGCCTTCATTGCTTTTGACATTCAGCGCAGGTACAAAGTGGAGCAGTTGACATTCAGCGCAGATGCTCAGTGGAGCAGCTGACATGATCCAGAAATAGCTTGTTTTTGAGTGTTTTCAGGTGGAGAACTGATTTTCAGTGCTATGGTTTACTGACCTTGTTCCTCTAGGGGTAGGAACAACATGTTTAGGGACTTTGGATCCCTTAGATTATTGACATTTCATGCTTCATGCTGTTAGGCACAAAAATGTCTATAACAGTTGCCCCCTAAAGTATGAGGTCATTTATCAGGTGAAATGCTTTATCAGGAGGATCCGAAGTTCATTCAATCGCTGAGAGGTGCCCTGTAATAAAATACAATACAATACATTATTTTTCATTCTGCTTTCATGATCTAGCTGAGGCGGGCATTCCCATGCTCAACTTTATAAATTCATTTTGGTACATAGAACAGACGATCGTCTGATGGTAGACTGATAATTCTCTGCTGAAATTATCATCCTTTGAGTAGGATGATCATCTGCTTCAATGATGTACATAACAAATGTCTTTATATCCTGAATATATATATCGCAGCCCGGATGGATGAAACTAGATCTGGGGTCTTCAAAACTCGTTCGATCTTCACTCTAAGTACAAGCCGATCCATGTGAGAATTACGCTGAAGTCGAACATGGAAAGACATCGCTTGATTACCGGTCAATAATGTAAACCGTTAACAAGCACGATAGGAATCACCAATAATGACAATGATCCTCAAGGTACTACAGTACAATTCACGTGGTGTGAATAAAGGACTTGGCGTCGAACACCACGCAAAATCTTCTAGTCGAAGGTCATTGATGTATACCTGTCGCCGGAAGTGAGAAACTTGCCATTGAGGCATGCAAGCTTCAAAGTACTGGGGGGGTTTGTTCCTAGATCAACTTCTTGGATAATGAGCTGAAGTCGACAAGAAGCGATCCGTCAAAGGAGGGCCTTAATGGATCGCACATCAGTGGCACGGAACGGAGCTAATGATTTTAGTGGAGGTGAAAACAATCTGTGAAATATGATTCAGGGTGGCGATCATGGGTGGATGAAAGATAATGTATGGTAGTGGATGGGACACGGTTGACTCTTTCTGAACAACATCTCTTGAACATATAACGACACTGATGTGATGGATCGGTAGCATTACCCCAAATGTGGATGGTTTGGCGAGGACCATGGTGATGAGACCGGTGAATGAAACAACCCAACCCGATGTGATACGGAGGACAAAGTGTCATGTTCAAGAGCGACTTGCTACCATTAAAGCTTTGAGGTTCTCCCAATTTTTGCCCAGTCATTTCTGACCAGTACCTCTTTATTTTTGTCAAGCTTGAGGAGGATAACATATGCTTGTTCTATAACCTGCCCTTCGGGCAAGCCCATCGCTATGTTTTAACGAGCTTAGCGATAGGGAAACTCGTTCTCGTCTAAAGACAAGTTTGTCGCTATTTAATCATTTTAACGAGTCTAACGACAAGGAAAACTCGGTCCTTTTCAATTTTAGAGAGTCTGAAAAGGTACAGAAAGTTAACTCCAAATTTCCTTTTTCGTCATCTAATCCCTTAAGTCCGAAAAAGTATAAAACAATACAGAAGGGATGAGTTTTCTATTACTTTAACGAGCCGAATAAAACAAGCGCTCGACCTTTTTGTGTAATAATCCCTCAGGTCCAAAAAAGATTAAAATCTAGAGGAGGGATAGCTCTCCCGGTCAATTTAACGAGCTGGAAGGCCAAAACTCGGCAAACTTTTCATATTTTACGTGTCAGATGAAAAGAGCTCAAAGAAGACTCGTCTTTTGAGGAACGAGTGATAAACAGGGATAGCAGCAGATTCCAGGTACAGGTTGGAATTTTCCAATCACGGCAATGTCACAAGGATGGCTAAGTGAAATCACTCTTCGCAGCTGTTCCTCAAAATGGGTAAACAATCATATGGAGGTGAACGATTGGCCAAATGAAATGGAGGTGGCAGGTGCAAACACGACCAAGGCTTTTATGGCTAATGATTTTACGATCACAATGGTTATTTACCGGGGTGTTCATTTTTTAATGAGCTTGACTGCTCAAAAGCTTATGTTTATTTTTTAACGAGCATGAACTATGATGCTAAAACTGCTCGGATATATGGTCAAATTTTGATTTTTTACCATTACTAGATTTTCTCTTTTCAAATATAGTACTGCTTTTTCAATTGCTGCAACAAACTTCATTAGAAATGAATAATATTTGCATGAAAATGAGATTATAACCCTAATATTTCACTTTAAACTGTGTAAAAAGCCATTAAAAGGTGTTTTTACCTCTCATTTACCATTTCATTTGCATTTGGTTTGTTGGAGCTCTGGAGGTGCCTCTTCCCCCTTGATTTTCACCAGCTGATTTCGGGAGATTCTGCGGACGATTTTCGGCACCGTCTGGACCAGGTAGGAGCTAAACCCTAGCTCTTTCTTTTCATGATTTCTTTTTCCTGTTTTTTGCCTGTTTTCCGGTCTTTCTAAGCCCCTGGGGTTTTTCCAGGGCGCCCTAGGTTCAGCGCAGGTTCCCCATTCGAAACCTACGCTGAAGGTCAATCTGCCTTAAGGCAGTCTGACCCTCAGCGTAGGTAGAGGACCTTCTGCCTGCGCTGGGCTCAAGAAGACTGAGTTTTAAGGTCATTCTTGATGATTTTTTTCGCCAGCTTTTCATCAAATCAGGAATTCACTCTTTCTCTTGTTTGCTTTGCAGGGAACCTTGAACAAAATGTCCCTTACATGGCGAGAACGAGAACATGAAGAGGAGGACATGATTGCCCTCCATGACCCGGTCACGGTGAATGCGCTGCGGAACTGTGGCCTGCTGAAGTTCTTCCGTATCTATAGCATGAGAGCACAGATTTCTTTACTGTAGTATATGCTTGATGCTTGGGATCCTGTTAACCAAGTGTTCCAGATTAGGGGGAAGACCATCCCCTTGACCATAGAGGACATGTACTTCTTGACTGGATTGTCAAGACGAGGTGCCCCCATTTCCTTATCAGGTACGGCCCGGGGGACTGATTCCACCAGAGATTATGTCCACCAGTATTGTAAGGAAGGTTCTCAGCCGAGCAGAGACGACAAGATTGTTATCCGTGAGATTACTGATCGGGCTCTCAGGTCCATTCTGTTCACTATTGGTAGGATGGCCGGTAGCGCAGCTCTACATGTTGCCAACAGGTCTTATATGCAGCACGCCTTGGAGTGTCTCCAACCGAAAGTATTCAACTGGTGTGATGCGGTACTTGTTCAGATGAAAAGTCAATTGACCAAGGTAAAGGACGGGAAGCTGAAGAACTTTGGATTTGGTTCTATTCTGACTGCCTTCGCCTTGGAGAAAATCCCACTGATGCAGCCTCAGTACATCATACTTGACTTGCCTTCTCCGACCGAGCCACGCATGCAGAGGTGGGTTGACCACATGTCTAAGCATGTAGGTCAACCTCAGATTACTTTTACTGAGGCCTTCTTTAGGTGGTTCGAGCACCAGGAGATGGCGTTTTCTGAGTATCCATATGTGGGTATGGATTTCCGAGGCGATCCGGATTTGGTGCTACCGGATGGCGAGCAGTGGGGTGCCATTGGTAAACTCCTTGACCATATTACTATTTACTGTTCTTATTCATAATGTTGTTGTGCTTTATTCTATCAAGACTTTTAATTGTACTCTTGGGTGCATGCAGATATTGGTCCTGTTCGTCCAGCAGTTCGTCCGAGATCGCCAGTTGCTGCCCCGGCAGCAGAGCCTGCTAGGAGAGTTGTTATTCGCGATCTTGACGATACTGAGACCCTTTCAGCTGTGCAGGAGCAGGTCGAGAGCCTTACTCGTGGTCTTCCGGATGTACAGATTGACGAGTTACCTTTACAGCTGCAGCGGCATACTATTGGCGTGCCTAGACGATGGACTCGTCTCTTGCGCATGATTGCACAGGTCGTGACGTACTATCATGAGCACCACTAGGCTAGGGTGCCCCCTAGCATCTTTTTGAGTTTTTAGGTCATATGACCAATTTTGTCTTGGTTACAGAACATTATGTATGAACTTATATAAACAGCTTATATGTATTTTGATTTTCGGGTTTTATTCTGGTTGATTTATGTGATCCATATGTACAATCTTTAATGATGCGTCCTTTTTATAAATGTTGCAAATGTCTATCTAACACATAGTTCGCTAATGAGTCAGTTAATGTGTTTAAGTTTCTTGAAATATGTTGATATTGAATTGAATCAAATCGTCTTTCCAAGATCTTAACCCTTAGGAACATGCGATAAATAGCTGGATTGCGAACAGAATATATACCATTGAGTTGCAGTATTACGAGCTGTGAGTCTAGCCTGACAATTAATCGGCGTATGCCACGTGTGATGGCATCAGAGAGTAGTTCTATCAACGCGCTATACTCAGCGATGTTATTCGTTGATTGCCCAATACATACACCTCTAAAACTTACTAACTCGCCGCTTGGATCAAAAATGGCCCAGGCTGCGGAGGACAGGTTCCGCGAACTACGACTCGCTCCGTCGGCATATCCAACACATGTCTCCAGAAGGTTCGACATCTGCAACGGAAAAAGGTGGATCACTCGACCAGAACAAACGCTCTAGCGAAAACAAAATACAACAAAAGCATGCAGGTTACTATTTAAGCATAGTAACGCTTGAGGTACAACCCGTTGCGGGGCTGCGCCAGTGGAATTCCATCGTAATCCATTAACTCGTAGGCTCCTTTTGCTAACACCCTTTTAACAATATAGGGGCCCATCCATAAGGACTTGAATTTACCTGCTCCCAATTTATCGGATTCTTGGTGATAAAGCAAGACCAAATCACCTTCTAAGAAGACACGGGGTTTGACATTTTTGTCGAACTGAGCCTTGACTCGTTTCTTATGAGCTTCGTTAGCCAAAGCGGCATCACGACGGGTTTCATCCAATTGGATTAGTTCCAAGAAACGGGCCTCTTCTTCTGAAGTTCCGGGGAGAAGATCGATTGCGAGTTTAAGCGACGAAATTTCGCACTGGATCGGTAAGACTGCTTCCAGGCCATACACCAATTGAAAAGGTGTGAACCCGGTTGCGTTCTTTACCGACATTCAGTAGGCCCACAAGGCTGAGTACAGGATTAGGTGCCACCTTCTTTTGTGAACCCTGATCATCCTTTGCAACATACGCTTCAGGACCTTGTTGATTGCCTCAACTTGTCCGTTGGCTTGCGGATAATATGGGGTAGAGCTGTCGTGAGATAGCCCTAGCTTGGCAGCTAATTCGACCATCATGTGATTGTGAAAATGCGACCCATGATCTGTAACTATAGCCTGTGGTATGCCGAACCTAGCGACTACATGATTGAAAAAGAAAAGGGCAGCTGTTTCACCAGTGTTATCCAATGTAGGCATCGCCTCGGCCCATTTGGTAAAATAGTCAACAGCGACTATAATATACCCATGCCCCCCGGTCGAGGTGGGGTTACATTGCATGAAATCGATGCCCCACTTGGTGAAGGGCCCAACAGCAACTATCGGCTGTAAAGGTGCGGGTGGTCGTCTGGTTTTGCTATCAAAGATTTGACAAGCATGGCAACTTCTGACTGCGGTTATGCAATCTTTGAACATGGTTGGCCAGAAGTATCCTGCTCGTAAGATTCTTTGTGCTGTTGCATATCCAGACTGATGCCCTCCACACGCGCCTGAATGACAATCATTCAGGGCTTTTTCGGCCTCCTTATGGGTAAGGCACCTCCTCAGAACTGTATCGACACCACGACGGTAAAGTGTATCACCGACGATCATGTAGTCTTTTGCTTGGTATCGTATACTTTTTTGTTCGGAGCGAGAGGTGTTAGGCCTGAACTTTTGGGTTTGGAGATAATCTATGATGTCTCCATACCACTCATCACTTACAGATATCAGAAACAAACTTTCGTCCACGATTGACTCTTCCGATGTTTCATCGTTGGATGATGATGGGAGATCGCACAATAATTCCACGAAAACTAGAGCTTTCTTTGATTTGGATTTCAAAAATTCCATATCAAACTCTTGAAGGATCGCTATCCATTTTGAATATTTACCCCCCAGCAACTGTCGCGACAGTATATAAGTCATGGGGTTGCAATCTGACAAGATGGTAGTTTTCCGAAAGAGGACATAATGTCGAAACCTTTGAATCGCTTGAACAGCTGCAAGCATTAGTTTTTCAACATAAGAATATTTACTTTCTGTATCGTTTAAGTTTTTACTTAAATAATAGATAGGATGTTCAATTCCATCGACTTATTGAACTAAAACCATCGCAATGGTCGTATCCGCTGCAGCTAGATACAGGTTAAAATCTCTTTGATAGTCCGGGGCGTACATTAATGATGCTTTTACTAGACAATCTTTCAGAGCATCAAAGGAAGCTTGCGCCACCTGGTCCCAGACAAAAGGTACATCCTTTTTCAAAAGACGAGTATAACCCTTAGCAAGTTCTGCGTAATTTGGAATGAACCTCCTCAGAAAGTTTGCTTTCCCTTGGAGTTTCTGAATCTGAAGCAAATTTGAAGGTGGAGGCAAATTAATGATCGCCTGAACCTTACAGGGGTCGAGACGAATCCCATCCTTAGAGACTACAAAGCCAAGTAAACGACCAGAACCGACGCAAAACACACATTTGTGCGGATTGAGTCTTATCTTGTAGTGTCGGCAACGTAGAAATATCGCTCTTAAATGTTGCGGATGATCAGTCCGCTTTCGCGAATGAGCCGGAAGATCGTCGAGATAAGGTTGAACAATGTTCTTGATGTCATGGAAGGCATAATTCATCGCCCTCTGAAACGTCACCCCTGCGTTCTTTAAACCAAAGGGTAATTTTCGATAAGCAAATGTGCCCCACAGACAAATAAATGCAGTCTTTGACTGGTCCTGTGGGCGGATATTAATTTGATTATACCCGGAAAATCCATCCATAAATGAAAAGATTTCACATCCGGCGCATTCATCAATTATCTGGTCGATGAAGGGTGTAGGGTAGTTGTCCTTCGGACAAGCTTGGTTTACATCCCTATAATCGACACACACTCTAATCGTCCCTTGTTTCTTCATAACAGGGACAATATTCGATACCCAATCGGTTAGAGGAACCAGGTAGATGAATCCAGCATGGAGGAGTTTTTCAACTTCCGCCTTAATGGCAGCAGTTTTCTTGGGGTGCACCTGCCGAAGCCGTTGTCTTACTGGTTTGACATCAGGATACATTTTAATTTCATGTTCAACGATACTCGAGTCAATGCCTGGCATTTCATCATATGACCAAGCAAAGACATCTCTAAATTCGCGAAAAAGAGCGTTATATATTTCCAGTTCTGAAGGGGAACAACCTTTGCCGACATAAATATTCTCTACAACATCTGTTTTTGTCGAGATATTTATGGCTATAGTCTCTTCAATAATGGATAAGTTTCGCTCGGAATCCACCGTGTTTACAGTATTCGTTAGGAATTCAAATACTGAAGGGTGATAAAGGTCACTTTGAGTATCTTCTTCATATTCCGGAAGAAGGGAACGATGGTGGTGATCATTCCATGGTGCCCCCTCAATCATCATTGATTGTAAGATTCCTTCGTCAGTCCCATGTACTTTCGACCAAGGATCTAATGGGGTTCCATATTCTCTAGACCTATCTACCCAAACGCTTGACGAGCGTTGATTTGGGCTCGCCTCCCATGCTTGAAACATTGATTGCTACAATATTTCTAAAGGGCTTGGGGGCAAAACCATTGAATGATCCATGTTGACCTTCGTGGAAGATATCATGTTGCAAGTTGCTACAAACGATACATTTCCTGTATAAATAGGAGGTGGTAGCGTGAAAGTTCCCATCAATGTGGGGTCTTTCAATAATCCTACTCCGATATCTTGAATTGAATGGTTGCTCTCATGGATCATGGGAATGCTTCCTGTAACTTGTGAACCATTAGGGAGGAAATTCTGTTGGTCGACGATCGTAATCCCTCCTTCAAATGGGAATGCGATCTTCCTAAAATAAGTCGACACGACAGCTGCCATGGCATAAATCCATGGTCTACCCAGTAGGATGTTATAGTCAAGATTTCCATCAATGACTTCTACATCAATTTCTACTATTTTTCCTCCTAGTTCAAGTTTCAAGTTATTAAGGATACCGTAAGGGGTATAAGTCCTTCCGTCGAAAGCTTTTAATGTCGTCGAAGATCGCGACAAGGTTGGAGATCCTAAAGTTTTCCAGCAACTCATTGACATAATACATGTCGAGGCTCCCTCATCAATTATTGTTCTGTGAACAGTTTTGTTGAGTGATTTCACTTGAATAAGGAAAGCTAGCTGAGCTGGTAACTGAGGATCATATCCTTTGTGATCAAAGGATACAAGATTGGAATCCTTAGGATCAACCCCACCAATTGCTGATAACAGCGCCTGCCTTTGGGTTGGACAATTTTGTAGTACTTCAAGAGTCGACATAGCGGATGGCGATTGGGCCAAATCTTCCACTATGTTATAATGCTGCGCCGCTCTGGCGCGAGGATTAAATGTCGACTTGTGTACTACACCCTTTGGCGGTTTTATTGTTAATTCAGGGATGGTGGGCGTTACAACTTCTGTCGAAGTTGTTGTCGAACTACTTGGTTGATCTTTACCTTTTTCGTTCGACAGTTGAGGATTCCCATAATCTTTGTTCCTTGTCGAAATCAAAGCATCATTCTGCTGTTTCGAAACCGACAACATAAGTACTTGCGACGGGGAAGCATTTCCACTATCAACCAGATTTTGACCTGGGTTGGGAAATGGATCAGTTAACACAGCTGAGGTTTGGGAACTTTTAAAGAACCTCTTTAACTCAGCTTTGAATGGGCAATTCTTTGTGGTATGATCCTTATCATCACATATTAGACATGGATAATTTTGTTTCCCTTTGCCAGGAGGGTTTGAAGAATTTTTTCCAGGGGATGACTCACCCTGTTTCTTCTTCTTCCCTTTGTTTTGTTTCTTCTTGCTTCCTGGTTGATTGGTTTCTTTGCCTTTATCTTCTGATACGACATTTACTTCCGAAGCAAGAATTTCTTCTTTTGCATTTTGGTCCGAATTCTTACAGGCTTTCTTTGACGAAGCCTTTATCGATTTCGCGTTTGCTGTGCCAATCACGCCATCACCGGCATGAGAGTCACTATTTGATTTAGGAGGGGGAGGAATTGAAAACTCTGGTCTAGGGGCGTCAGGTATTTTGTCATAGAGTGTGCCGGACTGAGTATAAACTAAGTCCAAATATTGTGCACGAGCAATCACTTGCTCCTCTGTTACGACTCCCCCCTTGGCCACATCTTCCGTAATAGCCGGAAGTAACGACTTTATAAACCATTCAGCTAATAGCTGATCGGGAACATATGTTTTCACCATCCTACGACGACGACGCCACTCATGTATATGATCAGATATATGGGTAGCAGTTGTCTGTTTGAAGTTGGTTAATATTTCTGTTCCCGTTTCATACCTTATCGGTAATTGAAAATGGGTTAAGAAAGTCGTGGCTAGGGAACTAAAGTTGTCGAAAGAGGCTCTTGGCAATTCAATATACCATTTAGCCGCTGGACCTGTCAATGTCCTCTGAAAAAGGAGAAGTCTTATCGAATCGTCGTTAAGGGTGTTTGACGAACACCACAGATGAAAAGTCATCACGTGATTCGACGGGTCTTCACCTGGATTTCCATTGAATTTAGGAATGTCAGATGGAAGTTTATGAGGAATCGCTGGCCACCAAGGGGCATAAGAAATCGGATCATTCGTTAACCGGTGTAAATCGGGTAACTCTAAAGTTGCCACGAATGGTAACTGTTGATTCAGGTTAGGCGAAGCGTAACCAGGGTACGATGGAATCGCTTGAGTAGTGGGTCTTTGCATACCAGCATAATGTAATTGATGTTGGTATGACTGATACGGTTGGTGGACTTGACCACTATAAAGTGGTTGGTTTTGACCGTTTTGGATATACGGTTGTCCACTGTTCGCAAAGATCTGCTGCTCAGAACCTTGGTACACTTGCTGGAATTGCGGTTGTTGGTATTGTACAAGCCATGGTTGTGACGCCATGTTCTGTTGTGCCATGCTAACCGTTGGACCAAGGTGTGGGGTAATTGTACCCGTTTGTACTTGTGTCGTCCCACCAGTTGGCGATTGTGGTTGTGACCCATGGTCAAGCGACTGTTGCATTACAACCTGAGAAATCTGAGGTTGACATGTAACAGGTATCGCTTGAACTTGCGACACGATTACAATAGCCGGCGTGGTTGGGATGTTCGTCACAGGTACACACTGTTGCATAGAATATACAATCCTTGGTTGTTGAGGTAGCATAGGTACCCAACTACTTGATGCAATTCCAGTATAACCTGAATACTGTTGCGAACTCACGTATGGGTACCCTCCCGGAGGGGGTAATGAAAGGGCATATTGCCCCCCATACGGTATCAATCCTGAAATCAAGGGGATTGATTGCCCAGATTGACCTCCAAATGGATCAATTTGGCGAGTTTCAACATAAGAATTACCGGGTATTACTCCGGATGAACAAACTGGAACAGACCATACTGTCGAAATAGTCCCTTGGTGGACTCCTTCTAGCTGTTGTGAGCTAGTTGGGACAGCTGGTATGTCGGCAAACATCGTCGGAGTGACGGCAGGGACTTCTGCTGTCGCTGTGTCGTTTGACACAGTCCTAGATGATGATGGTTGTTCAGACATCTTAAGTCTATCCAATAGATTGCCTAGTGATTCTATAGGAACTTCCACTTGTGGTGGATTAACTTCTGATGAAGGAAATAGAGTGACCCCGACTCCAAAATGAGTTGGAGTACTTGCTTGCGGATCCTCTGCGATTTCCTCTATCGGAATCAAACCCGGTGGAAGAGGAAGACTGTCAGGCCCGTAAAATATTTCTGGTGCCGAAGAAGTGGTTGTTTCGACAGCGACAGTTGTTTGGGGAACAAAACTCTCTGGACCGGTTACAGATGGAACTGGTTCAATTACACAAGTACTTGCCCCCAGACTAGGATCAGTATTACTGTCCTTCTATGGCTGTTGAACTTCTTCTATAGAGGTAGGGTTTCTAGAAATGTTAGGAGTAACAGGAACCTCAGATGCAGTCGGAACACTTGTTCTAGCTTTCAAAGGGGATTTTGAACCGGTTAAACGAGTTCGCTTTGCCCGTACTGTTTTCGATTCCGGGGACAAAGACGGTTGACTCGTAAGCCTCCGCGAACGACGGGGTTTCAATTGACTTTCTTCCACGATTGCGGATTACTCGATCAACTAAAATATTAAAAGGGGAAATTTGTGTTTCCGAATTGAATGAATTTTATTAGATGCTTTTAGACACAACTTGCTTTTTCACTTTTTAAGAGTCGAGAAAAAGCTAAAGATGACTCTAGTCTCCTTCGATGTATTAATGAGCCCGAAGTGACAAATGCTCGGTTGGACTTTTTCAGTTATAGAGTTTGAAAAAGGCCAAAAGAAACTGCTCTGGAGATCTAGGCAGAGGGTGCGCCAAACCTTTCGCAAAACCACAGAATACGTTTTACGGTACGAGTGGTCGATCTTCGTGAATGCTGTGTTCACTACATTGCGATCAGTAGGGCGGCCGACACGGTTTCCTATGGATAAAGGCTTTATTCCTATAAGGGTTTCCCAATATATACACGACGGTACGTGGGAGCACAAGTCCGTATTAGTGCCACCGACTCTCAGGAGGAATCACCCACCTTCGTCGAGATCGACAGTCACTACGTTTAACGACGTCGGAACACGTCTCTAGCTTAGACCTCTAGATGTTTGCGTTATGTTTCAAAGCGTTGTTAGGTTCATTCAATATATTTTAAGTTGATCTTTTTAAAGTTTGCCTTTCAAGGTTCACCACGAGATGTATTGATACAAATTCCTAAATGCAGTCTAAGATGAGAAGCAAGCTTTTTCAATCTTTTCGACTTATGAAAATCTTAACTACTCAGGGAAAAGAGAGACAAAATCTTTTCACACAGATCAAAGAGCACTCGCTAATGCACTTTTTCCCTAAATCAACATACAAACTTATATGCAAAATGCAAAATGCAAGTATTTCTTTTCTCTTTCTTAATGTTTGTGCGACACAAAAAGAAAGCTGTTGTATAATTTCGAATTCAATTTCAAGTGAAAGCAAACAAGCTTGTCCAAAATCAAAAGACACCTTAAGATTTACTTGTTTCGACACTAGAAATATATAAATTCAAACCATATGACGAAAGCAAAAGCTCAATCAGCTATGAACAGCAAACAAACTAACTCTTAGGATCAAAACGACACTTTATCACAGGTCTAGATCTAAGAGGTCACAGCAAGACTAGTTCACTTTCGTTATGGGAAACTGTAAATGATACAAGAAATACACAAAGAACAAACACAGTTTCTTTATACAACCGAGGCGGAATAGTGACAAGGAAAGTTGGTTTCAGATAGGCACATTGACTGGTAACAGGCAACAAAAACAAGAGTGAAAACAGGGCAAGAAACAGCAGGAAACCCCAGTAGCACAAGGCAAGACTGGTCCAGCGCAGGTGGGGCACTGTCTGTTTGACCTTCAGCGCAGGTAGCCCTTTCGGGAACTGCGCTGAAATGCAGATAGCCTTTGTACAGCCTGCACTGAAGAATGAAACTTTCGTTTCTCTTGGTTTCCGGGTCACAGATTGCTAAAAAATTCACAGTTTTTGCTCAAATCAGAAGCTATCAGTCAAGGAGACACTAAGGGATGACAAGGAGGATGAAAAGCTATCACTAAGAGCTTATTAGAGTCCTTGTGGATCAGCTCTTCAAATCATAAACTTGCCCAGAAACTGAGCTAGAGTAGCTGCCCTCTACTTTGCATTTGAAATATTCAAATACAGTTCGATTCGGTACTCCCTTTGTTTATGAAATGAATAGCAAAAAACACAAACAACCAACAAGATACGATCCCCAGCGGAGTCGCCAATTTGTTGTTGGGAAAAGTATCCAATACGGAATGACCCTATCCCACTCTAAGGGTGATAGTACCTCAGCAACAATCAAAGCAAAGCTATTCAAGATTACTTCTTTATGAGATGTAAGAGAGAGGAGAAAGGGATCCACTAACCGTTGTCTTCCGCTAATGGTTGATCCAATCTTCCCTCTTTGCTGCTTGCTCCCAGCTCCTTGCTCTTTCACTGGCCCAGCTACACAAAGATCCTGCAAAAGCACAAGAAAGGGAAACTACAAGAAGCATACATCCATAATTGATTCAAGGATTAGAATAAATCAAATATACAAGCATCAATACGCCACAGAGACACATGCATATAGAAGAACCTCAAATGCTTTATTAATGGAAGAAGTAAAGTTCTGAGAGTGTTACAACCATAAGAGGCCCAATCCAGCAACACTTCCCGGCAGAAAGAAATCTCCTCTTCACCTCCTTCAAAGCAATCACCCAATAGTTCTATACTCAAACCAACAACACTTCCTTACATTCACAAGATTCCAGCCTCCCTAGACCTCATGAGAGAGCTCTATATATAGGAGTTTTGGAGAAAGGATGAGTCAGCTTGAGGCTGGCATGAAGCTGACTAGTGTCCTCTCCCACTTCAGTTATACTTCAGTTCTTGAGTCCACTTGGAGTTTCTTGCTTCCACTTGGAGATCTAGATCCTCTTACTCATCACAAGGCGAATTCCTTGATCCAAGTGTCATTTTGGAAGCTTCCTGGGCATTTGACACCTTGCAGAATGACTGTGCCACTTGGCCAATCTCGCCCAGTGCAGGTAGCCTTCATTGCTTTTGACATTCAGAACAGATACAGAGTGGAGCAGTTGACATTCAGCACAGATGCTCAGTGGAGCAGCTGACATGATCCAGAAATAGCTTGTTTTTTAGTGTTTTCAGGTGGAGAACTGATTTTCAGTGCTGTGGTTTGCTGACCTTGTTCCTCTAGGGGTAGGAACAACATGTTTAGGGACTTTGGATCCCTTAGATTATTGAAATTTCATGCTTCATGCTGTTAGGCACAAAAATGTCTATAACACATAGATCAGGAGGTTTATGGGGTCCACATGTGTTACAGGGAAAAGTGTCTATATAGAACTACTCTATCCCACTAAGGTGTGACAGCTACCTTAGAAACAAACAGGAAAAAACTACTTTCGTTTTTCCTTTATGAATTATAGATAGAGAGGAACAGAAAGACCAACCTCTGTCTTGCGCTAATCTCCTGATTTGATTCTTCTCTTCTTTGATAGTCTTCAGCTACCTGCTCTTTTGCACGCCCAGCTTCACGAAGTACCTGTAAGATCACAGAAGCATAGCACTATACAAAGACATGGATCTATAATCATAAACGATCTAGGATCAGATGTAAATTGACCATACAAATGTAGCAAACATCAATGACACAAAAGCATGGAGTAAAACTTGAATAGCTTTTATTGATAAACAAGAAAAGAGCCAAGAGGAGTTAAAACCAGTTGTTCTGACCCAGCATCAACCTCCCAGCAAAGAAGCCCCTCTTCACCTTAAACAAAGCTTAGATCACCCAACAATCTGATGTTTGTCTCAAGAAACCAACAACAATTCCTTACAATATGCAAAATTCCAGCCTCTGGATCTCTGGGATGGGGGATCCATATATAGATATCTGTAAGGGGGATGAGTCAGCTTGTGATTTGATTAGTGTCCTCCCTTTGATAGTTCTTGCTTCCACTTGGAGATTGATGGCCTCTTACTCATCCTTGGTCGAATTCAGTGAGGCAAGTGTCACATGAGAAGATTCTGGAAGCTTCCATTGCCTCTCCAACTCGCGGAATGACACTGCCATTTGTCATTTCTTGCCCATCGCACCCCATAGGAGGGATTTTTGAAATGCAATGCACCCACACAGTGTATTTAGGTGAGATGCAACGCACTTAGCCAGTGGAGCAGCTGAAATGATCCTGTTTTGACTAATTCTGAGCAGTTTTTTATGGAGAACTTCTGGGAGAAGTTGTAATCTGTCAACCTTGTTCCTTTAGGGGTTAGAAAAACACTTTTAGGGACTTAGGAGCCCTTGATTTATGGAAATTTCATGCTTGGGGTTGTAGGACCCAAAAATGTCTATAACAGTTGCCCCCTAAAGCATGAGGTCGTTAATCTTTTGATGTCGGGTGAAATGCTTTATTGTGAGGATACGAAGTTATTTCAATGCTGGGAGGAGACCTGTAA
Organism: Pinus tabuliformis; assembly: GCA_031772625.1. NCBI lineage: Eukaryota > Viridiplantae > Streptophyta > Pinopsida > Pinales > Pinaceae > Pinus > Pinus tabuliformis. Next base: position 613,287,307 of record CM062814.1, on the reverse strand, counting down.
TAAGATACAATACAATACATTATCTTCATAATATTTCATGATCTAGCTGAGGCGGGCATTCCCATGCTCAGCTTTATAAATTCATTTTCATGTACATAGGACAGACAATCGTCTGAGTGTAGACTGATGATTCTGATAGAGCCATTATCCTTTTGATTGGATGATTATCTGTGCAACAACGATGTACATTTGATGTCTTTATTTCCCTGAATATATATCGCAGCACGGATGGATGAAACTAGATCCAGGGTCTTCAATCTCATTCGATCTTCACTCAAAGTACAAGTCGATCCATGTGAGAAGAGTTCTGAAGTCGAACATGGAAAGACATCGCTTGATTACCAGCCAATGATGTAAACTGTTAACAAGCACGAGATGAATCACCGATAATGATAATGACCCTCAAGGTACTGCAGTACAATTCACGTGGTGTGAATAAAGGACTTGGCGTCGAACACCACGCAAAATCTTTCGGTCGAAGGCCATTGATGTAAACCTGTCGCCGGAAGTGAGAAACTTGCCATTGAGGCATGCAAGCTTCAAAGTACTGAATGGGGTATTCCTAGATCAACTTCTTGGATAATGAGATGATGTCGACAAGAAGTGATCCGTCACAGGAGGGCCTTAATGAATCCCACATCAATGAAACGGAATGGAGCAAATGATTTTAATGGAGGTGAAAACGATCTGGTGATATAAGGTTCAGGGTGGTGGTCATGAAAGAATGTAGTATAAATGTATGGTAGTGGGTGAGACACAGGTGAATTCTCTGAATGACGTCTCTTGAACATATCGGCGACACTGATTTGATGGATTGGTAGCATTAACCCCAAATGTGGATGGTGTGATGTGACCATGGCGATGTGACCGGTGAATGAAACAACCCAACCCGACTCGGACACGGAGTGGAAGTGTCATGTTCAAGAGCGACTTGCTACCAACAAAGTTTCTTCAAGTATTCTTCCCAATTTTTCCCCAGTCATTGCTGACCAGTACCTCTTTATTTTTGTCAATCTTGAGGAGGATAACATATGCTTGTTCTATAATTTTCCCTTCGGGCAAACCCATCACTATGTTGTAACGAGCCTAGCGATAGTGAAACTCGTTGTCGTTTATAGACAGGTTTGTCGCTATTAATATTTTTAACGAGTTTAACGACAAAGATAACTCGGTCCTTTTAAATTTTAGAGAGTCTGAAAAGGAATGTAAAGGTAACTCCAAAATTCCTTTTTTGTCATCTAATCCCTTAAGTCTGAAAAAGTATAAAACAATATAGAAGGGATGAATTTTCGATACTTTTAACGAGCCGAACAAAACAAGTGCTTGATCTTTTTGTGTAATAATCCCTCGGGTCCAAAAAGATTAAAATCTAGAGGAGGGATAGCACTTCCTGTCCCTTTAACGAGCTGGAGAGGCCAATGGCTCAGCAATTTTTTGATATTTTACGAGTCAGTTGAAAAGAGCTTAAAGGAGACTCGTCTTTTGAGGAACGAGTGATAAAATGGGTAGCAGCTGATTCCAGGTAAGGTTTGGAATTTTCCAATCACGGCAGTGTTACAAGGATGGCTAGTGAGATCACTCTTCGCAGTTGTTCCTCAAAATGGGTAAACAATCAAATGGAGGTGAATGATCAGCCAATGCAAAAGTGGAGGTGACGGTGCAAACACGACCAAGGCTTTAATGGCTGAAGTACTACATTCACGATGGTTATTTACCGGGGGGGAATAGTTCATTTTTTAACGAGCTTAAACGTGGGAGGAAAAATGTTCTCATGGCTTATGTTTATTTTTTAAGGAGCTTGAACTATGTGATAAAATTGCTCGATTAATCCAGTCGTGTGATAAGAATGTCTCATATAAAAACGACAACTTTTAGAGTTTTGCCCCACATCCTTTCTTTATGCAAGTTAGGAAACAACCAATCCTACGAGTTTAAAGGGTTAGAGGACCTACAAATTAAAAAAATAAATAGTCACTCTTCGCTTGCACGCCAAAAGGCTTGCATGCCCCCAGGTATAAAACAGAGACTTTTCAAGGTTACCCTTTCTTTAGTCCGTTAAAACATTTGTTTTACCGAGAGAGGCCTACCTCTTACAGGTTACCCAAAGATCGTTCTATTCACAGCGCAAACAAAACACTTCTTCGGCGATGTCTACCGAGATAGACAAAGGTGAGTGAAGGAGGCTACTCCGCTCACATAACTTTGACAAGAGAATCTTGTTCCAGAATAACCCCTCTTCCAACCACGGATGGGAGTACAGACTAGTCATATTCTCTCGCTGAAACCTACCCTATACCCGAAGTTTTCCTGCCGAAGCAGACAAGGGTGCATGCCCCCTGGGTTTCAGTCATGTCCCCTCAAATCACTCACGCTCATCGGGTGGACGGACTGGAGATTGAGACATTTCTTGCGTGAAAAGACCACTCAGGGATGGTATATGACTATTTGCTCTGTATGATCCGGGAAATGAAAGCTGGTCTACGAGCTTGACCACTCTTCCTTCGTGCGGAAAACACATTACTCTAAAGAGTGAGGAGACAATTGCTCCCATGCAATAAATATAGTCTCGTCCAAGGAGTAGATTGTAATCCAAGGGTCCTTGGACTACCATTACGTTCATGTGAATGGTTTTCCCTCTCAATGTTATGGGCACATTGGGAAGGATTCGTAACGGTTGACTGGTTCCTTTATCAAAACCTGTTAGATTTCTCATCTCAGGCAAAAGCGATGGCGAACCAAGTGCTTTCCAAGCAGTTGAGGAAAGGATACTAACAGAAGCCCCCTCATCTATGATGGTGCCATCCATAACCATTCTATATATTTGAACAATAATTCGGAATGGTACACTAGCTGGTAAACGGGGTCTGCCTAGTTGATTCCAGTCGAAGGAGACAACTAAGTTGCTTGGAGGTGGGACCGAATAGACGGTCGGGTACGACTCTGACGAACTTCCTTCCTGCGGTAAAGGAACGGGTAAATTGCCCCCATGTTCATTGGAGTCTGTGCTTATGAAAAGAATTTGGACGGTGTCATCCTTGTTCTCTTCAGTGACTGTATCATCTGAAGATGGAACCTCTGAAGGCAAGACCGGGTCAACTACCGCCTCGACCTTTTGACTTTCGTCTGGTATGGGTTCATATGGTTTATCTTCAATGATAGATGCTTCAGCCGACCACCTGAGCGGGCCAGCCGGATTTTCAACTAGCGTCGGACTCGGCAAGAGTTTTTTATATCCAGGAGGAAGTCGTAACGGTGAAACCGGACGATCGTCCAAAACTCTTTTAGCCTCGTCTAAGAAGGGACAACGGTGGACGGCATGATCACCTTCGCACGGTTTACAAGGAAATCTATATTTTCCTTTTTGTCCTGGGGCTTCACTTTCACTAGTTGATTGTGTGTTTTCAACATGATCATCAGAGGTTGACGACACCGGGTTGTGCAAACGAGGAGACCAGTCCCTTAAGATCCGAGGGATGCAAGGACAATCTTTGTGATAGTGGTCTCCTTTGCAAATGACACATGGTGATTTAGGCTTGGTCGGTGCGGTGTGTGGATTTTCGCTAGACGACACTCGTTTGCCCCCAGTCGCTTTTGGCTCCTTCTTCTTCTTCTCTTTCTTCTTATTTTCCTTCTTCTCCTTAGGTACTTGACTTTTGGCTTTACTAGCCCCATCAAGAGAAGAGGAAGGAGGAGAGGAATAATTAGAGGAAGTAGAAGGTTGGTGGGTAACTCTAGACTCGTCTAGTTGCTGATTCGATTGTTCAGGAATTGTGGTGTTCTGAATGACAGAGGTTGAGAAGAGCCATACAGGCAAACCAATTGTCAGTCCTGGAAGCGACAATGTGGCCATATGGGGCGCACCAACATCCCCCCAAGAGGAGAAGGGACTAGGATTTCCTCCAAAGGGAATTCCTTGGTTGGTGGACTCCATTTTCTTAACCCAAGATCAACGTAGGAAAGGGTGATGAATATTCCGTTTAAAATAAATTTTAGACGCTTTGACACAACTTGTTTTTTCAGTTTTTAAGAGTCAAGAAAAAACAAAAGATGACTCTAGTCGCCTTCGATTTTTAATGAGCCTGAAGTGACAAGTGCTCAGATGGACCTTTTGTGTTAAGGAGTCTGAAAAGGAACGAAAGGGACTGCTCTGGAAATCTGGGTAGAGGGATTACCAAACCAATCGCAAAACTGCAGAATAATTTTTACGGTACGACAGTCAATCTTCCCGAATGCTTTGTTCAGTGCATTGCGATCGATAGGGTGGCAGACACGGCTTCCTATGGATAAAGGATTAAGCCTATTGGGGTCTCCCAAAATATACTCAACGGTACGTGGGAGCACAAGTCCGTACTGGCACTTATCGTCTCAAAGTGGAGGAATCACCCAACCATCAGTGAGAACAATAGTTACCAGGCTTTACGACGCCAGAATACGTCTCTAGCCTAGACTTCTAAATGTTGTGTGTTAAGTTCCAAAGCGTTGTTAGATTCATTGAATTTATTTTAAGTTGATCTTGTTTATGAAGTTTGCCTTTCAGGTTCACCACGAGATGTAGATGTAATTCCTAAAATGCAATCTAAGATGATAAACAAACTCTTTATCTTCTTTGTGCAATGAAAATCCTAGCTACTAGGGAAAAGAAAGATATAATCTTTTCACAAAGAGCAAAGAGCACACTGTAAATGCACTTTCCTAAATCAAGCCAATCAGACTGTCTATATGCAAATGCACATGCATGTATTTTTTTTCGACTTTCTTAGTATATGAATGCTAAAAAGAAAGTTGATGCACAAATCTGAATTTCTTTTCAAGTGACAAATATCAACAAGTTTTCTTTTCGAAATCAAAAAATGGAGACGATCACAACACCTTACGATTTTGAAATGAACACTTGTTCTAGACACTAGAAAAATACAAATTCATACCAAAAGCAATAGTAACAGGATAATCGACCATCAACAGCAATCAAACTCTTTCCTACGATTGAAATTGACACTTGCGACAGTTTCAAATCAAAGGACGATAGTACGATTATGCTACTTTTGCAAAGGAGAATTGTAAATGACTCAACAAACACACAAAAACATCTGCAGTTCTTTTGTACAAAGGAGGCGGAATAACAGTAAGGAAAAGGGGTTTCAAATAGACATATACTGATCACAGGCAGCAAAATTCAGGAATAGAACTAGAAAGAATGAATCACAGAATCCAAAATTGCACAGAGCTAGTCTGATCAGCGCACCTGTAACACAGAGAATCTGAAATGCAATGCAGCTTGTCTACTCGGGAAGTGCGCTGAAATTCAAAATCTCTGAACAGTACCTGCGCTGGGCCAGAAACGAGACTTTGTTCGGGTTCTGGGTCACAGTTTGCAGTTCAGTTCTTGGGTTTTGGCCGAGCAAAAAGCAATCAGTAATGCAACAATCAAGGGTAGATCTAAGGAGGATCTAAGAGCTATCACAAGGGCAATCAGATAGTTTGTGAATCAGTTGTTTAAATCATAAACAGATCCAGTGGATGGATTGAAGCAACAGTTATCTACTTTGCATTTGTTATGGCAATGTAGTTTGAATGCTACTTGTAAGTTTATGAAATAGACAACAAAGAATGATAAACAAACAAACTAATTATCTCCCCAGCGGAGTCACCATTTTGTTACAGGGAAAAGTGTCTATATAGAACTGCTCTATCCCACTAAGGTGTGACAGCTGCCTTAGAAACAAATAGGAAAAAACTACTTTCGTTTTTCCTTTATGAATTATAGATAGAGAGGAACAGAAATACCAACCTCTGTCTTGCGCTAATCTCCTGATTTGATTCCTCTCTTCTTTGATAGTCTTTAGCTACCTGCTCCCTTGCACGCCCAGCTTCACGAAGTACCTGTAAGATCAAAGAAGCATAGCACTATACAAAGACATGGATATATAATCATAAACGATCTAGGATCAGATGTAAATTGACCATACAAATGTAGCAAACATCTGTTATGAAACCAGCTCAAGAAAAGATAGAAAAGATAGATCAACGCCTTAGAATTCAGCCTCTTTGAGGGGGCAACCTCCTTTACATTACATAAATGAACAATTCTTGGATGATACAAATGAAAATACCTCCTTTCTATATATAGGAGTCTAAGTGGTCCCAATACAATCAAAGCCTACATAACAATAATATTGTAGGGCACAACAGTAACAATAGTGGGCTTCTATGTGGCACAATAGTAACAATATGGGCACTACATGGGTACATCAATATAATAAGTGGGTTGTACTAATAACAATAAGGGGTTCACTAGTATTATAGGGACCTAACATGCCCCTCTCCTTCAAAAAGCGTTGTCCTCAACGCTTGAGCAGTTCTGGGTACTTCTGCATAAAATTCTCATCCTCCCATGTGGAATTTTCAGCGGATAAGTTCTTCCACTTGATAAGATACTCTGAAATTGATCGATTTCGTAGCTGTCGAGTTCTTGTTTCTGTGACTGCTTCCGGTTCCAATATAATTTTTCCTTCCTTGTCAAGTTCTGGCAATATTGTTTGAACTGGGAGCTTGTCACCTATAACCTTCTTTAAACATGAAACATGGAAAACTGGGTGCAATCGAGAAGCTGCAGGAAGCTCCAATTTGTATGCCATAGTACCAATCTTTTCCAACACCTTGTATGGACCATAATACTTTGGTGATAATTTATTATCCTTCTTAGCTTGCTTTAGGGACATTTGCTTATATGGTTGTAGCCGTAGGAATACCCAATCACCTACATCAAAACTTCTTTCACTGCGATGTTGATCTGCCTGTTGTTTCATTCTATTTTGTGCCAACACGAGGTTATCCTTTAAGAGTTGGAGGACTTGTTGTTGATGTTCGATGTGATGTTCCACTGCCTGAACCTTAGAATTTTCTCTTAAATATGATGTGATTGATGGTGGTTGGTACCCATAAAGTGCCATAAATGGGGTCATTTTTGTTGCTGTATGGAAGGAAGTGTTATACCACCATTCAGCCAGAGGCAACCATTTGACCCATTGTGTCTGTTTATCAGATACAAAGCAACGAAGATATCCTTCCAAACATTTGTTTACTATCTCAGTTTGCCCATCAGATTGAGGATGATAAGATGAGCTATGAGCTAACTGAGTACCAAGACAAGAAAATAATTCTGTCCAAAAATTTCCAGTGAAAATGGGATCTCTGTCACTTACAATAATCTTTGGGTTTCCATGTAGCTTTTGAACTGTTTCCATAAATGCAGTAGAAACTGTACTGGCTTTAAATGGATGTGATAATGCACAAAAGTGTGCATACTTGGTAAGTCTGTCAACTACCACCATGATGACACTCTTTCCCTCAGACTTGGGTAAACCTGTGATAAAATCCATTGAAACCTCCTCCCAACGTTGGCTTGGAATGGATAAAGGTTGTAATAGACCCGGTGTCTTAATTGTTTCAACTTTATTTTGTTGGCAAACCAAACATTCCGCCACAAACTTTTGAATATCTGATTTAAGGCCATCCCAAAAAAATTCCTTCTTAACCCTGTGGTAAGTTTTTAAAAATCCTGAGTGCCCTCCTAAGGGAGAAGTGTGCAATTCCATAAGAATCTTTTGTTTTAGCTGGGAATTCTTACAGAGGTATAAGCGATCTTTGTACCATAACGAATCATTTTTCCAGCTAAATGTATCAGAAGTACTGGAATCTTGTTGTAGCTTTCGAATAAGTGCCCACACTTCTTCGTCATTCTTCCATTCCTCCTTTGCTTCGTTTATCCAATCTGGTTGGATAATAGAAATGGCACACAACAATGCTTCCATATCCTCATCCTTTCTTGAGAGTGCATCTGCCACCACATTTTGCTTCCCTTTTTTGTAGATGATTTCAAAGTCATAACCCAACATCTTTGTGACCCACTTTTGTTGCTCTTCAGAGGATAATCTTTGTTCTAAAAAGTATTTAAGGCTATCATGATCTGTTTTTACCTTGAAGTGTCTTCCCATTAGGTAGGGTCGCCATTTCTTAAGTGCATGGAGTATTGCCAACATTTCCTTCTCATAAATAGCTTTGCTTAAAAACTTTCCCTTGATTGGACGACTTTCAAAAGCAATGGGTCTTTCATCTTGCATTAGAACAGCACCAATTCCATTTCCTGAAGCATCACATTCCACAATAAAGGTTTTTGTGAAGTCCGGTGTAGCTAAGACCGGTGCTTGGCACATTGCCTCTTTAAGATGTTTAAAGGCCTTTGTTGCTTCCGGAGTCCATGAAAATGAATCTTTCTTCAATAATTTTGTTAGAGGTGCTGCTATTCTCCCATAATTCTTAACGAACTTGCGATAATACCCTGTCAACCCAAGAAATCCTCGCAGATGCTTTATGGATGTGGGGATTTTCCATTCCTTAATGGCTTTAATTTTGCTAGGGTCTACCTTAACTCCTTCATGAGATACAATATGACCCAAATATTCCACCTCCTGGACTCCAAAGAAACATTTGGATCTTTTTGCATATAATTGTTTCTCCTCCAATAGTTGTAGCACCTTGTCAACATGTTCAACATGATCCTTCCAAGACTTGCTGTAGATTAGTATATCATCAAAAAATACTAACACAAATTTTCTAAGGAATGGTTTGAAAATTGAATTCATCAAACCTTGAAATGTTGAAGGTGCATTGGTAAGGCCAAAAGGCATGACCAAAAATTCATAATGACCCTCATGAGTTCTAAATGTTGTTTTCGGAATGTCTTCAATCTTCATTCTGATTTGATGATATCCCGAACGAAGATCCAACTTGGTGAAGTAAATTGATCCATGCAATTCATCCAGTAATTCATCAATGACAGGAATGGGGAACTTATCTTTAATAGTGAGCTTGTTGAGCTCCCTATAATCCGGACACATGCGCCATGATCCATCCTTCTTGTGCACCAATACTACTGGAGCAGAGAAAGAACTTTGACTTGGTTGAATTATACCAGCCTCTAGCATTTCTGCAACCATACGTTCAATTTCACTTTTTTGGACATAGGGATATCTGTACGGCCTGATGTTTGGAGGAACACTTCCTGGAATCAGATGAATAGCATGATCATGATCACGCATAGGTGGGAGACCTTTGGGAGTCTCAAATACCTTGGAATGATTGTCCAGGACTTTTTGGAGATCTGGAGAAATAGATGATTCCAATGTGGAAACATCTAGCGAACATAATTGTGCAATTACACCTCTTTGCTCCTTTTTTAGAAGCTTTGTCATGCCATTAGAGCTGATTATCTTTCCTGGTTTCCCTGCAATACCCCTTAATTCAACTTCCTTTCCTTCCACAGAAAATTTCATGAAAAGTTCTTGAAAATTAAAAGCTATTGTACCCAAGGATTGTAGCCATTGGACTCCTAGTACAACATCAGCACCTCCCATTGGAATGGAAAGCATTGGGCTAGTCAATACATATTCTCCCATGGATAGCTTGATATTATGGCACTTTCCAGAACAATTTATTGTTCCTCCATTTGCAATCATCACTTGACACTCTGGTGCTGGATATAGGAAGCAATTCAATTCTTTTGCTACCCTACAATGAATAAAATTGTGGGTGCTTCCTGAATCAATCAACACTATTACCTTTTTCTTCTTGATTTGTCCTTCTATCTTGATGGTTTGAGGAGTGGTAATTCCCGCCAATGCATTACAAGATATGGTTGGATTTATTTGTTCTTCATCTAGGCTTTGTTCCTGGAATATATCCTCTTCTTTTGACCTTTCTTGCTCCTTTTCTTCTTCCTCTTCACAATCTATGTAGAATAATTTCTTCTCACCACACTTATGACCTTTGTGTATTTGCTATCACAATTGTAACAAAGCCCTTTTGCTCTTTTTTCTTCCAATTGTTGTGGTGTCAACCTTGTAGGTTGTGGAAGACTATGGGCAACAACACTTCCATCTTTATAGTTGTGAATGGTATGCTTCCTAGTTGCCATAATTTTGCTTTCCATTTTTCTTGCTAACCTGAATGCCTTCTCTAATGAATCAGGTTCCCAAAGGCGCACATCATGTTGGATATTATCCTTTAAAGACCCTATGAACACATCAATCCTATGCTCCTCTGGAATATCTTTTACCCTTATGTTCAATTTTTGGAACTCCTCAATGTGCTCCATTATTGAACCCTTTTGTTTGAGACTTATCAATTGGCTAAAAAAAGTGTTGCTTTTTGTATCCTCATAATGTGCTATCAATTCTTCCGTAAAAATTGCCCAAGTGATAAATTGTTTACGAGAACAAAGCCATTGATACCATACAAACTGATTTGGTTCCAAATATAAAGTTGCCATACGTACCTTTTGTGTGTTTTGCACATTATTGAGATCGAAGAATTGCTCCATCTGTAATATCCATGTGGCGGGATCCTTGCCATCAAACTTCCTCATATCGATTTTTGGAACATGGTGAGTCTTCGATCCAACATTAGAGTCTATGGAATCATGATTAACATTTCTTTTGTTCTCATCATGAGTTTCCTTTACTACCTTTTCACCATTAGTGACCCTTTCTTGTAGCAACTTCTTCAATTCTTCCATCGAATCCTCCATCTTAGCTTCCATGCCCTTTATCTTAGATTCCACACCATTTATCTTAGATTCCATGCCACTTATCTTAGCTTCTGTTAGCTTTTGTGAGCGTGACATTTGTTGCACTTGTTCTTGTAATTTTGATATATCATGTAGCATTTCTTCCTCTTCTTCATGAGTCATGCTAGAGCTTTCAGGTTCCTTACTAGGTGTTTGCATTTTCTTTCCTCGGGGCATCAGTTACCGATAATAATGCTTTACTATGCCCTTTGAATTCCTTCAAACCAAGCTTATGCAAAAATAAAAAAAAAATACACACCTTTTTGTTTTACTTTGTAGAAGCCTGATATTGAATCTGATGTATCTCTGTAATTTCGAATCATCCACTTCTGAAATTGTGACCTGTAGTAGACTTCTATGTCCTCTTTCCAATGCCACTAGTCTGATCCAAATTGGATTCTCCAAGAAATAGTTATGCACAATCTCCCCCAGTGACCTGATTATAGACTAGTTCAGTAGAGCGAACTTGTATGAAGTGCCACGTGTCACTGTTTCAACCTTTGACTCTAAAAAATATATAAACCAAAACTACAGTCCGTCCTCTTTCTGTACCTTCTTACTAAATTTCAATCCTATGCTCAGAAAGAAAGTTATGACGATTTTCCCCAGGTCACCTGTTTTGAGTGTAATTCAGGAGTCTGCAAAAAGACCAACTTCCTCAGATCATATCTCTGAAAATATCGCGCAAAAAGCTCTGAAATTTGGACCCAAGGTTCAGCGCGATTTCTTCTCAAATGGGTTTTTTTTGTGACTTCTGAAACGTCACAGAAAAAAAGTTATAGTGAAAATACCACGATGACCTGTTTGGAGCAGCGAAACCCTAGAATCCAAAGCTCTGATACCAAATGTTATGAAACCAGCTCAAGAAAAGATAGAAAAGATAGATCAACGCCTTAGAATTCAGCCTCTTCGAGGGGGAAACCTCCTTTACATTACATAAATGAACAATTCTTTGATGATACAAATGAAAATACCTCCTTTCTATATATAGGAGTCTAAATGGTCCCAATACAATCAAAGCCTACATAACAATAATATTGTAGGGCACAACAGTAACAATAGTGGGCTTCTATGTGGCACAATAGTAACGATATGGGCACTACATGGGTACATCAATATAATAAGTGGGTTGTACTAATAACAATAAGGGGTTACACTAGTAGTATAGGGGCCTAACAACATCAATGACACAAAAGCATGGAGTAAAACTTGAATAGATTTTATTGATAAACAAGAAAAGAGCCAAGAAGAGTTACAACCGGTTGTTCTGACCCAGCATCAACCTCCCAGCAAAGAAGCCCCTCTTCACCTCAAACAAATATTAGATCACCCAACAATCTGATGTTTGTCTCAAGAAACCAACAGCAATTCCTTACAATATGCAAAATTCCAGCCTCTGGATCTCTGGGATGGGGGATCCATATATAGATATCTGTAAGGGGGATGAGTCAGCTTGTGATTTGATTAGTGTCCTCCCTCTGATAGTTCTTGCTTCCACTTGGAGATTGATGTCCTCTTACTCATCCTTGGTTGAATTCAGTGAGGCAAGTGTCACAGGAGAAGATTCTGGAAGCTTCCATTGCCTCTCCACCTCGCAGAATGACACTGCCATTTGTCATTTCTCACCCATCGCACCCCACAGAAGGGATTTTTGAAATGCAACACACCCACACAATGTATTTAGGTGAGATGCAACGCACTTAGCCAGTGGAGCAGCTGAAATGATCCTGTTTTGACCAATTCTGAGCAATTTTTTATGGAGAACTTCTGGGAGAAGCTGTAATCTGTCGACCTTGTTCCTTTAGGGGTTAGAACAACACTTTTAGGGACTTAGGAGCCCTTGATTTATGGACATTTCATGCTTGGGGTTGTAGGGCCCAAAAATTTCTATAACAACATGTGCCAAAAGAGATCATATGCATAGGAGCTATCGAAGAGGTGGAAGAAATGTTGGGCACTGGTAGTTGAGGCAAAACTCCCATAAGAGTAAAAATTTTAAAGAGTCCAAATCCAACACTCTGAAATTGACCAGGGTGATCTCCCAATAGTGGTACATAATTCCCATGGTGGAAATATAGGTTGATGGCACGCAATAGTCAAGTTCATCAATAGTGACAATTTTTCCTTCATGAGGAAAGAAAAGCAAATGGAAGACTGACAAGATAACTGTGGTCATCACAGAAATCCAACTACGACCAAGGAGTAGGTTGTAATATAACGTGGCATCAACAACTTCAAAATTGACATAAATAACTTTTCCTCCCAGCACAATGGAAAACTTGGGAAGAACCCCCTTAAGCACAAAGTTGTGTCCATCAAAATCTTGGAGAGTCACGTTGGACGTGGTGAGTGTTGGAGATTCAAGAGCCTTCCAGCAAGATATAGACATTACACATGTGGAAGATCCCTCATCCACCAAAGTGTGATGAATGTTTCGATGGAAAATACGCACAATGATCTGGAAAGCAATATGATGGGAAAGGTGATGAGCATCTTTGTCGAAGTTAAAAGAAATGAGATTAGAGCTAGACATGTCAACTCCACCAATAGCTAACAACAAGGCTTTGCGATGTTGAGAACAACTTTACAAGATATCCAAGGTAGACATGGCACAAGGAATCTAGGCAAGATATTTAACAATACTACAATGTTGAGTAGCCCTGGAAGAAGAATTGTGTGTCATCTTCTGGAGAACACCTTTGGGAGGACGATAAATCGGTTCCACAGGCTTAGCGAAAGTGAGAGGTCCAGTGGAAGGTAATAGAGTTGATGAGTCCTTAGAGGGAGACTTGACTCAGGGACATCATAAGATTTGGCTCACGTAGTCACATTGACATATTCCTTTCACATGAATATGGATGAACTATGAGGAGGATGGGAAGATGACCCCTCATTTCCCCCTTGCGGAGGTTGAGGAGGTTGAGAAACCATCTATTTTTGGGGTTGTGTAGGGAATAGATGAGTCAAAATGGTAGGTTGTTGAGTAGACGGTGGTGAAAGAATCCTATGGACTTCATCCATTCGAGGGAATTCATGAGTAAGGTGGTCATCTTGACAAATTTTACAGGGGAACTTGACTTTATGACGACGTTCACTAGTGCCCTTTCCCTAACTCTGAGGGTTGGGTTGAGACTCCTAAGCATTTTGATTCTTTTGTTTATTTCTCTTATTATTATTTTTACCACCTGATTGCTAGTTGTTCTTCGGTTGAGTGGACTTCACCATGAGAACATCAGTGGACTGCTCAGGAGGGGGTGCTTTAATAGATCCAGACGCACTTGTTGGGGCTTGAGATGTAACAATTAATTGCCCACATTGGGCAGTAAGTTGGCTCATGGAATCAGAAACAAACCTGATGAGATCCAACTGTTGAGTAGCTAAAATAGATTCTTCCTCGGTAACAACTCGAAACATGGACACATCCTTAGAAATTTTAGGTTAGAGAGATTAGATGAACCATTTACGTAATATCTCATCATATAACTTGGTTCTCACTAACCTCTTATGACAATGCCACTCATGAATATGATCATAAATTAGTGTGGCATCGTCTTGTCTGAAATTAGATAAGAGGTCAGAACCGATGTCATACCAAGTAGGTAACTGAAAGTGTGTCAAAAATGTTTGAGCTAGGGAGGAAAAGTCACCGTAGGATGCAATATCTAACTCGATGTACCACTTTGCAGCATCCCCATTAAATGTACGTTGGAATAGATGAAGTTTAACCGAATCATCCACTAAAGAATTGGAAAAGCACTGCAAATGATAAGTGGTAATATGCATGGATAGATTATCCCTAAGCTTTCCTTCAAACTTGGGAATATCAGATGGTAATTTGGAGAGCATGGGTGGCCACCAAGGATCATGACGGATGGGGTCATTAGTCAATTTCACCAAATCCAAGTAAATCAAGAGAAGATAAAAGTGGATTTTGAAGTTGACTAAATTGGTCATAGGCAGGAGAATCTGTTGACCAACCATGTGGTCCCCCGTATAAGGAGTGGAATGATGCACCTACTGGTGAAGAAAAGAGTTCGCCCCAACATAGGACTATTGCAGGCCAACATGACTGGTAAATGGATGCTGCCCCCAAGGTAAGTATCGCCAGAGAGAAAAGGACCCCCAAAAGCATGGATGCTAATGGGGTTGTACCCATGGATAGAAGAAGGACCACTCTACACAGTAAGACTGACATAAGGGGGATAACCCATGTGAGAAATAGTACTGGCAGTGGGGTTTCCCCCGGGTAAACTAGCCCCTCCAGTAAAAGTACTAGTAGGTTGCGCCCCTCCAAAGAGCGAAATGTACCAAGCCTGTGACATACTATAAGTGGTGTTTCCCCCAGACTAACTAAGGACAACTGGTTATGACCCCCACATATTACTAGAAGTAATGATGCATAACTGAGGGACAAGAATAGTTGGTTGGGGAAAATGTGGTGCAAATATTCTTGAACCTACCGGATGACTAGTCTAAGGTGCCATGGTCGGCATAGGAGATAGTGTGGGCATGGAAACATTCAAGAAATTTGCAGGATTCATAGAAGAAACTGGTGGAATTCCCCAAGAAGATGTGAGAGGTGTGTCGCACAGAATGAGTCGATCTTGCAGACAAGATAGACCTTCCTAAAATCTAAAGAAGACCTAACGACAAGCAAACCAACCAGACACTATCTTTCTCTAAATATGCTTTAATAAAAAATAGCAAACAAGTGTTTTTAGGGCCTACCTTTGGTCCAACGCAAGCTTGTGGATGCCCTCGCTCCTTTGATCCAATTGAGCTCCTTTTCGTGAATCTGCAAACACAAACAAGGCAAACAAATTAAATAGCACCTGAAAAACCAATTGCATAAAACATATTTAACATGAAAGTCAAGGAGTCCATGAAACAAATAACATAAGATACTTGTTGAGAAAAATGAGTTTGATTGTATTAATTCAAAAGAAGAAGAACCTTACAACCTTTGCCTTGACGCTGTACAAGCTCCTCCCAGGGTCCAGCAAGATGTCTTCTCTACTTTGACAATTTTCACTCACTCTCTAATGGAACCAAGAGGTATGTGATCTCTCCTCTCAAGCTCAACCAAAGAGTCTTAATTTCACCATCATTTACCCTCAAAATGTTCAGCTTCTAACCTCACTAGTCCTCACCCCAATGCCTGTATTTATAGTGCAATGGAGGGAAGTTACTAGGTCCTCCTTCAAAGGGATAAAGCCCTCCTTCAAAGGGATAGCTCCTTTAGTCAAGGGATTAGCTCCTTCTCTTTTGGGATGCATGAACCACCTCAGAGCGAACAATCCACGTCAAAATTCCTTCTAGAAAACTCTAGAATTAACCCAAAGTGAGTTTTTTAAGATAAAACTTGTGCCTTTTGACTTTCACAGGGGTTCGCACCTACACCGTTAGGAACAGAGCGGGTAGGTACGCAGCTTTTGTACACAGAAGGTGCGGGACCACAGGTGACCATGAGAGAAAGTGTGGAACTAGAGTTACATTGATATTTAATGTATTTCTCCCACTTCTAAATCTTGATTTGAAGAGCTGAGGTCTTAGACTTGCTTAGGAGGACAGTACAAGTGATGATAGACCCATACTAACTGCAAATAATCATGGTGATGATATTTTTGTGTAACAGATTGCCCCCTAAAGTGTGAAGTCTGTAGTAGATGAGGATTTCATTTATCATATAGGAAGAGTGAAGTACTTTATCATTTCGAGGATCATCTTGTGGAGATCCCGGTCGGAACTTGTAAAAACATTCAATGCAAGATATATATATGAGATCATATCATCGCTGAGGTGGGTATTCCCATACTCAGATCAAAACTAACTAGAAAACTATCTACTGCTCTGATATAGGAATGATCTTGTAACATCATAAGTATAGACTCGTGTGAACACAGTATGGACGCAACCATCTGTTTATGAATAGTCCACAACATAATGAATACAAAATTCCTCGCAACCTGGATGGTGGAAACTAGATCCAGGGTCTTCATTTCTACTTCCCGAAATAGTACGATTTTATCCATGCAAATAAATGCGTTGATGTCGAACATGGTAGAAACCACTTGATTACCAGTTAATGATGTAAACTGTTAACAAGTGTGAGAGAAACCACCAGTGATGTCAATGGCTCTCAAAGTACCCAGTACAATCCATGAGATGTGAGTAAATGTGTTGATGTCGAACATATCACAGAATCCTTCGATCGAAAGTCAATGAAGTAAACTGTCGTCAAAGGCGAGAAACCTACCATTGAGGCATGCAGATCTCAAGGTACTGGCGATTTCTAGATCATCTTTCTAGATAATGAGCTGATGTCGATAGAAAGCGATCCGTTGTAGGCAAACCCACAACAAGAAATCATAGATCAAGTTGAAGAAATTTAGTTGCAAGGACTGACTCAGGGATGGTCAAGATGGCTGACAGATATTTTGCAGATGAATGGCTTATTGGTAGTGACCTCTTGAACACATAATGACACGATAGATGGCTTGGTGACAATTGACCCAAAGTTAATACCCAGAAACTGGCTGAAGACTTTCAATGTGGTTTGATCAACTGTTAGGCAAAGGATTTCCCAACCCAGGTGAATAAAAGTGTCGTGTTAAAGAGTGGTTACAAAGTATGACAAACAGACTTATTTTTCCCTCTTTTCCCCCACCATTTCTGGCAAGTACCTCTTTATTTTTGACAAGCTTGAGGAGGATAACATTTGCTTGATTATAAGCTCATCCTTTGGATAAGTCCAACTTAGTTTAGATTTGAACCCTAAGAAGGAGTGGTTCGTTCCTGTTTGTAATTGAACAGGTCCTTTACTATGAAATTTTAACGAGTCCAGTATACGAGAAACTCGGCGTTTTTCAATTTTAGAGAGTCTGAAAAACTTAAGAAGACTCCAGGGTTGACCTTTTTCGTAAATTTGTGTCTCCCAAGCCCGAAAAAAGTATAAAATAATACTTGAGAGAGCCGCTTGATCTTTTACGACCAAGGAGTACTTTTCGTTATTAGTGTCACTGATCCAAAAAAGTAAAAAAGTGATCAACGACACGTCGTTTTATAACCAATATCGAATTCAAAACGACAAAAATCCGGCAATCTTTTCATGTTTTTACGGTTGGAAAAGAGCTGTAAGTGGACCGTCTTTTAATTCTGTTTTAACGAGTGTAAAAGAAACGCTCGGCAATCTTTTCATATTTTAGGAGTCAGAAAAGGGCTTAAATATGACTCTACTTGTTTTTTCGTTGAAAATGATAGATTTCACATGTATAATCCTTTATTCTGCACAGAAACACAAACGTTACTCATACCTATTTGAAATGGATAAAAGCGTTGCAAAATACCTTTTCAAAGTGAAACATAAATAAATTTGCGATTTATTTACTCAAAAAACTTATAAAAAGGGCCTTTGTCAATTCATTTTTATCGTTCGAGTTTGGGTGAGAAAATAGTGCTTTTGCTTAGAAAACTTCCCATGAATATTGTGGAAAATCCAACCGTCGGAATCGAGCGCCCTCTTCTCCAGGTAACCCACATCATCCTACTCTTCATTTTCAACCGTTTAATTTTTTGATTTAGTTCTTCATTTCATTTTTTGGGAGGGTTTTTAGGCGCAAAACCCGCGCACGGGGGTTCGCAGGTTTACCATTGCGGACCCGCGGACCCCGACATTTTATCCACTGGGAAAAAGCTCGGGGTCCGCACCTTCCGTGTAGACAAAGTGCGTACCCACGCACTGTGTCTAACTCGGAGGGTGCATACCCCGCCGCAAGGGTTTTGAACCCAAAATTTCTCAAAAATGGACCAATCAAAATGTTTTCTAGCAATTTAATTAATCTTTATACTTGATGCAGAGAGTATATCATGCTAGATTGGCGTGAACGAGAGCATGAGGACGTGGATACTGCCGCATGGAATCATCAGCCTTCACTTGATGCTTTGAGGGCATGCGGACTGTACAAATTCTGGACCATTCCTGGCATGAGGGCTTAGGTGGATTTCTTAAAGTGGCTGGTTGATAGATGGAGCATACAGGACCAGTGTTTCTTCATTGGCGGGCACCGGCTCGAAATCGAGCCAGAGGACATTTATTTCTTGACTGGTTTGCCTAAGAGAGGCGAAGACTTGACTCTATTCGGGACTAGGCCAGGTGGCGAGTTTGTCGATAGCCTCCGGTTAGAGTAGTGCAACAGCTAGGCTAAAGACAAAGGGATAGACATAAAGACCATATCCCGTCCTGAGCTCATGGTGATTGCGTTTACCGTCACCAGACTTTGCGGAGATGCCGCATTACATGTTGCCACCGGATCCCAGATGCGTATGGCATTTGATTACTTTCGAGGCACCATCTTCAACTGGTGCAATGCTGTGCTGGCCAATGTGAAAGGCCAACTGACCAGGGCCAAGAGCGGATGACTAAAGACCTTTGGTTATGGGGCTTTGGTCGTGAGTTTTGGCCTAGAGAGGGTTCCTATGCTGATCCCACAGCACCTTACTGTTGGAGCTGGGCTTCCTCGAGAGCCCAAACTGATGTGATGGGTCGCAGTCATGACCCGTCACCTGGACGAGAGGACAGAAGTTGCTCGGTTCAAACCTGAGTATTTCCAATGGTTGGAAAACCAAGTCTTTTCCATTCAGGATTTCCCTTATGCTGGGATAGATTTCTGTGGTGACCCAGACATGGCTCTTCCACCAGGAGAGCAGTGGGACGAGTCAGGTAAAATCCTTTTCAACTTTTCCTATTTTAATTTTTTTTATATTTTTCATCGTCTCAAAACTGATAGTAAAAATTTCAAATGCAGATGTGGGTCCACAGCGACCAGCAGCTCTCCGGCCTTTCGAGAGGAGGCAACCAGTTGCACCTGCGCCAGCCACACAGGACGAATCAACAGAGGTTTTGGCCGAGTTGGAGGGTCATCTTGAGCGCTTGACAGGGGATATTCCTGAGACCACTATAGACGACATTCCTCGTTGACTTCAGTGCTATGTGATTGGAGTCCCGGGACCTTTTAGGAGGTTCCTTTGCAAGGTGGCCCGGGCAGTGGTTTCTTATAGAGATCATCACCAGTGATAGGATGATCGCCTTTTGTGGGCACATGTGACATTTTTGTTTTTTGCACTTATCATTTTTTCCGATCATAAGGTGTTTTTCAACCTATGATCGAAGACAATGCATTTTTTGACACACTCCTATATATATATATATATCACTATTACCGGCTTATCTTGTAAATCATGTTATGGAATGGTTTTAAATTTACATGTATGATTATTGCAAATGTCTATTTAACATTCGAGAAGCAATTGCATCTGCTAATGTATTTAAAGACCTTGGAATATGTTTATATTCAATGTAATCAAACTCACGTTCCAAGAGACGCACTCTAAAAAATAATCTTAATAACACTGGATTTCTAATGGCATACACTCTATTAAGCTGTAATACAACGAGTTCAGAATCTAACCTCACTATCAAACTCCGAATCCCAAATGAAATAGATTTAGACAATATCTCAATCACTGCACTATACTCTGCAATGTTGTTTGTTGTTTGACCGAGGCTTACCCCATGCATAGAAACTAACTCGTCAGAGGGCGAATAGATAACCCACGCTGCGGAAGAGATGTTCCGTGTATTACGACAAGCACCATCAGACATCTGCAATATCAAGAGTAAAACCAAGATAAGCAGGAATAATGACGGAAAAAACACTCTCTAAACTAAGCACCCTTTGTAAACTAAAACACACCAGCTAGAAAGAAACACTATCCTAACTAAAAATCTCCATACCCCATTCTTTTAAGCATAGTACCTCTTCAAGTAAAGGCCATTTCTGGGTTTACCGAAAGAGTCCCCATCAAAGTCTACCAATTCATAGGCCCCTTTTGCTAGCTTTCGCTTAACAATATAGGGACCATGCCACATAGGAACGAATTTCCCAGCACCTAATTTATCATTAGCTTGATCATACAATAACACTAGGTCTCCTTCCGAAAAATTTCGAGGGGTCACATTCCGATCACACTGAGCTTTCATGCGTTTTGCGTGAGTCTCGATCGCCAATGCCGCATCACGTCGATTCTCATCTAATTGAGCTAAGTATAACAAACGCTTTTCCTCTTCGGAAGTAGCTGGAAGTAACTCGATGACCATTTGCAGTGACGGGATTTCGCACTCAATGGGTAACACAGCTTCCAAACCATAGACTAGTTGGAAAGGAGTGAACCCTGTTGATGTTTTTACTGAAGTTCGGTATGCCCAAAGCGCTGAAAATAGCATGTTGTGCCAATTCGACCAATGAATCCCAATGATTCGTCGGATCATGATAACTAAAATTTTGTTGATGGACTCAACCAAACCATTCGCTTGTGGATAATAAGGGGTTGAACTATCGTGACGTAAACCAAGCTGGCCTGTAAGTTCGGTCATCACAACATTTCGAAAATGATGCCCATGATCAGTGATTATCTCTTGTGGGACACCAAACCTAGCAATTATATGATTGAACACGAAAATTGTAGCTGTCTTGCTGTCTACCTCGAATGTAGACATCGCCTCGGCCCACTTAGTAAAATAATCTACCGCAAGGATGATATACGCATGCCCCCCGGCCGAGTGAGGGTTACATGTAATAAAATCGATACCCCATTTGGCAAAAGGACCAATGACAATTATAGGGTGGAGAGGAGCAGGTGGAGCGCACATCTTACGATCAAAAATTTGGTAGTTGTGGCATTTTCAGACCGTCGTAATACAATCTTTAAACAAGGACGGCCAGAAATAGCCAGCGCGCAATATCTTTTGGGCTGTGGCATACCCAGACATATGACCGCCACATGCTCCAGAGTGACAGTCATTTAGAACCCTTTCAGCCTCTTTGTGAGTTAAGCAACGTCGAAAAATAGAGTCCGCCCCACGGCGATAAAGAGTATCTCCAATAATTTTGAATTGTTGAGACTGGAAGCGAATTTTCCGACATTCCGACTTTGAAATTTCTGGCCGAAAGGATTGAGTCTGGAGATAGACGATGATATCCCCATACCACGGATCTAAAGTGTTGATTAGAAACAAGGATTTGTCCGCAATGGGCTCCTCCGCCACAGTTTCCGTGTCAACACGCGGGAAGTCACACATTAATTCTGCAAAAAAACTAAAGATTTCTTAGACTTAGATTTCTCAAACTCCAAGTCGAACTCCTGCAGGATAACGATCCATTTAGAGTACTTTCCCTCTAGCAATTGTTTGGTCAAAATGTAGATCATAGGGTTGCAATCCGAAATTACCGTAGTTTTACGTAGTAAAATGTAGTGACGAAAACGTTGGACATCTTGAACGGCTGCCAATGCCAATTTCTCCACATGTGAGTATTTTAGCTCAGTTGGATTTAATGTGCAACTAAGGTAATATATCACATGTTCCATTCCGAATTCATCTTCATGAACTAAGACCATTCCAATAGTGGAATGGAAGGCGGCGAGATACAAAAAGTAATCCTGGTTGTAGTTGGGAGGATGCAACAACGGTGCATGGGTCAACGCGTGTTTGAGTGCATCAAAAGATTTCTGAGCTATCTCATCCCAAGAGAATTGAGTGTTCTGTTTCAATAACCGTGTAAAACCCTTTGTAACCTCGGCGTAGTTAGGAATGAATCGTCGTAAAAAATTTGCTTTCCCCTGCAAACTTTGGAGTTGGCGAAGACTCGAAGGAGGAGGCAAATTGATGATAGCTTCGACCTTCGAGGGATCAACGTGAATGTCGCTTTTGAAACTACAAATCCCAGTAATCGACCCGTTTCTATACAGAAGACATATTTGTGTGGGTTCAACCGAATACGATAATGCCTACACCTCATAAAGATTGCTCGTAAATGGACGAGGTGATCAGCTTGATGTAATGAATGAGCAGGCAAGTCATCGAGATAGGGTTGCACAATGTGCTTGATGTCATGAAACGCATAAGACATCGCCCTCTGAAAAGTTGCTCCGGCATTCTTAAGCCCAAAAGGTAATTTTCAATAAGCAAATGTCCCCCATGGACAAATGAAAGCTGTTTTTGGTTGATCGGCAGGTAGAATGTTGATTTGATTGTATCCGGAAAAACCGTCCATAAAGGAAAATATTTCACTGCCGGCACAATCATCAATGATTTGATCGATATAGGGAGTTGGGTAGTTGTCCTTTGGACAGGCTCGATTAATGTCCTTATAGTCGATGCATATTCTTATTGTTCCATGTTTTTTTTTAACCGGGACAATATTCGATACCCAATCCGTTAGCGAGATCTAATAAATGAAACCTGCTTTCAACAGTTTTTCAACTTCTGCCTTAATTGCAGCAGCTTTTCGTGGGTGAATCTGACGCAAACGTTGCCGGATGGGTTTAGCGTCCGGGTAAGTCTTGATCTCATGAACAACAATCGCGGGATCAATTCTTGGCATTTCCTCATAGGACCAGGCAAACACGTCGCGGAATTCTTGAAATAGGGCCTTATATAATTGAATTTCGTCATCTGTACACGAGGCACCTATATGAATGTTCTCAACAATTCCGGGTTTAACCGAAATGTCTACGGGAATAGTTCGAGAGATGTTTCCCAAATTTAACTCTGAATCGGGATGTTTCATTGGATTCTGAGTTTCCTTGACATATTCAGTCGTAAAGATTGATGAGAAATCATTTTCAAAATGATCATCCTCAGGCAAAAATGAAGATCTGTGATGGAGATCTTCCCATGGTAAATCATCTACACATAGGATTTCACGAATTTGCTCATCAGGGTGAACAAGTTCAGAAAACGTAGTTAAATCCAAGGTTGATGTGAAAAGTGATTCCTCACGGACTACATTCATTAAGTCATTTTCGGTTGAACACGGGTCGGAAAAAGACTACATGGCTTCATAGGCAATTTCATATGGACTCAAAGGCATGCAATTACCAAATGAGTCTATTTCAGATTCAGAAGGAACGATCCAAGGATCGTCATAAAAAATAGTGTCTGATGTAATCATATGAATGGTTGCAAATTAAGATGATGCATTGATTGGAGGAAAAGGAAAAGTTCCCAGTAAACCGACATCTTTAACTAATCCTACTCCAACATCCTTATATGGGATAGTCATTTTACCGACATGCTGAATACTCTCCGAAGAGGCTGGGTCGGATGAAAAGTAAGCCAGTTGGTCTATTATTACAATCTTTCCATTATGTGGGAACTTTATTACTCTAAAGACCGATGAAACAACCACTGTCATAGCATAAGACCAACTTCGACCCAAGAGAAGGTTGTAGTCTAGAGGGGCATCAACCACCTCCTTCAACCCCTATAGGTAAATCCTGAAGAATGCCAAAAGGATGAAACCCACGGCCATCAAAGGCCTTAAGAATTGTCGGGGATTGATTCAGTGAAGGAGAACCAAGCGATCTCCAACACTGTATCGACATAATACACGTTGAGGCTCCCTCATCAATTACAGTCTGATGAATAGGCCTACTTTTGACTATCACTAGGATCTGGAAAGCCATTTGATGAGGCAAACACGGTGTACTATTTTCTAGATCAAAGATTATTAGGTTTGGGTCCTGAACATCAACAGCTCCTATAGCCGACAAAAGTAATTTACGCTGTGTTGGGCATGATTGCAGCACTTCCAAAGCCGACATGAGGGTGAAACAACTAAATCCTCAACAATGTTATAATTCTAAGCTGCTCTCGCATGTGGATTGAAAGCTGACTTTCGAAGTATACCCATGGCGGGCGGTTTGATTACTAAGTCTGGATTAGGTTACTTGATCTGTAGTGGATCGGAACCGGGAGCTGAGGTTGATGGATTAGAATGAGAAGATTCTGCCTCTTTGCCATCAACAGGACTTTTACTACCATAATCTTGCGATCGAGTCGCAATCCTTACATGGGACATCATCAATATGGGTTCTTCATTGGCACTCGAGGAAGAACCTATCATCTTACTGTCTTGACTTGGAAATGGATCCTTCAAGACAACAGGAGTTTGGGAACCTTTGACGATCTTCGCAACCTCTGCTCGATGAGCGTAGTCTCTTGTAAAATGTTCTTCGTCACAAATGAGACATGGATAACGAGGTTTGCGCTTTTCATCATTGGATTCCACCTTTTCAGGTTTCTCCTTTGAACTTTTGTCCATTTTATTCTTCTTCTTTCCTTTCTTCTTCCCACCAGATTTTGATTTAGTCGTAGATGATTCTACAACATGAATATCGGCGGAAACCTCTGCAGAAGAATCTCCTGTCAGGGAATCAGGCAAGGTTATGATAGGAGAAGAATTCTTGGAAGACTTCTTCTTACTTTTAGTGTTAACCGTACCAATCATACCGTCAGCGGCATGAGATCCCGAAGGAGCCGCAGTGATTTGATTTGACTTGGGAAGATCGGGGATCTTTTCGTGTAACGTACCTGACTGAGTATATACCAAGTCAAGGTACTGTGCTTGAGCAATCACTTGCTCCTCAGTAACAACTCTGGCTTTAGCAACATCTTTAGTGATCCTTGGCAACAAAGATTTTACAAACCACTCAGCCAAGATTTGATCCGGAATAAATACCTTCACTAAACGTCGTCGACGTCTCCACTCATGAATATGATCTGAAATATACGTGGATGTCGGTTGTTTTAGCGAAGTTAACAATTCCGTGCCATTGTCATATCGGACTGGCAACTGGAAATGAGTTAAAAACGAGGTAGCTAACTGACTAAAATTATAAAAAGTGCCTCGCGGTAACTCAATGTACCACTTGGCCGCGAGACCAATTAGAGTGCACTGGAAAAGTCTAAGACGGATCGAATCATCTGTGATGGAGTTAGACGCACACCAGAGGTGGTAAGTCATCACATGGTTCGACGGGTCCTCTCCAGATTTACCTTCGAACTTGGGAATGTCACTGGGCAACTTATTCGGCATTGGCGGCCAAAACGAAAGATATTTAATCGGATTGTTCGTTAGGCGCGACAAGTCTGGTAAGTCCAAAGTTGTGATAAATGGTAACTGTCGATTAGGATCCCTAAAACTCTGGGTCACGAGACTAGCCCCAGGAGGAGGATATCCAGGATAACTAGGAATAGGAATCGCGTTCGGGATATTGTATCCTCCCGGAAAACCAGGATTAACCGGACCATACTGGGGTTGTTGAGGTTGATGATAAGTGTACCCAGGATACGGTTGATACTGATAAACTGGCTACTAGACAGCAGGACCGAATTGGTACTGTCCCTGGTACGGTTGATAAGTGAATTGTGGTTGACTTGTGACAACCGTACTTAAACCAGGTTGTCCTACAGGCATCTGAACCGTAGTTTGAATCGTGGATCTAGACAGTGGTAAAGATGTCTGAGGAGTAGATACAGGAACAGTAGAAATCAGAGCTATCGATACTCCAGAAGTAGGTGGGGTAGATTGAACAGATGTTGCGGCAGTTGCAGCAGTCGTTTGAGATGGAGTACGAGGCGCAGTAGGCCCAGACTGAGAAACTACCGAAGGTACAGAAGTTTGAATATTAGACTGGACTAGTTGCTGGGGTGAACCAAAAACTAAGGGTTGTCCAGTTTGAGATGACAACTGTACGTTTGGCTGCAACATCTGTTGAGCTTGCGATGGATCCCACACTATGTTCATTCCGGGGTACTGACCCATAACAGGTTGAGAATATTGAGGACCATAACCGGGTTGAGGGTAGGATTGATAATTGAAAGGTACATTTCCCGTTCCTTGAACATAAGATTGACCTTGGGGTGGTTGGAAACCTTGGTTCGAGTACTGACCTTAGGGTAGATACCCCTGAGGCACGTACTGATACTGGGGTTGACATTGAGGTATAAATTGATACTGGGGTTGACCTTGGGGTACATATTGAGTCTGGGGTTGACCTTGAGGAACGTATTGTACCGTAGGTACGTACTGTCCTTGAGGTTGCCCCCCAGATGCAAATTGTGTACCTTGAGGTTGCCCCCCAGGCGTTAATTGAGGCTGCCCCCCAGGCGGTAACTGGCCACCTCGAGGTTGAGAATTGGGAATAGAACCTGACATCATAAGAATGTCTTCTACGCTCAACGGCTTTGCACCATTGCTTCCAGTGAATAACCCTTGTTCAATGGGTTGAGGAGATGCTCCTGAAAAAGTACCAGAAAGTGACTGATACCTAGAGGGAACAGAAGGACCGCCATACAAAAAGGATTCAGGCGATTAAGTAAACATGGATGACTGACCTGACATATTTACGGGAGTATAAAAACCTCTAGGATGATAAGGAGCACGAGGTGGTGAAAAAATTAATGCTGGGTTTTCCAAATAATTAGTCAAAGAAAGATACCAAGTAGTACTTCTAGGTGGACTGTAAAAAATTGATTCACGCTCCCTTAGATCAATAACAGGTTGATTTTCAGGGATATGGATGCCTACTTCTTCTTCTGGAGCAAGTTCCTCAATAGCTATCAAACCAGAAGGAAGATTTTCAGTGATTACTCTTTCTAGCCTAGGTGAATTAGGAACACTAGAAGTTGGAGAGATAAACCCCGATGTTGGAGTAACAGGTTCAGATATCTTAGGTTCTTCACCTATATCACTAGTAGATGAAAAGCTACCAGCAAGTTTGGAAACCGAAATAGATTCAGGATTATAGCCTGTTACTAAAGTCTGGTAATCAGGATGTACAACCAATGAAGACTCTCCTTCCTCAGGTGACCCAACTTTACTACCACTAGGAGTTACAAGGACTTTCAAGCCTTCAAGATGGCTTGGGACTTCTTCAGGAGGTTGGCCCCGAAGTCTATGGGACTTCCTCAGTAAATCAACCACGGTTACAAACTCAAGAGACTGGCCCCGAAGTCTACGGGACTGTCTTGGTAATTCAGCCACAGTTAAAAACTTTTAACTACTTCACACGCAAACAAAGTAAAATCTCAATGAAAAACACCTAAAGCCTCTAAAGAACCAAACAAATTTGAATCACACGCCTAAAGAATCTAGAGATCAAACACACACAAACAGTAACTTTCCGGACCGAAAACACTAGTTGGTGATGAAATCCAAAGTCGCAGAATTCAGTACAGAAATGGCGGTTGGAACAGTTACCCCGGCAACCTGCTTAATGAATAGACTGGACCAAGTTCCTCCACTTAACCGTCTCGAGTGAAGTGAACCCCCAGAAAATCCAAGTGAGTCTAGCTGACGTCCGCTCCAGGTACAGTGGGATCTTCCCACCACTGTCACCTTAGGAAGAGTCCTAAAGAATATGGTCACTAAGGCTACCAACTGAGACAAATACACCTGGGGGAACAATCTACGATCCGATACGCATGCAAGGGCAGAGTAGCAAGCTCAATCCCCTTGAAGGCTCCTTGACATAATCCAAGGTTTACCAACAAGTGACCCCAGGCTCCTCGACAATGGTTAATCTGAGGTTTACCATTTTTAATACGTGAATATCTGGCATCGTTCCCAATGAGGAAGGATTGATTCCCACACTGGTTCGGACACGATCTCGTGCTTCTCCTTTAATAGGAGCTTTCCCAAAGCATAAATGCAACAATTGGATTTCTTCTTACCACAAGATACAGCTACTTGTTTGTTTTTACTGTCTTGGAGAGTTAATTACTCTCCTACTCCAAGACACTAGCCTAAGCTAAGTTGGTGTATCAGAGCCCTAGAAATAAAATGTTACTAGGTGAATTTTACTTTAAGCGTTAATTTTAGTGGTTGTTGTTTAAGTCAAGAGGTGGCGGAGATGAAACTCGTGGTGTAAAGACTTGACTCGAAATCACTAAAATGATGCACCTAAGATGATTTAAACAATATTTTCTCTTCGATGAACTTCTAAACTAAGAAAGAGTTTGAGAATGCAAATACTTGGTAAACACAAATCTTTCTCAATTAAACAAATTAAAAGAAGAGCTTTTCCTTTCCAAAGCACTCAAAACGAGACAACTAGTTATTTCACACAAATTTCCCTTTTCTTTTCAAAGCACTCAATCACTACAAAAAACAAACTTTTCCAAAAGAGATTTTTTTTTTGTTTTATATTTTGTAAATAAAACACTCAAAACTAATGAAAATGACTAACTTTGAGAGCTACAAACTATATAAAAAGCTACTTGAAGTCAAAGCCTACTGAAATTCTTTTTGAGGATGTTTTACTTAGCTAAATGTGAGCTAAGGACTAATTTATGCAGAATCACAATTAGTCAAAAAACAACCAATCTTTCATTTTCTTTTTTTAAAGATGAAAATTCCAAACTATCAACTACAAGCTTTTCGAAATTTTGAAATGAGAAAACTCATAGCGGATTCCTCAACAAGGGGAGATTTCATAAATGGTCAGACTCATAAGAAGACTGGTAGACACCAAGGTAATCTAAGGACCCTACGGCTTCTAAGCCCAGAGCCACTACACAACCAAAAACGAAAAACCAACCCAACAAGCAAAATTCCTAGGAATTCCACCTAAAACCCTAATGCTAATGAAATTAAACCAAGGAAAGTTTTTGACAGGGAACAAGCAGGTCTGGGCAATGGCTAAAACCTATAAACAAATTCGAAACTGATAAACAAGAGAAAAAATTTAAAATTTTTCAAATTTTTGACAGGGTACGCAGGCAACCTGTTTACACAAGTGCGTCCACGCTCTGTGCTCAAAGCAAAAGTGCGTACAGGTACGTACTGTGCTTAACTCAGAGGGTGCGTACCTCTCCCAAAACTATGAAAAATGAAAACTAACTCAAAATTAACTAAATTCACCCAATCCCATAATCATCAAGTCAAAAATAGAAACAGAAAATACAGTTTCTCAAGTCAAAGTATAGACAAAGAAAACAATCAAGTCCCCAGTGGAGTCGCCATTTTGTCGCACGGAATGAGTCGATCTTGCGGACAAGATAGACCTTCCTAGAATCTAAAGAAGACCTAACGACAAGCAAACCAACCAGACACTATCTTTCTCTAAATATGCTTTAATAAACAATAGCAAACAAGTGTTTTTAGGGCCTACCTTTGGTCCAATGCAAGCTTGTGGATGCCCTCGCTCCTTTGATCCAAATGAGCTCCTTTTCGTGAATCTGCAAACACAAACAAGGCAAACAAATTAAATAGCACCTGAAAAACCAATTGCATAAAACATATTTAACATGAAAGTCAAGGAGTCCATGAAACAAATAACATAAGATACTTGTTGAGAAAAATGAGTTTGATTGTATTAATTCAAAAGAAGAAGAACCTTACAACCTTTGCCTTGACGATGTATACCCATGCTAAGAGGTGGCAATGATGTCATGGCAACTGATACTGTTGATGCAGAAGGTAAGGAGGTCTTAGACTCCACCATTGGATAAATAACTAATAAAGACACGAAAGTGTAGGCTAGTGTGGAACTGTCAAGGTTCAACCGCAATAACTCAGATCCCAATGGATCAGTCAAAGGTGGGTTGGTAGGAGCAGTAGAATCATCTGCCAAAGTCTCGATAGAAACCGAATTAGTACCAGAAGGACCAGGTATAGAGTCCACGACTATGTGTTGGTCTAGGTCTTGAGCACCGATAAGCACTCTTCATGCAGGAGTAACAAGTCCACCTTGTTTAGGAGGTAAACTGTGAAGATGACAAGACCGTCGATGAAAAAATTCATCTATGGTGATAACTTATGATTTAAATATAGTTATGTTAGTGCAAACACCATAAGGCCAAAATTATTGACTCAGACCAAACAACACACACTAGAAACGTCCTAGAAGATGGCGCACATAAACCAAAATACAAAGAAGTAAGCGGTGGAACAATTATACTAGCGACCTACTTCCCAACCCTTTTAGCTGTGAACTCAGACCAAGTGCCCTCACAAGATGTGGAACACCCTCTGAGAGGACTGAGAGAGTATGACTAATATATGTCCCGAGAATAGAGAAGACAACCCCGACCCTGCACCAATGTATGAGCCCCAAGAAGATAGGCCACTATGGTAACCACGTACAATAACATGACTTGGGGGATAGTCGCAGGAAAAATTCACACGCAAGGGCAGGAAACTTAACCCCAAAAAGGAGTTAAGACAAAAACCCCCTTGAGAATTTCCTCCTAAGTGGTCCCCAAGTGATAATGACATTGTTTGTATACGTGGAGATTCTACTATATCATGCTACCCGAAACTAAACGAAATGGTTCATGTCACCCTGCCTAGCCCAATTGTGACCTTGTGCTCGACCCTCCTGTGAGAAGGGTTTCTCAGACCACACTACTACAAATGGATTTAACTTCCTACCACAAGCTGCTAAGTTGATTTTGTAGTCTAGGAGCAGTCAACTCACACTCCTATCTCCAAGACCCTAATGTTAGCTAGTGTTTGTGTACTATCAGTAAAAATAAAATACATATCTAGTTAATTTTATTATCGCATTGATTTTAGTGGTTGTTGTTTACATGAGCAGGGTGTGGCGTGAAACCGAGATGGTGCAAATGACACCTAGTTAGTCACCCTAATGCAGCTATTACACAGTAATTTGTCACTGTCCCTATTACCCCTTCTCCCCCACATTGGAGGACTTATTCCGGGACCTGTGAGAAGTGACATATCCTGAAAACACTTGCACTGTATCCCCTTGAGTATGCACTTCATATGCCCTAAAGACACTATCTGCAAATACCCATAAAATAACCCTTTTTCCATTGGCGCGGGTTCACTGTGTATTACTCGCGCCAATATGGGAAATCCTCCAAAGAGGGTGCGCCAGCTAGCGCTCTGTCTTAGAGTCACACTCGCGCCAGCCTAGTTTGGTAAAGTTTTTAACAAACAAACTTACGAAGGTTCTTCCTAACCTATTCATGAACTGATTCCATCTTGAGTTAGTTCAGTTGGGCTTCGAATCTCCATAGAAGGGAAGTAGTTCTCCACCTCTCATGGAAGCTTCTTAGTGATAAAGCCAATCCCATGAATCTTGTGGATGGCCCTAACTCCTTCTCCTCTATCTATAAAAGCTTGTCCTTTTGCCTTTGACAAGTTAGTCTCCAAGTTCCAAATTCTAAGTCCCAAAGTCTGAGAATTGCTAAGCTCATGCTACAAGAAGCCTTCTTCATTCCCATGAAGCTAAATCTAAAGTGAGGAGATTCTTTTCCAAGTAACCAAGGAGAGAGAGGCTTGTTCCCCATTCCCAACAAGCTTTGCAAGGCATGTGCTGCTGATCACCTAGCCAAAGGAGGATTTGACATCATGACTATGGTTTTATTCTTCTTTGTTTATCAGTAATAGATTACTATCATTATGGTTCCACTCTTATTGTCTTTTGTAATGATGTTGAGTTATATCCTTTCTGACTGATATATAGTTGCATCTATTGGATTTTATGCTTGTATTTGTGTCGTTCTATGCATGTGCAGGTGTCCGTTCACGAGGATCGTGGGGATTGTGACCAGTCAGAGCAAAGGAACGTGAGCAACGACTCTTCTACAAGTACTAGCATTGGAATCCAGGTAGGCCCTCATCATCGGTCTTTGATTTGCAATTAGGAACCTGCATGTTAGCATTGTTTGATTGTTGCTAGACCCCATTTGGGCTAGTAGGGATCACCTATGTCCGTAGAGGGGATTTACCTCCACTACAAATTGGCGACTCCGTTGGGGAGTTGGCTTTTTGCCTTGTTGTTTGTTTTGTCTTGTTGTTTGATTTGTAAACTTTAGACGGAGCCTGAAGTATGGCCAGATAGCCTTCGAAACGCTATTGCTCCACATTAGCAAAGTAGATCAACGCCACTTCAGTCCATCTCCAGTTTGGTTTACAAACTGAACGGCTTGGAACTTGCCTTGTTTCTTGGTTTCTCCTACTTGGTTAGTCTTTTGGGTTGAATCCCTGTGTTGCTTCTTGCTCTTTGGTGTACCTAGGTACTGTTGACTTAGATTTGGCTCGTTTGTTTTTTGTTTTTCCATAGCAAAGTCGGCTGGCACTCTTTTATAGCGTTACAGTCGCGCCTATTGGTGCAAGTTGCACATTGACAACCCACGCCAATCACTTAAAGGCACTATTTTCAACCTGACATTCGCGCCAGGCCTGGGAACTTTTGAAGTTTGCTTGTTTCTGAGCCTCCTGAGCTTGGTTTTTGTTATGGGTACCTTTTTTTCAACTACTTGAGTGTGTTGGAGTCTTGTTTGACTGGTTTTGAGTATATTTTTTGAGAAATTCTTAATTTGATTTCCATTGGTCATTACTTGGAGGTTTGTCCCAGTCTTTTCACAATTTTGCATCTTTTTGCTTTTGTTTTGGCAAAAAAATTTCCCCCTAAATTGTGTATGAGTGTTAATCGCCTTTGAGTGTTTTTATTTTTTGATCTTTGGAACTCTCACCCAATTTTCTTGATTTTCACTTGATTGGTTCTTGGATTACATTAGAACCATCTTGTGTTTGAGAATTCTCTTGCATAGATCACACTTGCATAATTAGAATTCTCATTTTCAGAATGTGCATAGATTACATTTGCATACTTTTCAAGTGAATTGTGCATAGATTACCTTTACCCTTTGGATGTTTTCCATTTTCTATCGATTTCACATTTCTAGCCCTAGGGCATCTAGTGGCTTTGTGTGTCGAGCCTTCCTTAGGAGTTTTGGTCTTCTATTAGTCCATTCAGATTTCTGATTACTCCCTCACACTTGTTTGGTGGTTGTAAATCATTTTGTTGCGTTATTTGGGTGACTTGCTTTGTCTTCACTTGAATTCCGCTTCGTCTCACTTTGAGCCTAGATTACATGGCTCATTGGTGTCTTTGGGATCTTTCTTGTTCTTTGGAGTTTTGATTTGTGATTTAGGGAACTGAATTTGTTTTCATTGAGTGAAATTTTTGTTTTTACTCTTTTGTTATCATTTCTCAAAGTTGATTGGTGCGTTTTGCCATCAACAAAAGAAAAAATCTCTTTTGCTTTGTATTAGTTAATGAGAATTAGAACTTTTCATTTTGATTAGTGATTAGTGATCTTAAAGAAAAGTTTGTTAATTTCCATTAGCTACATTAGGGAAGTTCTTTGTTGTTTTGTGATCATTTCGTTTGCTTGAAAGCTCTCAAACCCTCTTGTAACTAGCATTCATCGAATGAAATGACATATTTTGGCATATAGTTTGCATTTAGGAAATTTTGAGACATTACATACGATAAGGCCTGAAAATTGAAACATAATCCAAGATCAACTTTAAAATGAACTAAATGAATCTAAAAACGCATTGGAACATAACGCACACATTTAGACGTCTAGGCTAGAGACGTGCTCCAGCGTCGTTAAACCTAGTCACTTTTGTTTCACTCAAGGTTGGGTGATTCCTCTTTCCGTGATGCAATAGTGGTCTAGTACGGATTTGAGCTCCCACGTACCGTCGAGTATATGGGGAGACCCCACTAGTTTATCATCCTTTATCCACAGGAAGTCATGTCTGCCACCTTACAAGCCGTAACGCACCGAACACAGCATTCGAGAAGGTTGACTGTTGTACCGAAAGTCCTTGGTTTTCATATGACTGCCAAGGTGTATATGCAGTTTTACGGATTTGTTTGGTAACCCCTTTTGCCTAGCTCTCTAGAGTAGTCACTTTTGATCCTTTTCGGACTCCCTAAAAGAAAAGGTCCATCTGAGCACTTGTCACTTCAGGCTCATTAAACATTCGAAGGTGACTAGAGTCATCTTTTTGTCCTTTTCTCGACTCTTAAAAAATGAAAAGGTCAAGTTATGTCCTTACGTCTTAAAAGTTATTCAGCCACGATTCACATTTACCCGGTTAGATCTTGTTTGTGTTAGTTTGAGTAGGGTTCTTTCTCGTTTGTGATGGCAACTTTTCCGGAGTTTACCAACCCAGGCATCCCCTCTGATGGGAATCCTGGTCATTTCCCTCCTTTTGGAAATATTGGTGCTCCTTACATGGCAACGTTGTCCCTTCCTGGGTTAACTATTGGGTTGCCTGTTTGGTTGTTCTCAACCTCTTTGGTCCCTATCGTCTCAACTACTGGTCAATCAGTTCCTCCACCCGAACAACATCATGTTGATTCTAAGGTGGACCTCTCCCCTTCTTCGCCTGTTTCTACGTCCTCATCTTCTACTTTGCCTAGTGAAAGTCTGGATTCAAGTAACAAGGTGGCTAAGAAGAAGAAGAAGAAGACGAAGAAGAAGAAGTCTCCTAAGCGAGAGGTTAAAAGTACAACTCAAGTCGAGCCACCTTCTGCTCCTCCGCGGAAGGTCAAATTTCCTTGAGGATTGTGCAAGGATGACCACCTTCTTCGTGATTGTCCTGGCATTCCCAGGATCCTTGAAGTATGGTCTCACGATCCGGCTCATCCCTCATCGTCCTCTGAAGTTCATGACGATGCCACCCTATAAACTGACAACATTCAGAAGAAAGGGAAGATTCGAATCCCCTGTAGACTATGTGAGGGCAATCATCCCCTTCACCTTTGTCCGCTCATGGATAAAGCTTCCGCTGTTTTGGAAAGTCTTATAGCTTCTTCACCCCAACTTCCTGTTGGGTATCAGAGGCTCTCCTCTGACCCCCTCCTTGTTGACAACGAGATTGACTTAAACTCTTCTCTTGTCTGTCCTCCTCCCTCCAAACCTGGTTGTGCCAAGCCTGCTCTAGACCAACCATTGGTCGGAGAGAGTATCGAATTGGGTTCATCACATGTTGATTACTCTGTTTCGGAGGAGCATCATGATTCTACTACTCATGTTCTTCTCGTCTCGTCAGATTCTCCTGAGTCTGAAAATGACTCTCCTGTCTCAGCTAATCCAGAGAGTCCTTCTTCAGTTCCTGTAGAGCATGGGGGAAATCATGCGATTCCCCCACCAAGTAGTTTGGTCGTTTCCTTCGACTGAAGTCATTTGACCGCCTTCCACCTTCCATCCCATATACCTTTCCAGATTACAGTACATGCCTATGATAAAGCAGTACTTGGCACTGTTCTAGATGAGGGTGCGTCGGTCAGTCTTATGCCGTCCACTACTTAGCAAGCTTTGGGTTCCCCACAGCTTGTGCCGGTCGCACAAAATTCTGTTGGCATTTGACGGAGGAACCAGTCAACCGTTAGGGATCCTCCCAAAGTTTCCTGTTACTTTGGGAGGCAAAACCATCTATATAGACGTACTGGTTACCCAAGGTGCTCCAGATTTCAATCTTCTCCTTGGCCCTGACTATGTTTATGCCATGGGGGCCCTTATCTCTTCACTTTTCTGTGTGGTTTTATTTCAACACGACGGAAGAATCGTGACTATAGATCAATTATCATTCTTTAGTCCCCCGGTGCCTCTTGCGCAGCTGCCACCCCCTCCTAGTTTTTATCCACCGGTTGTGTCTGCCCCACCGCAGGTCAACTACGTGGCTACTTACCCCGTACCTGTATCACATGATGATGCTGTCGTGCATAATGTCCTGGGGGCATTGGGTCCTGACTTCCAAGATGTTGTCCTTCCACTGAGAGTGCCATTCTTGGAAGCGACGACTTCCTGTTCATTATGATGAACTTCGATCGGAGCATAGTTCGCTTTCCTATGTCAAGCTCCTTAAAAAATGAAACTGGGTCTGGTCGGAGCATAGTTCACTTTCCTATGTCAAGCTCCTTAAAAAATGAAATTGGGTCTGCCCGAGGATAGTTTTGATCTTGTGACAACCTCGTTAAAAAATGAAACAAGCTGTCTGAGGATAGTTTTGATCTTGTGACGACCTCGTTAAAAAACGAAACAAGGTGTCCGAGGATAGTTTTGATCTTGTGGCGACCTCGTTAAAAAATGAAACAATGTGCCCCGAGGATAGTTTTGATCTTGTGACGACCTCGTTAAAAAATGGAACAAAGTGTCCCAAGGATAGTTTTTGATCTTGTGTCGACCTCGTTAAAAAACGAAAGAAGGTGTTCGAGCATAGTTCCTTGTCTTGTGTCAAGCTCGTTAAAAAATGAAACAAGGGTTATGAGGATAGTTCTTTCACTGTGTAAACCTCATTAAAAAATGAAACAAATCCCTTTCCAAATCGAGTCTTTTGATTAAGATCTCGTAAAATACCAGTTGAGTCATTCCTAGATCTCGAAAGTGAACCTTCATTCCATCCACTTTGTTGAATGTAATGAAGCTTGGGGGGCATGTACCTCGTTTTGCGTCATTATGCTGGGGGCATGCGAACTCATAACAAGCATAGTTTTTCGTTCAAGCTTGTGTAAACATGAAACAGAATCCAAGCAGAGTTCTCCATGGTTCAAGCTTGTGTAAAAATGAACCCATAGTCGATTCACATCTTGTGATGGCCGCCTATCCGCTAAATTCTGCTAGATGAGCCTTGGTTGTTTCATTCCATTGCTACCGTCACTTTGGCCGATCATATGCTCTCACTTGGTTATTTTTCCTTTCCTGAGGAACCGCAGCGATGAGTGGTTTTATTAGCCAGCCTCTTGACCATTACATGTTTTGAGCAGTTCCACCATTGCCAGAACCAGTTGCTGCCCTTTATACCACTCATTCCTACAAGACGAGTCACCTTTAAGCTCTTTTCTGACTCGTAAAATATGAAAAGATTGCAGAGTATTTTTCCCTTTTTGACTCGTTAAAGAGAATAAAAATTGAGTTCTGCTTTTAGCTCTTTTCTGACCGCCTAAAGATGAAAAGATTGCCAAGTTATTCCTCTTGACTCGTTAAACGTAAATAAGAGGCAGTAGTCTTTAAACTCTTTTCCGAGTGTGTAAAGACGAAAAGATTGTCGGGCCCTTGTCGTTTCAGGCTTGTTAACGATTACGAAACGACATGATTTCGATCACTTTTTTACTTTTTCAGGTCGAAGTCACTACTCATGAAAAGTACTCCTCGATTGTAATGATCGGGCGGTTCTTTCGAGCATTGTTTTATACTTTTTTGGACTCGAGAGAGACAACTTTACGAAAAAGGACACCCCTGGAGTTTCCTTTTCTGCTATCTTTTCAAACTCTCTAAACATGAAAAGACGCCTAGTTTTCCTTTGTCAGACTCGTAAAATTTAATGACATCGGATGCCATCTAAATGACGCCTTTCAAGCATATGCTATCCCTGCCAAGCTTGTCATCAAAAAATAACCAGGGTACTCGCCAGAAATGGTGGGGAAAAATGGAACCACAATTATTATCGTGTCGGAATTATGTCACTCTTGAACATGGCACTTGTCTGCCTTCGTGTCTGGGTGGGGACATCTCATCTTGTTTTTACACTTGCCTCCATGGGTTTGGGTTATCCTGTTTGACCTCTCATCTGCTCATTGCCTTGTCACCATGACCCCTGATCATTTGATGTCAAATATTGCCAAGTCCACTGTCGTGCCGCCAATATGTTCAAGAGAAGTTGACCTCTGCAGAATAATCAACCTCCCTTTGATACCTCACACAAAACATCTTATCCTTCTCTGTCTCATGTCGATGATGTGGGAAACATTATGGCCCACCTTCGATCAAGGTCACTTCCTGTCGACTTCAGCTCATTATCCAGGAAGTTGATCTAGAGACTCCCTTCGAGTGACTTGGAGCCTGCATGCCTCAATGGCAGGTTCTTCACATTTGACGCGAGGTTTTTATCATTGGCCTCCGATCGAATGATTCTACGGGTGTTCGATGCCGACTCACTGATTCGCATGCCGTAGATTGTACCTACAGTGCCTTGAGGACCATTGTCATTATTGGTGGTACCTCTCGCGTCTGTTAACAATTTTCATTATTGACTGGTAATCAGACGATGTTCTTGCATGTTCAACTTCGACTCCCATATTCGCATGTTTGAACTTGTACTTTGTTCGGGTCGAGATAGAGCGCAAGACCCTGGATTTTGTCTGTTGAGATCCAGTTGCGATCTTGTGGATTATTATGATCATTACATGACTCATTCACTGGATGGATGCAACCATGCCTGAGTCTACTTATCAATCCTTACTAGATGGCTGTGCCCATACCTTGGATCTGGATTTTTATGTACTCTGCTATGGGTGGCTGCGCCCATACCACATACATCATGTACTTGAGATATCAGTTGTACTTATCCATGCAGGTTCTCCGGTGGCAGTGTTTTCAGTTGGCCATGTTCTTGTAAAGCATTTCACCCCTCTCTCTCTCTCGGGCTTCATGCTTTAGGGGGCATCTGTTACACAGTAATTTGTCACCGTCCCTGTTACCCCTTCTCCCGCACATTGGAGGACTTATTCCGGGACCTGTGAGAAGTGACATATCCTAAAAACACTTGCATTGTATCCCCTTGAGTATGTACTTCATATGCCCTGAAGACACCTTCTGCAAAATACCCATAAAAATAGCCCTTTTTCCATTGGCACGGGTTCACTGTGTATTACTCGCGCCAATATGGGAAATCCTCCAAAGAGGGCGCACCAGCTGGCGCTCTGTCTCAGAGTCGCACTCGTGCCAGCCCAGTTGGGTAAAGTTTTTAACAAACAAACTTATGAAGGTTCTTCTTAACCTATTCATGAACTGATTCCATCTTGAGTTAGTTCAGTTGGGCTTCGAATCTCCATAGAAGGGAAGTAGTTCTCCACCTCTCATGGAAGCTTCTTAGTGATAAAGCCAATCCCATGAATCTTGTGGATGGCCCTAACTCCTTCTCCTCTATCTATAAAAGCTTGTCCTTTTGCCTTTGACAAGTTAGTCTCCAAGTTCCAAATTCTAAGTCCCAAAGTCTAAGAATTTCTAAGCTCATGCTACAAGAAGCCTTCTTCATTCCCATGAAGCTAAATCTAAAGTGAGGATATTCTTGTCCAAGTAACCAAGGAGAGAGAGGCTTGTTCCCCATTCCCAACAAGCTTTGCAAGGCATGTGTTGTTCATCACCCAGCCAAAGGAGGATTTGACGTCAGAACTATGGTTGTATTCTTCTTTGTTTATCAATAATAGACGACTATCATTATGGTTCCACTCTTATTGTCTTTTGTAATGATGTTGAGTTATATCCTTTCTGACTGATATATAGTTGCATCTATTGGATTTTATGCTTGTAT
Source organism: Pinus tabuliformis (assembly GCA_031772625.1). Lineage (NCBI taxonomy): Eukaryota > Viridiplantae > Streptophyta > Pinopsida > Pinales > Pinaceae > Pinus > Pinus tabuliformis. The sequence goes on along the minus strand of CM062814.1, from coordinate 613,247,695 downwards.
TTGTGTCGTTCTATGCATGTGCAGGTATCTATTCAAGAGGATCATGGGGATTGTGACCAGCCGGAGCAAAGGAACGTGAGCGACGACTCTTCTACAAGTACTAACATTGGAATCCAGGTAGGCCCTCATCATCGGTCTTTGATTTGCAATTAGGAACCTACGTGTTAGCATTGTTTGATTGTTGCTAGACCCCATTTGGGCTAGTAGGGATCGCCTCTGTCTGCAGAGGGGATTTACCTCCACAACAGCAACTATATGCAATTTTTTATTTTTAATTTGATGAATGTTAACTATAGAAGGGTAAGAGCCTTTTAACACACTAATGCTTATTATGTTGCACCTCTTCACTAAATCTTCTTAAATGAAAATTATCCCAATCTTTTGTGAATTAATGACCCAAAAACAAACTATGAAAGAAAATCAAAGTAATTGAGAAAATACAAAAGAAAATTTCCCAAGAAATAACACAAAGCCATCCAAAAGCCTCATAGCTAGGAAAACAAAGAAATAGACTCAAAGTGATGAAATCGAAAGCCAAAAGAGAAAGAAGGAAGGAAATGTCAACAAGCTATTGCTGTGGTACAATGGCTCAACAGAGACCAATGTTCTACAAAATTCAAAACCAGACCCTAGAGATAGGAAGGCCTAAACAAGATCTAATAAGGGTGATACAAAACAATCAAAGCACATTCAAAATAACTTCCCTAGATAACAGTTGCACAACCAATCACAACACCACAAATTGCAATGAAAACAAACAAGAGAGAGAATAGGTAACTTAAAAACAAGTGACAAAACCACACAAAGACAACAAAATACCAATGTAGGATACCAAACATATCTAAATAGTCACCAAAAGCAGCTATCAATATCTAAAACACAGATCTAGAAATGAGAACACTAGTCCTCAACCAAAACACACAAAGAATTCTTCCAGAAACCTTGAAGAACACAAACAATGGATGATCCCAACCAATAAATAAGAAATGGCTTAGATCTAATAGAGATTAGTAGCTATCAACAACAACAAAAAAATAGATCCAACAAATAGTAGCAAGTTTTGAAGAAAAACGCCTAAAAATTCAAGCAAATACGCTGAAAGAAAACCCGAAAATTGGGAAAAACGGACCACAGATCCGTAGTTATTTTTATTGAATTTTAAATAGAAATGAACAAAAATTGAATAGAAAAACAGCCACGCGTGAGGGTGGAAGAAAAACAAACTCCCCAATTTTCAATTGACCATAACTTCCTCATACAAAGTCCGTTTTCAGTGATTTTTGTTAGTGTTGTTTTAGGGTATAAATCTAAGAGGAATACAGATTTGTGGTTATTTTAATAAAATTATGTACAAAAAATTACAGAATTTGATTTTAATTCCGGGATATGTTCTTCTCTCATACAAAAAACAAAACAAAACTCCAAATCTAAGATCATCTTAGATCTGAAGCGCATACAACCAATGGAGATAAAAATTAATCTAAAAAACTACAAATAACTCGATGGGAGACCGAAAAAACTAGATCCAAAGCAAAATAAAAGAGATCTAAAGACAGAGGGAAAAAGAAAAAAAATGCTCTTGTTGCATTTAATTATGCAAGGAGATATTGCTCCACAATCTAATGCCCGATTGAGATCACTAGACTACAAAAGAGAATAGCTAAGACAATCTAATATTGATCCGCAATCTAGATGGCCATGCATGAAACTTCGATGCAATTTCTAATGCTACAAAATATGAGCAAGTATCTTGCCTCCTCACAGGTTGGTGAAGGGTTTTGGGTCTGATGCAGAATCCTTGCACTCTAATCAAGTGATCTCTTTCATCCACTCCACATCCAAATCCTGCAAACAAACACAACCAAATGAAGACGATAAGAGATATTCCGAGAAGATCGTTAGCTCAAAACATCTAGAAGTCACAAATATAAATTAATACAAAATTGACATAAGGGGAAGGAACATAGATTTGCATTAACCATATAAATGAAATTACATCAAATGTATACCTTCTTGCAAAGGATATCATCTCCTCCAGATTGTAGTATGGTCTCCCTTCCCAATACAACATAGCTCTGGTAATATAGTTTGGATACTCTCTCCCTCCCTCTCACCTTGGTGAGATTATAAAGGTCCATTCTATCCTTTAGGTTAATGTATCTAGACACGTAGGGGCTTGAGAAGTTAATGTCAAGCTAGGGGGTAACTCCTCAAATCAAATTTTTTATTCATTAAGATTACTCATGGTTATATACAGGAGGGAGAGACTCTTGGGGTTCACCTCGTGATGTCTCTTCATTTTAAATTATTTATTTACATTATTTACAAATGTTCACCCAATCCCAATGATTAGGTGTCAACATTCCCCCCCTTAATCTGAAGGGATGTTGGTGAGTCCAAGCATCGTTCTCAATATTTGGAACTTTTCTCTTCCAAGCAATTTGGTGAAGATGTCTACATTCTTTTCATTAGTGGAACAATGGCATAGATGGATTGTCTTGGCCACAACATGATGTCGAATCAGATGTTATTTTGTATTGATGCGCTTCGTTCGATCAAGGAACTTTGGGTTCTTGGCCAACCTTATTTCACAGGTGTTGTTAATCATCAGTGGAGTTGAATGTACTTGTTTCACTTGCAAATCTTCCAGAATTTTCCTGAGCCACAAAATTTCTTTTGTTGCCTCAGCTATTTCTTGTGGAATTTAGTGGAAATGATTGTTTTTGTGATCTCCAGGAGACAACTCCTAATCCAAGACTCATAACATAGCCTGAAGTAGATATCCCAGTTTCTTTGTCTCCATCAAAGTCTGAATCAGAATATCCAATAAAGCTGAAGTCGCCCACTTGTTTATACTTGATTCCAAAGTCTTGGGTTCCCTCCAAGTACTTTAGAACTCTTTTTGCAGCATACCAATGTCCCTCACAAGGCTTTTTCATAAACTTGGAGAGGATTCCAACAGAAAATGAAATGTTTGGTCTGGTAGTAGTTAGGTAGTTGAGACTTCCTACAAGCTGTCTATAATTTCTTGCATCCTCAAATTATTTTCCTTCAATGGATGTGAGCTTTAAGTTTCGTTCTGTTGGAGTAGTCAAGGGATTGCAATCAACCATGCCAAACTTGTTCAAAAAATCTCCAATGTACTTCTTTTGAGAGAGGAATATGGACTTCGGATGTTGAGTTACTTCAATACCAAGATAGTAGTGAACATAACCCAAGTCATTCATTTCAAAACCTTTCCTCAATTCCTTATTTATGGATGAAATGTAGCTCTCATTGTTCCCTATCATCAAAATATCATCTACATATACCTCAAGATATACAACGGTTTTGCCAACTTTCTTGACAAATAAAGTTGCATCATCAAGATCATAATGTTTGAAGTTGAGTTTCAGAAGATGCTCAATTAAAGTTTCATATCAGACTCGCGGTGCTTGCTTGAGGCCATACAAGGATTTCACAAGTTTTCATATATTATGTTCATGTCCCTTCACAACAAACCCTTCTGGTTGGGACATAAAAATATTTTCTTTCAGATCTCCATTCAATAAAGCAATTTTTACGTCCATTTGATGGACTTTCCAACCATTCTAAGCTGCCAAGGCAAAGAGTGTCCGAATGGTATCCCATTTTGTTGTGGGGGAAAAAGTATCCTGATAATTGACCACTTCCTTCTGTGCAAAACCGTTTTCCACAAGTCTGGCTTTGTGCTTGTCAAGTAAACCATCAAATTTATACTTGTTTTTGTAGATCGACTTGCAGCCAATTGGTTTGGTTCCCAATGGAGGATCAACCAGCTTCTAAGTGACATTCTTAATCAAGGAATCATACTCCTTTTGCATCGCTTCTTTCCATTCATCATGGGAAGCGACTTCTTTGAAGGAAGTTGATTAAAAATATGGAAACAAATTCACTTCACAATCATAAGAAACATCCATATCAACAGGTGAAACAAAATCATCTACATCACCTCCATTTTTCCTGGTTGAATTTCTCATTCCTCTTTCCAAACTCATCAAGATGAAAACTTTCAAGTTTCTTTGTCAGCCATTTTGGGGGACCTTTCTGATATGGTTTAGGTTTCTCAGTTGATTCAATTGGGACTGAATCAAGATTGAGTCTCCCAATTATGTTAATCACATCACTCAAAGCATCATAAGTGGTTGGAGCTTCATATGGGGGAGAGAGTGCTTCAGATGAAGATTTCACAGATTGATCCAATATAGTAATCCCCTCTTCAAGCTGTGGAATATGATTATCAAATTCTTGAAATGATTTTGCATGTCTGAATCTATCCAAGCAATCAAGTTGCCGCTCAACAACATTGTCGGCTTTGGAAGATTAAAAAAAGATTACATCTCTAGATACAACAAACTTCTTATTAACTTCATCATAGAGACGGTATGCTTTGGAGGTATTTGAATACTCCAAGAAGATACACTTACAACTCCTTGCACCAAGTTTGTTTCTTTGTACCTTTGTATTAAGGCATAACATGTGGAACCAAAAACCTTGAGATGATTTACCGAAGGAATGTGGCCATACCACATTTCATAAGGAGTCTTGTTTCTAATAGCATTAGATGGACATCTATTCTTTACATATACATCACGTAGAACTGCATCCACCCAAAACATAAATTTTACATTCTTGAAAAACATCATAGAACGTCCCATATTTAAGATTGTCCTATTCATTCTTTCAACTACTCCATTATGTTGGGGATTATAAGGCACAATTATTTGATATTTGATCCCATGCTGGTGAAGATAGTTTTCAAATTTATTTTAAGTGTATTCTTTTCCATTATCAGTCGAATAGAGCCAATATGAGATTTTGCATCATTTTCAATCCGTGTATGGAAGTTCTTGAATGTTTGAAAAGCATTAAATATTTTCTTCAATAAATAAACCCAACACATTTTGGTGTGGTCATCAATAAATGTCATCATATATTTATTTCCATTTGCATAAGTAATAGGCATTGGACCACATAAATCTGAATGGATGAGTTCAATTTTTCTATGTGCTCTAGAATGTGAATCATGAAAATATTGTTTGCTATGCTTTCCTAGAATACAAGCATCACATTGCTTAAGTTTCGTAGGAATTGTAGGCAAACTAGTAACACCATTTTTCTTCAACAATTGAAGGTTGTCATAGTTCAAGTGTCCAAGTCCAACATACCATAAAAGACATGATGGAAATGTACCTTCATCATAATGATAACTGTACGAGAAATTTTGTGCACGAGTAGAGGTACCTTTCAACATCTGAAGTCTTTCTTCTTCTATCCCCGTCATGACAAGTGAGTGATATGATGCTTTTCTCACCTCAACCTTGTAATCAAACATATGAATGGAGTGTCCTTGCTAGCATATGTGGACCAAGGACAACAAGTTTCTCCTCAATTGTGGGAGATATAAAACATGATGTAGAAGAAAGTTTGGAAGACCAGGCAATTTGAGCCTGATTGTGACAAGCTCTGATGGATTGAGTTTTGATTTGTCTGCAAAGTATACTACTCCATCAACATTGTCAGTAAAGTCTTCAAAAAAATCTCCTCTAAAATTCATGTGGCAAGTTGTACCTGAATCAAGAAACCAATCATTTTTCCATGAAGCAAGTGAAGCATTAAACAAGTCTTCAGTTACTCCAATATTACAATGTGCCACAACATAGTGAGCAGATTCAGGTGCTTTACCTTTCTCTTTGTCATTGGTTTTACCATTGGCTTGATTTCTTTCCTTCTCATCTTTTTTCCAATGAAACTTGCATATGGATACATCATGTGATCCATCTCTATTTCATTGTACGCAATGAAGATCAAAATTTTCTCCCTAAGAGTGTCTCCCCCCCTGCCTCTGAAATTTCTTCTTCCTCTTCCTCTTCGACCACCTCTTCCTCTAGAATAATCTTGAGCATGATTCTTCTCTCTATGTGAAAGACACACAACTTCTTTAGAAGACTGAGGAGTTGTCTTCTTCCCAAAATCTTTCTCTCTCTCAACAAATTTATTCACAAGGGAGTCAAAGGAAATCTCTTTGAGGTTTCCATTTGCTTGAAATGACTCAAGATAATTTGAATAAGTGGGATAAAGTGCCTTGACAAAAGCTATCAGAGGAATGTCTAGTTCAACATTAGTGACTTTGATAGCATGCATAATAGATATTAATTTTGATGCTAGAGCAAGAGGATCATCATTTTGTAATTCAAGACTGAACAATTTAATCATTAATTGAACAACTTCAAGCTCAGAGTGTGAGTCACAAAGTTCCTTCAACTTCTTTAAGGCTTCAAAAGCATTTGAAAATGGTGAAATATGGTGACTCACTTCTTCATTTATAAATGTTGCAATCAAGGCATAGGCCTTGGTTTTCTTGTCTTCCAAAATGCCGAATTCCTTGTCTGAGGTAGGCTTTGCAGGTTCATTATCTCCTTCTCCTACACAAACTCCTTTCCACAACTCATTGAAAATGAGAGTGTGTTTTATCTTCCTCGACCATTCTGGATAGTTCTCTTTGCCAGTGAGAACCACTACCTCGATAGATATCAATCAATGCATTTTAAAATTTGTCTACTCCAAAAAAAAGGTACTTCTACTGCCAATATACTGTAAGAAATTTCAATTATGATGTATATAACAAAGGTATATATGAGGGAGGGGTTATGTGGGGGAGGGATAATATAGGGGAGGGAGTATTTGGAGAAAGTATTAACTGGTGGTGGTGGGGATTAATGCATATGGATGCTCTTTTACATAGTGAATATACATTATTTGGAATATGTATATATCAGTCTCTCACACACATTACATTCACTAGGAGTCAACAACATTATACCATTCATGGTGTGGTGGTAGGCCAATGTTTTGGAGCAGAGGAGACATGTAATATATGGCAGGGTGGTATGTAATATGTGGAACAATGCAACAAATAAAAAATTGGAGTTGTAATGGTATTAACACGTACAACGTGGAGTTATAGTTAAGAAACTTCTACAATAGTGGATCCCTAGCTAACTCATACACAAGTGGGTCAAGTTGATCTCCTTAGGAATGATAGACTCTAGAAACCTTTTTCACAATTATGAGCTTTTTCTCAATTATCTCAATTATGAAATAAATATTATCTCATAATTATAATATTTTGGCAAATTAATTATGAGAAATTGCCCAATTATGTAATTTCACCCTTTTAACATGGGATAAATCCCACATAAGTAAAATAAAAGGTGAAAATGGATGTTGTTGACACCTAATCCTTGTGATTGGGTGAATTATTGTAAATAGATAGATAGGAAATATGAATAGTCATCGGGAGATGAATTGAACAGTCTCTCCCTCATGTATATAATGAGGACCTACCTAATGGAATAATACAGTCAAATTTATTTCTTCCCTATGGAGTTACTACTTGGCCTGACATGGTATCAGAGCTAGCTCCTTTTTTAGCTCTTGTGCCTTGTAACTCCCTTGTCTGACTGAGTGCCTATACTGCCTGCGTTCTGTCTGCCATATTCCATTACCTGCGCTCTGCTCCATATTCCATTACCGGCGCTCTACTCCATATTCCATTACTTGCACCCTACTCCATACAATACGCTGCCCATATATTCGTTGGTGTCAGTTGCCTGACTGCTGCTACGTTACTCTACTGCATTTGGCTCCCATATGTTGCTCCCATATGCTGCTACGTTACACCATTGACTGCTACGTTACTCTGCGTTTGGCTCCCATGCGCTGCTATGTACACCTCGACCCTGCTACAACAAACTTCCATGTGTTGTGTGTCTCCTTCACTGTTCAAAACTGCGCAAGAGGTCTTGCATTCAAACCGTCGACCTTTTAACCAGTGCTTCCACCTCTTTAGAGTTCTTTGCCGATATATTCAACAAATGAATTTATCAATCGAGAAACATCCAAAGTATTCAATCTACGCTGCAAGGTTGAATTTGAGTGTATAATGGGCTTCTTTTGGACGGACTACCCAACATGTGATATAGTACTCGTAAAGACGAATGGACTTGATCTATATTCATTGCAAGTTTAGTTAAATAGTCTCAAGTTTGTGGAGACAAGACAATTCAATGTCAGTTGTTGTGAATGTTTGTGACCGAGAATATAAAAACCAGTCAAAGAACTTTGCAACACAGTTTCAAACAATTGTACTGCACACGACTGTCGGGAGCTTATCTTAAATAGAATGTTCAGCTAATATTTGTACATACATGAGAGTCGGTTGGTTCTTCTTGCATCTGGAACGCAGTGCAAGACTTTGACTGGATTTCAGTTTTCTGCAGGAGACATTATCCGTTTGCCAAAATTTGAGGCTGCAATAACAAAAGTTGAGGTATTGGGTTGTTCGCATTTCCACTTAACCTACTTTCTGTCTATTTCTGATAGCAAGAATAGAGGCATCTGCGTTGAAGTGCGCAGAAGTGGAGAGAGCGCACGAAAAACACAATGGTATATGCGGTGAAGTTTTTTTTTTGGCAGTGGTAGCATTCCTTTCAATAGTCAATGGTATATGAATGGCGTAGCTGAATTCTATTCCTGCTCCGATTTTGGATTTTTTTAATACACTGTTGCTTTCATACATACACTGGTATATAATGTTTGATGTGGCTACTGTTTTCATATAGACTATATCTCATATATACCACATTGTTGGGCTACCATAATGTTGTTTTCATAAAGTCATTTTCAAAGTGACTAAAATAGTTAACACTCCTGCGTTTGATTGTGTTTAATATATTGTTTGGGGCCAGAATACATTTTGATATCAGAATCAATTTTTTTTAGCAGCGGAAGTTTTTTATTTCTCCACAAAAGCACATATTTTTGCCAGCATAAGTATTTTTACAGCTCTCGGATTTTACAATGCATTCAATCATATCTATGGTGGGAATAGTTCTCACTGGAAAGGAGAACTATCTTGAGTGGTCCCGGATGATTAAAAAACACCCTCATTTTCAATGAGTTGTGGAAAGGAGTGTGTGTTAGAGAAGGAGACAATGACCCAGTACAGCCTACCTCAAACAAAGAGCTCGTCATTTGGGAAAACAAGAACAGCAAAGCTTATGCATTAATCGCAGCATCTGTAAATGAAGAGGTGAGTCGCCATATTTCGTCATATTCAACTGCCTTTGAAACCTTACAAAATCTGAAAGAACTCTATGACTCACATTCTGCACTTGAAGTTGTCCAACTTATGATTAAACTCTTCACTCTTGAACTGCAAAATAATGATCCTCTTTCTCTTGCATCTGAAGTAAAGTCTATAATGCATGATATCAAATCCACTAAGGTTGAATTAGATATTCCTTTTATTGCTTTTCTCAAGGCACTTTACCCTACTTACTCCAATTATCTTGAGTCATTGCAAGCAAATGGAAATCTCAAAGATATAACCTTTGACTCTCTTGTGAAAAAGTTTGCTGAAAGAGAGAAAGCTTTTGGAAAGAAGACAGCCCCTGAATCTTCTTAAGAGGCTGTGTGCCTTGCTCATAAAGAAAAGCATCCTACTCAAGATTCTACAAGAGGAAGAGGTGGACGAAGAGGAAGAGGAAGATATTTCAGAGGCAGGGGGGGCAGACATTCTCAAGGAGAAAAGGCAGATTTGCACTATATTCGTTGCAAAAGAAATGGAACACATGATGCCTCTACATGCAAGCTACCATGGGACAAAATTGAGCAGAAAAGAAACCAACAGAAAGGTAAAACTAATGATACAGACAAAGGTAAAGCACATGAATCCGCTCACTATGTTGAGGCACAATGTAGCATTGGAGTAAATGAAGATTTGTTTAATGCTTCACTTGCTTCTTGGAAAAATGATTCGTTTCTTGATTCAGGAGAAACCTGTCACATGACTCATAGAAAATATTTTTTTGAAGATTTCACTGACAATGTTGATTGGAGCAGTATACTTTGCAGATCAATCAAAAATCAAGCCATCAGGGCTTGGCACAATCAGGCTTAAATTGCCTGGTCTTCTAGACTTTCTTCTGCATCATGTTCTATATCTCCCACAACTGAAGAGAAACTTGTTGTCCCTGGTCCACATCCGCCAGCAAGGTCACTCCATTCATATGTTTGATGGCAAGCTTGATGTAAGAAAATCATATGACCACTCACTTGTCATGAGGGGAATAGAAGAAGAAAGGCTTCTCAAGCTGCAAGGAACCTCTGCTCATGCACAACATTTCTCATACAATTGTCATCATGAAGAAGGTATACTTCCATCAAGTCTATTATGGCATGCTATATTTGGACATTTGAACTATGACAGTCTCCGCTTGTTGAAGAAAAATGGTGTTGCTGGTTTGCCTACAATTCCTAGGAAACTTAAGCAATGTGATGCTTGCATTCTTGGAAAGCATAGCAAACAGTCTTTTCATGATTCACATTCAAGAGCACATAGAAAACTTGAACTCATTCATTGAGATTTATGTGGTCCAATGCATGTTCCTTCTGCAAATGGAAATAAATATATCATGACATTTATTGATGACTACACCAGAATGTGTTGGGTTTATTTATTGAAGAACAAATCTAATGCTTTTCAAACATTCAAGAATTTTCATAAATGGATTGAAAATGATGCACAATCTCATATTGGGTCTATTCGCACTAATAATGGAAAAGAATACACATCAAATGAATTTGAAAATTGTCTTCTCCAACATGGGATCAAACATCAAACAACTGTGCCTTATAATCCCCAACAGAATGGTGTAGCTGAAAGAATGAATAGGACAAACTTAAATATGGTACGATCCATGCTCTTCTTAAAAAATGTAAAGATAATGTTTTGGGCTGATGTTGTTCTATGTGTTGCATATATAAAGAATAGATGTCCATCTAATGCTATAAGAAATAAGACTCCATATGAAATGTGGTATGGACATGTTCCTTCGGTAAAACATCTCAGGGTCTTTGGTTCCACCTGTTATGCTTTGATACCAAAGGTACATAGAAATAAACTTGGTGCTAGAAGTCGTAAGTGTATCTTCCTGGGGTATTCAAACACCTCCAAAGTATACCGCCTCTATGATGAAGTAAATAAGAAGTTTGTTGTATCTAGAGATGTAATTTTCCTTGAATCATCCAAAACTGACAATGTTGTTGAGCGCAACTTCATCGCTTGGATAGATTCGCAAAAGAAAAATTATTTCAAGAATTTGATAATCAGATTCCGCATCTTGAAGGGGGGATTCCTATACTAGATCAACATGTGGAATCTTCTTCTGAAGAAAACTCTCCCCCGCATGAAACTCCAATAACGGATGATGCTTTAAGTGATGTAATTGATAGAATTGGGAGACTCAATCATGACTCAGTCCCAACTCAATCAACGGAGAAGCCTGGACCATCTGAGAAAGGTCCCCCAAAGTGGCTGACAAAGACACTTGAAAGTGTTCATCCTGATGAAGTTGGAAAGACAGGAACTAGAAATTCAAACCGGCAAAATGGAGGTGATGTAGATGACTCTAATTCACCTGTTGATATGGATGTTTCTTATGATTGTGAACTGAACTTGTCTACAGATTTTGAACCAACTTCCCTCAAAGAAGCTTCTTCTCATGATGAATGGAAAGAAGCAATGCAAAACGAGTATGATGCCCTCATAAAGAACAACACTTGGAAGCTGGTTGATCCTCCATTTGGAACCAAACCAATTGGCTGCAAGTGGGTCTACAAGAACAAGTATAAAGCTAATGGCTCACTTGACAAGCACAAAGCTAGGCTTGTGGCAAAAGGTTTTGCAAAGAAGGAAGGGGTCGATTATGAGGAGACTTTTGCCCCCACAACAAAATGGGCTACCATCTGGACACTTTTTGCACTAGCAGCTCAGAATGGTTGGAAAGTCCATCAAATGGATGTAAAAACTGCTTTCTTGAATGGAGATCTAAAAGACAATGTTTTTATGTCCTAACCTGAAGGTTTTGCTGTGAAAGGACATGAACATAAAGTATGAAAACTTGTGAAGTCCTTGTATGGCCTCAAACAAGCACCACGAGCCTGGTATGAAAAACTAAATGAGAATCTTCTGAAACTCAATTTCAAACATTTTGATCTTGATGATGCAACTTTATTTGTCAAGAATGTTGGCAAAATAGTTGTATATCTTGTGGTATATGTAGATGATCTTTTGATGACAAGGAACAATGAAAGCTAAATTGCATCCATAAAGAATGAATTGGGGAAAAGTTTTGAAATGACTGATTTGGGCTATGTTCACTACTATCTTGGCATTGAAGTAACCCAACATCCAAAGTCCATATTTATTTCTCAAAAGAAATACATTGGAGATCTGTTGAACAAGTTTGGCATGATAGAGTGCAATCCTCTTACTACTCCAATGGAACAAAACTTAAAGCTCACATCTATTGAAGGAAAGGAATTTGAGGATGCAACAAAGTATAGATAGCTTGTAGGAAGTCTCAACTACCTAACTACTACTAGACCAGACATTTCATTTGCTATTGGAATCCTCTCCAGGTTTATGCAAAAGCCTTGTGGGGGACATTGGTCTACTGCAAAAAAAGTTTTAAGGTACTTGAAGGGAACTCAAGACTTTGGAATCAAGTATACATAGGTGGACGACTTCAGCTTGATTGGATATTCTGATTCAGACTTCGATGGAGACAAAGAAACTGGGTATCTACTTCAGGATATGCTATGAGTCTTGGATCAGGAGCTGTCTCCTGGAGATCATGCAAACAATCAGTTCCAGCAAATTCCACAACAAAAGCAGAATATGTGGTAGCAGCTGAAGCAACAAAAGAAATTGTGTGGCTCAAGAAAATTCTTGAAGATTTGTAGGTAAAACAAGTACAATCAACTCCACTCATGATTGACAATACCTCTGCAATAAAGTTGACCAAGAACCCAAAGTTCCATGATTGAACGAAGCACATCAATACTAAATATCATCTGATTCGACATCATGTTGAGGCCAAAACAATCCATCTCCGTCATTGTTCCACAAATGAGCAAATTGCAAACATCTTCACCAAAGCGCTTGGAAGGGAAAAGCTTGAACGATTCAGAATGATGCTTGGACTCACCAACATCCCTTCAAATTAAGGGGGGGAATGCTGACACCTAATCCTTGTGATTGGGTGAATTATTGTAAATAGATAGATAGGAAATATTAACAATCATCAGGAGACGAACTAAACAGTATCTCCCTCATGTATATAATGAGGACCTACCTGATGGAATAATACAGTCAAATTTATTTCTGCCCTATGGAGTTACTACCTGGCCTGACAGATGCATTTTAGGCAAACAACTTAGGTAAGTTGAACTTGGGCTTATCTCACTATAATGGAGTGGCAAATAGCATTATAACAGACCCAAAGAATGGATGATGAGGAGATAATACCACATGACAACCATAGAAGTTACAATCCAAATCTACGCAAAAATCCTGAGACGGTGGCGTAGGAGGAGATGGTGACAGATCAACAAGTGGATTATGAACTTCTCCCACCTCGACCTGTGAAGCCAAAGTTTTATGAGAAGGGACAGAGGGACACTTGGGACAACAACCTTGTCCTTCTTAGATTTATAAGCTCTAACACCGAGGTATATTGGGAGAGGTTCGAATGATTCTAACTGATGTGGGTTCTCAGAAATGTGAAAAAGATATTGAAATATTTCCTCCAACAATTCCCAGTTGAATTCATCTTAAGGAAATTCATAACTATAGTGAAGAAAACGATTGTGAAAATTTTGAAGAGATTTGTCAGGTGATTTTCCAATTTTAATTTTTTTATTAAGGTCTTTACAGTCATAAAGAATGAAAGAACTTCATAATTCTCTAAACAAGTAATCAAAGGAGTGTATAGAGGTTGCGGTCAATGTGTGACACCATTTCTTTGTGCGCCCTTCGAACGTGAAAGTGAACAACCCACAAGCAATGCCATCTGATGGGACATCATGCATGTCACAGAAGCCAACAAAAGCAATTGTGTGCTTGAAAAAGGTTGTTCCGTCCTTGCCATTGAACTTATATCTAGACAACATATGATGCTCGCCGACACTTTGAAATCAGAAAAGTTAGAGAAACATGTCGAGGTTATGATTTGGAAAGAAGTCATGCAATATGTGCATAAATTTAAAACAGACTTCAAGGGATCAACTTGTCATCTAACCCTCCTATTAGTGCCAAAAATGTTGATGGTGTTGGACCTGCCAACATTCATGGGATCTCCACGATGTGAATTGCAAACTATACCTCAAACCATTTGGAGCAAGATTCCTAGCAGTGGGTGGTAGTGTAATGCCTTGACCACGGTATTGTGTAGAGGTAAGTATGATAGCTTTGGGTGAGAGCAAGTGTATGATCCTTTAGAGAGTCATGTGTGATGCATGAAGGTTCTAACACACAGAGGGGAAAAGGAAGTGCACCCCTTAGAGGCCTGTAATAATACGCATCTTGAAAGGAACACATGAATGCAATGACATCAGAAGCTAAAATGCAGAATAGTCCAAAAATTAAAGTGATGAGTTAATCAAACAACACGATTTCAACAAGATTCATACAATTGCATACAAAGTATTTCATAAGCAAATGTGTAATTTAAACAACATAAATTGCTAAAGCAACGAGAATAGTCCAACTACATTGACAACATATGAATGAAAGCGTGTTGGCTATGATATTATTATTATAAGTGAAAATTTTGTCCATACATACACTATTAACAACCACTAGCCCCAATAGTGGAACATTATAGTCAAGAACACCTGCCCCTCCAAAGAAGTATACTCACTCTACGCTATGGAGAAGCCAAGGCTCTTCACAATACTCCTAAGCCTTTTCTAAGCCTAAGCCTAGCCAAAATATTGTCTCCCAAAAGCCCCTTCTATGAGTTATGAGGTTCTATTTATAACAAAGGGTAGGTGACCCTTGACATTCCCCTTTGTGACTCTTTGAATATCCTCGCGACTCTTCAACTTCTTTACAAGTAACTCATTACATAACATGATGACCTTTCAAATTCCATTAATGCCACTTGGAATTTCACTTACAATGTATTTACAAATAATATTACATTTTCCACATGTACCCATATAAGACAAAATAGGATAGAGACAACCTAACAAGACAAAGAACTATGATTCTGAAGTTTGGGAAAAGACCAACTCGGCAGCCTCCACTTGAGGCTTCTCAATCACATATTGCAGCCAATCTTGGTACTGTGTGATGGTGTACCCAAACTGTTTGATGGGGTCTTTTTGAAAGTGGAAACTTGCCTCCATGGCATCTAGGTATATGGTCTTGGAACTTGTATCCAACTCATGTTGAAGCACTTGCAACATGGTGTTGACCATGATAGGACCACCACTGCACTTCTACATGTTATGTGTGCTCAGCTCCAAGTCTTCCCTGGTGGCCTCTCGCCTTATATGCTCCATGTACTCATCAATCTCTCTCCGGACTTGGTTCTTGGGTTTAGCATCAGTGAGGGAACTGATTGATGGGATCATGTGCATTCTCACCATTACATCCAAACTGTTCATATAAAGTTTGTATCCTACTAATGAATGGGGTGAGCTGCTCGTAGTTCTAGATCAACATTCAGACCTTTGCTTTATCCAATTCTACCTGTGGCTTCATTTTATTTGCTAAGTCAATCAGGTCTCCTTTGAATTGCATTGTGCACTCTTGTACATGTGTGATGGAAACATGTATGCTCTTGATAGTTTAAACAAACTCTTTTCTCTGCTACTATAGGCCATGCATGCGGACAACTGCTTTATGCACAATGACAAATCCATCATATATCTTCCACATGGTACTCTCAAGTGTTGATACTTCAACAAGTATCACTTTCTTCGTCTCCCCCAATGCGGAAATTGCATTCTGTGTTGATGCTCAGAGTTGTTCTACCTCTTGCCTGGAAGCCTTCAATTTATTTCCCAGTTGTTCATTCTCATTCATCAGGTACTTAACATTTGAGCTTTTTTCTCCTGTATAAGCCACACAAGCTTCGGAAAGGGTTGTTGAATGTTGCCTAGTGTTTGAAACTATCACCCTTTCCTTAATGAATGCAAGTGATGCGTGATCATTCGGAAAGTGCTTCCTTGACACTTTTACAATATTCTTTTGAAAATATTCAAATGATAGATTGCACACATCCATGACCAGATCATCCTCAAGGAGAACAACTTCTCCTTGCTCATTGGGGATTGGTTCGGACACTAGAGGTGGCGGAGACTAAGAGATGACCTCTGGGATCTCGGCATAAGGTCAACATCTTCATTTAGTGGCTCTTGTTCCAAATCCATGTTTTTCACTTCATTTAGTTGCTTAATCTGCTGAGCAAGCTCCCGATCCTACATATGTTCACCCTCTTCCTCAGCTACTGGATGTTATTACTCATCAACTTGTATGGGTTTGTTAGCTCTATCATCGCGCCTTGCCTTTGTTCTTCTTCATGTTTTTTCTTCTCTTCTCTTTCTCTCCTCCTTAAATCATTTTCTTCCTTCAACTTCTTCTTCGACTCCTGTAACTTCAGTTCTACTTCCTACAACCTCTGTGTTTCTCTCTTCCTTTACCATGCTCTATTTATTTGATGCTCCCTCTATGCCTCCACTACCAAATTTGTTTTCTCCATGATAGGATCTTCTCTCATCTTTTAGCTTTTCTCTGCCTCTGGGTTCTTAATGATTTTCCTCTTTTCCTTCTCCTACACTGGATTGTTGCGTATTGTTGTTGCTTTTGTTTCTTCTAGAGCTGCTACTATTTGGAGAGCAGCCTTCCAAGTTGTTGGTATATTGACCGTCTCATGGATTTTTGAGGCATTGTAACAATACCTCCAAGGGTCCTCCTCTGGCCAATGACATGCTCCGTGGATCCATGGAAAATACACCCTCGCATAGTGGTCCTTACAAATACTATGGGGATCATACAGATTAAATTATTTGGTTCCGAACTCGAACTTGACTATCTCCTTAGCCTCAACATATGCATCCTTCAAGCTCTTAATCTCATATAATTTTATCCGCAAACAAGGATCGAGCCATGCTACTTTATTATTCCTATGTAGTCCCGTTGACAACCCTATAGAGAGGTAATATCAAACCTCTTGCATGATCCTCTTTTCAGTGGAATACCTTGGTAGAACATGCAAAGGCTTCTCTCCACCAAACACTTTGATGAAATTGCCACCTGGTGAGACATACCATTCTACAATGTTTATTATCGCCTCCATTCCTTCTCGGGACATGCAAAGTGGATCTTGCTCAGAGATAAGCTTGTACAATAGGATTATAAAATGGTTAGTTAGATTTTCTATGACTCCTTGATAGTTGCAGTCATAAAGAAACTTGCAATAGATGTTGACGATAGTTTCTTTTTCTGTCCATGTCCATCTCATGCCAGGGAAATACTGTTGGGTGCAGATTGCATCAAGTAAGTATACGAACATGTAAAATCTTGATTTCTCATTATTGGGTGGATTCCAAGCGTTAGTCACATGGATCTTCAACTGATGAGCCAACAAATTTGACCAGTTGAATGGATTCCCATCACTCACCAACTGGTACAGTACGACTACCCACCCTTCAAGAAAGGTTTCTATGTTCTCTTGACCATATATTCTGTAGGAAAAGTTGATCAAAAATTGATAAGCCTTCATGATGGACTTTGCCTTGTAAACATGAGTGGGTGTCTGTCTAAACTTCAATGGATTTTTCACCTAGCGCGTGACGATATCTCTACTGTTCACAAATCTATGGGTGGCACGTAAAAATGAGTCCATGTGCTTCACTCGCTGAGGTAAATGATACATCTGCTAAAACTTCTTCGCCCTGAAGGTGGCAAGCTCTATCCTGCTAGCACTGCTCAATGTCATAGTTTGTTCATTTGTGTGTAAGACAATCTAGCTGATAATGTCCACAGATGGGAGGACATGTAACCTTGTATAATATTAACCGCTGGATACTAAGATAAACCTGCTGGTCCTCTAAGTCTTCCTTGAAGTTCTCTGCAAAAGTATCTTTGATTTTCTACCAGTGCAACGTTGAGCTCTTCTCAATGAACAACTGAGTATCTGCATAAACTAGTAGATCAACTGATATCTGCTCAATTGCTTCCCCATTACTCCTTTTGGTAGTTTTCCTTGATGTGAATCTCTTATATGCCATATTAACTATAACTTCTAGAGAGATGCTTAACAATTGATGTACATGTGGGACAGAGAGGACACTGATAACAAGAGAATGATAGCTTAAAAGCCAAAGAAACTTCAAGAAAAGATCAAGTAACAATCCAAACTCTTGATGGGAAGGAATGTGCAATTCTGGCTGACAGAGGTCAATGGCTGACTCTGGGAATTACACATTGTGTAGTCCCAGCAATCAATCAGGAAGCTTGATGACTAGAACTGCACAATCCGCAGTTCAGTCTTGGGCCAAGCCCGGGAGAGACTCCGCATTATGTAGTCTCAGTGGACAAGCTAGGAGGCTGGCTCCTCAAACTAGGAAGTGCATAGTTGGAGCCAGCCTAGGATAGGCTCTGTGCAATTCCAGTAGCCAAGGCAAAGGCCTTAATCTCCCAGATTGTGCAATGCATGAAGTGAAGTGTGAGATCCAGGCATGGGGAGCCCATATTTTCCCTTGGGGAGTGTGAAAACTAGAAGATCTAAAGGATGGTGTGATGTTGAGTGCAGATCTGACTAAGTATTGATGCATGCATGTGAAACAATTGCGGGAATCAAATATACTGAGAGAAAATGAAGCATTTGAAGAGAATCGTCGTAAGGACAACCATTGGTGCAAAAACAAGCTAACTCATACAACACTTGGGAAATGCAATCTAAAAATTGAAACACCACTTATAGAAGCTAGAACAAGTTGAAACGCCAATAGTCATTCAAAGAAACAAGTGAAACAACACTCTCATGAGCTAAATAACAAAAAGCAACCAAAAAGCAGCAAAAGACTAGAAAAACAAAACTCGCTTGGAAAAGCGACGATGATCGCACCAAAGGTTCCTTGATCTCCCTAGGAATGCTAGAGCTCCAATATTGAGTGCAAAAATGAGCTCTAGTAGCATCAATTAAATATATTTGTTCAAATTAGGGTTTATGACGTGCATGCCTAAAATCGACACTTGGCGACAGTTTCTAAAAATAACGCAAGTGTCTCCTTCGGGTTACTAAAAATACATCACTATATTTTAGGGATGCTTTTTTCTCTTTTGTTTTTTTTCTTTTTGGGAAAAATTTCCATGCATTTCCAAGCAAGATTGTGTAGTTCTAGGAAGAACAGGGAAACTCTCTGGCTCATGCGTTACGACTTTTTAACCATAGTGGGGTTTGCACAATTTTTGGGCTGAGTGGCTATGGGATGCCTCTCATGTCTGTGCAATTTCCCAGCTCAAGGTTGTCTTCCATCTAGTATTGCGCATTTCTTGAGCTCAAGGGTCACTGAGAGTCAGGATTGCAAAATTTCCAAGAGCAAGGCTAGTTGCCCTCAAGAATTGCATAGTTCTCTAAGGCAAACCCGTAACTGTTAAGGGACCAAGTCAAGAGATCGACTTGTGGGTTAGAAAAAGAGTTAAGTGAGAAAACACAAGCTGGGATGAAAATAATAAAACTCACTCAAAACACAAGAATCTAGGTCAGTGCAAGATAAGTTGTTGTGTTTTAGAAGGGAGGCTCCAAAAATGAAGCATAGGAATTTTTTTTATGGTGGTTGTAGCCGCTACAACACTATCTGAACAAAATTTTTACATTTCCTTCTAATGATTGAATAATCAGTCTCATATAAACATCTTCATGCTTTATTTTCATATTATTTTCAAAGTCAAGGAATGTAGACAAATGATCCTCTGCTGATGGTCTTGTTTCTCCATTAAATCTGGGTAGATGTTTCATCAGGAAAATTGAGAATTTGATTCATTCATGGAAGTGCTAGTGCTGCATACTGAGTTCTTACAATTGGTATAAATCCAACCATTTGTTGTTGTGGTAAGACTAATTGTTTAAGAGATAAATCTTTACTAGAAGAGGATTGATTTGAAACAATAGGCTTCTTTGGAAACCGAGGATAAACTAATAACTTTTGAACTTCAGGAACACTCTTTTCTTAATCTTCAAAATCCAACGGATTTGTTTAGATTCTAAGTTCCTCTTTAGGCTTAGTAAAAGTAGAAGGACAAGTGTGTATGACAGAGGATATAAAATCACTAGGTTTAAGTTCAGGCAACTTAAGTTCAAGTTCTGCTTTGGTATCATATGATTTTGAAAGGGAGACAAGAATCTCAAAGGATTCAAGTTGATGAATTAGTAAATAATATTGTATATCTACTCCCATAGAAAGGAGTTCTAAGACTTTAGGTGGTAAATTTGATACCTCAGTAGGAATAGGAATTGGTTCAAAGTGCTCAGACTGTGAAACTGTATTAGGTGGGAGATAAGTAGAAGTAGAAGCTTCAAGTTTAAGTCTAAGAGAAGCAATTCTCACAAGTCTCGCTGGATCTTATAATGGAGTGAAAATATGATGACCAAAGTGAGATCTAGTATGCCTGCATGAAGCTAGATTTAATTTGTGAAGTCGTCAGGTGAATAATTTTAGCTTGCTAACCTATTATTCACCATTAAGAGCTAAGTCTTATCATTTTCCCAAGGAAATGAACTTCAAACTTTGTTCCCCAGCAATGGCACAAATATTATGTTGTATATTTGAAGACAGTTCTCGGCTCAGGAATTGTGCCAAAGCATCTAAGTGAGGGTTTTAATTTAAATGAATGACCAATGATTCAAACCATTTACACTTGTACATTCGAAAACTTCTGAGATTTTCAAAGTGCTGATTTTCACTACTAACAACATTTAATCCTTCAATTGATTTTGATTGAGGAAAGAATAGTATATATGATAATTAAACATTCATCTTGAATACCTAATTTATCAGATATAGTAGAAATGTGTAGAGAAATTTCTATGACCAACGCATACACATTCAAGGCATGTCCAAAGGAAACAATTAAGATGAAGAGGTGCTAATTTAAACAACCTGTCTAATTAGTTATTCTCTGTTATGATTATAAATTTGCAGTGGGCTTTCAAAGAATTTAATACTTAACTTAGCCTTACCCTAACTCCTATATTAGCTTGAACATATGATGAAAAACATAAATGAATATACTAGAACAACTCACATGAATACAATTGTTGCTAACATTGAAGTCAAAATCCTTTGATTATCTTCAAAAAGTTTCAAAAAGTACAATGATGTTGCTTGGCTCTCTCTCAAAGGTTCAACACTTTCTAATTTGAATTACAATGTATATATAGAGTGTAATTAAAAAAAAAAAATCTAATTTAATACAATCCTTTACAAAAATAAAGTTTTATCCAAAATGATTTATATATATCTAATTAATACGATTCAAAAATAGGAGTCCTGAAACTGATTATGTAGAAACAAAACACTATTCAAGGATGTTGTTTCCAACTGCTGCCTTGACATTTGTTTATGCTATTTGTGCTCCTACATTTTTTGTGCTGACCCCTAGAAAACGACATTATGTTCCTACTTTTTCTGTGCTACTAACCAAAATTTTGTATTCAGTTCACTCAATAAGTTCAAGGAACTTATCCCATTTTTCATCATCTAGATATGAAAGAATAATTATCTTAATATAGGCTTCATCCACTTCTATATATTTCTCAAAAGTTGGCCTGGTAATAAATAGATGATGGACCTCATGCAAGATGAACAAATCATTCTCTAAACATTCCAGAAAAGCTTTACCACTAATTATCCCTTTTACCTTAGAAAATTTTGACTTATCTATTGATATGCCATGTAATTTTTATTGGTAATTTTCTAGTGGAATCAATTGGCCACTAGAATCTCTTAAGGAAGGAAGTATTTTTCGTTGGAGGATAGAAAATATTATGTGGAACTTATTTACTTGAGCTTCTAAGTTTTTACATTTATTTTATAGCTGCAACATTAAGTTTCTTTTTATTAATATTTTCCTAACTTCTAGGACTGTGTATGTCCTGTATTCAATCCCCAAATATTCAAGCCCTTCTTTTTTTTTCGAGTTCAACAATTTGATGATACTTGTTACTTCTCCTGGTTTATGGTCCAGTTCTTCTTTGAGTTTTGTTATGGCTGCTTTTCCTTTCTATACCAGTTGTTCCTGTTTAAAAATTATTTCAATAGATGTCCACAGCTTTGAAATGGTTGAATTGATATAAATCCATATTTTCTCCTTTTCTTCAGACAATGCCTGTGCACTGATTGATTCATCTATGTACTTTTAAAGTTGTTTAGTTAGCTTGAAATTATTTTGTATTTCTGAGATATATGTGTTATATTCCTTGAGTTTATTTTCTTCCATCCTTTGTAGTGATGCCTTTAATTTCTCTATTTCAAAATTTATTAAGGACATATCTCCCATAGGCTTTAATAACTTTTTATGGCTTCATCACAAGTTGATTCTATTTTCGCTATAGAAATTCCTGCACTCATTTGGTGTCCCTTCTCTTTTAAGATCCTTTCCATCTCTGCTTCCATTTTCTGAATCTAAATATTCTAATCAACAATCATCTGCAACGTATTTTCCTTTTCCTTTTCTAATTTCCCTATTGAAGAAATTTTAACTAGGTTTGGTCTTCATAAATGTAATTTTGATATTTGTATTTACATAAGAAAAGAAATATTATTTTTGTAATTTATATCAATGAGTTTCTTGCTCATTGAAATAGGTCTAGCACATGTCAAAGTGCTATAGGAAAGTCAAAGAGTCAAAAGAAATATTGAAGACCCTTAAGGGTATGTTACACCATGAATATTTATGTATTAGAGTCAAATATATCCCTCCAATCAAAGTCACAAGTCCTCTCCATTCAATGACATCACCAAAAAGATAATCCGAAGAAGAAAATACAAGTTGGCCTAAAAGTCTCTAAATCGGCCTCAAGTCAGCCTAAAGGAGGGACAAACCTCTATATATAGAGTTTGTCCACTCCTCTAACATCAAGCAATCAATACCTCTGAAATCAGAGAGAAGGAAGCGAGGAAAAGGGTGAATAAAGTTGAGAAAAAGGAGCCTCTTGTGCAAAAAAGAAGGAGGAAAAAAGACCATGTTAGAGGGTTGTTCTAAGCATGAATTATAGTCACATGTGCAAGAAAAGGAAGGTCTTCCTACAGTTATTATAGTAGCACTACCATAGTCACATATCTTTCATTGTTTGGGCTAGAAACATAGGCCTATAAGGCCTCCCACTCAAGCTAAGAAAAGCCTCTCTCAAACAAAGAAGAAAGGAGTCAAATACATAAGGAATCCTCCCACACATGCGAGAAACTAGGGCTTCATTGCAGGCTTAAAAAGTCTACAACTACACATCATGAAAGAGCCCGATTGGACAAGAGAAGGAAGGTATCCTTATAGGTGAAATACTTCACTAAGGATCAAAGATAAGTATCTAACAAGGACTATCACTAGTTTTCGGAAGAACGAAGTGCCAGATGAAGTTCTGGAAGAAGGAGGACGAAGTGTCGGAAGAAGGAAGGACTTGAATTGTGCTTGGAGGTTATTGTTTTCAAGGGTCTAGGGTTTTTCATTGATCAATAGAAGTTTCAATAAGAGAAATTTACGAAAGGGTTTTCCGCTCTAGGAGAGAGAGGTTTTGCCTTGGCAGAGAGCCAATACCTTGTGTTCTCGTTTCTTATGTTTTGATAGCACTTTGATGAAGTAAACACACATACACTAATAATAAGAGAAGAATATCAAGCTAACAAGAAAATTGAAAAAAGTGCTTCACAAATTGTTATCAAGTCTAGAATAATCCTATTATATTTAATTGCCCTAGATTCTTCAACATGGTATCAGAGATAAGGTGCCACATCAAGGAAAGGGCATCTCAAGAACACTCATAAGGTGACTCATCAAGGAAGGACATCTCAAGAACATCTACAAGATTGAAGCTTCAAGCAAAGAAGTCTCAAATATTTCAAGGACAAGAAGGTCTACCATCTACTATCCATAAAGTAAGACTAGTAAGAAAGAAGAGAAGCCTTTCATATAAAGGAACCTACAAGAAGATCCATCCAAAGAAAGGCCTACAACTAGTTACATCATCTACAAAGTAAAAAGCACTACAAGTCAAGCCTCACTCTCCAAGCATATCTCATCATCAAGTAATTCTATTTGAAGGAAGTAATTTGAAGATCATCAAGATTCAATAAGGAAAGCCATAAAGTCTTCAAGAAGAAAGCAAGAATACTACATCTCAAACTCTATCAAGTAAGTATATATGTCCCCTCCTAAACATACATCAATGTATTTTTGCAAGGAAAGCAACAAATTAGTTGGGAATACTAACTTCCTTGCATGGAAGAAGATGATTGATTTAATTCTCAAGGAGAATGAACTTATAAACCTCATCAAAGGGAATACCACTATCCCTACTAAGGAACAAAATCAAGCCTTAGCCAAGTACAATAAGAATGATACAATAGCTCAAAGAATTCTAATATAATCCATCAAGGACTCTCTTGTTACTTATGTCTCCAAATTTGAAACATCAAAAGAAATATATGATAAACTAAAAGAGATATTCTCAGTAAGCACAACTAGAGAAGTGATATCTCTATGTAATGAGTTGTACAAGATGAAGATGTCAAAGGAAGGAATAAATCCCTACTTCATGAAGGTCTCTAAGATGAGAGATAAACTTCAAGAACTAGGAGAAGTCATGTCAGACAAAGAAATGACAATTGTAGTACTCAATGCTCTATCTGAGGATTGGGGAAACTTCACATCAAGCATATATGCCAAGAAGGAAGCTACCCCACTAAGTGAACTATGGTATCTATGCAAGATAGAGGAAAATAGACTCAAAGAAAAGGATGATGTGGGATCAAAGGAGCAAGCATTTTCTACCATGGCCAAGAGAAAGGGAAAATTTGGCAAATTTGGTCCACGAATAACAAGCAATATAGATATGTCCAAAGTCCAATGCTTTGGGTGCCAAGAATATGGACATTACAAAAGGGATTGTCCCAAACTTAATAAGGACAACAACAACAAGATAAAAATGGAATCAGTTCACATAACTCAAGAATTGAAAGAAGAAAACAAGAAGCAAAAGAATGAAGATAATCTAGATCTCTATTATGACTAAGTCTCTTTTCAAAGTTTTGAGTAGTATAGGAGTATATTGAAATATGGTAGAATGCATGGTTTAAATATATCTTCTAGAATATAGGAGCATGTTGTAGAAATATCTCAAGTAATTCATGTAGAAGGAGTATATCTATTTAAGGACCTCATCCATGATGAAACAAAAAGATCATGATTAAAAATCTTAGAAAGCCTCCATCATCAAAGGAAGAAACATTTGCAAGATGAGGGTCTTCAAGATCCTCTGATAGAATATTCAAAAGGAAGTTCATAAATAATAGCATGTCTCAATGGGAGTTCCATTCATGGGATTCAAGAAAGGATGATATGCAGGTAAGAAAAGATGAAGCAAGAAATCTACACCAATCAAGAAGGACCAACAAACATGAAGCTAAGATGATCAAAAGAAGAATTAAGTTGAGGTACGTATGCATAAAAGTTTAGTCATGTCATCATATGTATTATTTAATCATGGGAATAGTTCTAAAACATGATCAAGTATAAAAAGGATCTCTTTTACCAATGACATGCTCTAAAGCATGTACTACAATCCAATTATGGTCAACGTGAAGAATTTCTCTCATAAGGAGTATGAGGTAGTTGACTAAACAATCCAAGAAGAAGCAGATAAAGAAAGAGATCAAACATGTGAAGAATACCATGGCCACAAAGAATCATTATCTAATAAGATCCATTAAAGACATCTCTCGAACGAAGGCATGACAACTCTGAAAAACGAAGAAAAAGATCAAAGGACCCTTGACACCTATGAAGGCCTTGGAGATATTAAGATGCAGATAATTGATTCAACTCCACAAAGATGTTATGATGAAGAGCCATCCAACAAAGCACTATTTGATGTTGAAGTAATATCAGGATGAAGTCATGAAGGGCTACTAAATCGAAATATGGGAACAAGCAAGTGCAAATAAGCATCCATATGATAAATATTTAGAAGTATAGGCAAATGATAAAGGAGTAGCCAGATGATGAAAGATCATGACATACACCAAGAAGGCTAATTTCCATGAAGAAATAAATGACATGAAAATCTAGGAAGGAAAGTGATCGATGGCTAGTTACCTTCCAAGAAAAAGTTCAAACAAGGACTTCGTGACATCAAAGGAAGGAGGCCCAGCAACTGAAGGGCCCATGAAGAAGAAGTTGTTGATATATGGACAGGTCCCTAGCTAAGAGGGATTTTCTAAAAAGTTCCTAATTACAAAGGAGCTTGGTCAAGTTTTTGGTCAAAGGAAACTTGGGCATATCTTCCTCAATTAAGAGGAAGAGATAGACACAACATTCTTGTCTTCACTTTTGAAGAAAGAATGGTGGATCGGGTAATCATCTAGCATCCGATGCTCTTTAAGGATGTGTAGGGCATCCAAGATAAGTGTAGACAAGAGGACCGATATTCTTTGAGGGTTGGGAACCCAAGATAATAATAGTCCTAGAAGGACATACTCAGTGAATACCCGGGTGGGTATGTACCTTGAGAGATAATGATAAAGGTGTCTATATATCATTGGCCTCACCAACATTGTGCTCTAATCTTATGAGAGATAGTATTGTTAGTCAATGCCTTTTTATAAACAATGTTTGTTACTATGATGCAATAACAGATGGATTACCAATCCAATTTCTCTTATGTGAATTCTTCAAGATTGAAAAATAGTGAAACACCTTGTAATGATTTATGAATACCTCCCTAGTTAAGAGGGAGTGTTGAATAAAGTGTAACTAGGTTCAGTCTTCATAAATGTAATCTTGATATTTGTATTTAAACAAGAAAAAAAATATTGTTTTTGTTATTTATATGAATGAGTTTCTTGCTCATTGAAATAGGTCTAGCACATGTCAAAGTGCTATAGGAAAGTCAAAAAGTCAAAAGAAATATAGAATACTCTTAAGGGCATGTTACACCATGTCTATTTATGTATTAGAGTCAAAGATATCCCTCCAAGAAAATTCACAATTCCTCTCCATGCAACGAAATCACCAAAGAAACTAATCTGAAGAAGAAAAGACAAGTCAGCCTAAAGGAGGGCCATACGTCTATATATAGAGGTTTTCCACCCCTCCAACGTCAAGCAATCAATACCTCTAAAATCAACAAGAACGAAGTCGAGGAAAAGGGTGAATAAAGTCGAGAAAAAGGAGCCTCTAGTGTAGCGAAGAAGGAGGAAACATGGCCGAGTGTTAGAGGGTTGTTCTAAGGGTGAATTACAATCACACATGCAAGAAAAGGAAGTTCTTCTGGCGGTTATTACAACAGCACTACCACATGTTGAGGGCCCCGAAGTCGGGTCAACAACAAGGGGGATACCCACCCGGTCCGGAACCTGGTTGGCGGCTCCTTGCCCGTTTGGAGTAGCGGGTCCGACTGGGGATAATGGGACCAGTTTCCCAATGTGAAGGGTGTGCGTGTGTGTGTAGAGTTTGATGATATTAATCTAAAAGGTTTCTCTGAACTAGTCTTAATTCTTACAGCTAAACTACTTCTATACTAATGTGATCTAATGAAGAGAAAACAATACATCTAATCTACACTAACCCGGGGTGTTCTCTTTTGTTATGCGATCTAGAAAGATTTCTAACAACAGCTGGTAATAAAGATCATTCAACTGTTATCAGAATATAAATCGATAAAGATAAACCATTCTGCATAAGAAGTTAGGCAGAGTAGTTGTGAACAGCATATCACATAATTAGTTTTCTATATTTCAAGCATAAATAAATGACTCCACCGTACAGAAGTGCCAAATGGTAATACAGACATTCATACAGTAACATATAAAGAACTCAGCTGTATATCACTTTAGGGATACTGGCAGAATTTAGTCAAGAGATAAAAGTACCATTTATGACTGATTTCACTAATAAACTTCAAGCAATAATGATTTACTTCTACTTGTTTCTAATATCTGCTAAGAGTACAGAAGTGCAACATCAGTAATAGACATTAAAATGCAAACATAAATAAATCTTGATCCATCCATTCATCAAAAACCTCCTCTGAGGGTGCAGAAGTGCATGTTCTGAGGATAAGTTTTTTGACAGATTTCCGGACCCTTCTCCAAATGCCATGAGAAGGGTTAAATACTACTAGCTAATTGATATTAATTACACGAAAGGGAATCGGCTTCAAATGACAGCCCTTTACTAAAAGCAAATTTATTTCTAAAACTTTAAATCTAATTTCTGACCGTTTCTGTATATTCTCTTTAGTGCTGTCAACTGCACAACGCTTTCCTGGGAAGAGTCGGCTGGCTGCCTTCTTCTTTTTCTCGGGAGATAAAAGTGGAAATAACAAGAGCTGGCACCTCCTTCTAACAGACCAGAAGATATTTTTGAAAACCTTTCTCTAGCTGGGTGTATTCGCCGCGTGTATACTTAGCACAACCCAGGTTCTTCTCGAACTGATTTTGCTGTTGCTGTTTTGGTTTCCGATCGTGCGAATGACTGAGTGGGTTAGGAGTCGTGCTGTATGGACAATCCCCTGTTTCGAGAATTGTTTCCGCTCTTTGTTCCAGGCTTTTCTGGAGCGTCCTCCTTCTTTTGCGTTTCTCTTTTTGCTTTACCCAGTCTAAGCTTTAAGATCTTTTGTGAACACGCTGCTTTTGTGTGCCTTTGACTCTGAGTCCTAGATAGTCTAATTTCATCAGTGCTGGTTGTCTGACAGTCTGGAATCCGCGGTCCTGCTGCATGCGGCATTCATTTGCGGAGGCATCTTCTCTCTGCTATTTGATTGGCGCTTTCCCCTTTCTCTCAGATGTTTCCTGCATATAGATTTATATCAGTTGCGTGTCTTGCAGTCTACGCAAAGAAGAAGGGAAATGAAAAGATTGACATAACAACATTAAACTCTAATGAATGCATAATCCTGACATGCATCATGACTTGACTCTTCGATAAATGCGATGCAATCATTCCTTGATACTCAAGCATGCGGTCATTAATTTCCTTTAGGGCGCGCGCTTGGTCTTTGGGTTTATCGTGTGATGAGTCTTTTCAGATCGCAGATCGCAGATCGTAGTTTACTGATATCGCAGATCGCGGATATCGCAGATCGCAGTCATCGCAGATCGCAGATCGCGGATCGCAAATTTTATTCAATGGTTCATGGTGCCATGGCGTGACGTTTGCGATGTGCGATGTCGCATATCGGCGATCGGCTCTTCTTGGAGGTCTTCCTTTTAGAGCACGTTTGAGATGCATGCGACGCGATGAACTGCGCGTCGCTTTTTCGCAGTTTTACTTTTCACGCTTTAAGTAATGCTTCGACCTTTCTTTGCAATGCGATTTAAGCCTTAGGGAGAAAAATACAAAAATTTAACAAAATATTTTTTGGGATTTTTTGTTCAGGGTCCCCCCTTTGCTCGACGTTATTGCTAATATTAAGCAAAGAGGGGGGGGTTGTTGGTGACCACAACAATGGCGATTCACTGTGAAGAACCAGTTATCTCTGCTTGTTCTATTGCATTTTCACTTCCAAAACAGAAAAAATTTTCTTATGTCTAAATTTTGTTATGGATGGATAGAGTATTACCCCTTATCCTGTCAATGATGTTTCGTCACAACTTTTTATTTCATTCCTATTGTTTGCTTCCTCTGGGTTATTTCTTGTATTCATACCTAGACATTACTCAGTCTTTTCAAAGACAAAATAAGGTCTTCTCTGCGTACTGGCTTTGTAAAGTATGCTCATTTGTCGTAGGTAGAGCCTCTGCTGCCCGCAAGCGTCCATAGCCTCGACAGGGTTACCATATTATCCAGCAATGATCCTTTTTCCTGCTTGAGGTTATCTACAACATTCCAGAGAAAAATCCTTTTCACACTTTTCTTTCTTTTTTGATTTTATTTTTTTATATTCTCTAAAGAACAATGTCTTGGTTTGGTGGCCAAATTATGACACAGTCATTCACTTGATTTACACTTTTGCTGAACAAGCTGGCTCGCGATGAGACCCCTTGTCTTTTGATTGCAACAATCTTGAGTCGTTGCCCTGTTTTGATAGACAGTAGTGGCAAAGTCAGCAAGTTATAATATCTGTGATCATGATAAGCCGGCTCGTGATGAGACCTCTTATTCTTTGAGATATAGTGTTTTCTTGGATTGTTTCTCTGGATGCTGCGATTTTCCTTAACAGGGAGGAAGTCATTGTTTTTCCTTAAGAAAGCTCTGGACGACAATAATAGAGTTTTAAGAACAGCTGTTTTGCAGAGAATACTTATTTTGCTATTGATGATACTTTTCATTGCGTTGGCATAAAACAATTTTTTGCCAAAAGTTACTTTCATCCTAGATTTCTTTGTGAAGTTGAAACTAACATCATATTCAGGCTAAAGTTAACTCTATTTGTCAATAATAAAAGTCAGATTTTTCGAAAAGTTTTACTATTTATACAAGTGAAATCAAAATCTGATAGAGAAATGGTATATTCTTCATAAATACAATTTATGATCACTCACAACCAACCTTATTTATGAAAAATAAAACTAAAATAAAACTAAAATTATCCTACAAAAATTAGAAGGATAACCTTCTATGGAAAATACATTTTGAGGATTTGTCCATTTACAGGCAGAGAATCTCTTCTGCCTGTCAAGTCCTGCAACACGAAAGTCGACGGGCCTATGACCTCTACAATCTGAAAAGGACCAAGCCACAGCTTCTGGAATTTCGTATGCTTGCCCTTTTCTTCATGTGCCTTATCCCACTTCAAAACTAAATCTCCCATCTGAAAGTTTTTTCTGGTCATTATGTTCGAATCAAAAGAGGATTTTATCAACGCTTGGTCGTGAGCATGGGTTTTCTTGGCCTGTTCTCGTTGTTCTTCTAGCTTGATTATTTCCGTTTGCCTTAGTTGTAAGGGAGAAGTGGATACTTCATCAATGTATTGTACTAAAGACAAGGAGGGAATGACTAAGTGAGTAGGAAGAACTGCTTCTCTCCCGTAAACTACATTAAAGGGAGAAGTGTCGATAGAGGCTTTCTTTGTAATTCTGTCTGCCCATAGGGCGTTTACTAGCGCTTTATGCCAATTCTTTTGGTTTTGGTCGACTGTCTTTTTGATAATCCTGATTAGGTTCTTGTTCGTTGATTCAGCCAACCCATTACCTTGCGGATAGTAGTTGGCAGAATACTTCAGTTTGAACCCTCTTTTGAGCGCAAACTCAGTCATGGTATTTCCAGAAAAATATGAAGCATTATCGAATATTAAGGCCATTGGCAATCCAAACCTTGTAATGATAAACTGATCTATGAATTCAATAATATTTTCAGAATTAGTTGTCTTGAGAGGAACTGCCTCTACCCATTTAGTAAAATAGTCAGTTGCCGTGAGGATATACCTATGCTGTTTAGAGGAGTGAGGAACGATCTCACCTATTATGTCCAGGCCCCATTGGCTGAACGGCTGTTCGATGTTAACCGGCTGCAGTGGCATGGATGACTTCTTTTGTTTTCCTGCAGCAGTCTGGCAGACTTGGCATTTTCTTACGTGATTGTACGAGACTTTGAACATCGTGGGCCAGTAGTATCCTGCACGCAAGATTTTGTGCGCGGTGGCTTGTCCAGCATAGTGTCCACCTCTGGTCCATCGTGGAGTTCCTACAAAACCTTTTCGGCTTCAGTTTTCTCAAGACATCTAAGAAGCACAGAATCATAATTTCTTTTAAACAGGACATCATTCACGAGTTGGTATTGTTTGGCTTTTAATCTCAGGGCTCTCTTCTTGATGTGATCCAGGTGAAATGGAGCATGCCCGTTCTTTAGGAAATAAATGATGTCAGCATATAATGATTCTGCGTCATTTAGGCTTACCTCATACGCGTGTAACTCTTCAGACGATTCTTCAGGGATTTGCGATGCTCCAGCTAACATCTTGCAGAAGCCTTGGCCCCGAACGATGTGTGTCGGCTTGATCTCCAGGTCGTATTCTTGCAAGGCGGTGATCCAATTCGCTCTCTTTTCGCCCACATCCTTCTGTATCAGGAGATTTCTTACCGCTGGGAATGGTACTATGACCTTGGTATGGGCCTTTAGCAAGAATGGTCTGAAATATTTAATCGCTTTAAAAACGGCGTATCCCTATTTCTCTACGTCCGAATATTTCAGCTCAGCACCTTGTAAGTTTGAGCTAAAGAATGCGATCGGAGCTTCTACCTTTTCTTGATTCGCTTGAGTCAAGATTGCAGCATAAGAATTCTCTGAGGCAAACGTATACAAGACAAAAGGTTCTGAAAAGTTTGGGGTTGCTGGAGATGGAGCATTGATGATGGCTTGTTTGATTAAGTTAAACGCTTCGTGCTCGTCTAGACCCCATTTAAAGTTTGAATTCTTTTTTATCATTTTTTGTAAAGGAGAAATAATACGTGAAAAATCTGGGACAAATCTTTTGACAAAATTGATCTGTCCTAGGAAAGATTGCATGGTCTTTTTGTTATGGGGCATGGATATCTCGGAAATTTCTTTGATTCTGTCAGGTTCAATGTGAATGCCGGATTTGGACACTATGAATCCTAGCAATTTTCCTTCACTCAACGCGAAAAAAGATTTCTTCGGGTTAAGCGAGATCCCATACCTTAAACATCTTTGAAAGATTTGCTTCAAATCTTTGAGGTGGTCGTTTCGGTTCTTGGAGTACACAGTTATATCATCCAGGTAAATCACTACCGATTTGTTGACTAAACCTTTAAACGCAATGTCCATGGCCCTTTGAAAAGTAGCGCCGGCGTTGATCAGACCGAACGACATTTTCCGATACGCGTAGGTACCCCATTTAGTTCGGAAGGTGGTTTTTAACTGATCATCTGGGTGTACCAACACTTGGTTATATCCTGAAAATCCGTCCAGGAAAGACATTAACTCTGAGCCTGCGACTGCCTGTAATATTTGCTCCATAGGTGGGAGGGGAAAATTGTCTTTCTGACAGGCTTTGTTGAGGTTCCGGAAGTCGATGCAGATTCTAATATCTCCATTTTTCTTCCTAACGGGTACCATATTAGATACCCATTTGGAATGTCTGACCGGGAAGATTATTCTGGCTCTCAACAATTTATTCAGCTCAGTTTTTATCTGACTTTCCAGGTTGGGGTGGATTTTCCTGAGCTTCTGCTGGACAGGTTTCTCGTTGTCAATCATGGGGATAGTGTGTTGAATGATAGAAGTGTTGTAGGTGCTCAGCTCATCGTAATTCCAGGCGAAGACATTTTTGTATTGTCGTAGAAGACGGATATATGCTGATTTTTCTTCAGGAGCCAGGCCTTGGCCTAGATTAACGTTTTGCGGCTTCTCATCAGTTCCTAGGTTCACTGATTCATAGTTCAGAGTCGAACTGTAAAGTTTGGCATTAGCTGACTTTTTGAACCGACTTTTCAAGTTGTATAAGTCTTCTAGTTTGACCACCGATTTGGGTATAGCATTATCAGTGCTATTTTGTTGTATCTGGTGGTCATGACAGTCTTCGTCGATTATCTGGTTTGAGTAGGATCCTTCGGAGGTGAGGAAACTTACGATGTCTGGGTCATCGTTGAATACTCTCCAATTAGTGATGTTGTCAGGGATAGACGGTTTAAAAATCAATTCTATCGAAAACCTATCTGGACTAAAGTCTTCGGAGGGAATGAGTCTGGAGGCTACGTTAGCTAACAGGTCTGCGCTTGCGTTGTGAAGTCTCGGGATTGACGAAATATTGAATGCTGTAAAATGTGCAGTGAGATCTTGTACCAAATATTGATAGTGCTTTAAATGACTAGACAGGCAGTGTATGGTGTTACGTACCTATTTGACGACGATCTCGGAATCTCCAAAGACTTGAAGATATTTGACGTTGCAGCTGATTTCTTTGTATAGGCCTTGGACCAAGGCTTCGTATTCCGCTGTGTTGTTCGTGCAATCGAACTCCAGTCTGCATGTGAGCATGGTATTATTTCCGTCAGGGCTAATTAAAACGCATCCTGCTCCCGCTCCCTCGTTGGATTTAGAGCCATCAAAATATAATTTCCAAAATAAAGAAGTATTTACAGGGTTATCTAAGAAACTAACACATTTTGAATCATCAGTCTGGGAAAAGTTTTCTACTTGGGACAAAACTGAATTTTCTAAATATGGTGCTATGTGAGCATTGAAATTTCCGAGGAAAGAGTCTACCGAGTAGTTGCCTATGATGCTGCTGTTGTATGCTATGGCTTCGTTCTCTCCTTCCAAATCCGTCACTATGTATTTTTGGTGCAATTCTCGTTCAACCTTTATTTGATTTGGTTTCCCGTTGAAGGGTAACCACATGTGCGACCAGTCGGTCGAAAAGTATCCATGGAGTTTCTCGGACCAGTCCCTGCTAGGAATCAGGCCATAAAATTCAGGGATGTCAGCCACTAGGATGTCGATAACTTGGCATACCTTGGGGTTAGATGACAGTCTTATGGTCGCTTGATTCAGTTCGCCTATCACTTCGACTTGTGATCGATCAAGTTGAACTATGCGCACTGCGGATTTTTGCGGTTGAACGTTGAGTTTGGCACATATTGACTTGGGTAGAATATTGGTTGAAGCACCAGAATCAACCAAGCAGTTGTGCACGTTTCTGTTAAAGATTTCATAAGTGAGGAGGAAAGGAGGAGTATGAGATCTAGATCTCCCTCCAATCAAAGCGATGTCATTTGGATCGATTTTATTGATCGTGTTGATTGGAGGTCTTCCTATATTATGGGAAGCTACGGCTGTAGGTAAAGGCGTAGTAGGTACGGCGTGTAACTCTTTCATCATGATTTTCTGTTGGTGTTTCAATTTGCTCAACTCGTACAGGGTGATATTAGCCCTAGTCTTTTTCATGTCATCGATGATGTTATACTCCATTTCATCCGACACTATTAGTGTCTTTGATGGAGGCATTTGCTCTGATTGGACTGGGCTAAAAGAGGTCGCTTTAGCAATTGTTTTCTTTGGTGCGACTCTTTCTTTTGCTGCAGGGCTTGCGCCCTTCTGTTTTGGGATATTTTGGGGAGGATCAAGCTGATTTCTGCTTCATGTGCTGACCAGAAGTGCTTCTTGATCTTCCTCTTGTGGGAGGATGAAATCCCACATTCCTTGCAGTTCCACCACTTCTTCATCGTCGGTCTGCGTTTCGATGGTGCTCTCTTCTTCTTCTTCGTCAGATTCCACGTTTGAGACTACGTTGGGTGGCTTTGTCTCCATAGGAGGGTTTCTCTTAAAACTTCTAAAAGGCTTTCTTGGGGACGATTCTGCTACTTGTTTCCTTATATCAATCATCTCATTGGACATGGCCTTTAATACCTTTTGTAATCCTTCCATGTCGAAAGGATCTTTTGTTTGCTTCTTCTTGGTGTCTTCTTTGAAAGAGATTTTCTTAGATTTACGCTCTTCGATTGTAGATCTCTTTTCTAGGGCTACTACGCGTCTTTCAACTGCCAACGCCTCAGCCAAATTTTCGACTAAGGTTGTCTTGCTTGCCCTATCTATGAAGATGGCCAAGTTTGAAGGTAAGGTCGTGATGTACCATTCGCATCTTACTTCCTCACTGAGTTGGGAAGCAGCGGGGATTTTGTTGAGGATCTTGTTGAACTGTAAGTTAAAATCTTTAATGGGTTCTCTAGCCTCAGCTTTGAGATTGGATAAATCATTGATTAGTGTCGCTGTTGATCTATCATCGCCGAATTTGGTGAGAAATTGATTTTGAAAAATGTCCCAGCTGGTGATAGATCCGGAGGGCAGCGAAAAGTACCATGACCCGGCTGTCCCTTGCATTGTATAGGGGAAAAGTCGGACCACGGCATCTTCGTTGGTAACTCCGTTGAGATTAACAGAAAGCATGAAATTATTGATATGTTCTTCAGCTAGCATTCCTGTTTCTGGATTGAATTTCAGCAGCCATTTCTCAGGATGGGTAGGTATTGGACTTAGGGGTGGAGGCATTAAAACCGCCCCAGGATTGTTCCATGGAGATTGGGCCATCGCTGAGTGACTAGTTAACAAAAGTGCAGAAGATGATCTTTGATGTTGAGAAGATGGAGATGTTACGACCTTCGACGATTGCGGAGAAAGGGTTGTAGGAGATGGATGAGTGTTTTGAGGTGACGACGTGGGTGGTAGACTTCACGGAGAGGGAGTTGAGATGGATGAAGTGGATGAAAGAGTCTCTCTGTCAGACTCTGGAAGTGCTTTCCTTGCTCTTTTCCTAGTAGGGAGAGGGGTTTCAGTTGGCTGGATGCCAAACTTTTCACTCTTCAATCGGGTCAGGGGATGAGCAGGGTTGTATTGCGAAGTCAAGCTGCCTTTAGATTTGTCAGACTTGTGGGTGAAGATAGAGAATCCCTGGAGTTTACGGATCAAAGTTTGAACTTCAGGGGGATCGATAATAGGACGGTCTGATGTATCGGGGTGTATAGCAGCGGTGGATGTCCGAGCGACTTCTAGTTCCGAGTTTAGTCGTACTGGAGAAGTCGGGGAAGTTGGTGAGGGTGATTTGCTCTCATAATGGTATTTGGATTTTGAATTATGCGCCATTCATAGCTCGTGCCCTCCTTCTAGCGCTAGAAATGTTGAGGGCCCCGAAGTCGGGTCAACAACAAGGGGGATACCCACCCGGTCCGGAACCTGGTTGGCGGCTCCTTGCCCGTTTGGAGTAGCGGGTCCGACTGGGGATAATGGGACCAGTTTCCCAATGTGAAGGGTGTGCGCGTGTGTGTAGAGTTTGATGATATTAATCTAAAAGGTTTCTCTGAACTAGTCTTAATTCTTACAGCTAAACTACTTCTATACTAATGTGATCTAATGAAGAGAAAACAATACATCTAATCTACGCTAACCCGAGGTGTTCTATTTTGTTATGGGATCTAGAAAGATTTCTAACAACAGCTGGTAATAAAGATCATTCAACTGTTATCAGAATATAAATCGATAAAGATAAACCATTCTGCATAAGAAGTTAGGCAGAGTAGTTGTGAACAGCATATCGCATAATCAGTTTTCTATATGTCAAGCATAAATAAATGACTCCACCGTACAGAAGTGCCAAATGGTAATACAGACATTCATACAGTAACATATAAAGAACTCAGTTGTATATCACTTTAGGGATACTAGCAGAATTTAGTCAAGAGATAAAAGTACCATTTATGACTGATTTCACTAATAAACTTCAAGCAATAATGATTTACTTCTACTTGTTTCTAATATCTGCTAAGAGTACAGAAGTGCAACATCAGTAACAGACATTAAAATGCAAACATAAATAAATCTCGATCCATCCATTCATCAAAAACCTCCTCTGAGGGTGCAGAAGTGCATGTTCTGAGGATAAGTTTTTGGACAGATTTCCGGACCCTTCTCCAAATGCCATGAGAAGGGTTAAATACTACTAGCTAATTGATATTAATTACACGAATCTAGGGAATCAGCTTCAAATGACCGCCCTTTACTAAAAGCAAATTTATTTCTAAAACTTTAAATCTAATTTCTGACCGTTTCTGTATATTCTCTTTAGTGCTGTCAACTACGCAACGCTTTCCTGGGAAGAGTCGGCTGGCTGCCTTCTTCTTTTGCTCGGGAGATAAAAGTGGAAATAACAAGAGCTGGCACCTCCTTCTGACAAACTAGAAGATATTTTCGAAAACCTTTCTCTAGCTGGGTGTATTCGCCGCGTGTATGCTTAGCACAACCCAGGTTCTTCTCGAACTGATTTTGCTGTTGCTGTTTTGGTTTCTGGTCGTGCGAATGACTGAGTGGGTTAGGAGTCGCACTGTATGGACAATCCCCTATTTCGAGAATTGTTTCCGCTCTTTGTTCCAGGCTTTTCTGGAGCGTCCTCCTTCTTTTGCGTTTCTCTTTTTGCTTTACCCAGTCTGAGCTTTAAGATCTTTTATGAACACGCTGCTTTTGTGCGCCTTTGACTCTGAGTCCTAGATAGTCTAATTTCATCAGTGCTGGTTGTCTGACAGTCTGGAATCCGCGGTCCTGCTGCATGCGGCATTCGTTTGCGGAGGCATCTTCTCTCTGCTATTTGATTGGCGCTTTCCCCTTTCTCTCAGATGTTTCCTGCATATAGATTTATATCAGTTGCGTGTCTTGCAGTCTACGCAAAGAAGAAGGGAAATGAAAAGATTGACATAACAGCATTAAACTCTAATGAATGCATAATCCTGACATGCATCATGACTTGACTCTTCGATAAATGCGATGCAATCATTCCTTGATACTCAAGCATGCGGTCATTAATTTTCTTTAGGGCGCGCGCTTGGACTTTGGGTTTATCGTGTGATGAGTCTTTTCAGATCGCAGATCACAGTTTACTGATATCGCAGATCGCGGATATCGCAGATCGCAGTCATCGCAGATCGCGGATCGCAGATTTTATTCAATGGTTCATGGTGCCATGGCGTGACGTTTGTGATGTGCGATGTCGCATATCGGCGATCGGCGCTTCTTGGCGGTCTTCCTTTTAGAGCACGTTTGAGATGCATGCGACGCGATGAACTTCGCGTCGCTTTTTCGCAGTTTTACTTTTCGCGCTTTAAGTAATGCTTTGACCTTTCTTTGCGATGCAATTTAAGCCTTAGGGAGAAAAATACAAAAATTTAACAAAATATTTTTTGGGATTTTTTGTTCAGGGTCCCCCCTTTGCTCGACGTTATTGCTAATATTAAGCAAAGAGGGGGGGGTTGTTGGTGACCACAACACCACAACACATATCTCTCATTGTTTGGGCTAGAAACATAGGCCTATAAGGCCTCCCACTCAAGTGAAGGAAACCCTCTCTCAAACAAATAATAAAGGAGTCAAATACATAGAGAATCCTCCCACACGTGTGAGAAACTAGGGCTTCGTTGCAGTCATAACAAGTCTGCAACTACACATCAAGAAGGAGCTCGATTGGACAAGAGAAAGAAGGTATCCTTATAGGTGAAAGACGTCACTAAGGATCAAAGATGAGTATCTCTTCTAGAGCTAGCATAATAAGGAATATCACTTGTTTTCGGAAGAACGAAGTGCTGGAACGAAGTTCCAGAAGAAGGAGGGCGAGATGCCTGGAAACGAAGTGCCGAAAAAAGGAAGGACTTGACTTGTGCTTGGAGGTTATTCTTGTCAAGGGTCTATGGTTTGGCATTTATCAATAGAAGCTTCAATAAGAGAAATTTACAAAAGGGTTTTCCTCTCTAAGAGAGAGAGGTTTTGCCCTAGTAGAGATCCAATATCTTGTGTTCTTATTTCTTATGTTTTAGTAGCAATTTGATGAAGTAAACACACATACAATAATAATAAGAGAAGAAGATCAAGCTAACAGGAAGATTGAAAAAAGTGCTTCACGAATTGTTATCAAGTCTAGAAGAATCCTATTATATCTAATTGCCCTAGATTCTTCAACAGACCCCACCTCCTGATTTTGAGGATGTTTTGTTGTTGGTGATTTTAGATGCTTTCTTAGTGCTTGAATATCTACATTCTTTCTCTTAATGATTTCTTCAACAACAATAACATCATTAGGATCTAATCCTAATTTAATTACTATATTTTCTAATCCATTTATCTTTGTATCTTTAGCTGATGAGGACATCTTTTCTAGCTTAAGCTAAAAATGGATATTGTTTAGAGAAGCTTGCAGCTTTGAAGATGCCATCACAGAAATTGTCAAAGAGGAATAAATCATCTCACTTGCCTATTTATGTAGGTCAATTTGATATATTGGATGAATCTGCTTTGTATCGAAAGAAAATACAAAAGTGTTGTAATTTTCTACACTCTTACAAACTAAAACCTTTGGCTCCAGAAATTCCAATTGAAATTATCCACTGTCAAGGTCCAATGCAGACAACAGTTTCGTTTGAGTGGCAAAGGATTGTTTCCAAAATTCAAAATAAGTAGAATTCTTCAGTGCTTCCTTCTTCTTCTTTATTTCTTTGAATCTTGAAAAAACACTTTTTTGTCCTGAAGAAGGAGAAGTGGGGGAGTCAGGAATTGTTTCTTCACACTGTTGTGGAGAATACACATTCTCTCTTGATAGTACAATTGTAGTAGAGTATTTTGGATATCTGACCTTTGATGATTCTTTTTCTAGATTCATTATTTTTCTTCTTTTAAAAACTTTAAATATCATTTGTTTTAAAACTGATCCTATAGGATAGATGCTCTCAGTTGGTATTTTCAATTACTTTTCCTTTAATCTTGGAGTCTTTAGGGTTGTTTGGCTGGAGATTTGCTCCTCAACTTCTTGCAAGGTGTTTTCCTCTCATACCTCTTGATTTTCATATTTCTCAATTTATGGTTTTGATGTATGTGTATAGGGAGCTAACTTATTTTCAATTCTCATGGATGAAATTACTCCCAACGGATCATAAGGCCAACTAAAACTTAGATTGAATTTCATATGTATCAATAAATTTCCAGCTTATTTTTTAGTTGCTCTGGTATTAACTATAAATGGACCAAATTGGGCTTTCAACTTAAATTGGGCCTTATGCTTCCTAGACACAAAATGAATTTCATCAATGTTCATTCTCTTCCTAATGAACTCTAGAGAAAAAATTGTCATAGGCATGAAAACTGGTATTTTATATGGGGGCAATTCACAACCATAAACTCTGATTTATGTAAAACTTTGATAAAGATACCAATCCCCTACATTTGTTTGCTCACTGAGATGCAAGATTATTTTGATTTCTGTGGATATCCTTGGAACTTCATCATTGCTAAGAATACATAATGACATATATAAAAAATTGATTCACAAAATCACGGAAAGAATATTCCTTTGAATTTTTCCTGATCAAAGAAGTCCAATGGATAACAGATTGTGGTCTTCCCTATGAATCCTAGTTTTGTAGTGGGATTTTGAATCTTTCAAATTAGTGATACAAGAATAGATATACCAAGATTTATTTATGTTTAAAAAACCCTTCAACACTAAATTTTTTAAATTGTTCATGGATAACATCTGATAAAAACTGGCTAAAATTAAAAATGATTGAAGTTTTTTCCTAGATGAAAACATTGACAAAACTTCTAAGATTGCTTTATCAACCCACTGATGATTTTGGTAACCTAATAGAAAACAAACCATGGAAACAACATGTCTGGACATTTCTGGAAAGATAGCAAAAGAATATGGAAGATTAGTTCAAGGTAATTCTGAATTTCCAGGTAGAAAAGACTCAAAAATATCAGCCCGCTACTGAAAGGTAAGTTTTTGATAAATTTCCATCAATGAGTCAACTGAAAATAGATTAAGAGAACTAGGAGGTTTTATCTAAAAATATTTGAAAAATTACTCTGAGGTTATGAAAAACATAATCTCATTATTTCGGGCAACTATGGCTATTTGGCTTGGCAAGTAACAACTTTCACACCAGGTAACAAACTCGGAAACATTATGGCAATTTTGAGGTCTAAAATGGGCCTCCTAAGAAAAATGTACAACCAAAATACACTTTATAAGAACCAATAGGATTCAAGATGATGATGTCAACCATGGGGGACTATTCACCATTTTTGGGGTAAAAAAGTAAAAAGAATAAAAAAATAATAATAAAACTACTTTTTCAACTTATCTCCCTAAAGTTTTACTCAAATTTTGAGCGGGAGTACTCGTTGGATGCAAAATTTAATTCCTCATCCAAGGAGTACCCATATTTCATACTGTTAATGGACCCTGCTATACGAAAAAATATAAATACATGAAAAACGTGATTGCAATCACGTTTTTCATGTATTTCTTATTTTTTGAGTAGAAGGGTCCAACGAAATTATGCAACGTGGGTATTCCTTGGATGATGAATTATGTTTTTCATCCAACGAGTACTCCCACTCGAAATTTGAGTAAACCTTAGGGAGATAAGTTGAAAATACGAGTTGAAAAAATAGTTTTTTCTTTTATCCCTCTAAAATTTGATGATGTAATCTAATCTCATTTTATTATTTCCACTATTATTTTATAATTTCCTTAGGAGGCCCATTTTAGACTTTAAAAATTCCCTAATGAATGTTGAGTTTGAGGGAAAATAAATTGGGGTAACATAGACTACCAGAAACAAAATTCATCACTAACATCCTCGAATTTATGAAATGCCCAATTATGTAGCTCATATAGATCAAATTCACACTGGGTTTCTATGATTTTAAATTGGGTATCGACCAGAAGTAATTCTTCTAAATTGGGTACAAGAGGTAGAATTGGGGTTTCAATGGTTAACTTAGATTTACCCTTTTGATTAGTCATTTGAAATATAAAAAGAACAAAGAATGCTTGAAAGAGAATACTCGGTGGATTGACGATTGGTAACACTGATTATTTGTTGCAATTCGATGATTGGAGTTCACTGACTACTTCGGAAAACAATGGAAAAATGAATAACAATGTGCTTGATAGAAGTCAACTTGGATTTGCAAATGAGTTTTAAATGTGTACTTTGAATAGTCATTATTAGTGCATCCATAAATGATAATCGGGACATTGGCAAGAGATAATTAATAATTTAACCGTCAAATTGTTAAATTATCGAGAAATGTAGCAGAGGTCATTTTGGCGGAAATGGTGGTCATGGGCGAAAATGGCAAGAGTGATGGCGGAGGCAGTTTAGGGGAGGGGGTAGCAGCGGTAAGCGGATTATCAGGGGGGGTCACACAATCACAGAAAGGTTGACACGTCGCATCGACAATAAAAGAAATACCATTTTACGGACTCTCCCCTGCTTTCATTTAACATCGGGAGTGCGAGGGGTCCCACAATCATTCATCGACCGTTGATGTGAGCGGAGGCGATCTAGAGCATCCAAAGTTGAACATACGATAATTTCTTCAACAGAATTTTATTTTTAAATAAACAAAATAAATATTTAAATAAAGCATTCACACCAAAATGAATCTAAAGTGACATTTAACATAGCTCGCTTTTATTACAAAGTGTATGAAAGAATTAACTTATTTTTTTGAAAACTATACAATTTAAAAAGATTGCATAGGTAAAAATAAGTTACAACATAACCCATATGATCCCACATTCATGCTTGGGATATGGAACAAGGGTGATTGGTTGAAAGAGAGATTTGGTTAGGCCTAATCTATGTTCAGGTGGTACGTGGAATTCCCTCACTTCGTTGGATTTATGCATATGTTATTTTTATTGAGATTATGAGCACTTGTATGGGTTATTGTGTTAATTTTATGACTGGCTTTTCATGGATTTATTCTAGTTAAATGCTAGCTATAGGCATGATACATTCTTGTTGTATAATGTGCTCTTGTTATGGATCTTTCTTATGGTTTGATAAGTTATTGAATGGTATATGAATGCATGTTCTAACAAGTTTTGTTGCAGCTAGTTTAAGAGGGCATTCAACCTTCTAATGGTTATCTGATTAAGTTAAGAAGATAGTGAGTAGATATGCATTCATGATGGATAGTTACTATGTTTACCATGTGTTTGACAAAATGCTTAGCATGTGTTTGGAAAATTTTGAGCAAGATCTTGCCTTAGTATTCATCTTCTTGACTTATTATCTTCTTAGATTTAATTCTTGAAAGTTATGGGTTGTTATGGGTAGCTAGCCCTAAAAATTTGGAACTGGGTTGCTAGTCACACCCTCTGAACTGAGAGATTTTGACTGCAACCTCACGGAGGAAAGCTTGTGTGTACGACAGGAGATTTCCAAACACATGCACCACTTGGCATGCATATGGCTAGGATGTAGGTTCAGGAAAATATTTATTTCTAGTCCAGGGCAAGATCATCAATAGATGTTATCTAGTATTTGGGTGACGTGGTTGATGAGCACCAATATTGCAGCAAGAATGCCGCAACTCTTGGGCTACCAGCTTTACTTTATCAACCTGGGTTCGTACAAAATTGGAGGTGACAGTGTTGTATACACAAGTAAAAGTGATGGTTCTTCCTTTTGCCATTGTTCAGCTGGTGAGAGACCACTACGGTTAGCAAGCCAGACTTCTATGGA
Organism: Pinus tabuliformis; assembly: GCA_031772625.1. Taxonomy (NCBI): domain Eukaryota; kingdom Viridiplantae; phylum Streptophyta; class Pinopsida; order Pinales; family Pinaceae; genus Pinus; species Pinus tabuliformis. Next base: position 613,203,568 of record CM062814.1, on the reverse strand, counting down.
CTCAGAAGAAGCTTGGTTCCTTGATGAAAGAAATAGAAATCTACTCTAAGAGAGAGATGATCTATGACAATAATGAAAGAGACTGGAATTAAATACTAAGAGCTATGATTTGCAATGATGTTAAATTAACATGAACAAAATGATACTATCCTCAACATGGAAGTTAAAAACATCAAACACAACTATTATGCATGTAAAGGATTGTAAGAAATATGTTTTGTCTTTTTTATGCTTTTCATGAAAAATCAAGTGTGAAAACTAATCTCTTTTGGTGATGTGACAGGTGGTTTAGGGATGTTGATGGATGGCTGGAAGGTTCAAGAGATGGTTGGAAGGTTTGGGGGACCCTTGGATGACCTTGGGAGGCTTCCTAGAGGTTTTCCCTCAATTTGGCCTCAAAACAGACCACTACAGGAAAACCTACAAGATGTACTATAAACCTATAGGATTCCTTGTATTTCTACAGGATGCAGCCGTGAGAAAAACGATGGGTGTTGGAGGTGATGGAAGGGTTAGGGAAGGTGGTTGATGGGTGGAATGGAGTGAGAAGAGGCCTAGGATCACTCAGAACCCAAAACCAACTTTAGGAGATGGTTGGATACACTCAAAAGCTTGAGGGAATTTCTATGTAGAATGATGAAATTGGTGAAGGTTTTGATGAAAATGAGGAATGCCTATGGGTGAATGAAGTTGGAAGGTGGTTTCTTGCTATGAGATCTCTGTCTACTTCTAAAGTGCCTGCTCTACATGAAACATGTGTAATTTCCAAAAAGTCATGTAAACAAGAAGAATTCTCATGAACTAGAAAAGCAGAATTTAATGAACTAACTGTCTACCTTATGCATGAAGAAACTACTGAATAACATGGAATCGTGGATGAGATATACTACAAGAATGAAGATAGAAGAGATGGAAATGAAATCCTAGTTTGCAAAAATGATCAAATGCTAGTTTAAGTACAACACATTCTAAATATCATGAAAGAAATGGAAATCTGTCTTTTTGGGCTACATAAGGGTCTTTTCCTCAAATCATGATCCTAGAAGGAAGAATTGAGGCCAAGACACCTACTGAAAACCTTGTGGAGCTTCTTTTATCGCTTCTAACCTGCTACTGAAGTAAGGCACAAATGGAAGCAAACTAATAAACAATTAATGAAATCCACACTACTTGCAATGAAATACTTCTAAAAACAGTTTAACCATGAATCTATGAAACTAAGCTAAGCATAAAGATATAGGAAGAGGAGCCTTTGTTGCTATAGTTGGGCCTTAACCCAAGAGCTTCAACCCTCTATTTTAACTCAGTATTGAATGAAAAAAAAACTCATTCTTATTGCCAAAACATAAAATTACATCAAAAAGTGTTCCACAAGTTCGGAGCTCAATACTTATACAACTGAAGTCCCCAACGGATTCCTTAATTTTAGGGAGGCTCGGCTCCCAAACTCAAGATGAACTAACTCTTTGTCTATCACTTGCTCGGCTGCCTTCTAATCTTCATGACTTGGCTTCTTGTACTCCAAGTTGGTGGGATTAATGGAGGAATATTCAAATGGGGAAGGAGTAAATGAGGAGGATTTACCTCCTACAATCTCTCTCCCTTGTCCCATTCGAGTTTCAAACCTTAGTCTTTGCCGAAATTCCTTGATTTTCTCTTCCAAACCTGCATTTAATGCATATTAGTCCACTAGGCATAATATCTCACTCTAACTCATCTCATTAAACAAAATATAATCAAAACATGTAATAAGTTGTGAGAAAAGTTGGTTTGACTAAGCTAGGAGGTGAATTAAGGCCCATATAATTACCCAATGATGAGGCTCATCATCACCCCTACTGAAAGTGTTGCTCATCCTCTGAGAAACTCAATCAATATCCATGTCCTTCATAGCTCTAGTGGCCTCCCTGACATCCCATGCCTCTGTTGTGGTTTCCTCTTCTTGTTCATAGAAACCTGCTTTCTTTTCTACCTCCTCCCACTACCTCTTTTCTTCTTCTTCCTTCCTTCCTTCTAGCATTCCTAAGAGCAATGGTGGACTGAGTTTCAAGCCAATCCAATTGACTTTGAGCCTTTGCATAGATTTCTTGTACATGGGTGTCATATTCAGTGCTTCTCTCATTCTTTGAGGAGAGTGGTACTCTCTTATCTTTAAACTGTATGGCAATGTGTTCCATCTCCTCAGACAAACATGTATGCTACCATCCCCTAACAATCTAAACATGTCCTCAAAATGTGAAATTGATTGCTCTTGGGTAGCAAGATACCTGGGTGCAAGCTGAGGATCATTTGCAATTAAATTATGTGTGTTGATGAGGGCCATTGGATTGGACTGCTCAGCTCTGATCATAAGGGGCTCTGTTTGTTCTTTTGCCAATATCTTCTTCATTTCTGTAGCCCTTTCTTCCTCATGGGTCATCCATGATGCTAAAGTCATGAACTATAAATCTCCTAGATTGGAATTAGGGTCCCATACATTCATGTCTTTTAAGGCCATGTTATGCAAATAAAACTCAGACATCTTGGCCATATCTTCCAATGTACTTTGATCACAAAGATCAATGAACTGTTTATAATCCTGAAATGGCATAGTGCCTCTCTATGCTAGGGTCTTGATCTAGAACTAGAGCCACTATTCCTTAAGGTATAGGGCATAGGATTGTAGGTTTTAACCCCATACAGAAAGTACCTGCATACGAATTCTTAAACACAGAAAATAAACAATGTGAGAGCATAACACATAAAACACATATACACAGAGATTTTCCCCTGGATCCCAAAACCGAGACTACCAAATTGATTTTTCATTATGTTCCTTTCAATGTTACAATACATATTTATACATGCCGAAGCATCCAATACCATGGACCGAAAACCATCACATCCAAAACCATGGACCGAAAAACCATCGCATCCAAAACCATGTGCGAAAATCATGCACAAAACCATAGGTAGGTCCGCCCAACCTAACATAGGGTCCAAAACCAAAATTTTCTAGGGCACTGCCTCGAACCCCATAAAGTGGGGTTACCTGCACCCCTCAAACCCCCTGTGACTCCCCTCGCTACACAATCGGCGCAACGAAGGGGGAGCTCCGCCCCCCTTCTAACTCCCCGATTAACTATGTGGGCTAGTCGTGGAAAGCATATAACACAACCCAACATTCTCCCACTTGTTGTTTTCTTTCCACAGGGGGCCACAAGAGAGCTTAGTCATTTATCCAGCCCTGCAATGCCCATTGTTTCTCTACACCAAGAGAAATTTTCAGAGCTCACATATTTTGTTAATGCATCTGTAGTATTCTTCAAAGTGTCCACCTTTACCAACAACACCTTTTTGTCTTCTATCATATCCCTCACAAAGTGATACTGAACATCAATGTGCTTTTTCTTTGAATGATGTGTAGGGTTCTTTGCCAAGAAAATTGCACTTTGGCTATCACAGTCTATCCTGATAGCTCCCTGTACTAACCCCATACTTGAACACAATCTCTGCAACCAAACTGCTTCCTTGCTTGCATGAGTGGCTGCCATATATTCCGCCTCTATAGTTGATAGTCCACTATAGATTATTTTTTACTCATCCAACTAATTGTACCGCCAAATAGGTTAAACACATACCCACTTGTAGATCTTCTCTGATCCAGATCTCCAGACCAGTCTGCATCAACAAAGCCATGAATATCCAACACTCTGTCCAATCCTGGTCTTACTTGGTAGCACAAACCATAATCACTAATGCCATGCAAATACCTAAAAACCCGCTTCACTATTGTCCAGTGCTCCTTCCTTGGTTTTGACATAAACCTGCTCAATACTCCCACTACATGTGCAATGTCTGGTCTATTACAGACCATTGCATACATCAAGCTACCAACTGCACTTGCATATGGAACATGGGACATGTCCTCTTCCTCTTCTTGTGTCTTGGGACACTGTTTAGTAGATAACTTTACACCTACAGGAATAGGAACCTTCACCGATTTACTATCCTGCATATTAAACCTTTGCAATATTGTCTCGACATACTTCCTCTGGTTTAACCATAGCTTCCTCTTTGTCCGATCTCTTTTAATTTCCATGCCCAAAATATAGTTTGCAGCACCAAGATCTTTCATGTCGAATTTGGAGGACAAATGGGTCTTCAAATCCTGGATAATTTCTTTATCATTTCCAACCAGCAACATATCATCCACATACAAGACCAAATAAATAACACGGTCACAAATTAATTTAAAATACATAGTGATTTTCTTTTCTTCTGGTGAAGCCAAGCCACCATATAAATGTATCAAATTTCTGATTCCACATCCTTAGTGGCTGTTTTAACCCATACAGAGCCTTCTTTAACTTGCATACCAGTTCTTTCTTACCCTTCACCTCAAAACCTTCAGGTTGCTTCATGTAGATCTCCTCTTCTAGATCCCTGTGAAGAAATGTTGTCTTCACATCCATCTGTTCTACCTCAAAATCAAAAGCAACAAGAACAGATAAAAATAATCTAATAGAAGTTACCTTGGCAACAGGAGAAAAAATATCACCAAAATCAATTCCCAGCACCTGGGAATAACCTTTTGCTACCAACTGAGCTTTGTATTTCTCCACCTTTCCTTCTGCATTTGTCTTCTTCTTGAACACCCATTTGCTGCCAATGGGTTTCCTTCCAGCCGGCAACTCCACCAGATCCCAAGCCTCATTTTTGTGCAAAGATGCCATTTCATCAACCATGGCCTCTTTCCAGAGTTTTCCATCCTCTGAATCCACTACTTCCTTCACAGTTTTGGGATCATCATCAATGATAGATAAAGAAAAAATTGAACAGAAAGTAGATGGACTATACCTTTCTAGCTGCCTTCTTTCTCGAATTGATCTTCTCACACCCAGAGTTTGTGGCTCTTCATCTTCTGATTCCTCCTCTTTTTTAGTGTCTGATTCTTCCTCCTTTAGCTCAAACTCTTTCTTCTCAGGTTCCTTTGGTTGGACTTCATGTTTAATAACATCTTTTACCTCTCTAAACACCACATCTCAGCTGTACACAACCTTCCTTGTTACTGGGTTCCAAAGCTTATAACCCCATAAACCATCCTTATACCCAATAAAGATGCACTTTTCAAATTTACTATCTAACTTGGTTCGTTTCTCCTTTCGAACATGTACATATGCGTCACATCTAAATACCCTTAGATGTGAAAGAGAGGGTTTCTTACAAGTCCATACCTTTTTGTGGAGTCTTATCCTCCAACGCTGATGAAGTTGATCTATTGACCAAGTAACATGTTGTCTCCATTGCCTCTGCCCATAATTCCTATCCTAACTCGGCACCACCGAGCATGCTTCTTGCCCTTTCCATCAATGTCTTGTTCATTTTTTCTGCAACTCCATTTTGCTAAGATGTATATGGAGTAGTCTTCTGCCATGCTATACCACACTTCTTACAAAATTCCTCAAATTCCTTACTACAAAACTCTCCACCGTTATCTGCCCTTAGCACCTTTATCTTCTTCTCTGTCTGGCTTTCCACCAGAACCTTAAATTCTTTAAACCTATCAAAGACTTCAGATTTCTTCTTAAGGAAATATATCCATGTATTCCTTGAGAAGTCATCTATAAATGATACATAGTACACAGACTTACCCAGTGATGGAACCTTCACAGGTCCAAACACGTCACTGTGCACAAGCTCTAATATTTGTTTCGCCCTCTTACCACCAGATGGGAAACTCACCTAATTCTACTTCCCATATACACAATTTTCACAGAAATCAAAATCCAAAGAGCTATTACTCATACCTTTACCATGAAGTATTCAAAGGCCCTTCTCTCCAATATGTCCAAGCCTTTGTTGCCACAGCATGATCTTCTCTCTAGAGACCACTAGATTTTCTGCTCCACTTTCAGGAACCACAGAACTGTTGCACCCATCAACAACAGTGCTACCTTGCAGCTTGTACAAAGTTCCAATTCGAACTGCCTGCATCAATACCAGTGCCTCCTGAACCATCTTGCAGGTATCCTTCTCAAACGTTGTTTTTACACCTGCATCATCCAACTTGCTTACAGAAATCATATTTCTGGCTAATGCAGGAATATGCAGAACACCTGGAAGTGTTCTAACCCTTCCACCTTGCAACTTCAACTTTACTTTTCTGCAACCAACATTTCTAGCCTTCCTGTTATCCCCCAAGAAGACATCACCACCATCGTATTTTTCATACTCGTAGAACCACGCTCTATGGGGAGTGAAGTGAAAGGATGCACCTGAGTCAATCAACCATGCCTCATGATCTACATGTGTACTTGAAGAAGCTAAGTACACATCCTCACCTTCATCTAAGGTGGTTTTAGCCTCTGCAGAAGGAGCATCATCAGATCCCTTTCCTTTGTCGGGAGCTTTATATTTACAATCCCTTTTGTAGTGCCCTTCCTTACAGCATTTCTAGCACACCACCTTTACCAGTTTTCCTGGAGATTTAGATCTCCCTCTATATTTAGATCTCCCACTCGATGACTTATTTTTGTTTCTGTTCTGGGACCGTCCTCGTACAGGCAAGGCATCACCATTCTGGCTCTCCATATTTTTCCATCTCATTTCCTCCATCAGAAAGGATGAGACTATTTCATCAAACTGCAAGGCAATGTTGCACAAAAATTGTCACCTTGACATTCTGCAATCTGTGTGAGTCCATTACCACTCATACTTTCGTCCTTTGCAAGTCTTAAGCCTCAGTTCTTCATATCAAACCTTGAAAATAAGAGAAAGCCCTCAAAAGTCTCTAAAACTCTGGTTCTACACTTTCTCTTAGCATTACCTACGGTCCCACACCTAAAGGTCATGTCCCCTGCGCACCTGACTGCTCTGTCTCTGTGTTATGGGTGCGGACCCCTGTAAAAGTAAAAAAATCACAAGTATATTCTTAAAAACTCACTTTGAATCATTTGTATAAGCTTCTGGAAGGAATCTTGAGGTGGCAAGTTCACTCCTTTAAGGTTCATGCATCCCATACCTTAAGGAGCTAACCCCTTGATGTGAGGAGCTTATCAATTTGAAGGAGGACTCTATCCCTTCATAGGTGGACCTATAACCTCCTTCCTTTGCATTATAAAATGAAGCATTGGGCTGGTTACTGGGGAGGTTGAAATCTAAATATTTTTGAGGTGAAATGCTGCTGGAACTTAGTCTTCCTAATTGAGCTTTTGTGAGGAGAGATTACATACCTCTTTGATCTCATTTGGAAGAGTGTGAGGCTTGTCAAAGTAAAGGAGATTCCTGTTTTGGACCCTGGGAAGAGCTTGTACAACATCAAGGCACCAAAGGTTGTAAGGTTCTTCTATTTCAAAGTTAATACAAATAAGTTTATTTTTCTCAATAAGTTGTGTTTTATGGTTTATTTTATGGATTCCTTGATCACCATAATGAACATGATTTATGATATTAGCTATGTAGGTGTTATTTGATGTGTGCTTATTTGTGATTGTAGGTTCTCAAAAGGAAACTCTTTCGGATGGTTGAAGGATGGTTGCTACAAACTAGCGTTGGACTTAAGGTAGGGTCTAAACACCTCTATAGTTTTTATTAATGAATCACAATATGTTTAGAGAAAGGTAGATTTGCTTGTCCTGCTTGTTGCTAGATATCTTTTGATACTAGGGAGATCAGCCTTGTCCGCAAGATCGATTTATCCAGCCAACAAATTGGTGACTCCAAATTACCCCCCTAAAGTGCGAAATCTGTAATAGATGAAGATAGAATTTTTCATCTAAGAAGAGTGAAGTACTTTATCATTTCAAGGATCATCCTGTGGACACCCCAGTCGGAACCTGTAAAAACATTCAATGCAAAATATATATATATATATATATATATATGTGAACATATCATCGCTGAGGTAGGCATTCCCATGCTCAGATCAAAACTGACTAGAAAACTAACTAAACTGCTCTGATACAGGAATGATTTTGTAATACATCACGGGTATAGACATATATAGACACAGTATGGGCGCAACCATCTGTTTATGAATAGTCCACTGTATAATGAATAACAAAATTCCTCGTATCCTAGATGGTGGAAACTAGATCCAGGGTCTCGATTTCTGCTTCCCGAACTAGTACGATTCTATCCATGTGAATAAATGTGTCGAAGTCAAACATGGTAGAAACTAGGCAGTTGCATTGCTACCTATTGCAATAACTAGACTATCCCGTGAATCTGATAGAGAACACAACAAACTGATGCACTTATCTTCATCTAAAATTTTAATATCAACAGATAGTAACTGACTTACCACAGTATTAAATGCATTCAGATGCTTTGTCACTGAGTCTCCATCTTTCATCCTCAGGTTATATAGCTTTTTCCACAAGAACAGTTTATTTACTAGATATTTAGATTGGTACAAAGTCCCTAACTTGTCCCACAAAGCCTTTATCGTAGCTTCCCCTGATACATTCAACAATACTAAATCTGAGACACACAATCGTATTATGCTCTTTTCCCTCCGATCCAACTTCTTCCACTCTTCATTAGATACTCCCATTGGTTTAGTACCTGAATCTACTGCGATCCACTGATCTTTATCCACCAACAAATCCTCCATCTTGAGTTTCCACAACTCAAAACTCTGACCATTAAATTTCTCGATCTCTATCTTTCCATTGCTCGCCATCTTCTTTCACTACCAGAATCGATCCTGCAGATCCCCACTGAATAGGGTTTACCACAGGCCTGAGCGAAACCCCTTGGCAGCATAGGCATCCCCTTGAAGCCAAAATAGCTCTGATACCAAATGTAGGTTTTAACCTTGTACAAAAATTACTTGTATACGAATTCTAAAACATAGAAAATAAACAATGAGAAAGCATAACACATAAAACACATATACACAGAGATTTTCCCCTGGATCCCAAAACTGGGACTACCAGCTTGATTTTTCATTATGTTCCTTTCAATGTTACAATACATATTTATACATGCCGAAGCATCCAATACCATGTTAGAAAAGTATATATTACAAAGCAATGGGACACATAAAATATTGCATAAATATAAACATAGAAAACACATAAAACAAGAGAGACACAGATATACATGGTTCACCCAGTTTGGGCTACGTCCATGGAGAAACAACCAGTCCTTCGATTTATATTATCCAGCAAACTAAAGAGATACAACCTACAGCATATCCGCTATAATTCCCTCTTCGCTCTCAATCTGCTCTCTCTTCCTCACTCAGAATACATATCTACATAGACGCAATACAATTCCCTCATATATATCGAGGAGTTTCCTTCTAGGGCAAAAAACCCTAAATTAAACATAACTTCTACTGTCAGATCGTCGCCTAATGAACGACCCAGATTGACTACGAAATTACAACATTTTACAAGAACAATGTAAACTTTGAAACGGGAACTATAAACTCAAAACGGAAACTCTGGCCAAAAAATCCCAAAAAAACATCAAAAACAGTGCTAAAAACGAAAAGTGTTGATGCTGGAATAGCACATTTTTTTTTCTTGGGTGAATTTTCAACATGTTTTAAAAATGGCGGTGAAAACCAATTTTTTGCACAAAAATTATCCAAAAAACACCCTCAAAACAAATAATGTTAATTCTGGAAGAACACTTTTTTTTTTCGAAAGTAAAATTTCAACATTTTGAAATAATGGCGTAAAATATTTTATCATGACCCCGAAAAACATTAAATTTTAAAAAAATAATGAAAACATAAAAAAAAAAAAAAAAAAAAAAAAAAAATAAAAAAAATTAAAACAATGAAAAAACACAAAACAAAAAAAAAGTATAAAAAATTAACAAAACATAAATTAAGATATATAATAAAAACAAAACACAAAATAAAAATATAAAACTTAAAAAAAAAATCAAATATAAAAAAAAATATCAATCATAAAAATGTAAAAAAAAAAAAAAAAAAAAAAAAAATTAATAGTAAAAATAAAAAAACTAAAAAAATTTATAAATTATAAACAAATAAATAGTGAAAATAAAAAATAAAAATTATTTTGTAAACCATCAAAAAATTGGCAAAAGGAAAAAAAAAATATACGGAAAAGAAAAAAAAAAAACATTTAAAATAAACTAAAAATTAAGTAGGTAAAAATTAAAAATTAAAAATTAAAAAAAAAAAAAAATTAAAAACAAACTAGATTTAAAAAAAAAAAAAGAAAATTAACAAAAATAAAAAATAAAAAAAGTTAAAAAAAAATTATCTCACAAATCAAAAAAGAATTTGGAAAAAAAAAAAAAAAATTAAATATATATATAAAAAATTAAGTAAAAACAGAGAAATTAAAAAAAAAACATTAGCACAAACCGGGAAAAAAAAAAAAAGAAAAAGAAATTAAAAACAAACTAGTTTAAAAAAAAAAAATAGAAAATTAACGAAAAGAAATTAAAAAACTAGTGAAATTAATATTAAAAAAAAACAAAAATAAATTCAAATTATACAAAAAAAACAAAAAAAACAAAAAAATGCAAATATTTTTTTTAATAAAAAAAAAAAAAAATTTTAATTTTTTTTTTAGTAATTTTTTGAATTTGAAATTAAAAAATGAATTTGTTTTTGAAAAAAAAATATCTTTTTTAATTATTTGTATTTTTTAAATTTAAAAAAAAAAAATGTTTTAAAAAAAATTATAAATTTTTTAATAAAAAAAAATTTAATTTTAATTTTAATTTTTGTTTTAAATAAAAATGTTAGGTTAATAAAAATAATTATTATTAACTTTAAAAAAAAATTCAAAAATATGCATTTTTTGGGTTTTTTTTTTTATAATTTTAATTTATTTTTTGGTTTTTTTTTTATAATTTGAATTAAAAAGAAAATCAAAAATAGGTATTTTTTTATAAATTGTAAATGTTTTTTTTATTTATTTTATTTATTTTTTCATTTGAAAAGACACATTTTCCGCCATTTTCATATTTTTTGGGGTTTTTTTTTTTATAATTTGATTTTATTTTTGTTTTTTTAATATTAATTTTACTAGTTTTTTAATTTTTTTTCGTTAATTTTCTATTTATTTTTTTAAACTAGTTTGTTTTTAATTTTTTTTCCTAGTTTTTGCTAATGTTTTTTCTTAATTTCTCTATTTTTACTTACTTAATTTTATGTATATATATATATATATATATATATATATATATATCCAAATTCTTTTAGGGTTTATGAGATAAAAAAAATTTAACATTTTTTATTTTTTATTTTTGTCTTTTTATATATATATATATATATTTTTATATTTGTTTTTTAGAGACAATTATTTCATTTGGATTGAAAATTTAATTAATAATGTATAAATATGTAGAATATCGAAAATGCAAAATATCGACCTTCTTCTTTAAATATGCAAAACAATAAAAACCTCACTACAAAAAAAAATAAAACAAGATAATATTAAGAAGATGACCACTTCCAAAATTATTAAATTTAAAAAATAATTATTTACATTTCATACAATAAAAAAATTTAAAGTCAAAAAATAGGTCTTTTAAAAAAAGGGTGTGATGCAGAATAACCACTTTTTTAAATCAGCATGAAAATCACTACCATTCACTACCATTCTAAAACGCAAAGTACATAAAAAAAATTAAGTGCCAAAAACTATGCTCTAAAAAAAACATGTGTGTTCTGCATCACCTCTTTTCAAAATCGGGTCACTTTTTTGCTATCTTTACAAAACGGGTAACAATATTAGTTCTCGTTTCAAATTTTACATTGTTCAAGGCAATTTTACATCTATTCTTAGCTTCAAGGACGCTGCCCTCAGCAGGGGGGGGGGGCTCCCAAAAGGTTGCAATTGCCCCCCCTGGACCCCCCCTGCAGCGAATATTTTACGGGCAGCATTGCCGCCCCATTTCGAACTGGGGTCTAATGCAGTGATACCTTTGAATACAGAGGATAATCAGGCTCCACACCTTACAATCTCCCACTTGGAGACTGATTATAGCAACTCCATCGCTACTTCATTTGCTGGACAATGGCTCCACCTTGGACCTGGCTATTTCTCATCTTCTTCATCATACTTGAAGACCAATTGAAACTGACCAGATTCTAAGTTTCTCCTTGGTTACAACTTTTGTTAACATATCTGCAGGATTTTGGCTAGTGTGTATCTTTTCCAGCTTCAACTGTCCATCTTCCAACGTTGACCGTATAAAACGGTACTTAAGTTGTATATGTCTAGTCTTAGAATGAAATGCAGAGTTTTTTTGCAAGATGTATGGCACGCTGGCTGTCACTATATAACTTGCCCAACTCCTACTTCTTACCCAATTCATCCAGAAACCTTTGTAACCAAATTATTTCTTTACTAGCCTCTGTAGCAGCAACATACTCTGCTTCTGTTGTTGAGAGTGCAACAACATTTTGCAGTTTTGAGACCCAACTGACAGTTGTTCCACCTATAGTAAACACATACCTTGTTGTGCTCCTCTTGTTATCTCTATCACCCGCCATATCTGCATCAACATATCCCTATAGAGCAATGTTTGAACCACCAAAGTATAATGCTTCATTTGTGGTACCTCTCAAATACCTGAGAATCCACTTCACCGCCATCCAATGTTCTTTTCCTGGATTGTTCATGTACATGCTTACAACTCCCACTGCATGTGCAATATCAGGCCTTGTGCAAGACATTTCATACATTAAGCTTCCAACTGCTGATGCATATGGAACTTTATACATATGAGCCATTTCTTCCTGAGTCTTGGGACACTCCTCCTTACTTAATTTGAAATGGCTAGCCAAAGGTACACTAACTAGTTTTTCATTCTGCATATTAAACCTTTTCAACACCTTTTCTATGTACTCACTTTGAGACAATGTTAATTTGTGATTCTTCTTGTCTCTAGTTATTCTCATACCAAGGATTTGTTTTGCAACACCCAAATCCTTCTTTTCAAATGAGTTTTCCAATTTTCTTTTGAGCACATTTATTTCCTGCATGTTAAAACTTGCAATAAGCATGTCATCTACATACAATAACAATATAATATAGCTGCCATCATTTTGCCTTTTGAGATTAAAAAAAATGATCAGAGTGACATCTAGTATAACCTTGTTCAGACATAAACCCATCAAATTTTAGATACCACTACCTTGGAGCCTGTTTTAAGCCATACAAGCTCTTCTTTAACCTGCACACTAGTTTCTCCTTCCCTTTTACTTCATATCCTTGTGGTTACTACATATATATCTCTTCCTCCAAATCCCCATGGAGAAAGGTTGTCTTTACATCTAACTACTAAAGATGCAAATCTTCAACTGCTACTAGACTTAAAATAGTTCTGATTGAAGTCATTTTAACAACAGGAGAAAATATCTCATCAAAATCTATACCCTTTTTCTGTGCAAACCCTTTCACCACAAGTCTATCTTTATACATTTTTCTACCTCCATCTTCTTCCTTCAACTTGTAAACCCATTTATTCTGCAATGTTGTTTTACCTGCAGGCAACCTGACTAAGTCCCAAGTCTGGTTATGTGCTAAGGAGTCCATCTCTTCTTTCATGGCTTGCTCCCACTTCTTCCTGGTTTCTACCTGTACTACTTCTTCATAACATTCTGGTTCACCATAATCAGTCAACAATACATAATATAATGAAGGAGAGTATCGTTCAGGGGGTCTACTTATCCTGGTAGATCTTCTAACACCACCTTGAAGTGTTTGAGGTGCTTATTGCTATTGTGGTTGTTGTTCTGGAAATTGATCATTATGATTTTCAGGCACCATCACTTTTTCTGTGATTTCGTCAAGCACTGTGTATTCTTTGTTTTCTTTTTCCTGTTTCTTTTCCTGCAGCTGATCCTTATACAAAACCTTTTCATTGAATATGACATCTCTGCTCCTAATGATTTTGTGCTTTTCATAACCATAAAAGTGATAACCAAAATCATTAACACCATATCCAATAAAGGTACATTTCTTTGATTTTGCCTCAAGATTTGTTCTATTTTCTTTATTAATGTGGACAAAGGCTTCACAACCAAAAGTCTTTAAAAAAGAGTAGTTTGCCTTTTTACCTATCCATGCCTCCTCTAGAATACAACCATCCAAGGAACTTGAAGGCCCTTTGTTTATTAGATAAACAACAGTGTCTACAGCATCTGCCCAAAATTGTAAAGGCAATCCTGCATGCAATCTCATGCACCTTGCACGCTCCATGATTGTCCTATTCATCCTCTCTGACATACCATTTTCTTGTGGTGTTCCTAGAATTGTCTTCTCTCTGCGAATTCCATTCTCAGAACAGTACTTATCAAACTCTTTGCTGCAATATTCACCTCCATTGTCTGATCTGAGACACTTCAACCTTTTTCGTGTTTCATTTTCAACCAAAGCTTTCCATTTCTTGAAAGTATCAAAAATATCAGATTTATTTCGAATACAATAAATCCAGGTTTTTTTGGTTGCATCATTAATAAAAGTAACATAATAATGAGGTCCAACAAGAGATGATACCTGAGAAGGTCCCCATACATCTGTATGCACAAGCTCTAATTTTTCGCTCTTCTTTTCTTTCCCAACTCTGAGGAATCTAACTCTCTTCTGTTTTCCATAAACACAATTCTCACATAATTATAAATCAACATGCTTCAAACCTGGAAAAAAAATTCTTGAGTGAAAAATCTGCATCCCCTTCTCACTCATGTGCCCAAGCCTATGATGCCACAATGCCATATCTTCTCCTGTAGAGGTTAAAGCATTAACAAAATTAGAAATACCATTGCATAAATACAATGTACCAACCTTTTCTCCTTTTTCTATTACCAGGGATCCTTTTCTGACCTTCTAGGTTTTATTTGTAAAAGTAGTCACACAGCCTTCACCTCCCAACTGCCCTGTTGAAATCAGATTTTTCTTTAGATCTAGGACATGCCTTACCTCCTTTAATAGCCATTGATTTCCATTCTGCTGTTTTATGAAAACTTTACCCATTCCAACGATTTTACATGGTTTATCATCACCCAATCGAACCTGTCCAAAATCTCCTTGAACATAATCATGAAAATGTTTCCTATCAGGTCTGGCATGGAATGAGGTCCCTGAATCTACGACCCAGGCATCAATAATATTTTCTAAAGAAAGAATCAAAGCATCTTGCAACACATCACCTGTCACATTCGCTTCATGATTGTTTTCTTGTTGCACGTCTCCTTCTTTTCCCTTCCGAGACTTGCAGTCTTTCTTCAGGTGTCCTTTCTTCCTACATTTCCAACACACTATCCCCGATCTGGACTTTTATCTACCTTTTCTTGACTTACTGCGATATCCTGGGCTCTTTCCTCTTTCCATTTTTCTTCCCCTAGTCTATGTAGTCAAAGCATTACCTAATGTCTCACCGGAGATTTTTCATCGCATTTCCTCGCTAAGGATTTCACCGACAACATCATCAAACTTTAAAGTACTAGATCCATAAACAGAGTTACTAATGGCCATAACTAAACCATTCCAACTTTCTGGTAGTGAGCACAGAAATAACAGAGCCCTAACTTCATCATCAAATGTTACCCCTACAGAACTTAACTGGCTGGTAACTGTATTAAATTCATTTAAATGATCAGCAACAGATCCACCTTCTGACATCTTCGTATTAAATAAATGCTTCATAAGAAATACCTTATTTTAGGCCGAGGGTTTTTCATATAGTTTGGCCAATTTCGACAATAAACCCTCTGTTGTCATTTCCTTTGGAATATTAAATGATGTTGACGCCACTAGGCACAACTGTATTGTTCCAAGTGCCTTTCTGTCGAGAATATCCCATTCTGTCTGTCATACTCGTCGGCTTCTTTGTCTTTCTGTTGGTACAGATCTCTCTGATACAGATAATCTTCCATCTACATCTTCCACAGTTGGTAGTTTTGGCCATTGATTTTTTCAACCCTAAACCTACCATCCTCTGCCATTGCTCCCACTCAAACCAGGAACCCTTCTCTCCTGCGAGTTTTTTAGCCAAATAGACCTTAGGCTCTGATACCAATTGTTAGAAAATTATATATTACAGAGCAACGGGATACATAAAATATTGCAGAAATATAAACACAAAAAATGCATAAAACAAGAGAGACACATATATACGTGGTTCACCCAGTTTGGGCTACATCCACGGAGAAATAGACAGTACTTCGATTTATATTATCCAACAAATTGAAGAGATACAACCTACAGCATATCTGTTTTAATTCCCTCTTCGCTCTTAATCTCCTCTCTCTTCCTCACTCAGAACACAAATCTACATAGACGCAATACAATTCCCTCATATATAGCGAGGGGTTTCCTTCTAGGGCAAAAAACCCTAAATTAAACGTAACTTCTACCGTCAGATCTCCACCTAATGAATGGCCCAGATTGACTACGAAATTACAACATTTCACAATGCAATTTTACATCTATTCTTAGCTTCGAGGGTGCTGCCCTTGGTAGGGGGAGCTCCCAAAAGGTCGCAGCTGCCCCCCCCGGATCCCCCCTCCAACGAATATTTTATGGGCAGCATTGCTGCTCCATTTCGAGCTAAGGTCCAATGCAGTGATACCTTTGAATATAGAAGATAATCAGGCTCCACACCCAACATACCATGGACCAAAAAACCATCGCGTCCAAAACCATGGACCAAAAAACCATCGCATCCAAAACCATGTGCGAAAATCATGCACAAAACCATAAGTAGGTCCGCCCAACCTAACATAGGGTCAAAAACCAAAATTTTCCAAGGCGCTGCCCCAGACCCCATAAAGTGGGGTTACCTGCACCCCTCAAACCCCCTATGACTCCCCTCGCTACGCAATCGACACAACAAAGGGGGGGCTCCGCCCCCCTTCTAACCCCCTGGTTAACTACGTGGGCTAGTCGTGTAAAGATATAACACAACCCAACAAGGATTTAACTAGCATCCTACACTAGATTTCTTCCAAAGAGAGACTGGCCATACATGCCAATTGGTTCTCTCTTTCTTGCAGTTGTCCTTTCAACCATGCATTTTCTATCTCTAACTAATTTCTCATTATGGCCTCTCTGTCTCTCAAGCTACTTAATTCTCTACCCATCTCCTTGAGCTTCTCCTCCATGTGACCAATGTCTTCCACCCCCTTGGATTTGGCAATCTGCATCCATCGATGAGTTCTGGCTCTCTCCTTCTCAAGCTCAAAGAATAGTGGAATAGCATTTTTTTGTGGAATGACCCTGCCCCCTTCAATAAATTTGTAGTAGGAGTCAAGGTTAGGTTGGGGACTAGGTTCCTTTAACTTTGGGTCCTCTTCTTTAGTTTCTTGTTGTAGGCTTCCCTCCTTATCCAATTTTTTAGTCTCCTGTAGGTTTAGCAAAGTATCTTGTAGGACTGCTTCAGCTTCCTGTAGGTCCTGTTATGTATCTTGTAGGATTGCTTTTCCTTTGGATGAGGTGGATCTAGTTATAGGCCTTCTCACATAGGTGATAGGAGACTTAGGAGGAGGCATTTTCTCCTACTGTTTAGGTGAGTCCTCAATCACAATGGGAATTTTGGTTGGTGTTTGGGGTTTCCCCTACCTTATCCTTGTGCTTTTCCTTGTCCTGAAATATAAGGGGGTATGCCTCTATCTTTTGCCTTTCTATTTGATAGGGGTGCTAAGAGCAGTGAGGGAAACTGTTGCGTCTCTCTCAGTGGACTTTAGAGACACCCTAAGTGACTCCTCCTTGTCTTCTGACTCCTCTTTTTCATTGCCCTTTTCCTCTCTATTTTTCCCCTCTTCTTCTCCTTCTAGATCATCATCTTGTTTATCAGTCTCTTCTTTTTCATCTTCCTCCATTTCCTCATCCTATTCCTTCTCTTTCTCCTCTTCTTCCTCCTCATCTATCTCATCTCCATCCCTCTCTACTTCTTCTCCCCTAGTTTCAATTTCTTCCTCATCCTTTTCACTGACAGTAGGACTAATGTCATATGTTAGGGCTTTGATATCCTCCTCTGTCTGCATGTCTCTGAAAATTTCACATTGGATGGGAATCTTGAGGTTGTGGAGGGAATCTTCTATGATGATTCTAATTAACCCATGGTGGGCTAACTATTGGTGGTTTCCCTCCTGCATTTTTATGCTTGTGTCTATCAGTGATTGCAGAAGGAAGTATGGTATGCTGAGCCTGTGGTGAGGAGGTGTTTCTGCTCCAAACCTCAATTTTTCAAGAAGCCTAAAGTGATAGCCATAAACGACACTATACCTACCCTCATGTGATATGTATTTGATAAGGTGGTAGCTCACATCATTCCTGGGGTATGGTGGGCTTTCTCTCCTTACTCAATTTTTGTCCTCAATGGGCTCTTCTCCCTCTAAAAAGAACTTCTTGGTAATCTGGCTATCTCCCTTGTCTTCCTTTCTCCAAGGCACTCCTAGGGGAAGTGTGGTAACTCTACTTATGAGTTCAGGCATGAGATCTATGGAGAGGCATCTCACCACAATAGTGGCATGAATTCTCGTCAGTGGAATGAGGGAGAGAGGAAAATCTCGGTCCACTTCATCATCATACCCTCTTAACTTTTCAAAATACCCCATCCAATTATGTCTTATAAAGATTTCTAACACCTGATAGTGTTGGTGGATTCTCACAGTATTAATGGGATCCCTTCTCTTAAACCCCCCTGTCATTTTGTTGGTGAATTTGGAGGAGTTGTGATGGTTGACACAATTTTTTTGAATGCAGAAGTAAACAACTGAAGAAAACTGTGGAGACAATTCCCTTACATAGTTTCCAAATTCACTCACTACTAGGGTATTTTCCATTAATTCACTTTGAAAAATGGAAGTAATTATAGAGCCTACCTCCTCATAGCATTCGTTGTACCCAACCCCTGTGTTTTCCCCTCTGAAACTCCTCTCGGCCAATCCTGTAGACTGTCTGTCTGTATCCTGTAGGTTTCTTGTGTGATCCTGTAGGATTTCCTGTGCAATCTTGTAGGAAGTCCTGTGCAAGAGACCGATGGAATTTTCCTCTTCTGTAGGTTGCCTAGGTATGAGAGTGACTTTTGCAAGAGTGAGCCTTGAGGAAATGCATGCATGAGTGCATGGGGATCAACGAATATTTCTTCTTATGGCCGAGTTATGTGAGGTGGTGTGTTGGAAGCAAAGGTACGTTTTCTATTTTTGGACCATTGGTCCCCACTACCACCTCATCATTTCCCTCTCCTCATAATCAACTCCCAGTTCATGCCTCTGTAGACTTAACTTCTTTTGTCCTTCTCTTCTCCTTTTTTACTTGACAGTTTCCATGTGTGGGAGGACCAACTGTTTTGTCTTAGTCGACTGAACGAGGGTGGCCAAGTTAACTGGCCACCTTTCTCTTATAAACCAACTTACTCGTAACCTTTACATATTTTGACTACATTATGCAAATGAGAGAGTGAGCGAGATACTTACCTATGGTGTTAATCCTTGTTGTAGTTGTTGAAGACCGGAGGTGCTTGTTGTGTGTTGGCTGCATGATATTATTATTATTATTATTATTGCTCTCTGATGATTACTTTGATGTGAAGGTACCTAGCATTGAATATGTTGATGTTGTTGCTGCTCTGGAGCTCCTTCTACCCTTGGATATTCATGTTGGAAGCTTGCTGCAATCATGATTTTTATTCTGTGGGATAGGCTGCTACAGAATTTCTTACAGGATGTCCTGTAGCTGCTTCTCCCTCAAAACTCTTAATCATACACTCTGTTGGGATTTTAAGGATGGTGACATGGATTGAGAGGAAGAATAGGAGTGTGGAGAAATGAGACATACTCAGGGGCTACTCCCTTATACTCTCCATTTTTTTTTCTTTTTTTCTTTTTTTTTGAAGACTATGAAAAATGTATATATATATGTTTTGAAACTAGTTTTTTTTTTTTTATGGTGAATGCAGGGGTGATGAAAGTGGACATAGGTATGGTAATGAAATGGTGATGTAGGGGTGTTATTTCTTTGACATAGCAAGTCATTTTTTCGCCCTAGGGTTACTTCCTGTAGGATTCCCAGGCCACTGTAATTCCTATAGGATCATCCTGTAGGTTTTCAGGGGATCCTGTAGAAAACACAGTCCCCTTGTAAACTGAAGCAGAGGAGTGAAGAAAATAAAAGAAATGGTGGAGTTATGAATGAAAATGAGTGGAAAAATAAAAAAGTGAGTGAAACGGGTCCCTTTTTTATCCTCCTTTTTTCTTTGATCATCCTCCTTGCTGACCTGCAAATAGAAATTTTCATGATTTTTTTTTTTTTTTGAAAACAATGAGGCTGCCTCTGAGAGGTTTTCATCCTAGATGTTTGCCCTGGGCACCTCAAGAGAAGTGTTCACCCAAGGATCTTTTTATTTCACTTTTTTTTTCTCTTTTTGACACCATTGGGCCACCCCAAGAGGTTTTCAAACTAATAGTGGGACTCATGCGCCTCATGGAGGTTTTCACCCGAGTCCTTGTTTTTCTTTTTCTTTTTTTCTCTCAGTGATTTGATGAGGTAGGAGCTGAAACTTGCTCCACCACCATCGTTGTTTTATTAATACCATCAATGAACTCTTTCTTTTACAATGGTATTTTGTAAACTTTCAATCGGTGTCCACTAACAAGTAAAGGAATGGTCTCTTCATCTATGGTTCTGATCTTCACTGAACCATTATCATGACATATTTCTATAACATAAGGTCCTAACCATATTGTCCTTAACTTGCCCTTAAAGTCTTTATATCTGGAATCATATAACAAAGCCCAATCACCTTCTTGAGATTACTTATCCTTGATGTTATTATTATGCCATATATTCCTCTGAAGTTGGGTTACCTCTGTGTGTAGGAGGGCCTACATTCTGAACTCATCTAAACCATTTAACTGCAGCAATCTCTCTTTTTGTGCACTGCTGAGATCTTGATCTAGTTGGGATACCATCCTTAATGTGTTATACTGAAACTCAATGGACACTAAGGCATTTTTCCCATAGACGAGGTCATAGGCTGTGAATCCAGTGGTGGTCTTCCAGGTGGTATTATAGGCCCAAGTGGCCTCAACTAGTCTATCTACCCAATCTTTCCTGTTATTGTTAACCACTTTGGTCAAGATGCCCTCCAACGCTCTATTGGTCACCTCCACTTTCCCATTAGCTTGTGGGTGATAGGGAGTGGAGGTCCTATGCTTGATCTTGTGCTGGCTGAGCAAGTCTTCAATCATGTTGGAGGTAAACTGGCTACCTTGATCAATGACCAGTTCTCTAGGGTACCCAAATTTGTAAAATACATTCTCCCTTAAGAACTCAACCACCTTCTCCTCTGTTGCTACCTTAATTGCCTTGGTTTCAGCCCACTTAGTCAGATAGTTAGTGCACACAACCATGTATTGTTTTTGCTTGGAAGAAGGGTCAATAGGTCCAATGAAGTCCATGCCCCACTTTTCAAATGGCTCGAAAGTCACTTGAGGCTGCAGAAGAATTTCTTCCCTTGGGGTAGGCTTTCCCATCCTTTGGCACCGATCACACTGACTAGTATATCTTTTCACATCCCGATGAAGAGTGGGCCAATAATATCCTGCTTGTAACACTTTGAATGTTGTCCTCTTTGCTGCAAAGTGACCTCCACAAGGCCTGTCATGACAGGTCAGAAGGATGTCAAAGACTTCCTCCTCCCTAAAACACCTTCTCAGGATTTGATCTGGGCCAAGTTTGAAGAGATTTCCCCCAATCCAAGTGAAGGGGGTGCTTTTCCTTATAATCTTACTTTCTCTTTGGAGGACAAGTTCAATGGGAATTATGCAGACACCAAATAGTTTGCTATGTCAGCAAACTATGGAGATAGAACTGAAATGGCAAACAAGTGCTCATCCGGTAACTGGTCATCAACCTTTCCCTCCTCACCTGCAGGCAAATTTAATCTAGACAAAAAGTCTGCAACAACATTTTCCTTACCAAGCTTACCAACAATAGTTAGATCAAACTACTGTAATAAAAGCAACCATCTTATAATATGAGCATTCACATCGGGTTTATTCATTAAATATTTGATTGCAACATGGTCAATATGGAAAAATGTTTGATAGCGTGTAATATAATGCCTAAATTTGTTCAATGAATGCACAACAGCCAGGAGATCCTTTTTCATTGTGTAGTTTAGTTTGGCCTTTGACAGATTCTTACTGATAAAGTAAATGGTATAAGGCAATTTTTCATCTATCTGACCTAGGGCTGCTCCTATGGCTTTGTGTGAGGCATCAACATGAATGTGAAAAGGAAGGGCCCAATTTGGGCCTCGAAGAATCAAGGTAGTGGTTAACTTGTTCTTCGGGATGTACAAGGCCTCTTGACAGCGTTTTGACCATGTAAACTCAGAGTCCTTGGGAAACAACCCAAATAAAGGAGAGGTCAACTTGCTGAAGTCCTTTATGAACCTTCGGTAGTATCCAGCTAATCCTAGGAAACTTCTGACATCTCTCTGCTTTTGAGGAGGTGGGACACTTTGGATGATAGCTATTTTGTTGGGGTCCACCTCTAGTCCTTGCTGAGATATTGAATGACCCATCACAGTCCTTGCAGTCATCAAGAATTCACATTTTTCGAGACTGAGAGACAAGTTCATTCCAATGCATTTTTGTAGTACCTTACCTAAGTTGGACAAAGCCTCCTCGAAATCACCACCATAAGGTGTGAAATCATCCATATAGATTTCTATCACATCATGTACCAACTCAGCAAAGATACTTAGGACTACTCTCTAAAAAGTGGTAGGAGCATTGCATAGGCCAAAAGGAAGGACCCTATAGGCAAAAGTGCCCCAAGGACAAGTGAAGGTGGTTTTATCCTGGTCTTTCGGGCTAATCTGGATTTGGTTGTACCCACTGAATCCATCTAGGAAAGAGAAAAACTTTTTCCTTGCCAGGCCATCTAGCACTTGGTTGATGAAAGGTAGAGGGAAATGGTCCTTCTTTGTGGCTTTGTTCAACTCCCTGTAATTGACACAAATCCTCCACTTACCATTTTTCTTGGGAACTAACACCAAAGGAGAGACCCACTCACTGTCGGAGATAGGATAAATGAATCTTGCATCTAGAAATTTTTGTAGTTCTTCTTTGACTATATCTTTAAGAGATGGATTCATCCTCCTTTGGGGTTTTCGAAGTGGCTTACAACCTTCCTTGATATAAATATGTTGACTACACACTGAGGGGTGTACTCCCTTCATTTCTTTGTAACTCCAAGCGAAGGCATCCAAATGTTCCTTTAGCATGTTGCACAACTTATCCTCTTGGAGAACAGAAAGAGATGGATTGATTTTGAAAGTTTTCTCATAGCCGAATTCTATGGTTTTGACACAAAGAGTGTTGGAATCGTCCAAGTATAAATATATTGGATGGTTGTTCTAGGTTTCCTTTACTACTTCTTCTAGGGACAATGTACTAGGAGTTGGACTTTGGAGTAGGTGTTCAATCAAATTGTCTTAATCCTGTTGTCCTCCTCCCATGGTTGTTTCTAAGGTATACAGTTGGGCAGTATAAACTTCATCTTCTTCCTCCTTTTCCAGCCATAAAGAGAAACCATGTTCTAGAGATGGCTAAGCAGGAGGGTATAGGACTAACTGCTTGGACATATGCCCATTCTTGATGTCATATTCCCAACTTTGCAGTTGATGTAAACATCGGTAGTGGCCAACCAGGGCCTCCCAAGGATGAGAGGGTAACAAGTAAACTTATCCTTAGGATAGAGAAATAGGAAATCTACAGGGTACTCCCAAGAGTTAATGGAGACCATCACATCCTCCACAATCCCCTCAGGGTTCAGTATGGAGTGGTCTGCAAGTTGTAGGATTGTTGTGGTCTTTCTCAATGAACCTTGGAGGTTTGAGCTTAAGAATGGTGTCTTTGGTCTTCACATTAATGGCATGCCAAAGATCGATCAAAGTGTGTGGGGCAATGATGCCATTGATGTGCACATCTACTACATGGCTTCCAGGGTCCAAATAATTTGGATAGATTACCTACCCCAACAGTAATTCGAACAATTGTCCAATGACATTAATGGGAGGGGCATCTCTTTTTCGCCTCCCTGGATGCTTGAAACACTTCTCCTTAATCAACTTGTTGTAAATAGGTACATCCTTGATGGCTTGGAGAAGTGGAATCTTGACACATAGTTTTTCAATTCTCCCAGAAGTTCAGTCTCTTCTGGGGTAGGCTAGAGTGGCTGAGTTGATCTCTCAAGAAAGGGTGGATTTACTTTAAGAATGCTTTCCTCTCTTTCTTCTTCAACCTCCCTAGGTGGAGGTTGGTTATTCGGGAGAACTCTCCCGGGTCTTAGGTTAATTTCTTGGATCTCCATAGAATAATCTGGATATGATGCTTCTCCAATGTATACTTGTTGTGACTGTCTATTGTTCGGGTTCGGATTTGGCTGGGCAGACAACTAGGGTTATTTAGGTGGAGCAAAGTGTAACAGCTATGGTTGGGCAGGTGGTGAAGGCAATAAAGCAGGAATATTGTTGTACTGGGGCCTCCACCCCTAGGGCGGTGCATTCCATTGATGTTGTGGTAGAGCATATGATTAAAATGACTTCTTGGCTAGCTGGGAATACTAAGATGGAAAGGACCAAGGAGGAGGTGTAGACCAAGAAGGATGAGCAGGGGGTCCCTAAGAAGGTATGGATGTGGTCTAGTTGCGGTTGTAATATGCATGGGATGACCCTTGCATGCCCTGCTGATATGGCCTAGACCCATGAGGTCTCCTTTGGCTTATGTAACAGAGCTTCTCAGTGACCCCTTCAACTCCTTGATATTACAACTTTGAGTCCAGGCAAATAAGGGCACTTTTCTGTGGAGCCGTTTTCTTCATAGGCTAAGAAAATTTAAATAGAATTCAATGGACATTCATTCCTAGGGTGCCTCCTGGTGCATCTAGGACAGAAAATAGCCAATGCTCTCTCCGTTTCCTCCTTCTTTCTCCTAATGTTCATAGTGTCCATCTATAAGGCAAGGGTTTGTAACATCTCACTCTTGAAATCTTCCAGCATGTTTCCAATTTCACCCTTAATAGATGAATTGGAAGAGGATGTACTGACCATAGGTTGACTTCCCCTACCTTTTTTCCTAGCTTCCCTAGAATGGTTTCTAAAGATAGTCTTGATATCCTCATAGGGTAACTGGTATATATCTCCTCTTGCTAACAAGTGTAGGGTATCCAAAAGGTATTCCCTTACTCCTCTAAGCAAGACCAGCTTCAGTGACTCAAGGTCAAGTGTGCACCTGGCCCTTTTGTAACTAAGCTGGAACCTTTCTTCATAATCCTCTAGGGATTCATCATTACCTAAGGTTATCCTAAAAATTTCTTCCTTAGTATCCTTAGACCTATAGTAGTCTCGATACTTGTTGTTGAAGGCTTGTTGCATCTGAGCCCAAGTTGTGATGCTATCCCCAGATAAACCCATAAACCAGCATAAAGTTGCATCCTTGGGGGTAGATGGAAATAGTTTCAACTTCTGCTCATCATCTGTATAGTCATATGTTCGACATATAACAACAAACTCAAATAGGAAAGTGTTGGGATCTTCTGTGGTTAGGCCATGGTGTTAGGATATTCCGACACATAGGAAATAGTTAAGTTCAACTTGGTCTAGTATAGAGTTAGGTATAGAGTTAGGTAAAGTGTGTTTCTTTACCGTTGTACATTTTGTAACTTACAATCTGACGGTCACGATAATGTAGTGATCCGACGGTTCACTCTCTCCTTGGTATTACCGACACTTGATCCATGGCTTGACACCCGATTGGTCCATGAGTTCTATTTAAAGCGCATGGAGGGTCATTGTTTGGGTAATCCGTGCATGAGAGAAGCTTATGTAAATTTTCATTCTTTGATTAATAAATTGCCTGTAGTAGCCACGTTGGCGCAGGCCGTGGACTGTTTCCCTCTTTGAGGGTTTTAACCACGTCAAAATACTGGTGTATTGATCTGTGATCTGGTTGTGAGCGGTGTCCTTTTGGTGTTCTTTCTGAGGAACTTACCCTGTAAATTCCTACATGGTATCGGAGCTATTTGAGGGCCGTGTCCGTTGGTGATCCAAATCTGAAGCCGGTAGAACTGCGTCCGACTGCCGTTTCCTAGATCTGTTGTTTCGGACTGATTTCGGGCCGAGAGGACTTCTCTGTTGTGTTCGGAGCATCTGTTCCAGTGAGGAACCCCTTTCGTTTCACGCGAAAAGGTTTCCGGTAGCCCTAGCTGCGTCATTTTTAAGATCTGGAGGTATACAGTCTTTATTTGCAGTTTACTGTTATTTTCTCTCTGCTTATTTCGGTTTCGGTTTATTTAGCCTTTTTTTTTAACCGGATCTATACCTTTCATTTCTATGTATGCTCTTTTCCCTGCGACTCTGTGCGATCTGGGCAAATCAGAAACAGAAAGGAAGGATTTTTCTCATGCGTATGCTCTTTTCCCTGCACCTTAGTGTGATCTCAGAAAATCAGAAACAATGAGAAAAATATTTAGTTTTTTGGCTAAAGCTAACTTTGAGCCGCAAGGTTCATTTTTTAAAATATCTAGTTTTTTGGCTAAAGCTAACTTCGAGCCATAAGGTTCGTTTTCTTTGCATGTCCGTGTTGGGTTTTGTGTTTTGTAGGGAAAAAGAGCTTTCTCAAGGCAAGCACGCAAACCAAGGCCCTCTCTCTCTCTCTCTCTCTCTCTCTCTCTCTCTTTCTCAAGGCAAGCACGCCAACCAAGGCCCTCTCTCTCTCTCTCTCTCTCAAATTTTTTGTATAGATCAATGGTTCAAAGCTATTTTAAGAGAGTAGAGGTCTTGGGGGCGGATTTTTTCATTTCCGCACATTCGCGCACTTCGCTGGCAACTTCAACAATTTTTTTTCAAAAAGCCATAACTTCTTCATCTGGAAGCCTTTTTCAGAGCCGTTTTTTTTAAAAAAGCCTAATTTTTCGAGATCTATCCATTGGAACACTTACTTTCAGCATCTTCAGCTTCAGTTTTTTTTTTAAAAATGGAAAGTCCATGCTAAGTCATTCTTGACAGCACTAACTACTTCCAATGGATAGCCTACATGGAAGATTTACTTAGAAGTAAAGGTCTCTACAGAATAGCCACAGGCCAAGAAAAGAAACCAAAAGATGAAGACAAGGCTGCAAAATGGGAAAATAGACAAGATCAAGCACATGGTTTGATAGGGATGTCTATTTCTCCTGATCTTAGATTCCATATTGCAGAACTTGAAACTCCTCATGAAGCATTGGAACAAATCACTAAAGTTTTTGGGATTAAAAATGAAGTTAGAGCCCATCAACTTGAAAATGAGTTGCTTACATTGGATCCTAATAATTTTTCTTGCATTGAAGATTTCTTGTCCAAATTCAAGACCCTTAGATATCTCTTGGAAGGTGTTAAGGTTACGAAAGAAGATAGTAACCTTATTTATTCCATCCTTACTAAGTTGGGACTAGCCTACTCTGTATTTGTTTCCACCTTCCATTCTACAAGGGAAGCTTTCATTTGTCAAGGAAAAGACTACAAGGCCCCTTCCTTTGACTCTTTTTTTGATTCCTTAATAAGAGAACAAGAAAAACTCTTACGCCTTGGTCTTCTTAATCTTGGAAACTCTTCCAAGAAAGCGTTAGCCGCCCAGCAGCAACCAAATTCAAAGAATCCTAAGAATTCATATCCTAAAAAGAATGGTCCTAAACCAAACAAGGGTCCTACGCAAACTCAGCCTCAAAATGAAATATCATTTCAGCAAAATAGGACCAATAAAAACAAATGGAAGAAGACTGATAGACATTGTAACTTTTGTAATCGAGATGGCCACTTAGAATCTAAATGCTTTAAGAAGATGGAAGCCTTGGAAGCCGCAATGAAGAAACATAACATCCATGTGGAGCATTCTTCAACTTCAACTTCAACTTCATCTTCAGGAATGGCACTTTCTGCATGTCGTTGTCAATCATCTCAGTCTGGTTATGCATTAAATGTATCTTCTTCTTCTCATTCTCATGAATGGCTCATTGATTCTGGAGCCTCTTATCACATGGCCAAAAACAAAGCCATGTTTTCTTCTTTAAATGATTGTAACACCAAAAATATATATGTTGGTGATGATAGATCTCTTAATGTTGTAGGGACTGGAACTGTTCATCTAGACAATGATCAGTTTAATGATGTATTATGTGTTCCAACCTTATCCTGCAACCTTCTATCTGTATATCAGATAACTCATTCAGGTGAAGGTAAAATTGTTGAATTTTCACCTCATGATGTTGTAATCAAGGATCTAAGAGATCCTAAACAGATTCTAGCTACTGGTATTGCTGATGATTCCACAAGGTTGTATAAGTTTCACAACTTTGGGTCATCAAATCTTCCCTCAGTATTTGTTGCTCATAATGATGAAGTGAGCAAACTTTGGCATGAGCGATTTGGTCACTTAAACTATCGCTCCCTTCAGCATCTATGTAAAGAAAATATGGTGACAGATCTTCCTATGGTATCTTGCAGAGATGGTGTTTGTTCCGGATGTGTACTCGGAAAACATCATCGGGACAGTTTTGAAAAACGTGCCTCTTGGCACGCCTCAACCCCTTTACAGCTTGTGCACAGTGATTTATGTGGTCCACTTCCTGTTGCTTCATTCTCTGGCTGCAAGTATTTCTTAACTTTCATTGATGATTTCTCCAGACGCACTTGGGTATACTTCTTAAAACTCAAGAGCGAAGTATTTAACACATTTTTGGCCTTCAAAGCCTTTGTTGAAAAACAATCTGGACATCAAATTCTTAAGCTAAGAACTGATAATGGTGGAGAATATGTTAAAAACACATTCATCAACTTTTGCACCAAAAATGGAATTCAAATGCAACATATTGTTCCATACACTCCACAACAAAATGGTGTAGCTGAAAGGAAAAATCGCACCTTAAAGGAAATGGCTAATTGTATGCTGCAATCTAAAGGACTCAGTCTTAGTTTTTGGGCCGAAGCAATTAATTGTGCAAATTATATAATAAATCGCATTCCTACTAAGGTTCTAAAGAATCTCACTCCAGAAGAAGCTTGGAGTTCCATTAAACCAGATGTAAGTCACTTTCGTGTTTTTGGAAGTGAAGCATGGGCCCATATTCCAGATGAAAAGCATAAATCTTTAGAACCTAAGAGTGAGAAATGTACTTTTGTTGGATATTCTGAAGATGTAAAAGGTTATAGACTTATTCCATTTAAGTCCAAAAATGTTATCATTAGAAGAGATGTAAAATTTGATGAAAATAAATCGGCCTGCGAGCCTAGTCCGGCGGATGTGCCACCTCTTCCTATCTCTTGTACTTTTGAAAACATTTCTTCTTCAGATGATGAAAGTGAGGATGAAAATCCTCCCCCACCTTCTTAGGATCCTCAACTTCCAAGATGGGTGCGTGCTACTCGGGATGCAGCAGGTGATCTTGCCGGCGATCCTACAGATCAGCGACGTACACGTTCTCAGTTTGAAAGAGCCTCTTCTTTACTGGCCCAAGCTCCAGTAAATCATGATCCTGACACTTTTGCAGAAGCTTCAGGCCATCCACATTGGGAAGCAGCTGTGAATGAAGAATATCATTCATTGTTGAAAAATGATACATGGGATCTTGTTTCTCTACCAAAGGGACGCAAACTTGTTAGATGTAAATGGGTTTACAGAACCAAGTATGGACCAGATGGGAAAGTTGATAAACATAAAGCTCGTCTTGTTGCTAAGGGCTTTTCACAGGTTGAAGGCATTGACTACACTGAAACCTTCTCCCCTGTTGCCAAAATGAACTCTATTCGCCTTGTTCTTTCCCTTGCTGCCTCTTTAAAATGGGAAGTCCATCAGATGGATGTTAAATCTGCCTTCTTGCATGGGGACTTGCATGAAGAAATCTATATGGAACAACCCATTGGCTTCATCCAAACAGACTCCAGCCTTGTATGTCGACTTAAGAAATCTCTTTATGGTCTCAAGCAAGCTCCTCGAGCTTGGTATGCCAAAATGGATAGCTTTCTTTTAGAATCTGGCTTTTCTAGGTGTTATTCTGACAATACTGTCTACACCAAGAAAGTGGGCAACTCTCTTATCATCCTTGTTCTTTATGTTGATGATCTTATTCTTACTAGTAGTGATCCCAACCTTATAAACCATGTGAAGTCCAGCCTTAAAAAGAAATTTGAAATGACAGACTTAGGACACTTACACTATTTTCTCGGTCTTCAAGTCTTGCAATCCAAGGAGGGTATTTCCCTTTCCCAGTCCAAGTATGCTTGTGATATTCTTCGTCATTTTCACATGGAAGACTGTAAGCCAGCCCCTTCTCCCTTTCAGTCTGGAGTCAAACTTTCAGTCTATTGTACTTCTCCTGAAGTTGATGCTACCTTATACCGTCAACTTGTAGGAAAACTCTTGTATTTAACCCATACTCGTCCTGACCTTTCCTTTGCTGTTGGCCTTGTTGCTCGTTTTATGCAAAATCCCCGTGAAAGTCATTGGAAATCAGCTAAAAGAATACTTCATTATGTTCGAGGTACAGTACAGTTTGGGATTCATTACAGTGCCAAAGCAGCTCCTCTATTAGTTGGTTTCACTGATTCTGATTGGGCTGGTGACCCTGATGATCGGAAGTCTACTGCTGGTTATGTCTTCACTCTTGGTTCAGGACCTATTACATGGGCTTGTAAGAAACAGGCTGCCATTTCTCTTTCGTCAGCAGAAGCATAGTATCGTGGTGCCGTGGAAGCCAGTAAGGAAGCCTTGTGGCTTCGTCAGATCCTATCAGAGTTTGGCTTTGAGCAGCAGCATCCAACCACACTTTGGTGTGATAATCAAAGTGCCATTCAGCTATGCAAAGATCCAGTCCAGCATCAACGCAGCAAACACATTGAACTACACATGCACTTCATCAGAAAGCTCATTCATGACCATGTTCTTGAAGTGCAATATTGTTCAACAGATGATCAGGTTGCAGACATCTTCACAAAGGCTCTCACAGAGGCGAAGTTCACTAAACTTCGATATATGCTTGGAGTTCAGGAAGTTGTCACTAAGGGGGGATAGGCTCTAGTGCCTCCTTCCTTCTCCTATTGTGTCATATTTGTAAATCCTTCAATCCTATCCCAAGTTGTTCTTAAGGGGGGATGTTAGGATATTCCGACACATAGGAAATAGTTAAGTTCAACTTGGTCTAGTATAGAGTTAGGTATAGAGTTAGGTAAAGTGTGTTTCTTTACCGTTGTATATTTTGTAACTTACAATCCGACGGTCACGATATGTAGTGATCCGACGGTTCACTCTCTCCTCGGTATTACCGACACTTGATCCGTGGCTTGACACCTGATTGGTCCATGAGTTCTATTTAAAGCGCATGGAGGGTCATTGTTCGGGTAATCCGTGCATGAGAGAATCTTATGTAAATTTTCATTCTTTGATTAATAAATTGCCTGTAGTAGCCACGTTGGCACAGGCCGTGGACTGTTTCCCTCTTTGAGGGTTTTAACCACGTCAAAGTACTGGTGTATTGATCTGTGATCTGGTTGTGAGCGGTGTCCTTTTGGTGTTCATTCTGAGGAACTTACCCTGTAAATTCCTACACATGGAAATGAGGAAGGGCAGAGGGGCTCATGTTTTTCATCTTAGTGTCCCCATTGGTTTCCCTGATGGGGAAGTCACCCTCAAATCTCCCTCTATCCTCTCTATCATTTATGTTTTCAGCCATTGGCTCGGTAGGAATGGGCTCTTCTTCTTCCCCTGTAGGTTCTTCAAATATGTATGGTTGCTCACCTAAGGGTTCCTCCAATTCATAGCCATCGAAGAAGAGGGAAGGCTGGTTGTTGGATGCAGTGGGGGTATTTGGAAAAATTTCCCTAAGTTATCCCTATTCCTATGAGGCATGAAAGGAAATTTTTTTGGTTTGGTTTTGCGATTTTTTCAAATTTTGAAAGTGCTTTGCTAAACTGAAATTGCCGATTGAATGAAAACTAATGACTGAATGAAAAACTAATTGTTGAATTGAAATCTAACTTGCAAAATTGAAATTGCAGACTAAAGGAGAACTACTAACTGAATGAAAAGATTAACTACTTGCTTGAAATCTAACTTGCAGGATGGAAAGGAAAGCAAAGAATGCAGAATGAAAAGGAAGCAAACTAAATTACTTTTGCAGAAATGAAACTAATGGCAGAATATTAGAAACAAGAAATAGAAGAAAGAAATAAGTAATCACATATTACTCAGACACCTCCCCAGAAACCGCACTAGAAATTGATGAGCACCAATATTGCAGCAAGAATGCCACAACTCTTGGGCTGCCAGCTTTACTTTATCAACCCAGTTCGTACAAACTTGGAGGTGACAGTGCTGTATACACAAGTAAAAGTGATGGTTTTTCCTTTTGTCATTGTTCAACTCACGGGAGACCACTAGGGTTTGCAAGCCAGACTTCAATGGACTCAGAAGAAGCTTGGTTCCTTGATGAAAGAAATATAAATCTACTCTAAGAGAGAGTTGAACTACTGCAATAATGAAAGAGACTAAAATTCAATGCTAGGGCACACCATTTCCTAATTAACTATTAAGAGTTATGCTTTGAAATTATACTAAATTAACATGAACAAAATTCTACTATCCTCAACATGGAAGTTAAAAACATCAAACACAACTATTATGCATGTAAAGGACTGTAAGAAATTTGTTTTGTCTTTTTCATGCTTTTCATGGAAAATCAAGTGTGCAAACTAATCTCTTTTGGTGATGTGGTAGGTGGTTTAGGGATGTTTATGGATGGATGGAAGGTTCATGAGATGGTTGGAAGGTTTGGGGGACCCTTGGATGACCTTGGGAGGCTTCCTAGAGGTTTTCCCTCAATTCGGCCTCAAAACAGACCACTACAGGAAAACCTACAAGATTCCCTGTATTTCTACAAGATGCAACCGTGAGAAAAGTGATTGGTGTTGGAGGTGATGGAAGGCTTAGGGAAGGTGGTTGATGGGTTGAATGGAGTGAGAAAATTCCTAGGATCATTCAAAACACAAAACCAAGTTTAGGAGATGGTTGGATTCGCTCAAAATGCTTGAGGGAATTTCTATGTAAAATAATGAAATCGGTGAAGGTTTTGATGAAAACGAGGAATGCCTATGGGTGAATGAAGTTGGAAGGTGGTTGTTTGCTATGAGATCTCTGTCTACTTCTGAAGTGCTTGCTCTACATCAAGCATATGTAATTTCCAAAAAGTAATGTAAACAAGAAGATTTCTCATGAACTAGAAAAGCAAAATTTAATGAACTAATTGTCTACCTTATGCATGAAGAAACTATTGAATAACATGGAATCATGGATGAGATCTAATGCAAGAATGAAGATAGAAGAGATGGCAATGAAATCCTACTTTGAAAAACTGATCAGATGCTAGTTTAAGTACAACAAATTCTAAATATCATGAAAGAAATGGAAATTTGTCTTTTTGGCTGCATAAGGGTATTTTCCTCAAATCATGATCTCAGAATGAAGAAATGAGGCCAAGACACCTACTAACAGCCTTATGGATGTTCTTTTATCCATTCTAATCTACTACTGAAGTAAGGCACAAATGGAAGCAAACTAATAAACAATTAATGAAATCTACTCTACTTGCAATGAAATACTTCTAAAAACATTTTAACCATGAATCTATGAAACTAAGCTAAGCATAAAGATACAAGAAGAGGAGCCTTTGCTGCTAGGATTTGGCCCTAACCCAAGAGCTTCAGCCCTCTGAGTTAACTCAGTACTGAGTCAAGAACAAACTCATTATTATTGCCAAAACATAAAATTACATCAAAAAGTCTTCCACAAGTCCAGAGCTCGAAAATAACTAGAGTTTTACAACAAAAATTTGAATCCTAATGAGGCTCTAGGCATCTCTACTTATAAAACTAAAGTCCCCAACGAATTCCTTAAATTTAGAGAGGCTCGGCTCCCAAACTCAAGATGAACTAACTCTTTGTCTATCACTTGCTCGAATGCCTTCTAATCTTCATGACTTGGCTTCTTGTACTATGAGCTGGTGGGATTAATTGAGGAATATTCGAATGGGGAAGGAGTAAATGATGAGGATTTACCTCCTACAGTCTCTCTCCCTTGTCCCATTCGAGTTTCAAACCTTAGTCTTTACCAAAATTCCTTGATTTTCTCTTCCAAACCTGCATTCAATGCATATTAGTCCACTAGGCATAATATCTCAATCTAACTCATCTCAATAAACAAAATATAATCAAAACATGTAATAAGCTGTGAGAAAATTTTGTTTGACTAAGCTAGGAGGTGAATTAAGTCCCATATAATTACCCAATGATGAGGCTCACCAATGGTGCTACTACGAGGCTAGTAATTTTATCAACTACCACCATGATGATACTCTTTCCTTCAGACTTGGGTAAACCTGTGATAAAATACTTTGAGACTTCCTCCCAACACTGACTTGGAATGGTTAATGGTTGTAAAAGAACTAGGGTCTTAATTTTTTCAACTTTATTTTGTTGGAAAACCAAACATTCTGCCACAAACTTCTGAATATTAGATTTAAGGCCATCCCAAAAAAAATCATTCTTGACCATGTGGTAAGTTTTTAAAAGTCCTAAGAATCCTCCTATAGGAGAGGTGTGCAATAAAAAAAGAACCTTTTGTTTGACTTGGGATTCTCACATATATAGAAGCGATAATTATACCATAATGAATGATTTTTCTAGTTAAATGTATCAAATGCACTAGGATCTTGCTACAACTTTTGAATGATTGTCTAGACCTATTAGTCATTCTTCCATTTAGCCCTTGCTTCAGTTATCCAATCGGTTTGGATAATATATATGGCATAGAGAAATCCTTCCACATCCTCATTTCTTCTTGATAGTGTATCTGATGAATTCAAAGTAATAACCCAACATATTTGTGATCCATTTTTGCTGCTCCTCTAAATATAATCTTTGTTCCAAGAAGTATTTAAGACTATCATGGTCTTGAATTGTCTTTCCATTAGATAAGTATGTCATTACTTCAGAGCATGTAGTATTGCCAACATTTCTTTCTCATAAATAGGTTTGTGTATATACTTTCCCTTGATTAGATGACTTTCAAAAGAAATGGGTCTTCCTTCTTGCATTAAAACAACACCAATTCCATCTCTTGAGGCATCACATTCCACAATAAATGTTTTTTTGAAGTATGATATAGCTAAGACCGATGCTTGACACATTACCTCTTTAAGATGTTCAAAGGCATTAGTTGATACTAGAGTCCAAAAAAATGCATCTTTCTTCAGTTATGTATAGTTAGTGGTTTTGTTATTTTCCCATAATTCTTAAGAAACCTGTGATAATACCCTCTCAACCCAAGAAATCCTTCAAGATGCCTTAGGGCTATGGGGATTTTCCATTCCTTTATGGATTTAATTTTTTTAGGGTCTACCTTATCACCCTCATGAGATACAATATGACCCAAAATATTCCACTTCTTGTACCCCAAAGAAACATTTGGATGGTTTTGTCTACAATTGTTTCTCCTCCAATAGTTTGAGCACCTTGTCGACATTTTTAAGATGATGTTTCCAAGACTTGTTGTGGATTAGTTTATCATAAAAAAAAACTAACACAAATTTTTTGAGGGGTTTGAAAATAGAATTCATCAAACCTTAAAATATGGAAGGTTCATTAGTAAGACCAAAAGGCATGACCAAAAATTCATAATGACGTTCATGAGTTCTAAATATTGTTTTCATAATGTCTTTTGCCTTCATTCTAATTTGATGATATCCTGGGAAAATATATCGGTTGGTGAATTAAATGTCTCCATGAAGTTCATCCAAAAATTCATCAATGACATGAATGGGAAATTTATATTTAATAGTAAGCTTATTGATCTCTCTATAATCTGGACACATGCACCATGATTCATCCTTCTTATGCACCAATACTGCTGGAGAAGAGAAAGAAATTTTTCTAGGATGAATTATACCTGTATCTAGCATTTCCTCAACCATAAGTACAGTTTCACTCTCCTGGGCATAGGGATATCTGTAAGGTCTGATGTTTGGAGGAACACTTTTGGGAAGAAGGTGAATAACATGTTTGTGGTGTGAATAGGTGGAAGACCTTTGGGATTATAAAATACCTTGGAATGATTGTCAAGGAATCTTTGGAGATATGGAGAAATGGATGACTTAAATGTTTGAACATCTAAAGAGCATAATTGTGCAATTACCCCTTGTTGTTCCTTCTTAAAAATAATTTCCAGGCCATTAGAGCTCATTATCTTTCCACGTTTCTCTATGATACCCATTAATTTAATTTCCTTTCCTTCCCAAAAAATTTTCAACAAAAGTTCTTGAAAATTAAAATGTATTGTCCCAAAATATTGTAACGATTGGACTCCTAATACAACATCAACATCACCCATTGTAATTGCAAGCATTGATCTATTCAATACATATTACCCCATGGTTATATTGATATTATGGCACTTTCGTAAGCAATTTATAGTTCCTCCATTTGCAACCATCACTTGACACTCTAGTGTTGGATATAGAAAGAAATTCAACTCCTTGGCTATCTTAAAATGAATAAATTTATGGGTACTTCTTGAATCAATAAGCACTATTACCTTTTTTTTCTTGACATATCCTTCTATATTGAGAGTTTGAGGAGTGGTAATTCTTGCCAATGCATTACAAAATATGGTCAGATTCATTTCTTATTTTTCAACCCCCTGGGGTTGGTTCTTGGTGTATATCTTCTTATTTTGACATTTCTTGTTCCTTTTCTTCCTCCTCTTCACAATCTATGTAAAATAATTTCTCAGCACACTTATGACCTTTAGTG
Source organism: Pinus tabuliformis (assembly GCA_031772625.1). Classification (NCBI taxonomy): domain Eukaryota; kingdom Viridiplantae; phylum Streptophyta; class Pinopsida; order Pinales; family Pinaceae; genus Pinus; species Pinus tabuliformis. The sequence goes on along the minus strand of CM062814.1, from coordinate 613,166,737 downwards.
TATTTTTTATCACAATTGTAACAAATCGCTTTTTCTCTTTCTTTTTTTTCCATTTTTTGAGGTTTCAACCTTGTAGGTTGTGGGAGGATAGGAGAAACAACACTTACATATCTATAGTTATGAGTGGTAGACTTCCTTGTTGCCATAAATTTAATTTCGACTTTCCTTTCCACCCTAAATGCATTCTCCAATGAGTTAGGTTTCCAAAGGAAAACCTCATGTTGGATGTTATTGTTTAAAGTTCTTATGAAGACATCAATCATATGCTCCTATGGAATATCATTTACCTTGATATCCAATATTTGGAAGTCCTCTGAATGTGCTCTCCAACTAAACCATTTTGTTTGAGATTTATCAATTGGCTAAAGAAGGTATTTCTATTTGTATCATCATAATGTGCTATCAATTCATCAGTAAATATTGTCCAAGTGACAAATGGTTTACAAGAAAGAAAGCCATTGATACCACACAAACTGATTAGGTTCTAAATATAAAGATGAAATGTGTACCTTTTGTATGTGCTGCACATCATGTAGATCAAAAAGTTGCTCCATCTGTATTATCCATATTATTGGATCCTTTCCATCAAACTTCATCATATCAATCTTTAGAATGTGGTTTTTCTTCAACCCAAAGTTTGTGTCTCTAAGATCTTGATTCACATTATTTTTTCTTTCATCATGAGTCTCATGGGATACTTTGTCACCATAAGGAAGTCTTTCTTGTAGCAACTTTGTCAAACATTTATTCAAACCTTCCATATCTGCTTTTAAACCTTCAATATCCCCTTTTAAACCATTCATGTTCCCTTTTAAACCATCCATGTACCCTTTTAAACCATCCATGTCCCCTTTTAGTTCATTTTTGGTAGCTCTTTGTGAGAGTGGAATGTTTTTCACTTGGTTGCTTAAAATTGATATATCATTTTGCATTTCTTCCTCTTTATGCGTCACAATGGAGATTTCTAATGGATTAATGGGTGTATAATTTTTTTTTGTTTAGGAGGAATTTTGGAACCAATTAATTAAATATATCCTTCACTATGCCCTTTGAATCACTTTAAACCAACTTTTCAAACCAAAGTTATGCAAATTTAAAATTACACACCTTTTAGAGCTTAATTTTCAGCTTGCTGATAAGAATGACCTTGAAATTGTTGTATCTCTATGATTTTGGCCTCCCAAGGTCTAAAATTTTCTCTTATGGTATCCTTCTATGTCTTATTTCCAACACCATCAATTAGACTAATATTTGATTCTTCAAGGTAAAGTTAGGCAAAATCTCCCAAGATGACCTGGTTATGAATTAGTTCAGTAAATCGAAATTGTATGGAATGCCATGTGTCATTGTTTTAACCTTTGGTCCTAAAAATGGTACCCATGAAACAAAAGGTGGTTTAATTTCATCCACTTTTTATGAAATTCAATTTGGATGCCTGAAACAAAAGTTATGATGATTTTTCCTGAGATGCTTGTTTGCGACAAAATTCCATAGCATAAAACAACCATACCTTTCTTGAATCGTATCTTCGATAGTATAACGAACCAAGTTTTGAAACTTTTACATGATGTTCACCAATATTCTAGCTCCGTGTGGTAGAAATTTCAGCTTCTGAAGCCTCATAGGAAAACCGTTATAGAAAAAATTCCAAGATGGCATATTTGAAGTAGCGAAACCCTAAGATCCAAAGCTCTGATACCAAATGTTATTTAACTAGATCACAAAAACAAAAGAAAAGATATATCAATGAATTCAAAATGAGCCACTTCGAGGGGGAAACCTCCTTTTATATCACATAAATGAACAATTCTTGGATGATTCAAATGACAATACCTCCTTGGTATATATAGGAGTCTAAAGGATCAAAATATGATTACGATCTACATAAAAATAATAATTTAAGGGCTCTATAATAATAATAGTGGGTTTCTATGGGGAACAATAATAACAATATGCGGGTTCTATGCTGCAAAAAAATAAAAATATTGGGGCTATACTAATATTATAGGGACCTAACAATGTGTTTGGGGTTCTAACCATTGACCCAATTAATGTGGTTAGGCATGTCATATATTCATCAGTAAAGTCCTCCCATGCTCAAGTTAAGGTAGATAAAACAGTCAAATTTATTGAATGGACCCACCACCTCCAATAACAATTTCATGATATCTTATATAAATCCATTTCTAAGTACAAGTAGCAACATGACCAACACAAGGTTCCACACAAGTTTCATGTTGGTGATAAGGTGTCATTTGATTTATAGAAAGAGCACCTCACAAGCCCCATAGGATGCTTAGAACACTCAGATATGGACCTTACATAGTCATAAAATATATAGTTGAAAATGTTTTTGCATTGAGTATTCTCCCTTTCTGTGGCTTACACCCAATATTTAATGTGGCATGACTTCAACTATATTTTCCACCTCTATTGGACACCTTAGAATTATCCGAGCAATCGACCCCAAAAAACCTCAATCCTCACTACATTGAATAGGGTGTAGTGGATCATATCATGGACACCAAGACAAAGGATACTTGCTAGCAACACATACAACTCTATTAGATTATCAAAGTATGACAACTTCTTCACTAAGGTAAGTGGCTCATCAAGAGCCAAATTCAACAAAAGTTTCCCTATTTGATGAGGCAAATAACACAATGGTGACCATTTCTTCATAATTGGAAAGGATTTTTCTAGGTGGATATCGGTGGCCACCCACATATTCCATTTACTCAATGTTTATCTATCTTCTTAGTAGTTTTTCTATGGTTTTTTTAGTCCGAAACTTTTGGGATCATTTTGAGGCACTAAACAATTCTTTTTTGGCTATTCAAGGGGCCAAGGAATGTCATGTCATGTCCTATCCCCAATCAAAAGTTGTTTTCCTCAAATATTTATTTCCAACAAGTTATTGTGCACTCCAAACAAATATTGTATGCAAGCATTACACCCTAGAAAAGTCAATCTACTAATAAACTACCTTGGGACCTGCAAATATTTTGGTATTTCATCCTCTAGGATTATGGGTTTTAGACCTATAGGGTTCTTTTTTCATGTTAAAAAACCTTTCTTTTTGGCACTTGTAAGAGCTTTTGTGAATGCATGTAGTCGTCATCTCTCTCTCTCTTAAGAGATAGCTATCACCATTCTAACTAGTTTATGTTCTACAATATTATGTTATTTCATTATTAATAGAAGTTGGTGTGATTTTTGTTATATCTTTGTATGTGTTAAATTTCCTTTCCTACATTTCATTTCATTTCTTGTACTATCTAGATCATTCTTAGTGGCCCAAGTCTTCTTGGATCATATTTTTAATACATGTGGCATGCCTACTTCCTTTGTCTTAGATACATACCCATATTCGTTATCAAATTTTGGTAATGGATTTCTCAACTTCAAGTTATCCCACCACCCATGAGCATTATGTGTCATCCCAAAACATATAGTCAAACAAAAGTGTTCGACAAGTTTTTAAAAGCTTATTTTGAGTTTCGCTTCTAAAGGAACACACTAATGAACAAAATGGTGATCCCTTATAAAGTAATAACTTGATATCTATTAAATGCCTCCAAGGATCATGCATTGGATAACACACTTCATGCTAGACAAGTCATTCTTCCCACAAAGTATAACAGGTATAAAACAATATGTTGATCAACATCATTGAAAGTTTCCTTTTGCAAAATGGGATCATTTTTTCTTCATTTTCAACCTTATAAACAAACATTTATTGAAAATAAAGTCCACTAAATACCAGTATCAAATTTTATGGACCTTTATAAGATCATCCAATGTGTTGGATAAATGGACTGCTTTATGGCTATTCCAAACCCGCTCTAATATTCATGTAATGTTGCAGGTCTTCTTTGAGAAAAATGGTAGGATTGAGCCACGAGTTGCAAACCAACAAATCAAAGCTTAAGGAAAAAGGTAGCATTTGGCTCCCACCAAAAATAGTATTTTATACCAAAGAGTATTGCTTATGTCAAGGCATGATCCACAAAGTACTAACCTAGTGGAAATATATACATCAAAAAGGTGCAACATGGGAATCAATAACAACTATATAACAATTTCTTTGTCTACAAAGGGAAAAGCTACTTTTGAAAAAGAAGAGGATGTTGAAGTCTTACCCTAACTTCCCTACTTTTATGTACCTAAGAGTTGGTCAATTAATGTGTGCACTCATCTTTTTTTAATAAATTTGTTAGATAATAGTGGTTAATTACTTAACTAAAAAAATTATATTTGTTAAATAAGACCAATAAATAGTTGATATTTATCAATGATAAGATCACAAGAATATGAAGTTTTACTATTGAAAATCTATTTAAATAGTTAAAGAGGTTATCAAGTATTTTGTCAAGTACCATAGCATTTGGAACCTCTTAATGAAAGATCACCCACCTTTTTTCATTCAAAAATAACTTCATTAGATTTTTAGGAAGGCATAACTTACAAAATCAGTCTCAACAATCCCCGCTCTTTCATTCCAACCAGACTTTTTGAGATTGGGGATTGGAGTATACCAGAGAAGGCACATTACAACCATTATTTCTAGAAGGCATTTGATCCAAGTGGATATTGGTGGCCACCTACCTAGTCCACTTGGAACCCCACCATTGTTTCTTTCAGCTTTTCAGTTTCCTTAATTGTAGCACAGTTCACTATTTTTAGTAGTTTTTCGGAACCTGAACTTCCAGAGCCGTTTTGAGGCCCTAAACGACGTTTTTTGGGAAAACTGGGAGCAACCTGGGTCCATGGACCGATGTTCCTCTTCCCAAAGTTATAGTTCTTAGATAGATCTTTCTAACAAGATATTGCGTGCATCAAATGAAGATCATATGCCAAAGTTACGACCCCATGAAGTTGATGTACCAATTTACCCAAATGGGGCCCACAGTTTGGCGTTTCATCTTCTAGGGTTAGTTTTTTGGATGTTTAGGGTTTTCCATTGTTTCTCAACAATAAATAGGCCTGTGAGCCTCATTGTAACATAGTTCAGAGGCATGTAGCCCCACATCTCTTCTCAGAGATAAGCTACCATCGCCCTAGCTGGTTTATTTCCATTGTTGTTTGTAAGCATATTTCAATATTTTGCATTAATGAAATGAAGTGTTATTTCCGCTGCATTTTTGTGTTTACGGTTATCTCTATAATTTGTTGCATTCTTGTTTAAATCCGGATCAGTGGTATCAGAGTGGTCTGCTTTTTTTCTTTTTTTTTCTTTGCATGTCCCCAACAAGTTCGGGATATAAGGAGTTAGGGGGTGAACTGGTCGAACCTTTGCAAGACCAGCCTTGAAAATCTCGACGACCTCCCATGGTGGACGGAAATAAATATGAGGGGGTAGGAGATCCTATCAAAATCTTGCTCGAAGAAGCCCTCGAGCAACAAAGGAACACTATGATGGACAACTTTGCCCAGATTGTTCAGCGGCTACTCAGGGGCGACGCATCGGCTTCCAATAGCTATTCTGGAAATGCCACGCCATTTAAGGTACAAGTTAATTTTGAAATCCCCATATTCGATGGTTAGATAGATGCAGATGCTGTCGATAAATGGTTAAATCTGCTAGAGGGTTATTTTTCTGTTCATGATTTTTCCAGTCAAGAAAAGATTATTTTCGCTATTCTCAAAGCAGCCCCCCACATCAAGGACTGGTGGGAAACCTATTGCGAGCAGAAGGATGAAAGTACAGGCTTACTATTTTCAACCACACCCACTTGCGATTCATTCCGGGATTCCATCAAGGAGCAGTACTACCCTATCAGAAGCTATGAGGATCAATACGTAAAGTGGACCACGTTGCGGCAAGGAAGGGACCAAGACGTGCCAGAGTTTACCAATATTTTCCATACCCTTTGCACAAAGTTGGGTATCAAGGATTCAGAGCATCATTTGGTACTCAAGTACCGTGGTTGCCTACACAAGTACATCCAGGAAGAAATAGAATTCCTGAACATCCACTCGCTCGGCACGGCATACCGATATGCTATCAAGGTCGAGCAAAAGTTTAAACAAAAGAAGTGAGACTTTGGATCTATGAATCCGAAGCAAGGGAAAGGTGCCCCCAAACTGCAAAACAAAGGACAAAGCCAAGGCAGGGTGGCCCAAGACAACCCGCCAAAGCTACAAGCAAAGAACAACACCGCGAAGCTAAAAAAGGACACAGGAAAGTGGTGTGAGTTCCATAAGAGCTCCACTCAAAACAAAAGTGAGTTTCGGGCCAAGTAGTCACTGGTGGCCGAGCTAAAGGTTTCAGAATCAGATGCATGTTCCAACTCTGAGTCAAAACCCGACAAGGGGAATGAAAAAGTGAAGCAGATTATCGATGCGAATCCCAACGCCACTGTTGCCACCACAAAGATCCAAAAGGAGGAACCTGAAGATCCAGAGGAGGAGGAGCATCTCTTCCACTCCCATATGTGGGTAAAGCGCTCCCCGCTATAGTTCATTGTCAACAGTGGGAGCCAAAAGAACCTCATTTTGACAGAGGTTGTGAAGTGGCTAGGCTTACCAACCATAGCACATGCACAACCGTACACCATTAGGTGGCTTCACTAAGGACGAGATCTTCGTGTGAGCCAGTAGTGTCGCCTTCCATACAATATCAAGCCCTTCACAGATGAGGTATTGTGTGACATTGCTCCCCTTGAAGTTTGTGATGTATTATTATGAAAACCATACTTGTGGAAGTGACATGATGTGTATGAATCAAAGCCCCGTGCTATTATTATTACTTTGGGAGATCATTTGTACAAGATACCGGAGGTAGCACTGCCTACCACCATCTCTTTGATTACTGCAAAACAATGCAGTAAGCTCATTTCCAAAACTGGGAAATTTGTTTTCCTGATGATGCACCCTCAAGGAAGGAAGAAGACGGTGGCCATGACCTCCAGACAGGGCCCCTCCTCACGACAACTACAGATGGACAAGGTCGTGGAGGAGTACGAGGAAATCTTCACCTCCCCCGCAGGGGTTCCTCTGCACTGTCAGGTCAAGAACTCCATCGATCTAACCCCAGGTGTGTCGTTGCCCAATGAACCAATCTATCGGTACTCCGTTCTGGAGAATGATGAAATCAAGAGGCAGATTTAGGAGCTGCTATAGAAAGGTCACATCCATCCGATTTCATCACCCTGCGGGAGCCCGATTGTGTTGGTATAGAAGAAGGATGGGACTTGGAGACTCTGTATTGACTATCGGGCACTGAACAAGATCACTGTCCATAATAAGTACCCAATCCCATGGATTGATGACCTCTTGGACCAACTAAAGGGGGAAAAATATTTCAGCAAGATCGATTTGAAGTCAAGATATCACCAAGTACCAATCAAACCCTCCGATGTGTGGAAGACTACATTCAAATCCAAGGAGGGCCTTTTTGAATGGTTGGTTATGCCTTTCAGATTGACGAATGCTCCTGCAACCTTCATGAGGCTAATGGATGACATCTTGCAGCCATTCACCAACTCATTTGTAGTGGTATACTTGGATGGCATCATGATCTTCAGCCAGAGTTGGGAAGAGCACCTCCACCACATCCGACAGGTTCTCCAAACACTGCGGAAACACAAGTTATGTGCCAATTTAGAGAAATGCACTTTTGGCATGACCCAGGTTCAGTATCTGGGATACATTATTGATGAACAAGGGGTGCATGTGGATCCATCCAAGATCCAAGTCATTCAAGATTGGCTATCCACAACCACTCTGACAGAGCTCTGTAGATTTCTAGGTCTTGCCAACTTCTACAGTAGGTTCGTGTTGGGATTTTCTCATATCACTTGGCCCTTGAGTTAAGTTACCAAGGGAGGAGCAAAAAGAAAAATTCTTTTGGTCTGAATCTCAACACAAGGCATTCACAGAGTTAAAATATCGCCTCTGCACGGCACTAGTGCTCACATTACCAGACTTGTAACAACCATTTTACGTCAAGACAAATGCCTCTGACTATGCTATTGCGGCAGTCCTTACTCAACACGGCCATCCAGTGGCATATCACAGTGAGACACTTTCAGAAACAGTCTAGAAGTATCCCACTTATGACAAAGAGATGTATTCCATTGTGCAGGCCTACCAACAATGGAAGCATTACATTTTGGGGAAGGAAATGGTCATCCACACAGACCACCGACCCCTGCAGTTCATATAGACCCAAGGGAAATTGCAGGATGATTGCCATCAAAAGTGGCCCACATATTTGCAACAGTTCCATTTGAATATCAAGTAAAAGAAGGGTAGCACCAACAATTTTTCATATTGCCTCAGTCGACCACCGATCATGGTGTTAACCACTATGCTCAACTCTTGTGAGCATGAGACTTCTGATTAGCCACTTCTCTACAAAAGCGGCCCAGAATTCTTCCACACATACCACACACTCTCAGAGGGTCAGCATGTTCCAGATTTTCACCTCCAAGATGCCCTATTATGCCACTTGGGTCAACTTTGTGTTCCTTCAAGCGAGCGTGCCAAGATTATTTGGGAAGCACACTACAATCGGGTTGCTGGACATTTCAGGGTCGAGAAAACAATGGCAATATTGTAGAAGTATTTCTATTGGCTGAATCTTTGACAGGATGTTAGAAAGTACATCAGATCATGCATTGCCAATGCCATTTCCAAACCAACCATCAAGAAGCAAGGACTCTATACCCTGCTTCCCACCCCTAGTCAACCTTGGGAATCCATCTCCATGGATTACATGTCAAACCTTCCTTCTGCTAATCATGGAAACGACTGTGTTTTTGTGATCGTCGACAGGTTCTCAAAGATGGCCATTATGGTTGCCTGCAAGAAGAATATCACAGCAAAATCCACTGCTAAACTCTTCTTTGAACAAGTGTGGGTTCACTTTGGGATCCCACACTCTATCATCTCAGATCAGGACAACAGGTTCCTCAGCACATTTTGGTCTAGTCTCTGGTCGATGCTCGACACCAAACTCACTAAGTCCACAGCCTTCCATCCTCAAATTGATGGCCAGACAGAGGTTGTCAATAGGATTATCGTACACATTTTGTGCATGTAAAACTCAAAGCATCCACGCACATGGGACGAGAGCCTCCCCTATGCTTAGCACAGCTACAACTGGGCTCTCCACAGCTCGACTGGCCACAACCCTTTTCAAGTTGGCTTGGGATTCCAGCCACTATGTCCCAATGATGTGGCCATCCCATTTGAAGCTACTCACCCAGATTTGGCTCATGTAACAGATAAGGCAAACAGCTTCATTAAGCACATCCAACATATTCACCAATAGGTCCATAACATTTTGGAGAAATCAAATTCCAAGTACAAGCAGCGACATGATCAACATCAGGTGCCACACAAGTTTCAGGTGGGCAACAAAGTCTAGTTGCATTTTCAAAAGGAACGCCTTACCGGAGCCTATCGGAAACTCAGACCATTCTGATGTGGTCCTTACACCATTACCAATGTTGTGGGAGACAATGCATTTGAACTTAGCATTCCCCCATTCCTTGGCTTGCACCCAATGTTTAATGTGGACTGCCTTCGGCCATACTTTCCACCATTACTAGACACATCCGACATTGCAGAACAGCTGACACCCACAAAGTTAAATCCAGATTGCATGGAACAAGCCACAACTGATCGGATCATGGACACACAGATCAAGCACACTCACGAGCATAATATTCAATTGTATTGAGTTTCAAAGCAGGCCAACTCCTTCACCATGGCAAGTGGCTCACCAGGGACTAAGTTCAACAAAAGTTTCCTCATCTCAAGGAGGAACTCAACGCAGTGGGGACCATTGCTTCCTAAGGGGGGAGGAATGATCCAGGTGGATATTGGTGGCCACCTGCCAAGTCCAATTGGAACCCCACCATTGTTTCTTTTAGCTTTTCAGTTTCCTTAATTGTAGCACAGTTTACTATTTTTAGTAGTTTTTTGGGTCCTGAACTTTGGGAGCCATTTTGAGGCCCTAAACGACATTTTTTGGGAAAATTAGGAGCAACATGGGTCCATGGATTGATGTTACTCTTTCCAAAGTTGTATTTCTTGGATAGAACTTTCTAACGAGATAATGTGTGCATCAAACAGAGATCATATGCCAAAGTTACAACCCCGAGAAGTTGATGTACCAATTTACCCAAACGGGGCCCACAGTTTGGCGTTTCATCTTCTAGGGTTAGGTTTTTGGATGTTTATGGTTTTCCATTATTTCTCTACAATAAATAGGCCTATGAGCTTCATTGTAACATAGTTCAGAGGCATGTAGCTACCACATCTCTTCTCAGAGATAATCTACCATCACCCTAGCTGGTTTATTTCCATTGTTGTTTGTAAGCATATTTCAGTATTTTGCATTAATGAAATGAAGTATTATTTCTGCTGCATCTTTGTGTTTATGGTTATCTCTGTAATTTGTTGCGTTCCTATTTAAATTCGGATCAGCGTTCTAGCCTTATCATACAAGAAGTAGACAAAAAGGAAACTCAAACTGCCAGCAGCATATCAAGGAGGGGGATGGGGGGGTAGTACAGGAGAGCTGCAAAATAACCAACACGTTCATGCATATGGAAATCAATGTGTCCCACCTGTGCTTCCAAGCTTCGAAGGTGGTCATTGATGCGATGGTGGCTACGACAGAGGTTGTCCAACTATTCTAGAATTTAATTCTGGCTATACTGTATATCATTAAAGTAGGTCGTTATTTCATTGCGGTCTTCATACTTGTGGTCCCTGAGAATGTCCATACTTATTTGTATGTTCTAAAGCTTATCAACATGTTGGTGCCACTACATGGCCTAGAGAGCGGGCTACAGGAATAGCTTCAACATCCTCGTTTTCTCGGCTTACTAAATTGGCAGAGGATGAACTATGGCCTGGCTCAGGACACCCTGCCTGGGCATGTTGGCTCCTCCCATGGCAAGGATGACCCCAATGGTGGGGCATAGTGAAATTGGCAGGGTCGTACTATTAGTTGAGAAGAGAAACCAAGGGTGATTTTTCGCAACACATTCACAAAATAATGAAATGACCTGGACCAGGACACTGTTGCGTCGAGTGAGTGTGCACTAGTGCTCTGACCCCACGAGCTAGGAGACAGGGGGGAAAGAGACCGCCCAGACCATAGATAAAAACTGAACTAACCCTGCCCACCACCCTTTTAAACCACCAAACTAAACTATACAACTCCAATTTCCCTGGGGAGGGAATCACTGACGCAAACCCAAAAGGGGCTTGCAGACCAACAACAGGCTTGACTGGAGACCAAGGTGAGAAACCCACACCAGTAAAAACCATATATAAATACCGATGCAGAGCCAACAACAATGCGATCACAGACAATCAGAGAGGTAAACCTCAAACAAATGTGACATGTAGAGGAAATTGAACATGCACATACATTGACCCTCACAGAAGATGGGAATTCCAGGAAATTCATTTTTCATGGTGAGAGCCTGTAACTGGCTAGGGCATGGAGGCACCTCAAGTCCCCGTCCATTCGAGTGCCTCAATCCCAAAGGAAAACCAGATAGTAGAACCCATCCCACACTAGAGTTCCTCTGTCCTCCACTTCGCCTCTCAATCAAGGCCGAAACCCTAGTGAGCCTCCAAGGAGCGAGACCCACACACCTCTATACTCCTCCCAACCAAAATTCCAAACTGAAACAATACACTAGCTGACCCATGAATCTAACAGTAGAGTGAGAAGGATCACGCATCACAAAGAGGAATTGAATGCTATGATCGCGCATGAGCATGGATTTTATGAGTGCATGGAGAGAGGGTAGGACCCAATGGCCTCATATGTGCTAGATGTCCAATCGATTGATCACCCCCATCGGGGGGGAGGAGAATCAACTTTAAGAAGGTTCCTATAGGGTTTGTTATTCGTCAGGATCTAATTCGGGAGAACCCAATGCATCATGCCTTGGAGTGGAAAACTCTCTATGCTGGTTCATCGACCCTTGGTTTTCTAGCCAATAAACCACTTTTTTTCTAGCCGGGAAAACGTGGTCAATGGTAACATATTCAAATATTTCTAAGATATGTTTCATTCTTTCAAGTTGGGCCTCAAGACGCCAGCTCTTTGCAATTTTTGAATTTGGGGAGTCGTTAATGATCTGCTGGGCCATTGTAACAACCCTAGTAAAATTCCATGTAAAAATATATAAGGCCACGGTGATGGGACATGTATTCCGAGCTGAATGGTGGGGGAAACATCCTAGTGGGTGTTTATTCAATTTATTATGGCTAAAGAAAATTGGAAAAGGAAATGACTAAGGTTTTGGAAAGGAAAAAAGACATTTTTAGCACATTTATTTATGAAAATAAAGGAAATTACGAGAAAAGTAAGGTGAAAGGTCACAGGTTGCATGTGAGGAGAAAATTGAAGGAAAATAATGGAAAATGAAGAAAATAGAGGCCTCATCAATAAAAAAGCTTCTGAGGATTAGTGGGCAAGAGTTGGTCAGTTCAGTTTTTGAGCTCTCCCATTATTCTCTCTCCCTCTCTCATACTCTTAGAGACTTAGATTTTTCTTGGAGCACTCTTGGAGGGTGTGGCATACTTAGATTCTTGGATCAAGAATTCAAAGGAAGAGAAGGAAGGCGTAAGAGTGCATCGAGATCTGGAGCTAAAAAAATTGTGCTTGCAGGTACCGAGTTGCATGGATGTTTTCCTCACTAGTTTTGGCATGCATGGCACATGCATGTGGTTTCTTGGTTATGATCTGTCATTGACATGGAGGATTGCCTAGGTTGACAGTGGATTTGCCTAGCCTTGCCATTTCCTGGATAGCCATGGAGTTTGTGGGTTTACTTTCATTGTTTTCTTTTGGTTGGTTCTCATGTTCCTTACCTTGGGTTGAGTTATTAGTTCCTATAGCCTTCGTTGGACAACTGCTCTGGAGCCCTATAATGACTTGGGTTGACTTATTAGTCCTATAGCCTTGGTTGGAAAAATGCTCTAGAGCCCTGCAACAACTTGGGTTGAGTTATTAGTCTCGTAGCCCTGGTTGGAAAAATGCTTTGGAGCCCTTGGTGGGTTGAGATACTAGTCCTGAAGCCTTGGTTGGACAAATGCTCTAGAGCCTAGAAACAATTGTGGGTTGAGTTACTAGTCCTAGAGCCTTGGCTGGACAAACGCTCTAGAGCACAATGATAGTCATGGGTTGAGTTACTAGTCCTAGAAGTCGGGTTCGAACAAACCCTCTAGAGCCTTGGATGGCTAGGACGGATACCGATCTAGTGATGCTTTTGGCGATGTCTGGCCATGAGGTGGAATCACTATTTGATGAGTTGAGGTGGATGGCCTCTAGAAGCCCTGGATGAGTTTTTATTGATGTGTTCTGTGATATCCCACATTTATGCTTGGAATATGGCACGAGGATGAATGGATGAAGAGAGATTTGGCTCAGCCATTCTATGGTCGGGTGGAACGTTGTAGTCCCATCTCCGGTTGGTTCAATGAATTCATTAATGAGAAATCATTTCCCTTGATTTTCATGTGTAAAGGTACTGATGTATTTGTGGATTTGATGGATGATATGTTTATTGTGTTTTTGTTCCTATTATGTTGGTTATATGCCCATTTTATGACAACAATTATGTATGGATCTTAGCATGTTTTTACTTGTATGCGAATGGATTGTGTCTATGACCTAATAGATGATATTGCAGCAAATGACATAAGGGAACAATGGTTCATAGTGATTCTCAAATAATTATGAGATCCCTACACTTAACTCTATTATTTACACTTGTAGATTACATGTCAATGATATGTTTGATGAAATGCCTATCATGGTTAGTAGGGATCCAGTCAAGGTCTTGAACAAGTAATTTCTTTAATGTTGTCATTTCCATGTTAATTTACTACTTTGACGAGATGGTTCAGTTTTGGGCAATGAGCTAGGATTTAGGACTGAAAAAGTGGCTCAGATCCCGGAGTTGCTAGCATAACACTGAAAATTTGGGTCTCTGGTTGGCAAGCCTATGAGAGCGACTATAGGGTTACAATCACATGCATGCCTTGTCATGGGAGCAATTTTGGGTTTAATTTATCTAAATGATAGTTTAACTCAAGGGTTGAGCACCTGGAGTGATGGATTAGGTCCCTAGGGTCTTGAAGCACCTGAGGGAGGTATGTATGGTGTGTTTTTTCTGATTCCATTTCTTTAAGGTTACCTAGTAGATCGAGTCATATCATCATGGCCTCTTGTTGCATGTTTGCCCCGGTTGGTTAGTTGCTTGGGTAGATGTGAGAGGAGGGTGTTAGGGAGTGTTATCAGAGCGTGGTTGCGCTCTCCTTGGGATGTGTGTTGTTCATGCATTCATGATTGGTTGTGTATGTGTTCCTTATGCATGTAGTCCCTTTGATTGTTACACTTGCTTGGTGTTGATCATGGTTGTAGTGATGTCACCATGTGAAGGTTGAAAGTGTTGTCATGGAGTATGTCTTCATGTGTGTATGGTTGATTATGCATTGTTATGCACATCATTGTTCACATGTTATCAAATGCACGTGAAGTGGTTGTTGTTTTCATGTATGAGGTCGTGGTTTGTGTAGTTGATATGGTCACGTATTGACGACTCGACTCTAGCTAGAATTATGTGTGTATGGTTTGGTACTCATTTGTTATATGTCTAGATACAGTTGTTATGCATGCATGGTCTTGGTTATAGTTATGCATGAATTGTAGGTCAAATATGCCTTGTGAAGTCATGGTTGAAATTTAGGTCATCATTGATCCAGGTGGATGTTGGTGGCCACCCACCAACCCATTTGGACCCCCACAACTGTCTCTTTCAGTCTTTTCAGTTTCCTAAATTGTATCACAGTTTACTATTTTTAGCAGTTTTTCGGGTCCTGAACTTCCGGAGCCGTTTTGAGGCCCTAAACGACGTTTTTTTGGGATTTTGGGGCAACATGGGTCCATGGACCGATGTTGCCTCCCAAAGTGGTAGTACTCGGATAGATCTTTCTAACGAGCTATCGTACGCGTCAAACGGAGATCGTATGCCAAAGTTACGACCCCGGGAAATTGATGTACCAATTTACCCAAACGGGGCCCACAATTTGGTGTTTCATCTTCTAGGGTTAGGTTTCGGGATGTGAAGGGTTTTTCATTGTTTCTCAACAATAAATAGGCCTTCGAGCCTCATTGTAACACAGTTCGGAACAGTTCAGAGGCATGTAGCCGCCACATCTCTTCTCAGAGATAAGCTACCATCGCCCTAGCTGATTTCTTCCCATTTCTGGTTGTAAGCATATTTCAGTATTTTACAGTAATGAAATGAAGTATTATTTCCGCTGCATCTCTGTTTTTATGGTTATCGCATCTCTGTATTTATGGTTATCTCTGTAATCTATTGCGTTCCTATCTAAATCCGGATCAGTCATGGTGCTATTGGTTTTTATGATGCTAATATGTGTTGGTTGAGATAAAGCAGGAGTTGCAGATCATCAAAGTGAAGTTGCAACATTGAAACTTGAGGCAAAAATATGTCGTCATACAGGTATTGTATGTTTGGCATGCATGTATGTAAGTTAAGGATTTTTATATGCATTAAGGTTATATACATTAGGTTTATGTACATGTATTTTGATGTTATGGTTATATTCATGATAGATGTTAGTTGATATGTGTAGTTATATGCACATGTGTTGGATAGTAAAGTTTGTATGCATTTTTATTTTTGTTTTGTGTTAGATAACTTGATGATCATGTTATATGTCATTTATGAGTATGCTATAGGTTAACTTGTTGTTGTTATGATAGTTAACCTGATAATTAGGGTTATTTCATTGAGATATTGGTGTTGTGATTTGGATTCATCATATGCATGATGGTTATGTTCATTGCATTGAAGATCTTGATGTTATATGTATTGTGTTAACCTGGTTTAACCTATGCAAATGGTTATGGTTGTGATATTCAAGTATGAGCCGACACATTTGTGATATGGTTTCGTACTAATCTATATTGATCGTACATATGTGATTTTCATGAATGACAAATGCTTATGAGCTTATGATTTGAGCATGTTAGTCAGTTACTGATATGGATATCATAATTTAGGTTTGAGTTGATATGTTGTGAAGTTGTATCATGCTAACCTAGACTGATTGTGCAGATATGATAGCGTCCCTTGAAATACATTGAGGTATGAGTTCACTTATGTTCTATATTTGGTGCTTGATTGTTTGATTATGTCATCTATTTGGTGTTTGAACGTTTGGTGTCTATTACGTTGTCTAGTTGATTCATTTAATATGGTATGTTTGCAAGTTGGTTGAATGTTTGATGAATTGATAATATGAGTATGTGTTCCAATGATCTTGTTTTAAGATGATTGTACTAATACATATGTGTTGATACAGTTGATAGGTACTTGAGTGTAGTAGATTATAGTTGTAGCATTATGTCTAATGACTATGAGTTACATATGGATTATGACATATTTGTTAGTCTTGGTAAATGTTGATTTCAATTGATAGATATGATTGTCTTGATATTTGGAACATGTGCTTGCCATGTGTGAGAAGTTGCAGGAAGCATGTTGGTATTAGCCTGACAAGGTATTAGTTGATGTGTTTATATCACTAACATTTGGGTGATGTGACAACGCATATTAAGCGTCGATTGCAACAAGGTAAAAAGGTAAAATGAAGGAATTGAGCAAGAATTATGTTCGCTATGTTTGGAAACCCTAATTCCAAACAAACGAGTGTTTTACATATAAGAAACCTTCCTAACCTTGATTTGTTTGAAATCATGTGGATATTTGCTATAATCATGAACATGTACTTGATAGTTATATTAACTAGCTTCTAGTTACAGGTAGATTTGTCAAGGGAATTGGAGTCCCTTGAGACATGGCACAGATGTGTTCAGCTACAAGGCAGCATGCTTGGCATAACAATATAAGGTAATTGGTGTATTTTTATGTTATATATACACTAACAGTTATGTGTTAATGACAGCATGATGTAGGGAGTTGCATGGTAAGAGAGGTTGCCATGAAATCTTGAAGAAGGCTCTGGTTGAGATTTCCTTGGGAACCATGGGGATTGAGTCATGGTGTTTGTTGTTAGTCTCGTGATTTTGGTATTTTTGTGCTTAGTTGTGCTTGATTGTGGCTTTGTTTGTGTCTTGTGCATGCCATGCCACTTAGGTTGTGGTGTCATTATTGGTTTCATGGTTTCCTTCTTGGTTGTTTCTTGCCTTGCTTTTTATGTTTTGAGTGTCTTGGGAATTGTTTGGGAAAGAGGAAAGTTAATGGAGCTCGGGGAGAGCTATGTGGTACTCAACATGTAATGTAAGACATAGAGGAAACTCAGTTCATGAGTAAGCACAACGGAAGGTAAGAGTATGACATCTAGTTGGACTGGTTGGGTTCATTGGTGTAAATGGATGATGACAGAATAGTCATAGGAAAGGTAATCAAGAAAGGTAAGGTGAATGGATTGGAGGAATCATATGCCTTGGATATATTGGGAAATTTTGTTCTTGATGTTGTGCATGGTGAGCATAGATAAAGGGAGTTCTCTTAACCTAGACCTTATGTTATCTAGTAATTATGTTGGGATCATAACTATGTTGGTGTTTTTATATGTATGTATATATGTATGTATGTATGTCGTTTTTTGGCATGATCATGATTGTTTTATTATAAATGGTTATGTATATGTATTTATGTATCTATGTCACTGTCCGACAGGGTCATCAGGAATCGTTCTTGCGGAGGAATGATTGCTTACACAGGGAAACGACATGAAGAGGTTACTAGTCTTACGAGGAATTAATTGGGAAGAGTAGTCATGACAAAGATATGAGGTTAGTATCATGTGGTTATGAGTTTATATTATGTGATTATATTATGTCTATGTTATGGACATGTTATACCGAGGGATACATCAAGGAAATGAAATCAGTGTGGTATATGACATGCTAGTATAAACATGGATGGCAGAGAGACACTAGAAGCAAGGTTACCTGGTAGAGACAGTGTGGTTTCGAGTGTGTGATATTATTGTTGTGAATATGTTGTATATGTTGTACATGTTTCATCTGTGATGATTGTGCGCATGCAATATTGTGCATAGTGTGTGTAAATGTTGTTTATGCAATATTATGTATAGGGTGTTAGTACATATAGTGTTATGTGAATGTTGCATATTTAGTGTTGGGTATAGATGGTTCTATGTACATGCTAGATATGTGGTGTTATGTACAGTGTGCATGATGTATATGCGGTGTTGTATGCATATGGTTCTCTACGCATGTTGGATATGTGGTGCTATGTACAGATGATGTCGTGTACATGTTGAATATGCAGTGCTATGTACATATGGTGTTGTTGTACATGTGGTGCTATGTACATATGGTGTTGTGTGCATGATTATACAAGTGGTGATGTGTGCATGTGGTGTTGTGTAAATGTTGTACAAGTGGCACTGTGTGCAGGTGGTGTTGTGTACATGTCATGCATGTGGCATTGTGTATAGGAGGTGTCGCGTACATGTCATGCATGTGGTATTTTGTACACATTGTACAAGTGGTGTAGTGTATATGTGGCATTGTATACACATTGTGTAGGTGGCGCCATGTACACGTGATGTTGTGCATGTGGTGTACAGATGGTATTGTGTACATATTGCACCTATGGTACTGGTGCATGTGTGGTATTATGTGCATGTCATACATGTTGTGTTGAGAGCATGTGGTACTATGTATGTGCATTATATATGTGCATGTATTTTGTGTTGTTGTACATTGGGTATATATGTATTGTGTTGTGCACTGGACGTAGACGTATGTATTGTATTATATACGCTGGGTGTAGGTGTATGTGTTGTATGTCAGGTGTCGGTGCATTTATTGCATGGATTTGTATGTCATGTGTGATCATATGTGTGTGATGCATACTATGTATATGTGCATTTGGTTGAGGAGAAGGCACTAGGTGTTTGTTGGGTGTGGAAATTGATCCGGTGTGCATACGAAATAAGAAGAAAGGCAGAAGTAAGGATCGATGAAGGATAAGTATCGATATTGTATTTTAGTTTTACTATGCATATGATTTATGATTCTGGTCTATGATGATTACATGTGACCTATGATTCTGGTTTATGATGGTTACATGTGATTTATGATTTTGATCTATGATGGTTATGTTTTGAGCTGACCTAATGTGATGTTTTATACATGATGCTAGTTTGACTACTTGTGATAGGAAGTAAACAGGATTGCAAGTGTAACTTATTGATGAGATACCAACGAGGTATGATTTGAAGTTATTTCAATTTATTTTGAATCTAATGGAAGTTATGTGCCTGGAAAAGGAATGCATGAACATGCCCGGCTGAGTGGTTGAATTCAACTGCAAAAATTTTCAATAACAAAAGGAATTAGAAAATGTAGCAGTATGTTGGTAAAGCCTTCAGGAGAAGGGCCATTGTGGGACACTTATACCCAATAATGTTGATTGATTTCCATGAGCATTCTATGACTGGTATGATGGTTTTAAGGCACAAATATGTCTTGGTTATTGTATCTTTCGATGTGAGGAAGCCTTGCTAAGGGATGAACTGCCCGAGATGGGGGTGCCATCAGAACTTGGAAGGTGAGTGACTGCATGGAAGGGGTGACCAGATTTCTCAAGGGACTGTGTAGCAGAGAAGGGAAGGTCATGGATGGATTTGTTTTGGTCATTAACATTGCTAGATTGAATCAAATGCACATTGGGAGTGTG
The DNA here is from genome assembly GCA_031772625.1 of Pinus tabuliformis. Lineage (NCBI taxonomy): Eukaryota > Viridiplantae > Streptophyta > Pinopsida > Pinales > Pinaceae > Pinus > Pinus tabuliformis. The sequence continues at coordinate 613,146,986 of CM062814.1, read as the reverse complement.
CCCTGGAACAATGAGCCAATAATTGTTCACTAAGAAGACAAGTTGCGCATGATTATAATGTTGGACATTACATGTAGTTTGATTATGGCTGTGGATTTTGGACTTCTTGGGAAGGAGGTGAATCCCGGTATTACCTGAGGGTGGAGGTGTGAGACTCTGGATTCCCTTGTTGTGGATGCAGGCATCATATATTTTTATTTCTTGGTTGAGAAAATATGTATATGTGTATATTATTCTAAATATTGTATTGAGATTGATTTATAAAGCTCCATAGACAGTATGGTTATTTGTGGGTTGAAACAAATGTGTATGTGTAAATGTGATTATTTTAAACACCATAATGAGTTGTGTTATAAAGCTCCACTATGTGGTATGTTGTCATGTTTTCATGATGTTTTGTTTTAGTAGATAGTCATTTTAAATACTAAAACAAGCTATGTTATAAAGCTCCATGAGTAGTATGTTTTGTTTTCAGTGGCCTTGTTGGCTATAGGTTTCATTAAACACCAGGGACGATGTTCCCCCTAAGGGGGGGGTTTTGTAACAACGCTAGTAAAATTCCATGTAAAAATATATAAGGTCGTGGTAATCAGACATGTATTCCAAGCTGATTGGTGGGGGAAACATCCTAGTGGGTGTTGATTCGGTTTATTATGGCTAAAGGAAATTGGCAAAGGCAATGGCTAAGGTTTTAGAAAGGCAAAAAGACATTTTTGGCACATTTATTTATGAAAATAAAGGAAATTAGAAGAAAAATAAGGTGAAAGGTCACAGGTTGCATGTGAGGAGGAAATTGAAGGAAAATAATGGAAAATGAAGAAAATAGAGGGCTCATTCATAAAATGGCTTCTGAGGATCAGTGGGAAAGAGTTGGTCAGTTTAGTTTTGGAGCTCTCTCATTATTCTCTCTCTCTCACATACTCTTGGAGACTTAGAGTTTTTTTGGAGAACTCTTAGAGAGTATGGCATACTTGGATTCTTCGAGAAATAAGGCAAAGGAAGAGAAGGAAAGTAAAAGAGGGCATCGGGATTAGCAACTACAACAATTGTGCTTGCAGGTACCGAGTTGCATGTATGTTTTCCTCACTAGTTTTGGCATGCATGGCACATGCATGTGGTTTCTTGGTTATGATCTGTCACTGGCATGGAGGATTTTCTAGGTTGACATTGGATTTGCCTAACCTTGCCATTTCCTAGATATCCATGGAGTTTGTGGGTTTACTTTCATTATTTTGTTTTGATTGGTTCTCATGTTTCTTAGCTTGAGTTGAGTTATTAGTTCCTAGAGCCTTGGTTGGACAAACTCTCTAAAGCCCTGTAATGGCTTGGGTTGAGTTATTAGTCCCATAGCCTTGGTTGGACAAATGCTCTGGAGCCTTGTAATAACTTGGGTTGAGTTACTAGGCTCGTAGCCTTGGTTTGACAAATGCTCTAGAGCCCTTGGTGGGTTGAGTTACTAGTCTTGGAGCCTTGGTTGGACAAATACTCTGGAGGCTGACAATAGTTGTGGGTTTAGTTACTAGTATTGGAGCCTTGGTTGGAAAAACGCTTTAGAGCCCGGTGGCAGCCATGGGTTGATTTACTAGTCCTAGAAGCTAGGTTGGAACAAATGCTCTGGAGCCCTAGATGGCTATGATGGAGACCGGTCTAGTGATGGTTTTGGTGATGTCTGACCATGAGGTCGAATCAATGTTTTATGGGTTGAGGTGGATGGCCTCTAAAAGCTCTGGATGAGTTTTGATTTATTGTTCTATGAGATCCCTCATTCATGCTTAGAATATGGCACGGGGGTGAATGTATGAAGAAAGATTTGGCTCAACCATTCTATGGTCGGTGGAACATAATAGTCTCATCTCCGGTTGGTTCATTGCATTCATTAATGAGAAATATTTTCCATTGATTTTATGTGTAAAGGTACTCATGTATTTATGGATTTGATGGCTGGTATGTTTATTGTGTTTTTTTTCCTATTATGTTGCTTATATGCCGATTTTATGACAATAGTTATGTATGGCTCTTAGCATGTTTTTACTTGTATGTGAATGGATAATGTGTCTATGACCTAATAGATGATAATGCAACAAATGACATAAGGGAACAATGGTTCATAGTGATTCTCAGACAAGTATGAGATCCCTACACTTAACTCTGTTATTTACACTAGTAGATTACATGTCGATGATATGTTTGACGAAATGCCTGTCATGGCTAGTAAGGATCCAGTCAAGGTATTGAAAAAGTAATTTATTTAATGTTTTCATTTCCATGTTAATTTATTGATCGAAGAGATGGTTCAATTCTAGGCAGTGACTTGGGCTCTAGGCTTGAAAACATGGTTCAAATCCTAGTCACTGGCATAACACTAACAATTTGGGCCTCTAGTTGCTGGCAGGCAAGCCTCTGAGAGCGACTATAGGGTTACAATCACATGCATGCCTTTTCATGGGAGAAAATTTGGGTTTAATTCATCTAAATGATAGGTTCACTCAGGGGTTGGGCACCTGGAGTGATGGATTAGATCCTGGGGGTCCTAAAGCACCTAAGGGAGGTATTTGTGATATGTTTATGTTGATTCCATTTCCTTAAGGTTACCTAGGAGGTCTAATCATATCATAGTGGCCTCTTGTTGCATATCTAACCCAACTGGTTGGTTGCTTGGGTAGATGTCGGAGGAGGGTGTTCCAACCATCTAGACAACCAATTTCGAGTCCTCTACAATATGGACCCTGTTACACAAAAATATCGTCACCATGATTATTTGCAGTCAGTATGGGTCTATCATCACTTGTACTGTCCTCCTAAGCAAGTCTCAGATCTCAGCTCTTCAAGTCAAGCTTTGGAAATGAGAGAAAGACATTAAAAATCAATGTAACTCTGGTTCCGCACTTCCTCTCACTGTCACCTGCGGTCCCACACCTTCTGTTTACAAAAACTGTGGACCTGCCCGCTTTGTCCCTAACGGTGTAGGTGCGGACCCCTGTGAAAGTCAAAAGGCGCAAGTTTTATCTTAAAAAAACTCACTTTGGGTTAATTCTAGAGGTTTCTAGAAGGAATTTTGACGTGGATTGTTCGCTCTGAGGTGGTTCATGCATCCCAAAAGAGAAGGAGCTAATCCCTTGATGAGAGGAGCTATCCCTTTGAAGGAGGGCTTTATCCCTTTGAAGGAGGACCTAGTAACCTCCCTCAATTGCACTATAAATACAGGCATTGGGCTGGTTGCTGAGGAGGTTAGAAGCTGAACATTTTTTAGGGTAAATGCTGGTGAAATCAAGACTTCCTAGTTGAGCTTAAGAGGAGAGATCACATACCTTTTTGGCTTCATTGGGGAGTGAGTGAAACTTGTCAAAGTAGAGGAGACTTCTTGCTGGACCCTGGGAGGAGCTTGTACAGTGTCAAGGCAAAGGTTGTAAAGTTCTTCTTCTTTTGAATTAATACAATCAAACTCATTTTTCTCAACAAGTATCTCATGTTATTTGTTTCATGGACTCCTTGACTTTCATGTTAAATATGTTTTATGCAATTGGCTTTTCAGGTGCTATTTAATTTGTTTGCCTTGTTTGTGTTTGCAGATTCGTGACAAAGGAGCTCATTTCGATCGAAGGAGCGAGGCCATCCACAAGCTTGCATTGGACCTAAGGTAGGCCCTAAAAAACACTTGTTTTCCATTGTTTATCAAAGCATATTTAGAGAAAGATGGTGTCTGGTTGGTTTGCTTGTCATTAGGTCTTCTTTAGATTCTAGGAAGGTCTATCTTGTCCGCAAGATCGACTTATTCCGTGTGAAAAAATGGCGACTCCACTGGGGACTTGATTGTTTTCCTTGTTTTTACTTTGACCTGAGAAACTGTGTTTTGTTTCTGTTTTTGGCTTGTTGTGTGTAAAATTGGGTAGAGTTTGTAGATCCAGGGTTATTTTTTGTTTTTCATAGCTTTGGGAGAGGATCGCACCCTAGCCGTTTGACACAGTGCGTACCTACCCACAGCTTGGCTTTTAGCACAGAGCGGGACCGCACCTGTGTCAACTGTGGGCCTACGGACCCTGTCAAAATTTTGAAAAAACCTAAGATTTCCTTTGTTATTCACCTTAGTGTTTGTTTAGAAATTGTTATCCACTGCCCAGACCTGCATATAACTTGTCAGAAGCTTTCCTTAGGTTGATTTCGTTAGTGTTAGGGTTTTAAGTGAAATTCCTAGGAGTTTTGCTTGTTGGGTTTGTTTTTCATTTTGGTTGTGTAGTGGCTCTGAGCTTAGAAGCTATAGGGACTTCAGATCACCTTAGTGTCTACCAGCCTTCTTATGAGTCTGACCATTTATGAAATCTCCCCTTGTTGAGGAATCCGCTTTGAGTTTTCTCTTTACAAAACTTCGAAAAGCTTGTGTTTGAGAGTTGGGATTTTCATTTTCAAAAAGAAAACAAAATTGGTTATTCTTGACTTATTTGTGATTCTGCATAAATTGGTCCTTAGCTTACATCTAGCTAAGTAAAACATCCTTAAAAAAGACTTTTAGTAGGCTTTGACTTCAAATAGGTTTTTATAATTTGTAGATCTCAAAGTTAGTCATTTTCATAGTTTTGAGTGTTTTATTAAAAAATATAAAAATCTCTTTTGGAAAAAGTTTGTTTTGTAGTGATTGAGTGCTTTGAAACGAAAAAGGGAATTTTTTGTGAAATAACTAGTTGTTTCGTTTTGAGTGCATTGGAAAAGGACAAAATCTCTTCTTTTAATTTGTTTGATTGAGAAGGATTTGTGTTTACAAAGTATTTGCATTCTCAAACTCTTTCTTAGTTTAGAAGTTCATCGAAGAGAAAAAGATTGTTTAAATCATCTTAGGTGCATTTTTAGTGATTTTGAGTCGAGTCTTCATATCACGAGTTTAATCTCCGCACCTTTGGACTTAAACAAAAACCACTAAAAATAACGCTTAAAGTAAAATTCATCTAGTAATATTTTATTTCTAGGGCTCTGATACACCAACTTAGCTTAGGCTAGTGTCTTGGAGTAGGAGAGTAGTTAACTCTCCAAGACAGTAAAAACAAACAAGTAGTTGTATCTTGTGGTAGGGAAGAAATCCAATTGTTGCATTTATGCTCTGGGAAAGCTCCTCTTAAAGGAGAAGCACGAGATCATGTCCGAACCAGTGTGGGAATAAATCCTTCCTCATTCAGGGAACGATACTAGATATTCACGTATTAAAAACGGTAAACCTCGGATTAACCATTGTCGAGGAGCCTGGGGTCACTTGTTGGTAAACCTTGGATTATGTCAAGGAGCCTTCAAGGGGATTGAGCTTGCTACTCTGACCTTGCGTGCGTATCGGATTGTAGACTGTTCCCCCAGGTATATTTGTCTCAGTTGGTAACCTTAGTGACCATATTCTTTAGGACTCTTCCTGAGGTGACAGTGGTGGGAAGATCCCACTGTACCTAGAGCAGACGTCGGCTAGACTCACTTGGATTTTCTGGGGGGTTCTCTTCACTCGAGACGGTTAAGTGGAGGAAATTGTGCCAGTCTATTCATTAAGCAGGTTGCCGGGGTAACTGTTCCAACCGCCATTTCTGTATTGAACTCTGCGACGTTGGATTTCATCACCAACTAGTGTTTTCAATACGGAAAGTTACTGTTTGTGTGTGTTTGATCTCCTAGATTCTTTAGGCGTGTGATTCAAATTTGTTTGGTTCTTTAGAGACTTTAGGTGCTTTTCATTGAGATTTTACTTTGTTTGCGTGTGAAGTAGTTAAAAGGTTTCAACTGTGGCTGAATTACCAAGGCAGTCCCGTAGACTTCGGGGCCAGTCTCCTGAGTTTGTAAACGTGGCTGAGTTACTGAGGAAGTCCCGTAGACTTCGAGGCCAACCTCCTGAGGAAGTACCGAGCCAACTTAAAGGCTTGAAAGTCCTTGTAACTCCTAGAGACAGTAGAGTTGGGTCACCTGAGGAAGGAGAATCTTCTTTGATAGTACATCCTAATTTTCAACCGTTAGTGGCAGATTATAATCCACAATCAGTGTCTGTTTCCGAAATTGCTGGTAGCTTTTCATCTACTAGTGATATAGGTGAGGAACCTAAAATATACGAGCCTGAAAGTGAATTTGCTGCCACTCTGACATCGGGGTTTATTTCTCCAACTTCTAGTGGTCCTGGTTCACCTAGGGTAGAAAGAGTAATCACCCAAGATCTTCCTTCTGGACTTATTGTTGTTGAAGAACTTGCTCCGGAAGAAGAAGTAGGCATCCCTATCCCTGAAAATCAACCTGTTATTGAGCTAAGGGAGCGTGAATCAATTTTTTACAGTCCACCTGTTATCACTGAGAACTGCAGTTGCATGTATATAGGTTAAGTCCAAAATTTCATGGGTAAAAATGAATGTTATATGGTTGTTATCCTATGTTTACCACTTAGGGGTCATGTTTTTCAATGATATTGTTGAGAATCATTTTCAAAACCGCGAGTCATCCTCCATCATGATTGATTAAGATATGTCTTGTCTCGTATGTGTCATTTGTCCTTTTCGCAGTTTCGCAGCACCTTTTCGCAGTTTCGCAGCACCGTTTGATTGGCTGATTCTGCAGCATAGTAATGTTTTAGCCTTTTCGTAGCGCCAGCCATTTCGCAGCACATATCACTGAATTATAACTGTCTGCGCTACGAAATCGCGGATTCGGGATTTTGAAACGCACATTCTTGAAATGTCATGTCCAGGGATGAGTCATTGTGTCCGGTCGGATTGTTGTCAGTTTATGTACCTTCCAAGCAATTACGAGGCATCATTCCACCAATAGGTTCAGAGTCATGCACATTAAGTTCATTTAAATGTTCTTGTCATGCATGGTTGTGTCATGATGTTCTATTATTATTACTTGAAGCGGCCAGCTTATATGTTAAGTTATTTGAATTGTAATGAGCCCGAGTTTCTTCTTCAAGAGAGCTGCATTGCAAGCGAGCCTGTGTTCTAAAGTTTGAAGTTGCTTGTTGAGTTGAAGCTGCCGGTGTTACTGTGTGCAAAAGTTTTCAAGGCGTAATGGAGAAGAAAGAGCATCGGTCAGGAAGGTGTCAAAGGGCAGAACCCGAAGGATTAGACTTGACATTGAGGGAGGAAGGTGTTAAAAAGGCATTCAAAGACGCTGGTTGCTGGAGTTTTTGTGAAAAGCTGAAGGGAGGACACACTCAGGTAACAAAAGAATTTGCATTGAATTTTACAGGCTTGAGTTCCAAGGTATCTATGTTAGAATTCCCAGTATCTCCAGAGGCTATTGCTAGGGTAACTGAGATTCCTAGAGGAGGGCAGGAGTGGTTCAAAAATTTCAAATTTGATATGAGCCCCTGTAAAATATTCTTGAAGGAAGCCTATGTGAATGAAGATTTGACCAAGGCTGTACCTAGAAGTTATGTTAAGGAGAGTTATGCTATGCTTCTTACTTGTATTCAAAAATATTTAACTTGTGAGGGCAGATATAACAAAGTTTTTTCATATCATTTCAAGTTGTTGCTGCATTTCACGGGTAAAGCACCTATAGATCTCCCATTCTACTTGTTTCGAAGCCTCAGTAAGATGTGTGATAAAATTCAATTGAGGAAGGATAATTGTGAGTCATCACTGTTTCATCATGGCCTAGTTAAACTGTTAGTGATGGATGGCTTACAGAAGATTGGTAGGGATTGGGATTCTTTCATTTATATGGCCGGTTTCCAGAGTAAGACAGGCCTCACCCCACAGCCACTTAGAGAAAGAGAAGAATTAATGGAGGAACCCACTATTGCTGAGCTTAGGAAGGAGGCTAGGGAGAAAAAGAAAGTTAAATCTCAGTTGAACAAACTAGTCAAACCCTTGGTTATTAAAGAGCCACCTCAGCCACCTCAGTCATCATCAAAGGAAAAGGTCAAGCAAAAGAAGGATGTTCATGGATCAGCTGAATCTGAAAAAGCATCAAGAGTTAAAACTAGGGGTCAACTAAGCAAGGAGAAAGGTAAATCAGTAGCTGTGGAAGAAAGTCCAATTTCAAAGGCCAGTCTAAGTGACTTACTTGAGGCTATTGAATTTGAGCAGGGAGAACCAGTGCATCTTGAACCCATGCATATTGATTTGACCCAATCTTCTCCTGAGAGTACTAAGAAGTCAAAAGCTTCGAAAAGATTAAGGTTTGATGAGCCTAGTGAGGTGTTTATGTTCAAGCCAAGAAGGCCAGTTACAAGGAAGCAAATGAAAGAGGCTGAGAAAGTGCATAAAGAAGAGGCAGCTGTAAAAATGCCCAGAACAGAGGTAATTGAAGTATTGACCAAAACAGTAGAGGCAGCCAAGCATAAAGACAAGAACCAAAAGGTTATTATTACTCAAGGAGGAAATGTCATAGCTATAAAGAACCAAGCGGGAGCAACAAAAGAGGAAGTGGCCCAGGTAAAGAATGTTTCTAAGGAGCGTGCAGTCCGATATGCCAACTATAGAAGAGCTGTATTAAAAGGTAGCAAAAGCCTAGGGGGTCAAGTAGACTCGGTGTCTGATGTGTACTCGTGGACGGTACCAGCCCTCAAGCAAGCAAAACTCATAAGAAAGCTGAACATGAGCCTGAGATCAGAAAACAAAGCTTTGAAGAAGGAGGTTACCAATTTGAAGAAGAAGCTAGGTAAACTAGCTCACTGATTTAAAGGGAAAGGTGCCTTTCTAAGTTTTGATAAATTTTGTTTAAGCTCCATCATTTTGAAATCATCTAGGTCCCTAACACCTGTAGAAAGGGTCTGAAGAAGTCATGAGTCTAAGCAAAAAAAAAACGTTTCAAGGCAAATATACTCTGTTTCAGCAAAAACAGCAGTTTCGTAGCGCGCTACGAAACTGCTGTAGGTGCTGTTTTATAAGGAAGATGAGCAGTTTAATGGTGAGGTCAGCAGATTTTTGAAGGAAACGCCAAAGTAATGAAAGAGATATCACTCAAGGCTATCCTGGCTATTCAGAGAATGACAGGTGGACCTTTTGGTAAAAGTAAAATTTTTGTCTCAAGTTAAACTTGTGTAAAGCTACTTTATGACAAGTTAGGGTTTAGCAGAATGGCATACGAGGAGTATCTTTTTGGTTCATACACCTGGCTATCCATGAAGCTTCCAACGCATTTGAAGTATGGTGAGGCTCGTAAGTTTTGGGATATTAAAGGAGCTGGGACATGTTGCTTAATTTTCGGAGGATGGTAGGAGACAGGGACCATAAAAATAGGGGTTTTGATCCTAATGATAAATGATCCATCAGCGCCTTCAGGTATCCAAAGTCAGCGTTCCTTGCACCTGTAGCTCAGTCATCTCAGCCTAACCAACAGAAGACAGCTGTCAAAGATCAAGAAAAGAATCATGCTACGAGGAGATGAAATTAGAGTTTTAGTTTGATTAGGACTCTTTGTAATTACAGCTCAACACTTTGTGTATTTAATGAGTCTGTTTAAAATAGATAAGGATAGTTAATGATAAGTGATCGAGCTCCCCTCATGCTAGAGGAGGAGACTCAAAGTAGTTAAGTTTGTTTTCCTATATATAGTGAAAACTCTGATGTAATGGGGGTTGGATGTTATTGAAGACAGAGTTTTACATTTGCTTATGTAAAAGACTTGTTGCAGTAATATAATAGATTACTTTTTCTTCTCAAGATTCATATTGTGTTCAAATGCTCAAGATGTATGTGGTTTTGTCTTATCTTTCATATTTTACAGCTCCATAGATGTGCAATCACTCTGAATTCACCTAGTTGCTCAGATTTCCTGTGCATATTTATGAGTTGAGGTTCCTTTGAGAAATGTTTTGAGTGTTTAGACATTATATGCCTTGACTTCCATGAATGAGTAGTTGATAGTTTACTGGAATGGTGTGTGACTCCATGAGCCCAATGGAAGAAATCTTATGTTGTCTGTCCAACCAGCATGTTATTAAGTTTTCATTTCAAGAGTTAGCCCTTTTAGTGTTAATCACAATCAGTAGTTTGTTTTGAGAGAGCCCTCTCAGGTTAGGGAGGCTAATCCTTAGCCAAGAGTCTGGTCTGAAATAGTTACATAAAGTCTAACTGATTAGCAGCCATCAGAACATGATTTTGTGATAACACCACCTAGGAACAGTTCTTGGTATCTTTCTTTGACTATTTTTTTAGAAAACTCAGGGTTAAATTTTTCACCACCTCGCGCTCCTTATCACCCAACACCTAGAGGTTTTTATACTCCCGTAAATATGTCAAGACAGTCATCCATGTTTACTCAATCGCTCGAATCCTTTTTGTACGGCGGTCCTTCTGTTCCCTCCAGGTATCAATCACTTTCTGGTACTTTTTCGGGAGCATCTCCTCAACCCATTGAGCAAGGGTTATTAACTGGAAGCAATGGTACTAAGCCATTGAGCGTAGAAGACATTCTTATGATGTCAGGTTCTATTCCCTATCCTCAACCTCAAGGTGGCTAGTTACCGCCTTGGGGGTAGCCTCAATTAACGCCTGGGGGGCAACCTCAAGGTACACAATTTGCATCTGGGGGGCAACCTCAAGGATAGTACATACCTATGGGACAGTACGTTCCTCAAGGTCAACCCTAGACTCAATATGTACCCCAAGGTCAACCCCAGTATCAATTTATACCTCAAGGTCAACCCTAGTATCAGTATGTGCCTCAAGGGTATCAACCCCAAGGTCAATACTCGAACCAAGGTTTCCAACCACCCTCCGGTCAAACATATGTTCAAGGAACAGGAAATGTACCTTTCAATTATCAATCCTACCCTCAACCCGGTTATGGTCCTCAGTATTCTCAACCAGTTATGGGTCAGTACCCCGCGATGAATATAGTGTGGGATCCATCGCAACCTCAACAGGTGTTGCAGCCAAGTGTACAGTTGTCATCTCAAACTGGACAACCCTTAGTTTCTGGTACACCCCAGCAACCAGTCCAGTCTAACATTCAAACTTTTGTATCTTCGGTAGTTTCTCAGCCTGGGCCTAGTATGCCTCGTACTCCGCCCCAAACGACTGCTACAACTGCCGCAACATCTGTTCAATCTACCCCACCTACTTCTGTAGTATCGACAACTCCGGTTTCTACTGTTCCTGTATCTACTCCTCAGAAATCTTTACCACCGTCTAGATCTACGATTCAAACTTCGATTCAGATACCTGTAGGACAACCTAGTTCAAGTACGGTTGTCACAAGTCAACCACAATTTACTTATCAACCGTACCAGGGACAGTACCAATTCAGTCCTGCTGTGCAGCAGCCAGTCTGTCAGTATCAACCGTACCCTGGGTACACTTATCAACAACCTCAACAACACCAGTACAGTCTGGTTAATCCTAGTTTTCCGGGAGGATACAATATCCCGAACGCAATTCCTATTCCTAGTTATCCTGGATATCCTCCTCCTGGGGCTGGTCTTATGACCCAGAGTTTTAGGGATCCTAATTGGCAGTTACCGTTTATCGCAACTTTGGACTTACCTGACTTGTCGCGCCTAACGAACGATCCCATTAATTATCTTCCATTTTGGCCACCAATGCCGAATAAGTTGCCCAGTGACATTCCCAAGTTCGAAGGTAAATCAGGAGAGGACCCGTCGAACCATGTGATGACTTACCACCTCTGGTGTGTGTCTAACTCCATTACAGATGATTCAATCCGTCTTAGACTTTTCCAGCACACTCTAATTGGTCTCGCGGCCAAGTGGTACATTAAGTTACCGCGAGACACTTTTTATAATTTTAGTCAGTTAGCAACCTCGTTTTTAACTCATTTTCAGTTTCCAGTCCGATATGACAATGGCACGGAATTGTTAACTTCGCTAAAACAATCGACATCCACTTAAATTTCAGATCATATTCATGAGTGGAGATGTCGACGACGTTTAGTGAAGGTATTTATTCCGGATCAGATCTTGGCCGAGTGGTTTGTAAAATCCTTGTTGCCAAAGATCACTGAAGATGTTGCTAAAGCTGGAGTTGTTACTGAGGAGCAAGTAATTGCTCAAGCACAGTACCTTAACTTGGTCTATACTCAGTCAGGTGCGTTACACGAAAAAATCCCTGATCTTCCCAAGCAAAATCAAATCACTGCAGCTCCTTCGGGATCTCATGCCGCCGATGGTATGATTGGCACAGTTAACACTAAAAGTAAGAAGAAGTCTTCCAAGAATTCTTCCCCTATCATAACCTTGCCTGATTCCCCAATAGGAGATTCTTCTGTAGATATTTCCGCCGATATTCACGTTGTAGAGTCATCTACAGCCAAATCAAAATCCGGTGGGAAGAAGAAAGGATAGAAGAAGAATAAAACAGACAAAAGTTCAAAGGAGAAACCTGAAAAGGCGGAATCCAATGATGAAAAGCAGAAACCTCTTTATCCTTGTCCCATTTGTGACGATGAACATATTACAAGAGACTGCCCTCATCGTGCAGAGGTTGCGAATATTGTCAAGGGTTCCCAAACTCCTGTTGTTTTGAAGGATCCTTTTCTGGCTCAAGACAGTAAGATGATAGGTTCATCCTCGAATGCTAATGAAGAACCCATACTGATGATGTCCCATGTTAGGATTGCGACTCGATCACAAGATTATGGTAGTAAAAGTCCTGTTGATGGTAAAGAAGCAGAATCTTCTCATTCTAATCCATCAACCTCAGCTCCCGGTTCCGATCCACTACAAATCGAGAAACCTAATCTAGAATTGGTAATCAAACTGCCTGCCGAGGGTATACTTCGAAAGTCAGCTTTCAATCCACATGCGAGAGCGGCTCAGAATTATAACATTGTTGAGGATTTAGTTGTTTCACCCTCAGCAATGTCGGCTTTGGAAGTGCTGCAATCATGTCCAGCACAATGTAAATTACTTTTGTCGGCTATAGGAGCTGTTGATGTTCAGGACTCGAACCTAATAATTTTCAATCTAGAAAATAGTACATCGTGTTTTCCTCATCAATTGGCTTTCCAGATACCAGTGATAGTAAAAAACAGGCCTATTCATCGGACTGTAATTGATGAGGGAGCCTCAACGTGTATTATGTCGATACAGTGTTGGAGATCGCTTGGTTCTCCTTCACTAAATCAATCCCCGATGATTCTAAAGGCCTTTGATGGCCGTGGGTTTCATCCTTTTGGCATTCTACAGGATTTGCCTATAGGGGTTGAAGGAAAAACCGTTATTCTAGATGTGGAGGTGGTTGATGCACCTCTAGATTACAACCTTCTCTTGGGTCGAAGTTGGTCTTACGCTATGACAGCGGTCGTTTCATCGGTCTTTCGAGTTATAAAGTTTCCTCATAATGGAAAGGTCGTAACAATAGACCAGCTGGCTTACTTTTCATCCGACCCAGCCTCTTCTGAGAGTATTCAGCATGTCGGCAAAACGACTATCCCATATAAGGATGTTGGAGTAGGACTAGTTAAAGATGCATGTTTACTGGGAACTTTTCCTTTTCCTCCAATCAACGCATCATCTTCATTTGCAACTATTCATATGATTACATCAGACACCATTGTTTATGATGATCCTTGGATCGTTCCTTCTGAATCTAAGATAGACTCATTTGGTAATGCCATGCCTTTGAGTCCATATGAAATTGCCTATGAAGCCGTGCAGTCGTTTGCCGACCCATGTTCAATCGAAAATGACTTAATGAATGTGGTCCGTGAGGAATAACTTTTCACATCAACCTCGGATTTAACCACGTTTTCTGAACTTGTTCACTCTGATGAGCAAATTCGTGAAATCTTATGTGTATATGATTTACCATGGGAAGATCTCCATCGCAGATCTTTGTTTTTACCTGAGGATGATCGTTTTGAAAATGATTTCTCATCAATTTTTACGACTGAATATGTCAAGGAACCTCAGAATAAAATGCAACATCCTGATTCCGAGTTAAATTTCGGAAACATCTCTCGAACTTTTCCTATTGACATTTCGGTTAAACTCAGAATTATTGAGAACATTCATATAGGTGCCTCGTGTACAGATGACGAAATTCAAATATATAAGGCCCTATTTCAAGAATTTCGTGATGCGTTTGCCTGGTCCTATGAGGAAATTCCAGGAATTGATCCCACGATTGTTGTTCATCAGATCAAGACTTACCCGGATGCTAAACCCGTCGGGCAACGTTTGCGTCAGATTCACCCACGAAAAGCTGCTACAATTAAAGCAGAAGTTGAAAAATTATTGAAAGCAGGTTTCATTTATCCGATCCCGTTAACGGATTTGGTATCAAATATTGTTCCGGTTAACAAAAAGCAGGGAACAATAAGAATATGCATCGACTATAGGGACATTAATCGAGCCTGTCCAAAGGACAATTACCCAACTCCCTATATCGATCAAATCATTGATGATTGTGCCGACAGCGAAATATTCTCCTTCATGGACGGTTTTTCCGGATACAATCAAATCAATATGCTACCTGCCGATCAACCAAAAACGGCTTTCATTTGTCCATGGGGGACATTTTCTTATTGCAAGTTACCTTTTGGGCTTAATAATGCCGGAGCAATTTTTCAAAGGGCGATGTCTTATGCGTTTCATGACATCAAGCACATTGTGCAACCCTATCTCGATGACTTGCCTGCTCATTCATTACATCGAGTTGATCACCTCGTCCATTTACGAGCAATCTTTATGAGGTGTAAGCATTATCGTATTTGGTTGAACCCACACAAATGTGTCTTCTGTATAAAAACGGGTCGATTACTGGGGTTTGTAGTTTCGAAAGCCGGCATTCGCGTTGATCCCTCGAAGGTCGAAGCTATCATCAAATTGCCTCCTCCTTCGAGTCTTCGCCAACTCCAAAGTTTGAAGGGGAAAGCAAACTTTTTACGACGATTCATTCCTAACTACGCCGAGGTTACAAAGGGTTTCACTCGGTTGTTGAAGCAAAATACTCCATTCTATTGGGATGAGATAGCTTAGAAATCTTTTGATGCACTCAAACACGCGTTGACCCATGCACCGTTGTTGCATCCTCCCAACTGCAACCAAGATTACTTCTTGTATCTCGCCGCCTCTCATTCCACCATTGGAATGGTCTTAGTTCAGGAAGATGAATTCAGAACTGAACATGTGACATATTACCTTAGTCGAACTTTAAATCCAACTGAGCTAAAATACTCACATGTGGAGAAATTGGCATTGGCAGCTGTTCAAGCTGTCCAACGTTTTCATCACTACATTCTACTACGTAAAACTACGGTAATTTCAGATTGCAACCCTATGATCTACATTTTGACCAAGCAATTGCTAGGGGGCAAGTACTCTAAATGGATCGTTATCCTGGACGAGTTCGACTTGGAATTTGAGAAATCTAAGTCTAAGAAATCTTTAGTTTTCGCGGAGTTAATGTGTGACTTCCCGCGTGCTGACACGAAAACTGTGGCGAAGGAGCCCATTGCGGACGAATCCTTGTTTCTAATCAGCACTTTAGATCCGTGGTATGGGGATATCATCATTTATCTCTAGACCCAATCCTTTCGGCCAGAAATTTCAAGGTCAGAACGTCGAAAAATTCGATTCCAGTCCCAACAATTCAGGATTATTGGAGATACTCTTTATCGCCGTGGGGCGGACTCTGTTTTTCGACGTTGCTTAACTCACGAGGAAGCTGAAAGGGTTCTAAATGACTGTCACTGTGGAGCATGTGGCGGTCATATGTCTGGGTTTGCCACAGCCCAAAAGATATTGCGCGCTGGCTACTTCTGGCCATCTTTATTTAAAGATTGTATTACGGCAGTCCGAAAATGCCACAACTGCCAAATTTTTTATCGTAAGATGCACGCTCCACCTGCTCCTCTCCACCCTATAATTTGCGTTGGTCCTTTTGCCAAATGGGGTATCGATTTTATTACATGTAACCCTCACTCGGCCGGGGGGCATGCGTATATCATCCTTATGGTAGATTATTTTACTAAGTGGACCGAGGTGATGCCTACATTTCAGGCAGACGGCAAGACAGCTGCAATTTTCGTGTTCAATCATATAATTGCTAGGTTTGGTGTCCCGCAAGTAATAATCACTGATCATGGGCGTCATTTTCGAAACGTTATGATGACCGAACTTACCGGCCAGCTTGGTTTACGTCACGATAGTTCAACCCGTTATTATCCACAAGCGAATGGTCTGGTTGAATCCATCATCAAAGTTTTAGTTATCATGATCTGACGAATCATTGGGATTCATCGGTCGAATTGGCACAACATGCGTATATCATCCTTGCGGTAGATTATTTTACTAAGTGGACCGAGGTGATGCCTACATTTGAGGCAGACGACAAGACAGCTGCAATTTTCATGTTCAATCATATAATTGCTAGGTTTTGTGTCCCGCAAGCAATAATCACTGATCATGGGCATCATTTTCGAAACGTTATGATGACCGAACTTACCAGCCAGCTTGGTTTACGTCACGATAGTTCAACCCATTATTATCCACAAGCGAATGGTCTGGTTGAATCCATCAACAAAGTTTTAGTTATCATGATCCGACGAATCATTGGGATTCATCGGTCGAATTGGCACAACATGTTATTTTCAGCGCTTTGGGCGTACCGAACTTCAGTAAAAACATCAACAGGGTTCACTCCTTTCCAACTAGTCTATGGTTTGGAAGCTGTGTTACCCATTGAATGCGAAATCCCGTCACTGCAAATGGCCATCGAGTTACTTCCAGCCACTTCCGAAGAGGAAAAACTTTTGTTATACTTGGCTCAATTAGATGAGAATCGACGCGATGCTGCATTGGCGATCGAGACTCACGCAAAACGAATGAAAGCTCAGTATGATCGAAATGTGACCCCTCGAAATTTTTCGGAAGGAGATCTAGTCTTAGTTTATGATCAAGCTAATGATAAATTAGGCGCTGGAAAATTCGTTCCTATGTGGCATCGTCCCTATGTTGTTAAGTGAAAGCTAGCCAAAGGGGCCCATGAATTGGTAGACTTTGACGGGGACTCTTTGGGTAAACCCAGAAATGTCCTTTACTTGAAGAGGTATTATGCTTAAAATAATGGGTATGGAGATTTTTAGTTAGGATAGTTTTTCTTTCTAGCTGGTGTGTTTTAGTTTAAACAGTGTGCTTAGCTTAGAGAGTGTTTTTCGTCATTATTCCTGCTTATCTTTGTTTTACTCTTGATATTGCAGATGTCGATGCCTCTCCAAACATACATTGGTTTCGCTGATGATGCTTGTCGTAATACATGGAACATCTCTTCCGCAGCTTGGGTTATCTATTTGCCCTCTGACGAGTTAGTATCTATGCATGGGGTAAGCCTCGGTCAAACAACGAACAACATTGCCGAGTATAGTGCAGTGATTAAGTTATTATCTGAATCTATTTCATTTGGGATTCGGAGTTTGATAGTGAGGTTAGATTCTGAACTCGTTGTATTACAGCTTAATAGAGTGTATGCCAATAGAAATCCAGTGTTATTAAGATTATTTTTGAGAGTGCGTCTCTTGGAACGTGAATTTGATTATATTGAATATCAGCATATTCCAAGATCTTTAAATACATTAGCAGATGAAATTGCTTCTCGAATGTTAAATAGACATTTGCAATAATCATACATGTAAATTTAAAACCATTCCATAACATGATTTACAAGATAAGATGGTAATAGTGATATATATATATATATAGGAGTGTGTCAAAAAATACATCGTCCTCGATCATAGGTTGAAAAACACCTTATGATCGGCAAAAATGATAAGTACAAAAAACAAAAATATCACATGTGCCCACAATAGGCGATCATCCTATCACTGGTGATGATCTCTATAAGAAACCACTGCACGGGTCACCTTGCAAAGGAACCTCCTAAAAGGTCCCAAGACCCCAATCACATAGTGCTGAAGTCGACGAGGAATGTCATCTATAGTGGACTCTGGAATATCTCCTGTCAAGCGCTCGAGATGACCCTCCAACTTGGCCAAAACCTCTGCTGATTCACCCTGTGGGGCTGGCGCGGGTGCAACTGGTCGCTTTCTCTCGTAAGGCCGGAGAGCGGCTGGTCGCTGTGGACCCACATCTGCATTTGAAATTTTTTACTGTCAGTTTTGAGATGATGGAAAAATAAAAAAAATTAAAATAGAAAAAATGTTGAAAAGGATTTTACTTGACTCATCCCACTGCTCTCCTGGTGGAAGAACCATGTCTGGGTCACCACGAAAATATATCCCAGCGTAAGGGAAGTCCTGAATAGAAAAGACCTGGTTTTCCAGCCATTAGAAATACTCAGGTTTGAATCGAGCAACCTCTGTCCTCTCGTCTGGGTGACGGGCCATAACTGCGACCCATCGCATCAGTTTGGGCTCTCGAGGAAGCCCAGCTCCAACAGTAAGGTGTTGTGGGATCAGCATAGGAACCCTCTCTAGGCCAAAACTCACGACCAAAGCCCCATAACCAAAGGTCTTTAGTCATCCGTTCTTGGCCCTGGTCAGTTGGCCTTTCACATTGGCCAACACGGCATCGCACCAGTTGAAGATGGTGCCTCGAAAGCAATCAACTGCCATACGCATCTGGGATCGAGTGGTAATATGTAATGCGGCAGCTCCGCAAAGTCTGGTGACAGTGAACGCAATCACCATGAGCTCAGGAAGGGATATGGCTTTTATGTCTATCCCTTTATCTCTAGCTTGGCTGTTGCAGTACTCTAGCCTGACGCTATCGACAGACTGGCCACCTGCCCTAGCCCCAAACAGAGTCAAGTCTTCACCTCTCTTAGGCAAACCAATCAAGAAATATATGTCCACCAGCTCAATTTCGAGCTGGTGGCCGCCAATGAAGAAGCACTGGTCCTGTACGCTCCATCTGTCAACCATCCACTGTAAGAAATCCGCACGCCCTCAAAGAATCAAGTGAAGGCTGATGATTCCATGTGGCAGCATCCACATCCTCATGCTCTCGTTCACGCCAATCTAGCATGATGTACTCTCTGCATCAAGTATAAGGATAAATTAAATTGCTAGAAATTATTTTGAATGGTCCATTTTTGATAATTTTTGGGTTAAAATCCCTTGCGACGGGGACCGCACCCTCCGGGTTAGACACAGTGCGTGGGACGCGCTTTGTCTACATGGAAGGTGCGGACCCCGAGCTTTTTCCCAATGGAGAAAAAGTCGAGGTCCGCAGGCCAGCAGTGGTAAACCTGTGGGTCCCCGCGCGCGGGTTTTATGCCTAAAAACCCTCCCAAAAATGAAACGGTTAAAAATGAAGAGTGGGATGATGTGGATTACCTGGAGAAGACGACGTTCGATTCCGACAGTTGGATTTTCCGCAATCTTCACGGGAAGTTTTCTGAGCAAAAGCACTATTTTCTCACCCAAACTCAAACGGTAAAAATGAATTGACAAAGGCCCTTTTTATAAGTTTTTTGAGTAAATAAATTGCAAATTTGTTTATGTTTCACTTTGAAAAGGTATTTTTGCGACATTTTTATCTATTTCAAACAGGTATGAGTAATGTTTGTGTTTTTGTGCAGGATAACGGATTATTCAGGCGAAATCTATCATTTTCGACGAAAAAACATTTAGAGTCACCTTTAAGCTCTTTTCTGACTCCTGAAACATGAAAATATTGCCGAGTGTTTCTTTTAAACTCGTTAAAACAAAATTAAAAGACGGTCCACTTATAGCTCTTTTCCGACCGTAAAAACATGAAAAGGTTACCGGATTTTTGTCGTTTCAAATTCGATATCGGTTATAAAATGACGTGTCATTGATCGCTTTTTTACTTTTTCGGATCAAGGGCAATAATGACGAAAAGTACTCCTTGGTCGTAAAAGATCAAGCAGCTCTATCAAGTATTATTTTATACTTTTTTGGGCTTGGGAGACACAAATTTACGAAAAAGGTCAACCCTGGAGTCTTCTTAAGTTTTTCAGACTCTCTAAAATTGAAAAACGCCGAGTTTCTCCTATACTGGACTCGTTAAAATTTCATAGTAAAGGACCTATTCAATTACAAACAGGAATGAACCACTCCTTCTTAGGGTTCAAATTTAAACTAAGTTGGACTCATCCGAAGTATGAGCTTATAATCAAGCAAATGTTATCGTCCTCAATCTTGTCAAAAATGAAGAGGTATTTGCCAGAAATGGTGGGGGAAAAGAGAGAGAAATGAGTCTGTTTGTCATACTTTGTAACCACTCTTGAACACGACACTTTTATTCACCTAGGTTGGGAAATCCTTTGCCTAACAGTTGATCAAACCACATTGAAAGTCTTCAGCCAGTTTCTGGGTATTAACTTTGGGTCAATTGTCACCAAGCCATCTGTCGTGTCGTTATGTGTTCAAGAGGTCACTGCCAATAAGCCATTCATCTGCAAAATATCTGTCATCCATCTTAACCATCCCTGAGTCAGTCCTTGCAACTAAATTTCTTCAACTTGATCTATGATTTCGTGTTGTGGGCTTGCCTACGACGGATCGCTTTCTATCGACTTCAGCTCATTATCTAGAAAGATGATCTAGAAATCGTCAGTACCTTGAGATCTGCATGCCTCAATGGCAGGTTTCTCGCCTTTGACGACAGGTTGCATCATTGACCTTCGATCAAAGGATTCCGTGACATGTTCGACATCAACACATTTATTCGCATCTCATGGATTGTACTGGGTACTTTGAGAGCCATTGACATCACTGGTGGTTTCTCTCACACTTGTTAACAGTTTACATCATTGACTGGTAATCAAGTGGTTTCTACCATGTTCGACACCAACACATTCATTCGCATGGATAGAATCGTACTGTTTCGGGAAGTAGAAATGAAGACCCTGGATCTAGTTTCCACAATCCAGGCTGCGAGGAATTTTGTATTCATTATATAATGGACTATTCATAAACAGATGGTTGCATCCATACTGTGTCCACATGAGTCTATACTTGTGATGTATTACAAGATCATTCCTGTATCAGAGCAGTAGTTAGTTTTCTAAGTCAATTTTGATATGAGTATGGGAATGCCTACCTCAGCGATGATATGATCTCAAATATATATATCTTGCATTGAATGTTTTTACAGGTTCCAACCAGGCTCTCCAAAAGATGATCCTCGAAATGATAAAGTACTTCACTCTTCCTAAATGATCAATGAAATCCTCATCTACTACAGACTTCGCACTTTAGGGGGCAATCTGTTACACAAAAATATCGTCACCATGATTATTTGCAGTCAGTATGGGTCTATCATCACTTGTACTATTCTCCTAAGCAAGTCTCATACCTCAGCTCTTCAAGTCAAGCTTTGGAAATGAGAGAAAGACATTAAAAATCAATGTAACTCTGGTTCCGCACTTTCTCTCACTGTCACCTGCGGTCCTGCACCTTTTGTTTACAAAAACTGCGGACCTACCCACTCTGTCCCTAACGGTGTAGGTGCGGACCCCTGTGAAAGTCAAAAGGCGCAAGTTTTATCTTAAAAAACTCATTTTGGGTTAATTCTAGAGGTTTCTAGAAGGAATTTTGACGTGGATTGTTCGCTCTGAGGTGGTTCATGCATCCCAAAAGAGAAGGATCTAATCCCTTGATGAGAGGAGCTATCCCTTTGAAGGAGGGCTTTATCCCTTTGAAGGAGGACCTAGTAACCTCCCTCCATTGCACTATAAATATAGGCATTAGGCTAGTTGCTGAGGAGGTTAGAAGCTGAACATTTTTTAGGGTAAATGCTGGTGAAATCAAGACTTCCTAGTTGAGCTTAAGAGGAGAGATCAAATACCTTTTTGGCTTCATTGGGGAGTGAGTGAAACTTGTCAAAGTAGAGGAGACTTCTTGCTGGACCCTGGGAGGAGCTTGTACAGCGTCAACGAAAATGTTGTAAAGTTCTTCTTCTTTTGAATTAATACAATCAAACTCATTTTTCTCAACAAGTATCTCATGTTATTTGTTTCATGGACTCCTTGACTTTCATGTTAAATATGTTTTATGCAATTGGCTTTTCAGGTGCTATTTAATTTGTTTGCCTTGTTTGTGTTTGCAGATTCGCGACAATGGAGCTCATTTGGATCGAAGGAGCGAGGCCATCCACAAGCTTGCATTGGACCTAAGGTAGGTCCTAAAAAAAAATTGTTTGCCATTGTTTACCAAAGCATATTTAGAGAAAGATAGTGTCTGGTTGGTTTGCTTGTCATTAGGTCTTCTTTAGATTCTAGGAAGGTCTATCTTGTCCGCAAGATCGACTTATTCCTTGTGACAGACCCTATGGAAATCCAGGTGTAAAGCTAAAGTAAGGCCCTTCTCTAAAGCAGTGAGTGTATATACATTATTTGATTTGTATCCATTATAACCAACATAAATCCCAGTGTGGGAGCCCCTGGAATTACGAAAAACACCTCCAAATCATAGAGGTCCCGAGTTTCCCTTGGATTCTCCATCGAAATTGATTTGGATATAGCCAGCAGGAGGCCGTAATAATACTGATGGAAAAAATATTGGAGGTTCCCTATTTGATGAGGTTGAGGAGTGAGACATTTCCTCAGATAAATTAAGTGATAAGAGAACCATTATCTCATGAGGATAAGTTTTCCAATCATTGAGATCATATTTCTCTGATAGAATTATCTCCCTAGTATTTTCTTTAGCAGTACTCCATATGGATGCACTAGATGGAATTTGATCATGAAATATGGCTCAATTCCTTTCTTTCCAGACTTTCTAGAGGATTAATCCTAAGATCAGACACCATGCTCTATTAACAATTAGGTTTTTGAAACAGTTATTAGGCTAGCGTTAGTTACCTCTAGAATATCCTCCTGTTGTCAGATCAAAATTTCTAAAAAGGGTAGCAACCATGTCCCATACTTCTCCAACAATGGGGAACAAGTTCAGAAGGTGTTGCGTTATTTCCTCCAGGTTTTTACATAGGGGTCACTAAGAGGGACTCAGAAAGCCTTTTTTCAATAAGATATCCCTCTAATGCCCAACAAGCCATAAGAAGTGCACAATTTTTGGCCATATCTTACCCCCACATATTTTACTCCATATTTTCCGTTGTGGAAGGTTGTGGGCTTTGACCTTGAGGATATAATCTTCTTTGAGAGAGAAGGACCCAGTTGTTGAATACCCTCATCATAATTTATCATGCTCCAAGGAGAAAGGAAATCACCTATAGTGTAGTTGTTGTGCGAAGTTATTCTAGACGCCTTGAGGTTCCTTGAATTTCCAATCAGAGTCGGTTTCCATTGTCTCATGTTGATCAGTGGTTGTCATTGATGTCAACCCAAGCAGCACCAGGGGCTGACCTGATCTTGCATGGGAGGATTTTGACTTGCCAAATTACTCTATTATGAGTTAATGATATTCTAGATGGATTCTACTTGTCGAAATGTTTCCATTGATATATGGCACGACAAGTAATTCTTCACGTTTGAGAGATATTCATGTTTGAAGTTAGTAACCCCAATTAGCGGGCTAAAACACTATGGGGTTGTGGCATGGTTGTGGTCATTCAATAGTCAATAATTAATAATAATAAAAAAATCTCCTAAAATCCCTCCAACGTTCACTTGTTGAGGACCCTCTGAACTCAAGACATTCATATAAATAATGACCCTCATATCCTCCTCTAGTAGGGATTTTGTGGCTTCAAACAAGTCAACGTGGAATTGTCCATATAATTTTTTTTATGAAAAAATTCAGACTATTAAATTAAAACACATATGAGCTGAAATATTTATGAACCTCGTGACCGAATTTCAGATGTTGGTTCACAATATTTTCTGAGATATGATATGAGGAAGTTGGGGATTTTGCAGGCTCCCGAATTCCATGCCAAACAGGTGACGTTGTGAAAATCATCATAAATTTATCTTTGAGAATTGGATTTAAATTTAGTAAGTAGTTGCAGAAAGAGCATGGACTTTAGTTTATTGAGTAGAATTTTCAGGGCCGAATGTCACAAAAGTGACACGTAGCGCTTCGTACAAGTTTGCTCTACTAAACTAGTCTATAATCAGGTCATCATGGGAGATTGGACATAACTATTTCTTGAAGAATTCAATCTTCATCAGATCTATGGGGTTGGAAAGAGGACTCAAATGGCTACCACGGGACTAAATTTTAGACCCTGGAGATCCGAAATTACATAGAGACAATAGATTCAATATCGAGCTCCTAGAAGGCACGAAAAATCATGCATTCAAGGATCATTGTAGTAAGGACCACAACTCAACAGTCAAGGGTAAGTATCCTACAAGAAGGTATATATGATTAGTGTTACATTTGAAATATGAGTATCATCTATGGCATATGTTTTTACAGGAAAACGTAAGTATATACAGGGTCTCGGTTATATCTCTATGTCTCTATATGTCACAGTTAGTTTTGATACCACATTTCAGATGTCCTATTCTTGATACTACACATTTGATGCTACACCAAGTTTGATAAATCTATATGATGTTGTATGTTCATGTTACCTCTCTTTTCATAATTGATAGAATGGTCTTTGTTGTTGTACTTATAACTTGGTCAATCACAAGTCTAGGGTATGTCATCAGTTTTTATTGTATATATCTTTAGGTCAGTTTTGGATATAGTCTTACATAGAGTCTAGGCCTATATCAAGAGTGGGAGTCTTTGTCTACTGCTACAACAAGTCAACAAAAAACGTGACAATCACACTTCAAGTACGCATTGTAATTTTAATTTGTATTTATTCATTAATATGCACTTACATGTGTTTTATGGGAAAAGGTAAGTTGAAGGGTATTTTGTTCTGTTTTGGGATTGGTTTCATCGCGAAAATTTTGCATGTAGGTAGAAGAAGATTCAAGTACAACTTCAAGCAAGAATTCAAGAGTAGAAGTATCAAATCAAAGGAAGCATTGCAACGGGACATCCTTTGAAGACATGGCAGCCATCTGTATATTGTGAAGAAGTGTCAAGGCCAAGAGTCATCATTGTAAAGTTGTAAAAGAGTCATTTGTAAAAGTATCATCATTCGAAGAGTCATTATTGTAAAAAGGTCAATCTGCCTAGAGTCGAAAAGGCATTATTGGGAGGTATAGGAGTCTCTGTTGGGATGATGTCATGGTTGGGTTGCAGGTCATAGTGTGATTGGGTGTTCGGTCAAAATCATTGTAAATCATATTGTATCGTGGATCGTTGTCCCTGGTACGGGAATCCACATCTTGTCTCTTTTTCATTCATTATAGGGTGGCAGGGAGGTGCTAGGCAGGTGAATGAAGTCACCTATAGGCTGGGGCCTG
The DNA here is from genome assembly GCA_031772625.1 of Pinus tabuliformis. Taxonomy (NCBI): domain Eukaryota; kingdom Viridiplantae; phylum Streptophyta; class Pinopsida; order Pinales; family Pinaceae; genus Pinus; species Pinus tabuliformis. Next base: position 613,121,802 of record CM062814.1, on the reverse strand, counting down.
TAAACACTTCAGGGTGGTAGGGTGGTGCTAGGGTGAGTTATGGCTCGCTAGAGTGTTGGGGCATCCATTCAGTTGATTACTGAAGAAACCAGGGCGTTGGGGCATCCTTCCAGTGGGAGTTGGAGAAGAATGATTTTCTAGAATTCCAGGAAGTTGTTGCTTTCATTTCAGTTGGGGCCAAAGATTAACTAATTTATTAGAAAAGAGTTTGGTGGTTTTTGACCTGGAGGGTGTTTTCCACCTAAAAATCTTGTGCCTACTATGTTCTTTTATTTATTGTTATTACTACATAAACATTAATAATAATTGAAGATTAACTAATGCTATGAAAAGATTTAAAAGTGTTAATTGCTAAGGAATATTGATTCACCCCCCCTCTCAGTATTTCCAACATCTCCAACCCTATTGATTTGAGTGCTCAGTCTAGTAATCATCTTCTTTCCCCTCACCTTGTTGTTGAAGAAGGATTTTTAGATCCTTGAGGGTGGCCTCTTGTTCAAGATGAGGGAGATGATTCCACGAATCCTCCCAAAATAAAGCAAATTTACCATCCTTAATTTCCCAAAAGAAGTGGTCCCAAATGAGGTAGTTGTTCTAATTGGACAGGTTCCTTATGGCCGACCCTAAGGGAAGGATCGGTCTCGCAAGAGCATGCAATGTGTTTTTCCTTCGCCATTTTGGGTCCATGTCTATTTCCATTGATTGGATACACCTTGTATCCATCACCATTGTTGTAGCATCCATTTTCCTTTTAATTCTATTTTCAGTTTTATTACAAAAAATGAAAAAAAAAAAATATTATGTTGTAGCCAAAATAAAGGGAAAAGCAGAAATTTAAAAGAAATAACTTATTTTATTTGATTGATGGCTTTTGAATGTGAGAAACCCACAAGAAGATCTGGGCCATCCGATCAATAGGCCACAGATCCAACGGTAATCGCGCGGTTAACTAGAACAGGGTTTATTTCGGAAATCGAACACGATGATGTATGAAATATAGTTTAATATGTTGAAGTCTGGGCCAATCGTAGCCTTCCATCGAAAGAGACGGGATCTGATGGATATTGTGTTGAAAAGTAATTGGGTTTTATATTTAAAAGCAGACTTGATAAATCATTAACTGGAAGTTTTATTTCTTATTGGGTCCGTATGGCAATCAAAGGGGCGTTGCAAAAACAGACGCGATAAAGTTTTGTTCAAACAAGTTTAAATTTTCATGAGTTTTGAGGCATCAGACTATCCATTGAAGGGGTGACCGGACAGTGATCGCATACAGCTCAATCGAATGCGACAAGTTTATGAACCAGAGTTTTAATTCTTTGAGTTATGTGGTAACTGAAGGTTTGCCATATTTTGTGTAAATTAATCAATTTTGTTGTTTTAGAAAACTAACCAAAGTTTGAGGCAGATGACTAAAATTCCAAAGGAAAGGTGATTGGTCAGGTTTCTTAGTGTTTTCTCCAATCAGAACACTCCCGATATATATGTGGGCCCAAGTTCACACACATAGTTCTTGTAAAGTTGCAGTTTAATGTGTTAAAACAGTCTAAATGTCATCATGACATCTACAAGGATACAACTTGCATAATAACACTTAGACCACGTACTGCAGCCACTAATTCGAACAGTGAATAGCCATCACCTACTAATTTTTGTTACTTCCTATTATTTTATTTTCTTGAGAATGAGGTGTCTTTTACCCTCTACGTAATATTCTATAATAACTTTTACTTTAGACAGTTAGGGGAATAGTTAAGTAGTTTGATAGTTTTGGTGATTACCAACGGTCTCATAATGTATAAAAAATGGAAAATTTAGAGAGAAGGGTTTTGGACTTTGGAGAACCTGGAGACTAGGCCACTATATTCCTGATACAACTGTTGATTAATGAAAGAATCAAAAGTTTTCCATACATTGTTGGGTATGATTTTGTGACTTCTCTGTTATGTGTCATCAAATGTTTTCTTCCTTTAAGTATGGTAATGAAGTTGTAGGTCTTTATTTGCTTATGTAAATGAAGTTAAAATCCCTTAAAAGAGCGCTCCTATACTTGAAGTTCCTACCTCTGCAATTCTTCTAAGTTATAGATAGTATATTCTGTGTAAAACAGCATATTGTCTACGACTTCTTCAAGCTTTCTTCATTCATCATTTATGTTCAGCAATCAAATGGCATTCTGAGATTTTCATGTCACCTAAGTATTGAGGGTTTTAAAACCAAGTCTTTCAGGTCCTTCATTTGAGAATACAACATACAATTACGTGACAAAGAAGTGACAACAATTATAAACATTAAAGTCTTAAGCACAATTTCCACATAGCCAGGAAATTGGTTTCTTAAGGTACAACATTAATTGGCACCGTTGCCGGGGACAGAAGACAAGAACACTTTTCCCTGGATTTTCAATATTTTCCTCTAGTTGTTCAATGAGGAGAAAATATTTGGTTGTTTTGAACAAAAGCAATAACTTTGGCTGCAAAGAGACCCCATACAAGGTCAGATACCTCACAGCAGAAAGTTCAAGCCCTTTCAGATCCTGAGAGGCTAATTTCCAAGAGGGTTGGAAGGCCTAAAACTCCACTTACACCAAGTCCTACATTGTCTGCACCAGGCAGCAATTCATCAGATCTTTCACATTCATCTTTTATTGATCAAGAGTCACTTTCTACATCCAATTCATTTCAAGAACCCAACTGTCAAGAACAATCTTTAGAGTTTGTTTCTTTTTCAGTATCTACTATAGTTATTCATCCTGAACCTATAACTACATTACCACCTCTGCACACTCCATTTACTCCTCAGTCAGGTTCCACATCTGCTGGTAATCAAGGTTTAGTAAGTTCAGGAGAAAATATGGCAGCACCTGCATTTTTGATGAATAGGTATGCACCTATTCAATTGCCACAATAGTTGAATCAAATTCCACAAGAATACTTGAAGATTCTTCCTCATTTCACAGGGTAGGATGACCAAACATTATAGAATCATATATCAGTATTTTGTATTTTTGCAAAAAACCTAAACGTTGAACACCTGGATGTTGTTCTAAGACTTTTTGTCCAATCCTTGGATGGAGGAGCAAGAAAATGATTCAAAGGGCTTCCTAATAACGCTATTACAACATGGGAAAACATGGAGCGCTCGTTCACCTAGAGATGGAGAGAAAAAAGAGACCATGGGTATTCACTCGCAGAGTTTAATGCTATAAAGAAGAAATCTAATGAACGTGTTGTTGAATTCATCAGAAGGTTCAATAAATTGTACAATAGTCTTCTAATGGAGATTAATCTCCCTCCTGCTGGTGCAAAAATAACTTTTGTAGGGGATTTTGAGTCAAATTTTGGATTCACATTGAGGGAGAGGAGATCCCCAACCCTTGATCAGATCCAAACAAATGCATTAGATATAGAAGAAAATTTGGTGGTTGTAGGTAAAACACCAGATGCATAGCCTATCCAAAATAAGGGAAAGGCTAAAGTTGAATCCTCTCAAAGTTGAACATTAGAGGATATGAGTAATGTAATAAAAAATTTGTCAAATAAATTGATTAAATTAGAGTTGGAAAGTAAGAATTCTTAGAGGCAAGCACAACAGAACATGAAATTTAATCCTCAGTGTATAAGACAACCTCTACAAATTTTGCAGAAGGAGAGAAAATATCAAGATCAGATTCAAGCACCACTGTGGATAGAAGCAAATCCTGATGAAATAACAGAACATTCCAGGGACCATGATGATCATATTTCTACATTGTATGTAGTAGATGAAAATGAACTAGGTGTTGAGGGAGAAGAATATGAATATGCTGAAACAGATTCCATTTATGATGATAATGAGATTGATGAGTATTGGAAGCAGTTTTCTAATTTTATGCAGGTAGAACTACATAAGAAATATGACTTGAGATCAAGGAAAAGGTCTAGAAGTCAAAAATATGAAGGTGAGCAGCAAGTTCCAGCTCCCTCACAAAAGGCAACTCCACAAGAACCACAACCTGTAAAACAATTGAATAAAGGAAAGAAGCAATAGAATACAAGTAGCAAGACTCAAATGCTTCAAGGTGAGTCTTCTCAAGACAAAAGTGAAAAAATTCCTTTAGAAAAACTTGTTTCCATTCCACAAGAGATTTCAGTCATGAAGAGAAGTGAAGATGAAAATGAAAAGAACACTAAATAGGGTCATGTGTTCAGTTTAACTAAAGAATTAGAAAATCAGAATTCAAGTGCCCCTCACAGAGTTCGTCAAAACACCAGTTTATCAAAGAGAGATTACTGAGTTTATCAATCTACGACAGAATGTAAATATAAATGACACTGTGAACTCGTAGGAAGAAAAACCACTAGTGGTTTTTGGTCCACATGTGGAGGAGGTGGTTTCTTCAACCCCTCCATTCTACATTAATCTATTGATTCATGATTTACTTTTGCAAAATTGTATGTTTGATTCAGGAGCTTCACATAATCTTATGCCATTATCAGTGATGAAACAGCTAAACCTACAAGTCACTAAACCTTACAAGGACTTGTATTTTTTTTATTCAAATAAAGTCAAGTGTCTGGGGTGTTAGAGCCTAGATTTGCCTCAGGCTGAAAAGACAAGGTTCTAGGTCCACATCAAACCACGCTCAGCCTCGTAGCTAGCCCTACGAGGACAGGAGAGGGTTCTCTCTGGGTCAATCTCAGCGAAAGATAATCTATGGGGCTTAAGATTACTGAAATATAAACTAATTTTAGGCTAGGTATGAAGTACAAGGATATGTTTTGAGTTTTTTTAAGGTTTTGTTGGAAAAAGGGACAGGCAAATTTTGGGTCCGGGGATGAGGCCCGATTTTTGCATAATTCTAATTGGGGCAAGGAAGGCAATCATTTTTATGCTTTGAATTGAATGAATGGGTGGATCATACCAATGAGGAGCCAAGGAAGGCAAGAGGATCTCAAGGGTCCTCCTCAAACATATGAAAATATGAAGAATTAAACAAAATATCTAGGCAGAGCATAGCAGTCCATGAATTCTACCTTAATCACTCATTTGTTTAATTTCAGAAGACAAGAGAAGGGAAAATGATACAAAATAACATTAATTAACTTACAAATACTTAGAGAAACACACCATCAAAACATAGAGCCACATGGATCCCAACAAGTGTTGCAAAACCCTGGTCTTTCCTTTGCCAAAATTGCAGAAATGAAATGTACAATAGAGTGCTAAGCAATCCCAAGTGTCCAACCCTGAAAATGGCTCAGAAATTACATAATATACACAAGCCAAACCTATTCCCTTGCCTCTAGGGGTCGAGCTCATCATTCTAGGAGCTATTTGAACTAATTCTAAATAAGGAACTGAAATCTAGGTAGTCAAACAACTTACCCCTATATGCTAGGAAATTGATTCATTCATTAAATTTTCACCTTTTAGTGAATGAATCATCTAGAACAAGTAAATATGTGCCAAAATTACATCATAGTCATCAAATTACATCAAGATAGATTAATAATTACATCAAAAATTCAAACTGGTCAAAACTGGTGAAATTCTGAGCTGCTAAGTGAAAAACAGGCCAAAATTCTTTGTGCGTCGCGCCAAAATCTGTATGCGTCACGCCACTTTAGAGCTGGTTTTAGGGCACTTCCTGAAGTCCAAATTCAGCACAAGTGTGCTTGTTGGAAATCTCTGCCTATATACTTTCCAACCCAAGTGTAATTTCTAAATTTGGATGTCGTTTGCCTCTCCAAAACCTCAATCTCCCAAGACTGCTTCCTGTGTGTCAAAATAGGGGCAGTGAGGTCATTTTTAGGGTGTTTTTGACCCTTTAGGCAACCCAGAACTTGATGAAATCCTTAGTTAATCCATGAACATGCATAACATTTGATGAAAAATCTAAAAATGTAAAGTTTTCCTTCTGGAGATCTCCTAATTATAAGCGCGTGCCAAGTGGCGCTACACGTAGGGCAGAAAAACCTGTTTTAAAGCCAAAAAAATTCAAAATTGACAAAAGTTTCTCCAAATTTCTTGAAATTTGGGTTGTAGGTCCCTGATCAAGTACCATGCTCAACCAAAGAAGCTTCGACCAAAATTTGGAGTCGATCATGCTCCTTTTGCATCTCCTCAGTACCCTCCTGGCGCATGCAGTTCAGTGGCGGAATAACTGTCTTGTTCGTATGATGTGTCTATGTTCGTCGCCTCCATGGCGCTGCAATATGTATAACAGGTGTATGTTTTGAAAATGAGAAATAGGTGCTTTGTTTCCTCTGCCAAAGGGAAATTAGGGATTGTGAGGAATATGGGACAGTGGGAAAAGCGGATGATGGAGTTTGTCAAGTGAAGAAATGTGCAAACAGTCACTTGACTGTGTTTAGGGAGTGGGGATTTAGGGATTTTGTGAATGATATAGTGATAAATGATATAGGAGGGGGAGAATGATGGGGAATGATATGAGTTTAGTATAGGGAAAATGGGAAGCAGGGATATGAGTGTTTTGGGAGTTTAATAATGATAGGATTATGAAAGGGAAGGGATCACAAGTGAGAGAGGAGACTTGGCACCAAAATCATCATTTAAAAACACCAATTACAAAACCCTATGGAGCAGATTTTGATATAAATGTAGGGTTTATATTTTCAAACTTCAAACCTTTGAATTCTCCCTCCAAGCAACACCCAACACAAGTTAAATTCAATAGCAAGAAGGCTCAGACTTACTTGGAGCAAAAGACATGGCGCTATTGAGTTTTGATGACTGTCGGGATAAACAACTGGCCTGTCGGCTCTGTGCACCATGACCTCTTCCAATGCACCACGCGGCCCTTCAACGCGCAGTCAAACACAAAATTCCTTCCTTTAACCCACAAATCAATATCCTTTGACCTCTTGGCATAGCAATGAAAGTTTCAAGCAACGAACAAGTCTAATGGAATGATGAGTTTGATTTTTATTGAAGCCACAATGATTTTTTGTGTTGGAGGTTTTTTGCACCACACGCAAGCCCAGTGCACCACGTGGCCTATGTGTGTCATGCCAGTGTAATTTAACACTGAGAATTTGCGCTCAATGCGTCACGCATGCCATGTGCACCGCGCACAAACCCAATGCGCCACACACCCAAACCCTGTTTTTTAGTGCTTTTTGCAGGAGACATTTGGAGGCCTTCCCGGTGTCTAAATTTGGCGTAGGATAGCTCGTTGGAAATTTATTTGAGTCTAATTTCCAATGCAATTTTAATTTTTCAATTTGGAGTTCATTTTCCTTGTCAAAAATCAAATCTCCCAAGACTGGTCAAAATGTGCCAAATGAGGTTGCCTCAAGGTAGAGTGTTGTTGCAGTCAACTTTTGAAGAGCTTCCTCAACTCCAAATTGAGCTCATGACAGATCATTGGAAATATATTAGTGTCTAGTTATCAGTTTACGCATCAAGCAAGTCATTTGGCTAACCAATCTAGGAGAAAACTTGATTTTCCCAAGGTCACTTCAGAGGTGCATCAATTCTCCCTAGGCAATTGTATTTTTGACATTTCTCTAAAACCATGACACCTGTGTAAAAAGTGAAGGATTTTTTTCTTCCTTGGCCTGTTGTGGACAAAAAAATCTCTCAGTTTTTTCAAATTCATCTTTCCTTGCTCAAAAACATCATTTGAGTAAAACCTACCCCGATGTGTGAAACAAGAGATTTGTCGAAATGAAGCGAAATGAAGGGGATAGGGAGCTTCTAAATTCTTGAGGAAATTTTGAGAAGTAAGGAGGGATGTTAGCAAGTAGGCGAAAGTATAATCTCAGAAATTGAGTGAGGGAAAGGGGTCCAAAAGGGAAAAACACAAGCCCAACCTAGAAAATAGGGTTTGTAGCAAGAAACTAGGGTTTGTGCGAAAATGAGGAATTTGGGAGGGTTCAGTGATGGGAAGTGTTTAATAAGGTACATTAAGGATAAGGGAAGGTGTATGAACATCAGGATAGAAGTTTTGTTGATGATTTGACCGTCCAAACCCTGAAGCATGAACAAGGTGTAAAATGACCCAATGGAACTTGACATGATGATGACAACCCTCTCAATGATGGTACACTCAGCTGTATGGTGACATGGAACGACATTTGGACAACTTTGAAAGGAGTAAAAGCAAACCCTAGACCTAATACCTAGTGACCAAATTTTGCTTGAAGACTCGCTGAAATGACAAAATTTGACCTTGACGCCTTAAAATCACTTTGTAAAAGCATGTTTGATCACTAGAGGAAGGCTACAAAGACTGACACTAACATTGGCTCCAATGGGGATGGTAGCTCCTTGGAGGTGCCAAGAACGACAGATATTTGGGAGAGCAAACAAGTGCCTTCATCCATTGGGCAATGGAGTCAAAAACTCAAGCTGAAATGCATGACTGAAAACTGATGACTTGACGACACAAATTGACTCTCACTCAACTAAAAACTGACTCGATACTTAAACACAACCGACAAACTGGAAAAGATGCTCAAGGTTGAGCTTATTCATCAAACCTACTCTAATTGTTATTTTCACCACCCGATCAAGTGAAATGGAACATCCAATGCAACCATGTAAGCATCATGGCTTATATTTGATTTCTTCCCAAATGCTTTATGATGCGCAGGAAAAGGGAAGAATCGAAAGGCAACTCCCATGGAAACTTGGAATCAAGTTGACTGCTGATAAACTTGCAAAGCATGAATTGACTGGATGACTTCAAAAATACTACGAAAGGATCTTTATAAACATCGCTATTAATTTCCATTAACACATTACTACTCTGGCCCAAGTAATCTTCATAGCTGGATATTAAGATTTTCCTCACATCTGTGTTGTCTTTCTTTGGTGATTGCAGCAAGTTGTTAAAAGGATCCTGAATTTCGTGAATAACCAAACTCTGTTGTTGATTCCAAACAGAACAAAAATATCCTTTATCAATCTCCTCATATGACTGCAAACCTTGATATGGGCTATGCAATGAACAATATGTTAAACAAGACAGTGAAGGCGACTTTTGAATAAGATTATTATCAACATTCTTTTTTGGCGCATGGTTAGCCAATGGGGAAGAACTTTTACAGCACACATCATCCAACACACGAGCAATAGGATCATCAAAAAATTGAGAAGACTGCTGCGATGTATCTATTGAAACTGTATGACATCCTACTGGCTGATCATCTTTTTCTTTAGAGATATTATGAATACTCTGCCTTATAAACTGAAATGTTTCGAAGCAAAAGGGTACATAATCCTCTTGCATCATTAAATCATGTATTTCGGCTGCCACACCTTCATCCTCAACATTAAAGCTGAGAGATTGTTGATTTCCTACAGGTTGCTCTTTCGAAGATTTACTATGCATTTCACCCTTCAAAAACTGAAATGATTCAAAACAGAAAGGTAGGGAATCATCCTGTATCGTTTGATCATATGTGCCACCTTCCATGTCTTCACGTGTAACTTGACAAGCAATGGTTTTCGGGGACTGCATATCTGAATATGAGAAGTCTTGAACAAGGTTTTTATTGCTCTCAAGGTGGTCCAGATCTAGACTTGTCAACAATTGATTTCTGAGTGCATGAATGTTGTCTCTAATGAACTGAAACGAAGCAAAACAAAAAGGAAAAGATCCTTCACTTACTTCAAAATTTGCTGCACTTTCCTCATCATTGTCATAGCTGATATGCATCGGTTGATCACTGTACTCGAGCTGTTGAAAGTGAACTTCTTCCTCCCACAAACTAGCTGCTGATTTGTCTGCAAGATTAGCTTCTGTTTGGAGAACATAATCATCATCATACTGATCAAACTGAGGCAAATCGTCACTATAAAACACATCATCAAGCATACATGTCATATCAACAAATATCTTTTCTCCAAGATGATCTATAAGATAATCATTATCAGAACTATGTTTTGGATCAGCAACTTTTTCTTCTTCAATCAGCAAGCCATGGGCTTGAACATCATAATCATTCCTTGTGGTGATCCTTCGCATCATCTCTTCCATTTCACTTACCAAAATGTCAAGCTTTACTTATAGAGATGTCGATTTCTCTGGATCTATGTTTTTTGTCTCTTCTTCTTTCAACCTTGCCCTTCGGATCAGCAAATGAGCCTCTACATTTACTGCACTGTTCTGCATCTCTTCAAGTGTTGCAACATTCCTTTCTCTCAGCTGAAACTCCATTTCCGGATCAAAGGCACCCAGGTAGTGCAAGAGAGTGGATTTAGGAGAAGGCCTTATCTCAACTGGAATTGAATAATAAACTTGGTTAAATCTGGCAGAAAACTGTTGTACTGTCTCCCCTGGAATTCTTTTCAGCTGGTTATACTCTTCTATAATAAGGAAAAGGTTCTGTCCGATCATCCACCTGTCAAGAAAAACTTTGACGAACTGCTGGAAATCTGAGATGCTCGCATCAGGTAGGGTTTTGAACCAACTCTTGACTTTTCCTTGCAAAGAAATAGCAAAAAGCCTTATACTGACATCTTCGCTATCAACTTCAAAAAGGTCTAGAAAAGACTCAAAATTCTGCACATGTTGCTCAGCGTTGACATTCTTACTTTCACCATCAAACCTCGGCAAGTATAGATCATATTTTTTGGGGAAAGAATGAAGAACAGAAGGTAAAACAAGAGGTTTATACATATCCGGGACTATAAAAGGTGTAGGAGTATATACAAGAGCTACGGGATCAGTTTTGGTCTCTTGAAGTTCATCAGTTTTAAGACGGTCATCACAAGATTCAGAAGAAAGGTCTTGATCAAGCTCAAAGGTATGCAAATCTTTGGTATTCACAATCTTCAAAGGGAAAGAATCAACTACAGGCTGAGGATCTCTTCTCAAATACAGTATATTTTGCAAAGCATTCTTGACATTCTCAGGAAAAGAGAAGAATTAATTTATAACAAAGAACAAAATTTCTTGGATGAAATTCCAACTTGAATACCTGATCTGTCCATATTGCCCTTTCATGTTTCTACTGGTCAGGATCATCCTCCAGTGGAGTCTTTAGATCTGATCTTAAAACTAATTTAGAGTCACCAGGTGAATGATTTCAGCCTAGCCAGTGTCTGATCGTTGTCCACCATCAACCATCAGATCTGAACTTGATAAATGTATTGGGGTGATCGTTTAGATCAGATGTTCAGTTTATAAACTAGACTGGAGATTGACTGAAGCAACTTTTATCTACTTGTGCTAATGTAAAGCAAAATTGTTTCGAAGGCTACCTGGCTAACTTCAGACTCTGTCTGTAGTCTACAAAGCCAAACAGTGAAAATAAAATTTCTTCCCCAGTGGAGTTGCAACTATGTTAGAGCCTAGATTTGCCTCAGGCTGAAAAGACGAGGTTCTAGGTCCACATCAAACCACGCTCAGCCTCGTAGCTAGCCCTACAAGGACAGGAGAGGGCTCTCTCCAGGTCAATCTCAGTGAAAGGTGATCTATGGGGCTTGAGATGACTGAAATATAAACTAATTTTAGGCTAGGTATGAAGTACATGGATTTGTTTTGAGTTTTTTGTTGGAAAAAGGGACAGGCAAATTTTGGTTCCGGGGATGAGGCCAGATTTTTGCAGAGTTCTGATTGGGGCAAGGAAGGAAATCATTTTGATGCTTTGAATTGAATGAATTGGTAGATCACCAATGAGGAGCCAAGGAGGGCAAGAGGATCTCAAGAGTCCTCCTCAAACAGATGAAAATATGAAGAATTAAACAAAATATCCAAGCAGAGCATAGCAGTCCATGAATTCTACCTTAATCACTCATTTGTTTAATTGCAGAAGACAAGAAAAGGGAAAATGATACACAATAACATCAATTAACTTACAAATACATAGAGAAACACACCATCAAATCATAGAGCCACATGGATCTGAACAAGTGCTGCAAAACCCTGGTCTTTCCTTTGCCAAAATTGCAGAAATGAAATGTACAATAGAGTGATAAGCAATCCCAAGTGTCCAACCCTGAAAATGACTCAGAAATTACATAATATAGACAAGACAAACCTATTCCCTTTCCTCTAGGGTTCAAGCTCATCATTCTAGGAGCTGTTTGAACTAATTCTAAACAAGGAACTGAAATCTAGGTAGTCAAACAACTTACCCCTATATGCTAGGAAACTGATTCATTCATTAAATTTTCACCTTTTAGTCAATGAATCATCTAGAACAAGTAAATATGTGCCAAAGTTACATCATAGTCATCAAGTTACATCGAGATAGATCAATAATTACATCAAAAATTCAAACTAGTCAAAACTGGGCGAAATTCTGAGCTGCTGAGTGAAAAACAGGCCAAAATTCTCTGTGCGCCGTGCCAAAATCTGTATGCGTCGTGCCACTTTGGAGCTGATTTTGAGGCACTTCCTAAAGTCCAAATTCAGCCCAAGTGTTCTTGTTGGAAATATCTGCCTGTCTACTTTCCAACCCAAGTGGAATTTCTGAATTTGGATGTCATTTGCCCCTCCAAAACCTCAATCTCCCAAGACTGCTTCCTATGTGTCAAAATAGGGGCAGTGAGGTCATTTTTAGGGTGTTTTTGACCCTTTAGGCAACTCAGAACTTGATGAAATCCTTAGGTAATCCATTATCATGCATAAATTTTGATGAAAAATCCAAAAATGTAAAGTTTCCCTCCTGGAGATCTCCCAATTATAAGCACGCGGCAAGTGGCGCTACGCGTAGGGCAAAAAACCCTGTTTTAAAGCCAAAAAAATTCAAAATTGACAAAATTTTCTCCAAATTTCTTGAAATTTGGGTTGTAGGTCCTTGATCAAATGCCATGCTCAGCCAAAGAAGCTTCGGCCAAAATTTGGAGTCGATCATGCTCCTTTTGCATCTCCTCAGTAACCTCCTGGCGCATGCAGTTCAGTGGCGGAATAACTGTCTTGTTCATATGATGTGTCTGTGTCCGCCGCCTCCATGGTGCTGAAATATGTATAACAGGTGTATGTTTTGAAAATTATAAATAGGTGCTTTTTTTCCTATGCCAAAGGGAAATTATGGATTGTGAGGAATATGGGACAGTGGGAAAAGCGGATGATGGAGTTTGTCAAGTGAAGAAATGTGCAAACAGTCACTTGACGATGTTTACGGAGCGGGGATTTAGGGATTTTGTGAATGATATAGTGATAAATGATATAGGAGGGGGAGAATGATGGGGAATGATATGAGTTTAGTGTAGGAAAAATGGGAAGCAAGGATATGAGTGTTTTGGGAGTTTAATAATGATAGGATTATAAAAAGGGAAGGGATCACAAGTGAGAGAGGAGACTTGGCACCAAAATCATCATTTAAAAACACCAATTACAAAACCCTATGGAGCAGATTTTGATATAAATGTAGGGTTTATATTTTCAAACTTCAAACCTTTGAATTCTCCCTCCAAGCAACACCCAACACAAGTTAAATTCAATAGCAAGAAGGCTCAGACTTACTTGGAGCAAAAGACATGGCGTTATTGAGTTTTGATGACTGTCGGGATAAACAACTGGCCTGTCAGTTCTGTGCACCACGACCTCCTCCAATATGCCGCGCGGCCCTTCAACGCACAGCCAAACACAAAATTCCTTCCTTTAACCCTCAAATCAATATCCTTTGACCTCTTGGCATAGCAATGAAAGTTTCAAGCAATGAACATGTCTAATGGAATGATGAGTTTGATTTTTATTGAAGCCACAATGATTTTTTGTGTTGGAGGTTCTATGCACCACGCACAAGCCCAGTGCGCCGCACAGCCTGTGTGCGCCACGCCAGTGTAATTTAACACTGAGAATTTGCGCCCAATGCGCCGCGCATGCCATGTGCGCCGCGCACAAACCCAATGCGCCGCGCACCCAAACCCTATTTTTTAGTGATTTTTGCAAGAGACTTTTTGAGGCCTTCCTGGTGTCCAAATTAGGCACAGGTAGCTCGTTAGAAAGGTATTTGAGTCTAATTTCAAACCCAATTGGAATTTTTCAATTTGGAGTTCATTTTCGCTACCAAAAGTTAAATCTCCCAAGATTGGTCAAAATGTGCCAAATGAGGCTGCCTCAAGGCAGAGTGCTATTGCAGTCAACTTTTGAAGGGCTTCCTCAACTCCAAATTGAGCTCATGATAGCTCATTGGAAATATATTTGTGTCTAGTTATCATTTTACTCATCAATAAATTTATTTTGCTAACCAAGCTAGGAGAAAACTTGATTTTCCCAAGGTCACTTCAAAGGTGCATCAATTCTCCCGAGGCAATTGTATTTTTGACATTTCTCTAAAACCATAACACCTGTGTAAAAAGTTAAGGATTTTTCTCTTCCTTGGCCTGTTGTGGACAAAAACCTCTCTTATTTTTTCTAAATTCATCTTTCCTTGCTCATAAACATCATTTGAGTAAAACCTACCCCGATGTGTGGAACAAGAGATTTTTCGAAATGAAGCGAAATGAAGGGGATAGGGAGCTTCTAAATTGTTGAGGAAATTTTTGGAAGTAGGGAGGCATGTTAGGAAGTAGGGGAAAGTATAATCTCAGAAATTGAGTGAGGGGAAGGGGTCCAAAAGGGAAAAACATAGGCCCAACCTAGAAAATAGGGTTTGTAGCAAGAAACTAGGGTTTGTGCGAAAATGAGGAATTTGGGAGAGTTCAGTGACGGGAAGTGTGTTAATAAAGTACATTAAGGATAAGGGAAGGTGTATGAACATCAGGATACAAGTTTTGCTGATGATTTGATCGTCCAAGTGAAATTGCCTTCAAAACCCTAGGAGAGGGAAATGAACTTTACCTAGGTACAACTGAAGCATGAACAAGGTGTAAAATGACCCAATGGAACTTGACATGATGATGAAAACCCTCTAAATGATGGTACACTCAGCTGTATGGTGACATGGAACGACATTTGGACAACTCTGAAAGGAGTAAAAGCAAACCCTAGACCTAATACCTAGTGACCAAATTTTGCTTGAAGACTCACTGAAATGACAAAATTTGACCTTAACACCTTAAAATCACTTTGTAAAAGCATGTTTGATCACTGGAGGAAGGCTGCAAAGGCTGACACTAACATGGGGGTAATTAAAGATATGGTAGTGCCACTAGCCCAGATCCCAGCTAAAAGCTTGGTAATGGATATAGTGGTAGCAGATATCCCTGTTATGTTTGGAACGTTGCTATATAGGTCATTGGGAGCCAAATTGGCTGTTGTTTTGAAGCTAGATTTTACATATGCTGTTATACCAATTCTTGGTGGGGAATAAAGGAGGTTGTACAGAGAAACTAGATTTGTAAAAACAATCACAAAAAACGGAGCAAGTAACTCACCTGTATATAGTCAAGAGAAATATGATTTTTCTTACTTCGTGCTGCATGATAATGCAGAGTTGGCTGAAGATAAGCAGAGGCAACTTACTTCAACTAGTGTAAATACAGAGTTGCAATTAGAAGGAGTGTGGAAGTTTTTTTTTGATGGAGCTTATTCTAAGGAAGGAACAGGTGCTAGTTTCCTTCTAAATGCACCTGAAGGTAATATGTTCCCTTTTTCTTTTAAATTGGAGTTTGAAGCAACAAACAATGTTGTGGAATATGAGTCCTTGATCATTGCTCTTCAAACAACAAAACAAATGGGAGTCAAGTCAATTTCTGTCTTTGGAGATTCAGAACTAATTATAAAGCAAATAAAGAACCACTGTCAAACAAAACACCCTAGGCTTAGGGCATACAGAAATGAAGTGTGGGATTTAGTTGAGAATTTTTTTGAAGCTTTCAATATTCAGTTCATTCCAAGGGATGGAAACAGATTGGCAAACTCTTTGGCTGTGGCTGCTAGTACTTTTAGGCCTCCTATTAATCCAAAGCTAAGATATGAGGTTGAAATGAGACACAGGCCTTCTGTTCCTAATAATATAAAGCACTGGCAAATTTTTGAAGATGATCAGCAGATTAAAGAATTTTTTACTATGGTTGAAGATTTTTAGGGCACAGAGATTGATCAGGATGAAGATGAAGCAACAGAAGGTGCGGAGGTAAGTGGTTTGAAAAATTCTATAGTTGATCAAAATATTATTCAATTGAAAGATAATACGCTACCAAGGGGACTTGTCCCTCTTGAAAGGCTTTTTAACTCTAATGATGTAGCTATTGGTTCAGAGAAAATTCCACAAGATGAGCAGATTCAAGATCACAATATTGGAACTCAGGAGGAGCCCAGGTTAGTCAAATTATTCAATGGAGTTCCATCTAATTATAAGGAGAGATATATTAAACTTTTCAAGGACTATGTTGATGTTTTTTCTTGGTCCTATGAGGATCTTAAAACATATGATGTAAGTATTATTCAACACAAGATTCCCTTGAAAGAGGGGATTAAACCATTTAAGTAGAAGCTCAGACAGATAAACCCTCTGCTTTTACCATTGATCAAGAAAGAAGTCAAAAAGTTGCTTGATGCCAAGATTATAGTTCCACTCAGGTACTCTGACTGGGTGGCCAATTTAGTGCATGTAAGGAAGAAGAATGGAGAGATAAGGCTATGTGTAGACTTTAGAAATCTCAAAAGGGATTCCTTAAAAGATAACTATTTGTTACCTAAAATAGATCATGTGTTGTAGAAAGTAACAGGGTCATTCAGGATGTCAATGCTCGATGGGTTTTCTGGGTATAACCAGGTGGTTGTAGATAAAGAAGATCAGAAGAAGACTACATTCACAACTCCTTGTGGAACCTTTATGTATAATAAAATGCCTTTTGGGTTGATGAATGCAGGTGCTACATTTCAGAGGTCTATGGACATTGATTTTGTGGGAGATAAGTTTTTAGTGATATACTTAGATGACATCACTGTTTTCTCTAAGTCTGATGAGGAGCATCTAGACCATCTTAAAAAGACTTTTGAGAAATGTAGAAGATATGGACTTTTCTTGAATCCTAAAAGTCTATTTTTTCTCTGGAAGAGGGAAAACTATTGGGGCACATTGTTTGTAGAGATGGAGTGAAGATAGATCCAGCAAGGGTGCAAGCTGTGTAGAAAATACCTTTGCCTAGGAGAAAGAAGGACATTCAGAAATTTCTAGGTAAAATTAATTTTTTAAGGAGGTGTGTGTCCAATTATGCAGAAATTGTAAAAGAAATTACCAATATGTTGAAGAAAGATAATGAAGTGCATTGGACCAAGGAAGCCAGAGAGTCATTCTCTAGGATTAAAGAAGCATTGCAAGCTGCTCCAATCCTAATAAGCCCTGATTATCAAAAAACTTTCCAATTTTTTTCATTTGCATCACCTAAGTCAATAGTTGTTGTTTTGTTGCAGAAAAATAATGAAGAAAAAGAGCAGCCAATTGCTTTCTTTAGAAATATTCTCAGATATGTTGAACTAAAGTATAATAATCTTGAAAAATAGGTATATGCTTTTGTTATAAAACTAGCTCACAAACATGTATAAAATATAGTTGAACGCCTTAGAATTCAGCCTCTTTGAGGGGGAAACCTCCTTTACATTACACGAATGAAAAATTCTTGGATGACACAATTGATAAGACCTCCATTCTATATATAGGAGTCTAAGGGGTCATAATATAATTAGAGCCGACATAACAATAATAATGTAAGGGCACAATAATAACAATACTGGGCTTCTATGGGGCACAATAATAACAATATGGGGACTACATGGGCACAACAATATAATAAGGGGGTTGTACTAATAACAATAAGGGGTTACACTAGTAGTATAAGGGCCTAACATGCCCCTCTCCTTGAAAAAGTTTTGTCCTCAATGTTTGAGTAGTTCTTGATGCTTTTGTATAAAATTCTTGTCCTCCCATGTGGAATCTTCGGTGGGTAAGTTCTTCCACTGGATGAGATACTCTGAAATTGATTGATTTCTTAGCTGTCGAGTTCTTATTTCTATGACTGCTCCAGGTTCCAATATGATTTTTCCTTCCTCTTCAAGTTCTGGTAATATTGTTTGAATTGGGATATTCTACACCTTTTGAATGAGTGGCCACACTTCTTTATCCTTCTTCCATTCATCCCTTGTCTCATTTATCCAATCTAGTTGGATAATAGAAATGGCACAAAACAATGCTTCCACAGCCTCATCCTTTCTTGAGAGTGCATCTGCAACAAAAAATTTCTTCCCTTTTCTGTAGATGATGTCAAAGTCATAACCCAACATATTTGTGACCCATTTTTCTATTCTTCTAAAGATAATATTTGTTCTAAAAAGTATTTAAGACTATTATGATCCATTTTTACCTTGAAGTGTCTTCCCATTGGGTAAGGTCGCCATTTCTTAAGTGCATGTAGTATTGCCAATATTTCCTTCTCATAAATAGCTTGCTTGAGATGTAGCTGTAAAAATACCCAATCACCTACATCAAAACTTTTTTCACTGCGATGTTGGCCTACCTGTTGTTTCATTCAATTCTACACCAAAGTGGTGTTATCCTTTAAAAGTTGGAGAACTTGTTGTTGATGGTCGATGTGATCTTTCACTGCTTGAACCATTTTCTTCTTGATATGTCCTTCTATCTTGAGAGTTTGAGGAGTGGTAATTTCTTCCAATGTTTTACAAGATATGGTCGGATTCATTTCTTGTTGCTCGATGTGATCTTTCACTTCTTGAACATTTTTCTTCTTGATATGTCCTTCTATCTTGATAGTTTGAGGAGTGGTAATTCCAGCCAATGCATTACATGATATTTTTGGATTCATTTCTTCTTTCTCGATGTGATATTTCACTTCTTGAACCTTTTTCTTCTTGTTATGTCCTTCTATCTTGAGAGTTTTAGGAGTGGTAATTCTTGCTAATGCTTTACAACATATGGTCGGATTCATTTCTTCTTTCTCTGGGGTTGGGTCTTGGCATATATCCTCTTCTTTTGATGTTTCTTGATCCTTTTCTTCCTCCTCTTCATACTCTATGTAAAATAGTTTCTTCTCAGCACACTTATGGCCTTTAGTGCATTTGATATCACAGTTGTAACAAAGCCCTTTTTCTCTTTTTTCTTCCAATTGTTGCGGTGTAACCATTGTAGGTTGTGGAAGGCTAGGAGAAGAAACACTTCCATAATTACAGTCATGAGTGGTGGGATTCCTTGTTTCCATAATTTCGCTTTCAATTTTTCTTGCCCACCTAAATGCCTTCTCCAATGAATTAGGTTCCCAAAGACGAACCTCATGTTGAATGTTATCCTTTAAAGTACCTATGAAGACATCAATCCTTTGCTTCTCTGGAATATCATTTACCCTTAAATTCAATTTTTGAAAGTCCTCATTTTGATTTTCCATTGAACACTTTTTTTTGAGATTTATCAATTGGCTAAAGAAGGTGTTTCTCTTTGTATCCTCATAATGTTCTATCATTTCCTTCGTGAAAATTGATCACGTAACAATTTTTTTACAAGAACAAAGCCCTTTATACCATAAAAATTGATCTGGTTCTAAATATGAAGATGCAATACATACCTTTTGTAACAGTGGTACACCATGTAGATCAAAATATTTCTCCATCTGTCGTATCTAATTTACCGGATCCTTGCCATCAAACTTCCTCATATCACCTTTTCTTGATTTTAGGAGCTCGATATTGAAATGGCTATAACTCTATAATTTCGGTTCTTCTAGTTCTAAAATTGCGACCTGCAGTAGCCCTCTATGTCCTCTTTCCAATGCCACCAGTCTTATCCAAATTGGATTCACCAAGGAAGAGTTATGCCAAATCTCTCACAGTGACCTGATTATAGACTAGTTCAGTAGAGAAAACTTGTACGACATGCCACGTGTCCCTGTTTCGACCTTTGGCTCTGAAAAATATATACAAGAAACTAAAGTTCTTTCTATACCTTCTTATGAAATTTCAATCCGATGCTCAAAGCGAAAGCTATGATGATTTTCCCCAGGTCACCTGTTTGGAATGTAATTCAAAAGTCTACAAAAAGACCAACTTCCTCAAATCATATCTCCGCAAATATAGCACAAAAAGCTCTGAAATTTGGACCCGAGGTTCAATGCGGTTTTGTCTCAAATGGGTTTTTTTTTTTTTTACTTCTGAAACGTCTCAAAAAGAAAGTTATAGCGAAAATGCCATGATGACCTATTTGGAGCAGCGAAACCATAGAATCCAAAGCTCTGATACCAAATGTTATGAAACCAGCTCACAAAAAGATAGAAAAGATAGATCAACGCCTTAGAATTCAGCCTCTTCGAGGGGGCAACCTCCTTTACATTACACAAATGAACAATTCTTGGATGATACAAATGAAAAGACCTCCTTTCTATATATAGGAGTCTAAGGGGTCATAATATAATCAGAGCTGACAAAACAATAATAATTTAAGGGCACAATAATAACAATAGTGGGCTTCTATGGGGCACAATAGTAACAATATGGGGACTACATGGGTACAACAATATAATAAGGGGTTGTACTAATAACAATAAGGGGTTAAACTAGTAGTATAGGGGCCTAACAGCTTTGGTAAAAGCCCTAAAGGCCTTCAGGACTTATTTACTGCAATAACAGATCATTGCTTATGTGCCAAAAGTTGCAGTAATGGATGTCTTAGTCCAGAGCGATGTAGAAGGAAAAAGGGGAAAATGGATAGCTAAGATCCAAGAGTATGACTTGGACATAAATCCCACAAAGCTAGTGAAAGGGCAAGGATTGGTGAAGATGTTGACAGAGTCAAATTTTCAGGCATTGGGAATCAACTTGTTGACACCTGTGAGTGAGGAGGCAATTGAAGAAGGTGAAGAAAGATCAGACCCAGGTATGAAGATTAGGTATAAATTTTTATGTTTAGAATGGTACAAGCACATAATCCATTATTTGTGTTTTCTCTCTTGTCCTCAATCTTTGGATAGAACAAAGTATAGAGCATTAAAGATCAAAGCCCAGCCATATGCGATTGTTGAGGGTAGATTGTATTGGAAGGATCTTGTAGGAATTTTGTTGTTATGTTTAACAAAGGATGAATTTATAGAGACCATTAAAGATTAGCATGAGAAGTTATGTGCAGGACATTATAGCTAGAAGGCTACTACACACAAAATCCTCCAGGCAGGGTTTTATTGGCCTACTTTATTTGGTGATACATATAAGTTTGTCAGAAAATGTCAGAAGTGTCAGCTTTTTGCTAAGAAGAAGAGGTTATCTTCCTTGCCTTTGATCCTAGTCTTCATAGAGGAACCATTTAGACAATGGGGACTCGACTTTGTTGGAGAGATTAATCCACCTTCAAGTAGATAGCACAAGTGGGTTCTCACAATTACTAATTACTTCACCAAGTGGGTAGAAGCTATACCCATCAAGAGGGTAAGTGACCAGGTGGTGATGAAGTTCTTAGAGGAGAATATTTTCAGTAGATTTGGATGCCCTGTCAAAATTTCAATTCAAGTAAGTTTATTACTTTTTGTGAAAATTATAATGTTATTTTTTCCCATTCAACATCTTATCATCCACAAGGAAATGGATTAGTTGAATCCACTAACAAAACTTTGATGAAGATCCTTAAGAAAACTATTGCAAAGAACCAGAAATACTGGGATTCTAAGTTAAAGTTTGCTCTATGGGCTGCTAGAGTGACTACAAGAAGGTCCACAGGAAAATCACCTTTTGAGTTAGTGTATGGAACTCAAGCCCTATTCCCAAGCCAACTTGTGAAGCCTATGATTGCAATGATTCAGGAGGCAAAAGAAGAGCCCAATGCTCTGATAAGAAGAATGAATAAGGTAGTGGAGTTGAGTGAAAACAGGGATAAGGTAAGAGACAACTTGATCATGTATCAATCAAAGATGAAGAGTATTTTTGACAGAAAGGCCAAAGAGATTGATTTTAAAGTTGGAGACCTGGTATTAAGGTGGGATACTAGAAGAGAAGATAAGGGAAAACATGGAAAGTTTGATCCTCTCTGGTATGGCCCATTCAGAATTATAGAAGCAAGGACAAATAATACATTCTTCGTAGAGAATCTTGATGGTAAATCATTGCAACTGCATGTCAATGGGAAGTACCTCAAGCATTACTTCCAGTTCTGAAGCATAAGCATCCTATCATTGTAGATACCGGAGTGAACTCATTGTACAAATTCCATAGAAGTTTAATTGGCTAAGAAATATGTGACTCCATGCCCGAGGTGAAGGCACTGATCTATGGTTCTTAGTGCTTCTGTGGAAAAAGAACTATCCCCAAGTGGAGCCAAATGTTGTAGCATCCATTGTCCTTTTAATTCTATTTTCAGTTTTATTACAAAAAATGAAAAAATCAAATATTATGTTGTAGTGGAAATAAAGGGAAAAGCATAAATTTAAAAGAAATAACTTATTTTATTTGATTGATGGATTTTGAATGTGAGAAACCCATGAGAAGATCTGGGCCATCCGATCAACAGGCCACAGATCCGATGGTAATCGTGCAGTTAACTAGAATAGGGTTTATTTCGGAAATCAGATGCGATGATGTATGAAATACAGTTTAATTTGCTGAAGTTTGGGCCAATCGCAGCCATCCATCGAAAGAGACGGGATCCGATGGATATCGCGTCGAAAAGTAATCGGGTTTTATCTTTAAAATCGGACCTGATAAATCATTAACTAGCAGTTTTATTTCTTATCGGGTCCGTATGGGAGTCAAAGGGGCATTGAAAAAATAGACGTGATAAAGTTTTGTTCAAACAGGTTTAAAGTTTCATGAGTTCCAAGGCATCGGACCATCCATTGAAGGGGTGATCAGACGGTGATCGCATACAACTCAAGCGGACGCGACAGGTTTATGAACCAGAGTTTTAATTCTTTGAGTTCCATGGTAACCGAAGGTTTGCCATATTCTGTGTAAATTAATCAATTTCACTGTTTTAGAAAAATGACCAAAGTTAGAGGCAGATGACTAAAATTCCAAAGGAAAGGTGATTGGTCGGGTTTCTTAGTGTTTCCGCCAATCAAAACACTCCTGATATATATGTGGGCCCAAGTTCACGCACGGAGTTCTTGTAAAGTTGCAGTTTGCTGTGTTAAAACAGTCTAACTGTCATTAGGACATCTACAAGGTTACAGCTTGCAGAATAACACTCAGACCATGTACTCCAGCCACTGATTCGAATAGCAAATAGCCATTACCTACTAATTTTTGTTACTTCCTGTTATTTTATTTTCTTGAGAATGAAGTGTCTTTTACCCTCTATGTAATATTTTGTAATAACTTTTACTTTAGACAGTTAGGAGAATAGTTAAGTAGTTTTACAGTTTTGGTGATTACCAACTATCTCATAATGTATAAAAAGAGGAAAATTTACAAAGAAGGGGTTCGAACTTTGGAGAACCTGGAGACTAGGCCATTATATTCCTGATACAATTGTTGATTAATGAAAGAATCAAAAGTTTTCCATACATTGTTGGGTATGATTTTGTGACTTCTTTATTATGTGTCATAAAATGTTTTCTTCCTTTAAGTATGGTAATGAAGCTACAAGTCTTTATTTGCTTATGTAAATGAAGTTAAAATCCCTTAAAAGAGCGCTCTTATACTTGAAGTTCCTACCTCTATAATTCTTCTAAGTTACAGTTAGTAGATTCTGCGTAAAACAACATATTCCCTACGACTTCTTCAAGCTTTCTTCATTCATCATTTATGTTCAGAAATCAAATGGAGTTCTGATATTTTCATGTTACCTAAGTATTGAGGGTTTTAAAACCAAGTCTTTCAGGGCCTTCATTTGAGAATACAACATACAATTATGTGACAAACAAGTGACAACAATTATAAACTTTAATGCCTTAAGCACAATTTCCACACAGCCAGGAAATTAGTTTCTTAAGGTACAATTGCCACCATAACTTAGCTCCTAAAGCCACATTTAGTTCCTCAAGGTCTCGCAGACTAAGACCCCCTCGATCTTTGGGGAGGCATAGTTTGTTCTAAGCAACAAGGGGTCATTTCTTCTCTTGGGTGGCACCGTGCCATAAAACTTTTCTGAATATGGAGACTAGCCCTCGATATATACTCTTAGGGGTAGGGAGGAAAGAGAGTTGGTATAGAAGAATAGCTTGCATGACCGATTTAAGGAGAATGGCTTGCCGAGCTAGGTTCAAGACTCTAAATGTCTAGTTCGATAATTTTTTAACAATTTTGGAGCGTAAGTCTTTCCAATGGGCTATGCAGATGGGATTAGCAATCATAGAAACACTCAAATACTTTGATGGAATAGACCCAATAGAGAAACCTAAGATGTGATCCAAAAATAGCTAGATCGGACAACGAGTATTAAAGAATTATATATTATATTTTTCCTTATTAGGAGCATAATTGAGGTGACTTGGAATTTCGCAAGGATCACATCAAACAATAAAGCGTCTTGAACTGTGGCCTCGCCATACAATAGGTTATCATCCACGAATTGTTGATGGGTCATAAAGATGTATGTTCTTGGGAGGTGGATACCTTTTAGATCATTGTTATATTTCACCCCCTTAATCATTCAACTCAGGTCCTTAGCTGTTATGATGAATAATAAGGGTGAGATCAGATCTACTTCCATGAGACCTCTAGAAGATCATAAAGTGGAGGAGGGGGCTCCATTAACCAAAATTGAGAAAAAAAGTGGGTGGAGATCATTGAATAAATCTAGCTAAGCCAATATTTTGTGAAGAAAAAAGCTCTCATGACCGAAATAAAATAGGACCAACTAAGGCGGTTGCAGGCTTTTGATAATTCCAACTTTAACAACATCCCTTGTTTCTTGTGCCACTTGAGTGAATGAATAATTTCATGAGCATAAATTATTCCATCCAGAATTTGTCCCCCCTATACAAACCCCAACCGCTCTTGGTTGATCACATGATGGAGGATGGGTTTCAATCATTGAACTATAATAGAATAAAGGATCTTATATATCACATTGCAGAGATAAATGGGCTTGAATCCACCCAAAGTGTGTTATGAGGACAAATCCCTCTTACGAACAACAACAATCTCCTTAGACTTCAAATAACCCTAGAAACAAACAAACATAAATTTCTACCTTTCCCTAGACTCTGATTGATGAAATAAAATAGAATGATAGATGCCTCTTACCAATTTAATGAAATGATTGATGAAGTCCCTTAAAGATTTTGACCATTTTCTCCTCGAAGCTCTAGATGTCCTCTCGTCACTTTTGACAACTTCTCCATACTATCTTGAAAGAGATCTACAAAGACAGAGACAAACAAGAGATCAAAGAATACAACATATAATCAAATAGATAAATGGACTAATTAACCAATTATATATCATAAATTGATCAATATGAAACCAAAATCCAAGTAGGTGATCAAGGAATCCTATAAATTAAATCAATGAAGATGTATTTGAGAAAGAACAATTGCTTTTATACTCATAAAACTGGAGAAAAAACTTAGAACCATATAGCCTTGATGTTGCAAGTCTCTTCTACAATTTCCAATCCTCTCCCTTGAAATAAAATCCTTCCAACCTAATATCAACAGCAAAAACCTACTTCCAACAGCCCTCTTCCAATCCTCGAACCTTTAGTAGCTTTGTAGGCCAAGAATGGGAATTTTTGGATCCATTCTCCAAGGGATGAGATCCACTATTAGTGGGATAGAGGTGCCACAAAGGAAGGGGAGTTACTCCATGATAGGAGGGATCAATACTAAATATGCACCCATTTGAAGCTTGTTGGTTGGGATAGATGCTACAAACAATGCTTCTAGACTTTACTTTTTATTTTTACATACTTCAAGTCATGTTCGCAGGTCATAGTGGAAGACAATATATACTTATGTGAAAATATTAATGGTATTCTTTGCGTATGTGTAGAAATTAGCTAGGAAACTGTGAATATAGCCAAAATCCAAGTTTTGTACCATAGGATCCAGAAATTCCACTTTCTTTGGGATAATTTAGATTCGAATTTGCAGGCGAATGGTCTAGGATACATTTGTGATAGTGAGAGATCCAAACCAATGGTTATTTACCTAATGTGACAAAATTATGTGTAACATATTTCCCCCTAAAGTGAAAAGTCAAAAGAAATATTTTGATGATTGAAGTGCTTTATCATGCAAAGGTTTAGGTTAGAGACTATAGTCAGAGACCTGAAACAATCAAACAAATGTTACAATGCAATATATAATATCATCACTAAGGTAGGCATTCCCATACTCAGAACATAAATGTCTTAAAGCATAGTACATAAATATATCTGAAGATCCATGTCCATAGACGACACAGTATGGACGCAACCATCAATGGATCTATATTTACAAACATGAATATTTAATAAGTCCACACAACTTGGATGGGTGAAACTAGATCTAGGGTCTTTATCTCCATCTCTTGATCTGTAGTACAAATCTAGCCATGTGAGTCAAAACTCGAAGTCGAACATGGTAGAAACCACTTGATTACTGGTCAATGATGTGAACCATTAACAAGTGCGAGAGAAACCACCAATAATGACAATGTTTCTCAAGGTACTTCTAGTACAATCTATGAAGTGTGAATAGATGATTTGATGTTGAACACATAGAATCATTCAATCAAAGGCCAACGATAAGAATCTATCATTGAAGGTGAGAAACCTGCCATTAAGGCATGTAGACTCCAATGTACTGAAGGTTTCTAGATCAACTTCCTAGATAGTGAACTAAAGTTGATAGGAAGTGACCCGTCGTAGGAGGGTGTACAACATGAAACTCATGTCAAGTTTTGAAGAACAACAGTTTAGAGTAATCGAGGCCTGACTCAGGGATGGTCAATGGAAATGAAGGTTAAGGCTGGAAAGTAATTTGACTGAGGTTGAACTTCTCTTAACATATTAGAGACACGAAAAAATGACTTCTAAGCATTTAACTCAAAAAATAAAACCCAAACCAACTGAAGACTTTCAATGAGGTATGGTTAACTGAGTAGCAAATGGATTTCCCAACCCGAACATGAAAGTGACAGAGTGTCATGTTCAAGAGTGGAATACTGCCTTTTACAAATACAAAACAAAAATTCTTTCTCACTTTTCCCTCACAATTATTGGCAAGTACCTATTTATTTTTTACAATCTTGAGGAGGATAACATATGCTTGTCCTATAATCTCATCCTTTAGGCGAGTCCTCTAAAGTATTTTTAATGAACCGTAAGGAGTGGTTCAGTCTCAACATGCTTAACGAGTACCATATTGTTTAATTTTTACGAACCTAGTAAAGTGGTAACTCAATGTCATTTTCATGTTTAAAGAATTTGAAAAGACACAAAAAGTAAACTCATTCAGTTCTTTTACTATAAAATTTTAATGAGCCCGAAGAAAGTAAAGCTCTATGTTTTTCAGTTTTAGGGAGTTCGGAGAAAAACATAAGTAAACTCCACAATGTTATTTTTTGTAAGTTTAGTCCCTCAAGCCCAAAAAAGGATAAAATAATGCAAGAGAGAACTCTATTGACCATGATTTGTCAATGTATACCTTTTTCATAAATATTCTAGTTCAGTCTGTAAAAGGGGTAAACTTATACTGAATAGATAGTTGTTTATTTACTTTTACGAGTTCGAATAATCAAGTATTCAGTGACCTTTTCGTTTTTAAGAAGTCTAAAAAGGACATAAAGAGAAATCCATGCTTTCTCTTTTTCGTAAATTTTAACGAGTTCAAAAAAGTGATAAAAATGTACACAATACCAAAATGATCTAATTCTGTAATTAACCTATAAACTACACACTTAAACTCAAAATACTTATCTCTGCTCAAAAAATAAAATGAAAACATTATAAAACTGGATTTTAAAAAGCCAATAGGAAAACGATATTATTTAATTAGCCCTAAAATCTAATAAAAAGCCCAAATAGTAAAAAAAAATCACCATTTGTTTTTTATCATTTTGAGAGTGATAGAAGTCATTTTTTACCAAAAACTTCTGAAGTTGATTCTAGGCAAACAGCTGGATGAAATCATGAGCCATCTCCTCTAAGTAAATGGACTATCCGAGCTCCTCATTTTCATGCCATTTATTTAGCTTTCCAATGTATATTTAGGTTCGGGGGGAAGGGTTTTCAAAATGATTTTCTCCCACAATGTGCACAGGTCACCCTTATCGGGCCTCCGTGCATCGACTTAGTTTTAAATGTTATGTGCGCAATTTCTAGGAAAGAAACCGTGCACATGTGCACTGTTTACTAAGTCGGTTTTGCACAGCACCGAGGGCAAGAAAAATAATATAGAAAATGCCCAATTTTTTTCTTCTAAATCTCTCCATAATTCATTCTAATGATATTTTATGTTTAATTGCAAGCTTTTGAATTGCAAACATGGAATGGAGAGAACGTGAGCACGAAGAACAAGATATAGTTTCTCTAAATGATCTAGCAACCATATAGGTCTTGACAAATTGTGATTTGTGAAAGTTTTTTTACCATTCTGGACATGAAGGCCCAATTGGACTTGATAAAATGGATGGTAGGCAAGTGGAATGTTCAGGAAGAATGTTTCATAGTCAGAGATCACAGACTTGTCATTGATGCTGACAAAATTTACTTCCCGAGTGGACTTCCACACTATGGAGTGGAAATCAACCTGTATGGGCATAGGAGAGGTGGCACGACCAATGTTGCCTATTTGAAACAACATTGTACTGATGGGGCTGCTCTCAAAGATGGTCGAATTGACATCAATACCATAGCTAAAATTCCTTTGTAATCCCTCGGGTTCACTATTACACGACTGTGTGGTAGTGAAGGTTTGCATTTTCTCACGAAGGCTCATATGCAAACCACTGTGGATTGCTTTTAGGGTACCATTTTTAACTGGAGTGAGGTTGTAGTTTCCAATATAAAGAGGCAACTAACCAGGGTCATAACGAGAAAACTCAAAAACTTTGGGTGTGGTGCCTCTTTGGAATGAATTCCTCTTCTGGATCCACAGGTAGCTATAGAGAGAGGAGGGCCTTGTGACCCTCGCATGTTGAAATGGGTTACACTTATGACACTCCGTAGAGGTGGCGAAGGACAAACAATCAGATTTACTATTGACTTCTTCGAGTGGTTGGAAAACCATATCATCATGATCGAAGATTTCTCATATGTAGGGATGGACTACAAAGGAGATCTGGACATGCCACTACCTCCTGGGATGCAGTGGGGTGCTATAGGTAAAACTTCACATTTTGGTTGATTTTTGAAAATTTTCATTTTTTTGTTATTTTTGGCATCCAAAGCTAATTATCCAAAATGATCATGCAGATGTGACCCCAGTGAGACTAGTTGGATTATGTAGATATGATCAGTGTTGTGAGAAGCGAGCAACTCCCACAGTACAAAACCTGGAGGTGGTGGAGACAACGATAGAGATAGAGCACAATCTTGAGAGGTTGAATCTGGACATTCCAGATGCCGATATAGACGATTTGCCTCTCCGCTACCAGAGGCATAATGCAGGAGTTCCTAGTCCTATTATCCATCTTCTATGACAAGTAACACATGTTATTTTATGCTACCATGATCATCATCATGCATAGTCACTAGTCTAAGGGCTAGATTTTTTATTTTTATTAATGTATCGGCATGTTCAGAAAATAGAGGCCACAGGTCCTCATGCATTTCGATGACATTTTTTGTAAAAGCCACACTATTTATAGACTTCTATCTAATGAAAACTACTACTTTTATTTATGTCTGTCTTGTACAATATATGAATAAATATTGCATTGATTTCTTTACCAATGTTTTAGAAGTGACAATATAACACATAATTAGCTAATGCATCTGTTAATGTGTTCGAATTTCTTGGAATATGTTGATACTTCTAACAGAATAAACACCATTCAAATGTAATACCATGAGTTGTGAATCTAACCTAAAAATAAACCAATGAATGCCAAATGAAATGGCATCATATAATAGCTCAATCACTGCGCTATATTCTACAATATTGTTTTTTGTTTGATCGAGGCATATCCCATGAATAGAAAATAACTCGTCTATGGGAGAATAAATCACCCAGGCTATAGAAGTCAAATTCTAAGTACTATGACTAGTGCCATCAGCAAAGCTAATGTAAGTTTGAGGGAATGTCGACATCTGTAAATCAAGTGTAACACAAGATGAACAGGAGAACTAGCAAAAAAGTGCAAAAATTTCTAAAACATTTCACGCATAAAATATGATACAGTAATATACAAATGTTTCACCAAACAATCTAAGCATAATATCTCTTTAGGTAAAGACCATTTATGGGCTTTCCCAAAGGAATTTTGTCATAATCTACTAGTTCATAGGCCCCTTTTTCCAATGCACGTTTTACAATATAAGGGTCATGCCACATGGGGTCAAATTTACCAACTCCTAACTTGTCATGTTCTTTGTTATGAAACCAGCTCACAAAAAGATAGAAAAGAGAGATCCACGCCTTAGAATTCAGCCTCTTCGAGGGGGCAACCTCCTTTACATTACATAAATGAACAATTCTTGGATGATACAAATGAAAATACCTCCTTTCTATATATAGGAGTCTAAGTGGTCCCAATATAATCAAAGCCTACATAACAATAATATTGTAGGGCACAATAGTAACAATGGTAGGCTTCTATGTGGCATAATAGTAACAATATGGGCACTACATGGGTACATCAATATAATAAGTGGGTTATACTAATAACAATAAGGGGTTACACTAGTAGTATAGGGGCCTAACATGCCCCTCTCCTTCAAAAAGCGTTGTCCTCAACGCTTGAGTAGTTCTTGATGCTTCTATATAAAATTCTTGTCCTCCCATGTGGAATATTCAGCGGGTAAGTTCTTCCACTTGATGAGATACTCTGAAATTGATCGATTTCATAGCTGTCGGGTTCTTGTTTCTATGACTACTCCAGGTTCCAATATGATTGTTCCTTACTCTTCAATTTCTGGCAATATTGCTTGAATTGGGATCTTTTGCAACTTTTGAATAAGTCGCCATACTTCTTCGTTCTTCTTCCATTCATCCGTTGCTTCGTTTATCCAATTTAGTTGGATAATATAAATAGCACAAAACAATGCTTCCACATCCTCATCCTCGAAGCGTCTTCCCATTCGGTAAGGTCGCCATTTTTTAAGTGCATGTAGTATTGCCAACATTTCCTTCTCATAAATAGCTTGCTTGAGATGTAGCAGTAAAAATACCCAATAACTCACATCAAAACATTTTTCACTACGATGTTGATCTACCTGTTGTTTCATTTGATTTTGCACCGAAGTGGCGTTATCCTTTAAAAGTTGGAGAACTTGTTGTTGATGCTCGATATGGTCTTTCTCTACTTGAACCTTTTTCTTCTTGATATGTCCTTCTATCTTTTGAGGAGTGGTAATTTCTTCCAGTCCTTTACAAGATATGGTCGGATTCATTTCTTGATGCTCGATGTGATCTTTCACTTCTTGAACATTTTTCTTCTTGATGTGTCCTTCTATCTTGATAGTTTGAGGAGTGGTAATTTCATCCATTGAATTACAAGATATGGTTGGATTCATTTCTTCTTTCTCGATGTGATCTTTCACTTCTTGCACCTTTTTCTTCTTGATATGTCCTTCTATCCTGGTAGTTTGAGGAGTGGTAATTCTTGCCAAGGCTTTACAAGATATGGTCTGATTCATTTCTTCTTTCTCTGGGGTGGTGTCCTGACGTATATCCTCTTCTTTTGATGTTTCTTGATCCTTTTCTTCCTCCTCTTCATATTCTATGTAAAATAATTTCTTCTCAGCACACCTATGACCTTTAGTGCATTTGCTATCACAATTGTAACAAAGCCCTTTTTCTCTTTTTTCTTCCAATTGTTGTGGTGTAACCCTTGTAAGTTGTGGAAGGCTGGGAGAAACAACACTTCCATCTTTATAGTTGTGAGGGGTATGCTTCCTGGTTTCCATAATTTTGCTTTCCATTATGTCACAAAGCCCTTTTGCTCTTTCCAATTGTTGTGTTGTTGCTCTAAAGAAGGTGTTGCTCTTTATATCCTCATAATGTGCTATCATTTCCTCCGTGAAAATTGACCACGTAACAAGTTTTTTACGAGAACAAAGCCCTTTGTACCATAAAAATTGATCTGGTTCTAAATATGAAGATGCAATACATACCTTTTGTAACAGTTGTACACCATGTATATCAAAATATTGCTCCATCTGAAGTATCCAATTTACCGGATCCTTGCCATCAAACTTCCTCATCTTGCTTTTTCTTGATTTTAGGAGCTATACCTTGAAACGGCTGTAACTCTGCACTTTCAGATCTTGAAGTTCTGAACTTGTGACCTGTAGTAGCCCTCTGTGTCCTCTTTCCAATGCCACAAGTCTGATCCAAATTGGATTCTCCAAGAAAAAGTTATGCACAATCTTCCGCAGTGACCTGATTATAGACTGGTTCAGTAGAGCAAACTTGTATGAAGTGCCATGTGTCACTGTTTCAACCTTTGACTCTGAAAGATATATAAACAGAAACTACAGTCCGTTCTCTTTCTGTACCTTCTTATGAAATTTCAATCCGATGCTCAGAAAGAAAGTTATGACGATTTTCCCCAGGTCACCTGTTTTGAGTGTAATTCAGGAGTCTGCAAAAAGACCAACTTCCACAGATCATATCTCCGAAAATATCGCGCGCAAAGATCTGAAATTTGGACCCAAGGTTCAGAGCCAATTCTTCTCAAATGGGTTTTTTTGGCGACTTCTGAAACATCACAGAAAAAAAGTTATAGTGAAAATTCCACGATGACCTGTTTGGAGCAGCGAAACCCTAGAATCCAAAGCTCTGATACCAAATGTTATGAAACCAGCTCACAAAAAGATAGAAAAGAGAGATCCACGACTTAGAATTCAGCCTCTTCGAGGGGGCAACCTCCTTTACATTACATAAATGAACAATTCTTGGATGATACAAATGAAAATACCTCCTTTCTATATATAGGAGTCTAAGTGGTCCCAATACAATCAAAGCCTACATAACAATAATATTGTAGGGCACAATAGTAACAATGGTGGGCTTCTATGTGGCATAATAGTAACAATATGGGCACTACATGGGTACATCAATATAATAAGTGGGTTATACTAATAACAATAAGGGGTTACACTAGTAGTATAGGGGCCTAACATTCTTGATTATAGACGAAGACTAAATCACCTTCTACATACGAACGGGGTTTGACATTTTCATCATATTATGCTTTAAATTTTTTCTTTTGGGCCTCGCTAGCTAATGCAGCATCGTGATGAGTCTCATCGAGACGTGCTAAGTACAGGAAACGTTATTCTTCAGCAGAAGTGGCTGGTAATAATTTAATTTTTAGTTTCAAAGACGGTATCTTACATTCAATTGTTAAAATTGCTTCCATGCGATAAATGAACTAGAAAGGACTAAAACCTATCAAATTTTTTGTTGTGGTATGGTATGCCCCAAGGCTAGATAAAGCATTAAATGTCAATCTCGTTTATGAGTCCCGATAATATATTTAGTCATGGTGGTTAAAACCTTGTTAACAACTTTCACTTGGCCATTTGCCTATGGGTAATATGGAGTAGAACAGTTATGGCACAAGCCTAGATTTGTGGTAAGATCGGTCATCATATGGTTCTGAAAATGGCTACCATGGTTTGTGAAAACCATGGGAATGTAACCATGTCCCCCGGCTGAGTGAGGGTTACATGTAAAGAAATCGATGCCCCATTTAGTGAAAGGGCCGACAATAATGATTGGGTGAAGAGGAGATAGATGTGAATGCATTTTTTTATCATAAATTTAACAATTATGGCATTTTTGAACTACATTGATACAATCTTTAAACATAGAAGGCCAAAAATAGCCCGAGCGAAGAATATTTTTAGAAGTGGAAAACTTTGACATATGACTACAACAAGCTCCAGAATGGCATTCATTTAATGCCTTTTCGACTTCCTCGTGAGTTAAACATCATCGAAAAATAGAATCAGCACCACGACGATAAAGTGTATTGCCAACAATATTCTATTGTTGGGATTGATACTAGATATGATGAAGATTAGTTCGACTTAGTTATGGCCGAAACATCTGGGTTTAAAGATAAATCATGATATCTCCATACCATGGATCTAAAGTACTGAGTCGAAAAAGAGTTTCGTCTAGAAGAGAATCCTTTGCCACATTTTCGGTTTTAGTTCAAGGAAATTCACACAATAGTTCAACAAATACAAATGATTTCTTAGATTTGGATTTTATGAATTCAAAATCGCATTCCTATAGGATGAATATCCATTTGGAATACTTGCCCCCCAACAATTTTCTGGTAAGAATGTAAATCATGGGATTGCAATTGAAAATCACAGTGGTTTTTCGCAATAAAATATAGTGATGGAAACGTCGGAAAACTTGAATAGCTACTAAGGCTAATTTATCCACATGTGCATATTTTGCTTTAGTTTTGGTCAAATTACGATTTAAGTAATATATCACATCCTCTTCGTTCGATTCGTCTTCCTAAACTAGAATGTGACTAAGCATAAAAATTAGTCTCAGCAATAATCAGGAGGATGCAATAGCAATGTATGTGTCAATGCATATTTAAGTGCATTAAAGGCCTTTTGAGACACTTTATCCTAGATAAATGAGATGCCCTTTTTCAAAATTTGAGTAAAACCTTTAGTCAACTTGGCGTGGTCCTCGATAAATCAACATAGAAAGTTGGCTTTCCCTTGCAAACCTTAGAGTTGGCGAAGATTGGAAGGAGGAGGCAAATTCAGAATACTCTCAACCTTCAATGGATCGACACAAATTCCTTCCTTTGAAATGATAAATCCTAGCAATCGACCAGATTACACACAGAAAACACACTTATGTGGATTCAAGTGAATATTGTAATGAAGACATCAGATAAAGATTGCTCTTATATGCATTAGATGGTCTTCCCGTCTCAATGAGTGAGCTGGAAAGTCATCTAAATAAGGTTTCACAATATGCTTGATATCATGAAATGCATAAGCGATTACCTGTTGAAAAGTTGCACCAAATCTCTTCAAACCAAATGGGAGTTCTCGATAGGAAAAAGACCCCCATGGGTAGATGAATGTGGTTTTGTGTTGATCAGTTGGGAGTATGTTGATTTGATTGTATCTAGAAAATCTATCCATAAATGAGAACATTCATTTTCGGCACATTCATCAATGATTTGATCGATATAGGGAGTAGGATAATTGTCTTTTGGACAAGCCTTATTGATATCCCTATAATCGACACATACTCTAATGGTTCCCTATTTCTTGTTATCAGGTATGATATTGGACACCCAATCAATTAATGGAATCGGGTAGATGAATCCTGCTTTGAGCAACATCTTTTCTCAAATGCAATGGATGTAATCGTTGTCTGATATTTTTGGCATCCGGGTAAGCCTTAATTTCATGTACTACAATTCCTAGGTCAATTCCTAGAATTTCCTCTTAGGACCAGGAAAAAATGTCGTGGAATTCTTGAAATAAGGCCTTATACATTTGAATGTCTTCGATTGAGCATTAGGAACCTATGTGAATATTTTCAACAATCCTTATTTTAACTGAGATGTCAATGGTAGTCGTTGCAGATATATTCCCCAAAGTCCTTTTGAAGTCATTTTGAAATACTAAAATGGGTGATTATGTATTATTTACTATCTCAGATGAAATATATTTGAAAAATCATTCTTGATTTTATCAGGGTTAGGTAGAAAATATTAACGATGATGGTGATCATTCCAAGGCATTTCATCTGAAGTCATAACCTCCATGATGCTTTCTTCAGTTAGAAATGTACATTCGAAAGGATCAAAGAGTGAAAATGGTTCTAACCAAGGTAAAGGAGAATAATCATCATTGATCATATCAAATCGATCAATATCAGAAGATGAAGGGTCAGAAAATGATTGTACTTCCTGATAAGCCAATTCAAGAGGGATCAAAGGCATCTCATTTCCATAAGAGGATAATTCAAACTCTAAAGGCACTATCCACGGATCAGAAGATTCCATAGTGCTTGATGTAGTCATGTTAACCTCGGAAAAATTATAAGGAAAGTTCGGTGGAGGCATCGTAAAGGTTCCCATCAGTGATGAGTCTTTGAGTAAACCAACACCAATATCCTCATAAAGAGTATTCATTTTTCCTAAAATATGTATGCTACCCTTAGAGTTAGGGTCTGAAGTGTAGTAAGACAACTGGTCTACTTCAAAAATTTTCCTTTGTGAGGAAATTGTGTCATTCGAAACAATGATGAGACCACTGCTTACATAGTGAAGGTCCAATTCAACCAAGTAAAATGTTGTAATTGAGTTGAGCATTAACAACCTCATCTTTGTTTGTGACCACTTTGTCATCTAGCTCTATGGGAAAATCGTTCAGGATCCCATATGGATGAAAACCTCTTCCATCAAAGGCTTTCAGAGTGGTAGGCGAATGATTGATGGTTGGAGAACCTAAATCTTTCCAACAAGCAATTGGCATAATGCACGTAGAATCTCCTTCGTCAACAACTGTGAAAAATAATCATCTAGTTTTAACAAAAACTAGAATTTGGAATGTCAGTTGATGAGGGAGTCTCTGGATATGACTCTCAAGATAAAAGATAATTAGGTTAGAATCCTATAGATCAATAGATCCTATGGATGACAATAAAACCTTTCGTTGTGTCGGACATGTTTGCAACACTTCTAGAGCTGACATTGTGGAAGGATACATAGCCAGGTCTTGAACAATGTTGTAATTTTGTGCAGCTCTAGCATACAGGTTGAAAGATAATTTCTGAAGCACACCTTTGGGAGGCGGTAGGATCATCATGCCAGGATTCGGCTTCTTGATCTGTAATGGTTCAGAAGGAGGAGGAGGAATTGAATTGGAAAGTTGACCACATGAACTAGCCTCATTTCCATTATCAACGGGACTCTTAGACCCATAATATTTTGATCTCGTAGCTACCATAACTTCTTGCTAAGACATCATCATGATATATTACGATGTGGAAGAGGAATAAGTGTTATGAGAAACCATTTTTCTATCTTGAGAAGGAAATGGATCCTTCAAAACAGTGAGAGTTGGAGAACCTTTAATGAATTTAGAACCTCTGCCCGATGTGGGCATTCCTTTGTATAGTGATCATAATTTCAAATAAGGCAAGGATAGCGAGGTTTTTGTTTTTTGTCAGTGGGATCAATTTTAGAAGGTTTATGTTTCGAAGGAGCATTTTTTATTTTTATTTTTTACCTTTCCCCTTATTTTTTCTTCCGCTTGATTTCGTCTTGCCAGTAGATGATTCTACAACATTGATTTCAGAAATAGTTTCTAGAGGAAGGCTTTTAGATGGTGTATCTTATATGCCCAAAGTTTGATTATTTTTAGAATTTTTCTTTTCCCCCTTAGGCTGTTGGTTAAAAAAACCTATAACACCATCATCGACATTAGATCCTAATCTTGTAGGATATGTAATGATTAGTTCACCCATTAGGCGTGGTAAATTCAAGATTTTTTCATACAAAGTGCCAAATTGAGTGTAGACTAAGTCTAAGTACTGGGCATGAGAAATTACCTACTCTTCTGTAATGACATCTCCCTTGGAAACATCCCCCATGATAATGGTAAGAAGTGACTTTGTAAACCACTCAGCTAAAATCTTCTCTGGAATAAAAAATATGACTAAGTGATGCCTATGTCTCTATTCATGGATATGATCGGAAATGTGAGTCAATTTTGATAGTTTTAATGAAGTCAATATTTCAGTACCAATATCATAATGGATCGGTAACTGAAAGTGGGTTAAAAATGTTTGTTTCTAGGGAGTTAAAGCTATGGAAAGAAGTGTGAGGTAGCTCAATGTACCATTTGGATGCCGAACCGGTTAAATTTCATTGGAAAAGGTGAAGAGGAATGGAATCATCAATTAAAGAATTTGATGCACACCAAATATGATATGTCATCACATGATTGGATGGGTCTTCTCTCGATTTTCCTTCAAATTTGGGTATGTCACTCAGTAACTTGGTAGGAATCTCCAACTAATAAGGATAATAATAAATAGGATGGTTGGTTAATTGGGATAAATATGGTAGATCTAGGGTTGGAATAAATGGTAACTACCCGTTAGAGTCTTGTGGTAAAGATTGATAACCTTGCAGGTTAAGACCAACCCCCGAAGGAGGATACCCGGGATATCCTGGAATAGCCTGTGAAGTTGGAATTGGAATTCCACCAAGGTAACTAGGGTGAACCATATAGGGTTGAGGTTGAACAAGGACTTGATAAGTATGATTGGGGTATGGTTGACTCTGAAAAAGTTGAGCTTGACCCATCTGACCTATGTAATATTGCCCCTATACAAGTTTCTCCTGCAAAGGTTAACCTTGAACAAATTGACTTTAAACATGTTGACTTTGAATAAATTGACCTTAAAAAGATGGGGTTTTGAGAGTTTGACCTTGGAAAGGTGGACTCTGAAAAAAATTCCCTTGAAAAGATTGAAATTGGTAATATTGACCTTGAAAAGACGTTTGCATTATTCCTGCTATGGGTTTCCTGATAGGAATATGCAGTATAAACTGGACCGTAGGAGCAATTTGATAAGGAGAAGCTTGTGTGATTGCCTAAGTAATCTGATGAACAAATATTTGAGGGGTTATTGGAACGATCGTTTGTGATAGTCCTGGAATACATATATAAGGAGAACTTCGAACAAGTTGAGAAACAATCATTTGAACATGGGTCTGTGGCAAAATGAATAGGTCGTTGAATCAATTAATGAACAGGTGTTTGAGGAATTCCTTTGACAGATTGTTGGACAATTGTTTGAGGAATCCCTTGAACAGGCTGTCGAACAGGTAAGAAAATACCTAGAACAGGTGTTTGAGGAATAGCTTGCCCAGTAGGCTAAACAAGTTGATAAAGTGGCACTTGTGGAGCACTTGGACCATATTGTTGATTAAAAGCAGGATTATAAATAGTGTTCATCCCAAGATAAGGAGTGCCAAGTAAAGGTTGATTTATAACAAGTTGACCTAGGCCAGGCTGAGGTCTCTAACCATAATTTCAGGTAAAAGGTTGACCCCCAGCAATAGGTTGTCCTCCAGGTGGAGAATAAGGTGGTTTCCCCCCATGTTGGTAATAAACACTACTC
This sequence comes from Pinus tabuliformis, assembly GCA_031772625.1. NCBI lineage: Eukaryota > Viridiplantae > Streptophyta > Pinopsida > Pinales > Pinaceae > Pinus > Pinus tabuliformis. Next base: position 613,082,742 of record CM062814.1, on the reverse strand, counting down.
GGGGTTACTTGAGGGTTACTTGAATTACCATAAACCATGTAAATTGGTTGGCCTGATGCCATAAGCGCTTCAGGCATGCAATTCATGCTCTGAACAATAGAAGTGGATAAACAAGATCACTAAGTACAAGGTTGGGGGAGAAGAATCCAATCGTGAAAAGGTCCTAGTGAATGACTCGTATGTAGGAGGAACTAGTGGACCACCATACAATAGTGATTCCAAGGAACTCGTAAACATAGATAAATCAATAGGTTCACTCCCAAAAGGAATTTTTGAAATAGTTCTTCCTGGTTAATAAAAAGGAATGTGTAGCAGTGACAAATTCTGACCTAAAAAACTCAAAGTGGTAGAATAGTATCAGGTCGGAAAGGAGAGAAAGGAACTCTTGGGCCAAAAGTTACAGTACTAGTAAATGGAGAATGACTTGTCTTTGTTTCTTCGATAATGTCTTCAATGCTAATTAACCAAGGAGGTAATTCAATCATAACTATCAACTTCCTTCTCTGTGAAGGTGGCTCAGGAGTAGGAGCTATAACATCTGAAGGTGATTCAAGTTGAGAAACTTCAAACTCGGGATGTTCTATGTCTAGTTCGGTAAGTTCAGTATCTAAAACTTTACTAGTGTCAGATTATATGTGAACTACTTCGGTAATTTATGGACTAGAGTAAACTAAGCCTGATTCTACTTCTTGTCTTGGATTCACTTCGGTTTCTATTGTCTCATATTGTAAAATTGTTGATGTTTTAGGTTCTTTTGAGGCTTTTGATCTTGTTGACTTTGACCTTTTAGTTTTTATATTTTCCAATGGACTTGGTGTGTATTCAAGAGGTTTACCTTGCATTCTATGTGACTACCTTGGTGATTCAACCTAGATGAAAATTTATCACAAAAGTAAGCATTATTCACAATCCAATATTAAGGTCTCTAAAAATTAAAAACAAACAATTAACACGTGCTAAAAAATATAAGGATTCAAACCATGCAAACAACCTTTTCACAACGAAATCACTAGTTGGTATTGAAATCCAATGTCGCATAAACCAAAGTTAAAAGTGGCTATAGACATGAGCGAGTGGAATCAGTTAAACTGACAACCTACTTATTGAAGCAATCTGGTGCAAGTAACTTCACTTATGCCATCTCGAGCGAAGATTGACCTCCAAAAAGTCTAGGTGAGTCTAGTCTACATATGTTCTAGGTACAAAGGGACCTTCCCTCTTCCATCACCTCAGGTAATATCCTATTAATGGTGTTGGACCTGCCAACATTAAAGGTATCTCCCTGATTTAAAGTCCCAACTAGACCTCAAACCATTTGGAGTAGGAGTCCCAACAGTGGGTGGTAATGTAATGCCTTGACCACAGTAGTGCACAGAGGTGAGTATGATAACTTTGGGTGAGATCAAGTGTGTGACCCTGTGGAGAGTCAAGTGTGATGCATGAAGGTTCTAAAACTCATATGGGAAAAGGAAGTGTGCCCCTTAGAAGCTTGTAATAGTACGCAACTTGAAAGGAACACACAAGAAGAAGGACATCACAACCTAAAATGCATAATAGTCAACAAATTAAAGTAATGAGTTAATCCAACAACACGCATTCATCGAGAATCACACAATCGCATACAAAGTAGTCCATAAGAAAATGTGTAAGTTAAACAACATACATTGCTAAAGCAACCAAAATGGACCAACTGCATTAACAATATATGCAAGAAAGCGTGTTGGCTCTGATATTATTATTATAAGTGAAATATCCATCCATACGTACACCATTGACAACTACTAGCCCTAATTGTGGAACATTAGAGTCAAGAACACCTTCTCCTCCAAAGAGGTATACTCGCTCTACGCTATGGAGAAGCCAAGGTTCTTCACAATACTCCCAAAAATTTTCTAAGCCTAAGCCTACCCAAAATATTGGCTCCCAAAAGCCTCTTCTATGAGTTATGAGGTTTTGTTTATAACAAAGGTTGGGGTGACCCTTGACATTCCCCTTTTTGACTCTTTGACTCTCCTCATGACTTTTCAACTTCTTTACAAGTAATTCATTACATAACATGATGACCTTTCACATTCCACTAATGATACTTGGAGTTTGACTTACAAGATATTTACAAATAATATTACATTTTCTACATGTACCCATGTAAGAAAAAATAGGATAAAGATAGCCTAACAATACAAAACACTCTGATTTCGAAGTTTGGTGAAAGACCAACTCGACAATATCCACTTAGTGCTTCTCAGTCACATATTGATGTCAAGCTTGGTATTATGTGATAGTGTCCCCGAACTGTTTGATGGTTTCTTTCTGAAAGCAGACTCTGGTCTCCATGGCATATGGGTATATGGTCTTGGAACCTGTATCCAACTCCTTTTGAAACATGTACAGCATGGTGTTGACCATGACAGGACCACCAATGTACTTTTTCATATTGTGTGCTCAACTCCAAGTCTTCCCTAGTGGCCTCTTGCCTTAGCTGCTCCATGTACTCATCGATCTCTAGCCAGAATTGGTTCTTGGTTTTAGCATCGGTGAGGGAATCAATTAATGTGATCATGTACATTCTCACCATTACATCCAAATTGTTGTGCAACCATGCATATGAGCCCTTAATTCTACTTATGAATGGAGCAAGTTTCTCATAGTTTTGGATCAACATTCAAACCTTTTCTTTCTCTAGCTCTGCCTATGGCTTCATCTTCTTTGCTAAGTCAAGCGGGGCCCCTTTTTACCACATTGTCCACTCTTGCACATGGGCGATGGAAGCATGTATGTTCTTGAGAGTTTGAACAAAATCTTTTCTATGCTATTGTAGTCCATGCACACAAACAAGTTCTTTATGCACGGTGACAAATCTATTATAGAGCTTCTAAATGGTACTCTCAGGTGTTGATACTTTGCCAAGTATTTCTTTCTTCATCTCCCCCAATGCAGAAATATCATTCTGCATTGATGCTCAAAGTTATTCTACTTTTTGCTCGAAAACCTGCAATTTCTTTACCAATTTTTTATGCTTGATCGTCAAGTACTTAACATTTGAGCTTGTTGCTCCTGCATAAGGCAAGATAACTTCAACAAGGGTAGTTGGATGCTGCCAGTGTTTGACACTATCACCCTTTCCTTGATGAATGCAGGTGATGTGTCATCATCTAGAAAGTTCTTTCTTCATGCATGTACAATCTTCTTCTGAAACTCATCAAATGATAGATTGTACACATCCATGATCGGATCATCGTTAAGGAGAAAAGTTTATCTTTGCTCGCTCGAGGCTAGTTCTGACATTGGAGGTGGCAGATATTGAGAGATGACCTATGGTGCTCTCGACATTAGGTCAGTGTCTTCATTTGTGGCTCCTTCTCCAGCTCCATGTTTCTCACTTTGATCAATTTCTCAATTTTCTCAACAAGCTCTTGATCATGCATCTGTTCACCCTCTTCTTCAGTTGTTCGTTGTTCTGACTCATCAACCTGTATGGGTGTCATTTGATCTGTCATCATACCTTACCCTTATTCATCTTCCTACTTCTCCTTCTCTTCTCTTTCTCTCCTCCTCAGCTCCTGTTCTTCCTTCAACTTCTTCTTTGTCTCCTGCAACTTCATTTCTGCTTTTTGCAGCCTCTTCTTTTCGCTCTTCCTTCACTCTGCTCTCTTTATCAAATGCTCCCTCTTTTCTTCCACTGCTAAAGTTGCCTTCTCCAAGAGAGGATCTGCCTTCATCTTGCAGCTTTTCTCCACCTCTAGGTTCTCAACAATCTTCCTCTTTCCCTTGTCCTACATTGGATTATTTCCTATTATTGTTGTTGTTGTTTCTTCTAGGGTTGTTGTTGTCTACAAAGCATCTTTCCAAGTTCCTGCAAAACTTGTTGACTCATTGAGTCTAGAGGCATTATAGAAGTAGCTCCAAGGGTCCTCCTCTCGCCAGTGAAATATCCCATGGATCCATGGAAAATACACCCTCACATAGTGGTCCTTACAAATACCACGAGGATCATACAGATTGAATTCTTTGGTTCTAAAATCAAATTTCACTATCTCCTTAGCCTTGGAATCTGCATCCTTCAAGCTCTTAATCTCGTATTATTTGATCCACAAAGGAAGAGTGGGCCGTGGCGCTTTCTTCTTCCTATGAAGTCCTATTGACCCCTGTGGAGAGGTGATGTGAAGCCTCTTGCATGATCCATTTGTTAGTGGCCTACCTTGCTAAAACATGCGGAGGCTCCTCTCTTCCAAACACTCTGATGAAGGTGCCACCCGGTTAGGCATACCAATCTTCAATGTTTACTATCTCCTCCATTACTTCTCGGGACCTGCAAGGTGGATCTTGCTCAAAGATAATTTTGTTCAATGGAATGATAAAATGTCCAGATAGATTTTCTATCACTCCTCGATAGCTGCTGTCAAAAATCTACTTGCAATAGATGTTGACGATAGTCTCTTTTAGTGTCCATGTCCAACTCATGCTAAGGAATGGTTGTTGGACATAGATTACATCAAGTAAGTATGTGAACATGTAAAATATTGCTTACTCAATATTAGGAGGATTCTGAGCATTAGTCACATGGATCTTCAACTGATGAGCCAACAAATCTAACTAGTTGATTGGCTTCCCATCATTCACAAACTAGGCTAGTACGACTACCCACCCTTCAGGAAAGGTTTTTGTGCTCTCTTGACCATATATTCTACAAGAAAAGATGATCAAAAATTTATAAGCCTTCCTAAGGGACGTTGTCTTGTAAATGTGGGTGGGTGTCTATATAAACTTTGATGACTCTTTCACCCAGCGCTTGACGATCTCTCTAGTGTTAAAAAATATATGGGTGGCATAAAAAAATTAGTTTATGCACTTCATCAGCTGGGGTAAATGATACATCTGCTAAAATTTATTTTCCTTGAAGCTGGCAAGCTCTATCTCGCTGGCACAGCTTAATGTCATAGTCTATTCATCTCTATGTGAGACAATCCAGCAGATAATGTCCACACATGGGAAGGAGACGTACCTGCATGCCACCTAGTATAAGCTTGGCCATTGGATACTAAGATAAAATTGTCAGTCCTCTAAGTCTTACTTGGAGTTATATGCAAATGTATCTTTGATTTGCTGCCATGTTAGTCTTGTTGAACCCTTCTCAATGAACAACTGAGTATCTGCATAAACTGGTAGATCAACTGATATCTTCTCAAATACTTTCCCAGTACTTCTCTTGGTGGTTTTATTTGATGTAGCTCTCTTGGATGCCATGTTAACTTTAACTTTTAGAGAGGTGCTCAAAAAATGTTGTACTTGTGGGACATAGAGGAAACTGATAGCAAGAAAATGTCATCTTAAAAAACCAAAGCAACTTCAAGACAAGATCAAGCAACAAGATGGGCTCATGATAGGAAGGATTGTGCAATTCTGGCTGACAGTGGTCACTAGATGACAATAAGAACTGTGCATTTCGCAGTCCCAACAATTGGTCTGGAAGCTTGATGACTGGAACTACACAATGTGTAGTTCAGTCTTAGGCCAAGGTTGGGAGAGATTGTTCATTACACAGTCTCGATGGCCAAGCTAGGAGGCTGGATCCTAGAACTACGCATTGTGTAGTTGGAGCCAGGCATGACAAGATCTGTGCAATTCCAGAAGCCAAGGCAAAGGCCTTCAGCTCCCATATTGCACAGTGAATGCAATGAAGTGTGAGATCTGGGCAAGGGGGGCCCATATTTGCCCAAGGGAAGTATGAAAATCAAGCAGATCTAAAGTATGGTATGATGTTGAGTGCATATATGAATAAGTGTTTTTGTATGCATGTGAAACAAGTGCAAGAATAAATTAAACTGAAGGAAAACGAAGCATGTGAAGGGAGTCATGGCAATGACGACTATTGGTGCAAAAACAAGGTAACTCATGCGACACTTGAGAAAGACAATCTAAAACTTGAAAGAACATTTCTATAAGCTAAAACAAGTGAAAATGCTAGCATTCATTCAAAGAAACAAGTGAAACAACACGTTCATAAGATAAACAACAAAAAGTGATAAAAAAAGAAGCAAAAGACTAGAAAAGAAAAACTCACCTAGAAAAGCAATGACGATCGCATCGAAGGTTCCTTGATCTCCTCAGGGATGTTATAGCTCTAGGATAAAGTGTGAAAATGAGCTCTAGTAGCGTAGATTAAATAGATTTGGTCAAATTAGGGTTTATGATGTGCATGCCCAAAATCAAGGAAGAAGTGACACTTGGCAGCGGTTTCCAAAATAACTCAAGTGTCTCCTTTAGGTTACTAAAAATAGATCCCTATTTTTGAGGGATGATTTTTTTTCTTTTTTTTGGGGGCGGGAAACTTCCATGTATTGACCAAAAACATTGCACAGTTCTTGGAAGGACCAAGAAACTCTCTGGGTCATTACGTTGAGCAATTTCTAAGCACAGTGGGTTCTGCGCAATTTATGGACTAAGTGGTTCTCAGATGCCTCTCATGTCTACGCAATTTCCTAGCTCAAGGTTGGATGGCATTCAGTACTGCACATTTCTTGGGATCAATCCCCACTCAAAATCAAGACTGCACAATTCCCAAGAGCAAGGCCAATTGCCCTCAAGAATTGTGCAGTTCTCTAAGGAAATCCTGAAACTGTTAAGGGACCAAGTCAAGAGATTGGCTTGTGGGTTAAAAATGAAATGAGTGGGAAAACACAAGACAAGATGAAAATAATAAGGCTCAGTTGAATCACAAGTACCTAGGTTAGTGTGAGATGAGTTGTGGTTTAGAAGGGAGGCTCTAACTCAAAGCGTAGAAAAAAATTTGGAGGGTGGTTGTAGCTGCTACAAAATTGGCAAGACATTGGTATAACTCCAGCTCTCTATATGGAACTTGTCTTGTGCAAAGCGACTCTAACTCTTCTAGAAGTATTTTTCAATCCTTCCATCATCATAGCTTCTTCACTAAGCTTGAGTTAAAGATGTAGTCCCTACCATTCTTCTTAATCGACAACACACATACCACACCAATTCAAACTGACTTGTTTCAATTAGGGATGAGGGTTATATTGATTCACAAGTAAAATAGACTGTGAGAGTTTTAGTTTCATCTCTAGTGTTGCTCCACTACCAGCAGGCCTGGACAGTACCCCAGTGGAGTCACTTCAGGAACACAAGAATTGCTTGCTGCCAACAAGCCTAGATAGTTCCCCGATGGAGTTACTTGCCTCACCTCTCTATGCAAGAAGCCTTTCTCTTCTTTCACCCTTTATTTTTATTTTCATTTTTCAAAGAACTATGCATAGAAACTTATTTATTTCATGAGGCAGAAGCGCGATCTTGACTTATTGAGAGTAGAAGAGGTTGTCCCTTCAGAGAAGGATATTTATATATAGCTCTGACATACTTATTATGTTTTCCCCCCTCTCCTTACTCTAGTTGGTTGAGTTGAAAAGGGTTAACCAAATATAGAAGATTGATTAGAGTAGGTGGTACTAGTTAAGAGTGAAAGCATCGTGATTCTACCATGACTCTTTTCGCAAGGAATGTATTTTCCATAAGGGTATCATCGACTAGAAGAAATATAAGGTTCACATGAAGATATGGAATAGACAGATAATCGAGTGTTGGTACAAGTTCCTCTTGGACTTCACCCTGCTTGTCTAAGAAGCAAAACACATTTTCATATGGAAACTACCCTACAAGTGCAAAAGCAAACAAGGAAAGGAAAGAAGCAAGACAAAGCAAAACAAAGTAAGAAAATAAGGAAAAAAATAACAAAATCAAACATTGCTTCTACTCATAAACTAAGCAGAGCATATGCCAACTCACGTAAAGTGATACTTCAAATGCAGCCATCGGCACATTAGTTGACCCATGTAAGTGAGAGCATGATTGAGAAGAAAGATATACAAGCAAACCAACAAACAAGAAAGATACAAAAATGTAAACCAATACGTTTGAAAGCTTGAAAGCATCCACAGAAATTAAAGATGAAAAGCACATGAAAGGCACTCTGCTGATGTATCATATTTCCCTAGCATATTGTGTGTGGAATACAAGCATGTACACACCTTCGAACTTGAAAAATGAGCAAACATAAAGAAAGAAGAAAACTTTTGTTTCACAATAGTGCTTGCTACATATGACTCCTCCAATGCTTGAGCAATAGGATCATGTAATTCTAGTGAAGGATGTGAAAAATGTAAGATAGATTGGTTTTCAATGTAAACAACAAAGTGATGAGGAGCTTGGAAAAGTTCAACAGATTTCTGATCAGACGTGGAACTAACGTCAAGCCTACGAGAACCTGAAATAACCATCAACTCGAGATGAAGTGCCTTGACATCTTGAGGAGTTTCCAATTCATCAAAATATGGATGATCAAAGACCAATGGCTTAGAAATATCAACAGTAGGAAAATTAGAATCGTGATCAGATGAATGGATTGAAATATCATGACAGCCACGATCAGAAAATTCAAGATGATGGGCAGTGGCATCCTCATGATCTGATGAATCGTACAGAGGGGATGAGGAAAAATGAGAAATTTCACCCTCTATGTTTCTGGAAAGGTAAGATGAGAGATTGGGAGGATCAGGGAATATAGATTTTTCCTCTCTGCATTCCAATGAAAAATTAGCATTCAATGTGTTTTGCGAATGATCAGAGATAGAAACATATGGAAATGAATTTTCACAAGATGGAACAGAAATGGCAAAATCGTGGAAGATGTCAAGATAAAGAAAATGAGGTGCAGACAGAAGGAGGTCATCCTTGACCACAGATTATTGTTTAGACTCCCACACATACTCATAAAAAATGATAGCGCGGGTTGGTTGCTCAAAAAAAACTCTGTCTAGAACTTGATCCTCGTGAACATCACATGTGAGATCCAAGATGGATGAACACAACACACCAAAATATGGAGGATCAAAGGGACCAAAAGAGGGAGGATGAGGAGATAATACCACATGACAACCATTAAAGTTACAGTCCAAATCTGGGCAAAATTCTTGAGCAGGTGGGGTAGGAGGAGATGGTTATAGATCTATAGGTGGATTCTCAAATTCTCCCACCTCAACCTGTGAAGCTAGAGTTTTTGATGAGAAGGGGACAGAGGTCACTTTGGGAAGCAACCTTGTCTGTCTCAGACTTAAAATCTTTAACACTGAGGTATGTTGGGAGAGGTTCAAACGATTCTAAATCATGTGGATACTCATAAACGTGAACAAGATATTGAAATATTTCCTCCATAAATTCCCGTTCAACTTCATCTTCAGGAATTTCATAACTGTAGTGAAGAAAACGATCATTAAAATCTTGAAGAGATTTGTCAGGTGATTTTCGCAATTTTAAATGTTTTTTATTAAGGGCTTTATGGTCATAAAGAACAAAATCATGACATAATTCTCTAAACAAGTGATCAAAAGAGTGTATAGAGGTTACAGGAAATGTGTGACACCATTTCTTTGCATGCCCTTTGAAAGTGAAAGTGAACAACCCACAGGCAATGTCATCTGACGGGACATCATGCTTGTCACAGAAGCCAACAAAGGCAATTGTGTGCCTTAACAAGGTTGTTCCATCCTCGCCATTGAACTTATATCTGGACAAATCATCGGTGATGCTCATCGGCACTTCAAAATCAGAAAAATTAGAGAAACATGCAAGGGTTATGATTTGGATAGAAGTCATGAAATATGTACAGAAATGCAAAATAGACTTCAAGGGCTCAGCTTGCCATCTGGCCCTCCTTCTAGCACCAGAAATGTTGTTGGTGCTGGACCCACTAACATTCAAGGGATCTCCCTGATATGAAGTGCCAACTAAACCTCAAATTGTTTGGAGTAGGAGTCCCAGAAGTGGGTTGTAATGTAATTCCTTGATAGTGGTAGCGCGCAGAGGTAAGTATGATAACTTTGGGTGAGAGAAAGTGTGTGACCCTACAGAGAGTCAAGTGCGATGTATGAAGGTTCTATCACATGGATAGGAAAAGGGAGTGCGTCCCTTAGAACCCTGTAATAGTACACAACTTGAAGGGAACACACAACCGGAAGGAAATCAAAAGCTAAAATGCAGAATAGTCCACAAATTAAAGTGATGAGTTAATCCAACAACACAAATTTAACAGGATTTGTACAATTGCATACAAAGTAGTTCATAAGCAAATGCATAAGTTAAACAACATACACTAAAGCAACCAAAATATTCCAACTACATTAACAACATATGCATGAAAGCGTGTTGGCTCTGATATTATTATTATAAGTGAATGTTCCATCCATTAATACACCATTGGTGACAAATATCCCCATTAGTGGAACATTACAGTCAAGAACACCTACTCCTCCAAAGAAGTATACTTTCTCTACACTATGGAGAAGCCAAGGTTCTTCACAATAATCCCAAGCCTTTTCTAAGCCTAAGCCTAGCCAAAATATTGGCTCCCAAAAGCCTCTTCTATGGCTTATGAGGTTCTATTTATAACAAAGGATGGGGTGACCCTTTACATTCCCCTCTGTGTCTGTTTGACTCTCCTCATGACTCTTCAACTTATTTACAAGTAACTCATTACATAACATGATAACCTTTCACATTCCACTAATGACACTTGGAATTTCACTTACAACATATTTACAAATAATATTACGTTTTCCACATGTACCCATGTAAGACAAAAAAGGCTAGAGACAACTTAACAAGACAAAACACTATGATTCTGAAGTTTGGGGAAAGACCAACTCAGAAATCTCCACTTGGTGCTTCTCGGTCACATATTGATGGAAATCTTGGCATTGTGTGATAGTGTCCCCGAACTGTTTGATGTTGTCTTTTTGAAAGCGGAATATAGCCTCCATGGCATCTAGGTATATGGTCTTGGAACTTGTATCCAACTAGTTTTGAAGTATGTGCAACATGGTGTTGACCATGACAAGACTGCCAATGTACTTCTGCATCTTATATGCACTCAGCTCCAAGTCTTCCCCATTGGTGATCCAGGTGGATATTGGTGGCCACCCACCAAGTCCACTTGGACCCCCACCATTGTTTCTTTCAACTTTTTAGTTTCCTTAATTTTAGAACAATTTAATTTTTTAGCATTTTTTCGAGTCTTGAACTTCTGGAGCCATTTTGAGGCCCTAAACGACGCTTTTTGGGAAAACTAGGAGCAACATGGTTCCATTAACCAATGTTTATCTTCCCAAAGTTGTAGTTCTCGAATAGATCTTTATAACGAGATATTGTGCACATCAAACGGAGATTGTATGCCAAAGTTATGACCCCGGGAATTTGATGTACCAATTTATCCAAATGAGGCCCACAATTTGGCATTTCATCTTCTAGGGTTAGGTTTTTGGATGTTTAGGGTTTTCCACTATTTCTCAACAATAAATAGGCCTTCGAGCCTCATTGTATCATAGTTAAGAGGCATGTAGCTACCACATCTCTTCTCAGAGATAAGCTACCATCGCCCTAGCTAGTTTATTTCCATTTATGTTTGTAAGCATATTTCAGCATTTTACAATAATGAAATGAAGTATTATTTTTGTTGCATCTCTATATGTATGGTTATATATGTAATTTGTTGTGTTCTTGTTTAAATCCAGATCAGTGGTATCAGAGCGGTCTGCTCTTTCTCTATCTTTCTTTGCATGTGCCCAACGAGGTCGAGATATAAGGAGTTAGGGCTTGAACTGGTCGAACCTTTGCAAGACCAGCGCCGCAAATCCCGACGGCCTCCCATGGTGGATAAAAAGAAAGATGAGGGGGTAGGAGATCATATCAAAATCTTGCTCGAAGAGGCCCTCGAGTGACAAAGGAACGCGATGATGGACAACTTTTCCCAGATCCTTCAGCAACTACCTAGGGGCGACACATTTACTTACAGCAGCTACTCTGGAAGCGCCACACCCTTTAAGGTAGAAGTTAACTTTGAAATTCCCATATTTAAGGGTTAGATAGATGCAGATGTCGTAGATAAATGGTTGAATTTTCTAGAAGGGTATTTTTCTATTCATGATTTTTCCGACCGGGAAAACATTTATTTCACTCTTTTCAAAGACGCCCCCCATGTCAAGGACTGGTGGGAAACCTATTGCGAGCAGAAGGATGAAAGTATGGCCTCACTGCTTTCAGCTGCACCCACTTGGAATTCATTCCAGACTACCATCAACGAGCAATACTACCCTATCGGAAGCTATGAGGATCAATACATAAAGTGGACCACGTTGCGACAAGGAAGGGACCAAGGCGTGTCGTAGTTTACCAATATTTTCCATACCATTTGCACAAAGTTGGGTATGAAGGATTCGGAGTAGCCTTTGGTACTCAAATACCATGGCTTCCTGCACAGGTACATCCAATAAGAAATATAATTCCTGAACATCTCCTCACTCAGCACGGCATACTGATATGCCGTCAAGATTGAGCAAAAGTTTAAATAGAAGAAGCGAGACTTTGGATCTACGAATCTGAAGCAAAGGAAAGGTCCCCCAAAACCACAAAACAAAGGACAAAGCCAAGGCGGGGTGGCCCAAGACAACCTGCCAAAGCTGCAAGCAAAGAACAACGTCGTAAAGCCAAAAAATGACATGGGAAAGTGGTGTGAGTTCCATAAGAGCTCCACTCACAACACAAGTGAGTGTCAGGCCAACCAGTCACTAGTGGCCGAGCTAAAGTTTTCAAAATCAGATGCATGTTCTGACTCTGAGTCAGAACCTGACAAAGGGAACTAGATTATCGATGCGGAGGCCAATGCCATCGTTTCCACCATGAAGATCCAGAAGGAGGAACCCGAAGATCTAGAGGAGGAGCGTCTCTTCCACTCCCAGATGTGGGTAAAGAGCTCCCCGCTACAATTCATTATCGGCAGCGAGAGCCAAAAGAACCTCATTTCGGTAGAGGTCGTGAAGTGGTTGGGATTACTGACCACAGCACATCCACAACCGTACACCATTGAGTGGCTTCACCAAGGATGAGATCTTCGCGTGAGCCAACAGTGTCACCTTCCATACAACATTAAGCCCTTCATGGATGAGGTATTGTGTGATGTTTCTCCCCTTGATATTTGTGATGTATTATTAGGACAACCATACTTGTGGAAGCGACATGCTGTGTATGAATCAAGGCCCCGTGTTGTTATTGTTACTTTGGGAAATAAGTTGTACAAGATACCGGAGGTAGCATCACCTACCGCCATCTCTTTGGTTACTACAAAACAATGCAGTAAGCTCATTTCCAAAACCAAGAAATTTGTTTTCCTAATGATATGCCCACAAGGAAAGAAGAAGACGGTGACCACGACCTCCAGACAGGGCCTCTTCACACGACAACTTCAAATGGACAAGGTCATGGAGGAGTACGAGGACATCTTCACCTCCCCCGCAGGGGTTCCTCTACACTATCAAGTCAAGCACTCCATTGATTTGACCCCAGGTGCGTCACTACCCAATGGACCAATCTATTGGCACTCCATTATGGAGAACAATGAAATCAAGAGGCGGATTCAGGAGCTGTTGTAGAAAGGTCACATCTGTCCAAGTTCATTGCCCTGTGGGAGCCCAATCGTGTTGGTACAAAAGAACGATGGGACTTGGAGACTCTGTATTGACTATCGGGCACTGAACAAGATCATTGTCTGTAATAGGTACCCGATCCCATGGATTGATGACCTCTTGGACCAACTAAAGGGGGAAAATATTTCAGCAAGATCGATTTGAAGTCAGGATATCACCAGGTACCGATCGAACCCTCCGATGTGTGGAAGATTGCCTTCAAAGCCAAGGAGGGCCCTTTCGAATGGTTGGTTATGCTTTTCAGATTGACGAATGCTCCTGCAACCTTCATGAGGCTAATGGATGACATATTGCAGCCATTCACCAACTCATTTTTAGTGGTATACTTGGATGACATCCTAATCTTCAGCCAGAGTTGGGAAGAGCACCTCCACCACATCCGACAGGATCTCCAAACACTGCAACAACACAAGTTATGTGCCAATTTGGAGAAATTCACTTTTGGCATGACCCAAGTTCAGTATCTGGGATACATTTTTGATGAACGGGGGGGTGCATGTGGATCCAGCCAAGATCCAAGTCATTCAGGATTGGCCATCTCCAACCACTCTGACAGAGCTCCACAGATTTCTATGTCTTGCCAACTTCTACTGCAGGCTCGTGTTGGGGTTTTCTCATATCACTTGGCCCTTGAGTCAAGTCACCAAGGGAGGAGCGAAAGAAAAATTAGTTTGGTCTGAATCTCAACACAAGGCATTCACAGATTTGAAAGATCACCTCTTCTCGGCACCAGTGCTCGCATCACCAGACTTGCAACAACCATTTGAGGTCAAGACAGATGCCTCTGACTATGCTATTGGGGCAGTCCTTACTCAACACAGACATCCAGTGGCATATCATAGCGAGACACTTTCAGACATAGTCTGGAAGTATCCCACTTATGACAAAGATATGTATTCCATTGTGCAGGCCTATCGAAAATGTAAGCATTACATTTTGGGGAAGGAAACGGTCATCCACATAGACCACCGACCCTTGTAGTTCATACAGACCCCAGGGAAATTGCAAAATGGTTGCCATCAGAAGTGGTCAAAATACCTGCAACTGTTCCATTTGAATATCAAGTATAAGAAGGGAAGCACCAATAATGTTGCAGATTACCTCAGTCGACCACCAATCATGGCGTTAACCACCGTGCTCAACACTTGTGGGAACGAGACGTCTAATTGGCCACTTATCTATAAATGCGACCCATAATTCGGCCACACATACCAGACACTCTTGAAGGGTCAACATGTTCTAAATTTTCACCTCCAGGTTGTCCTATTATGCCACATGTGTCACCTTTGTGTTCCTTCAAGCGAGCGTGCCAAGATGATTAGGGAAGCACACTACAGTCGAGCTGCTTGGCATTTCGGGGTCGAGAAAATGGTGGCAGTACTGCAGAAGTATTTCTATTGGCCGAATCTTCGACAAGATGTCAGGAAGTACATCAGATCATGCACTGTCTGCACCATTTCCAAATTGACCATCAAGAATCAAGGCCTCTATACCCCGCTGCCTACCCCTAGTCAACATTGGGAATCCATCTCCATGGCTTATATGTCAGGCCTTCCTTCTACTAAGCATGGAAACAACTGTGTTTTTGTGGTCGTAGATAGGTTCTCGAAGATGGCCATTATGGCGGCCTGCAAGAAGAATATCACAGTAGACGCCACTGCTAAACTTTTCTTTGAATGAGTGTGGGTACACTTTGGGATCCCACAGTCTATCATCTCAGATCGGGATAGTAGGTTACTCAGTACATTTTGGTCTAGTCTTTGGTTGATGCTAGGTACCAAACTCACTAAGTCCACAACCTTCCATCCTTAAACTGATGGCCAGACAAAGGTTGTCAACAGGATGATTACACACATTCTGCACCTATAAAACTCAAATAATCCATGCACATAGGATGAGAGCCTCCCCTATGTTCAGCATAGCTACAACCGAGCTCTCCACAGCTCGACTGGCCACAACCCTTTTCATTTGGGCTTGGGATTCTAGCCACTATGTCCCATTGATGTGGCCATGCCATTTGCAGCTACTCACGTAGATTTGGCTCATGTCCTGTCCGAAACAAATAAGGCAAACAACTTCATTGAGAACATCCAACATATTTTCCAGCAGGTCCACAAAATTCTGGAGAAATCAAATACTAAGTATAAGCAGCGACATGATCAACATCAGGTGCCACACAAGTTTCAGGTGGGTGACAAAGTTTGGTTGCATTTTCAAAAGTAACACCTTATTGGAGCCTATCAGAAACTCAGACCACTTCGATATGGTCCTTACACCACTACCAAGGTTGTGGGAGACAATGTATTTGAGTTCAACATTCCCCCATTCCTTGGCCTACACCCAGTGTTCAATCTGGACTGTCTTCAGTCATACTTTCCACCATTACTAAACACATCTGATATTGCAGAACAGCTCACACCCATAGGGTTAAATACAGATTGCATGGAACAAGCTGCAACTGATCGGATCATGGACACACAGATCAAGCACACTTGCCAGCAAAATATACAACTGTATCGAGTTGTCAAAGCAGTCCAACTCCTTCACCAGGGAAAGTGGCTCACCAGGGACCAAGTTCAGCAGAAGTTTTCTCATCTCATGGAGGAACTCAACGCAATGGGGATCATTGCTTCCTAAGGGGGGAGAAATGATCCAGGTGGATATTGGTGGCCAACTACCAAGTCCACTTGGACCCCCACTATTGTTTCTTTCAACTTTTCAGTTTCCTTAATTGTAGCACAATTTACTATTTTTAGCATTTTTTGCGGGTCCTGAACTTTCAAAGCCGTTTTGAGGCCCTAAACGACGTTTTTTGGGAAAACTGGGAGCAACATGGGTCCATGGATTGATGTTGCTCTTCCCAAAGTTGTAGTTGTCGGATAGATATTTCTAATAAGATATTATGCGCATCAAACGGAGATCGTATGCCAAAGTTATGACCCCAAGAAGTTGATGTACCAATTTACCCAAACAGGGCCCACAATTTGGTGTTTCATCTTCTAAGGTTAGGTTTTTGGATGTTTAGGGTTTTCCATTGTTTCTCAACAATAAATAGGCCTTCGAGCCTCATTGTAACACAGTTCAGAGGCATGTAGCTGCCACATCTCTTCTCAGAGATAAGCTACCATCGCCCTAGCTAGTTTATTTCCATTTCTATTTGTAAGCATATTTCAGTATTTTACAGTAATGAAATGAAGTATTATTTCTGTTGCATCTCTATATGTATGGTTATATCTATAATTTGTTGCGTTCCTGTTTAAATCCAGATCAGTTGGCCCCTCGCCTTAGCTACTCCATGTACTCATCGATCTCTAGCCAAACTTGGTTCTTGGGTTTACCATCAGTGAGGGAACCTATTAATGGGATCCTATGCGTTCTCACCATTACATCAAAACTATTGTGCAACCATGCATATGAGGCATGTATGCTACTGATGAATGGGGCAAGCTTCTCGTAGTTCTGTATCAACATTCAGACCTTTGCTTTCTCTAGCTTTGTCTGTGGCTTCATCTTCTTTCTAACTCAAGCAGTCCCCATTTGTATCGCATTGTCCACTCTTGCCCACGGGAGATGGAATTATGTATTTTATTGAGAGTTTGAACAAACTCTTTGCTCCATTGTTATAGGCCATGCACATGGAAAACTTCTTTATGCACGGTGACAAATACATCATATAGCTTCTCCATGGTACTCTCAAGTGTTGATACTTCAGCAAGTATCACTTTCTTCATCTACCCCAAAGCAGAAACTGCATTTTGCATTGATGCTTGAAGTTGTTCTTTGCCAGTTGTTCATTCTCAACCATCAGGTGCTTAACATTTGAGCTTTTTTCTTCTGAATAGGCCAAGATAACTTCGGCAAGGACAGTTGGATGTTGCCTAGTGTTTGACATTATCACCCTTTCCTTGATGAATGTAGGTGATGTGTAATCATTTGAAAAGTTTTTTGTTAGTTCCTGTATAATATTCTTTTGCAACTCATCAAATGATAGATTGTACACATCCATGATTGGATCATCATCAAGGAGAATAACTTCTCCTTCTTTGCATGGGGTTGGCTCTGACACTAGAGGTGGCAGAGACTAAGAGATGACATGTGGTGCTCTTAGCATCAAGTTAGTGTCTTGATTTGTGGCTCCTACTCCAAATCCATGTATGTCACCTAGATCAATTGCTAAATCTATTGAGAAACTCCCAATCCTACATCTTTTCACCCTCTTCTTCAACTGTTGGTTGTTTAGACTCATGAACCTATATGGGAATTGTTTTCTCTGTCATCGTGCCTTGCCTTTTTTCCTCTCCCTGCTTCTACTTCTCTTCTCTCTCTCCCATCCTCATCTCATGTTCTTCCTTCAACTTCTTCTCTGTCTCCTGTAGCTTCAGTTCTGCTTCCTACAACCTCTTCTTTTCTCTCTTCCTTTGTTATGCTCTCTTTATTCATTGCTCCCTCTTTACTTTCGGTGCCAAAGCTGACTTCTCCAAGAAAGGACCTCCCTTCATCTTGTATCTTTTCTCTACCTCTAGGTTCTCAACAATCTTCCTCTTTCCCTTGTCCTACACTGGATTGTTGCCTATTTTTGTTGTTGTTGTTGCTTATGGGATTGTTTTTGTCTGCAAAGCAGCTTTCCAAGTACCTCCTAAGTTGATCGACTCATTGAGTCTGGAGGAATTATAGTAGTACCTCCAAGGGTCCTCCTTTGGCCACTGAAATTTCGCATGGATCCATGGAAAACACACCCTTGCATAGTGGTCCTTGAAAATACCATGGGGATCATACAAATTAGATTTTTTAGTTTCGAACTCGAATTTCACTATCTCCTTAGCCTCAACATCTTCATCCTTCAAAATCTTAATCTCTTATAATCTGATCCACAAAGGAAGAGTGGGCCATGTCACTTTCTTCTGCCTATGCAGTCCTACTGACAACCCTATGGAGAGTTGATATGAAACCCCTTGCGTGATTAGCTTGTTAGTGGCATACCTTGGTAAAACATGCAGAGGCTTCTCTCTACCAAACACTCTGATGAAGCTGTCACCTGGTGAGGCATACCAATCTGTAATGTTTACTATCACCTCCATTGCTTTTCGGGACATGCAAGGTGGATCCTGCTCAAAAATAAATCTGTACAATGGGATGATAAAATGGTCAGTTAGCTTTTCCATCACTCCTCGATAGTTGTAGTCAGAAAGAATCTTGCAATAGATGTTGATGCCAGTCTCTTTTGGTGTCCATGTCTATCTCATGACAGGGAACTATTGTTGGCCACATATTGCATCAAGTATGTGGACATGTAAAATCTTGCTTGCTCATTCTTGGATGGATTCCGAGCATTAGTCACATGGATCTTCAACTGATGAACCAACAAATATTACCAATTGAATGGCTTCCCATCATTCACCAACTGGTCTAGTGCGACTACCCATCCGTCAGGAAAGGTTTTTGTGTTCTCTTGACCATATATATAGTAGGCAAAGATGATCAAGAATTGATAAGACTTCCTAAGGGACTTCGCTTTGTAAACATGGGTGAGTGTGTATCTAAACTTTGACGGCTCTTTCACCCAACGGTTGACGATATCTCTAGTGTTCACAAAGCTATGGGTGGCATAGAAAAATGAGTCCATGCACTTCACCAACTAGGGTAAATGATACATCTGCTAAAAGTTCTCTGCCCTAAAGGTGGCAAGCTCTATCCCACTAACATTGCTCAATGTCATCGTCTGTTCATCTCTGTGTGAGACAATCCAACTGATAATGTCCGCACATGGGAAGGAGAGGTACCTGCATGCCACCTAGTATAAGCCTGACCATTGGATACTATGATAAAATTGTCAGTCCTCTAAGTCTTCCTTGGAGTTTTATGCAAATGTATCTTCGACTTGCTACCATGTAAGTGTTGAACCCTTCTCAATGAACAACTGAGTATCTACATAAGCTGGTAGATCAACTGATATCTTCTCAATTTCTTCCTTAGTACTTCTTTCGATAATTTTATTTGATGCAAATATCTTGGATTCCATGTTAACTATAACTGTTAGAGAGGTGCTCAACAACTTTTGTACTTGTGGGACAGAGAGGACACTAATAGCAATAAAATGTCAGCTTAAAAACCAAAGCAACTTCAAGACAATATCAAGCAACAAAATGGGCTCATGATAGGAAGGATTGATCAATTTTGGCTGACAGAGGTCACTGGTTGACTGTGAGAACTACGCATTGCGCAGTCACAGCAGTCAGTTGGGAAGCTTGATGATTGGAACTTTGCAATGCGCAGTTCAATCTTGCGCCAAGGTTGGGAGAGACTGTGCATTGTGTAGTCTCAATGACCAAGTTGGGAGGATGGATCCTATAACTACACAATGCACAGTTGGATCTAGGCCAGGATAGGCTCTGTGCAGTTATAGAAGCCAAGGCAGAGGCCTTGAGCTCCCAAATTCCGCAATGCATACAGTGAGGTGTGAGATCCAGGCAAGAGGGGCCCATATCTGCCCAAGGAGAGTGTGAAAATCAAGTGGATATTAACGATGGTATGATGTTGAGTGAATATCTGACTAAGTATTCATGTATGAATGTGAAACAAGTGCAGAAATAAATTAAACTGAAGGAAAACAAAGCATGTGAAGAGAGTTGTCGCAACGATGACCATTGGTGCAAAAACGATGTAACTCATGTGACACTTGGAAAAGGCAATCTAAAACTTGAAAAAACACTTCTGCAAGATAAAAAAGGTTAAAATGTCAGCATTCATTCAAAGAAACAAGTGAAACATCACTCTCACAAGATAAACAACAAAAAGTGACAGAAAAAGTGGCAAAAGACTAGAAAAGCAAAACTCACCCAGAAAAGTACTGACGATCGCACCAACGGTTCCTTGATCTCCTCAGTAATGATAGAGCTCCAGGATCAAGTGTGCAAATGAGTTCTAGTAGCATCAATTAAATAGATTTGTTCCAATTAGGGTTTATGATGTGCATGCCTAAAATCAATGAAAAAGAGACACTTAGCGATAGTTTCTATAATAATTCAAGCGCCTCCTTTGTGTTACTAAAAATAGAACCCTATTTTTAGGGATTCTTTTTTCTTTTTTAGGAAAAATTTCCATGCATCGCCCGAAAATATTCCACAGTTCTGCGAAGGACCAGGAAACTCTCTGGTTCATTGCACTAAGAAGTTTCTAAGCATAGTGGGTTCTGCGCAATTTCTGGGCTGAGTGGCTTTGGGATGCCTCTAATGTCTATGCAATTTCCCAACTCAAGACTCGTTGGAATTTAGTACTACACATTTCCTAGGCTCAAGGCCCACTGGCAATCAAGACTATGCAATTCCCCAGAGCAAAGCCAGTTGCCCTCAAGAATTGTGCGGTTCTCTAAGGCAAGCCCATAACTATTAAGGGACCAAGTCAAGAGATATTCTTGTGCGTTAAAAAATGAAATGAGTGGGAAAACACAAGCCAACATGAAAATAATAAGGCTTAGTCAAAGAACAAGTACTTGGGTCAGTGCAAGATGAGCTAATGTGGTTTATAAGGCAGGTTCCAGAATCAAAGCATAGGAAAAATTTTGGAGGGTGTTTGTAGCCACTACAACATAGCCCTAGGATTATGGTCACTAAGATTACTAACTAAAACAATTCTACTTGGGGGAAAAGTCACAGATCAGGTGTACACGTAAGGGCAGAGTAACAAAGCTCAATCCCCTTGAAAGCTCCTCAACATGGTCAATTGGAAGTTTACCTTCAAGTGACCCCAAGTACCTTACAACATTGTTGTAATACATGTAAATCATTGTTCCATAGCCAATGAAGTGGGTGAGATCACTTCACTAGCTATGATATGATATCGTGCTTGACTCCTTTGTAAGGGGAGCTTCCCAGAGAAAAATTGAAATAATTAGATTTATCTCCCTATCGCAAGATTCTAGTGTTTGTCTGCAAATTTGGAAAGTTTACTCACTTCCCTATTCCAAATCCCTACAACTTAATCTACTGTAGGTGGAAAAGAGCCCTAAGAATAAAACTTTATAGATTGATTTTAATTAGCATTGATTTTAATAGTTGTTGTCACACAAAGGTAATGGATGTGAAACTTGATGAAATTATGACTTGACGCAATCCTAATGCAACTGAAAATGATGATATAATATTTTTTTTTCATAATCTATCTAGATAAAGGAAAGAATCTTTCACTTTTTCAACTGAAATATAAACAAAAACTGTAAACCCTAGTATAACCCTTTTCCTAATAATGAAAATATCCACTTTCAAATCACTTGAATATTGAAAACAATTTCAAATTTTCATTTTTCCCAATAACAGCAATAAATAATAAATCTCTCTTTTCATACAATCACTCCGAAATTCGAAAAATGCAACAAGAAGCCAATAATGACTAAAAATTTTTTCTTTAATTGAATGTTACAAATTTACTTGCAGCAAAAGTAGGATTCATTAACACTTGAGCAGCAGAAAGAAAAATGATTTTTCCATTTCAAAACCAACACAAGAAGTATTTTTCACAAATAATACCTAATCTTACAAATCATTGATTTTGACACACAAATTAAACTTTCGCAAAAGAGAAAACTGGACTCAAAAACTAATGTAATCAACAGAAGAAAGATAGATAGTAAAGAAAACAAGACTAACATACCTCTCTTTTGATAAATCGACCATTGATCAGATAAGACCTTAACCTAATTTGCGAAAATAAGAAAATCACAAGCAAAACTCTTCATAACATTTAGCCAAACTGATAGTCACTCACGGGAGGTTCAAACAAGTGTAAAACAATAGGAAAAAACCAAAAGTTTGGATTTCAGGAGGATAAAACTAATTTTTTCAAAAGTTTCAGTCATGTGTGCAACCTCTGGAGTAAATAAGTGTGAATACTCTTTGTTTCTAAAAGGAAAATGCACGGAAGTGCGCAATGTGCATAAAGTAAAAGTGTACACAACAGGGAAATTCAAGAAAAAATAAAAATAAATCAAATCCAATCCAAAATCCAAATTTTTAACATTTCTAGACACTCTAAGAAGGCTTGTGCAGCAAGTTGAAAATGTCAAAAAAGGAAAACTAATGGATATTGACATGAGTCCCCAGTGGAGTCGCCAATTTTTTATGAGGACAAATCCCTCTTGCAGGCAAGAGCGATCTCCCTAGACTTCAAAGAACCCTAGTAAAAAGCAAACATAAATTGGTACCTTTCCCTAGACTCTAATTGATGAAATAAAATAGAATGATAGAGGCCTTTTACCAATTTAACGAAATGATTAATGAAGTCCCTCAAATCTTTATACCATTCACTCCTCGATGCTCTTGATGTCCTCTCGTCACTCCTGACAGCTTCTCCATACTATCTTGAAAGAGATCTGCAAAGACAGAGAAAAACAAGAGATCAAAGCATGCAACATATAATTAAAGAGATAAATGGACTAATTAACCAATTATATCTCTAAACTGATCAATATGTTGCCAAAATCCATGTTGATGATCAAGGAATCCTACAAATTAAATCAATGAAGATGTAATTTAGAAAGAACAATTGATTTATATTCATAAAACTAGAGAAATCCCTACAACCATATAGCCTTGATGTTGCAAGTCTCTTCTACAATCTCCAACCCTCTCCCTTACAAGAAAATCCTTCCTACCTAATCTCAATAGCATAAACCTACTTCCAACAATCCTCTTCCAATCCTCAGACTTGTAGTAGCTTTATAGGCCAAGAATGAGAAGTTTTGCATCCATTCTCCAAGGGATGAGATCCACTATTAGTGGGATAGAGGTTCCATAAAGGAAGGGGAGTTACTCCATGATGAGAGGGATCAATGTTGAATAGGCACCCATTTGAAGCTTGCTAGTTGGGATAGATGCTACAAACAATGCTTCTAGACTTTACTTTTTATTTTTACATACTTCAAGTCATGTTTGCAGGTCATAGTGGAAGATGGTGGGTACTTATGCATAACTATTAATGGTCTTATCTGTGCATCCATAGAAATTAGCTAAGAAACTGCGAATATAGCAAAAATCTAGGTTTTGTACCATAGGATCTAGAAATTCCACTTTCTTTGGAATAATTTAGATTCAAACTTTGCAGGGGAATGGTCCAGGACACATTGTGGATAGTGGGAGATCCAAACCGACGGTCATTTTCCTAATGCGACAAAATGATGTGTAACAGAGTGTTAGCCTCTTTGGATTTTAGAATGAGTGTAAGGAAGGTGGCATTTATACCAAACCAAATTTTCCTTCTTTGACAGGACACCTCCACAAGCTCAACAATTTATGGGCCCAAGAACAACCAACAAGCCTTAAAAAATTCATAGGCGTAACCATCTAGACTAGATGCCTTGTAGGAAGGCATCTCTTTGACCACCATTTCACATTAGAGCCTCATTTTGTTCCTCCGTCACAAGGCGAGGAATATGGCAGGTGATGCACTCATTGTCTTCTGATTTGTTAATGTCTTCTTCAAACAAGAGAGATGAGTAGAAGGAAATTAATTCCCTTTCCATATATTGGTGATTTTCCAAATAGAATCCATCCCTTGAAGTAAGTGAGGTAATGTGGTTGTGTTGGAAGTTGCAAATCATGGATCGATGAAAACATTTTGAATTTTGATCCCCTTCCCAAAGCCATTGGACTCTATATTTTTTCCTCCTCAATCCTTCCTATTGAATCCTCCGCTCTTCCAACTAAGATAACATGTGACCTTATTCATTTTCCAACTCCTTAGTGCAGCCTTCACAAACTATCTGCATTTGAATCATCTCCATTCTTTTCTCTAGCTTATATTTTTCAGTGAAGATGTCACCGAACTCCTCCCGATTTCGGACTTTGATTTTTAATTTGAGAGATTTAAGTTTCCTCTGGAATATTTGCATGCATGACCCTGAGGGCACCTCTAGGGTCTTCCACCATTCTTGTAACTTCCCCAAAAATCTTGGGTGTCGTAAACAAAATCTTTCAAAAAGGAAAGGGTTTTTTTTTCGAGGGAGAGTGGGAAGCCAGATTGAGACATAAAGGCCAGTGATCAAAGCCTAGAGAAGGAAAAATTGATGCTTTAATAAAAGGATCTTGTAGTATCGATTCCTCAGACATAAGGTAGCGGTCTAGCGACAAGCCACCTGTTGTTGACTACCTCTCTGGTTGTTCCAAGTGTGAAGCCCTATCTTAGTGTTCACACCCACCAAGTGAAGCTCTTCAATCATCTGATTAAAGGTTATGAAGCTTGGATCTAGTTGTCTGACTCCGCCTTATTTTTCCTCCAAACTCTAGATTAGATTAAAGCCTACCCCTAAGATCGATTTTGATGAAGAGACCTTAGAGCAAAGGGCATGAATGTCTTTGAGAAAGAACTCCTTATCATGTGGGGTGGAAGGCTCATAAACTGTTGTCAGGCTAAACCACACTTCTGAACCAATATGCCAAAAAGTTCTAGAGCGAGTGTAGTGGGTGTCGATCCAGTCTTTGAAGATCACTTTATTGGGGTTCCAGAGGACCGTGATGCCCCCAACCACTGTAATGGAGTCTATCATCATGACTTCACTATGCTTTTAGCATTGTTGGCTAGCCTCCAACAAATTATCTATTGTCATTTTGGTTTCCTGTAACAACACAATATCTGGTTTAACTTTGATTATTTTTTCTTTCAGAGATCAGACCTTTCCTTTGTTTTTAAAGCCCTGAATATTACATGAAACCACTTTCATTGAGAGGGAAGAATAGATCAGGGAAGTAATCCTTTAATTGTCCCCTTTGTCTTGAGTTGAGAAAACGTTCACCCGCTTTCCTGATGACCTCCTTTGTCATCTTTTGGCCTTTTTTTCCTTTCTCTTGGTATTCCTGGATTTGGGAGTGTGATAGCCAACATACGCCCTTATTTGCTTGAGCCAATAGGTTTAGGATCTACCTCCTGTTTCCTCGATTTGGCACTCCATTGGTTGAAGATGTTTCCAAAGAGATTAAGCTGGTTAACTGGGATGTATTTGATGTCCCCTTTGAGCCATACTCAAAAGATTTAAATAAATTTCCTTTCTTTCGGTCCAATTTTGTTGTGTTTTTCCTCTATCTCTGGGACTTTACTTTTTTTATTAATGATCTCCTCCAGTCATTAATCTTCCTTTGTTGTTTCCATCACTTTCCTCTCAGTTGCAGCTTTATTCATCGGGGTTGGGATTTGTTTGTCAATTTCCATCGCCTTAAGAGGTTGTTGAGACAATGATCTGAAAATGGAGGAGGAGGTCAATTTCCTCTTCTTAAAACATGGATCGTTCTTCGATGCTTTGCAAGGAAAAATGGATCTTAACACAAAACAGGTTTTCCAAAAGGTCTCTTCAAGTTATGAGTTATTTTTCACTTGTAAACTTAAGCATAAGAAACACAACATCACATAACGCATATAGGCATTCATGAAGAGTAGAACAAAGGATTTGGTGATAGAGTTCACCCATCATGGGCTACATCTTCAGGCCTGCCAACATAGCTAGAATGCTCCATATATTCAGTGGAAAACGAGTACATAAAAGTTTGTGGATAAAACATGTGGATATTCCCACTTCAAAGAAATATTCTCTTGCAAATCACTCTCACATAAACATCATTAAAACACACAGTCAGTCGTGAAAACATCAACAACACAAGATGTCTCCTACAAAGACCCTATACTCCATCTAAAAATGAGCATACATGAGCATATAAGCACTTCAATTCCACATGGAAGGACAAATATAAAACATTCCTCAACAAGACAGTGAGAAAAGTATAGAATAGTTTAACCCTACAAGTAACAGTTGTTGCAGTAAACTTCTAAACATAAGAAAACCCCTACAAGGCCCTCTCCTTGCTCAAACACCTTCAAGAACTACTCCAAAACACTAATTGATCCATACACCCATGGAATTGAACCTGCAAAAACTTCTTTTAGATGTGCTCAAATCAGTAAATAAAGGTATGTATTGGAACGAGAATGTCCAGAAACCCCTAGGTAGACTCTTATTGAGCTCAAAAAGGCCAAAAATTCACAAATATATGGCTCTACAAGCTCTCCATGTAGTTGTGTTGTTATCTGTCCTACAAATCAAACCAAACTGTCTAAATGTCCTACAAATCTGTCCCATTTTCTGCTACAAAGGTGACAAATTCGCCCCCCGAAGGTGCAATTTGTTGGATACTTAAATTGCCCAAAACCCCTTAAAGGCATAAATTTTGGCCACATGGACCATGCGACCAGGGGTCAGGGATAACCACCTGCCCCTACTAGCCTTGGCCCATTAATTCTTGGGTTGTGATCATATTAACCCCCATGGGGTCGAGGATCGAGCCAACAACCCACCCTCACCGTCAAAGCCCTCTCGTCAGTCCACCAAGGTCCTGTGAGCATTGTATGCTCAAAATCTAGGGCTTAACTTCACTCCTCTCCACTTTGGTATGCCGAAGGTCCCGTGAGCGCCCATAATCCTAGGACTGGTGCTTGGCTCTATTCCCTTCCCAATTGATGCTCTGCCGAGGTCACGTGCAGGTAAACAAGATGAGGGGCTAGGCCCCAAACTACACCTCCTCTACGTTGAACCCTTCTGCCCTGTGTTGCTGTCGTGTGAGGGTCTTGTGGAAAGGCATCAAGGTTGTTCCCCTAGCCCCATACCTTTGTGCCAAGGACATATGGTAAGCAGGTGAATGGTGGCTAGGGTTGACTTCCCAGCCCCTCCTCCAAAAACATGTGCCATTTAAACATCAAATAGCGCCAGAGACATTTGGTGTTAAGAAACACTGTGAGGGAATAGTGGTAAGGCGCTTGTCTTGGTTGACGAAGGTCCTACTTTCGAATCCTGCCCAGCATATCTAACCATTAACCAAATTTTGGCCAACTGTAGGGTGCCACATGGCAGCCTCTGGTTAGGCAACATGGCACACCCTAATTTGTCCACCAAACAAAAACATGAACTAATAAAAAAATAGCTAATTCGACCAATACGAGGCTACCACTTAGCAGAACCTCATTGGTACGTACTTGCATAATGGCCTATTGATGTCAAAAGTACGGTAGCCATTCAGTTGCCCGGTCAGTAACCTTGCTCATTTTTTAGTTGTTAGGCCAAACAATCAGAATGCAATAACTTGAGCATATGGTGTCAGATTGAGGTGAAACAAACATCGTTGGATTAATAACGACGAGCACGTTGACTTGGTGTTGGTTTCAAGACTTTCTGTGCACTTTCATTTTTGAGCTAAACTTTGATCACCTAATCACACCTCACCACTAGGAAATTTTGGACTCCAAAAGTTTACTTCTCCTAGTAAATAAAATGAGGCTGAAACTCAAAATTATCCAAAAATTCAATCCATATGCTATATTTTTAATTGGTTCCCTTCAAGCTACAATCAAGGCACTTCACCTATCTTCTTCGTGAAGACCTACTGTCATGTTAAGAATGAGCCAAAAAAAATTATTGTTGATGTAGGAACAAAAACCCTTTTGAGTGGAATATGAACATTCTCTTTAATCTCATCTTTGCACAACTCAAAGCAACTTCATCTTGATTTTCAATTTTTGAAGACAAACTTGACTCCATCTTGGAAATAAAAAGCAATATAAACTTGCTTTACCCTCCTTAAACTGAGTTTGTAACAAAATTACATTGTTGGGAAAATTCGATGACATAATTGGATTTCCTTACAAAAACATACTCATCTTGTACAATCTTAAACAAAGATTCTATTCACAAGAAGTTTCATCTTGAATACTTGCATTGGTGAGTACATCACAAACTTGTAGACAAACTTGGATGACAACTTGTACAATTCAAAAGTCCTTACACATATGGACTTATAAACAAGACAATAACATAACGTTAATGAAACATACTTGCTGCACATAGTGACTTTTATTGTTCACTTTACAAAAGTACCGAACATGTAAACAACAACAAGTAATTACAAATTTGCAAAGAAATTTTAGAAACACTACCCAATCTCTTCCTCTCCTAGGCTTATGGGTTCTCTTTTTGCATCAAATTTTCCTTGAAGGTTTCTTTAGGATTGCTACGAGTACTCTTTGTCACCTCTTGCTTCCCTTGAATTAGGTTGCACAATCTCTTTTCCCTTCTTGGAACAAAGCTCTGGATGTAATTTCCAACATCATTTATTTCCATGCCCATGCATCTTGCAATGGGTACAAAATAACTTTCTCTTGCTTGCCGACAAGGAAGTCCTCTCATGCGAAGGAGATTCATCATGCTTGATGCCAAGAATATGATCCATTCTTTTAACCATTACCATGTGTTGCTCACAAACAGTCACACAATGGTCAAATGCAACACAGATAGTACACGGATACATATTCCACAAGTACTCAAAATTACCAGCATTTGGAAAATGCCCATGAGATTTATGCATGTCCCTTGGGCTGCAGCTTTGACAATGTGGGGTGGACTATGACATGCAAGGTCCCTTCAAGCATTCATCTCGCTTGAGAGACAAATGAACATTGTCACCACCATCTTGGTGTGACATATCATCCTTAGATGATTGTTGTGCCTCAAACCATATAGATCATTCTCCATACTCAATGTTCTCCATATGAAGAGCCAAATTCATCTCCTCTAGCTCTTGGAGAGTATTCTTTTCCATTCTTGCAACTTGGTCAGATGAGACTCTAATACTAATTGATCTAAAATTGGAGGAGGAGTTCAATTTCCTCTTCCTAAAAACATGGATCATTCTCTGACACTTTGCAAGGAAAAATGGGTCTTAACACAAAACAGGTTTACGAAAAGGTCTCTTCAAGTTATGAGTTAGTTTTCACATGTAAACTTAAGCATAAGAAATGAAACATCACATAACTCATACAAGAACCCATGAAGAGTAGAACAAAGGATTTGGTGATGGATTTTACCCCTCTTGGGTTACATCTCCGAGCCTACCAACATAGCTAGACCACTCCATATATTCAGTGGAAAAGGAGTACATAAAAGTTTGTTGATAAAACATGTGGTTATTTCCCCTTCAAGGAAATATTCTCCTGCAAATAACTCTCACATAAACATCATGACAACCTACATTTAGTTATGAAAACATCAGCAACACAAGGTGTATGCTACAAAGACCCTATACTCCATCTGAAAATGGACATACATGAACATACAAGCACTTCAATTCCATATTGAAGGAAAAATAGAAAACTTTCCTCAACCAGAGATAGTGAGATAATTATAGCAGAGTTGAACCCTGCAAGTAAACTTTCGAAGGTAAGAAAACCCTTGCAAGGCCTTATCCATGCCAAAACACCTTCAAGAATTGCTCCAAAACATTGATTGATCCATACACCCATTGACTTGAACCTGCAAAAATTTTATTTAGATGTGCTCAAATTAGTGTTGGAAATAATACTGAGAGGGGGGGTGAATCAGTATTATCACATTAATAAAACTTTTTCATTTCCATAATCAGATTCATATATGCTACTTCCACAACTTCTTATGATTAAGTTAATTGATCTTCAATGAGTGCATTAGAACATTATCAATCATATTATCGGTTAACAGATGCAGTAACATAGAATAGATCATCACACATAAGGCACACATGAACACCATGATATAAGGTGGAAACCCAATGCGGGAGAAAACCACCTGCTGCAAGTCATCTCAATCTTCTTCTTAATAAGAAAAACCTTTTACAATATTTTATACTGGTGCGGTCTTATACCAGTACGGGAGCTACAACCCCCTTTGCTCTTGTACTAGCCGATCCATTTACTAGTACGCAGGCTACTACCTGCTACAAAGCTCCAAAGATTTCCTTTAGCTCTTATACTAGCTTAGATACTAGTACGTAGGTGCTGACCTACAATCTTCTCTCCTCCAGGTACCACGTTTCATCAATTTTCAGACTGGATACACTGAAGCACAACACATAATCTGAAAGGCCACATTTCATCCAATTTTCATACTGGGCCCAACAACATTGAAGCTCATAATCAAACAACCTTCTGAAATACCCAAGCACTAGATCAATACATATACAAGTGAGTCATCAATCAAATCTAGTTCATCAGATCACATAAGATGAGTCAATAAGAACCTGATCCATTCATCCATCAATGTATAAACATTTAATCAAGAACTGCTATTATCAAAACTTAATACCAGAAACCAGACATCACTTCAAAACCCAGAACACAACAATAAACAGGGACAACTAAATATATTTCATGAGAAGTACGCAGCTTCACCCATATAACACCTGCGTAGAAGTACGCACTTTTCCCAACTGCGTTCCTGCGTACCCACGCACTGTGCCTCACAGACTTCCTGCGTACCTGCGCTCTGTGTCCGATGAACTGTCTGCGTACATACGCATCTGCAGCGCTTCTGGGCCTGCATATCTGCGCACCTGCAGCGCTTCTGGGCCTGCGTACTTACGCACTTTTCCTTTACTGTACTTGCGTACCTGCAGGTATAGATAATTTCAAGACTTCAACAATAACCCAAACTGTCAGATCTACAGATCTGATCATGCGCCAAAGGGATCTCCACCAATTATTAGATCCGACTTGTAACCCTCATGATTCTCCTTGATTTAGATTCAGATATCTCTCACAAACCCATCACTAGAATTTCAGATCTAGCTTCTCTCAAGATCTTCTACTTTCACAAGTGTTTAGCCAAATGATCTCCTTTGCTTTATATAGGCAAGCTCTTCCTAAAATCATGGATCAATAGGGGCTCAATAATAATAAAATAAAGCAATACCACGGGCCAAAACCATAGAAACAAGAACGGCGGGCTAAATACCACGGGCCAAACATAAGAAACCCCACGTGAGCACGCTTCTCTGCCTTGAAGTAAGTGCACTGGGGGTACGCACCTCATGAACGGGATAACTACGGGTATGTACGCACTTTATGTAAGACAGGCCTGCGTGTATGCACCTTCTGTACAGTGTACCTGCGTACCCCTTATTTTCTTCAATATTTGAGAGATGATCATCAATCTCTGCTACTGACCTGAAGTACTGTTATCCATCACCTGTATGGGTTGCCATCAAGGACAATACTTTAGCCATAATGCCAACAATCTCCCCCTTTGGACTTGATGGCAAAGCTTACTAAGAACTTGCCATTTGATTCCTTTGAGTTGTCCTGCATCTATGTATTATGTCACATCTGATATCTCTTCTGTAGATTCATCTGAATGTATATAAGTGAGATGATCTTCTATGAGAGGGTTGCCATCAAGTACAACACATGCATCATAATGCCAACAATCTCCCCCTTTGGACTTGATGGCAACAACACCAAATCACTCTCCCCCTTTGACATCAAGGGCAAAGGGTTTTGCTCCCCCTAAGAATATGCTCCCCTTGACTATAAACCGGATCTGTTGAAGTCTCTGAATGAGCTCCCCCTTTGTATATGCCATGGTGCACCAATCTGATAATGCTCTTATATAGGTTGTTCATGCTCAAGCTCCCCCTGACTGTAAGCAAGGTCTGCAAAAAGATGTTCTACAAGAAGAACATGACTCTATATATCATAAATGACCTTCCTATCACCAAAAGACTCAATACATACATCCATCACTCAACCAAGTGGGAATACATCAGGAACTAAATACATTACATCTTCATCCCAGACATAGTGGGGAAACCAACATAGGTCGTTACATGACCTGTAGAGATGACTACAATAGATAGAGACATACTATTACATCATGAGTCGTGATATGACATTTATAACAGAGATCAAACATCAGCAGCAACACTGTATGATCTGCTCCGTAGTATCTGTCAACAGTAACTAGATCAGCAACTTGCCTTAGTGCATGAATCATCAAGGTATGTCTGCATCAACAGAATTTCACATTCTATGTGGGAAACACCATAGCCATCATGATCATCATTTGGGAATATCTGCATCAATCAACATATGTACGAAACAACCTACCATCATATAGATAAGAGCTCATCATCATCATGTCTCCAACAATGCAACTTTGAATAATCATCCCTGTATCCAGCCAACAATCATGCATCATAACTGTAATATATGATCTTTATGCATATGTCAACAGCAGCATATGAGTGACTCATCATCAAGTGAAGAAGATGTGAATTCAAGCTATGTACTTCTCCTTATCCTCATTAGAGAATCAACCACAAATCTGATCCAAGAATCATGTGAACAACTCATAGTAAGATGAATCATTTAAGCATCATCACCCATAATGCCAACAATGCATTAAAAACCTATGCTCCCCCTAAACTGGTGCCATCTGTCAGATCTTATCAACAAGAAAAGTCAGCCATTAAATGCCTTAAGACAGATACGCAGTTTTTCATTATATGACCTGCGTGGCTCCACACATTATCTTTCGCTCCTCTGCATATCCACACACCTGTCCTTCTGTGTTTCTGCGTACTCACACAGACAACCTTCTACTACAGTGCGTACCCACGCACCTATGCCATCAGTTGCGTCGCGTACTTCTGTGAACCTCCGCAGGTTATCCTTCTATCGCGCCGTGTACCTTCGATCTTGCTACGCACCTCTTCTTCTGTCTCGCCGCATCCGTTTGCATGTGCTCTTTAGCTTCACTGCGTACCCCCGCACATTCTCTGTGTATCACTTGCGTACGCCCGCACTTTCACAGTGAATGGTCTGCGTACCTCTGATTAGGATCCAATTAACAGTCCTCTTCTGTGCTACTGACAGTCAAATTCCCAGATCTGATCATGTGCTCGAGAGATCATACTTCATAGATTCACTTCCAACTTCACTTTCCCTACTGCCCTTCTTCGAACAGTCATATACGCGATTGTGCAGTATCCAACTCGCATATATACGCGACTTCCTTTTATGGAGTTTGCATATGAGATTCAGGACACTGAAGTTTTGTACTTTCAGCTCCCTCTGATTCTGGTATGTCTGTATGTTGTGTTGTGCCGCCACTTTCTAACTGAACTTCCTTTTTCCTCCATATCTTCAAGCGTGATGATGTTTTCTCCTTTTGGTGTGATGTCTGTGCTTTGTTCCTGCATTTCTTTGCTATATGTCCAAGCTTGTTACATGCATAACATCTTTCAAGTTTCATATTCCTCCTGTAACAGTCAGCAGCTTTATGACCATACATATTGCAAGCAAAGAAATATCCATTAAAGTACCTTGAATGTGATGATCTTTCTGCATAATGGTCTTGAACTCTTCTTCTTCTACATCTAGCTGCAACATGTCCAAGATTATGACATACATAACATTCAACATTATTCATAGGAGAAGTAAAGGATTTTCTTTGAGGAATTTCTTTCCTTGGTTGATGATGAGATTGACCTTTCATTTCTTCTTTGATCACTTTAGATTTCTCTTTAGAGTTCCTTGCCTCACCTTGTGAACTCGATTCACCTTCAACAGACTCATGGAAACCAAGACCAGTCTTTATAGCAAGAGACCTTTGATTACTAAGAATATCATCCAAGACTTTAGAACTATCTTGAAATCGTAAAAGCTTATCCTTTTCTTCTAATTTACCTTTCAAGATATTTACCTCAACCTGAAGCTGTTCTTCTTTTTCAAGAGATTGCTTTTTCAAATCTTCTTCAGCTTTTCTTCCTTCTTCCATTTGTTGCCTTAGTTTGAGTATCTCCTTTTCTTGTTCTTCATTCAGATCCTGCTGCATTTGACGAACTCTGAAGGCTCTTTCCAGCTGGGATTTTAAGCTGATGACTTCGTTGTCTTGTTTTTCAATTGCTTGGTGTAGATCTTCATTCTGCTTCTTTGATTCTTCAAGTTCTTCCTTTAGTGAGAGGATCGTGGATTCAAGACTTTCATAATAACTGGATCGATCTTTGAGCTCCTTGATTGTTGTGTTCTTTTCAATGACTTCATTTCTTAGAGATGTTGCTTCATCCTGCAACTTTTGATACTTTTCCTTGCATAACTTTTGATGAGCCTTTTGTCTAGTAACAGCTTCTTTGAGGGCACCACTCTTTATGTTCAAAAGTTTTTCTTGTTCACTAATTTTGTTTGTCAGCCTGTTAAATTCTGCCTCTATTTGATATCTTTCTTGCTCACCCATAAGAGCAAATTCAGTAGTCTCACTATCACTTTCATCTTTTCCAAAAGGAAAGATAGCTGGAACATCAGAGGATAGCAAATTCATACCTGAATGGTCATCTTCATTCTGAACTGATTCTGAATCTGAAGAGCTTCTTATACCTAATCCCCAATCGATTCTCCCACTGTCATAGTTCTTCTGAGATGTCTTCTTCTTCTTATGAGCTTTCTTCTTAAGCTTCTTTCCCATTGTTCCACGGATCTCCTTCAAGCGATCAAGCTTCTACCAAAGGACCTGCTCCAATACCAATTGTTGGAAATAATACTGAGAGGGGGGGTGAATCAGTATTATCACATTAATAAAACTTTTTCATTTCCATAATTAGATTCATATATGCTACTTCCACAACTTCTTATGATTAAGTTAATTGATCTTCAATGAGTGCATTAGAACATTATCAATCATATTATCGGTTAACAGATGCAGTAACATAGAATAGATCATCACACATAAGGCACACATGAACACCATGATATAAGGTGGAAACCCAATGCGGGAGAAAACCACCTGCTGCAAGTCATCTCAATCTTCTTCTTAATAAGAAAAACCTTTTACAATATTTTGTACTGGTGCAGTCTTATACCAGTACGGGAGCTACAACCCCCTTTGCTCTTGTACTAGCCGATCCA
The DNA here is from genome assembly GCA_031772625.1 of Pinus tabuliformis. Classification (NCBI taxonomy): domain Eukaryota; kingdom Viridiplantae; phylum Streptophyta; class Pinopsida; order Pinales; family Pinaceae; genus Pinus; species Pinus tabuliformis. Next base: position 613,047,463 of record CM062814.1, on the reverse strand, counting down.
TTTACTAGTACGCAGGCTACTACCTGCTACAAAGCTCCAAATATTTCCTTTAGCTCTTGTACTAGATTAGATACTAGTACGTAGGTGCTGACCTACAATATTCTCTCCTCCAAGTATCACGTTTCATCAATTTTCAGACTGGATACACTGAAGCACAACACATAATCTGAAAGGCCACATTTCATCCAATTTTCATACTGGGCCCAACAACATTGAAGCTCATAATCAAGCAACCTTCTGAAATACCCAAGCACTAGATCAATACATATACAAGTGAGTCATCAATCAGATCTAGTTCATCAGATCACATAAGATGAGTCAATAAGAACCTGATCCATTCATCCATCAATGTATAAACATTTAATCAAGCACTGCTGTTATCAAAACTTAATACCAGAAACCAGACATCACTTCAAAACCCAGAACACAACAATAAACAGGGACAGCTAAATAGATTTCATGAGAAGTACGTAGCTTCACCCATATAACACCTGCGTAGAAGTACGCACTGTTCCCAACTGCGTTCCTGCGTACCCACGCACTGTGCCTCACAGACTTCCTGCGTATCTGCTCTCTGTGTCTGATGAACTGTCTGCGTACATACGCATCTGCAGCGCTTCTGGGCCTGTGTATCTGCGCACCTGCAGCGCTTCTGGGCCTACGTACTTACACACTTTTCCTTTACTGTACTTGCGCACCTGCAGGTATAGATAATTTCAAGACTTCAACAATAACCCAGACTGTCAGATCTACAGATCTGATCATGCGCCGAAGGGATCTCCACCCATTAGTAGATCCGACTTGTAACCCTCATGATTCTCCTTGATTTAGATTCAGCTATCTCTCACAAACCCATCACTAGAATTTCAGATCTAGCTTCTCTCAAGATCTTCTACTTTCACAAGTGTTTAGCCAAATGATCTCCTTTGCTTTATATAGGCAAGCTCTTCCTAAAATCATGGATCAATAGGGGCTCAATAATAATAAAATAAAACAATACCACGGGCCAAAACCATAGAAACAAGAACAGCGGGCTAAATACCACGGGCCAAACATAAGAAACCCCACGTGAGCGTGCTTCTCTGCCTTGAAGTAAGTGCACTGGGGGTACGCACCTCATGAACGGGATAACTGCGGGTATGTACGCACTTTATGTAAGACAGGCCTGCGTGTACGCACCTTCTGTACGGTGTACCTGCGTACCCCTTATTTTCTTCAATATTTGAGAGCTGATCATCAATCTCTGCTACTGACCTAAAGTACTGTTATCCATCACCTGTATGGGTTGCCATCAAGGACAATACTTTAGCCATAATGCCAACAATCTCCCCCTTTGGACTTGATGGCAAAGCTTACTAAGAACTTGCCATTTGATTCCTTTGAGCTGTCCTGCATCTATGTATTATGTCACATCTGATATCTCTTCTGTAGATTCATCTGAATGTATATAAGTGAGATGATCTTCTATGAGAGGGTTGCCATCAAGTACAACACATGCATCATAATGCCAACAATCAGCAAATAGAGGTCACCATTGGATCCAAAATGTCCAAAAACCCCTAGGTAGACTCTTCTTAAGATCCAAAAGGCCAAAAACTAACAAAGATATGGCTCTACAAGCTCTCCATGTATTTTTGTTGTTATTGATCCTACAAATCAAACCAGCGGTCTAATTGTCCTACAAATCCACCTTGTTTTCCGCTATGGAGGCAACAAATTCGCCCACTGAAGGTGCAATTTATTGCATACACGAAAATTTTGGCCACATGGGCCATGCGGTCGGGGGACGGGGCTAACCGCCCACCCCCACTAGCCTTGGCCCCTTAACTTTCAAGTCGTGGTCATATTAACCCCCATGGGGCCGAGGGCTAGGCCAATGGCCCGCCCTCACCACAGAAGCCATCTCGTCGGTCCGCCAAGGTCCTATGAGCGTCATATGCCCAAAACCTAAGGTTAACTCCGCTCCGCTCCACTTTGGTGCGTTGACAGTCTCGTGAGCGCCTATACGCCCAGGGTTGGGGCTTGTCTCAATTCCCTTCCCTATTGGCACTCTGTCAAGGTCACGTGTAGGTAAACAAGACCAGGGGTTGGGCCCCAAACTTTGCCCCCTCTACATTGAACCCTTTTGCCTTATGCTACAGTCTTGTGAGGGTCTTGTGACTAGGGGCCAGGGTTGGTCCCCTATCCCCATACCTTTGCACCAAGGACATATGGTAAGTAGGTGACCGAGGGCTGGGGTTGACCACCCGACCCCTCCTCCAAAAACATGCGCCATTTAAACTTCAAATAGCATCAAAAACATTTGGTGCTAAGAAACACTGCGAGGGCATAATGGTAAGGCGCTTGCCTTGGCCGGTGGAGGTTTTGTGTTCAAATTCTTCCTAGCCTTTCCGAACATTAACCAAATTTTGGCCAACCATGGGGTGCCACGTGGTGGGCTCTGGTTGGGCCACATGGCACACCCTAATTGGTCCACCACACAAAAACATGAACCAATAAAAAATGAGCTAATTCAACCAATACGGGGTTTCCACTTGGCAGAAACTCATTGGTCCATACCTATACAATGGCCTGATGATGTCAGCAATACAGCAGCCCAATCAGCTTCTTAGTCAACAACCCTACTCATTTTTTCGTTGTTGGGCCAAAAGATCATAATGCAATAACTTGGGCATATAGTGTCGGATTTAGGTGAAATGAATGTCGTTGTATTCAAAACGATGAGCACTTCGACTTGACTCCAATTTCAAGACTTTCTGGGAACTTTCATTTTTGAGCTAAAATTTGATCACATGATCAGACAGGGCTACTCTCTCTGCTTGATTTTCTTGCACCAAATCTAGGGTTTCTAGGATTGCAAATGAGTTCTCGTCCCCTTGAAGGGGGGTTTTACCATCCAATTGATATGTCAAAGTAGATCACGATGTTGGCATCAGCAGATTTGGGTGTGTATTAGAAGGTGTCATCTGTGGCATGGCTTGATGATTTTGCCTCCCTCCAACTAGTTGAAAGCCCTCATCCTTTTTTTGTTGGCTTGCATGTAGGGATTCTTTAGTTAGGGTGATCGGAAAATCCTGAAACAGGTGACTGTATTCATGGCAATGATGGCATTTGAAAGGGACATGTTCATAGTCAAGTGGTTGCATCTAAATGGAATCATTATAAATCAAATCAATTGATTCAGGGAGGGATTGGGAGATGTTCATATGAACACAAATGTGGGCATAGGTTGCATGCCTTCTCCGTTTTGTTATCTCCAAGACTTTCACAAATTTTCTGATCGCGTTACAATCCCTTCCAAGATATCAGGTTCCCAGAAGTCGACAGGGAGTGAATACAATCTTACCCATACTAGTGCTTCCTAGAACTCTTCCTTGTCTAGATTGTACCATTCCTCCTAGTAGCAGAGAAAGAGGTCCGCACTATACATGAAATAAGGCCCATTCTCAAAAATATGTTTCCTCTCTTCGAGATCTACAAAAATCACTGTGAAAAAACCCTTGGCTCTTAAACATAGTTCGATCTGGCCACTTGGATCCCATTTATTCTAGATCCATTGGAGTATATCTTGTTCTCGGGGCCAAATACCCAAGAACTTACATATTAGGGTGTGATATTTCATGTATTGGTATGATTTCTCCAACCAGTTGTTGGGGATCACAAACTTGGGATTATTTTCTACCTTCCAAAGGCAGTGGTTCCAACCGCGAACCTGCCATTGCACTCCCATGACTGGGGTTTCAATGGTCGTCAAGGTACAAGCTCCTGGCGTGGCATTTCGTGTTTATACGAAAGGTGTCAAGTTAACAATACCTCCCCCATTCGCTTCTCAAGCGAGGGACTACTCATTGGGATTTCACCTTGCACCAGCCAAATGTGAAGTCACTTAGAAAAGATGTCGCTCATAAGGGGTCGGTCCGCAGCCGCAACTGACCAATGCAAACTCTGCAAATTCTTAGATCGAGACTAAAAAAACCCTAATTGCAACACTCTTCAATGTTATTCTTCTTATACCCTTTTAATAAAACAAAACATTTTATTTTAAAAAAACTAAAAAATCACCTACCTTAAAAAATAAATAAATAGTATTTTAATTTTTCTAATTATCATAATATATTATTATATTTTCATATATTTCTTTTTATAAATTTATTACTAACAAAATACTTACAACATTTATATTCTTTATTTATATTTTAAATTTAAATATTAAAAAACATTGTACTTAATTTTCTTTACAAAATTTATATATTTATATTTATATAACATAAAAATAACACATTTATAAATATATAACATCATAATCAATATAACAGTAATTTAAAAATATTTAAGATAGTGTAAACATCTACTTAAAAAGCTTACAACATAAACTTAATGATTTCGATTTCCACTACTACTAACATTGATGGCATAAAAATAACACATTTATAAATATATAACATCATAATCAATATAACAATACTTAAAAAACTTACAACATAAACTCAATGATTTCGATTTCCACTACTACTAACATTAATGACATATCATGATGTATAATCTAACCACCCAACAACACAATATTCAATAATTGGTTTTTAAACATGGCTTAGCATCTCATTAAAAATAATACATTGTACTCCTTTGCATCTCTTTTATTTACTGCAGTGTGTATTTATTATTCTTTTTCTTTTTATCTCTTTTTTCTTATTTACTGTACTTTATGATAATTTATTTACTATACTTCAAGATAATAACGTGTTATCTTATTTACTTTTATATTTTATTTTTTTTCTTATAATATTTTTTTTTTCGTTTTTTTTTCTTTTATCTTATAATATTATATTTTATTTACCTCATTTTTCACATTATTTTTTTATTTCCTTTCCGTTTAATTATTTTTATCATTTCAGAAATTGTAATCTTTCCTCCTCTGCTTAGAAGTATTCCTCTTCATCCGAATGGTTCGGAATATAATGTTAGTCAATTATATAAATGATATAAATCTCGTTATCACATTTAGTTTGCAAATACTAATTTAAATATTACAAGTCTATTTAAAGAATTTAATTTAAAATAATATTTAGTATTAAAAATGTTTTTCTTTCTAATATAGTATCAATAAGCATGAATATAATATTAAAGATCATTAAAAATGAAAATATATTGATTTAAATAATATATATATAAGTGTTTAAATTATATTTTACAAATTAAATTAAATAATTTTAAAAGTGATTGGTTGGGAAATAAAATAAAAATCATTGTTTTGGAGTAAAATTTTCAACGGAATTTGCTTCTAATGGGATTACAAGTTTAAGTTGTGAACTCTTTATAATTTAAGTTCTCCAAAAGTTTTCCAAAATGACTAATCTATATTATAATAAAAACACATTTTAAACAATAACATATGAGGATTTGATAAAAAGTAATTTCAATTTCAAATAAAAACCCCAAAACCCCAAAATAAAATAGTCATGGACTTAAAACCCCATAAAATAGATACATTATTAGGTTTTTCATTACACCAAAATCGAGAGGCATTAGTAAACTTCCAAACTATTATCATTACCATTACAAGTTTAAGTTGTGAACTCTTTATAATTTAAGTTCTCCAAAAGTTTTCCAAAATGCCTAATCTATATTATAATAAAAACACATTTTAAACAATAACATATGAGGATTTGATAAAAAGTAATTTCAATTTCAAATAAAAACCCCCAAAACCCCAAAATAAAATAGTCATGGACTTAAAACCCCATAAAATAAATACATTATTAGGTTTTTCATTACACCAAAATCGAGAGGCATTAGTAAACTTCCAAACTATTATCATTACCATTAGAGTGGGTCCAGGGTGGATCCCATTACACAAGAACCCATTACACAAAAACCAGGGTGGATCAAATCCAATACAAGTGTGCAAATCCAATACCCATCCAACACGCAAATCCAATACCCATCCAACACCCCCCTCAAACGCAAATCGGGGAATGAACTTGGGCCAATGGTAGAATCGAACCTGGGCGAAAGCTCTCATACCATGTTAGGTTTTTTCAAACCCATTATCATTACCATTAGAATGTGTGCAAATCCAATACTCATCCAACATCCCCTCAAATGCAAACCAGAAAATGAACTTGGCCAATCATAGAATCCAACTTGGGCCAAAACTCTCATACATGTTAGGTCATTTCAAACCCATTATCATTACGCCAAAGCTCTCCTACCATGTTAGGTCTTTTCAAACCCATTATCATTACCATCAAAATGATCCCACGGTAGATCTCAAAATGACAATTAGTCCATAAAACAATTCCCAACAAAATGAATATATAAATCTAACATAAATTAGAACCATGAAAAGACGAAGAACCAAAAACCATTTGACTCGGACTTTATTATACCACAAGCTGCAAGAATTTAAATCAAGATGAAACTCGGGATCCGAAGTAGAACCAACAAACTAACTGTCACGAAAACAGAAAAGTAATTGGGGAGACCCCAATTAGAACAAAGCAGGTCACTGTCACGAAACCACTAAAGTAACTGCTTTCTTGTTTTTCCCGCAACCGTTTGTCCGCAACTAACTGCTTTCTTGTTTTTCCCGCAACCGTTTGTCCGCAACCGTTTATAAATAGATTTGGAAAGATCCCGAGCCATCCATGGATGGTCCGGTTGCAGTTCTTCAAAGGCTATGTCATACAACTCATCGTTGAGATCACGAACAATAAGATTAAGAGCGGCCTCTTTCGTTGTTTCCAAATCATATAAGTAAGCCATTTTCAAAATTTCAACACAGTTGTTCTGGTTCACAATCTCACTGGAAATGAATTTGTCCAGTTTCACCAGGAGCAACTTCACTTGGTAGAAATGGGCGAGCTTCACAAGCTCTCTGTAATTCGCATGCATTTCTTCAGAGCTCACCTGGGCAATGTACAGAAATTTCAGAAAAGTTTTGAGGCTTTCACCACCAACTTCCTGAATAACTACTTCCCTGGTTTCTTTTTCTCTGAGATCCACTTCTTCAAGCATTTTTCTGAAAACCTCTGATCTATTCACCTGTGTCAAAAATTAAACCATATTAAAAACAACACAAGAGATGGAGATGAATTTATATATGTTGGTAGTTTTTTGGATAATTTATTCAGCAAGGAATTTGTCCAGAAACCTATGAAAAAGTCATCTGTCTCCTAAGCTATCTTTAGCCTATAAACATTAAAATAATTTCTTTCTCTTTTTCATCAATTTCATAAAGCAAAATAGTATCAAATTTTTACCCGTCTCATAAGCTATTTTTAACCTGGTAAACATTAAAATAATTTCTTTCTTTCATCAATTTTATAAAACAAAATAGTATCCAATTCTCACCAAAATCAAGCTGTGTGCGAAAAATTGGGATCCATCGGAATTGCAGAAGAGGGTAACATAATCTCCAGTCGCTGATAGTGGTGATGTTAATTCCCCTGGAACAAAACTCCATTTTCTTAAAAATGCAACCTCTTCTTCCATATCATCTTTCTTTAAAACTGCAACCTCTTCTTTCATACCATCTTTCTTTGAATCACAATAGCAGTCATCCTGTGAGTTTTGGTTTTCAGAACATAAAATTCCATCACACCACCTGCAACCTGCTGCCATAGCCCTTGAGTACGCGAGCTTCTGGAAAAATAAATTGGTGCCCTCCGCTGCCAAGAACCCTTTGGTCTGACCTCCTAAGCCTTTTAAGAGGGTGTGTGTCTACCTGCCGAGCCTAGGTTGGGTTGGGTTGGGTTGGGAATCAAAGGTGTTTGGCATTATGAAACTTTGGTGACATTAAATAATAAATGTGGAACAAAATCATGAATGAGATCGAGAATTGTACAAAAGACGAGGCATGAGAATCAGCTTCTCGATGCTGTTGTGCGGGTCATATGGTGTACGCTATCCAATCAACCTCGCCACCGACTGCCGCTGCGTCAAAAGTTGAATTGTGTTATCTTGCATGGGAGAATGTGATTCATTCTCTACGGCCTTTCTTTACTGAAACAAGTTTATGATGACGGCACCGACTGCTGCTGCGGCGTCAAAGGTTGAATTGTGTTATCCTGCATTGGAGAATGTGATTTTTTACATTTGCTACGTCGTTGTTGTGGTGTCGTATCTTTGTGTTATCCTGCATAGGAGAATGTGATTTTCTACATTTGCTACGTCGTTGTTGGGGTGTCGTATCTTGTTCAAATTTTACAGAGAAGCAAAGTGTGAGAGTAATTTATATGATAAATAAATTACCTTAGAATGTGTGGGGTTTAACACAATCTAATTTGATATTAATTTTAATAATAACATTTACATTAATACATTAATTTTATTATTTACATTATGATTTTTTTCCTGAGCTTTAAATAAATTATGATTTCACTTTTGAAAAAAAAAAAATTTCCTTTTCAATATTTTGATAAAATTTTCATTCATATAAAATTATCTTCTTTTTAAACAACTCCAAGTCCAATTGTAGTTTGTCTAGTTCATAAATATATAAATATATATATATATATATATGTTTGGGTTAGTTTTTTATTCACTCCCTAGGCTTTTATGGGAAACCCCCAAATGCCTAGTCCCTACGCCTACCTAATGCCTGCAGCTACCTAGTCCCTTTCAAGGGACATACCTAGTCCCTTTCAAGGGACATGAGTAAGTTGACGATCTTTTTTTCTTGAGTAAAAAAGGGTTTCTTGTTTCACAAACAAAGAATTTTCATACAATAATTTTTTAGCGGAGTCTAAAGAGGCTATGTTTTTCCTAATGGAATTTCTGACATGGCTAAATTCCAGGAGAAATAAACAACACCTAAATATAATAATTTGATATTTAACTTAATAAATCAGCTTAGATCCATCTTAACATCGAATCTATCAAGTGTTGAAAGGGATCAAATCTCTAGAGGTTCAAACCTCTTTTTTGAGTGCAAAACTTCATGAAAGGTTTGCACCTCGAGAGATTTGATCCCTCTCAGTGCTTGATAGATCCAGGGTTAAGACGAATCTATGTTGGTTTCAGTCGTGCGCGGTCATACAAATTTTTTTGAACATCTAATTATTATGATCATTTTAAATATGTTAAATATGTCTTATTAAATTTGCTTAGTTACCTCAGTTTGTTTGTTAGGTTACTATAATAATAATCTAGTCCTTTTATTGTTATTTTAATGTAGCCCCTCTATTGTTATTGTTGTGCCTCATGGAAGCCCACTATTGTTATTTTTGTGCACTTACATTATTATTGTTATGTAGGCTCTAATTATATTGTGACCGCTTAGACTCCTATATATAGAAAGTAGGTCTTCTCATTTGTATCATCCAAGAATTGTTCATTTATGTGATGTAAAGGAGGTTTCCCCCTCAAATAGGTTATTTTTCAAGTTGTTGTGATGTAAAGGAGGTTTCCCCCTCAAATAGGTTATTCTCAAGTTGTTGATCTATCTTTTCTTCCATTTTGTGAGCTAGTTGTATAATATTTGGTATCAAATATTTGGATTCTAGGATTTCGTTTTTTCAAACAGGGCATCTTGGAATTTTTACTATACTTTTTTTTCTACAATGCTCTAGAAGATGAAATTGCAACAACGTGGAGCCAAAATATAAGTGAACTTCGTGTACGAATTTCAGATCTTGGTTCATTATATTTTAGGAGATATGATCTGAGGAAGTTAGGGTTTTTGCAGGCTTCAGAATTCCATCTCAAATAGGTGACCTAGTGAAAATTGTCATAGCTCTTCCTTTGAGAATCGTATTTGAATCTCGTAAAAGGAGGTAGAAAGTGAACAAACTATAGTTTTCTATATATCATTTTCAAGGTCGAAGGTCAAAACAATGGCATGTGGCACTTCGTACAAGTTCACTCTACTGAACTAGTCCATAATCAGGCCATCGTGGGAGATTGAGCATACATTTATCTTGAAGAATCAAATTTTTGTCTCACTTGTGGCATTGGAAAGAAGACGCAGAGGGCTAGCACAAGAAGGGATTTCAGATCTTAGAGAGATGAAATTACAGAGATACAACATTTTCAATATCTAGCTTCAAAAAACAAGGGAAAAGGTGTGTATATTTTTTTTTATTTGCATAAATTTTGTTTGAAGAATTAGTTTGAAGTTATTCAAAGGGAATAGAGAAGCATAGATATCATTATTTAATTCCAAGACATCTCGAAACAAAAAATTGACATACTTAGTAAGCAACCAAAAAGCTATAATATGGTGCGAAGAAGAGGAAGAAATGCAACATGATATATCAAAGTTACAAGACCAAGTGCAACAAATTTCACTCTCCCAAAGAGCAACCAAAAATGAATTGGGAGTGATGAATGTTAAGATGGATGGTTTAGAGAAAAAAATAAAAGGAGACATGGATGGTTTAAAAGGGGATATGGAAGGTTTAAAAGCATACATGGAAGGTTTGAAGGAAGGTTTGACAAAGTTGCTACAAGAAAGGCTCCCCAGTGGTGACAAGGTAATCCATGAAAATCATGATGAGGACAAAAAGAATATGAATTATGATTTAGAGACTCCAATGTTTGGTTTAAGACCCACCACATTCCAAAAATAGATATGAGCAAGTTCGATGGCAAGGATCCGGAAACATGGATACTACAAATAGCACAATATTTTGATGTCTATGATGTACAACAAACACAAAAGGTGCGCATTGCATCGTTATATTTAGAACTCGATGGATTTGTTCTCGTAAACCAATTGTCACTTGGTCAATTTTTACGGAGGAAATGATAGCACATTATGAGGATACAAAGAGCAACATCTTCTTTAGCCAAATGATAAATCTAAAAAAAAAGGGTTCAATGGCAGAGCAAATTGAGGACTTCCAAAAATTGGATATCAAGGTAACTGATATTCCAAAGGAGCATAAGATTGATGTCTTCATACAGATTTTAAAGGATAACGTCCAACATGAGGTTCGCCTTTGGGAACATTATTCATTAGAGAATACATTTAGGGTGGCAAGAAAATTTGAACGTAAAATTATGGCAACGAGGAAGTCTACCACTCACAATTATAAAGATGGAAGTGTTGTTATGACGTAGCATTCCACAACCTACAAGGTTGAAACCACAACAATTGGAAGAAAAAAGAGTAAAATGGCTTTGTTACAATTGTGATAGAAAATACAGTAAAGGTCATAAGTGTGTTGTGAAGAACTTATTTTACATAGATTGTGAAGAGGAGGGAGAAAGGAACAAGAAACATCAAAAGAGGAGGATATACAAGAGGAACCAACCCCAAAGAAAGAAGAAATGAATTTGATCATATCTTGTAATGCATTGGCAATAATCACCACTCTTCAAACTCTCAAGATAGAAGGAAATATCAAGAAGTAAAAGGTAATAGTGTTGATTGATTCGAGTAGTACCCATAATTTTATTCATTGTAAGAGAGCCAAGGAATTGAATTGCTTTCTTTATCCAGCACCAGAGTGTCAAGTGATGGTCACGAATGGAGGAACTATAAATTGCTCTAGAAAGTGACATAATATCAAGATAACCATGGGGGAATATTTATTGAATAGTCCAATGCTTTCCATTCCAATGCACGATGCTGATGTCATACTATGAGTCCAATGGTTACAATCTTTAGGGATGACAAATTTTAATTTTCAAGAAGTTTTCTTGAGTTTTTTTTGGGAAGGAAAGGAAGCTGAATTAAGGGGAATCGCAAGGAAACCAGGAAAGATAATTAACTATTATGGCATGAACAAGCTTCTAAAGAAATAATAACAGGGCATAATTGCATAATTATGCTCACTAGAAATTCAAACATCGAAATCATATATATTTCCAGATCTCCAAAAAGTCCTGGACAATCATTCCAAGGTATTTGAGTCTCCGAAAGGCATCCCACCTATCTGTGATCATGATCATGTTATTCATTTGATCCCAAGAAGTTTTCCTCAAAACATAAGGCCTTACAGATATCCCTATGCCCAAAAGAGTGAAATTGAACGTATGGTTGTAGAATGCTAAAGGTTGGTATAATTCAACCTAGTCAAAGTTTTGTATCTGTTCCAATAGTATTGGTGCACAAGAAGGATGGATCATGGAGTATGTTTTTGGATTATAGGGAGCTCAACAAGCTCGCTATTAAAGATAAATTTCCCATTCCTGTCACTGACGAATTGTTGGATGAATTATATGGAGAAATTTACTTCACCAAGTTGGATCTTTGTTCAGGATATCATGAAATTAAAATGAATATTGAAGACATGCATAAAACAACATTCAGAACTCATGAGGGTCATTATGAATTTTTGGTCATGCATTTTGGCTTTACTAATGTGCCTTCCACATTTCAAGATTTGAAGAATTCCATTTTCAAACCCTTCCTTAGAAAATTTGTGTTAGTATTTTTTGATGATATACTAATCTACAACAAGTCTTGGAAGGATCATTTTCAACATGTTGACAAGGTGCTCAAACTATTGGAGGAGAAACAATTATATGCAGAAACCTCCAAATGTTTCTTTGGAGTACAGGAGGTGGAATATTTAGATGATATTGTATCTCATGAGGGTGTTAAGGTAGACCCTAAAAAAATTAAATCCATTAAGGAATGGAAAATCACCACAACCATAAAGCTTCTTCGAGAATTTCTCGGGTTGACAGGATATTATCGCAAGTTTGTTAAGAATTATGGGAGAATCGTAGCACAACATTACTTAAGAAAGATGCATTTTCTTGGACTCCTAAAGCAACTAAGTCCTATGAACATCTTTGGATGAGAAATTAAATTTTGCATCCAACGAGTACTCCCACTTGAAATTTGAGTTAAACATTAGGAAGATAAGTTGAAAATATGAGTTGAAAGAGTTGTTTTATTATTTTTTAACCTTTTACTTTTTTACTCCAAAAATGGTGAATCAAAACCCATGGTTGACATCATCATCTTGAATCCTATTGGTTCTTATAAAGTTTATTTTAGCTGTACATTTTTCTTAGGAGGCCCATTTTATATCTCAAAATTACTCTAATGAAAGCTACATGGAAACCCAAAGATTATTATAAGTGATAGAGATCCCATTTTCAGTGGAAATTTTTAGACTAAATTATTTTCTTGTCTTGGTACTCAATTAGCGCATAGCTCATCTTATCATCCTCAATCTAATGGGGAAAGTGAGATAGTAAAGCAATGTTTGTAAGGATATCTTCATTGCTTTGTATTTGATAAACAAACACAATGGGTCAAATGGTTACCTCTAGCTGAATGGTAGTATAACACTTCCTTCCATACTGCAACAAAAATGAACCCATTTATGGCACTTTATGGATATCACCCACCATCCATCACATAATATTTAAGAGAAAATTATAAGGTTCAAGCAGTGGAAGATCACATCAAGCATCAACAACAAGCATATCAACATTGCAATGAAAGAAGTTTTGACGTAGGCGACTGGCTATTTTTATGGATACAACCATACAAACAAATGTCCCTCGGGCAAGCTAAGAAGTATAATAAATTATCACCCAAGTACTATGGTCCTTACAAGGTGTTGCAAAAGGTTGGTACTATGGAATACAAATTGAAGTTGTATGCATCTTCTCGAGTACACCTAGTTTTCCATGTTTCATGCTTAAATAAGGTTATCGATGATAAGCTCTTAGTTCAAACGATATTGCCAAAACTTGACGAATAAGGAAAAATCATATTGGATATTGAAGCGGTCATGGAAATAAGAATTCGATGACTACAAAATCGATCATTTTCAAAGTATCTCATTAAGTGGAAAAACTTGCTCGCTAAAGACTCCACATGGGAGGATGAGCATTTTATACAGAAGTATCCAGAACTACTCAAGCATTGAGGATAACACTTTTTTTAAGGAGAAGGGCATGTTAGGTCCCTATAATAATAGTGTAGTCCCCTTAATGTTATTGTTAATGTAGCCCCCATATTGTTATTGGTGTGCCCTATTAGTGTCGGTATCTTCATCCCTCCATTAGTGATCAAATTTCTCTTTTTGCATGCATATTAGGTGTCTCATCCGATCAGTTGCATTCCATTAGGTCATGGATCAATTGATGGTAGTGGTTCTTTGTCAATTTCCCTCATGTCATTTATCTGTTGACCTATTTTCACATGTACAGATCATTTGCTATCATTTTTATTTCATTCCAGTTGCAAAAGTCATTTTAGGGTTTTTAGGTCTCATTAGGTCTAGTGTTTGCCACAATGGTCTTAAAAAACTCAATAAGAGGTCAGTAGCCACATGAGGATGTCTAATAAATTCATAAAATCACAAATTTCACTGATGATTTGCTTCATAAAGGGTTTTTACCTCAAAACTTTGTTTTGAGGTGAAAACAAAGTTTTTCTATTTCATGTACAAATTTTATGTAATTTTAATGTTTTCATATGTAATAAAGCTTCAGCTACAACCCTTGGTCACCTTGCCAACTCCAGCACTCCAGCCACTGCAAGAAACAAAAAACATCAAAGCATCAGTTCATCAAATGATAAAAAGAAAGAGCCAAACTGCAAAAAATAGAGTTTTTAAAGCAAAGTGAAAAGGAACTTTAGAAAAATGGGTTTCTAAATGAAAAATTAAAGTCAAGATGGATATAAAGTTTTCCTTGGGGTTTGAAAACTTCATTTTGTGCAAAAGAGAGAGCAAGAGGGAGAAAATTGCATTTTGAGGAGAAAGACTGAAATTTGCAGCAAAATTTTAAATTGTCACCAGCGCAACGCACCTAGGCACTGGCGCGGCGCACCTACCTGGCGCTATGCACCTGGCGCAGGTTTTACAAAGGAAATTGAATGGGTGTTATGCACAGAAAGTGCGCTATGCACCTGGGCGTTGGCGCAATGCATCTGCTGGATGAGCTCCAAAACACATTGCATCGATTTCACAAGCCTCCAATTTTGCAAATAATCTCTCAACAAGTACACCCTCCAATTTGGCCTAGCAAGAGATTTTTTTCATCCATGGTGGTGATTTGAATGTTGAAAAATGAAACCCTAGCTACTCTCAAAGTTGTCTTGCCAAGCTTGTCTAGGGTTTTGTTGTTTTTTCTGTTTTCACTCCCTTGTGATTATTTTCCTATATCCCATCCCCCTGCACTAAGTTTCCCTAAATCCCTTCCTCTTTCCCTCTCCCATTGACACTCACCTTACTCCCTATCACCAAACCCTAAGCCCTATACATAATTCCTACCATTCTCAAAACCCTAATTCCCATTTCCCAAACCCTATCATTCCCTAAAACTCTATTGCCATCATCAAAACCCTCATTCACAGTCCTACTATCAGTCAATCCTTTTATCCCCAAAAGAAAAACAACAGTCACCCTATATTTGAGAAAATATCTTCATACTCATCATTCTTCACTCCACATTTGCAAGTATGGAAACAGATTCAGCATATGAGAGGGATGATGAAACTGTCAGTGATTCTTCCCAAGAGGCTCATGCACCAAGAAAACCACATAAAGGAGGAAAACACATCTGGGAGGAGCCCACCACTCTCACAGAGTTACTAGCTTGCCCTCTTGCAGTAACATGTTTTAAACATCAGTCTTGTTACCAGTTTTGTGAGATGGTGGAGAGGGTGAAATATCACCATGAGCTTGCTAGGTTATTTGTTCTTCATCTTCACAATGGCCAGGTGAACCTAGCTGGTGTCTCTTTCACTTTGACACCTGAAACTATTGCAGCAGCAACAGGCATTCCTAATGTGGGAGAACAGTGGAATAAGGGGTAGCATGTGGGCAGAGAGCATTATGAGCCTTACATCAAGGTTAGTTATCAAAGGAAAATTAGTAGGGTCTTTCCTTTCAGATACCTACAAGACACTTATGCTCCACTTATGAAACTCACTATCAAGTATTTCACCTATGAAGGGAGGATTTCTCATTTGTATACTTACCATGTTAGATTGCTGATGCACTTCACTAGAGTGAGGTTGATGAACCTCCCCTATTTCATATGCAGAAATATTGAGAATATGGCTACATTTGTGCAAAGGAAACCTCTTCCTCAGTAGGTCAATAGCATTTACCATTTTTCATTGATCAAGAATGTTGTTTTGCATCAACTGAGCTTGCTGATTATTTCATGGGATACCTTCATTTCACATGAGGTTTTCAAAAGCCCTCAGGTGACCCCATCAGTGCTTCAAGAGGAAGGAGGGCCTTCAAAACAGCTAGAGGTTCATGAGACTGAAACTACAGGTGTGCCAGTGTTTGTCACTTATGAAAAAGGCACAAGGAGACTATTTGCAGCTGCTAAATGAGTATTATCTCCACCTGGGGTGGAAGGTGTCTTGTTTCCTTCACCAAACCACAGGCAAGTGCTATCTTCACCTGGGGTGAAAGGGGCTTTTCCTTCTTCTTTAGCAGTACAGGTACAGGATAAAGGATAGTAGTATTTACATGATGAAGGGCCTTCTGAAGGTTAGGATAGAGATTTTGTTTTGATTCAGGAAGAGGACATTGATTTGGGCTCTCAAAGCTCAAGACTCAAGGAAGTCATCAAAGAGAAAGAGGCTGACATCCATGCCTTATCACTTGACCTTGAGAGGGCTAAGTGGATTATCAACTTCCTTGAGCAAGAAAACAAGCAGCTTACCAAAAAAAAAGAACTCTTGGAGCTGCAGATCATCAAAGAAAACCGACAAAAGCCCAAGAGGGCAAAGGACAAGTTGACATCCATTGAACAAAATGACAATGGCCGGGAATATTTGTTGGAGAAGGTGAATATTCACTAGGAGAAGCTACTTGAGAAAGCCAACAAGGAGAAAAATATGTTGCACCACATGGCTTATCACTATTTGGCCCGGAACAAAATTTGTAAAACAAGGATAAGAAGCCTAAAAGCCAAGTTAAGAAGAAATTTGAGGAGCAAGAAAGAGAAAGATAAGCTCAAGATCTTGGCTGAAGCTTCATTGGCTCAGCATAGCACCTAACACAGATCACTCATGCCAAATTTCAAGAAATTTGGTGAAATTTTTGGCATTTTTGAATTTTTCAGGCAAAAAACAGGTTTTTCTGGCAGGTGTGTGCTATGCTTTTGATGGGGACTTCCATTTGCAGAAAAATTTGCATTTTTGGATTCATCATGAAAAGTTATGCATGCTCATAAATGGCTAGCAAATTTTGACAAGTTTTGGACCTCCAAAAGGGTCAAAAACACCCAAAAAATGCCCTTTCTACCACTTTTTGGCCACACAGGAAGCAGTCTTGGGAGATTGCATTTTTGGAGGGGCAAATGGACTCCAAATCAAAAAATTCAAGTTGTCCCAGAAAGTAGACTCACCAAGATTTCCAATGAGCTAACCTGAACCTGATTTTGAATTCAGGAAGCCTTCCTAAAGTGGCTTGGAAAAAGCGTTATGCACAAAAAATGGCGCTACGCATAAGATGAAAAATTGCCAATTTTGCCTGTTTGCTCAGAATTTCGCCTAGTTTTCTTCCAGTTTGAATTTTTCTCTCTCATGGTCAAATTCATGATGTAATATGATGTAAATTGATGTACTATGATGTAAAAATTATGAAAATTGACTTAAGGAGGTAGATACATCAGTTAGAGTTGGTTTAAGGATGAATGAATCAGTTTCCATAGTTTTAGAGGCAAGCTGTTCCACTGCCTATTTTTCAGTTCCTAGTTTAAATCTTGTTGAAACAGCTCCTTGACTCATGGATTCGACCCTTGATGGCTAGAATAGGTGGTTTGATGCCTATATCTTGTACTTTCTTAGTCATTTGTCAAGGTTGGACTCTTGTGGATGCTTTGAGCACTATTGTACATCACTTCTGCAGTTTGGCAAGGAAATAGACCAAGGTTTTGCAGCATTTTGTGGGATTCTTGTGGCAAGGTGAATTAGTATTGTTTTTTCCTCTGTGATTCAAGTTATCATATGTTTATGTGTGCCATTATCTCTCTCTTTTCTGCATAACTAAATGGATCAAGTGTAAAGGTAGAATTCATTGATGTTTCAGTGCTCTGCCTTGGGGTTTATTTTGTTTTACATGTTTTCTACTGTTTGAAGAGGACTAATGACACTTGAATGCCCTCTCCAACTCCTCACTAGTCTTGAGACTCATCATTACACCTACTTTGAATTACTAAAACACTTTCCTACCTCGCCCCACAGAAACCTCTGCAAATATGAGTTCATTCCCCGGACCCAAAACTTCCTTCCTCATTTGATCCAACAAACCAACTTCAAACTCAATCAAACTCCTATGAGCATATACCTAGCCTAAAATTAGTATTTACATTAGTCATCTCTTGCATTATTTGCCATATTTCCTGAGATTGACAAGGAGAGAGCCCTCTCTCGATCTGGTAGGGCTAGCTACCAGGTTAAGCGTGGTTTTATGTTACCTTAGACCTATCTTTCTCAGCCTGAGGTATATTTAGGCCATAACATGCCCCATGTTGTCACTCACTGCTTCAGCAATTATCAGTTTCCTAGAATACACAAGAGTAGTGAAGTTTGAAGCCATTTACAAAGCCATCGAAGCTCTCAGTGCTAAATCAGACTCTCCCCATTGCATAGAGCTCTAAAAGAGCTTTCCAACGGTATATGGAAGTCCAAAAATGGACTTGTAGATTTGGAGGGCCTCGGGCACAACAAATCTCGCATTCTCGCAGTCCCGCAGTCCTACAATCCTATAATCCTACAGTCCCATAGTCCTGCAATCTCGCAGTGCCGCAGTCTCACAATCCCACAATCTTGCTCCCACACGTTGCCTTTTTGAGAATATCAGCGGGCCCCTAGAATTCATAGGATTATCGGCAATCGACGGCAAGAAAATCCCGCATCTCGTAGTCCCGCAGCCCCGCAGTCCCACGATCCCGCAATGCCGCAGTCCTGCGATCCCGCAGTCCCACAGCCCCACAACATCACGTGATATCGTCAATTTGCGATCCAATGTAAAAGCGTTGGGGGAGGTCGAAAAAGATTAACAAAGGAAATGCATGGAAAAACCCTGGCCGAGCAGACCCTTTCTCTCTCCTCCACATGGCAGTATGGAAGGTGACGTGGCCATACGGGGGACACGTGTCACTCAGTTTTGGCGTTTTCAGGGGTCCTATAGGGGCATTTCCAGGTGACATGTGTCACCACTCATAGGGTGACATGTGGCAATGATGACATCACCCCACAGATCAACAATCAGCGATCACACAAGCTAAGGAATGCCTACACCACAGTCTCTCTCAGCCTATGATTGCGATAAGCGGGGAGCCTCCCGGATGCGATATATTATGTGATCGGGCCTATAAAGTTCCCGTGTCTAGACAGTCAGCCAGTGCTGAGAAAGAAGGTAAAAGGTCCCCCTCTCCATGCTGGTGATTGCGACATCTTTGGTGGGCCCAATCCCGCAAATAAGCGATCACAAGGATAAATGGAATGCCACAAGAAAAACACTATAGCTCGCCGGGATGCGGTATTCTGCATAACAAAGGAAAACGAACCCCAGAAGCAGGTCTAAAGGTCTTAGCGCCTGAAGGTTGAGCCCGTGGTCGCAACCCCTGGTCATATGATAAGAAAATCGAAAAGGGGCTAGACCAAAGGGGGCTGAGGGAAATCATAGCCCATGGATTCATAATGTTTCAAAGTTAAAATCCCGATTACAGCAAGGCATCGATAGCACAATACAGGTCATTGAAGGCTTATGGGTCGGTAGTTGAAGCAGTGAATAAAGTATGGTGCGACAGTAGATCAATATGGGGGGGGACTCAGGAAAGCTTAATGGCACAGCATGGTGCTCCTCTCCGTCATGCAGCAAAGAACTACCTGGACACACTCCATTCCCAGTCCATGATAGGAATTCACAGTCTACCCACTCCGTACTCCAGTGAACGAGCTACTCATGCAGTTAAGGTAGAATTGATAGAAAATGGTCGAGTAGTAGGGGGAGTGCATCACGATAGAGACGTGGCTTAATTAGAAGTCTTCACAGGAACCGCAAAGGACCTCTTCCTCCATCTTCCTCCTATTTATTATTATTTTATGTAGTTTCTTATTTCCAAGAAAGGGAGCAGATCCCCATCACAATCTTTTTAGGCAGTAGGAGCTATCACAAAACGAGGCAGCTAGTACATCAGACAGCTGACCTCTGGCTAAGATATTTTATAACAACTATTCCACCTCCCCCTCTTCTATTAAATAGGGGAAAACAACATTATACAGAGGTTCCGTAATTTCTCACCCAATGGGTCTGAATTCTGTGATACCAATTTGGCTCATAAACCTGTAAGCGAATGGCTTCTATTTCAGAGTGCATTACTGTACACAGGCAGATCTTTCAGACTATCAAAGAAATGGTGGTGATTCCCCCTTCTTAGTATTACAGTATTTTATTCTCCTATTTAATTCCATTATGTTCATATTCTTCTCTACATTCATGCTATAATAGTTGCTAGAAATTATTTCATGCTTCCTTACAGATCCATGTGTGTTTATTTATTAATGCATAATGCTTGTATGAAGGCCCAAAGTTATATCTTCAAACTACTCTATATGAATCATAGCACCCATCCTCTCTTCAGTCCATTATCTATGCTTGTAACTCAAACAAGTGTAGAATTTCCCATGGCTTGCATCTCTATGTGTCCAACATAGAATTTTGGATGCTTTGGGCTCTATATGATGAGTGTTATGCTTTCTCCTAATCCTCTCTCATTTACTCTACAAGCTTATTAAGTTGTAAGATCCTTTGAAGTAATCAGCCTCTACTATTTTATGTGATACTCCTGGGAACTATGTGTGTGAGGAAGTACTTGAAATACATAACTCATACCTTTGGAGGAATGAACCAAGCCCCCTTATTATCTTTCATTACATGACAATTGGAGTGCTAAAAACCCCTCACATATAACCTTTCATGCAATCCTTTATTTAAGATGTCCTAGGTACTGGTCTATAATCAACCTAGAGGCTATCTCTAGGAGGCTTTCTATCTCCCTTGTAGCACTTTTGCCACAGGGTGCTAGATTTAGCTACACCATCTTTCTTTGGCTCCTATTGGGGATAGTGCCTTGCTGGCAAGGTACTGAGAACCTACAGACTAGTATCCTTCACCATTAGGCATGGATTAAGAACTATAATGAATGTTTATAACCAAAAAATCTCCATGGGACTTTCCTCAATCTAAAATGCATAAATAAAAATTCTAACAACTAGAAAGTAAATGTTCATCTAGTGAGCTTATTTATATACATCCCTACTTATGCACAGGGCTCAATTCACCTAAGTGAGTTCAACCATCCAATGGAGCCAGACCAACATTAGAGTACTAGACCTAGTGCATTCATGTTGTTGAAAAATA
This sequence comes from Pinus tabuliformis, assembly GCA_031772625.1. Classification (NCBI taxonomy): domain Eukaryota; kingdom Viridiplantae; phylum Streptophyta; class Pinopsida; order Pinales; family Pinaceae; genus Pinus; species Pinus tabuliformis. The sequence goes on along the minus strand of CM062814.1, from coordinate 613,026,155 downwards.
GAAATTAAAACAAGCATGCACCATGAGAAACATGCAAATAAGAGGCTTGATGCATGCTCCATAAATAACCTCTACTGTTGACTTAAGAACATGCTCATGTACTCAGCCACAGGGTCATGGTCTTGAAAAAGAAAATTTGTGGCTGCTTCCTTTTCATGAGCAGTCTGCTGGACAATATCCTCTTGGCCAGGGCAGACACAAACACTCCTTAGCTCCTCAGCCTTAGGTCTTTCAAGAAAAGCTTGTTTTTTATCCTTTACTGCCCGTTCTTCAAAGGGCCAACCCTCTTGGAAATCTGCAATAGACTCTTCACTGTATGAGCCGCAAGAGTCATATATTGGAGAATCTACTAAGAATACCTGGCAGGGATCTTTCTGCAGTAGGCAGTAGCAGAATATACGTGCTCTTTCAACTTTGGGTTCTCCTTGAAAAACCTGTTGTTGGGAGCTTTCTCCCCACTTGTTGGTAAACAGATCCTTCTGGACCTCTGCAACCATCTCATCCTCCTCTAAATAGTATGCATCATAAATGGGAGGAGGTTTTTGATCTTGCTCTCTATGTGAAGGGTGTGCATTGTGAACTGGAGCTTCTTTATTAACCTCATGGTCAACCTCATTTTCTTGTGCAGCTTCCCATGACTGGGAGCATGGTGGCTCTGCATCACTTGACTCTTCACCAGAGTAGCATTTGTCATAGGAAGGGGAAACATCACATTCGGCTGAAAAAGACCCCTGAGGTTTGTTGGCAGCTGGATGACATTCCCTTCTTCTCTTTCTTGCTCATTGGATGATGCTTCGTGATGCAAGAGGATGTTTACTTGGAGTGGAGCTCCAAAAACATATTCAGCAGGGTCCTTGACCTCGGGAATGTCTTCATCATTAAATTGCACTCAACAATCTTCAAATAGAGAATTCAGTGGGGAAAATCATTTGAAATATTGATGGAATGTTGTATGAAAACATTTCAAGGAAGATATGCTGCCACGAGGTATCATTTTAAACCAAACTCTATCATTCTCATCTAAAGACCACTTGAACAACTTCATTTGTACATTTTCAAGAAAAATACCTTGTTGCTCCATGCATTCATGAAAGTCTTTGAGGTGTTGGTTAGGTCTTCTCTCTGTATTTCCATTTAATCTAGGCAAATAGGTATTCCACTCATGATATGCAGGGACATGATTAGGATAATCAACAATAGAAGAGAAATCCAGTGGGGAAAATTGGTTGGCTAGAAATGCAGGTAGGGCCATCTCGAAAACTTCCCTATATGAATGATTTCAGTTTTAAAACTAGGGAAAGTTTTCGAATGTTGTAGCATCAGAGTGAGTATGGGGCTGCTTGAAAGCCAGGATGATCAAACAAAGATATGGACAGTGGAGTCACCAGTATGTTTACCATAAATTTGACAATGGAGTCGCCAAGGTGAGATATCTTCAACCCACTCTTCCCTTGCTCACCTAACAACAGAAATGTGAAAATTTGTCATACCTAGGGAAAAATATTCTAATACATTCCCCGACAACAGTTCCAGAAAGATGTTGTAGCTAAATCTAGCACCCTGTGGGACAAGTGCTACAAGGGAGACAAAAAGCCTACTAGAGACAACCTCTAGTTGATTGTAGACCAATACCTAGGACATCTTAAATAGAGGATTGCATGAAAGGTTATACGTGAGGGGTTTTCTACACTCCAATTGTCACGTAATGAAATATAATTAGGGGGCTTGGTTCATTCCTCCAAAGGTATGAGTTATGTATTTCATGTACTTCCTCACACACACAGTTCCCAGGAGTATCACATAAAATAGCAGAGGTTGATTACTTCAAAGGGTCTTATAGCTTAATAAGCTTGTAGAGTAAATGAGAGAGGATTAGGAGAAAGCATAACTCATCATATAGAGCCCAAAGCATCCAGAATTCTATATTGAACACATAGAGCTGCAAGCCATGGGAAATTCTACACTTGTTTGAGTTACAAGCAGAGATAATGGACTGAAGAGAGGATGGGTGCTATGATTCATATAGAGTAGTTTGAAGATATAAATTTAGCCCTTCATACAGGAATTATGCATTAATAAATCAACACACATGGATCTATAAGGAAGCATGAAATAATTTCTAGCAGCTATTATAGCATGAATGCAGAGAAGAATATGAACATAATGGAATTAAACATGAGGATAACATATTGTAATACTAAGAAGGGGGAATCACCACCATTTCTTTGATAGTCTGAAATATTTGCATGTGTAAAGTAATGCAATCTAAAATGCAAGTCATTCACTTACAGATTTACGAGCCAAATTGGTATCATAGAGTTCAGACCCATTGGGTGAGAAATTTTGGAACCTCTATATAATGTCTCTTTCCCCTATTTATGAGAAGAGGGGGAGCTAGAATAGTTGTTACAAAATATCTCAGCTAAAGGTCAGCTGTCTAATGTACTAGCTACCTCAACCTGTGATATCTCCTACTACCTAAAAAGATTACCATGGGGATCTGCTCCCTTTCTTGGAAATAAGAAACTACATAAAATAATAAGAAACAAGAGGAAGATGGAGGAAGAGGTCTGTTTCGGCTCCTGTGAAGGCTTCTGATCAAGCCACGTCTCTGTCGTGATGTGCTCCCCCTGTTGCTCAACCATTTTTTATCAATTTTGCCTTAATTTCCTGAGTAGTTCGTTCACTGGAGTAGGGAGTGGGTTGACTGTGAATGTCTGTCATGGATTGGGAATGGAGTGTGTCCAGGTAGTCCTTTATTGCATGATGGAGTGGAGCACCATGTTGTGCCATTAAGTCTTCTTGAGTCTCCCTCCCCCATATTGATCTACTGTCACGCCATACTTCATTCAGTGCTTCAGTTGTCGACCCATATGCCTTCAATGCCATGTATTATGTTATTAGGGCCTTTCTGTAATCGAGGATTTTACCTTTGAAACATTACGAACCCACAGGATATGATTCCCCTTAGCCCCCTTTGTTTTAGCCCCTTTTCGCTTTTCTTATCATATGACCGGGGATTGTGACCAGGGGCTCAGCCTTTAGGCACTAAGACCTTTAGACCTATGTCCGGGGGTCATTTTCCTTTGTTATGCAGAATACCGCATCTCGACGAGCTATAGTGTTTTGCCTGTGGCATTTCGCTTTATCCTTGTGATCGTTGATCTGAGGGATCGGGCCCACCAAAGATGTCACAATCGCAACCTTAAAGAGGGGGACCTTTTACCTTGTTTCTCAGCACTAACCGATTGTCCAGATGCGGGAGCTTTATAAGCCCAATCACATAATATATCACATCCAGGAGGCTCCCTTCTTATTGCAATCGCAGGCCGGGAGAGACTGAGGTGCAAGAGGGCCTTAGCTTGTGTGATCGTCAATTTCCAATCTGTGGGGTGACGTCATCATTGCCACGTGTCATCCAAAAATGCCCCTATAGGACCCCTGAAAATGTCGAAACCGAGTGACATGTGTCCCTCATATGGCCATGTCACCTTCTGTACTGACACGTGGAGGAGAGAGAAAGGGTCTGCCGACCAAGGTTTTTCCATGCATTTCCTTTGTTAATATTTTTTGGCCTCCCCTAACGCTTTTACACTGGATCGCAAATCAGTGATATCACGTGATGTTGTAGGACCGCAGGACTGCGGGATCACAAGACTGTAGGATGTGGGATTTGCCCACCGGTGATTGTTGACAAGCATATGAACTACCAGGGGCCGCTGATATGCCCGATAAGCCAATGTACAGGACTGCGATGATGTGGGATGAGGGATTACGGGACTGTAGGACTGCGAGACTGCAGGATTGTGGGACTGCGAAATTGCGGGACTGTGGAACTGTGGGATCACGATTCTACGGGAATGCGGGATTTGTTGTGCCTGGGGCCCTCCAATGTGCTCTTCTTTCATTTCAAGGAAACAAAACCCCCATCTTCAAACTGCTCTAACTTCTGATCTAGAAGTCCATTTTTGGAATTCCATATACAGTTGGAAAGCTCTTTCAAAGCAATATGAAATGGGGAGAGTCCAATTTTGCACTGAGAGATTTTGTGGCTTTGAAAATGGCTTCAAACTTCATTGCTCTTGTGTATTCTAGGCCACTGATAACTACTGAAGCAGTGAGGGACAACACCCCATAGAAGCCCACTATTTTTATTATTGTGCCCTTACATTATTATTATTATGTAAGCTATTACTATATTGTGACCCCTTAGACTCCTATATATAGAAAGGAGGTCTCTTCATTTGTATCATCCAAGAATTATTCATTTATGTGATGTAAAGGAGGTTGCCCCCTCGAAGAGGCTATTTCTCAACTCGTTGATCTATCTTTTATTCTATTTTGTGAGTTGGTTGCATAACATTGTTGAGATGAGAGAGGCTGTTAGTAACTTGAATGATGAAAAATTATGAAATAAAAATTTTGAATGCAAAGTGACAATGCAACGATGTTGAATGATAGGAAATTTGAATAATAATAATGTAGTCAATTACAAACAATATTCATTGTGATCAATCTCAAACTATTTTCTTCTGTTATTCTTATTGTCACACCTATTAGTTTTGCCATCTTTTCATATCGATCATATGAAAAGGGAATTTGCAATCATAGACCATTCAAATATTTAACTCAAGCTAATGTGGTAAACATCATACCTTGTCTCTCTTGATCTCCAATATTAGTAGTAGCTTTCTTCAAAGTCAATCATTGTGACTTATGGAGTGTTAAACCCCAAATAATTTTCAATGGTAGTTATTTTCTATTACCTCATTTGAATGCAAGTGATTAACAATGTTGAGTGATGGAAAATGTGAATAATAAGAAAGAAGCCAATTACAAATAGTTTACAGTTTCATGAAGCAAGTATTTCGGGTAAGTGAACCTCTTATTTAGGATGAAAATTCAAGTATTGTATTTATGGTTGAATTACTGTAACACAAAAGTTAATGCATGTCATCAATAATTTGTATGTTCTTACACTGAAATCTATGCACACTATTAATCTAATTACTTTGAAATTAATGGACATCATACATCTAGTTGCATCAAATCATAAATCAACATCTATACTGAAATCAATGCATCTAGTGCAAACAATCAAATAGGATTAGAAATCGATATCTATACTAAAATCAATGCATCTAGTGCAAACAATAGAATAGCAATAGAAATCAATATCTACATTGAAACCAATGCATCCAGTGCAAGAAATCAAATAGGAGTAGAAATCAACATCTACACTAAAATCAATGCATCTAGTGCAAGCTACCAAATAATATGAGAAATTGACATCTATACTGAAATAAATGCATCTAATGAATGAAATAAAATAGGATTATAAATCAATAACTACACTAATCAATGCATCTGATTTATTGAAAAATGAAAATATTCATGAATTTCTAGATCCAACTTCTATATTTGTATTTGTCTTTGTGTGTCTCTTTCTTCTTCCCTCTCTCTCGACCTTTCATCTTTGTGTCTATCTCCCTCCCTCTCTCCTTCTCTCTCTCCCCCTCCCTCTCTCCCTCATCTCTCTCTCTTCACCTCTCCCTCTCCCTCTCTATCTCTCTCTTCCCTTGCCATCTATATCTATACCTCTTGTAACAGCCCTTATGAAAATTCCATGTAATAAAAGTAAATAAAGGAAAAATAATAAACACGGTTGATGGGACATTTATTCCAAGCTGAATGTTGGGAAAAATCCTAGTAATGGGGATCACTTATGATTGGTTATGGCTAAGGAAATTGGAAAAGGCAATGACTAAGGCTTTGGAAAGGAAAAATGACATTTTTGGCACATTTATTTATGAAAATAATGGAAATTAGGAGAAAGGGAAGGTGAAAGGTCACAGGTTGCATGTGAGAAGGAAAATAAAGGAAAATAATGAAAAATTAAGAAAATAGAGGCCTCATTCATAAAAGGTTGTTGAGGATCAGTTGGTAACCTTTTGTCAATTCAATTTTGGAAATCTCTCTCATCATTCTCTCTCTCATAATCTTGGAGACTTAGAGTTTTCTTTGAGCACTCTTGATGGGTGTGGCATACTTGGATTCTTGGAGCAAGAAGGAAAAGGAAGAGTAGGAAAGTGCAAGAGGGCATTGGGATTAGCAGCTACATCAAATGTTCTTGCAGGTACCGAGTTGCATGTATGATTTTTCACTAGTTTGGGAATGCATGACATATGCATGTGGATTCTTGGTCATCATGTCATTGGCATGGAGGATTGCCTGGATTGACAATGGATTTTCCTTTCCATTTCCTGGGTAGCCATGGTGATTTTGGGCTTACTTTCATTATTATTTTTTAGTTGGTTCTCATGTTTCCTTAGCTTCTGTTGAGTTATTAGTTCATGGAAGCCCTGGTTGGACAAACACTCTAGAGGCCCTGTAATAGTTTGGGTTGAGTTACTAGTCCTTAAAGCCTTGGTTGGACAAATTCTCTGGAAGCGCGATGACAGTTGTGGGTCGAGTTACTAGTCCTAGAAGCCTTGGTTGGAACAAACGCTCTAGAAGCCTTGGAAGGCTTGGATTGAGACCAATTTTATGATGGTTTTGTGATGTTCGACCATGAGGTGGAATCATTGTTTGATGGGTTGAGGTGGATGGCCTCTGAAATCCTTGAATGAGTTTTGATTGATGTGCTCTATGAGATCCCATGTTCATGCCTGGAATGTAGCAAGGGGGTGAATGGATGAAGAGATATTTGGTTCAGCTATTCTACGGTAGGGTGGAATGTGGAAGTCCCACCCCAGGTTTGGATTTTGCATCATTAATTAAATCTTATTTCTCCTTATATTTCTATGAGAATTTTGATGGATTATGTGTGGTCTATATGGTTGTACTTTCATGAGTGTTTTATGACAGCATCCATGTATGGCTTTCATCATGTTTTTACTTGTAATTGAATGATCAACGTATCTATGACCTAATGGATGGAATGGCAGTTGATGTATTAAGGCATCAATGGTTCTTAACAATTCTCAGCTAAGTATGAGACCCCTATGCTCAGAACTGTTATTTACACCTGCAGATTACATATTTGTGATATCTTTAACAAAATTCTTATCCTAGATAGTAGGGGTCCAATCAAGGTCTTAAAAAAGTATTTTCTTTAGGACTATCACTTCCATTTTATGTTAATGTTCTAAAGGTATCATGAAATTCTAGGCAATGACCTGGCCTCTGAGCCTGAAAAAGTGGCTAAAATCCGGGGGGTCGCTGGCATAGAACTGACAAATTTAATCTCTAGTCGCTGACAAATAAGCCTGTGAGAGCAATTTTTATTTTGGGTTACTGGACATTGTCATGCCTATAACATGAGAGAGACTGAGGCTTAGGTTGTCCAAAATATCAGTGGGACCCAAGGGCAAGTTGTCTAAAGTGCTGGATTGGTTCCTCAGGGTCCTCAAGCTAATGTTGAATGTATGTATGTTGTATTTCCGTCGGTTCCACTTCCTTAACGTGACTTAGGAGTTCAAATCATATCATAGTGGCCACTCGTCACTTGTTTACCCTGGTTGGCCGGTTGCTTGGGTGGATGTGGGAGGAGGGTGTTTTAAAGTGGTATCATAGCATGGTTCACCCCTCAAACTAGATGGGCTATGTGTTGTTCATGTATGCATGCCATTTGCATGTGTGTCTCCCACCCCAGCATTCCATGTGCTTATTGCATTTACATGATGTTATTCATGGTTGTAGTGATGTCGTGATGTGAAATTTGAGATTGTTATTGTGGAATGCATCATTGTGAGTGTATGACTAGTTACATGTCGATTTATGTCACTTACATGTATCGTCGTAATATGATTGGTTATGTTCTTGCATGTTTGGTTACATTCTTGTATGCTTGGTTGCATGTATCATTCTTATAGGTTTGATTTCAAGTATCATTCACTCATGCTTGATCATATGTGCTTATGCATATGTGTAGTTGGTTACGTATTTCTTATGCATGTTCATGTTTGCATGTGGTCAAGAGTACAATGATGTAGTGGTTGTTTTCATGCATGAGGTCGTGGTGTGTGTTGTTGTTAAGGTCATGCATTGATGACTAGACCCTAGCTAGAATGACGGTTGCATGGTCATATGCTTATGTATTAAGTTTCTATATGTTGTCATGATTATGTTATACATGTATCACGTTGATTTGTTGATATTGTAGACAAGGTATCCTCCTCGATCTATGCTAAGGTACATTGGTTTATTGTGATTTGGTTTAGATGACATGATATACCTTGCAGGAGGAAATATCAAATGGCTAGCAAGATGGTTGACTACAAAAACTCTCCCTACAAATCTGAAGAGTTTTGATTTGGCAGTTACACTGAGAAGCTTAAAGGAAGAAATAAGGAGTTGTAAGGTAGATAATGACAGAATCATTCAGGCACAGTAGAAACAAGCAGAGGTAAATGCAGTGATACTTCAAAGTTTGTCATATTTGTAGCGACAAGGACCATGTTGGATCAACTATGAGTAGGAAGATCGAACTAATGGGGCATATGGTAGTTGGTCGCATGGTGGTCACAGGTCATATAGAGATGACACGATTAAAGATGAAAGATTGTTGGACACTCTAGATAGGAGAGGGGATAGACACATGTATTATTCTAGTTCTTATTCAGATAGGCATCATGATCCTCATTGTTATCATCCTTACAGGAAGAGTGATATGGGATATTTTCCGAATGAGTTTAAGAAAGCAAAGCCACCAATATTTGAAGGAGAGATGAAGAAATTGCATGATGCAGAGGCATGGTTGCATGGCATGAGGAAATTCTTCAGATTACATGACTATTCAGAGACCATGAAATCTAGAGTGGCTACATTTAGTCTCAAAGGTAAAGCAAACATTTTGTGGGAAGATGTGAAGAATGTCATATGAATTCATGAGGAGGATTTGAATTGGAGTGAGATTGAGAAGTTATTCAAGAATAAGTATTTGTTAGAGAGATACTTTGATCACAGGGTGAAAGAATTTTATGAGCTAAAGATGGGTTCCATGACAGATAATGAGTACACTAGTAGATTCTTGGAGTTGTTGAGGTATGTGCCTTATCTCACAGAGGAAAAGACCAAGATTCATAGGTTCATTAGTGAGTTACTGGTTGCATTTAAAGACAAGATTGAGTTCGATGAGCCTAGATGATTAGAGGAGGTCATCCAAAAGCTAAGGCATTGCTATGAACAATCGAAGTGTAGAACTGAGACTAAGCCAGACTGGAGAGGTAATGCAAAGAACAAAGGAAAATGGGATAGAAAGTGAGCAAGGCCTCAGGATACATGTAACAAGGAGAATGTTGCACCACCTAAGAATTTCAATGCATCAGATAGACAACCGGGATTCCAGTCAGGAAACAAAACAAGGGGATAGGCTAGAAACCTATAGAGTGTTGGATTTGTGGCAAGGATCATCACATGAGGGATTGTTCGCAGAATCAGGGTGGTAGAACTCAGATATACAATGCAGAAGGCACAAATTGTTGGGGATGTTGGTTAGAGTACTCCACGTATCTATGCAACATTGGATAACAAACAGGAAGATCATCATGAATCTATCATTGAGATGGACGGTAAGATTTGTGATCAAGTTATTTTTACTTTGATTGACCCTGTATCTAATTATAGCTATGTTAGTCCTCACTTGGTGGATAAGTGTGCTTTGAGTAAGGAATTACATGCAGAGTCTTGGTTAGTTCAGTTGGATATAAGTACGAAGAAGTGAGTTCATCATTGGGCAAGAGCTAGTGCATTTGATTTGAATGGTATGCCTACCGCAAGACATTTAAATGTATTACCATTGGGATCATACATTATGTTTTTGGGCATGGATTGGTTATATATTCATAAAACCAAGGTAGATTGTTATGAAAAATTCATTGAGTGTGTTGATGAGAATGGAGAACCAAGAATATTATAGCGTAAGAAGAAAGATAAATTAGTTAGAATGGTGACAACTATGCAAGAAAAGCATAGTCGCAGGAAATGGTGTAATCTATTTGCAATGCACATTTCTAGTGATAAGAGTAAGGAAGTTAAAGATGAAGATGTGTTGAGAATTTACCTAGTTTTATAGCAGTTCAAGGATGTATTTCCTAAGGACATCGTAGAGTTTCCACCTCATAGGGAGGTAGACTTTGTATTGAGCTAGTGTCAGGGGTAGCTCAAACATCAAAATCATCTTACAAGATGAGCACACTTGAGTTGGTTGAGTTAAAGTTCCACTTTAAGGAAATGTTGGAAAAGGGGTACATTAGGCCAAGTGTATCACCTTGGGGCGCACCAGTATTGTTTGTAAAGAAGAAATATGTTACTCTCAGATTATGCATTGACTATAGATAGTTGTGTTGGCATTATGATACAAGAGTTGTCCTTAATGGCAACTCACTCAGATGACAGTTCACAATGCTGTAGGTCAACAGCAAAGGATTACAAATCAGACAGAGAGGTATACGTTGGTTCACTTTGTCCAAAAAGCATATACACGTGGGTTAACAAAACAAAAGAAGTGTATAACGTATACACGCACTTTCACAAGAGGAAAATCGCGTACATATTGGAAAACCAAGTTTTTGGTCCAAGGTATTTTGATCCAAGGTATTGATCCAAGGTATTTGGTCCGAGGTACTTGGTCCAAGGTATTGACCCTAGGTATTTGGTCCAAGGTATTGGTCCTAAGTTGTTTAGGTCCAAGGTATTGAGAAAAGCCTAAGAGTATATAAGGAGGAGAAGATCATTAGGCCAAGTGGGCAAGCCATAAGATTCTAAGGAATACTTCTATCTAAAGTATATTTTATGTTGTAGGTTTGTTGTTATAAACATTTTTGGGCACTGCAACCCCAATCATATATGTCCATAAACCAAGGGCTTTTGAGTCCCTAAAAGTGTTGTTTCATGCCTTAAAGGAACAAGGTCAGCTGATTACAACATTTCCCAGAAGTTCTCCACAGAAAACTGCTCAGAACTGGTCAAAACTGGACCATACAGGTTGCTCAGTACTAAGGGTATGATGCATCTCACCTGCCCAGTGTAAAAGGTGTGATGCATACTGGAAAGCCCTTCTGTAGGGTGCAATGGGAGAGAATGGACAAATGGCAGAGACAGTTTGCGAGGTGGATGATCATGGAATCTTCTAGAAACTTCTCCAGTGACACTTGCCTCTCTGAATTTGCCCAGGGATGAGTAAGAGATCATCAATCTCCAAGTGGAATCAAGAACTATCAGAGAGAAGACACTAATCAAAATCCTAGAAGCTGACTCACCTCCCTGCAATCATCTATATATGGATCCCTCATCCTAGAGATCCAGGCGCTGGAACTTTGTATCTTGTAAGGAAGTGTTGTTGGTTTCTTGGTGGAATATCATAGTGTTGGGTGATCTAAGCTTTTCATGAGGTGAAGAAGGGATTTCATGCTGGGAGGATGACGTTGGATCAGATCAATGGGTGTAATCCTCTCTTCTAATCTTTATATCAATAAAGCTATTCAAGTTTTCCTCCACATTCTTGTATGTCTGAGAGTATATGCATTTGTGTGGTCAATATATATCTAGTCCTATATTGCTTATGATTGTAGATCTCTGCGCTTTAAGGTGTTATGCTGCTTTGACCTTATAGGTACTCTTTGAAGCGGAGTGGTCAAGGGAGAAGCGGCAAAGACCTGTCGGTGAGGAGAAGGAACAAGCAAATAATGGAGCGAAAGATCAAGGTTGGTATTCTTTGATCCTCTCCTATCTACTTCTCATAAAGGAAAACGAAAGTAACTTTAATCTGTTTGTTTCTAAGATAGCTACCCATCTTAGTGGGACTAGTAGCTCTACATAGACAGTAGATTTCCCGATAACAAAATGGGGACTCCACTGGGGAGCGAATAGATTGTTTTCTTGTCTATATTTGTTTGTTTTATAAACTTACAGACGAAGTTTGAAGTTAAGCCAGCTAGCCTTCGAACTGCATTTGATATGCAAGTGCAAAGTAGATCAATGCTGCTTTAGTCTATCTTCGGGTTTTGTTTATAAACTGAACAATTGATTTGCAAACATCCTAATTGCCCTAGTGGTGGCTCTAGTAACCTCATTAGATCAACCCCTATGATTTCTATTTACTGACTATCATTAGCTCGGCCTAAATCCCTAAACTAAGCTGCAAACTGTGACCAAGAACCAAGTTGAAGTCTCGTCCCTGGACCATCGCACTTTCTCCTCTTGGGAATCTAGATGCATCGCACCTCCCGTGTGCAGTAGGTGCGCTGCATCGCACTTTCCCTGTGTTGCAGGTGCACTGATCAGATAAGACCTCTTCTACTTCCAGATTTTGGTTTCTTTGTTCACTCTCTTCAGCTTTATTCAGGAGTTTTGCTGTCTGTGATCAATATACCACTGTGGAAACTCCCTTCCTTTGCATGATTCCACCTCCATAGTACAAAGAATTGTGAATGTTTTTATGTATTGTGCACCATTTACAATTCTCTTTTACAAAAAGTAGCGTAATAAAACTGTCATCTTTTGATTTGGAATTGTCGCAAGTTTCGTTTTCAGTCAAAGAAAAGAATCCTATTGTTCTTGATAGTTGATTATACAGTTACTCTTGTATTTGATTTGAATTAGTAGTTTTTCAAGTGTCGAAATCAGTTTTCAATTCAAAGTTGCAAAGTGTCGTCATTATCTTCCTTTCGTTTTTGAAGAGAAATTTGTTAGTACTGTCGCTTTGAATAGATAATTCAAATTTGTAGTCAGCATTCTTTATGTCATTCACACATTAATAAAGTGGAAAAAAAATACATGCATGTGCATTTGCATTTAGATTGCTTGTTGGTTTGATTTAGGACAGTTCATCTAGTGTGTGCTCTCTGCTCTATGTTGAAAGAATATCATCTCTCTTTTTTTAGTAGCTAGGATTTTCATTGCAAAAAGAAGATTAAACGATTGTTTATCATCTTAGATTGCATTTTAGGAATTGTATATCTACATCACACGGTGAACCTGAAAGGCAAATTTCTTAAGAAAGATCAACTGTAAAATAATTTCAATGAACATAAAAACACTTTGGAACCTAACGCACAACATCTAGAAGTCTAGGCTAGAGACGTATTCCAGCGTTGTAAAGCCTGGTAACTATCGCTTTCATCGTAGGTTGGGTGATTCCTCCTCTTTGAGACGACAAGTGCCAGTATGGACTTGTGCTCCCACGTACCGTCGAGTATATATTGGGAGACCACAATAGGCTATATCCTTTATCCATAGGAAGCCGTGTCTACTGCCCTATCGATCGCAATGCACTGAACATAGCATTCGGGAAGATTGACTGCCGTACCGTAAAAAGTATTCTGCAGTTTTGCGATTGGTTTAGTAATCCCTCTGTCTAGATTTCCAGAGTAGTCCCTTTCGTTCCTTTTCAGACTCCTTAAGGAAAAGGTCCATCTAAGCACTTGTCACTTCAGGCTCATTAAAAATTGAAGGCGACTAGAGTCATCTTTTGTTTTTTCTCGACTCTTAAAAATTGAAAAAGCAAGTTGTGTCAAAGCGTCTAAAATTTATTTTAATCAGAATAACGTCATTGTTCCCTCGTTGGTCTTAGGTTGAGAAAATGGAGTCCACCAACCAAGGATTTCCCCTTGGAGGAAATCCTGGTCCTTTCTCCTCTTGGGGAGATGTTGGTGCACCTCATATGGCCACATTGTCACTTCCAGGATTGATGATTGGCTTGCCAATATGGATCTTCTCGACCTCCGTCATTCAAAATACCGTGATTCCTGAACAATCAAGTCAACAACTAGACGATACTAGAGTTACCCCTCAACCTTCTACTTCGTCTGTTTCTCCCTCTCCTCCTTCCTCTTCGCTTGATGAAGCTGGTGAAGCAAAAAATCAAGTAACTAAGAAGGAGAAGAAGAGGAAGGAGAAGAAGGAAAATAAGAAGAAGAAGCCAAAGGCAAAAAGGGGTAACCATGCATCATCTAGCGAAAATCCACACACGGCACCGTCCAGACCTAAATCTCCATGTGTCATTTGCAAAGGGGACCACTATCCTCGAGATTGTCCTTGTATCCTCCGAATCTTAAGGGACTGGTCTCCTCATTTGCACAATCCGATGTCATCAACCTCTGACAATCATGTTGAAAGCACACCATCAACTAGTGAAAATGAAGTCTCTGGACAGAAAGGAATATGTAAATTTCCTTGCAAACTGTGCGAAGGCAATCATGCCATCCACCGTTGTCCCTTCCTGGACGAAGCTAAAAGTGTTTTGAATAACCGTCCTGCTTCACCACTGCGGCTTCCTCCTGGATACAAGAAACTCTTTCTGAGTCTGTCGCTACTTGAAAATCCGACCGACACAACATTATGGTCGATCGAAGCATCTATCATTGAAGATAAACCCACTGAATCCATACTAGACGAAAGCCAAAAGGTTGAGGTGGCAGTCGACCTGGTCTTGTCTTCGGAAGGTCCATCTTCAAATGATACAATCACCAAAGAGAATGAGAATGACACCATTCAAATTATTTTCGTAAACACAGACTCCGATGAACATGGGGGCAATCTACCCATTCCTTTACCGCAGGAAGGAAGTTCGTCAGAGTCATACCCGGCCATTTATTTGGTCCCACCTCCAAGCAACCTAGTCGTTTCCTTCGATTGGAATCTACTAAGTAGACCTCGTTTACCGGCTAGTGTACCATTTCGAATCATTGTTCAAACCTATAGAATGGTCATGGTCAGTACCATCATAGACGAGGGGGCTTTTGTGAGGATCATTTCCTCAACTGCTTGGAAAGCGCTTGGTTCGCCATCACTTCTGCCTGAGATGCAGAATCTAACAGGCTTTGATAAATGAACCAGTCGACCGTTAGGGATCCTTCCCAGTTTGCCTATAACTTTGAGAAGGAAAATTTTTTATATGAATGTAATGGTAGTCCAAGGACCTTTAGATTATAATATGCTTCTTGGGTGCTTCTATATTTATAGCATGGGAGCCATTGTCTCCTCACTCTTTCGAGTAATGTGTTTTCCGCATGAAGGCCGAGTGGTCCAGCTCGTAAACCAGCTTTTGTTCCCCGACTCACACATAGCTAATAGTCCAATGCCATCCCTAAATGGTCTTTTTACGCAAGGAATGTCTCATCAATCTCCAGTCCATCCACCTGAAGAACGCGAGTAATTCGGGGGTCAAGACTGAAACCCAGGGGGCATGCACCTTGGTCTGCTTCAGTAGGAAAACTCTGGGTATAGAGTAGGTTTCCGTGGAGGAATGTGACTGGTCCGACACCCATCCTTATAGGAAGAGGGTATTAGACTAGAATAAGATACCTCCATCAGAAGGTAGGCCTTTCCTGATAGAACAAATGTTTTGTCTGCAAATTGAAGGGTAACCTAGAAACCCTACTTCACTATACCTAAGGGCATGCAAACCTTTTTGTGTGCAAGTGAAGAATGACCATTTATTTTCTTATTTTGTAGATCCTCAAACCCTTTAAACTCGTAGAATTGGTCGTTCCTAATTTGCATAATGAAAGGATATGGAGCAAAGCTTTGAAAGGTGCAAGCTCCATAAAATGGAATCTACCGATGAGATATCCTTATCATACGACTGGCACGAGCAGTTTTTATGTGAAGTTCAAGTTCGTTAAAAATTAAACCTAAGCAATGAGCAAATGTTTCCCCCAGAGTTTAAGCTCATTAAAAAATGAACCAATTTCTGGTAAATAACCATTGCGAATGCATTATCATTAGCTCTTGAGCCTTGGTCATGTTCTCATCATCACCTCCACTCTGTTTTAGCTGATCATTCACCTCCATTTGATTGTTTACCCCTTTTGAGGAACAACTGCGAAGAGTGATTCTGTTAGCCATCCTTGTGACACTGCCGTGATTGGAAAATTCCAAACCTTACCTGGAATCAGCTGCTACCTGAAATTTCACTCATCCGTCAAAAAACGAGTCTCCTTTTAGCTCTTTTCGTCTGACTCATAAAATATGAAAAGAATGCCCAGCAGTTGGCCTCTCCAGCTCGTTAAAGCTATTGGGAGTGCTATCCCTCCTCTAGATTTTAATCTTTTTGGACCTAAGGGATTATTACACAAAAAGATCGAGCGCTTGTCTTGTTCGGCTCGTTGAAACTATCGAAAACTCATCCCTTTCATATTATTTTATACCTTTTCAGACTTAAGGGATTACATGATGAAAAAGGATCACTGGAGTTTCCTTTCCATCTCTTTTCAGACTCTCTAAAATTGAAAAAGGACCAAGTTGTATTTGTCGTTAAAATCGTTAAAACCAATAGCGACAAACTTTTCCATGAAGACAAGAACGAGTTTCACTGTCGCTAGGCTCGTTAAAACATAGCGATGGATTTTCCCGAAGGGAAAATTATAGAACAAGCATATGTTATCCTCCTCAAGCTTGATAAAAATAAAGAGGTACTGGTCAGCAATGACTGGGGAAAAATTGGGAAAAAAACTTGAAGAAACTTTATTGGTAGCGAGTCGCTCTTGAACATGAAACTTTCACTCCATCACCATGATTGAGTCAGGTTGGGTTATTCCGTTCACCGATCATATTACCATTGGTCCTCCATACCATCCATCTTTGGTGTTAACGTTACCAATCCATTTCAGTGTCGTCGATATGTTCAAGAGAAGTCAATCAGATAATTCACCAACCCATCTTGTGTCTCATTCGCTGCAATACCTTTACGCTTCATTCTTTCATGACCGCCACCCTGAACCTTGTATCATCAGATTGTTTTCACCTTCGAAAATCATTTGCTCTGTTCCGTGTCATAGATGTGGGATTCATTAAGGCCCTCCTATGATGGGTCACTTCTTGTCGACATCAGCTCATTATCCAAGAAGTCGACCTAGGAACAACCCTTTTAGTACTTTGAAGCTTGCATGCCTCAATGGCAAGTTTCTCACTTTTGGCGACAGGTTTACATCAATGGCCTTCGACCGAGAGATTTTGCGTGGTGTTCAACGCCAAGTTCCATTTTCACACCACGCAAATTGTACTGTCATACCTTGAGGGTCATCATCATCATCGGTGATTCCTCTCGCGCCTGTTAATAGCTTACATCATTGGCTGGTAATCAGACGATGTCTTTCCATGTTCGACTCTAGAACATTTTTCACATGGATCAACTTGTACTTCGAGCGAAGATTGGACAAGTTTGAAGACCCCGGATCTAGTTTCATCCATCAAGACTGCAATATATTCAGAAAATAAAGACATCAAATGTACATCATTGCTACACAGATGATCATCCGAATCAAAGGATGATGGCTCTATCAGAATCACCAGTCTACCATGCAGACGGTTGTCTGTCCTATGTACATGAAAATGAATTTATAAAGTTGAGCATGGGAATGCCCGCCTCAGCTATATCATGAAAATATTATGAAGATAATGTATTGTATTGTATCTTATAACAGGTCACCTTCCAGTTCGAAAAACCTCAGATCCTCATGATAAAGCATTCACCTGACATCAAAAGATTAACAACCTCATGCTTTAGGGGGCAACTGTTATAGACATTTTTGGGCACTGCAACCCCAATCATATATGTCCATAAACCAAGGGCTTCTGAGTCCTTAAAAGTGTTGTTTCATGCCCTAAAGGAACAAGGTCAGCTAATTACATCATCTCCCAGAAGTTCTCCACAGAAAACTGCTCAGAACTAGTCAAAACTGAACCATATAGGTTGCTCAGTACTAAGGGTGTGATGCATCTCACCCACCCAGTGTAAAAGGTGCGATTCATACTGGAAAGCCCTTCTGTAGGGTGCAATGGGCGAGAATGGACAAATGGCAGAGACAGTTTGCGAGGTGGATGATCATGGAATCTTCCAGAAACTTCTCTTGTGACACTTGCCTCTCTGAATTCGCCTAGGGATGAGTAAGAGATCATCAATCTCCAAGTGGAATCAAGAACTATCAGAGAAAAGACACTAATCAAAATCCCAGAAGCTGACTCACCTCCCTGCAATCATCTATATATGGATCCCTCATCCTAGAGATCCAGGGGCTGGAATTTTGTATCTTGTAAGGAAGTGTTGTTGGTACCCTGGTGGAATATCATAGTGTTGGGTGATCTAATCTTTTCATGAGGTGAAGAAGGGCTTTCATGCTGGGAGGATGACGCTGGGTTAGATCAATGGGTTGTAATCCTCTCTTCTAATCTTTATATCAATAAAGCTATTCAAGTTTTCCTCCACATTCATGTATGTATGATAGTATATGCATTTGTGTGGTCAATATATATCTGGTCCTATATTGCTTATGATTTTAGATCTCTGCGCTTTGAAGGTGTTATGCTACTTTGACCTCACAGGTACTCTTTGAAGCGGAGTGGTCAAGGGAGAAGCAGCAAAGACCTGTCGATGAGGAGAAGGAACAAGCAAAGAACCGAGCAAAAGATCGAGGTTGGTATTCTTTGATCCTCTCCTATCTACTTCTCATAAAGGAAAATGAAAGTAACTTTAATCTGTTTGCTTCTAAGATAGCTACCCGTCTTAGTGGGACTAGCAGCTCTACATAGACACTAGATTTCCCGATAACAATTGTGTTTGGGACAGGATCTGAAATATTTATGTGCACCTTGAGTTCAATGTTGGATCAAGATCATGAGACATGAAATAACTTATTCTTGAGTGATCTAATATTGGTTGAAACTAGATCTGACTTTTTGTGCCTGTTTTACTCGTTATTCATCAAGATCTGGGTTTGTTTGAAGTCTGTAATTGCAGAAAAGTTCTAAGTCAATATTTGTAGATCTGTACACAGGTTATTCTTGGCCAAAGAGCATATACATGCAAGTTCAATTCTTTCAAGTAGCGTATACAAAAGAAAAGCTTCTTTTTCAAATCTGACTGAACTATCTGATCAAATTCTGTTATTTACTACTATCTGTCAATGAAGTCTTCTTAGATCTAAATGTAAAGACTAAATACATAAGGAGGATGGGATTTTATTGATCGATTGTATAAGTGAGAAGAAGTGATCTCTGTCCCTGCCTGTGACTTGATTCAAAAGTTTTTGTTTGCAATAGTTTTGAAGGTATACGCAGGTTCAATTAACGGAAGTAGTGTATACACACAGTTTGGGTGCAACCAAGTAGCGTATACATTCTAATATATGATTTTTGAGGTTACAGCTAGTTCTGAATGATGATGCAAGGTTCTGGGTTCAGTATAGTGTTCTGGTGTCAGTGATCTGATTGTTCAGATTAACTGAATATTGGTTGATGCAGTTCAAGTTTCAAAGCTTTGATGGGTCTAGTGTGAAAATTTAATGAAATGTGGCCTTCATATTGTGGTGTTGTGATCCAGGAGTATCCAGTTTGAAAATTCATGAAATTTGGTCCCTGGTGGAAGAGTGGAGTTCTCTGTAGGCTGGCACCTATGTACTAGTAAACATATTGGCTAGTACAAGAGCTAGGGGGTTGTATCTCCCTTCCAGTAGAAGTGGGAGAACGAGAGAAGGTTGTAACCTTCTACAGGTAGAAGCCTACGTACTGGTATGAATTTGCACCGGTAGAAGATTGTAAACAAATTTTCTTATTATTAAAAGAAGACAGAGACGACAACAGCAGGTGGTTTTTACCCACATTGGGTTTCCACCTTAAATCTTGGTGTTCATGTGTGTTGCTTATGTGTGATACTTTATTCTACTTTTACTGCACTGTCTAATAAATTTCTGATATACTGGTTTAAGCTCAACACATGATAAATTGTCTAAATCACAAGTTCTCTGCATATACGCTAGTTTTTTTAAGTACAGTCGCGTGTACACGCTAGTTCACTTCACTGAAGTAGCGTATATAAATCCGTTTGGGAAATAAAATTATTTATCTGATAATACTGATTCACCCCCCTCTTAGTATTATTTCCAACAATTGGTATCATAGGAAGTCATTCAGAAGAAGCTTAATCGCTTGAAGGGAGATCCATCAACATGAATAATCAAGAAAGCGTGGGATCCAACAGACCACCAATCTTCGATGGGAGCAACTTTGTTTATTGGAAAATAAGAACCATAGCCTATCTACAATCGCTTGGAACGAATGTCTGGGAAATTGTGGAAGGAGGATATACATTTCCAACAGCAATTCCTATAGATGCGGCAGGTAAAAAGCAATATGAAACCAATGCCAAAGCTGTCAATACTTTATTGGGAAGTCTGTCACAATCAGAGTTTGTCAAAGTCATGTAGCTCAAATCAGCCAAATAAATATGGGACAAAATATTTCTGAGCTACGAAGGAGACTCTCAGGTAAAACATGTTAAGCTTCAAACTTTCAGAATTCAATATGAAACTCTTAAGATGCATAGTGATAAAAGTATAGCTAGTTACTTCTTACGTATAGATGAGGTTGTTAATTATATGAATAATTTGGGTGAAGAAATAAAGCAAGTTACCTTAGTTGAGAAAGTTTTGAGATCCGTGTCTGCTAAATTTGAATCAAAGTGTTTTCCATAGAAGAAAAAGAGGATTTGCAGAATATCACTATGACACAGCTTCATGGAAACTTAACTGCCTTTGAGATGAGAAAAGGAGGACCATCAGATATGAGAGCAGCCGCATTTAAAGCTTCAGCAAAAGGAAAGGAAGAACACAATGAATTGAGACATATTTCAAAAGAAAATGATGAGGTGAACTTTGTCAAGAAGCTTCAAGAGGGTTCCGGAAGGTTTAGAGCTAAGCTACCCTTCAAACACTTTACTTGTGGCAGAGTCGGTCATTATGTTGCCAGATGTCCTCATAAAGATAAATATGAAAAAGGAAAGGAATAGGAAAAAGGGAATAAAAAACAAGTTGTGAATAAAAGGAATTACTATACTCATGAAGATAGTGATGGTTTATCTAATAGTGATGAAGATGAAACTAGACAAGATTACAGACTTCTCATGGCTTATGATAACAATGATTTTTGGGATAGTTTAGAAGAGGATAGTGATGGTTTATCTAATAGTGATGATTATAGACTTCTCATGGCTTATGACGATGATAATTTTTGGGATGCTTTAGAAGAGGAAGACCTTCATGAAGAAATCTCTAAACTCAAAACCTGTTTAGAAGAAAAGAATATGATTATAGATACCTTGACATACCAACTTGCTGAAAAGGAAAAACACAATGAAAAACTAGAATGTGAAATTGTGGGTCTAAGAAAGGATCTTGAGAAAATGAAATCTCTCAATCTTAGATTTGCTAAAAGATCAGAAACTTTAAATGAAATTATCAAATTTCAACGTTCTCCTCTGATAAAGATAGGTCTTGGATATACTAAAGAAGCATCTCAATCACAGAAACCATCAACGTCCACCAAAAGCTATCTTGATGCAGCAAAGACCGGTGAACAGTATGACAATCGTCAGCAAAGGCATAGAGCTGTTCACTAGGTAAATCATACTCATTTTATTCCAAGGATGAATAGAAGCCACAACAAACCTCAGGAAAATCATACTCAATTTTCTCCAAAGATGAATATCAATAGAAACTACAATCACCGGGTTAATAGATTCGATAGTCGTAGGAACTTCTTTAATGGGCAATGTTTTTCATACCATAATTTTGGGCACAAAGCTGCTTAATGTGTTACTTACAAAACCATCATGACTAGAGAAGCACAAAATCAA
This sequence comes from Pinus tabuliformis, assembly GCA_031772625.1. Lineage (NCBI taxonomy): Eukaryota > Viridiplantae > Streptophyta > Pinopsida > Pinales > Pinaceae > Pinus > Pinus tabuliformis. The sequence goes on along the minus strand of CM062814.1, from coordinate 613,004,524 downwards.
AGGAATGTAACAGGGATCAAGCGAAGTTCCTATAATAACTTTTCTCCTCTTGAAAATGTAATAGAATGATCAATCTTTAATAACTTTGGTCATGAAGAATCTAAATGCAGGAGTAAATTCCAACAAACGTCTCAAAAGGAGAAAACACCATTAAATTCCAAGATATGGAGAAGGAAAGAATCTTAAACAAAAAGATGTGGTATAGCCTTGTATGCAGGAGGACAAGAAAATCAGTGGTACATCGACAGTGGATGCCCCAAACACATGACAGGTGGTAAAGAAAAACTTCACTCATATAATGCCTTAGAAAAGGAAAAGAATGTCTCATTTGGAAATGAAACTCCTCCTGTCATAAAAGGTAAAGGTTCTGTTTTCTTAAAAGAAAAGGTTAAAGTTGGAAATGTTATGTATGTAGATGGTTTAAAGCATAACCTGTTGAGTGTCAGTCAAATGTGTGATCAAGGAAACGAAGTGGTATTTCGATCAAACAGATGTGTTGTTTGTGAGCTTGATACAAGAGAGATCATGATCAAAGGTACAAGAACTCTAAACAACTTATACATACTCAAGGGAGGACAACAACAATGCTATCTAAGCAAAAATGATGAAAACTGGTTGTGGCATAGAAGATTGGGACATCTAAGGTTTTCTCAAATAAGAAAAGCATGTAGATCCAAGGTTGTTCGTGATCTTCTAGATATCAGCATCCCTGAAAATACAATATGCAAACCATGTCAAATCAGTAAGCAAACCAGAGTTCACTTCATGGAAAAAGAAGGGTCAGCTAGTAAGCCTCTTGAACTTGTCCATACAGATTTATATGGACCATCAAGGAAAAGGTCACCTTGTGGAGAAGAATACTTTATTTTGTTCATTGATGATTTTTCCAGAATGTGTTGGATAAGTCTTCTAAAGCATAAATATGAAGCATTTGAAAGGTTCCAAGCCTTCAAAGGTTTGGTTGAAAATGAATCAGATCGAAAAATCAAGTGCCTCAATTCTGATTGAGGAGGGGAATTTACCTCAGATGAATTCTTTGACTTTTTTGAACAACATGGAATAAAAGGCAATTCTCCACCGCAAGGACTCCTTAGCAAAATGGTGTGGTAGAAAGAATGAACAGAACTATTCAACAAATGGCTCGAGCTATGCTAGATGAATCTGGAACTCCTGCAACCTTCTGGGGTGAAGCTGCATTCGCTGTTGTAACTATTCTCAACCAAGCAAATGTTCAGGTAAATAGCACTCAATCTCCACATGAACTTTGGTATGGCAAGACTCCTACTGTAAAATACTTTAAAGTTTCTGGAAGTAAATGTTTTATCAAAAGGACTGATGAAAAACTTGGTAAGTTTGAACCCAGAGCAGATGAAGGTATTCTTCTTGGTTATTCCTCTAGAAGTAAAGGATATAAATGTTATAATAAAAGACTTGGGAAAATTGTTGAAAGCATTGATGTTGTAGTTGATGAAGCATGAAAAAATCCAAAACAGATAAAATCAAAAGAAGATTATGAAAATGAATAAGATGGGGATTATTTTCCCACATCAAATCAAAATGATATTGAAGAAGAAACCAATGAAGCACCAGAAGAAGAGATAATGGTAGAAGAAAAGACTTCGTCCAGGTATGTTCAGAAAAATCATCCAGAAACTCAAATATTAGGGGCAAAAGAGGCAGGTGTACAGACAAGAAGAACTATTACAGGGACCTCAAGTTATCTAGCATTCCTATCTCCCACTGAACCTCAAAATGTAACTGAAACATGCAAAGATGAATGTTGGGTAAAGGCCATGGATGAAGAACTTGAGCAAATTGAAAACAATGATGCTTGGGAATTAGTTCCTAGACCTCATGATGAAAATATTATAGGAACTAAATGGATATTCAAAAACAAGATGAATGAAAATGGAGAAGTCATTAGAAACAAGGCCAGACTTGTTAGTAAATTATATGCTCAACAAGAAGGTATAGATTTTGAAGGCAATCACTAGATTCTTGTTCCATGTTTTCTTGTTGTCTTCTAACATTTTTTTGATGATATTTACCAGACTTTTATTTGAGGACTCTGCTAGTCCATTTCCTTGGGGGTAATAAGTTGTGGAATGGCCCAAAGTTATATGGTACTTATTACAGAAATCAATCATTCTCTTAGATTTGAAGGCTGCTGCATTATCAATGATGATCTTGGTTGGGCACCCAAATCTAGATAAGATGTTGGATTCAAGGAAGGTTATTATAATAGTGTCAGTGGCTTGCCTTGATGGTATGGCTTCTATCCATTTGGTAAAATAATTTGTAGCAGTGAGGATCCATTTGTGTTGGGCAGAGGAAGGTGGGTGGATTTCACCAATGAAGTCAAGACCCCATTGTTGAAAAGGTGCTTCAGCAGATATTGGTTTTAAGGGCAGGGGTAAAAGCTTTTTCTTTCCTTCAAAAAATTGGCATTTATGACATGAGATTACAAATTTATTTACGCCAGAAAAAAAAGTGGGCTGGCCAATAGAAACTGACTCTAAGAATCTTGTCAACAGTGGTTTTCCAGTAAAGATGTCCTCCACAGTTACCTGCATGAAACTCTTGTAACACCTTGTCAGATTCTTTTTTCAGTAAACAATTAAGAAGGATACCTTCATGATTCCTCCAAAACAAAGCATTGTCAATTATGCAAAATTTTAAAGATTTCACTTTTAAAAACCTACTTTTGGTCATGGATAATTCAGGAGGAGCTTGTAAATTTTGTAAAACATATATGATGTCAGCATACCATGTAATTCAATAAAGGCCTGGCTGATTGGTGGAGTTGCCATCAAGGAAAATTTTAAGAACCACCCTAACTTTATATGTATAATAAATGGGTGAATCCCCATGATACATAAGAAAAATGGGAGGCGATTTTATCAATAATATAATATGTATATATATATATTTTGGTGAATCTCTCACCGGATTATATTATCTTGTAAAGTCATGGCGAATCTATCGCTAAATAATAAAAAGTGAAGTCTCGGTGAATGTTTTGTTAAAGTATGAAACCATATATGATAATAGGAAAACATATCCATTAAATTGTAATATACTAACATACATGTTTGGAAAAAAGAAACATAATTTTCTCTTCCTACAAACAATGTTGCAAGTTTCAGTGTCCATGTTTGTCAAGGTTCTCACTATACACTCTTTCATATCCTTCTATTAGTTTTGATAATATTCCACAACAAAGTTCTTGTAGGTGTCGATCTTTACCACCAGTTTTGTCATGGTAGGAGAGATTAATCTTTTCTCTACCACTTTTTCAAGCTACCACTTTTGTCAAGCTATCAAATTTCTTTCTTATTCCATAGAGTCCAACTACGATATATATATATATATATATATATATATATATATATATATATATATATATATATATATAAAACAAAAAACAAACAAACAAAACAAAACAAAACAAAAAACAAAAAAAAAAACAAAAAACATATTTTGTACCACTTTTGTCAAGCTATCAAATTTCTTTCTTATTCCATAGACTCCAACTGCACGAAAAAAAAAAAAAAAAAAAAAAAAAACAAAACAAAACAAAACAAAACAAAACAAAACAAAACAAAACAAAAAAAAAAAAAAAAAACCAAAAACAAAAACAAAAACAAAAAACAAAAAAACAAAAAAAAAAAAAAAACAAAAAACAAAAAACAAAAAACAAACAAAAAACAAAAAACAAACAAAACAAAACATTTTGTTTACCCCAACACGCCAAAAAGTAGCATGCCCCAACTATATAATATAAGAAAGTAGTAGGTATCCCAAAGGCCTAAAGGGGATCTAATGGAAAGAAGTGACTGTTGTCAGAAGCCTTCCAATCAATATATTAATATATACATATAGATTTATTATTATTTTAATTGGAAATATTCAATTAAATAATAAAATTTAATTACGTCTCTCCCATTCTAAATTGCTTATTAGCATAATTCACTACATTCATACGTCTTGCATTTTTTAACAATGTTGTAACATGTGGATTAATTTCCTTTTTGGTGCACAATCTCCGCCTTTTAGGACAATATGGTGCACTGGCCCAACCCCATATGGTGCACTGGCCCAACCCCTACAGATCATTACGACAAATTAAGAAAAACAAAAAAGATGAAAGGTTGTACAAACCAACATATTTTTCAAGCACTGACCCAACCCTATAGATCATTACGACAAATTAAGAATAATAGAGAAGATGAAAGGTTGTACAAACTAGCATATTTTTCAAACAACTAATCCAACATCAGTACCTTAACATTTTCATGAAGATATCATATTGATAATGTTTGAAAAATGGTGGGAAATCTGGGCACTGACTATCTCTCTTCTACGAGGGTGATGCAGAAAGAGTGATAAGATTTCACTGTTTTGATTTTTTTTTTGTTAAATCAGAAAAACCAATATTAATGGAGATATTGGTATTTTTTACTAAATTTTGTGAAGTGACTAAATGTAGCTTTAACCATTCACCTTAAGATGTTTTTTATAATATAATTTCCTAAATCTATTTAATATCTTCATTATCATAAAAACCAACCTATATCCATCTTAACTCCACTTCTACCACTCTTAGAGGGATGAAATCTATTTATCCCTCTTAGCACTTGGTAGACCCGGAATTAAGATGGATCTAAGCTGATAGAATTTCCCCTTTAAATAGTCTATGCTCACATGAATACCATGATATTACCATGGGTCAATACCATGGGTTATCATAAACTTGAAGCTTAAAAACTACTATTAGTAATTTATAAAAATTAATAAAATTAATAATTGATTTTTTTTTTTTTTTTAACCAAATTAAAATGTTTAAGTGACATTAAGTTACAAGATCCATTTTTACCCTTGATCTACCAAGCCCGAGGATCAAATATTTTTTGCCCGAGGATCAAATATTTTTTCACTCTATGCTAGTTTGCATATCACGATATTTGATCCCTCCTGGGACATAGTAGATCTAGAGTAAAGATGGATCTATGTTGGTTTAATTTCCCCCTTTAAATAACCTACATTCCACGTGAATACCATGGACCAATACCATGTGCCATATTTTTTTTATTAATACTAATATTAGGGTTAACAATGGGTTAATAATGTTTTTTTTGCATGGTATTAATAATAATTTGGCCCATGGTATTTGGACCATAGTATTTGGCCCATAGGCTTCACCTAAATATAACACGTTTTTTTGGTGTTCTTAAATATAATGTGACTTTTGGAGTAAACATAAAAAAAATGTTTTATTTATTTACCATACCTCTCATTTATTTATATTTTTATTAGTTTACCATACCTCTTTTATAAATATGGTATTTGGCCTATAGGATTCACTTAAATAAAACCTCTTTTTTGAGCCTTCTTAAATAGAAAGAGGGTTATGGACTAAATATAAGAAGAGTTTTAATTTATTTACCATACCTCTAGTTTATTTATATTTATATTTATTTACCATACCTTTGGAGTAAATATAAAAAGAGGTTTTATTTATTTACCATACTCCACTTTATTTATATGTTTATTTATTTACACGTAAATATAAGGTGACTTATGGAATAAATATAAAAAAATGTTTTCCATTATTCTTTATATGATTATGACTAAACAGATGCAAACTTGGAATATGGCAAGAACATTATTCAATCTTTAAATAAACATGAAAATAAGAGACTTGAATTTTTAAATAAAATTAATTACCATTTGTTCCAAAAAATAAGGTCATTTTCTCGAAATTAACCCCAATACCATGAAATACGAGAAAATAAGAGAAAGGAACATTTTTTACACCGAATGTGGAGGGTGAAATAACTATCATAAATACTTATTCTTGAAAATTAGGGCGAGTGGAAGGTTGTAACTCTTAATTTCAAGGGCTAAATTTAATTTTTTTACTTGCTCCCTTAAAATAAGGTGGCCTAACCTCCATATCTAATTTTTTTATAAAATAAATTTGAGGCGATTTGTAACAATGTACTGTGATACAAAATATTCGCCCAATAAAAATATAAAACCCCTTAATTTCACCCAAGGGCGAAAATTCACCTCTAAAATTTTCCATGGTTGCCATCTCCTCTCCATTATCCATTTCTGCAATAAAATTTATATCTAAGGCCTGACAGTTCGATTCAGCCATGAGCTTGGCTAAACCTTGGCCTTTGATTAACTTTGTTGGCTTGATTTCTAGGTCATATTCTAATATAGTAGCAATCCATTTCCCTCTCTTTCCATCTGGACCATCCTGAGTTAGGATATCCTTGACTACTGCATTGGGGACATAGGCTATTATATGAGAATATAAAATGTAAACTCTAAAATCTTTGATAGCTTTGACCAGAGCAAAGGTTTTCTTTTCCATTATATTATACTTTAAAGGGGCATCTCTCAGGGCTTTGCTAAAAAAGGCAATAGGTTGTTCATAACACTTATCATTCTTCTGCAGTAAGACTGTAGCAACTGTGTATTCTGAAGCAAAAGAAAATATAATGAAATCCCTATCAAACTTTGGGCTGATCAAAACTAGTGTTTTCGTTAAGGCTAGCTTAATATCTTCAAAGGACTTCTTAGCCTCAATTGTCCATTTTATGGTCGAATCTTTCTTCAACATGTTATTCAATGATCTAATTAATTCTACTAAGTTAGAAATAAATCTTCTAAGAAAGTTTATTTTCCCTAGAAAGACTTGTAATTCCCTAATGCTCCTAGGATGTTGCATCTGTAAGATGGCTTCAATTCTTGAAGGATCTATTCGGATACCATCTTTAGAGACTATGTGGCCTAAAAATTTGCCCTCTTCTAACCCAAATAAATATTTTTTAGGATTCAAAGAAATTCCATACTTCCTACATTTGATAAAGACCTACCTTAGATGATCTAAGTGTTGTTTATTATATTTTGAGAATACAGTGATATCATCTAAGTATATTACTAGGTATTCATGAAATTCCTTAGCAAAAGCTATATCCATAGCTCTTTGAAAAGTGGCCCCTGCATTCTTTAATCCAAAAGGCATCTTCACATACATGAATGTGCCCCAAGGAGTAGTGAATGCAGTTTTAGCCTGGTCATCTGGGTGAACTAAAATCTGATTGTAACTAGAAAACCCATCCAATAATGAGATTCTGGTTGACCCTACTACCCTTTGTAATATATGATCCATTTTAGGGAGAGGGTAATTGTCTTTGAGTGAAACTTTATTGAGATTCCTGAGATCAACACAGTCTAATCTCACCAGTTTTCTTCCTTGTTGGCACCAAATTTGAAACCCAATCAGAGAACCTAATTGGTGCTATTATCTTGGCTTCATACATTCTTCTGATTTCCTTTTCAATAGAAGGCAATAGAATAGGATTAATCCTCCTAAGCTTCTATCTAAAAGGTTTCTAGTTTTCTTTTATGGGGATGGTGTGTTGTATTACGCTGGTGTCATAGGACTTGAGGTCCTCATAACTCCAAGCAAAGACATCTTGGAATTCCTTTAATATTTCAATGTATTTCACTTTTTTAGTAGGAGGTAAGGACTTCGAACGTTTTACCAATTTTGGATTTTCCTCAGTACCTACATTACACTCTATATCAGATTTTAAGGGTTCCATTTTTGGTTTTCTAGGGACATCATTTGAATCAAACAAGTCTTCCAAAGGGGTTAATCCTTTGGGCAAAAAGTTGTCTTTGAGATTAATAATTTCATAATCTTTGTTAATTATCTCTTCAATTTCAACTTTATTTAGGTTTTGTCCATCTAATTTTGTAAATTTAGTGTGATGGAATCTATCTATCTCTTCATCTTCTATTTTGTTAATTTCTATTTTATCTTTAAAACCAGGATCTAATGTTATGTCAGTATCTATATTACTATTTACAAATTCCTCCTCTAAGGTTAAAAAATTGTTTATTTGTTGGTCATTAGCAAATACTTTCCAGTTTTTCAAGTTATCTGGGATAGCAGGTCTGTGCCTAACCTCAACATTGTACTAATGATTAGGTTGGAATGGTAACTTACAAGTGTTGGCAAACATTTCTAAACTATGAGCCTGCATATTACGTTTCCTTGGGATGACTACAAGCTTAGTTTCTAGAAAAGTGTTCAATATTTCTACAACTGTTCCTCTATAAAAACTTAATCTAGGGTATTTGGTCATATATACAACATTAATTTGTTTTATAACCAACTCGGAATCTCCCATAATAGAAACTCTTATAACTCCTAACTTTCTAACCAATTTGAGACCTAAAAGAAGTGCTTCATACTCAACCATGTTGTTAGTGCATTTGAAATTCAGTCTATAAGCATGGCCCTCTAAGTGATCATTCTCTAAATTGTAAATCCACACTCCTGCTCCTGCTCCTGCTCCTAATTTATTCACTGACCCATCAAATTCAAGATGCCATAATATTTCATGTTCATAATTCTTACTGTCTGGGGGGACAAAATTTTCATTGATTAAGGTATCTTGATCATCTTTTTTATCTGAAAGCTCTTGAGTTTGGACAATTTCATTTTGAGCTGTAACTGCAATTTCTTTTGGTTCTGAAATAATGTTGTTTGAAGTAGTTTCTTGTGTTTGTTCAGCATTGTACAGAATAAAAGAATCGATGTCAGAATGCATGGAATAGATAGGAAAGTTTTGAGGCCTAGCCTGGCTACTCACTACATATTTCATTAGGGTCTCTCTGTATAGTTTTTTAGGATGTCCAAAGACTAAAATTGTAGCATATGACATGTCAAGTTGCAAAGATCCTTGGAGTTTAGCTCCCCATGATCTAGATAATAGCATGCCATATTTAGGTGGTATATCAGCAACAACTATGTCCATGAGAATGGTCTTAGCAGGATATTGTACTAAGGAAACACACAGGTCTTTGATTAACCCTAGACACTTTACTTGACTTGAATCAAATGAAAACAAGTCTTTGTAAGGTCTAGTAATATCCAAATTTAACTTTTCCGTAACTGATTTAGGCATTAAATTGTGTGAAGCTCCTGAATCTAACATTGCATTTTGTAAGATTTTATCATGAATGTTAAGGCTAATATAAAAGGGTGGTATCCCTCCTAATGGTTTGCCATTAACATCAGGACCGAATATAAGCTCAGGTTGATCATCAAACAAGTTAACAGAGTTGTCATTCTCAATGAAGATTAAGGTTTTACTTATTTTAGATTGTAAGTTCCATTTTTAATTAGCTCTGTTAAGGGGACTGAAATTTTTAGCTTAGCAAACTTTGCTCCCAAATTGAAAGGCAAAGGGGATTTTTCTGTTTGAGTGTTTGGAATTTTGATAGCATGATTTGGAGTAGGTTGCTCTTCTTTTTCTACATTTGAAATATCTTTCTGTGGATTTTCTAATATGATGTTTGGATATTTTTCCACTGTCTCCTTGGAGGGGATTGAAGTGGATGGCTGATCATTAGGGGGTTGGTCATGGGTTATATCTACAATGGTGGGACCAGAAGGGTTCTGATTTGGTCTTGGGAGGATTTGGAGAGTTTTAGTAACTGGAGCTGTTTTGATTTTCTTAGGTTGATTTGGTACTGATTTCTTGTTTTGGTCAGGAGTATCAGTGTTCTTTTTACTCCTCAAGTTGTACTATTTGTGCACTTCGAAGATAGAAGAATCATACCCTTGCTTGTAATCGAATGATTCTCTGGATTGGGTCTGCAATTGTTGAAGCATATGTAATTCCTGATCATCTTGGGTCAAAAAGACAGTTTCCTCATCATCTAATCCCATTAAGTTAATTTGTGTGTCTTGTTCATGGTCTTCTGAATGGGATGTTTTAGCATAGTTTTCTTGAAAAGGAGGCCTAATATTCTGATCAGGTCCATTTTTCCTAGTATTTTGATTTTGATTCTTTCTAAAGTTTGGATTTCTCACCGGAGGTGCTTGTTGATTATCGTAGGGAGGTTTCCTTTCAATGTTCTCTATCCTATCCACCAGTTTTTCCACTCCTTTGGTTAGGGCATCTATTTTAAGGTTAGAGGGTGAGGCTTCATCTTTCAAGGGTACTCTCCTTTCATTCCTAACCCTAGCTCTTTTTGCTAGCAAATTAGCTTCTACACTAACTGCTACACTCTGCATGTCTTCTAAAGTTGGAGGATTTCTCTCTCTAAGTTGGAATGCCATATCAGTATCAAACCCATCAAGAAACTTTATCAAAGCTAAGCCAGGTGGGGGTCTAAGATTGATTGGTATTGCATTGTATATATTGTTAAATTTGGTACAATAATCTTGGACTATCTCATTTGGTCCTCTCCTGATGTTTTCATATTCTTAAAGGATTTGCAGAGGGTTCTTTTTCTTTTCCCATCTATTTAAAAATTTCTGATAAAATACTTCTAAAGTGTCTATGCTATTAGCAAGTAAAGATATAAACCATGTTCTTACATCACCAGCTAGAGTCTGAGCAAAAAGTCTCATTTGGACATCTCCAATATCAATTTCATGTAATTCAAAGAAATCTGTCATTTTGTTGTATGATGTTGTGTTGTGTAAGTTCCTATGCCATCGAATTGGACAATTTTGTTTTGGTAATGTTATGGCATGGCACCACGTGGAGCAGGTAACACAATAAGAGCATATCTATTTGCCATGGCTCTAAGTTGGGCAGGACTAAGAGGTGGGGTTGGGGTAACAGGAGATGATACAGTGGTTGATGGAGAATTGGGAGTAATGGGTGATTGATGTGTAATGATAGGTTGGTGGGGAAGTGAAGGTATAAATGGAGGTGAGGAATGAATTTCAGAGGTGGAAGGGACTAATGGTGAACTAAGGGTAGTTGACATTGTTTCAGAAAGCTCGGGGTTCTTAACAGTAGTAAGGGATGACTGAGGGGAATTTAGAATATACTGATCAATTGACAGGTTTGCCTTTTAGACTTCAAGATCTGCAATAAACTCTGGATCTAGAACTAAGTCATCAAGTGCACTTTCAGACCTCATTCTAAATAGGGAAAGGTCAAATGACTCATCAAAGGGGAGGTATTCTAAAAAAAACCACTCATCAGGGCATGAATATGCTTTGATTGAAGGTATTGGGCTTACTTAACTCTCTTGTCTTCTAGATCTTCTCGAAATCAGGTTGGGATTATCCACTACTAGGGGAGGATTTGGATCTAGGTTGGCCCTAGTATAGTGAGTTCTCCTTGAAGCTAGAATTTCAAATTTTTCTAATTACTTTCTTTTTATGAAATTTTTGTAAATAACTTCTAATAAACCCTTCAAGAGGCTTGAAATAAAGATTTTAAATTTTCTCAAAGGTTTATTAAGACTGAGGATTTGATGCTCCCCAGTATGGTCGCCACTATGTCATCGCTCAGAAGTTTTCCCTAGAAGTTATCAAAAGAAGGAATAATCTGAGGTAACCACAAACCAATCTTTTATACTTAGGTTCTAGCCAACCTAAGTCCAGAGAGGGCTCTCTCTTTATGATTTAACTTTGTTTTTATTAGATTTTAGGCTAGTTCTTAGTGTTCATGGGGATTTTGATTTTAGATTGAAAATTGGGTGGTGGAATTCTTGGAACAGATGGATAGAGCTAGGTCTTCAAACTATTAGGTTATGGAGTCAATCAAAGGATAACATAATTGGACCAGATCATTAAAGGGAATGTTCACAGGGCAGGCTAGCAAAGCAAAAGGCAAATCTTTAGGTTTAATGGATGAGATGGTTCTAACCAGGGTGAAAGGGCAATGAAGAATCCTTATATCGGGATCAGAATGAAAGAAAGCAAATGATCATGAAAAAAGGGAAATTAAGAATCCTTTGCTATAGACCAGGGGAAGAAACTACGGAAGCAAGGGAGTAGTCAAGAATTCCCTAACTAAGATATTTTAGTAGAAAACATTAAGAATGTAAACAGTCAAGACATAGTGCATTTAAGCAAGTTCTGAAATATAATTTCTAGTTTAACATTCAGATTTTATAGAAACACATATGATTATTATGAAACATAAGGAAAAAAAATAATACACATGAGATAATACTTATTTGATTTTTGCTTTACACAAGAATCCTATAAAATATCTGAGATTTATTCCATGATCCAGCAAGCCAATCCAGTCATTGATACAATAGAACTTAGAATTGAGAGAGAAATTCTATAGAAATGTCTTGGAATCCACCCTAAATACTTCGAAATGTGAAGTATTTATACAAAAAATATTTACAAAATATCTCATAAAAATATGAGATTTAATCTAGGGAAACAAAATATCTTCAAGCATGAAGGTAGGGACAGATGGAAAACTGCATCATGTTGTCCCTCTTATTGTGGTAGTGTTGGTTGTTGCAGTTGAATTTGAGCCCTTTAAGCTGGCTGATATTTGTACATTGGAATCATTTTTATCTTTAGTCTTTCACTGATACTCTTTTACCTGCTACTCTTTGACCCTGCTGATCTGTCTTTTACCTGTTTCATCTAGCTGCCTTTAGATTTACTGTGGTAACTTATAGTAAATCTATCATTTTTTCCCACCATTCATCCTCAGGTAACTTTACCTTCAACATTCTTCTGTAGATTTCGTCTGCCTCTGTGTATTTGGCAAAATTAGGCTTGGTGACAAACAAATGTTTCACCTCATGCTCTAGAAAAAACAGATTCTCCAAAGTATCATACAATACTTTTCCAGTTGGCAAGGCTTTGATACCTGAAGTGCTTGCTTGTTCCTTGGCCAACTTCCTTAGTCTATCAGTGTAGTCCAATTGGGTCATAAGTTTATCATGGATGACCATAGGACTGGGAAGGCCTTTGTCCCTCAAAATTTGAAATTTGGCCATGAATTTGTTAATGGCCACCTGCATGTTATGGAATTTTTCTTCTAAGTTAACCATAAGGTTTCTTTTGGAAAGAACCTTTTTGACTTCTATGATGGCTTCATTCTATCCTCTACACCAAGCTCATTAAGCTCATGTTTGTTCTTACTGTTCAGGAAGTGGATGAGTCAATTTTCATCCTTAGGTTGGTCTCCTAAATCTTCCCTTACTTTCTGAATAGCCTCAGTGGCCACTTTCACCAATTCAGTCTGCTCAAATATAACTTGAATTGATGGCCAAATATCATTGACAGAGTCAATGATATTAGCCCAGAGCATCTCTTTGGTCTGTCCTAGTGGCTTCTGTAGTGTTAAATCTTTTTCTAGGACCTTGATCTTCTCACCCATCCTTAAGGCTTTTTGTGTTTCTTCTCTCTGCTGAATTTGGGCAAGCTTATAGTCAGTTTCTAAGCTTGCCACTTTCTCCTTTAGCCTTTTGAGCTCTATTGCTTGGATTGACATATCCTCCATGGCTTTTACCAGCTCTGTTGTTTTCTCTGTTGAAGTACCTATTGCTGTAGATTCAGTGGTGATTGGAAATGCTATGGCAAGTGGAGCTGTGGGTGCCAATGATGCTTCCAATGTTGAAGGAACTGTAGTAGAAATAGTGGGAATGGCAGTCCTAGAAGTGGTGGCCAAGTCACTTTGTTTGGACTGAATCAATGTGTCTAACTCCTTCTATGTTTCTTTTAGTTGGTCATTTAGCTTTAGGACCAAGTCCATAAGCTCTTCTTTTCCTTTTTGTGTCTCCAGGACTTCTACTGTTTGTGGGTGATGTAATGGTGGAATCTTGAGTTGCTTCTTCAAAGCAGCTATGTCATCATTCTTCTTCTTTATCAATTTTTCAGTGGCCTTTACATCTTTGGGATCATGTCCCAACTCAATGATTAAGTCCTCTAAGGACTTGATTCTGGTGTCTTTGGCCTGTGAAGAGGCCTTCTCCAATTGGAACTGAGCTGATATGTTATTCAGGGAGTTTTGCAATTGGTGGGTTGTGATGGCTTTCCCTATCAAGGTGGAGTAAATCATCTCCCCTGTCTGCTTGTGCAGCTCAATCTGGTCAATAGGATGAATATCCTTTTCCAGTACTTCAAAGTCTATATTTTTGAAGTCTGCTATTGTTCTTGGTTGCTGAGTAGTGGGCTTCATAAATGTCATCTGCATTTTGCCTTCTTTCACATCATAGGCTGACATAAGCCTTGTCTGATTGGTAGGTTCCATCTTTAAGTATTGTGCATAAGTTTGGGCTTTTAGCCTCTCATTCTTGGCTTTTATATCCTTGTACTTTTCTCTAATGTCTTGGTCTCTGTCAGCTGGCATCTTGAATGAGGACACTTCAACACTCTGTTGCCTTTCCAACATCTGAGTGTGTGAAGTGGAAGGTTCTAGTGTGCCCCCAGAGGGAGTGGCATGCCTGCTTCCTTCTCTTTCTGTGCTGGTGGCCCCAACTGTTTCTTCTGTGAATTCCTATTTAGAGACAGGATTTATCCTTTTCCTTTTGACCAGGCTGGTCTCTGCATATGCCTGTGCGGTTGCTTTGCCTGAAGTAGTGGCCTCTTCCCTGTTTCTTTTGAGGCTTTTCTCCTCATTTAGAGGAGTTTGCAAGATTGGGGGAGTACTCATGATGGGCTCTGGTATACCTGTTTGAGTTAACTCCTCTAATAGGTCTGGTTGTTCTGACTCTTCTTGCACCTGGGATTCTTCTTCTACATGTGATTCACTTTGTGCCTGTGATTCTCCTTGTGCTTGTGATTCTTCTTGGACTTGAGATTCTTCTTGGACCTGAGATCCTCCTAGCACCTGCAGGAAAGAACCCTCATCAAGCTATTTCTCTAGATCAATTAGAGCATTTTCAACAGCAACTTCAGTGTTATCCCTGTCCACTAAAGTATTCTCCACCCATTCCAATTGATTTGCATATTTTTCTATTTCAAGGATTCGGTGGTGAATGTAGGGAGCCATCTTGTTTTTCTGTCTTCTATTGCATATGAAGTCCAAGGGATCATATCTCCACATGAAGCTCTATTTTAGTTTAAGTCTCTAAAGGATTTGTTGCTTCCTTTCCAGCTTCTCGGCTATTACACACAAAGGGGCCTAGTTGATCTTTGATTCTGAGCTGAGCCTTCTTTTTGGCTTTAACAAAATGCACCTCATCTGAATTGATTATCTGCCTGTAGTACTCCAGAGCAAATAACCTCATTGGGAGGTATCTGGGTAGTTTATATGGGGCCAACTCACAGCCATAGATCCTAATTTCAGTGTGATTTTGGTACAAGTACCAATCTCCCACTTTGTGTTGTTTTGAAAGCTGCAGGATCCTCCTGATATCTGAACTGATTCTTGGAGGAGGACTTCCTAGTAGCATTGTCACTACAGGATGTACAAAAAGATCTATGAAGTCTGTATAGGGATATGGGGAGTCATACTTATGGATCAAAGGAGTCCAGAAAATCACTGACCTAGGATGACCTTTAGTATCAAGATTTTGGAGAGTAAAGGGGAACTTGTCAGCTTGGTAATATAGAAAAAGGTGGTACAAAACTGAGGAATACTTGAATACTCTCTCATTACTCATTCTAAGAAATTGGTCATGCATCCTATCAGCTATGAACTTGGCATAATCATACATGATAGCAGGAGGCTATCCTGGAGTGAAAATGGACATGAAGGCTAAGATGATTTCATCTATATACTCACTAGTGGTGTAACCTAAGACACAAGAAATCATTGCTACAATGTCCTGACCAAATGGGGAAAATATGGTAGCCACATATGGAGGAGGATCTTTTGGGATATGATTTTCCTCCCTAATGAAGGTTTGAAACATCTTAGCAAGTTTTGCACTGGTAAGCTTGGGGAAATAGTCTAATAGGTCTCCAATTGAAATAGGGGTTAGATTTTTACCTGTTTCAAGTTGTAGCATTTCATTAATTGACTCGGCAGTGATGGTGAACAGTATGGTTTAGTCAGGGGACATCACTACTCTTTGACTGGGGATGTAGTTTGCATGGCAATAATGGACAATTTCTAGGAAGATATGCACCTCAAGGAATTGATACTTGGGCAAATTAGACTCTCAGAGACTAAATTTATTGGTATGGTTCAAGTATTGATCTCTATATCAGTAGTATAGTTTGATAGGGGATTTAAGGATAGAGGTGTCCTTGATTTGGAAATCTTTATCAACAAGGGGAAGGTGGTCCAAGTCTAGGTGAGGAGTGGAAATTGGCCTAACATCCATGGCAATTGGGGTAGCCATTCTCAGTTCTTGTGGATTTGATAATGGGGGAGGTAAATTGTCAGTCTTTTAGGGAAAAGGTGGTTCAATTCCAGGTGGGTTTCAGTTACTAGAGTTTCCCTTTAACTTCAATTAAGAAAATTTAGTGACTGGTTCAGAAATTAACAGGGTTTTCAATGGATTCTGGGTTAAATACCTGGAATTTGAAGAAAACTGGGTTTGAACTAGGTGAATGGCAATTGTGGACGGTCGAAAAAGATTCAAGTAGGCTGGAAGGAAATCTGGGAGCTTTATGGCGTCTTCAGGGTGCAATTGTATGTGGGTTGATAGCTTTCGATGTTCGCAGGTGCGTGCATGGAAGTTTTCAGTTTAAAAAACAATAAAAAAAATAATTTGGGGCTTTATTGGATTTATGCGCGAAAGTCAATTTGGCGGGTACATGTGAATAGTGGCCGTTTGTCACATAGCGGGGTGAAAAGTGGCTTTTTGGCGTGTAGCAGGCTGGCGGTAAGTGGTTTGCTTCACACAGATTTTGGGCACTTGGCAGTATTGGGAGGAGGCCGCCCAATTCCATTCATCAAGCGCCACGTTGCCTTGGGGGCCCAACGGGAAACAACCCATTTTGGGCAGGTAACGTTCGAATTTTGGGCCCTTCCGAAATCAACATGGGCCATTAGATGGGGAGGGGAGAGATCGTGTGGTGGTCGGGTGATGGAGTTGCACGGAAGGTAATGGGGGGGCTCAGCGGGCGTTTAAGCACGACGGTTTTGGTTTAATGAGAGATTAAGGCGGGGATTAAGGTATCGGGCGGGATTTAATTGGGTTTTTTAACTAACTTAATCGAGGATCGATTAGTTAGTGGGTCCGGGGTAAAAAACCTTAGTTTATATAATTAAACTGGGGTGGGATTAATTAATATTGCGGGAGTTAATATATATACGGGAAACGGGTTTTCACTAGGGATTTAATAAATAAGTTAATAATTTAGTCAAATGAGCGGAAGGGGCACCATACCCTAAGCATACGATTTTCATGTTTTTAATTCTTTCCGATAAAACTTAGGATATAGTGTTTTTTGTGGGTTTTTGATATGAAAAAGAGTTATGTGGGGGAACAAATACTTTTCCTAAGTAAAAGTGATTTAACCTTAGGAAAGAATATTATTGGGAAAGAAGAATGAACTGAGGGGAGGAATGAATGTTTATGAGGGGATTTTAGTACTTATTGCCTATAAGTCATTGAGCCGAGGGTCCAATCCCTCCAAAAGTCTGAGAAATGCTCTGAGCCTCTTTGACTTAGGGTTTTTAAGTACTTTGATCTTTAGTTTTGGAAATTAGTTAAGTAAAAGGTTAAACGAATGAGGGAAATTAATTAATTGAGTTTGATATCCATCTACATGCTTGAGTGCCCATTCACATTTGGAACTTTTATGATGAAAAAGACAATACATATGCTTTTATCTAATCAATCATCAAAATTCTGCAGCTTTTCTTCTACTTACCCATCTACTCATCCTACCATTTTTACTTCTCTTTATTAGGGTGCATTTGAGCTAGAAAACCCTTATCAAACATTTGTCTTTTCTTTACGATAATAAACTAACTAAATATAACCTTATTACATCCAAGGGCTCAGATTAAACAATTAAGATCCTTTTATTTACTCTACCTATCTACTTATCTGCCAAGATTAAACAGTTTGGTCAGATTTTATTCTCTATCTATAGACATGAAATTTAAACATGAAATAGCCAAGCTTAAACATATTGACTATCATGTATTGTGGCAAAGATTACAAACTACACACAATCATTTATTATGCATGAAAGTAAATAGTAGTGGCATTTTGACTTGCACACTTTCATGGTCTTTTCTTTCCTTGGGGTTCGTATTTTTCATCCTTTTTGACCTTTTTATTCTTTTTGTCCTTTGATTATTCTTTTAGGACATACCATCTTTACATTTTTTTATTTTTTGAATATGGAAAACATTTGCAGAAAGCAAAGGTATGTACATATTAAAGTTTTAATCTCAGTCATTCAAAAATTATGACTCCTATTGGTATAGGAACCTAACATGTATATGCACAGATGCTTGCAAAAGAGGACTTGGTGGAGTCCTTATGCAGGATGGACAGGCGGTATGCTATGAGTCACAAAAACTGAATGAGCACAAGTAGAACTATCCCACCCATGATCTTGAGTTGGTAGTGATTATGCATGCATTGAAGATCTAGAGACACTATCTTCTGGGAAGGAGCTTCACATTGATGAGTGATCAGAGTGGTTTGTGATATCTATTTGACCAACCGAATCTGAATGGTAGGCAAGCTCGGTGGTTGGCTACAATCAGTGAGTTTAATTTAGAGATGCGATATATCAAAGGTAAAGAGAACAGAGTGGAAGATGCTCTTAGCAGATGGATATAGGTAAATCACTTAGCAACTATTAGCTCCTTTGGGACAGATGTATAGGATAGGATCTTGCAGGCAGGTCAACAAGATGTCAGATATATGGATATTGTGCACAAGTTACAACATAGTACTGGTACATATACAAATAGTGGTACAGGGATAGGTGATGGTATAGGTACATGTATAGGTACATGTACACTTGATGGTATAGGTACAGGTGATGGTATAGGTATAGGTATAGGAATAGGTAGTGGTACAGGTGCAGGTGCAGAGGATGTGGATTATTTCCTTACAATAGATGGATTGGTCAGGTTTAGAGATAAGATATATGTGTTGGACAAGAGTGAGCTCAAGAAGATAATATTGAAGGAGTTTCATGCGAAACCTTATTCAGGTCACCCAGGTTATTAGAAGACACTGATAACAGTGAAGATATTTTACTATTGGATGAATTTGAAGAGGGATATGGTAGAGTTCGTGGCTAGGTGTTTTGATTGTCAGCGTGTGAAGGTAGAATGTAAGCCTCCAGGTGGACTGATACAGCCGATCGTGATCCTAGAGTGCAAATGGGAATTCATTTCCATGGACTTCATTACAGGTTTACCAAAGACAGTGAGACAACATGATTTCATCATGGTTATTGTGGATAGGTTGACAAAGGTTGCACATGTCATTCCGGGGAAGTCTGCATTTTCAGCGAGCAATGTAGCACAGGTATTCATCAGAGATGTGGTCAGATTGCATGGTGTTCCGAAAAGAATTGTGTGAGACAGGGATACGAAGTTCACTTCCAAGTTTTGGAAGGATTTATTTGCAGGTTTGGGCATAAAGTTGGCATTCAGTATAGCTTATCATCCGCAGACAGATGAACAGATAGAGAGGGTCAACAGGATATTGGAGGACATGTTGAGGATGTATGGGATGTATCAACAATGAAAGTGGGAAGAGTACCTTCCATTGGTAGAGTTCACATACAACAATGGGTATCAAGAATATTTTAGAATGAGTCATTTTTAGGCATTATATGGACGAATTTGTGACACTCCCATCAGTTGGAGTGATTTGGTTAACAGGGTATTGATTGGACCATATATGCTGGCAAATATGGAACAAGAAATGCATGTTATAAAGAAAAAATATAAAGGAAGCACAGGATAGGAAAAAAATCTATGTAGATCGAAACATGTTGTTCAAGGAGTTCTGGGTTGGGGAATAGGTGTACTTGTGCATCAAACAGAGAAAAGAGCTCCTTGCGGATTGGATCATGTGCCAAGCTGGCACCACAGTTTTTTGGACCCGTCAGTGTTGTTGAGAGGATTGGGTTAGTATCCTATCAACTTGCACTGCCTCTGACAATGAAATTCCATGATGTTTTACATGTGTCATTACTTAAGAAGTATGTTAGAGATGTTGATCATGTGATTGACTGGTTTGTATTGCAGGTGGAACCAGATGGATAATTCCAGCCGAAGCCTTAGTGTATATTGCAAAAAAAGGTGCTCATGTCGTGGAACTGAGAAATCGAGCAAGTTAAAGTGAAGTGGAAGCACTTTGGGCCTGATGAAGCTACATGGGAGATGGTGGATCAGATGCGGGCTAGGTATCCTTCCTTTTTTTCTGATTGAGGAAAAGCAGTTTTGGCTTGGTGTTTTGGTGTGATTTTGGTATATGTTTTGGTGATGTATATGGATGTAAATATCGTCAATGCGCTATTTTATAAAGCTCGAATAAGTGGTATGTGTGTCATATAATGATGATGTTATGTTGTTATGTTTCATGTTGGTTTGCTTCTTAGTAGGCTGATCATTGTAAATATTGCATCGAGCTAAGTTATAAAGCTCCATCAGCAATATATTTTTCTTACAGCAGTTTTGTGTTTATAGGTGTTGTTGAACACCGAGGACGGTGTTTCACCAAGGGGTAGGGTTC
This sequence comes from Pinus tabuliformis, assembly GCA_031772625.1. Classification (NCBI taxonomy): domain Eukaryota; kingdom Viridiplantae; phylum Streptophyta; class Pinopsida; order Pinales; family Pinaceae; genus Pinus; species Pinus tabuliformis. Next base: position 612,984,106 of record CM062814.1, on the reverse strand, counting down.
TGTAACAGCCCTGGTGAAAAGTCCATGTAATAAAAGTAAATAAAGGAAAAATAATAACCACGGTTGATGGGACACTTATTCCAAGTTGAATGTTGGGAAAAATCCTAGTGATGGGGATCACTTGTGATTGTTTATGGCTAAGGAAATTGGCAAAGGAAATGAATAACGCTTTGGAAAGGAAAAATGGCACTTTTGTCACATTTATTTATGAAAATAATGGAAATTAGGAGAAAAGGAAGGTGAAAAGTCATAGGTTGCATGTGAGGAGGAAAATGAAGAAAAATAATGGAAAATGAAGAAAATAGAGGCCTCATTCATAAAAAGGATTATGAGGATCAGTTGATAACCTTTTGTCAGTTTAATTTTGGAGCTCTCTCTCATACTCTTGGAAACATAGAGTTTTCTTGGAGCACCCTTGGTGGGTGTGAGATACTTGGATTCTTGGAGCAAGAAGGCAAAGGAAGAGCAGGAAAGCGCAAGAGGGCATTAGGATCAGCAACTACATCATATTTGCTTGCAGGTGCTGAGTTGCATGTATGATTTCTTCACTAGTTTGGGCATGCATGGCTTATGCATGTGGATTCTTGGTCATTATCTATCATTGGCATGGAGGATTGCCTGGATTGACAGTGGATTGCCTAGCCTTTTCATTTCTTAGATAACTATGGTGATTTTGGGTTTAGTTTCATTATTTGTTTTTGGTTGGTTCTCGTGTTTCCTTAGCTTGGGTTGATTTATTAGTTCCTCGAAGCCTTAGTTGGACAAACGCTCTAGAAGCCCTATAATAGCTTGGGTTGAGTTACTAGTCCTTGAAGCCATGGTTGCAAAAACAATCTAGAAGCCTTTGGTGGGTTTAATTACTAGTCCTAGAAGCCTTGGTTAGACAAACGCTCTGGAAGCACGATGACAGTTGTGGGTTGAGTTACTAGTCTTGGAAGCCTTGGTTGGAACAAATGCTCTAGAAGCCCTGGAAGGCTTGGATGGAAACCAATATGATGATGATTTTGAGATGTCCAGCCGTGAGGTGGAATCACTGTTTGACGGGTTCAGGTGGATGGCCTCTGGAATCCCTATATGAGTTTTAATTGATGTGTTCTATGAGATCCCACATGCATGCTTGGAATATGGCATGAGGGTGAATGGTTGAAGAGAGATTTGGCTCAACCATTATACGGTCAGGTGGAATGTGGATGTTCCATCCCAAGTTTGGATTTTTCATCATTAATGAAAGGATATTTCTCCTTGTATTTCTATGATAATTTTAATGGATTATATGTGATCTATATGGTTGTAATTTCATGAGTATTTCTGCTACTATTATGCTGGTTATTTATGTGTTTTATGATAGTAGCATGTACGGATTTCATCATGTTTTTACTTGTAATTGAATGATCAATGTATCTATGACCTATTGGATGGAATGGCAGTTGATGTATTGAGGCATCAATGGTTCTTAGCAATTCTTAGCTAAGTATGAGACCCCTATGCCCAGAACTGTTATTTACACCTGTAGATTATATATTCATGATATGTTTGATGAAATGCCTATCTTGGATTCTAGGGGTCCAATCAAAGTCTTAAACAAGTGTTTTATTTAGTATTTACATTTCCATTTTATTTTACTATTCTGAATGTATCATGAAATTCTGGGTAGTGACCTGGGCTATGGGCCTGAAAAAGTGGCTCAAATCCCCAGGTCACTAGCATAGCATTGAAAAATTTAGTCTCTAGTCGATGGAAGACAAGCATGTGAGAGTGAATTTGGGTTTTTGGACACTGTCATGCCTATAGCATGAGAGTGACTGAGGCTCAAGTTGTCCAAAATATCAGTGGGACCCAAGGGAAAGTTGTCTAAAGTGTTAGGTTGGTTCCTAAGGGTCCTCAGGCTGATGTTGAATGTTTGTATGGTTTGTTTCCTTTGGTTCCACTTCCTTAACATGATATAGGAGGTCAAATCATATCATAGTGGCCTCTTGTCGCATGTTTACCCCGGCTAGCTGGTTGCTTGGTTAGATGTGGGAGGAGGGTGTTACACCTCCTTCCATCTCTCCATATTTGTCTCTCTATCTCACCCTCTAAACACATCTCTCTCTCTCTCTCTCTCCATATATATCTCTGTTCCGCCCTCCCTCTCTTTGTCTCTCTCCTCTTCCCTCTCGCCCCTTCCATCTATATCTTTATCTCCCTCTGTCTCTCCTTCGTTATCTCTCTATATCAACCTGCAAATACACACACTCTCTATCCATATCTATGTATATATCTATCTGTCTCTCCCTCTTCCTCTCCCTCTTTGTCTCTTCCCCTTCTCTCTATCTATCTCCCTTCCTCTTCTCTCCCCATATTTATCTCTCTTCCTCCCTCCCTCTCTTTTTCTCTCTCTTCTTCCCTCTCTACCCCTCTATTTGTATCTCTATATCCCATTGCCTCTCCTTCTTTATATCTCTATCTCACCCCAAAAACATACTCTCTCTCTCTCTCTCTCTCTTCCACTTCTCTCTCCATATCTATCTCTCTTTCTCCCTCCCTCTCTCTACCTCTCTCTTCTTCCCTCTCTCCCCCCTCCATCTATATCTTTATCTCCCCTTGTCTCTCCTTCTCACCCCAAAAACATACACACTCTCTCTCCATATCGATTTATCTCTCTCTCCCTCCCTCTTCCTCTCCCTATCTCTCTTCCCCTTCTCTCTTTGTCTTCCCCTTCTCCCCCCCTCTCTCTCCTCTCTCTCTCTTCCCTCCCGCCCTCCTCTCTCCCTCACTGTCTCTCCATCTCTCCCTTGGCACTCCCTCTCCCTCTCCACCTTTCTCTCTCTATGTATTTCTTATTCCCTCCCTCTGCCACCCCCTCCAACTCCGTCTCTCTCCCCTCTCTCTATCTCAAGTACTCTCTCTATCTTCCTTCCTCTCTTTCCCTTAATCACCCACCTCCCTCTGTCTCTCCCCCCCTCTCTCTCAAGTACTCTCTCTCTCTTCCTTCCTCTCTTTCCCTTAATCACCCACCTCCCTCTGTCTCTCCCCCCATCACACTCTCTCTCTCCACCCTCCAACTCTGTCACTATCTCCTTCTCTCTCTACCCCTCTCTCCCCCTCCATTTCTATGTCTCCCCCTCCCTCCGTCTCTTCTCCTTCCTTCCCTATTTCTATCCTCTCCTTTTTCTCTCTCTTCCCTCAACTCCTCTCTTGCTCATTCTATCTTCATCTATCCCTTGTCACTCCCTCTCTCTCCACCTCTATCTCTTAATGTCTTTGTTCTTCCCTCCCTCTCTTTCCCCCTCCAAATCGATCTCTCTCCATCCCTCTCTCCTTCTCTCTCCTCCCTCCTCTCTCTCCCTCTCTCTCCCCCACTTTATTCTCCCTCCATATCACTTTGTCTATCTCTCTCTCTTTTACATCTACTCCCACTGTACTATATTTAAGAAAGTATGTAAATTAAAAAAATGTAATTGGTTATAAAATATTAAACCTATATTTTGGATCAATCATGTAAAAGAAAAAAAATGATCAAAAACTTAAAAGAATCATGCATTTTCTTTCCTTTATCAATGTTAATCACTTTGCTTTCTCTCTTCGCTTGAATCCTTGGTTAAGATGCATTCATCCCAGTTCTTTATAGTATATAAAAATATTATTTTTTATTTTATTAAACCTCGATTTAATCTCTATGGGAATATTCTTAGTAGTCCTGGGGATGGAGGGATGGAGGGTTTAGATATATCTCAAAAGCAATTATAACATTTTTGCTTTTAGATTAAATAAAAAAAATCATAAAATTAAATTCAAATTAAATATTTTGATTGTGAAATAAGTTATGGTTTTTGGGCATGTGGTATTGATAAGTTGTGGTATTAGCCCATGGTATGGTATTGTCCCATGGTATTGTAACAGAATAATTAAAATCTTAGGTCCATAACATAATAATCAAAATCCTAGATTGCCATGGTATTGATAAACCATGGTATTAGCCCATGGTATTATGATTTTCTTTTATCTAAAAATTTGTTTGTAATTTTATTAATTAAATCAAAATTAAAATATAACAATTTAAATTTTATTATTTTAATTACTTAGATCAAACCGTTGTATTGCACTAAGAAAAACTAAAGAGAACATGGAAGATTGTGTTGTTTTTTTAAGTTATTATTATTTTATTATTAGTTAGTTATAATATAGTTGACATTAAAAACATTGACATACAATCTTTCTTACATTACATCTATCGCAACACATCTAACCTATACTAGGTTGTAGAGAGCCTATCAATGGAATAAACAAATTTTTGAAGTTAATATTCATAAATGGAAATTCAAAAATAAAATATATAGATAAATTGTTACATAAAAAAATCCTTTATCCATCCACCAAAAAATATTTATATAACAATTTCAAATCTTACTTAACAATAATCTTAAAATTACATTATTATTATTACTAATAAACATTATATTGTCGTATTAATTTGATAATTTGTATGCAGGCTTAATAATAATGAAGAGAAACTTGCATTGAAAAACTGGTACAAATAACATTCGTTGTAGGGGCTCGAGAGACTAGAGTGGACTCGTTTGTTGACTGATTAACTTTTTTTTCAAGGAGAAAAAACATAACATTTTGTCATTAAAGAGAAAATGTTTTACATATGCATAAATCATGATTGTTCTTATCCACTTATCCACTATCCAATCTCAGAAAAAAAATATTGATGTCATTGTTGACCAAAACATGACCCCTGTAGCTACAGAAATGACAACAGTGTAAACCCAAAGGGGTGATCCGAATTGGATCCATGAAGAATAATCAAAGCACCATGACTGTATCAAATAAGGACAAAACTTCGAATTTAAGAGCACAGAGCGATCAGGAAAACCTCTGAACAGGCAGCCAACGAGGAATGACGAGGACCTCGGTCAAAGAGCGTTGACCGAGGCCCATGGAGACCGCGCAAGAGGCGAAACTAGCACCTAGGAAGCCCGGATCGGGAAAAGGAGGCAGTTTCTGATGCATGATTAGTGCAGCGCTAGTCACACATCGTTGGGAAAAACCCCTCGAGAAGGAAAGCCTTGAAGCACTCAGTCGCATGGAAGCCGGGAAAACTGTGGAGGAAAGCGCTAAAGGCTAAAGGCAGGACTCATGCTCCAAAACTGGCAGTATCTATTGGGGGCACCCTTGGGCGGTAAGCAGATTTGTAGAAAAACGAGCGATTCCACTCAGCGCCCGATGCATGGTAGGTGGAGGAGAGAGAAAACCGCCACTCATCGCACACTAACAGTCGAGCAAGTCAACCGCGCAAAATGAGCAAATGGCGTCGGATCTGGGGGCTCCAGATCTAACGGCTCAGATCGCCCTCGATGGGGGAAGCAGATTTAACAGGGGATTAAGCCGCGATGTATAAGGATTTGAGGTCTGATTTGACCGCTGAGGTGGCAGATGACTCGTTCCACAGTGTAACTAGAATACCGAGCCAATGAGGAAGAGTTGGCGCAGTTCGCGAGAGGACAAGTGGCCACTCCCTGTGAGCCGTTGATGAAGACGCAAAGACAAGGAACTCCAAGCGAGTAGCAGCAAGCAACTCGACAGGGAGACGAAAGGGGAAACAAGCAGTCATGAGACAAAGTGGCTTTAAGCCATGAACACGCAGAGAACAGAACAAACAGAGACAGAAGGACAGAGAAATAAGACAAAGAAAAGAAGAGACAGTCAGTTAAGAAGCAGAAAAGACAGAGATCCGAGCTGACTTGTACCATAAGGTAGCATCGAGCATTCCCTGAGAGGGTCTGTCAAGAATTGAGCACCACATTGGGATCCTTCCATTGAAGACAAGAGAGGTCAAGAGCTGGTAAGGAAAAGAATCTGTGCACTCTAGTGGCTTGGGGAATCCAACAACCACCCTGCCAAGAAATTCTGTTTCAGGAGACTCAGATTGAGCTCCTCATTGTAATTCTCTACTTTAAAGACACAATAAAAGAAGGCCACCAATGAAAGCTGGACTAGAGACGTAGCCCTGGAGGATAGGGTGAACTCCTTATTAATTGTTGTGTTCTTGTTTTTGCTTACTGTGTTTCTCTGTTGTTTTCTATTTCCATTATCTGTGTATTTTGCAATCTGTTCGATCCATTGCCTAAAATAACATAGAAACACACCAGCACATGAGTCTGTAATACCTTCATTCATTAATTAATTAACTGAGGTCACTCAAGGGTGATTTTCAGATCAAGTGGTATCAGAGCCCTAGGCTGTAAAGGTTAGACAAGCTTGTGTTGGTTTAGCTGTTGAATACTCACTAGATCAAAGCTCAAGTTAGGAGAAGGAGAGTTGGTCGAAACTAATCCTGAAATTGGGAGAGTCTATCCTCAGAAGACAATGTCAGAAGAAGGTTTGGAGGACCAGACCCTCAATTCATAGATAGTTTCCTAGCCATAAATTCCATGGTAGAAGAAATGTATAGGGACTTTAGAAAACATAAGGAGGAAGATTCATCAGGCTTCAAGCAAGACAAAGAAGAAGATGAGTCTCACTTCCATGACCACTCCAAAGGAAAAGGGAAAGAGGAAAGCTTCCTCACACCTCCTAATAGCCCTGTGCATAACAAGAAAGCATCTTTGATCAAACTGGATGTTAAATTTTATTTGCCTATATATGATGGAGAGTTGAATGCAGAAAAGTTGGACAATTGGATTAGACAAATTGATGTTTATTGTAGAGTACAAAACATTGACTCAGACAAGAGCAAGATTCAGCTGGCAAGCTTACGCCTAGGAGGCACTGCCTTGGTTTGGTGGGAAGGCAGGACCCAAGCTGACATAAAGAGACATGGTAAGGCTATCTCTGTCTGGAGTGAATTTGTTTCTGCAATCAAAAAGAAATTCTATCCATTGGCCTACATGCAACAAGCCATGATTAGTTGGCAAACTCTTCGGCAGTTGAAAGGGCAAAGTGTGCAAGGGTACACTCAAGAATTTAGAAAGAGAGCATTGGTTCTAGGAATATCATTAGACTCACCAGAGACTCTATTGAAGTAAATTGGTGGTCTACACAGCTACATGAGGCATACCATCCTCATGTTTAATCCCACTAGTATAGATGAGGTATCTGTACAAGCTACTCATCTAGAAGTTAGAGGAAAGAATCGAATCCAGAAGTTGGGGGACCATCCCAACCCACTGCAAGCAAGAGCAACGAGAAAAGAAAGTAGAAGTGGAAAGCAAGGAAGGCTAAAACTAAATAGAAGAGCAAAGCTTCATGCACTCACTGTAAAAAGGAAGGGCATGATGATGAGCGTTGTTGGATTCTGCATCCAGAGCTAAGACCTAAGAAGTTCGAGGGCAAGAAGAAGAAGATTGTTGCAGCTATTCAGAAGGATTTGGGGTCAGACTCAGGAGATGAAACAACTATTGCAGCCATAGGTATAAAAGGTAAGAATTATGAAGCATCTACTATTAATTTTGCACAATCTATTATTGATGAAGAAAATGAGAGAAAAAGACAAGATTTTCCATATTCGAGTTATTTCCAAACATCAAAAGATTGATACTTTGTTTGATAGTGGCTCGCAAGTAAATTTAATTTCTGAAGCAATTGTAAAGAAATTGGGATTAGCAACTACACCTCACAAGAAACCATACCCATTAGGATGGTTGAATGATAAAGCACAACTACAAGTGACTGACAGTGAAAAATCAAGTTTTCTTTTGGGTCAGCATTTGTAGATGAGGTTGAGTTAGACATAATTCCTTTGGATATATGTGGAATTGTTTTAGGAAGTCCTTACTTGTATGATAGAAAAACTATTTTCTATAGAGCTGAAAACAAGTATCTACTTGTCAAAGATGGAATTGAATACTTTGTAAGATCTCATCAGCTCAAGAATAATTATACTCTCATAAACTCAAGGCAGATGAAACAAATTATAAATTCATGTAAACAGTTCTTGCTGATGGTTGTAAAGGAAAAGAAACGTGATAAAACCAATGTATTTGAGGGCTGTAATGCTAAACAGCAAGCTGACTTAGAAAAGGTTGTTTCAGAGTACGATATCTTGTTTCAAGAACCTAAAAGTCTGCCACCCAAAAAGGAAATAGTGCATGATATTATTTTGCAGCAAGATGCTCCATTTCCTAACATTGGAATGTACAGGTTGTCTGCTTTAGAGAATGTTGAAATCAAGAAGCAGGTGCAGGAGTTGCTCGAGAAGGGGTTCATCAGGCCTAGCACATCACCATGTGGGTCACCAATCGTTTTGGTGAGAAAGAAAGATGGCTCATGGAGAATGTGCATTGACTACCGAGCACTGAATAAGATAACAATCAAAAATCATTATCCCCTTCCTCGCATAGATGATCTTTTAGATCAATTGAAAGAAGTTGTTTATTTCACCAAGCTAGACTTGCACAGTGGATACCATCAAGTCAAGGTTGCAGAACAAGATGCATGGAAGACTGCTTTCAAGACAAAGCAGGGATTGTATGAGTGGCTGGTTATGCCTTTTGGCTTAACTAATGCTCCTGCTACTTTCATGAGATTAATGAATGATGTACTCAGACCTTTTCTTGATGATTTTGTTATTGTGTATCTGGATGACATTCTGATTTTTAGCAAAACATGGGAAGAACACTTAAAGCATGTTAAGTAGACACTAGATGTTTTGAAAAGAGAAAAACTTCATGTTAAACTCTCAAAATGTGAATTTGGAAAAACATCTCTGAATTATTTGGGTCATATAGTAGGGGGTGGTGAATTGAAGATAGATCCCTCTAAAGTGGAAGTCATTGTAAACTGGCCTAAACCCAAGTCTGCTACAAAAGTGAGAAGCTTTTTAGGGGCAAAACAATATTGGAGAAAGTTTATTTCTAACTTTTCCTCAATTGCAGCTCCCTTACATGCTTTAACAGGATTGAACAAGGTGTTTTAGTGGGGAGGAAACCATCAGAAAGCCTTCGACACCTTGAACGAAAAGATTAGTACAGCACCTGTACTAGCACTGCCTGATCTTCAAAGACCATTTGAGATCCAAACAGATGCCAATGACTATGCCATGGGAGCAGTGTTGACATAGCATGGTAAACCCATATGTTATCATTTTGAGACTTTTAATCCTGCAGTAGTTAACTATCCTACATATGATAAAGAATTGTATGCATTAGTTCAGAGTGTGAAAAAGTGGAAACATTAATTAATGGGCAAAGAGATAGTAATACATACTAATCATCAACCACTTCAATATCTACACTCCCAAACTAAGCTGCAACAATCAAGAGACTACAGATGGATGGGTTTTCTACAACAGTTTCATTTAGTCATCAGATATAAAAAGGGCATACATAATAAAGTTGCAGACATGTTATATAGACCAATTATAAATGCATCTACTATACTTAAGCATAATTATGTGCTACATGAAAGCTACATTGAAAAATATGCTCAAGATATAGACTTTAAAGATGTATATGCAACTTTGAGTCAAGGCAAACGAGTAGAAGAATTGGATTATCATGTAAAGGACCGACTCTTATACCATTGTGGGAAACTCTGCATTCCACAAACTGAGAGAGTAAAGATAATTAGAGAAGCACACACTTCTCTAATTTCGGTCACTTTCGGGTAAGTAAAATAGTTGCACAGCTGCAAAGATTTTGTTATTGGCCAAAAATGAACGAGACAGTTTCTAGATATGTAAGAGGGTGTACTATGTGTGCTAAAAGCAAGCCCAGCAATATAAAACTAGGCTTGTACACTCCACTACCAGTTCCTTCTCACCCTTGGGAAAGTGTTTCCAAGGATCTTGTTGGAGGACTACCTAAATCTAGGAAAGGTCATGATTATCTATATGTTGTTGTGGATAGGTTCAGCAAAATGTGTATTTTGATACCTTGTAATAAATAGATTACAGCTGAACAAACTGCAAAATTGTTCTTTGAACATGTATGGGTTCATTTTGGACTACCCACTTCCATTATATATGATCGAGACACCCGATTTGTGGGAAAGTTTTGGTCAAGTCTGTGGGAACTGATGGACACCAAACTAAATAAAAGCACAGATTTTCATCCACAAACTGATGGCAAGACAGAAGTAGTTAACAAGACAGTGATCAAGTTACTTAGAGGATATTGCAGTAAAAATCCTAAGCTTTGGGATGAACTTTTGTGTTATGTGCAGCATACTTACAACAGAGAAAAACATTCTTCTACCCAGAGATCTCCTTTTCATACCTATTTTGGTTTCACACCAAGGTCTCCTTTGGATTTTGTCTTTGGTAAAGATACCACAGTTGATGGACACAGTGATGTGGACAAGGCAATTAGGTTCATTGAAAAAATCCAGGAAATCCACAAGGTAGTACAGGAACAGCTGGAAAAGAGCCAAGCCAAATACAAGGCTAGGCATGACAAGCATCAGATGGAGCATAGTTTCCAGGTTGGTGACCAAGTGTATATCAGCAAAGACAAAATGCAAGGTGAAGGTAAGAAGCTAAAGCCTATCAGGTATGGACCTTTTAGGATACTTGAGAAGATTGGTGAGAATGCTTTTCGCCTTGATCTACTAGCTTACATGCACATCTACTCAGTCGTAAATGCAGATTGCTTGAGATTGTTTGAACCCTCTCTAATTGAGGATCCTGAAGAGCAGAGTCAATTGCCTTCTATTGATGACCTGCTACCTGAATATCTTAATGAATTGCAGGAAGACACAATTTTAGACAGGAAGGTGAGGACGACGCGCAGAGGAGATGTTGAGTACCTCAGAATTGGACTCAAGGGTTCAAAGCCGAGCAGTGCAAAGTGGATAGAGATTGGACAAGTGAGACAATTGTACCCTCACTTAGTCGATGCTTGAAAACCAACTTTTGGTGGTCCAAAATCTTTTTCAATGGGAAGGCTGTGATCTGAATTGGATCCATGAACAATAATCAAAGCACCATGACTGTATCAAATTAGGACAAAACTTCGAATTCAAGAGCACATAGCGATTAGGAAAACCTCTGAACAGTGGTAGTTGGTAGCCAACGAGGAACAATGAGGACCTCAGTCAAATCGTGCTAACCGAGGCCCATGGAGACCGCGCAGGAGGTGAAACTAGCACCTGGGAAGCCCGGATCGGGAAAAGGAGTCAGTTTCTGATGCGTGATTAGCGCTGCACTATTCGCACATCGCTAGGCAAAACCCCTCGAGAAGGAAATCCATGAAGCACTCGATCACATGGAAGACAGGAAAACCCTGGGGGAAAGCACTAAAGGCTAAAGGTGGGACCCGCGCTCCAAAACCAGCGGTATCTATCAGGGGCACCCTTGGGCAGTAAGCGAATTTGGAGAAAAATGAGCGATTCCACTCAGCGCCCAATGCGTGGCAGGTAGAGGAGAGAGAAAATTGCCGCTCATCACACGCTAACAGTCAAGCAAGTCAACCGCGTGAAATGAGCAAATGGTGTCGGATCTGGGGGCTCCAGATCTAATGGCTCAAATCGCGCCTGATGGGGGAACCGGATTTAATAAGGGATTAAGCCGTGATGTATAAGGATTTGAGGTCCGATTTGACCGTTGAGGTGGTGGATGACTCGTTCCACAGTGTAACCAGAATACCAAACCGACGAGGAATAGCTAGTGTAGTTTGCGAGAGGACAAGTGGCCACTCCCTGTGAGCTGTTGATGAAGACGCAGAGACAGGGAACTCCAAGCGAGCAGCAGCAGGTGATCTGACGGGGGGATGGAAGGGGAAACGAGCAATCATGAGACAGAGTGGCTTTAAGCCATGAACACGTAGAGAACAGAACACAAAGAGAGAGGAAGATAGAGAACGAAGACAGAGAAAAGAAGAGACAGTCAGGCAAGAAGCAGAAAAGACAGAGAGGCGAGCTGACTTGTATCGTAAGGCAGCATCGAGCATTCCCTGAGAGGATCTGTCAGGAATTGAGAACCACATTAGGCTCCTTCCATTGAAGACCAAAGAGGTCAAGAGCTAGTAAGGAAAAGAGTCTATGTACTCTAGTGGCTTGGGGAATCCAAGAACCACCCTGCCAAGAAATTCTATTTCAGGAGACTCATATTGAGCTCCTCATTATAATTCTCTGCTTTAAAGACACAATAAAAGAAGGCAACCACTGAAAGTTGGACCAGAGACGTAGCCTTGGAGGATGGGGTGAACTCCTTATTAATTTTTGTGTTCTTGTTTTTTCTTACTGCATTTCTCTGTTGTTTTCTATTTCCAGTGTCTGTGTATTTTGCAATCTAATCAATCCATTGCCCAAAATAACATAGACACACACAAGCACATGAGTCTGTAATACCTTCATTCATTAATTAATTAACTGAGGTCACTCAAGGGTGATTTTTAGATCAAGGGGGGAAACAAAAACATATGATGTTGTGAAGCACAACAAAAATAGAAGCATAGATAACACATAGGAACAATATCATTACTAGGATAGGATGATATACCAAAAGAAACCATGGAAACACATAAGAAAATCCAGGAAGACTATGTTAGATCTCAAAGGAACCATCGCTTCTTATCATGCCATCGAAGACCTGCTCAAAATGCATATTCCCAAGTAGAAGAGACAAAGCTTGTTTAGAGAGAGCATCGGCTTCAAAGTTCTGTTCTCTGTAAATATGTTGGAAATGTATCTCATATAATAGGAATTTTAAATACTGAGTCCTTTGCATCTAGTTACAAATAGAGGGAACCTCCAAAGCATTCCTATCTTGGATTCATCAAATCATGGTGAGATAGTCCCCAACGATTAGGATCTGATCAAAGTTGACCCACATGGCAGCTTGTAAAGCACCCCCATAAAGCTAGTATTTTAGCCTTGCAATTATCCCCATGATCTCCAAACCAACGAAAACAAAAGAGTAAGACAAGATCAATATGGAGAGAAACACCGCAAATGCAATGACCTCCAGATGAAGCTCCATCAAAATAGTAGATAAGGAAGGTATTTTCCAAATCATCAAGTGTGATAGACTGAGGAGTGTCCTTAGGGACCCATGGACCAATATCCTGCAAGTGAGAAAAAATCCGAAGAGAGGACAACTTGGCATCAGGAGAAATGTCTTCGAAAATGTATTCATTATGTGTATGCTAGATGCCCCATAAAACGTATAGAGGAAAAATATTATAGGCTTTTGCTTGTCGGTCCCAAGAGCCTATCCAAGAAAGAATAGAAGATTGATCACTGATAATGTGGATTCGATAAGATAGAGGACACCTTTATCAAAGTATGAAAAGATGTAGGCAATCCTCTATATCATATCTATAGAGGGAACATCTGACAGGGCCCACGAAGCCTTTCTTTAGAAAAATGTCCCAAGTTAAGATACAATTATGCAAGATTAACCAAGTGAAGCATAAGACCTTTAGTGGGACTTCCCAACTCCAAAGGTGTGCGGAGAGATTGACATAGGGTATAGATTTGGTACTGGATATTATGTGTCTGTATGCTTCAGAGGCTGCAAATATTCCATTGTATAAATGGTCACCATAAACTAGCATGTCCAGATGGTGTGAAAATGATATGCCATCCTGATAAAGATAAATTTGATATTCTTCCCATTCTACCTACAAGAATTCTGGGATTCCAATTTTCCAAGCATGAGGCCAACTAGGTGTAGATAATGGCAATCGACAATTCTTCCAAATGTTGGCCAAATTGTGAAGACCCTACTGATTCAGTATGTTGATACTGGGAGTCTAGAGACAATAACTGTCAGGCATACCTTTAATAGTGTCCAACCCCACATGTATCTTTTGGTTTTCACCAACCAACCAGAGGAGATTGCAACATAGCCATGGAATATCCTTTTTAAGACTCCTCCACATAATCGATACACAAGATTTTGATGGGGCCCCTGCAAAAATCCACTCCTCAACCCCTATTGATGAATATATTTGCCAAAAATTATGTTCTGCCACAACCCTTGTTCACAAAAAATCCTCTAGATATTTGTTGCAAATAGTGCAAGATTAAATCCCTTAAAATCAAGAATTCCCAACTGCCCTTTCTAGAAATCATACTTAGCCTAGCAAGCCATATCTTTCTTTTGGAATCGGACCCTGATCACTAGAATTTGGCCACAATTGATTTGATTTTATGGATGATTGATTGGGGGATATGGAATAGTGCATCCAATAAACTGAAATTCCCTGTAACACTACCTTAATCATAATGACCTTACCTCCCAGTGTTAGCCATTTGTGGTCCCAACAATACACCATCTTCCCAAATTTGACGACAAGGCATTCCCAATCGGTAATGTTGTATTTACAGGACTTTAAATAGCATCCCAGATATTTGAATCCCTCAAACAGAAATCAAATCTTCACCCCAAATATTGTGGCAATTTCAAATATCTCCACCTAGTCCCCTTCATCAGAAATTAAATCAGTATTTTCTTTGTTGATTCTAAGCCCAAAAGCTTTGTTGAATTTTTCAAATATCTTATAGAAGGATTCCCATTTAGATATTTGTTCCCTCTTCACATAACATGTCATCCACGAACATTAGGTGTGACAAATGGCTATTTCTGGAGATCCCACAACCTACAATAGCTCCAGCCTCTTTCATGGCATTGATCCCTCTGCTCAATGCGTCCATAAAAAGAATAAATGGCAACGGAGACAGTGCACATCCTTGTCTCAACCCGCTATTGATTTTGAAAAATTGAATGGGATCCCCATTAATGAGAACATCCATAGAATTTGATGTGATGCATGCCATTATCCATTGTACATGCATGTGCTTGAATCCAATTTTGTATAGAATCATGGTGAGGAACTCCCAATCCACATAATCATATGCCCGATTGAGTTTGATTTTCATTAAGCATGATTTTAATTTCCTTGTTTTGACAGAGTGAATACATTCTTGAGCTATGGCCACTACATTCTGAATCCTCCTGTTGGACAAAAAACCAAACTTCTCCAACAAAATATGAGGGAAAATAATCTTTTTAACATGATTAGCAATGAGCTTGCAGATCATTTTATAAATTGAATTACACAATGAAATTGGCCTATAGTCTAAGAGAGACATAGAATTTGGTTTCTTGGGAATAAGTGTAAGGAAGGTAGAATTGATTTCAATTGGGATACGTCCAGAACATTTTAGAACTTCCCTCATGCTAACCAATTCAAGTCCCATCAGTTCGAAAAAATGTAGAAAGGAGTTGATATTCCAACCATCAAGCCTGTGAATCTTATCCTTGGCCATCTCCTTAAGATTTTGAAGCGACTCCTCTTCAAATATTTATGTGTCTATCACTAGTGTTTCCTCATCATTGACCATCAGTGGAAACAGATTGACCAATTCCATTTTTTCAACCATGAAATCTTCCTCCCTTTCCATGTATTGGTTTTTGAAAAAACGAAATGACAACTCTTTTATATCCTTGACCAGGGTGCAAATGTGCCCTATTTCATATTTAATTTCCCATATGGAGTTTAATTGTTTCCTTTTAGATGGAGCCCTATGGAAAAAAATGGTGTTTCGATCACCACCCTTGATCCATGCTAGTTGGTTTTTCTGATGCCATTCTTCTTCCTATAGTTTAAGAATTCTACCCTTCCTAATCACCAGATCCAAGATGGCCCAATGTTGGTGTTCAAACAAATAACTAGGGGAAATCGGATCCATCATGAGTGTAATTTCATTTTCAATTATTAGGAGCTCCTTTCTGAGCACCTTTTCTTCGATTTTTAATCCATGTTCTAAATTCTGATTTTAGTCGCTTGAGCTTTTCCATAACCACATTTGTGGGATCGACAATGTCTGAATTGATTGGGATGGTCCATGAATGAAGAAATAATTCCTGGAAATCTAGTTGGTTGACCCGCATCTAGTTGAATTTAAAAGGTATCTTGATTTCCTCTAGAACGTCCTGCCATTCTAGAATGATGGCATCATGGGTTGATATATCAGAAAATAAATTCCATGATTTTATTTGTTTCATTCTATGGCATATGAAGTAGTCCACTAAGAATAAATCAATTATTTTCGTTATGCCCTCCTCAACCAATCTACCATTATGCCATGCCAGGCACATAAGAACAAGAATTGTGTCTCTAAGAGCCTTGCGGCTAAGGAGATCAATGAAAAATGAAGATAATGGGTCCAATTTTACCTTATTACACCAACAGCCTCCCGCATCCAATTTAAAATTTAAGTCCTCGACGACAATCGGTGGATGGATATCCAAGATTACAGATGAATCTACCAAATCCAAAAAATACTATCGGTTATTATATGGGGCATATATATTTAAAATGTGAAATTTTCTTCTCCATCCACGTATGTAGCCTGTAAAAAGAATATCAACATTGGTTCTAAGTTCCTGAAAAATAAAAATATGATGGGTCCAAGATTGTAGCAAGACCACCCAAGTTCCCAAGAGAGTTTGTAGCATAGTCATGCCATAAAGTACAAATCTTGAGTAGTATCTCGCGGGATTTTTGTTTGGTCATCATTGTTTCTTGTAGTAGGACGATCGATGGTTGTTTATATTTTATATTGTGGTTTAGGGATATTTTTGTGTGGGAAGATCCCAATCCCCTCATATTTAAAGACATTAGACTCATTGAGAAAAGGATGGTACAAGATATGCTACTCTGAGGTCACAGTAGAGTGTGTCATCCTTGGTTTCATTAGAATCATTGGAAGGCCCAAGATCAAATGACAGATATAGGGTCTCCTTTAGTGCTTCAAAGAACCGAGGATTCAGTTCAGATTCGATGTCCCCAGAAAGGGTAAGCTTTTTGTATTTAGTCTATTTTTTCCTTATTCTATTGGATCCCATTTTTTAATACCCCTTCAGTCTTAGAATCCATATTTTGGATATGGTTTTTCTTTATAGTCATAGGTTCAAGACCTGATCCAAGATTACCTTCGAACGCCTGTAGATCCTCATCAACTGAGATTGATGACAAGTTTGAGTTAGGTTTTTTCTATTGCAGATTGGAGACAATAATGAGATTTGACTTGTTTTATTAGCAGAGCTAGAGATTTCTTTTTCTTTCCTTATTGTGGGGGTCTGAAGTGCAAGACTCTTGAATTTTTCCTTAACTGTATTTCCATTTCATGGGTCCCTCCATCAATGGTATACACCAAAGCCTGTCGAGAATTATGTCCCAAGGGAATTATACCTTGATGTTCATTGTGGTCATTTTCTGATGAGGCCTCCATCCTTCCTGTAGTGTGCCTGTCTAGAGAATACCCATTTTCCATCCTCCCTGAATGCCTATTTTTGAATATGATCTTATTTGACTTCCAATTCCTCCCCCTATTTCAATTAGGATAGTTAGCCAACAAATGTCATGTTTTGTGACATTCAAGACATCTAAAAGGGATTCCCCCATAGTCAACCTATTTTCAGATGGAGTAGGTATCCCAGAAGATGTCTATTGCAGCTAGTATCCCCCCAGATAAATCCACTTCCACAAGAAACCATATTTCCTTCTTATCAAGAAATCCCATATAACCTTCATCCCATAGCATAATTTTCCACTTTTACTGATGATTTTTTGAATTGCGCCCTTCATCCTGTTGACAGTGTTGGACCCGCCAACATTTAGGGGATCTTCCCAATGTGAAGTCCCAATTATACCTCACACCATTTGGTGTAGGATTCCCATTCAGTATAAAGGCCCAGTTTTCGAATCCTTAAAGATTTTCCTTGGCTCTAACTATCAGCAAGAGAGAGGGATGTAATGGTATCTTCGAAAAGCAAGAAGGTGTGTCTGGTGAGTGCTCAGTTGCAAATGTGTCAAGGTTCTTCTACTATGAGGAGGGGAAATGAAGTGAGCCTCTAAGTGAGAGGTAATAGTACCACCCAAGAAGAGACACACATGAACTCGAAGGATCTGTCTAATATCCAGAAAGATATGTCTAATATCCTGTGGAATAGTCCACAAGGATGGGACAACAATAACAACCATTACAACACATTATCAATAAGATAAGTACTAAAATAACTGAAATATTTCAACTATCTTAGCACATGTAAAAGAAAACATGAAATAGAAACATCCGCAGAATAGTCTTACAAACATTCATAATCCATGCATGAAGAACATGTTGCCTTGAAGGCTTTTGTTACTAAGAAAAATTTCCAAGAAACATGTTTACAATGTACATCACTAGCTCCAGTAGTGGAGAATTTGAGCCAGTCATTTCTCCTCAAAGAACTTGCTTATCTCTTTAATGCCTTGCAGAAGGAGCGAGGGTGAAAAAGTCCTTCGCACATACAATTAGGGAATATATATAACCATAGGTGTCTCTTTGACTACCCACATGACTTTTTGACTTCCTATTAATTTTTTCAACTTACATGACTCTTTACATTCATTGTGTGTCCTTAGGACTTCCACTTTACAATACATTTTGAATACAATATACATGGTCTACAATAGTAATGTGGAAAATGACTACTCATGACATGACATGACATGACACTGCTGACATGGACTGCTTGATGATGTGACAATGTCAAGTCACTATTGTTGCTAAGTGTTAGATGTATTCTTGAAGATGCTTTCTCTTCACCTCCTCATGGCTTGGTGATGCAGACTCTTCAATGATCTCCAGTATTGGATAGTGCTTGCAAACTAGTGTCCCTTCTCTTTCTCTTGATCGATCAACTTGTAAGTTTAACTACAAGAGAGTCTTTAAGAATGCTTCCCTCCTTCTTCTCCTTCTCCATCGTCTTACCATGACATGATAGGGTACTTGTTCCTACAATTCACCCATGATGAGACAGCATCAATCTAAAAACCCCCTAGTCTAAGATGATCCATTCTAATCCACCAACTAAGACCGGAATAGGTGACAAGCTAGGAAGAGGGACTCAATGAATTCACAATGCGCAGTTCCGGCATCTATCGAAAAATCGTGAACTCTAAGATTGCGCAGTGTGCAACCCAGACATACTTGAGGGACAACATTGCGTAGTTTCCAGAGCCAGCTGTGGAGTTTTAGGAGTCAAGGGAGGTTGGGCTACTATGAAGATTCACAATTCAAGGACTCTAGGGATGAGCTTGAGGCTTCAGGATGTGATGTGCATAGTTTAAGCCAGACTGAGGACATCACTGTGCAATTCGGGAGGTAAAGGTTGCAACTTGGGTAGAAAAACTGAGGAGTGCAGAAATCCTAGGAGACAGGAACTCCACTGTGAATTTTCAAGCAGCAAGGTCACAACTAGAGAACTAATATTGCGTAGTGCACAACTCAGGAGAAGCTCAGAGAGGCTAGGTTTCTTGGTTGGGAATTTTTTCCGAAAATGGCTAAGTGTAGAATCGGCGATATTGGTGATGGAATTTGACTGTGATCACACACTTAGAATACTTTGATGAAATGACAACATAGATCATCTGAACACATGAACAAAGCATCTCCCTCCATGTGAAATCTTTAAGAAAAGATACGACAAGTGTGACACTTTAGATAGACTTTGAGATGACTGTGACGATACTTGTGCAGAAATGCTCAAAACTTTGTGAATGAGTGTGAAGATGTTTACATAGTTAGAAAAACTCATATACACAAAGATAGACCTTTGAAACCATCGTTATAGGCTTATACACATTGCGTGACAGCCAAACATGCCAAAATATGACAGTTTACCAAACATGCAAAAGGGAACAAAACATTACAAGAAACCTCATGAAATAAACTCTAATGTTTGCAAAAAAAACGTACAATACCCAAGAAGGCTACAAGATTAAGTGAAAACCAAAATTTTGGAGGGTGTTACCACAACTACAACACTTGGCAACACACTGGTTGAACTCCAGCTTCTCTATCTTGGTTAACTTATTCTATGCAGGGCCTCGGTTCTTTAGGGAGTATTGATTCATCGTGCAGATTACTTTGGTCTTCCCACTTACCCCAGGAATGGACACAGTCCCCCTTATACCTTCTCGGTTGAACACAACATAATATTCAACAATATCACAATGTTTCAATTTCATAAGGGTAGTGTAGCTCGCAAGCTTAAGATTTCCATAGTATAATTTTTAATCTCTAGTGTTGCTCAGCTACCAGCAGGCCTAGACAAAACCCCAAATGAGTCACATAATAAAACAAACATTGCTTCGCTTCTAGCGAGCCTGGAAAATACCCTAACAAAGTTGCTTGTTTCACCTCTCTGCACAGGAAGCCTTTCTCTTCTTTTTCCTTTATTTATTTATATTAAATAGAAATGTGCATCGACACTTATTTATTTTAGGGTAGAAGAGGATCCTGAATTATTGAGAGCAGGAGAGGTTGTTCCTTCAGAGAAGCATATTGACACCTCAGGTTTAGTTTTTCTCATTTAGATTTTCCCCTTCTCCATTTCTATTAGTTGGATAAGCATGAAGACATTGAAACATAAATATCGGGTGTATACATGAGGTTTCCGAAATAGACATGGGTTCATGGTTGGACCAAAACTCTCCTTACGGGCGGATCATATTTTTTGTTGAAACTTCATTGGCCAAAACATATAACCAACACAAGGAAGATGGACACTGAGGCTAGCCAAATGTTGAAGCGTCACAATAATCTTTAGAGTTCGGTCATACACATACTTAGGAGCCACAACATATACATGCACAACACTTATTCACATGACGAAAACTAAAACAAAACTCAAGCAAACAAACAAACAAAAAAATAAAAGACTATGTACACATTGTAGGGCACAACCCCAGACCTTCATTGAAAATAGTGTTTTAAGTCTTCACCATTGACAGAGAGAGAGTCAATATTCGCGTCAAGTGATTGAAGGTGGTAAGTGTGTTGGCCAAGATTTCCGTGCACTGTGAATGGCCGAATCCACATGGACTGAAACTTAGTGTGTTTTCCTTTGTCCTCGTGGGCTTTATCCCACTTTAATACTAAGTCACCTACACTAAATTTTTTTCTTCCCTGCATACTTCTTATCGAACTACCTCTTGATATGATTTTGGTGAAGTGAAATTTTTTCTTTTTCTTTCAACCTTTCTTCCTATAGCTTGTGAAGGGTGTCCATCCTATGCTGCACTAACAGACATGGTTTTCCTTGGGATTCTTGTGAGAGTTGGAGGGTAGGAAGTTAGATGTTGGGTGGGAGGACAATTTTTTATTTTTTATTTTTTATTTTTATTTTTTATTTTTTTTGTTTCTGTACAACAGGAAGGGGAGGTGTGAAGGGAAGGCTTCAACGTGACTCAGTCAACCCATAAGGAATTTACCAAAGAAGAGTGCCAATTTCGTTGCTCAAGGAATATGGTCTTTTTGATAATGCAGATTAGCTTCCTATTCATGGATTCAACAAGACCATTCCCCTACAGATAATAATTATCCTAATTTTTCAATACAATGCAATTTTCCATTGCAAATTGTAAAGACTTAGCAATGAGAAGTATGTTGCATTGTTGAAAACAAGTGAAGTAGGAATGTTGAACTTGGAAATGATGTTTTGCTGAAGGAAATTTACAACTTCATGATCATTCACTTGTTTGATCGAAACCTCTTTTGTCCACCGCGTGAAGAAATTTGTGGCAATAAGGATGTAGTGGTGTTGCTTTAATGAATACGAAAAAATTTCCCCAATAATATCCAAGCCCCAATGTTGAAAAGGTTCTTCAACTGCAATGAGGTCACTGACTTCTTGTTTCTTTCAGCACTTCTCTAATAGACTCGACACTTGCGGGCATAAGCATGAGCATCTATGAATAATGTAGGCCAATAAAAATTGGCCTGCATGACCTTCTGCGTTATTGTGTTGCCTGCAAAGTGACCCCCCGATAGTCCGTCATGGAGATCACGCAGTGTTATTGTGTTGCCTGCAAAGTGACCCCCCGCTAGTCCGTCATGGAGATCACGCAATACCTTTTATGGATCATGTGCTTCCAAACACCTGAGTAGTACTCTATTGTGGTGCTTTTTGAATAACACCCCATGCACCAAATGATAGGATAATGCTTTAAGTCTAAGTTCCCTCTTCTGTCATTTGGAAAAGTGGGAGGGCACTATTTCGTGCTCAAGGTATTGGTGCACATCAGCGTACCGAGAGCTTGTGCTAGTAGTGGGGGAGAATCTCTCGATGTTGTACATCTCAATTTATTGCTCACATTCTGAAAGATGTTTTGCTTCTTCTTGTGTGTTCAATGCTTCTACCGCTAGTCAACAAAGACAATGGCCTTTAATTGTGTGAATTGGATTGATCTCTAGATCATATTCCTACAACGCAGTCATCTAGTTCACTCTCCTTTCACCCAGCTCTTGTTGAACGAGAAATGATATGACTATTGGGTGCGGAACAAAGATAATGCAATTATTATTCAATAGATAGGGCCGAAAGTGATTTACCACCTTGTATACTGCATAAGCGTGTTTGTCCATGGCGGGGTAGTTAGGTTCTTGTCCTTGCAAACTCGTGCTCATGAAGGAGATAGGTCGCTCGTTGTTCAGTTCATCCTTTTGGGTGAGTACAACGGCGAGAGAAGTGTTAGAAGAAAAAGTGTAGAGCAAGAAATCTTTATTGAAGTTTGGGTTGTACAATGCGGGTGCTTCTTCTATAGCCTGCTTAATACGGGAAAACACATCCTTTTCCCTTTTATCCCATTTATAAATTGCATCCTTCTTCACCATCTCCTGTATTGGCTTGAAAATCTGAGTGTAGTCAGAGATGAACTTGCAAAGGAAATTGATTTTCCACAAGGACTTCATGGCCTTCTTTTTCACTAGGAAGGAAATCTATGGGATTGTTTTGACCCTATCCGGATCTACCTTAATCCCACTTTTGGAAATAATGTGGCCCAAGAGATTACCCTTGGACACCATGAAGATAATTTTCTTGGGATTTAAGGATATCTCGTACTTGCGACATCGCTCGAAAATTTTATTTAAGTGGCGTATGTGATCTGACCTTTGTTTGGAAAACACTGTTACATTAGCAAGATAGGCCACTATGCTCCATCCAATCAACCTATGGAAAGTGATGTCCATAACACATTGAAATGTTGCACCAGTGTTGATTAACCCAAACGGAATTTTCCTGAATGCGAACGTGCCCCACTTCATGCGTAATGTGGTCCTAAGTCTATTAGCTCTAAAACTAGACCCTGGTTGTATCTTGAATAACCGTCTAACAGAGAAAACATTTCTGACCCCGACATTGTTTGTAGCATTTTTTCCATGGACAGAACTAGGTAGTTTTCCTTGTCCGAGGCATGATTTCAATTTTGGAAATCGACACACAAGCAATTTCCCCAGACTTCTTTCTCATTGGGACCAAATTAGACACCCACATTGAGTGCTGCACTCTGTATATGATCTGGGCATCTAGCAGTTTCCTCAACTCTTTCTGAATAAGAGGCTCAAGCATTAGGTGTACTTTTCTAAATTTCTATTGGAATGGCTTGGCCCCTTCTTATATTGGTATCACATGTTGGATTATTCGTGTGTCATATGTTGTAATCTCATCGTACATCGATGCGAACACATTCAGTACTACTTGAATAAGCAGATAAAGAATTGTCGCTCTTTTGGTGTACAACAAGTACCAAGATTGACATACTTCAGATCCTTTTCTGTTCCCAAGTTAATATGTTCATGTGACAGTGTGGAACTATGGAGCTTGGCATTAACAGGTCCTTCAAAGCGATTTTTCAAGTCTTACAACTTCTCCAATGATACCACACCCTTTGAGATGAGATTGCCTTTACTTGCACTGGCTGCATCCTGCAATTCCTTTTCGTGCTCATCCTCATTGATCACTGCATCTTTGAACACATCAATGTTCTCCATGAAGCACAACATCTTCTAGTCATCATCAAAAACACGTAAATTAGTGATATTATCAGGGACAAATGGCTTATAAAGAATTTCAATAGAAAAAATTAACCTTAATGTTGACAACCTAGCAGTGGAATTTTCTAATGCATCTGCAGTTACATTACGCATTCTTGGAACATAAATGATATTAAAAGCATGGAAATGTGAAATAAAACACTATACCTCTTATTGATAGCTTATAATATGAGGTGACACACAATGTATGGTATTGCGTACCTGTCGCACCACAATTTCTGAGTCACCTACTTCTTTCAAGATGGCAACGTTGAGGTCAATGGCTCTTTGTAAGCCCAAGATGAGTGCTTCATATTCTGCAGTGTTGTTCGTGCACTCAAATTCCAAGTGACTAGAGATCAAATGTTTTCTCTATAGTGGGTCTATTAAAATGTAACAAGCTCCAGAGCCCTCCTGTGTTTTGAAACCATCGAAGTACAAAGTCCACATATCATATGTACAGGGGTTAGGAACTACACTGGTACTATTATTACTACTACTAACTGTACAAATGTCATTTTCACCAGTTGGACTAGGAAGGAGCTCCAACTGTGTATTTGGTGATACTGGGGATAGTTGTGCAAGATAGCATATTAGTTGGGTTTCTAGGAAGAAATTATTAAAAATTAGTTCTTGGAAATCCACCTGAATCTGATTATTTATGCCCTTATACGAAAGCCATAAATGTGACCAGTCTGTAGCAAAGTACCCTTGTAGCTTGTTGGACCAGTCTCTGCTCAACAACACTCCATATGCTTCTGGAATGTCCACAATCACTATGTTGATACATTGGTTGACTCGCCCATTAGATGATAAGTGGATGATCACATCTATAAGTTCACCAATTGCATGGACATGAGTTATGTCCAGCTGAATAATATGTGCATCTGTTTGTCCCATTTTTCATTTATTTTCTTGGCAACAGATAATGGAATTACGATCAACGATGCAACAAAATCGACCAAGCAATTGTGTACATTGAAATTAAAGATTTCAAAAGTTAATAGAAAAGGGGGGAAGAGTGTATTTTCATCCATTGCTAAAGCGTTCAGTAGAGATTCGGGAGAGCTAGAAGACGTACCATATCTCTTGTCTGAAGAAGCATTATTACCTATGGAGGACTTCCCAAGTGCTCGTAAGAGGATGTCCTGTTGGCTCATGATCTTTGTTAACTCAAACATTGAAATGTTCACACGAACCTTCTTCATATCATCAGCTATGTTGTATTCCACAATGGGAATAATGATCGGAGTGTCCAGAGCATGACTTGGTTTTTGACTTCCAGAGTGATGGTTTTGTCCTTACTCCTCACAGAAGTACTTTTCATTGAGACTATTTTCCCAGACATGATTTGAGTTTTCTTGATCCAGGTGGATATTGGTGGCCACCCACCTATTCCACCTAGACCCCCTAGCCAATTTCATCTGTTTCCTTGTTCATTTTAGCATTTACTATTTTTAGCAGTTTTTCAAGTCCTGAACTACTGGAGCAGTTTTGACCCCCTAAATGGTGTTTTTTTGGGGTCTACAATGGGCCCATATTTGTTGGTAGGGCCTACAGTGAAACTTGTAGTACTCGGCGAGACCTTTCCAATAAGGTATCATAGATGCCAAATAGAGATAATATGACCAAGTTACGATCCCGAGAAATTGGATGACCAACTAACCCCAATGAGGCCCACAAACTCTTGGTGTTAGATCTCCTAGGGTTAGGGTTTTGGTTGTTTAGGGTTTTCTCATGTTTTCCAATAATAAATAGGCCCTTGAGCCTCATTTTAACATAGTTCAAAGGCATGTAGCCGCCACATCTCTTCTCAGACATAAGATACCATCACCCGAGCTATCTTATTTCCATTATGTTTGTAAGCAAAGTTCAGTATTTTTCTATTAATGAAATGAAGTGGTTTTTTGTTGCATCTCTATGTTTATGATTATATCTATAAGTTGTTGGGCTCCTGTTTAAGTTCAGATTAGGGGTATCAGAGCAGTCTTCTCTTTCTATATTTTTCTTTGCATGTCCCCAACGAGGTCAGGGTATAAGGAGTTAGGGCTTGATCTAGTTGAACCATTGCAAGATCAGCCTCGCAAATCCTAACAACCTCCCATGGCGAAAGAAAAGAAAGACAAGGGGGAAGGAGATCCTTTCAAAATTTTCCTTGAGGAAGCCCTTGAGCGACAGAGGGACGCAATGATGGATAACTTTTCCCATATCCTTCAACGGCTACCCACAAGCGATGCATATTCATATAGTAGCCACTATGGAGGCACTACTCCTTTTAAGTTACAAGTTAACTTTGATATTCCCAAATTTGAAGGCCTAATAGATGCAGATGTCGTAGATAAATGGTTAAATCTGTTGGAAGGATATTTCTCAGTTCATGACGTTTCCAATCGAGAAAAGATTACTTTTGCACTTCTCAAAGCCACCCCACACATCAAGGATTGGTGGGAAACCTACTGTGAACAAAAGGAAGAGAGTGAACCCTCACTATTTTTAGCCGCACCCAATTGGAATTATTTCCAAGATGCCATCAAGGAACAATATCACCCTATCGGGAGCTATGAAGACAAATTCATAAAGTGGGCCATGCTACGGCAGGGAAGGGACCAAGATGTGCCAGAGTTCACAAATATTTTCCATACCCTTCGCACAAAACTAGGTATCAAGGATACTCAGCAACATTTGGTTCTCAAGTACAGCAGATGTCTACACAAGTACGCCCAGGATGAGATGGATTTCCTCGACATTTCCTAACTCAGCACAACGTATTGGTATGCTGTCAAGATTGAGCAGAAGTTAAACAGAAGAAGTGGGACTTTGGATCTACAAATCCAAAGCAAGGAAAATGCATCCCCAAACCACATAACAAAATACCAAGTCAAGGCAGGGCTGCCCAAGACAACCTGTTGAAGTCGCAAGCAAAGAACAACACCATGAAGATGAAGAAGGACACGGGAAAATGGTGTGAGTTCCATAAGAGCTCAACTCACTATACAAGTGAGTGTTGAGCCAAGAAACCATTGGTCGTCGCGCTGAAGGCTTCCAAATCAGACGCAAGTTTTGACTTTGAATTAGAACCTGATAAGGGAACTGAAAAAGGGAAGAAGATCATTAATGCGGAGCCCAATGCCACCGTGGCCACCACCAAGATCCAGAATATTGAGCCTGAAAATCCAAAATATTGAGCCTGAAAATCCAGAGGAGGGGGGATGCCTCTTCCACTCACAAATGTGGGTGAAGGGTTCTTTGTTGTAGTTCATTATTGATAGCAGGAGCCAAAAGAACCTCATTTCAGTGGAGGTCATGAAGTGGTTGGGCCTAAAGACTACAACACATCCACAACCATAAACCATTGGGTGGCTTCACCAAGGACGAGATCTTCACGTCAGCCAATAGTGTCACCTTCCCTATAGCATCAAGCCCTTCATGTATGAGGTACTATGTGACATTGCTCCTCTTGAAGTTTGTGATGTATTGTTAAGACAACCATACTTGTGGAAGAGACATGTTGTATATGAGTCTAGACCTTGCTCTATGATTATTACTTTGGCTAATAAGTTGTACAGGATACCAGAGGCAAACTCACCTACCACCATCTGTTTGATCACTGCAAAGCAATGCAGTAAGATCATTTCCCAGACCATGAAATTTTTTTCCTTATGATTCACCCCCAAGGCAAGAAGAAGGTTGTGGCCACGCTTCCAGGCAAGGATCCTCTGCACAACAACAACAGATGGACAAGGTTGTGGAGGAGTACAAGGATATTTTCGCCTCACCCACAAGAGTACCTCTACACTATCAAGTCAAGCACTCCATCAATCTGACCCCGGGCACGCTGCTGCCCAATGGACCAATCTATTGATGCTCTGTTCTGTTAGAAAATTATATATTACAGAGCAATGGAACACAAAATATTTTAGAAATATAAACACAAAAAAACGCATAAAACAAGAGAGACACAGATATACATGGTTCACCCAATTTGGGCTATGTCCACGGAGAAACAGCCAGTCCTTCCTTTTATATTATCCAGCAAACTGAAGAGATACAACCTATAGCAAATCCACTATAATTCCCTCTTCTCTCTCAATCTCCTCTCTCTTCCTCGCTCAGAATATAGGTCTACATAGACGCAATACAATTCCCTCATATATAGCGAGGGGTTGCCTTCTAGGGAAAAAAAACCTAAATTAAACATAACTTCTACCGTCATATCTCCGCCTAACAAAATCCCAGATTGACTACGAAATTACAACATTTTACAATGCAATTTTACATTTATTTTTAGCTTCAAGGGCACTGCCCCCGATCCCCCCACTAGGGGGGGCTCCCAAAGATCACAGTCAGCCCCCCACTGGACCCCCTTGCAACGCAAATATTACGGGTGGCATTGCCGCCACATTACGAACTGGGGTTCAATGTCGTGATACCTCTAAATAAAGAAGATAATCAAGCTCCACGCCCAACAATCTCCCACTTGGAGACTGATTATAGCAACTCCACCACTGCTTTATTTGTTGAACCATGACTCCACTTTGGACCTTGTTGTTTCTCATCTTATTCATCGTACTTGAAGACTAATTGAAACTGAGCATATTCTCAGTTTCTCCCTGGTTACAACTTTTGTTAACATATTTACAGGATTCTGGCTAGTGTGTATCTTTTCCATCTTCAACTGTCCATCTTCCAATGCTGACCGTATGAAATGGTACTTGAGATGTATATGTTTAGTCTTGCAATGAAATGCAGAGTTCTTTGCAAGATGTATGGCACATTGGCTGTCACTGTATAACCTACCCAACTCCTTCTTCTTACCCAATTCATCCAGAAACCTTTGTAACCAAATCATTTCTTTACTAGCCTCTATAGCAGCAACATACTCTACTCCGTTGTTGAGAGCGCAACAACACTTTTCAGTTTTGAGACCCAACTAACCGTTGTTCCACCTACAGTAAACACATACCCTATTGTGCTCCTCCTGTTATCTCTATCACCCACCATATTTGCATCAACATATCCCTATAGAGGAATGTTTGAACCACCAAAGAATAATGCTTGATTTGTGTTACCTCTCAAATACCTGAGAATCCACTTCACCGCCAACCAATGTTCTTTTCCTGGATTGTTCATGTACTTGCTTACAACTCCCACTGCATGTGCAATATCAGGCCTTGTGCAGATCATTTCATACATTAAGCTTCCAAGTGCTGATGCATATGGAACTTTAGACATATGAGCCATTTCTTCTTGAGTCTTGGGACACTCCTTACTTAATTTGAAATGGCTAGCCAAAGGTATACTAATTGGTTTTGCATTCTTCATATTAAACCTTTTCAACACCTTTTCTATGTACTCACTTTGAGACAATGTTAATTTGTGATTCTTCCTGTCTCTAGTTATTCTCATACCAAGGATTTGTTTTGTAGCACCCAAATCCTTCATTGCAAATGAGTTTGCCAATTTTCTTTTGAGCACATTTATTTCCTACATGTTAGAACCTACAACAAGCATGTCATCTACATACAATAACAATATAATATAGCTGCCATCATTTTTCCTTTTGAGATAAAAACAATGATCAGAGTGACATCTAGTATAACCTTTTTTAGACATAAACCTGTCAAATTTTAGATACCACTGCCTTGGAGCTTGTTTTAATCCATATAAGCTCTTCTTCAACCTACACACTAGTTTCTCCTTCCCTTTTACCTCATATCCTTATGGCTGCTACATATATATCTCTTCCTCCAAATCCCCGTGGAGAAATGATGTCTTTACATCTAACTGCTCAAGATGCAAATCTTCAACCGCTACTAGACTTAAAATAGTTCTGATTGAAGTCATTTTAAAAACAAGAGAAAATATCTCATCAAAGTCTATACCCTTTTTCTGTGCAAACCCTTTCACCACAAGTCTAGCTTTATACCTTTTTCTACCTCCATCTTCTTCCTTCAACTTGTAAACCCATTTATTCTGCAATGTCGTTTTACCTACAGGCAACCTGACTAAGTCCCATGTCTGATTATGTTCTAAGGATTCCATCTCTTCTTTCATGGCTTGCTCCCACTTCTTCCTTGTTTCTACCTGGACTGCTTTTTCATAACATTCTGGTTCACCAAAATCAATCAACAATACATAATATAATGAAGGAGAGTATCGTTCAAGGGGTCTACTTATCTAGGTAGATCTTCTAACAGCACTTTCAGGTGTTTGAGGTGCTTGTTACTGTTGTGATTGTTGCTCTGGTCTTTGATCATTATGATTTTCAGGAACCATCACTTTTTCTGTGATCTCATCAAGCACTATGTATTCTCTGTTTTCGTTTTCTTGTTTCTTTTCCTGTAGCTGATCCTTATATAAAACATTTTCTTTGAAAATGACATCTCTGCTCGTAATGGTTTGTGTTTTTCATAATCATAAAAGTGATAACCAAAATCATTAACACCATATCCAATAAAAGTACATTTCTTTGATTTTGCCTCAAGCTTTGTTCTATTTTCTTTATTAATGTGGACAAAGGCTTCACAACCAAAAGTTTTTAAAAATGAGTAGTTTATCGTTTTACCTATACATGCCTCCTCTATAATACCACCATCGAAGCAACTTGAAGGCCCTCTGTTTATTAGACAAACAACAGTATCTAGAGCATCTACCCAAAATTGTAAAGGCAATCCTGCATGCAATCTCATACACCTTGCACACTCCATGATTGCCATGTTCATCATTTCTGACACACCATTTTCTTGTGGTGTTCCTAGAACTGTCTTCTCTCTATGAATTCAATTCTTTGAACAGTACCTATCAAACTCTTTGCTGCAATATTCACCTCCATTTTCTAATCTAAGACACTTCAACCTTTTTCCTGTCTCATTTTCAACCGAAGCTTTCCATTTCTTGAAAGTATCAAATACACTAGATTTATTTCGAATACAATAAATCCAGTTTTTTCTGGTTTCATCATCAATAAAAGTAACATAATAATGAGAGCCACCAAGAGCTGATACCTGAGCAAGTCCCCATACATCTGTATGCACAAGCTCTATTTTTTAACTCTTCTTTCCTTTCCCAACTCTGAGGAATCTAACTCTCTTATGTTTTCCATAAACACAATTCTCACATAATTTTAAATCAACATGCTTCAAACCTGGCAACAAATTTCTTAAGTGAAGAATCTGCATCCCCTTCTCACTCATGTGCCCAAGCCTATGATGCCACAATGTCATATCTTCTCTTGTAGATGTTAAAGCATTAATAGAATTAGAAATACCATTGCATAAACACAATGTACCAACCTTTTCTCCTTTTGCTATTACTAGGGATCCTTTAGTGACCTTCCAAGTTTTATCTGTAAAAGTAGTCACATAACCTTCACCTCCCAACTGCCCTATTGAAATAAGATTTTTCTTTAGATGTGGAACATACCTTACCTCCTTCAATAGCCATTGATTTCCATTCTACTGTTTTATGAAAACTGTACACATTCCAATGATTTTACATTGTTTATCATCACCCAATCAAACCTATCCAAAATCTCCTTGAACATAATCATTGAAGCGAACAAAGTTCCTTCTACAGATTAATTACTCCAAAAAACTTGGAATATCAAATTATCCATTAAGGATATAAATATTATATTAAAATATATGAATAAGAATAAAATGAATGAGAATGATTTACAATGAGAATGAGAAGCTTGCTTATATACCAAGCAAGTGTCTCTTCATGAAGAGTCATGTCTCATTTAGACATGCCTCTTCAACCTAATTACTACTTAACTAATTATTATTTATGATTATTATCATTTACATTATATTTATATTATTTATATATTGTATTCATTACATTGCCTCCTTCCTCAAAAAGCTTTGTCCTCAAAGCTTGTCGATGAAAAAAGGCTTGATCTCTTTTTCGGCTTTCAAAGTATTTCTCTCCTGGAACAGTCATCTTCGTCGATACAAGCTGATATGATATTCTTAGTGACAAACAGAATTGTGGCACTAAGAAGGGATCAGACCATCCCAAATAAATTTTCTGTATAGTATTCTAATCACTGTAATTTTTTAACGACTTGTTAGTGTAAGACTGGATAGATGTTACGTCATTATTCTTTGAAACATTAATTTGTTGTCTTTGGTTTGAATGGTCCTAATACGTAGCTTGGTTGATTTGTCTATTCTCGTGATTCGGATGTCGATATAAAGTTTCTAGATTTTATTTTGGTGAAGATGTTGTTGAATTGGTTATGGAACATTCACTTGTGATGTCCATTGTTTGAACTGCAACATCTACGCGTGTCGTTTCTTCAACTGACTTGTCTTCTTGAGTTGTCATATTCACTGGATCGGTATTCATTCCCTTATTTTCAACTTGAATTGTTGTGACTGGAGATTTCAATACTTCTTGTTGAGTGACTTGTTCCAACTTATCTTTTAATGCTTTCTTATCCTCCTTAAGTTTCTTAGTTTGATTGAGTAGACTTTGATTATGGTTTCTCAGCCGTAAAATTTCTTCGGCTTTTGATTTGTCAACCTTATTTTCAGTGTTTTGAATTTTAAGTTTTTCATCTTTTAGATCTCTGATTTGTTCTAATAATTTTTTATTAAGGTTCTTTAAACGCAAATTTTCCTCTTCTTGTTCTGATAAATCCTGCTTGAGTTCTTTCTTTGAGACTTTAGTCTTCTTTACTTATGCTAGTAATTTTTCGACGTGGTCCTTGAGACGAGAAATTTCTTCGTCCTTTTCCATTATTTCTTTGTAATGTATATCCACAAGATTTTTATGTTCTCATTCTAACACTTCCTTGCTTTGTTGAATCTTGACTATTTTGTCATTCTCTTGATCTTTTAGCTGCACTTTCTCAGTACATTGGATAACATCATTATGTGGAAGTGATGATGGATATAGAGAATCTAAGAAGGAATTCATTCTCTTTCTCTCCTCAGCCCGTTGCTCCATTCTTGTAATTAATTGTTCTGTATCTCTTGCGATTGATTGTTTTTGTTCCCAACTCAGGGATTCCATATTTTTTTCTTTTTTTTTTTATTATATAATTTCTCTCTTCTTTTTTTACTCTCTTTTTATAAAAAATTTATATAATAATAAATTTTTTTAATATATATAATTATAAATTATATATATTATATAATTTTAATTTATATATATTATATAATTTTAATTTATATATATTGTAAAATTATAATTATATATAATTTTTTTGAGACCCGCTTTTCCTTTTATATGTAACTATATAAGGCTTATATAGTATCCCTTTTTATAATTATAATAATATTTCTTTTTCTCAGAAAATTTGGATGAGATGTGACTCTTGGTACTGTCACAATCTTTAGATTTGAACGATTAAAATTATCTAGATCACACCTTTTTTCTCCAATGTTATCAAAATATCTTTTACTTTTAAAATACCATGGGCTATTAGCATGGGTTGTTTTTAAAGCCTCCTGTAAAAAGTAATATTTACCTTTCACGTAAGAGCTTTTGTATCCTTGTTTTTTCTTTAACTTTTAAAATACCATGGGCTATTACCATGGGTTGTTTTTAAAACCTCCATTAAAATGTTCTCCACGTAAAAAGTAAAACATATTCCTTTTGTTTTTTGTTTTTCTTTTTTTTCTTTTAACTTTTTAAAATACCATGGGTTTTTTTTAAAACTGCGGGCTTCTCCACGTAAAAATTTTTAAATATACTTGAAAAGGTTCCCGCTTATCTTTATTATAAACTTTTATCAATAATGTAACACCCTTATATATATATATATATATATATATATATATATATATATATATATATATATATATATATATATATATATATATATATATATATATATATATATATATATATATAGATAAATATATTTCACTTTTCTTTTTGGTTTATTCAAAATATATTATTTCCTTTCCTATTCTTTTATATACCCTTCTTTATTCTTTATTAATTTTTTTTTAAATAATGGCCAAAGACCTAAAAAATGGAGAATCTCCCAATATGTAGCAAAACGCTTCAATTATGACAGCAACGAAGTTGATGATAAGTTGATAGCCAAAGGCCTGGTGATCAGCCAACGTGGCTCTGATACCAAATGAAGCGAACAAAGTTCCTTCTACAAATTAATTACTCCAAAAAACTTGGAATATCAAATTATCCATTAAGGATATAAATATTATATTAAAATATATGAATAAGAATAGAATGAATGAGAATGATTTACAATGAGAATGAGAGGCTTGCTTATATACCAAGCAAGTGTCTCTTCATGAAGAGTCATGTCTCATTTAGACATGCCTCTTCAACCTAATTACTACTTAACTAATTATTATTTATGATTATTATCATTTACATTATATTTATATTATTTATATATTTTATTCGTTACAACCATGAAAATGTTCCCTATCAGGTGTGGCATGGAATGAGGCCCCTGAATCTACCACCCAAACATCAATAATATTTTCTAAAGAAATAATCAAATCATCTTGCAACACATCACCTGTCACATTCACTTCATGATTGTTTCCTTGTTGCGCGTCTCCTTCTTTTCCCTTCTGAGACTTGCAGTCTTTCTTCAGGTGTCCTTTCTTCCCGCATTTCCAGCACACTATCCCCGATCCGGACTTGGATCTGCCTTTCCTTGACTTACTGCGATATCTTGGGCTCTTTCCTCTTTCCATTTTTCTTCCCCTAGTCTCTGCAGTCAAAGCATTACCTGATGTCTCACTGCAGATTTTCTGTTACATTTCCTTGCTAAGGATTGCACAGACGACATCATCAAACTTTAAAGTACTAGATCCAGAGACAGAGTTACTAATGGCCATAACTAAACCATTCCAACTTTCTGGCAATGAGCATAGAATAAACATAGCCCTAACTTCATCATCAAAAGTTACCCCTACAGAACTTAACTGACTAGTAACTGTATTAAATTCATTTAAATGATCAACAATAGATCCACCTTCTGACATTTTCATATTAAATAAACGCTTCATAAGAAATACCTTATTTGAGGTTGAGGGTTTTTCATATAATTTGGTCAATGTCGACATTAAACCTTCTGTTGTCATTTCCTTTTAAATATTAAATGCTACCAACGCCACTAGGCACAGTCGTATTGTTCCAAGTGCCTTTCTATCGAGAATATCTCATTCTGTGTCTGTCATACTCGTCGGCTTCTTTGCCTTTCCGCTCAATGGTTGGTACAAATCTCTCTGATACAGATAATCTTCCATCTGCATCTTCCACAACTGGTAGTTTTGGCCATTAAATTTTTCGACCCTAAACCTACCATCTTTTGCCATTGCTCCCACTCGAACCAGGAACCCTTCTCTCCTACGAGTTTATCAACCAAATAGACCTTCGGCTCTGATACTAGTTGTTAGAAAATTATATATTACAGAGCAATGGAACACATAAAATATTTTAGAAATATAAACACATAAAACAATAGAGACACAGATATACAGGGTTCACCCAATTTGGGCTACGTCCATGGAGAAACAGCCAGTCCTTCCTTTTATATTATCCAGAAAACTAAAGCGATATAACCTACAACAAATTTGCTGTAATTCCCTCTTCACTCTCAATCTCCTCTTTCTACCTCACTCAGAATACAGATCTACATAGACGCAATACAATTCCCTCATATATAGTGAGGGGTTGCCCTCTAAGGCAAAAAAACCCTAAATTAAACATAACTTCTACCGTTAAAATCTATGTCTAATGAACGACCCAGATTGACTACGAAATTACAACATTTTACAAATAAATTTTACATCTATTTTTAGCTTCGGGGGCAGCGCAAGGGGTTCCCAAAGGTCGTAGCCACCCCCCCTGTAGCATATATTTTACGGGCGGCATTTCCGCCACATTACGAACTGGGGTCCAATGTGGCGGTACCTCTAAATAAAGAAGATAATCAGGCTCCACACCCAACATGTTCTGAAGAACGATGAGATCAAGAGGCGATTCAGGAACTATTGCAAAAAGGACACATCAAGCCAATCTCATCACCTTGTGGGAGCCCAATTGTATTTGTACAAAAGAAGGATGGGCCCTGGAGGCTCTATATTGACTATCAGGTGCTGAATAAGATCACTGTCTGGAATAGGTACGCAATCTTGCGGATTGATGACCTTCTAGACCAGATCAAAGGAGCCAAATATTTCAGTAAGATTGACTTGAAGTCAGGTTATCACTAGGTACCTATCGAACCCTCCGATGTGTTGGTCATCCCATTCAGAATAACGAACGCCCCTGCAACCTTCATGAGACTGATGGACGACATATTGCGACCCTTCACCAATGCATTCATGGTTGTGTATTTAGATGAGATATTGATCTTCAGCGGGAGTTGGGAAGAGCACCTCCACCATATTCAACAAGTCCTTCAAACCCTGCGACAACACAAGCTGTGTGCTAACTTGGAGAAATGCACCTTTGGCCTGACCCAGGTTCAATATCTGGGATACATCATTGATGAAAAGGGTGTACAAGTGGACCCATCCAAGATACAAGTCATTCGAGATTGGCCAGCCCCAACCACGCTAACAAAGCTTCACAAATTTTTTGGGCTTGCCAATTTCTACTGTGGGTTCATGTTGGGGTTCTCTCATATCACTTGGCCTTTAAGTCAAGTCACCAATGGCGGAGCGAAAGAAAAGTTTTTTGGTCAGAAAACTAACAAAAGGTGTTCTTTGAGTTGAAGAATCGCTTATGTTCTGCACCAGTTCTCACATTACTAGACTTGCAACAACCATTTGAGATTGAGACAGATGCCTCTGACTATGCTATTGGTGCGGTTCTTACTCAGCATGGGCATCCAGTGGCTTACCACAGTGAGACACTTTCAGACACAGTCTAAAAGTACCCCACTTACGACAAAGAAACGTATTCCATTATGAAGTCCTGCCGTCAATGGAAGCATTACATTATGGGGAAGGAAACGGTCATCCAAACAGACCACCAACCTCTATAGCTCATATAGACACAGGGGAAGTTGCAGAACGATCACCATCAGAAATGGTCCACATATCTACAACAGTTCCATTTGAACATTAAGTATAAGAAGGGCAGCACCAATAACGTCATTGATTGCCTTAGCCAACAACCGGTCATCGCGCTAATCATTGTGCTCGACTCATGTGAGCACGAGACATCAGGGTGGTCGCATATTTACAAGAGTGATACAAAATTTGGTAGCATATATCAGACACTCCTGGAAGGGAAGTAAGTTCCAAATTTTCACCTTCAGGATGCACTATTATGTCACCTGGGACACATCTGTGTTCCTTCAAGTGAGTGTGCCAAGATGAATTGGGAGGCTCACTATAGTCGGGTCACTAGACATTTTAGAATAGAGAAAACAGTGGTGGTATTGCAGAAGTATTTTTATTGGACGAAACTTCGTCAAGATGTTGGGAAGTACATTAGATCATGCACCATCTGTGCCATTGCCAAACCAACCATCAAGAAGCAAGGCATGTATACTACTCTACCTACTCCTAGCCGGCCTTGGAAATCTGTCTCCATGGATTACATGTTAGGCCTTCCTTCTACTAAACATGAAAACAATTGTATTTTCGTGGTTGTCAAAAGATTCTATAAGATGTCCATCATGGTGGCCTACAAGAAGAATATCACAGTAGATGCCAAATCTAAGCTCTTCTTTGAGCGAGTGTGGGTACACTTTGGGATCCCAGAGTCCATTGTCTCAGATTGGGATAGCAGATTCCTGAGTGCATTTTGTTCAAGCCTCTGGTCGATGCTGGATATAAAACTTACTAAGTCCACGACTTTCCATCTCCAAACTAATGGTCAAATAGAGGTTGTCAACAGGATAATCATACACATTTTGCGCATGTACAACTCAAAGCATCCACACATGTGGGATGAAAGTCTCCCATATGTCTAGCACAACTACAACAAAGATCTCCACAGCTCAACAGGCGACAACCCTTTTAGGTAGGGTTGGGATTTCAATCATTATGCCCCATTGATGTGGCCATACCATTTGCAGCCACTCAGATAGATTTGGCTCATGTTCAATCTGAAGCTGAAAGGGATAACATCTTCATTGAGCACATTCAAAACATCTGCCAATAGGTCCATTATATATTGGACAAAACCAATGCTAAGTACAAGCAACATCATGATCAGCATCAAGTGTCGCACAAGTTCCAGGTGGGCGACAAAGTTTGGCTACATTTGCAGAAGAAGCACCTTGTTGGACCCCACCGCAAGCTTCGCCTGCTCTGATATGGGCCATACACCATCACCAAGGTCATCAGTGACAATGCCTTCAAGCTTAACATCCCACTGTTCCTTGGTTTGGACCCAATGTTCAATGTAGATTGCCTTCAACCATACTTTCCACCATTGTTGGACACATCTGACATTGCAGAACAACTCACACCAACAGAGCTCAACACAGACTGCATGGAACAAGCCACAACTGATCAGATCATCAACACACAAATCAAGAACATTCGCCAACAGAGGATACAATTATACTGAGTTGTCAAAGCAGGCCAACTCCTTCACCAAGGCAAGTGCTTCACTAGGGACCAAGTTCAACAAAAATTTCCTCACCTCATGGAGGCTCTGCACGTAATGGGGACCATTTCTTCCTAAGGGGAGAGGAATGATCTAGGTAGATATTGGTGGCCACCCACCTATTCCACCTAGACCCCCTAGTCTGTTTCATTGGTTTCCTTTTTCATTTCAGCATTTACTATTTTTAGCAGTTTTTCGGGTCCTAAACTTCCAGAGCGGTTTTGACCCCCTAAATGACGTTTTTTTTTTTTGGGTTTGTGGTAGGCTCATACCCATCATTTGGGGCCTACGAAAAAGCATGTAGTACTCGGTGAGACCTTTCGAACAAGGTATCGTACACGCCAAACGGAGATAATATGACCAAGTTATGACCTTGGGAAGTTGGTTGCCCAACTAACCCCAACGGGGCCTACAAACTCTTGGTGTTACATCTCCTGGGGTTAGAGTTTTGGTCGTTTAGGGTTTTATCATGTTTTCCAATAATAAATAGGCCTTTAAGCCTCATTTTAACATAGTTCAGAGGCATGTAACTGCCACACCTCTTCTCAAAGATAAGCTACCATCGCCCGAGCTATCTTATCTCCATTCTGTTTGTAAGCATAGTTTAGCATCTTTCTATTAATGAAATGAAGTGCTTTTATGATGCATCTATGTGTTTATGATTATATATATAAGTTGTTGCGTTCCTGTTTAAGTTTGGATCAGTTCTGCGCTAACCTAACAGGTGGACTGATTTTCCTCAACAAATTTTCATTAATTTTTTGCTTCGTCAACTTTACTGTGGTGGTTGGCCCTTGGCTTCTCAGGTTATACTAGTTGGTCTGCTTCTAGTCCAGTCCATCACTCGAGGTTTCTTGACGGAAATACTCTTTTGGGCTGTGAGTCTGCAACTAAACATGTTCATCGCCTGCCCAACACTTGGAGTCTCTTCGGTTGTAGCAACTTCTTCCTTTTCTTATACAGGCTCAGTCTACTCCTCAACCATTATCGCATCAACAAGATGCATAGAAAGCATGCTCATGGCTTGATTCCACTGTGGGCACATTTTCTTAGAATGACATTATTGATGATACAAACAGTACTGAGCTATGCCCAAGTGTTCAATGTTCAATACAACATTAGAATTTTTTGCATACTTAGTGGGTTGTTTGTTGCTACTGTCGAAAGTAGCAGTCCTTTTGAACATGTTGAACCTAGGAGGCTTACTGCTCACAGTGATCTCACTTGACCTCTGTTTGAGCTCTACCATCTCATTTAACAGAGTCTCAACAAGATAGGTCAATCTTTCAAGATCAGACGGTTTTTTCTCTTTAGCCTTTCTCACGGAGGCCTGAGACCTTTTACCAGTGTCTTTGGAGTATTTTGTTGGTTCATCATCTAAGGTGACTCCAATTTAATGCAAGTCCTTCTCAACATCAATAATATCTTTATAATTTTCCATTAATGCTTGTTTCACGGTTCGTTTCACAAATTGCACAATGCTTGCTGGCAAGGTAGAAGTGTAGCAATCTACTATGATGGAGTCATGAGGTTTCGTGTTTTCTTGAAATTTATTCAAGATGTGGCTAAACCTCTGATTGAAATCTTTCATTTTCTCCTCTTTCTCCATATTAATATTACCCAGCTCTTTCAATCGCATGGCATGGGTCTTATCATCAACAATTTTTCAAGGAATATTTTCTATAAGTCCCTCAAATTTTGGATGGAGTTCCGAGGAAGGTTTTGATACCATACAGCTACTCTACCATCCAAGGTACATGGAAAATTTCTACATCCAACGTCATCGTAACTGCCTCAACTGTCTGCAGATGTAGGTAAAAATTGTCCAGATGGTATTCATCCTTCACTATTTTGACAGGGTCACACTTC
Source organism: Pinus tabuliformis (assembly GCA_031772625.1). Lineage (NCBI taxonomy): Eukaryota > Viridiplantae > Streptophyta > Pinopsida > Pinales > Pinaceae > Pinus > Pinus tabuliformis. The sequence continues at coordinate 612,943,876 of CM062814.1, read as the reverse complement.
GTTAAGAGCTTCTCCCAATGCTTTGGCATCTTATGTAGAACACCCAAAAGTGCAAGTGGGCCCTAAGTCATCCAATCCATATCTTGGTTTGCCATGTCTTATTCTTCACTCTCCTCCTCTTCTTTTTTATACTATGATGGCTCTTCTTCCTCTTCCTCTTCTCTTCCTGACCCGTAGAAATTTGTGTTTGAGAGTACCTCATTATCTTTGTCACCACTGTGAAAGAGTGGAGGCTCTTATGTGTTCTCCACAGGGTCTAATAATTCTTCAAGGGTGGAAAGAACCAAATATTCAAGAGTAGAAACCATTATCCCTATGGAGGTGGTCTTGTTCTTCTTTGGAGAATATGGAAGACTGGTACTCCTAGGATCAATCCAATAACTTTTCCAAACTGATGGGTTATAGTATGGATGGCCTAAATACGATTGTATGGGATTTCACAAGTTAATTCAGGCTTGGGTTTAGGAGAGTCACCAACTTTAGAAACACAAGTAGGGGAGGTTCTATGAACATTGTTTCCTTGAAAAAAATATGATATGTTGGGGTTAGTGGGGTTACAACCATAAAACACTGGTTTCCCTCCTTATAGTGCCAACAGTCAAGGGATCTTCACGATGTGAAGTCCCAATTAGACCTCACACCGTTTGGTGTAGGAGTCTCATTTGGTATAAAAAACTGGTTTATAAATTCTTAAATTTTTGCCTTGGCTCTAATTGTCAATAAGAGAGAGGGATCCAATGGTATCCTCGAAAATCACGAAGGTGTGCCTCGTGAGTGTTCAATTGGAAATGTGTCAAGGTTCTTCTATTGTGAGGAGGGGAAATGAAGTGACCCTCTAAGTGAGAGGTAATACTACCACCCAAGAAGAGACAACACATGAACCGGAAGGATCCATCTAACATATAGCGGAATAGTTCACAACGGATGTGATGGTCGTTACAACCAACAAATGAAGAAAGATTCATCTAATATCCTAAGGAATATTCCACAAGGATGGGAAAACAATAACAACCATTACAACAAATTCTCAATAAGATAAGTACTAAAATAATCAAAATAGTTCAACTATCTTAGCACATGTGAAAGAAAACATTCGCAAAATAGTCTTACAAACATTCATAATATATGCATGAAGAACGTGTTGGCCTTGAAGGCTTTTGTTATAAAGAAAAAGTTCTAAGACGCATGTTTACAATGTACATCACTAGCTCGAGTAGTGGAGCACTGGAGCCACTCCTTTCTCCTCGAAGAACTGGCTTATCTCTCTATTGCCTTGCGGGAGGAGCCAAGGTGAAAAAGTCCTTTGCTCATACAATAAGGGAGTATATATAACCATGGGTGACTCTTTCACTACCCTTATGATTGTTTGACTTCCTATGACTTTTTTTCAACTTACTTGACTCTTTACATTCCATGTGTGTCCTTTGGACTTCCACTTCACAATACATTTTGAATACAATATACATGATCCATAATAGTGATGTGGCATATGACCACTCATGACATGACATGGCATGACATTGCTAAATTGGAATGCTTGATGATGCTCACTGTTGCTGCTAAGTGTTGGATGTCTTATTGAAGATGCTTTCTCTTCACCTTTGCATGGCTTGGTGATGCAGACTCTTCAATGATCTCTAGTCTTGGATAATGGTCGCAAAATAGTGTCCCTTCGCTTTATATTGATCGATCAACTTGTAAGTTCAGCCACAAGAGAGTCTCTAAGCATGCTTCCCTCCTTCTTCTCCTTCTCCATCATCTTGCCATGACATGATAGGGTACATGTTCCTCCAATTGACCCATGACGAGACGCCATCAATCTGAAAACCCCCTAGTCTAAGATGATGCATTCTGATCCACCAACTGAGCCCAGAACAAGTGACAGGTGGGAAGAGGGACTCACTGACTGCGTGATGCACATTTCCAATAGCCATGGGAAAATATTGAGCTCTGATACTGTACAATGCGCACCCCAGGTAGGCCTGAGGGACAAGATTGCACAGTTTCCAGAGCTAGTGGGGACAGGTGGAGGGAATGGACATTGGGAGAGCCAAATACGCAGTTCTGGGATTCAAGGGAGGTTGGGCTACTACGTAGCTTCATAGCTCAAGGATTTAGGGGATTATCTTGAGGCTTGAGGATGTGAAGTGCGTAGTTTAAGCCAGGTTGGGGACATTATTGTGCAATTCAAGAGGTCAAGGTCGCGACTTGGGCATAGAAACTTAGCAGTGTAGCAGTCCTGGGAGACAATATCTACGAATTGTGTAGTGCCAATAAGCAAGGTCACAATTAGAGGACTGAGACTGCATAGTGCACAGCTCAGGAGAGGCCCATAGAGGCTAGGTTGCTTGGTCGGGAAGTTTTTCCGAAAATGGCTAAGTGTGGAATCAGTGAGATCGGTGATGGACTTTGACTGTGATCACACACTTAGAATACTTTGATGACATGACAACATAGATCATTTGAACACATGAACAAATCATTTCCCTCCATGTGGCAACTTTACGACAAGTGTGACACTTTAGATATACTTTGGGATGATCATGATGACACTTGTGCGACAATGCTCAAAACTTTTTGAATGAGTGTGATAGATGTTTACATAGTTAGAAAAACTCATATAAACAAAGAAAGACCTTTGAAACCCTTCATATTAGGCTTGTACATATTGCGCAACAACTAAACATGCCAAAAGACGACAATTTACCCAGCATTCAAAAGGGAACAAAACACTACAAGAAATCTCATGAAATAAGCTCTAATTTTTGCGACAACAATGTACAAGACAAAGGAAGGCTCTAAAATTAAGTGCAAGCCAAAATTTTGGATGGTGTTGTAGTAGCTACAACGCGTCCATAACTCTACGGGGAGTCCAAGCAGTTTTTCCCATATTATTTTTCTCTTAGGTATCTCAACAACTGGATCAAATCCAACTTTCCAATGCTAGAGGACCATGAATCCACGACCTTGAACCCAAGGTAGGTCAACAATTTTTTATGCATCCTTCCCTTTTATAAAGTGGAAACCAAACCACCTATTGACCATCACACTTACCTTTGGATGATAGCTGAGAAGGGACGCCCAACTGAGACTAGATCCATTCCTTCATTTAAACTCCATTAATTTTTATGAACTCCTATCTCCCAACTAGCATGCGTTTTCTAATTAAAACCACATTTTCCTAATTTAAATTGACCCCTGGTATTAATTTTTGTATCTCTTCATTGACCTCAATTGGCTTCTTACCATTTTCTTTGTTGTTTTTCCTTTTTAAGAATATGTCTGGTGTTGGCCCTTTCAATCTGGTCTCCTCTTTTTCTACAAATGGATCCTCTATTCCTCAAGCTGGTCATTTACTATTGTTGAGATAATTCATGGTGATGGGATCTCCATGATCCACTATCCTCCCTGCCCCTGCACGGTCCCCTGTTTTTCCTGCCTTTGTTTTATTTTCTCTCGTTCTAGCAGCAATATTGTTTTATGCGGCCACTATGACTTCTATGAGTTACGCCACGTATAGATCCAGATCAAGAATTAATGATTGTCCCTCCATACATATGCTATCAAATATATCTCCTGCTTCCAGCTGAGCTATCGAATATGAATGCAGATGGATGGTATTTGGATGCTTACTTGTTCTAATAGTGTTAAACGCACCATCCACTCTGTAAAAAAGAGGACAAATTCAACAATCCCCAACGCAAATTGCAAAACTAGAATGCCCACACATAAGCTTTTTTACGACAACGGCCGACTAATCACGCTGCAAAGGGGCATCAACAAAATTCAAATGGTGCAACCAATTGAAATTTTTAGAAATCTGACCAAAGGGAACACCTCACACTTCAGAATGGTCAAGTCATACATTCATTTGACTACGTGTTGTGAGAAAATATATCCAATCAAAATATCATGATATTTCCTTGTGAATGTGATTGTGTTAAACATAGAAAAAAATAATGGAAAAATATTAAGATAAGCGTTCATTGCATTTAATATTCATAATAAAGTACATTTATACATTTCCTTGTGACCCTTTGTCTTCACATACTGAGTGGTCTCTTAGACTCTGGTGACTTTTCATATTCCACACCAACCCTTAGCGGATTAGGTGTCCAACATTCCCCCCTTAATACGAAGCGGTACATACGAATCCAAGAAGAGGGCTCTAATACAAAAATACAATAATGCATGGAAGAAATAAGTTGAATGTGCTCTCTGAGATGATGGCATAAGGTGGGAGAACTCAAGGTCTCAACTGGTGATGGTTTAAGGATTACCATCAACAGTGGAACGCTTAGTGTAGTTCCCGAAACTCTTCCAAATCTGGCAAGAACTTGAAATATTCTACTAGAGGAAGTGTCCCCAATGCTTTGGAGAGGGAGACCTTCAACCTGGAAAAAAGGAAGGCCTTCAACCTGCGGTGGTTTAAGGAGGACACCAACAAAGGGAACGCTTAGCGCGATTCTCGAAACTCTTTCAAATCTGGAAAGAAGTTGAAGTATTCTGCAAGAGGAAGTGCTCCTTAATGCTTTGAAGAGGGAGCCCTTCAACCTAGAAGAAGGGAGGTATCTAACCTGTTGTGGTTTAAGGCTAACAACCAAAGGTATTCTTAGGGGCTTCTGTGACTCTAGCTACGACTTTGAATCTGGGTATGGATGTTTATGGTTGTACACTCAGGTAGCAAGTTCGAGTTGTGGCTCAAGCTCACTTGATTTATCTTTGAAACTTGTATATGACCATCATTCCCCCCCTTGTCAGATACAAGGTGAGAATATGGAGAAAACTCAACTGCAAGACTTTTTGGTACTCATGAACAAATTCTGTGATATGAGAAAAATATTTGCTTGGATGTTGAAGCCCATTGCCAAGAAACAATCCATCCAAGGTGAATCTTTGTTCTTGCAGAACGCTTGTTTTTGAAGCATATGTTTGAATGATGAGTGTGCTAACCACAATGTCCATATGGATGAAGATAAAAACAATGATCTTTCACATGGCCAACTTTGTCACAATGTTGGAATTTAACAATCAGTTGTTGTGGAGGAAGAAAAGGAAAAGATGAAGATGAGTTATCATTAAGAAATCCAGCACTGTGAAATTTTATGGGTTTTTAGTAGTCTAGAGTATGAAAGGACACCTCCTTATCATATCCAAGACTTTTTTTGTGCTTGCTGCTGACAAGTTCTTCCCAAGGTATAATGAAAGGCTTGGGAAGTGTAGTTCGAATTTCTGCACCTGCATGCAAATATGCTTTTACAATGACTTGATTAGTTTCTGGCAGCTAATGGGATTTTGTCTCAATCTCAAAGAGATGATTGTCTTGAAAAAAGACAAGTTCAGAATGATGACTATGCTTTTATAACTCCTCTTGTTGTAGCTGTGATTCAAGATGAAAAAATTTGATGTTTTCTTATGCATTTTGCAATCATGTTCGAATAAGAGAGAGTGTCCTTACTAATTTGGACTGCGTTATGTACATTAAAGAGCATTAGAGTACTTAATAACTCTAATAAGTCATTAAGTTTGTCCATTGTCTTAACAACTCAAGATCAACAAATGACAAGTTTCGGTTTCAACAAAATGCACCCCTTTACAATGACATTCAACTTACTTTAAAAAGAATACAAGTTACATCAGACACCCTTTTTTTTTAATCTTTCTTGAACTCCAAACTATGGAATTCCCAAAGGATAAACGCTACTACTAAAATTATGGAAGACAGAACTCAAAAAACAGAACTGACTTAAACTTTTAGCAAGGGATTGCAAACAATAGGTTCCAAATTCTCTCTCTTTTAATGGAGAATCCTTGCAGAAACCATATACAGAAACAATACCGAAAACTAAGATATTCAAGGACTAATGCAGTTTGTTTTAACAAAATATACCCCAGAGCTGAATGCGGGAAAATTGTACCAAGACTCTGAAATTTGTGAGGTGGCTCTTATAATATTTGAAGCTCAGAGAGTAAATAGAATTAGAAGAAAGAGTACTCGATTGGATTACTATGTAGTTTTCAATTGGTCCATTGGCAACATTCTAGTGCGTACCTTTAGTTTTGCAACTTGCGTATCCCCTTCTTGCAATCATAGATCGAGCAAAATTCCTAGAAGCTAAGAATTCCCATGACTTGAATGTATGATCATTCACAAACTCCAGCACTGAAACATTGCAAAAGATAGATTCCATAGGCCACCATACCGTGTTAAATAGTACAACAAATATTTTTACAGCATTTATGATTTCGTGGAACCATTCAAAAAAAATTACATTGCATCATCCAAAAACTTTCAACCCTTTGTAATTTCAGCTACGTAGAGCATGACATGTCAACCTGGTTTCTCATATCCAGTGCCTAGTGCAACAAATCAACACTTTAATTGAATTAGACGGCACCCATGAAATAATCCAACAACCATTTCTCAATACCATGACAATGCAACAACAAATTTATCTGTTCATCAATTCAGTTTCAATAAAATGAAATATGTGATTCAATAATCAACACTTTAATTGAATTAGACGGCACCCATGAAATAATCCAACAACCATTTCTCAATACCATGACAATGCAACAACAAATTTATCTGTTCATCAATTCAGTTTCAATAAAATGAAATATGTGATTCAATTTCGTTTGGTAGCTCGACAGAAAGACGCCTGCGATCTGGTAGTTGAATAACTTTAGGTGCTACTGCTTCTGCTGCAGCGGGGAAATATTCTATCGTTGGTAATGGCTATGCAACCCAATATAGCAACGATGACTTGTTTTAACTTCAACGTTCAACACACTTAGCTCCAACATACAAAGAATTAATGCCAAACGAACACATATAAACCTTGAATTTTGACACCACACAAGGTATCCCACATTATAATTGATGTAGAAAACAGCCAAGGCACATTTAAACTCCGATCAATGGTCATTAAAGCGGAGGAACGAGGTCTTCAAAGCAGATAATTAACGATTGCAAGAGCTCGGCTTCGAACGAACGTATGAGCAACGTCCAACGACCAAATCTCAAATTCATCTCTTTGAAATAGGAACTTCGACTGAGAGGATTCCAAATTCCTCTTCCAGTAACATTGTTTTAACAAAAAACCTCTACAAAACTGCCATCTGGACAAAAGGAAGTCTGAATTTATCCACTGACCCAAATTTCAACCCCTTCTCGTACTGTTAAATTCCTCACTATTTTCTTCACTTTCAATGATACTTATTCTAGAACTTTAGGGAGAGCAGGTTTCACATCAATAGTCTCGTAGAAAGTCACCATAATTCATGGGGATAGAGTATAGTGTAGTGGAAAGGTATTACTCAAACGAAGCATGGAATAAGAATCAAATAGAGGATACCAACGTGGAGAGTAATGCCTGGTATGGAAGAGTAACTTCAGACAAGGAATAATTTAGCATTGAGCAAAGAAACTAGTGTGGAGAGATGAAATGCTCAAGCCAAAATAGCAAGTTTAGTAAGTTGAGAGAATAGCAAAGAGATGGTGGCCACTAAGAATGGCGCAAATACCAGAGGGAAGGAGATCGATTACCAATTGTTATCAAAAGGGAGGTCGATACCAAACATTACTTCACTGTGTGAGCACTGTAAAAACCGTTATGAACTGTCAGGTAGGCGTAGAAACAAATATGACAGGCTCATGTGCCTTTGGTAGCCAGGATGGATGGGTATGTTTGGCGGCAAGAATAGGAAATGCTCAAGCAGAAATGGCAGATTTGGCCAGCACAAAGAGGCCACAAAACCAACGGCTCAAATATGGGCCGGGTAGGACTACGCCTGCTCTTACCATGTTAAACATAGACACAAATAATGGACACCATGTTAAGATAAGTGTTCATACATTTATTATTCACAATAATGTACATTTCCTTGTAACCCTTGGTCTTCACATACCAAGTGATGTCTGGGACTCTGGTGACTCTTCACATTCCACACCAATCCTTTGGGTATTAGGTGTCGAACAGATTGGATGTCGTAATGTAGGCCCCAGCCACCTTCTTAGTTCATATGGGACCAATTGTTGAGGGATGTATCTTCTGGAAGTTACAACACGGTCGACTGATAGAGTGGATCCAGACCAACTAATTGGATGGGTAGATCCAGAAAGGCACCCTAGGATCAACAAATTGGATCTTTAGAGCTATATTCTCTGGGGATTATCTGTTCAAGGCACCTGGGTAGTTGGCTCTAACGTATCAGTAATTCCCGTTCGAAAACTTTTGCATCCAAAAGACCCCATCCTCCAAAAACCTTCAACTTGGTCAACATCTCCCAATTACACAGATGGTATTTAGAAACTGCGCCCATACCAAACCAGAGGAAAAGAGATAGTATAGCTCTAATCTTGGATATAGTAGTAGACACAATGCAAATAAATGTGCCCAAAATACAATAATCTGTTGTAGTACAACTTGTATGAGAATGTATCTTCCCCCATAGAAAGCCACATGTGTGTCCATGAATTCAGTCGCTTTCTAAATTTGTCTAGTATCCAATTCCAGTCTGAATTCTTGTAGTTATTAGGCTTTAGCCTGAAGCCCAGATAAGAGAAGTCCTCAACTAGAGGAGCAGACCTAACTCCAAATATTCCTGCAATAAGTTCTATATTGCATATGTCACTGTTAGCAAAGAGAAGAATCAATTTGCTACCATTTGCAACCAGTCCAGAGGCTACCCCATAACGTAAGAAGATATAGTGAACAACAGATCATTGAGATCTAGAAACCATGCCAAAGGTAAGGCTATAATCTATAAAGCAAAAATGAATAATAATCACATTATGAGATAAACAGAGGCCCCGAAAATGTCCCAGAGACTGTGCCTCCCTAATATTCAAGCTAAGACCATCCATGAAAAGAATGAAGAGTAAAGGGGAACGAGAACATCCCCGTCTCAATCCTCTTCCCACCTTGAATAAGCTTACAGGATATCCATGGATCTCGACAGTGTAACATATAGAGGATATACAGGTCATCATCCATTCCACATTGTGCTCATGTAATCCAATCTTGAATAATATGAGGCGAATGAAGGACTAGTCCACATAGTCGTAGGCCTTCTGCAAGTCCACTTTCATAGCAATAGCATACTTCTTTTTGGTGTGTATACACATGAATCTCCATTCATCCAAAAAAACCCAAAGGCATGATATTCGTTGAATCCTTTCACGTGCTTCAAAGATAACCACATGGATCCGATTGTATTCCAATGTTCACCATACAATGTATACATCCACAATAATAGGCATCAAATCAAACGAATATTTCTAAGTTTGTCACTGTAAAACATCGCCACTTTACAAGATTCTTTTCTTCCTACAAATGGCCAAAAACCCAAACTGATTGATTCGTCATTGAATATCGTTCAGAGATTATTCCATTACTTACCAAACAAACTATAATAATAGACATCAAGTCAAACAATTTTTTTTACAGAGAATAGAATTATTCATCCTAATTGATAACCAACTTTAGCTTCAGAACAGTGTAATTCCATCTTCAATCACTGTGAACCCAAATTTCGTATGCAACTTCCAATCCATGGAAGATTCGCCAGATGTGGGGTTTTAATGTTTTTTCATGACCTCAAACTTCAAATTCCCAGGTAAAGGCTGGGGACAAGATAAAGCGTATTCCTGCCTTCATCTGTATCTGAACATTAAACATCGACCTTTTTTTCCTAAGAATTATTGCATAGATGGCCAATGAAGTTCAGGTAATTCTAATAACAGCTATTTTACAATCCGGCTTGGGCCCGCATTTCTTTCTATCGTTCCCCTTATCACTGGTCGCAGTGATGCCTTTCTCTATAGCAGCATGAAACATAGAAAGTATATCAAGGTATGATGCCTTTCTCTATACCTTGTAGGTATGCCAAAAGTTCAAGGTTAGATTGAAATTTTTTTAAACTATTTAACTAAGAACTAACTGGTTATTCTAACCTGACAAGTAAATTTACGTATATATTAATTAAAATAAACCTAAACAATTTATTATATATTCAATTAGTTTCAATGAATTACAAATTGGCATGTGGAAAAGTCCTTGCACTTTGGAGTCTTCAACCCAAATATTTTCATTGATCTTTATTCTACAATGACCTTCAAGGTGTGGATATGTTGCAGCTACGTCTAGATTATTCTCTTCTTTGGTGACTCGAGATCTAAGTAGAGTTAATGAAGATGGTGCATATGACCATCTCTCACTTAGTTTAAAGGTTTTGCAAAATCATTACTGTGGTAATTGCTACTTTGTATTTTAGATTGCATGCACTTTTGTTTATTTTTTTCATCTTTCCAAAAGTTTGAATTATGTGTTTAGCTTTATCATGTGTGCATATTATGAAGTTTTTCTCCTCTATGTTATATGTATGTTATACGTTGTTATAGCATATAGGGTTATTTTGAAGATTTTTTTATAATTATTTTTCATAAAATAATTATCTTTTATTAAAAATTTCCAAAGTTTTAAAGTATATATTTATGTTGTAGTAATGTGTTATACTTAAAATGAGATAATAAGTTGTTATGAAAATTATGCTTAAGTTTTAGAAAAAACAACCATCTCATAACATTGAGATAAAAGACAAATGATGTTACAAGAACCAAATGATCTAGATAAATCCAAAACCTAACAATAAAGTTTCCATATAATTTTCTTTAAGTTGAAAAAATATAGTGAATTAAAAGCGAGGAGGGTGGCCATAGCTTGTCAGCTCCCCTCCTTGCACAATTTTTTTCCACATGTTCACCATGAATGATAGTCACTATCATTGCAATTATATCACGAGAAGGGTATTTTAGTTGATAACCCCTCCCTCCCACTTATACTGAGTGATTAATCTTCTAGGGAAGCACCCTTTTGTCGAGAGTTTGCAAGCATGGAATTAAGTAATGGATTCAAACTGCTTACAAGATTCTATATTTTATTCATTTTAATCCAATTGAATGAAAGTGAGAGGCTATGAAAGAGTTTGATGATGATGTATAGGTCCCCAATCATAATGTGCATTTAAGCCCACATGCCTTTGATCTCTGTCATCCTTAAAATAATGTTATGCCTTTTGCTTTAGTGATTAATGCTATACTTAAACCCTGATTGAAGTCTCATTCCTCATTTCCTTTGGGTTCAAAAAGGATTTCCCACACCTACCACCCACGAGCACTACAACTTATATCATGAGTTTAGATATGTATATAACATTAAGCATTGTAAAACCAAGAACAACATACACATGAACAATAAAAGGGAGCACAAAAGGAATGTTATATGGTAGGTGGAATCACATTTCTCCTTTAACCCTCATTGGAATAAATAATCCACAAGCCTTTGATCTCTTTAATCCTTAAAATATTGCTAAGACTTTTGTCTTATTACTCAATCCAATTCGCATACTCGAAGCAAAATCACATTCCTCACTTTCACTAGATTCCATAAGGATGCCCAACATTTACCACCCCTAAGCACTACAATAATTGTTATAAAAACACGACCAACAAGTAAAAACATTTCCTCGTTAAAAGCCTTAATAATAAAATTCTACTTCATCATATCAACAACCCACACCAATTAACCTTTAAAAGTTTTTATCTGATCTATATTTACAACTTTTTAATATCAATTTTCTTAAAAGAGATGGGGAATCTATAACTGTGAATCCCATTCAATCGTTATTCCCTGTGGTCAAAATAGAGGGATAAAAAATTAGATAAACATTAAGAAACGAAAATACATAATAACAATACAAATATTTTTAATCGAACTTTTTTGTTCGGTCATTGTATAAATTTTTTATATATTTATAAATGGGAAAAGATTATGAAAATCATATATAAATATATTCTGAAAAAGGCTAGTATTTTCCATTGGTGATTGCTTGTTAGTGTCTCAATCTCCCTGATAGACCTTTTTCCCCATGCTAAAGTCTATCTCCGTCTATTTTAGTTTGATGTCTAGGAAAACCATCTTAGTCTCCATGGGAACTTGCAATTTCTCAAGTTTTTGTTGTAGCAGCTCATATTTTGTTTCTAGCGAAGCTAAATGCGCCCTTGGTTCCTTATCCTCCCTATCATTTTGATGCCTTATGATGTCCAATGAATTCTCCACAACCTCTTATAGTATTTCCAACATTTAACTCATCCTCTTATGCGCCTGCATTTCCAACATGGATTTTTCATCCTGCCTAGGGGAGGAAGTATGCTTGAACCTTAGAACCCGCAACTATGTTCATGGGGGGGCGGGGTTTGGAAGGGAGATGAGGATCGTAATGGCGAAAGGTTGTTATGTATCGTCCACGGGTATTATTGGTTGCAAGTAGGGTGTCATAGAGTGTCTGATAGGGGGTAGCTTTTGGCCTCGCCATTAGACCTCCAGGTGGGGAGTTATGAAGGCATATTTTTCGCAGTGGCGCATCCTGTGCCTATTGGCATTGTTATTATTCTTCTGGATATTTTCGATGGATAATGTGAAGTAGGATTGGTCTTATTAAAGATCAAAGAGGTGTTCACTGTCTTGAGCCATGGATGTTCTATGTGAGGTAGGGTCTATAATGGGAGAAAGAGGGAGGAAGTGACCCCTGGTGTGCATAGATCTTCCGCCGGGGAGGGATACGATCAGTGTCGGATTGAATTTTTAGGGATTTTTTGATAGAGATACGGTTCATTAATAACATTAAAGATCGGATTTCTGGGGATCTGGGCATAACGGTATTAGACATTCCTCCGAGGATTTTGTTTCTATCTTGCATGTCTTATTTTTTATCTTTCCTTCTATCACGCAGGGTTATAGGGGGTCCCAGTAAGCTCTCCCTTACACTATGTCTACGTGGACGGGTGATCGATCTATCGGAGTGGAGTTCTTCAATAACCAAGAATCATTCTCAGATTTTTTCTACAGGCAGGTGGCTTCCTGGATTACACTTGGTTAGCTCCCGATTGCCACGCGACAGACTTAGGAGGGAACACTTAACATTGTGTCAGTGCAGGGCTATAGTCTAGCCACATGGAAAGGATGTAGAACGGAGGGTCTCCTGTTGAGAAATGGCAACAAGAAATTCCAGTTTAATTTGTCCTTGAATTAAACTGGAAATTAAATTCGAATTCCATTCTCATAGCAACTTAAAATTAGTTAATTAAGTTTATTAAACCTACTTAACCTAGGAAATTCGAGTTGGAAGTCTTTCTGTCATCATGTGTATGTTCTCCCTACTTTGTAGGAGTCTGGTATGAGTTAATTGTGAGTTGTAAAATAGAAGACTCAGTTTCATGAGTCAGTTCAGTTAAATTAGTTCTGATATAGGAGCATCTTGCTCAAGAAAATCATTGTATATTTGGTTTTTTATTTCTTAATAGGAAATTTTATATATTTTAATAATTTGAGTGAGAAATGTGTGTGTGAGGTTTTAAATGTAAATATTCTCAATTATGAGAGAATATGAGAGATGTTAGACTTGTGAAGATCTCATAAAAATATTGGAGATTAGGAGATCCTATAATAGGAAATTTGTTGAGTTAAAAATGGATTGAGAGATTTAATATAATCTGCTCATAAATGCAGAATTTAAATATAGAACTGTTGTTGAGATCCTCAAGGGATCATTAAGATATTTTAGGAACTAGTTGAGAGATCTATGGAGGAGAACTAGGAACCAGAATGATCCATAACTATGTAATTGTTCCTATAATTGTAATCCTAAGGGGCATGTAGAGAAGAGGTGTGTGTGGAGCGATTATGAATAGAAGAGACCAAGGGTACGTGCCCACATTGTATATCTGGTCAAGTTTGATGTATATTTCAATTCAATTAATAGATGGAAAATCATGTGCTTATGGTATGGCAAATATCTATGGTTTATCTTGTCAGTAGAATAATTGTTTCTGAAGGAGTGACCAGTTGGTAACTTACGACGCATATGATTGTCAATTCTAGCAATCAGTATTTTCAATCAAGTTGAGAATTCGTTCTGTAGTGTGAGAGAGAAAGAATCTGTTAGATAGGAAAAGGGCGAAACAAAGAACACCCATCTTGGGGTTGATCAGGCCATTGATTCTATGTAAATGATTATGATTGAATGAATTTCTAATGTGTGATTATGAATGTTGTAGAACTGCTAAAGTTTGTGTTTAACCCTTGTAAGCCCAAGTGAATTCATTCCGTTAATCCTTGTTAATTTATGTTAATAATATGTAGCTGATCAGTGTAGGATTAGTTTTTTGTGTTTTCTAGTTTCCTGGTGTGAAACCAGAGGAGGCCAAAGGCTTGTGCCTTAGTTTTTTCGCAAACCAATTAGCGAGATCCATTAATTAACAAGGTGATAAATAGATGGGAATTTGGCATAAATTTTTGTTCCGATCTTGGTCTCGAGATCTTGGGAGATGGTAAGAGTTAAAGAGGATTCAACGACATAAAGTGCTGAGGCAAGAGTTGAAAGGTCGTGCTGGAAAATAGAAAGGTCGCACCAGAAAATATACGGGTCCCCTGGAATAGAAAGGTTGTGCCATGGGTCGCGCCCAAGACAAAAAGGTCGCGTAGGAGCAGAAGGGTCACGCTGAGATAGAAGGTACCCCTAAGACATAAAGGTCGTGTCGTGGGTCACACCTGAGGTAGAAGGGTCACACTAGCATTGCAGAAATGTAGCGCTGGTTCAAAATTGTTTTTGATCGACTTTTATGAGTTCATGTTCTCACCTTCAACGTTCTCCCACATCAAGTTGCATTGAAGGTAAACGAGCACGTGGGTTTCAAGCAATAGAGGGTCGACATACTTATGTGTTTCCTTAATCACACTTAGGTATTCCATATAGCACAAAAATCTAAAAACCAATCCTTCCTTGTTTATGTATAATTGATATGAGCACAGTTTTAATTAGAGAGTGAGGGATAGGAAGGGTTGAAGTCTCTTTCTTGAGACTTGTAGTGTATTATTAGTTTTTTAAGGCTACTGATTGTGAAGTACAGACTTGGTAGGTCATCATTTTATTATCAGAGAAAGTAAAATCTCTTAGGGAAAAACTAGAACAAAGTTATGCTCTTGAATTTGTATATGCATATGCAATTGTGATTACAAAAAGAGGAGATCAGTAAAGACTGACAGAACAAAGTAGGAAAACAAAGCTAGTGTTCTTTGTTTGCATTTGTTAAAGATATTACACATGAAGAAAGGATCATATTTTAAATCTGACAAGCTGCAAGCACACAAAGATAAAGTGTGGCAGAATATTGGGAAGTAATTGATACTCTTAAGTAGAATTTACAGAGGAAAATGAACAAGGAATAGTCCATTCAAAGTGAAAATGAATGGTGGAACAAGATCATGCAGAGATCTTGATGGTGATATGGTATGTTTTTATTTTTAAATTTGATTTTGAGGATTGTGTTTGCATATTTCAGGTTGCAGACAAAAAGGGTGTTAGCAACAAAGACAAGTGAGAGGAGTTGTAACAAAGAACTAGCTGTGTTCTCAAGTGGAAGAGCATGTGAGTTCTTAAACAATGGAAGAACCTTGAAGAATTCCAATACAGGTTGTATAAGGAGGACAAGTGAATGTTCTCAAAGGAAGTGGAAGTTGTAGAGCCTAAAAGAGCAAGAGAGTTTCTCAGAAGGTGGTTCTAGAGGTAGAGAACCATAGATCAAGCTCAAGGAGATATCTTGGCAAGGTAAGGTATCAATAGGCTAATCTTAAGGAGAAAAGCTTGCTGAGATATCGAAGGTAGGTATGGAGACTTGTTGAAAAGAGAGGCATAGGTGCACTCCACAAGTGAACAAATGGAGTTCACAAAGGAGGAGAAGGTGACTGTTGATAGTCATTGCAGAGGTTCGGGGAGAAGCCACATAAAGGAGAAGGAAAATGCCAAGGCAAATGGCATGAGAAAGAGTGATCCTAGGAATTTTCCCACTCCATTCCACCCATCACACACCTTTCCTAGACCTCCCATCACCTCCAACACCTCACATTTTTCTCTCGGATGTATCCTGTAGATTTCATGTAATTCCTAGAGGATCATCCTGTAGGTTTCTAGTACATCCTATAGGTTTCTAGTACATCCTGTAGGTTTTCTTGAAACGGCCTGTTTTGAGGCCGAATTGATGGAAAACCTCTAATAAGTCACAAAAAGCCTCCCAAGGGTCTCCCACACCTTCCAACCATCTCCTAACCCTTCCATCCAACCTCCAACATCCTTAATTCACCTACCACATCACCGGAAGACATTAGTTTGCATACTTGATTTTGCATGAAAAAACAAAAAGACAAAAACAAATTTATTCCAGTCCCTTTACTTGCACATTAGTGATGTTTGATGATTCTTACTTCCATTCTTAGATAGTAGCATTTGGTTCATGACAATTTAGCGTTATTTCAAAGCATAGTTTATTGCTAGTTAATTAAGACATGGTGTGATTTAGCATTGAATTTCCGTCTTTTTCCTTGTACTTTCTTTCTTGCAATAAGTTAAGGTTCTATTTCAAACATTTCATTTTCTGCAATTCATTTAGGATTTAAATTTAGTACATGAACTCCATTAAATCATGACAACAAAGGAATGACACATTGTATGCTGCACATATAGTGCCGACACCTCTTAAGTTTGTATGAACCTCGGGTTGATTCATTTCGTTTCATTTTTTGCAAAAACAAAATATTTGCGTTAGGAATATTTAATTTCAAAAGTAGAAAATTTGCATTGCATTATAGTTTTCATTCAATCATAAAAACAAAAACAAAATTTCTCCAACACCAACCATCCCCCCATTTGATCACGTGGTGCACTAAGAGCCATATCACCATTCACTTTTGCAGGTAGAAGAAGAAGATGGAAAAGAATGTAGAAGAAATGGATGGAGATGATGACAATGAGGAATATCCTCTCGGATTTCCCATTCAAGATATTGATGGTAGTGTGCACATGAAGAACATCCCTCCATCTTTTCTTCTAAAATTTCATGGTCTAAGGTTAGAGGATCCGGAAACCTTTCTCTTTGAATTTGAAATTGTTTGTATATCTTATGGTTACTTATTAAAAACTCAAAAACTGAGATTGTTTCCGGCAACATTGAAGGATAGAGATCTTAAATGGTTCATGAGTTTAGGGACTAATTCAATAAGATCATGGAATGGTATGCAAAAGGTATTCTAGAAAAATATAAAGATCATGATTTTAAGGAAGAAATATTTAGAATGAATCAAAGAGAATATGAGAGCCTTGAGGATCTAATAGAGAGGTTCGTGTATAATGTTAAGAGGGAAATCTACACCATTTAGGATCCGACACACTAAAAACCCTCTTACTTAGAACAATTAGGGATGAATGCATTGATCTCCTTAATCTCATGAGTAGAGGTGATGTATATCAATTATCATTTGAGGAAATTTGTGAAACATGCAAACACATATGAAGAGGAAAATCAAGGGTAGGTAAATCAGCATCAAGATCAGTAAGTCAAGCTAAACTTGGAAATTTGTTTGATGATTTTAAAAAATAAATTCTTAGCAATCTAACAAAACAAGTAGACATGTTAAGAATGCAAGATGAAGGAAAATTTGTGTTGCAAAATCACATGATGTTAAACATTGTCCGTCATTACCAAGGTCGAAAGAAGTTCACCAAGAGAACAATGGAGCAAGTCAATTGCCAATGCAGCAATGTTATGTAGCTCCAAGAGGACCATGGCAGCCTATTCAGCCTGATATGATGCAAGAGCCTAATTTCCAATTTCAAGGTTATGCATATCCACCTCAAAGTAATTGGAACACACCTTTTCCTTGGCAACATTGGCCAGCTCAACCCCAAAACAAATCTTGGAAACAAGGTTGGCAAGGAACTTATGGGAGCCATCCACAATATCCTCAATATTTTCCTCAGTATCCTCCATACCCAACTCCATGTTATCCCTACCATTCACCTCCACCACAACCACAACCCCATCCACATCCATCTCAAATCTACACTCCCACTCAACTATCTTTACCACCATTTCCAAACCCACACATTGAAGTATCTTAGCCCACTTACAATGTTGAGGTATAACACTTCCAAACATCTCCTCTTGAGCTCAATAGTATTCACCATAGCACAGGAATATCATTACAAAAAAATGATTATTTTGATGCCATTGAGGGACAACATGCAGAGAAAGAAGATTTGAAAGAGAAGATCAAAGAATCATGGGATGCACTTGATGAAGAACAAATAATAAAATCAGAGATTGAGAAAGGTCCCTCATGGTTACATCAAATCCTCCATGTATTCAAGAGAAAAATCAGCAAAAAGAGGAAGATTTGAAGGTCATAGTAGAAGAAGACATGAAGAATGATCCAGATCAGCAAAATGACCACGGACATCACAACTATATTGAAATATGGTTCCAGACAGTCGCTAATTTGCAGCAACACTCTCTTATTCAATTGTGCTTGATATTATCAAATTCAAATAATTTGATCTCTCAAATTCAGGTACATGTCAAAGCATACATCTCAAGCCTGCACATCATTTTTTCTGTCATCTTGATGTGCACATGGCTCCATTGGAAGTATTATTATACTTGAAAGTGATTTTGTTTTTCAAGTAGGGTAGGGTAGAAGAAAAGAAAAAAAAATGAGAAATAAGAAGAAAAAAAATATAAGGTGAAAACCTCCTTGGAGGTGCCTCAGATTGGCTCATTGATTGAAAACCTCCATGAGGCGGTCAATGGGTCGGAAAAAGGGGGAAAAGGGAGGAAAAAAAGAAGATCCTAGGTGAAACCTCATTTGAGGCACCTAGGAAGACCTACTAGTTGAAAACCTCATTGAGGTGGCTAGTAGGCCTAGAAAAAAAAGAAAAAAGAATAAAATAATCCTTGAACCATGCATTCATGTACTCTCCAACATCTGCAAGCAACAAGAACAAGTTAGTACCAAAAAAAAAAAATTGGTCAAGCCTAGTCAAAAGAAGTCAAATTTTGACTTTCTCCTCCTTCGCTCACATGCTCAACAAGGCCAAGGCTATGCCTATCCATCACCCTCATCTATTTCCACCATCCACTCATCATTTCCAAGCTTATACCACCCATTTTCCTTGTTGTTCTAAAAAACTATAGGATACTCTGTTTTCCTACAGGATGCAAAAATACATAGAGTAGAAATTTGTTTTTTCCATAACTTGAAAACCATGCATCCATTTTCCAAGTTGTTTTAGGGGGAGATGTTACAGAGGAATAAGGAATACCAGAGGTATGGTTGGATTATGAAAAGAAAAGTCAAATGGCATAGATTGCAAGTGAAGTGGGAGCGTAGATTGAATGCTATGCTAAAGGAAGAGTTACTCAGACTAAATAAGTATGAGGAGGAAGTTTTGGTATGTGAACTAGAACATGGCCCATTTCTTTTTGAAAGTAGTGAAGATACAAGGGAGAAATCTATAGAGGATCTTCTGAATCATATGAAGGATTCAGAGCAGCAAGAAGACCTGGTGGCTGAAGCATCGAGTGAGACCGCAAGGTCTTATGTTTTTAAAACTGACAATTTGTGTATGATTGCAGGTATTGCAGGAGATAGGAAGACTTTTGAAGATGTCTTCAGGATGGGTGAAGATATTGAAGTAAAATATGATGAAGAAAACCTATTAGATGAGGAATGCTTTGAATGGTTGGAGCAAAAGGAGTTCATTGATGAGTTGCTTAATGGGAGGAGACAATCATCTGAAGTTGTCATGGAGATGGAAGATCAAAATCGTATTCTGATGAAGAATAAAAGAACATTGCCTCAGAGAGGTAAGCCAATGCATTTGACTAATGTTATTGATAAAGAAAAATTGTGGGAGAATGCTAAGGTAGAAGACAGGGAAAGTATAGCTCTTGAAGAGGCCTTACAAAAATACAGTAATGCAAAATATGGTGAGGTAGATTTGTCTAAGGACAAAAAGAAGATAGTCATAACACTGAATGAAGAGGAAGGACAACTACTGAAAGACGGAGAACCTATTGAAGACTATAAACAGCATCATGATGAAATAATTGTGAGGTGTCAAAGAGAAATTGAGTTGCTGGAGTATTTGTTGAAAGAACAGGAGTATGAGAGTGTAACTGCAGTCGGAAATGAGGAAGTGTCTCAAGATTTGATTGGGACATAGATATGTGCTAGTTGCCAAGTTTCTGATGTACTGACTAACAGAGAAGAAAAGGTGGATGAGTATGCAGTCAAAAAGATGACAAACAATTTACTTCTTGAAAGTAAATTTGAAGATAAGAAGCAACAAGTGGAAATTGCATAGGAAGATGTTTTCAAAGACATTAAGGATGTATGGATGGCAGAAAAAGCTGAAAAGATCAGCCAGCAGATTAAAAATTAATGTACAAAATTACAGTAGAGAAAGGATCTCAGGCAAGATCTCATGCAAGTTGCTGAGACATAAGGATTCCATGAGGAAGCAAAAATTGATTCTGTGATTGAAGAACTGTGGAAAGTGATGATGAAACAGTCCAAATGGAGACAAATGATAGCCAAAGGGACGATCAATCAGAATTTGAAACTGACTGAAGAATGAAAATGAACCAGAAGACAACAGATATGCAGCAGCAGCAAAGGTGCAGAACATTTGGACAATTAAAAATTAAGGTTTGGGATCCTGGAGGTAGCAAGTCATTAAGACTTGTAGCTATCACATTACTACATAAAAGGGATAGACCTCATAGATAGGAGTCTATGAATAATTTTTTCTACTGTGGGACTATGATGCAGGAGCATCCTGCTCAAGAAAATCATTGTATGTTTGATTGACTTAGGGGATCTGATGTTTTTTATTTCTTAATCGGAAATTTTGTATATTTTAATAATTTGAGTGAGAAATATGTGTGTGAGGTTTTAAATGTAAATATTTTCAATTATGTGATAATATGAGAGATGCTAGACTTGTGAATATCTCATAAAAATCTTGGAGATTAGGAAATCCTAGAATAGGAAATTAGTTGAGTTAAAAGTGGATTGAGAGATTTGGTATAATATGCTCATAAAGGCATAATTTAGATATAGAACTGTTGTTGAGATCCTCAAGGGATCATTAATAGATTTTAGGAACTAGTTGAGAGAATTATGGAGGAGAACTAGGAACTAGAATGATCCATAACTATGTAATTGTTCCTATAATTGTAAGCCTAAGGGGCATGTAGAGAAGAGGTGTGTGTGGAGTGAGTATGAATAGAAGAGACCAGGGTTGCGTGCCAACATTGTATATCTGGTGAAGTTTGATGTATATTTGAATTCAATCAATAGATTGAAAATCATGTGTTGATGGTATGGCAAACATCTCTAGTTTATCTTGTCAATAGAATAATTGTTTCTGAAGGAGTGGCCATTTGGTAACTTACAGTGCATATGATTGTTAATTCCAGCAATCAGTGTTTGCAATCAAGCTGAGAATTCGATATGTAGTGTGAGAGCGCGAGAGTGTGTTAGATAGGAAAAGTGAGAAACAGAGAACACCCATCTTTGGCTTGATCAGGCCATTGATTCTATGTAAATGATTATGATTGAAGTTCTTATTTGTGATTGTGAATGTTGTAGAACTGCTAAAGTCTTTGTGTTCAACCCCCGTAAGCCCGAGTGAATTCATTCTGTTAATCTTTGTTAATTTATGTCAATAATACATAGGTGATCATCGCAAGATCAATTTTGTGTGTTTTTTGGTTTCCTCGCATGAACAAACTAGGTTTGAAACCAAAGGAGGCCAAAGGCTTGTGCCTTAGTTTTTTTGCAAACCAATTAGCAAGATCCATTAATTAACAAGGTGATAAATACATAGAATTTGGCATAAATTGTTGTTCTAATCTCGGTCTCAGGATATCGGGATATGGTAAGGGTTACAGAGGATTCAACAACATAAAGTGCTCAAGCAAGAGTTGAAAGGTCGCACCGGAAAACAGAAAGGTCGCGCCAGAAAATAGACGGGTCACCTGGAACAAAAAGGTCGTGTTGTGGGTCGCGCCTGAGACAAAAAGGTTGCATAGGAGCAAAAGGGTTGTGCTGAGATAGAAGAGTCGTGCCTAAGATAGAAATGTCACGTCGTGGGTCACGCCTAAGGTAGAAGGGTCACACTAGCATTGCAAGAACATAACGCCAATTCAAAATTGTCTTTGATCGACTTTTAGGAGTTCAAGTTCTCACCTTCAACATTCCCCCACATCAAGCTACACTGAAGGTAAACGATCACATGGGTTTTGAGCAATAGAGAGTCTACATACTCATGTGTTTCCTTAATCACACTTAGGTATTCCATATAGCGCCAAACTCTGAAAACCAATTCTTCCTTGTTTAAGTATAACTGATATGAGCACAATTTTAATCAGAGAGTGAGGGATAGGAAGAGTTGAAGTTTATTTCTTGAGACTTGTAGTGTAGTCTTAGTGTTTTAAGGCTACCGATTGTGAAGTATAGACGTGGTAGGTCATCATTTTATTATCAGAGAAAGTAAAAGCTCTTTTACGGAAACTAGAACATAGTTATGCTCTTGAAGTTGTATATGCAGATACAATTGTGATTGTAGAAAGAGAAGATCAGTAAAGACTGACAGAACAAAGAATGAAAACAAAGCTAGTGTGCTTTGTGTGCATTTGTTAAAGATATTACACATGAAGAAAAGATCAGATTTTAAATATGAAAAGCAGCAGGCACACAAAGATAAAGTGTGGCAAAATATTGGGAAGTAATTGATACTCTTAAGGAGAATTTACAGAGGAAAGTGAACAAGGAATAGTCCATTCAAAGTGCAGATGAATGGTGGATCAAGATCATGCAGAGATCTTGAAGGTGATATGGAATGTTTTTATTTTTAAATTTGGTTTTGAGGATTGTGTTTGCAGATTTCAGGTTGCAAACAAAAAGGGTGTTAGTAGCAAAGACAATTGAGAGAAGTTGTAACAAATAACTAGTTATGTTCTCAAGTGGAAGAGCATGTGAGTTCTTAAACAGTGGCAGAACCTTGAAGAATTCCAACAGAGGTAGGATAAGGAGGACAAGTGAATGTTCGCAAAGGAAGTGGAAGCTGTAGAGCCTTAAAGAGTAAGAGAATTGCTGCTCAGAAGATGGTTCTAGAGGTAGAGAACCATATATTAATCTCAAGGAGATAGCTTGGTAAGGTAAGGTATCAATAGGCTAAGCTTAAGGAGAAAAGATTGTTGAGATATCGAAGGTAGGTATGGAGACTTGATAAAAAGAGAGGCTTAGGTGCAGCCCACAAGTGAACAGATGGAGTTCATAAAGGAGGAGAAGGTGATTGTTGATAGTCATTATAGAGGTTCGGGGAGAAGCCACAAAAAGGAGAAGGAAAATGCCAAGGCAAATGGCATGAGAAGGAGTCAAGAAGAGATTGACAGAGAGAAATCTGAGATAAAATTCCATCTTGAGTTATTGATGGAGATGTTACAGAGGAATAAGGAAGACTAGAAGTATGGTTGGATTATGAAAAGATAAGTCAAATGGCATAGATTGCAAGTGAAGTGGGAGCGTAGATTTAATGCTCAGTTGAAGGAAGAGTTACTCACACTAAATAAGTATGAGGAGGAAGTTTTGGTAGGTTAACCAGAATATGGCCCATTACTTTTTGAAAGTAGTGAAGATACAAGTGAGAAATATACAGAGGATTTTATTAATCATATGAAGGATTCGAAGCAGAAATAAGACCTGGTGTTTGAAGCATTGAGTGAGACCATGTTGAAGGCCCGAAAATCGGGTCGACAACAAGGGGGATACCCACCCGGTCCGGAACTTGGTTGGCAGCTCCTTGTCCGTTTGGTATAGCGGGTCCGACTGGGGATAATGGGACCAGTTTCCCAATCTAAGGGGTGTGTGTGTGTGTAGAGTTGGATGATGCTGATCTAGAAGTATTTCAAGCTAATTTAATTCGAACTTCTAAACTGACTCTATGCTATTGTAATCTAATAAAAACAACACATCTAATCTACGCTAACCCAGGGTGTATTTCTTCTATTATGCGATCTAAAGAGATTTCGAACAATAACTGGTAATAAAGATCATTCAGCTATCATAAGAATAGAAATCAATTAAGATAAACCATTCTGCATAAAAAGTTAGGCAAAACAGTTGTGAACAGCATATCGCATAATACGTTATTCATATTTCAAGCACAAATAAATGACTCCACCGTACAGAAGTGCCAAATGGTAACCCACACATTCATACATTAACATATAAACAACTAAAAATGCATATCACTCTAAGAATATAAGCAGAAATTGGTCAAGAGATAAAAGTACCATTTATGAATGATTTCACTCATAAACTTCAAGCAATAACGATTTATCTCTACTTGTTCTAATATCTACTAAAAGTACAGAAGTGCAACATCAGTAGCAGACATTAAATGCAAACGTTGATAAATCTTGATCCATCCATTCATCAAAAACCCCCTCCGAGGGTGCAAAAGTGCATGTTCCGAGGACAAGTTTTTTGACGGATTTCCGGACCCTTCTCCAAATGCCATGAGAAGGGTTAAATATTACTAACTAATTAATCTTAATTACACAAATTTAGGAAACGGCTTCAAATGACCGCCCTTCTACTAAAACAGATTTATTTCTAAAAATTGAATCTAATTTCTAACCGTTTCTGTATCTGCTCCTTAGTGTTGTAAGCAATGCAATGTTCGCCTGAGAAGAGTCGGCTGGTTGTCTTCTCCTTTCGTTCGAGCGATAAAAGTAGAAATAACAAGATCTGGCACCGCTTTCTGACAAACTAGAAGATATTTTCGAAAATCTTCCTCTGGCTTGGTGTATTCGCTGTGTGTATACTTGGTATAACCCAGATTTCTTTCAAACTGATTGTGTTGTTGCTATTTCGGTCTCCGACCGTGCGAATGACTCAATGAGTTAGGGATTTCGTTGCCTGAACAATTTTCTGTATTGCAGATTGCTTCCGTTCTTTGTTCCAGGCTTTTTTGAAGCGTCTTCCTTCTTTAGCGTCTTTCTTTTTGCTTTACCCAGTCTGAGCTTCAGGATCTTTTGTAAACATGTCGCTTTTGTGCGCCTTTGACTCTGAGTCTTGGATAGTCTATTTTCATCAGTGTCTGTTGAGTGATACTTTGGAATTCGCGGTCCTGCTGCATGCGGCATCCATTTGCGAAGGCATCTCCTCTCTGTTCTCCGAGTATTGGCGCTTTCCCCTTTTCTTTAGATGTTTCCTGCATATTGATTTATATTAGTTGCTGCCTTACAGTTTACGCAAAGGAAAAGAGAAACGACGAAAATATTGACATGAAAGCTTTAAGTTCTAATGAATGCATAGTCATGACACTCATAATGACTTGACTCTTCGAAAAACGCAACACATTCATTATTGGATACTTTGGCGTACAATCATTAATTTCCCTTAAGGTGCGCGCTCAATTTTGGGTTTACAGACTATGTCGAGGAAATTTTTTGCGATGAGTGGTTTCTGCGATTCGCATCGCAGTATCGAGGATTGCGATGTCAAGAAGTGTCATCGCAGGAATTGATAGTCTCATTCATCGCAGATCGCAGATTGCAAGATCGCGGATCGCAAGATCGTGGATCGCAAGATCGCGTTTTATCGTTCAATCACTGTGTGTTGCTTATGTGATGTTGCGATATGCGACGTCGCATATCGGCCGTCGGCGATTCCTTAAGTTTCTCATTTAAGGGCGCCTTCAATATATGCGATGCGATGAATTTCGCGTCGCTTCTTCGCAGCTTATTTACACGCATAGGAAATGCTTCACTCTCTCTTCACGATGCGATATAGCTTTAGGGAGTAAAAATACAAAAATTTTGATAAAAATATTTTTTGAATTTTTTGTTAAGGGTCCCCCTTTGCTTGGTGTTATTGCTAATACCAAATAAAGAGGGGGGTTGTTGGTGACCACAAAAATGGCGATTCACTGTGAAGAACCAGTTATCTCTGCTTTTCTATTGAATTTCCACTTCCGAAACAGAAAAATTTTCGTATGTATAAATTTTGTTATGGACAGATAGAGTACATTACCCCTTATCCTGTCAATGATACTTTGTCTCAACCTTTTCATATTCCAATTGTTTGCTTCCTCGAGCTTAGTTCCTGTATTCGCACCAGACATTACTTGGTCTTTTAAAGATAAAATAAGGTCTTCTCTGCATACTGGCTTTTAAATATGCTCATTTGTCGTAGGTAGAGCCTCTGCTGCCCGCAAGCGTCCATAGCCTCGACAGGGTTACCTGTTATCCAACAATGATCCTTTATCCTGCTTGAGGTTATTTACAACCTTTTAGAGAAAAACCTTTTTGACACTTTTTCCTTTTTTATTCTCTAAAGAACAATGTCTTGGTTTGGTGGCCAAATTATGACATAGTCATTCACTTGATTTACACTTTTGCTGAACAAGCTGGCTCGTGATGAGACCCCTTGTCTTTTGATTGCACTAATCTTGAGTCGTTGCCCTGTTTTGGTAGACAGTATTTGGCAAAGTCAGCAAGTTATAATATCTGTGATCATGATAAGCCGGCTCGTGATGAGACCTCTTATTCTTTGAGATATAGTGTTTTCTCGGATTGTTCCTCTGAATGCTGTGATTTCCTTTAGCAGGGAGGAAGTCATTGTTTTTCCTTAAGAAAGCTCTGGACGACAATAATAGAGTTTGAAAACAGCAGCTTTACAGAGAATATTTATTTTATTATTGATACCTTTCATTGTGCTGATATAAAACAATTTTTTACCAAAGGTTGCTTTCATCAAAGTTTTTTGAGGTTGAAACTAACATCATATTTAGGCTAAAGTTAACTCTATTTGTCAATAATAAAAATCAATTTTTTCGAAAAGTTTTGCTAATTGTACAAGCGAAATCAAAATCTGACAGAGGATTGGTGTGCTCTTTCATGAATCCTTTTAGTGACCATCTACAACTGGTTTTATTTATAAGAAAGAGAAAAACAAATAAAAATTAAAACTATCTTACAAAAATAGAAGAATGATCTTTTATGGAAAATATATTTTAAGAATTTGTCCATTAACAGGCAAAGAATCTCTTCTACCTGCCAAATCCTGCAACACAAACGTCGATGGGCCTATGAATTCTACAATCTGAAAAGGACCAAGCCACAGCTTCTGAAATTTCGTATGTTTGCCCTTTTCTTCATGAGCCTTATCCCATTTCAAAACTAAATCTCCCATCTGAAAGTTTTTTCTGGTCATTATGCTTGAGTCAAAAGAGGATTTTATTAGCGTCTGGTGATGAGCATGGGTTTTCTTAGCTTGTTCTCGTTGTTCTTCTAATTTGATTATTTCCATTTGTCTCAGTTGTAAGGAGGAAGTAGATACTTCATCGATGTATTGT
Source organism: Pinus tabuliformis (assembly GCA_031772625.1). Classification (NCBI taxonomy): domain Eukaryota; kingdom Viridiplantae; phylum Streptophyta; class Pinopsida; order Pinales; family Pinaceae; genus Pinus; species Pinus tabuliformis. The sequence goes on along the minus strand of CM062814.1, from coordinate 612,916,552 downwards.
ACTAAATACAAAGAGGGAATGACTAAGTAAGTTGGAAGAACCACTTCTTTCCCATAAACTAAATTAAAGGGAGAAGTGCCGATTGAAGCTTTCTTCGTAATTCTATCTGCCCATAAAGCATTTACCAGTGCTTTGTGCCAATTCTTTTGGTTTTGGTCGACTGTTCTTTTAATAATACTGATTAGGTTCTTGTTTGTTGATTCAGCCAATCCATTACCTTGTGGATAGTAGTTGGCAGAATATTTCAGTTTGAACCCTCTTTTAAGTGCAAACTCAGTCATTGTATTTCCAGAAAAGTATGAGGCATTATCAAACATTAAGGCTGTTGGCAATCCAAACCTAGTGATTATAAATTGATCTATGAATTCAATAATGTTTTCAGAATTAGCTGTCTTGAGAGGAACTGCTTCTACCCATTTAGTAAAATAATCAGTTGCCGTGAGGATATACCTATGCTGCTTAGAAGAGTGAGGAACGATCTCACCTATTATGTCCAAGCCCCATTGACTGAATGGTTGCTCGATGTTAACCGGCTGTAGTGGCATGGACGATTTCTTTTGTTTCCCTGCAGCAGTCTGGCAGACTTGGCATTTCCTTACATAATTTTATGAGTCTTTGAACAGTGTGGGCCAATAATATCCTGCACGTAATAGTTTATGTGCAGTAGCATCTCCAGCATAGTGTCCGCCTGCTGGTCCGTCGTGGAGTTCCTCATACGTATGTACCTCTTCAGATGAGTTCTCAGGAATTTGCGATGCTCCAGCTAACATCTTGCAGAAGCCTTGACCTCTTACGATGTTTGCTGGCTTGATCTCAAGATCGTATTCTTGTAAAGCGGTAATCCAATTTGCTCTCTTTTCGCCCACATCCTTCTGTATCAGAAGGTTTCTTACCGCCGGAAACGGTACTACGACTTTGGTATGGGCTTTAAGTAAGAAAGGTCTGAAATACTTGATCGCTTTGAAAACAGCATATGCCTGTTTCTCCACGTCTGAATAATTGAGTTCAGCACCTTGTAAGTTTGAGCTAAAAAATGCGATTGGAGCTTCCGCCTTCTCTTGATTTGCTTGAGTTAGAATCGCGGCATAAGATTTCTCTGAGGCAAATGTGTATAAGATAAAAGATTCTGAAAAATTTGGGGTCGCTAAAGATGGAGCGTTAATGATGGCTTGTTTGATCAAGTTGAATGCTTCATGCTCGTCTTGACCCCATTTAAAATTTGAATTCTTTTTTATCATGTTTTGCAAAGGAGAAACAATACGTGAAAAATCTGGGACAAATCTCTTTACAAAATTGATTTGACCAAGGAAAGATTGCATGGCTTTTTGTTATGAGGCATGGATATTTCGGAAATTTCTTTGATTCTGTCAGGTTCAATGTGAATACCAGATTTTGACACTATGAATCCTAGCAATTTCCCTTCACTTAATGCGAAAAAATATTTCTTTGGGTTAAGTGAAATCCCATACCTTAAACATCGTTGAAAGATTTGTTTCAAGTCTTTGAGATGGTCGCTTCGCTTCTTGGAGTACACTGTTATATCATCCAGGTAAATCACTACAAATTTATTGACTAAACCTTTAAATGTGATGTCCATGGCTCTCTGAAAGGCAGCGCCGGCATTGATCAGACCAAATGGCATCTTCCGATATGCGTATGTGCCCCACTTAGTTCGGAATGTGGTTTTTAACTGATCATCGGGGTGTACCAGCACTTGATTGTATCCTGAAAATCCATCCAGAAAAGACATTAATTCTGAGCCTGCTACTGCCTGTAATATTTGCTCCATAGGTGGGAGGGGAAAATTGTCTTTTTGACAGGATTTGTTGAGATTCCGGAAATCGATACAGATTCTAATATCTCCATTTTTCTTTCTAACGGGCACCATATTGGATACCCATTTGAAAAGTCTGACGGGGAAAATTATTCTGGCTCTCAACAACTTATTTGGCTCAGTTTTTATCTGATTTTCTAAATTGGGGTGGATTTTTTTGAGTTTTCGTTGGACAGGTTTTTCGTTGTCAATCATAGGGATAGTGTGTTGAATGATAGAGGTGTCGTATGTCTTCAGCTCATCGTAATTCTAGGCAAAAACGTTTTTGTATTGTCTCAAAAGACGGATATATGCTAATTTTTCTTCAGGAGCTAGGTCGTGGCCTAGATTAACATTTTGTGGCTTCTCATCGGTTCCTAGGTTCACTAATTCATAGTTCAGAGTTGAACTGTAAAGTTTAGAATTGGTAGACTTTTTAAACCGACTTTTCAAATCGTATAAGTCTTCTAACTTAACCACCGATTTAGGTATAGCATTATCAGTGCTATTTTGTTGTATTTGGTGATCATGATGGTTTTCGTCAATTATTTGGTTTGAGTAGGATCCTTCAGAAGTGAGGAAATTTATAATGTCAGGATCGTCGTTGAATACTCTCCAGTTGGTGATGTTGTCAGGGATGGATGGTCTAAAGATTAATTCTATTGAGAATCTATCTGGACTAAAATCTTCGGAGGGAATAAGTCTAGAGGCTACGTTAGCTAACAGGTCTACGCTCGCATTTTGGAGTCTTGGGATTGACGAAATATTGAATTCTATGAAATGTGCAGTCAAATCTTGTACTAAAGATTGATAGTGCTCCAAATGACCTGATAGGCAATGTATGGTGTTACGTACCTGTTTGACGCTGATCTCAGAGTCTCCAAAGACTTGAAGGTACTTAACGTTCAACCTGATTGCTTTGTATAGGCCTTGTACTAAGGCCTCGTATTCCGCTGTATTGTTTGTGCAATCGAATTCAAGTCTGCACGTAAGCATGGTCTTATTTCCATCTGGGCTAATCAGAACGCATCCTGCTCCTGCTCCCTCATTAGATTTGGAGCCATCAAAATATAATTTCCAAAACAAAGATGTATTTACAGGGTTATCTAAAAAATTAACACATTTTGAATTATCAGTTTGGGAAAAAATTTCAACTTGGGACAAAACTGAATTTTCTAAGGTGAAATATGAGCATTGAAATTGCCGAGGAAAGAATCTACCGAGTAATTGCCTATGATACTACTGTTGTATGCTATTGCTTCATTTTCTCCCTCCAATTCCGTCACTATGTACTTTTGGTGTAACTCTCATTCAACCTTTATTTGATTCGGTTTACCATTGTAGGGTAACCACATGTGCGACCAGTCGGTCGAGAAGTATCCGTGGAGTTTTTCGGACCAATCCCTGCTAAGAATTAAACCATAGAATTCAGGGATATCAGCTACTAGAATGTCGATAACCTGACATACCTTCGGGTTAGACGACAATCTTATGGTCACTTGATTAAGTTTACCAATCACTTCGACTTGAGATCGATCAAGCTGAACTATGCGCACTGCGGATTTTTGTGGTTGAACATTCAATTTGGCACATATTGATCTAGGTAAAATATTCGTTGAAGCACCAGAATCAACCAAGCAATTGTGCACGTTTTTATTGAAAATTTCATAAGTGAGAAGAAAAGGGGGAGTATGAGATCTCGATCTTCCTCCAATCAAGGCGATGTCATTTGGGTCAATCTGATTGATCGTGTTGGTTGGAGGTCTTCCCATGTTGTGGGAAGCTACAGCTGTAGGTAAAGATGTAGTAGGCACGGCATGTAATTCTTTCATCATTATTTTCTGTTGATGTTTCAATTTGCTCAACTCGTAAAGAGTGATATTAGCCCTAGTCTTTTTCATGTCATCGATAATGTTATACTCCATTTCATCCGACACTATCAGTGTTCTTGATGGAGGTGCTTGATCTGATTGGACTGGGCTAGATTGGGTCGCTCTAGCGGTTGTTTTCTTTGTTGCGACCTTATCTTTTGTTGCAGGGCTTGCGCCCTTCTGTTTAGGGGTAGTTTGGGGAGGATCAAGTTGATTTTTGCTTCGTGTGCTAACCAGAAATGCTTCTTGATTTTCTTCTTGTGGGAGGATGAAATCCCACATTCCTTGTAGTTCCACAACTTCTTCATCATCGGTCTGCCCTTCAGTGATGTTCTCTTCTTCTTCTTGTTCTTCGGATTCAACGTTTGAGACAGCATTGGGTGGTTTCACATCCATGGGAGGGTTTCTTTTAAAAGCTCTGTATGGCCTTTTTGAAGAAGTTTCTGCTACTTGTTTTTTTATGTCAATCATCTCATTGGACATGGCCTTTAATACTTTTTGTAATCCTTCCAAATCGAAAGGATCTTTCGTTTGTTTCTTCTTGGTGTCTTCTTTGAAAGAGATTTTCTTAGATTTGCGTTCTTCTATCGCAGATTTCTTTTCTAGGGCTACTACGCGTTTTTCTACTGCTATCGCCTCTGTCAAGTTTTCAACTAAGGTCGTCTTGTTTGCCCTATCTACGAAGATAGCCAAGTTTGATGGTAAGGCCGTGATATACCATTCACATCTTACTTCCTCGCTGGGTTGGGAAGCAGCGGGAATTTTGTTGAGGATCTTATTGAACCGTAAATTGAAATCTTTAATGGGTTCTCTGGCCTCAGCTTTGAGATTGGATAGGTCATTGATCAACGTCGTCGTTGATCTGTCATCACCGAACTTGGTAAGGAATTGACTTTGAAAAATGTCCCAACTTGTGATAGACCCGGAAGGTAACGAAAAGTACCATGACCCGGTTGTTCCTTGCATTGTATAGGGAAAAAGTCGGATGACAGCATCCTCGTTGGTAACTCCGTTGAGATTAACAGAAAGCATGAAATTATTAATATGCTCTTCAGCTAGCATGCCTGTTTCTGGATTGAATTTGGGTAGCCATTTCTCAGGATGGGCTGGTATTGGACTCAGGGGTGGAGGCATTAAAACCGCCCCAGGATTGTTCCATGGAGACTGGGCCATCGTTGAGTTGCTAGTGAATGAAAGTGCAGAGGATGATCCTTGATGCTGAGAAGATGAAGATATTATGATCTTTGATGATTGAAGAGGAGGGACTGTGGAAGATGGATGATTGATTTGGAATGAAGATGTGGGTGGCGACTTCGCGGTGAGGGAGTTGAAATGGACGAAGTAGATGAAAGAGTCTCACTGTCAGACTCTGGTGGTGTTTTCCTTGCTCTTTTCTTGGTGGGGAGAGGAAGTTCAGTTAGCTGGATGCCAAACTTTTCACTTTTCAATCTGGTCAGGGGATGATCAGGATTGTACTGCGAAGTTACACTGCTTGAGATTTATCAGACCTCTGATTAAAAATAGAGAATCCCTGGAGTTTACGAATCAGAGTTTGAATTTCAGGGGGTTCAATGATAAGTTGGTCTGAAATATTAGGGTATGTAGCAGCGGTGGATACTCGAGCGACTTCAAACTCCAAGTTTAATCGTACTAGAGAAGTCAGGGGAGTTGATGAGGGTGATTTACTCTCAGAATGGTATTTAGATTTTGATTTAGGTGCCATTCATAGTTCGTGCCCTCCTTCTAGCGCCAAATATGTTGAAGCCCCGAAAATCGGGTCGACAACAAGGGGGATACCCACCCGGTCCGGAACTTGGTTGGCAGCTCCTTGTCCGTTTGGTATAGCGGGTCCGACTGGGGATAATGGGACCAGTTTCCCAATCTAGGGGGTGTGTGTGTGTGTAGAGTTGGATGATGCTGATCTAGAAGTATTTTAAGCTAATTTAATTCGAACTTCTAAACTGACTCTATGCTATTGTAATCTAATAAAAACAACACATCTAATCTACGCTAACCCGGGGTGTATTTCTTCTATTATGCGATCTAAAGAGATTTCGAACAATAACTGGTAATAAAGATCATTCAGCTATCATAAGAATAGAAATCAATTAAGATAAACCATTCTGCATAAAAAGTTAGGCAAAACAGTTGTGAACAGCATATCGCATAATAAGTTATTCATATGTCAAGCACAAATAAATGACTCCACCGTACAGAAGTGCCAAATGGTAACCCACACATTCATACATTAACATATAAACAACTAAAACTGCATATCACTCTAAGAATATAAGAAGAAATTGGTCAAGAGATAAAAGTACCATTTATGACTGATTTCACTCATAAAATTCAAGCAATAACGATTTATCTCTACTTGTTCTAATATCTACTAAGAGTACAGAAGTGCAACATCAGTAGCAGACATTAAATGAAAACGTTGATAAATCTTGATCCATCCATTCATCAAAAACCCCCTCCGAGGGTGCAAAAGTGCATGTTCTGAGGACAAGTTTTTTAACGGATTTCTGGACCCTTCTCCAAATTCCATGAGAAGGGTTAAATACTACTAACTAATTAATCTTAATTACACAAATTTAGGAAACAGCTTCGAATGACCGCCCTTCTACTAAAACAGATTTATTAATAAAAAATGAATCTAATTTCTAACCGTTTCTGTATCTGCTCCTTAGTGTTGTAAGCAATGCAATGTTCGCCTAAGAAGAGTCGGCTGGTTGTCTTCTCCTTTCGTTCGAGCGATAAAAGTAGAAATAACAAGAGCTGGCACCGCTTTCTGACAAACTAGAAGATATTTTCGAAAATCTTCCTCTGGCTCGGTGTATTCGCTGTGTGTATACTTGGTAAACCCAGATTTCTTTCAAACTGATTGTGTTGTTTCTATTTCGGTCTCCAGCCGTGCGAATGACTCATTGAGTTAGGGATTTTGTTGCCTGAACAATTTTCTGTATTGCAGATTGCTTCCGTTCTTTGTTCCAGGCTTTTCTGAAGCGTCTTCCTTCTTTAGCGTCTTTCTTTTTGCTTTACCCAGTCTGAGCTTCAGGATCTTTGTAAACATGCCGCTTTTGTGCGCCTTTGACTCTGAGTCTTGGATAGTCTATTTTCATCAGTGTTTGTTGAGTGATACTCTGGAATCCACGGTCCTGCTGCATGCAGCATCCATTTGCGAAGGTATCTCCTCTCTGTTCTCCGAGTATTGGCGCTTTCCCCTTTTCCTTAGATGTTTCCTGCATATTGATTTATATTAGTTGCTGCCTTACAGTTTACGCAAAGGAAAAGAGAAACGACGAAAAGATTGACATGAAAGCTTTAAGTTCTAATGAATGCATAGTCATGACACTCATAATGACTTGACTCTTCGAAAAACGCAACACAATCATTCTTGGATACTTTGGCGTACAATCATTAATTTCCCTTAAGGTGCGCGCTCAATTTTGGGTTTACAGACTATGTCGAGGAAATTTTTTGCGATGAGTGGTTTCTGCGATTCACATCGCAGTATCGAGGATTGCAATGTCAAGAAGTGTCATCGCAGGAATTGATAGTCTCATTCATAGCAGATCGCAGATTGCAAGATCGCGGATCGCAAGATCGCGGATCGCGGATCGCAAGATCGCGTTTTATCGTTCAATCACTGTGTGCTACTTATGCGATGTTGCGATATGCGACGTCGCATATCGGCCGTTGGCGATTCCTTAAGTTTCTCATTTAAGGGTGCTTTCAATATATGCGATGCGATGAATTTCACGTCGCTTCTTCGCAGCTTATTTACGCGCATAGGAAATGCTTCACTCTCTCTTCATGATGTGATATAGCTTTAGGGAGTAAAAATACAAAAATTTTGATAAAAATATTTTTTGGATTTTTTGTTAAGGGTCCCCCTTTGCTTGGTGTTATTGCTAATACCAAATAAAGAGGGGGGTTGTTGGTAACCACAACAGACCGCAAGGTCTTATGTTTCTAAAACTGACAATTTGTGTATGATTGTTGGTATTGCAAGCGATAGGTAGAATTTTGAATATGTCTTCAGGATGGGTGAAGATCTTGAAGTAAAATATGATGAAGAAAACCTCTTAGATGAGGAATTATTTGAATGGTTGCAGCAGAAGGAGTTCATTGATGAATTACTTAATGGGAGAAGACAATCATCTGAAGTTGTCATGGAGATGGAAGATCATAATCTTATTCTAATGAAGAATGAAGGAACATTGTCTCAGAGAGGTAAGCCAATGAATTTGACTAATGTTATTGATAAAGAAAAATTGTGGGAGAATGCTAAGGCAAAAGACGGGGCAAGGATAGCTCTTGAAGAGGGCTTACAAAAAGACAGTAATGCAAAATATGGTGAGGCAGATTTGTCTCAAGACAAAAAGAAGAAAGCCATAAGACTAAATGAAGAGTAATGATAACTACTAAAAGACGAAGAACCTATTGAAGACTATAAACAACATCATGATGAAGTACTTGTGAGGTGTCAAAGAGAAATTGAGTTGCTGGAGTATTTGCTGAAAGAACAGGAGTATGAGAGTGTAACTGCAGTCAAAAATGAGGAAGTGTCTCAAGCTTTGATTGGAACAGATATATGTGTTAGTTGCCAAGTTTCTGATGTATTGGCTAACAGAGAAGAAAAGGTGGATGAGTATGCAGTAAGAAAGATGACAAACAATTTACTTCTTGAAAGTAGATTTGAAGATAAGAAGAAACAAATGGAAATTGCAGACAAAGATGTTTTCAAAGACATTAAGGATGCATGGATGGCAGAAAAAGCTGAAAAAGATCAGCCAGCAAATTAAAAATGAATGTGCAAAATTATAGCAAAGAAAGGATCTCAGGCAAGTTTCTGAGACAAAAGGATTCCATGAGGAAGCAAAAATTGATTCTGTGATTGAAGAACTATGGAAATTGATGATGAGATAGTCCACATGGAGACATCTGACAGCGAAAGGTTTGATCAATCAGAATTTGAAACTGATTGAAGAAATGAAAATGAACCAGAAGATAGCAGAAATGCAGCAGCAACAAAGGTGCAAAGCATTTGGAAAATTAAAAATTAAGGTTTGTGATCCTGGAGGTAGCAAGTCATTAAGACTTGTAGCTGTCACATTACTACAAAAAAGTGACAGACCTCATAAACAAGAGTCTATGAATAATTTTTTCTATTGTGGGATTTTGATGCAGGAGCATCCTACTCAAGAAAATCATTGTATATTTGGTTGACTTAGGGGATCTGATGTTTTTTATTTCTTAATAGGGAATTTTGTATATTTTAATAATTTGAGTGAGAAATATGTGTGTGAGGTTTTAAACGTAAATATTCTCAATTATGTGAGAATATGAGAGATGCTAGACTTGTGAAGATCTCATAAAAATCTTGGATATTAGGAGATCCTAGAGTATGAAATTAGTTGAGTTAAAAGTGGATTGAGAGATTTGGTATAATATGATCATAAAGGAAGAATTTAGATATAGAACTGTTGCTGAGATCCTCAAGGGATCATTAAGATATTTTAGGAACTAGTTGAGAGATATATGGAGGATAACTAGGCACCAGAATGATCCATAACTATGTAATTGTTCCTATAATTATAAGCCTAAGGGGCATGTAGAGAAGAGGTGTGTGTGGAGTGAGTCTGAATAGAAGAGACCAGGGTTGCGTGCCCACATTGTATATCTGGTCAAGTTTGATGTATATTTGAATTCAATTAATAGATGGAAAATTATGTGCTTATGGTATGGAAAATATCTTTGGTTTATCTTTGTTGGTAACTTACGGTGCATATGATTGTCAATTTCAGCAATCAATATTTGCAATCAAGTTGAGAATTCAATTTGTAATGTGAGAGAGTGAGAGTGTGTTAGATAGGAAAAGGGTGAAACAAACAACACTCATCTTGGGGTTGATCAGGCCATTGATTCTATGTGAATGATTATGATTGAATGAAGTTCTTATGTGTGATTGTGAATGTTGTAGAACTACTAAAGTATTTGTGTTTAACCCTCGTAAGCCCAAGTGAATTCATTTTGTTAATCCTTGTTAATTTATGTCAATAATACATAGGTGATCATTGGCAGGATCAGTTTTGTGGTTTTTCTGGTTTCCCGACGTGAACAAACTAGGTGTGAAATTAGAGGAGGCCAAAGGTTTCTGCCTTAGTTTTTTCGCAAACTAATTAGTGAGATCTGTTAATTAACAAGGTGATAAATAGATGGGAATTTGGCATAAATTGTTGTTCCAATATTGGTCTCGGGATCTAGGGAGATGTTAATAGTTACAGAGGATTCAACAACATAAATTGTTGAGGCAAGAGTTGAAAGGTCGCTCCAGAAAATAGACAGGACACCTGGAATAGAAAGGTCACACCGTGGGTTTCACTTGAGACAGAAAGGCCGCGCAAGAGCAGAAGGGTCGCGCTGAGACAGAAGGGTCGCGCTAAGATAGAAGGGTCGCGCTAAAGATAGAAAGGTCGTGCTTGAGGCAGAAGGGTCGCACTAGCATTGTAGAAACGTAGCACCAGTGTAGAATTGTCTTTGATCGACTTTTAGGAGTTCATGTTCTCACCTTCAACATTCCCCCACATCAAGTTGCACTGAAGGTAAACGAGCACATGGGTTTCGAGAAATAGAGGGTCGACATACTCATGTGTTTCCTTAATCAAGCCGAGGTATTCCATATAGCGCAAAACTCTGAAAAACAATCCTTCCTTGTTTATGTATAACTGATATGAGCATAGTTTTAATCAGAGAGTGAGGGATAGGAAGGGTTGAAGTCTCTTTCTTGAGACTTGTAGTGTAGTCTTAGTGTCTTAAGGTTATTTATTGTGAAGTATAGACCTGGTAGGTCATCAAGTTATCAAATTGATTGAGAGAACTAATAGTGAGTTAATTGTCAATGGTGTCACTGATGAACTTTGCCAGTGCTACTCCAATTAACTAAATATGTACTCATCAGAAACTCATGCATGTCGCTTCTGAGAAAGACCCAGTTGAGACTAGAGTGCAAGGACAATGTACTTATTTGTTTTAGATTTTTCTAAGTTGCACTGATAGTGCATGCATTCAGGAACTAACCCTTGAGGGATTGCACGGTTTTTAGAGGCTTTATTTCCCTTTAAATACAAGTTATCCTCCATAGGAATTACATATTGGAATAGAGACTTGGAGAGCTTATGAAGAGGCTAAGCTTTGGCCTTGAGATTGCTAATTATGAGTTTGAGATTTAATTTGCTGAGTGCTGGGATTGTTCTAGACATAACAAGCATTGTAATTTCATCTTGATTTTACGGATTAATGCAAAACAGATAGTGGGGTTTTGAGTTGTGGCTTTCCCCGGATATTTATTGTGTTATGTGCCTTTGATTCTCTTCCTCTATTGATTATTGTTTTCTTGATGTTTATGGGCTTCCTCTGTAAAGAATATAAGTATATTCTTGTTTCTTGCTTTATAAAATTGCATTAGCTTGTGAATCTATAGGATTTTCTACATGGTATCGGAGCAAGATTGTTTTTTGGGCCGAGAGTTTGCAAAGCATATCTGAAAATTTCTGTGAAATTTTTTCATAAACAAATTGTAGATCTAGATTCCTTGGGAAAAGATACCCAAATTCAAAAAAAAATCGGACGAATCGGAGTTCAGATGAGGGAGATATCGCTAATTTAAAATCATCTCTCTAGAGGATATTTCGAAGTTTTGAGTTTCTAGGTTACTAGTGAAAGTCGAATTTGCAATACATACTTCAGGATCGGTAGATTGTGTTCCATGGGTTGAGGCTTGAGTATGCCTTGGAAGGAAGCTCGAATTTCATAGCCTGGAGGGACAGGATGGAAGATGTGCTAAAGAACAATGGCTTGAAGGAATTTGTTGAACAAGCAATTTCCTAAGCCAACAACTACTGATGCACAGAACTTGGCCAAGTAGAAGAAGTGTGTGGCAAAGGCAAGGTAGATAATCCTTGAGGGATTTCGAGATCATATTGTCTCGAGTCTCCATGGAAAGGAAACCCTGCATGCTATGTGGTAAACATTGATGGACTTGTATGATAATAGTGGTGATCAAAGGAAGATAGAATTGAAGGATAAAATTCGTAAAATCAAGATGGAGAAAGGAAAGACGATTCCAAATTACTTAACCAAGTTCACTCAATGTCAGGATGAACTTGGAAGTGTTGGAATCACGGTTTCCGTGGAGGATATGGTGATCCTTGCTCTTCTTGGACTCCCAAAGAGTTGGCATAGTTATCAAGACTCTGTCAATGGTCGAGAGAAGATGTCAGATTGGGAACGACTATGGTTGGATTTGATGCAGGATGAGATCAGGAGGAACACCAGGGATGGATCTTCATCAAAGACTAATGATGAAGAGAAGTGTGCCTTAGCGATTAAGGCAAGGAAGGGGAAAGGTAAACTTTTCAATTCCAAATCAGATTCTATTCATGGATTTAAGGAGATGGACATGATGAAAGTTAAATGCTTTCATTGTCACAAGATGGGACACTTTTCTACAAATTGTCCATTAAATAAGTCCAAGGAGAAATCCTTAGGAAGAGCGGCAGGTGAGGTTTTTGCCTCACAATTCGAATTGGACCTTTCCCTCATTTCATGCATGGTGACTTCAATGATGGGAAGTGTCTAGTACTTAGACAATGGAGCTTCTTACCACATGACTCGCGACAAAGAGTTATTCAGTGAACTGGAGGAGAAAGATCTCAAGATGCATACCAAGATGGGTGATGATGGTAAGTATAGTGTTACTGGTGTGGGCACTATTACTTTTCAGAGGGAGCATGTGGCTCCCCTCACCTTGAAGAATGTTATGCATGTATGACTGACGAAGAACTTGGTATCTGTTGTCGTGCTTAAGGATAGAGGCTATGATGTGATCTTTTTGAAAGGAAATGTGTTCCTTCAACACATAGCCATGGGTCAAGTAAAGAAGATAGGGATTCGAGTTCAGAATCTCTATAAGATAGCGGTAGAGGATTGTGCTACTTTGAGTTCAAAAGCGTAAAATATGTTGAGCCAGCATGTCAGTGAGTTGTGGCACAAGCAATTGGTCCACTTGAATCATGGGGCTTTGAATATATTGCAACAAATCTCTATCAGTATTCCCAAAGGTATGCTTGATATAGTTGATACATGAAAGGGTTGTACTTTGGGAAAATACACCAAGTGTTCCTTTGGAGATAGAGACAGATGAGCATAGTCTATTCTAGAGAGAATCCATTCAGAAGTGTGTGGACCATTCTCTACAACATCCACAGCCAAACAGAGGTATTATGTTATATTTGTCGATGACTATTCTTGTAAATGTTGGGTATTTTTTATGCAGAAAAAGGATGAAACTTTCACAAAGTTTTATAATTTCAAATAATTGGTAGAGAAAGAGTCTAGCAAGAATGTTAAAGCTCTATGGAGTGATAACGATGGTGAGTATGTCTCCAATGAGTTTAAGAATGTCCATGTAGTGGAAGGGATTAAACGAGAGTTGACGGTGCCCCATAACCCTCAACAAAATGGCGTTGCCGAGAGGAAGAACAAGAGCATAGTAGGGGCAATAAGGGCGATGTTGCATGATCAGGGCCTACCACTACACTTGTGGTTGAGGCATGCAACACAACATTTTATGTTCAGAACCGTAGCCCACATCGGATACTTGAGATGAAGACACTAGAGTAGGCTTATTTCAGTAAGAGGCCAGATGTTGTTCACTTTAAGATTTTTGGGTCATTAGTTTATTGCCATGTGACAAAAGATGCATGGAAGAAGCTTGAGCCAAAAGCAGAGTTGGGGATATTTGTGGGGTACACTAATATACCCCACAACTATCGGGTGTACATGTCGACGAGTCGGATGACAGTGGTTCGCAGAGATATCAGATCTGATGAGGAGAAAGCCATGTGAATATCCCTTGAGAGGGAGCTTGAGCTACATGCAGATCAAGAGCTTTTAGCTCCTAAGGTTAAGGAGCCTCAAATTAATGTGGAGTAGCCACAGGTAGAGGTTCAAAGAGTGGAGACATCCACTTAGGCAGAGTCTTCCAGAGAGGGAATAAACCGAATTAGAGAGGCTGACAGATTGTTAGATGATGCACAGGAGAATGTGGGAGCACCCTCTTCTCAACACAGAGAAAGGAGGTCAGAAAAGAGGTACACTAGATACATGGAACTTATGGATGCATGTGTTGTGACAGAGCCATCTTTCTTTCAGGAAGTAGTGCAGTATCCAGTTTGAGTTGATGAAATGGTGGAGGAGTATGACTCCATAGTACGAAATAGTGTTTGGGATTGTTAGACCCCTATAATACTAGTGATTCCCCCATTACTATTGTCATTGTATCCCTTATTGTTATTATTGTGCCCCTATTGTCCCCATATTGTTTTTAGTATGCCCCATAGAAACCCACTATTGTTATTTTTGTGCCCCTATTGTCCCCATATTGTTATTAGTATGCCCCATAGAAACCCACTATTGTTATTTTTGTGCCCTTATGTTATTACTGTTATGTCGTCTTGATTATATTGTGACCCCTTAGACTCCTATGTATAGAAGGGAGGTTTAGTCATTTGTATCATCCAAGAATTGTCCATTTGTGTAATGTAAAGGAGGTTTCCCCCTCGAAGAGGCTGAATTCTAAGGTGTTGATCTATCTTTTCTATCTTTTTGTGAGCTGGTTTCCTAACATTTGGTATCAGAGCTTTGGATTCTAGGGTTTCGCTGCTCCAAACAGGTCATCGTGGAATGTTTTCTATAACATCTTTTCTGCAACGTTTTAGAAGGTAAAAAAAACCCATTTGAGAAGAAATAGTTCTAAACTTCGGGTCCGAATGTTAGAGCTTTTCTCGCTATATTTAAGGAGATATGATCTGAGGAAGTTAGGGTTTTTGCAGACTCCTGAATTACATTCCAAACGGGTGACCTGGGGAAAATCGTCATAAAGTTTGTTTTGAACATCAAATTGAAATTTCATAAGAAGTTTCAGAAAGACGATGGCCTGTAGTTTTCTATGTACCAGTTTCAGGTACTAAGATCGAAACAATGACACGTGTCATGTCATACAAGTTCACTATACTGAACTAGTCTATAATCAGGTCACCCTGGGAGATTTGGCATAACTCTTCCTTGGAGAATCCAATATTGATCAGACTTGTGGGGTTAGAAATAGAACTAAAAGGGATATTACAAGACAAGATTTCAGATATTAGAGATCCGCAGTTACAGAGATACAACGTATTCAATATCGAGCTTTTACAAAGTGAAAAAAAGGTGTGTAGTTTTTTTTAAATTTTGCATAAGATTGGTTTGAAAAATTAGTTTGAAGGAATTCAAAGGGAATAGTGAAGAATTATTAGCATCAATTCATGCCCCGAAGAAATAAAATGGAAACACCTAGTAAGAAACCTGAAATCTCTAGCATGACTCGTGAAGAAGAGGAAGAAATGCAACATGATAAATCAAAATTACAAGACCAAGTACAACAATTTTCACTCTCACTAAAGGTAAATGAAGCCAAGATGAATGGCATGGAAGCTAATATGAATGGCATGCAAGTTAAGATGGATGGCATGGAAGCTAAGATGAATGGAATGGACACTATGATGAATGGCATGGACGATAATATGGAAGAATTGAAGATAAATTTGAATAATTTGCTACAAGAAATGGTCACTAATGGTTAAAGGATAGTAAAGGAAACTCATGATGAGAACAAAAGAAATGTTAATCATGATTTCATAGACTCTAATGTTGGATTAAAGACCCACCATGTTCCAAAAATTGATATGAGGAAGTTTGATGGCAAGGATCTCGGAACATGGATACTACAGATGGAGCAATTTTTCGATCTCCATAATGTGAAAAACACACAAAAGGTATGTATTGCAACTTTATATTTGGAACCAAATCAGTTTGTATGGTATCGATGGCTTTGCTCTCATAAACAAATTATCACTTGGGAAATTTTTATGGAAGAAATGATAGCACATTATGAGGATACAAAAAGCAACACCTTTTTTAGCCAATTGATAAATCTCAAACAAAAGGGTTCAATGATGGAGCACATAGAGGAATTACAAAAATTGAACATAAGGGTAAAATATATTCCAGAGGAGCATAGGATTGATGTGTTCATAGGGACTTTAAAGGATAATATCCAACATGAGGTGCGCCTTTGGGAACCTGATTCATTGGAGAAGGCATTCAAGTTAGCAAGAAAAATTGAAAGCAAAATTATGGCAACCAGGAAGCCTACCACTCACAACTATAAAGATGGAAGTGTTGTTACCCATAGCCTTCCACAACCTACAAGTTGACACCACAAAAATTGGAAGAAAAAGGAGCAAAAGGGCTTTGTTACAGTTGTGATAGCAAATACACTAAAGGTCATAAGTGTGCTGAGAAGAAATTATTCTACATAGATTGTGAAGAGGAGGAAGAAAAGGAACAAGAAATTTCAAAAGAAGAGGATATACTCCAGGAACAAACCCTAGATAAAAAAGAAATGAATCTGACCATATCTTGTAATGCATTGGTTGGAATTACCACTCCTTAAACTATCAATATAGAAGGACATATCACAAAGAAAAAAGTAATAGTGTTGATTGATTCAGGAAGTACCCATAATTTTATTCATTGTAAGATAGCAAAGGAATTGAATTTCTTCCTATATCCAGCACCAGAGTGTCAAGTGATGGTTGCAAATGGAGGAACAATAAATTGCTCTGGAAAGTGCCATAATATCAAGCTATCCATGGGAGAATATGTATTGACTAGCCAAATGCTTTCCATTCCAATGGGAGGTGTTGATGTTGTACTAGGAGTCCAATGGCTACAATCCTTGGGTGGTGGAATGTTTGGTTTGCCAACAAAATAAAGTTGAAACAATTAAGACCCCAGGTCTATTACAACCTTTATCAATTCCAAGCCAATGTTGGGAGTAGGTTTCAAGGATTTTATCATAGGTTTACCCAAGTCCAAATGAAAGAGTGTCATCATGGTGGTAGTTGACAGACTTACAAAGTATGCACACTTTTGTGCATTATCACATCCATTTAAATCCAGTACAGTTTCTACTGCATTTATGGAAACAATACAAAAGCTACATGGAAACCCAAAGATTATTGTAAGTGACAGAGATCCCATTTTCACTGGAAATTTTTGGATAGAATTATTTTCTTGTCTTGGTAATCAGTTAGCTCATAGCTCATCTTATCATCCTCAACCTAATGGGCAAACTAAGATAGTAAAAAAAAATTTGGAAGGATATCTTCGTTGCTTTGTATTTGATAAACAGACACAATGGGTCAAATGGTTTCCTCTGGCTGAATGGTGGTATAACACTTCCTTCCATACTGCAGCAAAAATGACCCCATTTATGGCACTTTATGGATATCATCCACCATCCATCACATCATATTTAAGAGAATATTCTAAGGTTCAAGCAGTGGAACATCACATCGAGCATCAACAACAAGTTCTCCAACTCTTAAAGGATAACCTCACATTGGTGTAAAATAGAATGAAACAACAGGCAGATCAACATCACAGTGAAAGAAGTTTTAATGTAGGTGATTGGGTATTCCTACGGTTACAACCATATAAAAAATTTTCCCTCAAGCAGGCTAAGAAGGATAATAAATTATCACCAAAGTATTATGGTCCATACAAGGTGTTGCAAAAGATTGGTACTATGGCATACAAATTGGAGCTTCTTGCAGCTTCCCGAGTGCACCCAGTTTTCCATGTTTCATGTTTAAAGAAGGTTATAGGTGACAAGCTCCCAGTTCAAACAATATTTCCAGAACTTGATGAGGAAGGAAAAATTATATTGGAACTGGAAGCAGTCACAGAAACAAGAACTAGACAGCTACGAAATCGATCAATTTCAGAGTATCTCATCAAGTGGAAGAACTTATCCGATGAAGATTCCACATGGGAGGATGAGTTTTATACAAAAGAATCCAGAACTACTCAAGCATTGAGGACAACGCTTTTCGAAATGAGAGGGGCATCTTAGGCCCTATAATGCTATTTATTCCCACATTACTATTGTCATTGTATCCCTTATTATTATTATTGTGCCCCTATTGTCCCCATATTGTTATTAGTATGCCCCATAGAAACCCACTATTTTTATTTGTGTGCCTTTATGTTATTACTGTTATGTCGGCTTGATTATATTGTGACCCCTTAGACTCCTATATATAGAAGGGAGGTTTAGTCATTTGTATCATCCAAGAATTGTTCATTTGTGTAATGTAAAGGAAGTTTCCCCCTCGAAGAGGCTGAATTCTAAGGTGTTGATCTATCTTTTCTATCTTTTTATGAGCTGGTTTCCTAACAGGGATGTGGTCCCAAGACCGAGGACAGGTCAATTGTGAGCTCCCATTAGCTTTACAAGGTAAAGCAAGTTGCATATGGTAGTGTGGAGAAGCATAAGTCCATATTTGTGGCCTGTGGATTTTCACAGGTAGAGGGATTGACTATGATGAGACCTTTTCTCTTGTTGCAAGGTACTCGCTAATCAGATCTATTTTTGCACTATCATCACAGATGGGTTGGAAGATCCATCATATGGATGTGAAGATTTCCTTCCTCAATGGCATGATTGATGAAGAGGTGTACATAAAGCAGCTCGAAGGTTTTGAAACCTTGGACCATGAGTCGTGGTGAGCACCAGTATTGCAGCAATAATGTTGCAACTCCTGGGGCTTCCTACTTTACTTTTATCAACCCGGTAGTTCATAACAAACTTGGAAGCGACAGTGTTGTATGCACAAGTACTAGCTCTTCTGCAGGTTGTCACTTGGTCGGCTGGCACAAGATCACTAGGAGCTTAAGCCAACTTCTATGAGTTTCCAGGAGAAGCTTTTAACTATGATGAAAGAAAGCTAACTCTATAAAGACTATTCTACTTGCAGAAAGAGAAAGAAGACTAGAGTGTAAAGCAAACCCTAATTTTTCCAACTAACCCTACTTTTGCAGAAAAAGAGATGAAAACTGATAAAATGAGTGCCATTGACTACTAAAAAGGTAAATTACATCTATTCAAGCTATTCCTAGAAGAAAATGAGAAAATAACATCTTTTTGCGTTTTTATGTGTTTTATGTGAAATTGTTATGCATGTGATTTTGTCTGTTTGTGACTGTGGCAGAGGGTTGGTGGCGATGGAGGGCGGATTTGGTTTTTCAGAGGTGTAAGAAGGTGTGGAGGGGTCCTAAGAAGCCTTTGGTAACCTTCTGAAGACTTACCCTACAATCGGACTTCGAAAAATCACTCACAGGAAATTCTACAGGAGGTTGCAAGGGATCTACAGGAGGATCTACAGGAGGATGCCAAGAGCTATTTTTAGAGGTTTTAAGAGTGGAAAAATGGTGGGAAAGGGTAGATGAAGACTAGAGGGATGTGTTGAGGTGTCTGGGGCTTAACAAGGAGGATCAAGAAAGAAAATGATGGTTGGATTTGTTCAAATGACGAGAGGAAAGCTTATGGAAAAAGTGCAGAAATTAGGGCAGATTCGTGAAGGACTGTGAATGACTTGTGAAACCTGTGAGAAATGAGATGATGTTGGCTACTTTATTGATGTATTGTGAGCTGAGGTGTGTTGTAAGAGATCTGCACATCTAACTATCGAAACTGAGCAAGAAAAGGACTAGCTACACCAAGAAAATAGAACCATATCTCTTGTTAACCTAATTTCTGACCTAGAAACATAAAGTGTTGAACAGTACCTTATGAATAGAAAATCTTGCAAAGAGATTTATTACAGAAATAGGAAATAATCTTGGCAAAATGAATCTGAAGCAACCCTTTAACTTTTCAAATCAAATCATCACACTAGAAATTGCATGGAAGAAGCAAAACTGTGTTTTTGGTGGAAACAATGGTGCCTTGACCTCAAATCATGGTCCCAGGAAGGAAGAAAGGAGATCAGGGCCTATTGTTGGCCTTTTTGAATCTTAGCCTATCACTATATTAGCCTACTTCAGCAACTAAAACAAAAAGCAGATATGAAAACCATCAAAAGCAACCTATTCTAAACAAGGTAAAATGAATCTATGTAATAGAAATTAACTCATGAACTGAAGCAAAAACATATAAGTAAAAAGCAAGAGGTGCTAGGAAGCTTGGGTTGGTCCCTAACCCAAGAGCTTCAGCCCTCTGAAAGAAATCAGTGTTGGCTCAGAAAATATGTCATCTCCATTATCAAAATAAAAGGCACATTACATAAATTGTTCACAAAAATAAGCTCGAAAATGAGCTGAACAAGAGCTGCACAAAAGTGCGAAAACTCTACTAATAAATGGCTAACCCAATGAGGCTCTAAGCCCCCCTATTTTTACAAATGGATTCCCCCAATAGCCCTCCTAAAATCAAGGGGATCGACTTCCCAGAACTAGAGATAGACAGCAGTTCTTCTTGACTTGCTCGGCTGCCCCTTGGATGCATCGATGTGGCTGTTTGTGCTCTGATTTTCTGATGGAGGATTCGAGGTAGGGAGTCATAAATGAGGGGGACACCCTCCTACAAATCCTCTCCCTTGTTTTCCTCAAATATTGGCTACCAAATGCTCATTAATCCTTTGACTTTCTCCCAAAACTGACCAAAAATCTGCATAAAGCACACATTAGACTTCATGGCATAATGACTAACCCAATTCACTCTATTAGCATAAATATAATAAAAAACATGCAATAAAATAATGATAATGGCGGATTAAGCTGGGTTAGGAGGCCAAACGAGCTCATATAATTACCCATTTTTGGGGCTCATCATCACCCCCCTACTGAATGGGTTGCTCATCCTCTGAGAAACTAGTCTATCTCCTCATCCTTGATGGCTCTGATGGATTCCCTGACATCCCATGCTTCTGATGTGATATCATTCTCTTTATCATGGAATCCTGCCTTTCTATCCACCTCTTCCCACTGTCTTTGTTCTTCTTCTTTTACACCTTCTATTAGTCCTAGCAGTAGTGGAGGACTGAATTTGAGGCCAATCCAATTGGCCTTCAAACTTTGCATAGAGTGCTTATACAGTGGCACTCTCCTCAAGGCTTCTCTCATCCTATTTGGGGAGTGATACTCCCTGATCTGTAGGCTGTGTGGCAATGTGTTCCACCTTCTCATGCAGGCATGAATGCAATCATCTCCAAACAATCTCTCCATGTCCTCAAAATGTGCAATAGCCTGGGCCTGCTCATTAATATACTTAGGGACACTTTGAGGATTATCTGCAAGGTGTTGGTGGGCACTGATGAGAGCCATGGGGTCTGTTGGCTCAGCTCGGATCATTAAGGGTTCATTTAGCTCTTTTTCCATCAACTTCTTGATTTTTGTTGCCCTTTTCTCCTCATGGCTCATCTAAGATGCCATGGCCGTCAGCTGCAAGTCTCCTAACACAGCATTGGGGTCCCATAGGTTCATATCAGTAAGGACCATGTTATGTAAATAAAACTCTACCAACTTCGCCTTGTCCTCTGTTGAACTATGGTCACATAGATCCATGAATTGTCCATAATCCTAAAAAGGTGTGGTGCCTCTCTAGGCCAGAGTCTTGATCTGGAACTGGAGCCACTGATCTTTGAGGTATACTCCATATGATTTGGCTAGCTGCCCGCACTGAAGCGCTTCCATCGCCTAGCTGGCCATGCATCCTAACTGGTTTTCCCTATCTTGCAGCTGTTTTCTCAACATTTCAGTTTCTACCGCGGTTCCCCTTTCTTGCAGTTGTTTTCTTAACATTTCATTATCTGCTTCCAAGTGAGATCTTTTGATTGCTTCTGCATGTTTTACAGTGGCCAGCTCTCTGCCCATCTCTCTAAGCTTGCTCTCCATGTGGCCAATGTCTTCCACCCCTTTGGACTTTGCAATTTGCATCCATCTATGGCTCCTTACTCTTTCTATTTCCAGCTCAAAGAAAAGAGGGACTGTAAACTTCTGTGGAATGATTTACCCTCCTTCCAAAAGGTTGTAATAAGAGCCTAAACTAGGTTGTGGGTCAGGTTCTAGTATCCCTATTGTTTCATCCTTCCCCTTGATCTTCTCTTCTGCCCTTTTCTCAAGTTTCTCAGTCTCCTGTAGCTTTGTCAAGGTCTCCTGTAGAGCAATTTGCACCTCTTGTAGGACAGTTTTGGAGTCCTGTAGTTTTATCCTTTCCCTCCAAGTGGAAGATCTAGGGCTTCCTCTTTCATAAGTAATGGGGGTTTTGGATAGAGATTCCTCCATTTTGGCAGTAGGGGAATATTCAATGATGATAGGCTCTTTTGAGGGTGTCTGAGGCTTTCCCGTCTTTATCCTAGTGCTTTTTCGAGCCTTGAAGTATATGGATGGTTGCCTTTTCCCTTTTTCCTTGGGCTTGACTAGAGTGTTGAGTGCAGCAAGAACAGTTGCTTCCTCCCTTACTAGTGTCTCCGGAGACACTTTTGCATGTTGTGCCTCTGTTTCTTCATCTGTTGTCTTTCCTGTCTCTGCTGGTTTTGTTTCTTCTATCTCTGATTTGGTTTGCTCTTCTTTTTGCTTAGTTTCTGCCTTCTTTGTGGTAACCTTTTCCTGGATTGTATTAGGCTTTTTCCTTTCTGTTCTAGGCTTCTTCTTTTTCTTTGTTGTGGTCTTATCCTTCTCTGTTTTTGGTTCCTTCTTCTTTTATATTTTAGACTTATCTCCCTTGATGTCATGTCTCTCCTTCTCTATTTGGGTTTCCTCTTTCTCTGTTTTAGACTCTTTTCTTTCCACTTGGGTGTTTCTTTCCTCTTCTTAGGTTTCCTTCTCAGCTTCCTCTTTTTTTTCTTCCTCCTCACTCTCAGATGGACTGAGGTCATAAGTGAGGGCTTTTATATCATCCTCCTTGGTCATATTTCTGAAAATCTCCCAGACTATGGGGATTGTAAAAGTGTGGAGGGAATCTTCCACCAGCAATTTAATTAGCCCATGGTGAGCCAACTGATCTGGACCTCCTGCCTTCAATTTTATGTTGGATTCTATTAAGGATTGGAGGAGAAAATAGGGAATACTGAGTTTTTGGGGTGCAGGAAGGTCCATGCCATACCTTAATTCATGCAAAAGTCTGAAATGGTACCCATAAACTATGTTGTACCTTCCTTCACAAGAGATGTACTTGATAATCTGATAGTTGACCTCATCCCAGGGGTAAGGTATGCTTGTTCTCCTGATGCCATTTTTTTCCTCCACAGGATGCTCATTAGGCTGGAAAAAGGTTTTCTTGGCAACTTGACCCAGTGGTTTTTCTTCCTTGCTCCAGGGTAGTCCAAGTGGGAGACTGGTAACCCTGCTGATGAATTCTGGGGTGATTTCTATAGTGAGACCCCTGAAACTAACAATGGCATGAGTTTTTGAGTGAGGTGTCAAAGACAAGGCAAATTCCTCTCTTACTTCTTCATCATACCCATGAAGATTTTCAAAGAAGGGCATCCAATTTTCTCTAGTAAAAAGGGCTACCACCTCTGGGTGTTCATGTAGGCTAGTTGAACTCAGTGGTTCCTTCCTCATAAATCCCCCTGTCATGATGTTCAAAGTCTTCTAGAATATCTCAGGTGAAGAGAGAGACAACAAATTTCAAACCCAAAAACAGAGAAAAAACTGAGGTTTTCTTTCAAGAAACAGGGAGAGTTTTTAATGCAATTTTCCTTCCTTCCAAGCTCAATTTTTCTAATCTTGCATTACTCCTTTGTATATGTGAGTATGAAGGTGGTGAAGGAGACAATATCTTATAAACAGAGAGCAAATAAAACTATGTTTTTTCTTAAGAAATAGGCAGACTTTTCAATGCAATTTCTTTCTTTACAGGCTTAATTTTTTCTAAAATTGCATCATTCCTTTGTATATGAGAATACCATGGTGGAGAAAGAGACAACACTTTAGCACGGAGAGCAAATAAAAAAACTATGTTTTTTTTAAAGAAATAAGTAGAGTTTTGATTTCAATTCTCCTTCCTTTTCACTCAATCCTTTGCTTGAAATCACATCACCCCTTGTATATATGAATATGCAGAGTGGGTTTACCAGAGCCTACCTCTTCGAGCTCGAATTTGCCATAAAACCCTGATTTTTCCTCTGCGAGACTGCTCACTGGCCCTCCTGTAGAAAGGGCTCCTGTAGGATCTATTTCTGTTCCTGTAGATCCCGATAATGTTCCTGTAGAATCTGATAGGCAGAAGGGTTCTGAAAATGATAGAGAGCGACTGTTTCGAGGCTCTGGAGGTGGTAGGTAGCTTGTTGCAGTCGAGAGCACGACGATACAAATGAAAACAAAGGTGGTGAGTGCGGTCGAGAGAGCGTACTTAAGCTTACGGGAGAGGTTTTCGGCGACGAGGTGAGGTGGCGAAAAGGGTACATTACCATTATTCGGACCATTGGTCCCCACTATAGTGTCATCATGAGAATTTATGCTTTCTGCCCACAATCACTTCCCATCATTGGCGCTGGAGTTCAAAACATCCGCCACTACCTGTCTTTTTAGATTTTTTCGTGAGTTGACTGGACACACGTGTAGAGTGAACTCTGGTTGAGTGTTGTTGAACTGGACGAGGGTGGCCAGTGATATGGCCACCGATCTAGTTTAATCTCAACCATCCCATTTTTTCATGCAGTTTTGGATCATACAGATGCAACAAAGGAACGAGTCTAGACACTTACCTGTAAGTTGAAATGTGCTCGCTAAAGTGCTGCTGCATGCCTGGACTTTGGTGTTATATCCATGTATTTCTGCTGCCATATGCTCGTGGCTTTTGGATAGGTAGCTTAGTTGCCTTGTACAGGTGATCTTCGATCAGGATCTAGCTTCTTACGTGTTTTACATACCTGTGGCTACACCGATTCTACTTCTGGAGCTTTATTTTTAAGGGGATCAGCTGCTACAGGAATCCTACAAGAGTTCCTGTAGCTGCTTCTCCCTCTAGAATTTTTAGCTGAGGTTTATGTAGGGACTTGGGAGGAGTCTATTGAAGATTTTGATGATCATGGAGAAGCAGTCGGTAGGCTGTAGGTAAGTGGTAGGGGTGCTTTTTTTTTTATTTCCTTTAAAAAAAAGGATTTATGTGTTTTATTTGCAGGGAGGAAAGAAACGATTAGAAATGTGGTGGTGCAGATATGGAATGGAGGGTTATGATGAAAGATAGTTGTAGGATGGACCACAGGCCTTCTGTGAAAGTTTCCAGCTCTTCAATCTCTTATTTGACTTGACTTCGAGCTCTTTGTGATTTCTACAAGAGCCTCCTGTAGAACACACAGTGCCTCCTGTAGGATGCACAGATTTCAAAAAAATCAATACTAGGGGATGGAAAAAGATAGAAACGATGGAAGAGGGTCTAGAAGAGATGTAATAGGCTTTTGGCATGTCCCCTTTCCTTCTGTGGTCCTCCTGCAACCTGCAATGCACTCAAAAGAAGTTAATTTTTCTTTTTCGGTTTTTTTTTTAAGAGACAGCTAGGGCGCCTCCAAGATGTTTTCACCCTACCTGCCTGCCCTAGGCACCTCCAAGGGGAGGTTTTCACCCAGGATGGGACTCAAGCACCTCATAGAGGTTTTCACCTTAGATTTTTATTTTTTTTCTTATTTTTCATTTTTTTTCTTTTTTCTACCCTACCCTACTTGAAAAATAAAATCACTTTCAAGTATAATAGTACTTCCAATGGAGCCATGTGCACATCGAGATGATAGACAGAATGATGTTGAGGCTAGAAATGTATGCTTTGACATATATCTGGATTTCAAAGACCAAATGATTTGACTTTGAAGGGATCAATCATAGTTGAGGAAGAGAGTGATGCTGCAACTTAGTGATTGTCTGGAACCATATTTCAATATATTTGTGATGTCCATGGTCCTTCCTTCATGTCTTCTTCTACCATGACCTTCATGTCTTCCTCTTTTTTCAGATTTTTCTCTTAAATACATGGAGTATTTGATGGTAACCATGAGGGATCTCTCTCGATCTCTGATTTTGATGTCTTCTCTTCATCAAGTGCAGTCCATGGTTCTTTAATCTTCTCTCTTGCATCTTCTTCTGCTGGATGTGGTCCTTCAATGATATCAATATAATCTCTCTTTTGCAATCCTTTTCCTGAGCTATGGTGAATACCATTGAACTCAAGAGGAGTTGTTTGGAAGTGTTGTTCCCCACTATATACTTGTTGGGTATGTCTGTTGTTCGGGTTTAGGTTCGGCTGGGCAGGCATTTTAGGTTGCCTTGGTGGAGAAAGAGGCAATGGTTGTGGTTGAGTAGGTGGTGGAGACAAAAGAGTTGGAGGAGAGTTGTATTGGGGCCTCCACCCCTGATGAGATGCATTCCACTAAGGTTGTGGCTGAGCATAGGATTGAAATGCATGAGCAGCTAGTTGGGCATGATATTGAGATGGATAGGACCAAGGAGGAGGTGTGGACTAGGAAGGATGAGCAAGGGGGCCCTAAGAAGGTATGGATGTGACTTGGTTGGGGTTGTAGTATGCCTGAGATGTCCCTTGCATCCCCTGCTGATATGGTCTAGGTCCATGTGGCCTCCTTTGGTCTATGTAATAGATCTGTTCAGTGGCTCCTTCGGCCCCTTGGTATACAGCTTTAAGTTCGGGCAAGGATGGGCACTTGTCTGTAGAATGATTTTCTTCACAAATTGAACAAACCCTTATAGAGTTCAATGGGCATTCATTCCTAGGATTCCTCCTGGTGCATCTAGGGAAAAAAATGGCTAAAGCCCTCTTTGTTTCCTCTTGTTTCCTTTTGATATGTAAGGCATCCATTTTCATGGCAAGAATTTGTAGCATCTCACTCTTGAGGTATTCCAGCATGTTTCCAATTTCACCTTTAATGGATGAATTGGAAGAAAAGGTACTGCTCCCAACATTTCTGTTTTCAGCCATTGGCTCCAGAGGAATGTCTTCTTCTTCTTCTTCCCCTATAGGTTCTTCAAATATGTCTGGCTATTACCTAAGGGTTTTTCTTGATTGCATCCACCGAAGAAGAGAGAAGGTTGGTTTTGTGAAGCAGTGGGGGTGTTGGGCAAACATTTTCTTGAATTATCTCTATTCCTATGAGGCATGAAAGGAAATCTTTTTGGCTGATTTTTGTTTTTTCTGCTTGTACCTACAAAACTGAATTTGATTGAGCAAACAAATTGCAACTACTGAAATGAACTTGCTGAAAGGAAATTGCAGAATTGAAATGAAAGCAAGGAAATGACTAATCTACTTGTATAAGAAATATTTCGACGTAAATCACATGCAGAAAATATCTGTCGACGCGTTTCGAACCAACTAGTGTGGTTCATCGTCAGGACAAGTTGAAGAAAGAGATCCAGCTTAGCATGTTAAATAGTCTGAGCAGAGCCTCCAATGTCTAACTTGACCAACAGCTAATTTTGAATTTAGGATCAGGGTCAGGCTAATCTACTTGTGCTGGAATGGAAATTACAGAATTGAAATAGCTAATTTACTTTTGCTGAAATGGAAATTGTAGAATTGAAAGGACTAATATACTTTTGTTGAAATGGAAATTGCAGAATTGAAATGAAAGCAGGGAAATGCCTAAAATACTTTTGCAGAAATTGAAATTACAGAATTGAAATGACTAATCTACTCTTGCTGAAATGGAAATTGTAGAATTGAAATGAAAGAAAGGAAATGCAAGAATTGAAAGAAACAATTACTCTACTTTTTCTTAAATAAACTACTTAGTAGAATGTTGCAATAGAAAATAGAAGAAATTAGTAATCACAAAATAATCTAACACTTCCTTGGCAACGGCGCCAAAAAGTGGTGAGCACCAGTATTGCAGCAATAATTCTGCAACTCCTGGGGCTTCCTACTTTACTTCTATCAACCCAGTAGTTCATAACAAACTTGGAAGCGACGATGCTGTATGCACAAGTACTAGCTCTTACTACAGGTTGTCACTTGGTCAGCTGGCGCAAGATCACTAGGAGCTCAAGCCAAATTCTAT
Source organism: Pinus tabuliformis (assembly GCA_031772625.1). Lineage (NCBI taxonomy): Eukaryota > Viridiplantae > Streptophyta > Pinopsida > Pinales > Pinaceae > Pinus > Pinus tabuliformis. The sequence goes on along the minus strand of CM062814.1, from coordinate 612,888,911 downwards.
GAGTTTCCAGAAGAAGCTTTTAACTGTGATGAAAGAAAGCTAACACTACAAAGACTATTCTACTTGTAGAAAGAGAAAGAAGACTGGAGTGTAAAGAAAACCCTAGCAAACCCTAATTTTTCCAACCCTACTTTTGCAGAAAAAGAGATGAAAAATAATGAAATGAGTGTCGTTGACTACTAAAAAAGTAAATTACATCTATTCAAGCTATTCCTAGAAGAAAATGATAAAAGAACATCTTTTTGCGTTTTTATGTGTTTTATGTGAAATTGTTATGCATGTGATTTTGTCTATTTGTGACTGTGGCAGAGGGTTGGTGGCGATGGAGGGATGATTTGGTTTTGAAGAGGTGTAAGAAGGTGTGGAGGGGTCCTAAGAAGCCTCTGGTAACCTTTTGAAGATTTACCCTGCAATCGGACTTCGAAAAATCACTCACAAGAAATTCTGCAGGAGGCTGCAGGGGATCTACAGGAGGATGTCGAGAGTTATTTTTAGAGGTTTTAGGAGTGGAAAAATGGTGGGAAAGGGTAGCTGAAGACTAGAGGGATGTGTTGAGGTGTTTGGGGCTTAACAAGGAGGATCAAGAAAGAAAATGATGGTTTGATTTGTTCAAATGACGAGAGGAAAGCTTATGGAAAAAGTGCAGAAATTAGAGGAGATTCGTGAAAGACTGTGAATGACTTGTGAAACCTGTGAGAAATGAAATGATTCTTCTTGATTTATTGATGTATTTTGAGCTTAGGTTTTTTTTAAGAGATCTGCACATCTAACTACCAAAACTGAGCAAGAAAAGGACTAGCTGCACCAAGAAAACATAACCATATCTCTTGTTAACCTAATTTATGACCTAGAAACATAAAGTGTTGAACAGTACCTTACGAATAGAAAATATTGCAAGGACATTTATTACAGAAACAGAAAATAATCTTGGCAAAATGAATCTGAAGCAACCCTTTAACTTTTCAAATCAAATCATCACACTAGAAATTGCATGGAAGAAGCAAAACTGTGTTTTTGGTGACAACAATGGTGCCTTGACCTCAAATCATGGTCCCAGGAAGGGATAAAGGAGATCAGGGCCTGTTGTTTGCCTTTTTGAATCTTAGCCTATCACTATATTAACCTTCTTCAACAACTGAAACAAAAAGCAGCTATGCAAACCATCAAAAGCAACCTATTCTAAACAAGGTAAAATGAATCTATGTGACAGAAATTAACTCATGAACTGAAGCAAAAACATATAAGTACAAAGCAAGAGATGTTGGGCAGCTTGGGTTGGGCCCTAACCCAAGAGCTTCAACCCTCTAAAATAAATCAGTGCTAGCTCAGAAAATATGTCATCTCCATTATCAAAATAAAAGTCACATTACATAAATTGTTCACAAAAATAAGCTCGAAAATGAGTTGAACAAGAGCTGCACAAAAGTGAGAAATTTCAACGAATAACTGGCTAACCCACTGAGGATCTAAGCCCCCCTATTTATACAAATGGAGTCCCCCAATAGCCCTCCTAAAATCAAAGGGCTCGGCTTCCTAGAACTAGAGATAGACAATAGTTCTTCTTGACTTGCTCGACTTCCCTTTGGATGCATCGATGTGGCTGTTTGTGCTCTGAGTTTCTGATGGAGGATTTGAGGTAGGGAGTCATAAATGAGGGGACACCCTCCTACAAATCCTCTTCCTTGTTTTCCTCGAATATTGGCTGCCAAATGCTCATTAATCCTTTGACTTTGTCCCAAAATTGACCAAAAATCTGCATAAAGCACACATTAGACTTCATGGCATAATAACTAACCCAATTCACTCTATTAGCATAAATATAATCAAAAACATGCAATAAACTAATGAGAATGGTGGATTAAGCTGAGTTAGGAGGCCAAATGAGACCATATAATTACCCATTTCTGGGGCTCATCAAGTCGCAAGTGTGCCGACTCAAGAGAGCGTTATATGGGATGAAGCAAGCACCCCGTATACACCAAGATAAATAGCTACTTCACTAGGTTGGGCTTCATGAAAAGTGAAGCGGATGCGAACCTGTATCACATAGTGGTGGAAGGTAAGTTTTTGATCATTGTACATTATGTAGATGATCTTATACTGACAGGTGATGAGAAATTGATCAAATATTGCAAGGAGGACCTTGCAAGAGAGTTTGAGATGAAGGACATGAGGCTCATGCATTACTTTCTTGGCATGTAGGTATGGTAGGGAGATGGGGAGTTGTTTGTATGTTAGGGATAGTATGATAATGAGATACTCAGGAGATTCCACATGGAGAGCAGTAAACCTATGGAGATTCCTCTAGTTGGTAACTGGAGAAAGGAGGATGCTACTTCAGGGGAAGTAGTGAAAGTTAATTTTTACAGACAGCTTGTGGGTTCACTCATGTACTTGGTGAACACACGACTAGATATGTGCTATGCGGTTAACCAGCTTAGTCAAGCGATGGTTAGGCCTACCAAGCTGTATTGGAAGGCAGCAAAGCATGTATTGTGATACCTCATAGGCACTAGTCAGTTTGGGTTATGGTACATATGGATAGAGGGAGTGAAGCTTCAAGGCTTTACCAGTGCAGATTGGGCAGGGAGTCCATCCGACAGGAATAGCACATCAGGAGGGATCTTTAGTATTAAGTCAACGACATTTTCTAGGTACACTAGGAAACAAAGATCATTTGCACTCAGTTCGGTAGAGGCAAAGTACATTTCTGCAAATCAGGCAGCATGTGAGGTTGTCTGGATGAGGAAGATCCTAGTTGGTTTGTTTTGTCAGCAGATGGATCCAACAGTGATTTATTGTGCTAATCAAAGTTGTATCAAACTCTTTGAAAATCCGATCTTTCATGACCGGTCCAAGCATATTGATATCCAGTATCATCATCTCAAACATTTTGTATTGAGGTGGATCATGTTGTTAGATTACATTCCCACAGAGGAGCAAGATGTTGACATCTTGACAAAGGCATTATCAAGATGTAAATTCGAGTTTCACAGAGACAGGATCAGGGTAGTTGATAATCCCTTTCTTGTTGAGAGGGAGTGTTGAGAAATGGCAACAAGAAATTACAGTTTAATTTTTCATTGAATTAAACTGGAAATTAAATTTGAATTCTATTCTCATAGAAAATTAAAATTAGTTAATTAAGTTTATTAAACTTACTTAACTTAGGAAATTTGAGTTGGAAGTATTTTTGTCGTCATGTGTATGTTCTCCCTACTTTGTAGGAGTCTGGTATGAGTTAATTGTGAGTTGTAAAATAGAAGACTTGTTTTCATGACTCAGCTTAGTTAAATTAGTTCTCAAACTGATTGAGAGAACTAATAGTGAGTTAATTGTCAGTGGTGTCACTAATGAAATCTACGAGTGCTACTCTAGTTAACTGGATATTTACTCATCAGAAACTCATGCATGATGATTCTAAGAAAGATCTAGTTGAGACTAGAGTGCAGGGATAGTGTAATATTTGTTTTAGATTTTTCTGAGTTGCACTGATAGTGCATGCATTCAAGAACTAACCCTTAACGGATTGCACAATTTTTGGAGGATTTATTTCCCTTTAAATACAAGTTATCATCCATATGAATTACACATTGGAATAGATACTTGGAGAGCTTGTGAAGAGGCTAAGCTTTGACCTTTAGCTTGCTTATGAGATGGAGATTGAATTTGCTAAGTGTTGGGATTGTTTTAGAGAGAACAAGCATTGTAATTTCATCTTGATTTTCCGGATTAATACAAAACATATAGTGGGGTTTTGATTTGCGGCTTTCGCCATATGTTTATTGTCTTATGTGCCTTTGATTCTCTTCCTCTATTGATTATTGTTTTCTCAATGTTTATGGGCTTCCGCTGTAAAGATTAGAAGTAGATTCTTGTCTCTCGATTTAGCAAATTGCATTAGCTTGTGAATCTACAGGGTTTTCTACATCTCCATCCCCCGAGGCATTGATTAGAGCTACTATCTGTTAGATCCCTATAATACTAGTGATTACCCCATTACTATTGTAGTTGTATCCCTTATTGATATTGTTGTGCCCCTATTGTCCCCATATTGTTATTATTGTGCCCCTTAGAATCCCTCTATTGTTATTTTTGTGCCTTTATATTATTATTGTTAGGTCGGCTGGGTTATATTGTGACTCCTTAGACTCCTATATATAGAAAGTAGGTTTTTTCATTTGAATCATCAAATAATAATTCATTTGTGTAATGTAAAGGAGGTTGCCCCCTTGAAGAGGCTGAATTATAAGGTGTCGATCTATCTTTTCTATCTTTTTGTGAGCTGGTTTCATAACATTTGGTATCAGAGCTTTGGATTCTAGGGTTTCGCTGCTCCAATAGGTCATCATGGCATTTTCGCTATAACTTTTTTTCTGTGATGTTTCAGAAGCAAAAAAAAACCCATTTGACATGAAATCACACTGAACCTCGGGTCCGAATTTCAGAACTTTTCGCACTATATTGGCGGAGATATGATCTGAGGAAGTTGGTCTTTTTGCAGACTCCTGAATTACATTCCAAACAGGTGACCTAGGGTAAATTGTCATAACTTTCGCTCTGAGAATCAGATTGAAATTTCATAAGAAGGTAAAAAAAGAGGACGGACTTTAGTTTCTTGTATATATTTTTCAGAGCCAAAGGTCGAAACAGGGACACATGGCACATCGTACAAGTTCCCTCTACTGAACTAATCTATAATCATGTCACTGTGGGAGATTTGGCATAAATCTTCCTTGGAGAATCCAATTTAGATCATACTGGTGGCATTGGATAGAGGACACAGAGGACTACTACAGGTCACAATTTCAGAACTGGATGATCCAAAATTATAGAGATACATCAAAGGCAATATTGATCTCCTACAAAGTGAAAAAAGGTGTGTAGAATTTTTTTAAATTTTTGCTTAAGCTTGGTTTGAAAAATTATTTAATTCAAAGGGCATAGTAGAGCATTATTATCGGAACTGATGCCCCGAGGAAATAAAATGCAAACACCTAGTAAGGAACTTGAAAGCTCTAGCATGGCTCATGAAGAAGAGAAAGAAATGCTACATGATATATCAAAATTACAAGACCAAGTGCAACAAATGTTACTCTCACAAAAGCTAACAGAAGCTAAGAAAAATGGCATGGAATCTAAGATAAAGGGTGTGGAAGCTAAGATGAATGGCTTAGAAGCTAAGATGGATGATTTGAAGATAGATTTGAATACATATTTGAAGAAAGACATGGCATATTTGAAGACAGACATGGCAGATTTGAAGACAGATTTGACAAATTTTCTACAAGAAATACTTACTAATGGTGAAAGGGTAGTAAAGGAAACTCATGATGCTAACAAAAGAAATTTTAATCATGATTTCATATACTCTAATGTTGGATCGAAGACCCACCATATTCCAAAAATAGATATGAGGAATTTTGATGGCAAGGATCCCGCAACATGGATATTACAGATGGAGCAATTTTTCGATCTCAATTATGTGCAAAACACACAAAAGTTACATATTGAAACTTTATATTTGGAACCAAATCAGTTTGTATGGTATCAATGGCTTTGCTCTCGTAAACAAATTATCACTTGGGAAATTTTTACGGAAGAATTGACAACACATTATGAGGATACAAAAAGCAACACTTTTTTTAGCCAATTGATAAGTCTCAAACAAAAGGGTTCAATAATGGAGCACATTGAGGAGTTCCAAAAATTGAACGTAAGGGTAAAAAATATTCCAGAGGAGCATAGGATTGATGTGTTCATAGGGACTTTAAAGGATAATATCCAACATGATGTTCGCCTTTGGGAACCTGGTTCATTAGAGAAGGCATTCAGGTTAGCAAGAAAAATCGAAAGCAAAATTTTGGCAACCAGGAAGCATACCACTCACAACTATAAAGATGGAAGTGTTGTTGCGCCTAGTATTCCACAACCTATAAGGTTGACACCACAACAATTGGAAGAGAAAAGAGAAAAATGGCTTTGTTACAGTTGTGATAGCAAATACACTAAAGGTCATAAGTGTGCTGAGAAGAAATTATTCTACATAGATTGTGAAGAGGAATAAGAAAAGGAGCAAGAAAGGTCAAAAGAAGAGGATATACTCCAGGAACAAAGCCTAGATAAAGAAGAAATGGATCCGACCATATCTTGTAATGCATTGGCTGGAATTACCACTCCTCAAACCATCAAGATAGAAGGACAAATCAAGAAGAAAAAGGTAATGGTGTTGACTAATTCAGGAAGTACCCACAATTTTATTCATTGTAAGGTAGCAAAAGAATTGAATTGCTTCCTATATCCAACACTAGAGTGTCAAGTGATGGTTGCAAATGGAGGAACAATAAATTGCTCTGGAAAGTTCCATAATATCAAGCTATCCATGGGAGAATATGTATTGACTAGCCCAATGATTTCCATTCCAATGGGAGGTGTTGATGTTGTACTAGGAGTCCAATGGCTACAATCCTTGGGTACAATAGCTTTTAATTTTCAAGAACTTTTCATGAAATTTTATGCGGAAGGAAAAGAAGTTTAATTAAGGGGTATTGCAGGGAAACCGGGAAAGATAATCAGCTCTAACAGTATGACAGAGCTTCTAAAAAAGGAACAAAGAGGTGTAATTGCACAATTATGTTCACTAGATGTTTCCACATCGAAATCATATATTTCTCCAGATCTCCAAATAGTCTTGGACAATCATTCCAAGGTATTTGAGACTCCCAAAGGTCTCCCACCTATTCGTGATCATGATCATGCTATTCATATGATTCCAGGAAGTGTTCCTCCAAACATTAGGCCGTACAAATATCCCTATGCCCAAAAGAGTGAAATTGAACGTATGGTTGCAAAAATGCTAGAGGATAGTATAATTCAACCTAGTCAAAGTTCTTTCTCTGCTCTTGTAGTATTGGTGCACAAGAAGGATGGATCATGGTGCATGTGTCTGGATTATTCAACAAGCTCACTATTAAAGATAAGTTTCCCATTCCTGTCATTGATGAATCACTGGATAAATTGTATGGATCAATTTACTTCACCAAGTTGGATCTGTTATGCTCCTATACTAATAGGTGTCATATTTCATGATTGACTTGATTAGCTCTACAATATGTACATACCTTTTCTTGCTGTAAAGGTTTTCCATATTCTTAAAGAATCAAAAATTTAAAAAATGAAAAGAGGGTATACCCTAAAAGAAAAATCAAAGGGTGAAAAGATAAATGGTCAAAAGAAAAAATGAAAGAAATGAACCCCAAATAAAAAGGACCAGGAAAGTGTGCAAGTCCAAATGCCACTACTACTTCACTTTTTGTAAATAAAGTATCATGTGCAGTTTGTTCAACTTTATGTTGTATTTGATGAATGGCCAAACAGCTCAACCTTGGCTAGTTCATGTCTGAATTTTCTTGCTTTAGAGACAGAGAATGAAATCTGTCCAAACTGTTTAATCTTGGCAGATAAATAGTTAGATAGAGAAGCAAAGGATCTCAATAGTTTAAATTGAGCTCTTTGAAGAAATAAGGGTAGACCTAGGTAGGATTCCCATGAAAAGAAAAGAAGATTTGTAAGGGTTTGCTAGTCTAAATGCACCCATGGAAGAAGAAGAAAAATGTTAGGTACAGTAGGATGGATAGGCAGTTTTGATGTTGCAGAAAGAGACTTGTGATTGATTTTGTCCCTCAGAATGATAATCTTACTATTATCACAAGTACTATGGCAGAAGCATGACTAACTCCCTTTCTTGCTTTTCCCTGAAATCATTTGCTAACTTCCCCAGTGATATTAAGATCTACTTAATATCACCAAATAACTCCTTCCATTCATCTCATCTCATAAAAAGCCTAAGTAAAAGCCCTTACTTAGGAAAATGTACAAACATCACAAAAACCCCTCTTTTCCCTATAGCCTAAGCTCATCACTCAGCGCTTCCCAGTTCATAAACCATATTCATATTAACTGCTAACATTATTATGTTAATTCCCTTGCAAGATTACCCTTCCCCGTATTAATATAAATATACAATAAAACCCCAAAGTATTAATATCCCGCCCCGGTCGATTACGACCATATTACTATTCTAAGCAGGGATTAATGGTTCATTTGGAACCGTTAATAACCTAACCCGCCGCGCGCTCAAAGGAGTTAATTAACCACCCAGTTTAATTAATAACCTAACTAAAGTCACCCCGCAGACCAATAAAACAAGCCCCGAAACCATTAAAACATTTGACTTGGTATATGGGGCCCGCGCATTAAACCTCCACCGTCTCTGAAGAGCGCCCACCATCAGATCTAGGCCTGCTCATCCAACGGTCCAGGATCATATCGCGACCCGCCTATCCGCTGCACTTTAACGCCCGGGGATTGGCGGTATCGCGCCCGTACCGTGGACGCGTGTCGATCGCCCGCACTGCTCGCGGCCCCCCCGTCCGAAACCACTTGAGCCGATGAGCGGTGCGGGCCAAAATCGCTTACCACCCTCTGCTTCACGTCAAAATGTCACATCGTCGTGACGTCAGCTGTACAATAAACGCCAAAAAGTCCCGCCAAAGCCAAAATTTTGTTAAAACCACGATAAAATGTCATTTTCGTCCATTTTTTCTGCGCACTGTTTTCATGCAAGATACATCCAGTTGATTGCAAATCACGTCCAGTCTGCCACCTACCCAAAAAAACTCCAGCATCCTGCTCTGTAGCTCGTCCTGCAACCTGCGAATTACACGGTTCGCCTTTAAAAATAGGTATTTACCCCAATTCACTTCCCGAATCGGTAATTTCGTTTTTCTCTATGAATTCTACCCAAAAAGAGCCAAATTCAAGTAAAATCAGTCCGTAGCTGCCATACCAGGACACCCAAAACAGCTGTTTTGCCCATTTTTCCATAGAAGCCCGAAATTCCTGTTTGAAAACATAAGAACCAAACATGGAAGCTCCCGTAGCCCTGAACATCGCACCCCTCAACGCACCCCATAAGGACCTGAATTATTTGTCTTTAGCTGACAGATATTTCCAAATAAAAGACCCATCTGGTGACGGAAATCATCTTCAAACCTTCTGCCAGATAAGGGATAGCTATTTAAGCAACTCTGACATTTTTGGGCTGTGGGAATCAAACCTTCCCATGTATTTCCTGCCCTTAGTCCATGTCTTCCCAGACATCATTCAGTAGTGCTGTGCCAATTATGACATTATTCATAGAGCTATTATGTCCCCTTCCAACATTGTCCTTTTTTACATAACTATTGAATCCATCAATGAGATGATACATTTCCATTCCACTGAACCCCTCGCTCGTCTTTCCATGGGATTTTTTCTTGAAAAGGCCTCTCAATTGCCCAGCTCAGAAATAACTCGTATTGCCCAGATGTTCATGAAACCAAACTGTCAACCCCAAGGCCCACCTCCCTATTTGCATGTCTGGTTCACTGAGACTGGAAAACTCATTCTTGACATGATATCCTTGATCTTGGGATTTAGGTCCAGTGAATATGTGGATGATATCACCCTGGTTCTGTTATCTATCTTTACTCTAGGATAGCCCCCTGCTGTCAAGTATGACTATGCCACTTTCATTGCTGACAAAATCCATACTCAATTCATGAATTTGGAAAGGGAAGGAGTGTTTAAATATACATCTTTCATATACCATATGCTATTATATTATCACCCAGACAGTTTCCCATTTCCCATCAGAAAATTAGACTCAAAAGGGAATCGGAGGTCTGTGATTTTTTGGAGCTCAGTCTTCCATAACTATGACTCCCCTTATACCTATAGTGAATTCATTGATTTGTTTGTACACCCAGCCTCCACTCCGTTGATAGGAGCTCCTCCTCCTAGAATTTCTGGTGATATGAGGAAAATTTTACAGCTGTCCAAACAGTACAGGATAGGTAACTGGTACCTCTACAAGAATCACACTGAAATTAGAATATATGGATGTGAATTATGCCCATTCAAGTTGCCTAGGTATGTACCTATGAAGCTATTTGCCTTAGAATATTTCAGGCAGCTCGTCTGTTCAGACTTAACCCACTTTTGTAATGTAAAGAAGAAGGCACAGCTGAGAATCAAAAACCAGTTGGGCCCTTATGTCATCCATTCTAGGGATGCATGGAAAGATGCTGAGAACATATTAGAAAACCACCTTAAATTCAAGAAGAGTTTTGAGTGGGTACCATATGACCCAAATAGTTTTATAAGTGATAGAAGAGTAAGAAACAGGTTGTCAGTTTATGTTCATCATAGCATCTCAGAAATAGAACAATATGCAAATCAGAATGAATGGATAGAAGGGACCTTTATTGAAGAAATTAGTGAGCAAGAAAAGATGGAAAAAGCTATAAAAAAATCTTGAAAAAACCCTTGACCTGGACTCTTTTGGACAGGTATCTTTCAAGTGGTCTCAACAACCAGGAGTTGGGACATCCTCTGCTGGAACTTCTCAGCAACTTGCACAAAGAACCAGCACATCGGTCACAGGGACCTCAAAGGGCAAAGAGGTAGAAATTGCAGAGAAGCCAATAATGACTGATCAGCCAGGGGGCTCCAAAGAGCAGGAACAAGTACAAATTCCTCCTGCCCAAACCATAGCACCAGAAATCCCTGTATTACAAACTCCTCTAAATGAGGAAAGAAGCAAGAAGAGAGATAGGGAAGACCCCACACCTATCAGTGGACCTGCAGAACAGCCGGGTGCAAAGAGGCAAAGATTGAATCCTCTATCAGAGGATGAAATTATTGAGGAAACCACTGATAGTCTAAGAGGTGAGAGGGTAACCAGCTAGCAGACTTCCCCAGTGATAGAGACATCAACTAGCTCACACAGGTAGGAGCTAGAAAGGCAGTAGAGTGTGGAAGTTTCATCCACTAGGCCACAAAGAAAACAGGCCTCGGACATCAAAAGGACATTCACTGAGATAAAGGCCAGGAACGATCCACTAAGGCTTCAAATTTACAACCAATATCTTAAGATGGCCCCCACAAAACAGCAAAGATTAATGTCAGCATATGACATAAAAGAAGGAAAGATGATAATGAGTTACTTTAAGCCCAATATGCAACAACCAAAATTTGCAGCCGACTACATCAGGACAAATCTGGAGGTCTTAGCCAAGGATATTCATCCCTTGGACTAGATTGAGCTTCATAAACATACTAGAGAAATGGTATACTCCACACTGGCTGATAAAGTTATGTTAGCTCATAAATTGCAAGACTCCTTGAATAATACCTCTGCTCAGTTAGATCTAGAGAAAGCTTCTTCTCTAGCAAAGGACAACAGGATCAAATCATTGGGGGAAATTATCATTGAACTGGGACATGATCCCAAAGATGCCAAAGGCATAAAGGCACTGATGAAGAAAAAGGAAGAGGACATTGTTGCCCTAAGAAAACAACTGAAACTGCCTCCTTCCATGCACCCACAGACTGCAAAAGTTGTCCAGCAAAAATCCGAAGAGGATATGATGGACCTGCTTATGAAACTCAATGAAAGATTAACCGATACTGAGCAGGCACTGGAAAAATCACTAAAGGAAAAGCAGGGAGAGTCGACCTCCCAGCCACCTGAAGAAATCCCTGCAGTCACTACTGCCCCCTCCACACTTATAACAACATTGCCTCCCACTGTCCCAGCATCAATAGCAGAGGTCATCACAGGTACATCAGCAACAGCAGCAGCACCAGGCAGCAGTACCAATATGAGTACAGAGGAACTGATAAGAGCTATGGAAGAATTAAAACTACAGGTGTTAGAATTGAAACTGGTGAAGGAGCAATTGGCAAAGGTGGAAAAGAATTATGATAAATCCAAGATGAATGTGGCAGAGAAAACAAGGGAGGTCAAAGCATTAGAGAACAAAGTGAGAGCATTAGAAAAGGATCTCTCTCTAGATAAACCTCTAGCAGAAATCAGAGGAATTTTGTGGACCAACATCAATCAATCCCTTAGTAATGTGTGGAGGTCTATCCAAGTCATTTATGAGCAGATTGACTTGATAAGAGCGGCCCAAGTGGAGATTCAAAAGATAAGAACTTTATTGGGACAGATGCCTGAACAAGCTAAACAGCTGATACATTTTTTGAACAACAAGACCAACGAAGAACTAGAAGCACTAGAAATTAGAGACAGAACAGGCACCATTCTAGAAATCAAGAGAGTTCTAACCATGAGAACTCTAATGCAAAATTTGGAAAGGAGATGCCAAGACATGTAGGTAGAGATTAATTCTTTCATAGAAAAGTTTACAGTCTTGCATAAAAAAGGTTTGCCAAGTTCTTTGGGAAGTAATGATCGTCTTATGGAACACAAAGACTATGTACACAAATTGAATAAATATACTACTGATCAAATCACTTCATCAACGAGTGCTTCAGGAGAAAAAGCACTTCCATCTGGCCAGGCCCTCTACGACAGCCTAGAAAATTTATTCTACATTGAGCATGAGGTGAAGCATCTGTTCACCATCCCACCTAACTTCTTCAGATACACAGACACTTACGAAACTTTAAGGAAGCTTCAGAGACATAAATTACCAAGACCGGAGTGGTGGAAAAGTATGTTAGAAATTCTATAAACTTATCTTTGGTGCCTTGGTGAATTGAAAAAATTTAGGCCATTTACCATGATGCGGAAGACAGAAGTAAATGAGAGTCATACCGGTCAAGGTATATCATATCAGGGCTAAGGAATATCTAGGAAACGATGGAGCAGCTAGCGCGGAATATCAGTGGAGGACAGCTGCAAACCGACTTACAAAACCTACCTCCGGTACATTCAATAAAGAGGGAGAGGCCAGCACAGCGTCAATTTATTGCTTCCCTGTTTCTGAGACTGTCTATCTCTATCTTTTGTAAAAGAAGCATTAATCACCACTAAATATTATTTCTATCATATATTTTGTAATATCTTTTGACATTTTTGTATAAATACCCCCCCAAACAAATTATTTGGGGTTGGAGGATGTTCATAGTTTTGACTGTAATACTGAAAATTTTTAGAATAAAAAGTTGTTGGAACCATTTTTGTCTGGCCTACTAGATGAGGAATTGATGCTGAAGACCTGTTACAGAATTCTTGAATCATCTTATGGATCAATAAGTCCCTTCTAACTTGTGTTTTACAGTTTCTACGTTTATTATTTCACCTGTGTTTCATGATCTCAATAGTAGAGAAAAGGAATAATTCAGAATTTGCTTAACTGCACTCTGTCTTCAATCTTTATTATTTTCTATGTTTTCTTCAGAATTAGTATAAACAGTGAATTCTTAATTGCTCCTGTTTCCCCTGATTCTTTCATCTTGACTATTTGCTACGGAATTCTTAATTGCTCCTTAGCAGTATTCAGCCATTTTCCCTCTGTCAACCTGATGAAGGATTCTTAATTGCCCTTCACCCATTGACTCCATTCCATTTGATTCCAGCCTATGAATTGTTCCATGTTTGATTACCTTGCTCTGTGATACCATCCTCTGTTTAGAAACCGAATCTAGGAAGCTGTCCTTCTTTGACTCGATCATGCCCAATGGACTGAAACTTTTCAAGTCTACCTCACTATTCTATTGAATCCTTCCAACCAAACTCAAAACAAAACCCTTGTACTTCATAACTAGCCTAACACACTTCAAAACAATGCTAAATCATGAAGAGAGAGCCCTCTCTGGATGCAGATGGGCTAGAATCTGCATCTAAAAGATTGGTCTATGGTTACCTCGGTCCTATTCCCTTTCTTACAACTTTTGGGAACAACCTGAGTGCTAACAGGATCTTCGTTCAAGATATCATCAAATCAGAATGAAGACTGAAGACATTCCAAAAACAACATTTAGAACTCATGAGGGTCATTATGAATTTTTGGCCATGCCTTTTGGCCTTACCAATGCACCTTCTACATTTCAAGGTTTGATGAATTCCATTTTCAGACCCTTAGAAAATTTTTGTTAGTATTTTTTGATGATATACTAATCTACAACAAGTCTTGGAAGGATCATGTTGAACATGTTGATAGGGTGCTACAACTATTGGAGGAGAAACAATTATATGCAAAAAGATCCAAATGTTTCTTTGGAGTACAAGAGGTGGAATATCTGGGTCATATTGTACCTCCTGAAGGAGTTAAGGTAGACCCTAGCAAAATTAAAACCATTAAGGAATGGAAAATCCCCACATCCATAAAGCATCTACGAGTATTTCTCGGGTTGACAGGGTATTATTGCAATTTTGTTAAGAATTATGAGAGAATAGCAGCACCTCTAACAACACTATTGAAGAAATATGCATTTTCATGGACTCCAGAAGCAACAAAGGCCTTTGAACATCTTAAAGAGGCAATGTGCCAAGCATCGGTCTTAGCTACACCGAACTTCACAAAAACCTTTATTGTGGAATGTGTTGCTTCAGGAAATGGAATTGGTGCTATTTTAATGCAAGATGAAAGACCCATTGCTTTTGAAAGTCATCCAATCAAGGGAATGTTTTTACACAAAGCTATTTATGAGAAGGAAATGTTGGCAATACTACATGCACTTAAGAAATGGCGACCCTGCCTAATGGGAAGACACTTCAAGGTAAAAACGGATCACGATAGCCTTAAATACTTCTTAGAACAAAGATTATCCTCTAAAGAGAAAAAAAAGTGGGTCACAAAGATGTTGGGTTATGACTTTGAAATCATCTAAAAAAAGGGAAGCAAAATTTTGTGGCAAATTCACTCTCAAGAAAGGATGAGGATGTAGAAGCATTGTTGTGCGCCATTTCTATTATCCAACCAGATTGGATAAACGAAGCAAGGGAGGAATGGAAGAATGATGAAGAAGTGTGGGCACTTATTCGAATGTTACAACAAAATTCCAGTACATCTAATACATTTAGCTATAAAAATGATTCATTATGGTACAAAGATCGCTTATACCTCTGTAAGAATTCCCAACTCAAACAAAATATTCTTATGGAATTGCACACTTCTCCCTTAGGAGGGCACTCAGGATTTTTAAAAACTTACCACAGGGTTAAGAAGGAATTTTTTGGGGATGGCCTTAAATCGGATATTCAAAATTTTGTGGCGGAATGTTTGGTTTGCCAACAAAATAAAGTTGAAACAATTAAGACCCCGGGTCTATTACAACCTTTATCCATTCCAAACCAACGTTGAAAGGAGGTTTCAATGGATTTTATCAGAGGTTTACCCAAGTCTGAGGGAAAGAGTGTCATCATGGTGGTAGTTGACAGACTTACCAAGTATGCACACTTTTTTGCATTATCACATCCATTTAAATCCAGTACAGTGTCAATTGCATTTATGGAAACAATTAAAAATCTACATGGAAACCCAAAGATTATTGTAAGTGACAGAGATCCCATTTTCACTGGAAATTTTTGGACAGAATTATTTTCTTGTCTCGGTATTTAGTTAGCTCATAGCTCATCTTACCATCCTCAACTTGATGGGAAAACTGAGATAGTAAAAAATGTTTGGAAGGATATATTCGTTGCTTTGTATCTGATAAACATACACAATGGGTCAAATGGTTGCCTCTAGCTGAATGGTGGTATAACACTTCCTTCCATAAAGCAACAAAAATGACCCCATTTATGGCACTTTATGGATGTCATCCACCATCCATCACATCATATTTAAGAGAAAATTCTAAGGTTCAAGTAGTGGAACATCACATCGAGCATCAACAACAAGTCCTCCAACTCTTAAAGGATAACCTCATGTTGGTGCAGAATAGAATGAAACAACAGGTAGATCAACATCGCAGCGAAAGAAGTTTTGATGTAGGTGATTGGGTATTCCTACGGCTACAACCATATAAACAAATGTCCCTCAAGCAAGCTAAGAAGGATAATAAATTATCACCAAAGTATTATGGTCCGTACAAGGTGTTGCAAAAGATTGCTACTAGGCATACAAATTGGAGCTTCCTGCAGCTTCTCGAGTGCACCCAGTTTTCCATGTTTCATGTTTAAAGAAAGTTATAGGTGACAAGCTCCTAGTTAAAACAATATTTCCAGAACTTGACAAGGAAGGAAAAATTATATTGGAACCGGAAGGAGTCACAGAAACAAGAACTCGACAGCTACGAAATCAATCAATTTCGGAGTATCTCATCAAGTGGAAGAACTTATCCGCTGAAGATTCCACATGGGAGGATGAGAATTTTATACAGAAGCATCCATAACTACTCAAACGTTGAGGAAAACACTTTTTTGAAGGAGAGTGGCATGTTAGGTCCCTATAATACTAGTGATTACCCCATTACTATTGTAGTTGTATCCCTTATTAATATTGTTGTGCCGCTATTATCCCCATATTGTTATTATTGTGCCCCTTAGAATCCCTCTATTGTTATTTTTGTGCCTTTATATTATTATTGTTAGGTCGATTGGATTATATTGTGACTCCTTAGACTCCTATATATAGAAAGGAGGTTTTGTCATTTGAATCCTCAAATAATAATTCATTTGTATAATGTAAAGGAGGTTGCCCTCTTGAAGAGGCTGAATTCTAAGGCGTTGATCTATCTTTTCTATCTTTTTGTGAGTTGGTTTCATAACACTATCAATGTTGAGCGGGCAATGATTTCTAGTCTTCTCTAGTTCTAGAATTCATCTGTGTAGGAACAAGCAAAATTGCATGGCGGACTTAGGAAAGATAATGTATTCACAGAGAAAAGACAAGCTTCAAAGCTAAAAAAACACCCATTACAAGCGATGAAGGGGGAATCGCCATTAATATTGGGAGCAGGGGCTTATTGGGGTAGCATTGAACTACTGCGGCACAAGGCACTGGTGGGGAGGTGGCACCACCTCCACATGTTGGGGGAACAAATGAAATTGTGGGTGGAAGAACGATGGTTTCCAGTGTTGAAATATCGTTCGAAGATTAGCATCCTCTTTAACGGATGGGTTGCATTTCATTTCCTAAATTATGAGGACGCAGAGTGCATATTGAAGGAGTCATGGGTGAAGGGTTGGGCATATCTCATAATGCAACGTTGGAAAATGGTTTTTGACCCATTTGCTGAGGTGCCTAGAAGGAATTTTATCTGGACGAAGCTTCCAGGGCTTCCCCTAGAGCTATGGAATGTGGGAGCGATCATGGAAATCACTAATAGAATTGGGATCTTTTACTACTAGGATGAGGGCTCTTTCAGACAGCTTGATAAGAGGATGGTGTGCTTGGTAATTGAGGTGGACATGGGAAGAGGTTTGATTATAGAGCTAGAAATTATATGGAGTAGCTTCTCTTTCACATTGGCAATTGATTGTTGGGGTGTACCTTTTCGATGCCTACACTATCACGAGACCGGTCACCTTATCTCATCCTGCCCGGGTCTGACAAAGAGGGGAGATGGCTTGAGGGGTACTGATGATATTCCTTCATGGCATTCGTGACAAAGGGTGGAAAGGGGTGATCATAATTCTGCTCTAAGACTGAAATCAGGCTTCGTCTAAGGCTCGCATGCCGACCAGGCTTCCATTTTCGACGCAGGCCAAGGTAAACCTATTCTTCATAATGATTCTACAGTTAAGATGCATGTTGCTTCTTCTCGTCTTGTAGGTTACAATTCAAACATAAACCTATTCGGCTTTGTCACTTCTGCGAGGACTGGGAAGGACCCATTGCTTTTTCCGTTGACTCGGGCTAATCTGATGACTTTTCTAGAGAATTTGGACACGGGAGATCCCCCTCGGGACATCCCTAAACCTCTGAATCTCTCTATAAATTTCTCACCTGTACATTCCCCTGGATGTCAGGTGGGTGAGCGAGCATCCCTTTATTTTCCTCCCGATGGGAAATCCCCTTCATATTCTTTGTCGCTCGACTGGGAGTTGCAAGTACTCAATGTTTCTAATGAATCCCTGGTACCCCTGATCATCAAGTGGACTTTCTTCCAGAACCCAAAGCCTAGAGATGGAGGGCCCTACCATCAGAATGTCAACCATAGGAAGAAACAGGCTCCCTATTTCAAGAAAGTTACTAAGTGCAATGAAATTGTGTTATCTCCTTCCTCAAATATGGAATCAAGAGGGGTTCCATTTTTCATTGATGCCTCTTATACTGTTGGGAGGATTAATATATCTGATGTCCACGGTACTCAGGTCCTTAGAGAGGAATCACCTGACCAAGGAGTTCCTCCATGAATATTATCTCCTTGAATGTCAATGGGGTGGGAGCGCCCCATAAAATCTACTCTCTCAGGGGACTGGTTCGGTCATATAATCCATCTTTGATTCTCCTACAAGAAACAATGACTGAGCGTGAAAAAGTGGTGGAATCCATGCTCGTTGTTTGTCCTCATTGGTTTGTATGTGCATCTGATGCCAATGGGCACTCAAGGGGATTGGGGGTGATGTGGAATCCCAACATTTTTTATCTGGTGGCACACATTTCATGTGCAGGAATCATTATGTTCGAGTATAAGCTAGGGTCAAGCAGGAGATTAAGTATTATCAACACATATTCTCCTTACTCCAGTTGAAAACAATATTGGGACCAAGTGACAAACTTTTTTATTTTTGGGATGAGTTTGATCATTATCGTTGGAGATCTTAACTTCTCACTGGGGTAGACAGAGATTTGGGGGAATAGGGTGCGGGAGGATGTATTAACAACTTATTTTGATGATTTGATGAGGAATCAGGCTCTGGTAGATTTTTTACCAGACCCCTTACGCCCCACATGGAGAAATGGGCACACTGGCAAAGAGGGTATTGCTAAACAGATCGGCAGATTCCTAGTGTGCTAATCATTGTTTCAATAGCTCTCTAATCTGGAATCATCGGTTCTCCCTACCAACATTTCATATCATAAGCCTATTATGCTATCATGGAGAGGGTATCAAGTTAAAATATCATATCCATTTAAATTTAAACCAAAATGGCTGCAGATGAAGGAATTTGATCATATTGTTAATTTGGTGTGGAAGAGGCCTATGGATTGTTTGTCTGCAATATCCACCAAGATTTCACGGTCAAAAAGGGAAGCCTGCATGTGGATTTTGGGGGGAAAATGTGAGGAGTATAAGACTCTTATGGACATTGAAAAACCTATCAGAATGTTGAATGACCCTTCCGATCCCCTATTCTTCTCTAATTCATACAGGGACAAGATAATTGAGCTAGAGGGCATTAAGAATTCGGTGTTGCTGAAACGAGAGCAGGAAATTCGTATGAAAAGTAGGGTGATTTGGGTTCAAGTGAGGGATAAGGACTCGAAATTCTTTCATCGACAGTTCAACAACATAAAGAATATCAATTTCATCAAGAACATCCAAGATGTGACAGGTAATATCCTAACCTCTCAATCTTCTCTAGAACTAAAGGCTATTAATCATTTCAAGAGTTAGTATAAGGACCAAGATCATGACTTACTCTCTCAGTCAAAATTTATCTCTCACATTCTGATGATGTTCTCAGGGGAGGATAATGATATATTAAGTCGTCCCATCACTAAGGATGAATTGATTGAGACTATGAAAGAAAGTGCCTGGGAGAAGAGCCCCAGACCGGATGGATGGGGGGTGGAAGTTTTTATTCATTTCTTTGATTTGATGATTCTAGATCTCCTGGCGGCTGTTGAGGAGTCTAGGATGAATGGTTTCATTCCTGGGGCTATCAATGCCACATTTATCACTCTCATCCCTAAGAGACAAAGCCCCCAAACATTTGCGGACTTCAGACTGATATCACTCTGCAACACCATGTACAAATTGATATCTAAACTGATAGCTAGAAGGATGAAGTCAATTCTTACTAAACATATTATTGAGGAATAGTTCGGGTTCATTGAGGGGAGATAGATACAAGATGTTATTGGTATTGCTCAGGAGATTATGCATTCCATTAAATCCAGGAACCTGAAGTCTTGCCTTCTCAAGGTGGATTTGACCAAGGTGTATGACTGTATTGACTGGGAATTTCTCAAAATGATTTTGATCAAAGTGAGTATGTCCTTTCCTAACATTGGATGGATTATGGCTTGCATAAAGACCACGAATTTTGTTGTCATCATAAATGGACTTCCTTCCAAATTCTTCTCAGCACACAGGGGTTTGAGGCAGGGATGCACTCTTTCTCCTATGTTGTTCCTCATGGTCATTGATAGCCTTAGTAGAAAAGTGTGGAATGCAAAAGTACAGGGAACAATCTTTGGAGTTAGAGTTTCTAGAAAGATTGATATTACTCACTTGATGTTCGTTGATGACCTCCTTTTCGGTGGTCCTGCTATCATTGTTTAATGGATTGTTATTCATAACACCATTTCTTCCTTTGGAAGTGTAACATACCTCCTGAGCCTACCCTAGAAATTAGCCCCTAGGCTCCATTAATTTAAAGTTTTCTTCATTTACAGTTAAGTTTTAGTGGCCATCACAAGTGTAGTTAACTAATCATTACAGATACGGTGATTATCCTAGAAACTATACACATAATATGGACAACATCAAGGTAATCATATTACAGTACTCTTTAGATCAACCCTTAGGCTTAAGCCACAACTTGGAGAAAGGGTTAAATCATAGCATGTAGTTATTAGAACTCTTTGATAACCCTATGCCATCATAATTAGAATAATGTTTGAGTTTTTTATAACTAACAAGGCTAGGAATCATGATAAAAATCCTAATAGCCATATGAAACATAACACACCATCCATTCTTTATGCAGCATGCAAGAGCAACTAAATCAGATTCATTATGCATGGCATAGAAAATTGTGAATCATCAACAATACTATTAGAGCCATTCCTCCATAACTGTTCCACATGCATGAATATTTTCCAATGCATCACATAACACTAGAGCATACTATCTTCCTTTATTAAATGTAATGATGATCATAACTACCTTGACATGCATATGTGATCACACAAGAGTCACATGCATAAGAAATCCATCATTCCCATAAGAGAGGTAATTTAACCATCCATATATCTGAACTATATGATTTAACATCATAATAAGTAAGGATTAACATAAAACATATACCATGCAAGTGAATCTAACCAGAATGGAGGAGAACACTAGTAAATCTACTCATATATAAACATCTCATATAATTAATTCATTTATTCTCATGGAGAAGGAACTTAAGCGAATATTCTCATAGACAAACTGAAATTATAATAGAGGGAGGGTAATAAATCAACATAGAAAACATCCATGCAAGAGTATCCAACTAGGATAGAAGAAGAACATCACTTGGAGAGCGAAGCACCACCACCCAACCATGAATCACCTATGATTCCCCTCGAGTCAAGGTTCTTGCCATGGATCAATTTCCCCCAATTGATCTATGCAATGGATATTTAACACCCTCTTTCATGATATAGTTTCCATTAGCAGTGTCCTGCTTTTATGGATTTTTCCATTTTCCTAGGCCTTTCTTGGAAAAACTCGCATTTATCTCCTGCAAGGATTTTCCTCATAAAATCTTGTCCCGCAAAACTTTTATATTTTTCTTGATGGATATTTATCTCCAATCCATCCAATGGATATTTATCTCCAATCCATCAAGCTTATCTAGAATCACATCTAGAAGCTTATCATGAAATATTTATTCCTATCCCATTCCTCAATGGGATTTGGCAAGAATCTCATCTCTTGGTGTCTCACTTTTCCAAGTGATTTATTTATTAAATTATTTAATAATGCAATTGCTTTTCATATTACACATCATACCTAGCTTTTCTCAACTTAGGTTTACAATAGTCTAACACACAAGGGAGGGGTGTTACATACTCCCCCCCTTAAATTTTACACCGTCCTCAATGTATTACTGCATCCTCGTTCACAGGTAGTTGTCTTTGAGTCCACATATTCTATGGCCTTGCCATCTAATGCAAATATACACATATATATATATCAGTTTACAAGGAGTGTTCCCAGCACATCTCCTTCCATAGCTACCTATAACATTGTTTTCAAACAATTTGTAAGAAATTTTAGATGCAAAAATTCAACTAGGTTTACCATAATCAATATCATAATTTGATACACAATACTACTAAAGTAGTTATGGCTTATATTTCCCATTATTCATTTTATTTGAAGAATGCATGTTCTCCCCCTGCATTCTTCCAAGCCTTTGTGTTCTTGCTAAACACTTGCTTCCTGCAGTTCCTCTGCATACAACAAGTCAGTTAGCATATTTGCCACATCAATATGCATAAAACATTATAACAGGTTAGCTCTCATATAACCATCATAAACATATATACTCATCATAATCATATGTATGCCAAATTGAAAATAAACCATTGTTACTTATCCTTGAACCACTTCTTAGTTTCCTTCTTTTGTGCAACCTCCAGGTCGGTTGCCCTGCTAGACACCCACCCAGTGTCTTCATGCATACCTACACACAAGGTGTATTACACACATAGCTATACATATCATGTTTTAATCATGCCATACATATATCCATATTGGTACCATATGTACTTCTTGTACATAGTACAATCTGTACCACTGCATATCCTACCAATGTCCATAGCATCACCTGCATGACATACACTTATCCACATGTTTTCAACCATGTTAGCATTATGCCAAACATTCCTTCATCTATTTCTGGTAAGTAGAACAAACTGTGTTCAGTTTCTTGCTAAGGACTTTCATGGACCTATTCCATTTCTATAACAGTCATCATGCACACTATAATAGTATCATAACAGTCATCATGCACACTATAACTCAATCATACCCATAACTTTTAGTTTTGGGATTAAATCTATCACCTGTACCAGGTTTTAACAACAATGAAATACATCATAAAGCAAACTATTAACTATGATACTCAGTCTATCATAGATATTTGAAGTCTCATGCTCATCAGAACAAATTTGGTTAGTCCTTAGTAATTATTCCACACTTAAATAATTATGTCAATGTATTTTCTTTCTTCCAACACCTTGTTGGTTATGATAAGTTTCATGTAGGTCTAAACATTATGGTTAAACAGTATGCACCTGCATACAACTCCCATGTAGGAGTTATAAGTGAAAACTTATACTATTCTCCACTTCATATCCTTAATACCAAGGGATTTGTTATCTTATCTTACTTGATGCATGTGTTATGCTAACATTAGATTTTTAGGTAATTCTGCAAAATAAATAAAATTTCTTTACCCATTTTCTGCTTACTAACTCAGAGGCATTTTCTGAAGAAGCATCAAGACTTGCTTCTAGATTTCCATTATGTATGTACACTAGGTGTAATTTTGGTGTCAATTCCTTGTCCTTCCTATCATACCATCATTATTAATATATGATGTTTACAATAGGTTGTATCATATTTTCACACCCACTTGACAATCTCATTCTTGGTTTAGGTTAGATTGTCATGTACTTTATGACTCTTGCTTTATTCAACCGGAATCCCATAGATTCCAACCTATGCATGTTAAATTAACTATGCATAATTTTCTGATAAGGTTTTGTTTCCTTCATTAAGGTGTATTTAGATCATTTTCTTATTATTTATTGATAACCCATATCCAAGGCTAATTTCATCATGACTTGCATGTGCATTGATCAATATAGTCACATTTAACTTAAAAGACAACTTTAAAGTACTTAGTCTCATATTACGTATAAAACTTTGCCTTTCACATCTCCCATCCCTTCTTAGGATAACTTAATTTCCTTAAGTTATGTTCTTTCTTGGACAACATACACTCATAATTTGATTTTAGATATAGTTAGGATAAGATGATTTATCACTATATTACATTCATGAGTTGGTATTTTATTTAGGCTTTGCCCTTATATGGCAACTATACAGTCTTAATATGTTTTGAACATGTTTCATTATATTTTTCCGAGGGAGTCTCTCTTCCCCATACTATAACTATCCAACAACTTGTATGTTTATCATTGGTGTAATGATTAGTTTCCGTTTTTCTCATATATTCATTTAATGATTGTTAAGACATCATAGTTTAATCTTGGATTTCTTATCCAAAACCAATTACACCCCAGATTCTCCCACATACAGGGTAACTTCTTCTTTGATTTTATCATAGTTTAGTTGTGAGAATTTTTTATTCCTTCACATATTAAGGCATATCCATGCAACCCTTTTCATCCCATGATGAATCCTACATGCAAGTCACACTTGCCAATGTATATTTAAAGTAATTCATATTCTTCTACTATATACATTACTTGTTAACCAAATTAATATTGTCTTAATATGATGATTATGATTTTCCATGGCTATCAATTATTTAATTATCTTGCTATGCATAACTCAAAGCATCACTTTTTTTTATCATGATATAATAGTGTTTAATCCAAGCTTAAATTTTGGATCCTCCATAATAAATAAACCTTCAAGAATTAATATAACTCAAGCCACTCAATAAATGTTTATATTAAAAATTCTCATATAACTCATTACCATTAATAGCATGTTAATTACTTGTGTTATTCTTCACGTTCCTCTTTGTTGCCACCACCACCAAGTGCAAGTACCTATGGCATGAAGTATAAGTCTCTGCCAAATAATTTGCCATAACATGGAAATTTGTGCAATTCAAACATAGTAAGCGAATTTTTCGTCATAACCATTATGCTAGTTTTGAACAGACAATAGTTATACCCGGTCATCCCACTCAAATCAACCAGCTTGTACCTAATAGAGGCGTCGAAAATTTTTGGGGTTGCCTCCTTCAATGTTTGAATATACATAACTTTCTCTTGGTTCAGATCAGTTTTAATGCTTCATATCATTCGATAGTAAACCAATTTAGGTTCCATTTTTTTTACAAGTTATTCAATACCTTAACTTGTAGTTGTCTTTTGGTATTATTAAATATCAACTTCTGATTTTGAGGGTAACCGTGGAACTTCCCTAATAAAATTTAACTCAAAAATTGCAACACAATTCCCTAGAATTTAAAACCATTATTACCAAAACCACGTAATCTTTTAAATGTGGTTTATCCCACGTTTTGTTTCCTTTTCGTTGATAAACAGTTAAGCAACTATAAATTAAAATTTATTTCTTTAAGAAGAACTTCCAGCCAGCAACTACACTAGTCATAAAGTTCTTCCTGAATCGTAGGTGCTTCATGATAAAGTTTACACCTAGCTCGTGAATGGAGCAAGGGGACAATGGGTTGTTGTTAACAGTTGTTATGTGCATGTGCATACTGTGAATGACGGCTCTATTGGCAATTCCTTCATGCTAAGAGCGAGTTACTTACGTGTTTCTTCATGCCTTCCACGGCCACCATAGAAATTGAGGCTTGTGGCATTGATTCCATCATTTGTTTCCGCAAAAATGATCAATCTAACTGAGAGATCCCATTGTGAAACGATTTTTAATTTAGTTTGCAGACAAATCGAAAAAACACACCATCCATGTCCTTGCGGAAATCATGATTTACTTATTATCATGCTTGTACCCATTAAGGTTTAAAAATGTTACCTACTGCTATGGTTAGGTATTTGTCATTTCTATCAATCATGGAATCAGAATGGTTTTAACTCATACGATTCTTAAATTTTTTCAATAAAAAACCATTTTCCTCTCTTTAATTTCTTTCACCTGCCAAAGACAAAACGATGAAATGAGTATACATTTATTGGTTTTATGTGTGTAACCAAGTTTGAAATCTAACTATCAAAAAAAAATGGGTCAGAACCATATAAAGAGAGTGTTATGAAACTAGCTCACAAAAAGATAGAAAAGATATATCAACGCCTTAATAGAAATAAGCCTCTTCGAGGGGGAAACCTCCTTTACATTACACAAATGAACAATTCTTAGATGATTCTAATGACAAAACCTCCTTTCTATATATAGGATTCTACGGGGTCACAATATAACCAAGACGACCTAACAATAATAATATAAAGGCACAAAAATAACAATAGAGGGATTCTATGGGGCATAATAATAACAATATGGGGACAATAGGGGCACAATAATAAAAATAAGGGATACAACAACAATAGTAATGGGGGGATCACTAATATTATAGGGACCTAACATGCCCCTCTCCTTCAAAAAAGTGTTGTCCTCAATGCTTGAGTAGTTCTGGATGCTTGTGTATAAAATTCTCATCCTCCCATGTGGAATCTTCAACGGGTAAGTTATTCCACTTGATGAGATACTCTGAAATTGATCTATTTCATAGATGTTGAGTTCTTGTTTCTTTGACTGCTTCAGGTTCCAATATTATTTTTCCTTCCTCATCAATTTCTGGCAATATTGTCTAAACTGGAAGCTTGTCACCTATAGCCTTGTTTAAGCATGAAACATGGAAAACTGGGTGCACTCGAGAAGATGTAGGAAACTCCAATTTGTATGCCATAGTACCTATCTTTTGCAACACCTTGTACGGACCATAATACTTTGGTGATAATTTGTTATCCTTCTTAGCTTGCTTGAGGGACATTTTTTTATATGGTTGTAGCCGTAGGAATACCCAATCACCTACATAAAAACTTCTTTTGCTGTGATGTTGATCTGCCTCTTGTTTCATTGTATTCTGTGCCAAGGTGAGGTTATCATTTAAGAGTTGGAGAACTTGTTGTTGATGCTCGATGTGATCTTCCATTGTTTGAACCTTATAATTTTCTCTTAAATATGATGTGATGGATGGTGGATGATATCCATAAAGTGCCATAAATGGGGTCATTTCTGTTGCAGTATGGAAGGAAGTGTTATACCACCATTCAACCAGAGGCAACCATTTGACCCATTGTGTCTGTTTATCATATACAAAGCAATGAATATATCCTTCCAAATATTTGTTTACTATCTCAGTTTTCCCATCAGATTCAGGATGATAAGATGAGCTATGAGCTAACTGAGTACCAAGACAAGAAAATAATTATGTCCAAAAATTTCCAGTGAAAATGGGATCTCTATCATTTACAATAATATTTGGGTTTCCATGTAGCTTTTGAATTGTTTCCATAAATGCAGTAGAAACTGTACTCGCTTTAAATGGATGAGATAATGCACAAAAGTGTGCATACTTGGTAAGTCTGTCCACTACCACCATGATAACACTCTTTCCTTCGGACTTGGGTAAACCTGTGATAAAATCCATTGAAACCTCCTCCCAACGTTGGCTTGGAATGGATAAAATTTGTAATAGTACTGGAGTCTTAATTGTTTCAACTTTATTTTGTTGGCAAACCAAACATTCCGCCACAAACTTTTGAATATCCGATTTAAGGCCATCCCAAAAAAAATCCTTCTTAACCCCGTGGTAGGTTTTTAGAAATCCTGAGTGCCCTCCTAAGGGAGAGGTGTGCAATTCCCTAAGAATATTTTGTTTGAGTTGTGAATTCTTACATAGGTATACCCGATCCTTGTACCATAACAAATCATTTTTGCGGATAACTGTATCAGATGTACTGGGATCTTGTTGTATCTTTTGAATGAGTTCCCACACTTCCTCGTCATTCTTCCATTCATCCCTTGCCTTGTTTATCCAATCTGGTTGGATAATAGAAATGGCGCAAAGAAATTCTTCCACATCCTCATCATTTCTTGAGAGTGTATCTGCCACAACATTTTTCTTCCCTTTTTTGTATATGATTTCAAAGTCATAACCAACATCTTTGTGACCAATTTTTGCTGCTCTTCTGAAGATAATCTTTGTTCTAAAAAGTATTTAAGACTATCATGATCTGTTTTTACCTTGAAGTGTCTTCCCATTAGGTAGGGTCGCCATTTCTTAAGTGCATGTAGTATTGCCAACATTTCCTTCTCATAAATAGCTTTGTGTAAATACTTTCCTTTGATTGGATGACTTTTCAAAGCAATGGGTCTTTCTTCTTGCATTAAAATAGGACCAATTCCATTTCCTGAGGCATCACATTCCACAATAAAGGTTTTTGTGAAGTCTAGTGTAGCTAAGACCGATGCTTGACACTTGCCTCTTTAATATGTTCAAAGGCCTTCGTTGCTTCTGGAGTCCATGAAAATGCATCTTTCTTCAATAATGATGTTAGAGGTGCTGCTATTCTCCCATAATTCTTAACAAACCTACAATAATACCCTATCAACCCGAGAAATCCTCATAGATTCTTTATGGATGTGGGGATTTTCCATTCCTTAATGGTTTTAATTTTGCTAGGGTATACCTTAACACCTTCATGAGATACAATATGACCCAGATATTCCACCTCTTGTACTCCAAAGAAACATTTGGAGATTTTTGCATATAATTGTTTCTCCTCCAATAGTTTGAGCACCATGTCAACATGTTGGACATGATCCTTCCAAGACTTGCTATAGATTAGTATATCATCAAAAAATACTAACACAAATTTTCTAAGGAAGGGTTTGAAAATGGAATTCATCAAACCTTGAAATGTAGAAGGTGCATTAGTAAGGCCAAAAGGCATGACCAAAAATTCATAATGACCCTCATGAGTTTTAAATGCTATTTTTGGAATGTCTTCAGTATTCATTCTGATTTGATGATATCTTGAATGAAGATCCAACTTGGTGAAGTAAATTGATCTATGCAATTCATCCAATAATTCATCAATGACAGGAATGGGAAATTTATCTTTAATAGTGAGCTTGTTGAGCTCCCTATAATCTAGACACATGCGCCATGATCCATCCTTCTTGTGAACTAATACTACTAGAGCAGAGAAATAACTTTGACTAGGCTGAATTATACTAGCCTCTAGCATTTCTGCAACCATACGTTCAATTTCACTCTTTTGGGCATAGGGATATCTATACGGCCTGATGTTTGGAGGAACACTTCCTGGAATCAAATGAATAACATGATCATGATCACGAATAGGTGGGAGACCTTTGGGAGTCTCAAATACCTTGGAATGATTGTCCAAGACTTTTTGGAGATCTGGGGAAATAGATGATTTCGATGTGGGAACCTGTCGTGAACATAATTGTGCAATTACACCTTGTTTTTCCTTCTTTAGAAGCTTTGTCATACCGTTAGAGCTGATTATCTTTCCCGGTTTCCCTGCAATAACCCTTAATTCAACTTCCTTTCCTTCCACAGAAAATTTCATGAAAAGTTTTTGAAAATTAAAAGCTATTGTACCCAAGGATTGTAGCCGTTGGACTCCTAGTACAACATCAGCACCACCCATTGGAATGGAAAGCATTGGGCTATTCAATACATATTCTTCCATGGATAACTTGATATTATGGCACTTTCAAGAGTAATTTATGGTTCCTCCACTTGCAACCATCACTTGACACTCTGGTGCTGGATATAGGAAACAATTCAATTCCTTTGCTATCTTACAATGAATAAAATTATGGGTACTTCCCGAATCAATCAACACTATTGCCTTTTTCTTCTTGATGTGTCCTTCTATCTTGATAGTTTGATGAGTGGTAATTCCAGCCAATGCATTACAAGATATGGTTGGATTCATTTCTTCTTTATCTAAGGTTTGTTCATGGAGTATATCCTCTTCTTTTGACATTTCTTGTTCCTTTTCTTCCTCCTCTTCACAATCTATGTAGAATAATTTCTTCTCAGCACACTTATGACCTTTAGTGTATTTGCTATCACAACTGTAACAAAGCCATTTTGCTCTTTTTTCTTCCAATTGTTGTGGTGTCAACCTTGTAGGTTGTGGAAGGCTAGGGGAAATAACATTTCCATCTTTATAGTTGTGAGTGGTAGGCTTCCTGGTTGCCATAATTTTGCTTTCCATTTTTCTTGCTAACCTGAATGCCTTCTCCAATGAATCAGGTTCCCAAAGGTGAACCTCATGTTGGATATTATCCTTTAAAGTCCCTATGAACACATCAATCCTATGCTCCTCTGGAATATCTTTTACCCTTATGTTCAATTTTTGGAAGTCCTCAATGTGCTCCATCATTGAACCCTTTTGTTTGAGATTTATCAATTGGCTAAAAAAAGTGTTGCTTTTTGTATCCTCATAATGTGCTATCATTTCTTCCGTAAAAATTGCCCAAGTGAAAATTTTTTTACGAGAGCAAAGCCATCGATACCATACAAACTGATTTGGTTCCAAATATAAAGTTGCAATACGTACCTTTTGTGTGTTTTGCACATTATGGAGATCAAAAAATTGCTCCATTTGTAGTATCCATGTTCTGGGATCCTTGCCATCAAACTTCCTCATATCGATTTTTGGAACATCGTGGGTCTTCAATCCAACATTAGAGTCTATGAAATCATGATTAACATTTATTTTGTTCTCATCATGAGTTTCCTTTACTACCCTTTCACCATTAGTGACCATTTCTTGTAGCAACTTATTCAAATTTATCTTCAATTCTTCCATCTTATCATCCATGCCATTCATCTTAGCTTCCATCTTAGCGTCCATGACATTCATCTTAGCTTCCATCTTAGCGTCCATGCCATCCATCTTAGCTTCCATGATGTCCATCTTAGTTTCCACGTCGTCTATCTTAGCTTCCAAGTCATTCATCTTAGCTTCTACGCATTTCTTTAAACCATCCATCTTAGCTTCTACATCTTTCTTTAAATCATCCATCTTATTTTCTGTTATATTTTGTGTGAGTGAAATTTGTTGCACTTGGTTTCGTAATATTGATATATCATGTTGCATTTCTTCCTCTTCTTCATGAGTCATGATAGAGCTTTCAGGTTGCTTACTAGGTGTTTCCATTTTCTTTCTTCGGGGCATCAATTACCGATAATAATGCTTCACTATGCCCTTTGAATTTCTTCAAACTAATTTTTCAAACCAAGCTTATGCAAAAATTTAAAAAGTACACACCTTTTTTCACTTGTAGGAGCTCGATGTTGAATCTGATGTACCTCTATAATTTTGGATCTCCCAGTTCTAAAATCGTGACCTGTAGTAGCCCTCTGCGTCCTCTTTCTAATGTCACCAGTCTTATCAAAATCGGATTCTCCAAGGAAGGGTTATGCCAAATATCCCATGGTGACCTGATTATAGACTAGTTCCGTAGAGCGAACTTGTACGACGTGCCACGTGTCACTATTTCGACCTTAGTACCTGAAAATGATACACAGAAAACTAGATGTCGTCCTCTTTCTGAAACTTCTTATGAGATTTCAATCTGATACTCAAAACAGAAGTTATGACGATTTTCCCCAAGTCACTTGTTTGGAATGTAATTCGGGAGTCTGCAAAAATTCCAACTTCCTCAGATCATATCTCCACAAATATAGCGAGAAAAGCTCTGAAATTTGGACCCGAAGTTCAGAACTATTTTGGCCCAAATGGGTTTTTTTTTAGCTTTTGAAACGTCGCAGAAAAAATGTTATAGCGAGAATGGCACGATGACCTGTTTGTTGCAGCGAAACCCTAGAATCCAAAGCTCTGATACCAAATGTTATGAAACGAGCTCACAAAAAGATACAAAAGATAGATCAATGCCTTAGAAATAAGCCTCTTCGAGGGGGCAACCTTCTTTACATTACACAAATGAACAATTCTTAGATGATTCAAATGACAAAACCTCCTTTCTATATATAGGAGTCTACGGGGTCACAATATAACCAAGCCGACCTAACAATAATAATATAAAGGCACAAAAATAACAATAGAGGGATTCTATGGGGCACAATAATAACAATATGGGGACAATAGGGGCATAATAATATAAATAAGGGATACAACGACAATAGCAATGGTGGGATCACTAATATTATAGAGACCTAACAGAGAGGTGCAATTTTCTAGTCGACTTCTCGTCGGATTACAATGTCTAGGTAATCCAACTCAATGAAACTTTCGAGTTTCATAAAATTACACATGGAAAAGTTATATTAGAAACTTTTTTGGTCAAACATATAACTTTCGAGTTTCATAAAATTACACATGGAAAAGTTATATTAGAAACTTTTTTGGTCAAACACATAACTCATATTCATTCGAGACCTGTGAGCATCTCAACTTATCTAGCTTCAAGAACAAAAATGGTCAATGCGTAATACAAAAAAATACATACCCATGCCATTGTCAACGCATAGTGACCTTACAGAGATTTACTTATATTACTGCAAATAAAATTTTTATGTTTGATTATATCAAACTTCCTGCTTCTTTCTTTAATTTTCTTTTACCTTCCTACTCGAGAGGCGGTATGTGAATCCAGGTGGGGGTCAAACCATATTGAGCAACCACTCCAGAGCCAGGGACGTTGAAGTTGAATAGTTTAAGGTGGCACATCGTTGCTTCCAATGCTAGCACAACAGGGTTCTTAGTGCCTACGTGCACCAAACTCCTCCCCTCAACCACTTATCGTCGGTTCTAGCTTCAGTGCATCTCCAGATATTACGAACTCTCCCTCTTCCGATCCACTGCCTGCAGAGCTACCTCCGCCCACTTTGGAATGCTACGAGTCCCTCTGCCAGGAGGAAAAGAGTCGGCATGATGGTAGTTGCAGCAAAACAATTCTATACTTATTTCCATTATTAATCGAATACCATACTCTTTCTTCCGTTGATTAAATGGGTATGAAACTAAAACTATGCGAAGTGGAAGAAATCACGCAAGGGAAAGAGGAGTAAGGTGTTGCATGGTTGAGCTTGCAGCGAATGGCCTTTATAGCAACTGAGTTGCTTTCACAGCCGTCTTTTTTTTATTGTTGGCACGACCAGAAAGCCTGCGGCTTTTGCCTTAATTTTTTTTCCAAAAACAAGAGTAAAAACCACTGCCTCCTCGTCAGCAAGGTTTATATGCCATGGAGGTTAGATAATGATTATCGGTAAGGCTTATCTATTACCATTTTAGATAATCCATATCCCTAATACATTAAGTTTTTTTCTTCTTCTGACTACTTTTACCAACATGATCATGGATAACATTTCTATATCCGTAAGCAGAAAGTCGGCTTTTCCTTCCATATCTATGTGTATCACAGGGATAAGATGGAACTGTATGGATAATTTAATCTGAATAAGGGTGAGGATAATCATTATCCCAACATCTTCAACTCACAGTAGACAGTAGGAAACAATTGAGTTTTTTTTTGCTTTTCCTCAATCTTATATGGAAACAATATCTTTGGCTTGTGGCCAACTCACCTATTCCAAAATTGTGATAAGAATCTGAAAGGCAATTTTTTCCAAAAAGAAGAAACAACATTATGGTGTCCCTTTCTCTGATCATCAAATTGGGAAGGTATTGTTTCTTAGAAGTAACCATAAAACAACCACCCAAACCGGTGTTCATCTCATCCAGAAGCTTTTAACGTACCCGGAAAAAAACAACTTATGAAGATCAAACACCACACCAGCACATCCAGCGCTAAGTTACAAGGAGGATTACACATCTCGGCTATTTTTCTAGACCTTCCCCCAAAACAAAATATCAGCTAGATTTTGGTCGTGCACAAAAAACTCATTCCCATGCCTCGATTTGACTATGACATTTTTAACCAAAAAATAATTAAGGTCTGTTTAATTAACCGATTTTAAAACAATCCCCAATCATCTGGAAGACTTCCATCATAAGCTTTTCCACAGTGTTTTCCCAATCATTGCTGATATTGCATGCATTCAATGTTGATTTCACTGTCTCTGGCAAGGCATACACACAGTCAACTAATTTCCAGCATAAATTAATGTGATTATGTTCCTAATCTATACCTGCTCAATCCTTCAAATCTCATACTATGACCCTTCTTGATAGATCTGTGCACCCCATATCGGTGGTGATACGGACTCCAGAGAGCTCAAACTATGTGATGTAGTAGAACCTGAGTTCTTCCAATGGTCCATGTTGGCAAGATGCACGAGAAAAACACAATCATTCGACCATATGATTTGGTGATAAAACCGTCGTGGAATCTTGGTCTGGTCTCGTGAATTAAGTTTTGATTTGGTAGTGGAGTTAACAATTAAATGTTTGATCTCGTCTGTGGAAGAGTGGAGCGCATTGACTGCTTTGTTGTGGTTGTCAATTAAGTCGAGACTGAGCACCAAGCGAGAAAATATACAGAACACAATGTGTTTGGAACATGGGTTGACCAAAGTACTTAGATTCACTATGACAATTTCAACCAGAAGTCCATGTTCGTGTATGGTTTTTCCATTTTTATTACGCAAACCCGAGTCTAATGTGAAGTTCTACGTACCTTCTCTGATATTTTTTAATTTTATTTTATATAACCCATTATTAATTACAGTTTCGCATGTAAACAATTCAAGCAATTTTTCATATTAATTCTGTATGAGTAAGCAACCCATATGAATATGCATTTGACTCACTTAGATAGGCAAACTTATTTAGCTCTTAAATTAATCAATTAAAACCCTTATTTAATATGGACCGTATACATAAAAACCCTCATTGGTTTTAAATAACATGATATATATATATATATATTGATGCTTAAATAACCATGGTTATGCTTGGATTCATCCTCAAAAATCCTAATTTTCCCTTGATGGCGAAAAATTCATCTGAAATTCAACCCTTTAAAATTCAAGATTAAACTTTACCCTTTATAAATTGTTGGTTTTTTCTTATTAAGACTCGTAAAAAAAAACTCTATGGAGTTGGATTGGTCCATAGGCCTCAGTATTTGAACTTATGCTTTGATACCATTGGTAACGTACCACCTGAGCCTACCCTAGAAATTAGCCCCTAGGCTCCATTAATTTAAAGTTTTCTTCATTTGCAGTTAAGTTTTAGTGGCCATCACAAATATGGTTAATTAATCATTACAAATACGGTGATTATCCTAGCAACTATAGACATAATATGGACAACATCAAGGTAATCATATTACAATACTCTTTGGATCATCCCTTAGGCTTAAGGCACAACTTGGAGAAAGGGTTAAATCATAGCATGTAGTATTAGAACTCTTTGATAACCCTATGCCAACATAATTAGAATAATGTTTGAGTTTGCTATAACTAACAAGGCTAGGAATCATGATCAAAATCTTAATAGCCATATGAAACATAACACACCATCCATTCTTTATGCAACATGCAAGAGTAGCTAAACCAGCTTCATTATGCATGGCATAGAAAATTGTGAATCATCGACAATACTATTAGAGCCATTCCTCCATAATTTTTCCACATGCATGAATATTTTCCAATGCATCACATAACACTAGGGCATACTATCTTCCTTTATTAAATGTAATGATGATCGTAACTACTTGACATGCATATGCGATCACATAAGAGTCACATGCATAAGTAATACATCATTCCCATAAGAGAGGTAATTAACCATCCATATATCTGAACTGTACGACTTAACATCATAATAAGTAAGAAATTAACATAAAACATATACCATGCAAGTGAATTTGACCAAAATAGAGGAGAACACCAGTAAATCTACTCATATATAAACATCTCATATAATTAATTCAGTCATTCTCATGGCAAAGAAACGTAAGTGAATATTCTCATGGGCAAACTAAAATTATAACAAAGAGAAGGAAAGAAATCAACATACAAAACATCCATGCAAGAGTATCCAACTTTGATAGAATAAGAACATCACTTGGAGAGCGGAGCACCACCACCCAACCATGAATCACCTCTGATTTCCCCCGAGCCGAGGTTCTTTCCATGGATCAACTGCCCCCAATTGATCTATGCAATGGGTATTTAATACCCTCTTTCATGATATAGTTTCCATTAGTGGCGTCCCACTTTTATGGATTTTTTCCATTTTCCTAGGCCTTTCTCGAAAAAGCTTGCCTTTATCTCCCACAAGGCTTTTCCTCATAAAAGCTTGCCTTTATCTCCCACGAAGCTTTTCCTCATAAAATCTTGCCTTTATCTTCTACAAATCTTTTATCCAATTCATCCACTGGATATTTATCTACAATCCATCAAGCTTATCTAGAATCACATCTAGAAGCTTATCATGAAAGATTAACCCATTCCTCAATGGGATTTGGAAAGAATCTCATCTCTTGGTGTCTCGCTTTTCCAAGTGATTTATTTATTAAATTATTTAATAATGCAATTTCTTTTCATATTACACATCATACCTATCTTTTCTCAACTTAGGTTTACAATACTCTAACACACAACGAAGGGGTGTTACAGGAAGGGCATCGAGATTATGTATGAATGGTTCGAAGTCAATTCTCATTCATAATGGAATTGTTGGTACAATGATTAAGGATATCAAATTACTCTTAGGATTTGGGATGAGGCATATGGATGAAGGATTTTCATACCTAGGGTTCATCCTGAAGCCCAAAAACTACTGCAACAAGGATTGGGATTGGTTAGTTGACAGGTTCCAAAAGAAGCTTGATGGTTGGAATCATCGATGGTTGTCTATGGGAGGAAGAATGATCATGTTAAAAGAAGTTCTTCAAAATTTAGCAGTATACTGGATGCACCTTTTTCTATTGCCAAGGGAGGTAATTAAAAAGATACAATCCATCATGGGGCATTTCATTTGGGTTGGAACATTACCTCAAGGGAAGTATCATCTAGTTAAATGGTCTCTCATTGCAAGGCCCATTGAGGAAGGGGGATGGGGTATCATTGGTCCATCAGCCTTCAACAATGCATTGATCATAAATAACATGTGGAGGGCAGCTACGGGTACTAGTATATGGTCAAAGGTCATTAAAGATAAGTACATGTATGGGCAATCTTTCACTGCATGGATTTCTGGAGGGGCAAAGAGGAAGCATTAGGGGAATTTTGAGGTCTAAAATGGGCTTCCTAAGAAAAATGTACAACCAAAATAAACTTTATAAGAACTAATAGGATTCAAGATGATGATGTCAACAATGGAGGATGATTCACCATTTTTGGAGTAAAAAAGTAAAAATAATAAAATAATAAAACTACATTTTCAACTTATCTCCCTAACTCAAATTTTGAGCAGAAGTACTCATTGGATGAAAAATTTAATTCCTCATCCAAGGAGTACCCATGTTGCATACTTTTGATGGACCCTGCTGCACGAAAAATGAGTATTCAACATGGGTACTCCTCGCATGAGGAATCAAATTCTACATGCCGCTCGAAATTTGAGTAAACCCATAGGGAGATAAGTTGAAAATACGAGTTGAAAAAATAGTTTTTTCTTCTTTCCCTCTAAAAGTTGATGATGTAATCTAATCTTATTTTATTATTTCCACTATGATTTTATAATTTCCTTAGGAGGCCCATTTTAGACCTCAAAACTCCCCTAATGACAATTTCATCATATATTTGGAAAAGTATGATGAAAAGCATACAGTGGCTGATGGGATTTGTGCATTGGGAGGTTGGGGATGCGTCCAAAATCAAGATTGGATTGGACGCTATTAAAGGTATGGTGGGAAACCACACATTATCTTATCGAATCCTTCATTTCCTACATAATAAAGAGATCATCTTTCTTAAACATATTTTCTTATATGATGATCTATGTATTGACCTACAATCATGGATAGGTGCCGAGGATATTCAATTGCCGAGGGGGGATGTTTGCGAATGGGACGTATATATTACTAATTTGAGAAATACAGGTATCTCTCTTAATGACCAGGAGGACCATATGACATGGGGGGCTGCCTAAAAAAGGGGCACCCATTGGTAAAAGAAATATACAACGGAATTCCAAGGGTGGAGAAGGGGAACCAGGGGCCTACATGGATTCAAAAAATATGGAGAGGGAATATTCCCAACAAGATTAAATGTTTTTGTTGGTTGGCTATAATGGACAGATTATTGACCTAGAATAACTTACAGAACAGAGGACAAAAGGCTTGGGGCCCTGTCTCCTTTGGATGAGATGTAATGAGGATAATGTTCATTTATTTTTGCATTGCCCTTATGCGCAGGTTGTTTGGGAGGGGGTATTGGACACTTATGGTATCGATCCAACTCAACAATTTCCATCATTAAGAAGTTGTTTAAGGAAATGGTTCAAAACTCCTGGAAGATATATATTTCTCCCACTATACCTCATTTGGGCCATACAGCGTAGTAGGAATGCACTTATTTTTTAGAATAGATATCCCGCTGTAAGGGAGGATGTTATTAAAACATCTGCATACTTCAAGGAGTTCGAATCACCCAAAATTGGTAACAAGCACAAAATTATCATAAGAAAATACATTTGGCATAAATTTCCTGTGGGTTTCTTCGATGGTGCAAGCTGTAGGAGGAATTGTGGCTGCGGGGCATTCATTGTCATAGAGCTGGGTATCTGCTATCACTTTTGGTGGGAAGGGGGTCAAGGCAAGAATAGCAAGGCAGAGATTGTTGCACTATGGGGAGTGTTGATCGCAGCGAAATGGTTGGGATTGGAGAGCATACAGATCTATGGGGATGTTAAAGGAATCATTGACTGGGTTAAAGGTCATAATCAATTCAATTCTCCAATTTTAAACAACTGGATGAAGCGCATCAAGACACTAGTATGTACTTTCCACCACATCAAAATTGATCACATATATAGGGAGCAGAACTAGACAGCTGATATATTATCCAAAAGAGGAATTGACAAGGCACCTGGTAAGTTTTTCTTCTCTGTGTTCGAACAAGGTGTCAAGACAAATGTGGGCAGTATTAACTTTTCAAAGAGATAGGAGATAGTGTGCTGGGTAATTCCTGGAATGCATGAGACAAATATTTTTGTAAGAAGTTGTTTTCTTGTGTTATTTTTTTTTTGGATTATGGAGTGAGAATGATTGAGCATAGATTACAGAACTCTAAAACTCTATAAATTAGAAGATATGGCTATTGTAAAGAAAAAAGAAATAGAAAACTCTTTTTGTTGTAATTTTTTGTTGATGATATAGAAAGAAACTCAAAAACTATAACAAATGTACTATTTGTTTTATGAATATAATACGGAAACGTTTATATATATATATATATATATATATATAATTCTCACATAAAAATAGAAATCATATATAATTGTATTTCACAAATTATGTTTTTGCAAATTAGTAATTAAATTATATTTTAATATGTAATATTTTTTTATTATATTTATTTATATTAAATATAAATATAATAAAATTTAAAAAATAAAAAATTATTAATTTATTTAATAATATTTTTTTCACAGTCTATATTTAATTAAATATTTTAACATTTTTCAACTGTAATGAAGAAATAAGTTAACTAGTATACAACTTATTTTATAATCTAATTATTTTCTTCACGAACGCTAAACCAAACATTTTAACGTTTCTCTACTGAAAAACGTATGTTCATTATTATAAATAAATAATAATTATTATTATTATTAGTAGTCGTCGTCGTCGTCAAAATAAATTTTTGTGTAAAATTTTAATTATTAATATTTATGATTTTAATAATTTTATTAAATTTTTAATTAAATTTCAATAAAGTAATTAAAAACATTTAAAGTATTATTTAAGACATTTTTTGCAAAGGTGTAATGTATAAAGAGATAGTTCACAAATTCATGCTCAACATTACAAAGTTTACAAATATTTCAATCAATGAATCCCCGTCTCTGAATGTTATCCTACTTGAGAAGATTACCTAGAGTGAGCAAGCAAAAACATCTAAGTTTTTTAGGCAAGTTGTAATTCCATAATTTCCTATTCCACCAAATATCTTTGCAATCTATATAGGAAAAGGAAAATGATTCATACACATGTCTAGCTATAACCCGTCCCTTATGAAGAGATCCCATTTAGCTACTAAATTCCCTTGAAAACCCAAATTAATTGAGTTTTTTCATAATCTAGAGGTGGTTGTACATGTGTGTGATCTCTTAACATGGCTCAACTTACACAAACCCTGTGTGTTTAAGAGGGAAATCAAATCCAAAGATAATTGATAATAAAAAAAATAGCTCTTCATATGAAGTGATTTTTTCCGAGGATAATTTGATTTCCCTTTCCCACCTTCCAAACAAGCCAAGAGAAGGACCAAGGGAAGGAATCCATAAGACCTCTCCAAATGGTATAACCAAAATTATATACCTTTTTGACATTGGATCTCAACCTATTTTTCCTTGATAATGAGATTCTAGAGACCATAACCAGTTAATGCTCTCTAAAGACTCTTCATAAGCCCTAACCCACAAGGCACTATGTTTGAGATAAAAATTCCCATCTAGCCAAATGTAAACCATCCTTTTCCTTTTTTTCTCGTTAAGAGGAAATTAAACATTCTTTGCCTAATATTCTTTATAATAGATTTTGGGATATTTGAGAGTTGTAGCCAATGCACTGAAATACACTCCAAACCATAATGATTCTACCTCCCAATGATAACCACTAATAACACCAATTACCTATTCTGCTTTCCATCTTTTAAATTAACCAAGACCAATGTTCTAAGTGGTAATAGTTCAATTTCAAGTAATAGCCCATATATATGAATTATTTCTCTAATTCTTCCACTTTATAGGGAAAAATTGATTTAATAGTGGCTAGGGTCTCTTCCCAAGTTTTGTTCTGTAGGAAGGTATATTTTTTATGTTTATCTCAATGTCAAATGCTTGGTAAAAAATAGAAATGATTTTGGAAAAAGTCTCTCATTCAGCAACACTACCTTCCCCAAGTAGCAAATCATCATCCACAAAAAGAAGTGTAATAGACAAAGACTTAGACACCTTAACCCTTTTTAAAGAGCAATTTATTTTTGCTTTTATGATCAATCTACTCAAGCTTTCAATGACGAGTAGGAATAACATAAGATAAAGAGGGAATCCTTGTCTCGGGCCTCTTGTACTACTAAAGAAACTAGACGAAGAGTCATTTTTTAACACACAAAAAATTTCACTCATCAAACACATCCCATTATCTAGTTCGTGACCTTCAATTCTAGACTAATTTGGACGAGTACCAGTCTTAGGAAGTCCCAATTTACTTTATCATATGTTTTTACCAAGTCCATATTTAAAACCACAACTTTAAGGTTAATAAAGTGAAGAGACTATTGGGCCACAACAATGGCATCATGAATTTGTCAACCACTGAGAAAACCAAATTGTTTCAGTGAGATCATTTCTACGAGCTTATCTCTTAATATGTTTGAGATAATTTTGGTAATAACTTTGAAGATCATATTGCACAGAGAAATTGTTCTGAAATCATTAAAGGTATCTCCTTTGGAAACTTTGGGTATCAAAGAAATAAAAGTAGCATTTATCGCTCCAGAAATCATCCCAGATGTTCTGGCCTCCTCCACTACTTGCAAAATGTCTTCCCCCATCAAATAAAAAAAGCAAGGTAAAGCTCAACAATCCATCCATCAGGGCTTGGACTTTTATCTTTTGCGAAGGATTTTAATACTTGTTTAACTTCATCCAAAGATACAAGGCCACCAACTTTAGTTGAGTCCTCCTCCAAGAAAAAACGAAGAAATTTTTGAATAACTTGACGCTGAGTTGCAAGCTTATTACAACTAGGTCTTTGAAAAGACTAGAAATGTGATCTTGTGCAACCATATTGTGAACTTCTAACAAAACCATGTTTAACATTAATTTCCCAAATAGAATTCAAAACTTTCATAAAATTTAAAAATTTATGGAGAAAATTTCTGATTCCACCTCCATCTTCTACTTAGATTACTGCATTTCAATCTCCATTCTTCCTCTTCAATTTTTAGTATTTGAGACTTTTTCTTCCCCATTGCAAAAGGTACAATTTCACTTGTTCAATAAATTTTGAGGTGATATAGAAATAAAAATCAATAAGTAATGTAACACTTTCAAAGAGCATGTAAATTTATAGTCACCTGGGTAGTAATTAGTAGTCAACAGGCGCATCGTGACCATAGACACTGCCACCAATATAATAAAAAAGGTCATTTGATGAAGGGCTCAATTGAGGTATAGTTTACCCATACATGGTTGGGGTGTTAAACCTCAGTGAAATACATTTTAAAGTTATAATTTCTACTAAAGAAAAGATGGGGTATTGATACCAATAATTGCTCGGAATATTTAATACAAAAAATAAATTAATACTTGTATGTAAGAAAAATATTATTTATTTATATATTTGCATTATAATTCTACTTTATTAAATAAACAAAGTTATATAAAAAAGTTCACTCTATAGAAAACCAAATGGCCTAGTAACATGCACTTGTTTTGTCAATTTTATAGTTCTCTGAAATGGTGAAATAATCTTTAACAAGTAAAGTGTAAATCTCACTTATGAGGTGTAGATTAATTAGCTTTTGTGGGGTTTTGTCTTCATCAGCTCATTAGTTCAATTCTCATGGGAAGGGGTTGAGGATGAGAACCACATTGGGGGGAATTAAACTATTCCAAGGGACAGTCTCATGGGAAGGGGTTGAGGATGAGAACGACATTTGGGGGAATTAAACTATTCCAAGGGACATTCTCATGAGAAGGGGTTGAGGATGAGAACCACATTTGGGGGAATTAAACTATTCCAAGGGACATCTAAACTTGATTAAACTATTCCAAGGGACATTCTCATGGGAAGGAATTGAGGATGAGAACCACATTTGGGGGAATTAAATTATTCCAAGAGACATCTAAACTTGATCGAGTTTCACATCACTAGTTCAATTCTCATGAGAAGGGGTTGAGGATAAGAACCACATTTGAGAGAATTAAACTATTCCAAGGAACATCTAAACTTCCAAATTTTACACAATTTTTTCACTTAAACAAAATCTTAATTTAAATTTTGAACAAATTAATCAATCTTTAACTTGACAAAAACTTAATTTGAACAAATTAGTCCCTCTTATTTAACTACAAAAACTTAATTTATTTAACTACCAAAACTTAATTTGAAATTTGATCAAATTGCTCATTGTAATTTAAAACTCTCCCCTACCTCTAATTTATTGGATGTTATGATTTTATGTAAGTTAAAAAAAGATATTTTACCATTTTCTCTTGAGCGAGTCATTGACAATATAAAGAAAACAATGGTTTAAGATATCGAATGACCGAACAACATGATATTATCGTAAATATTACCTAGACAGGTTGGGATGACTCATCCATCCAAATCTCCTAAGTTTTGAAAAAAAATAAAGGGTTAGAGCAAAATAAAAACCTTACTTATCTTTTGGTTAACTAATCATTAAATTATAATATTTATATTTTTATAAAAATGATATATTGTATTATTATTTTTAAATATTAATAAAATATAAATTATACCATTTACGTGTTATAACCTTTAAAAAAAATCTACTCCAGCT
The DNA here is from genome assembly GCA_031772625.1 of Pinus tabuliformis. Taxonomy (NCBI): domain Eukaryota; kingdom Viridiplantae; phylum Streptophyta; class Pinopsida; order Pinales; family Pinaceae; genus Pinus; species Pinus tabuliformis. The sequence continues at coordinate 612,845,803 of CM062814.1, read as the reverse complement.
CTGTAATAACAAAAATTTTCCTAAAGATTCACAATTGTTTTCTCGGATTCCAACTAGATGATTAAATATACAAACGGGTCCACCACAGTCTGCCAGAGTCCCTACAACTAATGGTATCAATATCTGTTTTTCAGTGCAGGTTTCTATTCACTATTACAATTTATTAAATTAATGGTCTACGCCTATCAAGTTTATTAGTAATAATAATGATGTTAAAAAAAAAAAAATGATGTAATTTTAAGATTAGGGTTAAGTGGGAGGTTTTACCATATAAGGTTTATTAGTAATAATAATAAAATAATTTTAAGATTATTGTTAAGTTAGATTTTTAATTTTGATATGTGTTTTTTTTAAATAAAGAATTTTGCTTTCCGTAATAATTTGCTCATTATAAATTAATTTCAAATATTAATTTACTTATTTTAATGTCAAATTAGAGATCAAATTGTTGTATGAATTTTTCTAATTTATTAAAAAAAAAAAAACCTGTTTTAGCTAAATAATTTGTTTATTAAAATTTCTAAAAATATACCAACTCTACTTACTTTTAAATTTAAACCTATAAATATTAATAAATTAATTTTTTTTAATCTAATAATAAATTGTTGTTATTAATGTAGATAACCAAATGTTGTTATTAAAATTAACACCAAAATTTTATATTTTTTTGTTGAACTTATGCATGTTAAGGTAGTTTATCTTTCATGCAAGTTACTCTTACACTTACACTTGTAAAGATGGATTTGATGAGTAACATCAAAACTTAAATTTATCACCATTCATTTTTATATTCAAGTAAAATACCATTCTTTTTCCATTGGATATTAGAGAATATGACAAAATTATGCAATCAAACAATCTCACTCCTGGTATATTTCATTTAAATTACTAGGGAAACAACTTCTGCTACATGGTGACTTGAGCATTGGATAGCATGTGTGTCAATAAAGAAATTATTTTAAGACTATAACAACTAAGTAGGCAAGAATTGAGCCTTAAGACTATAACAACTAAGTATGCAAGAATTGAGCCACAAACCTTGATGGCTTGTTGTTGATAAAAAGAAGGGAAGGTATATGCCTTAGCTCTATCTCAAGAATAATTGTTTTGTTGTTGAGAAAAAGTAGGAAAGGTCTCTATCATCCTTGACCTTGGTATGTTATTCCTATGTTCATACGATGCATAAATCTGAACCTGAAAATAACTAGATGGAGACTTTGGTGTGATGATGACTTTTTTTGTGGGAATGGGAATTGCTCTCTTGCTATTAGTTTCATGTGTGCTACTTCAACAAGAATCTTTGTTAGTGATTTCTTCCTCTTCCTGGCTTACAAATGACAATCCCTAATGATGATGAACATGATAGGTCATAATGAATACACATTAAATACTTGAAGAAATGTGTGGCCTAGATTTGTGAAATCCAACCCATTCTATCCATCCATTTCCATTTAAGGCTACATGGTATGTTAATCATATGATAGCCATGATCATGAATGACCACATCAACATGGAGATAAGGAGTGAATTAGTGGCCACTATAGAAAGCCTTAAGAGTGATGAGCTCAATGAAATCCCTAAATTATGAATAAAATAATAGTGTGTGAAAGAAGATAAGGCTGAAATTAAATGGTGAGACTCCTTGTATTCAATTCCCTAATCCCATCACATATCAAATGATGGCATAGAAATGTGCAAAAACTACCCAATGAATTGCTTTTAGAAATGTTTCAATTTTCTCCAAAACAAGTTAGTTTGCAACGGTGCAAATTGGATGGTTATGTAATCAAGGCTTAAATCCATTTGGTCATGAATGATAAGAAGACAAGTGGATGGTTTGACAAATAATAGTTAAATATAAAGTGGGTTTGCAGTGGTTATGGATAAGTAGCAAAGGCTTGGACATAAACATCCCTTTTAGAAAAAGTAATAATAAAATTTCCAACAACCAAAGGATAGTTCATGATTTTCCTTACAACTAAAGCATTGATATAACCACTACGCCTCCTTGAAAGAATTAATAATAAAAAATTCCAATAATTGAACCACCTTCATATATCTTCTTTAGAACAAAAGCATTAATATAGCCTAAACTTTTCTTACATTTCTTTTGCCAAAATGAAATAGGAGGTAGTTAACCAACATCCACCTTCATGTATCTTCTTTACAATAAAAACACTAATATAACCTAAACGTTTCTTACATTTTATTTTCCCAAAATGAAATAGGAGGTGGTTAACTGACATCCAAGGAAAGACATAACTCACTGCTTTAGAAATATGTGTGTGTGTGTGTGTGTGAGAGAGAGAGAGAGAGAGAGATGGGTGGGAATAGTCGTAGGTTTTGAACAAATGACCTCAAGCTCAAGGAGTGCTAAATTGTAGACCCAATCATTGTATATTCAAAACCCTCTAGGTTATGGCTTTAGAAATGTTAATCATGAAATGTCTTTGAAATAGTTTTTTACTTAATTAAATAAATGTTGTTGATATCACGTGTTTCGTCACCAATATAAATAAAAATTCTAGAATGCAACCAACATGTCATGTAGGGAGTGCATTGGATGCCATATTCATGCATGTAATGCAAAGGAACTCATTACATTGCATAGAGTCCAACAATTTGAGCCTCCTCACTATCAATGTGTAGAAAGGGCTAGGTGGATTGCTTTCATAAACATTTTTGCATTCTTCAAAATAAATTAATTTGCAAAGGTGTAGATTAAATAGCTATGTAAAGAATGATTAAATTCATTTGGATTACCAATTGTAAAAAAAAGTAGAATATTTCATGAATATTGATCAAATATGGAGTGATGACATGAAATAGGTTTCAAGTAGTTATTTATAGATTATGAAAGACAAAAATACCCCTTAAAAAATATCTTCTACATAATTTTTCTAATAATTATCTTAATAATGATTTTTTTCCAATTAAATTAAGAGTGAGCAATGCATTTTTATTTCATTTCTATTAATAAAATTATAACTTTAACTTACATAATTATCTATATTTAAACCATGAGATTACTTATCACCTTGTATTAGAAGTTGAAAATTTTAAAATTTGTCACATTAATAATGCTTAAATTTTTTATTATAAATAGTAACATATTTTTCTATTACCATAATCATTTTATATATAATAATGTATTAACACAAGTATAACTCAATAAAGTTACAAGGTAGCATATACTTGTTATTATGCCGGAATAAAAAATGTTTAAATGGCAAAGTTAGAATGATAAATGGCAAAGCGAATGCAGAAAATCCAATATTGAGTTAGAGAAGCAATTATATGCTAAACCTTTTGAAAAAAAAATTATTTATAAAGTTTAAAAAGAAATTCACTTAAACCAATTTTAGTGATTATTAAATTTGTAAGTTAATAAGCTTTTCTTTTGAATCAATTCAACTTAGAGTGTTTACCTTTTTCCTCCTTATATAACCATATAACCACATTTATGCCTACCATGACATACTAATTGGCAACTTGCACTTAATAGCTTTGAAATTGACCGACACAGAACAGAAAATTAATGTCCTTGAAATTGATAGATCACATAATGCAATTAATGGCGGAAGTGGCTTTTTAAACTTTTCAAATATGTACTCGATGGAAAGTATTGTCCCTTAGGTATACATTTACATTTGTATGTATAGCGTTGATCTATTAGTGTGTCAATAATAATTTATTTTATACATGGTTATTAAAAGGTATTAAATTTAACATAATAATTTATTTTATACATGGTTATTAAAAATATTAAATTTAACATGGTTAGTTTTATTGCGTTGAAATTAAATTTAACATGGTTAGTCTTATATGACAAAGAGAATTTTAAATAATTTTTTACATACAATTAGTAAATTGTGTTAGATTGGATTATCAAATGAGTTGATTGTTATATATATGTATGTGAGTGCATGTTACAATAAAAAATATAAGAGGAAACTAATGATTTTTAATATAATAAAAAATACAAGAGGAAACTGGCTTTTAATATTATGACTAATGGTTTGGAATGAATTTCAACTTTAATTTAATTTTGATGTTGTAGAGCTAATTCAAATTCACAATTTTTTATTAGAATTGGAAACCACTAAATTCATATCTTATTATATTGGAATAAAAAAACATCAAGTTATTTATAAATTTATATTTGCTTTTCAATAGATTCAATTTAGACATGTTTATCTATAAGCAATTTTCATAAACAGAGCAACATAATTATTTTGAAGTATTTTCATTAGGATTGGATGGCATAATTTTTTAAGAAGATATTGAATTTTGTTTATTTAAAATGCATTTAAAATGTATAAATAGTCTTCGTATATGAAAATTCTCAATTTTTTTAGATTATATATTCAAAATTAACAATTTCAAAAAAATACCTACCAAATTTTAAAGAAAATAAAAAATTGTAATTATTAAACTACTTATTATAAAACTAATAAATTATAAATTGATTTTAAATGACAATAAAAAATTATTATACATTTACAAAAACATGTAATAATATACATGGAGATTCACCCCCAATTTACCATGTTTGTAAATAGGCTTTGTTATAATACTATACCTTATTAATACCATATGTCCGAGAAAACCATAACGCTTTAATGTGGCATTTTCTTTAATTAATCAATTTAATTGAAAGGAGAAAAATATTGTAGCTATTTTAGAGGTAAATTTTGACTTTTTATTTGTGCATACTACTAATAATATTCTACATTATTCTATGGAGTTTAAATCCATACCATCCATCTAACAATTCTTTATAATTCTAAAAGACCTTTTAAAAATATATATGTCTGTTAACATAATTATTAATAATTTTGAGTTTATTTAATGATTTATTTTCAAATAATTAATTAACTTAATCTGATTTATAGTGTAATCATTCTATCTATTATATTATTGTATGGTTTTATTGTCTAGCCATCAAAGTGATATCAAAACTCTAGATAACCACCATGATTACACCATAAATGAAAAATATAAATAATCTTTTTCATTTAATATTTTCATATGTGATGGGATCCTCAACAATTTTTTTCTCCTTTTTCCATAAGCCAAAAATGATCAGACTTGCTCAAGGGCTACAAGACACATGAATAAGTATCACATTTAGATAGTTCAATGGTTGTTGTTGTATGTACCAACAACATAGCAAGCTCACACATTGGCATTATTGATAAAATCAATCATTTCATTAAATGTTGATAAAACAACGTTGTTATAACATTGACCAATGCAATTTATAATATTTAACATTGCAAAAATAAATATTTCAATATGGATAACTGCCTCATATATTTTATGTCATTATTTCTAGATATTGTTGCTATATTCATGCATGATTTTTAAATAAGTGTAGTGATTTTTTATTCTTAAACTTTGCAAAAAAATCATTCAAAATTAAAATATTTAAAAATATTTGATACTTAGGTAAATAATATATTTTCCATTAGTGACTTCCCATCATAATTTAAGTCTTTACAAAAGGAAAAAAACAGTAATGAGAGGTAAATAAAAAGATGTAGTTAGGATCTCAATCCTGAGATTTGTGGAGAAAAATAATAACGGGAATCATGAGTACAACCGTCATCATCTTAAAGGGGAAAAAATCAAAAGTTTTGCGTCGATCGATAATTGGCACAGAACCAAACCTGCGAGACTTGTAGAGGAATGTCAGAGTGGGGAAGAAAACGTGAAGGACAAGCCATGATCTGGACTTATGCAGGAACGCGACAAAATACACATATACACAAAAACACAGAGATGCAACAAAAATAAAACTTTATTTCATTAATATCAAAGAACTAAAATATGCTTACATACAGAAATGGAAATAAACTAGCTCGGGTGATGGTAGTTTATCTTTGAGAAGAGATGTGGCATCTACATGCCTTTGAACTGTGTTATAATGAGGCTCGAAGGCCTATTTATTATTGAAAAACAATGGAAAACCCTAAACATCCAAAAACCTAACCCTAGGAGATGAAGCACCAAAACTATGGGCCCCATTGGGGTAATTGGTACATCAACTTCCCGGGGCCATAAGTTTGGCATATGATTTCCGTTTGACACGCAATATACCTCGTTAGAAAGATCTGTCCAAGGTATATAACTTTTATCTAAAAAATTGATTCAATGAATTGTGTTCACCTATTTTTCAAAAAGAAACATCGTTTAGGGCCTCAAAATGGCTCCAGAAGTTCAGGACCTGAAAAGCTGCAAAAAATACTAAATTTTGCTACATTTAAGGAAACTGAAAAATTGAAAGAAACAATGGTGGGGGTCCAAGTGAAATAGGTGGTTGGCCACAAATATCCACCTGAATCAATCCTCCCCCCTTAAGAAGCAATGTCCCCCATTACGTTGAATGCCTCCATGAGATGGGGAAACTTCTGTTGCACCTAGTCCCTCATGAACCACTTGCCCTGGTTAAGGATTTGGCCTGCTTTGACAACTCAATATAGTTGGATCATTTATTGGCGAGTGTTCTTAATCTGCATGTCCATGTCCGATCAGTTGTGGCCTGTTCCATGCAGTCTAGGTTTAACTATGTTGGTGTGAGCTGTTCTGCAATGTCAGAGGTGTCCAACAATGGTGGAAAATATGGTCGAAGATTGTCCACATTGAAAACTAGGTGCAGGACAAGGAACGGTGGAATATTGAGCTTGAAGGCACTATCCCCTATAACCTTGGTGATGGTGTATGGCCCATATCGGAGCGGACGAAGCTTGAAGTGGGGCCTAGCGAGGCGTTCCTTCTGTAGATGTAGCCAAACTTTGTCACCCACCTGGAACTTGTGTGGCACCTGATGTTGATCATGTCGCTACTTGTACTTAGCATTGGATTTGTCCACTATGTCATGGACATGCTCGAGGATGTGTTAAATGTGCTCAATGAAGTTGTTAGCTCTGCCAGCTTCAGACTGGACATGAGCTGAATATGCATAAGTAGCTGCAAATGGTATAGCCACATCAATGGAACATAGTGGTTGGAATCTGAATCCTAACTAAAAGTGGGTGTGGCCAGTTGAATTATAGAGAGCTTTGTTGTAGCTGTGTTGGACATAAGGGAGGCTTTCATCTCATGTGCATGTATGATTTGAGTTGTACATAAGCAGAATGTGTACGATCATCATGTTGATGACCTCTATTTGGCCATCAGTTTAGGGGTGGAAAGTCGTGGACTTAGTGAGCCTGGTATTCAGACATTGACCAGAGACTTGACCAAAATGTACTTAGGAAGTGTACCCACACTCATCCAAAGAAGAGCTTAGCAATGGCTTATGTTGTGATACTCTTCTTGTAGACTGCTAGAATGGTCATCTTAGAGAATCTGTTGACGACCACGAAAACATAGTCGTTGTCATGCTTAGTAGAAGGAAGACCCGACATGCAATACATGGAGATGGATTCCCAAGGTTGGCTAGGAGTAGGCAGAGGAGTATATAGGTCTCGTTTTTTTATGGTTGGTTTAGCAATGGCGCAGGCAGTGCTTTATCTGATGTACTTCCTAACATCCTGTCAAAGGTTCGGCCAATAAAAATACTTCTGCAGCACTGCCACTGTTTTCTCTACCTTGACATGTCAAGTGATCCAACTGTAGTGTGCCTCCAAAATCATCTTGGCACGCTCGCTTGAAGGAACAAAAAAGTGTCCCAGGTGGCACAACAATGCATTTTGGAGGTGAAAAATTGAAACTTCCTTGCCTTCCAAGAGCGTTTGGTATGTGTTGTCGAATTTTGGATCGCTCTTGTAAAAATGTGGCCACCCCATAGTCTCGTGCCCACAAGATTCGAGCACAGTGATCAGCACCATGATCGGCAGTCGGCTGAGGCAGTCTGCAACATTGTTGGTGCAACCCTTCTTGTACTTAATGTTCAAATGGAATTGTTGTAGGTATGTGGACCACTTTTTATGGTGATCATTCTGCAACTTCCTTTGTGTTTGTATGAACTGCAGGGGTCGGTGGTCTGTGTGGATGACCGTTTCCTTCCCCATAATGTAATGCTTCCATTGTCAGCAGGTCTACACAATGGAATACATCTATTTGTCATAGGTGGGATACTTTCGAACTGTGTCTGAAAGTGTCTCACTGTGATATGTCATTGGATGCCCCTGCTAAGTAAGAACTACACCAATAACATAGTCGGAGGCATCTGTCTTGATCTCAAATGATTATTGCAAGTCTGGTAATGTGAGAACTAGTGCAGAGAAAAATAGATGCTTCAACTTGGCAAATGCCTTCTGTTGGGATTCAAACCAAAAGAACTTTGCTTTCGCTCCTCCCTTGGTGACTTGACTCAAAGGCCAAGTGATATGAGAGAACCCCAACACGAACCTGCAGTAGAAGTTGGCAAGACCCAGAAAACTGTGGAGCTCTGTTAGAGTGGTTGGGGTCGTGGCCATAATCTTCTTCTTTCCCTGAGGATAAATCATAAGGAAAAAAAAATTCCTCGTCTGGGAAATGATCTTATTGCATTTGTTCACAGTGATCAAAGAAATTTTGGTAGGCAGTGCTACCTCCAATATCTTGTACAACTTATTGCCCAAAGTAATAATAATAGTACGAGGCCTAAACTCATACACAACTTGTCGCTTCCATAAGTATGGTTGGTGTAAAAATACATCACAAACATTAAGAGGAGAAACATCACACAATACCTCATCTGTGAAAGGTTTGATGTTGTAGGGAAGACGACACTATTGGATGATGCATAGATCTTGCCCTTGGTGAAGCCACCCAATGGTGTACGACTACGGGTGTGGTGTGGTCCGTAGGTCCAACCGCTTCACAGCCTATATTAAAATGATATTCTTTTGGCTCTCGTTGTCGACAATGAACTACAGTGGAGAACCCTTCACCCACATCTATGAGTGGAAGAGCTGCCCCCCCTCCTCTGGATCTTTGGGCTCATCCTTCTAGATCTTGATGGTGGCAATGGTGGCATTAGGTTGTGCAACGATAATCTACTTCGCTTTTCCATTCCCCTTGTCGATTTCTGACCCAGAGTTAGAACATGCATCTCATTCAGAAGCCTTCAGCTCGGCCACCAATGACTGCTTGGCTCGGTACTCACTTGTGTTGTGAGTGGGGCTCTTATGGAACTCACACCATTTCCCCGTATCCTTGTTTGTCTTCGTGGTGTTGTTCTTTACTTGCAGCTTCAGTAGGTTTTCCTTGGTTGCCCCATCTTAGCTTTTTCCTTTGTTCTGCGGTTTGGGGGCACCTTTTCCTTGCTTCAGATTCGTAGATCCAATGTCTTGCTTCTTCTATTTAAATTTTTTCTCGATCTTGACAGCGTATCGATAGGCAGCGCCAAGCTAGGAGATGTCCAGGAACTCCATCTTGTCCTGGATGTAATTGTGTAGACAGTCGCGATACTTGAGTACCAAATGCCGCTCAGAATCCTTAGTACCCAGCTTCGTGTGAAGGGTATGGAAAACATTTGTGAACAATGGAACATCTTGGTCCCTTCCCTATCATAGCATGGTCCACGTTATGTATTTATCTTCATAGTTCCTGACATGGTAATATTGTTCCTTTATGGCGTCTCGAAAAAAATTTCCAAGTGGGTGTGGCTGAAAAAGTGAGGATTCCCTCTCATCCTTTTGTTCATAGTAGGTTTCCCACTAGTGCTTAGCATGTGGGGCAACTTTGAGGAGTGCAAAAGTAATATTTTATCGATAGGAAAAGTCATGAACTGAAAAATATCCTTCCAGCAAATTTAAATATCTATCTATGGTGTCTACATATATCTAGCCTTTAAATATGGGAATTTCAAAGTTAACTTGTACCTTAAAAGGAGTGGCACCTCCAAAGTGGCTACCAGATGAAGATGTGTCACCTGTGGGTAGCCTCCGAAGGATCTGGGAAAAGTTATCCATCATCGTGTTCCTTTGTCGCTCGAGGGCTTCCTTGAGCAATATTTTGAAAGGATCTCTTGTCCCCTCGTCTTTCTTTTCTTCCACCATGGGAGGTCATCAGGGTTTGTGAGGCTGATCTTGGAAAATTTCAACCAGTTTGAGCCCTAACTCCTTATACCCTGACCTCGTTGGGGACATGCAAAGAAAAACAGAGAAAGAGCAGACCACTATGATACAATTGATCCAGACTTATGCATGAACGCAACAAAATACACATATACACATAAAAACATAGGTGCAACAGAAATAAAACTTCATTTCATTAATATCAAAGAACTGAAATATGCTTACATACAGAAATGGAAATAAACTAGATCGAGCGATGGTAGCTTATCTCTGAGAAGAGATGTGATGGTTACATGACTCTGAGTTGTGTTACAATGAGGCTCCAAGGTCTATTTATTATTGAGAAATAATGGAAAACCCTAAACATCCAAAAACCTAACCCTGGGAGATGAAGCACCAAAACTATGGGCCTCGTTGGGGTAAATTGGTACATCAACTTCTCGGGGTCGTAACTTTAGCAGACGATCTCCGTTTGATGTGCACGATACCTCATTAGAAATATCTATCCAAGGACTATAAATTTTGATTGTAAACATTACACAATGATTCATGTTTTTCCGTTTTCCAAAAAAGCGTCGTTTAGCGCCTTAAAACGGCTCCGGAAGTTCAAGACCCAAAAAACTGCCAAAATTAGTAAATTGTACTGCAATTAAATAAACTGCAAATTTGAAAGAAACAATGGTGGGGTTCCAAGTGAAATAGGTGATTGGCCACCAATATCCACCCGAATCAAACTACAAGAGGACCAAGTCAACCACGACTTACGATGTCAAAGTGGGGAAGTGAACATGAAGGACAAGCCATCAGGGTACTTGTGTTGTTCGTTTATTGGGGGGGGGGGGCATTAACATTGTTGAAATATTGCAATTCATATGGAACAACATGGGTTTAGTCACATGTTTTTATGGCAGAATATATTTTTTTTCTATGGCTTAATATTTTATTGTATTGCGTAAAAATTGGAAGGAAAAATGTTCGTAATGAGATACTTTGTTTTTACATTTGATTTTAATTAAATTGTAAAAAATATTATTATAATATTAATTATATTTCTAATGAATTAAATGTTTTTGGAATCGCAACTTCAATTAAAAAAAAATTGATTTGTGATAAAGATCTTTCAAAAAGTATATAATTTGGATTTTTAAAAAATGGGTTATGGGCTTGATTTTTTTTTTGTTGAATAATATATATATATATATATATATATATATATATATATATATATATATAGATATATATATATTTGGGTTACGGGTATGTTTTTTGGTTTACTATTAAATAATGATGAAAAGATAAAACCTAGGTAAATGATTTCTAAATGATGTCCATCAGTGTTGCCTACACATAATTGTAAACAATAAGGGTGTCTTTACTTATGAGTGGAAATATGTTCCACTTACCTTTGAAGTGGCAAATTATTTTGTTGGTAGTGTAAAACATTAGGTGAATACTATATTAGAGAGTTCATACAAAAGATCCATGCATTGCAAGTCAATTAGATGATGTATAATTATAAAAGTTTATGTTGTTGGCAATATAAGAACCAACTTTTGAATATCTGCCACATCTTATATTGTAGGTGACAAAAAGATCTCATTTCTCATTACTAAGAAAAGTGTGCATATGGCACCAGGGCCTATTTGATATGTATAGACAAACTATGGGACTCCATGGAGATGGGACAATGTATTGTTTACGAGCTAGTCCACAAATGCATATGTAAAACGTTATGCACTATGAAAGAACCTATGGAAACTAGTTGTGGTACATTAAGAAAAGATCTGTTTAAGCAAACAATGTCATCCAAAACCTACTATTGAAGCAACCAATATACAACAATAATAGGATTATTCTAATTTTTCATCCTTTGGGTGGAGTTCAATTTGATGCAGAGTAATGATACATTATCTTGATTTACATCAATTCTAGATAATTTCCTAAATGAGATAATCATCAACAATAGGGAATACAAATGAGAATAAAAATACAACATACATTTTGAATGTCACCATATCAGACATAGGAAAAAAGAAATTATTAAATTCCCTTCATGAAATGATATATAATGCCTAAGATGAGACAAAAGTAATTTGTATTTGTTGTTTCCTCTTAGTAGAAATTGTCCATTCTAGAAAATCAATATTTCTTCACAATGGTTTTAAATCTTTCATTGGTAAAATAAGATAGGCAAAAAGAAATTATTAAATTCCCTTCATGAAACGATATATAACGCCTAAGATGAAACAAAAGTAATTTGTACTTGTTGTTTCCTCTTAGTAAAAATTGCCCATTCTAGAAAATCAATATTTTTTCACAATGGTTTTAAATCTTTCATTGGTAAAATAAGTGGTAAATTATACCTCAGACAACTTTCATCATCTCAATATTTCAATTATTTTATTAATTGTGTATTACCAACTTAATACAAACACACTAAACAACTTAAATTTAATACAAAAATTATTATTTCAAATCAAAGTACAACTTTTCTAATTCAACAGTTCCAATATAACAATCTTATCGACCACTATTTCGACTTTTAAAAACAACTGTTAATAATACCTAATTAATCTTTATAATTAAATAATACCTAATTAATCTTTATAATTAAATATAAATTCCATGACATACTCAATCGTTTAATTAATCCACTAATCCTTGGAATATTAGAATAACAAAAGTAGCCAACTTTGAAAAGTAATCCACTGAAAACATGTTTCAACCGTGGATAAAACCACATTGATTGATTTTTTTTACATTATAATGAATGACAGAATTGATTGCGGAGGAAATATCCTTTATTTAAATAGCAGATCAAGAGCTCAAATTGCAGCAAGCTCATATATATTTTTTTTAAGAATGCCAAGCAATTTTGAAAATGGCCCATAAATCTTAACCGATCGGACAGTTTCCAAGGAACACCGATGATTTATTTAGAGGTCGAAAGACGAGAATTTCTTTTTGAAAGAAAGAATTCTTTACTACTTGATTTTAAAAGGTGATTGAATGGATTTCTTTTTTCAAGTCGAAAAAAGAAATAATTGTATTTATATTAAAGATATAAACAAAACATTATACCATTACAGCTGTTTCTCAAATATATAAGATTATGTATAGGAGTGGAATTAACACCACAATTAACACCAGAATGAGCTCCAGCCAAAACTGGAAAGCACAGCTATTTCTCATATATGAGACTAAACATAGGAGCGTAGAAATTAACACCAAAATGAGCTCCAGCCAAAATTGGAAAGCATAAAAACAGAGCATGCAAGAGAACCAAAAACTAACAGCGATTAAAGGGCCGAGTCTAAAATAGTCTCGCTGATCATAGAGAAGACTAAAATTAACCACTAAGAGGCAGAACAAATCTAAACAATCTGCTCCCCACAACAAGAAAGACAAATCAACCTTGGAAAACCTGCGTTCACTGAATATAACAAAATTAGAAAATGACAAACTTCAAAGCATCTAAAACTAATAGAAAACAAAACCAGTTTCTGTTTTCTACAACCTTGGGCACTTAATATGATTGCTTCTGATTTCTACAACCTTGGGCACTTAATATGATTGCTATATTACGAATAAGACTTATGTCGAAAGGGTTTGAGGAAATTGCCTTAATCATATTATGAGACCATACATATATATATATTTAATTTAATAGGTTAAATTTATTTAAATATTTTAAAGGTATATTAACTTATTCTTTATGTACCATATAATCTCTTCTCGGGCACAAATGATATTATACATAAGAAAATATTTTATTATAATATGTCATTTTAAGTTACAAGTCAGATTTTTTAGTGTCATTTTGCCCAACTAATGGTATTTATAGATTAACACTGAAACATGTTTTATTATTAATATGGTTAAATTATTAAAGTATTTTTATAAAAAAGTAGTGTCTAAGGATTTAACATAAATTAATATAATAAAATGTTTAAAAAGGTTAATTTTAATGTTATAAGTTTTTGTAAATATTTTATAAATTTTATTGTCATAATTTTAATTAAATAATGAGAATTTTAATTAAATGTTGAGAAATGTAAAAGTTTGAGCCTTAATTTTAATGAACATGAGGTTGTATGAAAGCTTAAGCAAAGAGAGGAGCAAGATATTTTCGTATTATTGCAATGTGTTATTTAAAAATTGAGTATTGCAAATGAAAGAGATAAGAGAGCTCATATTATTGCAATGTGTTATTCAAAAATTGAGTATTGCAAATGAAAGAGATAAGAGAGCACAATAGAGGAAGAAGATGAACTAAAGTTTCCTGCAAATGAGTAGCATATAAGAGAGCATAATAGAGGAAGAAGATGAACTAATAATAATTTATATGTTTTATGTCAAGAACAATGTTTTTTCAAGGAATAATATTTTGTCGATGATGTTTTATGGTCTGATTTTATCATTGTGAATCCATTATTGGGTGAACCCATGAATCTTAGATGTAGTTTTCCTTAAGTTGGACATGTGCAAATGCCTACGAGGGCTTAGGACCCTAATTGAGAATTTTAAACCAAAATTAAACCATATATGTCAAAAATACCCTAATCAAGGATTTTAAAATGCATTCATTGATGGTTTCTAAAGCTAAAGAATAAGAAATTTTAAAACCCTCGATTGAGGGATCGATACTGGCATCGTTCTTGGAACAACAACTTCTTATAGTGGCATCATTCTTAGAACAACTTCTTATAGGTGGCATCATTCTTGAAACTGACTAACTTAATGCATGTAAATTTGTCATTAATTCCTATGTCCAATAAAATATAGTTTTCTCATTTTGAACTTCATATTATTTTTCATTTTATTTTTTCTAGAATATATATAAACATTTTGTACCACATGAATAGTGAAATCTAAAAAAAAAACACATCTTAGGGTTTATATCCCTTGGGTTTATAATATTAATCCCTTGGGTTTGTGACAAAGATTTTCTCAATATGGAAATCAATCATGGTCTACCATGGTCAATGATGGTGAACCATGGTCCAACGTCGCATTGTGAGAAGATTGTCTCAATATGAAAATCAATCATGGTCAACCATGGTCCAACATCACAATGTGACAAATATTTTCTCAATATGAAAATCAACCATGGTCCATTGTCATATTGTGACAAAAAAAATCTCTATATGAAAATCAATGATGCTCAACCATCGTCAAACATGGTCCAACGTCACATTGTGACAAAGATTGTGTCAATATGAAAATAAACCATGGTCAACCATGTTTATTTAGGGTTTAAAATATTTATCTTAGGGTTTATATACCTTGGGTTTATAATATTAATCCCTTGGATTTAATATTATTCCCTTTTGTTTATAATCCCTTGGGTTTTTAGTATTAATCCCTTGGGTTTATTATATCATTGGGTTTATAATACCGATCCGTTGGGTTTATTAATCTAAGGGTTCATTTTCCTATGGTATAATATTATTCTTAGGGTCTATAATATTAATCCTCGGGTTTAAAATAAATCCATTAGGTTTATAATCATGATCAACCATGGTCCAACGTGGTTAAATATTATTCCCTTAGGTTTATAACTTCTTGGGTTTTTAGTATTAATCCCTTAGGTTTATAATATTTATCTGAGGGCTTATACACCTTGGGTTTATAATATTAATCCTTTGGATTTAATATTATTCCCTTGGATTTATAATACCTTGGGCTTTTAGAATTAATCCCTTGGGTTTATAATATCAATCATATTTTAGCGTTTATAATATTTATCATACGGTTTATATCCCTTGGTTTATAATATTTATCTTAGGGTTTACCATAGGACTTTCTCCATATGAAAATCAATCATGGTCAACCATGGTCAACCAAGATCCAATGTTGCATTGTGACAAATGTTGTCTTAATATGAAAATCAACCATGGTCCAATGTCGCATTGTGACAAAGATTATTTCTTGGTCCAACGTCACATTGTTACAACCATGGTCTAACGTCACATTCTGACAAAGAATGTGTCAAGAAAGAAATCAACCATGGTCAATCATGGTTAGCCATTGTCCAACATCACATTGTGAGAAAGGTTGTCTCAATATGAAAATCAATCATGGTTAACCATAGTCCAACGTCACATTATGGCAAAGATTTTGTCAATATGAAAATCAATCGTGGCCAACCATCTTTATTTTAGGGTTTATATAGCTAGGGTTTATAATATGTGTCCCTTTGGTTTAATATTATTCCCTAGGGTTTATAATTCCTTAGGTTTTTGTATTAATTCCTTGGGTTTATTATTCCCTCGGGTTTATATTATCAATCCATTGGGTTTAATATAATCCATTAGGTTTATAATCATGGTCAACCATGGTCTAACATGACATTGAAAATCAATGATGTTCAACCATTGGTCCAACATTACATTGTGACAAAGAATGTGTGAATGTGAAAATGACACAACCATGTTTATTTTACAATTTAAAATATTTATCTTAGGGTTTATATACCTTGGTTTATAATATTTATCCCTTCGGTTTAATATTATTCCCTTGGGTTTATAATATCAATCCCTTGGGTTTATTAATCCAAGGGTCCATTTACCTAGGGTATAATATTATTCATAGGGTTTATAATATTAATCTTTGGGTTTATTATAAATCTCTTGGGTTTATAATCATGGTCAACCATGGTCCAACGTGGTTAAATATTATTCCCTTGGGTTTATAGTATTAATCCCTTGGGTTTATAATATTTACCTTAGGGTTTATACACCTTGGGTTTATAATACCTTGGGGTTTTAGAATTAATCCCTTGGGTTTATAATATCAATCTTATTTCAGCTTTTATAATATTTATCATAGGGTTTATATCCCCTAGTTTATAATATTTATCTTAGGGTTTATCATAGGATTTTCCTAATATAAAAATCAAACATGGTCAACCATGGTCTAATGTCACATTGTGACAAAGGTTGTCTCAATATGAAAATCAACCATGGTCAAGCATGGTCCAACATCATATTGTGACAAAGATTGTCTCCTAGTCCAACGTCACATTGTGACAACCATGGTCATCCATTGTGAACCATGGTCTAACGTCGCATTATGACTAAGATTGTCTCAATATGAAAATCAACCATGGTCAATCATGTTCAGCCATTTTCTAACGTCGCATTGTGAAAAATGTTGTCTCAATATGAAAATCAATCATGGTCAACTATAGTCCAACATTGCATTGTGACAAAGATTTTGTCAATATGAAAATCAACTGTGGTCAACCATGTTTATTTTAGGGTTTATAATATTTATCTTAGGGTTTATATACCTTGGGTTTATAATATTTATCCCTTAAGTTTAATATTATTTTCTTAGGTTTATAATCCCTTGGGTTTATTATTCCTTTAGGTTTATAATATTTATCTTAGGGTTTATATACCTTGGGTTTATAATATTAATTCCCTAGGTTTAATATTATTCCCTTGGGTTTATAATACCTTGGGGTTAATATTATTCCCTTGGGTTTGTAGTACCTTGGGTTTTAGAATTAATCCCTTGGGTTATAATATGAATCTTATTTTATCGTTTATAATATTTATCATAGGGTTTATATCCCTTGGTTTATAATATGTATCTTAGGGTTTATCGTAAGATTTTCACAATATGGAAATCAATTATGGTCAACCATGGTCCAATGTCTCATTGTGACAAAGATTGTCTCATTATGAAAATCAACCGTGGTCCAACGTTGCATTATGACAAAGATTGTCTCTTGGTCCAACATCATATTGTAACAACCATGGTCATCCATGGTGAACCATGGTCTAACATTGCATTGTGACAAATATTGTCTCAATATGAAAATCAACCATGGTCAGCAATTGTCCAAGATCACATTGTGAGAAAGGTTGTCTCAATATGAAATCAATCATGGTCAACCATAGTCCAATGTCGCATTGTGACAAAGATTTTATCGATATGAAAATCAATCGTGGTCAACCATGATCAACCTTGTTTAGTTTAGGATTTATAGTATTTATCTTAAGGTTTATAATAATTATCCCTTCAGTTTAATATTATTCCATTGGATTTATAATCTCGTGGGTTTTAGTATTAATCCCTTTGGTTTATAATATTTATCTTAGAATTTATATATCTTAGAGTTTGTAATATTAATCCCTTAGATTTATTATTATTATTCATTAAATAATTAAGTGATTAATTAAATAATTCATTTTTATTTTATTCATTATTAAATAAATAAATTATTAATTATTAATAATTATTTATTTCACAATTAATTATAATAATCATAATCATATGTTTTCCGTCTATATCAATCACATTTACTAATATAATTATGCATATAATTAATATACATTTTAATCATATATCAACTACGTTTACTGATATTATTTTAATACCCATTTATTTAAATAATTGAACCTCTCACACATCCTAAAATTACAAAAATAAACTTGGAAGTAATCTCACTCACAATTATGAAAGTTCACAAGCATTTTTATTATTTTATGAATATTGTAATGGATTAGTACGAGGACGATTTAACACAAAATCCATGGTTAAAAGGAAGTCACAGCGTGTAAAATTCGCTGACATAGTGTGGCTGTGGGACCCACTGCTTCCGTGAGAATGTTGGCGCGTCCCAAGCATCCAAGTGAGAATGCGAGTGTGTGCTCTGTATCATCCTAGTAGGCGATGTAACAGACTGTACCCCGGTCCCATGGATTTAATAAAAAGTTTGTTTTGCGGAGGGGATGATGTATTTAGGGTTGGAATTTCAAAACAGAATTAATTATTAAATTTGATGATTTTTATAATTTTTTATTTATTTTTTAATATCAAATAAAAATTTTATAATTTTATAAAATTTTAAATTATATTTAACAAACAAATCACTTCGTAACAAATAAATTACTAATCAAATTTCATCCCTAAATACATCATTCATTCATACATTTAGTTGTGGAATTTCAAATTTATCCTTAACTGCGAGTGAAGAGTCGATGATAGGCATTTTCTTTTCATGTGTATTAATTTTATGGCGATTAAGATTTGTGAATGTCAAATTTTTGTGAGTTATATGTCAATTTTCAAGAATAATGGTGAACACGTAAGTAGCCATTCTCTCTATAAAATATAATAGTTTGTTGGTCTACCTTCATGGCACTGAAGATGGGTCAAGGTTCAAGTGATTCTCACGAGTCAAACTCAAAATCAATCACGTGGACTAACCGCCACTCTAGAACCATTTAAAAAGGTAATGATAATGGTTTGGAAGTTTACGAATGCCTACGGGTTTTGGTATAATGGAAAACCTTACATATCTAACTCCACTTGTTTTATCCTCAACTCTCCCTCTTTTTCCACCATTGCTATAAAGATTTTGAAAAAAAAGGTTCATAGCAAGTTGGTATTTTTTTTTTAATCTTAAATACTGTTATTCAATTATTTTCTATTCACAATTTTATATTCATCAAAATTTTAAACACCTTAAAACCATTAAAATTTAAAAATTAATGAAAACAAAATTAAAACAAAATTACAACTCTGAAGCAAACCTAATACCCAACTTGCAATGAAGCATCCAAAACTTAAAAAACTCGAGAAGCAAATATGACTCACAGGAAAAAAAGTTTGAACAATGAATGAAATATGATCCATTGAAATTAGAATCCAAATTCCAAATAAGTTACCAAACTTACAATGAAGCATCCAAAACTTAAAAAACTCAAGAAGCAAATATGACTCGCAAAAAAAAGAAAAAGAAAAGGAAAAGTTGAACAATGAACGAAATATGATCCATTGAAATTAGAATCCAGATTCCAAATAAGTTATATGCGAACAAATCACATCAAATTCCATTTACTATTTCATTGGTTCACCATTACATGCAACCTTATCAAATTGTTGATACATTTACTCTTTCATTTATTAACTATTATATATTAGCATAGATCCATTTTAAATACAAATCTATCTAACATGAGTCTAAAGAGATCCAATTTTTTCACGTACAAATTTTTTTATGAGCTAATATTATCTAAATGTTTGTATAATTATTTAATTTTTTTATTTTTTATTTTTAGATTTTTAGATTTTTTATTTTATTTTGACCAACATAAATAAAATCTCAATATTGATGATGGACAGACAACATTACACATCATACTAAGATCATAATAAATTGTAAAATAAACCTCCCGACTCAACGACTATATCAAATTAATATCAACAACATTGTAGCACACCTTCTTTAATAATAATATCCTTTATATAATGCATTATCTAAACCTTACCTGTAAAGATTTAATAACACTATAAATACATACAGAAATTAAGACACATCATAGTAGAAAGGAGGTATGAAAGTTTTAAAATTTAAATACCCGTCATAAGTGACTTGTGAATTTCAGATCCACCGTCAAATACAGTTTGGGAGGATAAAAACGTGCCACCAAGGTTGGAATTTTAAATATTTTTTGCGGCTGTTAAATGAAAATTTGAGAACGCTTGTTTGTTTTTCATGCCTGTCTTTTAAGTTTTGAGTAAATTTATGACTGTTAAATTATTATTTGTGTATTACAAATAAATTTTATTTATTTAATGGTTTTTTTAATTATGAATACATAAATTTTTAGAAAATAATTAAGAAAAATAATTATTAATGAAATATTAAATTCATAATAAATATTGTTGTTTTTTGTATTATTAAAATAAAATATTATAAAATAGTATTGAAATTTTTTAATTCTGATTTTAAAAATTTGTTAAAATGTCATAAACATAATTTTTTCAAATATTTTACTTATATTTTTAGTAAAAATTTGAAATTGTGACATCTCAATATGTGTTAATAATCTCAAACAACATGGAACAACAACAATTTTTTCCTATAGCATGTTGAAATGTAGAATTGTATCAATAACATTAAACAATTATTAGATTTATTTGTCTAAATAATTAAAGTATGGAAAAGAAAATAAGTTATAGACAATTTAAGAAATAGAAAACTTACTGATTTATTTCCCCATGAAAATGGGTACCAATGTTCCAACTTGCATAATTAATGACAAATGACAAATGCTTCTACATGAAGATCAATCTTTTTAGAAATTTACCTTCCTAAAATATATGAAATATGAGTGCATCCTTAATTACAATTTATGAATTATGACATCATACACATTGTTTATATTTAATTTATATGACATTTAAAACTTTATACATTCAAACATTAAAGATTATAGTGAAAAATTATAATGAAAGTATTGACCAATTAAATAATGTTACCTCATTTTGTTCAACCATTTTATAAGGAGAATCTTCAACTTTAGATTGCAAGTATACTTCATTGGAAATCAAACATTTTCAAGGATATTACAAAAACCTCATCAATAAGTACATCTTGATGCATAGGTCCCCAAAACACATATATAGTTTGATTTGAAAATATAAACTTTAACTTCTTTGAAGTCAAAATTCAACATACTAAAATGCATTTGGCTTCAATCCTCCATACACATTTAGAATTACATTGCAAGAGAAACACAAGTCACATCAAAAGATTAAGAAGATTAACTTCTTAACTCTCAAAGCTCAAGAATTCTTCTTTACATTGTATCTCTCCATATCCCATATATTACATTCCAATCAATATTAGATAATTCAGGTCCATTCAGAGATATTCTCATTAATGCATCTAGTGTATCCAATCCTAACCTTGATTTTCTAATGCCCTTGATTAGAAAATCCCCTTTCACAATCAACTGTACTTGCAGAAATGATGAGTATAGCTTGCGTAATTTCATCATATGAGCATAAGTTTTGTGCCATTGTTTTGTGTACGAAACACCTTCCATGCTTCTTTCATGGAGAAACCCTCATAAGCCAAAATTAATAAATCAACAAAATGGTGTAGTTGTTTGTTGCAGGGGCATAAAGCCCACCCCAAATCAAATTCGATTTTCTAAAGCCACCAAAATGAGTGATATGCCAACCTTGGAGAGAGGACACCATTTCCTTTGATTTTCATGTAATTTTTCATTATTTGAAGCCTCTAGAAGGCATGAGCTGGCAAGTGAAAGATTCCTTTATTTTGTCAGGGCTTGTGTTTTATATGGGCAGCCTACGAGATGCCAAGAGTGGCCCAAGATGGTGTAAGAACAAGTCCAAGGGGCAGTATATTTAATTATTTTGTTTTGAATTCATATAGCTCGTTGATTTATTTTAATTTGTGTTGTTTATTTTTATTACGCAAACCCTGTTCATTTCGTTGTGTTTTCATGTCTTGGTCATGAGGATTGATAGTAATTAGAGGTGGTTGTGGCCACATCTTAGAGGGGACTGTCTAAGAGAGGTGATAGCCTACTATCCATAGGCGATGAATTGACAAAGGGATGAGAATAAGTGTTGAACGTGTGTGTTGGTAGTCTGATTCTAAGTCAAGGAGCACTAGCGCAAGGAGTGGCAGATTGACGTTGTGGGTCATCGAAAAATAATATGGAAGGAATCACCAAAACAGAGAAATCAATGAAGGTTGTAACCATAGTGCAGGGATCTATGCTTGGGAGGTCCTGACCCCCAGACTTAGGGAGGGACCCATGTAGTCAGACCTTGAATCCAGTTGGGCTCGTGGATGGGGCAGAGTGTGGAACGTTGATGACAACACCGACCCTGACCAAGACTAGTGTTGAACGGAGTTCTGATCGCGACATGGGCGGGACTCAACCTCTAACTTTTATAACCTACACAAGGTGTTTTATCATGTTTGGGGCCTGGATGATCTGAAACACCAGCGCATTGTTGAAGATCGGACCTTGGGCCACAAAGGAGAACGTGGATACTGAGAGCTAAGGGTTGATGCGGTCTGGGAATATGAGGAGAATATTGGCCTTGTATGTGCTTTGGTTAGAGGCCTAAGCACTAGAATTTGGGGATTTTATGGAAGGAAAGTTCATTACTACACAAGAAAGGTGAGAAAAAGCTAGATTTAGTGAGCCCGTAACCCACAGGCATTCAGAGTTGAACCATATGGGGATCAAATTTGAAAAAATCCCAAATTTAGTTTTCATTAAGTGGTATCAGAGCAGAGAAAGATTACCTACACAATGAAGGTGAACAACTTCCAATTTTGGTTGGGTATAACTTCTTGTGGCAATTCCACAACTACAGTCGTGGATAAAATTGTCAAGAGAAGTGAGCAACATGCAACACCTAGAGGAACAGAGGAATCTCAAGAGGTTACAGAGGAGGCGAACTTGAGATTCCAACAGACCGAGCCAGGGGAGAGAGCTTGGTGATGTGTTAGTGGAGGTTTGGTTGCAACTCACTATTGAGTTCAAGTAGAAGCTTAGCGATACACGTGGAGAAATAATACCAAATATAGAGATGGATGAAATGCAACAATGATAACACATGATCAGGATATCATGTAGATATTTTAGCGCAAGAATATGATGCAGGGGCATAGACCCCACCCCAAATCAAATCTGATTTTCTAAAGCCTCCAAAAGGAGCAACATTCCAACCTTAGAGAGAGGATGTCGTTTCCTTTGATTTTCATGTAATTTTTAATTATTTTAATCCTCTAGAAGGCATGAGTTAGCAAGGGAAAGATTCCTTTATTTTGTTAGGATTTTTGCTTTTATATGGGGCATCTTGCAAGATGTTGGGTCCCTATAATACTAGTGATTACCCCATTACTATTGTAGTTATACCCCTTATTTATATTGTTGTGCCCCTATTACCCCCATATTGTTATTTCTGTGCCCCATAGAATCCCTCTATTGTTATTTTTGTGGCTTTATATTATTATTGTTAGGTCGGCTGGATTATATTGTGACTCCTTAGACTCCTATATATAGAAAGGAGGTTTTGTCATTTGTATCATCCAAGAATTGTTCATTTATGTAATGTAAAGGAGGTTCCCCCCTCGAAGAGGCTGAATTCTAAGGCGTGGATCTCTCTTTTCTATCTTTTGTGAGCTGGTTTCATAACATTTGGTATCAGAGCTTTGGATTCTAGGGTTTCGCTGCTCCAAACAGGTCATCGTGGCATTTTCGCTATAACTTGTTTTCTGTGACGTTTCAGAAGTCGCAAAAAAAACCCATTTGAGAAGAATTGGCGCTGAACCTTGGGTCCGAATTTCAGAGCTTTTCTCGCGATATTTTCGGAGATATGATCTGAGGAAGTTGGTCTTTTTGCAGACTCCTGAATTACATTCAAAACAGGTGACCTGGGGAAAATCGTCATAACTCTCTCTCTGAGGATCGGATTGAAATTTCGTAAAAAGGTACAGAAAGAGGACGGACTGTAGTTTCTTGTGCGTGTGTTTCAGATTCAAAGGTTGAAACAGTGACTCGTGGCACGTCGTACAAGTTCGCTCTACTGAACCAGTCTAAAAGCAAGTCACTGTGGGAGATTTCACATAACTCTTCCTTGGAGAATCCAATTTGGCTCAGACTTGTGGCATTGGAAAGAGGACGCAGAAGGCTACTACAGGTAGCAATTTCAGAATTGGATGATCCGAAATTACAGAGATACATCAGATTCAATATCAGGCTTCTATAAAGTGAAAAAAGGTGTGTAGTTTTTTTTTAATTTTTGTGTAAGCTTGGTTTAACGGAATTCAAAGGGCATAGTAAAGCATTATTATCGGTAACTGATGCCCCGAGGAAAGAAAATGCAAACACCTAGTAAGGAACCTGAAAGCTCTAGCATGACTCATGAAGAAGAGGAAGAAATGCTACATGATATATCAAAATTACAAGAACAAGTGCAACAAATGTCACGCTCACAAAAGCTAACAGAAGCTAAGATAAGTGGCGTGGAATCTAAGGTAAATGGCGTGGAATCTAAGATAAAGGGAATGGAAGCTAAGATGGATGGCATGGAAGCTAAGATTGACGCTAAATTTGATGGCATGGATGATAAGATGGATGAATTGAAGAAGTTGCTACAAGAAAGGGTCACTAATGGTGAAAAGGTAGTAAAGGAAACTCATGATGAGAACAAAAGAAATGTTAATCATGATTCCATAGACTCTAATGTTGGATCGAAGACTCACCATGTTCCAAAAATCGATATGAGGAAGTTTGATGGCAAGGATCCCGCCACATGGATATTACAGATGGAGCAATTCTTCGATCTCAATAATGTGCAAAACACACAAAAGGTACGTATGGCAACTTTATATTTGGAACCAAATCAGTTTGTATGGTATCAATGGCTTTGTTCTCGTAAACAATTTATCACTTGGGCAATTTTTACGGAAGAATTGATAGCACATTATGAGGATACAAAAAGCAACACTTTTTTTAGCCAATTGATAAGTCTCAAACAAAAGGGTTCAATAATGGAGCACATTGAGGAGTTCCAAAAATTGAACATAAGGGTAAAAGATATTCCAGAGGAGCATAGGATTGATGTGTTCATAGGGTCTTTAAAGGATAATATCCAACATGATGTGCGCCTTTGGGAACCTGATTCATTAGAGAAGGCATTCAGGTTAGCAAGAAAAATGGAAAGCAAAATTATGGCAACTAGGAAGCATACCACACAACTATAAAGACGGAAGTGTTGTTGCCCATAGTCTTCCACAACCTACAAGGTTGACACCACAACAATTGGAAGAAAAAAGAGCAAAAGGGCTTTGTTACAATTGTGATAGCAAATACACAAAAGGTCATAAGTGTGCTGAGAAGAAATTATTCTACATAGATTGTGAAGAGGAAGAAGAAAAGGAGCAAGAAAGGTCAAAAGAAGAGGATATATTCCAGGAACAAAGCCTAGATGAAGAACAAATAAATCCGACCATATCTTGTAATGCATTGGCGGGAATTACCACTCCTCAAACCATCAAGATAGAAGGACAAATCAAGAAGAAAAAGGTAATAGTGTTGATTGATTCAGGAAGCACCCACAATTTTATTCATTGTAGGGTAGCAAAAGAATTGAATTGCTTCCTATATCCAGCACCAGAGTGTCAAGTGATGATTGCAAATGGAGGAACAATAAATTGTTCTGGAAAGTGCCATAATATCAAGCTATCCATGGGAGAATATGTATTGACTAGCCCAATGCTTTCCATTCCAATGGGAGGTGCTGATGTTGTACTAGGAGTCCAATGGCTACAATCCTTGGGTACAATAGCTTTTAATTTTCAAGAACTTTTCATGAAATTTTCTGTGGAAGGAAAGGAAGTTGAATTAAGGGGTATTGCAGGGAAACCAGGAAAGATAATCAGCTCTAATGGCATGACAAAGCTTCTAAAAAAGGAGCAAAGAGGTGTAATTGCACAATTATGTTCGCTAGATGTTTCCACATTGGAATCATCTATTTCTCCAGATCTCCAAAAAGTCCTGGACAATCATTCCAAGGTATTTGAGACTCCCAAAGGTCTCCCACCTATGCGTGATCATGATCATGCTATTCATCTGATTCCAGGAAGTGTTCCTCCAAACATCAGGCCGTACAGATATCCCTATGTCCAAAAAAGTGAAATTGAACGTATGGTTGCAGAAATGCTAGAGGCTGGTATAATTCAACCGAGTCAAAGTTCTTTCTCAGCTCCAGTAGTATTGGTGCACAAGAAGGATGGATCATGGCGCATGTGTCCGGATTATAGGGAGCTCAACAAGCTCACTATTAAAGATAAGTTCCCCATTCCTGTCATTGATGAATTACTGGATGAATTGCATGGATCAATTTACTTCACCAAGTTGGATCTTCGTTCAGGATATCATCAAATCAGAATGAAGATTGAAGACATTCCGAAAACGGCATTTAGAACTCATGAGGGTCATTATGAATTTTTGGTCATGCCTTTTGGCCTTACCAATGCACCTTCAACATTTCAAGGTTTGATGAATTCAATTTTCAAACCATTCCTTAGAAAATTTGTGTTAGTATTTTTTGATGATATACTAATCTACAGCAAGTCTTGGAAGGATCATGTTGAACATGTTGACAGGGTGCTACAACTATTGGAGGAGAAACAATTATATGCAAAAAGATCCAAATGTTTCTTTGGAGTCCAGGAGGTGGAATATTTGGGTCATATTGTATCTCATGAAGGAGTTAAGGTAGACCCTAGCAAAATTAAAGCCATTAAGGAATGGAAAATCCCCACATCCATAAAGCATCTGCGAGGATTTCTTGGGTTGACAGGGTATTATCGCAAGTTTGTTAAGAATTATGGGAGAATAGCAGCACCTCTAACAACATTATTGAAGAAAGATTCATTTTCATGGACTCCGGAAGCAACAAAGGCCTTTGAACATCTTAAAGAGGCAATGTGCCAAGCACCGGTCTTAGCTACACCGGACTTCACAAAAACCTTTATTGTGGAATGTGATGCTTCAGGAAATGGAATTGGTGCTGTTCTAATGCAAGATGAAAGACCCATTGCTTTTGAAAGTCGTCCAATCAAGGGAAAGTTTTTAAGCAAAGCTATTTATGAGAAGGAAATGTTGGCAATACTCCATGCACTTAAGAAATGGCGACCCTACCTAATGGGAAGACACTTCAAGGTAAAAACGGATCATGATAGCCTTAAATACTTTTTAGAACAAAGATTATCCTCTGAAGAGCAACAAAAGTGGGTCACAAAGATGTTGGGTTATGACTTTGAAATCATCTACAAAAAAGGGAAGCAAAATGTGGTGGCAGATGCACTCTCAAGAAAGGATGAGGATGTGGAAGCATTGTTGTGTGCCATTTCTATTATCCAACCAGATTGGATAAACGAAGCAAGGGAGGAATGGAAGAATGACGAAGAAGTGTGGGCACTTATTCGAAAGCTACAACAAGATTCCAGTACTTCTGATACATTTAGCTGGCAAAATGATTCGTTATGGTACAAAGATCGCTTATACCTCTGTAAGAATTCCCAGCTAAAACAAAAGATTCTTATGGAATTGCACACTTCTCCCTTAGGAGGGCACTCAGGATTTTTAAAAACTTACCACAGGGTTAAGAAGGAATTTTTTTGGGATGGCCTTAAATCAGATATTCAAAAGTTTGTGGCGGAATGTTTGGTTTGCCAACAAAATAAAGTTGAAACAATTAAGACACCGGGTCTATTACAACCTTTATCCATTCCAAGCCAACGTTGGGAGGAGGTTTCAATGGATTTTATCACAGGTTTACCCAAGTCTGAGGGAAAGAGTGTCATCATGGTGGTAGTTGACAGACTTACCAAGTATGCACACTTTTGTGCATTATCACATCCATTTAAAGCCAGTACAGTTTCTACTGCATTTATGGAAACAGTTCAAAAGCTACATGGAAACCCAAAGATTATTGTAAGTGACAGAGATCCCATTTTCACTGGAAATTTTTGGACAGAATTATTTTCTTGTCTTGGTACTCAGTTAGCTCATAGCTCATCTTATCATCCTCAATCTGATGGGCAAACTGAGATAGTAAACAAATGTTTGGAAGGATATCTTCGTTGCTTTGTATCTGATAAACAGACACAATGGGTCAAATGGTTGCCTCTGGCTGAATGGTGGTATAACACTTCCTTCCATACAGCAACAAAAATGACCCCATTTATGGCACTTTATGGGTATCAACCACCATCCATCACATCATATTTAAGAGAAAATTCTAAGGTTCAGGCAGTGGAACATCACATCGAACATCAACAACAAGTCCTCCAACTCTTAAAGGATAACCTCGTGTTGGCACAAAATAGAATGAAACAACAGGCAGATCAACATCGCAGTGAAAGAAGTTTTGATGTAGGTGATTGGGTATTCCTACGGCTACAACCATATAAGCAAATGTCCCTAAAGCAAGCTAAGAAGGATAATAAATTATCACCAAAGTATTATGGTCCGTACAAGGTGTTGCAAAAGATTGGTACTATGGCATACAAATTGGAGCTTCCTGCAGCTTCTCGATTGCACCCAGTTTTCCATGTTTCATGTTTAAAGAAGGTTATAGGTGACAAGCTCCCAATTCAAACAATATTGCCAGAACTTGACGAGGAAGGAAAAATTATATTGGAACCGAAAGCAGTCACAGAAACAAGAACTCGACAGCTACGAAATCGATCAATTTCAGAGTATCTTATCAAGTGGAAGAACTTATCCGCTGAAGATTCCACATGGGAGGATGAGAATTTTATGCAGAAGTATCCAGAACTACTCAAGCGTTGAGGACAACACTTTTTTGAAGGAGAGGGGCATGTTGGGTCCCTATAATACTAGTGATTACCCCATTACTATTGTAGTTATACCCCTTATTTATATTGTTGTGCCCCTATTACCCCCATATTGTTATTTCTGTGCCCCATAGAATCCCTCTATTGTTATTTTTGTGGCTTTATATTATTATTGTTAGGTCGGCTGGATTATATTGTGACTCCCTAGACTCCTATATATAGAAAGGAGGTTTTGTCATTTGTATCATCCAAGAATTGTTCATTTATGTAATGTAAAGGAGGTTCCCCCCTCGAAGAGGCTGAATTCTAAGGCGTGGATTTTTCTTTTCTATCTTTGTGTGAGCTGGTTTCATAACACAAGATGTCAAGAGCAGCCCATGATGATGTAAGAACGAGGAAAGGTCGTCAGGCCTAGATGTCACATATGCAATCGTTTCGTTTTGAATCATGTGATTTGTTTTAATTTGTGTTGTTTATTTTGATTACACAAACCCTGTTCAATTTGTTATGTTTTCCATGTCTTGATCACAAGGATTGATAGTAATTAAAGGTGGCAACAACCACAACTTAGAGGGGAGTGTCTAAGAGAGGCGATAGGCTACTAGCTAGAGGTGATGGATTGATAAAGGTGTGATCAAAAGCACTAAACATGTTTGTTGGTGGTATGCTGCTAAGTTGAGAAGCAATAACGCAAGGAGTGATAAACTCTCATTGTGGGTAACTAAAAAATAATGGGGAAGGCGTCGCCAAAATAGAGAAACCAATGAATTTCTTAACCACGGTAGAGGGATCTATGCTCATGAAGTCCTCCCTCGAGTCCTACCCTGAGACTCAGGGCAGGACCCGTGTAGTCAAACCTTGAATCTATTCAGGCTTGCAGATGGGGCAAAGTGTGGAACATTGATGAGAAAACCAACCTCGACCTTGAACAGTGTTGAACGAAGTAATGATATCGACTCAAGCAGGACTCGACCTCCGAATTTCCTGACCTACACGAGGTGTTTTATCATTTTTGGGGCCCAAATGATTTGAAACACTAGTGCATCATTGAATTTTGGACATTGGGCCACAAATGAGAACGTGGACGTTGGGAGCTAAGGGTTAAGGTGGCCTGAGAATACGAGGAGAAGATTGGCCCTATACTTGACTCTCGTCAAAGGTTGAAGCATTGGAGTTTAGGGATTTAATGGAGGGTGGGTTCATTGATGCACAATAATGGAGAGAAAAGGCTAGCTTTAGTGGGTCCATAACCCACAAACATTCAGAGTCAAACCATATGGTAGTCAAATTTGACAAACCCCCAGATTTGATTTTCATCTATCTCTACAATGCTAACTCCTTGTATTTTAACTTCAATATCCAAACAACTTAAATAATTTTGTGAAATTCTATTTCAAATTAGATTGGGAGGAAATTGCTTCATGTAAATATTAGAAGCACTCCTTTTTCTTGAAAGGAAAAATATATTCTAAAGGTTTTTTCTCTGAATTATGGAGTTGATTCTCTATGGTCCAATAATAATATTAAAAATTCTCATCATATGGTATGCCTTAATTTGAATATGAAAAATGAGTGATAGCTTGAAACATTGCTTAAGAATTTTTAATATACATCAACATATCAAAGTATGAAGTTTAATGTCAACACGAGGTAGTCACAAAGAGCTCGACCAAAAAAAAAAACACAACCAGGAAAAGCATGCAACAAGAAAGATTGGAACCAACTAAACAATATGAAAAATGATTCATCATGCATCTTGTTTGCAACTAAGAACATTTCATTATGAAAGGAAAAATGATGATGCATCTTGTTTACAACTGAGAACTTCTCATTGAAGTTACAGTTTTAAAATTTAACAAAATTAGGATAATGAGAGTGTTGCAGTCTCAAAATCCTAACTCTTGTACGATGCAATCCTCAACACTTTTGTTACAGCTAGGGATACATGAAATACCTACTTCAAGTTTTAACATTTAACAAAACAAGAGCCACATGGTGGCAATGTTGCTGCCTTTGT
This sequence comes from Pinus tabuliformis, assembly GCA_031772625.1. Classification (NCBI taxonomy): domain Eukaryota; kingdom Viridiplantae; phylum Streptophyta; class Pinopsida; order Pinales; family Pinaceae; genus Pinus; species Pinus tabuliformis. The sequence goes on along the minus strand of CM062814.1, from coordinate 612,814,617 downwards.
TTTTTTGCACATTACCACCACGGGGATTTTGTTTATTGTGCAAGAATGACATGGGCTTATGAAATACATCCAATGAGAAAAAATGTAATATAAGGAGTAAATATTTTATCCAAAACATCAAACTTACTAAACAATCATAGTCTAAAGCATTGAAATTTTCTATGTGAAAATTGTTTTAAATATACTTATCTAAAAATTATTATTATTAAAAAATAATAATAATAATAATTAGAAGTTTTCTATTAATATAATCTTAATAATAAATCCACACCAGCATTTTTAAATTTTCATTATTATCAATAAACACAATATCAAAGTCACTCTTTTAGTCTATTATGCAACCAAATCACAAAATAGAAGAAAAGATATATCAACAACTTAAAAATTAGCCTCTTCGAGGGGGAAACCTCCTTTACAACACGTAAATGAACAATTCTTGGATGATTAAAATAACAACGCCTCCCATTGGTATATATAGGAGTCTAAAGGGTCACAATATAATCAAATCCTACATAACAATAACAATTGTGGGCTTCTGTGGGGAACAAGAATAACAATATGGGGGCTACATGGGCACAAAAATAACAATAAGAGTGCTACACTAGTATTATAGGGACCTAACATGGCCATAGCCTTAAAAAAAGTGTTAACCTCAATGCTTGGGTAGTTCTAGACTCTTTTGTATAAAATTCTCATCCTCCCATATGGAATCTTCAATAGGTAAGTTCTTCCACTTAATGAGATACTTTGAAATTGATCGATTCCATAGCTATCAGGTTCTTGTTTCCGTGATTTCTTCAGGATCCAATATGATTTTTTATTCCTCATCAAGTTTTGATACTATTGTTTGAACTGGAAACTTGTCATCGATAACCTTCTTTAATCATGAAACATGCAAAACTGGGTGTACTCGAGAAGATGCAAGCAACTCCAATTTGTATGTCATAGTACCAATCTTTTGCAACACCTTGTAAGGACCGTAGTACTTGGGTGATAATATATTATCCTTATTAGCTTGATTGATGAATATTTGTTTGTATGGTTGTAGTCGTAAAAATACCTAGTCGCCTACGTCAAAACTTATTTAACTGCGATGATAATCTACCTATTGTTTCATTCGATTTTGCACCAAAGTGAGGTTATCCTTTAATATTTGGAGAACTTGTTATTGATGCTCAATGTGATCTTCCACTGCTTGAAACTTAGAATTTTCTCTTAAAGATGATGTGATGGATGGTGGACGATATCCACAAAGTATCATAAATGGGTTCATTTTGCTGCAGTATGGAAGAAAGTGTTATACCACCATTCAACCAAAGGTAACCACTTGACCCATTGTGTTTGTTTATTAGATATAAAGAAACGGAGATATCCTTCCAAATATTTGTTCACTATCTCATTTTTCCCGTCAGATTGAGGATGATAAGATGAGCTATAAGCTAATTGGGTACCCAAACAATAAAATAATTTCGCACAAAAAATTACAGTGAAAATGGGATCTATGTCACTTACCATAATATTTGGGTTTCCATGTAACTTTTGAATTGTTTCCATAAATGCAATAGCAATTGTATTGGCTTTAAAAGGATGAGATAATGCACAAAAATGTGCATACTTGGTAAATCTATCAACTACCACCATGATGACACTCTTTCCTTCAGAATTGGCCAAACCTGTGATAAAATCCATTGACATCTCTTCCAACGATGACTTGGAATAGCTAAAGGTTGTAACCGTCCTGAGGTGTTAATTGTCTCAACTTTATTTTGTTGGCAAACCAAACATTCTACCACAAAATTCTGAATATTAAATTTAAGGCCATACCAAAAAATTATTTCTTGACCTTTTTGTAAGTTTTTAAAAATCGTGAGTGCCTTCATAAAGGAGAGGTGTGCAATTAAATGAGTATCCACATCTCTTCGTCATTCTTCCATTCCTTCCTTTCTTACACTATCCAATCAGGTTGGATAATAGAAATGGCATAGATCAATGCTTCCACATCCTCATCCCTTCTTGAGAGTGCATCTGCAACAACAATTTGCTTCCCTTTTTTGTAGATGATTTCAAAGTCATAACCCAACATCTTAGTGACCCATTTTTTCCGCTCTTCTAAAGAAAATCTTTGTTCAAAAAGGTATTTAACATTATCATGATTTGTTTTTCCCTTGAACTGTATTCCCATTAGGTAAGGGCGCCATTGCTTCAGGGAATGTAGTATTACCAACATTTCCTTTTGATAAATAAGTTTGTGTAAATACTTTCCCTTGATTAGAGGAATTTCAAAAGAAATGGACTTCCTTCTTGCATTAAAACAACACCAATTCCATTTCTCAAGGCATCACATTCCACCATAAAGGTTTTTGTGAAGTCTAGTGTAGCTAAAATTGGAGCTTAGCACATTACCTCTTTAAGATGTTAAAAGGACTTAGTTGCTTCTGGAGTCCAAAAATATGCCACTTTCTTTAGTAATGTTTTTATAGGTGTTTTTATTTTCCCATAATTCTTAACAAACTTGCAATTATTAATACCCTATAATTCCTTGAAATCCTCAAAGATGCTTTAGGGTTGTGGGGATTTTCCATTCCTTTATTGCTTTAATTTTGTTAGGATCTACCTTAACACCCTCATGAGATATAATATGACCCAAATATTCCACCTCCTATACCCCAAAGAAACATTTGGAGGTTTTTGCATACAATTATTCTCCTCCAATAGTTTGAGAACCTTGTCAACATGTTGAACATGATCCTTCCAAGACTTGTCGCAAATTATTATATCATCATAAAATACTAACACAAATTTTCTAAGGAAGGGTTTGAAAATGGAATTCATCAAACCTTTAAATGTGGAAGGTGCATTAGTAAGGCCAAAAGGCAAGACTAAAAATTTGACCTTCATGAGTTCTAAATGTTTTTTTTTTTCAGAATGTCTTCAGTATTCATTCTAATTTGATGATATCTTGAATGAAGATCCAACTTGGTGAAGTAAATTTCTCAATGTAATTCATCCAACAATTCATCAATGACAAGACTGGGAAATTTATCTTTAATAATGATCTTGTTGATCTCCTTATAATTCAGACACATATGCCATGATCCATCCTTCATGTGTACCAATACTACTAGAGTATAGAAAGAACTTTGGCTAAGTTGAATTATACCTGCCTATAGCATTTTTGCAACCATACATTCAATTTCACTTTTTGGGGCATAGGGATGTATGTAAGGTCTAATGTTTGGAGGAACGCTTCCTAGAATCAAGTGAATAGCATGATCATGAATAGGTGGGATGCCTTTGGGAGTCTCAAATACCTTGGAATGATTGTCCAAGATTCTTTGGAGATATGGAGAAATAGATGATTTCGATGTTTGAACATCTAGTGAGCATAATTGTGCAATTATTCCCCGTCGTTCTTTCTTCAAAATATTTGTGATGTCATTAGAGTTGATTATCTTCCTCGGTTTCCCTGCGATGCCCCTTAATTCAATTTCCTTTCCTTACTAGACAATTTTCAAGAAAATTTCTCGAAAATTAAAAGCTATTGTCCCCAAATACTGTAACCATTGGACTCCTAATACATTATCATCACCACACATTGGAATGGAAAGAATTGGACTATTCAATAGATATTATCCCATGGTTAGATTGATATTATTGAATTTCCCTGAGCAATTTATAGTTCCTCCATTTGCAACCATCGCTTGACACTTTGGTGTTGGATATAGAAAGTAATTAAATTCCTTGGTTATCTTATAATGAATAACATTATTGGTGCTACTAGAATCAATCAACACTATTACCTTTTATTTTCTTGATATGTCCTTCTATATTAAGAGTTTGAGGAGTGGTAATGCATGCCAATGCACTAAAATATATGGTCGGATTCATTTCTTCTTTCTCCGGGGTTGGTTCCTTGTGTATATCCTCCTCCTTTGATGCTTCTTGTTCATTTTCTTCCTCCTCTTCACAATTTCTATAAAATAATTTCTTCTCAACACACTTATGACCCTTAGTGTATTTTCTATCACAACTGTAACAAAGCTATTTTTCTCCTTTTTCCTCCAGTTGTTGCAGTGTTAACCTTATAGGTTGTGGGAGGCTAGGAGAAGCAACACTTTCATATTTATAGTTGTGAGTGGTAGACTTCCTTGTTGCCATAATTTTGCTTTCAACTTTTCTTGCCACCTTGAATGTTTTCTCCAAGTATTAGGTTCCCAAAGGCGAACCTCATGTTGGATGTTATCCTTTAAAGTCCCCATGAAGGCATCAACCCTATGGTCCTTTGGAATATCATTTTCCTTGATATTCAATCTTTGGAAGTCCTCAATGTGCTCCGCCATTGAACCCTGTTGTTTGTGATTAATCAATTGGCTAAAGAAGGTATTTCTCTTTGTATCATCATAATGTGCTACCAATTCTTCTGTAAAAAATTTCCAAGTGATAATTGATGTATGAGAACAAAGCCATCGATAACACACAAACTGGTTTTTTTATAAATAAAAAGATGCAATGCATACCTTTTGTGTGTGTAAAACATCATGTAGATCAAAGAATTGCTCCATCTTCAATATCCATGTTATCAGATCCTTGACATCAAACTTCCGCATATCAATCTTTGAAATATGGTTGGTCTTCATCCCAACGTTGGAGTCTCTGAAATCATGATTTTCATTTTGTTTGTTCTCTTCATGAGTTTCATGAAATACCTTATCACTGCTAGGAAGCCTTTCTTCTAACAACTTTTCAAGCCTTTCTTGAAACCTTCCATGTCTGCTTTTAAACCATTCATGTTGCTTTTTATACCATTCATGAATCATTTTTGGTCATATTTGGTTGCTCTTTGTGAGAGAAAAATTTGTTGCACTTGGTTCCGTAATTTTGATATATCATGTTGCAATTCTTCCTCTTCATGCATGAAAATAAAGATTTTTGAGGGCTTAATGGGTGTAGAATTCTTTTATTTAGGAGGAATTTTAGAACCAAATACTGATATCTATGCTTCAATATGCCCTTCAAATCACTTCAAACTGATTTTTCAAACAAATGTTATGAAATTTAAAAATAAATACAAACATTTTTCTTGCTTTTAGAAGCTCAATATTGAAACTGTTGTTTTTATGTAATTTCAACTCTCCAAGATCTGAAATTTCATCCTATGGTAGCCCTCTAAGTCTTATTTCCACCACCACAAGTTAGACTGAGATTGGATTTCTCAAGAAAAATTTAAATACCTAATATCCTACGATGACCTAGTTATGGAATGGTTCAGTAGAGATGTGTCATCATTTCAACCTTCAACCCTAAAAATGATATATATAAATTAAGATTGGTGTGATTTTATTCACTTCTTATGAAATTAAAATCCAATGCTCTTAGAGAAAGTTATGATGATTTTCCCTAGGTCACATGTTTGAGACTGAATTCTGGAGTATGATAAAACCTTAACTTCTTTAGACCATATTTCAGAAAATATAGTGAACCAAGATCTAAATTTTTTACATGAAGTTCACAAGGATTTTAGCTCCATGTTGTAGAAATTTTAGCTTCAGAAGCCTTGTAGAAAAAAAGGTTATAGTGAAAATTCCAAGATGTCCATTTTGAAGCGGCAAAACCCTAGAATCCAAAGCCTTGATACCAAATGTTATGCAACCATATCACAAAACAAAAGAAAAGATAGATCAATGAATTGAAAATTAGCCTCTTTGAGGGGGAAACCTCCTTTACATCACATAAATTAACAATTCTTGGATGATTCAAATGACAAGGCCTCATTGGTATATATATGAGTCTGAAGGGTCACAATATAATCAGATCCTACATAAAAATAATAATGTAAGGAAACAATAATTATAACACTAGTGGGCTTCTATGGGACACAATAATAACAATATTATAGGGGCTACATAAGCTCAACAATAACAATAAGGGGGCTACACTAGTATTATAGGGACCTAACATAGTTTTCTTAATGTTTTTAAGTGGTCATATGAGATAAAAGAATCATAATCAAATACAATATTAACACGATGAAGTTTGTTATCCATTTGTTTAATTATTCTATGTTTTATATTAAAAATGGTACTTTGAAATTTTCTGGGTAATCATTATTGGGACAAGGTTGCGAAATTGTTAATAATATAACATTTTTATATCTCTAAAATGACTTATATATCTTTCAAATTATACTTTTAAAGTTATGAAAATTACCACTATATTATTGGAAGAAGAGGCAAACTGCCCCACTTTTTCTTAGAAGTGTTTTCAAGACATCTGACATCAATGACATGAGTGTACCTATCAATATTTACATGGAGATGAATTAATAAAATGTGGATAACTGAAGACATGATATATCCATTAATCGAAGAATTCGAAAGGTGAAAGAAGGTGCTAAAATCAGTAAAAGCACTATCTCTCCCCCATCCAATGCCTTTTTCGCTCCAAGAAATGTTGGAAAAATTATTCTGGTTTGAATGTGGATTCATTGTGAAAACATAAAAAAGAGTTTGGAGCTGTTGGGACTGACTTGTTGGAGAAATTATTCTGGTTTGAATGTGGATTCATTGTGAAAACATAAAAAAGAGTTTGGAGCTGTCGGGACTGACTTGTAAACATAGTCAAGGGAAACTTTTATTTCATTTTGGAAGTGTCTCTCGATCCCGAAATGTCAATATAATTGACCATCCAAAGGCGTTGAAGGAGATCATTAACGACATTGATTTATTCTCCATCTATGATCGAAAATGAGTTGAAAATACCCTTTACTTCCCCAATAAGTTTGTCAATATGTGCACCATACATAGGCTTGTAGTTCACTGCTCCTTGAGATCAAAGGAAAATTACCACAAGCTTGAGTAGATTGAAATTGCAGAAAAAAGATAAACGGTTCCATCAACTTTGAAGCAATGAAAGAAGGGATACGTAGAATAAATTTAAATGAATGTAATTAGCCCATAAGGTGATGACAAATATTGTATGAAATTATCATCCCACGGGTTAGAATCATGATCTCCTACATGCCTTTCTTCAACACCATCAGATACGGCAGTGGTCAAACTCATCCTAGTGGAAGTCGTGATGGGTTTCCCTTGCCTACACATTTTTATTGTTGTGATTGTTCTATAGTGAGACTTAACATCATGAGCAAAATTAATTCACGACTTGGAAGGCCACTTCTTATGATATGATAAGTTTTAAACTATAGTTGAATCTGAAAATAATGCGCTGAAAAATCAATCAATGCTAGAATATACTCCTGTCATTCCCTGAATCAGATATTTGAGGTAGAGGGCATCCCATATCTTGTCATGTTGAAAATGAAGGGGAAAATGATGTAGACAGAGTATGTAGAGCTGATTTATAAATATGGAATTCAAACATTGCCATTGACTTCAGAGAGATTGGCGAAGCTAGAATACGAGTACCAGACCAGACATGCATCTCAGACTTTAGAGAAACTTGGAAATGGTTTCATAAAATATATGACTTCTATTCATTTTATTATTACAGACAGTGAGTGGTTGCGGACGCTCAATTATAAAAACACGAAGAGGTCAAAATTAAATGCGTTGTTACAATCAATATGATCCGAATTAGATCATTATATTATTTGTCACCCATCTCAATGCATTTGGAGTGGAACAAGTGGAGGAATCAACTCACAGGACCGTTTTTACCAGCGGGACCCAGTTTAGCGAAATGTGGTTTGAAACCTTTTGGGATCATTTTGAGGCATCAAATGACATTTTTTGGGGGTAAAACTTTGTCACTTAAGCCCCACACCTTTTCATGCTATTCTACACACATAGAGATTTCCAATGGCGCAACAATTGCGTCAATTAGAGTCCATATGCAAAAGTTATGTCGCTTAAAAGTTGACCTCCCTGTTTTCACACTTATAGTTCGGGCGGATGTCGCATCAGCCCCCATTATTCATCAAAAAGGGGCTAGCCACATGTTTGTGATGTAAAAGACTCTAGAAAAGTCTATTTTATAACTCTAGTTAAGAGTTGATGTAGTCAAACTTAACCACTAGTAGGCTATCAGGCTGTGTTAGAACCGAGCCATTAGGAGGAAGAGGCATTCCATTCTTTCGAGAGAATTTTGCTCCATAGTTGAGCAACGATATCTAGGAGAGATAGGAGGTAGAGCACATAGAGAGGATATGTGTACTGTAGCAGCCTAAGGGCCACATACATTACTTCTTTGTATCTGCAGTCATATTTCTAGACAGAGAAAGAGAGTGAAGCAGCCTCACCTTCCAGCTGGGTTTTCTCCCGAAAGGGTTTCCCTAAGAAAATATCTTGTTTATTGTGTGTGAGAGCTTATTTTTTCGTTCTCTATTTTTCTGCTTGATTTACTTTTACATGCATGTACTAATTACAGTTAATTTTACAGATCTAGAAATTAAATAGAACTGTAATAATGTAGAATTTCATATTTTTAATATAATATTATCATATTTATTGTGATGAATTGTCGAATAAAATATCCACGACAATTTACAAATCAAAATATAATGTATAAAAAAAACATTTTATGATCCTAAAAATAACTCTCCTTTATATATATAAGAAATAAAAAATATAATTAGAATTAATGATTGCAATAAAAAAACTCAAACTCACCTCTTAATATAACAAATAAATCATGCTTATTAACACTTTAATATAAAAACCCAAAAAACACTAACACAACTCCTCCTTTAAAAAAAACTTTATCCTCAAAATTTGTTTTAAATCAAATAAAATTAATTATAATTTAGATTATTAAAAATTTTATTTTGTTATATTTTATTTTTATTTAAAAAAACATAAAATTTATTATAATTTACTTGCCCTTTTTGAATTAAAATTATTAATTTAATAACGTCTAATATGATATATTTTCATTCTTTCAACCATTATTTTATTTAATCCAAACTATTACCTTACTTAAAAACTCCAAAACCAAAATTTTTACGTGACAACCATGATAGTTATGATGATTAGACGAACCCGCGGTGAGGGGACGGGACACATGGCCACCTGCTTTCCCTCCCATGCCAGCCTGCAACAAATTCATGGCAGCTTGCAAATTGCATTAAATGGGTACTCTGGCCGAGAACTACCCATTATTCGCACAGCTATGGACGCCCCAGATCTTATTCCTGCTTCTCCCCCCCTGCTCCATATCATATGCCCTCCTCAAGCAGCACAGCCCTGTTCTTGAATTGTTATTGGAAGTCGATGCTAGTTTCTCAGCTGTGTAGACCTTGGTAACGGGAATCATTTCTCCCAAACAAGGCTCTACAATTTGACTCCAACTCAAAACTACCTCTCTCATCCTCTGCCCAACCATTCAACCAATTTCTCCATTGATAGCTCTGCTTTGAACATTTCCATGGCTCGCATCCGTCGCCGAATGTGTAGCAGAAGAGGAGGCAGCCGTGGTGGTGGCGTTCGCACTCCTGCAACGCCCAGCCCAGACTTTGCATCCCCCACCCCTTCCCCTAACATCCATAATCCTTCTGGCACCTTCTCGGGAAAATACCCTGATACCGGCAGTGGTCAAGGACGCGCTCTGCTCCAGGGGGCTAGCCAGAGAAATGTTGCCATCTATATAGCCTCCTTCCCCTCCCCCCTCACCCTGCTCCTCACTCAACTCAATTTCGCTTTTGCAGCACTATGAATCGACCCATAATCACAGCCACTCTCACCAATGTTTTTTCTGGGTAAATTGAACCTCAGGATGCTTCTCTGGAGAGAAATGAGACGCAGCAGCGGGCTGCCCACAGGCTCAGAAGCGGTCGCGACCCTGGTAAGCAACCGTTGGACGAGGGGGTTACCACCCTGCTTGGCAAGGAGACGGGTGGCAGTCAACATGCTGCGGAAGGCAGAATTGAAGATATGCAGACTCCAGGAAGCCGAATGGGAGACACGTTCTAGGTGCATGTAGCTGTTGGCAGCTCCACTGGCCTTCCTCCCGCTCATGGACCTCAAGCTGGCGTGTCAACGGAGGAGGATGACTGGTACCAATACACATGTCGCATTGAGGAGTAGCCGGCCCCAGATGACTTATAGAAGTGACACTTGGCAACCAAGTGTCGCCTCTTGCCAACTGGGTGTTTATTCTGCAACTTGGTTATCTTTTGAAATTTTTTTCGTTATGTTTGAACTTTCCTAGTCATATTCTACCATGATTGAAGTTTTTGGGTTTAAAACTGATAACCCATGTGTGGGTTCTTTTTGCCTTAACAGACTGGTTTCCCCATCGATGGAGCAATCGAGTTCTTTCTAATAACGGATGTTCAGTACTGCTGAGGCCTGAGCCTCATTGTAATTATATTTTTGTTCATATTAATAGAATAGCTTTACTTAGAAAAAAAAAACTCCAAAACCAAATATCAAAGATAATTTTAAATATAACATCATAATAAAAACATAAACCATTTCAACCTCTCTAATATCTCAAATTATCCAATCTAATTATGCAATAAAAATATAAACGATTTCAATCTCTCCAATATCTCAAATTATTCAATCTAATTATGTAATAACAAAGATCATCTCTATTAAAGATTTTAATACATGCTAATAATTTTCTCTGATCTAAATTTGTCCCATATGTTTTGAAATTAAATATACGTCCCATTGGGTAGGTCAAAATTTCTGAAGTATGAATCTGGTTATCTTGTATTTCCATTTGTGGTGGGTGTGTTAAATTGAAATTATTGTCAAATTTGGTTGACGATATACATGTTAGAATTTTTTGGCCAACGCGTTTCAAACCAACAAGTGTGGCTCATCATTTGGTCTTGATGATGATGAAGCACACTTGTTGGTTCGAAATGCGTCGGCCAAAACATTCTCTCACGTGATTTCTACCGAAAGACTTTGTTTAATTCATTATGGATCACAGAAGCTTGAATACAGAGATATACACGTTATTAATTATTAGTCCTTACTTTCCGCAGTGTAGGGACTACAATGATTGATTAATCGTTGACCAATAACTAATCCATGCTTTGATTTAATTTTTTTCTTTAATTTTTTTTTTGTCTTTAACCAAATATTTAATTGGAAATTTCTATTAACCTAAATTTTAACCAAAGTTTAACATTTGAAAACATCACGTAACCCGATGCTATTTTAGGCATTTTAGGAATAGCCAAGGTTTGAAGGATGGGCAGTTTTTTTTAACCAAAGTTTTTTTAAGCGAAAGTCTGAAAGGTAGTTTTCTTAAACGGAATTCTGAAATGCAGGGGAATAAGTTTTGGTGTCAGTGGTGTCAGACACCTCTTAACACCTCGTTGACAATGTCTACCACCACTTCACTGTCTTTACCCACCTATCAATCTCACCCCCTTCAAAGCTCATCGCTTGAGTCACCTAAGCCATTGTTTTCACCCTCTTAGTGAAGGGTGTGAAGAGATTTAACCATGAGGCCTACAAAAAAATAGAGTTAATTGTAAAGTTGCTAAGTCTAGATAACATAGATGGATTTCTTCTCAAGTCCTTGTTTTTGGTGTTATTACTCTGACACATTCCAGAAGTAATAAGAATGGTTCCAATCACAGTATTCAACAACACAAATAACATAGTGGGAGTGAACCAACTTATCATAGCAACCCACATTTGAGACACAACTTGCATGACTCTCCTGCAATATACAAACTGCAAGAAACCTTTCTTGGGTGGGCTTCAAGATCCCCCAGCTCCCCTTCTGAGTCGTCTGAGAGAGCAAGCGTCCTCACACAAAATTTCTTATGAGGTAGAGACAACGAAGAGTAAGAACGACATGGGAATGAACAAACATAGGAGATTCAACTACGACCACACCACAACATATTATGAGAACCTGACGCTTCTCTTCCCGCACTTTGGTTTTGGTGACAACTTCAAATGCAGAGTGCTCAATACGGATCTCTTTCCCTTGTACCACTTTGGTACCGAAACTGATGAGAAGAGAGAATATCATGGGAAATCCTACAAAATCAACGCCATATACGCCCTTACAAATTGACAACATACACACCCCACTATTTTTTTTTGGAGCCTACCCCATTTACAAGTTCATCCACGAACCAAATTTTTCAGATAAAAGATATTGTTGTAAGGGAGTTCTCCAACATTGAATGCTATAAAAACACTAACCAAATTAATATAATACTTCAGTGCATCCATAAATTATGCCATCATATTTAAAATATATGAATTTATTAGAGGAAGAGATTGACCTAATCAAAGTGTAGGTGAGAGGTGGAAGTCGTTGAAGGCCACTACAGCAGCATGGACGAACCAAATACAACAAACATCAATAGTGAATCTAGAAATCATGCCATCATATTCGAGTTGCATAGCACTTTAAAATTTTCCATTATACCATCATATATTGGTGGTACGGTGGTGAAACAAATTAAATATCATAGCTACTATGTCAAGTCTTTTAGGCCAGGAGAAGGAACATGCATATAGCCACATTGAAATTTAATCTATATCCACTTGTCCCACTAGTATGTTCGTCTGTGAACTTTAACTTCATAATAAAATCATTACGAATTAAACATCAAAGGTTAGTGAAGTAACTTTACTTTGGAAAAAAATTTAAATCAAATGCATGCTAAATACATGCTCTTGCTCCTTTTTTTTTTTCTTCGAACTTTAACTATAACAATTCATTTGTGTTGTTATGGTGAATTTTCGTTTCTTTATGTTTGTCCATTTTTTATCCCTCTATTTTGACTAAATGCGATTGATAGTTGTAGATTCCATGTCTCTTTCATGGAGAATGATAGTAACAAATTGTGAACATATATCGTACCAAAACTTTTGAAAAGCTAATTGTTGTGGATTGATAGGTTGAAATAGAAATTCTCTGTTAAAAGATTTTAACAAGGCAACCACAAAAAAATCATACACGAAGTTTTCCCTTATTATTTACGTACATGCTGTTGGTGGTTTTGTGATTATTTAATGTTTTATATATGATTTAATAACAATTATTGTGGTGCTTAGGTGTGTGTTGGGTATCCTTTTTTAATTTTTTGGCTATGAGGATTGTATTGCAATAAGATAAAAGTCTCACTAATATTTCAATGATTAAAGAGATTAAAGGTTTCTGGATTATTTATTAATATAGATTTATAGTTTATTAAGGATTTAAGAATTATTAATATAGATTTTTTTAATCAAAAATTTAATTATTAAGAGAGATCAAATTTATTTTAAAGTGTAAAAATTTATATATATATATATATATATATATATATATATATATATAACTTTAGAAATTTGATTTTTTGGTTGAATCAGTTATATATATATATATATATATATAAATTTAATGTCTTCAAAATCTTATTGGTACTTGGATTTTATAAACTACAATCTTAAATTTTTAATTCCCACAAATCTATGCTAGATTTTTGACAAATTTGACCGTGTCTAAAAAAGACCAAAATGTAAAATAGTGAAACTACTCCAAATGTTTTAACCATAAGAATTTATTTTTTTCAATTGCTTTATAAGATATATATATATATATATATATATATATATATATATATATATATATATATATATATATCATATATAATATATACATAATTGACATCCATGGACTGCATGGTCAACATTGAAATGTTTTTTTTTTTATAATATATTTTTAAATACGCGTCAATATTACTTAACCTTACATACTAAAATATTTTATTTATCACAGACATTTAATTTTTTTATTATTAATAAAAAAATTAAATGTCACATATTAATTTTGTATTAAAAAATTAAAAATTGAATGAATTTCATATGTAATTGATTTATTTTACTTTCCATTATTTCATCTCTTTAGACATTAAAATACATTATGATGGTCAACACTAAAATTATAATAATTTTTTTTTTTTCTAAATAAGACTAAATCTATTAGTAGAACAAAAAATAATAATAGATGGAGGCACCGGCCTCTGCAGAACCTGTCTCAGATTTTACCATGTTTTAACAGACAGTAACTGAAAAAACACTACCCTCAAGGGGAAACCAGTCCAAAAATCATTGTATGAGCTACCCATGCAGGGGAACCAATCTGTAATAACCTTGTAGAGGAATTTTTTGAGCAAAACAAACAAAATTGACCCCAATTGACAACAATTACAACAAAAAACTTCAAAAAGTACTCCTAAGAAGGTGACCGGGTAACTAAAAAAACCTAAAAAAAGACCATGGCCTGCTAGGTGTCAGCAAGTGGCAGAAGTTCCTGCACAATGAGACACCTATAGGCACCCATATCTTCTTCGTCTTGCTGTTTTCCGCTCGTCGTGGCTTCCATCTTCGTATTGCCGCCTAGAGTGCTCGTCTTAGCTTCCATCTTCGCATTGCTGCCAGGAGTGTTGTGTACCTGAGCTGAGTCTGTCCAGTTCATAGCCTCACCATGAGTTCTGCGAGTCCCCAAGCTACTACTATGAGTATTTCGCCTGTTGGTGTCGGTCTCTCCTGACTGATGCATGCCAGGACGACAGTGCTCTGAGGCTCCTCTCTGAAGGCAACAAAAATTGTAGTGATAATACACGGGTGCTCCAAAGTGCACCGAAACTAGAGCTGGGTAGTATGGTAGGGATTCATCGTCGAGACAGAGTCCTCAGAAGGTTGTTGGGCTTCCTCATTGCACCTATAGCCGGCCATCTGGGCAGGCCCCTGGCCACTGCGGGTGTTGGGATACCAACCCGTGCGGTGAGCAGCAGATGAGGGCGAGGAGGAATCCGCAGGAGTAGAGACAGAGAGGGACAGCGAGGAAGTGCAGGTGGCTTTGCCTCTATTGCTACCCCTTCTACATCTCAGCCTGTGCCACAAACAAGGCATATTTTCCTAGTAAGTATTGGTTTGACGGATGCTTGGAGGAACAGGAGGAGGGATGGAATTTCTCGTGGAGGCAGAGAGTGGGGAAGAGGGTTACTAGAAGCAGAATTCAGGGCCGAAGCAACAACTCTAAGACAGCAAAACAGGTTGTGCGAGAAGTGGGCACCTTCGACCATTTCAATGCAACAGAGGATCTGGCACCTTCTCCTCGTAGTTGTTCGAGAGCTTGGCTCTGCACCAGTAGGGAGGCAGTTACAGGCCAGAGGAGGTAGAATGGGGGGAAGGCTATCCAAATTCTCCATCTTATGGATCAGAGTGAGGTATCCTCGGCCTTCACCCAGCATTAAATTTTTTCCGCTTTCAGACAGCATTAAAACGCCATTAATTGTGGTGGTGGGCGTCTTGGTTGCAGCGTGGGTGGCCATGTGGCCACGCCACTTGCCAGCCCAGATGAGTTGCGTTGTACTAACGCTATTAATCACCCGCATCCGGGATAAAATTATATATATATATATATATATATATATATATATATATATATATATATATATAACTTTCTTATCTCTAAAGTTTCTTTAAAATAATGTTACTTCACATGGACATTGAAATATTTTACTTATGGCTAACACTGAGAATGAAATATGTTTACCATAACCCCTTCACACTCGATTGTAATATCAATTTAACAAACATTTTAGTATTTGTTATGATTGTGACAAACACCCTCCAAAATTTTGTCTACGCTTGAATTTGGGAGCCTCCTTGTGATCTTATGATATATCATTTCAAGTGATCCCCTATCAATTCATGTTTTCCAAGCACTTCACTCTTCTTTTAAGATTCTAAGTGTCAAAGCCACTTTCTTACACATGCTTAGATTTTGATGCATTCATATGTGCACCCTTACCTAGCAAGCTTAATAGTCAATGTTTACCCTTGAAGGCAGTCATTGCACAATCCTTGAGATTAGTGCTTGTGTAATCTTTAAGAATAGTGCTTTCACAATGTTTAGTTACAATGCTTACACAATCACTGATGGTAGTGACTGCGCAATCCATAACGATAGTGCACTATGCAATCCATGCTAACGGTTAGTGTGCAACATCAACTGACAACCTCTCTCACTCTTAGTTTAAATTGTATCATCGCTCGGGTGAATTTTCTCAACTGTCACTTTTGCTTTTTCTTCACTCTGGCATGTGTCACTTTCATTTTCTTTAGCATTTGCAAGTGTTGTTTTCACCTTTTTCTCACGGTCGCAAGTGTCCAGCTTGATAGTTTCCACTCCTACATGTGTCGCACTTTGGCGAACCACTTGAGGAAGCTCTAGCGCACTCTTTTACATTAATAGATCTTATATATCATAAAAATATGCGCTAAACACTCTCCCACTTCTTAGCATGCTTTCTAGTTACAGTCAACACTTCTGTCGTAATTTGTATTCTAGGTGTCGTAAGCTACGTTTTAATTGTTGCACTTAGAAATAAGTGTTTCTTTGTTGTCATTTCAAGGTATGCATGAGGATTTTGAGTATCGTGAAATATCTTGGCTTGTGTTGATGTTATACGAGTGTGATATCACTATTTCAAGACTTGTTTGCATGTCTTGCTCTCTCTTGTTTCACTAATCCCATACTTAGTAATTTTCAGAGCTTTCATTGCCTTTGCAACTTGCTAACCATTCTCCCTCCTAGAACTATGCACTATGCAATATTAAGTCATAGTGAAGCATCCTCTGCCTCTTGTAATTGTACATTACGCGATCCCGAGGATAGTCTCCTTCTCCACATGCACATTGAGCAACCTTGGAGTCTAGGCCATCAATCTAGATGCTTAGCCTTGTCAACTGCATAGTTCACAGTTCCTCCCGCCATGCATTGCACATTGCGTAGTTGTAGTGGACAAAGCCTCCCTGTGTTACTACATTTCCTAATTGCATAGTCTCCTTTTTAGCTATTGCACATTACGCAATTACAGTGTGCAATCTTGCCTCCATGCCTCCCTAACTTGCTCAACTATTCAATTCCTTCATCCGGTGGACCTCCTACTATGCATTTCTCAATTCTAGTGAACATTGGGTCACCTCTAGGTCATCGAGATCCTTAACTGCACAATCCTTATAATTTTCTCCTCAATCACTGTGCATTGCATAGTTACAGTGGCTAGTCATATCTCTCTTGTTGACTGAAACCCCTCACTATGTAGTACCTTGTCTCATCTTTCCCCTAATGTGCATTGTGTAGTTCCAATGGATAGTGAGGTCATACCTTAGTCCCTGTGATGCTCAAATGTGTAATATCTACCTCCTCTTCCTTGAGTATTGTGCATTGTGTATCCTCAGTCAGCAAGCTCATCACTTTGTCTCCTGGACTTCCCCACTATGTAGAACCTTGATAAGACTTCCCTAATTGTGCATTGTGTAGTTCCAAAGGACAATGTGGTTATCCCTAGGTCCCTATATTCCTCAATTGTTCAATTATCATCCTCCTGCTCTCAAAACCCTTTTTTATTTCCTCATCACAGTTAGCATCTTCCATGAGAAACCAAAGGTAGAATAGGTGGTTTTCAGACTAATGTTCGCTTTTTATGAGTGGACTTCATATGCATGTGTTATCATTACAACATGGCAAGGTGATCCTCAAGGGAGGTCATCAATAAGAGGCTACAAGAGAGCACTTGCAAAGAAGAAGCACCAATGGGGCCATCATGGAGAACCTGAAGGAACCTTGGACCAAGACAAAGACATGGCAACTCAAGCTAACTTGGAAAGTCTTGACACTCATCTAGACCCTTTGGAGGGTGAAGATGAAGAACCAATAAAGATCCATCATGAAGAATTCAAAGTAATAGTAGTAAGGAGGAGAGCTTGGCATTGATGAAATGAAGTTTTATATCACCATCGCCAAGTCATGACTTCTCAAAGTGTCATTAGATAGTCATATGTGACAATGTATTTTGCAACATCATTTGTGGAATGTAATTATATAATTTCCAAAAAAATGAGAAAATGTAAAATGTGTGGATTCAGCCCAAGGGTCCCACATGGAATATAAAGAGTCACTAGAAAGTTCTAAAGTCATGTAGAAGCTCAAAGGTCATATAGGAATTCAAAAAGTCATAGTATAAGCTCAAGATTCATGAGGTAGGTCAAGAGTCACATGGGAGGTGGAGAGTCACCTCATTTGTTATAAATACACCCTTATAGATTAACAGAAAGGACTTCAAACTTTTCACCTTGGCTTCTATAGCTTGGCATTATAGAGAAGATATTTCTTTGGAGGAGCAAGTAGTGACTTAATATTCCACTATTGGGGCTAGTGTGGCAACATTGTAATTGTGTATCTTGGGACTTTCACTTAATATATGAAGCTCTCAGAGCCATCACACTTTCATGCATATGTCATGAATGATTGTAAGACTATTATTTCATTGTTTGCGGTGTATGTTTATGTTAACACATACTAATGAAAATGAACTATTTCGTTGGCTTTGGTATGCATCTTGTTGAATGTGCATTGTTATTTTCTTTTATCATCGTTGTTATCTTGTGAAATACTTTGTAGGTTAATCAACGATTCTTTCCATGCTCTTGTGTGTCTCTTTTAGGATAGTACTATTACTTTTCTTATAAAGGCCCACTCTCTCTTTCTTTTTCGTGAAAGTATCTTATATACATTATAGTTGTATGCCTCACAATGTCAACTTACTTGTTTCAAAGATTGTTTGCATAATCTCTTATGTTTATAATTGCAGCCAAGGAAAATTCCTAAGATTATAGCAATCAGCCTTATTATCTGATTGGGGCTCCTACTCCAAACAATGTGAGGCCTAATGGGGATTGCATACTGGGGAGACCCCTTTGGTGGTAGACTTCCAGCACCATCAATAGTTGGCGCTAAAAGGAGGGCCAGATGACAAGTTATGCCTATTTAGTTTGTTTTGAATCTCTCATCTTGAATGGCTCATTCCCAAGTCATACTCCCAGGTTTTTTTTCTAATAGAATCTTAAAATTCCAATCCCCATGGAAATATTTTATAACTTGTCTTAATTAAAGTTTGATGATGAGGGTGGAACATCCATAGTCGAGCATACATCTCAATTTCTTAAGTTTTGTGGTTTTCATGAAATCAATTGTGAAGATGTTTCTCGTAAATTGTACACCCTCATGCTTGAATTTCAAGTTAAACGATGGTTTCATACCGTACCATTTTCTTCTATTCATTCATTTGAACAACTCTTCAAGGAGCTTCATCAAGATTTTGACAGGTATGATTGTCAATATGTTTATAAAAGGACTAATCATCTTAGAATGAAACCTAATGAATCAATACAGGATTTTGCTGATAGATTTATTCACTTATGTTATGATTTTCCTGAAGAAGATGTGGAATGGGATTTCTTCAATGAAAAGTTTCAGTATTTAGTTCATATTTTGCTAGAACCATCTGAATCTGAATCTTTTACAAGCCTCCAAGCTTATATAAGTCTAGGGACACTTAAAATATCAAAGGAGGAACCTACCACTCTTTTCCCCTTCTCCTCCTCCTTTCTCATTACAAAACAAAGTGGTCCCTCATATCGATGATAAAGTTGTAAAATATGAAAATAAAATTCATGATCCACTTCTCCCACCTTCTTTTCCTCCCTATGGATAAGACCTTATCTAGGAAAACTTTGAATGTTCTAATAAGTCGATGGAGCTTGAGGTGAAAATTGATCCCTTGATTCCCTTGGATGACATTGATATGCATAATACAAATCTTGAATTTGATCTGATTGAAAGTATTTCTTCTTCGAGGGATACCTTCCATCCTCCATCATCTACATTTCATGGCCCTGTGTGCCTTTATTCACTTGATCAATCTGTTCCACCAACTAGTTCTTTAGATATTCTTGATTCTCAATTTGTTGGTCCACGTGGTGATCAGGTACAAAGTGGTCATATTCCACAAGTAGGGCTACAGGAGTGTGAAGATTACTTTAATATCTTTCCTCTCTTTCAAAATATTCTATGTCAAGATGAGGTTTCTTCAACTTGCTTAATTTAAAATATTGTGATCTCGACAGTCGGTTAAACGAAATCAATATGTTTAATCAATCTAAAGCCTTGGGAAACCATAACCATCATCCTTAATAAAAATGATCTCTCTAATGTACATGGTGATGGATGCCCAAGTACACTAATTGATTTCTTGATTCCTCAAGAAGGATTCAATTTGAAAGGTTTAAATCTAGAATCTGATATGGTCAAAGAAGATTCTCTTATGGACACTTCTTCTTCAACTCATTGACCCTTGTGCCCTACTACTTGTAATGAATTAATGTGTTATGAAAATATACCATGCTCTTTGAATTCACAATCGACAAGTTGAATTTTGAATTGACACAAGACAGTGAGGTCATCCATGATGAAGAAAAAAGTAATCAAATCATCAATCATCCATACCATGCTTTCCAAATTCCAGTATTGCATCAAGATAATTCTTTGGTGCATGTTTCGCATGAAATTTCTCCGATCTGTACATCCTTAGATATGAAAATAGAAGAATATTATGACTTTAGTAATCTGTTTGTTGAGGTTGTAAAATCTGATCAAACCAGTGATGTATATGGTTTCCATCCAGATAATAGTGATCTTCTTGAAATAAATTATAGTAGTTGTCCACATGCATTTTATGATATGATTTAGCCCTCAAAATGTAATTGAGAGTAGTTGATGGTTTTGGGAGATATCAAGGAGTCGAGGAACTTCAACTCTTGTTGATGGTTATGTTAGGTTCTCTCAATCCTGATGAGTTCCCCGAACTAGGTCAGATCTGGATTTCCTTGCAGAACTCTTTTCTTCATATTATTTCATTAGATGCAAACTTTCTCTTGAAATATTTCGGGTATTTCCAAGACATTTTTCCTAGATTTCAAGATTTGGTTTATATTCATATAGAGAATTCTCCTTTGGTTAATTCATCTTCATGAAAATCTCTTACATCAAACCCAAGATTGGAATATATACCTTTTATGGATGCAAAGAGCTATGAAATTGATCATTTTAATTATTATGACAAAGATTATCATCATTCGAAAGAGTCACATTTGTCAAATGCTTGTGAGAATAATCATCTCCTAGTATTTCTTGTGAACATTATGATGCTAATCATTTTCATTATGGCACAAGTTATCCTCTTGAGTGATGATGAATGCTTAAGCTATTTGGTGAATTAAATTCTTTATCTTGATATATTAATTTCCCAAGATGATATTAATCCATTGTACCCTGATTGGTTTCTTTTATTTTCTATATTATCTTTCATTTTCAATTCTTTTGATTCATGTGTTGTTGGTCTAGTGTGTAATCGAATACAAAGGGAACCAATCGAGAATCTTATGCTCTAATTTATCCATTTGATCATAAAATTGGTTCTAATAACCAACATTCAATTAATAATTTTTTTGCTAGTATATCTAATGATTGTTGTTCCACAATAATTGATCTTTTTGAACCAATAGATCTTCATAGTTTATTATCTCACTACTCGAATACTTGTCAAGCAGTTGAGGCACTTTTTCCTTTGAAGATGGTTATGTCAGGTTCTCACGATCTTGACAAGGCTTCTGAACATGATTAGATCAAATTTCCCTCACAAGATTCTCTTTATAATTTGATTGGGTTAATTGAAAGTTCATTTCATGGTTTTCAAGAGGATTGTTTCAAATTCCATGGTCAAATATGTGATTGGCTCGAGGAATCTTACTTAGAAAGCTCTACCGTAAATAATAAGTTTCAATCTTTCTTGATGTTTGCTAAGAATGATAATAGAGATTAAGGTACATTCATAAGAACCTTTCGAAGTTTTCATTATTCTAAGCAAAAAGGTATGATTTCAAGTTCGTTATTTATGGTACAAAGGAAAGACATTCAATTTTCTATGCAAGTTATTCAAGTTGTTATCTTTTCTTTTGCACATTATTTTGTATGGATTTTAATCACTTGTATATTTGTACTTGTAGGTCGAGAGCAGTTTCGGTGGCTACATTGGAAATTTCACTTTATTTAGCCATGAATTTCTAGCCAACTAGGTTAGGAGTAGGACTAGTTGCATTCTAGTTTCTTTGTTTGCAACGATCCTACATTTTTTGCTCCATTTAGTCATTTATTTGTTTTCTTGATTTTGTCTTACATATTTCTTTTCATTTTATTTTTATTTTTGCTCTTGTTTTTTCATGTCTTTTCTTTCATGTTTTGTTTAATAAGAATCTACATGAAAATTGTTGTTGTTTGGCTCAAAAGACAATGTGGCGAAGCTTGAAAATGGGAATTGTGACAATGACCAGTGCTTGGCTAATTTGTTACCTTCTTCTTTGTTTGGCTTTACATATTTTTCAAAGTCAATGTGTCTGAATGGAAAATACGATCCATTCAAATAGAAAGCTATAAGCAGAACCATGATTCCTGTATCTATTTTGGGATCTTCATTCCTTAATTCAGTATGGTAATTGAAAGGTGTTTTGTTTGCCAATCCAAATGAGTAGAGAAGGAAAATGAGATAACTAAGAGAAAGCATATTAATTTCAAAGGTATATAACAGTCTTTGAAGGAATAACCTCTATTGCTCTCAATAATTTGGGATCCCTCTTCCACCCTAGTGCAATAAAGTATAATAATTACTAAAGCATATTGAAAACAAATGAGGGGTGAAAGAAGAGAAATGCTTCCTGCAGAGAGAGGTGAAGCAAGAATCTTCTTCATGGTACTAAACAGGCCCACTGGAAATGAATAAATGTTTGTTTTCCTGAAGTGAATCCATCAAGGTATTGAACAGGATTGCTAGCAGTGAAGCAACACTAGAGATAGAACTAAAACTTCGATCATCTTAAACTCGTGAATATATACTATCCTTCTCCCGGATTGAAACAATTGAGATATGGTAATCCTTGTAAATGTGTCTAGTTGAGTAAGGGGATGGGAGAGACTATACTTATAACCAAAATAAATGGGAAAGTTGAGGTGGTCCACACGTTGAATCAATACTTCCTTAAAGATTAAGACTTGTGCTGAAAGATGGACCTAAGCAGAGAAGTTGGATTTCTTACAGTGTATCACCAAGTGTTGTCGCTACAACAAACACCCTCTAAAATTTTGCCTATGCTTAAATTTTGGAGCCTCCTTGTGATCTTATGATCTTTCATTTCAAGTGGTCCCATGTCGTTTCATGGTAAATTGATGTTTTCCAAGCTCTTAAGTCTTCATTTGCGATTATAAGAATAGAAGCCACTTTCTTACACATGCTTAGCTTTTGATGCATTCATAAGTGCACCCCTTCCTACCAAGCTTAGTATATAATGTTTACCCTTGAAGACAGGCGTTGCACAATCCTTGAGGTTAGTGCTTGCATAATCTCTAGGAACTGTGCTTATGTAATGTTTAGTTACAATACTTGCGCAGTCACTGTTGACAGTGACTGCACAGTCCATAAGGATAGTGCACTACAAAATCCATGTCAACGGTCAATGTGAAACATCATCTGACAAACTCTCTCACTCTTAGTTGCAATTGTGTCATCACTAGGGTGAAATTTCTCCACTGTCAATTTTGTGCACCTTTGCTTTCACAAGTGTCATTTTCACTTTTGCAACTATCGTTTTTTCTTGCTTTCACTTCAACAAGTGTCTTTTTTACTTTTTCTTTGCTCTGGCATGTGTCACTTTCACTTTCTTTAGCTTTTGCAAGTGTCATTTTCACTTCTTCTCACGGTCGCAAGTGTCCCTCTTGATTTTTACCACTCATGCATGTGTCGCACTTTGGCGAACCACTTGAGGCAGCTCTATTTTTTCATCAGTTTATCTTATATATCATAAGGATGTGTGTTAGATACTCTCCTGCTGCTTAGTGCACTTTCTGGTTACAGTCATCACTTCTATCGTAACTTGTATTCTAAGTGTCGCAAAGCTACATTTTAATTGTCGCACTTAGAAATAAGTGTCACTTTGTTGTTATTTCAAGGTATGCATGAGGATTTTTGGTATTGTGTAGTCTCTTGGCTTGTGTTGATGTTATACAAGTGTGATATCATTATTTCAGGACTTGATTGTGTGTCTTGTTCTCTCTTGTTTCACTAATCCCAAACTTAGTCATTTTCAAAGCTTTCACTACCTTTGCAACTTGCTAACCATTGTCCCTCCTAGAACTATGCACTGTGCAGTCTTAAGTCAGAGTGAATCATCCTGCACCTCTTAGAACTATGCACTACACAGTCCTAGATGATAGTCTCCTTCTCCACCTACACATTGAGTAGCCTCATAGTCTAGGCCATCAATATGGCTACTTAGCCTTGTCAACTGCGCAGTTCATAGATCCTCCTACCCTGGATTGCACATTTTGTAGTTTCTGTGGACAATGAAGCCTCCCTTTGTCACTAAATTTCCCAACTTTGTAATCTCCTAAGCCTCCTTTTCAGCTACTACGCATTGCACACTTAAAGTGTGCAACCTTTCCTCCCTGCCTCCCTAGCTTGCTCAATTGCACAATTCCTTCATCCATTGGACCTCCTACTACACATTTCACATTTTTAGTGAACAGTGGGTCATCTCTACTTCACTGAGATCCTCAACTGCGCAATCCTTGGAATTTTCTCCTCAATCACTGTGTATTGCACAATTACAGTGGCTATTGTTCCTCTTAATGACTGAAACCCCTCACTGCACAATACCTTATCTCATATTTCCTCCTATTTTTCATTGCATAGTTCCATTGGATAGTGAACCCATTCCTTAGTCCCTATGATGCTCAATTACGTAATCTTTGCCTCCTCTTCCTTGAGAATTGTGCATTGTGCATCCTCGATTATCAAGCTCATCACCTTGTCTACTGTACTTCCCCACTATGCAGAACCTTAATAAGCCTTCCCTAATTATGAATTACGTAGTTCCAGAGAATAGTATGGTCATCCCCAATTCCCTATATTCCTCAACTACGCAATTCTCATCCTTCTGCTCTCAAAACACTTGTATGTTGCCTCATCACAATAAACATCTTCCATGAGCAACCAAAGGTAGAATAGGTGGTTTTCATAATAATGTTGGCTTGTCATGAATGGAATTCATATGCACATGTTATCATTACAACATGGATAGGTGATCCTCAAGGGAGGTCATCAAGGAGAGGCTACAAGAGATAAATTGCAGAGAAGAAGCGCCAAAGGGACCATTATGGGGAACCTGAAGGAATTTTGGACCAAGACAAAGACATGGCAACTTATGCTAACTTGGAAGGTTTTGACACTCATCTAGACCCTTTCGAGGGTGGATATGAAGAACAAATAAAGATCCATCATGAAGAAGTCTAAGTCATAGCAGCAAGGAGAAGAGCTTGGCATTGATGAAATGAAGTCTTATATCACGATTGTTAAGTCATGGCTTCTCAAAGTTTCATTACATAATCATATGTGTCAATGTATTTTTCTACATCATTTGTGAAATATAATTATTTAATTTCCAAAAAAATGAGAAAATGTAAAATGTGTGGAAGCCCAAGGTTCCCACATGAAATATGAAGAGTCACTAGAAAGTTCTAAAGTCATGTAAAAGCTCAAACGTCAGATAGGAATTTGAAAAGTTATAGTAGAAGCTCAAGAGTCATGAGGGAGGTCAAGAGTTGGGAGGTGTAGAGACACCTCATTTGTTATAAATACACCCTCATAGCTTAAGGGAAAGGACTTTGAACTTTTCACCTTAGCTTCTCTAGCTTGGCATAGGAGAGAAGATGTTTCTTTAGAGGAGCAAGTAGTGATTTAATGTTACACTATTGGAGCTAGTGTGGCATCATTGTAATTTTATATCTTGGGACTTTCACTTAATATATGAAGCTCTAAGAGCCATCGCACTTTCATGCATATGTCGTGAATGATTGTAATATTATTCTTTCATTGTTTGTGGTGTATGTTTATGTTAACACATACTAATGAAATGAACTATTTCATACGCTTTGGTATGCATCTCATTGAATGTCCATTGTTATTTTATTTATCATCATTGTTATATTGTGAACTACTTTGCGGGTTAATCAACGATTCTTTCCATGCTCTTGTGTGTCTCTTTTAGGATAGTACTATTACCTTTCTTCTAGAGGCTCACTCTCTCTTTCTTTGTTGTGAAATTACCTTATATACATTATAGTTGTATGCCTCATAGTGTCAACTTACTTTCTTGTTTCAAATATTGTTTGTATAATCTCTTATGTTGATAATTGCAGCCAAGGAAAATTCCTAAGATTATAGCAATCGGCCTTATTATCTGGTTGGGGCTCCTACTCCAAACAATGTGAGGTCTAATTGGGATTTCATACTGGGGATACCCCTTTGTTGGTAGACTTTCAACACCATCAATAGTATTATAATATTTTTAATTAAACCTAATCATATATTTACCTTTTTTTATTATTATTATAGCCAACATTGGCTTTTTCATTTAGAGAATATCCTATTTTTATTTTAAAAGGGGCACCTGTCAAGTCTAGGTTGAGCACCAAAAGAATTACATATCTCCCCCATCTCTTGGGGCAATTACAACTTGGGTAGAAATGTGACTTTACCTACAATATAACATTCCTTTTGAGCTCCCTTTCATTATTCATGTGTATGTTTTTCGTTCTACAATTTCTTAATGTTATGTTTATAAATTAATGATAATGGTTGTAGTTCTTGGGGGTGGTAGGTGAGGTAAATCCTTTTTGAACCCAAAGGAAATGAGGAATGTGACTTCCACCAGGGTTTAAGCATTACATTGATCAATGAAGCAAAAACTATAGCATTATTTCAAGGAGAACAAAGATCAAAGGAATGTGGGGTTAAATATACATTACAATTGTGGGAAACCCTTCCATCATCATCAAACTCCTTCATAACATCTCACCCTCATTCAATTGGATTAAAATGAATAACACATAGAATTATATAATTGGAGAAGTAGCTTGAATTTTTTGCTTAATTCCATGCTCTACAAACTCTCGACAAAAGGATACTTTATCTATCTAAAAAGGGTGCTTCGATAGAAGAATATTCACTCAGTATAAGCTAAAGGGACTGTTAACTGGAATACCACTCTAATGATATAATTAGAAGGATAGTGACTACCATTCACAGTGAACATGTGAAATTGCATGCAAGGAGGCGATATGGTGAGGTATAGCCACCCTCCCCACTTTCAATTCACTGCACACTTTCAATAATGGATACAATTATAAGAAAGATCATTTGGCTCTTGTGGGATCCTCCTTTTCTCTCCCCTAATTCATTTTTCTGGGACTTATTCTACCGGGTAGTGTACTATCTTGATCTATATATAACACATTTCTACAATAAAATATCTAATTCTAAATATAATACATTTGTATGTGCATTAAGAATTAAGGATCTGTGATGAAAAATAAATATTTATAAAAAATAATGGTTAAACCTTAACAACAAATATTCAAAGCAACCCAAGGAAAAAAACTTATAATATACACACCAAAGGGCTAAGCACATGATTTAAATGGCGAAAGAGTGAAAACAGTTGATGCAATCGAAAGAAACATGAAATCAAAAAGAGAGGAAAAGTGCAATTTAATAGATACCATGATGGTTTTGCAAATCTTTAAACTAAGAGAGGGTCATAAGCACCATGTTCATTAACATTATTTAGATATTTAGTGGTCAAAGAAGAGAAGGATTTTCATTAACTGTATTTAGATATCTAGTGGTCAAAGAAGAGAAGGATTTCCCCATACTTTCACAATTGAAGTTTAGGTAAGTCTCAAATTTAACGTTTTTGCACGGGTATTTTTAAGTAGATTGCTGATTCCCTGAATAGTCGAGAATCAGACGAACATGAGCGTGGTCAAACTTTTGATCACGCCCATTTACATCAAATTCGGAATATTAAGAGAATCAGCAATCGATTTAAGCTCAAGATTCTTGCACTGTGTAAATACTATGTACATGGTGCTAAAGAGAAAGATATCGCTGCAACCAGCGATAAAGGAAAATTTTACAGTTTTATCTCAAATTACCTGAATCCCATAGAGGCTCATTCATGCATTAATCCAAATGTCACTGATAAGACAATTCACCTTTCTCGCGTTATTCTTCTATCAAAAGAGATTGATATATTTTATAAGTTTCGTGCTGTTAAAGAGAAAGGCATCTCTGCGACCAGCGACAAGGGAGACGACAAACAGAGATGCGGGCCCAAGCCGGATTGTAAAATAGCTGTTAATAGAATTACCTGAACTTCATTGGCCATCTATGCAATAATTCTTAGAAAAGAAAGGTGGGAGTTTCATGTTCAGATACAGAAGGCGCAATGAATATGCTTTTTCTTGCCCCCTGCCTTTACCCGGGAATTTGAATTTAGAAGTCAAGAAAAAATATTAAAGCCCCACATCTGAGGAATCTTTAAATTTGGGTGCATAGTTTGGTTGTAGATTGAATTGGACTGTTCTGAAGCTAAGTTGTTATTGATTAGGATGAATAATTATATTCTCTGTAAAAAAGGCTTGACTTGATGTCTATTATAATTATTTGTTTGGTAAGCAATGGAAAAATCTCTGAACCATATTCAATGACGAATCAATCAGTTTGAGTCATTGGCCTTTGGTAGGAAGAAAAGAACCTTGTACAGTAGCGATGGTTTACACTGACAGACTTAGAAATATTCGTTTGATTTGATGCATACATTATGGATATATACATTGTAGATGTATACATTGTATAGTGAACATTTGAATAAATTCGAATCCATGTTTGTTATCTTTGAAGCATGCGAATGGATTCAACGAATATCAGGAATTCCTGTGAGCTTGGGTAGATTGACAGTTTAAATTTTGGACCAGTGGATGTTGAATTTTAACTTTAAGCATCTCACACGATCATATCTGGTCGCTGTCAAGCCACAAGGCACATTGCAATGCCCCTCACAATGCCACCATTTCAACCCTGCAATTATTGCCAAGACCCCGAACCAACCGAAGGTATGCGAAGGAGAGATTTATTTGGATAAAGACTCGACAACCACACTGCCCAATGTCTTGGTTTAAAATATTTTTATTATTATGAAATATTTGGTAGGTAAATATTAGAACAAATAATGAAAAAAAAAGTAATTATAAGTACTTAAATACTTATTTTTGCAAATTCTTAAGAACAAGGAAGGCAATCACTGTCAATCATTTTGTTGCATGTAGTTTTAAAAGAAGTTAATGCAAAACTAATACTTCGTGAAAACTCTAAATTGGAGAGGAGCTATGTGAAGCTGAGAAGCATAATGTGCCAAATGACTTTAGAGTTTAGTTTTTTGGTTTATAGAGAAAATCTTTAGTGGTCTTGAGTTTAGTTTTTTGGTTTATGGAAAAATTTAATTGTCATTTGTTTTTTATTTGATAAGAACAAATATCATTTTATTTAAAAAACAAAAAATAAATATTTTTTTTGTGTTTTGATCTTAATACTTTTATATTCATTAAAATTGATTGTAATCTAATATAAATTTAATAAATTTAATAATTAAAAAACATAGATTTTTTTTTTTTATAAAAGATCAAAAATTACATAATCACATTTGAATAAAATTTATACAATTTATACATATTAATAAATCAATTATCTATCTCAAACTCTTACCAACATTCCTTGAAAAACATGAATATATTACCATTTGTATAGTGCCATGAAAATATATGGCACGTTTCCTCTCTCAATAGCATTCCCCTCTTACTTCCGTGATCCTTGGAGCTAGAAATTTCTTCTCTTCTTCTATGATTAGAAATTTACTCCTCTTGTTTTCTATGATAACAAATTCAAGGAGTGTAGATAAACTATTATATGGCTTTCTTCTTAGTTTCTTTTATTAAACTCGTGTAAATAAACTATTATATAGGGCATTCTTCTCAGTTCCTTTTATTCAACTATTCATGGGAGCAGGTAAAAAGCAATTTTGTGTTAATTTTATTTATTTTTTATTATTTAAAAGAAAAAAATCCATAACAAATTGGTAATAAGATAGTTTGTCTAAATTAAAAATTAGAAAAAATATTTTAATTATTAAATTATGGAGTTGTCATTTTATGATTGTTATCATTTTAATTATTAAATTTTAAATTTATTTTTAAAAATTATGAAGAAAGAGATTATTAAATTGATAATTAGTCGTGTCTTTGTTACACATTTAATGGTTATTTGCTCACTAATATAAAAATTATTTTAGTCTTTTTTGGTTTTAAGTTTTAAAATAATTATTCATTCACTTGAGTTTATAACTAACATAACTCTTCACAACCCTACAAAGTATTATGGGATATTTTTCTTGTATATTATAGATGGTGAAACAAAATAATATTGTGCTTTGTTTTAAAGAGGCTACATTGTTGCACCACAACCTATGCCACACCCAAAATACATGCCACTTTGCATCTTAAGTTAGTTGGTATCTTTTTGTATATGACTTATACCATATTGATATATCCTTTGATGTTGATCTTATTTCACAATATGAAAACATCCCATAAGCATGGTTTTAAAAATTGGTCGGTCTTAACCGGAAATCAGTCTTAACCGGAAATCAGTCTTAACCAGAAATCGATCAAACCAATCAGTTAGATAGGTCCCAGTAATAAATAGGAATGGAAACCAAGTTTGAGGGTTGGCTTTTGTCAATTATGGGGATACTTTTCTTGTATATTGTAGATAGTGAAACAAAATGGGATTGCGATTTATTTTAAAGAGACTACATTGTTGCACCACAACCTATGCCACACCCAAAATACATGTCAGTTTTCATCCTAAGTTAGTTGGTATCCTTTTGTATTTAACTTATACCATATTGATATCTCCTTTGATGTTGGTCTTACTTCGCAATATGCAAACATCCCATGAGCATGGTTTTAAAAACTGTTCGGTCTAAACCCGAAATTGGTCAAACTGATCAGTGAAAAAGGCCTAGGTAACAAATAGGAATGGAAACTAGGTTGGAGGGTTGGTTTGTGTCGGTTAGGTAACAAATCAATCGGTTTGATACCTAACCAATACAAATCGGCCCTAATTGATCAATTTCAATCCTAACCAACTTTATTAGATCTCACATTTGTGTAGGATTCTGAGAGCATTGATGGCATTTTTTGAAGTGGTTTTGGAGAAAAGTTGGGGTTGTTTTCCCTCCAAAACAATCCCCCTTGGCCATAAAACCAACCCTCCACCGCCTAAACCCTAAACCTAAACAAAAAACCTAACTTAATCTAACAATGTTGGTAATCAATTGTGATGTTAAATTCTTAAAGTAAAACTGACATTTCTTTTATCTTTCATTTTCATCCTTTTACTTAAATTTTTAACATTACCATGAATTCACTCAGGATGTCAAAGAGCGATTTTGAACTCATTGAATTTCATATGGGGAAACTAGAATTTAAATCTCATTCAAAATCAAGTAGACTTAATAATTTTCAGGATTTGGGGGATTCCAATGTTTCCATTTGATTATGCCATGTGTGAGGGTATGGGATTGACATTTGACCAAGAGCATGAAGCCCTTTATGTACCTTGATGTTTGTGTTATTTATTGTTGAACTTCATTAATGTTGGTGGTGTTGGCTTGAGGGGGCCTGACCCAGGTTCGGAGTTATTTAGCTAAACAAATCCTTACACTATTGGCCCTTTTGGCATCAACCCGTAGAGCGCGAACTGAATTCTCACACGAAGCAGTATGGGGGGATGCTAGAACCAATTTTCTACACCCTTGAGATGTTTGAGGTGTTGATTTAGTGCAACTTTGCTTATCTTCGCGCAGGTTACTTCGCGCACTATTCTAACCTTCAATACCCTCGCAATCTGTTATAATTTCCTTTCGCGCAGCACTAACCAGGGGCTAAGATGCTTTCGCGCTGCTATGGCAGCGAACTGCACTATTTCCCCAAACTACACTGCGAATCTTACTTATCTTCTTAAAGATCTTAGTTAACTTCATGTAAATAGATATTCTACCTTGCATTCACTTAATCAACACATTCATACATATTTGTGCATCATATAAGCATTAAAAGTGCAATGTATATTCAATGTAATAGATGCATAAAATAGGAAATAAATACGTATAATGGATATGAAACTTCTCTTTATTAATGCTCCAACTGTTACAAACTCGACTTGCCCTGTGCACTCAGCTGCAGGGGTCCACGCACTCAGTTGTGGACTACTAGGCCTCTACGCACTCAGCTGCAGAGCCTTCTCCTACTCTACGACCCAAAACTAGACTTTACACTTCAGATATGACTCAACTCTTCATCCTTATCATTATTATTCCATGATTGATTGATTGATTGATCTCTTAACTACTTAGAGCCTCGTTCTATTTATACAATCCCATGGTTCGCAGACCATGGGTAGATCTCTACAGCCGACATTACATTACAAAATTGAGCACGAACAACCCTATGACTCTTTTACAAACTGCGCGCTTCGCGCCCAAAAAATGGGGAGTCTTTACATCGGGGTTACAAATGTTGATCAAAATCTGGGCTTTAAACCCCAAAACTTCCCTTGGGGGATCCTGCACCCAACAAGCCCCCAACACAAACATCGTGACTCGCCCTCGAGTCACTCTGTCGGTGCAGAGATATTTCCACAAAGACCTCCCAATTTTGCCCGAATCGCTGCAAGATCGACAACGCACTGAACGGCTGCCTGCTGCACTTCTTGGATGCATTGTTCAAAGACAGTTGTATCTGAACTAGTTCCCTGAACCTGTTCTTGTGTTCCTTGCATCTACGCGAGCTTTGCTTCAATAGAGGTTGTAATGACATACACCTCATCAATCCATGGCTGTAAGCGCGCCTTCAAAACTGTTTCCTTATGTTGAGCAGCATCCACCTGCTCCTTGAGCGCTTTCGCCTGCTGCATCTGTGCAAGCCTCGATGTAAGGGGAACCGTCTGCATAGTCCACTTTACTTCATTGTACCTCTGTTGTAGCTTGCGTACCTTTGTTTCTAGGCGTTGTATGTTCGGGTCCTCCTACAAAGTAGTGAGAACCTCAAACGACTCCTTGAACAACTTTGTGCAGTATTTCACTACAATGTTGACCTCTGTTATTGCTGTTGTAATCGCATTGGCGCGTTGTTCCTTAACCTCTGGCGAAGTTGAAGGTTGTGCCTTCAATTGCAGTTCAACTATCTAGAGGTTCAGTTCAAGCTGAACCTTAGCCATTTCTTCCTTTGCCTCGTGCACCCCTGCTACTAGTTTTCGGATGCGCGCCTCCACTGGTTCCTCTGCTTGGATGGCCAGCTCCTGGACCATCTGGTAGGCTTCCTCAACCACCTACACTAGCTATTAGTTCTGTGCCACTACCTCGTCGCACTGCAGGATCAACTGTTCAATGTTAATGTGTTGCTCGCTCATGACCTGGAGCGTGTGACCCTCCCTAGCTCGTAGTTTCGTAGTAACTCCATCCTGTAAAACATAGAGCATCTCCCGAGGGAGCGAAACCATATTTAGACCGATTCCTTTTAACCCGCTAACCATAGGCCTGTCGGCCTCATTTTCTATCACAAGTGCTCCCTCTAGCAGCACTATAGTGTTGGTCATTTGGGCGTGAAACATTTCCTCAACCGCAGACGTGCCTACTGCGAGGCTAGTTGACATAGTGTTAGCCTGTGGAGTGCACACCTGCAACTCCTGTATCTGTGCTCGGAGAGCCCCCAACACCATCTGGTGTTCCTCCATGAATTGTTGGAGGGTCTCCTCGATGACGTCCCTCACCGTCTCCCCAATGTCATGCAGATCCCCCTCAATGAGGGTGATCGGGTTGAAAGAATTTTTTGAAGCCTTCGACTTCTTTCGCAGCCCTACCTACTCTCTTGGGCATTGTTGCTTTAGCTATGTGGATGCGGTCTGCAAGTCTGCACCACCTTGCTTTGTATTTATTTCCTGTCCGGGTGAAGGAAATTTTTGTCATTCATGCTCTTCCTCTGCTGCTCTTTCGCCACCTTCGCAGCGTCCGGCGCTACCTGGGCCTTGGTTGCTACTGCTTCGTTCCTATGCTTCTCTGCCAACTACGCCATCTGCAGTTTTGCCTCATCCTTTTTTCTCTGCGCGGTGGTGTTGGTACCATTTCATTGCCATCCTTTTCTTCTAGAAATCCATCATTTGTCTATCTTTTTCTCCCATAAACCCCTCATAGTCCATTTAAATTGATTAATCAAAGCATTATAGTTGTTATCTTACATTAAATTTAATTTGTGAATTTTTATGTTAAAAATTAGAAATTTTCAAGAAAATTACAGGATGTCATGACTTCTTGTAAATGGTTTATGATGTGACACGTGGCATGGAAGGAAAATCAAAACAAAGGATAGGAACATGATCTCGAATGTACATACATGGTGAAAGATATATTCAACAACGAATCTAATGCTCCTGGATACATGGTCAATGCTGGTCAAACCCAGCCTTTTTGGTCACAAAAGCAACAAAAAGCCAGAGTTGCCTAAACTAATTTCGTTTTGCTTTGGAAATCAGTTAAGATTAGAAAAGACAAAAATCACCTTTCTTGTAAAAGCAGAAACATCTGCATGATAATGTATGTACATCCGATTATAGACTAGAAGGGAAAGTTAGTGAATGAGGATAGGAGACAAACAAATAAAAGGACTGCGTATTGTATTGTCCAGAGCGTTGTTGTTCTTGTATATTGTTTCCAGAACATTGCTCTTGCATGTGATTTGATTTCCAGAACTTAATTATAGGCATCGTTTTACCATTACAGTGCTTATGCATTAACGTTTTCATCACTTGAAGTTTCCTAAGTGTGCCATTGAAGTGTGGACGGGCCCTACGTGGAGATTGGTATACTTTTATTTTCATTTCCATAGCGTTTTCGAATCTGAATAGTGTTGAATAGCGTTTAATGTTATTTTCTTGCCTGTGAGTTTATTGATTCGATTAGAAGTTCTTGCAAGTATTATTCATGGTGATAGTTTGAGAATTTGATTGCTAGATTATTGAACAATATCTTGTAAAAGATTTGATCGACCATTGAATTTCGAAGTATCTCTGTGGACTCTGTTTTCATGCATCTGAGTTTTAATGTGCTTAAAAGAGTTTTTGGTTTTCATGAATGCTTAGTGTGTTAGCTGGAAAGAGCTTTTGTGAATGATATCCTTGTAAGAGGGTTGAAAACTCAGACTAGTAACACGTTGTTTCTTTAGAACAGTTAATTAAATTAGATGATCTAAGTGCTAAAGTGTGAGAGGAAACATATTTCAATCTCCTGTAAAGGAGTGTTGTAGCCTGTCACAGTAAACACTTAGTTAGGTAGATGAGATCCTTTTAAGTCTATAGACTTTAGACACGTGCCTCTAATTTTACCTACCTTGGTTGATATTAAATCTAGTCTAATCTAGCACCCTAGATTGGCCACTACATTTTGGCACCGTTGTCGGGGTGGCACAGCTAGAGGATTTCTAAAAACAAAATAAAAAAACAAAATAAAATAAAATAAAAACAAGCAAAAAAATAGATTTAATTTTAATTCATCATTTTAGAAGTCATGTTTACTTATGTCTAGATCTAGATATGATAAAGGTAGATTCATAAAAACCCCCCATCCAAAAACTAATTTACCACTAGGAGCAGACCCTTTAGGAAAAGTTGAACACACAACACCAGCTGGGAAAGTTACCATACAAACATTAGAGGATAAACAGAAATCGGAGCAAAGACTCACACTCATTGAGAGGCAAATTCTATTAGCACATGAATCGCAGAAGAAACATCTCCCTGAATCCTCTATAAAAAGAGAAAGTAGCACAGTAACTCAACAATCTCTCCTTGAACTTCTCTTTGAAACAAGTGACACTGAACAAGAAATTAAATCAACAAAGGAACCTATCAAAATGGCCGAGGAAGGAGATGGATCAGCAAGAGGACCACCAAATCAAGGTCGAAGAGAGGAGGAAGAGTCAACCTTTAAATTTCCTATTCAAGAACCAGAAGAAGATGACGAAATAAAAATGAAAAACATACCTCCATCTATGCTACCAAACTTTTCTGGCATGGCTTCAGAAGACCTAGATTCATTCTTGTTTGAGTTTGACATAGTATGTCGAACATATGGTTACACAGATGATGCCCATAGGCTTAGACTCTTCCCAGCAACATTAAAAGCATCAGCATTAAGATGGTTCATGGGACTTGGTGAACATGTAATAACTAATTGGGATGGCATGAGAAGAATATTCCTAAAGAAATACCAACCTTATTGTAGATCGAAAGATTCCAAAGATGATATCTTTAGGATGAATCAACAAGAGGATGAAAATTTAGAGGAGTACTTGGAGCGGTTTGTTTACAATTTACAAAAATCAAAACACAGAACCATGTC
Organism: Pinus tabuliformis; assembly: GCA_031772625.1. Taxonomy (NCBI): domain Eukaryota; kingdom Viridiplantae; phylum Streptophyta; class Pinopsida; order Pinales; family Pinaceae; genus Pinus; species Pinus tabuliformis. The sequence continues at coordinate 612,778,384 of CM062814.1, read as the reverse complement.
TCTTGATCTGATTCAAACAATATTTTTGAAGGGCATTCGAGAGGAATACTTAGATGATCTTAATTTGATGGGCAAAGGTGATATTTCCACCTTGCCTTTCGAAGAAATTTCTGAGTTATGTGAAAAGTATTCAAGGAGCAAAGCCAGAAATGGAAAAAGAGTTCTATCATCTAAAGCCACAAAATCTGCTTCAACAAGTGTCACAAGGGCTGAAATAGGAAACCTGTTAGAAGAATTCAAAACAGATCTATTAAGTACCTTAGGAACTCAAATTGACACTCTGAAAGCCAAGAAAAGACAAGAAGAGGAAGATCAAATAATGGTTGTCTTTTGTCCAAAGTGCCAGAAGAAACATGCCTTGAAAGACTGCCCATTAGAAAACATTCAAGTTTGTGCCTTTTGTACTGAAAATCATGATATATTTCATTGCTCTAAAGTCAATATTTTGCAGAATTGTAATGTGGAAGAAGCTAATACAGATATGGAGAATGTGTATTTCATGGGCGCTAAGAGACCGTGGCAACCTAGACCTCCACCTCCAGGTATGTTTCCAAACCAAAATTTGCAATTTCCTGCACAAGATCAGATGTATGCTCAGAATTCTTGGAATGTTCCCATGCCATGGCAACACCAAAATTACCCACAGCAACAATGGAGACAATTTCAGTAGTACTCTCAACAATATCAACCATATCCTCAACCATAACAACAATATCCTCAACCATACCAACAATATTCTCAGCCATATCAACAGTATCATCAGCCACATTCGCAATATCCACAAACATATTAGCAATATCCTCAACAACAAGTTGTTTATCAACCCCAAAACACTCAACAAGCATTGCCTGCTCCTCTACCAATAAATACACCCCACTTACAACTCCCATCTAACCAACAACCTCCTAGACCCACTCAGATTCTTGCTCAGCCTGTACCAAATCCAAATAAAAGAGCAGAGAGGCCAGCCTATAATGTAGATGAGGGACCATCATATCCCACATTACCTTTACAAAATATTAATGTAAGGTCTGGTAAGGTACTTCAAAAAGAACCTCCAATAGCTGAAAAACAAGAAGAAAATGAAGAAAATGAAAATGAAACTCCAACTCAAAAGAAACAAAATGATGACATCAAAAATAAACAAATGCAACCGTTGCATCCACCACCTTTTCCAGAACGATTGGTCCAAGCAAAACTTCCCATGTCTATACCACAGTTTGATGTTTTAGATGAGCTAAAGAATGTCTATATAAAAATTCCACTATTGCAAGACATAAAAGACATTCCCATATATACTAAAGCAATCAAAGAACTGTGCCTCAAGAAGCCTACTAGGAAAAGAATTGATCCACAAACTATTCATGTTATTGGACATTTAGCTGGCCTTATGACAAACACCATTTCAATGGAAAAGTATGTTGATCCTGGTATTCCCAGAGTCACTACAATCATTAACAACATACATATTCCAAACACCTTAATTGATCTTGGGGCTGCAATAAATGTGATGACTCTTGAAACAATGAAAACATTGCAGCTCAAAAACTTGCAGCACACAACAATTGTTCTAGAACTAGTTGACAGGTCTAAAGTGATTCTTGAAGGGATTTTGGAGGACATAATTGTTTCACTGGACTCTTGGGAGTATCCAGTGGACTTTTTAGTTCTTCAGCCAAAATCTAATTTAGGAGGACACCCCATCATCCTTGGTAGACCATGGTTAGCAACTGCTGATGCATTCATAGGATGTAGATCTGGTAATATGATTATTTCACGAGGAACTGAAAGAAAACAACTCTCTTTACCCATCAGCACAATCACCAGCAGTAGCACACAATTTATGGCTTGACGATAAATACAATGACAAGGAAGAAGTTCAATCTGTTTTCAGCATCAATCAAATCTATGATTTTCAAGAACATAATAATGATGATTTGGTAGAATTGTTCCTTTCTCAACCTGATATTTCTAAAGAATTAAGAAATGAACAATACCATGCTGCAGATGAACTTTTGGCACAGAATTTTCAGGAAACATGCACCATTCAATCTTTGCAAACAAAATTTCATAACATTTTTCCCATTCAATCTATCACAAACACACAGAGCAAGACCATAGAGATTAGTCCAGGAAAAACTTTGAATATTAGCACTCATCTAGACTCATCTCAGGAGGAAAAATTGATTCAATTATTGAGAAAATATCAGAACGCATTTGCTTGGGACTACACCGATATACACGGAATTCACCCTGAAACATGTACTCACCATATTTATACGGATAGTAATATCAAACCAGTGAGGCAACCACATAGATGAATGAATCCCATGCTTCAAGATATTGTTAGAGATGAATTACAAAAACTATTGAAAGTCAACTTTATTTATCTTATCTCTGACAATCAGTGGGTATCCCCATTGGTAGTAGTGCCCAATAAAAATGGCAAGTGGCGGATTTGTGTTGATTACCGACAATTGAACAAAGCAACCCTCAAAGATTATTTCCCACTACCATTTATCAACCAAGTGCTAGACACATTAGCTGGGAAATCATCTTTCTCTTTTCTTGATGGTTTCAGTGGCTATAATCAAATCAGGATAGCCTTAGAGGACCAGGACAAAACCACTTTTACTTGTCCATGGGGCACTTATGCCTATAATGTTTTAGAATTTGGACTTTGCAATGCTCCAGCTATATTTCAGAGAGTTGTATTAGCTATTTTTTTCTGATTTAGTTCATGACTGTGTTGAAGTTTATATGGACGATTTTTCAGTGTATGGTAATTCATTTGAGCATGCATTAGAGAATCCTGAAAAAGTTTTGAAGAGATGTATTGAAGCTAATCTGTCCTTGAGCAATGAAAAGTGCTTTATGATGTTAAATGAAGGGATAGTATTAGGCCACTATATTTCTTCTCAAGGCATTAAAGTTGATCCATCAAAAATCCAGATTATTGTCAATTTGCCAATTCTGAAGACTCAAAAAGAGGTAAGAAGTTTTCTTGGGTATGCAAGCTATTACAGAAGGTTTATTGAACATTTTAGTAAAATAGCTTTGCCTCTGTTTAAGCTTCTAGCAAAAGATACACCTTTCAACTGGAATGAGAATTGTCAGCAAGCTTTTGAAACACTCAAGGAAAAATTATCAACCACACCAGTCTTAAAAGGACTTAACTGGACCCTACCATTTCACATCTTTACAGATGCATCTAATACTGCAATAGGTGCCTCATTAGGCCAAAAAGAAGAGTCTTTCCATTATGCCATCTATTTCATTAGTAAAAACCTAACACCTGCAGAATTAAACTACATAGTCACTGAAAAAGAAATTCTTGCAATCATACATGTTGTGAATAAATTCTGACATTATATAACTCGTTATGAGGTTTTTGTACACACTGACCGTTCTGCCATTAAGTATTTAATGAATAAACCAGTAACTAATGGAAGAGTTACCAGATGGCTGTTATTATTATAGGAATTTAATATTACTGTGTTAGATAGACTAGGTAAGGAGAATCAGGTGGCAGATTTTCTTTCTAGACTGCAAAATCTAGGTGAGGTTGTTCCGGTTGAAGATTCTTTTCCAGATGAAAATTTATTTGCAATTTCAATAGTGAATCCTTGGTATGCTGACTTTGCCAACTATTTGTCCACGGGAAGAACACCTCCATATTTTACTCCAAAGGAAAAGAAGAGGTTGATCAAACAAAGTGCTAGATACTCATGGGTTAATGGAGATTTATTTTACACTGGTTATGATATGATTATTAGACGATGTGTAAGAAATGATGAAATAATTGATATTTTAAAATCTTGCCATGATGAACCGTGTGGTGGGAATTTTGCAGCTAAAAGAACAACATTCAAGATTCTTAGTCTTGGATACTACTGGCCATCTATTTTTAAGGATTCCAAGAAGCATGTGAAGAGTTGTGATAGCTGTCAAAGAATGGGCAGGCCAATAGCTACAGATGAAATGCCACTTCAGCCTCAAGTACACTTAGAGCCATTTGAAAAATGGGCTCTAGACTTCATAGGACCCATCAATCCAACTTCTAAAGGTAAAAAGTACATCTTAGTATGTACTGATTACGTGACACAATGGGCTGAAGCCAAAGCACTAGTCCGGGCAACTGAATAGACAGTGGTAAACTTCCTTTTTGAAGAAATTTTTGTAAGGTATGGAGTACCAAGGGAGATAGTGACCAATCAAGGTACTCAGTTTACCTCAAAGCTGGTCAAAGACATCACAGAAAAATATAAAATCAAGCAAAGGAAAAGTACACCTTACCATCCACAGGCCAATGGTCAGGTGGAATCTACCAATAAAACATTGGAAGGAATTATCACTAAGACAATAGCAATGAACAAAAAGAATTGGGAAGAGAAGCTCAAAGATGCACTCTGGGCTTACAGAATCACGTGGAAGAACACTACAGGATTTACACCATATCAGTTGGTGTATGGCAAAGAGGTAATGCTTCATATTGAATTTCAAATACACACTTATAATATGGATGCAGATTTAGGAATTGATCTCAATGAAGCCCAACAAGAGAGGATTCAACAATTGAACCAGGTAGATGAAATGAGGCAGCAAGCAGAGGAGACAACAGTCCTAATGCAGAAACAAAGGAAGCAGTGGCATGATGCACACATAAAAAAGAAACAGCTCAAAGAAGGAGACTGAGCTTTACTCTTTGACTCTAAATTCAGAGATCATAAAGCCAAATTTACCACACATTGGATGGGCCCATATGAAATAGTTCAAGTTTTTGAAAATGGATCAGTCAAGCTTACTACCATTGATGGAGAAGGCAACCCCTTTCTTGTCAATGGCCATAGGTTGAAACTCTATCATAAGCCCATCAGCAAGGAGGATTTTCTTCAAACTTTATCTCAACAAAGGGAGGTTGAGATATTGCAGCCTTCAACTGTGATTTCTCTACCTTAGTTCATTTCATTTCATTTTTACTAAAAAAAATAAAAATAAATAAATAAATAATAATGGTTTAGATGTGAAAACCAGACTCTGGCACACTCTAACCCAGAATTCTTACTTGAAAACAAATCCTTTGGCTGGTAAGAATTCCTTGTTCTGTTTGTTTACTGTTTGGTTCATCGCTTCAATAATGACTTGAGGACAAGTCACAGCTTTAGTGGGGTAGAAGCATCAACATTTTGTTTTCCTTATCTCATCTCCTCATTTGTAAATCTTCAAACAATTTGTTTCAGCACTTCAGTATTTCAATAAAGGAGTTGTTTTTTTTTTGTTCTAATCAGAGGGACCTGTTCAAGCAATATGCAGTGGGACCTGTTCAGAAGACTATGTTACCAGTACCAATATTAGAGGGACCTGTTCAACAAACATCAAAGGGACCTGTTAAAGACTGCATTCAAGATACATCAGGCTACTTCAACAAAGTTTCAACAGAGTTTCAAAGGTTGCTCATCATCAAGGCTACATCAACACCAAGGATCAAGGAAGCTGCACAAACATTCTTCAGATTTCAGAGGGACCTGTTATATCCAATTTCATCTCAAAAGGGACCTGTTATGGACAGTGAAGATCAGTCATACCTATAATGAAGATCCGTCCTACCTGTGCATGCCAACTCAACTTTTGGTCAACCAACAAGTGTAATGTATTGTTGTAATTTTTATTTTTAACATTTAAAATTCTTGAATTATTTTAGTGTTAAATATGATGATTATGATTGCTTGTTATCAATTTCACACACCCCTATACCCATCACCCTTGTAACATTCCTAACTACTCAACTCTGCTATCATTTCCCAACACACTTTAGCCTATTACCATATTCCTCCTACGATTTTTAAATCTTTTTCCTACACCACCCTTCAAACCTTGTCATTAACTCCTCATTTTTTAATCGACCATCAAACCTTGTCATCGATCCATCATCTTTCCAATCGGCCAAGCACCAACAAGTAATGGACAAGTGGTGAATCATTGGAAAGACAAGTGTTCAATGATTTCATTCATTTTTGAATCGGCCAAGTTATAAAACGATTGTTTGACCCAAGTCGACTCATGCAACATCTATCTGTTATCATCACTCCAGCACTCCTTACATGTATATGGCGTTCTCATGATTGTACCTATGCAAACCAGTACAACTCCTCTGTCTTTATGATGTGAATGTGCTCTGCATTATCATTATAGTAATTTGGGTAAGGTCGGTTGTTAAGTTTCATTTCATAAAACTCTCAGTTCGTAAAGGGCGTTACCATATTAGTGATTCAAACTCTGTGATTTCAAAGAAGGCCAAGACAGCAGGTGCTACAAAGGGAGAGAATAGTAAATAGGCTCACCACGAGTTTCTACCTCTGCCCATAACACGAGGACGTGAATCCGGTCGCTTCCCAAGCAATTGAAGAAGGATACCCCAAGAACCGAGGGCGCTACCAGGTCGGTTAAGTGGAGCGCAGATCAGAGGTAACAAATCGAGAGACCCTTGTTGAATTGTTGAGCATAAACAAAAAGGGTTAGAACAAGAGTTTCTTTTTCAAAATGACCAATAGAGCAGAGCCTGAGACATTTGATAGTTCCCAATATCATGATGATTGTATTACGATTTTAAGGGAAAAGCAATGGTTATCCTTCCTAGAGAAATTTAATGGGAACAATGAAGAAGTGACTAAGCAGTTTGCATTCACATTTAATGGAGAGAAAACATTGATAGGCAACTTCTCTTTTAGGATTTCAGAGGATACCATAGCACAAACCTTGGGAATTAGTCCAGAAGGGGAAAAATATTTCAAAACAAAACAATTTAAGGAAAAATCATGGACTCAGTTTATGTCTAGGTCGAGGGTTTCCTCTGTCAACTGGAAAAAGGGTGTCCCTAGAAGCTGGCTGATGCACCCATGGGATGAAATGGTGTACATTATTCAGAAATTTGTTACGTGTGAAGGTCGTTACAACATAGTATATCTATATCACATCAAACTCCTGTTGCGCTTAAAAGGGAAATGAACCATCAGTCTACCCTATTTCCTCTTACAGAGTTTGATTAAGATGTCAAAAACTATTCAGAAACAAAAGGGTAATGAAGATAAAATTTTGTATCATTTTGGGTTGATTAAAATTCTAATTGAATTTGAAATGCAGAGGAGGGGAAAAACATGGAAATAATTTTTGGTTGCTAATCAAATCAAAGATGGAGAAGATGAATAGGAATAGCAAGAGTGCTTAGAGTTTATGCTTGATATTGATGAGGAAATCCCTGAGTGCAAGTCAAGAAATGTTCCTCCACACAGTAATAGTGTAAGGACAAGAAGGATGAGGCAAGAAGCTGCCCAGAAAATTGAGCAAGACAAAATCTTCACTACATATACAAGAAGATCAAGGAGAATACAAAAGACCCAAACACAAGATGATCAACCAGAGTCAAATGCAGATGCACCAATGGACATTGAGAGCAGTGCTCATTCACAGCCAGAACCGGAAGCAGAAATGGAAGTCGAGAGTAACAATGGACAAGGGAAAGAGCCAGCGCCTGCAAACAAGAAACAAAGGAGGTTAGAAAAACAAATTGAAAAGCTAAAAGAGGAATTTATGGAGGAAAACATGCTAGAGAAGGTCATCAAGAAGGAGAATGAAATGTTGAGAGCTCAGAGCAAGAAGACTCAGCAGAAAAATGAGAAGCTGAAGGAGCAAATCAAAGAACTTAAGACTAAACAAACCGACATTTGCAAATGGGCAACCAAATGGTATACTCAAAAGAAAGCTCTCAAAGAAAAATACAAGAATATGAAACATGAGCTCCACGTCCAGAAGAATGCCCAAGCTCAGAAGAATATAGATGCATTGCTACAAGCGGCAGAGGCACAAGCAGGAACAGAGTATAAAGGGAGCACATCAGGATTAGCATGAGGACATGCTAAATCATTGAGCTTGGGGGAGATGTTGGTACCATTTCATTGCCATCCTTTTCTTCTAGAAATCCATCATTTGTCTATCTTTTTCTCCCATAAACCCCTCATAGTCCATTGAAATTGATTAATCAAAGCATTATAGTTGTTATTTTACATTAAATTTAATTTGTGAATTTTTATGTTAAAAATTAGAAATTTTCAACAAAATTACAGGATGTCATGACTTCCTGTAAATGGTTTATGATGTGACACGTGGCATGGCAGGAAAATCAAAACAAAGGATAGGAACATGATCTCGAATGTACATACATGGTGAAAGATCTATTCAACAGCGAATCTAAAGCTCCTGGATACATGGTCAATGCTGGTCAAACCCAGCCTTTTTGGTCACAAAAGCAGCAAAAAGCCAGAGTTGCCTAAACTGATTTCATTTTGCTTTGGAAATCAGTTAAGATTAGAAAAGACAAAAATCACCTTTCTTGTAAAAGCAGAAACATCTGCATGATAATGTATGTACATCCGATTATAGACTAGAAGGGAAAGTTAGTGAACGAGGATAGGAGACAAGCAGATAAAAGGACTGCGTATTGTATTGTCCAGAACGTTGTTGTTCTTGTGTATTGTTTCCAGAACATTGCTCTTGCATGTGATTTGATTTCCAGAACTTAATTAAAGGCATCATTTTACCATTACAGTGCTTATGTGTTAACGTTTTCATCACTTGAAGTTTCCTAAGTGTGCCATTGAAGTGTGGACGGGCCCTACGTGGAGATTGATATACTTTTATTTTCATTTCCATAGCATTTTCGAATCTGAATAGTGTTGAATAACGTTTAATGTTATTTTCTTGCCTGTGAATTTATTGATTCGATTAGAAGTTCTTGCAAGTATTATTCATGGTGATAGTTTGAGAATTTGATTGCTAGATTATTGAACAATATCTTGTAAAAGATTTGATCGACCATTGAATTTCGAAGTATCTCTGTGGACTCTGTTTTCATGCATCTGAGTTTTAATGTGCTTAAAAGAGTTTTTGGTTTTCATGAATGCTTAGTGTGTTAGCTGGAAAGAGCTTTTGTGAATGATATCCTTGTAAGAGGGTTGAAAACTCAGACTAGTAACACGCTGTTTCTTTAGAACAATTAATTAAATTAGATGATCTGAGTGCTAAAGTGTGAGAGGAAACATATTTCAATCTCCTGTAAAGGAGTGCTGTAGCCTGTCACAGTAAACACTTAGTTAGGTAGATGAGATCCTTTTAGGTCTATAGACTTTAGACACGTGCCTCTAAGTTTACCTACCTTGGTTGATATTAAATCTAGTCTAATCTAGCACCCTAGATTGGCCACTACAGGTGGACTTCTTTGCATCCACCGCAGAGCTGGTTGGAATGTGCCACTTCGGTGGCCATGACTCAAAGACTGTGAATATGACATCGTCTATCACTAGATAAGGTAGCTCGCGCCATGTCTTCACAGGGTCCTTCCACGCCCTAATGTAAACATGATGGAAATCTGCCTTGAATTCTGCAAATCTCTGCAGACTGTTGTAGACCGTGGGCGATAACCGTGGTTTGTGATTAATCCCCATTCTGATGTTCATCTCCATGAAAACCCATAATATCTTACTGTCCCTGATCCTCTGCGTATCTCTAGCTACCCACAACGAAGCGTACTTCACTGCCTCTGGAAGGTCCTGCGTGATTATTGGGAATTGGTTGTCCTTGGGCAATCCCATGCCACTAGTACTATGGACAAAAGCAACCACACATAATGAAAATTCTTCCCCTGCTCTCGTGCCTCGCGTCAGTTCTCCAGGAACTCGACACACAAGTAGTTCACCTAGTTAAACTGGACCCCTTTTGTGCATTGCACGACAAGTGCAACCACCGACGCAGGTACCTCATCCGCGCGGCACTTCCGCATAACCTTTCTGGCCAATATCTATGTCGCGACTTTGACCACAGGGTTGTTGATGCTGGAAATCGTGTACCCTCTCTTCTTCTTCTCTAGCTTAAACTTCTTCTTCATGGCCTCTACGATGGCCAAATCATCACTTTACCCTCCGAGATGTTCGTTGGGTCCTCCCCTTTGCAAGGGAGCCAGGTAATTCTGTGAATCAAATGATCTGTGATGGGGATGGGCTCCTCCAGCCACAAGCACCCATCATGCACCAGGCAGAGCAGTTTCTTGATGACAAAAATAGTCACTAGGGTGCAGTGGTAATGCAGCACCCAAAGTAGGTTTAATAATCTTGCCTTTTCTACACCTCTTAGCCACTTACGTGGATCCAACTCAATAACTCCCATCAGTGCATCTTTCTTCTGGCGCATGAGCTGCGTGGTTGCCAAATGTGGTAACTTCTCGTGGTACGCGAGATCCCAGTCTTCAAATTTTAGAACAGGCACTCACCCCAAGTGCACTCTGTCAAAAATGATGTCGTCGAGGAGCAGCGGAGTCTGCAAAGAGATATTGATCTCATCTAGGTCTTTGGGCACCTTTGCTTTCCCCTTCCCTGAAGGAATATATGCGGGTAGCCTAGTTAGAGGGTCCACACCCTAGGTTTCCACCTCCATTTCTACATCCTCCTCCTCCTCTACCAGGTTTTCTTCAAAGTCTTCCTCTTCATCGGCTTCCAAATTGATCGCCTTCCCCTTTTCTTCCATGGTAAGCCTAGTCCTTAACGGATTCCTAAGGGACACAGGCACTGGTACCATAGGTTGCTTGTCTTTCTTGGGTCTCGATGTGCACGACGATTTAGGGATTTCTGTGATTATCATGGCACTTTCTGGGGCTTCTCCTCCCGTCATGGCCTGCACAGCCTCCTCAGTGGTCATTACTCCAATATCCATGGCTTCTTGAGGTGTTGCCATAGTGTTATTCCACAATTATATCAACGGCTCGGGTAAGTGCTCAAACAATGAATTCACCTTCAATAGATCGAACAAGTCTGGGTTCATGAATGTCTGGGTGCGCAATAGCTCAGTTCTCAAATTGCTAAGTGTTTTTTGTTGGAAACCCCTTTGTAATTTATAGCACCTTTTGAATTTGAATTCGATCGTTCCCCCGACATTTGGTCCATTAATGCTCACTTGGTGTCAAGTTTTGAAGAGTCTAGCCCATAAAGTTCACCTTAAATGCATGTCGCCTGCTCCATTTGGTATCAAACCAAGCATCACATCGTGAATAGTGACTGAAAGGGTCACTTTCCAGCTAACCCGTGCGGAAACGCAACTACCCTTATGCTGTCACGAACCTTGTGACACTTCGCTACTCCGTGCAATCCTGACATCGCGCAGCTCCTGGGTAGAGTAGTTTATAGTCTCACGCCTCCTTTTAGCTGCCTAGAGCACTTAGACTATTCTTATGTCGACTAGTCAAATGGTCGAGCCCCTTGTGTACACCTTCAAATGACTGCCATTGACTTTTCCTGGGAAGAGTTCTCCATTTAACTTTACCAACTGCACCATGCCAATATTTGTGATTTTTTTAATAACATATGGTCCCAGCCAATGCATTCTAAGCTTCCTTGGGAATTTATCAAACTTACTATCATATAACAACACCAAATCATTCACCTTAAAGGTGCGCAACTTAATATGTCGATCGTGTCAGGCCTTTTCGCGCTGCTTTTGTACCTACTAGTGGAATCCAGCCAAAAACCATTCTTCTTTGAGCTCCTCCAACTGCGCGAGCCTCTCCTCCAGGGCTCTGCGATCCATCATACTTGTGAGCACTGCTATGCACAGACTAGGCACGATGTATTCCATATGCATTACAACTTCCACTCCATAGACAAGCCTAAAAGGTGTCTGTCCCGTCAGTTTCTTGCATGTTGTCCTATAAGCCCATAATATTGTGGGTACACGCAGGTCCCAATCACTTGACTGCGCATTGCATACCTTGGTCAGCGCAGTCTCCAGTACTTTGTTAAACGCATCTACTATCCTATTATCCTATGAGTGATAAGGTGTTCTTTTTTGATGATACACATGAAATTCTTCTATTAGTGTGCTGATCGTCTCATTTAGGAAATTTGTACCGTGATCGCTCATCAAGATCTTCGGACATCTAAATTGCGTCAGTGCATGTTCAAATAGAAACTTCATGGCCATCGCGGCTGTGCAATCTTTTACCGGTTGCGCTTCTGCCCAACGAGTCAGGTACTCTGTCGCAATGATAATACATCAGGTGCCTGTCTTCCCCTGAGGTTTGATAGGTCTAACAAAGTTGATTGCCCACTTTTCAAAGGGTTGCAACGTCATTTGCAGATTCAAAGGTATCTCATCCCTCCACGATGGTTTACCTGTTCTTTGACATATATCACAGACCTTGCAATGTGCTTTTGAATCCTGATGAAGGGTCGACCACCACAACCCTGCATAGAGAATCTTCTGCGTAGTTTCCCTCCCTTCATAATGTCCTCCCACGGTGCCCCCATGAGCGTCCGTGAGGATATTTCTTTGTTCAAACTTAGGTGAATACCTTCACAATATCTCGTCATTCCCCATCTTATATAGATGCCCCACAATGACAGAGAAATTTGTCGCGCGCACCACTAGTTCCTTCTTCTGCTGGATAGAGTACCCTGTCAACGCAATTGTTAAAAAGTGGATTATATCTTCAAAATGTCCATCCGCTACACGCAAAGCAAAAAGCTACGCTTCGGGTAGTCCTTCCTCCAAACTAGTACGTTCCTGCCCTGTCTCAATGCACGACAAGCGATCTGGTCTCGCATTCAATCATCCAGGCTTCTCAACAACTTCAAAATCATATTCTTGGAATAGTAAAAGCCACCTGCATATGTGCCCCCAAAACACAGGCTTATTGACCAAGTACTTCAGCATGGAATGATCTGTATACATCTTAAAGTGACCTCCTAGCAAGTAGTGTTAATACTTTTGGAGCGCATATACCGTAGCTAATCCCTCGTGTTCAGTGGTGGAATAATTCTTTTCTTCTTTGGATAATTTGTGACTTGCGAATGCGATAGGGTGATCCAAGCCTTCTCCACCATCCTGTGTTAGTATTACCCCCAGCGCTATACTCGACACATCAACATGGACATGAAACTCTTTCTTCCAGTTTGGGAAGACCATAATCGGCGCAGTAACCATATTTTATTTCAATACATCCAGGCTTTTCTAACAGTCATTGTTCCAGCAAAACATGACATCCTTTTTCAACAACTTTTCCATCGACGCGATGATCTGGGCATAGCCTTTGATGAACTTCTTGTAGTACCTCGTATGTCCCAGAGTAGCGCGCAGCTGTTACGCATTCCGTGACGCTTCCAAATTCAGAATCACCACGATTTTCGTGGGGTCCACCATCATCCCTTGTTTACAAACCACATGCCCCAACAGGTGCCCAAAAGGAACAAGGAACGTACACTTCTTGAGGTTAAGCGTGATTTGGTATCTTCGGCATGTATCCAACATCAAGCGCAAGTTTGTGACATGGCCCCTAACTAGCCCAAATACACTAGTCATCAAAATATACCTCCAAGAACTTATGAATATTCCCTGAATGTCGCAACAACAATGCGCGAAAAGATAGCAGGGGCATTCTTCAATCCAAATGGCATATTGAAAGCAACCCCACTCAGTCGTGAAGGTTTTCTTGCTCCTATCCTTCGGCACAATTTTGATCTGGTGGTACCCTGAGAACCCATCAGTGAAAGAATATGCTTCCTGATCGCCTACATTGTCTAACACCTCATCCGTGAAGGGAGTTGGGAAGGGATCATGTACACACACGTCATTCAATTTTCTGAGATCTACATATATTCTTATTTCGTCCGTCTACTTCTTCTCTTGTACCACCATCGGGCTTACCCAATCGGATTCCTCCACAGTCTCAATGATGCCTGCCGTGAACATCTTGTCTAGTTCTACGTCGACCTTCTCCTTGTATTTTAGATTCAAGCAATACGACCTCTGCTTAACTGACTTCACGTCGAGTTTTAACGTGATCTTCATTACCCCTAAATCTCCGAGTATTCCCTTTAAATCCGTAAATTTGGTCGGGAATAAGTCCTAATATTCACAGAGTAATTCAGCGACCTTATCCACTGTCATGTCATCCCAAAGTCTCCAATCTTCGCGAATTTAGGTTTCGCCTCCGTACCAATGTTTACCTGCTTTGTCTTCACCGGAGCAGTTATGTCAAGGTTCTAAATCTGTGGTCCCTGAACCTCACGGCAGCCTTCTGTCTCTCGAATGTTAACTTTCCATGGATATTCGTCTTCTTCTTCATCAATTACAATATAGCATTCCAGCGCGCAACTCAGCTAAGTGGCCCATTGAGGCTGAATCACTTCTACTAGCTCCTGTGGTACCCTAAAGATGGTTGCCTTTACCTCTTGTAGCGCTTCATCAATACTATCCCACCCATCCTCAAAACTGAAGGTCATCATGAACCCTCTGTACAGAACATCCCATTCACCTATCCCGTGGCACAACTTGTTTCTATATACCAGTTCATTGGTATAACATCCAGGGTATGACAGAACAGATGCACCCACTCAGGTTGCGAATTTTCTCTATAGGCCTGCTTCCACTTGGCTAGATGCATGTGCAGCTCATCCTGTCCATTATACTTATCTATCAGTCATACCTTAGGCTTCCCAAATCATGTGCACATCATTCCCCTACATTCGCGCCAGTCATGAAAGCTCCCTTTGTGCGTACCCCACCACCTCGCGAGCGTAGCATGCAGTACCCAGTCCAAGGCCTGGAAGCGTTGCTTTTCCGGCACCTCCATTTCAAATTTATTCAAGAAAGTGTCTACCTCACTTAGACCATCATAAGTATGCAGGTCTCTTACTTCTGTCCATACGTAGCGCAATGACCTTGTCATCATATTACAATTCAGTGTAGTTACCTCATGTAACAAATTTTGCCATCGCTTTGTCTCCTCGTCTGAATCCGAAGTACAGGATCTTTCGCGCTCCCATGAAATTTGCCCATCCACAGTGGGATTCACCCAGTCCTAGTTTCACATTGTTATCTTATAGATGTAGTCCAAATCATCATCACTTTCATATTCACATATAGGCTCCATATAGCGCAATCCTTCAGCAGGGTCCAGGGGTATAATTACGCATAGTGACTTCTTCTAAAAAATCATCTTGCGCTTCTTCAGATTAATCACCCCGTTCATGTCAGTGGCCCAATCAATTCCTAAGAGTGTGGGGTAGGGATTGTTTTCATCAACAATCTCTCACTTCAAAGTCTGTCAGTGCACTTACTCCCTCAATATCCATGGTTATTCCTTGCAATCGCCCCATGGGTATTATTTTCTATTGGTTCACCATTCGCAACTGAATAGGAGACCACTGCAGCGTACGTCTCCCCATTCGCTCCCATGTTTGTTTCGGCAGAACATTCGCATCCAATCCTAAATCCATTCCTTGCAATCGCCCCATGGGTATTATTTTCTTTTGGTTCACCATTCGCAACTGAATAAGAGGCCACTACAGCATACGTCTCCATTCGCTCCCATGTTTGTTTCAACAAAATATTCGCATCCGATCCTAAATCTAGGATGACTTTATCCATCTCATATTCTCTTATTTGCGCAGTTAGTCTCATTTCTCTTCCCGTTCTTGTCTTTTGTTTTCCGATCTTCCTGACTACGGGCGGTTCTCCTGGCGCGGTCCCAACACATCTGTTTATGAGTTCCTGTAATCCTTTTACATCCTTACTGTCGTGCAGTAGCTTCATACATGTTTCTAGGAATGTTGTGAGCATAAATGGGTCCATATCCAGCTCTGGTCTATCTTTGCTTCTTGAAGTGGAGGCATCAACAAAGTTCTTCTTAGCTTCCATTAAGGTTTCCCGAGTGCGCTCCAAATCAAACTCTGCTTCTTTTTCTGGAGCTTTGTGAACCCAAGTACTATCTTCTGGTTGTTTGCCTTTGTCATCTACCATCACGATTCCACTTTGGAGGACAATTTTCACATTCGGATATTCCTCGTGTGGCTCAGACCTCATCATCTGCAGATTCTGAGTCGGGGGAGGTGGTAGCGCTCCTTTGTCACGTATCCTAGCTATCAGCGTAGGACAATATTCTGTCTCATGATCAAACAATGTGCAATACAAACATGACGTGCGTGTTGGGTTCGTACAATCATGGGCATAATGTCTTGGCCCTCCACAATTGTAGCATATCAACTGTCTGCAACCTCTTCCAGGTCCTCCTCCACCTCAGCTTCATCCGCGCCCCTGAAATCTTGTTCACTCCATTCTTGCATTTTGATCAAGGGGCCGTGTTTCGGCCTGAACTTTGTAGGTGGGAGTTCTATCCATCATTTACCTACAAAAGTTGCAGAACAACTATTGCAAATTTTGCATGTACTTCTGTAACAAGTGACAATTGTTCATGGCATGTTTTCCTCCTATTTGACAGATCGCGCACCACAAAGCAGGTGTCGGGCTAGGTCCTTCTTGTGCTTCCTACCTGTTGTGCTCTACAACAACCCCCCATTTCATACAATTTTTATTTTTCAAAACTACAATATGAAATGGGTCCCTTTTCATTTAAATTGGTATCAACTTATCATTATTCAAAAGGTCCTAAAAGAAATAAAACATTATAAACCTTTTTGATAAATCACATAATCGGTCTTATAATAAAGAATTAATAGTCCTTTATTATTGCGATAAAGCGATCGCAAGATCACATATCGCAATAACAAAGGATGCATGACATAAAGACCCATTGGTTTTCCCCGATGCGACAATGCACAAATGACTATCGGGTATCAGGAAGGCAAACGATCATAACAAAGGGCCCCTCTCTGCTCCGATGCGATATCGCTATCAGCGATCGGGGAGTGTAGCATGCATCCATCTAAAGCCCTCGTTTAAAACTCCCGATGCGAATTGGCGATATCGCTATCGGCAATCGGGGATTCCGAAAGGACACCAATATAACAACTTAAGCATTCCCTCGATCGCTGATTGCGATAAAGCTAGGCGCAGATTTCAAAAAAGATTGATAAAGCCGGGATATATTATGGTTATTTAGTATTAAAGGCCTTTCTCTTCCCGATAGTGATTCACTTACGCTCAACTGCCAAAACATCAAAGCCACGCTTAAATGAATCATTCGGCCAATAAACGATATGATGAGCATTTAAAGGATTGACAGGTTTAAACGGCCATTTAATGAAACAGTAAGGCTAAAATCTCTTCAGAGATTGTATCTGCGGCCACCTTAAGTTAATCCTCCATTATTCATTGATTAATATATCTCGTTCGTATTTGGTTTGCGCCACCAATTCTCCGCATTACGTTCATTTTCTCTCCTGTGCAGAGCTCTTCCAAAGCAGCAAATTCAAGCCAAATGGGGAAGAAATCTAAGAAAACTGGAACAGCTTCCGCTTCGGCAGTTACAGGACAACACATTGCCGATCCAGGACCAAGCAAAAAGGGACTGATATCGGACACCACATGTCTAGGACTCGGTAAAACTACTTGGTTGAGCATCTACAATCTGATTGAGGCCGAAGAACCTGAGGTAACAACAGTGCAAGCCACAGCAGACCCGACCCGGAAGTCTGATGCTACTCTAAAGGATTTAGCTGACTCTTACCTTCATCAGATAGCAGCCCGAGAACAAATTCTCCCATATACAGATGTGGTGAGATGGGCAATTGAATAAATCCCAATCACCAACAGAACATTTTGCACCATGGACGGGAGAGTGTTCAGCTCGTTTCAACCTAATGATTTGAGGCAAATGTACCATTTGCCTGCACCAGAGAAGAAGTACAACAAAGCATTCCTGGAGAAATTCAGAAATGAAAACGAGATTGAATCAGAACCCATACGAGATTGGAGGCAAAACCTAGCGAAACACAAGCATGAGTCTTCGGGTAAGTACTCTGTCGATTCCTTGTATTCTCCTTATTGTTATGCCGGAGTAATGATGTGTAGGTTGTGGGGGTTACATGATTCCTCAAACTTCACTATAGAGATGGTACCTTTAATGGAAGCAACATGCATTAGTGAAATAATGGATTGGGGAAAAATAATGTCTGGTAAGTTAGCAACAATGGTTCTTGAATTCAAAAACAAATCGCGCGTTACTGAAAGGTTCATTCCCCCATTTTACTATAGTGCCTACATCTTGGATACCCTATGTTTTAATTCCAAATTTCTTGTGCTGGGGTGGAGATGGACTCCACAAGACCCCATGCCCATTCATATATACCACAAGAAGTTATGGAAAGCCCACTATAAACACCATTTATATCAAGTTTGCAATGGTTTTATGTTACCCATTCACTATGCCATTTTTGACAAACTTGCTCCTATGATTTCCACAAGCGAAGATTGACTTGAAAGCCATAGGGAGATGGTTCGGAGAAGAAAAATTCACCTATGTAAGAGTTTTCGGCAGCCATGCCAAGCCTCATGTCCTCCCTTTGTATACACCCGACAAACTGTTAGCCCGAGAGGTAGCATATCAGATTACATCCGAAGGAGTTACACAGACTCTAAGGAATAAAAAGAAGCAGGTTTGGCCTCCTTTTCCTCTAAGATGTGGTGTTTACGCTCTGCATGACTATAAACATGCAGAGAAAGAAGCAGATAAGATTAATGCACTGAATCTCGCCACTCTTCCTAACAGGCGATTTGATCCAAACAAAGTCGCCTACAATGCACTTGAACAGGCAAAACTCACTAAATTTGAACATAAAGATGATGAGTTTGATGACCTGTTCTCCTCAGCCGAGTCGCTATTTCAGGTTCAATCATTAGCCAGAATGAGATATCATGATGACGGGTTAGTTGAATTTAACAGACTTAGAGAGCAGAGGTTGCAAACTCTGCCTCTAGATCTGTTAGCAACGACCCCGATGACACAATCAAGCGAGCCTGAGCAGCGACTTACCAATGAACCTCCTGCTACATCAGAAATTGCTGGAGAAATCCAAACAAAAGAGCAGGAGGAAGTGCAGAGAAAAGAGTAGGAGGAAGTGCAGAGGAAAGAGCAGGAGCAGAGTAGCACGGACGTGAATGTAGATGCCCAGATTGACCCGAAATTGCTCCAGGAATGGCAGCAATTCGACTCAATCATAAGCAATCTTGAGAGCTCAAAGGAAGCCGATACATCTAAAGCAGCTGACACACAGGATACAACATCAAAAGAGGTTCCAAGTGGAACCAGCGGCCTACCCCTTTCTACAAGAATAGAGATAATTCCCAAGGATCCTTCAGATCAGATCGTTTTGCAAGTGGAGGATATACCTCCATTGGATGTCTTTTATAGCCCAAAGCACAGGGCTGTAGTAAAACGACAGCGGAAAAGGAGAAGGACTGATCAACCTTCCCTATTCCCTGAATAAACAGTGACAGCCAATGTGGTTTGGAAAGAGGAATTTGATCCTTTGGATGACCTTACAAAATTGTCCCAATATGCTGGAGCCTATTCGGCGGCCACTATGGACAAGGCATCAGAAGTGACTAATCTGTTAAGAGAAAAGGACCAAGCAATCGCCTTGCTACAAGAACAGTTATCGGAGGCACAGAAAAAAGCAGAACAACTTGAACAGCAGTTGTCTACGCAACAACAAATTAATAATCAATTGAATAAACAATTGCAGGAAGAGAAACAAAGGATTGATTCAAGTGCAATTCAAAAGCAGAAAGAGCTGTCAGAAGCATTAGCAAAATTAAAAGCAATGAATGAACAGATGATGAAGTTGAAAGATGAGCAAATTTCTCAATTATCAGGCCAAATAGAAAAGTCCAAGAATCTTCCATAGCCTGCTGAGTTCAAAGCCGAAGCACTACAGATTAACAAAGCATTGGTAACACAAATAAGACTATTATGTTAGAAGATCGCTCAAGCAGAACCCCTATGTGACATAACAGCATCAATAATTGATAAATCAGTTGATGCTAGAACAGACTTGGAGCAGGCCGATGAGACCTTGACCAATTTTATTGAGTGGCAAGACACTGATGAGGGACAGGTAGCTAATTTGCCAAAAATCTTAGAATCCCATAAGGAAATCCTATTTATGGAATGGCAGTCCTAGTTAATGAAGGTAGAGAGAGCAGTTTCCAGATGCAAGTTAACCACAAGTAATTTCGTTGAATTGATTAATGATACTCTCTACTTATCTAACATGATCTCTCAATGTACCCCAAGTAAATTACTATCGGCTAAAACATTGGAGCAGTCATGTTATCAAGAGTTGGAGAAGAATGGGAGATTGATCAGTGGTATTAACAGTTTGACTTGGGACACCTATTGGTTGTTCCTAGTAAAACCATACAGCCAGAGAGCCACCCTCAAATGCCTAACAGATGCAATCAGGTGTATCATTCCCGATATACAAGATGCCACATATGTTGCTCAACTCAATTCTCGTCTCAACCGACCTCCAGAAGTGGAACCAATGCTAGCAATATGCCAACTCAGGTCGAAAGGCAAACAGCCAAAGTGATGAATCATGCTACCGACTACCAGATTGCTATGAGGAAGATTTTCCAAATCAAGTTGTACCAATTAAGTAGGATTTTAATTTCATAATTAGTTAGTTTTAATCAAGTATTTATAGACCCTTTCAATGCATTGGAAAGGGTCGTAAGTTTTTGTATATGACTTAAACCTGAAGTTGCACTATTGTACTTCAGGCATATTTTTTATAAAGACTGGGCCAATTATTCCAATTTTGATAATGAAGCTTTTATGTGGATGTGCACTACTGCCTTTATTTAAAAGTATTTCTGAGTCGAAAGAAGGAATTCAAATAGTGATTGATGTTGGGAATGATTTGTAGCTCATACGGTACTACTATCTATGTCTGAGTTCATTCTTTTTATGTGAATTGTTGTTTGATCGCTCTTGCTATTATCGGATATATGCATGTGTCTTTAACAACATTCTTTACAATTTCCACTATTGGATGTTTACAACATGCTTTTCTTTTATCATACATGTATCGGTAATATAAAAGGATAAGTGTAACAATGTTTTGTTAATCACTTTGTTCAACTATTTGAACAAAGCAATCATTAAGTGAATGAATGTCTATGTTTATTGTGTAGAGTCATCTATATGCCTATCAATGAACAAAGATCATCAAGCGTTGCACTTAAAAGAATAGAAGCCTCCCGAGATAGAATAGTCATTTATGTTTTCACTATTAGATTAAGTCATCCACTCATTATCATTTATTAGAAACCAATCACTCATCCATCCCCTTTTATTCATTATTGGGAAACTGGTCCCATTATATCCAGTCGGAGCCACCATCCCAAACGGAAAAGGAGCTGTATTAAGGTCCGGACCGGGTGGTTATCCCCCAATGTTGATACAACAATTTTCGGGGCATCAACATCTTTGGCGCTAGAAGGACGGACCAACTATGAATGGCGAGCAAATCCAAATCTACAGACCATTATGAGAGTAAATCTCCCTCCGCATCACCTCTTACTTCCTAATTGCATGTTGGTTCTCCAGTATCCAAGCAAGAAGAAGAGGAATCAACTACCACTGCTCAAACCCATAACACTCCAGAATGATTAAGTCCTGAGTCCCCTGAAGTTCAGTTACTCATCCATAAGCTTCAAGGCTTCTCGATATCACCACAGAAATCTGAAGTATCTCAAAGCAGTGAGACTTCGCAATTCAATCTACCTCATCCTCTCACTAGACTTCAGAGCAGAAAGCTCGTTATTGAACCTACTGAGCTGCCCTTACCTAAAAGGAAAAGGGCAAAGAAGAACACTGAAGGATCTGACAGTGAGGCACTTTCATCCACATCCTCCATTTCATCTTCCCCAGTGCGAAGTCAACCATCCACTCCCTCATTACACATTTTTGTTCATCATGGATTAGGAACTTCAACATCCCAACCTGCTCAATCTTCAATATCAAGTCTTTCCCAAACATCTGCAATTTCATCATCCATCTCATCCCCTACTGGTGTTTCAATGGCAAATCCATGGAATAGACCTGGTGCGGTCAATATGCCTGCACCATTACATGCATTACCTGATGCTCCTGAAAAATGGCTACCCAAGTTTAACCCAGATGATGGAATACAAGCAGAGGAACATATTAATAACTTCATGTTATCAGTTAATTTGAAAGGAGTAACAGAAGAAGATGTTGTCATTAGGCTTTTCCCTTACACTTTGCAAGGATCAGCAAGATCCTGGTATTTTTCCTTGCCTTCTGGATCCATTACCAGTTGGACCACTTGCCAAGAACAGTTTCTCACTAAGTATGGTGATGATAGATCTTTAGCCACATTAATAAATGATCTCTCCAATCTTAGGATAGAGCATAGGGAACCGATTAAAGAATTCAATGTACGATTCAATAAACTCTTGAATAAAATCCCAACGGCCTCCAAACCAAGTGAGAAAATCAGAAGTGAATGGTATATAACTTCCCTACCTGCCAATATAGCTATTTTCGTAGACAGGGCCGGAAAACCAACTTTAGCTGAAAACATGAAAGAAGCACTTTCTTTGGAGAAACGTATTAATGCTTTAGAGAAGAAAGCTGCTCTTGAAGATAGAAAATCTAAAAAAGTTTATTTTAAAGATGTTTCAAAGAAGAAAACCCCAAAAGATCCATATGATATGGAGGGTCTGCAAAAGGTCCTCAAAACTTTGTCGAATGAAATGGTTGAAATCAAAAGACAAGTAGCAGAAACCTCAACAAAAAGGCCCTTTAGAACTTTGAAGAAAGTCGAATCAAAGCCACCAAATGTTATATCTAATGCGGATACAGATCCTGAAGAAGAAGAAGAAGAGGAAACAATCTCACCAACTGATGAAGAAGAGGAAGTTGTTGAATGCCATGGAATGTGGGATTTCATACTGCCTAACTCCGATACAGAAAATGAACAAGAAGCCTTTCCTGTCACCACTAGGAGTAAAAGTACCCCTGAACCCGTCCAAGTAGGTTCAAAGAAAAGAAGTGTAGGTGCTACTACAACAAAGGAAAAGGTATCCACAAAGAAGCCAGCTGCAACAGTTCCGCAAAACCAACCTTCAACCTCAAATATACCTTCAACATCTAAAACGTTGGTAGTATCTGATTCAATGGATTACAATATTGTTGATGATATGAAGAAAACTAAGGCAAGAATTACTATGTTTGAACTTAGTAAACTAAAACATCAACAGAAATTGCTTCTCAAGGAATTGAATGTTGTTCCTTCTTCACCTCTTCCCAGTGCTAAAGCTGCAAATGATTCAGGTCAACCACCTTCTAGTAGGATTGAAGCTACTGATACGATTCTGATTGGAGACAAATCAAATTCCCATACTCCTCCTTTCCTCTTAACCTATGAGATTTATAATCGAAATCTGCACAATTGTTTGATTGATTCAGGGGCATCCTCAAATATAATGCCAGCTTCGGTTTGTTCCAAACTGAACATTGAGCCCCAAAAGTCCGCAATTCACATTGTGCAGTTAGATAGAACCAAGGTCCAGGTTTTAGGAGAAATTAACTCTGTAACTATCAGGTTATCGGCCGATCCACGAGTAGTTCAAAGAATTGATATCTTAATTGCCGATATACCTGAATTTTATGGTTTAATCTTGAGTAGGGATTGGTCTGAGAAGCTCCATGGATATATTTCTACCGATTGGTCCCATATGTGGTTACCCTACAAGGGAAAGCCAAATCAAATAAAAATCAATCGGGAAAAACACATGACCCACACTGTTACAGAATTTGAACAGGAAAATCAACCAATAGCATTTAATAACAATATCTTGGGAAATTATTCATCTGAATCATTCTTTGGAAATTTCACAGCCCAACCATCTCCTTTCTCAGTAAACAATTTTACATCTCAGATCGAAAATTATTCACAAACAGATAGATCAAGATGTTTTAACAATACTGAGGAAACTGTAAATAAAATTGTTGATAATTATTTATTTTGGTCACTATATTTTGATGTCTCTAAGTCTAACGAAGGCTCGGGAGCAGGATGTATCTTGGTTAGCCCTCAGGGAGAAAAATGATGCTATCCTGTAGGTTGGAATTTGAATGCACAAACAATACAGCTGAGTACAAAGCCTTAGTCCAAGGACTATACAAAGTGATTGGCCTCAAGGTTCAATATTTGAAAGTGTTTGGCGATTCAGAAATTATTATTAAACAGGTGAGAAATACGATTCATTGTCTTTCTAGCCACCTCAAACATTATCAGTCGCTGGTACAAGAACTCACCTCTCAATTTTTAGCATTCAATATTTCTTCCATCCCTAGGTCTCAAAATTCAGCAGCTGACTTGCTAGCCAATGTTGCCTCCAAACTCCTACCTTCTGAAGATTATAGCCCAGATAGATTTTCAGTAGAGTTACTTTTTAGACCATCAATTCCTGACAATGTCACTAATTGGAGAGTGTTCAATCACGATGAAGACATCTTACAATTTTTGACTTCTGAAAAGTCCTACGATGATCAGATCATAAAGGAAAGCGAGCATGATCTTCAGATGAGAGAAAAGCACGAGGAAAACTCAATACCGAAGCCTGTGGTGAAGCTTGAGGATCTTTACGATATTAAAGACAGGTTTAAACTTGTGACCAATACAAAGCTCCAAAGTTCCACCTTAAGGTTTGAATTGATAAATCTTGGCACTGAGCAAAATCCTCAAAACATTAATTTAGGATTAGGACTTTCTATGGAAGAAAAGACAGCATTCATTAGACTGTTAAGGAAAAATAAACATGTCTTCGCTTGGAAATATGACGATTTAAAGACATATGATGCATCTATCATCCAGCATACCATTCCAATGCTTGCCGAACAAAAACCAGTTCGACAAAAGCTGAGGAAAATACATTCGAAATTAGAGAGTCAAATAAAATCAAAACTCAATAAACTCGTGAAAGCTAAGATTATTTTTCCCGTTCGACACTAAAACTGGGTCTCCAATATGGTGCCTATTAGGAAGAAAAATGGCGACATCAGGATTTGTATAGATTTCAGAAATCTGAATAAGGCAAGTCAAAAAGATAATTTCCCATTACCTACTATGGAGCAGATACTCCATTCAGTAGCAGGCTCTGAGTTGATGTCCTTTTTAGATGGCTTTTCAGGATATAACCAAGTTTTGGTCCATCCCGATGACAGACTCAAAACTACCTTCAGAATGAAATGGGGAACTTAT
This sequence comes from Pinus tabuliformis, assembly GCA_031772625.1. Lineage (NCBI taxonomy): Eukaryota > Viridiplantae > Streptophyta > Pinopsida > Pinales > Pinaceae > Pinus > Pinus tabuliformis. The sequence continues at coordinate 612,753,308 of CM062814.1, read as the reverse complement.
GCTTATCAGAAAATGCCTTTCGGACTTATTAATGCAGGAGCCACGTTCCAAAGAGCGATGGATATAGCTTTCAAAGGATTGATCAACAAAACAGTAGTTGTCTACTTAGATGATATTACTGTATTTTCTAAGAAGAGATCCAATCATTTGCATGATTTAAATCAAATATTTGAACGCTGCAGAAGGTATGGTATTTCACTCAATCCAAAAAAATCCTTCTTCACTCTTAATCAAGGAAAGCTCTTGGGTTTTATTGTTTCCAAAGATGGCATTTATATTGATCCGGATAGGATTAAAGAAATCTCTGAAATCCCTTTTCCTCATAATAAAAAATCCATGCAGTCATTTTTAGGCCAAATTAATTTTGTCAAAAGATTTGTTCCGAACTTTTCTCACATCATTTTACCACTACAAACTATGATTAAGAAAAATTCAGTGTTTAGATGGGGATCAACAGAAAAGGAAGCATTTGATTCCATTAAACAATCAATAATCAATGCCCCCGCTTTGAACACTCCTAATTTTTCTAATCATTTCACATTGTACACTATCGCATCCAATTCATCTTATGCAGCAGTATTCACTCAGATTAATGATCACAACTTGGAAGCACCAATTTCATTTTATAGTTCAAACCTGCAGGGTGCTGAACTGAATTATTCTGAAGTAGAAAAACAAGCCTTTGCTGTGTATAAAGCTGTCAAACATTACAGACCCTTCCTTTTAAAAGCCCATACAAAAGTTATAGTTCCTTTTCTTGCAGTAAGGAAATTATTAATCCAAAGGGAATTAGGTGAAAAAAGGGTAAACTAGGTTACAGCACTTCAAGAATATGACTTGGAAATCAAGCCAGCAAAGATTGTTAGAGGCCAAGGTTTTTGCAGGTTATTGGCAGGAGCATCCAACATTCAACAACCAGGTGATACAGAACATATCAAAGAAATCAACCAGATAAGTATTACTGATTCTGAATCACAATATGCAGACTTGATCGTTTACTTGAAAAATGGATATGCACCTCCTAACCTGTCTTATAAAAACAAAAGGGCCATTAGATTAAAAGCAAGAAACTTCACAATCATTGATGATGTACTTTTTAGGCAAAATTATGATTCAATTTTATTAAGATGCCTAGAAAAACCTGAAGCAGAAAAGGTTTTGCAGGAATTACATGATGGACCAGCGGGAGGACATTTTGGAGCTGACACAACAGCCCACAAAATCATTCATGTTGGATACTATTGGCCAACCCTGTTCAAAGATGCTCATGAATATGTAAGGAAATGTCGAAGTTGTCAAACTTCCAGTGGAAGACAAAGAAAGCCAGCTTTCCCTTTGCAACCAGTCAACACTAAACAACCATTTGAGCAATGGGGATTGGACATCATTGGAGAAATCACTCCACATTCGTCCAAACAACATAAGTATATCCTTACTGCCATTGATTATTTTACTAAGTGGGTTGAAGCGATTCCTTTAAAGACAACAAATTCTGAGGCAATTATGGAATTCATAGATCAATTCATCATTACCAGGTTTGGTGTCCCAAATGCTCTTATTTTTGATAATGCATCTTATTTCTCTAGGAATGATATGTTTGATTTCGCTATTAAAAGAGGGTTTAAATTGAAATATTCTGCCAATTACTATCCCCAGGGTAATGGTTTAGCAGAATCTACTAATAAAAATCTAGTTAAAATTATTAAGCGAACTATTGAACAGAATCATAAAAACTAGCATAAATCTTTAATATTCGCACTATGGGCTGACAGGATAACACAGAAGGCTTCCATAGGTTCTTCTCCATTCAATCTTGTATACGGGAAAGAAGCAGTGCTACCAATAAATCTTGTCCTTCCTTCTCTAGCCCTAATTCAGTTTATTGAAGAAGGCCCTTCTTCTTCTATTCAACTTAGACATGATCAAATCTTAAAATTAGAAGAGGAAAGAGAAAGGGCCAAAATTACTCATGCAAAACATCAGCAAATTATCAAGTCATCCTTTGATTCAACTTCATCCAGCTCAAAACAGTTGCAATTCGATGATCTAGTTTTGAAATGGGACAAAGCCCATGAGGACAAAGGAAAACACACCAAGTTCCAGAAAATGTGGCTTGTACCATTTCAGATCTGCGAGAAGATAGGCCATTCGACATTCATATTACAAGATTTATCAGGTAAGAGAGATTCTCTTCCTGTTAATGGCCTCATCTTAAAGAAATTCTTCAATTGAGGAGGTAACCCCTTCTCCCTTTTTAGTTTAGTAGAATTTGTAGTTTGTAGGACCATTAGGAAATAAAGTTGTAAGGTATCTTCCATTGACCTTTGCTGTATTTAAAAGTTGCTCAAAGAAGTAGTGTTGATATTTACTTTTAAATAATAGAAGCCTTAAACAAAAGGGACAATTTCTAGGAAATTAGGTATATTCACATTCTGAAACCACATTTCAATTTTTGTGAACTCTTCTCAAGGTTTAGAAGTATTGTAAATCATTTTATGTTTTCAAATTGGTCACAAAAAAGGTTATCAATATCAAAACAGAAACTAATCCAACTTCAGCATCTTCAACTCTTACCCTGTCATCCATTCGCTCTTAAGGAGAAAATTGTCCATCCCATTCATCAAAGTTTGTGATTACTCAGAGTGTAATTCTAAAATATTTGATATAAAAGATAAGGGGTCTTATTACAAGCCTGCTTACCATGATCATCGGGAAATAGTTTAACCGACATTACCAATACTGCATACCAAAACAGGGTAATGGCTTAGAATCATAAGACAAGGGGTCTCATCACGAGCCAGCTTGTTCGGTTAGATTACTACCAGTGAATGGCATTGTCAAAAAGCTAGCCACCAAACCAGGACAATGGCTTTTTATCTTAAAAAATAATAGAAAAGCAAAAAGAGATACAAAATATGAAAACATGTTTTGAATTCATTCTTTTAATCATACTCTGAAATGGATGGGATAATGGACAATAACATGGTTAAAAGGTATCCCTGTCGAAACTATGAATGTTTGCTGGCAACAGAGGCTCTACCTATGACAAAGGAGTCAATTAAAAAGGCTGAGTTGGAAAGGTTTTTTGTTTTATCATTATCAACCAATAAAGGCCAATTTAAAACTTAGAATGTATCTAATTTTTAACAAGAGAAGAAATTAGCAAAAATAGCTTTTATTTTATTCAGAATGTATATATACCTAGTTATATTAGAATTTTCCTCTTTGATAAGATTCCTATTTAAAGAAAGTTTAAGTATTTCAGTACTTCTCAGAGATAACTGTTTCTCCCAGCGAATCGCCAATTGTTGTGCTCTACAACAACCCCCCATTTCATACAATTTTTATTTTTCAAAACTACAATATGAAATGGGTCCCTTTTCATTTAAATTGGTATCAACTTATCATTATTCAAAAGGTCCGAAAAGAAATAAAACATTATAAACCTTTTTGATAAATCACTTAATCGGTCTTATAATAAAGAATGAATAATCCTTTATTATTGCGATAAAGCGATCGCAAGATCACATATCGCAATAACAAAGGATGCATGACATAAAGACCCATTGATTTTCCCCGATGTGACAATGCACAAATGACTATCGGGTATCGGGAAGGCAAGCGATCATAACAAAAGGCCCCTCTCTGCTCCGATGCGATATCGCTATCGGCGATCGGGGAGTGTAGCATGCATCCATCTAAAGCCCTCGTTTAAAACTCCCGATGCGAATTGGTGATATCGCTATCAGCAATCGGGAATTCCGAAAGGACACCAATATAACAACTTAAGCATTCCCCTGATCGCTGATTACGATAAAGCTAGGCGCAGTTTTCAAAAAAGATTGATAAAGCCGGGATATATTATGGTTATTTAGTATTAAAGGCCTTTCTCTTCCCGATAGTGATTTACTTACGCTCAACAGCCAAAACATCAAAGCCACGCTTAAATGAATCATTCGGCCAATAAACGATATGATGAGCATTTAAAGGATTGACAGGTTTAAACAGCCATTTAATGAAACAGTAAGGCTAAAATCTCTTCAGATATTGTATCCGCGGCCACCTTAAGTTAATCCTCCATTATTCATTGATTAATATATTCGTTCATATTTGGTTTGTGCCACCAATTCTCCGCATTATGTTCTTTTTCTCTCCTGTGCAGAGCTCTTCCAAAGCAGCAAATTCAAGTCAAATGGGAAAGAAATCTAAGAAAACTGGAACAGCTTCCGCTTCGGCAGTTACAGGACAACACATTGCCGATCCAGGACCAAGCAAAAAGGGACTGATATCAGACACCACATGTCTAGGACTCGGTAAAACTACTTGGTTGAGCATCTACAATCTGATTGAGGCCGAAGAACCTGAGGTAACAACAGTGCAAGCCACAGCAGACCCGACCCGGAAGTCTGATGCTACTCTAAAGGATTTAGCCGACTCTTACCTTCATCGAATAGCAGCCCGAGAACAAATTCTCCCATATACAGATGTGGTGAGATGGGCAATTGAAGAAATCCCAATCACCAACAGAACATTTTGCACCATGGACGGGAGAGTGTTCGGCTCGTTTCAACTTGATGATTTGAGGCAAATGTACCAGTTTCCTGCACCAGAGAAGAAGTACAACAAAGCATTCTTGGAGAAATTCAGAAATGAAAACGACATTGAATTAGAACCCATACGGGATTAGAGGCAAAACCCAACGAAACACAAGCATGAGTCTTCGGGTAAGTACTCTGTCGATTCCTTGTGTTCTCCTTATTGTTATGCCGGAGTAATGATGTGTAGGTTGTGGGGGTTACATGATTCCTCAAACTTCGCTATAGAGATGGTACCTTTAATGGAATGAGCATGCAATAGTGAAATAATGGATTGGGGAAATATACTGTCTGATAAGTTAGCAACAACGGTTCTTGAATTCAGAAACAAATCCCGCGTTACTGAAAGGTTCATTCCCCCATTTTACTATAGTGCCTACATCTTGGATACCCTGTGTTTTAATTCCGAATTTCCTGTGCTGGGGTGGAGATGGACTCCACAAGACCCCATGCCCATTCATATATACCACCAGAAGTTATGGAAAGCCCACTATAAACACCATTTATATCAAGTTTGCAATGGTTTTATGTTACCCATTCACTATGCCATTTTTGACAAACCTCCTCCTAAGATTTCCTCACAAGCGGAGATTGACTTGACAGCCATAGGGAGATGGTTTGGAGAAGAAAATTTCACCTATGTAAGAGTTTTCGGCATCCATGCCAAGCCTCATGTCCTCCCTTTGTATACACCCGACAAACTGTTAGCCCGAGAGGTAGCATATCAGATTACATCCGAAGGAGTTACACAGACTCTAAGGAATAAAAAGAAGCAGGTTTGGCCTCCTTTTCCTCTAAGATGTGGTGTTTATGCTCTGCATGACTATAAACATGCAGAGAAAGAAGCATATAATATTAATGCACTGAATCTCGCCACTCTTCCTGACAGGCGATTTGATCCAAACAAAGTCGCCTACAATGCACTTGAACAGGTAAAACTCACTAAATTTGAACATAAAGATGATGAGTTTGATGACCTATTCTCCTCAGACGAGTTGCTATTTCAGGTTCAATCATTAGCTAGAATGAGATATCATGATGACGGGTTAGTTGAATTTAATAGACTTAGAGAACAGAGGTTGCAAACTCTGCCTCTAGATCTGTTAGCAACGACCCCGATGACACAATCAAGCGAGCCTGAGCAGCGACTTACCAATGAACCTCCTGCTACATAAGAAATTGCTGTAGAAATCCAAACAAAAGAGCAGGAGGAAGTGCAGAGAAAAGAGCAGGAGGAAGTGCAGAGGAAAGAGCAAGAGCAGAGTAGCACGGACATGAATTTAGATGCCCAGATTGACCCGAAATTGCTCCAGGAATGGCAGCAATTTGACTCAATCATAAGCAATCTTGAGAGCTCAAAGGAAGTCGATACATCTAAAGCGGCTGACACACAGGATACAACATCAAAAGAGGTTCCAAGTGGAACCAGCGGCCTACCCCTTTCTACAGGAATAGAGATAATTCCCAAGGATCCTTCGGATCAGATCGTTTTGCAAGTGGAGGATATACCTTCATTGGATGTCTTTTACAGCCCAAAGTAGAGGGCTGTAGTAAAATGACAACGGAAAAGGAGAAGGACTAATCAACCTTCCCTATTCCCTGAACAAACAGTGACAACCAAGGTGGTTTGGAAAGAGGAATTTGATCCTTCTGATGACCTTACAAAATTGTCCCAATATGCTGGAGCCTATTCGGCGGCCACCATGGACAAGGCATCATAAGTGACTAATCTGTTAAGAGAAAAGGACCAAGAAATCACCTCGCTACAAGCACAGTTATCAGAGGCACAACAGAAAGCAGAACAACTTGAACAACAGTTGTCTACGCAGCAAAAAATTAATAATCAATTGAATAAACAATTGCAGGAAGAGAAACAAAGGATTGATTCAAGTGCAATTCAAAAGCAGAAAGAGCTGTCGGAAGCATTGGAAAAATTAAAAGCAATGAATGAACAGATGATGAAGTCGAAAGATGAGCAAATTGCTCAATTATCAGGCCAAATAGAAAAGTCCAAGAATCTTCTACAGCCTGCTGAATTCAGATCCGAAGCACTATAGATTAACAAAGCATTGGTAACACAAATAGGACTATTATGTTAGAAGATCGCTCAAGCAGAACCCCTATGTGACATAACAACATCAATAATTGATAAATCAGTTAATGCTAGAACAGACTTGGAGTAGGTCGATGAGACCTTGACCAATTTTCTTGAGTGGCAAGACACTGATGAGGGACAGGCAGCTAATTTGCCAAAAATCTTAGAATCCCATAAGGAAATCCTATTTATGGAATGGCAGTCCTAGTTAATGAAGGCAGAGAGAGCAATTTCCAGATGCAAGTTAACCACAAGTAGTTTGGTTGAATTGATTAATGATACTCTCTACTTATCTAACATGATCTCTAAATGCACCCCAGGTAAATTACTATCGGCTAAAACATTGGAGCAGTCATGTTATCAAGAGCTAGAGAAGAATGGGAGATTGATCGCTGGTATTAACAGTTTGACTTGGGACACCTATTGGTTGTTCCTAGTAAAACCATACAGCCAGAGAGCCGCCCTCAAATGCCTGAGAGATGCAATCGGGTGTATCATTCCTGATATACAAGATGCCACCTATGCTTCTCAACTCAATTCTCGTCTCAACCGACCTCCAGAAGTGGAACCAATGCTAGAAATATGCCAACTCAGGTCGAAAGGCAAACAGCCAAAGTGATGAATCATGCTGCCGACTGCCAGATTGCTATGAGGAAGATACTCCAAATCAAGTTGTACCAATTAAGTAGTATTTTAATGTCATAATTAGTTAGTTTTAATCAAGTATTTATAGACCCTTTCAATGCATTGGAAAGGGTTGTAAGTTTTTGTATGTGACTTAAACCTGAAGTTGCACTACTGTACTTCAGGCATATTTTTTATAAAGACTGGGCCAATTATTCCAAATTTGATAACGAAGCTTTTATGTGGATGTGCACTACTGCCTTTATTTAAAAGTATTTCTGAGTCGAAAGAAGGAATTCAAATAGCGATTGATGTTGGGAATGATTTGCAGCTCATATGGTACTACTATCTGTCTCTGAGTTCATTCTTTTTATGTGAATTGTTGTTTGATCGCTCTTGCTATTATCGGATATATGCATGTATCTTTAACAGCGTTCTTTACAATTTCCACTATTGGATGTTTACAACATGCTTTTCTTTTATCATACATGTATCGGTAATATAAAAGGATAAGTGTAACAATGTTTTGTTAATCACTTTGTTCAACTATTTGAACAAAGCAATCAATGAGTGAACTAATGTCTATGTTTATTGTGTAGAGTCATCTATATGCCTATCAATGAACAAAGATCATCAAGCGTTGCACTTAAAAGAATAGAAGCCTCCCGGGATAGAATAGTCATTTATGTTTTCACTGTTAGATTAAGTCATCCACTCATTATCATTTATTAGAAACCAATCACTCATCCATCCCCTTTTATTCATTATTGGGAAACTGGTCCCATTATATCCAGTCGGGGCCACCATCCCAAACGGAAAAGGAGCTGTATTAAGGTCCGGACCGGGTGGTTATCCCCCAATGTTGATACAACGATTTTTAGGGCATCAACACTACCTTAATGGCATTGGTCCTCCTCCTGCAAGGTAATTTGCGAAAATCGGGCAGTGGTCCTTGTCATGACCCTGACCCTTGCATTTTACGCACCACACCTCTTCGTACACTTCTGGTCAAGTGGTCCTGTCCTGTTTCAGACTCTGCATCTCAAGGAATAAATTATTCAGCTGCGCATGGATCTGTTGAACTCCTAAGTTAGGATCTTGCATTGGGGTCTCATGCAGCGTCATTGTGATCTCTAAGGCCTCCGCCTGGGTCGTTAACTTCTACTGCGATAGCACACTCCTTAAATGTGGCGTTAACGAAGCTACAAACCATTTGCGATGCTGTCCATTTGATTCATATTGGCTTCGCGAATCATACATTTTAGCCTCTGATCCAACTCCCAAGGAGTCTCACCTGGTAGCATTGTGATCTCTTTGAGTCCAATGTTTGATTATGCTTCAGATTTCGGCCTGTTAAATTCTCTATTTAGCATCGCTTCAATATCCGCAATTCCTGCATTTGGATTATCATTGGAGTTCTTAATATACTAGGCTAGCGCGCGGTCCTGCAGGGTGCTAACCAACGTCGATTTCTTTATATTATCATCTGTAACTCCTTGCGCTTCCCATACATCCCTTACCACGAACCAGAATTGGTCTGGAGCTTCATATCCCAAACCTTTGAACACATGCAACCTCACTATTCTTGCCATATTGAATCGCAGTGGAGGGGGAGGTGGTACGGGTGAAGATGGTGGCAGGGTAGGTGGAGGTGGTATTCGCGGAATTATTTTCCTTATGAGATGGATCGCACTTCGCGATAAGACCTTCGCAAGCTCTTCCTCGTCCCCTCGCGGAGATGAAATCAAGGGGCTAGTTTCTGGTCCCTTATTTCCTTCATTCCTGTAAGCTTTTTCACTTCACGTAGCCCCGAACATCAAGGTAACTACATAACCCTCTTTTCGAACAATAGCATTTTAATCCAAGTATTCAAATACTTTATGTACTTACCTCATGATCCTTTGAGAAAGCATCACTCTGCCTCGTTGTAGCTAACTGAGGTGTCAACCGCGAACTCAGTAATGAATCCTCCTATAATACGATCAAGCCAATGATCAACGACACATGCAATCTTATCCTCCGATGCTTCCAATCTTCGCACTAACTCTGGGGTCCACACAATAGGGTAGTAAAGTTTCCACGTCCCTTGGCTATCTGCTAGCTTTGTGATCCACTCATATAGCTCAGTAGGGAAGGACGCGAAGAAGATTTCGTGGATCTCCGTGTATAGGTAGCAGTCTAACCACTCTTCTTTTGATAGTCACGGGTTCCTGTTCTCCTGCGTTGTGAACTCATGAATTCTCCTGTCCAACCAGCCTTCAATTTCCTTCTTAGTTGGATTCTAATGATACGACATCAAACATCTCTATGTAGATTCCGGTCCCGGTAACGGAACCATTTGTTGGCTTGAGGGGGCGTGACCCTAGTTTAGAGTTATTTATCCAAACAAATCCCTACACTACCGGCCCTTAAGGCATCATCCCGCGAAGCGCGGACTGAAGTCTCACCCAAAGCAGTATGGGGGGATGCTGGAACCAAGTTTCCACACCCTTGAGATGTCTGAGGTGTCGATTTAGTCCAACTGTGCTTATCTTCATGCAGGTTACTTCGCGCACTATTCTAACCTTCAATACCCTCGCGATCTATTATAATCGCCTTTCATGCAACCCTAACCAGGGGTTAGATGCTTTCACGCTACTATGGCAACGAACTGCACTATTTCCTCGAACTACTCCACAAATCTTACTTATCTTCTTAAAGATCTTAGTTAACTTCACGTAAACAGATATTCTACCTTGCATTCGCTTAATCAACACATTCATACATATTCGTGCATCATATAAGCATTAAAAGTGCAATGTATATTCAATGTAACAGATGCATAAAATAGGAAATAAATACGCATAATGGATATGAAACTTCTCTTTATTAATGCTCCAACTGTTACAGACCCAACTTGCCCTACGCACTCAGCTGCAGAGCCTTCTCCTACTCTACGACCCAAAACTAGACTTTACACTTCAGATATGAATCAACTCTTCATCCTTATCATTATTATCCCATGATAGATTGATTGATTGATCTCTTAACTACTTAGAGCCTCACTCTATTTATACAATCCCATTGTCCGTGGACCATGGGTAGATCTCTACAGTCAACATTACATTACAAAATTGAGGGCGGACAACCCTATGACTCTTTTACAAAATACATGCTCTGTGCCCACAAAATGCGGAGTCTTTACATCAGGGTTACAACTTTTGACCAAAATCTAGGCTTTAAGCCCCAAAACTTCCCTTGGGGGATCCCGCGCCCAATAGGTGGTATTGATTGTTGAACTGTTTTACCATGGCCTTAACAAAAATGTACCCTTCACTCAAAGAAAAATAATTGGTTAGCCATGCTAAGATTTTTCTACCATATTATAAGGTTGAGGAGATGAGCCCTTCACTGAAACCACAATCATTGGTTAGGCATGTTAAACCCTTTCAATTTCTACCATATTATAAGGTTGAGCAATCCAAGTATAAAGAATTTGAGCTATGTGATGTTTATGTAGCTCTTGTTGATAATCCCATTTATAATAGTGGTGAATCAATGATGAGTTTGACGGGGTGTCATGCTGATCAATGATTTGTAGTAGGCAGTGGCCCAATAACTTGTAGAATTGTTTTTGGACTCTAGAGGTCACTTAGAGCCTCATTAATTTGTTGGCATTATGACAATTGTGTTGTCCTTGTTGACAACCTACTTAATAAACATGTCAACATGATGGTAGCAGGATGAGTATTTAGGCCAGTAGAGATGTGACAAAAAGATTGGAAAAAGGAATATCAATTCAGATACAGATGAATGATAAAGATGAGTTTCGAGAAGTATACACATGTTCTATGAAGCAAGGTCTCATATATACGCAGGTTTTGTGAAGCAAAGTCATGTATACATAGGTTCTATGAATAAAAGTAGTGTGCATATGCAGGTTTGGTGAAGAAAATTCACGTATAGTTTATGGACCATGGTATTCTAAATACCAAGGGTCTTTACCATGGTATTGACCAATAGTATTGAGCTCAACAACAAATATTTGATCCTATCAAAGAATACCATCGACATTAGTGTGATTTTGACATGTGGTACTAGATAATGGCTAAGCTATATAAGGAGATGAAGATCAAAGTACTTGGGTGTGCAAGTGATGGATATTTCATGAATAGTTAGATCTGAATCGAGTGTGCATTCAATGGGCTTCTAATGAATTGTTTAATTTGAAACTAAGTATGCACCTGGGAATATGATGATGGATCAGATCCAATAGATCTGAAATGACTATGTTGATAATGGATAGATTATATCTATGATATTATGTCTGATGCATGTTTTATTATGTATGCCGAGAGATAGGTTTGTTCTAAAGATCTGATGTGCAGCAAAGCTATAAGTCAATAGTTGCATATATGTACACGGGTTTAATAACCTAAAAGGCGCCTACATATGCGGGTTTAATGCTGGTAAGTCGTGTATCGATTTAGATTTGTACATAGGTTTGATTCCTGAAAAGTACATATACATGCAGAAGTGTTTTGTGGAAAGCGCATATCTAAGCTAGGGTTTTGCTAAATAAGATCTCTGATCTGTCTAATCAGTCTTGTTTTGTTTCTATTTTCTGTCAATGAATTCTTACTTGATGATCTAGGTTTAAAAATGATGATTGAAGTTGAATTGATTGATTGAAGAGTGATGATGCTACTAGTTGCATGTGATGGTTCCGTGATTATTTCAAAATAATTTAGTAGTTTAGGGTGTAACTCAGTGTTTGTTTCAGAATGACAATGATTCAGTTTCAGAGTTCAATGTTTTGAGATCTGTACGCAGGTATGCTTCAAGGAAGTCGCGTATATATACGGATTTTCTAAAGTAAAGTAGTTTATATATTCTGACATTTTATTGATCAGGGTTTTCAAATGGTTCAATGAGTTGATGAAGTGTTTAGGTTCAATATTGGTATTCTGGTTACAATGATATAACTACTTTGGTTGTTTGAGAATAAGTTGATTGATTTGGGTCTCAGTTGGTTTAGTGATTGGTTGATTTAGTTGGTTCATTGATTGAATGATTTGTTACAGTGATCAGTTTCAGTTTTTCTAATTGGTATTGGGCTTAAATGACGGTAGTGGGTCCAGTATAAAAATTTGATGAAACGTGGCCTACAGATTTGAAGTTTTGTTTTAGGTGGATCCAGTGTGAAAATTTATGAAATGTGGTCCACAAAGGTGTTGATGGTTGGAGCCTTTAGTAAGGGAGTCGAAGCTTCCTTCCAGTGGTAGCTAGTATATCAAAGTAGGGGGTAGGAGCTCCCTTCCAGTGGGTGCCGGTAAACAAATTCAGGGGATTGGATCTTCTTACTAGTTGGTGTTGGAGAACGAGAGAAGGTTGTAGCCTTCTATAGTTGGGTGCCTGCGTGATGGTATGAGTCTGCGCCGGTACAAGATTGTAAGAAATTTTTTGTTATAATAGAAGATGAAGACAAAGATGACAACAACAATGGTTTTTCCCACATTATGTTTCCACCTAAAAATCTTGGTGTTCATGTGTGTTGATGTGTGTGATGTTTTATTATGTTCTTACTACATGCCTATTGAAGTATTGATACATTGGTTTAAGTTAAACATATGATGCATTAATTGAAAAGTAAGTTAACTAGATAGACACTAGTTGTCTACATAATAATCACGTACATACACAGGTTTCTTATAACAAATTCGCATACATAAATATGAGTAAGAAAAGAAAATTCTTTTAATGTGTTTTAAATACTGATTCTCCCCACCATTCTTAGTATTTTTCCCAACAATTGGTATCAGAGCAGGTCCTTCAGAAGAAGCTTTATCGCTTAAAGGAGATCTATCAAGATGAGTAGTCAAGAAGGAGTATTTTCTATCATACCACCTTTATTTAATGGAACTAACTTTGCCTTTTGGAAAGTCAGGATGAGAGCATACTTACATTCATTGGGAGCTGATGTATGGGAAATTGTTGAAAGTGGATACCAATATCCAACCACCATTCCCACAGATATTGTAGGAAAGAAATGGTATGAAATCAATGCAAAGGCTATGAATTCCATCTTGGGAAGTTTAGTTGAGACCGAGTTCGTGAAAGTAATGTAGCTAAAGACAACAAAGGACATGTGGGATAAGCTTGTCCAAATTTATGAAGGTGACACCAAGGTAAAAAATGCTAAACTCCAACAACTTAGAATACAATATGAGACATTGAAAATTGTTAAATTAAGGTATGTTCTATGCTTAGAGCAATTTATTTCAATTTTCACAGTTAGCTCAATATCTTTTCCAAATTAGCAATCACATCATCATTAAATTAAATTGCAGATAGAACATAAACATAGATCGCAGAAGACAAGCCAAGACAAGAGGACACAAGATGTGGCACTAGCCAGGGACAAACCCAAATGTGGGGAAACTCTTGATCAATTCTTCTTATGTTTTCTTTAATAGTTCAGCAAAGAGAGAGAGAGATAGTACATATACAACAGAAGTCAACACATTGACTTATCTAAATAAGAGCATAGATCATCTCTACGTAGATGATACATGAGGTAGCTAAACTCAGTTGAAGACATGCTGCTTCAACTAACTCTCCAAGGTGACTCCATCACTTATCATTGTGTTTCACCTCGTCATCACGCTCCACCTCACTGTGTTGCACCATGCTACACCCATCATCACTATGCTAGACCTCATTACCATGTTGCACACATCATATTGTTGCACCTTCTTGTACTGCAACATCTTGTTGTTCCTTATCATCTTGCTGCACTAACCAGTGCTGCCTCATATTGTGCCTCACTGTACTGCATCATGTACCATTGTTTTCCTATGTGCCATTACTGCACCATGTTTCCACACTGTTGTCCCATGTGCTTGCAGCATCATGCTTGCCACCATGTGCTTTCTACACCTTGCCCAATGTGCTTGTAGCACCATGCTTGCCACCATGTTCTTGTTGTACCTTGCATAATCTTTTATTGTCCCAATTGGCTATTGCTGCACCATGTCATGCTGTTTTCCCATTTGTTAGCATGCCATTGTTGTTGTCCCAATTATTTATGTTGTCCCAATTATTGATGTTGTCCCATTATTGTTGTTGTCCCATTATTCTTTTCCCATTATTGTTGTTGTCCCATTATTTTTGTTGTCCCAATTGTTGTTATTGTCATATTATTATTGTTGTCCCATTATTGTTGTGACTACACTTCTGGTTAGGGTATGTGCCACTGCCCTTAACCCAACACACAACAAGAATATCCCTCTAGTGTTGTGGCCAGCCTTGAAGAGGCTCCTCCCATGCCACGTTATCCTCTCAACACAGCCATGAAATAACTCCAACAACTTGCTATTGTGGCCTAGATTGTTGTAGCTTTCAGCCTCCTCAATGTGCCCAAACAGCCACTCAGATTCTAGCATTTATCTTCCCTCTACTCAGCCTAGAAGCCTACTTTCTTGGCCCTATATCCTTGGCCCTCCATCCATCAATTCAATCACTTGAAGTGACCTACGGTTAGGGCATCATGGACCTGTGGTTAGGTCATCATAGTAACCCTCCTTGACTGTGGCTAGGGCTTGTAGAGACCAGCATATAGCACAGTGTGTAGGATTCCTTCTTGACTGCATCTAGGGATTGTACTAGGGCTTCTTACCTTCTGAGTTTAGGGATTCCTCTCTTAGATTTCTCTTCCACTAAAACCCAGAACAAGTGGATAGAAATCAAGAGTGAAGTGTGTGTGAAATGACTCTCAAGTCATCTCGTTTTATACGAAAACGTTGAGCACATGTCAGGGTTATTTGGTTGTTGGCCGACCTTGACAAATTATCTTATAACACTAATAAATTCATAACTCCATGAATACTTATCGGAATCATATGATCTTTAGATCAATCCTACACCTCTCGATGAGAGGAGTCCAAGAAAAATATCAACTACCATAAATAAGATGACCCACATGGAGTTTGGCCCTAGTTGACAATTTTAACACTCCCTCTCAACTGGGGAAAACTCCATCCATTGATCTATCTTCCAGACTGTACTATCTCTGCCATCAATGCCCTACACTACTCTGCTCTGCTTTGCTCTACTCTGCTGAACCATGAAGAAGAATAATTGATCGAGAATGTCTCATACCATTCTCTACTGACCCGAAGTCAGTTCCATATGAAGAGAGTGTGTCATACCACTCTTACTAATCCCAGATCAGTTCCAGGAGAGTGATTCATATCACTCTTACTGACCCAAAGTCAGTTCCAATTGATCCCAGATCAATATCAAAAGAGAGTGTCTCAAATCACTCATACTGATCCCATATCAGTTTCATTGATCCCAGATCAATGGAGGTCGCCCTAGCATAGGGAGTATGGTAGATACAATGATGCGCCCATCGATAGTACTACTATGGTCCCTAACCCCATTTCGCTACTCATTGGCCGGATGAAAGGTACTTCCCATGAGTCCCAGACTGCATTGGTAGGATGCCTCGACAAGAGAGCCACTCATCCTGTCCATAAGTTGCCATGGGGTATCACAGGGGAAGGCTGAACCATTCACCCTCTACACATTGCACCATTAGGGGAGGGTGAGTCGCCCTATGGTCACTTGTTGCTCCAAGAAGTACCCCAAGCCCCTCGGAGTTCCAAAATCTCAATAGATGCATCATGCAGGACCCTCATAAGAGGGTCTCTCAATGACTCCAAGTTGTTCTGGAAAGTCACAAATTTGACCTTTCCTCGGGGCTTCGACAAATTGTCTGCGACTTGCACATCAGTCCCAATGCGATGTAGCCTTCTTGCTCATCGATGTACCATATCCCAGATAAGGTAGCATCTAATGTCCATATGTTGGAGCAATCATAGAATACGAGATTCCTCAACAATCGAATCCCCCTCTGGTTGAAACAGAAGATCACGATGGTATCCATCATGTGTACAAACATCTCACTAAAGAGCTTCTACAACCAGGCAGCTTCACACGAGGTCATACTCATAACTATGTATTCAGTCTCAGTGGTGCTTATAGGAGTTGACTTCTACTTCCTACTCATCCAGGATATTGAAGCTGAACCCAAAGAGAACCAACACTTGTAAGTGCTCTTGCGATTATCCACACTGCCTGCCCAGTCAGCATCAGAATAATCATGCAACTTCACATTTCTGGAAACGTATCTCAATCCATGAGAGATTATGCCCTGAATATATCTCAAATGATTCTTAGCACCAATCCAATGAGGCTCTAATAAATATGAGCCCAACATGTTAACTCTAAAGCATATATCCAAATGGAAGTTCACTGAGAACATCAATGCGAATGAGTTTATGAAACTCAGAGGCATTTCCCAAATCTGGTCTGACATTACTACCACATAACTTTTGAAAGTTAAGCTCCATTGAGGTAGTCACGGGCTTGCAGTTCACCATTCCAAATCCGCAATCCAAATCCCTCTTACTTCTGCAAATGAGAGGGTTTGCACCTGTCAGAAAGAGGTCATCCTCAAAAGGTGCCAGTATGAGAGGTCTATCATCCACAACCTTCAAGAAATGGTTTGGATCGGCTTCACTTCTAGTGAATCTCAGCTTCATCAGATAGCTATCATTACTCTCATATCAAGCCCGGGGTGTTTTCTTCAAGCTGTAGAGGGCTTTCTTCCACATGCATACATGAGATTCCCGACCATGAATCTCAAACCCCTCGGGTTGTTCCAATCCAGTGGACCTACTACATGAGGGCAATGATCCCCTTGTAAGATTTTCCTTTGGTACATCTCAGACATGTACCTTCATGCTCTTTTTGAATTCAGGCATCCCTGTCACCATCTGACTCACATCCGGTAGGGCCCCATAATAAGTAGACCTCCGGTGCTATATATAAGATGTAACAACTGACATGGTCCCCAATGGACCATCTTGAAACTCGATACAAATTGCCAAACCTGAACCCATGAGTAAAAGCATATTTGAAAATTCTATTTTCAAACACATACCTTTCCACGATGAATGCCACCCTGAAACCTTTGACTTCCATTGCCGAAATGGACACCGAGTTCTTCTTGCGATCAAGTACATAAAGAGCTTCGTTTAAATGAATCGAGTTACCCTCATTAAATTGATAGGTAAGATTCCCTACACCCTTTCTGGGATAGGTGGCATTGACTCCAAGTATAATCCCACGAGTGTTTCCATCTCTACCAAATTAGAGAGAGCACCCTTCTAACGATGAAGTGCCTTGAAGCACTACAATGAATAAGTCAGATTCCCAAAGAGTCTGGAGGAGAGGAACAATATAATATAATGCTTCTTTATCTAATTGGAAACAACATCTGATTCTTCATACCTCAGGTTCCTTCCTTTCTTCTAAGAGTCGGTGATTTCCTGGATGACCTGCATTACCTGTCATTCCTTTGATCATTGAATATGTCCCTAAAATGATTGTTTTCTTCATCAAGTGATGTGTCCCTACCATCTGCACACTCCTTTGCATAATGGACAAACTTATTACAAGCAAGGCATCTTGCCTTTCCTTCCACCCTGTTGTGGTCACCAACAACCCCCCTCTTTGTTTGATATTAGCAATAACATCAAGCAAAGGGGGACCCTTAACAAAAATCCCAAAAATATTTTTATCAAAATTTTTGTGTTTAACTCCCTAAAAGCTATATCGCATCGCAAAGAGAGAGTGAAGCGTTTTCCTATGCGCATAAATAAGCTGCAAAGAAGCGATGCAACATCCATCGCATCGCATATTTTGAAAGCGCCCTTAAAAGAAAACAAAAAGGAATCGCCGACGGCCGATATGCGACGTCGCATATCGCAATGTCACATAAGCAGCACACAATGAGAAAATGAAAATTGCGATATTGCGATTTGCGATCCTACAAACTGCGATTTTGCGATTTGCGATCTGCGACGAATGAGACTATTAATTGCTGCGATGCGAATCGCAGAATCCACTCATCGCAAAGTTTCTTCGGCATGATCTGTAAACCCAAAATTGAGCGCGCACCTTAAGGGAAATTAATGATCGCACGCCTGAGTATCCAAAGATGATCGTGTTGCGTTTTTCGAAGAGTCAAGTCATTATGAGTGTCATGATTATGCATTCATTAGAACTTAAAGCTTTCATGTCAATCTTTTCGTCAATTCTCTTTTCCTTTGCGTGAACTGCAAGGCAGCAACTAATATAAATCTATATGCAGGAAACATCCAAGGAAAAGGGGAAAGCGCCAATACTAGAAGAACAGAGAGGAGATGCCTTCGCAGATAAATGCCGCATGCAGCAGGGCCGCGGATTCCAGAGTATCACTCAACAGGCACTGATGAAAATAGACTATCCAAGACTCAGAGTCAAAGGCGCACAAAAGCAGCATGTTTGCAAAAGATCCTGAAGCTCAGATTGGATAAAGCAAAAAGAAAAACGCTAAAAAGGGATGATGCTTCAGAAAAGCCTGGAACAAAGAACGGAAGCAATTTTCAATACGTAAGATTGTTCAGGCAACAAAATCCCTAACTCATTGAGTCATTCGCACGGCCAGAAACTGAAATAGCAACAACACAATCAGTTTGAAAGAAATATGGGTTATACTAAGTATACACATAGCAAAAACACCCAGCCAGAAGAAGATTTTCAAAAATATCTTCTAGTTTGTCAGAAAGAGGTGCCAGCTTTTGTTATTTCTACTTTTATCGCTCGAGCAAAAGGAAAAGACAACCAGCCGACTCTTTCCAGGCGAACCTTGCATTGCTTACAGCACTAAGGAGCAGATACAAAAACGGTTAGAAATTAGATTCAATTTTTAGAAATAAATTTGTTTTAGTAAAAGGGCGGTCATTTGAAGCCGTTTCCTAAATTTGTGTAATTAAGATTAGTTAGTTAGTAGTATTTAACCCTTCTCATGGCATTTGGAGAAGGGTCCGGAAATTTGCCAAAAAACTTGTCCACAGAACATGCACTTTTGCACCCTCGGAGGGGGTTTTTGATGAATGGATGGATCGAGATTTATTTATGTTTACATTTTAATGTCTGCTACTGATGTTGCACTTCTGTACTCTTAGTAGATGTTAGAAGTAAGTAGAGATAAATCATTATTGCTTGAAGTTTGTGAGTGAAATCAGTCATAAATGGTACTTTTATCTCTTGATTAATTTCTGTTCATATTCTTAGAGTGATATACAGCTGAGTTGTTTATGTGTTAATGTATGAATGTGTGGGTTACCATTTGGCACTTTTGTACGATGGAGTCATTTGTTTGTGCTTGACATATGAATAACTGATTATGCGATATGTTGTTCACAACTGTTCTGCCTAACTTCTTATGCAGAATGGTTTATCTTAATTGATTTATATTCTTATGATAGCTGAATGATCTTTATTACCAGTTGTTGTATGAAATCTTTTTAGATCGCATAATGAAAGAATTTTACCCCGGGTTAGTATAGATTAGGTGTGTTGTTTTTGTTAGATTACAGTAGCATAGAGTCAGTTTAGAGTCTAGAATTAAATTAGCTTAAAATTACCTTTAGATTAGTATCGTCAAAATCTACACACACACACACATCTTTTAGATTGGGAAGCTGGTCCCATTATCCCCAGTCGGACCCGCTACACCAAACGGGCAAGGAGCCGCCAACCAGGTTCCCGACCGGGTGGGTATCCCCCTTATTGTTGACCCGATTTCGGGGCCCTCAACACACCCTTAGACCTGTACTTCCCATTGAAGTGATCTTTAGGTAGGCGATCAGAAGCTTCCATTATGGAATTCTAATAATATTCTATGCTTCGAATTCACCCTTGGTGAATTTGAAGTTGGTTAAGGAATCCACTGATCCTATTGTCCTTTCCCAACTGTCTTCGATGATTGCTCTTTCACTCTTGCTTGGGCTTTGTCTTCACCTCAGCTCTGATACCATGTTAAATTAAGGTATGTTCTATGCTTAGAGAAATTTATTTCAATTTTCACAGTTAGCTCAATACCTTTTCCAGATTAGCAATCACATCAGCATTAAAGTAAATTGCAGATAGAACATAAACATAGATCGTAGAAGACAAGAGGACACAAGATGTGGCGCTAGCCAATGACAAACCCCAATGTGGGGAAACCCTTGATCAATTCTTCTTATATGTTCTTCAATAGTTCAGCAAAGAGAGAGAGAGATAGTCCATATACAACAGAATTCAACATGTTGACTTATCTAAATAAGAGATCATATCTAAGTAGATGATACATGAGATAGCTGAACTCAGTTAAAGACATGCTGCTTCAACTGATTCTCCAAGGTGACTCCATCGCCTATCATTGTTTTGCACCTCATCATCATGCTCCACCTCACTGTGTTGCACCATGCTGCACCCATCATCACTATGTTGGACCTCATTACCATGCTGCACACATCATACTGCTACACCTTCCTGTATTGCAACATCTTGTTGCACTCACCAGTGCTGCCTCATATTGTACCTCATTGTACTGCATCATGTACCATTGTTGCACCATGTTTCCACACTGTTGTCCCATGTGCTTGCAGCATCATGCTTGCCACCATGTTCTCTCTGCACCTTGCCTAATGTGCTTACATCACCATGCTTGCCACCATATACTTTCTGCACCTTACCCAATGTGCTTGCAACACCATGCTTGCCACCATGTGTTTGTTGTACCTTGCTTAATGTGTTGTTGTCCCAATCAGCTATTGTTGCACCATGTCATGATGTTGTCCCCTTTGTTAGCATGCCATTGCTGTTGTCCCAATTGTTACTGTTGTCCCATTATTATTTTTGTCCCATTATTGTTGATGTCCCATTATTGTTGTTGTCCCAATTGTTGTTGTTGTCCTATTATTGTTGCTATCCCATTATTGTTGTGACTACACTTCTGGTTAGGGTATTTGCCACTACCCTTAACCAAACACATAGCAATACTAGCCCTCTAGTGTTGCGGCTAGCCTTGAAGAGGCTCCTCCCATGCCATGTTATCCTCTCAACGCAGCCATCAAATAATTCCAACAACTTTCTATGGCCCGCGACCTAGCTTGCTGTAGCTTTCAGCCTCCTTAATGTGCCCAAACAGCCACTCAAATTCCAACGTTTAGCTTCCCTCTACTCGGCCTAGCATCCTGCTTTCTCGGCCCTAGATCCTTGGGCCTCCATCCATTAATTCAATCACTTGAAGTGGCCTGTGGCTAGGGCATCATGGACCTGTGGTTAGGGCATCATAGTAACCCTCCTTGACTGTGACTAGGGCTTGTAGAGACCATCGTATAGGGCAACATGTAGGCTTCCTTCTTGACTGCGTCTAGGGCTTGTACTAGGGCTTCTTACATTCTGTGCTTAGGGATTCCTCTCTTAGATTTCTCTTCCAATAAAACCCATAACAAGTGGAGAGAAATCAAGAGTGAAGTGTGTGTGAAATGACTCTCAAGTCATCTCCTTTTATACTAAAACGTTGAGAACATGTGGGGGTTATTTGGTTGATGGTCGACCTTGATGAATTGTCTTATAACACAAATAAATTCATAACTCCATGAATAATTATTGGAATCGGATGATCTTTAGATTAATCCTACACCTCTTTATGAGAGGAGTCCAAGAAAAATATCAACTGCCATAAATAAGATGACCCACATGGAGTTTGGCCCTAGTTGCCAATTTTAACAAAAATGCATGATGATGAAAGTCTTGCAACACTTTTTCTTAGAGTTGATGATATTGTTAATTCCATGAGAAATATTGGTGAAGAAATAAAATATGCTACTATTGTTGAGAATATTTTGAGATCACTAACTCCGAAGTTTGATTCCAAAGTCTCGATTATTGAAGAAATGCAGGATCTGAAAAGTCTCACACTTGACCAACTCCATGGAATATTGATAGCATTTGAGATGAGGAAAGGTGGTTCTTCCAAAATGAGAGAAGCAGCCTTCAAAGCCACATATAAATGGAAATAGAAGGAAGCACCCAAAGAAAAAATCTACATATCAAATGAGGAAGAAGCAAACTTCATGAGAAAGTTGCAAGTGGGTACTGGAAGATTCAGAGGTAAGCTTCTCTTTAAGTGTTTTTCTTGTGGAAGAGTAGGCCATTATGCATCTAAATGTCCATAAAGAAAATGATAAAGAGAATGGAAAGAATGTTACTAGAAGGAAGTTCTCCAATAATAAAAGCTTTTAATCTAATGAACAAAGTCATAGCAAATCTGATGATAAAGAAAATTTGGATTTAGATTCTAACAGTTCTTATCTAGTACTCATGGCTCTTGAAGATCAGTCAATTAATGAATCAAATAGTTGTGAGGTAGATGATTTGATGAAAACTCTAAGGGAGAATGATAAACTCAGGAATGTTAACAAAGAATTGGAATCAAAAGGAAACAGTATGATTGAAGAAATAAAGAGGTTAAAAATGGAATTAGAAGCAACCAATAAAAGAACAAAAAGCATAAGAAAACAACTCCAAGAAAAGGAAAAGTAGTGTGAAACATTAGAATCCAAAAATATGACCCTAAAGGAATATTATGAGAAGATCAACAAATGGGTAAAATCTTCTGAGTCTCTAGAGAATATTATTAATGAACAACAATCTCCTTTGATCAAGGTTGGCATTGGGTATGATCATACACAATGTGATGGAAAAAATTAGTATAGTGTTGTGCAAAGCAAGGTTGAATCAAATCACTCATTTGTAAGAAAATATCCTAGATCAAGGTCAAGATCAGTCCCTAGGCACAAAGGATGGTTTTATGGATATTTTTTCTCTTGTAACTCATTTGGGCATAAGGTCCTTGATTACAGGTCAAGTATATAGAACAAAACCAGGAGATGGGATAAGTTTCAACACATAATTAGAAATTGCAAGTAGATATGGAGCAAGAAGGAACCTCAGGCAGAAACGTAGGAAAGATTGTCCCCGTTGAAGTCCACTGATTCTTATAGCTTCTCATAGTGACTGCAGAAGTGATGTGAGTTACATGACCTCATAAGAGCAGAAGATGATTATCAGGTCCTCAGGATCAGCGATGGATAATCTCAAGGGGAGCAATACATGTTTTGTCTTGATGATGATTCCCATTATTGTTTTGATATTCATGTTGCTTATATTATTGACATTGCGTCTGGTGTAGTAATGGTGAACATGTACATACAATATAGGCTCAAGGGGAGCTGAAGTTGTGAAGTTTCAGTATTTTACTTTCTGTACGTGGATCCTATGAAGACAAGTTGCGTATATACGTGAGTTCTAATCTGAATAGTCGTGTGTCTTTTGCTATGATGAAGAAACAGTTGGAAAAACTCGGGAAAAGGCTCTGATATGCTTCAGACAATTATTATTTAGCTTTATTGTTCTGATGATTGATGGTTATATTTTGTTGATGCTATTTAGAAGTGGTTTTGGCTTTTATAAGTTGTTGATGCCTTGATGGATAACCGATTGATGAAGATATTTTGATGTCCTTACTAACATATGAGATGATATGATCAGATCTGACAGTGAACAGTTGACACAAATTCAAGGGGAGAATTTGTTATGCTTCTAATAATGCATTGTTGGAATTATGTTTGCTTTAGAATTCATTAGTACATAATGATGCTTATTAATGGTGATGCTGCTTATGTTGTTGAAGTTCTTGAATGATGATGCATGAGTTGCTAATTATGGTTGATGCTTATCAGATGTGGGATGATAGAAAACTCTCTAGTGATGATACATGTATGATATGTTGGGGATTGTTGTGGAAAGAACATGTAGACCTTGCTATGATTATTTGATGATGATGTTGTTATCATGGATGATGCCTATGGTGCTTACACAAGATACATGTACATGATATGCTACACATGATATATTGTTTGAGGATTGTTTCTCTTAATGGTATCAAGGAGATTGGTTACTAACAAAGTTTGATGGAAAACTAGATCTTATGGATGATTACTTAAGTTGCATGTTGATGTTGGTGTGATAGTTCTCCTTGCATGAAGAAAATGGGGCAAGAGAATGATGTTACTGCAGGTTTCATGAAGACATCTCTTAAATGATACTTGGAGACTTAGTCACATATTGATGATGTTAAGGAATGATGCTACTTTTTCCTATATTACTTTATGATGATATGATTGGTTGATGCATGAAAATATATGTTGCTTTGATGAACATTGATTGAGGTTATTCCTACAAAGGGAAATAGCAAGTTGACCTTGATAAGGTCAAGAGGATGAGTTGGTAGCTGATCTCTATGGAAAATTATTATGATGTTGATGTTGCATACTTGGTCACATGCTGATGATACTGAAAATATGCATGTTGCTGCTGACAAATACTTATGGTGCAGATCCTATTCAGTATATGATGGTTGTTGAAGACTATCTTGGTCTTGTTACCTCACTATAAAGGTATTTGGTCTTGGTTATAAATGCCATATCTTTCTCTTGATGTTAAGGTCATGTAAAGACCTATGTTATAAATCATTGTAAAATTAAGTCATGTATGGACTATTGTGGTCAAGTCATGTAATCCCAACTTTTTTGGCATGTAATGTAGTTTGCAAACCCACTGTGTTGGGTGATCAATATAAGCATGAGCCATTGGTGATAGGAAAGCTCATGTATGGTGGAGTCATAGAGCCATGTAATTCTTTGTATATCTTCAAAAAATTCAGCATGTACTCAGGGGGAGCATGGTCAGTATTCAATATTCATACTCAGCAAATTAGATCTACAACACTCATGTGAACAAAGGGAGAGAAGCCTTCATTCAATATTGGTTAGCCCTTTTCCCTTGATGTCAAAGGGGGAGAGAAGCTTGGTATTTGGATAATTCTTGGTATATCTACAAATGTGTTTAGAGGTATCTACAAGTGTTGGTAACCAAAAACCAAAGTGGTTTCCATCAAGTCCAAAGGGGGAGATTGTTGGCATTATGACAAATGTGTTGTCCTTGATGGAAACCTACTTAATAAACATGTCAACATGATGGTAGCAGGATGAGTATTCAGGCTAGTACAAATGTGACAGAAATATTGGACAAAGGAATATCAGTTCAAAGATAGAGGAATGATAAATATGAAGTTTGAATAAGTATACACAGGTTGTATGAAGCAAAGTCGCGTACATACGCAAGTTTTGTGAAGAAAATTCATGTATACACAAGTTATATGAAGCAAAGTCATGTACATACACAGGTTTGGTGAAGAAAATTCGTGCATGGTTTCCACACCATGGTTTTCTAAATACAAAGGGTTTTTACAATGGTATTGACCCATAGTATTGAGCTCAGCAATGAATATTTGATCCTATCAAAAAATACCATCGGCATTAGTGTGGTTTTGATATGTGGTATTGGATAAGGGCTAAGCTATATAAGGAGATGAATATTAATTACTTGGGTGTGCAAGTGATGAATATTTCATGAATAGTTAGATCTAAAGCGAGTGTGCCTGTAATGGGCTACTAATGAATTATTTTATCTGAAACTAAGTATGCACCCAGGAATATGATGATGGATCAGATCCAATAGATCTAAAATGATTATATTGATAATGGATTGATTTGATCTATGATATTATGTCTGATGCATATTTTATTATGTATGTTGAGAGATGGGTTTGTTCTGAAGATCTAATGTGTAGCGAAGCTATAAGTCAATAGTTGCAGATATGTACGCGGGTTTGATAACCTGAAAGGAGTGTACATATGCGAGTTTAATGCTGGTAAGTTGTGTTTCGATTCAAATCTGTACATGGGTTTGATTCTTGAAAAGTGCGTATACACGTGGAAGTGTTTTGTGGAAAGCACGTATATAAGCTAGGTCTTTACTGAATAAGATGCCTGATTAGTCTAATCAGTCTTGTTGTGTTTTTTTTGTCTATCAATGAATTCTTACTTGATGATCTGGGTTTAACAATGATGATTGAAGTTGAATTGATTGATTAAAGAGTGATGATGTTGCTAGTTGTATGTGATGGTTATGTGATTATTTCAGAATAATTCAATAGTTTAGGGTGTAACTTAGTGTTTGTTTCATCATGACAGTGATTCAGTTTCAAGGTTCAATGTTTTGAGATCTATGCACATTTACGCTTCAAGGAAGTCACATATACACGCGAATTTGCTAAATTAAAGTAGAGTATATATTCTGACATTTTATTGACCAGGGTTTTCAATTGGTTCAGCGAGATGATGCAGTGTTTGGGTTTAGTATTGGTATTTTGGTTACAGTGATCTAACTATTTTGGTTGTTTAAGAATAAGTTGATTGATTTGGGTCTTAGTTGGTTTAGCGATTGGTTGATTCAGTTGGTTCATTGATTGAATTATTTGTTACAGTGATCAGTTTCAGTTTTGATATTTGGTATTGGGATTAAATGATGGTAGTGGGTCCAGTACAAATGTGACAGAAATATTGGACAAAGGAATATCAGTTCAGACACAGAGGAATGATAAATATGAAGTTTGAAGAAGTATACACAGGTTCTATGAAGCAAAGTTGTGTACATACGCAGGTTTTGTGAAGAAAAGTCGTGTATACATAGGTTCTATGAAGCAAAGTCGTGTACATACGCAAGTTTGGTGAAGAAAATTCCCACACGGTTTCTACACCATGGTATTCTAAATACAAAGGGTCTTTACCATGATATTGACCCATAGTATTGAGCTCAGCAACGAATATTTGATCCCGTCAAAAAATACCATCGACATTAGTGTGATTTTGACATGTGTTATTGGATAAGGGCTAAGCTATATAAGGAGATGAATATTAAAGTTCTTGGGTGTGCAAGTGATGAATATTTCATGAATAGTTAGATCTGAAGTGAGTGTGCATATGAATTATTTTATCTGGAACTAAGTATGCACCCGAGAATATTATGATGGATCAGATCCAATAGATCTGAAATGACTATATTGATAATGGATTGATTTGATCTATGATATTATGTCTAATGCATATTTTATTACATACGTAGAGAGATGGGTTTATTCTGAATATTTGATGTGTAGCAAAGCTATAAGTCAATAGTTGCATATCTGTACGCGGGTTTGATAACCTGAAAGGAGTGTACATACGTAGGTTTAATGTTGGTAAGTTGTGTTTCAATTCAGATCTATACGTGGGTTTGATTCCTGAAAAGCGTGTATACACGTTGAAGTGTTTTGTGGAAAGCACGTATATAAGCTAAGGTTTTATTGAATAAGATGCCTGATCAGTCTAATTAGTCTTTTTGTGTTTCTGTTGTCTGTCAATGAAGTCTTACTTGATGATCTGGGTTTAATAGTGATGATTGAAGTTGAATTGATTGATTAAAGAGTGATTATGTTGCTAGTTGTATGTGATGGTTCTATGATTATTTCAGAATAATTCAGTAGTTCAGGGTGTAACTTAGTGTTTGTTTCACCATGACAGTGATTCAGTTTCAAGTTTCAATGTTTTGAGATCTATGCACATGTATGCTTCAAGGAAGTCATGTATACACGTGAATTTGCTAAATTAAAGTAGTGTATATATTCTAACATTTTATTGATTAGGGTTTTCAGTTGGTTCAGTGAGTTGATGCAGTGTTTGGGTTTAGTATTGGTATTCTGGTTACAATGATCTAACGATTTTGGTTATTTAAGAATAAGTTGATTGATTTGGCTCTTAGTTGGTTTAGTGATTGGTTGATTCAGTTGGTTCATTAATTGAATGATTTGCTGCAGTGATCAGTTTTAGTTTTGATATTTGGTATTGGGCTTAAATGATGGTAGTGGGTCCAATCTGAAAAATTGATGAAATGTGGCCTACATATTTGATATTTTGGTTAAGGTGGATCTAGTGTGAAAATTTATGAAATGCAATCCACGGAGGTGTTCAGGGTTAGAGCCTTCAATAAGGGAGTCTAAGATTCCTTCTAGTGGTAGTTGGTAAATCAAATCAGGGGGTAGGAGCTCCCTTCCGATGGGTGTCGGTAATCGAATTCAGCGGGTTGGAGCTCCCTTCGAGTGGGAGCTAGAGAATGAGATAAGGTTGTAGCCTTCTACAGGTGGGTGCCTGCGTGCTAGTATGAGTTTGTGCCAGCACAAGATTGTAAGAAGTTTTTCATTATAATAAAATATGAAGACAAAGACGACAACAATGGTAGTTTTTACTGGAAAATTATATATTATGGAGCAATGGAACACATAAAATATTGTAGAAATATAAACACAGAAAGCGCATAAAACAAGAGAGACATAGATATACGTGGTTTACCCAGTTTGGGCTACGTCCACCCTGAACAGCCAGTCCTTCCTTTCTATTATCCAGCAAAATGAAGAGACACAACCTACAGCAGATCCGCTGTAATATCCTCTGTTTTCTCTCACAGTCTCACCTCTCTATTTCCCGCTCACAGAATACACATCTATCACATAGCCTCAAATACAATGCCCTCATACAAAGAGAGGGGTTGCCTTCTAGGGAAAAAACCCTAAACTAAACATAAGTTCTACCATCAGATCATCTGCCTAATGAACGGCCCAGATTGACTAGAAATTACTATACTTTTATAAGGCAATTTTACAGCTGCTTTTAGCTTCGGGGGCGCCGCCCCCCCTTGGACCCCGCCTGCAGCGAATATTTTACGGGCAGCGTTGCCGCCCCCATTTCCAACTGGGGTCCAATGTGGCGATACCTTTGAATATAGAAGATGATTAGGCTCCACACCCAACAATCTCCCACTTGGAGACTGATTGTAGCAACTCCACTGCTACTCCATTTGCTGGACAATGACTCCTCTTTAGACCTGGCTGTTTCTCATCTTCATCGTCATCCTTGAAGACCAATTGAAACTGAGCATATTCTCAGTTTCTCCCTGGTTACAACTTTTGTTAGCATATCTGCAGGATTCTGGCTAGTGTGTATCTTTTCCAGCTTCAACTCTCCATCTTCCAACACTGATCGTATGAAATGGTACTTGAGCTGTATGTTTTTAGTCCTGGAATGAAATGCTGAGTTCTTTGCAAGATGAATGGCACTTTGGCTATCACTGTATAACGTGCCCATATCATGCTCCTTACCCAATTCACCCATAAACCTTTGTAACCAAATCATTTCTTTACTAGCCTCTGTAGCAGCAACATACTCTGCTTCTGTTGTTGAAAGTGAAACAACACTTTGGATTTTTGAAACCCAACTGACAGTTGTTCCTCCAATAGTAAATACATATCCTGTAGTGCTACTCCTGTTATCTTTGTCACCTGCCATATCTTCATCAACATATCCTTGTAGGGAGATGTTTGAACCACCAAAGCATAATGCTTTATTTGTGGTACCTTTCAAATATCTGAGAATCCATTTCACTGCCATCCAATGTTCCTTTCCTGGATTGTTCATGTACCTGCTTACAACTCCCACTGCATGTGCAATATCAGGCCTTGTGCAGACCATTGCATACATTAAGCTTCCAACTGTTGATGCATATGGAACTTTAGACATATAATCCATGTCTTCTTGGGTCTTTGGGCACATTTCCTTGCTAAGTTTGAAATGGCTAGCAAAAGGTGTACTAACTGGTTTTGCATTGTGCATGTTAAATCTTTTCAACACCTTTTGTATGTACTCATTCTGAGACAATGTTAATTTATGATTTTTCCTGTCTCTAGTTATTCTCATACCAAGGATTTATTTTGCAGATCCCTTTGCCAATTTTCTTTTGAGCACATTTATTTCCTGCATGTTAGATCCTGCAACAAGCATGTCATCTACATACAATAACAATAT
This sequence comes from Pinus tabuliformis, assembly GCA_031772625.1. Lineage (NCBI taxonomy): Eukaryota > Viridiplantae > Streptophyta > Pinopsida > Pinales > Pinaceae > Pinus > Pinus tabuliformis. The sequence goes on along the minus strand of CM062814.1, from coordinate 612,723,270 downwards.
AATATAGCTGCCATCATTTTGCTTTTTCAAATAAACACAATGATTAGAGTGACATCTAGTATAACCTTGTTCAGACATAAACTTGTCAAATTTTAGATACCACTGTCTTGGAGCCTGTTTTAAGCCATACAAGCTCTTCTTCAACCTGCACACTAGTTTCTCCTTCCCTTTCACCTCATATCCTTGTGGCTACTGCATATATATCTCTTCCTCCAAATCCCCATGGAGAAAGGTTGTCTTTACATCTAACTGCTCAAGATGCAAATCTTCAGCTACTACAAGACTTGAAATAGTTCTGATTGAAGTCATTTTAACAACAGGAGAAAATATTTCATCAAAATCAATACCTTTCTTCTGTGCAAACCCCTTCACCACAAGTCTATCTTTATACCTCTGTTTTCTTCCATCTTCTTCCTTCAGCCTGTAAACCCATTTATTCTTCAATGTAGTTTTTCCTACAGGAAACCTGACTAAATCCCAAGTCTGGTTATGCATTAAGGAGTCCATCTCTTCTTCCATGGCTACCTCCCACTTCTTCCTACTTTCAACCTGCATTGCTTCTTCATAACATTCGGGTTCACCGGAATCAGTCAACAATAAATAATATAATGAAGGAGAGTATCGTTCAGGGGGTCTACTTATCCTGGTAGATCTTCTAACACCACTTTCAGGTGTTTGGGGTGCATGTTGTTGTTGTGGTGGTTGTTGTTGTTGTGGTTGTTGATTATTATTATTTTCAGGCACCTTTACTTTTTCAGTGATTTCATCAAGAATTGCATATTCCTTGTTTTCCTTTTCCTGTTTCTTTTCCTGCAACTGATTCTTATACAAGATATTTTTATTGAATATTACATCTCTGCTCCTAATGATTTTTTGATTTTCATAATCATATAAGCGATAACCAAAATCATTAACACCATATCCAATAAAGGTACATTTCTTTGACTTTGCCTCAAGCTTTGTTCTATTTTCTTTATCAATATGGACAAAGGCCTCACAACCAAAAGGCTTTAAAATAGAGTAGTTTACCTTTTTACCTGTCCATGCTTCCTCTGGAACACCACCATCCAAGGAACTTGAAGGCACTCTGTTTATTATATAAACAACAGTATCTACAGCATCTACCCAAAACTGTAAAGGCAATCCTGCATGCAATCTCATGCACCTTGCACGCTCCATGATTGTTCTGTTCATCCTTTCTGACACACCATTTTCTTGTGGTGTTCTTGGAACTATCTTCTCTCTGCGAATTCCATGCTCTGAACAGTACCTATCAAACTCTTTGCTGCAATATTCACCTCCATTGTCTGATCTAAGACACTTCAATTTCTTTCCTGTCTCAATCTCAACCAAAGCTTTCCATTTCTTGAAAGTATCAAATACATCAGATTTATTCTTAATACAATAAATCCAAGTTTTTCTAGTTGCATCATCAATAAAAGTAACATAATAACGAGAGCCACCAAGAGATGATACCTGAGCAGGTCCCCATACATCTGTATGCACAAGCTCTAATTTTTCATTCTTCTTTTCTTTCCCAACTCTGAGAAATCTGACTCTCTTTTGTTTTCCATAAATGCAATTCTCACAGAAGTCCAAATCAACATTCTTCAAACCCGGCAACAAATTCCTTGAGTGAAGAATCTTCATCCCCTTTTCACTCATGTGTCCGAGCCTATGATGCCATAATGCTGCATCTGCTCCTTTGGAAGTTAAAGCATTAATAGAGTTAGAAATACCATTACATAAATACAATGTACCAGCCTTTTCGCCTTTTGCTATTACCAGGGCTCCTTTGGTGACCTTCCAAGCTTTATCTGTGAAAGTTGTCACACAACCTTCACCGCCTAATTGCCCTATTGAAATCAGATTTTTCTTTAGATCTGGAACATGCCTTACCTCCTTTAATAGCCATTGGTTTCCATTTTGCTGTTTTACAAGAACCTTACCCATTCCAATGATTTTACAGGGTTTATCATCACCCAGACAAAATTGTCCAAAATCTCCTTGAACATAGTGATGAAAGTATTTCTTATCAAGTGTGGCATGGAATGAAGCCCCTGAATCGACCACCCAGGAATCAGTAATATTTTCGAAAGAAAGAATCAAAGCATCTTGTAACACCTCACCTGTCACATTTGCTTCATGATTGTTTTCTTGCTGTGCATCTCCTTCTTTTCCCTTCCGAGATCTATAGTCTTTCTTTAGGTGTCCTTTCTTTCCACATTTCCAGCACACTATCCCCGATCTGGACTTGGATCTGCCTTTCCTTGATTTACGGCGATATCGTGAGCTCTTTCCTCTTTCCATTTTTCTTCCTCTAGACTCTGCACTCAAAGCATTTCCCGATGTCTCACTGGAGCTTTTCCGTCGCATTTCCTCTCTAAGGATAGCACCGACAACATCATCAAACTTTAAAGTACTAGATCCAGAAACGGAGTTACTAATGGCCATTACCAAACCATTCCAACTTTCTGGTAATGAGCACAAGAATAACAGAGCTCTAACTTCATCGTCAAAGTTTACCCCTACAGAACTTAACTGACTTGTAACTGTATTAAAATCATTTAAATGGTCTGCAACAGATCCACCTTCCGACATCTTCATATTAAATAACCGTTTCATAAGAAATACCTTGTTTGAGGCCGAGGGTTTTTCATATAGTTTCGACAACGCCTAAATCAAACCCTCTGTCATGGTTTCCTTCGAAATGTTGAAGGCGACTGACGCAGCATGGCACAGCCGTATTGTTTCGAGTGCCTTTCTATCAAGAAGGTTCCATTCTTCATCTATCATACCCGTCGACATCTTTGATTTTCTGCCTAATGGTAGGTATAGATCTTTCTGATACAGATAATCTTCCATCTGCATCTTCCACAGCGAGAAGTTTTGGCTGTTAAATTTCTCGACCCTAAACTTACCATCTTCCACCATTGCTCCCACTTGAACCAGGAACCCTTCTTTCCTACGAGTTTATCAGCCAAATAGACCTTCGGCTCTAATACCAGTTGTTGGAAAATTATATATTATGGAGCAATGGAACACATAAAATATTGCATAAATATAAACATAGAAAGCGCATAAAACAAGAGAGACACAGATATATGTGGTTCACCCAATTTGGGCTACATCCACCCTGAACAGCTAGTCCTTCCTTTCTATTATCCAGCAAAATGAAGAGACACAACCTACAACAGATCCGTTGTAATATCCTCTGTTTTCTCTCACAGTCTCACCTCTCTATTTCCCGCTCACAGAATACACATCTATCACACAGCCTCAAATACAATGCCCTCATACAAAGAGAGGGGTTGCCTTCTAGGGCAAAAACCATAAACTAAACATAAGTTCTACCGTCAGATCATCTGCCTAATGAACGGCCCAAATTGACTAGAAATTACTATACTTTTACAAGGCAATTTTACAGTTGTTTTTAGCTTCAGGGGCGCTGCCCCCGAAACCCCCCACCAGGGGGGGGGCTCCCAAAGGTTGCAGCCGCCCCCCCCTGGACCCCCCCTGCAGCGAATATTTTACAGCCATTTCGAAATGGGGTCCAATGTGGCGATACCTTTGAATATAGAAGATAATCAGGCTCCACACCCAACAGTTTTTTCCCACATTGGGTTTCCACCTAAAATCTTAGTTTTCATGTGTGTTGATGTGTTGCTTATTTGTGATGGTTTATTTTTTTCTTACTACATGCCTATTGAAGTATTGATACACTGGTTTAAGTTAAGCAGATGATGAGTTAACTTAAAAGTAAGTTAACTAGATATACGCTAGTTGTCTGCATAACAATCGCATACATATGTAGGTTTCTTTAAGTAAAGTCGCATACATAAATATGAGTAAGAAAAGAAAGGTTTTAGTGAGTTTTAAACACTAATTCAACTCCCCCCCCCCCCTCTCAATGTTTTTCGCAACATAATTATATATTTTATTGTTGATATGTATTGCTCTATATGTCATTTTGATATATTCACCCTTACATGGTATATAGATGAGAAAACTTTGCATATTTTGTCTCTAATGGTTTGGAATCATGGTTTGAAATCTTTAAAATAACAAATTTCATTAAAAAATAATTTTTTAATGTATTTTTTTATATCTGGTTCAATCTGATTTGATCTAGTTCCCATTTGAATCTTGTGGATTATTCAAAATCTGGTTCCAGTTTATAAAACTATGCCCATGAGATCCATTAGAAAGAAGCAAAGTGGATGCTTAGCATATTTTGGGTAGAGTTTAATTTGGAATACATCATTATTTAGGGGGATTTCTTTGTTGGTTGGTTTCACTTATTTAATCAAGATAGTTACCATGATGATTGGAAGCCTACTACATGTTATGTTTCCAATCTTAGCCATAGACTTCTCACTTGGGCTTCTAAGAAATAATGTTTCCTTGTTATTTCATTAGTAGAAGAAGAACATATAGTCTCACTTATTGCAATTCAAAAAACCCTTTGGAGAAATGATGAATTTTTTTAGAGTTTGGCTTCCAAAAATATAAGCTAACCACACTGTAGTGTGATACTCATAGTGTCATTCAATTTCATCAAAAATATAATTCAACATCATTGGAACAAACACATTAAGCTACACGTGCACTAAATAAAAAACTTCTTAGGATCACATTCTCAAAGTGGTCTATTGCTATACAAATGCTCAAGCTATGGAAATTTTCACAAAAACTCTTATAAGGGTGAAGTTTTCTAGACTTTGATCTATGTTAAGTATTCAAGAAGTTGACATCAATGGGAGTTCAGATTTAATTCCTCTTATCCAAGTTGTTCTTAAGGAGGGATGTTAGGATATTTACACATTGAGGAGTTAGTTAAGATAAGTTCAATCTAATGTGTCTTTAAGTAAAGTGTGTTTCTTTAGTGTGATTTTGTAAATTAAATCTAATCTAATAATCGTGATTATATTCTATACATAAAGTGATACAACGATTCATCTCATGGTTTTAAAACCCATCTGATTTGAAAAGCTACCTAGTCAAACTAACTCGTTCATTAGGCTCGGAGGTCAACCTAGCCAGTGAACCTGGTTTGAGCGGAGGTAGACCCTGATTTGGTACCAAACCTACCACAAACCAAGCGTTTTGGTACCAAACCAGCATGAACCAGTATGTACTAGCCAGTTCCACCATAAATTAGTTGGCTCATTAACATCTCACATGTGCACAATCATGGACCCACAAAGAGTTATTTAGGGTGATTGTGAGTGTTTATTTTGGAAACTAGGCATTGTTTCCCTCCAAAACAACAACTCCAAGCCTATGAAATCATATGTCTCCTCTCATTTTTCTCACAAATCTCATTTAGAGTTTTTGTGAGTTTCATTTTGAGCTTGGAAAGTGTTGACTTTTTGCAACAGTGTTGTAATAAAAGAGAATTTGGGTTGTTTTTTTTCATATTGGAGCTAATTTGGAGTTTTCTAGTGGAGTTGGCATGTTTAGGAAGAGACTAAGGAAGCTAGTTTTCATTTCCAAGTAAGGATTTTCATTTGAAAAAAAAATCCATATTTCATTGTTGTCCATGTATTTAATTTTTTTGTATGGTTCTTTCAAGTTCCAATTTTTAGTTCAATTTTTAAATTTAATTAGTTTGTAGACTAAATCTGCCCCTTTCTTTCCAAATTTATTTTAGGTTTTCCATTTTACTTAGCTACATTTTTCTTTTTATTTTTATTTTGAAAATTTATTTCCTTTACAAATTTCAAACATTTCATCGGTAATCATGCCCCTAAAATCCAAGGATACTGCATGGGCTGATTATGATATGATTGATGGCAAAACGTTATGAAAATATTGCCAAAAATTTGTTGGAGGTGGGGTGTATCACAATTTGATATAACACTTGGTTTTAGAATTCGTTAATAGGTTTGATAATTTTGAGGAGAATAAGACTAGGGATAAGCCTATCTAAGAAGAAATTGCAAGGAATACAAAACTTGTACAAGCCATGAGAGCAAGTGGGTGTGAATATTTTGAGATTCAAGACTCCTCTTCTATCCCTTACAACAATTTCCATGACCCCCTCTATTATGTTCCTCTTACTGTTGGGCCTTACAATCAAAGCCAACAATCTAAAGGTAAAAATATAATGAACATCAAGAGTTCTTTCACTTCCCTTACCACTACCTCTACTAATGTCACTTCCTACCAACCAAATTTAACTCAACCCACTTTGGATAACTATTGGAAAAAGCAATTCAAATAACATTCTTTTCAATTATTTCTAGATGGTGGTATGATGAAAATATCCCCTTTCATGTTGTTCTCTCACCTTATAACTAATTTATATTATACCTTGTTATATATGTATTAAATGGCTTCAAAGGCACTAGTATGCATGACTTGAGGGGAAGTCTTTTGAAAAAATATGCTTTTTGAAGAATATTTGACTAAGTATAAAGAGGAATGGACCAAAATAGGTTGTTCCATCATGTCAGATGGATGGAATGATGGAAATAATTGCACTATCATTAATTTCCATGTTTCTTTCCCTCAAGGAATCATGTTTTTTAAATTATTTAATGTGTCTGGTAGGTTCAAGGATGAAAACCTTCTTTTTGAGATTTTCGATGAGATGATTAGTGCAATAGGGGAGCAGAATGCTCTGTAAGTTATCACAGATAATGCCTCAAACTATGTTCTTGCTAGAAATATGCAAGAGTCCAAATATAAGACCATATTTTTAACCCCATGTGTTGCACATTACATAAACCCATGCTTGAGGACATAGGAAAAGTGGAGTGGGTAAAGAACAATGTAGAGCATCCAAGTGTATCAAAAAATACATCTACAACCACTCATGGGTATTGAACCCAATGAGGAAAAACACTAGGTGAAAAGAGCTTGTTAGACTCACCATTACAATATTTGCAACTCACTTACTTACGCTGCAATATCTCAATCCTTAGCAACAAAACTTGAAAAAAATATTTCTTCTAATGAATGGAATTTCTTGTAAACAAGATGGAAAAGACACCAAATAAATATTTTGACAACTCTTTTTGGAAAATGTTTGCAGATGTTGTGAAAATTGGAAAGTAACTTGTTAAGGTGTTACTGGTGGTGAATGGGGGGAAATTATCCATGGGATACAGCTATGATGCTATGGATCAAGCAAAGGAGCAAATACAAATATCCTACAAAGATAAAGGAGGTAAATATGAGCTAATTTTGGAGATCATTGACAATATATGGAGCAATCAACTCCATCATCCAATACATGCAACTAGGTATTTCTTGAACCTAAAGTATCATTATAGAACTTAGATAGGAGAAGATTAGACTAAGGAGTTCAGAGATGGGTTGTACAATTGCTTGGATCACATGGTCCTTAATGAGTATGAGAAATTGCAAATACATAAATGGATATATCTTCTTACTAAGGCCTCGGGTACCTTTGGAAAACAATTGGCAAAGGTAGCAAGAGATGTAGATCAACTAGGTAAGCAATTCCATTTTTTTTTGTTTTTTCAAGTTTAATTGTTTACAATTAAAACTATAAATACTTTCTTTTTTATCCAAACTTAGAATCTGAATTGTTTTACAATGAACTAGCTATAGTATTTTCCTTTGCAACACATTGGTGGGAGTCATTTGGCAGCTAATGTCCTCAATTGCAAAATTTTGTAGTTAGAATCCTCAACCAAACTTGTAGTGCTTTTGGTTATGAGTGCAATGGGTTTTTCTTAGTGGATCTTGGCTAGTTGGAAAGAGAAAGAATTAATTTCCTTAGCTCTTGACTTGAGCCCTCGACAGTGGTAAAGAAGAAATCATAGACCTACGCTCCCTCAGCCAAGCTCCTTCCTTCCATCCACAGAAGAAACTATTTGGAACAAACATTGTTAAATGATCTTGTCTTCATGTAGTACAACCTTCAACTAAGTCACGACCAATTGATGAAATTTTTTTTTTATCTAGATATCATTGTGTTAGAGGATATTGATCCAACATCATAATGAGTGGACGAGACTCAACCAAATGAGTTTGATCCTAATTTTGATATTGATGCCATGGAGTTAGGGGGAGTTGATCCCAATGCATATTTAGCAGTGCCAATGGAACCAAAACTAGTAGTTGAATCAAGCCAAGGATAACAACCAAGGGGAGGTGCTAGTTGTGCAACTCGACCAACTCGTGCTTCTATTAGGTCTATTTTTTCTACTAGTATTATTACTACTGAGGTCTCAGAGGAGTTTGAGGAGTCCTCGGACTCTAAACCATATGATGTTTATGTATCTCATGTTGATGATCCCATATCTAGTATTGGTGATGATTTTGATGAGAAGCGATCATGTTGGTCACTGATATGTAGACTTGTAGTCAGTCAGTGACCTAACAACTTGTAACATTGTTTTTTGACTCTAAAGGCCATTTAGAGCCTCATTGATTATGTATTTTTTTGTTGATATGCATTGCACTCAGTGCCATTTTGATATTCACCCTTACATACTATATAAATGAGAAAAATTTGCATGTTTTGTCTCTAATGATTTGGAATCATGGTTTTAAATCTTAAAGATATTTTTTCATTAAAAAATAATTATTTTAATGTATTATTTTTAAAATGTTAGTTCATTGAGATCTAAGTAGTCCAATTTTTCTATTTCTAGTTCAAAAACCAGTTTGATAGGTGGACATGGTTAGTTATTGGTTCTGACTCTTAAAATCATGATTCATATTCTTCTAATACTAGTAACTCTTGATTTGTGCCTTAACATTTGATTGGCCTGTGATATCTATTTAAAGAACGTGGAGGGTCATTTGTTGATGATAAATTATGAGATATTGATGAGTAAACTAGTTTTATTTTGCATTAAGATGTTGCCTCAAGTATCCACATTGGTTGGGGCCACAAACTGCTTCTCTCTTTCATTGTTTTAACCATATAATATGTTAGTGTACTAATATTTTCTCTAGTTGATTGAGTCATTTCCTTAAGATGTTTAACTTTTGTGGATATAACATGTTTATTGAACACAAACCTATAGTTCAAAGAACAAGAAAAGTAGTGGAAGAAATAAAAGGAGGTGATAATGAATAAGTGAATAAATAATGGAGATCAAAAGTTCTTGGAGGAAGAAAGTAGAAGAAGTTTCCAAAACACCACACTAGCAAGATTGAAGAAACAATTTGAGGATGCATGGAGGTTCGAGGATCAAGTTAAGGTATTGCATTAAAGGAAAGAAAATATCTCTCCACATGTTTTAAGGAGGTGCTCACACACTTCCCGGAATCCATAGAGATTACATAACAAGAGAGTATTGTAGTGATGGAAGTTATCATAGACAATAAAAAAATGGTCACAGAAAATAAAAATGGATTACTAGGGAAAGATAAGGAAGGAAAAGTAAAGAAAGGAAGAAAAAACTATGAAAAAATCCATCAGGATGGAGTTTCATAGAATAAACAAGGAATTAATCACCAAAAGGGTTATCTCTAAATCCCATATGTACATTAAGAAATTAGAGTAACTAAGACTAAATTGTCAAAGTTTGTGGATGATATTTTATAATCATGGGGATATCATAATGTTGCATAAATAGAGGATAAATCAACAAGTCAAGAAACTAAAAGAAAAGTATGGAAAATTATACACTAAGGCCATTGCCTCAAATTCTATAAATGGCAAGATGGAGGAAACTTGGTATATCTTAGTAAGATGGGATGCTCATGAGGATGAGAAGAATAATTGAGGCATATGGTGGGAGAACTCTCAAGGAAATCTTAATCTCAATTTGTGATGACCAAAAAGATGAGATAGAATGCTAAGGTTGAATTGGAGACATAAATGTAGGTAGTGTTGATTGCAAAGGAATTAATAGAAGCATCAACAAAAAAGCATGCCTACACATTCTAGCATGTTTTCCAAAGGTGGACCACTATTTTGGATTACTTCACTAAGTTCAAGGATGCAACAATTTAGGAATTTCTAGACTTAAAGTCTATTTCTAAGGGATGAGGCACATAACCCAACGTGGGATGGGAAAGAAGGTGCATTTAGGGATTGGTTGTGGTTCAATTTTGACTAAGGGTTAGCACAAATCAAAGTTTAATAGAAGATAAATATGCAAAAGTGAAGATACGACAAGACTTTGAGTACATGGTGTTAATTTTTGGTATGTTCTATGCTAGAGCAATTTATTTAAATTTTCACAGTTAGCAATCACATCAGCATTACGATAAACTGCAAATAGAACATAAATATAATATGCAGAAGATAAGCCAAGACAAGAGGACACAAGATATGGCGTAAGCCAGGGACAAACCCCACAATGTGTGGGGAAACCCTTTGATCAAATCTTCTTTTATCTTCAAAGTTCAGTGGAGAAAGAGAGAGAGAGAGAGAGTACAATTACAACAGAAGTCAACACTTTGACTTGTCTAGATCTAAGCATAGATCATCTTCTATAACAATGAGATCAGTTGAAGACATTCTGCTTCAACTGATTCTCCAAGGTGACTTCTTCACCTATCATCGTGCTGCATCTGGTTCTCTTGCTGTACCACTCATACTGCACCATACTTCACTAATCACGTTGCTCATGTCCATGATCTTATCCATCATCATGCTGCCCTTCATTTCCATGATCTCATACATCATGTTGCCCATGCATCATGCTGTCGATGCATCATGTTCATCATGCTGCCTTATAGCACTGCTTTTCTTCAATGCAACTATTAGAAAGGACCTCCAACTGTTGGCTATGGCCTGCGGCCTAGCCCAGTAGTGGAATGAGATTAAGGTCTCCTCAATCTTTTAGGACAGAACCGCTGAGAGTATTTTTTGCTCTCTCACCAAAGATATCTGTAGCTATGCCTAGATGGTATTGTTCTGACCCTTCTCCTCACACCATGTCTAGACTGTAGTGGTGACAAAGATAGTGATCATCAAGTAGGTGACTGCGTATAGAATGATCACAGTCATGAATGCTTCTACCCATTATTGCTGAGACCATCGAAAGGGCTTCATTAAGATAGCGGCTCACTGTGGTTATGTCCGAGACTATAAATAGCCCATAACTCATATAAATACAACGTCCTTATCTGAGACTTGATTTTCCAAATTGCTACTGCAGGTTACCATGACTGTGGCACCCTTACACTTGATTGACTGCGTATAGAATGATCACAGTCATGAATGCTTCTACCCATTATTGCTGAGACCATCGAAAGGGCTTCATTAAGATAGCGGCTCACTGTGGTTATGTCCGAGACTATAAATAGCCCATAACTCATATAAATACAACGTCCTTATCTGAGACTTGATTTTCCAAATTGCTACTGCGGGTTACCATGACTGTGGCACCCTTACACTTGATTGCGGCTCCTACTGCGGCTTCCCTCTCCATCACTACAACTTTCTGCGGCTTGACTCTTCATCACTGTGGCTTGACTGTGATCTTCATGACAGTAGCTTCCCTTACCAAGACTACGACTTTCTTCGTGACTGCAGCTCCATGTTAACTGCGGCTCCACCTCCTCGTGACTGTGGTTATGACCGCGGCTTCCATATGACAGTCACTGTGTGTAGGGAGTCTCTCTCCCCTGCTTCCAAAACAGCGTATAAGAACAGCGTATAGCATTCAATGACCAGCGTATCCATAATGAACAGTGTATAGCGTATATGTCTCCATTATGAACAACGTATAAGTCTTCCTAATCTGCGTAATGGGAGCCTCCTTGACTGCATAGGATAGGACCTGTATATTAGACTTCTGGACAATGTATTAGGTCTATGTCTACTGTGTAGATCATCCTCATATGCCTGCGGCTTCCTGCGGTTAGGGCATCACTCTTGGGCCAGCGTATTTTCATTGTGTCTCTCCTTCACCAAAACCCAAAGACGTGGTGAGGAGGAGATCACATGAAGAGTGTGTCTAAAAGACTTCACATCCTCTCTTATTTATACTAAAAGCGTAAGGTTGAATAGACATGACGTTTTGGCTTCTAGAGCCTACATAAGAGCTGGTCGGCTTGATAATAATTACATAAACAAAATAAATTCATATCTCCATAAATACTTATCGGAATCGGATGATCTTTGGATCAATCCTACACCTCTCGACGAGAGGGATCCAATAAAATTATCAGCTGCCATAAATAAGCTGACCCACATGGAGTTTTTCCCTAGTTGCCAATTTAACACTCCCTCTCAACTAGGGGGAACTCCATCTGCTGATCCATATGTCCGACTATACTATCTCTACCATCAGTGCCCTGCACTGCTCTGCCCATATTTGCTCAACTCTATTGGCTCTGCTCTTCTCAGCTCTGCTAAACTATGAAGAAGAAGAATTGATCGAGAATGAGTCATATCATTCTCCATTGACCCAAAGTTAGTCTCAGAGTGCATACCACTGGTCCCAGACCAGTCTCCACTGACCCGAAGTCAGCTTCATAGTAAGTACGAATCTCACTGGTCCCAGACCAATCCTGCACTGACATGAAGTCAGTCTCGGAGTATGTACCACTGATCCAAGACCAGTCCCAGCCGACCCGAAGTCAGCATCATAGTATGTACAACTCCTACCACTGGTCCCAGACCAGTATCATTGATCCCAGATCAATGGAGGACATCCTAGCGTAGGGAGTACGGTAGATACAACGATGCGTCCATCGGTACTACTATGGTCCCTAACTTCATTTCCCTGCTCATTGATCAGATGAGAGGTACTTCCCATGAGTCCCAGACTGCATGGGTAGGATGCCTCGACAGGAGAACTTAATCAATCCTGTCCTCACAGGAGAACACATCAATCCTGCTACAATCGCCATGGAGAACACATCAATCTAGGCCGCCATGGAGAACACATCAATCCAGGCCTCACAGGAGAACACATCAATCCTGCTACACAGGATAGAAAATCATCCTATTCCACAAGAGAGTGAATCATCTTGTCCCACAAGAGAGCGAATCATCTTGTTCCAATGCGCACCACCAGGGGAGGGTGAGTCACCCTGTGGTCGTATGTTGCTCCAATAGATTCTGTAAGCCCCACAGAGCTCCCAGAGCTCAATGTATGCAACATGCAGGACCCTTTTACAAAGGTCTCTTGATGACTCCAAGTCATTCGGGAAAATCACAAATTTGATCTTTCCCCCGGGGCTTTAGCGACCTGTATATCATCTCAGTGCAATGGAGCCTCCTTGCTCATCGACTTTCCATATCCCAGATAAGGCAGTATCTGATGTCTGTCCGCTGGAGCAATTGTTGAATACATGATTCCTCAATAATCGAAAACAACTAAGAAATTCTGCAACCATGCAGCTTCATACAAGATCATACTCGTAGCCATGTATTCGGTCTTGGCAGTGCTTATAGTGACCGACTTATGCTTCCTGCATCGAAGCAGAATCCAAAGAGAACCAACACTGAAAAGTGCTCTAGTGATCCTCCACACTGCCTGCCCACTCATCATTTGAATAATCATGTGGTTTCATATTTTCGGCAGTGTATCTCAATCCATGAGAGATTGTGCCCCTGAAGATATCTCAGAAGATTCTTGGTACCAATCCAGTGAGGCTCAACCAAATATGAGCTCACCATGCTAACTGCAACACATATGTTCGAACGGAGGTTCTCCAAGAACATCAGTGCGAATGAGTTTATGAAACTCAAAGGCATTTCCCAAATCTGGTCTGACATCATTACCATATAACTTCTGAAAGTTAAGATCCTCGAGACAGTGACAAGCTTGCAGCTTATCTTCCCACATTCCGAATCCAACTCCCTTTTTCTCCTATAAATGAGAGGGTTTGCACCTGTCAGACATAGGTACTGGTACGATAGGTTTATCATCCACAACCTTCGAGTAATGGTTTGGATCGGTTTCACTCCTAGTGAATCTCAGCTGCATTAGACAGCTATCAATCCTCTCATACTATGCCCGAGGTGTTTTTCTTCAAGCCATAGAGGGATTTCTTCCACCTGTATACATGAGATTCCTTGATCATGATTCTTAAACTCCTCAGGTTTTTCCAAACCTGTGAACCTGCTGCATGAGGGGAATGGTCCCCTTATAATATTTTCCTTCGGTACATTTCAGACATGTACCTTCATGCTTCTTTTTGAATTCAGGCATCCTAGTCACCATCTGTATCACAGACCTCCGGTGCTGAGTCAATGGACATGGTCCCCAGTGGACTTCCTGCAACTTAATACAACCCTGAACTCAAAAAAAACTTTAAAAGATCTATTTTCAAACACATACCTTTCCATCGATAAGTGCCACCTTGTAACCTTTGACTTCCATTTCCGAGATGGACATCAGGTTCAATCAGGTACATAAAAGAGATTTTGGGGTTCCTTGCTTTCGTGGAAGAGTCGACCATTGTCTTTGATGACCCGCATCTCTGTCATTCGGGCACTCCTTCGCATAAGGGACGAAATCATAACCAATACATCTACCTTTCCTTCCTACCCTTAGATTTGAACTTCCCAATGAAGTGATTCCATCAGAAGTTTTGTTGCGCCATTCTAATAACATTCTCTGCTTCAACTTCACCCTAGGTGAATTATGAGGAACCCATTGATCCTTTTGTCTTGTCCCAACTGTATTTGGTGATTGCTCTTTCACTCTTGCTTGGGCATTTTCTTCACCTCAGCTCTGATACCATGTTAATTTTTGGTATGTTCTATTGTAGAGCAATTTATTTAAATTTTCACAGTTAGCAATCACATCAGCATTACGATAAACTGCAGATAGAACATAAATATAATATGCAGAAGACAAGCCAAGACAAGAGGACACAAGATATGGTGCAAGCCAGGGACAAACCCCACAATGTGTGGGGAAACCCTTTGATCAAATCTTCTTTTATCTTCAAAGTTCAGCAGAGAAAGAGAGAGAGAGAGAGAGAGTACAATTACAACAGAAGTCAACACTTTGACTTGTCTAGATCTAAGCATAGATCATCTTCTATAACAATGAGATCAGTTGAAGACATTCTGCTTCAACTGATTCTCCAAGGTGACTCCTTCACCTATCATCGTGCTGCATCTGGTTCTCTTGCTGTACCACTCATACTGCACCATACTTCACTAATCACGTTGCTCATGTCCATGATCTTATCCATCATCATGCTGCCCTTCATTTCCATGATCTCATACATCATGCTGCTCATGCATCACGCTGTCGATGCATCATGTTCATCATGCTGCCTTATAGCACTGCTTTTCTTCAACGCAACTATTAGAAAGGACCTCCAACTGTTGGCTATGGCATGCGGCCTAGCCCAGTAGTGGAATGAGATTAAGGTCTCCTCAATCTTCTAGGACAGAACCGCTGAGAGTATCGTTTTCTCTCTCACCAAAGATATCTGTAGCTATGCCCAGATGGTATTGTTCTGACCCTTCTCCTCACACCATGTCTAGATTGTAGTGGTGACAAAGATAGTGATCATCAAGTAGGTGACTGCGTATAGAATGATCACAGTCATGAATGCTTCTACCCATTATTGCTGAGACCATCGAAAGGGCTTCATTAAGATAGCAACTCATTGTGGTTATGTCTGAGACTATAAATAGCCCCTAACTCATATAAATACAACGTCCTTATCTGAGACTTTATTTTCCAAATTGCTACTGCGGGTTACCATGACTTTGGCACCCTTACACTTGATTGCGGCTCCTACTGCGGCTTCCCTCTCCATCACTACAACTTTCTGCGGCTTGACTCTTCATCACTGTGGCTTGACTGTGATCTTCATGACAGTAGCTTCCCTTACCAAGACTGCGACTTTCTTCGTGACTGCAGCTCCATGTTAACTGCGGCTCCACCTCCTCGTGACTGTGGTTATGACCACGGCTTCCATATGGCAGTCACTGTGTGTAGGGAGTCTCTCTCCCCTGCTTCCAAAACAGCGTATAAGAATAGCGTATTGCATTCAATGACCAGCGTATCCATAATGAACAGTGTATAGCGTATATGTCTCCATTATGAACAGTGTATAAGTCTTCCTGATCTGCGTAATGGGAGCCTCCTTGACTGCGTAGGATAGGACCTGCATATTAGACTTCTGGACAATGTATTAGGTCTCTGTCTACTGCGTAGATCATCCTCATATGCCTGCGGCTTCCTGCGGTTAGGGCATCACTCTTGGGCCAGCGTATTTTCATTGTGTCTCTCCTTCACCAAAACCCAAAGACGTGGTGAGGAGGAGATCACATGAAGAGTGTGTCTAAAAGACTTCACATCCTCTCTTATTTATACTAAAAGCGTAAGGTTGAATAGACATGACGTTTTGGCTTCTAGAGCCTACATAAGAGCTGGTCGGCTTGATAATAATTACATAAACAAAATAAATTCATATCTCCATAAATACTTATCGGAATCGGATGATCTTTGGATCAATCCTACACCTCTCGACAAGAGGGATCCAATAAAATTATCAACTACCATAAATAAGCTGACCCACATGGAGTTTTGCCCTAGTTGCCAATTTAACACATGGTTACATAGAAACTTGAGTATTGTTGAAGAATGCAAATGTTGTTGGTCTTCATAATTGTATTTGAATCATAATGCAATGTATTTATAAAAAAGAAAGAAAAGGAAAATATTGAAAAAAAAACTGACATAGTATAGCATGGGTTTCATGCTTGGGTTAGTGCTCAATAGTTTGAGCCTCCATGAAAGGCTTATAGGATTGTATCTTGAGTCAAAGTCACTATTAAAGACCCTTCTTAGGCTTTTCATGTCAATAAATTAAATTATTTAGTTGTTCCTCCACCATCAAGTTGGCCTACCCACAACTCAAGTCGGCCTCAAAAGGAGCCACAAAACTCTATATATAGCCAAGAATTCGACCTACTTTGAAGGATAGAAGACATAAGATGAGTTCTCCAATTGAATATGTCACGACGAAGGAGCAAAGTCAAAAGAAATAGGAGAAAAGGTTGAACAAATAAATGGGAAATAAAATAGAAGATCTTTTACACTCATATGAATAATATATGACTAATCTACAAAGGATGAAGGTACATGACATATCTCAGAAATTATAGAGCTGAAGTGGAAAATCGAGCTTCAGGATTACATAGAGGGAAGTTACCTTTGTTGAAGAACTAGTGTTGATTATGGAAAATTTGACTACAATATGCTTTGTCACCATGGGAGGTTGAATTGATAGACGGAGGAGAATCTCTGTATAGGTTAAAAGGTCTAGGTTGTCTCAATTTTATTTGAATCCACTAGCAGAATATTTTGAATGGGTTTTTCCCTAGCTAAGCACCTATATTTTGTGTCCTCTTTTTGTGTTTATGATCTTCATTATTCGGAATTTAACTTAATGATAAGAATTCAATAATTTGAAAGAAGAACTAATAATAAAGGATCACAAGGAAATGTCAAAGTAAGAGAAATCAATTAAGAAAACCCCTAAGTTGTTTCCCTAATGGATTTCTCAACATGGTATCAAATCTAAGGACAATATAATAAGACATCCAAAAGATCATTAAAGTACAAGAAGAAATGGTTCCTAGCCTTCTCTTTGAAAATCAAATTATCCAAAGGCAATATCAAGATCAAGAACAAGATTATGGGAAACACTTTTACAAGTAAATATGTGTGTATATGCCATTATAGGCCTAAGCAAGAATAGAAAATTTTAAAGAGATTGTTTCTTGAGCCGAGAGGCAATATCTCTAGATTAAAGGAGGCTGAAATCCTTGAAAGATAAGTCACAATTATGTATTCCAAAATAAAAGTCTAAAATCACCATCAAAATTTGAACATCATGTCATCTCAGAAATACAAAAATTTCAGAATTATGTACATGTTTATGGGTGATTAATTCAATGAGTAGAGTATCTTTGTGGACTATAAAGAAGTATTTTCAAGCCAGCATAAATTCTACTTGTTAACTATGTAGGATCAAATTGTTGAGAAGCCTTATAAGCCTTGTTGGAAGTTCATAATTGAAGTTGCAGTCACCTTGAAGAAAGTATTGCGACTTATATTGAGAAAGGAAAAAGTCCTATATATAATTGTTTACATAAAAAAAAACCTAAGAACAATCATTTAAATCATCTCCAAGTCCAAAGTCTGATATGTGATATAAAGACAAAAATCCTAGACGCAGTTCTATGCATATATAATGAAAGGCCAAGCCACAATAGTGATAAAAGTAAAACGACTTTTGAAGTAGGATCACAAGACCTATATCTATGTTTCAAGAAATCCCTATCCAAAATGATAGTCCATCACTCTTGGTTAAGTATTTATCCATCCCTTGGAATACAGTAAGATCTAATTCAGAAGTCCTAAACTACAGCGATAGGTGAAGTATCAAGCTTAGTATCTATGTCCAAAGGAAGGAAGGAATCTACAAAGTGGAGAAGAAATTGTTCAAATATCTTGCTCCAACATACGAAAAATCCATGAATATTTATTCAAAGTTCAAGTAAGTATTGTTCTTGTCTTTTATGTTTTATTCATCTAAATTTATATATTTAGTTTTCAATGAAAGCAACTAGCTACATGGTACAGTAATATTTCAAGTCTAAGGTATGTAACCTTGAGGTATGTATAGCATGTTCGTTAGTTAAGAATATAACATGAGATTTTTTAGGATTAGTAGCTTATATG
Organism: Pinus tabuliformis; assembly: GCA_031772625.1. Taxonomy (NCBI): domain Eukaryota; kingdom Viridiplantae; phylum Streptophyta; class Pinopsida; order Pinales; family Pinaceae; genus Pinus; species Pinus tabuliformis. Next base: position 612,704,662 of record CM062814.1, on the reverse strand, counting down.
ATTATAGGATATGTAAAACCCATTTTACCTATTTAAATTTTGGGATATGACAATCATTTGCAATGATTTCGACATATTCTCTTTAGGTTTTATAAAATATGATTTTATGCAAAAAGGAAAAACCTTATATTGTTGCTCGAATATTTTCTATGGAAGAAAATTTTGCAGGTATAAAGATTAAGAGGAAGCTTGTAACAAGGATTATGGCTTGGTACAAAAAGGAAGAAGAAGCTTTGAAGAAACTCTACAAGGTTTGTGTTGGCTTATGGGGCCTGACCCAGGTTCAAAGTTATTTAGCCAAACAAATCCCTACACTACTAGCTCTTTCGGCATCAACCCATGGAGCGCGGACTGAAGTCTCACCTGAAGCAGTATGGGGGGATGCTGGAACCAAGTTTCCGCACCCTTGAGATGGATGTGATCTCAGTTTATTCGAACTAGGCCTACCTTCGCGCAAGTCACTTCACACTTTGTTCTGACCTTCAATACCTCCGCCATCTGTTACAATCAGCCTTCACGCAGCCCTAACTAGGGGCTGAGATTCTTTCGTGCTGCTATGGCAGTGAAATGTGCTATTTCCCAAACTACGCAGAGTATCTTACTTATCTTATTATCGGATATTAGTTATCTTCGTGTAACAAATATTCTTACTTGCGTTCACTTAACCAATACAATTATATACATTCATGCATCATATAAGCATTAGAAGTGAAATTCATACCGAATATAACAGATGCATAAATAGGAAATAATTACACAGAATTGATAGAAACTTCTCTTTATTAATACTTCCAACTTATTACATACTCGACTCGCCACACGCACTCAGTTGGAGGGGTCCATGCACTCAGCTGTGAACTACTAGGCCTCTGCGCACTCAGCTGCAGATCCTCTTCCTATGTTACAACCCAAAACTATACTTTACACTTCATATCTATCTCGCATACATCATCATGTGATAGATTCCATTGATCGCTTAACTACTTAGAGCTTCGCTCTATTTTGGTATATCTTCTACAGACGACATTACATTATCAAAATAAGGGCGGACAAACCTATGACTCTTTTATAACTATGTGCTCCGCGCCCAAAAAATGCAGAGTCTTTACATTGGAATTACAAACTTGGACCGAAATCCGGGCTCTAAGCCCCAAAACTACGTCTAGGGGATCCTGCGCCACTCGAGCCACTCTGTAGATGTGGAAATCTTTGCATGAAGACCTCCCAACTCTGATTGGATCGCTGCAAGTTCGGCAGCACACTGAGCGGCTGCCTGCTGGACTTCCTCTACGCGTTGTTCGGTGACTGTTGTCATTGAACTGTTGCCCTGAATCCTTTCCTGAGTTGCTTGCAGCTGCGCAAGCTTTACTTCAATGGATGTTGTAATGGTATATGCCTCATCGATCCATGGCTGTAGGCGTGCTTTCAAAACTTCCTCTTTATGCCGAGCAGCATCCACCTGCTCCTTGAGCGCCTTTGCCTGCTGCATCCTTGCAAGCCTTTGTGTAAGGGCAACCATCTGCGCGGTCCCTTTTACCTCATCGTATCTTTGTTGCAACTCGTGCACCTCTGTCTCTAGGCGCTCTATGTTTGGGTCCTCCTGCAAGGTGGTGAGGACCTCGAATGATTGTTCGAATAGCTTCATGCAGTCTGTCACTGCACTATCAACCACTGCCATTGTTGTTGTGATCGCGGTGGCACGTTTTTCCTTAACCTCCAGCGGAGTTGAAGGTTGCGCCTTCGACTATAATTATGCTATCTGAAGGTTTAGCTCTAGCTGAACCCTATCGATTTCAGCTCTGGCGTCATGCACCCCTGTTGCTAACTTTGAGATGCGCGCCTCCACCGGTTCCTTTGTTGGGATGGCCAACTCCAGGACCATCTGGAAGGCTTCCTCCACAACCTGCACTATCTATTTGTTCTGCTCCATGGCCTCGTTGCACTGCAGGGTCAACTTCTCAATGTTGATGTGTTGCTCGCTCATTACTTGTATAGCGTGGCTCTCTCTGGCCCGAAGTTCTGTAGTGACTCCATCCTGCAAAAGATAAAGCGTCTCCCAAGGGAGCGTCAGCATGTTTAACCCGACCCCTTTCAAGTTTCTGACCATAGGCCTGTCAGCCTCATTCTCTGTAATGAGTGCTCCATCTGGCAGCACTATTGTGTTGGTCATCCTGGCGCGCAGCATTTCCTCGGCCGCAGAAGTGTCGACTGCAAGGCTGGTTGACACTGTGCCAGATTATGGAGTGCACACCTGCAACTCCTGTATCTATGTCCAGAGTGTTATAGACATTTTTGTGCCTTACAGCTCTAAGCATGAAATGTCCATAAACCAAGGGATCCTAAGTCCCTAAAAGTGTTGTTCCAGCTCCTAAAGAAACAAGGTCAACAAATTATAGCTTCTCCCAAAAGTTCTCCACCAGAAACTGCTCAGAACTAGTCAAATCAGGATCATTTTAGCTGCTCCACTAGCTAGCTGCGTTGCAAAGCACCCAAATGCACTGGCTAGGTGCGTTGCAACGCACTTGAATGCACTACCAGGGTGCGTTGAGCGGGAAATGACAAGTGGCAGAGTCATTCCACGAGGTGGAGAGAGAATGGAAGCTTCCATAATCTTCTCCAATGACACTTGCCTCACTGAATTCGACCAGTGATGAGTAAGAGGCTCTCAGTCTCCAAGTGGAAGCAAGAACTGACAGAGAGAGGCCACTAATCAATTCATGAGCTGACTCATCCTCTTTGCATACATCTATATATGGATCCCTCACCAAGAGATCCAGAGGCTGGAATTTTGTACATTGCAGAGAATTGCTGTTGGTTTTGAGATAGAGATCAGAGTATTGGGTGATTTATGCTTTGTTGGAGGTGAAGAGGGGATTCCTTTGCTGGGGGGTTGATGCTGGATCAGGAATCATCGGTTGTAACTCCTCCTGGACCTTCTTGTTATATCAATAAAACTATTTGAGTTTCTCCTACATGCTTGTGTATCAATGATGTTTTGTTATATTTGCATGTTTAGCTTAAATCTGATCCTAAGCTATTTATGAATATAAATCCATGTCTTTGTGTAGTTTTCCTCTTCTGTGATCTTGCAGGAACTTGGTGAAGCTGGGCAAGTAAGGGAGCAGGTAGCTGGAAGCTGTCAAAGAGGAGAGAGATTGGATCAACGGACTAGCGCAAGACACAGGTTGGTTCATCCTATTCCTCTTCATTTATAGTTCATAAAGAAGAATACGAAAGTAGTTTTCTCTGTTTGTTTCTAAGGTACTGTCACACCTTAGTGGGATAGGGGCGTTCTGAGTAGACACTTTTCCCGTTAACAAAATGGCGACTCCACTGGGGATCATGTCTAGTTAGTTTGTTTGTGTTTCTCTTGTTGTTTGTTTCATAAACGTGGAAGTAGCAATCGAACTGCATTTGCCATTATCAAATGCAAAGTAGACATCTGCTACTTCAATCCATTCACTGGATTTTTTTATGATTTGAACAGCTGATTCACAAATGGTCTGATTACCCTTTGTGATAGCTCTTAGACCTCCTTTAAATCCACCCTCTGATTGTGCATTACTGATTACTTTTACTCGGCCAAAAACCATAGATTAAACTGCAAACCGTGACCCAGAACCCAGATAGAATTCTCGTTTCTACCCCAGCGCAGGCACTGTGAAGAGATTCTGCATTTCAACGCAGTTCCCGAGAGGGCTACCTGCGCTACAATCCAGTTTCTCTGTGTAACAGGTGCGCTGATCAGCCTAGCCCTGTGCAGCTGAGGTTCTTTGCTTCATTTTTTCAGTTTTGTCTCTAATTTTTGTAGCCTGTGATCAATGTGTGTCTGTTTAAAAACCCCTTTTCTTTGCCTTAATTCCGCCTCCTTTGTACAAAAAGACTGTAGATGTTCTTTGTGTGTTTGTTACATCATTTACAGTTTTCCATTGAAAGAGTAGAATAGTCATACTGTCGTCCTTGGATTTAGATCTGTCGTAAGTGTCGATTTTGATCTTAGGAGAAAGTTTATTTGTTGTTGACAGTCGATTATGCTTTTACTTTTGCCTTTGGTTTGAATTTGAGACTTTCTAGTGTCGAAACGAGTGTTTATTTCAAAATCATAAAGTGTCGTAATCATCTCTACCTTTTGATTTCGAAAAGAAGCTTGTTTGTGTTTGTCACTTGAAAGCAAATTCAGATTTGTACATCAACTTTCTTTTTAGGCATCAATATTAAGAAAGTGAAAACAAATACATGCATATGTGCATTTGCATATTGATAGTCTGTTTGGCTTGATTTAGGAAAAGTGCATCTACAGTGTGCTCTTTGCTCTTTGAGAAAAGATTGTGTCTTTCTTTTCCCCTTGTAGCTAGGATTTTCATTGCTGAAAAGAGATAAAAGTTTGCTTATCATCTTTAGATTGCATTTTAGGAATTACATCTACATCTCGTGGTGATCCCAAAAGGAAAACTTCTAAGAAAGATCAACTTAAAATAAATTGGATGAATCTAACAACGCATTGGAACTTAACGCACAACATTTAGAGGTCTAGGCTAGAGACGTATTCCGGCGTCGTAAAGCCTGGTAACTGTTGTCCTCACTGATGGTTGGGTGATTCCTCCACTTTGAGACGATAAGTGCCAGTGCGGACTTGTGCTCCCACATACCGTCGAGTATATATTGGGAGACCCCTATAGGCTTAAAACCTTTTATCCATAGGAAGCAGTGTCGGCTGCCCTACTGATCGCAATGCACCGAACACAGCATTCCGGAAGATTGACTGCCGTACCGTAAAAAGTATTCTGCAGTTTTGCGATTGGTTTGGTACTCCCTCTACCTAGACCTCCAGAGCAGTCCCTTTCGTTCCTTTTCAGACTCCTTAATGGAAAAGGTCCATCTGAGCACTTGTCACTTCAGGCTCATTAAAAATCGAAGGAGACTAGAGTCATCTTTTGGTTTTTCTCGACTCTTAAAAATTGAAAAAACAAGTTGTGTCAAAGCGTCTAAAAATGTATTTTAAGCGGAATATTCATTACCCTTTTCCCACGTTGATCTTAGGTTGAGAAGATGGAGTCTATCAACCAAGGAATTCCCCTTGGTGGAAATCCTAGTCCCTTCTCCTCTTGGGGAGATGTTGGTGCACCCCATATGGCCACATTGTCACTTCCAGGACTGACAATTGGCCTACCAGTATGGCTCTTCTCAACCAATGTCGTTCAGAACACCACTATTCTTGAACAATCGAATCAGCAACTAAACGAGTCCAGAGTTGCCCACCAACCTTCTACTTCCTCTAATTCTTCCTCTCCCCCTTCCTCTTCACTTGATGGGGCTGGCAAAGCCAAAAGTCAAGTTCCTAAGGAGAAGAAGGAGAAGAAGAAGAAAGAGAAGAATAAGAAGGAGCCAAAGGCGAATTGGGGAAAACAAGCATCGTTTAATGAAAATCCACACACTGCACTGACCAGGCCTAAATCGCCATGTGTCATTTGCAAAGGAGACCACTTTCACAGAGATTGTCCTTGCATCCCTCGGATACTAAGGGACTGGTCTCCTCGTTTGCACAATCCGGTGTCATCAACCTCTGATGATCATGTTGAAAGCACACCGTCAACTAGCGAAAGTGAAGCCCCAGGACAAAAAGGGAAAGCTAGATTTCCCTGCAAACTGTGCGAAGGCAATCATGCCATCCACCGTTGTCCCTTCTTAGACGAAGCGAAAAGAGTTTTGGATGATCGTCCGGTTTCACCGTTACGACTTCCTCCTGGATATAAAAAACTCTTGCCGAGTCCGTCGCTAGTTGAGAATCCAGCTGGCCCGCTCAAGTGGTCGGCTGAAGCGCCTATCATCGAAGATAAACCATCTGAATCCATACCAGACAAAAGTCAAAAGGTCGAGGCGGCAGTTGACCCAGTCTTGCCTTCAGAGGTTTTATCTTCGGATGATACAGTCACTGAAGAGAACAAAGATGACGTCGTCCAAATTCTCTTCATCAACACAGACTTCGACGAGCATGGGGGCAATCTACCCATTCCCTTACCGCAGGAGGGAAGTTCGTCAGAGCCATACCTGGCCGTCTACTCGGTCCCACCTCCAAGCAACCTAGTTGTCTCCTTCGATTGGTATCAACTAGGCAGACCCCGTTTACCAGCAAGCATACCATTCCGAATTATCGTTCAAATATATAGAATGGTCATGGCTGGTACCATCATAGATGAGGGGGCTTCTGTGAGTATCCTTTCCTCTATTGCTTGGAAAGCGCTTGGTTCGCCATCGCTGTTGCCTGAGATGAGAAATCTGACGGGCTTTAATAAAGGAACCAGTCGACCTTTAGGGATCCTTCCTGATGTGCCCATAACATTGAGAAGGAAGACAGTTCAAATGAACGTAATGGTTGTTCAAGGACCCTTGGATTATAACCTACTCCTTGGACGAGACTATATTTATTGCATGGGAGCCATCGTCTCCTCACTCTTTAGAGTAATGTGTTTTCTGCACGAAGGAAGAGTGGTCAAGCTCATGGACCAGCTTTCATTTCCCGGATCACGCATAGCAAATAGTCATATACCATCCCTATATGGTCTCTTCACGCAAGAAATGTCTCAATCCCCAGTCCATCCTCCCGATGAGCGCGAGTAATTCGGAGGGATATGACTAAAACCCAAGGGCCATGCATCCTGGTCTGCTTCGGCAGGAAAACTTCGGGTATAGGGTAGGTTTCCGTGGGAGAATATGACTAGTCTGTACCCCGTCCGCCGGCGGAAGAGGGGTTATTCTAGAATAAGATTCTCTTGTCAAAGTTATGTGAGTTGGCAGAACTGAGTCACTCACCTTTGTTTATCTCGGTAGACATCGCCGAAGAAGTGTTTTGTTTGCACCGCGAATCGAGCAATCTTTGGGTAACCTGTAAGAGGTAGGCCTCTCCCGGTAAAACAAATGTTTTATTGGACTAAAGAAGGGGTAACCTTGAAACCATACTTTATACCTGGGGGCATGCAAACCTTTTGGAGTGCAAGCGAGGGGTGGCTATTTATTTTTTAAATTTTTAGGACCTCTAACCCTTTAAACTCGTAGGATTAGTCGTCACCTAACTTGCATAAAGAAAGGATGTGGGGCAAAAATCTAAAAGTTGCCGTTTTATATGAGACATTCTTATCATATGACTGGATTAATCAAGCAATTTTAGCACATAGTTCAAGCTCGTTAAAAAATAAACATAAGACATGAGAAAATGTTTCCACCCACGTTTAAGCTCGTTAAAAAATGAACTATTCCCCGGTAAATAACCACCGTGAATGAAGCATTTCAGCCATTAAAGCCTTGGTCGTGTTTGCACCGTCACCTCCACTTTTCATTGGCCGATCATTCACATCCATTTGATTGTTTACCCATTTTGAGGAACAGCTACGAAGAGTGATTTCACTAGCCATCCTTGTGACACTGCCGTGATTGGAAAATTCCAACCCTTACCTGGAATCAGCTGCTACCCATTTTATCACTCGTTCCTCAAAAGACGAGTCTTCTTTAAGCTCTTTTCAACTGACTCGTAAAATATGAAAAGATTGCCGAGTTTTGGCCTTCCAGCTCGTTAAAGCGACCAGAAGTGTTATCCCTCCTCTAGATTTTAATCTTTTTGGACCTGAGGGATTATTGCACAAAAAGATCGAGCGCTTGTTTTGTTCGGCTCGTTAAAACTATCGAAAATTCATCCCTTCTGTATTGTTTTATACTTTTTCGGACTTAAGGGATTAGATGACGAAAAAGGAATTTCAGAGTTACCTTTACGTACCTTTTCAGACTCTCTAAAAATGAAAAGGATCGAGTTATCTTTGTCGTTAAAAATATTAATAGCGACAAACTTGTCTTTAGACGAGAACGAGTTTCACTATCGCTAGGCTCGTTAAAACATAGCGATAGGTTTGCCCAAAGGGAAAATTATAGAACAAGCATATGTTATCCTCCTCAAGCTTGAAAAAGATAAAGAGGTACTGGTCAGCAATGACTGGGGAAAAATTGGGAAGAAACTCAAAGAATCTTTATTGGTAGCAAGTCGCTCTTGAACATGACACTTCCACTCCATGCCTGAGTCGGGTTGGGTTGTTTCATTCACCGGTCACATCACCATGGTCACACCATACCATCCACATTTGGGGTAAATGCTACCAATCCATCACATAAGTGTCGCCGAAATGTTCAAGAGAAGTCATCCAAAAAAGTCATCCGTGTCCCATCCACTACCATACATTATACTTCATTCTTTCATGACCGCCATCCTGAACCATATATCATCAGATCGTTTTCACCTCCATCAAAATCATTTGCTCCGTTCCGTGTCATTGATGTGGGATTCATCAAGGCCCTCCTTTGATGGATCGCTTCTTGTCGACATGAGCTCATTATCCAAGAAGTTGATCTAGGAACACCCCATTCAGTGCTTTGAAGCTTGCATGCCTCAATGGCAAGTTTCTCACTTCCGGCGACAGGTATACATCAATGACCTTCGACCAAAAGATTTTGCGTGGTGTTCGACACCAAGTCCTTTATTCACACCATGTGAATTGTACTGTAGTACCTTGAGGGTCATTATCATTATCGGTGATTCCTCTCGCGCTTGTTAACAGTTTACATCATTGACTGGTAATCAAGCGATGTCTTTCCATGTTCGACTTCAAAACATTTCTCACATGGATCGACTTGTACTTTGAGTGAAGATCGGACGAGATTGAAGACCCAGGATCTAGTTTCATCCATCCGGGCTGCGATATATATTCAGTAAAAATAAAGACATTGAAATGTACAACATTGCAACACAGATAATCATCCTACCAAAAGGATGATGACTTCATCAGAATCATCAGTCTACCATCAGACGATTGTCTGTCCTATGTACATGAAAATGAATTTATAAAGCTGAGCATGGGAATGCCCGCCTCAGCTAGATCATGAAAACAGTATGAAGATAATGTATTGTATTGTATCTTATTACAGGTCTCCTCCCAGCATTGATAGAACTTCGGATCCTCCTAATAAAGCATTTCACCCGATAAACGGCCTCATACTTTAGGGGGCAACTGTTATAGACATTTTTGTGCCTTACAGCTCCAAGCATGAAATGTCCATAAACCAAGGGATCCTAAGTCCCTAAAAGTGTTGTTCCAGCTCCTAAAGAAACAAGTTCAACAAACTACAGCTTCTCCCAGAAGTTCTCCACCAGAAACTGCTCAAAACTAGTCAAATCAGGATCATTTTAGCTGCTCCACTAGCTAGCTGCGTTGCAAAGCACCCAAATACACTGGCTAGGTGCGTTGCAACGCACTTGAATGCACTACCAGGGTGCGTTTAGCGGGAAATGACAAGTGGCAGAGTCATTCCACGAGGTGGAGAGACAATGGAAGCTTCCAGAATCTTCTCCAATGACACTTGCCTCACTGAATTCGACCAGTGATGAGTAAGAGGCTCTCAGTCTCCAAGTGGAAGCAAGAACTGATAGAGAGAGGCCACTAATAAATTCATGAGTTGACTCATCCTCTTTGCATACATCTATATATGGATCCCTCACCAAGAGATCCAGAGGCTGGAATTTTGTACATTGCAGAGAATTGTTGTTGGTTTTGAGATAGAGATCAGAGTATTGGGTGATTTATGCTTTGTTGGAGGTGAAGAGGGGATTCCTTTGCTGGGGGGTTGATGCTGGATCAGGAATCATCGGTTGTAACTCCTCCTGGACCTTCTTGTTATATCAATAAAACTATTTCAGTTTCTCCTACATGCTTGTGTATCAATGATGTTTTGTTATATTTGCATGTTTAGCTTAAATCTGATCCTAAGCTATTTATGAATATAAATCCATGTCTTTGCGTATTTTTCCTCTTCTGTGATCTTGCAGGAACTTGGTGAAGCTGGGCAAGTAAGGGAGCAGGTAGCTGGAAGCTGTCAAAGAGGAGAGAGATTGGATCAAAGGACTAGCGCAAGACACAAGTTGGTTCATCCTATTCCTCTTCGTTTATAGTTCATAAAGAAGAATACGAAAGTAGTTTTCTCTGTTTGTTTCTAAGGTACTGTCACACCTTAGTGGGATAGGGGCGTTCTGAGTAGACACTTTTCCCGTTAACACAGAGAGCCCCCAATACCAACTAGTGTTGCTTCTCAAACTGCTAGAGGGCCTCCACGGTGACATCCCTCACCATTTCACCGATATCATGTAGATCCTTCTCAGTTAGGGTGAATGGGTCAAACGAAGTCTTTGAGGCCTTTGTCTTCTTTCGTGGCCCCACCTGCTCTCTTGGGTTGAGACATTTTAGCTAGGTGGACTATCTACAGGTCCACGCCACCTTGTTCCGTGTCGGTCTCTGGTTCGGGCGAAGATGAATTCTGTCCTTCGCGCTCTTCGTCTGTTGTTTTCTGTTGCTCCACCAATTGCACAGCGTCGCACGCCTCCTGGGCCTTAGCCACTGCTTCTTCTTTCCTACGCTTTTCCGCCATCTGTGTCATCCATAGTTTTGTCTCTTCCCTCTTCCGCTGCGCGGCAAACTTCTCTGCGTCCACCGCGGAGTCAGCTGGAGCATGCCACTCCAGCGACCAAGACTCAAGTACTGCGAATATCACATCGTTAGTCGCCAAATATAGTAACTCATGCCACGTATTCGTGGGGTCCTTCTGTACCCTTATGAAGACATGGTGGAAGTCTGGTTTGAACTCCACGAAGCTCTGCAGACTGTTGTAGACAATGGGTGATAATCACAGCTTGCGATTGATCCCAATCCTGATGTTCATCTCCATGAGCACCCAAAATATCTTGCTCTCCCTTATCCTTTGTGCGTCCTTGGTTTCCCACATCGAATCGTACTTCGCTGCCTCTAGAAGGTCCTGCGCAATCGATGGGAATTGGCTATCTTCGGGCAATTCCCATGCCACTAGTACTATCGAAAACAGGAGCCATGCGTAATGAAATGTTTTTCCTTGCTCCTATGCCTCGCGTCAATTCGCAAGGAACTCACCACATAGATATTTTTCCTAGTTGAATTGGACCCCTTCTATGCACTGCGCCGCTAGTGCAACGACTGGCACGGGCACCTCATCCGCGCGACACTTCTGCATCACCTTCCTTGCCAATATCTATGTTGCGACCTTGACTGCAGGGTTGTTGATGCTAGATATGGCATACCCTCGCTTCTTCTTCTCCAACTTAAATTTCTTTTTCATGGCCTCCGTAATGGCCAAGTCATCACTTTTTCCCTCTGAAATGTTTTTTGGGTCCTCCCCTACGCAAGGTAGCCATGTGATCTGGTGAATCAGATGATCTGTGATGGGGATGGGCTCCTCCAGCCACAAGCACCCATCATGCACCAAGCAGAGCAACTGCCTGATGACAAAAATGGTCACTGGGGCACGGTGGTAATGCGACACCCAAAGCAGGTTTAGCAACCATGCTTTCTGAACACCTCTAAGCCATTTGTGCAGTACCAACTCTATCATTCTAACCGACACCTCTATCTTCTAGCACATTAGCTTCGCAGTCGCTAAATGTGGGAACTTCTCATGGTCCACGAGGTCCCAATCTTTAAATTTTAAGACGAGAACCCATCCAAAGTGTGCTCCCTCAAACACAATATCATCTGGGACCAGTAGAGTTTGCAGAGAGCTCTTTCTCTCATCTATATCCTTGGGTACCTTAGCTTTACCCTTTCGTGGAGGAACATATTCTGGAAGCCTTGTGATAGAGTCCACACCCTGGGTTTTGACTTCCATCTCTATGTTAGTGCTTGAAATTTCACCTCAGGCTGAGAAAGGTAAACTCCAAGGCAACATAAAACCACTTAGCCTCGTAGCTAGCCCTACGGGGCAGGAAAGGGCTCTCTCCGGTCTATCTCGGAAAAGATCTTCAACGGGCGAGATAACCAACAAGGAAACACTGATTTTAGGCTAGTAAACTGATAAAAAGGTTTGATTTGGGATTTTTAGGGTTTGGGTGGAAAACCGGGAAAAGGCAATTTTGGGTGCGGGGATTGGACACAGTTTTTGCAGGGGGTTCTTTGGGGCGAGGTAGGAAACAGTATTGATGCCTTTGATAGATATGGATGGATGAGAATTACCGATGAGGAGTTAAGGAGAGCAAGCAATAACCTTGAATTCCACTTAAACAGTTGAAAACATTGATATTAAGCAAACTTAAAAGCAGAGCATGACAGTCATGAGTTCTACTTTAACACTTCATTTGCCTAATTTGCAGAAGGAAAAGTAAGGAAATGATTCACATAACACACTTACAAGTACAAAGAGAAACACACCATCAATACATGTGACCACAAGAATCCCAAAAAGGACTGCAAAACCCTGGTCTTCCTTTGCCAAAAATTGCAGAGATACAGTGAATAATACAATAAGAGCTTCTCCCTCAAGAGTCCAAACATGAAATGAGCAAGAAAGTACATAATATAGGCCATCTAACATCTTTCCCTGCCTCTAGGGGTCGAGCTCATCCTTCTAGGAGTTGTTTCAACCAATTCTAAACTAAGCACTGAAAACTAGGCAATCAAAACAACTTGCCTCTATAAGCTAGGAAACCAATTCATTCATTACATTTTACCTATATGATGAATGAATCTTCTAGAAGAGATAAATAAGTGCCTAAACATCATAAAATTACATCATTTACAACAAGGAGGATGAAAATCAACTCCCAAAAAGTCAAATCCAGTCAAAACTGCGTTTTGCTGAGCTGTAGGTTGATTTCCTGTGCAAACTGCCTGATGGGTCGCGCGCAATTCCTGGACGGTTCGCGCGCCTTTGGAGGCACTTTTGAGGCACTTCTAGGTGTCCAAATGAGGCAAAAGTGGGCTTGTTGGAAAGTTCTGGATGTCTACTTTCCAACCCAAGTGGAATTTCTGAATTTGGTTGTCATTTGCCTCTCCAAAATTGCCATCTACCAAGACTGCTTCCTGTGTGTCAAAAATGTGGCAGAAAGTCATTTTTTGCTTGTTTTTTGACTTTCTGGAGGCCCAAAACTTGGTGAAATTTCTTAGTAATGGCTGAGCAAGTGTAACTTTTCATGAAAAATCCAGAAATGCTGAGTTTTTCCAAAATGGAGTTGCCAATCGAAAGGGTCGCGCGCCGTCAGGGAGGAAAACCTGTTTTTTGCCAGAAAAATAAAAAATGACCCAAAATGCTCAATTTTTTTTGAAATTTGTGCTGGAGTTGAGTTATTTAGTATCATGCTCCTTCAAAGAAGCCTCAGCCAAGATATGGAGGGGGTCGGGCCTTTTCCTTTGTTTTTGTGCTTTGACCAACCGTCTTTGGAGCACTTTCATTCTTGCCTTGCATACGTGCATCCGCGCCCAATAATGATTTTTCATGTTCCTGAGCAAGTTCTTATCTTGGTTGGCCTTGGCCAGCAACCTCTCCAAATGAGCATTGACCCGAAGAAGCATAGCCTCTCGCTCAACGGGTACCAAATCGCCGGGTCTCTTTCGAGCCAAGCTGCGGTCCTCATGGATCCTCCGCAACTCATCTAGAGTGTGCTCCTCCTCAAGTTGCTTGTTGCGCTGCTCCAAGTAGGTGATGGTCCAATTTTCCATGTCCAATCTTTGCTGCAATGAGTCATTTTCAGCTCTAAGGTGTTGAATGATCTCCTTTGACTCTAGGCTAGGAGAAATAATGTCAAGATCAACCACCTCTATGCCTGGAATACCTGATGGCCCCTCATCAATCCTGGGCTGTTTGTCCCTCTCTGATACCTGTGCTGTTGTCGGAGACGAGGCCCCTTCCACCTGATGTGGAGATAACACTCGTGGTGCTGATGAAGAAGGCGAGACCCCTTCCACCTGGTGTGGAGAAAATACTCGCCGAGCTGCTGCAAATAAGGCCCTGTGGCCTCTCTGATAAGTGACCAATGGAGGAGAGCTGACATGTCTAGTCTCATGGATATCATGCTGCTGTGATGGTCCTCCCTCCTCATGAACAATCTCAGGATGTGGTGGTGGTACTTTGAAAAACTCACGAGAGATAAACTCCTCCCATGGGATGCCATGCTGAGCCAACTGATGTATGACCACAAGCTGGATCAAGCCATAATGATAGAGGCTCCTATATTGTTGTGCTGGGCTCTTCCTCTGCATCAAAGGCACCATCCTCTCAATATTCTGGCACAAGAAAACTGGGATGTTCATCATCCGTACCCGTGTGAAATGCATCAATAAGCGAATATGATATGAATACACAAGTGAAAATCTACCCTCACAGGTGAAATAGCGCATGATAAGTCTCATCAATGGAGCATACTCATTCCTCAAAAATCTGAAAGGAAATACACCAGTCACTTGTCTCATGAATGCAGGTTTAATGTAAGGCTCAAATTTAACATTGTCCAATATTTTGCGCTTGTTCTACACTTCTCCAACATTTGGTATCCCTGTTGCTTGAGCAATCATCTCAGGTGTCAATGTAAAATCCACCCCTGCAAGGTTCACATGCCCATCATGCAAATGCAAAACAAGCAAGCGAGCCAACTCCCTGTGATGCTGAATCTGAGAGATCCTCTCGCAAAACTCATAACAAGACATATAACGGAAACATGAGACTGCAATTGGACAAGCCTGCAAATCAGTCAAAGAGGTGGGCTCCTCTCTCCTATGATGACCGCTCTTTCCACCTTTGTGAGGTCTCCTCTGTACCTCAAACTCTGAAGCTGACTCATGGTCATCACTTTGCTCATAATTGGTTTCGGTTTCTGACATTGTTTTAGGAGCAAAGTGGCTGAAATGTACTGTTGTTTCTGCTTTGAAAACTGCTGATTAAAATGCTTGCAAAATTTAGTAACTTGTGGTTCCTTGGCAGCTTGCTGGCGGTTTTGTGTAGAGGGAACGCTGATAGGTCGCGCGCCTCACCCAACAGGTCGCGCGCGCTTGACGGGTCGCGCCCGTTGAGAATTAACACTGGCGGAGGTGGCCTGACGGGTCGCGCGCCAGTCTCGACGGGTCGCGCGCCTCCCAAACTCACCGAATTCACTCAAACGCTCTTGCAACTGATTTCTCTATCACTTGGATGCACAATGGAGCTTGATGGAGGGAAATAGAGCCTTTATAGCCTTGCTTTGAATAAATTTCATGTCACAACCCACTTTCTAATGTTTTTCCATGACACTTTTTAAACTTTGAATGCTGTTGTCTTTTTGGTTTCCTTTTGTCCTGAAATTGATTGATTTGATGTTTTCCTTGATAATTTTTTGCAGGGATAGCTTCTGAGGGGTCTTGGCAAGGGAGCCAGGGTTGTATGCTGTCCTTTGAATCATTTTGAATTTTTACAAGTTTTACAAAATTTTGTGAAATGACCTTGGCTTTAAAAACAAGGTTTTTAAATCCAAGGTGAAAATTAGCTGCACAAGATAGAATCTTTCGAAGAAATACTTTGAAAATCATCCCTCTGGCTTGCTGGGCACTTATTGACCTTCAGAGACGTGACCTTGAAGATAAATTTGACCTAAACCCTAGACCTAGAAATTTTGACCTCAAGACAAGACAAATAACCTTGAAAAAGTTTAATGACTGAAACAACTTGATCCAGCAGTGCCAAGAGGGGAATAAAGACACCAGCTCCTCCATCAGGGTTATGGCATGCCTAATGGAATGCAAGACACTGCTGAGACACCTACTTATGCAAATGCAAAGAGCTTTGATCACTGATGGAGGGCTACTAGACCGACTCTAACACTCTACATCCTCCTCCTCCACCTAGATTTCTTCAAACTCTTCCTCCTCCTCGGCCTCCAAATTAATGGCCTTCCCCTTTTCCTCCATTGTGAGTTTGGTCCTCAGTGGATTTCTGAGCGAGATGCACATCAGTATCATGGCCTGCTTGTCCTTCTTAGGTCTCGGTGTGCATGGTGATTTATGGACCTCAGCAATTATTCCAGCGCTCTCTAAGGCATCTACTTCCACACTTGCCTGCGTGGCTTCCTCGGCTGTCATTGCTCTGGTATCCATGACTTCTTTGGGTGCTACCATAGTGCAATTCCACAGTTCTCTCAGTGTCCTTGGTAATTTCTCAAGCAACGAATTTGCTTTCAGAATATCGAATAAGTCTCAGTTCATGAATATCTAAGCACGCAACAACTCATTTCTCAATTTTCCAAGTGTTGTTTGCTAGATAGCCATTTGCAATTTATAGCACCTTTTGAATTTGAATTCAACTGTTCTCCCCACATTCAGTCCATTAATGCTATATTGGAAACAAATTTTCAAGAATCTAGCCCATAAAGTTTGCCTTAAATGCCTGTCACCCACTCCATTTGGCCTCAAACCAAGCATCACATCGTGAATAGTGATCATAATAGTCACTTTCCAGCAGACCTGCGCGCCAACGCAGTTGTCTTCGCGTTGTCGCGGACCCTGTGACACTTCGCTACTACGTGTAGTCCTGACATTGGGTAGTTCCCGGGTAGAGTAGCTTATAGTCCCGCGCCTCCTTTCAGCTGCCTGGAGCACTAAGACTATGCTTCGGTCAACTAGACAAGTGGCTGGGCCACCTGTGTATGGCTTCAAACAACTACCATTCACTTTTCCTGGGAAGGGCTCTCCATTTAGCTTGACCAACTATACCGTGCCTCCATCAATAATCTCCTTAATAATATACGGCCCTAACCAGTGCATCTTGAACTTTCCTAGGAATTTATCAAACTTACTATCATACAACAACACCAGATCGTTTACCTTGAATGTGCGCAGCTTGATGTGTCGGTCGTGCCATGCCTTTTCACGCTGCTTTTGGACCTGCTGGTGGAATCTAGCCAAAAATCATTCTTCTTCGAGCTCTTCCAGCTGTGTGAGCCTCTCCTCCAAGGCTCCGTGATCCGTCATACCTGTGAGCACTGTTATGCGCATACTAGGCATGATATATTCCATAGGCATTACGACTTCCACTCCATAGACAAGCCTAAAAGGTTTCTGCCCCGTCATTTTCTTACATGTTGTTCGATAAGCCCATAACACTGCTGGTATGCGTAGGTCCCAATCACTTCGTTGTGCATTGCATACCTTGGTCAGCGCGGTTTCCAGTACTTTGTTGAATGCTTCTATTGTCCCATTAGCCTGTGGGTGATACGGTGTGCTCTTCTGATGATACACCTGAAACTCTTCCGTCAGCGCGCTGATCGTTTCGTTCAGGAAGTGTGTACCATGATTGCTCATCAAGATCTTCGGACATCCAAATTGCGTCAGTACATGTTCAAATAGAAACTTCATGGCAGTCGCGCCTGTGCAATCCTTCACCGGCTGTGCTTCTGCCCAACGAGTCAGATACTCTGTTGTAGTGATAATGTACCTTGCGCCTATCTTTCCTTGAGGTTTGATGGGTCCTACAAAATCTATTGCCCATTTTTCAAAAGGTTGCAACATCATTTGTTGATTCAAAGGCATCTCATCCCTCCGTGATGGCCTACCTATTCTTTGACATACGTCGCACGCCTTGCAATATGCTTTTGAATCCTGATGAAGGGTTGGCCACCACAACCCTACATGTAGAATATTTTCCGTGGTTTCTCTTCCTGAATAATATCCTCCCAACATTAAGATCCATATGCAAGTTCATCCCCCCAACACATGCTTATTGACTAGGTATTTTAGCACGAAACACTGCACAGGTTGGGGCTTTTCTCCATAGGCATATGCCCACTTGGCCAGATGCGCGCGTGGATTATCCTGACCATCATACTTGTTTGTCAATCGCACCTTAGGCTTCCCAAATCATACTCGCATTATTCTCCTACATTCATGCCAATCATCAAAGCTTCCTTTGTGCATACCCCACCATCTCGCGGGCGTAGCACGCAATACCCAGTCCAAGGCCTGGAAGTGTTGCTTTTCTGGCACCTCCCTTTCGAATGCATCCAAAAAGGTATCTACCTCATTTAGACCATCATAATTAGGCAGATCTCTCACTTATGTCGGCACGCAAAGCAACGACCTTGTCATCATATTTCAGTTCAGCGTAGTTACTTCGTGTAACCGATTCTGCCATCGTTCTACTTCTTCATCGAAATCCGAAGTGCAGGAACTCTCACGCTCCCATGTAATCCATCCATCCATGGTGGGATTCACCTAGTCTTGGTCTCACATTGTTATCTTGTAGATGCAGTTTAGATCATCATCACTTTCATAGTCGCGGACCAGCTCTGTATAGCGCAATTCTTCAGCACGGTCCAAGGGTATAATTATGCACAGTGACTTCTTTTCAAAGTGTTATCACTCATAATTTTCTCTAGAAGTTATTAGAAGAAAGAAAATGGCCGAGGTAACCACAAACCAACTTTTGGGCATAGGCTCTAGCCAACCTAAGCTTAGAGAGGGCTCTCTCTATATGATTTAGCTTTGTTTGCTGGGATTTTAGGCTAGTTCTGAAGGTTCAGGGGGGTTTTTGATTTGTATTGAAGATTGGATGGTGGGATCCTTTAAACAGATGGATAGAATGATGTCTCTAGACCATTGGGCTATGGAGTCAATAGAAGGGCAGCAGGACTAGATCAACTCACTAAAGGGAATGTTCAAAGGGAAAGATAGTAGAGTAAAGTGCAGGTCTTTAGGCCAGAGAGGTGAAATGGTTTGAACTGGGGTGAGAGAGAAATTAAGAATTCTCAGACCGGGATTTAAATGAGGAACAGAGGGTAATTAGAAACAAAGGGCAATTAATAATCCTTTGCTATAGATTATAAAGAGACAACCTAAACTAAGGAGCAATTAAGAATTCCTTAACTTAGATATCAGTAGAAAACATGTATTTGCCTAACTGTTAAAACATAGTGTAATTAAACAAATTCTGAGATAATACTCTAGTTATAGCATTCAGATTTAGATATACATTGTGGAAAAACTTTAAGAAAGATAACAACAACATGAGAAAATACTTGTCTGCACTTCGCTCAACACATGAATCCTTTGAAATATCTGGTCTTTATTCATCAATCTAGCTTGCTGGCTCAGTCAATGATCTAATCGTTTTACAGTCTTTTGATCAAATTCTATAGAAACGTCTAAGAATCCACCCTACATACTTCTAATTGTGAAGTATTTATACTAAAGTTTTATTTACAAAATATCTCAAACTAACTTGAGATTTAATCTAGGAAATCAAAATATCTTATTGCAGGAAGATAGAGACAGCTAGTGAATTTATTTCATGCTATCCCTTTTATTGTGGTATTGTTGGCAATTATGGTTTGGTTTTAGCCCTTTATGCTCTTTGCTATTTGAACTTTCATGCTGGAGGCTTCATTTACTTCAGGCTTTCATCTGATACTCTTTAACACTGATACTATTTGACTTTGATGACCTGTCTTTATCCTTTACTGTGTTTTTTCCTTTATTGTACATTTTAATCTTTTACTGTGTATTTGAATAGTAAATTATTTAGTTTTTATGTGTATCAGCATCGGGTAGTTGATATTGGTCAAGCTTATGTATGTTTTATCCATTTGTCTTCTAACTGAATACTCTGTCTAGTTCCTCTGTTTTGACAATCAATGTCTCTGTGAATGATTTCTTCTCGGCTCTGTGTATAATTGTATTCTTCTCTGTTTTGTGTGTAATTGTTTTCTTCTTCTTAATATAGGCATTTTAATTGGTTTCCTGTCGAGTCTTGGAGTAAACAAGTTTTGCGACTGGTATCAAAACGGTTTATCCAAGTTCTGGTCTTCTGCCCATTACCTGCAAAATTCAGCAATTATTAAGAAAACACAAGTCAACAGAAAAGGCAATTGATGGCTTTATGGCATAGGGATGTCTGGGGAAGGAATCGTAGCAATGTTTTGAATGTAATGGAGGTCAAATTGTGTTGTAGAGGTTCAGGGTGGCGCCTAAGGATTTAATGATTTTTACTGTGAAACAGGCAAAAGGAATGAAAACGGGGGTTTTCAAGGTTTTAAGTCTTAACGGGCAACTTTTTTAATTTGGCATGGAAATTCATATTTATGAATAGTAAGTGGTTTATTGGGTTGGTGTAGAGGCATTATTGGAGGTCATTGCACTAGTTATGAGGAAAAGGCGATATTTAGGAGGGGTCACCCTATCTACTCCAATGCCTAACATGTAGCCTTTGGGGTTCGGGGGAAAACCGGTTTATCAGGCAGGTAGCGATCGGCCATCAGGCGCGACTGATATGGCTGTGGACTATTGGATGAGGGGGATGTTGATTGGACAAAAATCGGGCGAGGGAAGCGCGTGGGTGATAAAAGCATGGGCTTAGGGGGGGCCATAGCTTTAAACTTTGGTGGTATGGGTTTATTTAAGAATTAATCATGGGTTTAAAACGATCGAGCGAGGCTTAATGAAGGTTTAACTTATCTTTGGGTAAAGGTCAGGCATCAGGTGAGCCCGATATGGCTACGCATCGTAGGATTTGGGCACAGATGATCGGACGGTGGTCGGGTGGTGAAATAGCACGGATGAAATAAACTGAGGTTTGGGGGGGGTGGCAGAACTTTAATCACGGCAGATTGGGATTATTTAAGGTTAATGAGGGGATTTGCTTGTTTTATCGAGATAAGGGGCAAATTTATAGTTTCTATTAAAACTAAGGGTTGGAGGTATTTACATAGAGATTTAATTAATATACGGTAAAATATTTCATCGGGAATTATATAATAAAGTTAATAATTAATATGAAATGTGATGGGTGGAGTGGATATTCCCCTAAGCATAGTGTAAAGTGTAACATTTGTACATACGCTTTATACTTAGGATAAAGTGTTTTTTGTGGGTTTTTGGGTGAAATAGGAGTTACATGGGGGTTTTCACTTTTCCTAGGAAAATGGTGTTTATCCTTAGGAAAAGGGGTTTTATGGGGGTACTGAAGGGGGAATGGATTTTATGAAGGGGATTCTAGCACTTGATGTCCATAAGTAATTAAGTCGAGGATCCGATCCCACCAAAAGTCAAAGAAATTCTCTGAGCCTCTTTGACTTGAAGGATTTAAAGTACTAGAACATACTTGTGGATAGGAAATTAGTAAGTAAAAGGGAAAAGTGAATGAGGGGGAGTTAATCACATTAACTTGCAAACCTTTGCTTTTTCCTTCATAACTGATCATACATGTTGAAATATGTGTCTAAGCATGATGCATGTGTTTTGATCCAATCAACTTTGTAGTTCAACAACCTTTCTTCTACTTACCCATTTCTTACCCTAACATGTTTTCTTCATTTCTTTGGGTGCATTTAGGCTAGCAAACCCTTATCTTATCTTTTCTTTTATAAAACAAACTATCTATTTCTAACCTTATATCATCCAAGGGCTCAGATTAAGCTTATGAGCTCCTTTTATTTTCTCTACCTATCTATGATCTGCCAAGATTAAACTGTTTGGTCAAATTTTATTCTCTAACTATAAACATAAAATTCAAAGCATGAAATAATCAAGATTAAACAGTTTGATTACCATGGATTGTGGCATGAATAACAAGTTGCACACAATCATTATTATGCATAAAAGTAAATATTAGTGGCATTAGACTTTCACACTTTCATGGTCTATTTTTGTTTTTGGGGTTCATATATTTTCATTTTTTGACCTTCTCTTATTCTTTTGTCCTTTGATTTTTCTTTTAGGACATACCCTCTTTACATTTTTTAGTTTTTTAATATGGAAAACATTTGCAGAAAGCAAAGGTATGTACAATATTACAAGGCTTAACCTTAGTCATTCAAAATTATGACTCCTATTGGTATAGGAACCTAATAGTGTCTCCACTTGGGAATGGTATTTCCTTGTGAAATGTCAAGAACTCTAGAGATTATTAGCCTTTGAATTATTGCTGATGTTACCCTGCAAAGTGTCCTTCTATGAATCTGCATTATTGATACTTATGACAGTGAATCTTTTAAAGCTTAGGGCCTTCTCTTCAGGCTTCAACTTCAAAGATCATCATCCAATCCAAACTAAACTTTTGAAAATAGAATATGTACAAATGGGAAATGAAAATTAGTAACTTGGTTCAAAATAATGTTTTATCATTTGACCATTCACTGGCCCACCTTCTGCATCTGTACCATCAATTTCTCTCAAGAAAAAAGCATTATTTCCTCTGTAATAATAAATGACATAGGGACCTTTCCATAGGAAATCAAATTTCCCGTGCTTTCCTTTGTCTTCCTTCCTTGAATCCTACTTGAGCATTTTGTCAACAATGTAGAAATCTTCAGCCTTGGTTCTCTTATCAAAAATATTTTTAATCTTTTCCTGCACAACTTGAGACCTGACATAGACCTCTTCTCTGGTTTTTTGTAGATGAATAGTTTGGTTGATTCTTCTTTGGATACTATTTGGTTCAACCTGAAATTCTTGAAGTATCTTCATTACTGGTACTCCCAAGGAGGATGGAAATACAGCTTCCATTCCATAAACTAGCTGATAGGGAGAAGTACCAATTGATTTCTTAGTAGTCAATCTATCTACCCATAAGGCATTGACTAGCTTTTTATTCCAAGTTTTCTTATTATCCTCTAGTAACTTCTTGATGATGTTTACTAGGATTTTGTTTGAGGATTCTGCCAGTCCATTACCTTGAGGGTAATATGCTGTGGAATGGCCAAGGGTGATATGGTATTTATTGCAAAAATATATCATTATTTTGGATTTAAAGGTTGCTGCATTATCAGTAATGAGATTAGTTGGACATCCAAATCTTGATAGAATATTGTTTTCAAGGAAGATTATGATAGCAGTGTCTGTGGCTTGCCTTGAAGGTATGGCCTCTATCCATTTTGTGAAGTAGTCTGTGGCTGTGAGGATCCATTTGTGTTGGGAAAAGGAGGGTGGGTGAATTTCACCAATGAAGTCTAAACCCCATTGTTGAAAAGGTATTTCAGCAGAGATTGGCTTGAGGGGTAAAGGTAAGAGCTTTTTCTTCCCCTCAAAAGTTTGACATTTGTGATAGGAGGTCACATATTTTTTGACATCAGCAGACAAGGTAGGCCAGAAGAAACCAGCTCTAAGGATTTTATCTGCAGTTGTCTTCTAGTAAAGGTGTCCTCCACAGTAACCCACATGAAACTCTTGCAAAACTTTTTTAGATTATTCTTTTAATAAGAAATTGAGAAGAATACATTCATGATCTCTCCAAAACAAAACAATGTCTAATATACAAAATTTTAAGGATTTCATCTTCAAAAATTTGCTTTTAGTCCTAGATAATTCAGGAGGAGCTTGTAAATTCAGTAAAACGTAAATAATATCAACATACCAAGGTGATTCAAGAAAGGCCTGGCTAATTAGTGGAGTCGCCATCTCCTCTTCATTATCTATTGTTGCAATAAAGTTTATATCCAAGGCCTGACAGTTGATTCAGCCATGAGCTTGGCTAAACCTTGGCCCTTGATTAACTTAGTAGGTTTGATTTCTATATCATACTCTAAAATAGTAGCAATCCACTTTCCCCTCTTTCCATCAAGACCATCCTGATTTAGGATGTTTTAACTACTGAATTAGGAACGTAGGCTACTATATGAGAATATACGATGTATACCCTAAAATCCTTAATGGCTTTGACTAAATCCAAGGCTTGTTTTTCCATTATGTTATATTTCAAGGGGGCATCTATCAGGGCTTTGCTAAAGAAAGCAATGGGTTGTTCATAGCCCTAGTCAATTTTCTGCAATAAGACAACAGTTATTGTGTGTTGAGTAGCATAGGAAAACAAGATGAAATCTCTGTCAACTTTAGGACTAATTAATACAGGTGTTTTAGTTAAGGCTAGTTTGATGTCTTCAAAGGATTTTTTAGCCTCAACAGTCCATTTTATGGTGGAGTCCTTTTCAGCATGTTGTTTAGTGATCTAATTAACTCTGCTAGATTAGATATAAATCTTCTAAGAAAATTAATTTTTCCTAAGAAAGCTTGTAATTCTCTAATGTTCTTGGGGTGTCTTATTTGCAAGATGGCTTCTATTCTTTTAGGGTCTATTCTTATACCATATTTTGAAATTATGTGACCTAACAACTTTCCTTCTTCTAACCCAAACAAGGACTTTTTGGGGTTCAAGGAGATTCCAAACTTCCTGCATTTAATAAAAACTTGCCTTAGATGATCCAAATGTTGATTGTCAGATTTTGAAAATACAGTAATATCATCTAGATATATCACAAGGAAATCATGAATTTATTTTGCAAAGGCTATATCCATAGTCCTCTGGAAAGTGGCTCCTGCATTCATTAGCCCAAAGGCATTTTCACATACATAAATGTGTCGCAAGGAGTAGTAAAGGAAGTTTTGGGTTGGTCATTTGGATGAACTAAGATTTGATTGTAACCAGAAAACCCTTCCAACAATGAGATTTTGGTTGATCCAACTACTCTCTGTAAAATGTGGTCCATTTTGGGGAGAGGGTAATTTTCTTTTAGTGACACTTTATTGAGGTTTCTGAGATCCACACAGAGTCTGATCTCATTAGTTTTCTTTCTAGTTGGCACCAAGTTTGAGACCCAATCAGAAAATATGATTGGTGCAATTATTTTGGCATCATACATCCTCTGAATTTATTTTTCAATTGCAGGTAATAAGACAAGATTAATCCTTCTAAGTTTTTGTTTGAAAGGCTTTTGATTTTCTTTAATAGGAATTGTGTGTTGGATGATGTTGGTATCATAGGATTTAAGGTCCTCATAACTCCAAGCAAAAACATCCCTAAATTCTTTCAACAACTCAATGTATTTCACTTTTTCAGTTGGAGGTAATGATTTTGAAAGTTTGATCAGTTTAGGATCTTCATTAATGCCTATATTGCATTCCTCTATATCAGACCTTAAAGGTTCCATTGTAGGTTTCCCATGAATATCATTTGAATCAAATAAATCTTCCAGAGGGGTTAATCCCTTTGGTAAGAAGTTATCCTTGAGATTAATTACTTCGGTTTCTTCACTGATTATTTCATCAATCTCCATTTTCTCTAAGTTATCTACATCTGATTTGGTAAATTTAGTTGGGTTAAATCTATCTAGTTCATCACCTTCTATCTCATTTATTTCTATCTTATCCTTAGCGTTAGGATCTATTGATGTATCAGTGTCTATATTGTTATTTACAAACTCTTCTTCTGAAAGTAAAAAGTTATTTATCTATTTATCATTAGAAAATATTTTCCAATTATTCAAATTATCTGGAATTGCAGGTCTATGCCTAACTTCAGCAGTGTACTGATGGTTAGGTTGGAAGGGTAATTTGCAGGTGTTGGCAAACATTGCTAAACTATGGGCTTGCATGTTATGTTTTCTAGGAATTACTACAAGCTTTGTTTCTAGGAAAGTGTTAAGTATTTCTACGATAGTTTCCCTATGTTGGAAATAGTATTGAGAGGGGGGGGTGGGTGAATCAGTGTTTGCAAATCAATATGTTTTTCATTTCCATAATCAGAATTATATATGCTACTTCAGTGAAGTGAACTCACGTGTGCACACAATTGTTCTCAAGGCAACCAGCGTATATCTAGTGAACTTATGATTCAATTAATTCATCATATGTGGATCTTTAATCTGTGCATCAGTACTTTATTAAACATTAAATAGTAACCATGTGCAGTTAATAACATAATGAACCATCACACATAAGCAACACAATTGAACAACAATATTTAAGGTGGAAACCCAATGTGTGTAAAAACCACCTGCTGCTATCGTCTCTGTCTTCTTTTAATAATAAGAAAATATTTTTACAACATTGTACTGGTGCAGGCTTCTACCTGCATAAGGTTACAACCTTCTCTCATTCTCCAGCTTCTACTGGAAAGGAGCTACAACCCCCTAGCTCTTGTACTAGCCAATATGTTTACTAGTACGTAGGCACCGACCTACAGAAGGCTACAACCTTCTTTCTTCCTCCAGGGACCACGTTTCATAAATTTTCAGACTGGATGCTCTTGGTACACAACAATACACATGAAGGCCTCGTTTCATCCAATTTTCATACTGGACCCATCAACAACATTGAAGCTTAGAATCAACCATCAACTATATCTACATCAATCAATCACAGAAACTCAATCATTACTTTCCAAACTCAATCAATCACGGACAACCTTTGAACCTCTGACACAACTGAATCAACCATTCACTCATACTTAATCAACTTCAACCAATCAACTGGAACAGAGAGATCACTGTAACCAGTACACAGATCTGAACCCAGAATACTGCATCATCATTCAAAACCAGTTGTAACCTCAAAAACATGCATCAGAGTGTATATGCAACTTGGAACATCCGAACCAGCGTGTATATGCAAATTAATCAAAGTGAACCAGCATATAGATCTATGAATACTTACTTATAACTTCGCTGCACTTCCCAACTTCAGACATACCCAGATCATCAAATATAAAGGATGAAACATGTGTTAGCAATCATATCTAGCCCATCAGATCACATAATGATTATTCATTATGATCTTGATCCATCATTAGATCTCATCCATCATCACTGAAGCAAATCACAATCAATCAATCTGAACACTGTCACCAGAACATAAAGCAAAACCCAGAACTCTGCATCAACAACCAGAACCAACTATAACTTCAAACATCATAGTTCATAAGGTATACGCTACTTCGATGTGTCGAACCAGCGTGTATACACGCTTTTACCAAAGCGAAACAACGTACATATCTGCAAATGCTAACTTAAAACTTCACAGACATTCCAGACTTCAGTCATACCCAGATCATATCATTTACAGAATAAAACATGCGTCAGTATTCAGATCTAGATTGTCCATGATCAAACCACATAATGATAATACATTTTAAGGCTTTATGATCCCAATCCATCAACCATCATCAACCACATAGGTTCATCCTTAGATCAAGCAAAGCATCAGAAGCTCATAACCTGCATATATGATCTAACACTTCAGAAGATATTTAATTGCTTGCACATCTGGCCTAATGATCTTCTCCTCCTTATATACTTTTAGGCCTTTCTCAATACCATGGACCAAAACTACTTAGGACCAATACCTTGGACCAAATACCTTAGACCAATTACCTTGGGTCAAATACCTTGGACCAAGAAATACCTTAGACCAAAAACTTTGTTATTCCAAGATATGTGCACTTTTCCTTCTGTGAAAATGCGTGTGTACGTATACGCTCCTTTTGTTCAGTAAACCTGCGTGTATACGCGGCTTGGACAAGGTGAACCTGTGTATACCTCTCTTTCTTCATTCTTTGTAGTCTGATATGTAATTCCTTGCCGTTGACCTGCTGCACTGTGAACTGTCATCTGAGAGAGTTTCCATTGTACATTACTTCTGAACTGATTCCTTTGAACTGCCCTTCATTTTGTCACATTTGTAAACAAAACTGCCATTCATTCTGTCACATCTGATATCTCTTCTGTAGATTCATCTAGTTACCATATACAAGTGAGTTGTTGTGCTACAAGTGGGTTGCCATCAAGTACAACACATGCATCATAATGCCAACACCCTATAACAACTTAATCTAGGGTCCTTCGTCATATATACAACATCAATCTGTTTTACAATTAGTTTAGAGTCTCCCATGACAGAAACTCTTTTAGCTCCTAGATTCTTAACTAAATTAAGACCTAAAATTAATGCTTTATACTCAGCTATATTATTAGTACATTTAAAATCCAATCTATATTCATGGCCTTCTGAGTGATTATTTTCCAAATTATATATCCACCCTCCTGCTCCTGCTCCTAACCTATTGACTGATCCATCAAATTCTAAATGCCATAATATCTCATGATCATAATTTTCACTATATGGTGCAACAAACTTTTCATCATTCACAACAATTTGACCATCTTGTTCATTAAACAATTCTGTAGTCTGGTTAGTTTCATTTTGTGTAGAAACTGTAATTTCTTTTGGTTCTACATTATTACTGTCTAAAAAAATTTCTTGTGTTTTATCAGCATTATACAAGATAAAGAATCGATATCTAAGTGTATGGAGTAGATGGGAAAGTTTTGTGGCTGATCTTGGCTACTTACCATATATTTCATTAAGGTTTCTTGGTATAGTTTCTTAGGTTGTCCAAAAACAAATATTGTTGCATATGACATATCTAGTTGTAAAGATATCTAAATTTTGGCTCCCCATGATTTGGATAACAACATGCCATACTTTGGTGGGATGTCAGCAACTACAATATCCATAAGGATGCTTTTGGCAGGATATTGGACTAAAGTAACACATAGGTCTTTAATCAAACCTAGACACTTTACCTGACTAGAGTCAAATGAGAATGAGTCTTTGTAAGGTCTTGTAATGTCTAGGTTCAATTTATCCATTACTAATTTGGGCATTAAATTGTGGGAGGCCCCAGAATCCAACATTGCATTGTGTAGAATTTTGTCATGGATACTAAGGCTAATGTAAAAAGGTGGAACTCCTCCTTCTAATGGTTTGCCATTAACATCTGGTACAAATATGAGTTCTGGTTGGTCATCAAACAAGTTAACTGAATCCTCATTTTCAACAATGTTTAAGGTCTGGTTTATCTGTGATTTATAAGTTTCATTCTTGATTAGTTCTGTTAAAGGGACTAAAATCTTTATCTTTGCTATCTATGTTCCCAAATTGAATGGAAAAGAGACTTTTTCTGTTTGAAGGTTTTGAGCTTTTGTAGCAGGGATTTGAGGAGGCTTGTCTTCTTTTTCTTTATTGGGGATCTCCTTATGTGGATTTTCAAATCTGATGTTTTAAGCTTTGTCCACTGGTTCCTTAGATGGAATTGAAGTGGATGGTTGATCAACAGGAGGTTGATCATAGGTTATGTCTACAATTGTGGGGCCAGAAGGATTTGGGTTCTGCCCAGGGAGAATTTGGAAGATCTTTGAAACAGGGGCTTCTTTTATTTTCTTGGGTTGCTTTTGGGTTGTTTCCTTAGTTTGGTCAGGGACATCAATATTCTTTTTGCTTCTTAGATTATACTATTTCTGAACTTCGAAGATGGCAGAGTCATATCCTTTTTGCAATCAAATGATTCCCCATACTGTACCTGTAATTTCTGCAGCATATACAGTTCCTGCTCATCTTGGGTTATAAAAACAGTGTCCTCATCATTTATTCCCATTAGGTTAATTTGTTTATCTTGTTCTAGATCTTCTGGATGCGATGTTTGTGCAAAATTTTCTTGAAAAGGAGGCCTTATGTTATGATCTGGTCTGTTTTTCCGAATGTTTGGTTGTTTCTGAAATTCGGGTTTCTAACTGGAGATGCTTGTTGGTCATTTGTAAGAACTGGGCAGTGGTCTTTGTCATGACCCTGACTCTTGCATTTTATGCACCACACTTCTTCACGCACTTCTGGTCGAACCGTCCTATCTTGTTTCAGACTCTACATCTCAAGGCACAGATTCTTTAGCTACGCGTGGATCTGCTAAACTCCTAGGTTAGGATCCTGCATTGGGGTCTCATGTAGCCTCATAGAGATCTCTAAGGCCTCTTCCTGAGTTGTTATCTTCTGCTGCGATAGCGCACTCCTTAAATGTGGTAGTAGTGAAGCTACAAACCACTCGTGATGATGTCCATCTGTCAGATTCATATTTGCTTCACGGATTGTACATTTCAGCCTCTGATCTAGTTCCCAAGGAGTCTCGCCTGGTAGCATAGCAAACTCTTTAAATCCAATGATCGACTGCACTTCAGATTTAGGCATACTAAATTCTCTATTTAGCGTTGTTTGGATATCCGCAACTCTCACATTTGGGTTATCGTTGGAGTACTTAATATACTAGGTCAGTGCGCGATCCTGCAGGGCACTAACCAGTGTCGCTTTCTTTATATGGTCATCTGTAACACCTTGTGCTTCCCATACAGCCCTTACAACGAACTAGAATTGGTCTAGATATTCGTTTCCAAAACCGTTGAACATAGGCAACTTCACTGTGCTCGCCATACTGAATCGCGGTGGTGGTGGAGGTGGTACGGGTGAAGATGGAGGTGATGGTGGTGAAGCCGGTGGTGGTGTGGGTGGAGGTGGGATTCGCGAAATTCTTTGTCTTATCAGATGAATAGCACTTTGTGGAGAGACCCTCGCGAGCTCTTCCTCATCCCCTCGCAGAGGTGAAATCAAAGGGTATTCTCTGGACCCTTATTTCCTTTGTTCCTGTAAACCTTTCCACTTCGTGTAGCCCTGAACATCAAGGTAACTTCATAACCCGCTTTTCGCACAACAACATTTTAATCCAAGTATTCAAATAATTTACATACTTACCTCGCGGTCCTTTGAGAAAGCGTCGCTCTACCTTGCTATAGCTGATTGAGGTGTCGACCGCGAACTCAATAATGAATCCTCCCATAATTTGATCGAGCCAATGATCGACGGCATACACGATCTTATCCTCCGATGCTTCCAATATCCGCACTAGCTCTGGGGTCCACACAATAGGACCGTCAAGCTTCCACCTTCCTTGGCTATCTGCTAGCTTCACGATCCACTCGTATAGATCAGTAGGAAAGGATGCGAAAAATATTTCATGGATCTCCCTATACAGATATTTGTCTATCCATTCTTCTTTTGACAGTCGCGGGCTTCTGTTCTCCTGCGCCGCGAACTCATAAATTCTTTTGTCCAACTAGCCTTCAATTTCTTTCTTAGTTGGATTCCAGTGATACGACATCACACATATCTCATGCAAATTCTGGTCCTGGCAACAGAACCATTTGTTGGCTTATGGGACCTGACCCAGGTTCAGATTTATTTAGCCAAACAAATACTGGCCCTTTTGGCATCAGCCTGCGGAGCACAAACTGAAGTCTCACCCGAAGCAGTATGGGGGGATGTTGGAACCAAGTTTTTGCACCCTTGAGATGGATGTGATGTTGGTTTATTCCAACTAGACTCGCCTTCAAGCAGGTTGTTTCACGCTCTGTTCTAATTTTCAGTACCTTCGTGATCCATTACAATCGGCCTTCGCGCAGCCCTAACCAGGGGCTAAGATGCTTTCGCGCTGCTATGGAAACGAACTATGCTATTTCCCAAACTACGCTGAGTATCTTACTTATCTTATTATCAGATATTAGCTATCTTTGCGTAACAGATATTCTTACATGTGTTCACTTAACCAATACAATTATATACATTTGTGCATCATAAAGCATTAGAAGTGAAATTCATAGCCAATATAACAGATGCATAAACAGGAAATAATTACATAGAATTGATAGAAACTTCTCTTTATTAATACTTCCAACTTATTACAGACTCGACTTGCCCTGCGCACTCAGCTGTAGGGGTCTACGCACTCAGTTGTAGACTACTAGGCCTTTGTGCACTCAACTACAGAGCCTCTTCCTACGCTACGACCCAAAACTAGACTTTATGCTTCAGATCTATCTCGCATACATCATCATGTGATATATTCCATTGATCCCTTAACTACTTAGAGATTCACTCTATTTATACAATCCCATGGTTCGCAGACCATGGGTAGATCTTCTACAGCCGACATTACATTATCAAAATAAGGGCGGACAACCCTATGACTCTTTTACAACTACACGCTCTGCGCCCAAAAAATGTGGAGTCTTTACATTATAATTACAAACTTGGACCAAAATCTGGGCTCTAAGCCCCAAAACTGCCTCTAGGGGATCCTGCACCTAACAGTTTGTAAAAAGAGAAACTCAAGGTATGTCTAAAGTCACATATTTATAGCTAATCCTCCTTACAAAAGGATACAATCATCTTGAAATTCACCTTGTATTACTAACTTTCTTATGTTTATGGTTTTGAATCAGTAAGATTCTTGTTTAAGTTGATTAATATTTATATGAAATCGACCTTGTTATATTCTCTATCTTTTGTTTACTTTAGTAAAACCTTAACCTTTAGGGTTCATGAGAAAACCCTAGATTTTTTAAGCTTAAGGTATATTAACAATAATAAAGAAACCATAGTCTACTTAGGGTTTGTTGATAAATTCTAGAACACATAATTATATCCTACTATCTTGATGTTTAGGATATTGGTAATGTTATGAAGAAACCCTAGCATTTTAGGGTTTGTCGATGATATCTAGGTTATATGATGAAACCCTAGATTTTTAGGGTTTGATGAATTAGGCTTTATGACAAAACCCTTACGTGTTGTATATTTAATTTTGAAGCTTTATGTTTATATCTAGGGTTTACAATAAAACCCTAGTGAGAGATTGATATAAGTTTCTAGATATGAATTGTTCGAAATTTTCAGGGTTTGATGAATTAGGGTTTATAACAAAATCCTTGTGATAGTCGATGTAAAATCCTAGGAATGAAACCCTAGGTATATATGCTTCTGCATGATTGAAACCCTAGCCTAGTAAAAATTGTTGTATATTTAATTTTGAAGCTTTATGTTTATATCTAGGGTTTACAATAAAACCCTAGTGAGAGATTGATATAAGTTTCTATATATGAATCATTCGAATGATAACTTGATTATTTATTTAGTCTAGGGTTTGTGACAAAACCCTAGTAAAATTTGACATAAAATTCTAAGACCATATTGTTAAAACCCTATATGTAAAATGCTATGATTGGATTTCTAACTTTATTTAGTTATTGATAACTAAGACTTTAAGTCTCGATGATGGAATCTATGGTTTGTGACAAAAAATTGTTGTATATTTAATTTTGAAGCTTTATGTTTATATCTAGGGTTTACAATAAACCCCTAGTGAGAGATTGATATAAGTTTCTAGATATGAATCATTCGAGTGATAACTTGATTATTGATTTAGTCTAGGGTTTGTGAAAAAACCCTAGTAAAATTTGACATAAAATTCTAAGAGCATATTGTTGAACCCTAGATGTAAAATGCTATGATTTGATTTCTAACTTGATTTAGTTGTTGATAACTAAGGCTTTAAGTCTCAATGATGGAATCTATGGTTTGTGACAAAACCCTAGCAAGTTATTAAATTCCATTATATAAAAGATGTAATATTATGAACCTAACTAGGTGTAGGTTTTTTATGTCTAAAGCTTGATTGTTTTGATGCTTCGATTGTAATGACATGATCACCCTATTTTGATATAGTTGAAATCATGCTTTTGTATACTTGTACTTGGTTGTACTTGTTATTTGCATGTACATAATATTCGTGATCTTGAAGATGTTCATAATTGAATATGACTTAATGAGCATGATGAAAAAAGCAAGTCGTAAGAATGATGATGACATAAAAGATAATCGTGTTTCCATGAGAAAGAATGATGTTCTTGAAGAAATGAAGCTTTGAAAGGTTGAAATTTCTTCGATGTTATGATAAAGAACCTATAAGAATCAAGTTGTTGATATTCCTAAGTTGAGAGGGAGCTTGGATGAAAGAAAGTGTATATATCCCTAGTTGAGAGGGAGGGAATAATGTGACAACTACTATAACACCCTCCCCCCACATCTACCCAAGTAACCGGCCAATCGACATAAACATGTGATGAGAAGTTACTATGATATTATTCAACTTCCTATGTGTCATTTAAGGAAATGGAATCGATGAAAACACACCATATAGATCTTCCACATTAGAAACAAAAATCTCGGGAGCCATCCCAACCATTCAGGTAACTAGCCCCTGGGTCCCACTGATTTTTTTACCATTAAACCCACAGACACTCCCTCGATATGGGAAAACATGCATCCAGGAGGCTTCATACGCTCCCACAGCATGGGTATGCAATCGTCTAGGGAATTTTCTCCTCAGACATGTGCATGTGTCTCCGAGATTTGTGCCCCTTTTTCAGGCCCAAAACGTAGGTCACTGCCCAGAACTCAATGGCACTTTCAAAATTGAAAGATAACAATAGAATAATGATACAAATGAAATTATTTAAACAAGAACTTGACTGGACCCCTATTATCCATGACAAGAATTTCATCAAACATGTCACAAATAGGTAATCTACATGTTTAAACAACAAATATAAGCATAGGGGTCTCATACTCATCCGAGAATCGCTAAGAAGCATTGATGCCTCAACACATTAGTTGCAGTTGCATCCATTAGGCCATAGATACATTGTTCATTCATTTACAAGTAAAAACATGATGAGATCCATACATAGCCATTGTCATAATACATTTTCATAGCCATCATAATAGCAATAAAAATACCAAGGAAACAACAGCCATATAATCCACATATAAACCAGTATAATGCTCATAAATTAACAAGGAGAAATAACCTCATATTAATGATGCAAATGAAAACAAATTTTGGGACTTCCACGAACCACCCGACCATAGACATGGATAAGCCCAAACTCTCTTCAGTCAGTCACCCTCATGCCATATTCCAAGAATGAATGTGGGATCTCATAAAACACATCGATCAAAACCATCCAGGTCTTCCAGAGGCCAAACCACCTCAACCCATCAATAGTGATTCCACCTCACAGTTGGACATCAAAAAATCATAACCATATTGGTCTCTACCCAAGCCTTCTAGGGCTCCAGAGCATTTATTCCAACTAAGGCTTCCAGAACTAGTAATTCAACCCACAGTTGTCATCAGGCTTCCAGAACTAGTAATTCAACCCACAGTTGTCATCAGGCTTCCAGAGTGTTTGTCCAACCAGGGATTCCAAGACTAGTAACTCAACCCACCAATGGATTCCAAAGCATTTGTCCAACCAAGGCTTCCAAGACTAGTAACTTAACCCAAGTTGTTACAGGCCTTCCAGAGCATTTGTCCAACCAAGGCTTCCAGGAGCTAGTAACTCAACCCAAGCTAAAGGAAACATGAGAACCAACTAGAAAAATAAAGAAATGAACCCACAACGCCATGGCTATCCAGGAAATGGAAAGGCTAGGAAATCCACTATCAATCCAGGTAACCCTCCATGCCAATGAGATATCATGACCAATAAACCACATACATATGTCATGCATGCCAAAACTAGCAAGGAAAACATACATGCAACTCGGTACTTGCAAGAAAATCTCGTTGTAGTTGTTGATCATGATGTCCTCTTGAGATTTCTTACTCTTCCTTTGCTTTCTTGCTCCAAAAATCCAAGTATGCCACACTCCTACAAGAGTGCTCCAGGAAAATCTAAGTGTCCAAGAGTATGAGAGAGAGAGCTCCAAAACTGAACTGGCAAAAGTCTGTGAAGTGATCCTCAGAAGCCTTTTTATTAATGAGGCCTCTATTTTCTTCATTATCCATTATTTTTCTTCATTTTCATCCTCACACGCAACCCATGACCTTTCACCTTTCTTTTCTCCTAATTTCCATTATTTTCATAAATAAATGTGCCAAAATGCCATTTTTCCTTTCCAACCCTTTTCCATTGCCTTTTCCAATCTCCTTAGACATTAATCAATCACTAGTGATCCCCATCACTATTCTTTTGCTCAACATTCATCTTGGAATAAGTGTCTCATCAACCGTGGTTATTATTTTTCCTTTATTAAATTTTATTACATGGAATTTCACCAGGGATGTTATAGAACCCTCCCCCTTGGGAGAATACCTTCCTCTGTGTTCAACAACACCTACAACCAACAAGGCTACTGTAAGAAAAAAATATTGTCCATGGAGCTTTATAACTTATCTCATTGCAGTATTTACAATGATCATCCTATTGAGAAGTGAACCAACTTGACAACATAACAAGTATAACATCATAATGACATGACACCCATAGCGCTTATTGGAGCTTTATAACATAGCTCATGGTGGTATTTACATCCATATAGATATGTACATATACCAAAATCACCAAAACATGTACCAAAAACATATACCAAAACATTCATTCAACCAACGAATAGGGAAGGATACATAGCCTGCACCTGATCCATCATCTCCCATGTAGCTTCATCGGGCCCAAAGTGCTTCCATTGCACTTTAACCTACTCAATTGCTCAGTTCCAGAGCATGAGCATCTTTCTTACAAAATGCACTATAGTTCTTGCTGGAATTCTCCTTCTGGCTCCACCTATAATATAGACCAGTCAATCACATGATCAACGTCTTTAACATACTTCTTAAGCAATGAAACATGGAAAACATCATGGACTTTCACTGTCAAAGGTAGTGCACTTCAGTAGGCTACTGGCCCAATCCTCTTAATAATCTTGAAAGGTCCACAAAATATGGGTGCCATCTTGGCACGTGATCCAATCTGCAAGGAGATCTTCTTCAGTTTGATGCGCAGGTACACCTATTCCCCAACCTGGAACTCCTTGAACAACCTATTCCAATCTGCATAGTTCTTCTACCTATCTTGCGTTTCTTTCAAATTCTTCTTGATTACCTGCATTTCTCACTCCATGTCTTCCAACATGTCTAGTCCAGGAAACACCCTGTTAACTAGATCACTCCAGCTGATGGGAGTATTACAACTCTGCCCATACAATGCCTCAAATAGACTCATCCTAAGGGACTCCTGGTACCCATTGTTTTAAGAAAACTCTACCAGTGGAAGGTGTTAGCACCTAAATCTGCCTTAGGCTGAAGGAACGCAAAATTCAGGGTAACCACAAACCACGCTCAATCTGGTAGCTAGCCCTACCAAAACAGGAGAGGGCTATCTCTGAGTCATGCTCAATGAATGGATAAACGAAACGGTCTGAGATGACTTACAATGAAATATTTATCTTAGGCGAGTAAGTGAATATGGATACAAGAAACAATTTTTATGAATGACTGAGCTTCTGGGATGTTATGGGACCAATGGACAGCAATGAACAGAGAAATTAATACAAAGGCACAGATTACTCCGTGAGGCAAGACAGGTGGAAATTCTAGCAATTTAATTAGAAATAACGTGGAGTGGATAGATTGCTTAGGAGAGTGAAAAGGGCATAAGTACATGAATCCTGTTCAACAGAAGAAGAACACTGAACGTGAAATTTTCCCACAGGTAGAGCAATAAAATTGAATTCTACCTTATCTAACTCAGAAAATTTCACTGGAAATGAATATGAATTGAACTATGAAACATTACAAAATACATATGAAACAGAAGAGACACATTTACTACACTCACAACCACATGAATCTCATGAAACAGAGCCGCTGCCTTTCATTAATTCTCTGTCAAAAATATACAGTGAAGAAACAGAATTTCTTTCCCATAGTCTCCCAAAAGTTACAAGCCAACCAACCCTTTGCAAATATTTTGCATACAATATATAGAATGTGCCATGAAGAGATAGAACACCCAGGGGTTGGGGAGTTACTCGAATCATTACAAAATGGAAGTGGAAAGCCAACCATTAGCTACAGGTGCAGCATTACAAACATGACAAATGGCTTGGGTGACGTTTGCCTTCCTTTGCCACTTGGATAGAAGCCAATCTGGAGTGAAAATACTTTAAATGCCACCTTAGGTGCCAAAAAACTGAAATGTAGATGAGCGGGCCCACTTGGAGAAGTCGCGAATCGAAATTTCGCGAAACAGAGGTAAAATTGGGCTTTTTTCCTATATGCGCCGCGCCATTTTCTGTGTGCGCTGCGCCACTTTGGAGCCTGTTTTGAGGCACTTGTAGGAGTCCAAAATGTGCCCAAGTGTTCTTGTTGGAAATCCTGTCTTGTCTACTTTCTAACCCAAGTGGAATTTCTGAATTTGGTGCTCATTTTCCCCTCCAAATCTTCATTCTCCCAAGACTGCTTCCTGTGTGTCAAAATAGGGGCAGAGAGGTCATTTTTTGGGTGTTTTTGACCTCCTGGAGACTCATATCTTGCCCAAATTTCTTGTGCAAGCACTATTAGTCGTGAATTTTCATGTTGAATCCAAAAATGCAAACCATTCTTCATTTGGAGCTCCCAATTTTTAGTGCCGCGCCACAGGGAGAAAAAAACTTGTGTTTTGCCCAAAAATTTGTCATGTGACCAAAACTTCCCCAAATTTCTTGAAATTTGGGCTGGAGGTCCTCTATGAAGTGCTATGCTATGCCAAGGAGCTTCAACCAAGATTCAAAGCCGATCTTGCTCTTTTGCCTCTTTTGCCTCTTTTGTTGCTTTTCTCAATTTTGCCTTCAAGCTCTTTATCCGGGCCCTTGCACTCATGTTTCGTGCCCTGTAATGGAAAGCCATGTGTCTCAGTAAGGCATGGCCCTTGTCAGCCTTGTCCAGTAGCCTCTCCAAGTGCATGTTAACTCTCTCTAGATTGGCCTCACAATCCTCATTGATCTCGTGCTCCAATGACGTGAGCTCAACTCTTCTTCTTTGTGCAGCTTGGCGATGCTCATGAATGTTTTGTAGCTCCATGATCGCCCGCTGATCCTCCAGTTGTTTGTTCCTCTGCTCCAGGTATTTCATGTTCCACTTATCCCTCTCCAAGTCAAGGGATAAGGCCTCAATCACTGATTTCTACTCCTGGATGATCTCTCTAAGCTCTGCATTTGTCGGTTCTGTATTTGTCTCATCATCATGAAGGAGAACGAATTTTGTCTCTCGTTCACCTGATGGCTCACCTGAAGGCCCTTCATCATGCATTGGATCCTTACCTCTGTCCTATTCCTGTGTCGTCGATGTAGGAAGCGAGGCCCCTTCCACCCCGGGTGGAGATAACACTCGCTTTGCCGCTGCAAACAAATGTCTACTACCTCTCTGATAGGTGATGAATACTGGCATAGTAGCGGTCTCATGGCGCTCATACTGATGAGAAGGACCACCTATCTCATGCTCTACCTCTGACACTACCTGTGGAGTGCTGAGCAAGTC
This sequence comes from Pinus tabuliformis, assembly GCA_031772625.1. NCBI lineage: Eukaryota > Viridiplantae > Streptophyta > Pinopsida > Pinales > Pinaceae > Pinus > Pinus tabuliformis. The sequence continues at coordinate 612,666,022 of CM062814.1, read as the reverse complement.
CCGGGAGATGAATTCCTCCCAAGCAATGCCCTGCAATCCCAACTGATGATCCACCAAAATACGGATAAGAGCAAAGTGATAAACACTGTTAAGCTGATGCTGAGGGGTCTTATGCTGCATGAAATTGTTCATCCTCTCTATGTTCTTGCAAATGAAAAATGGGAGGTTCATCATCCACACCCTGGTAATGTGCATGAGCAACCTGATGTGATAGGCATATAGGCGAGAGAATCCCCCCTCACAACTGAAGTACTTCATGATCAACCTCATGAGTGGAGCATACTCGTCTTTCAAATATCTGAATGGAAAGACTCTTGTGAGGTGCCTCAAACAACTGGCCTTAATGTAAGGTTCATAGTATTTCCTATCCACCTTCTTCTTCTTATGCCACTGTTCTCCAACATTTGGTATGCCTGTTGCCACTGAGATAGTTTCGGGTGTCAATGTGAAGGTGACCCCGGCCAAGATAGACTGACCTCCATGTAGGTGAAGCACAAAAAGACGGGCCAACTCATGATGAACTCTAACATTAGCCACCCTTTGACAAAATTCAAAACATGCTAGGTGCTGGAAACATGACATAGCAAGTGGGCATGCCTGCAATTCAGTGAGGGTGTTTGGCTCATCCCTGACATGTTTGCCACTCTTGTGATGTCTCCTGGGGGCCTGTTCTCCTGAAGCTTTATCACTGTGAGTTTCCACCTCATACTCTGATGAACCCTCAGATGCCATGACTACTGTTTATGTATTGTACTTAGGCTGCCCTTTGATGATGGTGAAACTGGGTGTTGTTTTTGTGATATCTCCCACCAAGGGGAACAATGAAACAAAAGGGAGTATTAGGAGGGGAGTAATGTGATGGGAATAGGGGTTATGGGGAGAAGTTTGTTTAGGGATATGTAGGGGGTTTGGGTATTTAATAGGGTAGGGTTTTTTGGAGCTTCGACAAGGTAGGGTTTGGGGTTTGTATTGACCCAATAGTAGAGGGATAAGGAATATGAGTTTGGTAGTATTTTAGGGTATATATAATAGGAAAAATGGCATAGGGGGATAAGGAAAAATGTAAAGGAAGGGAAAATGGAACCTTGGCATCAACACCACAAATATACAACCCTAGCAAAAATGGCCCTTTGTGTTTTCTTGTGGTTGTTTTATGAGTTTTGTTGCATTTCCATAAATCACCATATCATTTACAAAATTTGAGGAACCAGTGAAGTTATAGAGCCTACCTTGCAATTTGATGGGCTTCACAAAATATTTGAGGAAGTTTGGCAAGGTTCTGAGAGCTTCCTTTGTGTGCGCCACGGGAAAAACCTAGTGCGCCGCGCCCTGGGTGTGTGTCGCGCCAGTTAGAAAATTGCACTGTGGGTCGGCTCTGTGTGCCCCGTGCCCTGTAAACCGCCTCCAACTTTGGTCCAAACACCACGATGCACACTCAAACCTTTTGCAATGTCTCCCTACACACTTGATTTGCACAATGACTTTTATTTTGGTGGGAACTTGTATATAAAGTCTTAGAAGTCATGGGTTAAATTTTTTCTTTTCCAAAAACCCATTTTTCTAATGTTATGTTTTGACACTTTTTCACTGACTTAAAACAACCCTAATTTTCACTTTTCCTCTGAAATTTTAGCTCAAATGATGAAATTTTCGGCACTCTTTATAGGGATTGCATGATAGGGCATTTGGCCATGGAAACCATGACTGCGCCTGGAGAAATCAACTGTCGATATCTTTGAAAATTTTTATCACCAATGACACTGTTTGACTTTTCTTCAAAACAGAGTTTTGAAGAAAAGTCGAAGTTTATCAATATGATGATGAAACTCTATGAATCATTACTTTGTAAGGGCCTCTCTCTGGCCTGCATGGCTCTACTGGACATATTTAAAGACCAAACTAATAAATGCCTAGACCTAATGATTGAAAATGACCTTTGTCCATTAAAGGACCAGACCTTGACTGTCATGGACTTTGGTGATCATTGACAAAAGACCAAAGCCAGCAAGAGCCAGACATGAGGGGAAATGACTAGCATGACCTTTTCCGTCAGATTATGGCATGTCCCTAGCGGAATGCAGCTGAGTGAATGGAGCGGGACACCTAAAAATGAAATGCATAAAGAGTTTTGATCTCTGACAGAGGACTGACCAGACCGACTCTAACAGAAGGTACTCTTCCCACTTTCGTTGTTGATGCATCACATACATCCTCAACATATCCTCAAATATCCAATTGACCCTCTATGTTTATCCATATGTTTGCGGATGATAAGTTGTACTGAAGGCCAACTCTGTGCCCAAACCTGCAAATAACTCCTTCCAAAACTTGGAAGTGAACTTTGCATTCCTGTCTGACACAATCTTCTTCTAAACTCCATGCAATATGACCACGTCCTTGATGAATACCTGTGCTACATCACTTGTTAAGAATGTAGACTTCACTGGAATGAATTGCACTACCTTTGTAAACATGTCCACTACTACCATGATGGAATCATGCTGTCTCACTGTCCTCGACAATCCTGTTATAAATTTTATGAAACTGACCTCACATTTCCACTTTGGAATTGGAATTGGCTGTAGCAATCCACCTGGATTCTTATAATCTACCTTCACCTACTGACAATCCAAGCACCTAGCCACAAAATATATTGCATCTCTCTTCAAATTCGGCCAATAATAGAATTTATTCACAGTTGTTAGTGTCTTCTGATAACCTGGGTGAATTGAATATGGTTTCACATGAAACTCCCTCAATATCACCTTCTTGAACTCACTGTTATTTGGAACAAATATCATGTCCCTAAATCTAACCAATCCATCTATCGTGAGACGATAGTCCACATCCGTTGCACCTGCATCTGTACCTATACCCATACCAATGTCTGTACCACCACCTATACCATTACCTTTACACTACCTGCACCTATACTTGTACCTGTACCACTATATGTACCTATAAATTTGTCTGGTAGGAGATCATAGTTTATATGTGATTTACCTGTATCCACCTGCTAAGAGCATCTGCCACCCTATTCTCTTTGCCTTTGATATACCTTATCTAAAAATTGAACTCACTGATCGTGGCCAACCACCGAACCTGCTTACCATTCAGATTCGGTTGGTCAAATAGATACCACAACCCATTGTGATCACTCATCAATATAAGCCTCCCGCCAAGAAGATAGTGGCTCCACATCTTCAATGCATGTATGATCGCTACCAACTCAAGATCATGTGTTAGGTATTTATGCTCATGTTCATTTAGTTTTTGTGGCTCATAGCATACCAACTATCCATCCTACATAAGGACTCCACCAAGTCCTCTCTTGCAAGCATTTGTACATACTACAAAATCTTTGTCCAGATCTGCAATCTTTAACACTGGTGCATGTGTCAACAATTTCTTGAGCTACTCAAAACTGACCACATGCTCCTCTGTCCATTCAAACTTCTTACCTTTCCTCTACAGTGATGTTATAGGATAAGAAATCTGCAAGAAGTTCCTAATGAACCTCCTGTAATAACCTATTAACCCCATGAAATATATCACCTCATACACCTTCTTGGGAGTTTCCCACTCCATGATAGTTCTTGCATTTTCTGGATCCACTGCTATGTCATCCTTGGAAACAACACGTCCCAAGTAGTGTACCTCAGTCTGAAAGAAACTACATTTGTTGAGCTTAGCATACAATTGATGCTCTATCAAAAATCTCAACACTGCTACTAAATGCTCGGCATGACTTCTTCATTTTTTAAATATACCAATATGTCATCAATGAACACAATAACAAACTTGTCCAAATAAGGATGCAACACATTATTCATCAAGCACATAAATGTAGCTTGAGCATTAGTTAAACCAAATAGAACTACAACAAACTCATAATTCCCATACCTGGTCCGGAAATTTGTCTTGTAGATGTTGTATTATTTAATGCGTACCTGATGATAACTGGATCCCAGATAAAACTTTGACAACATTGATGCTCCCTTCAACAAATCAAAGAAGTCATCAATCCTTGGTAATGGATACCTGTTATTGATCATCACTTTTTTCAACTGCCTGTAATCAATGCATAGCCTGAGAGTACCATCCTTCTTCTTCACAAATAATATTGGTGCGCCCCATGGTGATACACTTGGCCTAATGTACCCCTTTTCAAGCATTTCCTTCAATTTCAGCTTCAACTCTTCCAACTCAGGTGTACTCATCTTGCAAGGTACCTTTGATGTTGGAGCTTCCCCTAGGACCAACTCAATAGAAAATTCTACTTCCTTGTGGGGTGGAAACTCTAAAATATTTGCAAGAAATACATCCTAAAACTGTTGTAGAACTGGGTACCTGCTTAAAACATCTACATCCTCAACTTCCTTACCTTTGTCACTAGAAATGTGCACTGCAAATAACACACCCTTTCCTACAATTATGCTTGGCCTGCATAGTTGTCACCATTCTAACTGATGTTGCTTTCTTCTTACCCTGCAAGACTCTTTGTTCCCCATTGTCATCCAAGCACTCAATGGCTTTGTCATAGAAATCCACCTTGGTTCAATGAGGGTACAACCAATCCAATCCCAACAACATATTGTATGATCCCAATGGAAATTCATTCAAATTTGTTGAGGTAGGCGTACCATGCAAATCAAATGCACAAGATCTTACCCAATGATGAACTCACTAATTTATACCTATATCCAACTGCACTAACCAAGAATTGGCATGAACTTGTTTATTCAAACCACACTTATCCACCAAGTCAGGATTAACATAACTATAATTAGATCTAGGGTCAATCAAAATAGAAACAAATTGATCACAGATATTATTGTCCATCTCGATAATAGATGCATGTTGATCTGCTTGTCTGTTATCTAGCACTACATAGATCCTAGGAATACTCTGTCCAACATGTCCCACTCTCTGTGCCTCCTGAGCACTGTAGATATATGGTCTACCACCCTGATGTTGTGGAAAATATCTCTTGCAATGATATTTGCCACAAGTCCAACACTCTATAGGCTTCCAACCTACATCCTTGTTCTGCTCCTCAGATCAAAGTCCATGTCCTTTGTCAGATGCATTGAACTTCTTAGATGTCACTGCATTCTCTTTGTTACATGTATCCTAAGATCTTTCTCGATTCTTGTCCCATTTTCCTTTGTTCTTTTCATTACTTTTTAGTCTATCTTAGTCTCACATATACGCCTCGATTGCTCGTAACAATGCTTTAGGTTATGGATGGCCTCCTCCAATGATCTAGGCTCATTGAACTCAATCTTGTCTTTGAATGCAATCGGTAATCCACTAATGATTCTTTGAATCTTGGCCTTCTCCTCCTTGAGGTAAGGCACATACCTCAACAACTCTAAGAATCTTCTAGTGTGCTCCTCATTGGTCATCGATCCCATCTTTAGTTCATAGAATTATTTTTCCATGTCGTCATAGTATCTCTCTGATAGGTACTTCTTATTGAATAGTCTCTCAAACTCATTCCAATTCAAGTCCTCCTCATGAATACCTTTGACATTCTTGACATCTTCCCACCAAATATCTTCTTTTCCTTTGAGGTTGAATGTAGTTATTCTGGCTTTCATCTTCTCTGAGTAATCATGCAACCTGAAGAACTTCCTCATACAAAGCAACCATGCCTCTGCATCATGTGATTTCTTCATATCTCCATCAAATGTAGGTGGTTTTTCTTTCTTAAACTTGTCCAGAAAATATCCCCTCTCACTCCTCCTATAACGATGATAACGATGATGACCATGGTACCTATTTAAACCAAAACTAGAATAGTACTTGTTGTTATGAAACCATCTCACAAAAAGATAGAAAAGAGAGATCAACGCCTTCAAAATAATCCTCTTCGAGGGGGAAACCTCCTTTACATTACACAAATGAATAATTCTTGGATGATACAAATGACAAGTCCTCCTTTCTATATATAGGAGTCTAAGGGGTCATAATATAATCAGAGCCGACATAACATTAATAATGTAAGGGCACAATAATAACAATAGTGGGCTTCTATGGGGCACAATAATAACAATATGGGGATTACATGGGCACAACAATATAATAAGGGGGTTACACTAATAACAATAAGGGTTTAAACTAGTAGTATAGGGACCTAACATGCCCCTCTCCTTCAAAAAGTGTTATCCTCAATGCTTGAGTAGTTCTGGATGCTTCTGATTAAAATTATTGTCCTCCCATGTGGAATCTTCAGCGGGTAAGTTCTTCCACTTGATGAGATACTCTGAAATTGATCGATTTCGTAGTTGTCAGGTTCTTGTTACTGTGACTGCTTCAGATTCCAATATGATTTTTCCTTCCTCGTCAAGTTCTGACAATATTGTTTGAACTAGGATCTTCTCATTAGGTAAGGTCACCATTTCTCAAGTGCATGTAGTCTTTCCAACATTTCCTTCTCATAAATAGATTTGTGTAAATACTTTCCTTTGATTGGACGACTTTCGAAAGCAATGGGTCTTTCTTCTTGTGTTAAAACATCACCAATTCCATTTCCTGAGGCATCACATTCCAGAACAAAGGTTTTTGTGAAGTCTGGTGTAGCTAAGACCGGTGCTTGGCACATTGCCTCTTTAAGATGTTCAAAGGCCTTCGTTGCTTCTAGAGTCCATGAAAATGCATCTTTCTTCAATAATGTTGTTTTCAGAATGTCTTCAGTCTTCATTATGATTTGATGATATCCTGAATGAAGATCCAACTTGGTGAAGTAAATTAATCCATGCAATTCATCCAATAATTCATCAATAATAGGAATGGGAAACTTATCTTTAATAACGAGCTTTTTGAACTCCCTACAATCCAGACACATGCGCCGTGACCCATCCTTCTTATGCACCAATACTACTGGAGCAGAGAAAGAACTTTTACTAGGTTGAATTATACAAACCTCTAGCATTTCTGCAACCATACGTTTAATTTCACTCTTTTGGGCATAGGGATATCTGTAAGGCTTGATGTTTGGATGAACACTTCCTGGAATCAAATGAATAGCATGATCATGATCACGAGTAGGTGGGAGGCCATTGGGATTATCAAATACCTTGGAATGGTTATCCAAAAAGTTTTGGAGATCTTGAGAAATAGATGATTTCAATGTGGGAACCTCTAGTGAACATAATTGTGCAATTACACCCCTTTGTTATTTCTTTAGAAGCTTTTTCATGTTGTCATCGCTGATTATCTTTCCTGGTTTCCCTTCGATACCCCTTAAATCAACTTCCTTTCCTTCCCAAAAAAAAAGTTCAAGAGAGGTTCTTGAAAATTAAAAGCTATCATACCCAAAGATTGTAGCCATTGGACTCCTAGTACAACATATGCACCACCCATTGGAATGGAAAGCATTGGACTAGTCAAGACATATTCTCCCATGGATAGCTTGATATTATGGCACTTTCCAGAGCAATTTATGGTTCCTCCATTTTGGAACCATTACTTGACACTCTAGTACTGGATATAGGAAGCAATTCAATTCTTTGGCTATCTTACAATGAATAAAATTATGGTTACTACCTGAATCAATCAACACTATTACCTTTTTCTTCTTGATATGCCCTTCTATCTTGAGAGTTTGAGGAGTTGTAATTCCTGCCAATGCATTACAAGATATAATCCGATTCATTTCTTCTTTCTCTAGGGTTGGTTCCTGGTGTATATCCTCTTCTTTTGACATTTCTTGATCCTTTTCTTCCTGGTATTTCACTGCTTAAACCTTCCTCTTTTTGATATGTTCTTCTATCTTGAGAGTTTGAGGAGTGGTAATTCCTGCCAATGCAGTACAAGATATGGTTGGATTCATTTCTTCTTTCTCTAGGGTTGGTTCCCGGTGTATATCCTCTTCTTTTGACATTTCTTGATCCTTTTCTTCCTCCTCTTCACAATCTATGTAAAATAATTTCTTCTTAGCACACTTATGACCTTTAATGTATTTTCTATCACAATTGTAACAAAGCCCTTTTGCTCTTTTTTCTTCCAATTGTTGTGGTGTCAACCTTGTAGGTTGTGGAAGGCTAGGAGAAACAACACTTCCATATTTATAGTTGTGAGTGGTAGACTTCCTTGTTTCCATAATTTTGCTTTCCACTTTTCTTGCCAACTTGTATGCCTTCTCCAATGAATCAGGTTCCCAAAGGCGAACCTCATGTTGGATGTTATCCTTTAAAGTCCCTATGAAGACATCAATCATTTGCTTCTCTGGAATATCATTTACCTTTATATTCAATTTTTGGAAGTCCTCAATGTGATCTTCCATTGAACCCTTTTGTTTGAGATTTATCAATTGGCTAAAGAAGGTGTTACTCTTTCTATCCTCATAATGTGCTATCATTTCTTCCATGAAAATTGACCAAGTGACAAGTGGTTTACAAGAGAAAAGCCCTTTATAACATAAAAATTGATTCGGTTATAAATATAAAGATGCAATATGTACCTTTTGTAATAGTTGTACACTATTTAGATCAAAATATTGCTCCATCCATGGTATCCAATTTACCGGATCCTTGCCATCAAACTTCCTCATATCACGTTTTCTCGATTTTAGGAGCTCAATCTTGAATCTACTATATCTCTATAATTTTGGATCTCCAAGGTTTTAAATTGTGTCCTGCTATAGTGCTATGAGTCCTCTTTCTAACCCCACAAGTTGTATCAAGATTGGATTCTCCAAGAAAGAGTTATGTCAAATCTCCCATGATGACCTGATTATAGACTGGTTCAGTAGAGTGAACTTGTACGAAGTGCCACGTGTCATTGTTTCAACCTTAGGACTTGAAACTGATATACAGAAAACTAAATTATGTATTATTTCTATAACTTCTTACGAAATTTCAATCTGATGGTGAAAGAAAAAGTTATGATGATTTTCCCAAGGTCACCTGTTTGGGATGTAATTTGGGAGCCTGCAGAAACCCTAAATGTCTTAGACTGTGTCTCCGAAAATATAGAGTAACAAGATCTGAAATTTAGGCCCAAGATTAACCAAGTTTTCAGCTCAAATGAATTTTAATTTTAGAGTCTGAACCTTGGTAGAAAACAAAGTATAGCAAACATTCCATGATGACCTGTTTGAGATGGAATTTTGGATCTTTCAAAAACCCTAACTTCGTCAGATCAAATCTCCGAAAATATAACGACACAAGATCTGAAATTCGGACCCAAGGTTCAGTGACAGTTTGTCTCAAAAGGGTTTTTGTTTTATCTTCTAACACATCGCAGCACAAAATTTATAGTGAAAATCCCATGATGACCAGTTTGGAGCAGCAAAACCCTAGAATCCAAAGCTCTGATACCAAATGTTATGAAACCAACTCACAAAAAGATAGAAAATATAGATCAACGACTTAGAAATAAGCCTCTTCAATGGGGAAACCTCCTTTACATTACACAAATGAACAATTATTGGATGATACAAATGACAAGACCTCCTTTCTATATATAGGATTCTAAGGGGTCATAATATAATCAGAGCCGACATAACAGTAATAATGTAAGCGCACAATAATAACAACAGTGGGCTTCTAGGGGGCACAATAATAACAATATGGGGAATACATGGGCACAACAATATAATAAGGGGGTTGCACTAATAACAATAAGGGGTTAAACTAGTAGTATAGGGACCTAACACTTGTGTCCATCACCTCTCCTCTCCGGAATGTCCAAGAACCTGCCATCTCTAATCATGTCATCTCTATCTGACTTGTGCCCACTGTGAGATCTACTTCCATATTCCCCATTAGTTTTGTCCTCCTGCTCGTGGCTAATCCAAAGTGGTCCTTGTCGCTATAATTCTAACAAACTCTTAAATATAACTGCATTTACCCCTTCTTGTATCTCCTGTGCTTGTATGATTTTGTCACTGTCTGCCTTACAACTCCTTATTTATGCCTTTAATATTCTCGGCGTGTCTGCCAAATCAGAAGAGTGCCCAACACCACGTTGCTCATCTGATCCATAGGGAGAGTCTCGGGAACAATAGTTTACCATCTTGCTAGTTATATTTTATATTCTTCCTACAAGGTATATCATGTCAGTTAAACTAAATCACGATAAACCAATGTACCTTAGCATAATTTGGGGAGGACACTTCATCTGTAAGATTAATAAATCAACATAATACATGTATAACATAATCATGATAGCATATACAAATATAACACATAACCATATAACCATATAACCATCATTCTACCTAGAGTCCAGTCATTAATGCATGACCATATCAACTACACATCCCATGGCCTCATGCATAACAACAACCACCACATCATTGTACACTTGCCGCATGCGAATACTAACGTGCATAAACAATGCATAATCAACCCTACACTCATGAAGACACACTCCACGAAATCACCATCAACTTATCATGGTGAACTCAATGCAACTATAACCCATACCATACAAATGCAACAAGCACATGGTCTTATAACACAAGAAAAACATATGAAACCAACATGAATGCATGACTAACAAACAATTCATCTAGTCCGAGGGGTCAACCATGCTCTGATACCACTCAGTAACACCCTCCTCCCACATCTACCCAATTAACCGTCCAATTGGGGTAAACATGTGACAAGAAGTTACTATGATATGATTTGAATCCCTATGTGTCAGTTAAGGAAGTGGAATCGACGGAAACACACCATACAAACCTTCCACATCAGCAACAGAACTCCCAGGAGATATCCCAAACATTCAGGTAACCATCCCCTGGGTCCCACTGAGATTTTAGACCATTAAACCCACGGAATCTCCCTTGATATGGGAAAACATGCATCAGCGAGGCTCCAGCCACTCCCACAACAAGGGTATGCATGTGTCTAGGAACTTTTCTCCTCAGACCTGTGCCTACATCTCTGGGATTTGTGCCCCTTTTTAGGTCCAGAGCCCAAGTCACTGCCCAGAAATCAATGACACTTTTTGAACTGAAAGATAACAAAAAAATAATGATACAAATGTAATTACTTGAACAATAACTTGACTGGACCCATACTAGCCATGACAATAATTTCGTCAAACATATCACAAATATGTAATCTACATGTTTAAACAACATATCTTAACATAGGGGTCTCATGCTCATCTAATAATTGCTAAGAAGCATTGATGCCTCAACACATTAGTTGTAGTTTCATCCATTTGGCTATAGATAAATTTATCATTCATTTAGAACTAAAAACATGATGAGAGACATACATAGCCACTGTCATAATACATGTTCATAACCAACATAATAGCAGCAAAAATACCAAGGAAACAACAACCATATAATCCACATATAAACTAGTATAATACACATAAACTAACAAGGAGAAATACCCTCATATTAATGATGCAAAGGCCAACCAAGTTCAGGACTTCCATGAACCACCCGACCGTAGACATGGCTGAGCCAAATCTCTCTTCAGCTAGTCACCCTCGTAACATATTCCAAGCATGAATGTGGGATCTCATAAAACACATCTATCAAAACCATCCAGGGCTTCCAGAGGCCAAACCACCTCAACCCATCAACAGTGATTCCAACTCATGGTCGAACATCACAAACCATCACCATATTGGTCTCTACCCAAGCCCTCTAGGGCTCCAGAGCATTTGTTCCAACCAAAGCTTCCATGACTAGTAATTCAACCCGCAGCTTCCATCAGGTTTCCAGAGCGCTTTTCCAACCAAGGCTTTAGGACTAGTAACTCAACCCAAATTGTTACAAGGCTTCCAAATCGTTTGTCCAACCAGGGCTTCCACGAACTAGTAACTCAACCCAAGCTAAAGGAAACATGAGAACCAACCAGAAAAACAAATAAATGAACCCACAACACCATGGTTATCTAGTAAATGGCAAGGATAAGCAAATCCACTATCAATCCAAGCAACCCTCCATTCTAATGAAATATCATGACCAATAAACCACATTCATATGTCATGCATGCCAAAACTAGTGAGGAAAACATACTTGTAACTTGGTACGTGCAAGAAAAACTCATTGTAGCTACTAATCTCGATGTCCTCTTGCACTTTCCTGCTCTCCCTTTTCCTTCTTGCTCCAAAACTCCAAGTATGCCACACTCCTCCAAGATTTCTCCAAGAAACTCTAAGTGTCTAAGAGTATGAGAGAGAGAATAAAGAGAGAGATCCAAAACTAAACTGAAAAAATTCAGTGAACTGATCCTCAAAAGCCTTTTTATTAATGAGGCCTATATTTTCTTCATTTTCCATTATTTTAATTCATTTTCCTCATCACATGAAACATGTCGCCTTTCACCTTCCTTTTCTCCTAATTTCCATTATTTTCATACATAAATGTGCCAAAATTCCATTTTTCCTTTCCAAAGACTTTGTCATTGCCTTTTCCAATTTCCTTAACCATTAACCAATCCCCAATGATCCCCATCACTATGATTTTTCCTAACATTCAGCTTGGAATAAGTGTCCCATCAACCGTGGTTATTATTTTTCCTTTATTGACTTTTATTACATGGAATTTTCACCAGGGTTGTTACAACTACAATAGATACCTTGAAGAAAGAATAAAGATCATGGAAGAAGCATTACAAATAGATACTCCTGAGTAGCAAAGTTGTAAATAATACTTGGATGTTTTGGAAGAAGTACTAAGGTTGAGTTTGGTGTTGTTATAAAAGTTAAAAAATAAATATTTCGACGAATATGTGTTTGATAATATGATGATGACTTCAACAACATCAATATATCTGAGAACCCCAGAGGTTTGAGCTAACTTATACATATATTGAAAGTTTATTACTAATTGGGGTTGTGATTGTGCATGATCTCTCCATATGAAGGTTGAACATTTTGAAGCATGCTTGGAATGGTGGATATATCTGATTTAGTTGATGAGGAGAGATGAAGCATATTGGGGTGATAAGATGCTTGGGAGTACATCTGGTTGGCCTATCGGATGATGTCTAGATCCTGAAGAAGGGAGGGTATCATTGGTCTTGTGGAGCTCCGAACTTGGATACGATACCTAGATCCCTAGGTTGGTGTTAAAGCTAAATCCTGATGGTACCTATAGAGGTTGAAGCTTGGAAAACACCTTAGTCCCACCCGGTTAGATACCTTGGTCAAGTATCTAATCCTTAGCATTGTGTGTGTTGTGACTCTTCATAAATCATATCATTTTGATTTCATCCATGTATATATATATATATATATATATATATATATATATATATATATATATATATATATATATATATATATGAATACCTCCTTAGTTAAGAGGGAGTGTTGAAGAATGTAACTATTTTCAGTCTTCATAGTTGTATTTGAATCATAATGTAATGTATTTATTAAAAAGAAAGAAAAGAAAAATATTGTAAAAATAAAATTGACTTTTTAAAGCATGGATTTCATGATTGGGTTATTGGTCAATAGGTATATCCTCTGTTGAAGGATTCTAGGTTTATATCTTGAGTCAAAGTCAATATAAAATACCCTTATTAGGCTTTGCATGTCAAGAAATGAAATTATTTTGTTGTTATTAAATCATAATTTCCTCCACCATCAAGTCAGCCTACCCACATCTCAAGTCGGCCTCAAAAAGAGCCTCAAAACTCTACATATAGCCAAGAATTTAACCTACTTTAAAGGATTGAATACATAAGACAATTTCTCCAATTGAAGATGTCAAGAAGAAGGAGCGAAGTCAAAATAAATAGGAGAAAAGGTCAAACAAAGGAATGGAAAATAATATTGAAGCTTTCTGCCACTCATATCAAGAATATATTACTAATCTACAAACTTGGTCAAAGATTGTAGGGTCGAAGTGGAGAGCCAAGCTTCACGATTATATAGAGGGAACTTACCTTTGTTGAAGAACTAATGTTGATTATAGAAAAATTGACTATAAGCTGCTTTGTCACCATGGGAGGTTGACTTGATGGATGGAGGAGAATCTTTGTATAGGTTAAAAGGTCTAGGTTGTCTCAATTTGATTTGAATCTACTAGTAGAAGAGTTTGACTTGGTTTTCCCCTTCATAGGTATTTTACCCTAGTTGAGCGCCTGCATTTTGTGTCCTCTTTTTGTGTTTATGATCTTCATTGTTTGGCATTTAACTTGATAATAAGAATTCAATCATTTGAAAGAAGAACTAATAAGAAAGGATCACAAGAAAATTTCAAAGTAAGATAAAACAATTATGAAAAACCCTAATTTGTTTCCCTAATGGATTTCTCAAAAAGTATGTCGAGCCTAAGGAGTCATTTTATACATATTTGTACGTAGTTCCCCTTATCCTCTACGTATATCCTTATAGACACAAATGCTTTTGTAATCTTTTGTGTGAGTGGGTTACAATTAGTAGGTTCCCTAGTATATTTCAAAAAAAAATATAACCACTCCAATCACTTATGTGTTTGAGGTTTTTAATGTAGTTAAGAGAGCTTTAGGAACTTTTTTACCTTTTAAGATTCAAGAGTTGAGAACTATGTACTCTATATTGAGATCTGTGAAAGAATTAAGATATATCATTCATGTTACTAAAAAAATTGAAAATTGTTATATGTATGTGTTTATGTTCATGCTATATCTAGATGATTTGAATGTGATTGTAATTGATTTGAATGATGTTCCTAGGAAACCCTTTCGGGAGAAAACTGAGTTGGAAGGTAAGGTCACTCTGCTCTTTTCTCTAAATAGAAAATGGTTGTGAGTACAAAGAAGTAGGCTTGTGGCCTGTGGGATACTACATTGCACAAACCTTCTCTATGTTCTTTGTCCCTATCCCTCTCAACCACTCTACTCATCTATGGAACAACATACATTAAAAAAGAATGGAACCCCTTTTCCTCTTAGTGGCCTAGTTAAAACATAGCCCGATAGCCTACTAGTGGTTAGGTTTGACTCCCTCAACTCTTAACCAGGGATACAATATGGACTCTTTTAGAGTCTTATTCATCATGATCACGTGGATATCCCCTTTTCCATTAATAATTGAAGTGGGCATGGTATCCTCTCAAATTATGGTGGCCAAAACAGGAAGGCCAACTTTCAAGTGGCATAACTTTTGCAAATACACTTCAATTGAGGCAATTCTTGCATTGTTGGAAAGGCCTATGTGTGTACAATAGGGAAAAGGGTAAAATAATAAAATTATAACCCCCAAAATATGTTGTTTGATAGCTCAAAATGAAATCAGAATATTTTAGACCTAAATTTTCCAAACTGGTTCCCACTAATAAAAATGGTCATGTAAGCTTTTTCCTCCATTTTTTCCACTCTGAAAGCATCAATATGGAGAAAAAAAAGTATGATGACCCAATCCATATCAAATATTCTATGTTATGAAACCAGCTCACAAAAAGATAGAAAAGAGAGATCCACGCCTTAGAATTCAGCCTCTTCGAGGGGGCAACCTCCTTTACATTACATAAATGAACAATTCTTGGATGATACAAATGACAAAACCTCCTTTCTATATATAGGAGTCTAAGGAGTCACAATATAATCCAGCCGACCTAACAATAATAATATAAAGCCACAAAAATAACAATAGAGGGATTCTATGGGCACAGAAATAACAATATGGGGGTAATAGGGGCACAACAATATAAATAAGGGGTATAACTACAATAGTAATGGGGTAATCACTAGTATTATAGGGACCCAACATGCCCCTCTCCTTCAAAAAAGTGTTGTCCTCAACGCTTGAGTAGTTCTGGATACTTCTGCATAAAATTCTCATCCTCCCATGTGGAATCTTCAGCGGATAAGTTCTTCCACTTGATAAGATACTCTGAAATTGATCGATTTCGTAGCTGTCGAGTTCTTGTTTCTGTGACTGCTTCCGGTTCCAATATAATTTTTCCTTCCTCGTCAAGTTCTGGCAATATTGTTTGAACTGGGAGCTTGTCGCCTATAACCTTCTTTAAACATGAAACATGGAAAACTGGGTGCAATCGAGAAGCTGCAGGAAGCTCCAATTTGTATGCCATAGTACCAATCTTTTGCAACACCTTGTACGGACCATAATACTTTGGTGATAATTTATTATCCTTCTTAGCTTGCTTTAGGGACATTTGCTTATATGGTTGTAGCCGTAGGAATACCCAATCACCTACATCAAAACTTCTTTCACTGCGATGTTGATCTGCCTGTTGTTTCATTCTATTTTGTGCCAACACGAGGTTATCCTTTAAGAGTTGGAGGACTTGTTGTTGATGTTCGATGTGATGTTCCACTGCCTGAACCTTAGAATTTTCTCTTAAATATGATGTGATGGATGGTGGTTGATACCCATAAAGTGCCATAAATGGGGTCATTTTTGTTGCTGTATGGAAGGAAGTGTTATACCACCATTCAGCCAGAGGCAACCATTTGACCCATTGTGTCTGTTTATCAGATACAAAGCAACGAAGATATCCTTCCAAACATTTGTTTACTATCTCAGTTTGCCCATCAGATTGAGGATGATAAGATGAGCTATGAGCTAACTGAGTACCAAGACAAGAAAATAATTCTGTCCAAAAATTTCCAGTGAAAATGGGATCTCTGTCACTTACAATAATCTTTGGGTTTCCATGTAGCTTTTGAATTGTTTCCATAAATGCAGTAGAAACTGTACTGGCTTTAAATGGATGTGATAATGCACAAAAGTGTGCATACTTGGTAAGTCTGTCAACTACCACCATGATGACACTCTTTCCCTCAGACTTGGGTAAACCTGTGATAAAATCCATTGAAACCTCCTCCCAACGTTGGCTTGGAATGGATAAAGGTTGTAATAGACCCGGTGTCTTAATTGTTTCAACTTTATTTTGTTGGCAAACCAAACATTCCGCCACAAACTTTTGAATATCTGATTTAAGGCCATCCCAAAAAAATTCCTTCTTAACCCTGTGGTAAGTTTTTAAAAATCCTGAGTGCCCTCCTAAGGGAGAAGTGTGCAATTCCATAAGAATCTTTTGTTTTAGCTGGGAATTCTTACAGAGGTATAAGCGATCTTTGTACCATAACGAATCATTTTGCCAGCTAAATGTATCAGACGTACTGGAATCTTGTTGTAGCTTTCGAATAAGTGCCCACACTTCTTCGTCATTCTTCCATTCCTCCCTTGCTTCGTTTATCCAATCTGGTTGGATAATAGAAATGGCGCACAACAATGCTTCCACATCCTCATCCTTTCTTGAGAGTGCATCTGCCACCACATTTTGCTTCCCTTTTTTGTAGATGATTTCAAAGTCATAACCCAACATCTTTGTGACCCACTTTTGTTGCTCTTCAGAGGATAATCTTTGTTCTAAAAAGTATTTAAGGCTATCATGATCCGTTTTTACCTTGAAGTGTCTTCCCATTAGGTAGGGTCGCCATTTCTTAAGTGCATGGAGTATTGCCAACATTTCCTTCTCATAAATAGCTTTGCTTAAAAACTTTCCCTTGATTGGACGACTTTCAAAAGCAATGGGTCTTTCATCTTGCATTAGAACAGCACCAATTCCATTTCCTGAAGCATCACATTCCACAATAAAGGTTTTTGTGAAGTCCGGTGTAGCTAAGACCGGTGCTTGGCACATTGCCTCTTTAAGATGTTCAAAGGCCTTTGTTGCTTCCGGAGTCCATGAAAATGCATCTTTCTTCAATAATGTTGTTAGAGGTGCTGCTATTCTCCCATAATTCTTAACAAACTTGCGATAATACCCTGTCAACCCAAGAAATCCTCGCAGATGCTTTATGGATGTGGGGATTTTCCATTCCTTAATGGCTTTAATTTTGCTAGGGTCTACCTTAACTCCTTCATGAGATACAATATGACCCAAATATTCCACCTCCTGGACTCCAAAGAAACATTTGGATCTTTTTGCATATAATTGTTTCTCCTCCAATAGTTGTAGCACCCTGTCAACATGTTCAACATGATCCTTCCAAGACTTGCTGTAGATTAGTATATCATCAAAAAATACTAACACAAATTTTCTAAGGAATGGTTTGAAAATTGAATTCATCAAACCTTGAAATGTTGAAGGTGCATTGGTAAGGCCAAAAGGCATGACCAAAAATTCATAATGACCCTCATGAGTTCTAAATGCCGTTTTCGGAATGTCTTCAATCTTCATTCTGATTTGATGATATCCCGAACGAAGATCCAACTTGGTGAAGTAAATTGATCCATGCAATTCATCCAGTAATTCATCAATGACAGGAATGGGGAACTTATCTTTAATAGTGAGCTTGTTGAGCTCCCTATAATCCGGACACATGCGCCATGATCCATCCTTCTTGTGCACCAATACTACTGGAGCAGAGAAAGAACTTTGACTCGGTTGAATTATACCAGCCTCTAGCATTTCTGCAACCATACGTTCAATTTCACTTTTTTGGACATAGGGATATCTGTACGGCCTGATGTTTGGAGGAACACTTCCTGGAATCAGATGAATAGCATGATCATGATCACGCATAGGTGGGAGACCTTTGGGAGTCTCAAATACCTTGGAATGATTGTCCAGGACTTTTTGGAGATCTGGAGAAATAGATGATTCCATGTGGAAACATCTAGCGAACATAATTGTGCAATTACACCTCTTTGCTCCTTTTTTAGAAGCTTTGTCATACCATTAGAGCTGATTATCTTTCCTGGTTTCCCTGCAATACCCCTTAATTCAACTTCCTTTCCTTCCGTAGAAAATTTGATGAAAAGTTCTTGAAAATTAAAAGCTATTGTACCCAAGGATTGTAGCCATTGGACTCCTAGTACAACATCAGCACCTCCCATTGGAATGGAAAGCATTGGGCTAGTCAATACATATTCTCCCATGGATAGCTTGATATTATGGCACTTTCCAGAGCAATTTATTGTTCCTCCATTTGCAATCATCACTTGACACTCTGGTGCTGGATATAGGAAGCAATTCAATTCTTTTGCTACCCTACAATGAATAAAATTGTGGGTGCTTCCTGAATCAATCAACACTATTACCTTTTTCTTCTTGATTTGTCCTTCTATCTTGATGGTTTGAGGAGTGGTAATTCCCGCCAATGCATTACAAGATATGGTCGGATTTATTTGTTCTTCATCTAGGCTTTGTTCCTGGAGTATATCTTCTTCTTTTGACCTTTCTTGCTCCTTTTCTTCTTCCTCTTCACAATCTATGTAGAATAATTTCTTCTCAGCACACTTATGACCTTTAGTGTATTTGCTATCACAACTGTAACAAAGCCCTTTTGCTCTTTTTTCTTCCAATTGTTGTGGTGTCAACCTTATAGGTTGTGGAAGACTAGGGGCAACAACACTTCCATCTTTATAGTTGTGAGTGGTATGCTTCCTGGTTGCCATAATTTTGCTTTCCATTTTTCTTGCTAACCTGAATGCCTTCTCTAATGAATCAGGTTCCCAAAGGCGAACATCATGTTGGATATTATCCTTTAAAGACCCTATGAACACATCAATCCTATGCTCCTCTGGAATATCTTTTACCCTTATGTTCAATTTTTGGAACTCCTCAATGTGCTCCATTATTGAACCCTTTTGTTTGAGACTTATCAATTGGCTAAAAAAAGTGTTGCTTTTTGTATCTTCATAATGTGCTATCAATTCTTCCGTAAAAATTGCCCAAGTGATAAATTTTTTACGAGAGCAAAGCCATTGATACCATACAAACTGATTTGGTTCCAAATATACAGTTGCCATACGTACCTTTTGTGTGTTTTGCACATTATTGAGATCGAAGAACTGCTCCATCTGTAATATCCATGTGGCGGGATCCTTGCCATCAAACTTCCTCATATCGATTTTTGGAATATGGTGGGTCTTCGATCCAACATTAGAGTCTATGGAATCATGATTAACATTTCTTTTGTTCACATCATGAGTTTCCTTTACAACCTTTTCACCATTAGTAAGTATTTCTTGTAGAAAATTTGTCAAATCTATCTTCAAATCTGCCATGTCTGTCTTCAAATTTTCCATGTCTTTCTTCAAATCTGTCTTCAAATCTATCTTCAAATAATCCATCTTAGCTTCCATGCCATTTATCTTAGATTCCACGCCATTTATCTTAGATTCCACGCCACTTATCTTAGCTTCTGTTAGCTTTTGTGAGCGTGACATTTGTTGCACTTGTTCTTGTAATTTTGATATATCATGTAGCATTTCTTCCTCTTCTTCATGAGTCATGCTAGAGCTTTCAGGTTCCTTACTAGGTGTTTAAATTTTCTTTCCTCGGGGCATCAGTTACCGATAATAATGCTTTACTATGCCCTTTGAATTCCATTAAACCAAGCTTACACAAAAATTTAAAAAAAAAACTACACACCTTTTTTTCACTTTATAGAAGCCTGATATTGAATCTGATGTATCTCTGTAATTTCAGATCATCTAGTTCTGAAATTATGACCTGTAGTAGCCTTCTGTTTCCTCTTTCCAATGCCACAAGTCTGACCCAAATTGGATTCTCCAAGGAAGAGTTATGTGAAATCTCCCACAGTGACTTGCTTTTAGACTAGTTCAGTAGAGCGAACTTGTACGACGTGCCACGAGTCACTGTTTCAACCTTTGAATCTAAAAAATGCATACAAGAAACTACAGTCCGTCCTCTTTCTGTACCTTCTTACAAAATTTCAATCCGATCCCCAGAGAGAAAGTTATGACGATTTTCCCAGGTCACCTGTTTTGAATGTAATTCAGGAGTCTGCAAAAAGACCAACTTCCTCAGATCATATCTCCGCAAATATCGCGCGAAAAGCTCTGAAATTCGGACCCAAGGTTCAGCGCGATTTCTTCTCAGATAGGTTTTTTTTTACGACTTCTGAAACGTCATAGAAAAAAAGTTATAGCGAAAATGCCACGATGACCTGTTTGGAGCAGCGAAACCCTAGAATCCAAAGCTCTGATACCAAATGTTATGAAACCAGCTCCCAAAAAGATAGAAAAGAGAGATCCACGCCTTAGAATTCAGCCTCTTCGAGGGGGCAACCAACTTTACATTACATAAATGAGCGATTCTTGGATGATACAAATGACAAAACCTCCTTTCTATATATAGGAGTCTAAGGAGTCACAATATAATCCAGCCGACCTAACAATAATAATATAAAGCCACAAAAATAACAATAGAGGGATTCTATGGGCATAGAAATAGCAACATGGGGGTAATATGGGCACAACAATATAAATAAGGGGTATAACTACAATAGTAATGGGGTAATCACTAGTATTATAGGGACCCAACATTCTAACACTAAACTACATCACTCTTATGGTAGACACCTTTCACAAACATTGGGTCTATCATGGAACCTATAATGCCTATAAATCTGTAGTTGACAAATCCTAGCATTTAAGGAAGACATGCTTGTTTCGACTTAGACCAAAATATTTGATCCACATCAAAGTCATGTTATTCAAGTATTAAATTATGTGAGGAAACCCAATCATATCAAAAGGACTTACAAAGGAGATAAAGGCTATAGGTTTCCAATTTTCTATGATGGAATAGGAGGAGTTAGGGAACCAACATCAATGTTTATCATCTAAGTAGAGGAATTTCCATGATACTTATGGGAGATATACCTCTAGTATCTCTCAGTATATGTGGTTTAAATATGATGGAGGTGTGGTTTTTTCAAGTAGGATACTTGGTTTAATGTAAAGGTGAAGGTTCCTAATCCAAGATGGTTATCTTTGAGAAACTTTCATATTTTCTTAGGATGATTTTCTCTTTGCAATGAAAACAATTCAAGCTTGGACATTATATTGTCAAAATCCTAAAGTAATTTCTCTATGTGGTTGTGAGGATAAAACTTGAGGGTTATTGATTGAAGAACTAGGAAAGTGGGAGTTGGTTGGAGATTTTGATTTTTCAAATCAAAGGTGGGAAACAAGGAATGTAGGTATTATTGAAACTTGGAAGAAGAAGAGAAAATATCACTATGTAAAGTTAAAATATGATAAGGTGAGGTTGGTTTTGAGCAAAGGCATAGTTCTAGAACAAGTCATGGGTGTGAAAGAATTGATTTGATAGGGAAGTTCTTTGGTAAATTTATCTTAGAGAAAACATTGTTTCACTAGTTAACAAAGATGTGGATCCATGTATTGGGTTGTGTTCCATAATTCCATATTATAGGCAAGGATTGGCTTGTGTTCACCTTCAAATATACAGATGTGAGTGTATTTTGGATGGTAGATTATTTTGAGGGATACATTATTGACCCTAAAAAAATATTCACCTTGAGTCTAACCCTATGTGTGAAAAGTAAAACACACTACTAATATGGGTGAAACTTATTATGTTGCCCCTCATATGCTTGAATTACAAATCCCTGAGAGTTATGGAGAAATTCTGAGAAAATTTAAGGATACCAATGAGTTCTAAATTAGGGAAGATTGAAATTGTGGCTAGGATTCAGTGGATTTTGAATTAAACAATGGTTTATGAGATAGGTTAGAGGTTGAATTTGTAAATAAAACCTACCATTAATCCCTAGATTATGTGGAAATCAATTGTAGACATGACTAGTACCATTTATACAGACACTTAGTGAAGTTTTGCTTAAATACTTTTTTAATCATATGAGATTCTTAGTAAGGGAGTATTGACAGTGCTGGACCCGCCAACATGTCAAGAGGATCTCCCTGGTAAGAAGTCCCAATTAGACCTCATACAATTTGGTGTAGGAGTCCCAGCAGTGGGCCGTACGGTATTGCCTCGACCGCAATTGCGCACAGAGGCAAGTAAGATAACTCTATTGGTTGCAAGGGTTTGGCTGTTGCAGTGAGTCAAGGAAGGTGCATGAGAGGTTATAACAGATGGGGATTGAGATGAGTGCACGCCTTGGCAACATGTAATAGTACTCGGATGGGAAGGGAACACATGAGCGAAGATACATCACAAGCTGGAAAGCAAGTTAGTTGGAAATCCAAAGTGATGGTTAAACCAACAACACATCTGCAACAATATTCATACAATTGCATACAAAACAGTTCATACACAACTACATAAGTTAACAACATACATTTCTACAGCAACCAGAATGGTCAAAATACAATAACAACATATGCATGAAAACATGTTGGCTTTGTTCTATTAAGAAGTGTAAGTTCCAGTCATACAATACATCCATGTACACCAACTAGTTCGAATAGTGGAATGTTACAGCCACATCCGCATGCTCCTCCAAAGAGATGTACTAGGTCTGCGCAATGGAGAAGCCAAGGCTCATTATAATATTGTCCAAGATTTCTCTAAGATAGTCCTATCGAAGCTTTCCTAACAAAAAGCCTATACAATGAGTTATGATGGACTATTTATAGAAAAGGGTGGGGTGACCCTTGGCATCCCCCTTTATGACAGTTCATCTACCCTCATGACTCTTCATCTACTCTATGACTGTTACATCCAACTATTGACACTTGACTTACACTTGACATGAAATTACATTACAATGCACATGTACTCATGTGAGACAACATGGCTTGAGCAAGCCATGCAAGACATCACTGACGCTCGGTCTGTTGTGATAAGACCAACTCTTTAACATGCTTGTGATGGCGAAGATGGTGAGATGATGCCAAACTTGGTTGCCCGTGATGGTGTTCATGCACCCCATGGTGACATCTTGCTAAAGCGAACTCTTGCCTCCGTTGCAACTCGTCTGCTAACATGTGCATGGTATTCTGGGTGTGGCTGAATTGGAAACAGACTGATGCATAATGTCTGTGTTGATATTCAAGTGTGTGTTGGTGCTCATGCACATCAAATTGTCGAAGTACATGTTCAGCTCCAGTTGGACTTGCTTCTTATATTCGCCTTGGTGAGTGTGCTAAATGGGTTGGATCCAGTGCGTGTTCACACTGACATGCATGCTGCTGAATCCCTTGCATGCGATCAAAAACACTACTCACCATGTCTACTCCGTGCCAGCTGTTGGGATGAATCTTTAACTTATATGGTCGCAGTTTCATCCATGAGTGCATGTTGCACCCACTGATGTTCCTATTCCTACTGTAACTCATTCGTTTGTCTGTGCAGCTTCATGTTCTTCCTTGAGTTACTGCTTTAGCACATGCAACTCCTTCTTTGTTCCATTCTCTATCTTCATGCAATCTTCATGTCATGTCATCACCTCATAGCCTCAGTCTCCAAAGTTGCTTTCATCATCAGTGGATCTGCTTAAGCTTGCAACTCTGTTCCACCTCTATGTTGTCAATAACCTTCCTCTTGCATTCGTTACATTCGACATGCTACCTTTAGCTACTATTCATGATGTTGCTCACTATGATGTTAATGTCATCATATCTTGATTCCCTCGTCTACGAATAACTTGATGTCTTTGTGGGTAGGAAATTTCATAGACACTTGATTGACTGCATCCCCAAGTGTGCTCTGAATGATGCCTTCAACTCTACTCTCTTGAAACCATTATACCTGCACTACTAAGAGGTAGATGAACACCTGCAATACCTAGAGACATGGCAACACTCATGGTAAGAAATCTGTGAGTTAAAAACCAAAATGAACTTGAGAACTGACTTGTAACATACCTGTGTGATTCATCATGAAGGTTGCACAATTTCAGTCGGGAGGTCAGGAGACTGACTGCCAAGACTATGCAAGGCACAGTTTGGGCTACTTGGAGACTGACTGATTGCTGGAACTACACAATGCACAGTCCATTTTGGTTGCTGACTGTTGGAATTGCGCAATGCACAATCTCATCTAGCAATGGCTGCAGGCTCAGTGACTTCATTGCGCAATTTTTTGGGCCAGCAGTCATTATCCCTCATAAATGAGCAAAACAGTCCTAAATGATAGTGCTTGGGCAGAAATACACATTTCTGGAGAGGAAGAAAGAGCCTTCCTTCCCTAGATTGTGCAATGTTGTCTCAATGAAGGCAGAGTCCAGGCCAAGGTTGGCCAGACTTGTCGACGGGAAACTGAAAGAAAAATGATAATGAATGCATGGTGACATTAAGTGAAAGCAGAAGTGATTGATCATGCATGAAAACATTGAATTAAATATTCAGTAAACAGATCAACATGCATGTGGGTGAAGCGAGTCATCGAATCGGTGACCGTTCATGCAAAATAGTTTCATGCATGAGACAACAGTGAGATAGCAACAAAAACTGAAACTATGCTAGGACAAGCTAGTATACATGTAAATGACAACAAGCATTCAAAGAAATCAAGCAAACTATACTCACACAAGAAAATACATAAAAAGCGACAGAAATGCAACACAAGGCATAGAAGGCGGGCTTATCCCAAAACAGTTAAGCTGAATGTGTCGACAGCTCCTAGAAGTGATATGGGATGTCAAAGCTACAAGGTTGATGTGAGGAATGAGCTCTGCAATGTCCATTTGATGAGTTTTGAAAACATCAAATTTCTGATGCGCATGCCACAAATCTAGGGAGAGCGACATTTGGTGGGAGATTTCTAAAGTGATCCTTGCATGTAACCTCCAACTGCTAAAAGTAGGTCCCTGAATCAAGGGATGTCTTTTCATGTTGCCTTGGGAGAAGCAGCCCATGCATGCAAGTTTTTTTTTCTCGATCTTGGAGGGAACCGGTCAACTCAGCTGCACATGCAAGAGGCTACTCAACTGTTGGGAGAAAATGCACATTTCTGGCTGCCCATGAGATTTGCACAATTTCTGGGCATAGTAGCTAATTGCTACCCAGATTTATGCAAATTTTGGGCTGAGCAACCCTGCTGGGGAAAATTACACAATCTTCATTGTGAGTGTTGACTGGCAGAATTGTGAAATTCTGGAGCCCAGCAGGCTGCTAGAAAAGATTGCGCAATTTCTAGAGGGAAGGCTGGTTTCCCTTTAGAAATGCGCAATTTCTTTGGGAGCTGCTCATCCTACAACTGGATCAAGTCTAGGTGATCAACTTGTGAGGGGAGTGTATCAAGTTGTGATCGACAAGCTTCCTTTGTGCAAGCAAAACACTGAAGCTTGTGAACTTGACGAAGCAAGACAAGCTGTTGTGAAAAGTTGGTAGGGAGGCTCCAAAATGAAGCTAAGGCAAAATTTTGGAGGGTGGTTGTAGCCGCTACAACACTTGGCGACACACTGGTAGAACTCCATCTCTTTGAATGGACCTTGTTCGTGAAAATCAAGTCTAACACCTCTGGAAGTATTGTTCAGTTCTCAGCTCATCTTGGTTTCACACTAGCTTGATTGTAAGATAGAGTATCTACCAAGCTCTTGGTCGATTGACACACATTCCAAGCCAAGGAAACACAGTTGTTTCAATTTGGGTTGATGGGTATAATGATGCACAATAATTATAGTCGTCAGAGTCTTAGTTTCATCTCTGGTGTTGCTCCGCTGCCGGCAGGCCTGGACAGTACCCCGATGGAGTAACATAGGAACACATGCATGGCTCCACTGCCAGCGAACCTGGTCAGTACCCTAACGGAGTTACTTGCATCACCTCTCTGCACAGGAAGCCTTTCTCTTCTTTCACCTTATTCATTTTTCATTTTTTCAAACTTTTTTCACATTTTCATTTTTTTAACTGTGCATAACACTTATTCATTTCAGAGGCAGAAGAAGGATCCTAACTTATTGAGAGAAGAAGAGGTTTTTCTAGCAGAGAAGTAGTTTATTATACCTCTGACGTGCTTGTTAAGGTTTTCCCCCTCACCTTACTCTACTTCACTGAGCTAACAAGGGTTAACCAAAAAATAAATGACTAGAGAAGGTGACACTAGTTAGCGTGCAAGCGTTATGTTTTCATCAAGGTTCACTTCAAATAGTACGTATTTTCCTTCGACATATCATGGAATAAAAGTAACAAGTTCTTCATACAGAGGCAAGATGACAGATAACCAAGTAGTGATAGTTGTACAAGTCCTCGTGTACTTTACCTAGCTCGTTTCAAGAGTCATACATGGTTTCATGCGAAGCTACCTACGAACGAAACAAGTGAACTGACAAACAATAAAGCAAAGCAAGAGCAGAAGAGAAAGCGAAAGCAAAGCAAGTAAGCAAACAAGCAAGCAAACAAACAAACAAACAAATTGAGTAAGCAAACAACTGAAAGCAAACACTACTCCTACTCCTACACTAACGATGCATGGGCCCAATCACATGAAGTGATATTTCCAATGCAGCCACCAGCGCATTGGTTGACCCATGTTGGTGAAGGCTTGGTCCACAAGCAACACAGTTTTGCGAACTAGCAAGAAATAAAGATATAACAATGAAGACAACCACACTTTGTGTTTCAAGGTGCCACAGAACATAAGTGAGTACAAGTGCATGATGAGCAGACTTATCATGGTGTTGTGTGACACTGCATGCAACTTTGAAGCATAAGCACACTCTTGACTGTGACATGCAAGCAAACGAAAGAAACAAATATAACTTGCGTCGTGCACGAGTGCTTGCAATGTAATATTCCTCCAATGCATGAGATATGGGATTGTGCAGTTCGAGTGGAGGAAGTAAGATCTGTGTGTGAGATTGATCTTCAATGCACACAGATGAGTGATGAGGATCCTTGGGTGATTGAACAATTTCCTGATCGGAAGTGAGACTGACCCCAAGAGAGCGAGGACCTGACATAATCATCAGCTCGGGTTGAAGTGCCTCAACAGTCTTGGGTGTTTCAACTTCATCATCAGATAGATCATCATAAACTGGTGGCTTCAAAATATCAACTGCAATAGAGCCATGATCGTGTTCAAATATGGGAGTAAATGGATCGTGATTGCCAAGATAAAAAAAATCAATGATTTCATTGGCATCCTCATGATCAGATGAATCAAACAAAGGGGTAGATGAAAAGTGAATAAACTATTCCCTGTGTTTTCAGAAAATACAGATGGATTTTCAATGAATAACTTATCCTCTCCATTGTCGAATGATGGACCAAAATCTGGTGATTCCTACGAGTGATCAACAATGGGTGCATCTGTGAATGAAGACACACATGCAAAATCATGGATGGTAGGATCACCAAATATGTTTGAAAGAATGGAGGGGGCTCGGACGAAAGGGAGTCATCCTTCGCCAAGTGTTGATGCTCAAGCTCCCACTCATACTCTTCATGAATGACACCGCAAGTTGGTTGTACAACACCAACTCCGTCAATGTCTTGTTCCTCATTCACAACAAGTGAAGAGTCTGGAATGGAAGAAAACATGACAGCATCATCCAGAGGAACATCTGACTACAAAGACGGAGGTTGTGGAAGAGTATGCATATGAAAACTCAAAGGACTCACAAAGAACATTGCACAAAAATTGAGTGAAGTGATGTTGGGAGGATGTGCAAGATGAACAAGTGAGTGAGCATGATCCTCAACATCACTCGATAGTGGTGGAGCTATTAAATGAGGGGATGAAGGACAGTCAGTCGAGACAGTGGCCGCATCCACATGAGATTGCATAGCTCCATCAGTGAAGAATCTTGAGCGAGGCTTGACTTCAAGCTTCTTCTTGGGACGGGCAGATTTCTTAAGGCAATAATTGAATTTATCCCAAAGATAGGCAAATTTCATCTAGCTCCTCGGAGCTTGAAACTACAAGTCATGGAAGCACTATAAAAAATCCATAATTGATTGATGTGGATCCTTCCATTGTTGTAACAGTTTTCGGTCAAGATGGTCTGGATCAAAATGATAGAAAATGTCTTCAATGAGATCGCAGAAGTGCTCAAGTGAGTGCACGCTGTCAGCGGATAGGCTACATAGCCATCGAAGTGGAGATTCGCAAAGTGTGTATGCAAGAAGCAAGCTAGCATGTTCGTCAGAACACCCGTCTTCCTCATGAAGCATGGAAAGAAATTCATGTAAGTACTCAGGCCAGGCCACTTCGCCTTCACCATCATACATGTAAGCGAACAAGAGATCGAAAAACACCCTCGTTATGGTGACATCTTCATGATTCGAAAAACATCACAGAGGGAGAAGAGTGCAAGAATCCATGAAAGATATGCAAAGGTTCAAAACTGGATGAGAGGACACAGCTTTTCACCTGGCCCTCCTTCTAGCGCTAGATATGTTAACACTGCTAGACCCGCCAAAATGTCAAGGGGATCTCCTCAGTAAGAAGTCCCAATTAGACCTCAGACCGTTTGATGTAGGAGTCCCAGCAGTGGGTCGTACGGTAATGCCTTGACCGCAATTTCGCACAGAGTCAAGTAAGATAACTCTGTTGGTTGCAAGGGTGTGACCGCTGCAGTGAGTCAAGGAAGGTGCATGAGAGGTTCTAACACATGGGAGTTGAGATGAGTGCACCCCTTGGAAACCTGTAAAAGTGCTCGGATGGGAAGGGAACACACAAGCGAAGATACATCACAAGCTGGAAAGCAAGTTACCTAGCAATCCAAAGTGATGGTTAAATAAACAACACATTTGCAACAAGATTCATATAATCGCATACAAAATAGTTCATACCCAACTACATAATTTAAACAACATACATTGCTACAACAACCAAAATAGTCCAACTACAGTAACAACATATGCATAAAAACGTGTTGGCTCTAATTTATTAAGAAGTGTAAGTTCCATTCATACAATACATCCATGTACAACTGCTAGTTACAATAGTGGAATGTTACCTGCTCCTCCAAAGAGATGTACTAGCTCTGCACAGTGGAGAAGCCAAGGCTCGTTACAATACTTTCCAAGCTTTCTCTAAGATAGTCCTATCAAAGCTTGGCTAGCCAAAAGCCTATATAATGAGTTATGAGGGACTATTTATAGCAAAGGGTGGAGTGACCCTTGACATCCCCCTTTGTGACGGTTCACCTACCCTCATGACTCTTCATTTACTCCATGACTATTAAATCCAACTATTGACACTTGACTTACACTTGACATGACGTTACATTACAATGCACATGTACTCATGTGAGACAACATGGCTTGAGTAAGCCATGCAAGACATCACTGATGCTGAGTCCGTTGTGATGAGGCCAACTCTTTGACATGCTTGTGATGGCGAAGGTGGTGAGTCGATGCCAAGCTTGGTCATCCGTGATGGTGTGCATGCACCCCATGGTGACATCTTGCTGAACTGAACTCTTGCCTCCGTTGCAACCGGTGCATTGGTTTGGCTCCTTCATCCAACTCATCTACTAACATGTGCATGGTCATCTAGGTGCGGTTGAACCGGAAACACACTGATGCATAGTGTCTGTGTTGATCTTCAAGTGTGTGTTGGTGGTCATGCGCATCAACTTGCCGAAGTACATGTTCAGCTCTAGTTCGACTTGCTTCTTGTCTTCGCCTTGGTGAGTGTGTTGAATGGGTTGGATCGCATGTGTGCGCACACTGACATGCATGATGATGAATCCCTTGCATGCGATTAACAACCCTGCTCACCATGTCTGCTCCATGCCAACTGTTATGCCCCTATACCAATAGGTGTCATATTTCATGATTGACTTGATGAGCTATGTAATATGTTCATACCTTTACTTGTTGCAAAGGTTTTCCATATTTGTAAAAAATAAAAAATGTAAAGAGGGTATACCCTAAAATAAAAATCAAAGGGTGAAAAGAATAAAAAGATGGTCAAAAAAATGAAAGAAAATGAACCCCACCAAAAAGAAAGACCGGGAAAGTGTGCAAGTCTAAATGCCACTACTCTTTTACTTTGTACAATAAAAATTGTGTGCATCTTGTCAACTTATGCCACAATTCATGAATAGTCAAAAATTTTAAACTTGGCTAGTTCATATTTCAATTTCATGTTTTGGAAATATAGAATAAAGATCTGAACAAACAGTGTAATCTTGGCAGATAAGTAGATAGTAGAGTGAAAAAAAGGAGCTCAACAGTTTAATCTGAGCCCTTGGATGTAATAATTGTATACTTAGATAGGAATTACCATGTAAAAGAAAAGAAAAATTGATAAGGGTTTTCCAGTCTAAGTGCACCCAAATAAAGAAGTAAAAATGCTAGGTTAAAGTAGGTAGGGTAAGTAGATGATGGTTGCAGAATGATATGTAGTGAATGATGATTCTAAAAATGTAAATCTTTTACTTTCATCACAAGGTAAAAGCATGTATCATATGGAAGGCACATCAAGCAAGAAAAGTCAATAATAATTAACTTCCCCTCTCATTTTCCTAAAGTTTCACTAATTTCCCCTAAGTGGCAAGGTATTTATTAAATTTGAGGGGCTCAGAGCATTTCTCTGACTTCTGGAGGGACCAGATCCTCTGCCCAATAGTTTATAATGCCTAAGTACTTAAGATCATCACACCCATTCATAAATCATTCATTCCCTTGATAAGTTTTCCTAAGTAAAATCCTATTTTACTTAGGAAAATCATGATATTTTCCATAAAAACCCTTTTTTCACTTTAGCCTAAGTTTAAATACACACACCAAAGGTTTCATACTTAGCGCTTTTCCATTTTAATGTCATATTAACCATTAACCTATTAATATACAAATCCCCTATAAAAGTCTACCCATTCCCGTATTATTTAACTATGTAAAAACCCCAAAATTCTATATATCCCGCCCATTCGGTTAGATATAACCATAATACGTTTGTAAATAGGGATTAATTAGTTAATCAGTAACTAATTAACAGCCTTGACCCCCCACCACATTAAAAAGGGATTAATTAACCCTCACGGTTAATTAATAGCCATCCCGACCAATCCTGTCACCCCCGATACGATTAAATAATCCTTAATTATATCGGGCCCGCCTTCATTAAACCCCCGTCACTTCGCATCCCTGATAGCCGTCCGATCACACCTCCTAGATCCAACAGCTATCGTGCATATCGCATGACCCTTTGCGACCGCACGTTAGCACGTGATCGCAAAGTGGTTTTGTGTACAGTGCCTCCGCCACGCGTCAATCATTCTATGGGATCGCTGGCTCAAGCCCAAATACCGCCTCCCCTCCATAAGTGGTGCGATATAAACCGCTTACCGCCTCCCACTAAACGACAAAACATCATGTCATTTGCTCGCTAACGTCACCCGTCCAAATCCCGAAACCCGCCAATTCTTGACTTTGTATATAAAACAAAATAAATCATTTTCGTCGTTTATTCTGCAAACCTGTACATCCATGCAAATACAACGACAAGGTCAACCTGCCCATGCTCCCAACCGCCAACCTACTTCAAAATTTGCAGTCAACACAACCTAGAGCCATCCAGTCACGCCTAGTACCTGCATTCCATTGCCTACCCCCAAGAACAGGTATTTATCAATTTCCTATCAAGAAAACCCTACAAATATTTGTTTTCCATTGCAAATTGATTGAAAAATCCAAAATTCACCATAATTCTGTTACTACTTTTGTAATTCAAATTCCCAGACCTACTATTTCATCATTTTCACTTAAAAACCTCAGTCTTCCTTCTGAATCCACAAGAACCAGAATGGAAACCCCGGTAGCCCTAAACGTTGCTCCCATTACCACCCCTCATCGTGATTTAGACTATCTGCCCTTGGAAGACAAGGATTTTCAAATAAAAGACCTGGGTACTAATAAAGACCATCTGAAAGTTTTCTGCCAATGCCGAGATAACTACTTGAATGGCTATGATGCCATAGGATTGTGGGAATCCAATCTCCCAATGTATTTTCTCCCCTCAGTGCATGTTTTCCCTGACATAATCCATCAATGCCATGCAAATTATGACCCCAACTGCAGAGCCGTGATGTCTCCCAACCAAACAGTCCTTTTTACAATAACTATAGACTCAATCAATGAGATGCTGCAATTTCATCCTAGTCAAGCCCTCACCCCCATTTCCCTTGGAAATTTGCTTGAGAAATCAACCAAATTATCCCAATCTGAGCTCAATCGCCTCTACCAGACTTTCATATTAAAACAACATCAACCTAAATATCCCCCTCCTTACATATCAGCTTTCTTCACAGATACAGGAAAAATCATAGTTGATATGATATCTGCAGTCATGGGATTCAACACTAGTGAATATGTAGATGAATTGACCCTAGTGTTGATGTCCATCTTTACCCCTGGACAGCCCCCTGCTGTCAAGTATGATTATGCTTCATTTATTGCTGACAAAATCCATGACCAGTTCATGAGACTAGAGAATGAAAAGGTTTTCAAATATTCCACCTTCATATATCACCTCATCCTCTACTATCAATCAGAAAAATTCCCATTTTCTGTCAAGAAACTTGATACTAAGGGTAATCCAAGGTCTGTCATTTTGGACTGCCCTTATTCATATAATGAGTTCATTAATCAGTTTGTCCACCTAGAAATCACCTTGCTGACAGGGAATTCCCCTCCAAGGATCAATGATGAAATCAAAAGGATCCTTCAGCTATCCAAACAGTACAGAGTAGGTGACTGGTACTTGTACCAAAATCACATAGAAATCAGGGTAGATGGGTGTGAGCTTTCCCCATTCAAGCTACCTAAATATGTTCCAATGAGGATGTTTGCATTGGAATATTATAGACAGATGATAAAATCAGATCTGATTCATTTTACTAAGGCCAAAAATAAAGCACAACTGAGGATCAAGGATCACTTAGGCCCATTTGTCTGCAACAGTAGGGAAGCATGGAAAGCAGCAGAACAAATCCTAGAAGACTACATGAAATTAAACAAAAGTTTTAGTTGGACTCCATATGATCCCCACAGTTTCATCTGTGATAGAAGAATGAAAAATAGGCTATCACCATATTTTCATCACAGAATTCCATAGATTGAGCAATATGCTAACATGGATGAATGGAGAGAAGGGACTCTTGTAGAAATGGATAATGACCAGATCAATGTAGAAAATGTCATGAAAGATCTAGAAAAGACACTTGACCTAGATTCTTTTAGACAGGTGCAATTTGAGACTTCTCACAAGTCTGCATCAAGGACTAGTGCCCCAACAGCTGATACCTCTCAGAAGAATTCACAGGAGACTAGCACACCACTTGCAGAGACATCATAGGGAAGAGAAAAAGAGACCAGCACTCAAGCAACAGAACAATCAACCATGTCAAAGCAGCCTAAAACCTCTCAGGAGCAGCCTCAAACCTCTCAGGAGCAGGCTCAAACACAGACCCACCCAACTCAAGTCAACATTGGAGAGCCCCCAATTTTATAGACTCCTCTGAATGAGGAAAGGAACAAAAAGAGAGATAGGGAAGTAGCTACCCCTACCAGTGGCCCATCAGACCAGCCTGGTGCTAAGAGGCACAGGCTAAATCCCCATTCAGAAGAGGAATATTTTGAAGAAACTATAGAGAGTCAAAGAAAAGAAGGTGCAGATAGCCAACATACTTTCCCAGTAGGTGGGACACCTTCTAGCTCACAGAGACAGGAATTGGAAAGGCAACAAAGTGTTGAAGTGTCATCCTTCAGGCCTCCAAGAAATGAGAACCTAGATATTAAAAAGAAATTCAAAGAAATAAAGGCTAAAAATGAACCATTAAGGGCCCAAGTCTACAATCAGTATTTGAAAATGGCCCCCACAAATAAAACTAGGTTGATGTCAGCCTATGACATCAAAGAAGGAAAGATGCAGATGAGCTTCTTCAAGACTAAAGTACAGCAGCCTTAGTCAATAGTAGACTACCTCAAAACTGATTTTGAGGTCATGGCCAAGGACATTCACCCCTTAGACCAGATTGAATTGCATAAGAAAACTGGGGAAATGGTGTATTCCACCTTGACAGATAAATCCATGATGGCCCAAAGGTTGGAAAATTCTTTGAATAACACAATTGCTCAATTA
Organism: Pinus tabuliformis; assembly: GCA_031772625.1. Classification (NCBI taxonomy): domain Eukaryota; kingdom Viridiplantae; phylum Streptophyta; class Pinopsida; order Pinales; family Pinaceae; genus Pinus; species Pinus tabuliformis. The sequence goes on along the minus strand of CM062814.1, from coordinate 612,631,308 downwards.
GAGCTGGAGAGAGCCTCCTCCCATGCTAAGGACAATAGAATTAAATCTTTGGAGGAGTTGTTTATTGGACTGGGCCATAACCCAAAGGATGTAAGTACTGCAGAGGCCTTGATCAAAAAGAAAGATGAAGACATAGCTGCCTTAAGAAAGCAGTTAAATTTGCCTCCATCAAGGCATCCACAAACTGTTGAGGTTATCCAAAAGAAATCTGAAGAAGAGCTTATGGAATTGGTCCTCAAGCTTAATGAAAAATTGAAGGAGACTAAAAAATAATTAGAAAAATATTTGAAAAGTAGGCAGGGAGAGTCAACCTCTCAGCCTCAAAATGTAATACCAGTGGTCTCCACGGCAGTCCCTTCAACACTAGCAACAGCTCTGGCACCTAATGTCCCCTTGGTCACCGTAGAGGCAATTACAGGTACAAGAAGAGGAATAGCACAGGCAGGAACTTCAGGTTTGACTAAGGAAGAGTTAATCAAATTAATGGAGTAAATGAAACTACAAGTTTCTGAACTCCAGAAGGTAAAGGAAAAATTTGTCACTTTGGAGCAAAAATATGATGTTACAAAGATCAATTTTGCTAAAGAAATGAGGAAGAATAAAGGCTTAGCACAGTAGGTGAAAGCACTAGAGAAGGACATCACCTTTGAGAAACCCTTAACAGACATTAGGAAGATTCTTTGGGCCAACATCACTCAGTCAATAAATGATGCTTGTTCATCAATACAGATTATTTTTTAACAGATTGAACTAAAGAGAGTCGCTCTTCAAGAAATTCAGAAAAACAAGGAAGAGCTAGGGGGAAAGCCTGAGGAAGCCATCAGGCTAATAAATTTTTTGAACAACAAAAATAGGTACCAACTAGAAGAGCTGGGTATTGAAGACAGAACAGCAACCATCCTAGAAATCAAAAAGGTATTAACCAAAAGGTCTCTGATGCAGAATTTGGAAAGGAGATGCCAAAACATGCAAGAAGAAATTAATGATTTTATGGAGAAATTTGGTATTTTTCAAAGCAAAGGGCTTCCCAGTCCTTTAGTGATTAATGATAAATTGATGAGGCATGAAGACTATGTGGACAAGTTGGCTCAGTATGCAAACAATCAGCCCAGTTCATCAGCAAGTGCATCTGCACCCAAGGCACTACCAATAGGCAGAGTTCTCTATGACAGTCTAGAGAACCTTTTCTATGTTGAACATGAGATAAAACATTTGTTTTCAGTTCAGCCTAATTTTGTCAAATACACTGAAGCTGATGAAATCTTTAGGAAGCTTCAAAGGACCAGAATACCAAAGGAAGATTGGTGGATGGACATGACAGAAATTTTGTAATTTACCTTGGTAAAATCAAATATTTACCATGGTCAGTTTTGGTAAAAGAAGGTGAATGAGGATAAAGCAGGTAAAGTGTATCAGAACAGGTTAAAGAGTATCAGTCGAAAGTCAAAAGCAGGCAGCCAGCACAGAATTACAAGCTAGACAGCAAGATGCTCAATCATAGGGCCTGCCTCCAGCTCATTCACAAAAACAGGGACAACAAGGCAGCAGCTCACTTTCATCTTCTATATTCGAGACCATCTATCTCTACTTTTATGTAACATATAGTTAGGCTTCCTAGATTATATCTCTCTTTGTTAAGAGATATTTTATTGTAAATTTTTGTATAAGTACTCCCTCATTCGGAGTATTGAGGGTGGATTCTCAAACATTTCTGTATACTTATTATTTTGGAAAGAAGTGTTATTGGAACAACTCTTGTATGGCTAGCTGGAAGCAGTGAATAAAGCAAAGGACTTTCACAAGGATTCTCGTGCAAAACAATGGTCAAATAAGTATTCTATATCTCTTGTTTAGTATTGTTTTTCCTCTATTTATTAAGAATCATATGTGTTTTCATGAAATCTGAATGATAAACGAAATAATGATATCTCAGAAAGTGCTTTAGTGCAATCTGTTTTAAAAGGTTTATCTTTCTTAATGTTTTCTTCAAAACTATTATAGACAAGGAATTCTTAGTTGCTCCTTGTTTCTTAGTTTTTCATTATGATCATTTAGTAAGAAATTCTTAACTGCTTTTTATTAGTGATCACCCACTTTCCCTCCCCTTGAAACTTGTTGAAGGTTTCTTAACTGCCCTTCTTCCCTTTTGAGGCCATTCCACCCTTTCAAGTTATCATTTGACTCTGGTTTTGTAATCTTGCCCTTTGAAGCCCTCCTTTGCTGAATCAACCCAATCCAGTTAAGCCATCTTAAGTTGACTCCATAGCCCAATGGCTTGAAATACTTTTTTTTACCCATCTGTTCCTGAATTCCACCACCAATCAAAATCAAAACCCCCAAGCTTTCATAACTAGCCTAATACCTTATTAAACAAAGATAAATCATAAAGAGAGAGCCCTCTTTGAGTAAAGATTGGCTAGATTTTGTACTTAAAAGTTGGTTTGTGGTTACCTCGGACCCCTTTCCTCTTTTGACAACTTCTAGGAAAATCTGAGTGATAACACCAGCTGCTAGGATGGATCTTTAACTTGTACAGACATAGTTTCATCTGTAAGTGCATGTTGCACCCACTGCTATTCCTACTCCTGTTGCAACTCATTCATTTGTTTATGCAGCTTCATGTTCTTCCTTGAGTTCCTGCTTCAGCACATGCAACTCCTTCTTTGTTCCATTCTCTGTCTTTGCGCAATCTTCATGTCATGACATCACCTCATAGCCTGAGTCTCCAAAGTTGCTTTCATCATCAGTGGATCTGCTTGAACTCACAACTTTGTTTCACCTCTGTGTTGTCAACAACCTTCCTCTTGCATTTGTTGCATTAAGCATGTTGCCTTCAGCTATTGTTCATGATGCTGCTCGTTGTGATGTTGCTATCGTCATATCTTGATGCCCTCCTCTACGAACAACTTGATGTCTTCATGGGTAGGAAATTAATTTCATAGACACTTGATCGACTACATCCCCAAGTGTGCTCTGAATGGTGTCTTTGACTCTGCTCTCTTGAAACCATTGTACTTGCACTACTGAGAGGAAGATGAACACCTGTAATACCTAGAGACATGGCAACACTCATGGCAAGCAATCTATCAGTCGAAAACCAAAATGAACTTGAGAACTGACTTGCAACATACTTGTGTGACTGATCATGAAGGTTGCACAATTTTGGCCGGGAGGTTGGGAGACTAACTACCAAGACTGTGCAAGGCACAGTCTGGGCTGCTGGGAGACTAACTAGCTGCTGGAACTATGCAATGCACAATCCAGTCTGGCTGCTGACTACTGGAATTGCGTAATGCACAATCTCATTTGGCAATGGCTGTAGGCTCAGTGACTGCATTGCGCAATTTTTTGGGCCAGTAGTCATTGTCCCTCATAAATGAGCAAAACAGTCCTAAATGAGAGTGCCTGGGTAGAAATGCACATTTCTGGAGAGGAAGACGAAGCCTTCCTTCCCTGGATTGCGCAATGTTGTCTTAATGAAGGTAGAGTCCGGGCCAAGGTTGGCTAGACTTGTTGACGGGCAATTGAAAGCAAATATGACAGTGAATGCATGGCGACATTAAGTGAAAGCAGAAGTGATTGATGGTGCATGTAAACATTGAATGAAAGATTCAGTAAATAGATCAACATGCATGTGGGTGAAGTGAGTCGCCAAATCGATGACCGTTCTTGCAAAACGGTTTCATGCATGCGACAGCAGTGAGATCGCAACAAAAAATGAAACCGTGCTAGGACAAGCTAGTATAAATGTAAATGACATCAAGCATTCAAAGAAATCAAGCAAACAACACTCACACAAGCGAATACACAAAAAGAGACAGAAATGAAACATAAGGCATGGAAGGTGGGCTTACTTGAAAACAGCTAAGCTAAATGTGCCGACAGCTCCTAGAAGTTATGTGGGATGTCAGAGCTGCAAGGTTGATGTGAGGAATCAACTCTGCAACATCCGGTTGATGAGTTTTGATAACATCGAAGTTCTGACGCATGTGCCACAAATCTAGGGAAAGCGACACTTAGTGAGAGGTTTCTAAATTGATCCTTGCATGTAACCTCCAACTGCTAAAAGTAGGTCCCTGAATTAAGGGATGCCTTTGCATGCTACTTTGGGAGAAGAAACCCATGCATGCAAGTCTATTTTTCTTGGTCCTGAAGGGAACCGGTCAACTCAGCTGCACATGCAAGAGGTTGCTCAACTGCTCGGAGAAAATGTGCATTCCTGGCTGGGAGCTGGGCTGGCTACCCAGAGATTTGCGCAATTTCTAGGCATAGCAGCTGACTGTTGCCCAGATTTGCACAAATTCTAGGCTGAGCAGCCCTGCTAAAATTTCATAATTTTCACTGTGAGTGTTGACTAGCAGAATTGCCCAATTCTGGATCCCAACAGGTTGCTAGACAGGTTTGCGCAATTTTTGGAGGGTAGGTTGGTTGCCCTCCCGAAATGCACAATTTATTGGGGGAGCTACTCAACCTACAGTTGGATCAAGTCTAAGTGATCAGCCTGTGAGGGGAGTGCATCAAGCTGTGATCGACAGGTTGCCTTTGTGCAAGCAAAACACTGAAGCTTGTGAACTTGACGAAGTAAGACAAGCTGTTGTGAAAAGTTGGTAGGGAGGCTCCAAAACAAAGCTAAGGAAAAATTTTGGAGGGTGGTTGTAGCCACTACAATAGGGAGAAAATTTAAGGGTTTTAAGAACCAAAAAAAGGACCAAATCCTAGGAGAGGAAGGTGCTCGGCTTGTTCTTATACAGGATTAACCATGCCATGTCAAGAATTCTAGCCATCCTCAAGGTTGATTGGGTAATTTATGTGATCAAATCCTATCTCTAATAAAGTTCTCTTATGCACTTGGTTCATTCCTTAACTACGAGCAAGAAGAAATAATGGAATTTATAGATAATAAAGAGAAGGACTATTGTCATAAAAATATGTTGCAAGACCCAATGATTGTGATAGAAAATACGTTATGCTGATTTTTTTCAAATCCTTCCATTTCATGGAAATGTTATTAGAATTAGATCCTTCATGGATTTCCCATATTGTCTAGAGTGAGGGATGCCATGATATTTTTAGTGTCTTCTTCAACTTCCTCTTCTAGGGAGGGAATTCCTTGAATAAAGCTATCCCATAATGGAACTAATAGTTCATCTAAAGTTCCCATGAAAATGTTATGTGAATTCATGTTTTTTTGCCCCTTAGGGTAGTGTTGAAGGAATCATTGAACCATAGACTCTCTATTTCTTTTGGCGATAGTATTGACATAGATGGAAAATTAAGATACCTTATTTTTTCCTCAAAAACCCTTAACATTATTCATGATTAGGTGAGTATTTAGGGAGATATAGAGTTATATATTGAGCATTACCCTACCCTAGGAAGGAAATCTTACACTTTCATTTACACATCAAAATACATGAAAGGAAAACAAAGGATGATAATCAGTACCCTTAGAGAAAGGATGAACCTCATTGAGAATAAATAATAATGTTGTTTTCCTTTATTATTTGATGTCTTGATTATCCTGATTATATATTACATTTCTATAAGTCAAACATTATAATGATATGAGAAACTATGTTAGAAGGTGATAAAGAAAGGATGATTGTATATCCCATTCTAAAATGATGGAATTGTGTTATATGTGATGTAGTAGGCAAATCTAGAGGGTTGGTGGTGGGATAGAATTAATGATTCAACCTGCAAAGTTATAGTCTTTATAATTAGGAAACTTCGATAGAGTTAGATTCATTGGAAATGGGAAAACTTCTCTTCAAAATATCCATGGCCTTATAATAATAGGATGGAATATTGGGAAGACTTATTTGGTTTACATTCTTTGAGAAATGAGAATGTGGTTGTTAGAGGTGATTTGAAATCCATTTTTCATCAAGGAGGAGTTTGGGGAGAAGCCAGTAGAAGCAATTGGTTAGAAAATCTTTCACTACATAATATAGAAGAATTCAATCTAATTGACCTCGAGCTAAATGAGTAAAATCTTGTTTATAGGAATTATAAACCAGGGATTGAAGGAATTCATAAGAGATTAGTTGTTTTTTAATATCTTAAACCCTCATTAAAATATCTAATAAACTAAGGCCTTGGATAGGAAGAGGGAACACTTTTGATCATGTCCAATTTTTCCTTTAGATGGAAGAAATTATGAGAATCACCTTAAACCCTTTAAGTTAAATCCTTTCTAGTTAAAATGTGAGGATTTTATTAGGTTGGTTATAAAATAATGTAGATTGTTTTATCTAGGTAGCAAGGATTCAAAGATTCTTTAGTTTAGTAAAAATCTATAGAGGGTCTACAAGGAAACTATAAAACTATATTTTCAGGAAACAAAAATATCAAAACTCTCAGTAGGACATTCAAGAAGTGGAGGGTTAGATCATTGATCTCTTTTTTCAAAAAAATTATGGTATTTTCTTATCAAAGGACATGGATACAATGAAAATATTGGATACAGGAAGATGAATAGTCTTCCTTAAAAAGGCTAGATGGAGGCAAAATAGTAAGGAAATTTGTCTTCTCGAGGATTTTTCCAAATTACAATAAAGGTATGAAAAATATTTACAAAATTTAGGAAATTCCAAGAAAATATTGTAGGTAGAAAACCTTTAAAGATATTGTAGTAGAAGGGGAAAATTATTTTACACATTTGTACAAAAGCCAAAGAGGGAAAACATTGCTTAGATCATCAAAATATATAAACACTTTGAACCAAGATTCAACGAGAATTTTATAAACCACCATCTCATAGTTTAAGTATCTAAGAAGGAACTAAAAGTGGTTATTTTCTCTTTACGTAAGGACAAGATTCTAAACCTTGATAGTTGGACAATAGAGTTATTTTGGGACCTCTACGCTTTCTTGGAGAAGGGTATTTTAGTATTTGTTTAAGAATTAAGAAGCATGAGAAAAGTATTGGGAATTTTTAATTGAAATTTCTTAATGTTAATACCTAAGGAATATTCCTTCAATATTTTGAATATTTCAATCCCATTTCACTTTGTCACACAATATACAAGCTCGTCACAAAAGTAATAGTGACAAGACTAAGGCCAATCCTTTTTTATTTTTTCTCCTAAAAAATTTGATATTTTATCAAAGAACCAAATCATTAATGTTGTTGGGGCAGCCTAAGAGGGATTATATTAAATCAAAGTGAAAAAGTTACCTATTGTGGTAGTCAATATTGATTTAGCAACAATAAATGATGGACTCAGTTGGATGTATTCAACACTTATCCTCATTCATGCATGATTTTGTTTTCATTTTTGAATTAGGTTGAGGCTTTCTCGAATTTATCTTATTTCTCAATTTGGTGGATTGGCCTTTCTTCTTTAGATCCTCTGTGATTTTGAGGAAAGGGGTCCCATTATCACCTCCATTGTTTCTCATTGTAGATGAATATCTTATTATATTTATTAGGACATTAAGAAGAAATTGAAGGATCAAATCATTTATCTTTGGGAGGGACCTATTTGTGACACACCTATTCTTTGTAAATGATGTTTCCCTATTTGGGAATGGCTCAAGAAGAGAAGTTGAATATCTTTGAGTAGTAAAAAAAAAATCATGGTTTAACACTGAGGTTGGAAACTTGAATTAAATGGTTTGCTTTATTTTCAAGCCATGGACTTCAATAAGGGTATGAATTATTTAGGAATTATTCTTAATCCTAAAGACTATGGATTCTATGACTAAATTTGGCTTTATAAAAAGAGTAATAAGAGAAAATTAGGATGTTGTACTTGTTACCTTTCATTGGGTGGAAGATTAACATGAATCAAATCAATCTTATAGGCTACACTATTGCATTGGCATTCCATAGTTTTCTAGTTGAAATACTGGAAAAAATCGAGGAAAAATGTTTCATCCTTGTGTGGAAGGTGAAGACGGAATATGAGACAATTCTTCAATCAAATGGTAAATAAATTCTAAACTTGAGGACCTAAAATTGTGGGGACCAAAAAACATTCACTAAATTGGGAAATAATGTAGGGAAGAACTTGTGGAGGACTAGACTTATGCCAATAAGTAATGGAATCCAAACATATTGATAATCTTCATATGGGAGACTATATTAGATTTCCCAATAAAACTACAACTAATGCTTGATCATATCAAATGATTTGGTTTTATCTTTTCCTATCTTAGGGAATTTTTGTGTTGGAATGTTGGTAATGGGAAAAGTCTCATTTTAGGAGCATACCCTTGGCTGGCTAGTGATGGATAATACAATTTTTTTGAGGATCTAATTGTGGCTTTAATACATTGTGGTGTCACAACTTTAGCTTTTACAAGCTTTAGAACTTAGTAATTAATGGAAATAAGGATGAAAGGATGTGCATTTTGGGTTTACATGATTTAAATCCTAACAATGGAGTACCTATATCCAAAAATAGTAACACACTTTCATTAGACTAATGTTGGAATATGATTTATCCCATGTGAGTAGCTCACTTGGAAAAGCATGTAAATGCATTATGTAAAATATTATGAGGTCCTTGGTTTGATCTTTTGATTACCACGAGTCCACATTAGGGGTATTCATAGTGCACCTAGTGGTTATAGTGGTAATAAACAAAGTTGAACCCATCTCATGTGAATACGAGACTACTCCATATTCCAAATGGAGAGCACACAACTAGCTTAGGATAATCATCAATTTTCCTAGAAGGTGAGCAAGCAGAACTCGGTTGGTAGTGGAACCCACAATGGAAACTGAAAAATCCTTTAGATTCCATTATTTTATTCTAGTTGTCCTTATTAAATAAATTCTTAACTTAGATTGTTCTTCAAAAAAGGTCTTGGAAAGGGCCAAGATACTATACCTTATGTAGAAGTGATGAAAATTTGTGAAACAAACCCATGTTAAAAATCCATGTAATAAAGTTAATAAAGGAAAAATAATAACCAAGGTCATGGGACACTTATTCCAAGATGAATGTTGAGAAAATCATCCTAGATTGGGTGGTCATTCCATTTATTATGGCTAAAGGAAATTGGAAAATGCAATGGCAAAGGCTTTGGAAAGGAAAGTAGCATTAATTAGCATTTTATTTATGAAAATAATGGAAATTAGGAGAAAAGGAAGTTGAAAGGTCACAAATTGCATGTAAGGAGGAAAATGAAGGAAAATAATGGAAACTTGAATAAATTAAAAGCCTCAATGATAAAAAGGCTTCAGAGGATCAGCTCAAAACCTTTTGTCATTTCAATTTTGGAGTTCTATCTATGTTCTCTCTCTCTCATACTCTTGGGAACTTTTGGTTTTCTTGGAGCACTCTTGGAGGAGTGTAGCATATATGGGATTTAGAGAAAGAAAGCAAAGGGAAGAAAAGATCAAGTAAGGAAGAGCAACATCAAGCGGCTACAACGGGATCACTTATAGGTATCGAGTTGCATGTATGATTTCCTTGCTAGTTTTGGCATGCATGGTACATGCATGTGTGTATTTGCTTCTCTTGTTATTGTTTGCATGGGTTTTTCTAAGTGTGACAATGGTTTTGAGTCGTGTCTTTCCATTTCCAGATAGTCATGGTGTGATGGGGTTTCTCTAATTCGGTTGAGCTGGATTTCTCAATGGTTTTGAAACTGAGTGGGGTGGTCTCAAGGGAAGAACAAAAGGCCTAGGAATCTTTGGATCGATGAAGGTGGGATTACGGTAAAGCCTGATTGTGTATACCCTCGTTGGGCCTAGGAATCCTTGACCAGTGAATGGCGAGATATATGATAAATCCTAGAGGGTGGAGATAGACAAATTCCACACGGTTTAGGTGGAGAAATCTAGAGGTATCCATGCTTGTATAGGCTTAGTGATCCTTGGACCAGTATATGGGGGGATTATGGTAAAGCCTTGTAGTGTATGTTTCTTATTTGGGCCTAGGAATCCCTTGGAAGGATTGTGGTAAAGCATGGTTGTATAGATGAGGGATTAGGCCTAGGAATCCCTTGGTGGATTGTGTTAAAGCCTCAGGAAGCCCTGGTTGTTTGTTGTAAGTCCCACATTCATGCTTGGAATATGACACGGGGGTGATTGGCTCAAGGAAAGATTTAGTTCAACCCCATCTATCATCGTGTGGTACATGGAATTCTCTGACTTGGTTGGCTTTTACATATGTTAATAAGATCTCTCTTTATCTTGTGTTTTATGTGTAAACGCACTTGTTATTATGTGGTTATAATAGTTGTTCTATCATTGTTATTCTGTTATTTATATGTTGGTTATAAACATGGTTTATGACAGACTTTGGTTATGTCGCTCATCATGTTTTGATTAGTAAATGAATGTATGACCTAATAGATGATATTGCAACTATTATGAGAGGGCATCATACCTTCTTAATGAATCTCAGATAAGTATGAAGTCCCTATGCTTAGAAGTGTTTATATGACCTATAGATTACATGTTCATCATGCGTTTGATGGAATATTTGTCGTGGCTAGGCCTTGTCACGGCATGTCCTTGTTCAAGTTTTGCATTATAGGCCTTGTAATCTTGTTATTTATCATTTATGGAGGTTTCATGAATTTCTGGGCGGAGGCCTGAATCTTGACCCTTAAAAAGTGGCTCAAAATCCGAGGTCGCTAACACAGAATTGCCTGGAAAAAGGCCACAATCGCATGGAGACCTTGTTGTGGAAGTGACTGGAGGGTCACAGTCGCATGGAAGGCTTGTCATGGGAGCGACTGGGGGTCTAGTTCAGTGAAGAAGTGAGTTCTCTCAAGGTTTGGACACCTGGATGGGTTGGTTGGATCCTAAAGGTTTTGTAGCTCCTGAGGAAGGTTGGTTTGGTTTTGGCTATTAGATTCTACTTCCATAACTGTACTTGGGGATTTTAATCATATCATAGTAAATATTCATCACATGTTTACCCCAGTGGACCAGTTAGCTTGGGTAAATGTGGGAGGAGAGTCTTACAGAGGGGTATCATAGGATGGTTCACCCCTTGGACTAGATGGGCAGAATATGGTTGTCATTCATGCATGTAGGTTGTGTATGTGCTTAATGTGTATGCATGGTGATGGTGATTGTTGCAGTTGTGTTTTCATGTGGAAGTTGATGGTGTTGTTGTTGGATGTGGTCATCTTGAGTGCATGTTGGTTATGCATTCGTTATGCATGTCAATGTTTATATGTCATTGTGCATGCATTTTCTTGGTTACAATTGTCGTGCATGAGGTCATGGTATGTAGTTGGTGTTGTCATGCATGGTAACTAGATAATGATTGAGATGATGTATATATACTTCCATGATTATGTTTATAAATACATTGTGCTAATTTGGTTGATCTTGTAGATGAGAAATCCTCCCCTGAATTACACTGAGGTATGTTGATTATTTTTATATTTTGGTTTAGCTGACATGGCATACTTGCAAGAATAAGATCAAATATGACTAGCAAGATGGTACACTACAGTTCTTGATATTATCCCTATAGATTAGATGAGAAGCATGGTGATGGGAACTCTCCTAAAATAGAAGACACATTGAGAAGTTTGAATGTACAAATAAGAATTTGCAAGGCAGATAATAACAGAATCATTCAAGCATGGTAAAAAAAAGTAGAGGTTAATGCAGTTATTCTTTAGGGTTTTTCATATCTGTAAAGACAAGGACTGCTTAGGATCAATCATGGGCAAGAGGATAGGACTAGTGGGGCATATGGAAATAGGTCTCGTGGTGTTCATAGCTCAGGTATAGATGACATGATCAAAGCTGGAAATTTCTTAGACACACTAGATAGGAGAGGTGATGGACATAGGTTCTATTCTAGTTCTAGTTCTGACAACTATCATGGTCATCATCATTATCATCCTTACAAGAGGAGTGACAGGGGATATTTGATAGATGAGTTCAAGAAATCCAAGCCACCTACATTTGATGGAAATTTGAAGAAACTGGAAGATGCAGAGGCATGGTTACTTGGGATGAAGAAATTATTTGAGTTGCATGATTATATAGAGAACATGAAGGTCGGAATAGTTATCTTCAGCCTCAAAAGGAAAGTAGACATATGGTGGGAAGATGTGAAGTGGGTTAGAGACATCAGGATAGAAGAGTTGAGTTGGCATGAATTCAATAGACTTTTCAAGAAGAAATGTTGTCAAAGAGGAACTATGACAGTAAAGCTAAGGATTTCTATGAGGTAAAGATGGGATCGATGATTGATGAGGAGTATATGGCCAAGTTCCTAGAATTGTTGAGGTATGTACTGTATCTTAAGGATGAGAAGGAAAAATTTCAAATATTTGTTAGTGGATTACCACTAGCATTTAAATATTGGATTGAATATAATGAGCCTCAGTCACTTGAATAATTCATTGGGAAGTTGAAGCATTTTTATGAGAAATCAAAGCATATTCTCTCTACTCTCTCATACTCACATACACTTAGATTATCCTTGGATCACTCTAGAATTTGAGGAAAGAAGGCAAAGGAAGGACAAGGAAGTAAGAGGAAGCAAAGATCAAGAAAGGAAGAGAAGAAACAAGCGGCTACAACAAGGTTACTTGCAGGTATCGAGTTCCATGTATGATTTCCTTGCTAGTTTTGGCATGCATGGTACATGCATGTATGTTTTTGGTTCTCTTCTTGTCATTTGGCATGGGTTTTGCTAGGTGTGACAGTGTTCTTCAGCTTTTCCTTTCCAGTTCCAGATAGCCATGGTGTGATGGGGTTCTCTTGTTTCGGTTGAGTTGGATTGTCGAATAGATTCGAAGCTTAGTGGGGTGGTCTCAGGATTGATCACAAGGCCTAGGAATCCTAGGGTAGGGATATATGGTGCACTTCTTTATTCAAACCACACTTATCCACCAGGTCAGGACTAACATAACTATAATTAGATCCAGGGTCTATCGAAATAGAACAAATTGATCATGAAGCTTACCTTCCATCTCGATAATAGATGCCTAGTGATCCGCCTGCCTGTTATCCAACGCTACATAGATACGTGGAATTCTCTACCCAACATCCCCAACTATCTTCACTTCTTGCACACTATAAATATGAGGCATACCACCCTGATTTTGCAGACAATCTCTCTTGAGATGATCCTTGCCACGTATCCAACGCTGCAACTGCCTTTTACCATCACCTTTATTCTACTTCCCTCCATGATGTGACCCATTAAAATTCTTGTAAGGTGCAACATTTTCTTTCTTTATTTCATTCTGAGGTCATGTTCTTTTTAGCTGCCATTTAACTTTAGAATTATCTTTCCCTTTCCAACCTTGCTGAGATTCTATCTTAGAGTTTTCTTGCTCATAACCATTCTTCCATTTCTCAATGAATTCCTCAATTGACTGAGGCGGATCATACTTAATCCGCTCTCTAAATGCTAATGGAAATTCATTGACAAATCTCTGAACTTTAATTTTTTCATCCTTAAGATACAATACATACCTTAACAACTCCAGGAACTTGGTCATATACTCCTCATCCGTCATCGACCCCATCTTTAGCTCATAGAATTCCTTGGCTTTGTTGTCGTAGTACCTCTCTGACAAGTATTTCTTCCTAAAAAGTATCTTGAATTCATGCCAACTCAACTCCTTTGTCCTAATGCCTCTGATCTACTTCACATCTTCCCACCAGATGCCTTCTTTCCCTTTGAGGTTAAAGATAACTATTATAGCCTTCATATTCTCTGTGTAATCATGCAGCTCAAAGAACTTCTTCATCGCAAGTAGCCATGCCTCTGCATCCTTTGGCCTCTTCAAATCCCCATCAAAGGTAAGCGGCTTGGATTTCTTGAACTCATATGGAAAATATCCCATGTCACTCCTCCTGTAAGGATGATAATGATGACGACCATGGTACCTGTCAGAACTAGAACTAGAATAGAACCTATGTCCATCACCTCTCTAATCCGATGTATCCAAGAACTTTCCATCTCTGATCGTATCATCTCTATTCGACATGTGAACACCATGAGACCTACTCCCATATGCTCCTTTAGTCCTATCCTCATACCCATGGATGATCCTAAGTGGTCCTTGTATTTCCAAGTCTGAAAAAATCTGAAGGATTACTGCATTAACTTCTGCTTGTTTCTCTTGTGCCTGAATGATTCTGTCATTATCTACTTTGCAACTTCTTATTTCTACCTTCAAACTTCTCAATGTGTCTGCTATGTCAGAAGAGTTCCCAACACCATGCTGCTCATTTGATCCATAAGGAGAGTCTCGTGAATTGTATTCTACCATCTTGCTAGTCATATTTGATCTTCTTCCTACAAGTATACCATGTCAGCTTAAACCAAAACATAACATAATCAACATACCTCAGTATAGTTTAGGGGAGGATATCTCGTCTGCAAGATCAACCAGATTAGTGCAATACATGTATAAACATAATCATATCAGCATATAATCATCATTTCAACCATTATCTAGTTATCAATGCACGATGATACCAACCACACACCATGATCCCATGCATGAAAACTATAACCATGTCAATATATGCAACCATGACCTCCACCATGCATAAAAAAAAAAGCACATAGACCACAAACATGAAGAACACATATGTATTCGACATGTATGCATGACCAACACATTCCACCCATCCAGACCAAGGGGTGAACCATGCTCTGATACCACTCTCTAACACCCTCATCCCACATTTACCCAAGCTAATCGGTCCACTGGGGTAAACATGTGATGAGAGGCTACTATGATTTCATTCAACTCCCTATGTATAGTTAAGGAAGTGGAACTGACAAAGCAAACCCAAACTGACCTTACTAAGGAACTATAGACCCTTTAGGAGAAAACCAACCCTTCCAAGTGACTAAACCCTTAAACAACTTGTACTTTTGCTAAGCTAGAACACTAGCCTCTCCCATGACAAGCCATGCATGTGACTGAGGCCCTCCATTCACTCCCACAGCAAGGCATGCCAAGGATTGTGACATTTTTTAGGAAGTTCTGTGCCAACAATCCTAAATTCTGTGCCACCTTTTCAGGGCCAGGACTCAGGCCACTGCCTAGAACTTCATGAAACTTTTAGAAATGATAAAAAAACATGAAATAAGGCTAATATTTCAAACATTTATACAAGGAATTGACTAGACCCATATTAGCCATGACATGCATTTTGAAAAACATATCACAAATATGTAATCTACAAGTCATACCAACAGATCTGAGCCTAGGGGTCTCGTACTTATCTGAGATTCGTAAAGAAGGATTGATGCCTTATCACAATAGCTACATTATCATCTATTAGGTCAAACATTATTTTACATCTCATGTACTAATCAAATCATGATGAGATCCATAACGAAAGTTCTTCATAAACCATACTTATAACCAACAAAAATGACAAGGATATAACAACCGTAATACCACATGAACAGGTACATTTACACATGAAATACTAAAGGAGAAGGAACTCTTATTAATGAATGCATAAGCCAACCAAATCAGGGACTTCCAGGAACCACCTGACCATAGATTGGTCTGAACCAAATATTTATTTTATCCAATCACCCACATGCTGTATTCCAAGCATGAATGTGGGACTCACAGCAAAACCAACCAGGGCTTCCTCAGGTTTTACCATATATCCCACAAAGGGATTACTATGCCTGAACCCTCATCAATAAAAATAGGATTTACCACAATCCCACCAGATCACTAGGCCCTAAACAAGCATGGATGCCTTCAGATCTCTCCACCTAAACCGTGAGAAATTTGTCTGTCTCAACCTCTCGGATTTACCATGTATCCTGTCATTACCGGTTAAGGGATTCCTAGGCCTATGATGTCACCACCCATTGGTCTTTACCATGTATCCTTCCATTACCAATCAAGGGTATTCAAAATCAGGCTTTGCAGAATCCTGGTTAGTGCAGTTGGCTACAGGTACAAAGAAGAGAGTGCATCATTGGGTAAGGTCTTGTGCATTTGAGTTTAATGGTATGCCTACCTCAACACATTTGAATGTATTGTTGTGTTGATGCCCCGAAATTCGTTGCAACAACATCGGGGAAACCACCCGGTCCGGAACTTAGTGCAGCTCCTTTTCCGTTTGGAATAGTGGCTCCGACTGGGGATAATGGGACCAGTTTCCCAAAGATTATAAGTAAACGGGATGGATGAATGATTTACGATGTAAGGTGATAATAAATAAATAACTAAACTACAAAAGAAATATAATAACTATAAGCTAATCCCGGGACTTATCGATTCATTTGAATACAGCGTTTGATAATTTAGGCTTACTGGCAGGCATATAGATGACACTAACAATAAGCATAAATGTTTAAATCATTTAAGATTGCTCTGCATAAGTAGTTATGCAGAGCGATAATAGCGAATTACTGTACTCAGTCATTTATATCATTGTTACGCGCATGATTAAAAGAGATAACAAATCACAAAACATTCAATAGTGATATGAAATGCAGACTTGCTGTTATATTGCATACATGTAATCAACAATAGCAAAAGTAATAACACAGCAATTCATATAATAGAAAAGAGAACAGATACAGATAATAGTACCATGCAAGCTGTTTGATCAATCCAATATATTAATCGCTATGTCGCGGTTCCTCCTTCAGACCAGAAAGCATTCCAAGCAAACGACAATAGTGCACAATTTACTTAAAACAGCCTTCCAAGTAAAATTAAGAACCAGTGGTCGAGTTTCAAAAAAGAATATAGACTGAAGCACAATAGTGCAAACTTCAGTCTTTAAGTCTTTTACAAAATTTTACGACCCTTTCCAAAACAATGAAAGGATCTATAAATACTATGCTAATCTAAAATATCTAAATATCTAAAACTGAAAAACAACTAAATCGGCATTAACAAATATCATTTTGTATTTTGGTGATTCGGCAGTCGGCGGCGATGTTTCAGTCAGAGGTCTCTTTGCCTTTACTCCTTTGCTGACATATCGCCAGCATTGGCTCTACTTCTGGTGGAGTATTGAGGCGTGAAGTCAGCTGTGCATCATATGTGGCATCTCGAATATCGGCAATCAGGTATCGGAGAGCATCTGTTAGACAATTAAGAGCCGACCTTTGAGAATGTGGTTTAATCAGGAAAAGCTAGTATGAATCGGCGGTCAAGGTTTTTACTCCAGTAATTAACCGCCCTTGTTTCTCCAGATCAGGGTAATTCCTGAGCTCCAGCATATTTGTCGTTGTTATGTTTCCAGGTGTGCATTGTGAAATCATGTTTGCCAGATACAATGTATCATTGACTAGATTGATCATGTTACTGGCAATCATTTTGCATCTGGAGGCTGCTCTTTCTGCTTTCATCATCTGTGTGTTCCATTCCATGAAGAGTATGTCCTTGTATGTTACACAGATTCGAGAGAAATTTGCGGCTTGCCCTTCTGGAGAGTCTTGCCATTCAATATATTCTGTTATATCGTCTTCAGCCTGATCCAACTTACTTCTGGCTTTCTCGATTTGTTGACACACTGCTGTAGATGTTTCACATAGTGACTCAGCTTCAACAAGTTGTTGGCATAAGATCCTGATTTGAGATATCAGTGCGCTGTTTATTCGAGTTGCCTCTGCTCTGAAATCATTGATACTCTTGGCGCTCTTAATACCTTCAAGCTGAGCTGATAGCTGAATTATTTGCTCGTCTTTAGCTTGTATCATCAGCTCATTCGATGCCTTCAACTGGGATAATGCCTCTGACAATTCTTTTTCTTTCTGAATGTCACTTTGGTCTATCCTCAGTTGTTCAATTTGCTGGGTTAACAAATGATTCTCTTGTTGTTGGGCCAGCAATTGGTCCTCTGCCTGTGCTGCCTTATTCCTTGCCTCTATCACTTCTTCTTGTAATGCGTATATCTCATGCTCTTTAGTCTTCAAAAGAAGACTTACTTCGGATGCTTTGTCAATAGTTGCCGCTGAATAAGCTCCCGCAAATTGCGATAGCTTTGTAAGATCTTCAGAGGGATCGAATTCTCCCTTCCAGACCACATTGCCCGTGATTGTTTGCTCAGGAAAAATAGAAGGTTGATCAAGCCTTCGCCTTTTCCTCGAGCGCCTTACAACGGCTCTATGCTTTGGGCTGTAGAAAATGTCTAGAGGAGGAATTTCCTCCACCTGAAGATCAATTTGATCGGATGGGTCTTGAGTGATTACCTCTACATTCTGTACCATGGGTGAGCCGCTGGTTCCCTCTAGAACCGGAGAAGAAGTAGTATTGGGAGTCTTAGAGGCGTCTGAGTCTTTGGAGGCTTCCTTACCACTTATGATGGAATCGAATTGGTTCCATTCTTTAATTAATTCAGGATCGGTAGAGATTTGCTCACTTTGTTCTGTTTGAGCTTTACTTTGTTCTTTCTCCCGTTCAATCCTCTGCTGTTCCTCCAATGCCTTCCGCCGTTGCTCCTCCTGTGCTCTTTGCTGTTGTTTCTCCAATTCCCTTTTCTGCCTATCTTCCAGTTCTTTCTTTGCTTTCTCTTCTTCTTCTCTTTTCCTCTGTTCTTCTAACTCCTTTTGTTTTCTTAGCTCTTGATCCTTTTGTGTCTTTTGCTGCCTTTCTATTTGATCCTTTCTATGCCTCTCTGCTTGCAGCTTGTTTTGCCTTTCCTCCTGTTGTCTATCATATTCTTTAGTTGTAACAGGAGATAGGTGTATTTGCTGCTGACCAGGCTCGCTTGAAGAGGATGTTTGGGCTGTGGATAATAAATCTAGAGGCAAAGTTTGCAACCTTTGCTTTCTAAGTTTATTAAATTCAGTTAACTCCTCATCTTCATAACTCAATTTAGCAAGTTGTCTGACTTGGCTTATTGAATCGGCACTCATGAACAGGTCGTCAAACTGGTCTTCTTGATGAACAACCTTTGACAGTTTGGCCTGTTCCAAGGCAATGAAAGCAGTCTTTTTTGGATCATAGAGTCTATTTGGAATAGAAGCCAGGGATATCAATTGGAGTTTTGCTGCTTCCTTCTCTGCATGCTTGTAATTCAGCAGCGTATAAACTCCAATTCTTAAAGGAAAAGAGGGCCATCCTCTCTTTTTCTCCTCTTTGAGAGTTTGTGTGACACCCTCAGACATAATCTGGTAGGAGATCTCCCGGGCTAAAAATTTATCTGGGACGTACAGGGGGAGGACATGTGGCTTAGCTTTGCTTCCAAAAACTCTAATATAGGTAAAATGTTCTTCGCCGAACCAATGGGCTACGGCTGGGAGATCAAAAGAAGCTTCATAGGAAATTCTAGGGATAGGTCTGTCAAAAATAGAATAGTGAACGGGAACCATAAAACCATTGCAGATTTGATATAAATGGTCTTTGTGAGAGGGTTTCCACAATTTCCGATGGTACAAGTGAATGGGTGTTGGGTCATGGGTTGTCCATCTCCAACCAAGGACAGGAAACTCAGAATTAAAACAAAGGGTATCCATAATGTAAGCAGAGTAATAGAATGGTGGGATTTTTCTCTCAGTGACTCTGGTTTTGGCCCTAAACTCACGAATAGCCATGACCAATTTATCAGACAAAATAGTGGCCCAATCCATGATTATACTATTGACGGCTGCTTCCATTAAAGGAACCATATCAATATGAATATTTGCAGAGTCATGAAATCCCCACAATCTACACATCATAATCCCGGCGTAGCAATAAGGTGAAGCCAAAGAAGCATTGGAGTACTTACCCGACATATCATGCTTGTGTTTAGTTGGATTCTGCCTCCACTCTCGGAGAGGTTCGGATGGCGATTCATTCTCCTTCGCGAATTTCTCCAAAAAGGCTCTATTATAGACTAGCTCGGGTTGAGGCAAATGATACATCCGTCTCAAGTCATCAGGCTTGAAGGAACCGAAAATCCTTCCATCCTTAGTATGGAAGGTTCTATCAGTGAGAGTAATTTCTTCAATTGCCCAACGTACCACATCAGTATAAGGCAAGACTTGTTCTCTGGCTGCTATTCTGTGCAGAAAGGAGTCAGCCAAATCTTTAAGAGTTGCCTCAGACTTTCTTAGTTCATCCACACTAGCCTTCGTTACTGTCTGCTCTGGTTGTTCTGCTTCTAGCAAATTGTATGTACCTTGCCATGTAGTACCAGGAAGACCAGTGCATGTAGTATCTGAGATTAAGCCTTTCTTTGAAACCATAGCAACTTGGCCTGAGACAGGTGTTGGAGTAGAACCTGCCACCTTTTTGAACTTCTTTCCCATCATATTCAGACTCCTCTCGGTTGAATTCTACACAAATGCAAGAGAAATCGTAACAAAGAAATAACAATGACGATCCATAACGGGATAGATATATAACTTGAAGCGTGGTGAGATTAATTCTAAAAGTGGCTGCGGATCTAATGATTTGAGAGGGCACCGCAGATGCAATGATGGTGATTTTACGGCCTGCAGCTTCATAAATGACCATTACTTAAGTTATTAAACCGAATGACCCCTTAAAGCGTGCAATAGATTTCTTCAAGGGTCTAATCGTAATTGCTCGTTAATTCGAAGGGGCAAAGCTTTAAATACGCATGCATTACCTTATCCCTTTACTTAACGGCATTTTGAAATTTGTGCTTTTGTCAAATCGGATTTAAATATAACTTTAATGCTTTGAAATAATCATCCTTTTATTAGGAGTTCTGGTCATCATTAAGCGTCATCGCATCGCATCGGGAGTGTGAGTGACATTATCATTTGGGAGAGATCTTGGCGAATGCCGATTGCGACATTGTATCATATTAGCGCGCGAACATAATCCCTAAATGCATATCAATTGATTTACCGACTACCGATAGCGATATCACATCGCATCGGGAAAAAGATCTGAACGTCTTATGAAGATGTATGGGATTCTGCCGACTACCGATAGCGATATCGCATCGGGGAAAAGATGTGTGCTTTTTCTGTGTGTGCATTGGCTATCGCCGATGGCCGATAGCGATATCGCATCGGAAAGAACCAAGGTAGCAAACGGTCTTGCGATTGCCTTTTCGGACTTAACCCAAAATTGCTTATTATTTGTTCAAAAAGGCTTTTGTTAACAAATTCATTTGATTATCATACCTTTTTCGAACAAATTCATTAATGCCAATTAAAATTTTTAAAAGGGACCCATTTCATATGTTAATTGTTTGTGATAAAAATATTATGAAATGGGGGGTTGTTGTAGGGCACAACAATTGGCGATTCGCTGGTAGAACCAGTTATCTCTGGACTAATAAATATACTTACACCTTTTCAAATAGAATCTTTATAAAGAAAGGAAACTTCTAATATAACTAGATGTCTATTGATTCTGAATAAAACAGGTTTCTTCATTTGACTTCCTCTTTTTATAAACACACTTTGAGTTTTGAAACAAGTCCTTATTGGTTCATAAAAGTAAAATAGAAAACTTCTCCATATCAGCTTTTTAAAATAAACTCCTCTGTCACAGGTAGAGCCTCTGCTGCCAGCAAACGTTCATAGTCTCGGCAGGGTTACCTTTTAACCATGTCATTGTCCATTGTTCCATTCACTTAAGAGTGTGACTAAACAGAATGAATTCAAAAGATATTTTTTGTATTTTTTGAATTTCACTTTCTTCTTTGCTTAAGATAAAAGCCATTGTCCTGGTTTGGTGGCCATATAACGACAATGCCATTCACGGGTAGTAATCAAACTGAACAAGCTGGCTCGTGATGAGACCCCTTGTCTTGAAATTTCAAGCCATTACCCTGTTTGGTATGCAGTTTTGGTAATGTCAGTTAAATTATTTTCCTATGAACATGGTAAGCAGGCTTGTAATAAGACCTCTTATCTTTGATCTTTTATATTTTAGAATTACACTCTGAGAAATCATAAACTTTTAGTGAATGGGATGAACAACTATCTTCTTAAGAGTAAATGGATGACAGGTTTTAAGAGTTAAAGATGCTGAAGATGGATTAGCCCCTCTTTTAATATAGATAACCTTTGGAGACTTATTTTGAAACCTCAAGATGACTCATAGAACTTCGTTCAGAGTGAAGTTTACAAAAGTTAGACTGTGATGTTTAGAATAAAAAGATGTCTAATTTCCTAGAAATGATCTTTCTTAGTTTAAGACGCTATTATCTAAAAGTAAATATTAATAGTGTAGTGGCAAGACAACTTTTAATTACAGCGAAAGGTCAA
Source organism: Pinus tabuliformis (assembly GCA_031772625.1). Lineage (NCBI taxonomy): Eukaryota > Viridiplantae > Streptophyta > Pinopsida > Pinales > Pinaceae > Pinus > Pinus tabuliformis. The sequence continues at coordinate 612,609,190 of CM062814.1, read as the reverse complement.
TGGAAGATGTCCCACGTCTTTATTTCTATAAATCCTACAAACTATATAAAAACTATCAAACTACATAGAGAAGGGGTTACCTCCTCAATTAAAGAATTTCTTCAAGATCAGACCATTGACAGGGAGAGAATCCCTCACCCCTGATAGATTTTGCAGTATAAAAGTGGAATGGCCTACTTTTTCACAGATCTGAAATGGTCTGAGCCACATCTTTTGAAATTTGGAATGTTTACCTTTGTCTTCATGGGCTTTGTCCCATTTCAGGACTAGATCTCCGACTTGGAATTGTTTAGGACTAGATGAGGCCAGATCAAAAGCTGCTTTAATGACTTGCTGATGTTTAGCGTGTGTAACCTTGGCTTTTTCCCTTTCTTCTTCAAGTTTAAGAATTTGATCATATCTAAACTGGATAGAGGAAGAAGGAGTTTCGTCAATAAATTGCACTAGGGCTAGAGATGGAAAAAGAAGATTGGTTGGTACGATTGCTTCTTTTCCATAGACAAGATTAAACGGAGAGGTCCCTATGGAAGCTTTCTGTGTTATCCTATCAGCCCATAATGCAAATACCAAGGATTTATGCCAATTCTTATGACTCTCTTCGATTGTCCGCTTAATGATTTTGATTAGGTTTTTATTTGTTGATTCTGCTAGGCCATTACCCTGAGGATAGTAATTAGCAGAATGCTTTAATTTAAATCCCCTTTTGATAGCGAAATCAATCATTGCATTACCTGAGAAGTAAGAAGCATTATCAAAGACGAGAGCGTTTGGAACACCAAACCTGGTAATGATGAACTGATCTATAAATTCAATGATCGCCTCAGAGTTTGTTGTTTTTAACGGAACTGCTTCTACCCACTTTGTAAAGTAATCAGTTGCTGTAAGAATATATTTGTGCTGCTTGGAAGAAGAAGGATGAATTTCTCCAATGATGTCCAATCCCCATTGTTCAAAAGGCTGTTCAATGTTGATTGGTTGCAAAGGGAAAGCTGGTTTTTGTTGTCTTCCACTGGCAGTTTGGCATTTGATGCATTTCCTTACATATTCGTGAGCGTCCTTAAACAAAGTGGGCCAATAGTATCCAGCATGAATGATTTTATGAGCTATTGTATCCGCTCCGAAATGTCCTCCTGCTGGTCCGTCGTGTAGCTCCTGCAAAACCTTTTGAGCTTCAGGTTTCTCAAGGCATCTTAATAGGACAGAATCATAGTTTCTTCTGAAGAGCACATCGCCAATAATGGAAAAATTCTTAGCTTTCAATCTAATGGCTCTTTTGTTTTTGTAGGACAAATTGGTAGGTGCATAACCATTCTTTAAATAGAAGATCAGATCTACATATTGAGATTCGGATTCAGGAATACTTAGCTGATTAACTTCTTGGGTTTGCTCTGTATCACTTGATTCCGGAATGTTTGATGCACCTGCTAATATCCTGCAAAAACCTTGACCTTTAACAAACTTTGCTGGCTTTATTTCTAGATCATATTCTTGGAGAGCTGCGACCCAATTTGCCCTCTTTTCTCCCAATTCCTTTTGGATTAATAGTTGCCTAACTGCTGAGAAAGGAACTATCACTTTAGTATGGGTTTTTAAAAGGAAGGGTCGATAATGTTTGACTGCTTTAAAGACAGCAAAAGCTTGTTTCTCAATATCGGAATAGTTTAATTGGGCGCCTTGAAAGTTTGAACTGAAGAACGAGATGGGCGCTTCCAAATTGTCATCATTCAACTGGGTGAGCACTGTTGCGTAAGATAAGTCGGATGCAATGGTATATAATATAAAATGATTAGAAAGATTTGGAGTATTCAGAGCTGGGACATTGATTATTGATTGCTTAATATCATTAAAAGCTTGCTTTTCCTCTATTCCCCATCTGAAGGTTGAATTCTTTTTAATCATCGTTTGTAGTGGTAGTACAATCTGTGAAAAATCTGGAACGAATCGTTTAACGAAATTAATCTGCCCTAGAAACGACTGCATCGATTTTTTGTTGTGCGGAAAAGGAATTTCAGAAATTTCCTTAATTCGATCAGGATCTACATAAATGCCATCTTTAGATACAATAAATTCTAGAAGCTTACCCTGGTTGAGAGCAAAGAAAGACTTTTTCGGGTTGAGAGAGATACCATATGTTTTGCATCGTTGAAAAATCTGTTTTAAATCATGCAAGTGGTTATATCTCTTTTTAGAATACACAGTAATATCATCGAGGTAGACGACTACTGTGCGATTAATTAACCCTCTAAAGGCTGTATCCATGGCTCTTTGGAATGTCGCTCCTGCATTTATGAGTCCAAAAGGCATCTTTTGATATGCATAAGTTCCCCATTTTGTCCTGAATGTAGTCTTTAGTTGGTCATCAGGATGGACCAACACTTGATTATATCCTGAGAAACCGTCGAGAAAGGACATTAATTCAGATCCTGCTACCGATTGGAGGATTTGTTCCATGGTAGGCAGTGGGAAATTATCTTTCAAGCTTGCCTTATTCAAGTTTCTGAAATCAATACAGATTCGAATGTCGCCGTTTTTCTTCCTAACTGGAACCATATTGGAGACCCAGTTTGAGTGTCGGACAGGGAAGATAATCTTAGCTTTTAGGAGCTTATTAAGTTCCGACTTTATTTGGCTCTCCAAATTCGGGTGTATTTTTCTTAACTTCTGCTGGATAGGTTTTTGATCGGGAAGCATAGGAATAGTATGTTGTATGATAGATGTATCATATGTCTTGAGGTCGTCATACTTCCAAGCAAAAACTTGCTTGTTTTTCCTTAAGAGTTTGATGAATGCTTCCTTTTCTTCTATAGAAAGTCCTAGTCCTAAGTTGATATTTTGAGGAGCTTGATCTGTTCCCAAATTGATTGATTCAAACCTAAGAGTAGAGCTTTGTAGTTTTGCATTAATTACAGGTTTGAACCTATCTTTAATGTCATAAAGGTCTTCGAGCTTTACTACAGGCTTAGGAATCGCGTTATCTTGAGATGTTTCTTTCATTTGAGAATCATGGTCATGCTCTTCAATGATTTGATTGTCATAAGACTTTTCAGAGGTTAAGAATTGCAAGATGTCCTCGTCATGGTTGAAAACCCTCCAGTTAGTGATGTTATCGGGAACTGAAGGTCTGAAAATTAATTCTATAGAAAATCTATCAAGGCTATAGTCTTCGGAAGGGAGGAGTTTGGAAGCTACGTTGGCTAGTAAATCAGCTGCCGAGTTTTGTGATCTTGGAATTGAAGAAATGTTGAATGCTGAGAAATGCAAAGTAAGATCTTGCACTAGCGATTGATAATGCTTAAGGTGGCTTGAAAGGCAATGAATTGTATTTCTTACCTGTTTAACAATGATCTCACTATCACCGAATACTTTTATATATTGGACTTTAAGGTCAATTGCCTTATATAGTCCCTGCACTAGAGCTTCGTATTCGGCCGTGTTATTGGTGCATTCAAATTCTAATCGACAGGATAGCATTGTTTTTTCGCCTTGCGGACTAACCAAGATGCAACCTGCTCCTGATCCCTCACTGGACTTAGAGCCATCAAAATACAAAGACCAAAATAAAGGAGAATCAACAAAAGTATTTACATCTTTTTGATTTTCGTTGAAGCATTTGGATAAATTGGTTTGTGAAAAATTTTCTACTTGAGATGTACAATGGTTAACTAAAAAAGGGGAAGATTGGGCAACAAAGTTGCCAAAGAATGATTCTGAGGAATAATTTCCCAAAATGTTGTTGTTGAAGGCCACAGGCTGGTTTTCTTGTTCGAAGTCGGTTACTGTGTGAGTCATGTGTTTCTCACGGTCGATCCTTATTTGATTTGGCTTACCCTTATAGGGGAGCCACATATGTGACCAATCTGTGGAAATGTATCCATGCAGTTTCTCAGACCAATCTCTGCTCAAAATTAAACCATAGAATTCAGGTATGTCAGCAATCAAAATATCTATTCTCTGTACTATTCTGGGATCAGCAGACAACCTGATAGTCACGGAATTAATTTCTCCAATAACCTGTACTTTGGTTCTGTCTAACTGTACAATATGAATTGCGGACTTCTGGGGTTCTATGTTCAGTTTAGAACAAACTGAAGCTGGCATAATATTAGATGAAGCCCCTGAATCAATTAAACAGTTATGCAGATTTCGATTATAGATTTCATAGGTGAGCAAGAAAGGTGGGGTATGAGAATTGGATCTATCTCCGATCAGAACCGAATCGGTAGCTTCGACCATATCTAGAGGGGGTTGTCCTGAATCATTAGCAGCTTTTGAACTGGGAAGAGGAGAAGAGGGGACAGCGTTAAATTCTCTTAGGAGCAATTTCTGCTGATGTTTTAACTTACTTAGTTCAAACATGGTTATGTTTGCCTTAGTCTTTTTCATATCATCAACAATATTATACTCCATGGAGTCAGATACCACTAGTGTCTTGGATGTTGAAGGAGAGTTAGAAATCGGAGGCTGGTTTTGAGGAGCTGCTACCGGAGACTTCTTTGGAAGAACTTTTTCTTTTGGTGTGGCAGCACCTGCACTCCTCTTTTTTGTAGTTGTTTGAGTAGGTTCAGAAGCGATTTTACTTCTTGTAGTAACAGGAAAAGCTTCTTCTTGATTCTCGGTGTCAGAATTTGGGAGTATGAAATCCCACATGCCGTGACACTCAACTACTTCTTCTTCATCATCCGTTTGAGAGGTTGATTCCTCTTCTTCTTCTTCCTGTTCAGAGTCTGCATTAGATATAACATTGGGTGGCTTTGTTTCAGTTTTCTTGAAAGTTCTAAATGGTCTTTTGTTCGAAGTTTCGGCCACCTGTTTTTTAATTTCAACCATTTCATTAGACAATGTTTTAAGGACCTTTTGTAAACCTTCCATGTCGTATGGGTCCTTTGGGGTCTTTTTCTTAGAATCTTCTTTAAATGAAACTTTTTTGGATTTTCTATCCTCCAAGGCAGCTTTCTTCTCTAGAGCATTAATACGCTTTTCAACTGCAAGTGCTTCCTTCATGTTTTCAGCTAAGGTAGGTTTGCCAGCCCTGTCAACAAAAATAGCTATATTGGAAGGGAGGGCAGTAATGTACCATTCGCTCCTAATTTGTTCACTTGGTTTCGAAGCGGTGGGGATTTTATTTAGGAGTTTGTTGAATCGAGCATTAAACTCCTTTATTGGTTCCCTATGCTCTATTCTCAAATTGGAGAGGTCGTTTATTAAAGTCGCTAGAGACCTGTCATCTCCATATTTGGTAAGGAACTGCTCTTGGCATGTGGTCCAGCTGGTAATAGAACCAGAAGGTAATGAGAAGTACCAGGATCCTGCCGATCCTTGCAGGGTATAAGGGAAAAGTCTGACAACAACATCTTGTTCTGTCACTCCTTTTAAGTTAACTGCTAACATGAAATTGTTAATATGTTCTTCAGCTTGTGTTCCGTTATCTGGATTAAATTTAGGCAACCATTTTTCGGGAGCATCAGGTAGATCATGTAATGGTCCGGGCATATTGACTGCACCTGGCGTAGTCCATGGATCTGCCATTATGCTGGCGATAATAGTTGTTACTACTATTGGTATTCCAGATGACTGAGGAGAAGAAGTTGTTGGAGCGAGAGTAGCTTGAGATGCTGTAGTACTTATTCCCTGATGAACAACAATGTGTAACGGAGGAGTGGATGGTTGACTTCGCAGAGGAGGAATTGAGATGGAAGATATGGAAGAAAGATCTTCACTATCAGATACTTCAGTAATCTTCTTAGCCTTTTTCCTTTTCGGTAAAGGGAACTCAGTAGGTTCGATACCGAGTTTTTCGCTCTGAAGTCTGGTAAGTGGATGGGATAAGTTTAACTGCGAGGTCACACTGCTTTGTGATACTTCAGATTTCTGAGGTGAAATCGAGAAGCTCTGAAGTTTATGGATAAGAGACTGAACTTCAGGGGATTCAAGACTTAAATGTTCTGCAATATGATGGGTATGAGCAGTGGTGGTTGATTCCTGTTTTTCTCGATTGTGTGCCGGAGAACCAGCATGTGATTGAGAAGGTGAAGAGGATTTGGAGGGAGAATTACTCTTAGAATGGTTTGCAGATTTGGACCTACTTGCCATTCACAGTCGATGGCCCTCCTTCTAGCGCCAAAAATGTTGATGCCCCGAAATTCGTTGCAACAACATCGGGGAAACCACCCGGTCCGGAACTTAGTGCAGCTCCTTTTCCGTTTGGAATAGTGGCTCCGACTGGGGATAATGGGACCAGTTTCCCAAAGATTATAAGTAAACGGGATGGATGAATGATTTACGATGTAAGGTGATAATAAATAAATAACTAAACTACAAAAGAAATATAATAACTATAAGCTAATCCCGGGACTTATCGATTCATTTGAATACAGCGTTTGATAATTTAGGCTTACTGGCAGGCATATAGATGACACTAACAATAAGCATAAATGTTTAAATCATTTAAGATTGCTCTGCATAAGTAGTTATGCAGAGCGATAATAGCGAATTACTGTACTCAGTCATTTATATCATTGTTACGCGCATGATTAAAAGAGATAACAAATCACAAAACATTCAATAGTGATATGAAATGCAGACTTGTTGTTATATTGCATACATGTAATCAACAATAGCAAAAGTAATAACACAGCAATTCATATAATAGAAAAGAGAACAGATACAGATAATAGTACCATGCAAGCTGTTTGATCAATCCAATATATTAATCGCTATGTCGCGGTTCCTCCTTCAGACCAGAAAGCATTCCAAGCAAACGACAATAGTGCACAATTTACTTAAAACAGCCTTCCAAGTAAAATTAAGAACCAGTGGTCGAGTTTCAAAAAAGAATATAGACTGAAGCACAATAGTGCAAACTTCAGTCTTTAAGTCTTTTACAAAATTTTACGACCCTTTCCAAAACAATGAAAGGATCTATAAATACTATGCTAATCTAAAATATCTAAATATCTAAAACTGAAAAACAACTAAATCGGCATTAACAAATATCATTTTGTATTTTGGTGATTCGGCAGTCGGCGGCGATGTTTCAGTCAGAGGTCTCTTTGCCTTTACTCCTTTGCTGACATATCGCCAGCATTGGCTCTACTTCTGGTGGAGTATTGAGGCGTGAAGTCAGCTGTGCATCATATGTGGCATCTCGAATATCGGCAATCAGGTATCGGAGAGCATCTGTTAGACAATTAAGAGCCGACCTTTGAGAATGTGGTTTAATCAGGAAAAGCCAGTATGAATCGGCGGTCAAGGTTTTTACTCCAGTAATTAACCGCCCTTGTTTCTCCAGATCAGGGTAATTCCTGAGCTCCAGCATATTTGTCGTTGTTATGTTTCCAGGTGTGCATTGTGAAATCATGTTTGCCAGATACAATGTATCATTGACTAGATTGATCATGTTACTGGCAATCATTTTGCATCTGGAGGCTGCTCTTTCTGCTTTCATCATCTGTGTGTTCCATTCCATGAAGAGTATGTCCTTGTATGTTACACAGATTCAGGAGAAATTTGCGGCTTGCCCTTCTGGAGAGTCTTGCCATTCAATATATTCTGTTATATCGTCTTCAGCCTGATCCAACTTACTTCTGGCTTTCTCGATTTGTTGACACACTGCTGTAGATGTTTCACATAGTGACTCAGCTTCAACAAGTTGTTGGCATAAGATCCTGATTTGAGATATCAGTGCGCTGTTTATTCGAGTTGCCTCTGCTCTGAAATCATTGATACTCTTGGCGCTCTTAATACCTTCAAGCTGAGCTGATAGCTGAATTATTTGCTCGTCTTTAGCTTGTATCATCAGCTCATTCGATGCCTTCAACTGGGATAATGCCTCTGACAATTCTTTTGCTTTCTGAATGTCACTTTGGTCTATCCTCAGTTGTTCAATTTGCTGGGTTAACAAATGATTCTCTTGTTGTTGGGCCAGCAATTGTTCCTCTGCCTGTGCTGCCTTATTCCTTGCCTCTATCACTTCTGCTTGTAATGCGTATATCTCATGCTCTTTAGTCTTCAAAAGAAGACTTACTTCGGATGCTTTGTCAATAGTTGCCGCTGAATAAGCTCCCGCAAATTGCGATAGCTTTGTAAGATCTTCAGAGGGATCGAATTCTCCCTTCCAGACCACATTGCCCGTGATTGTTTGCTCAGGCAAAATAGAAGGTTGATCAAGCCTTCGCCTTTTCCTCGAGCGCCTTACAACGGCTCTATGCTTTGGGCTGTAGAAAATGTCTAGAGGAGGAATTTCCTCCACCTGAAGATCAATTTGATCGGATGGGTCTTGAGTGATTACCTCTACATTCTGTACCATGGGTGAGCCGCTGGTTCCCTCTAGAACCGGAGAAGAAGTAGTATTGGGAGTCTTAGAGGCGTCTGAGTCTTTGGAGGCTTCCTTACCACTTATGATGGAATCGAATTGGTTCCATTCTTTAATTAATTCAGGATCGGTAGAGATTTGCTCACTTTGTTCTGTTTGAGCTTTACTTTGTTCTTTCTCCCGTTCAATCCTCTGCTGTTCCTCCAATGCCTTCCGCCGTTGCTCCTCCTGTGCTCTTTGCTGTTGTTTCTCCAATTCCCTTTTCTGCCTATCTTCCAGTTCTTTCTTTGCTTTCTCTTCTTCTTCTCTTTTCCTCTGTTCTTCTAACTCCTTTTGTTTTCTTAGCTCTTGATCCTTTTGTGTCTTTTGCTGCCTTTCTATTTGATCCTTTCTATGCCTCTCTGCTTGCAGCTTGTTTTGCCTTTCCTCCTGTTGTCTATCATATTCTTTAGTTGTAACAGGAGATAGGTGTATTTGCTGCTGACCAGGCTCGCTTGAAGAGGATGTTTGGGCTGTGGATAATAAATCTAGAGGCAAAGTTTGCAACCTTTGCTTTCTAAGTTTATTAAATTCAGTTAACTCCTCATCTTCATAACTCAATTTAGCAAGTTGTCTGACTTGGCTTATTGAATCGGCACTCATGAACAGGTCGTCAAACTGGTCTTCTTGATGAACAACCTTTGACAGTTTGGCCTGTTCCAAGGCAATGAAAGCAGTCTTTTTTGGATCATAGAGTCTATTTGGAATAGAAGCCAGGGATATCAATTGGAGTTTTGCTGCTTCCTTCTCTGCATGCTTGTAATTCAGCAGCGTATAAACTCCAATTCTTAAAGGAAAAGAGGGCCATCCTCTCTTTTTCTCCTCTTTGAGAGTTTGTGTGGCACCCTCAGACATAATCTGGTAGGAGATCTCCCGGGCTAACAATTTATCTGGGACGTACAGGGGGAGGACATGTGGCTTAGCTTTGCTTCCAAAAACTCTAATATAGGTAAAATGTTCTTCGCCGAACCAATGGGCTACGGCTGGGAGATCAAAAGAAGCTTCATAGGAAATTCTAGGGATAGGTCTGTCAAAAATAGAATAGTGAACGGGAACCATAAAACCATTGCAGATTTGATATAAATGGTCTTTGTGAGAGGGTTTCCACAATTTCCGATGGTACAAGTGAATGGGTGTTGGGTCATGGGTTGTCCATCTCCAACCAAGGACAGGAAACTCAGAATTAAAACAAAGGGTATCCATAATGTAAGCAGAGTAATAGAATGGTGGGATTTTTCTCTCAGTGACTCTGGTTTTGGCCCTAAACTCACGAATAGCCATGACCAATTTATCAGACAAAATAGTGGCCCAATCCATGATTATACTATTGACGGCTGCTTCCATTAAAGGAACCATATCAATATGAATATTTGCAGAGTCATGAAATCCCCACAATCTACACATCATAATCCCGGCGTAGCAATAAGGTGAAGCCAAAGAAGCATTGGAGTACTTACCCGACATATCATGCTTGTGTTTAGTTGGATTCTGCCTCCACTCTCGGAGAGGTTCGGATGGCGATTCATTCTCCTTCGCGAATTTCTCCAAAAAGGCTCTATTATAGACTAGCTCGGGTTGAGGCAAATGATACATCCGTCTCAAGTCATCAGGCTTGAAGGAACCAAAAATCCTTCCATCCTTAGTATGGAAGGTTCTATCAGTGAGAGTAATTTCTTCAATTGCCCAACGTACCACATCAGTATAAGGCAAGACTTGTTCTCTGGCTGCTATTCTGTGCAGAAAGGAGTCAGCCAAATCTTTAAGAGTTGCCTCAGACTTTCTTAGTTCATCCACACTAGCCTTCGTTACTGTCTGTTCTGGTTGTTCTGCTTCTAGCAAATTGTATGTACCTTGCCATGTAGTACCAGGAAGACCAGTGCATGTAGTATCTGAGATTAAGCCTTTCTTTGAAACCATAGCAGCTTGGCCTGAGACAGGTGTTGGAGTAGAACCTGCCACCTTTTTGAACTTCTTTCCCATCATATTCAAACTCCTCTCGGTTGAATTCTACACAAATGCAAGAGAAATCGTAACAAAGAAATAACAATGACGATCCATAACGGGATAGATATATAACTTGAAGCGTGGTGAGATTAATTCTAAAAGTGGCTGCGGATCTAATGATTTGAGAGGGCACCGCAGATGCAATGATGGTGATTTTACGGCCTGCAGCTTCATAAATGACCATTACTTAAGTTATTAAACCAAATGACCCCTTAAAGCGTGCAATAGATTTCTTCAAGGGTCTAATCGTAATTGCTCGTTAATTCGAAGGGGCAAAGCTTTAAATACGCATGCATTACCTTATCCCTTTACTTAACGGCATTTTGAAATTTGTGCTTTTGTCAAATCGGATTTAAATATAACTTTAATGCTTTGAAATAATCATCCTTTTATTAGGAGTTCTGGTCATCATTAAGCGTCATCGCATCGCATCGGGAGTGTGAGTGACATTATCATTTGGGAGAGATCTTGGCGAATGCCGATTGCGACATTGTATCATATTAGCGCGCAAACATAATCCCTAAATGCATATCAATTGATTTACCGACTACCGATAGCGATATCACATCGCATCGGGAAAAAGATCTGAACGTCTTATGAAGATGTATGGGATTCTGCCGACTACCGATAGCGATATCGCATCGGGGAAAAGATGTGTGCTTTTTCTGTGTGTGCATTGGCTATCGCCGATGGCCGATAGCGATATCGCATCGGAAAGAACCAAGGTAGCAAACGGTCTTGCGATTGCCTTTTCGGACTTAACCAAAAATTTCTTATTATTTGTTCAAAAAGGCTTTTGTTAACAAATTCATTTGATTATCATACCTTTTTCGAACAAATTCATTAATGCCAATTAAAATTTTTAAAAGGGACCCATTTCATATGTTAATTGTTTGTGATAAAAATATTATGAAATGGGGGGTTGTTGTAGGGCACAACATGTTGTTGGGATCATATAATATGCTTTTAGGTATGGACTGATTGTATCTTCATAGGACCAAGGTGGATTGTTATGACAAAGCTATTGAACTTTTGGATGACAATGGGGAACAAAGAATCTTGCAGGGTAAGAAGAAAGATACATTAATAAGAATGGTGACAGCTATGTAGGCAAATCTCAGTCACAAAAAAGGGTGTGAGTTATTTGTAGTGCATATTTCTAGTGATAAATGTAAAGATGTTCAGGATGAAAAGTTATTGAGCATGTACCCAATCTTGTAGTAGTTTCAGGATGTATTTCCCATAGAAATTTCAGAGTTGTTGCCTCACAGAGAACACCAACATCAAAGGAACCATACAGGATGAGCACACCAAAGTTAGTAGAGTTGATGTTGCAGTTGAAGCAAATGATTGACAAGGGATACATTAGACCAAGTGTATCACCTTGGGGTGCACCAATGTTGTTTGTGAAAAATAAGGATGGACTCTCAGGTTATGCATTAATTATAGGGAGTTGAACAAGGTGACCATCAAGAATAGGTATCCATTGCTGAGTATTAATGACTTGTTCAACCAATAGAAGGTAGCAACAGTGTTCTCGAAGATTGACTTGAGATCTAGATATCATCAGGTACACATGAAAGAAGAGGACATCTACGAGACCTGTTTCCGGACTAGGTATGGGAATTATGAGTTTGTTGTAGTTCCATTTGGTTTGACTAATGCTCCAGCTACTTTCATGTTCTTGATGAATAGTGTGTTGATTCATTATCTGGACAAGTTAGATATTATATTCATTGATGACATCTTGATATATTCTAAGAATGAGGAAGAGCATGTCGAGCATTTAGCAGCAGTATTGAGATTGATTAGAGAGAATCAGTTGTATTCTAAGCTCAGTAAACACAGTTTCTTTCAAACAGAGGTACATTACTTGGGACATGTTGTTTCCAAGGAGGGTATAGCAGTCGATCTAGAGAAGATAAGAGTTATCATGGAATGGGAAGCTCCTAGAAATGTGGATGAGGTAAGCTCATTTTTGGGGCTAGTAGTTTATTATAGGAGGTTCATCATGAACTTCTCTCAGATTTCTTATCCTATTACGTCACTACAGAGGAAAGGTAAGAAATTTGAATGGGTTGAGGAATGTGAAGCAACTGTTTAAGCAATTGAAGCAGTTGTTGACAAATTCTCTAGTTTTAAAGATTTCATATCCAAACAAAGAGTTTGTGATGTGTATAGATGTCTACAGAGAGGACTTGGTGGAGTCTTAATACAGGAAGGAAAGGTAGTGTGTTATGAGTCACAGAAACTGAATGAGCATGAGAAGAATTATCTGAAACATGATCTTGAGTTGGCAGCGATCATCCATGCATTGAAGATGTGGAGACACTATCTTCTTGGCGGGAGGTTTGTATTGATGAGCGATCACAGTGAATTGAGGTATATGTTTGACCAACCAAATGTTAATGGTAGGAAAGCTATATGGTTGGACACAATTAGCGAGTTTAACTTTGAGATCTGGTACATAAAGGGTAAGGAGAACAGGGTTGCAGATTCTCTTAGCAAGAGAGCATATGTAAATCACATAGAAGATATGAGTTCTTATGGGACAGACTTATGTGATCACATCTTATTGGCAGAACAATAGGATGACATGTACATGGAACTTATGCAGAGCTTACAGTAGGGTATAGGTAATCAGGATGTGAACTATCGTCTTACACCAGATGGTTTAGTTAGATTTAGGGACAATATTTATGTGTCGAATGATAGTGAGATAAAGAAGACTATCTTGAAATAATTTCATGCTAAGACATATTTAGGTCACCCATGATACTAGAAGACATTGACAGTGGTGAAGAAGTTTTATTATTGGCCGAATCTGAAGAAGGAAGTGGCAGATTTTTTGGCTAGATTATTATATTGTCAACAAATAAAAGCATAATGTAATCACCCAAGCGGATTACTACAGCCAATTCTGATTCCATAGTGGAAATGGGAGGTCATTTCCATGGATTTCAGAACAGGTTTTTCGAGGACATCTAGGTAGCATGATTCCATCATGGTTGTGGTTGACAGGTTGACAAAAGTAGTGCACTTCATTCCAGTGAAGTCTACTTATTCAGCGAATGATGTATCATATGTCTTAATCTGAAATGTCGTGAGGTTGCATGGTGTTCCAAGGAATATTGTGTCAGACAAGAATTCTAAGTTCACTTCTAGATTCTAGAAATAGTTATTAGCAGGTTTGGAGACAGAGCTGGCCTTCAAGACATCTTATCATCTACATACAGATGGAAAGATGGAGAGGGTCAACAAGATATTGGAGGACATGTTGAGGATATATGTGATGCATCATTATAGGAGATGGGAGGAGTACCTTCCATTGGTTGAGTTTGATTACAATAATGGTTAACAAGAGTCACCGAGGATGAGTCTATTCGAGGCACTGTATGGGTGGAGTTGTAATACTCCAATCAGTTGGAGTGATCCAATGAATAGGGAGTTGATAGGACCGGACATGTTGGCAGAAATGGAACAGGAAATGCAGGTAATCAAGAATAATTTGAAGGCAACACAAGACAAATAGGAAAGTTATCAAATTGGAACAGGTTGTTTAAGGATTTTTAGGTTGGGGAACAAGTGTACTTACACATCAAGCCCAAGTAGAGCTCCTTAAGGATCAGATCATGTGCCAAGCCAGAACCTTGTTTTTGTGGACATTTCAAGATTGTTGAAAGGGTTGTACCAGTAGCCTATCAACTAACACTGCCTATGACAGTGAAATTCCATGATGTTTTCCATGTGCCATTTCTTAAGAAATATGTTAAAGATGTTGATCATGTGATTGACTAGTCTGTATTGAAGGTGGAGCTAGAACGAGAATTCCAGCTGGAACCTCAGTTTATTTTTCATAGAAAGATGCTCATGCTCCGGAACCGAGCAATCGAGTAGGTAAAAGTGTAGTGGAAGCACTTTGGACCTAATGAAGTTACATGGGAGAAGGAGGGTCAAATGTGGGCTATGTATCCTTCTCTATTTGCTAGTTGAGCGGATTTGTTTGGCATATATTTTGCTGTGATGTTTTGGTATATGTATATATGTATATGGATGTAAATTCTGCCATGAGTTGTGTTATAAAGCTCCAATAAGCGGTATGGGTGGCATGTTGCTATGATTGTAATGTTGTTATGTTTCTCATGTTGGTTTGGTTTCAGCAGGTTGATCATTGTAAATACCACATCGAACTAAGTTATAAAGCTCCATGGGTAGTATTTTTTGATTTCGAGTGGTATTGTTGGTTGTAGGTGTCATTGAACACCGAGGATGGTGTTCCCCCAAAGGGGAGGGTTCTATAACATCCCTGGTAAAAAAAATACATGTAATAAAGTTAATAAAGGAAAAATAATAACCATGGTCATGGGACACTTATTCCAAGTTGAATGTTGGGAAAAACATCCTAGTGTGGGTGTTCATTTAGTTTATTATGGCTAAGAAAATTGGCAAAGGAAATGGAAAAGGCTTTGGAAAGGCAATGTGGCATTAATTGGCATTTTATTTATGAAAATAATGGAAATTAGGAGAAAAGGAAGGTGAAAGGTCACAGGTTGCATGTGAGCAGGAAAATGAAGGAAAATAATGGAAAATGAAGAAAATAGAGGCCTCATTAATAAAAAGGCTTTTGAGGATCAGTTTGAAGCTTTTTTCCAGTTCATTTTTGGAGCTCTCTCTCTACTCTCTCATACTCTCATAAACTTAGAGTATTCTTGGAGCACTCTAGCATTGGAGGAAAGAAGGCAAAGGAAGGATAAGGAAGCAAGAGGAAGCAAAGATCAAGCAAGGAAGAGCAGGATCAAGCAGTTGTAGCGGGGTTACTTGCATGTATCAAGTTGCATGTATGATTTCCTTTCTATTTTTGGCATGCATGTGTGTTTTTTGTTCTCTTGTTATCATTAGCATGGGTTTTTCCAGGTATGAAAGTGTTCTTCAACCTTGCCTTTCCATTTCTAGATAGCCATGATGTGATGGGGTTCTCTTGTTTCAATTGAGTTGGATTCTCGAATGGATTTGAAGCTGAGTGAGGTGGTATCAAGATTGATCACAATTCTTAGGAATCCCGAGGTAGGGATATACAGTAAACCTTGATTGTGAATACCCTTGATTGGGCCTAGGAATCCCTTGATTGGGCCTAGGAATCCCTTGACTAGTTGATCTAGGTGGATATTGGTGGCCACCCACCTATTCCACTTGGACCCTCACCATTGTTCTTTCAGTTTTTTTCAGTTTCGTTAATTGTAGCACAATTTACTATTTTTTGGCATTTTTTCGAGTCCTAAACTTCTGGAGTCGTTTTGAGGCCCCAAACGACGTTTTTCTTTTGGCAAAATAAATCCAACAATTTTTATCAAATTTGCATCAGAAATTGTAGTCCTCTAAGAGATCTTTCCAATGAGGTATCATACGCATCAAACGGAGATAATATGACCAAGTTACGACCCCGAGAAGTTGGTTGCGTAACTAACCCCAATAGGGCCCATAAACTCTTGGTGTTACATCTCTTCGGGTTAGGGTTTTGGTTGTTTAGGGTTTTCTCTTATTGTTCAATAATAAAAAGGCCATTGAGCCTCATTGTAACTCAGTTGGGAGGCATGTAGCCACGACATCTCTTCTTAGAGATAAGCTACCATCACCCGAGCTAGTCGTATTTCCATTCTGTTTGTAAGCATATTTCAGTGTTTGATATTAATGAAATGAAGTGTTATTTCTATTGTATCTCTATATTTATGGTTATATCTGTAATTTTTTGCATTCCTGTTTAAATCTAGATCAGTGGTATCAGAGCGGTCTTCTCTTTCTCTGTTTTTCTTTGCATGTCCCCAATGAGTCCAAGATATAAGGAGTTAGGGCTCGATCTTCTTGAACCTTTGCAAGATCAACCTCGCAAGCCTTGACGGCTACCCATGGGGGAAGAAAATAAAGATGAGGGAGCAGGAGATCCTATCAAAATATTGTTTGAGGAGGCCCTTGAGAAACAAAGGAACTCAATGATGTATAACTTTGTCCAGATCCTTCAACAGTTTCCCACCAGCGGCGCATCCACATCCAGCAGCCACTCTAGAGGCTCCACACCTTTTAAGGTACAAGTAAACTTTGAAATTCCCATACTTGAGGGCCAAATATATACAGATGTCGTAGATAAATGGTTAAATCTACTAGAAGGATATTTTTTTGTTCATGATTTTTCCGGCTGGGAAAAAAATACTTTTGCTCCTCTCAATGTCGCCCCCCACGTCAAGGACTTGTGGGAAACCTACTGTGAGCAGAAGGATGAAAGTATGACCTCACTATTTTTAGCTGCTCCCACTTGGAATTATTTCTGGGACACCATCAAAGAGCAGTAATACCCTTCCAGGAGCTATGAGGAAAAATACATAAAGTGGACCACGCTGGGGTACGGAAGGGACCAAGATGTGCGGAGTTTACCAATGATTTTCATACCATTCACACGAAGTTAGGTATCAAGGATTCTAAGAAACATTTGGTACTCAAGTACTGCGGCTGCCTACATAAATACATCTAAGACGAGATGGAGTTCCTGGACATCTCCTCGCTCGGCATGGCATACCAATACACCATCAAGATCGAGCAGAATTTTAAACAGAAGAAGCAAGACTTTGGATCTGTGAATCCGAAGCAAGGGAAAGGTGCCCCCAAACCATAGAACAAAGGACAAAGCCAAGGCAGGATGGCCCAGGACAACCCTCCAAAGCCACAATCAAATGATAACATTGTGAAACCAAAGAAGGACACGGGAAAGTGGTGTGAGTTCCATAAGAGCTCCACTCACAACACAAGTGAGTGTTGGGACAAGCAGTCACTGGTGGCTGAGCTGAAGGCTTCAGAATCAGATTCATGTTCTGACGTTGAGTCAAAACCTAACAAGGGGAATGACAAAGGGAAGCAGATTATCGATGCAGAGCTGAACACCACCGTTGCTACCACGAAGATCTAGAAGGAGGAACCCGAAGATCCATAGGAGGAGGAGCATCTCTTCCACTCCCAGATGTGGGTAAAGGGTTCCCCACTACAGTTCATTGTCGACAGTGGGAGCCAAAAGAACCTCATTGTAGCAGAGGTCGTGAAGAATCTAGGCTTACCGACCATAGCACACCCACAACCGTACACCACTGAGTGGCTTCACCGAGGACAGGATCTTTGCATGAGCTAGTAGGGTCACCTTCCATACAGCTTCAACCCCTTCACAGATGAGGTATTATGTGACATTTCTCACCTTTATGTTTGTGATGTATTATTAGGCCAACCATACTTGTGGAAGCGACATGTTGTGTATGAGTCAAGGCCTCGCGCTGTTATTGTTACCTTGGGAAATAAGTTGTACATGATATCAAAGGCAGCACCGCCTACCGCCATCTCTCTAGTTACTACAAAACAATGTAGTAAGCTCATTTCCAAAATTGGGAAATTTGTTTTCCTGATGATAGACCCTCAGGGAAGGAAGAAGATGATGGCCACGACCTCCAAGCAGGGCCCCTCCACATGATAGCAATAGATGGACAAGGTCATGGAGGAGTACGAGGACACCTTCACCTCCCCAGCAGGGGTGCCTCTGCACTATTAGGTCAAGCACTCCATCGATCTAACCCCATGTTATGAAACCAGCTCACAAAAGATAGAAAAGATAGATCAACGCCTTAGAATTCAGCCTCTTCGAGGGAGCAACCTCCTTTACATTACATAAATGAACAATTATTGGACGATTCAAATGACAAAACCTCCTTTCTATATATAGGAGTCTAAGGAGTCACAATATAACCCAGCCGACCTAACAATAATAATATAAAGCCACAAAAATAACAATAGAGGGATTCTATGGGGCACAGTAATAACAATATGGGGACAATATGGGCACAACAATATTAATAAGGGATACAACCACAATAGTAATGGGGTAATCACTAGTATTATAGGGACCTAACATGCCCCTCTCCTTCAAAAAAATGTTGTCCTCAACGCTTGAGTAGTTCTGGATGCTTCTGTATAAAATTCTCATCCTCCCATGTGGAATCTTCAGCGGATAAGTTCTTCCACTTGATGAGATACTCCGAAATTGATCGATTTCATAGTTGTCAAGTTCTTGTTTCTGTGACTACTTCCAATTCCAATATAATTTTTCCTTCCTCGTCAAGTTCTGGAAATATTGTTTGAACTGGGAGCTTGTCACCTATAACCTTCTTTAAACATGAAACATGGAAAACTGGGTGCACTCGAGAAGCTACAAGAAGCTCCAATTTGTATGCCATAGTACCAATCTTTTGCAACACCTTGTACGGACCATAATACTTTGGTGATAATTTATTATCCTTCTTAGCTTGCTTGAGGGACATTTTTTTATATGGTTGTAGCCGTAGGAATACCCAATCACCTACATCAAAACTTCTTTCACTACGATGTTGATCTGCCTATTGTTTCATTCTATTCTGTGCCAACACGAGGTTATCCTTTAAGAGTTGGAGGACTTGTTGTTGATGTTCGATGTGATGTTCCACTGCCTGAACCTTAGAATTTTCTCTTAAATATGATGTGATGGATGGTGGCTGATATCCATAAAGTGCCATAAATGGGGTCATTTTTGTTGTTGTATGGAAGGAAGTGTTATACCACCATTCAGCCAGAGGCAACCATTTGACCCATTGTGTCTGTTTATCAGATACAAAGCAACGAAGATATCCTTCCAAACATTTGTTTACTATCTCAGTTTTCCCATCAAATTGAGGATGATAAGATGAGCTATGAGCTAACTGAGTACCAAGACAAGAAAATAATTCTGTCCAAAAATTTCCAGTGAAAATGGGATCTCTGTCACTTACAATAATCTTTGGGTTTCCATGTAGCTTTTGAATTTTTTCCATAAATGCAGTAGAAACTGTACTGGCTTTAAATGGATGTGATAATGCACAAAAGTGTGCATACTTGGTAAGTCTGTCAACTACCACCATGATGACACTCTTTCCCTCAGACTTGGGTAAACCTGTGATAAAATCCATTGAAACCTCCTCCCAACGTTGGCTTGGAATGGATAAAGGTTGTAATAGACCCGGGTCTTAATTGTTTCAACTTTATTTTGTTGGCAAACCAAACATTCCGCCACAAACTTTTGAATATCTGATTTAAGGCCATCCCAAAAAAATCCTTCTTAACCCTGTGGTAAGTTTTTAAAAATCCTGAGTGCCCTCCTAAGGGAGAAGTGTGCAATTCCATAAGAATCTTTTGTTTGAGTTGGGAATTCTTACAGAGGTATAAGCGATCTTTGTACCATAACGAATCATTTTTCCAGCTAAATGTATCAGATGTACTGGAATCTTGTTGTAACTTTTGAATAAGTGCCCACACTTCTTCATCATTCTTCCATTCCTCCCTTGCTTCATTTATCCAATCTGGTTGGATAATAGAAATGGCGCACAACAATGCTTCCACATCCTCATCCTTTCTTGAGAGTGCATCTGCCACCACATTTTGCTTCCCTTTTTTGTAGATGATTTCAAAGTCATAACCCAACATCTTTGTGACCCACTTTTGTTGCTCTTCAGAGGATAATCTTTGTTCTAAAAAGTATTTAAGGCTATCATGATCCGTTTTTACCTTGAAGTGTCTTCCCATTAGGTAGGGTCGCCATTTCTTAAGTGCATGTAGTATTGCCAACATTTCCTTCTCATAAATAGCTTTGTTGAAAAACTTTCCCTTGATTGGACGACTTTCAAAAGCAATGGGTCTTTCATCTTGCATTAAAACAGCACCAATTCCATTTCCTGAAGCATCACATTCCACAATAAAGGTTTTTGTGAAGTCTGGTGTAGCTAAGACCGGTGCTTGGCACATTGCCTCTTTAAGATGTTCGAAGGCCTTTGTTGCTTCTGGAGTCCATGAAAATGCATCTTTCTTCAATAATGTTGTTAGAGGTGCTGCTATTCTCCCATAATTCTTAACAAACTTGCGATAATACCCTGTCAACCCGAGAAATCCTCGCAGATGCTTTATGGATGTGGGGATTTTCCATTCCTTAATGGCTTTAATTTTGCTAGGGTCTACCTTAACTCCTTCATGAGATACAATATGACCCAGATATTCCACCTCTTGTACTCCAAAGAAACATTTGGATCTTTTTGCATATAATTGTTTCTCCTCCAATAGTTGTAGCACCTTGTCAACATGTTCAACATGATCCTTCCAAGACTTGCTGTAGATTAGTATATCATCAAAAAATACTAACACAAATTTTCTAAGGAAGGGTTTGAAAATGGAATTCATCAAACCTTGAAATGTAGAAGGTGCATTGGTAAGGCCAAAAGGCATGACCAAAAATTCATAATGACCCTCATGAGTTCTAAATGTTGTTTTCGGAATGTCTTCAGTCTTCATTCTGATTTGATGATATCCTGAACGAAGATCCAACTTGGTGAAGTAAATTGATCCATGCAATTCATCCAGTAATTCATCAATGACAGGAATGGGAAACTTATCTTTAATAGTGAGCTTGTTGAGCTCCCTATAATCTGGACACATGCGCCATGATCCATCCTTCTTGTGCACCAATACTACTGGAGTAGAGAAAGAACTTTGACTAGGTTGAATTATACCAGCCTCTAGCATTTCTGCAACCATACGTTCAATTTCACTCTTTTGGGCATAGGGATATCTGTACGGCCTGATGTTTGGAGGAACACTTCCTGGAATCAGATGAATAGCATGATCATGATCACGAATAGGTGGGAGACCTTTGGGAGTCTCAAATACCTTGGAATGATTGTCCAAGACTTTTTGGAGATCTGGAGAAATAGATGATTCCGATGTGGAAACATCTAGCGAACATAATTGTGCAATTACACCTCTTTGTTCCTTTTTTAGAAGCTTTGTCATACCATTAGAGCTGATTATCTTTCTCGGTTTCCCTGCAATACCCCTTAATTCAACTTCCTTTCCTTCCATAGAAAATTTCATGAAAAGTTCTTGAAAATTAAAAGCTATTGTACCCAAGGATTGTAGCCATTGGACTCCTAGTACAACATCAGCACCTCCATTGGAATGGAAAGCATTGGGCTAGTCAATACATATTCTCCCATGGATAGCTTGATATTATGGCACTTTCTAGAGCAATTTATTGTTCCTCCATTTGCAACCATCACTTGACACTCTGGTGCTGGATATAGGAAGCAATTCAATTCTTTTGCTACCTTACAATGAATAAAATTGTGGGTACTTCCTGAATCAATCAACACTATTACCTTTTTCTTCTTGATTTGTCCTTCTATCTTGATGGTTTGAGGAGTGGTAATTCTAGCCAATGCATTACAAGATATGGTCGGATTCATTTCTTCTTTATCTAGGCTTTGTTCCTAGAGTATATCCTCTTCTTTTGACCTTTCTTTCTCCTTTTCTTCTTCCTCTTCACAATCTATGTAGAATAATTTCTTCTCAGCACACTTATGACCTTTAGTGTATTTGCTATCACAACTGTAACAAAGCCTTTTGCTCTTTTTTCTTCCAATTGTTGTGGTGTCAACCTTATAGGTTGTGGAAGACTAGGGGAAACAACACTTCCATCTTTATAGTTGTGAGTGGTATGCTTCCTGGTTGCCATAATTTTGCTTTCCATTTTTCTTGCTAACCTGAATGCCTTCTCTAATGAATCAGGTTCCCAAAGGCGAACATCATGTTGGATATTATCCTTTAAAGTCCCTATGAACATATCAAAATATTTTTTACGCTTATGTTCAATTTTTGGAACTCCTCAATGTGCTCCATTATTGAACCCTTTTGTTTGAGACTTATCAATTGGCTAAAAAAAGTGTTGCTTTTTGTATCCTCATAATGTGTTGTCAATTCTTCCGTAAAAATTGCCCAAGTGATAATTTGTTTATGAGAGCAAAGCCATTGATACCATACAAACTGATTTGGTTCCAAATATAAAGTTGCAATATGTACCTTTTGTGTGTTTTGCACATTATTGAGATCGAAAAATTGCTCCATCTGTAATATCCATGTTGCAAGATCTTTTCCATCAAACTTCCTCATCGATTTTTGGAATATGTTGGGTCTTCGATCCAACATTAGAGTCTATGAAATCATGATTAACATTTCTTTTGTTCTCATCATGAGTTTCCTTTACTACCCTTTCACCATTAGTAAGCATTTCTTGTAGAAACTTTGTCAAATCTGTCTTCAAATCTTCCATGCATGTCTTCAAATCGTCCATCTTAGCTTCCACGTCATTCATCTTAGCTTCTACGCCTTTCTTTAAACCATCCATCTTAGCTTCTACATCTTTCTTTAAACCATCCATCTTAGATTTGTTACTTTTTGTGCAAGTGACACTTGTTTCACTTGGTCTCGTAATTTTGATATATCATGTTGCATTTCTTCCTCTTCTTCATGAGTCATGCTAGAGCTTTCAGGTTGCTTACTAGGTGTTTGCATTTTCTTTCCTCAAGGCATCAATTATTGATAATAATGCTTTACTATGTCCTTCGAATTCCTTCAAACTAATTTTTCAAACCAAGCTTATGCAAAAATTTAAAAAAAACTACACAGCTTTTTTCACTTTATAGGAGCTTGATATTGAATATGATGTATCTCTGTAATTTCGGATCATCTAGTTTTCAAAATGCGATCTGCGCTAGCCCTCTACGTCCTCTTTCCAATGCCACCAGCCTGATCCAAATTGGATTCTCAAGGGAAGAGTTATGCCAAATCTCCCACAATGACCTGATTATAGACTAGTTCAGTAGAGCAAACTTGTACAACGTGCCATGAGTCACTATTTTGACCTTTGGCTCTGAAAAATATACACAAGAAACTATAGTCCGTCCTCTTTTTTTACCTTCTTATGAAATTTCAATCCGATTCTCAGAGAGAAAGTTATGACAATTTTCCCCATGTCACATGTTTGGAATGTAATTCAGGAGTCTGCAAAAAGACCAACTTCCTCAGATCATATCTCCGCAAATATAGTGCAAAAAGCTCTGAAATTCGGACACGAGGTTCAATGCGATTTTGTCTCAAATGGATTTTTTTTTTTAGCTTCTGAAACAACGCAGAAAAAAAAGTTATAGTGAAAATTCCATGATGACCTATTTGGAGCAGCGAAACCCTAGAATCCAAAGCTCTGATACCAAATGTTATGAAACCAGCTCACAAAAGATAGAAAAGATAGATCCACGCCTTAGAATTCAGCCTCTTTGAGGGGGAAACCTCCTTTACATTACATAAATGAACAATTCTTGGATGATTCAAATGACAAAACCTCCTTTCTATATATAGGAGTCTAAGGAGTCACAATGTAACCCAGCCAACCTAACAATAATAATATAAAGCCACAAAAATAACAACAGAGGGATTCTATGGGGAACAGTAATAAAAATATGGGGACAATAGGGGCACAACAATATTAATAAGGGATACAACCACAATAGTAATGGGGTAATCACTAGTATTATAGGGACCTAACACCCCAGGTGTGTCGTTGCCCAATGGACCAATCTATCGGCGCTCCATTCTAGAGAACGATGAAATCAAGAGGCAGATTTAGGAGTTGTTGTAGAAAGGTCACATCTAGCCGAGTTCATCACCCTGTGGGTGCCTGATCGTGTTGGTATAGAAGAAGGATGGGACTTGAAGACTTTGTATTGACTATTGGGCACTGGACAAGATCATTGTCCGAAATAGGTACCTGATCCCATAGATTGATGACCTTTTGGACCAACTCAAGTGGGAAAAATATTTCAACAAGATCAACTTAAAGTCCAAATATCACAAGGTACCAATCGAAGCCTCTGATGTGTGGAAGACTGCCTTCAAAGCCAAGGAGGGCCTTTTTGAATGGTTGGTTATGCCTTTCAGGTTGACGAATGCTCCTGCAACCTTCACGAGGTTGATGGGTGACATTTTGCAGCCATTCACCAACTCATTTGTAGTAGTATACTTGGATAACATCCTGATATTCAACCAGAGTTGGGAAGAGCACCTCCACCACATTCGACGGGTTCTCCAAACACTGCGGCAACACAAGTTGTGTGCCAATTTAGAGAAATTCACTTTTGGCATGACCCAGGTTCAATATCTGGGATAAATTATTGATGAATGGAGGGTGCATGTGGATCTAGCCAAGATCCAAGTCATTCAGGATTGGCCATCCCCAACCACTCTGACAGAGCTCCGCAGCTTTCTGGGTCTTGCCAATTTCTACCACATGTTCATGTTGGGGTTCTCTCATATCACCTGGCCCTTGAGTCAAGTCACCAAGGGAGGAGCGAAAGAAAATTTCTTTTGGTCTGAATCTCAACAGAAGGCATTCGCAGAGTTGAAACATCGCCTCTACTCTACACCAGCGCTCACATTACTACACTTGAAACAACCATTTGAGATCAAGACATATGCCTCTGACTATGTTATTGGGGCAATCCTTACTTAACGGGGGCATCCAGTGGAATATCACATTGAGACACTTTCAGACACAGTCCAGAAGTATCCCACTTATGACAAAGAGATGTATTCCATTGTGCAGGCCTGCAGACAATGGAAGCATTACATTTTGGGGAAGGAAACGGTCATCCACACACACCACCAACCCCTATAGTTCATACAGATGCAAGGGAAGTTGTAGAATGATTGCCATCAAAAGTGGTCCACATACCTACAACAGTTCCATTTGAATATCAAGTACAAGAAGGGCAGCACCAATAATGTTGTAGACAGCCTCAGCCGACCATGGATCATGGCGTTAACCACCGTGCTCAACTGTTGTGGGCATGAAACTTCTGATTGGCCACTTCTCTACAAAAAGTGACCCAGAATTTGGCCACACATACCATACGCTCTTGGAGGGTCAGCCAATTCCAAATTTTCACCTCCAAGATGCTCTCTTATGCCACCCAGGACACCTTTGTGTTCCTTCAAGCAAGCATGCCAAGATGATTTGGGAAGCACACTACAGTCAGGCCATTGGGCATTTCAGGGTCGATAAAATGGTGGCAGTACTGCAAAAGTATTTCTATTGGCCAAATCTTCGACAAGATGTCGGGAAGTACATCAAATCCTGCACTGCCTGCGCCATTGCCAAACTGACCATTAAGAAGCAAGGCCTCTATACTTTGTTGCCTACCCCTAGTCGATCTTGGGAATCCATCTCCATGGATTACATGTCGGGCCTTCCTTCTACTAAACATGGGAACGACTTTGTTTTTGTGGTTGTCGACAGATTCTCAAAGATGGCCATTAGGGTGGCCTATAAGAAGAATATCACCGCAGAAGCCACTACTAAAATATTCTTTGAACGAGTGTGGGTACACTTTGGGATCCCACAATCTATCATCTCAGATCGGGATAGCAGGTTCCTCAGTACATTTTGGTCCAGTCTCTGGTCGATGTCAGACACCAATCTCACTAAGTCCACAGCTTTCCATCCCCAAACTGATGGCCAGAAAGAGGTCGTCAATAGGATGATTGTAAACATTTTGCGCATGTAAAACTCAAATAATCCACGCACATGGGATGAGAACCTCCCCTATGTCTAACATAGTTATAACTGAGCTCTCCACAACTTGATTGGCCACATCCCTTTTCAGGTGCCCTTAGGATTCCAGCCACTATGTCCCATTGATGTGGCCATACCATTTGCAGCGACTCAGGTAGATTCAACTCATGTCCAGTCCGAAGCCAATAAGGAAAATAGTTTCATTAAGAACATTCAACACATCCACCAACAGGTCCATGGCATATTGGACAAAGTCAATGCTAAGTACAAGCAGCGGCATGATCAGAATCGGGTGCCACACAAGTTCTAGGTGGGCGACAAAGTTTGGCTACATTTGTAGAAGGAGTGCCTCGCTAGGCCCCACCGCAAGATTCGCCCGCTTTGATATGGGTCATACACCATCACCAAGGTTGTGGGAGATAATTCTTTTGAGCTCATCATGCCTTCGGCCATACTTTCCACCATTATTGGACACATCCGACATTGCAGAACAGCTCACACCAACAGAGTTAAATCCAGACTACATGGAAAAAGTTGTAATTGATCGAATCATGGACACATAGATCAAAAACACTCGCTAAAAGAATATCCAGATGTATCGAGTTGTCAAAGCCAGCCAACTCTTGCGCCAAGGCAAATGGCGCACCAGGGACCAAGTTCAGCAGAAGTTTCCTCATCTCATGGAGGAACTTAATGCAATGGAGACCATTGCTTCCTAGGGGGGAGGACTGATCCAAGTGGATATTGGTGACCACCCACCTATTCCACTTTGACCCTCATAATTGTTCTTTCATTTTTTTCAGTTTCCTTAATTGTAGCACAATTTACTATTTTTGGCAGTTTTTCAAGTCCTGAACTTCCGGAGCCGTTTTGAGGCCCCAAACGACATTTTTTTGGATAAAAAAATTCAATGACTTCCAAGGGATTCACATCAATAGTTGTAGCCCTCGGAGATATCTTTCCAACGAGGTATCATACACATCAAATGGAGATAATATGACCAAGTTACAACCCCGGGAAGTTGGCTGCCCAACTAACCCCAACGAGGCCCATAAACTCTTGGAGTTACATCTCCTCAAGTTAGGGTTTTGGTTTTTTATGGTTTTCTCTTGTTGTTCAATAATAAAAAGGCCCTTGAGCCTCATTGTAACCTAGTTGAAAGGCATGTAGCTGTCACATCTCTTCTTAGAGATAAGCTACCATCACCCGAGCTAGTCTTATTTCCATTTTGTTTATAAGCATATTTTAGTATTTGATATTAATTAGTTGAAGTGTTATTTCTGTTGCATCTCTGTATTTATGGTTAAATATGGATCACTAGTAATGGCGGGATACATGTTAAAGCTGAGAGGTTGAGACAGACAAATTCCTCACAATTTAGGTGGAGAGATTCGGAGGCATCCATGCTTGTTTAGGGCCTAGTGATCCAATGGGATTGTAGTAAAGCCTGATTTTGTTGATAAGGTTTCAAGCCTAGGAATCCCTTGGTGGGATATACAGTAAAGCCTGAGGAATCCCTAGTTGGTTTTGTTTTGAGACCCACATTTATGTTTCGAATATGGTACAGGGCTGATTGGCTAAAAGAAAGATTTAGTTCATCCCAATCTATGGTCGGGTGGTTCATGGAAGTCCCTGACTTGGTTGGCTTATGCATTCATTAATAATATTTCCTTCTCCTTTGGTATTTCACGTGTAAATTTACTTGTTCATATGTGGTATTATGGTTGTTATATCCTTGTTATTTCTATTGGTTATATGTTGGTTATAAGTATGGTTTATGACAAACTTTGGTTATGGCTCTCATCATGATTTGATTAGTACATGAGATGTGAATGAATATATGACCTAATAGATGATAATGCAGCTATTGTGATAAGGCATCAATCCTTATTTACGAATCTCAGATAAGTATGAGACCCCTATGATTATATATGTTGTTATGACCTATAGATTACATATTTGTGATATGCTTGATAAAATTCCTGTCATGGCTAGTAGGGTTCCAATCAATTCCTTGTACAAATTTTTTCATTAGTATCCTTATTTCATGGTTGTTTATCGTTTCTGAAAGTTTCATGAAGTTCTGGGAAGTGGCTAAGTCCTAGCCCTTAAAAAGTGGCACAGAATCTGGGGTCTCTGGTACAGAAATGCCTGAAAATGGAAACAACTAATGGCATGCCTTGTTGTGGGAGAAATTGTAGGGCCTCAGTCGCATGCATGGCTTGTCATGGAAGCATATGGGGGTCTAGCTCAGCAAAAGTACAAGTTGTCTCATGGGTTAGGCACCTGGAAGGGTTGGTTGTCTCTTGAAGGGTTTGTAGTTCCTGAGTAAGATCTATTTGGGTTTGATTTGTCGGTTCCACTTCCTTAACCATACATAGGGAGTTGAATCACATCATAGTATCCTATCGTCACATGTTTACCCCAATGGACCAGTTAGCTTGGGTAAATGTGAGAGGAGGATGTTACATTGGACATGTGGTAAGTAGAATATCAAGAGGGATGGTCTGCAAAAGTAGGTGGTAGGCCTCAGATTTACAATGCACAGGAAACACAGACTATTGGGAATGTTGGGTAGAGCATTCCTCGAATCTATGCAGTATTGGATAACTAGAAAGCAGATCACCAGGCATCTATTATCAAGATAGATGGTAAGATTTTTGATCAAGTTGTTTCTATTTTGATTGAACCTGGACCTAATTATAGTTATGTTAATCCTCACTTGGTGGATAAGTGGGATTTGAATACAGAAGTGCATGCAGAATCTTCATTAGTGTAGTTGGCTATAGGTACAAAGAGAAGAGTTCATTATTGGGTAAGAGCTTATGCAGTTGAGTTAAATGGTATGCCTACATCAACGCATCTAAATGTACTTCCATGGGGATCATATAGTATTATTTTGGGTATATATTGGCTATATCTTCATAGGACCAAGGTGGATTGTTATGACAAGGATATTCAATACTTGGTTGACAATGGAGAACACAGAATCTTGCAAGGTAAGAAGAAAACTACATCAGTTAGAATGGTTACAAGAAAACTGTAGTCATAGGAAAGGGTGTGTGTTATTTGTAGTGCATATTTCTAGTGATAAAGGTAAGGATTTTGAGGATGCGATAGTATTGAGCAGGTACCCAGTTTTATAGTAGTTCCAAGATGTATTTCCCGTGGAGATTTTAGAGTTGTCACCTCACAGGGAAGTGGACTTTTCTATTGAATTGGTACCAAGGGAAAATGATCTGATTTTGATCACTATATTTTTTTCATCCATCTCAATGCATTTGGAGTGGAAAAAGTGGAGGAATCAACTCATGGGACCATTTTTACCGATGGGACCCAGTTTGGCGAAACGAGGTATGAAACCTTCCGGGAGTGTTTTGAGGCATCAAACGACGTTTTTGGGGGTAAAATTTTGTCGCTTCCAGGTAGCACCTTTTAATTCTATTCTACACATAGATACCTTTCCAAACGACGTTTTTGGGGGTAAAATTTTGTCGCTTCCAGGTAGCACCTATTAATTCTATTCTACACATAGATACCTTTCCAATGGCGCAATAAGTGCGTCAATCTAAGTCTATATGTAAAAGTTACGCCACTTAGAAGTTGACCTTCCTATTTTCACACCTATAGTTCGAGAGGATGTTGCGTCAGCCCCCATTATTTATGGAAACGGGGCTAGCCACATGTTTGTGATGTATAATATTATATAATATTTTATATTGTAATTCTAGTTAAGAGTTGATGTAGTCAAACTTAACCACTAGTAGGCTATCGGGTTGTGTTATAACCGGACCACTAGGAGGAAGAGGCATTCCATTCTGAGAGCATTTTATTCCATAGCTGAGCAAATATAACCAGGAGAGGGAGGAGGTAGAGCACACACAGATGATTTTTGCACTGTAGCATCCCACGGGTCATAGGCATTACTTCTTGGTACATGCAACAATATTTCTAGACAGAGAAAGAGTGAAGCAACCTCACCTTCCAGTTGGGTTTTCTCCGGAAAGGGTTTCCCAGAGAGCACATATTATGTATTATGTGTGCGTGTGCTTATTTTTTCGTTCTCTACTTTTCTGTATCGTTTCCATTCGAATGCATGCACTAATTACAGTAAAATCTACAGATCTAGAAATTAAATAAAACTGTAATTGTGTAGAATCTCAAATTTTTAATATAATATTGTCAGATATGTTGTGAAAAACCATCTAGTGGAATATCCATGGTAGTTTACGGATAATTTTGTATCATATTAGGTTTCTTTTGGTATTTTGTGGAGATTGTAGGGATCTAGATCGACGGGGCCAAAAATCTTAAAACCCTAATCATGGGCAATGAATGTGTAAACGAACGTCGTGATCCTGTAGAGGTGAGGTTTTCGCAACTCGAACAACAAGTCATGGATATAAACCACAATGTAAACCTCCTCATGGCAGCCCTAATAAATAATCTATGGATATTTGGAGAATATGGGGTTTCAAATGCAGAGGAAAAATTAGAACAGGGATCAGAAGATCGGGGAGAAACGGAGAACCAGTCAAAGAAAGGACCCGAAAAATATCAACCCAATTCGAGTGTCATGAACCAATCACGGTCCCTGTTTAAAATGGAAGCAAAAGTCGATATCAAGATGTACTATGGCAACGTCGATGCTCTGAATTTGAACCACGTGTTGCAGCAACTAGAAGTTTATTTCAGCGTCCATTAGATCGAGGAAGGGAAAAAGATCTCATTCGCGCAACTGAAATTAGAGGGCCATGCACTGACTTGGTGGGAGAGCCACACGAAAACCTTGAGGTTGGAGGGAGAACCTCCAATGACTAAGTGGGAGGATTTCAAAACCCTCATTAAGTCATAGTTTTATCCCATTGGGTACGTGGAGGACCAATGGATTCGGTGGTAGTACTTCAAGAAAAAGTCGGGCCAAAGCGTACAAGAGTACACCACAAAATTCAGAAAGATGGTTATAATGTTGGTTATCTCTCCAAAGAACCCAGATGTACTCCTCAAGTATTTGGGGGTCTTCATTGCCATCTACATGAGAAAATGATGTTTTTCAAGCCCACATCGGTGGACAAGGCTTGTGTACAGGCACAGTACCTGGAGAACATAGGTCTGAAAAGAGCGCAATAAAGTGTATCAAAGCAAAAGGAGCAACATGAAGCTTCTAAGGAGGGGAAGAAGAAGTGAAAAGGGGGAAAAGATAAAAAGACAGTAGCCACATCACATCAGTTCAAAGATCCTAGCAACCACTGCAACTACTGAAACATTGATAGCCATACAGAGGACAAGTGTTGGAAGTTGCATCCAAATCTAAACCTGAAGAACAAGAAGAAAGATAATAATACAAAGAATCTCATGGCCACTGATTTGAGAAATCAAGTTGAAATAAAATCAGACATGGATGAGAAGATATTTTGTACATTAGTGTAGAAGGAGGTGAATCTGAGTAGCCTTCAGCAACATGAAGAGAAAGAAATGACCAAACTCTTCCATATAAAGATACAGGTCAAGAAGACAAAGATTGATGCTCTGTTTGACTCAGGATCGCAAGCGAATCTCATTGTAGAAGAGATGGTCAAGAAGTTTTGGTTGGAAGTTCGTGATCATCCAAACCCATATCCACTAGGACGAGTAAATAAGGATGTACAATGAAAGTAACAAAATAGTGCAAAATTAACTTTTCTATTAGCATTGATTTTGTTGATGAAGTAGATTTGGATGTGGTTCCCCTTGATGTATGTGGAGTCATGTTTGGGAGCCCATACATGTACATGTGTGATGAAATATTCATGAGGAGAGATAAACAATATTGTTTTATCAAGGATGGAAAATCGTTCATCATCAACGCACACAAAGGCAAGTCAAAAATTTCACTAGTAAGTGCCAACCAAGGCAAGAAATTTATCAGTTCCAGCAAGAAGATTGTTTTATTATTTTTAATAGAAATTCATTCTGAAGAGGAGTCAATAAGAGGTAAGGCATCCCTGGAGGGGTGTACTAAGAAATAGAAACAACAATTGGAGGGGTTGTTACATGCATACAAGGATGTGTTCCAAGAGCCTAAAGGGTTGACACCTAAGAGAGAAGATGAGCACAAGATCCAGCTATTGTCAGACTCCCCATTGCCAAATATTGGACTCTAGAAATTGTCTGTTATAGAAGAAAGTGAGGTGAAGAAATAGTTGCAATAGTTGTTGGAATAGGGTGTCATTCGACCGAGTACATCACCATGTTGGTCACCCATCATCATTGTGCCAAATAAATATGGGACTTGGAAAATGTGTAAAGATTACAGGGCAATGAATAAAATCACACTCAATAATAGATACCCCCTACCCAGGATAGACAATCTCCTAGATTAGTTGCAGCAAGCAAAGTATTTCACCAAGACGGACTTGAAGTTTGGATATCACCAGGTTCGATTCAAATAAGAAGATACATGGAAGACTGCCTTCAAAACCAAGAAAGGTTTGTATAAGTGGTTAGTTATGCTATTTGGTCTATGGAATGCACCAGCTACATTTATGATATTAATGAATGATGCACTGCGCCCTTCTATATTTTCATTTTTTATTGTCTATTTGGATGATATATTGTTATATAGTGATACCTAGGAGGAGCATATGTCACATTTGTCGCATGTGCTAGAAACATTGAAGAAGCACCAGCTTCTAGAAAATCTCAAGAAGTGTGATTTTGCGCAATAGTCTTTGGTGTATCTGGGGTATGTGATCGGTGGAGGAGAAATGAAGAGAGATCCTTCCAAGATGGAGGCCATCATGAAATGACTAGTGTCTACTAATGTTTTTGAGGTTAGGAGTTTCATTGGGGCAGCACGATACCTAAGGAAAATCATAGCCTCATTTTTAGCAGTAGCAACACCACTCCACGCCATAAAAGCAAGTGGCAAGAGTTTCCAATGGGGAAAAGGTCAGCAGAATTATTTCAAGGGGCTAAAGAAGAATATTAGTCAAGCACCATTTCTAGCGTTACCGAACTTGTAGTGTCCATTTGAAGTGAAGACAGATGCGAGTGGATATGTTATGGGAGTTGTCTTGATGCAAGGAGGAAGGCTCATTTGCTACCATTTTGAAGTATTTCATGGGGCAGTTCTTAACTAACCCACCTATGATAAGGAGTTATATGCCATGGTGCAAGTTGTGAAGAAGTGTAACCACTATCTGGTGGGAAAGGAGACATTAATCCAGATAAGTCACCAGTCGTTACAATACTTGTAGGCCCATACTAAGCTACAATAGACCAAGAATTACAAGTGGATGGGGTTTCTACAACAATTTCATTTCATGATCAAGTATACGAAGGGCAGCACAAATAAGTTAGCAAATATTCTTCAAGGCCACCCACATCAAAGATTACATATTTGGGGACTCTTATGCACATGGATCCATTCACCCATGATGCATATAGAGAGGCATATTCGGAAGATGAGGACTTCAAGGAGGTGTATCAGCAGTTGTATAGTCAAAGTCATTTGCACGATGGAGACAACACCATTGACTACCATATCCAGGATGGGTTAATCTACAAGTTGGATAAGTTATGTGTACCTAAAGGTGATCATTTTCAGTTGATTAGAGAGGCTCACACCTTCAAGGTTGCAGAGCACTTTGGTTTAGGGAATATTGTGGCTAACTTGCAGAGGTATGTGTATTGGCCCAAGATGCAAGAGTAGGTAGTTAGGTTCATAAGAGGATGCATGCTTTGTTGTACCAGCAAACCTAGCAATAGGAAACGGGGTCTGTATCATCCCTTACCTATACCTACTTGTCCTTGGGAAAGAATTACCATGGACTTTGTAGCAGCTTTATAGACAACCAAGAGAGGACATGACTACCTATTCGTGGTAGTTGACAGGTTCAACAAAATGTGTGTTTTTATGCCTTGTAAAAAGACCATCAGCAAATAATAAGTAGCAAACATGTTCTTTGGATAGGTCTAGGTGCACTTTGGGATGCCAAGGAGCATCATCTCAGAGTGGGACACAAGATTTCTCAGTGCATTTTGGACTATATTGTGGAAGAATATGGATATAAAGTTGAAGAGATCTACAACATTCCATCCACAGACATATGGGCAGACAGAAGTAGTCAACAGGAATTTGGTGCAGCTTCTTAGGGGATACAATTAGAAGCATCCGAAGGCCTGGGATGAAAATCTTGTATATATACAACATTCTTATAATAGAGAAGACCACACTTCTACAGGAAAGTCTCCACTTGAGACTTGTTTTGGATATTTTCCACCTTCACTTTTAGATATTACATATGGCCAACAAGAAGGAGTGAGGGAAGTTCGTAGAAGAGATGCTTTGAGGGCTGAAAAATTTATAGAGAAGATCAGGAAGATCCATCTACAAGTACAGGAAACATTGCAGAAATCGCAGGAGAAGTATAAGGCCAGGCATGATTAGCACAAAACAAAGAAATAATTCAAGGTGGGAGACAGAGTATGGATACAGTTGAACAAGGAGAGGTTGCAAGGGCCTGGTAAGAAAATCAAGGCTCTAAGGTATGGTTCCTTTGAGATACAAGAAAATTTGGGTGATAATACCTATCGACTTAGTTTACCACCAAATATGCTTAGTTGTGAAAGT
Organism: Pinus tabuliformis; assembly: GCA_031772625.1. Taxonomy (NCBI): domain Eukaryota; kingdom Viridiplantae; phylum Streptophyta; class Pinopsida; order Pinales; family Pinaceae; genus Pinus; species Pinus tabuliformis. The sequence continues at coordinate 612,574,732 of CM062814.1, read as the reverse complement.
AGAGAATTTGAAACTCTATGAGCTTTCCATGCTATATTAGGAAGAGGAACAAGTCCTACCCTTTGTGGAGGATTCGGCACCAGACGCTCAGGAAGAGTTGACAGAAGATACAGTTTTTTCAAAAGAGGTCTAGAACTACAAGATAGGGGCAGCATGACCTTTGGTTGATTGGGTTGAAGGGACAACTTCTAGGCAAAGTTAAATGGTACACTAGAGAGGAGGTGGAGGAAAAATTTCCTCACCTCATTCAGTGAAATATTTTGGAAACCAAAATCCACCAAAAATGGGGATTTGTGATCCAAATTGGATCATTATATTGTTTTTCATCCATCTCGATGCATTTGGAGTGGAAAAAGTGGAGGAATGAGCTCACAGGACCGTTTTTACTGGTGGGACCCAGTTTGACGAAATGGGGTCTGAAACCTTCCGGGAGAATTTTGAGGCATCAAATGAAGTTTTTGGGGTAAAAATTTATTTCTTCAATGTATCACCTTTTCATGCTATTCTACACACAGAGACCTTTCCAATGGCGCAAGAAGCAGGTCAATCAGAGTATGTATGCAAAAGTTATGCCGCTCAGAAGTGGACCTTCCTCTTTCACACCTATAGTTCGAGAGGATGCCACCTCAGCCCCCATTATTTATGGAAAAGGGGATATCCACATGTTTGTGATGTAAAAGACTCTAGAAGAGTCTATATTGTAACTCTAGTTAAGAGTTTATGTAGTCAAACTTAACCACTAGTAGTCTATCAGTTGTGTTGTAATCGGGCCACTAGGAGGAAGAGGCCTTCCGTTCTTTGGAAAGCCTTTTGTTCCATAGCTGAGACAAGATAGCCAGGAGAGATAGGAGGTAGAGCACATAGATAGGATATGTGCACTATATCAGTCATTGGCCCTTAAGCATTACTTCTTTGTACATGCATCCATATTTCCAGATAGCGAAAGAGAGCGAAGCGGCCTCACCTTCCAGCTAGGTTTTCTCCCAAAAGGGTTTCCAAGAGAGAATATATTGTGTATTATGTGTGCGTGAGATTATTTTTTCGTTATCTACTTTTCTATATAATTTCCATTCGCGTGCATGCATTAATTACAATAAAATCTACAGATCTAGAAATTAAATAAAACTGTAATTATGTAGAAACTCACATTTTTAATATAATATTGTCAGATCTATTGTGACAAACTATACGATGGAATATCCATGGTAGTTTATGAATTAGAAACACTAGCATCAAAGGAACCATACAGGATGAACACACCAGAGTTAGTAGATTTGAAGTTGTAGTTGAAGGAAATACTTGAAAAGGGATACGTTATGCCAAGTGTATCACCTTGGGGCGCACCAATGTTGTTTATGAAGAATAAGGATGGTACTTTGAGGTTTTGCATCGATTACAAATAATTGAAAAAGGTAACCATAAAGAACATGTATCTGTTTTTAGGATTGATGACTTGTTTTATCAATTGAAGGGAGAAGTAATGTTCTCGAAGATTAATCTGATATTAGGATACCATTAGGTACACATCAAAGAAGAGGACATATAAGAGACTGCTTTTAGGACTAGGTATAGGCATTATGAGTTTGTTGTAGTTCCATTTGGTTTGACTAATGCTCCAACTACTTTTACGTGCTTGATGAATAGTGTGTTGCATCCTTATCTAGACAAGTTTTTTATTGTGTTCATTGATGATATATTCTAAGAATGGGAAAGAGTATGTCGAACATTTAGCAGCAGTCCTGAGGTTGCTAAGAGAGCATCAGTTGTATGCTAATATTAGAAAATGCAATTTCTTTTAGACAGAGGTACATTTCTTGGGACATGTTGTTTCCAAGGAAGGCATAGCAGTGAATCCAAAAAATATAAGGGTTATCATGGACTGGGCAAATCCTAGAAATGTGGATGAAGTCATATCATTCATGGGGCTAGTAGGTTACTACAGGAGGTTCATCAGGAACTTTTTACAAATTTCTTATCCCGTCACATCATTGCAAATAAATTTGAATGGACAGAGGAATGTGTAGAAAGTTTTGAACAGTTGAAGCAGTTGTTGACAAATGATAAGTTCTCAAGGTTGCAGATTCGGATAAAGAGTTTGTGGTGTGCACCGATGCTTGCAAGAGAGAGCTTGGTGGAGTATTGATGTAGGAGGGATAGGTGGTATGTTACGAATCAAGGAAACTGAATGAGCATGAGTAGAATTATGTTACACATGACCTTGAGCTAGCAACAATCATACATGCTTTGAATATGTGGAGGCATTATCTTCATGGCAGGTGTTTTATATTGTTGAGCAATCATAGTGGATTGAGGTACTTGCTTGACCAACCAAATCTAAATTCCAGGCAAGCTAAATGGTTGGCCATGATCAATGAGTTTGACTTTAAGATGAGGTACATTAAGGAAAAGGAAAACAAGGTTGTAGATGCTCTTAGCAGAATGGTGCAGGAGAATCATATAACAACTATGAGTTCTTATGGGATAGATATAGAAAAGCAGATCTTACAAGTAGTACAACATGATGATAAGTACATGGATCTTAGGAACAGGTTACAACAGGGTACAGGTGATTAAGATGTGGAATATCGTCTTACAGAAGATGGTTTGATCATATTTAGGGACAAGATCTATGTGTCAGACAACAGTGATCTCAAGATGCTTATCTTGAGGGAATTTCATGCTAAACTGTATTCAGGTCACCCAAGATATCAAAAGACATTAACAACAGTGAAGAAGTTATATTATTGGCTAAATCTGAAGAAGGAAGTGGCAGAGTTTGTGGCTAGATGCTTGAATTGTCAATAGGTAAAGGCAGAGTGTAATAATCCAAGTGGATTACTACAGTCGATTATCATTCCATAATGGAAATGGGAGGTCATTTCCATGTAATTCATTACAAGCTTTTCGAGGACATCTAGACAACATAGTTCCATCATGGTTGTGGTGGACAGGTTACCAAAGGTAGCACACTTCATTCCATTGAAGTCTACTTATTCAGCTAATGATGTAGCACATGTCTTCATCATAGATTTTGTGAGGTTGCGTTGTGTTCTGAAGAATATTGTGTTTGACAGGGATGTCAAGTTCACTTCCAGATTCTAGAAAGAGTTATTTGCAAGTTTGGGTACAAAGTTTTCCTTTGGCACAACTTATCAATAGGATTCTAGAGGACATGTTGAGAATGTACGACATGAATCAACAGTGGAAGTGGGATTATATCCCATTGGTTGAGTTTTCTTACAACAATGGGTATCAGGAGTCACTAAGGATGAGTTTGTTTGAGGAACTTTACGGGTCGAGTTGTAATACTCCCATCAGTTGCAGTGAACACGATATTGATTGGACCGGACATGTTGGCAGATATGAAAAAGGAAAATGAGGGTAAACAAGAAGAATTTAAAGGAAGCACAGGACAGGTAGAAAATTTATATGAATGAAAACAAGTTGTTTAAGGAGTTTCAGGTTGGGGAACATATGTACTTGTGCATCAAGCCCAAGAATATCTCCTTGAGGGATGGGTCATGTGCAAAGTTGGAACCTCGGTATTTTGTGCCTTTCAATATGCTCGAGAGGATTGGACCAGTGGCCTACAGACTTGCACTGCCTCTCACAGTGAAAGTCCATGATGTTTTTCATGTTTCATTTCCTAAAAGATATGTAAAGGATGTTGATCAAGTTATTAATTGGTTTGTATTTTTGGTGGAGACAAAAGGATAATTCCAATCGGAACCTCAATGTATTTTGTAGATAAAGATGTTCATGCTTTCGAACCGAGGAATCGAGCAGGGTAAAGTGCATTGGAAGTACTTTGGGCCCTGTGAAGCTACATGGGAGATTCCTAATTAGATGCAGGCTATGCATCCTTCTTTGTTTGTCGATTGAGGCAAAGCAGTTTTGGTATATGTATATATGTATATGGATGTAAATAACTCCATGAGTTGTGTTATAAAGATCTAATAAGTGGTTTGGCTATCATGTTGTTATGATTGTCATGTTGGTTTGATTTTCAGCAAGTTGATCATTGTAAGTACTGCATCGAGCTAAGTTATAAAGCTCCATGGGCAGTATGTTTTGATTTTTAGTGGTCTTGCTGGTTGTAGGTGTTATTGAAAACCAAGGACAACGTTTACCTAAAAGAGAGGGGTTTGTAACAGCCCTAGGTTAAAAATCCATAAAATAAAGTTAATAAAGGAAAAATAATAACCAAGGTCATGGGACACTCATTCCAAGCTGGATTTTGGGAAAAACATCCTAGAGTCAGTGTTCATTTGGTTTATTATGGCTAAATTAAATTGGAAAATGAAATGAAAAAGGATCTGGAAAGGCAAGTGGCATTAATTAGCATTTTATTTATGAAAATAATGGAAATTAGGAGAAAATGAAGGTGAAAGGTCACAAGTTTCATGTGACAAGGAAAATGAAGGAACATAATGGAAAATTGAAGAAATTAAAGGCATCATTGATAAAAAGGCTTCTGAGGATTAGTTCACAACCTTTTGTCAGTTCAGCTTTTGAGCTCTCTCTCTCTATTCTATCTCTCTCTCATACTCTTAGACACTTAGAGTTTTCTAGGAGCACTCTTGGAGGAGTGTAGCATACTTGGGATTTGGAGAAAGAAAGAAAACGGAAGCAAAGATAACGCAAAAAAGAGTGGGATCAAGATGCTACAATGAGATTAATTGCAGGTATCGAGTTGCATGTCTGATTTCCTTGCTAGTTTTGGCATGCATGGTACATGCATGTGTGTAGTTGGTTCTCTTGTTTTTGTTGGCATGGGTTTTTCCACCTATGACAGTGGTTTTCAGCCTTGCCTTGCCCTTTCTAGATAGCCAAGGTGTGATGGGGTTTCTCTTATTCGGTTGGATAGATTTTCGAATGGTTTTGAAACTGAGTGGGGTGGTCTCAGGAGAGAAACACAAGGCCTAGGAATTCCTGGACCAGTGAAGGTGGGATTGCAGTAAAGCCTGATTGTGTGTACCCTCGTTGGACCTAGGAATCCTCGATCAGTGAATGGTGGAATATACAGTAAATTCTAGAGGATGGAGACAGACATATTCCTCATGGTTTAGGTGGAGAAATCTAGAGCAATTCATGCTTGTATAGGCCTAGTGATCCCTAGACCGGTATATGGTGGGATTGTGGTAAATCTTGGTAGTGTGTGTTTCTTGTTTGGCCCTAAGAATCCCTTGGCGAGATTGCGATAAAGCCTAGTTGTATAGATGAGGGCTAGGGCCTAGGAATCCCTTGGTGGATTGCGGTAAAGCCTGAGGAAGCCCTAGTTGTTTGTTGTAAGTCCCACATTCATGCTTGGAATATGGCACAGGGGTGATTGGCTGAAAGAAATATTTGGTTCAACCCAATCTATGGTTGGGTGCTATGTGGAAGTCCCTGACTTGGTTGGATTTTGTATATGTAAATAAGACTTATCTTTCTCTTGCATTTTATGCGTAAATGCACTTTTTATTATGTGATTATAATGGTTTTTCTATCATTGGTATTCTGCTAATTATATGTTGGTTATAAGCATGGTTTGTGACATACTTTGGTTATGGATCTCATAATGTTTTCATTAGTAAATTAATGAGCAATGAATGTGTGACCTAATAGATGATATTGCATCTATTCAATGAGAGGACATCAGACCTTCTTCACAAATCTCAGATAAGTATGAAGTCCCTATGATCATATGTGTTTATATGACCTGTATATTACATGTTCATGATGTGTTTGATGAAATGTTTGTCATGGCTAGGCCTTGTCAAGTCAGTTCCTTGTTCAAGTTTTACATTAGAGTTAGTGCCATCTTGTTATTTATCATTTATGGAGGTTTCATGAAGTTTTGGGAAGAGTCCTGAGTCCCGACCCTTAAAAAGTGGCTCAAAATCTGGGGTTGTTGGCACAGAACTGCCTCAAAAAGGACATGGTCGCATGGAGGCCTTTTTGTGGGAGCGACTTGAGGGTCCAGTCGCATGGAAGGCTTGTGAGGGGAGAAACTAGGGATCTAGTTCACTTAAGAAGCAAGTTCTCTCAGGGGTTAGACACCTGGAGGGGTTGGTTGGCTCCTAAAGGTTTTGTAGCTCCTCAGGAAGGTTGGTTTGGTTTTGGCTTATCTATTCCACTTCCCTAACTATACTTGGGGAGTTGAATCATATCTTAGTAACACTTCATCACATGTTTACCCCAATGGACCAGTTATCTTGGGTAAATGTGGGAGGAGGGTGTTACAATTTTATATATCTAAATTTACTATCCTTTTACTAAAAAAGTGTGAAAGTTGACAATATACTTAATTGGATGCAATGGGACATGGGATGGGTCTTCTTATATGAAGTCAGCTAAGAGAATCCTAAGTGATGTGATACTTGGTTTATATTATATGCCAATAGGTTCTTCTTTAAATTGTGGCAAGGAAGGGGATCAAGTAATTGAGCATATTAACCCTAGACATATACCCATAATAATAGATAGATATTGAATTTTTGTGTTTCTATTATTATATCAGTGTTGTTGTTTAGACCCTTTAATTAGTGTTGTACCATTTACCTCCTATATACCAAGAAGACCTATTTTTAGAATGATTCCATTGTGTGCATTTGTTATATTGTAAAAGAAAATTTCCCCTTCGAAGAGGATTATATTTTATTCTTATATATAATTCTCAAGGCATGGAGTTATTTCTCTTTCTATGTTTAGGTTGTTTGGATGTTTGTTCCATAATATTTGGTTTTGAAGCATACAATCCTAGGTTTTTACTCTTTCAAATGAATCATCTTGGAATGTCACTGTAAACATTTTTCAATGAAGTTTCAAATTATAAAAAATTTAGGAGCCTTAGGAGACATAGTGAAGTACTTGTGAATTTTTTTAAGGTTTTTAATCATTATATTTTATGTGATATATCTTATGGCATATAGATTTCACAAATAGTCTTGAAATTATTATTAAAGGAGTCATATTAGAATTTTGCTACAACTATTTTGGGTGAAGTCTCATATTGTGAATTTTGCAAGAGCCTATGGAGACATGGAAAAGTACTTGTGATAAAAATTTCATGTTTTAGTTCACCATAATTTATAAGATATGGATTATAGAAGTTAGATTTTTTTACCATCTTTGAAATTAGTATCAAATGAGTCATCTTGGAATTTTCAATATAATTTTTTTAATAAATTTTTAGATTGTGAAAGTTTCAGTAGTATCAGTAGACATATTTCAAAACCCATGGTAAGAATTTTAGATTTTAATTCACTATGAAGTTACAAGATATGGAAATTAGTATTATTTTATGTCTCAAGCGAGTATTCTAGGTAACAAAAATCATATCTACTTTTGTAAAGATCTAAGCTAAGTGTCACAAGTTTTCTTGTATAGGGTATAGACCATACTAATTTCTTTTAAAATTTCATAAGTTGATATGAAAACTTGAGCACATGGAAATTTGTATGGAACAACTATCATGAGAATGAAAAAAATCAACAAGTTTTGGGGAAGTTACCATAAATTTTCCTTGGTAAACAGTAATTCAATCAAACTTGTGGCATTATAGAGAAGACATAGTAGGACACCATAGACCAAAATTTCAAAATTAAAGGTGTGATAATTTCATATTTATATAAGCTACAAGTTTGACTTTATAACAATGTCCAAATTATGGTTCGGAAGGTACATAACTTATAATTTTCATGAATTTGGTTGGAAGACCTATTTTTGGAAATTTAAAAATGTGGTAAAGTTAAAATACGAAGAAAATATAGATAAATATTATTGTTATCCCACATGGAAAAAGGTGTTTCAAAAATGTCCACACCACTTAAACCTTAAGAGATCTTAGCCATGAATTAGGAGGAAAGTGAAGATACACATAAATGCTATCCAAATTGGTGAACCAATTTAATGAGGTCAATAACAAAGGATGATTTGATAATCACATAAGGACAACTACGATAAATGGAAAATAAGATGTATAAAAAGATGTAACATCCCTCATCAAAATCCATGTAATAAAGTTAATAAAGGAAAAAAAATAACCATGGTAATAGGACACGTATTCCAAGTTAAATGCTCGACAAAACATAGTGATGGGGATCACTTGTGATTTATTAATGGCTATGGAAATTGGCAAAGTAAATGGAAAAGTCTTTGGAAAGGCATGAGCCATTAATTGGTATTTTATTTATGAAAATAATGGAAATTAGAGGAAAGGAAGGTGAAAGGTCACAAGTTGCATGTGAGGAGGAAAATGAAGGAAAATAATGGAAAATTGAAGAAAATAGAGGCCTCATTAATAAAAATGCTTTTGAGGATCAGTTTGTAACCTTTTGTCAGTTCATTTTGGGATATCTCTCTCTATTATCTCTCTCTCATACTCTTGGACACTTAGAGTTTTCTTGGAGAAATCTTGGAGGAGTGTGGAAGACTTGGATTTTTGGAGAAAGAAGGCAAAGGAAGGGCAAGAAAGTGCAAGAGGACATTGGGATCAGCAGCTACAACGGTTTTGCCTGCAGATACCGAGTTGCATGTACGATTTTCTTGCTAGTTTTGGTATGCATGGCATATGCATGTGGGTTCTTGGTTATGATCTATCATTGGCATGGAGGAATGCCTAGATTGACAGTGGATTTTCTTAGCCTTTCCATTTCCTAGATAGCCATGGTGTTGTGGGTTTCTTTCCTTTTGTTTTCTGGTTGGTTCTCATATTCCTTTGGTTGTGGGTTGAGTTATTAGTTCCTGGAGCCTTGGTTGGACAAACGCTTTGGAGCCTTATAACAACTTGGGTTGAGTTACTAGTCCTGGAGCCTTGGTTGGAAAAACACTCTGGATCCCTTGGTGGGTTGAGTTACTACTCCTGGGTCTTTGTTTGGACAATTCTCTGGAGCCTGACAAAAATTGTGGGTTGAGTTATTAGTCCTAGAATCCTTGGTTGGAACAAATGTTCTGGAGCCCTGGACAGCTTGGGTGGAGACCAATCTGGTAATGGTTAGTGATGTCCAACTGTGAGGTGGAATCACTGGTTGAGGGTTGATGTGGTTTGGCCTCTGGAAGCCCTGGTTTGGTTTTATTCGATGTGTTTCATGAGATCCCACATTCATGCTTGGAATATCACACAGGGATGACAAGCTGAAAGAGAGATTTGGTTCAACCTAGTATATCGTCGGGTGATTCGTGGAAGTCCCAGACCTGGTTGCATTTTTCATATGTTAATAAGATTGTCTTTCCTCTTGTATTTGATGGGTAAATATACTTGTTTATATGTGGTATTTATGGCTAAAATATCCCTGTTATTTCTATTGGTTATATGTTGGTTAAGAACATGTTTTATGACAGTGATGGTGTATGGATTTCATCATGTTTCAATTTGTAAATAAAAGAACAATGAATATATGACCTAATATATGATAATGCACCTAATGTGATAAGTAATCAATGCTTCTTAGTGATTCTCAGATAAGCATGAGACCCCTATTCTCAGATCTGTTGTTATGACCTGTAGAATGCACATTTGTGACATGTTAGACAAAATGTTTGTCATGGCTAGTAGGAGTCCAATAAAGTATTTGTTCAAGTATTTTTATTAGTATCATTGTTTTGATGTTACTTTTCATTTTTGGAAGCTTCATGAAGTTTTAGGAAGTGGCTTGAGAATTAGCCCCGAAAATGTGGCATAGAATCTAGGGTCACTAGCTCTGAACTAACTGAAAAATTCCCTAGTCGCTTGAATTCCCTTACTATGGGAGTGACTGGAGGGTCCCAGTCTCATGAATTCCCATATCAAGGGAGCGACTGAGGCCCTAGGTCAGTAAAATGTTAATTTGCCTCACGGGTTTGTCACCTAGAAAGGTTGGTTCGCTCCTGAAGGTTTTGTAGCCTATGTAGAAGGTCAAATTGGTTGTGTTGTGTGGGTTCCACTTCCTTAACTATACAATGGAATTTGAATCAGATCATAGTAGCCTCTCATCACATGTTTACCCCAGCGGACTGTTAACTTTCGTAAATGTGGGAGGAGGGTGGTTACAGAGTGGTATCAGAGCATGTTTCACCCCTTGGACTGGATGGGCCATGTGTTGGTCATGTATCCATGTCGGTTTCATATATGTGTTCCTTATGCTTGTGGTTTATGTGCTTATTGCATATGCATGGTAGTGGTCATAGCTGTAGTGGTGTCACCATGTGAAAAGTTGATGGTGTTGTTTTTGTATGTAGTCGTCATGAGTGTATGTTAGTTATGCATTGGTTATGCATGTCAGTGTTTATATGTTGTTATGCGTATGTTGATATGGTTGTAGTTGTCATCCATGAGGTCATGGTATGTAATCGGTATGGTCATGCATTGATGAATGGATAATGATTGAAATAATGATTAAATGTTGATATGATTATGTTTATATATATGTATTACGCTAGTCAGCTTGATCTTGCAGATGACATATCCTCCCGTGAACTAAACTGAGGTACGTTGGCTTGTTTATGATTTAGTTTAGAAGAAAAAAAAAACATGAATAGCAAGATGGTAGACTACAGTTCTTGAGACTTTCGCTATGGATTAGATGATCAGTGTGGTGTTAGGCATTATTCTGACTTAGTAGACACATTGAGAATTTTGAAGGAAGAAATAAAAATTTGTAAAGCAGATAATGACAAAATCATTCAAGCACAGGAGAAACAAGCATAAGTTAATGGAGTAATCCTTCAGGGTTTTTCAGAACTACAGAGACAGGGACCACTTCGGATCATCCATGGACAGGATCCTAGGACGAATGGGGCATATGGTAGTAGATCTCATATTCGACACATATCAGATAGAGGTGACACGATTAGAGAGGGAAGGTACTTTGACACTTCGGATAGGAGAGGTGATGGACACAATTACTATTCTAGTTCTAGTTCTAACGGGTATCATGATCATCGTCATTATCATCCTTATAGGAGGAGTGACAGGGGAAATTTTCCGGATGATTTCAAGAAATAAAATCCACCTACATTCGATGGGGAAATGAAGAAGTCATAGGATGCATAGGCATGGTTGCTTGGTATGAATAAGTTCTTCAAGTTGCATGATTACTCAAAAAACATGAAGGTCGGAATAGTTACATCCAGTATTAAAGGCAAAGCAGATATCTGGTGGGAAGATGTAAAGAATATCAAAGATATTTATGAAGAGGAGTTGACTTGGAGCAAGTTCAAGTTTAAGAATTTTATAAATTGAAGATGGGATCCATGACCGATGAGGCGTACACTAGAAGATTATTGGAGTTATTAAGGTGTGTGCCTTACCTCAAGGAGGAGAAGCCAAGATTCAAAGATTTATCAGTGGGTTTCCAATAGTATTCAAGGACAAGATTGATTTTGATGAGCCTATATCATTGGAGGAGGCCATCTGGAAGCTAAAGCTTTGTTTTGAGAAATCAAAGCACAGATCTGAGACTAAGCAAGAATGGAAGGGTAATGATAATAATAAAGGAAAATGGTACAAGAAGCAACCAAGATAACACAGGTAACAAAGAGGGAGCCTGTACGGTGTTGGACTTGTGGAGGAGAGCATCATAGGAGAGATTGTCCACAGCATCAAGGTGGTAGACCATAGATCCACAGTGCGCAAGAGGAACAAATAGTGGGAGATGTTAGATAAAGTATTCCATGGATCTTTGTAGCATTGGAGAACAGGCAGGCAGATCATCAAGCGTCTATAATCGAGATGGACGGTAAGCTTTGTGATCAAGTTGTTTCTATTTTGATTTACCCTGGATCTAATTATAGTTATGTTAACCCTAACCTAGTGGATAAGTGTGGTTTGAATAAAGAAGTGCATGCAGAATCTTGGTTAGTGTAGCTAGCTACAGGTACAAAGAAGTGAGTTCATCATTGGGTAAGAGCTTGTGCATTTGAGTTGAATGGTATGCTTATATCAACACATTTGAATGTATTACTGTTGGGATCATATATTATGTTGTTGGGCATGGACTGGTTGTATCTTCATAGGACTAAAGTGGATTTCCATGATAAATACATTGAGTGCTTAGATGATAATGGAGAATAAAGAGTCTTACAAGCTAAGAAGAAGGTAACATCAGTCAGAATGGTTACAACCATGCAGGCGAAGCATAGTCACAGGAAAGGGTGTGTGTTATTCATAGTGCATATTTCCAGTGACAAAGGTAAGGAAGTTGAGGATGTGGATGTCTTGAGCAGGTACCGAGTTCTACAACAGTTTCAAGATGTGTTTCCAGTGGAGATTTTAGAGTTGTGCCTCACAGGGAAGTATACTTTTCTATTGAGTTGGTACCAAGGGAAGCACCAACATCAAAGACACCTTACAGGATGAGCACACCAGATTTGGTGGAGTTGAAGTTGTAGTTGAAGGAAATGATTGACAAGGGATACATTAGGCCAAGCGTATTGCCTTGAGGTGCACCAATATTGTTTTTTAAGAATAAGGATGGTACTCTCAAGTTATGCATTGATTACAGGCAGTTGAACAAAGTGACCATCAAGAATAGGTATCCATTGCCAAGGATTGATGACTTGTTCAATCAGTTGAAGGGAGCAATAGTGTTCTCAAAGATTGATATGAGATTAGGATACCATTAGGTACGCATCAAAGAAGAGGATATTTACAATACTACTTTCCAGACCAAGTATGGGAATTATGAGTTTGTTGTAGTTCCATTTGGTTTACTAATTTTCTAGCTACTTGTATGTGCTTGATGAATAGTGTGTTGCGTCCATATCTAGACAAGTTTGTTATTGTGTTCATTGATGATATATTGATATATTATAAAAATGAGGAAGAATATGCCAAAAATTTAGCAACAGTATTGAGATTGCAAAGAGAGCATCAGTTGTATTCCAAGCTTAGAAAATTCAGTTTCTTTCAGACATAGGTACACTACTTGGGGCATGCGGTTTCCAAGGAATGCATAGCAGTGGATTCGGAAAAGATATGGGCTATCATGGAACGGGTAGCTCCTAGAAATGTGCATGAGATAAGATCGTTCATGGGGTTAGCAAGTTATTATAGGAGGTTCATCGGGAACTTCTCTCAGATTGCTTATCTAATTACATCGTTGCAAAGAAAAGATAAGAAATTTGAATGACAAAGGAATGTGCAGCAAGTTTTGAGCAATTAGAGCATTTGTTGACAAATGTTCCAGTGTTAAAGATTGCAAATCCAGACAAAGAGTTTGTGGTATTTACATATGCTTGCAAGAGAGGACTTGGTGGAGTTCTTATGCAAGAAGGACAAGTAGTATGCTATGAATCAAGGAAATTGAATGAGCATGAGCAGAATTATCCAACATATGATCTTGAGTTGACAGCGATCATCCATGCATTGAAGATGTGGAAACACTATCTTCTTAGCAGGAGGTTTGTACTATGAGTGATCACAATGGATTGAGGTATTTATTTGACCAACCGAATCTAAATTCCAGGCAAGCTAGATGGTTGGCCACAATCAGTGAGTTTGACTTTGAAATCAATTATATTAAAGGTAAATAGAACAGGGTTGTAGATTCTCTTAATAGGTTGATACAGGTAAATCACATAGCATCTATGAGTTCTTATGGGATAGATTTAGAGGATTGGATCTTGCAGGCAGGATATCAGGATGACAAGTATAAGGAACTTATTCATAGGTTATAGCAGGGTACAAGTGATTAGGATGTGGACTATCATCTCACAACATATGGCTTGGTTAGATTTAGGGATATGATATATGTTCTAGACAACAGTGAGATCAAGAAGCATATCTTGAGGGAATTTCATGCTAATTTGTATTCAAGTCCTCGAGATATGAGAAGACGCCAATAGTAATGAAGAAGTTTTACTATTAGCCAAATTTGAAGAGGGAAGTGGTAGATTTTGTGGCTATATGCTTGGATTATCAACAAGTAAAGGCAGAGTGTAAGCACCCAGGTGGTCTACTACATCTGATTCTGATTCCAGAGTGGAAATGGGAGGTCATTTCCATGGATTTCATCATAGGTTTTCCAAGGACATCTAGACAGTATGATTCCATCATGGTTGTGGTTGATAGGTTGACAAATGTAGTGCACTTCATTCCAATGAAGTCTTGATATTCAGATAATGATGTCGCACATGTATTCATTAGAGATGTAGTGAGGTTGCATGATGTACTGAAGAAGATCGTATCAGATAGGGATACCAAGTTCACTTATAGATTTTGGAAAGAGTTATTTACAGGTTTGGGTACAAATTTTTCCTTTAGCACAATTTATCATCCGCACACTGATGGACAAACTGAGAGGGTCAACAAGATATTGGAGGATATGTTGAGGATGTATGTGATGCATCATTAGTGGAAGTGGGAAAAGTATCTTCCATTGGTTGAATTTTCTTACAACAATAGGTATCAGGAATATTTGAGCATGAGTCTGCTTGAGGCATTATATGGGTGGAGTTGTAATACTTCCATTAGTTGGAGTGATCCAGTTAACAAGGTGTTGATTGGACCAAACATGTTGGCAAAGATGGAAGAGGAAATGCAAGTAATCAAGAAGAATTTGAAGAAAACATAGGACATACATATGAGTTATGCAAATTAGAACAGGATGTTTAAGGAGTTTCAGGTTGGGGAACAGGTGTACTTGCGCATCAAGCCCAAGAAGATCCTCTTGAAGATTGAATCATGTGCCAAGATGGCACCTTGGTTTTGTCACGGGGCTTCACTAGGGGAGAAATGTGATACCATGTGGGTTCATATTAGGGGATATATATTGAGGAAAAAATGACATAATATATTGGGGGATATAGAGGGGGTAAACGGTTTTTATATTGACAGTTATAAAAAATGGAGCTAAAATTTAATGAAAAAATATAAAGGGGTATAAAAAAAGTTAATGAAAAATTGGATACCTACAATATCTAGTGAAAGTAGGGGTTTTTTAGCTTGGGAAGGTGTATTGGGTTCATATTGGTAGGGAGTTAATTAATGTGATTTTTAGAGGTATTTTCCAATATGTAGTCAAATTAGGGGTATTGTTTAGTATGTCACGAATGCACGCGATATGTCATAGGTTCATTGAATGAAGCCCCCGTGGGTTTTGTGGACCTTTCAAGATTCTTGAGAGGATTGGACAAGTAGCCTATCGACTTGCACTTCCTCCGACAATGAAAGTACCCTATGTTTTCCATGTGTCATTTCTTAAGAAGTATGTTAAAGATGTTGATCATGTGATTGAATAGTCTGAATTACAGGTGGAACCAAAAGCAGAATTCCAGCAAGAACCTCAGTGCATTTTGTAGAGAAATATTCTCTTTCTCCGGAACCAAGCAATTGAGCAGTTTAAAGTGCAGTGGAAGCACTTTGGGCCTGATGAAGTTATGTGGGAGATGACTGATCAGATGCGGGCTATGTGTCCTTCTCTATTCATTGGTTGAGCGAATATTTTTGGTATATTTTTTGGTTTGATGTTTTGGTATATGTATATATGTATATGGATGTAAATACCGCCACGAGTTGTGTTATAAAGCTCCAATAAGTGGTATGGGTGTCATGTCGTTATGGTTGTCATGTTTTTAAGTTTCTCATGTTGGTTTGCTTCTCAGTAGGTTGATCATTGTAAATATTGCATCGAGCTAAGTTAAAAACATCCATAGGAAGTATGTTTTCTTTTCAGTAGTATTGTTGGTTGTAGGTTTCATTCAACACCGAGGATGGTGTTACCCCAAGGGGGAGGGTTCTGTAAAAACCCTGGTCAAAATCCATGTAATAAAGTTAATAAAGGAAAAATAATAACCATGTTAATGGGATACATATTCCAAGTTGAACGTTGGGAAAAACATAGTGATGGGGATCAATTGTGATTAATTAATGGGTATGTAATATAGGCAAAGTCAATTGAAAAGGCTTTGGAAAGGCATGAGGCATTAATTGGCATTTTATTTATGAAAATAATGGAAAGTGGGAGAAAAGGAAGGTGAAAGGTCATAGGTTGCATGTGAGGAGGAAAATGAAGGAAAATAATGGAAAATTGAAGAAAATAGAGGCCTCATTAATAAAAAGGCTTCTGAGGATCAGTTTATAACCTTTTGTCAATTCATTTTTGGAGCTCTCTCTATTCTCTCTCTCTCATACTCTTGGAAACTTAGAGTTTTCTTGGAGCACTCTTCAAGGAGTGTGGCATACCTGGAGTTTTGGAGAGAGAAGGCAAAGGAAGAGCAAGAAATCATAAGAGGACATCGGGTTTAGAAGCTAAAAGGGTTTTGCATGTAGGTACTGAGTTTCATGTTTGATTTCCTTTCTAGTTTGGCATGCATGGCATATGCATGTGGTTTCTTGGTTATGATATGTCATTGGCATGGATAAATGCCTAGAATGATGGTGAATTTGTTTAGCCTTGCCATTTCCTGGATAGCCATCGTGTTTTGGGTTTCTTTCCTTTTGTTTTCTGGTTGGTTCTCATATTCCTTTAGTTGTGGGTTGAGTTATTAGTTCCTAGAGCCTTGGTTGGAAAAACTCTCCAAAGCCCTGTAACACCTTGGGTTGAGTTACTTGCCCTAGAGCCTTGGTTAGAAAAATGCTCTAGAGCCCTTGGTTGGTTGAGTTACTATTCTGGAGCCTTGGTTGGACAAATGCTTTGGAGCCCAACAGCGCCTGTAGGTTGAGTTACTAGTCTTGGAAGCCTTGGTTGGAACAAACGCTCTAGAGCCCTGTACAACTTGTCTTGGAAGCCTTGGTTGGAACAAACGCTCTAGAGCCCTGGACAACTTGGGTGGAGACCAGTCTGGTGATGATTAGTGATGTCTAACTGTGAGGTGGAATCATTGTTTGAGGTTTGAGGTGGTTTGGCCTCTGGAAGCCCTAGTTTGGTTTTGTTGGATATGTTTCATGAGATCCCACATTCATGCTTAGAATATGGCATGGGGTGACTAGCTAAAAGAGAGATTTGGTTCAGCCTAGTCTATGGTCGGGTGGTTCGTGGAAGTCCTAAACTTGTTTGCATTTTGCATATGCTAATAGTATATTCTTTCCTCTTATATTTTATGGGCAAATATACTTGTTTGTATGTGGTATTCATGGCTGAAATATCCCTAATATTTCTGTTGGTCATATGATGGTTATGAGCATGTTTTACGATAGTGATGATGTATGGATCTCATCGTGTTTTGATTTGTAAATGAATGAACAATGAATATATGACCTAATAGATGATAATGAAACTAATGTGATAAGGCATCAATGATTCTTAGCAATTCTTAGAGATTCTAAGGTAAGTATGAGACCCTTATGCTCATATATGTTTTATGACCTGTAGAATGCATATTTCTGACATGTTTGACGAAATGCTTGTCATTGTTTTGATGTTAACTTTTCATTTTTGGAAGCTTCATGAAGTTCTAGGCAGTGGTCTAAGAGTTGGCCCTCAAAAGGTGGCACAAAATCCAGGGTTGCTCGCTCTGAACTAACTGAAAAATTCCCCAGTCGCTTGCATGCCCTTGATGTGGGAGTGACTGGAGGGTCCCAGTCACATGCATTCCCATGTCATGGGAGCGACTGAGGCCCTAGGTCAGTAAAATGTTAAGTTGCCTTAGGGGTTGATGACCTAGAAAGGTCGGTTGGCTCTTGGAGGTTTTCTAGCCTGTGTAGAAGGTCATATTGGTTATGTTGTGTCAGTTCCACTTCCTTAACTATACATGGGGAGTTGAATCAAATCATAGTAGCCTCTTGTCACATGTTTACCCCAACAGACCGGTTAACGTAGGTAAAAGTGGGAGGAGGGTGGTTACAAAAGACGTAACAATTACAAAATTTCATGTCATCCATGATTTTAAATATCATAGATGGGGTAATTAATAAAGGAGATATTAAGATGCAAGGAAATAAAGAAAATTTGGATAACATAAATATTGGGTTCCGAAATCATGATTATTCATCATGCCAACATTTGTATTATCAAGGGTTCAACCTAGCACCATAACTACTTAAATCCTAAGGTTGACACGATGAAATTTGATGGTAGATATCCTCTAACATGGAAATTTTAGACAAGGCACTTATTTGGCCTACAACAGGTTCACACCTTACAAATGGTAACTTTTTCATCATTGTATTCAAAATCTTAACAATTTGCTTGGGACCAATGGCTTTATGAATGAAAAAATTATTTTATTGTCCCTTGGTCCATTTTTTAGATGATTTAATAACACATTATGAGGACATTACGAGTAATACATTCTTTAGTCAACTAATAAATCTCTAGAAAATAGGTCCAATTACAAATCATATTTAGCAATTCCAAAGGCTAAGTCTTATGTTAAATAACGTTCTATACAAGATTTTGTTAGATCTCTTTATGGGTAGTTTAAAGGAAAGAATTCAACATGAGGTGTGCCTCTTTAAACCTAATCCCTAGAGCATGTTTTTAGTGTGGCCAAGAAAGTTGAAATTAAAAAATGGCTACTATAAGAGTAGTCATTAAAAACTATATATAACACCATGTTCCCTCTCCTAACATCACTTAACTTACAAGGTTTTGATTTTTTTAGCATCAGGAAGTATTCCTGCATGCCTAGTAGCCTTCATAATTGGAAAAAAGAAATTGTGAATATTAAAATAACAATCAATTTTCATATTAGTTTAATGTAGGCCCCAAGAATCCTAAGTTGGCCCCACCATTAAAGGTGATGCTTGGTCAACAAGGGCACCCATTTTACCATTATAAATACACAAGAAGACATCTAATTTGATCATCCAATCAATAATTGACATATCATCTAAAGTAGTCGCACGAGTGGACATAGAAGAAAGATGATGTTGATTGTAATTTGAAGGTACTTCATCAAGAAAGGACAATGTAAGGTTTTCCAAATGAGAGGAAGTAGAAGTGGAAAAATAGCCTACTCACATGACAAAGAATAAATTGTAGAAGGATTTTCTTCCATGATAAAGGAAGCAACAAGAACTACTACATGAAAATATGCTCCAAGGACAAAGGGAGTTTTGATTTCAAATTGAAAAATTGAATATATTTGCCTTTAAAGGCTCCAAGGATTTGGCTAGGTCATAAAGGAATTTGAACAGAAAGGTAAATTTCCCAAGAATATTACCAGGGAAAATTATAGAATACATTCACCTTTGAAGCCAAAAGGACTTCGCTAGGTTGACGAAAAGATGAATGTCCTAGGGAAATTATAGGATTGATAAGATCTTATCCTCAGAAGCCAAAAAGACTTATCTACCTGAAGGAATTGGTTATGTCAACCAAAGTAGATAGATGTAATTCACCTTTAAATCCACATGGACTTGGCTCAGTCATAAAAGACTTTGACTTGAAAGGTGAATGGTCCAAAGGAAAATGCTCTCCAAGAAAATAGAAAAATTTGATGCCTAGGCTAGGTCATGACCAAGACGAGATTGACACATTTTCCTAGGGATTTATAATGGACTTTGGCTAACCTTGGTTATATAAGGAAATAGATTTATCACTCCAGGATGGAGTTATCTCTAGACCTGTATATTTCTAGCATGCTCATGAACTTTTACACTGAGGAGAAATTTTTCTTCGGCAATAAGTTTACATTAAAGTCATCAAGGAATTTGAAAAAAGAGACTTGGATGTTCTAATAGGGAGTGACATAAATAAATCATGCATGTAAGAATAAGTCCCATTGTCTACTCCTATACACATCAACATGAGTATCTTATGAAACTTTTCTTATGAAGGAGAATTCTCAGCTGAAGGGAAATTTGTTGTAGGAGAATACCTCCCTTGCTAAGTGGGAGTGTTGATTTTTGTAACATCGGGAGGTATTCTTGCATGCCTAGGAGCCTTCCAAATAAGAAAAAAGAAATTATAAATATTAAAAGAAAATTCAATTTGTATATTGGTTTAATGTAGGATCCAAGAATCCTAAGTTGGCTCCACCATTAGAGGTGACCCTTGGTTAAGAAGGGCACCCATTTGACCACTATAAATACACAAGAAGACATCAATTCAGTCATCAAATCAATAATTGACTTATCATCTGAAGTAGTAGCACGAGTGGATAGAGAAGAAGGATGAAGTTGATTGTAATTTGAAATTTAACTAAGATTGACCATTGACCAAATATAATTGCAGCTCAGATCTGACCTTGGGAAATTGAACGCATGTCAAATTGACCTCGGAAGGTTGACCGCAAGACCGAATATATCTATTGATTGAAATTATGTATGTTGACTACCATTGACCAGTGTTGACCAACATTTACTTCTCTGTTTTGAAGGATTTAGCCAGCAATTACAGTTTGGAATAATTTTGACCATGTTCATTTGGTATTTGGGCGTGAAAATTGGCATATATTTCTAAACAATATTTATTGTGAACTTTTGTTGAAGATTGAATTCTCCTTAGAAGAAAATTTTGTTGCATTTTTCCCAAGGTTGGGTTTTCCCAAGGTAAATTTGTATCTCTTGTGTTTGATTCTCTTTATGATCCTATTGTTATTATTCTTCTATTGTTAATATTTTGTATGTATTATTACTTAATGATTCATGTGACATAATATAACTTAATTATAAATCATTAGAAGTAATTATCAAGATTAAAAAATCAGTTTCTAATATTGAAAATTCAACACAAGGTTGATACCTAAACAAATGTATGAAATAAGTGCAAAGGAACTATGTTTCAATTGTGACAATAGGTACATTAAGGGGCATCAATGTAGTGGGAATATTTTTTTTTTTACATAGACTATGAAGAGGTAAAAGATCAAGAATTAGAACCAACACAATATCTAGAACTAGAAGAAGTTACTCCAACCATATATTTCCATGAATTGGATGGAATCTAAACTCTGAAAACCCTCAAGTTAAGAAGTATATATCAAAATTAAAAAGGTAACGATGTTGATTTATTCTAGTAGTACCCATAACCTGATTACTTTCAAATTAGTGAAACCACTCAATTGATTTATATATCTAGCACCAGAGTATCAAGTAATGAATGAAGATGGAGGTACCATAAATTGTTAGAGAAGTTCCATAGAATTAAGCTCACCATGGGGAAGTATTTATTGGATAACCTCATTATTGCAATCCAGATTGGTGGTGTTGATGTTGTCTTAGGGGCCTAATGGTTACAGTCATTGGGAACAATGGCTCTTAATTTTTATGAATTTTTCATGATATTTTGCTAAGAAGGTAAGGAAATTAAACTTAAAGGTATCTAAGGAAAATTATTTCAAGATACAAGCTCTAACATCAAGAAAAAACTACTCAAAAAGGGACACCATGGTGTAATTGCTCAATTGTGTTAACTAGATGTTCGAACATCTAGACGCTTTGCTCCAATGGATCTCTAAAATTTTATTGACAATCATTCCACTGCACTTGGAGAGATGCATAAGGGTATTGCACTTGCTTGATATCATGACCACGCTATTCATTTTCACATGAGAAGTGTACCACATAACATTAATCCCTACGGGTACCAATATGCACAGTAGAGTGAGATTAAGCTTATGATTCAAAAAATGTTAGAGGTTGGCATCATTCAGCCTAACCAAAGTAATTTATTTTTGCATTATCTAAATGTTCTATGTTTTTTTCACTTTTTGGGTATATTTTTTGATAAGTTTTGGTCAAAATTCGGCCAAAAATTGTTGCAATGACATAATTAAGTTGTTAAATCTCTATATACTAAGTGCCTTGGGTATTTTTCATGGCTTTGATACTTTTTATGCATTGAAAAATGCATTTGAAACAACAAAAAATAATGATCTCACCAAGCATCGTATCACCATATTCCAATGAAAAAGGTAAAAATGTAGAATAGTTTGACTTCACCCTTTCTATTCACAAGTGTTGATTGTTAAAAAAAAGGAATTTCCATGACACATATGTCCATTTAGACAATTAAAAAAATTACCATTAAAGAGAAGTTTCATGTTCGTAACATTCGTGAAGTATTAGATGAATTACAAGGAACAATTTTCTTTACTAAGTTGGATCTCCATTTTGGATATCGTCAAATCATAACGAGGCTAGAGGACATCCCTAAAATAACCTATAGAACACATGAAGGTCCTTATGATTTTTTAGCGATGCCATTTGGTCTTACTAATACACCTTCAACATTTCAAAGCTTGTTTATTAAATCATATTTTCAAACTCTTCCTTATAAAGTGTTGTGTTAATATTTTTTGATGATATACTAATCTACAACAAATCTGAGGAATAGTTGGTCCAACATGTTGACATGGTACTAAAACCATTGGAAGAGAAACAACTATATGCAAAGCCTTCCAAGTGTACCTTTGGAGTTCAAAAAGTGGAATATTTGAGTCATAGTATATCTCATAAAGGTATCAAAGTGGACCCTAACAAAATTAAAGCTATGATGGAATGGCCAAATACCAAAACATTGAAGAATTTAGAGGATTCTTAGGATTGATTGGATATTACTACAAGTTTGTTGGCCAAATAGTAACACATTTAGCAGTGTTATTTAAAAAGGAGGCATTTTCTTGGACTCAAGAAGCAACCAAATCTTTTGAAAAACTTACGGAGTCTACATGTATAACTCTTATCCTAGCCATTCCTTGTTGAAAAAATGTAGTAGAAAGGCTCAATTTGACTTTAGCCTTAGTCAAATTGAGTAAATCCAATTTCCACATCAATAGGACAACCTAGAGTCAATTAGCTAGTGTGACATGGATATTATCACTTAGTTATCTCCGTAAATTTGAGTTATAGGTATTGGATTTCAGTTTTGCATGCATGATTATCAATAACAATCTAATTCAATTATTTCCAGGTAAACTAGTCCAACAATTAACAGAACTAGTTGGAGGTCATTTGTTTAGTGGGACAACAGTCTAACTCAAAGATCATCCAGTTAACCGATCAATCAACCAAAAATAGCTCATGCATGCAAGGAATTTGAATTTTCTCATTTGTGGTGGAGATTCCAAGGTAGTAACATCAGTTGTAAACTAGATTTGAGTGTACAGGTGTTGCATACAATCAATGATCAATCCTTGGGAATTGCGCAATCATTTTGAAGGAAATTCCTAAAGAATAGGGGCTAATTTCCTCAATATTTGCACAAGTAAATAGGAGGCTGGTTGAGGCATAAAGTGGAAAGTGTTGGCCAAAAGTTCTCAATCAGTAAAGAGAACAACTATTCCTTCGCAGGTTGTGCTCTGAGTTAGAGATAGAAATTGTAATAGTTTCTTTATTCAAATGATTAATGCAAAGAGGCTTGAGGGGTTTTTTCCAATTGGGTTACCATGTAAATCACTGTGTATTTTTTGTTGTGCTTATCGTGTGTCTATGCATGTTTTTCTAAATTGTGAATTTCATTCTGCATATCAGTAGAGTAGAATTATGTCTCATGATTTTAGATTAAATTTCTTGAGCAGTGGCAACTCTATAAAATTTCTACATGGTAATAAAGCCCCGAAATCACATTAGAAACAGTATTTCAAACTTCTCTCTCAATATTTTTTGAATTTGCAGCCTTCTTGTAGCAATTTTTATTCAGGATTAGGATAATGTGTTTCAACAACCTACGATTGGAGTATGCCCTGGAGGGTAGCTCGAATTTCATAGCCTTGAAGAATTGAATGGAAGGAATGCTCGATGATAATGGTGTGTTAGAATATGTCAAAAATGATATTGCAAAACCCCAGTAGTGGGATGCACATCAATTAGCCCAATGGAAGAAGGATGTTGCTAGAGATAGGAGGATCATTCTGGAAGGTGTGAGAGACCATGTGGTCTCAAATATCCGTGGAAAAGATACACAATTTTCTATGTGGAAGGAACTAACTGAGTTATTCAAAAATAGAAGTGACCATAGAAAATTGGCCCTGAAAGACAAACATCGAAATATTACGATGTAGAAAAATGACACGATTCCATAGTATCTCTCCAAATTCACTCAAGTTAGAGATGACCTTGGAGGGGTTGGTTTAAAGTTTACAAAAGATGATCTGGTGAACCTATCTCTTCTAGGCCTTCCAAAATCCTAGCACAGCTACCAGGACTCTATGAATGTAAGGGAAAAATTACCGAATTGGGAACTCTTATGGTCCAATTTGGTACAAGAAGAAATCAGGGAAAATACCAAAGATGGTGGTTCATCCAAGGGAGAGGATAAAGATAATTTTTCATTGGTTGGGAAAGGAAAGAAAGGCAAAGGGAAGAAATCTCAAACCAAACTAGATTCTAGCCAAGAGGGCAAGAAGAAAGACTTGTCCAAAATTAAATGCTTCAATTGTCATGATTCGAGCTTTATGCTACACAGTGTCCACACAAAAAGTCTAGCAAGAAGAAATCATGAGGAGAAATAGGTGAAGCATTGGCTTCATAGTTTGAGTTAGAATTCACCCTAATCGCATGCATGCCCAACACTGTGATGGGGAGTTTGTGGTACTTGGACTCAAGTGCCTTGTTCCACATGACAGGGTGTAGAGAGTTTTTCAATGACCTGGAGGAGAAAGATCTCCAGATGCATATTGATCTTGGGGACAACGAAAGGTACAATGCTACCTAGATTGTTATAATAACCTTTAATAGGGAGTTGGGATCCCCTCTTCGGCTCAAAGATGTCATGTTTGTACCAATCCTGAAGAAGAACCTCATCTCTGTAACATTTTTGAAAGATCATGGCTATGATGTTATTTTCAGTAAAGGGAAATCCTTTCTAAAACATGTAGCTACTGAGCAAGTGAAGTAGATTGGAGTTAGAGTGAAAATTTTCTATAAGCTAGAGGTAAATTTTTCCATGCATGTAGGTACACCTCCTGGAGTGGGGTGGAGCGATGTAGAACCTTAGTCACAAAGTTCTAGATATTTGAGCAAGGTCCATTGAGGTGTCCTCCTCATGGTTCATTACCATACTACAGGGGCCCACAATATTTAGTAGTAGAAGGATCAATGTCAATTGGTGAAGTAAGCTGTTGAGGAGCATGTAGTAGAGTTGATAGCAATGTAGGAGGCGCAGTGCAAAATCAAGATCAGTGCAGTTTTCCCAGTAGACAGTTACAAAGACACAGTTGATTCAGTTTTTTTTTATGCTTCTTAGTTGCATATGTTGCAGTAGCAGCAGCAATAGTGAGAGGTGTTGCTACAGTACATTCCACAGATCTTGGATATGGGTGGTTCAAAACCCCTTTCTTGGTAAGAGGGAGTGTTGAAAAAATGTAGCAATAAAGGCTCAATTTGACTCTAGCCTTAGTCAAATTGAGAAAATCGAATTTCCACATTAGTAGGACAACTTGGAGGAAGTTAACTAGTGTGACATGGCTCTTGTCACTTAGTTAGCTCAATAAATTCGAGTTAGAGGTCTTGGAGTTTATTTATGCATGTGTGATTGCTAATTTATAGCAATCCAGTTCAGTTATTTCCAGTTGAACTCAATTAAACTAGTTTCAACAGTTAATAGAACTAATTAGAGGTTAGTTGTGTAGTGGGACAGCAATCTAACTCAAAGATCATCTAGTTAACTGATCAATCAACCAAAAATATCTCATGCATGAAAGGAATTCGAAATGTTTAGTTGTGATGGATATCCCAAGGCATTGTAACATCAATTGTAAACTAGTGTTGAGTGTACAGGTGTTGCATGTTTTCAGTGATCAATCCTTGGGATTACTCAATCATTTTGGAGGAAATTCCTAAATAATAGGGGATAATTTCCTCAGGACTTGTGCTAAAGAAATAGGATGTTGGTTGAGACATAAAGTTCCTAAGTGTTGGCCAAAATTTCTCAACCAATAGAGAGAACAATTATTCTTTTGCAAGTTGTGCTCAAAGTTGGAGTTAGCAATTGTAATAGTTTCTCTATTCAAATGATTAATGCAAAGAGGCTTGAGAATTTTTTTTCCAGTTGGGTTCCCCTGGAAATCACTATGTATTTATGGTTTTTCTTATTGCATGTCTACATGTTGTTCTAAATTGTGAATTTCATTCCATGGATTAGTAGAGTAGAATTGTGTCTCATGATTTTAGATTAAATTTCTTGAGTAGTTGCAACTCTATCAAATTACAAGGAACAATTTTCTTTACTAAGATGGATCTCCATTTTGAATATCGTTGAATCATAATGAGGCAAGAGGACGTCCCTAAAATAACCTATAGAACACATTAAGGTCCTTATGATTTTTTGTTGATGCCATTTGGCCTTACTAATACACCTTCAACATTTCCAAGCTTTTTTATTAAATTCTATTTTTAAACTCTTCCCCATAAAAAATTGTGTTAATATTTTTTGATGATATACTAATCTACACAAATCCAAGGATTAGTTGGTACAATATGTCAACATGGTATTAAAACCATTGGAAGAGCAACAAATATATGCAAAGCCTTCCAAGTGTACCTTTGGAGTTCAAGAAGTGTAATATTTGAGTGATATTATATCTCATAAAGGTGTCAAAGTGGACCCTAACAAAATTAAAGCTATTATGGAAAGGGAAATTACCAAAAATTTAGAGAATTTAGGGGATTCTAAGGTTTGATGGCCTATTCACTACAAGTTTGTCAATAATTATGTTTAAATAGTAACACATTTAGTAGTTTTATTTAAAAAGGAGGCATTTTCTTGGACTCGAGTAGCGACTAAAGCTTTTGAAAGACTTAGGGACGCTATATGTATGACGCCTATCCTAACCATTCCTAACTTAACAAAAACTATTGTGGAGTTTGATGCCTCATGACATGGCATTGGTGTAATTTTATCACAAAAAGAAAGCCCTCTTGCCTTTGAAAGTAGCTAGCTTAAAGTTAAGAATTTACTTAAACCCAATTATGAAAAGGACATGTTGGGTGTATTATATGTGATTTAGAAATGGTACCCTTACCTAATAAGAAAACACTTCAAGGTAAAAAGAAATCACAATAGTTTACAATACTACTTAGAACAATAATTATTTTCAAAAGAGAAACAAAAAACAAACAAAAAAAATATGGTGCAAAATGAACTTTTGAGGAAAGAAGGTGCCAAAGGTTTACTATGTGCTCTTTCCATTTTCCAATATAATTAGGTGGAAGAAGCAAGGATAAAATGGAAGCAAGATCAAAAGGTATGAAAGATCATTCAACAACTACAAGAGGACCCAAATGCATTTGATAAATTTGTTTGTGATCCATAAACTATTCTGGATATTTCAATGGATAGTTTGTTCTAATAGGTCAAATAAAAATAGAATAAAAACTATATTATGAGGGTTCATTTCCTTAGATTCTATATTTATTAATTGTTTTATGCTCAGGTGTGTAATATATAAGATGTGAATAGATAATAATAAATACACTCACACACCAACCATAATCAATAAAGTATATGCTCTTGGAAACCCTTACGAGTGAAAACCCAACTGGAAGGTGAGGTTACTCTGCTCTCTCTTTCTTTGGAATGGAAACAATGTGGGTACAAAAGGAGAAGGAATTCTCTATAGATTTGTCTAAGACCTATGGCATAATGGGCTACTACAAACACTAAACCCATTTTTCTATTATCTCTCTCACTCCCACTCCCAAGTTGTTTCTCTTTATTATGGCACAAGATACAATTGAAAATGAATGGAACCCCTTTTTCTCCTAGCGACCTGGTTATAACATATATTGATAGCCAACTAGGTTTCAACTTTGACTCCTTCAAATCTCAACTAGAGTTACAACTTTGACCCATTGTAACACACCCCCTACTATCCATAGCCCCCACTAACAGTAGAAGGAGGCAGTTACTTCGATGACCCAACCTCAAAAGTCTAGTTATGGAAATGGGGTCTATAATTTTTTATCTTTTCAACTTCCTCAAGACATAAAATGGATGATATAATTTTGTTCGTCCTATCGATACCTTTACAACAATATGAAATTTTCCTCAATCTTACTCTCTGACCAAAAGATATGGCTAAGTTTTGCCTATCAAATCTCACCATTCTTCTAACATGCCACGTGTCACCCACATGGTCCCCATGTGGTGAACACATGGGCATCCATGTTATAGCCCACATGGGAACTAACGACCTGATCATGTTAGGTCATGTTATGCCAACTTTCGACCCGTTCATGTCCGATGCCATGGTTCGCAAGGCCCAATATATATAATAAATATATACATAATATATATGAAGTACATGGATGTGGGCCCCTCTATGGACATATAACCCCGAAAATAAAATCCTGGTGGGATTTCACCCAGATCCATGAGAAATTGTCGGGGAAGAGCTTCCATGGTTACATGGACCCATCCTTCATGTATTGTCTAGTTTCCTGTTATAGTTGTGTGCTCAGGGATCCACCCTACCACGTCATCCCAACCTTTTCCCTCACATTTCATTCAACTTGTCAGGTTAACCTAGCCTCCTTTCAAAATCTTTGGGTTGGCATGGATAGGTGATGAGGCTCCTCATTTCTCTAACATGACATAAACATTATCCCATCATGCCATGTCCTCTCGGAAATAAAATCATGGGACTTTTATACCCAACACCACAAAATATTGTTAAAGCCTAAACATTGGCGTAATGTCACCCATCCTTATTTTTGGGGACCCGACTTATCGAGTATATCTACATCACTCCCAGCCACAACCCTGACAGGTTGACCATTAGTCCTAACAGACCCTCTATTCCTAGGTTAAATGCATATATCACATTATAAAATATGTATGGGGTCCTCCTTTGGGATACATTGAATGTTAGACAACTAACCCCACTGTGCCATGTCGTCCTAATGATTAAATCCTAGGACTTCAGTCCTGGCCTCCCTTCAAAACCTCTGGGTGTTTCTTCCGGGATTACGTGGACGATTGATACTCCCTCATCATCTAATGCCTCTAATTTCCTCTTTGTCCACCCTCAGTCATGGTGCTTAATCACATGGCACATAATACTCGAGCCTCCCAAATCCTCTAGGTCCTGAACTTCTAGACCCATGACACAATAATCAGTGTATGTTTGGGGCTTCCTTAGCCCCCAACACTTGGTTACGATGTCATTCATATGCCTGATATGCCATCTTTGTTAAGCTTACCTGAGCCTTAGCCCAGTCTAGCTTTATACAAATATATGTACACACGTCATGTTATCCTTCTTGAGCTTTAAGAAGGCTTGGCCATATATATATGTATATATATATATATATATATATATAGATATAAACACAAATTACATCCTTCCGGGGCTTAGAAATGATAAACAAGGCTTATTATCCAATTATTTAACTAGATAATAAATACGACATAGGTTTTTCCCTCCATTCATACTTAAGCTCAGTGGACTAATTTTAGGCCCATAATAGTCGAAAGTTCCACAAGTATCTTAAACTAATAATAAACATAAAATGAACTCAAAAATGAATGCCATAATCCATTCAACTACTCAGTAATTACATAGGAAATCAATATTCCTAATGCATGTAGGAAACTGCATTCCATATTAGATCATAGACATAACCATCACATTAAATCAATACCATTACAGGCCTTAAGCCAACACATTACACATAGTCTTAACATTCAAGGTACATGCTTGAGTATACACTTATTGGATCAAATGTGCTCAGCAATTGAGATTGGACTTCAACTCTCCACCCAACCTTAGACACATTGCAACCAAGCGTTTCTTGTTGTAATCACCCCCACGCCAAATTCCAAAGTTTGAGGAGGGGTGTTTACTAATGTAAAACCAGTGCTTAGTTGAAACGGGGATTCCAAATGTAACCCACCTTTACCCACCAACCAGTAATATAACTAAATGCATAGGGACTTACTTCGCTCAAATATTCTCAATAGTTTTCCCATTGTCATGTCATAAGGCCTAATATCGATCAGCTTCATCACATGGGTCTTTGATAAACATAGAGACTGGCTTCTCTAGTCCAAGGGCATAATTTCATTATTATATGGAAAGGTTCCTTAGTGGAAAGTTACTAATAAATCAATATCTTCTTCAGACTAGAAGCTTTCTAATGGTATTCCTCACCCTTAAGAAAACCACTACTCAATCTCAGTAACTTGGACTCAATCATCTTTTATCATAGGGGTCCCTTGTTTCACAGAAATCTCTAAATCAAGAGAGTAATCTTATTATAACATGGGAAGGTTCTTCAGTGGCAAGCTACTAATAAATTAGGAGGCTCTTTAGACCAAAGGCTTCCTAGTGGTATTCCTCAGTCCTAAGGAAAGCCACTCTCGGTGGTTTCATCAGCCCTTAGGCAAGCCACTACTCAATTTAATGAGGAGAGCTCAATATGGGTGGATTCCTCAGTTGTATAAACTACAATGGGAGCACATAATTCACCTTTGTTAGGTATTTCCTCAGAGAGTGCAAGTATCAATGTTCCTATCCCAAGGATACTCCCAATGTTTCCTCAGCCACCCCAAGTACTTGAGTATCCCTATCTCCTAGATAGTAGATTCATCAATCCACAAACT
Source organism: Pinus tabuliformis (assembly GCA_031772625.1). NCBI lineage: Eukaryota > Viridiplantae > Streptophyta > Pinopsida > Pinales > Pinaceae > Pinus > Pinus tabuliformis. The sequence goes on along the minus strand of CM062814.1, from coordinate 612,544,343 downwards.
TCCCAGTGGTCTCATAAGTCCTAAGGAAAACCACACATGATGGTTTTGTTTAGCCTTAGACAAGCCACTGCTCTCATTCCTTAACAAGAAATCCCTATTGGGCTTCTTCAGTTGCTCTATTCATGAGAAAATATCTTTGTTCCCTTCTCTTTCTCATGTTCCTCCTCTTCATGAGGAATTCTTGTTTATTTCCCCTTATCTGACTCTCAAAATTCCTCAATGGAAGAATCAAATCCTCTCCCCCCTGGAGCCTCTCGGACTCCCACTTCTTTTCTTTGCAACGAACCAATTGTGTACCTCCCCTCATTCCTTCTCTGAAAGTATTTTTTCTAATGTTCAATAATCGTATTATTGGTTGCATGAGGATGTGCATGTCATGTTTCCCATCCTTTAGCTCAACCAAAGTGGTTATGTTCCTTTGTGTGGTCTATGCAAACTAACCCCCCTTAGACAGTGCATCTTATACTCTCCTTTTATTTTTGTCTTTGCTTCGCTTGTGTTTTTCTCCAAGGAAGCATGGTCCTTGTCCTCTTGTCTAGATCCCTATTAATGGCATAATCCAACCAATTAAAACCACTCATAAACCCATGAGTGATGTTTAAAATAACCAATTCCTCAAGCAATGAAATTTGTGTCCCTGTCTTCATCCATTTTAATTCATGGTTACATAATTATAGGGAAATGTTTACAAGGGAATTAACCCACAAGGGATGTGACAAACCCCACCCCCTTGGAGGAACACCATCCTCGGTGTTCTAATTCCCAAAAAAATGATAAGCATGATTAATCCAAGCATCAATGATAGTGATCTTTATATTTACAACTAATTTACATTCAATTTTTAAATATGCGTTGCTTGCCTAGCAACTCAAAGGATATATGCCTATATAAATTGGCCATCTTTAAGGGGTTTTTTTGCAGTATTATTGATGCTTTTGTTGTGCACTCTAATATATTAAAGCTAGTGTTCTTCCTCTTTTTAGTCAACTTCATTTACCCGAAATAGGAAGTTGAATGTCCTACATCACAACACATAATTTCCCATAAGATTCATTGTAGATGGAATTACAATGAAATCGAAACATACCCTCATGATTTGATGCCTCCACAAGGCTAATCCTTGAAATATGACTTAGAAACATGGTCAACCATTTTTTCACAAAGATGAGCCATGATAATGATCTTTCAATCACAATGGTATTTCACACTTTATTGATACATCAACATGTTCATGAAATCAACACATATCTACTTATGTCATAAGGTCAAGGTTGAGATAATATCTTGTATCCATGCAAAGCATGCATGGGATTTGGATAAAAGGTCCCAAAATTTGGATAAGGAATTTGTATCCAATTCCTTTATTCTTGTTGGTTGCACACTCTACTACTGTGAGGGATCCCAACCAGAAGCCCATCATACGGAAAACACCTTTAACTTATTGCTGCATCAAAATACTTGGATGCATTTATGTGCATATACATGCCAGTCATGCAATTTCAAGGTTTAGGAAACCCCCCTTTTATGCAAATACCATGGTTGTTTTATCACTATCCAATTATTATCATAGACCCAACCAACCCAATTGGTTGTCATACTCTTCCTTCCTGCCTTCAGTTTCCCTTCATTCATACATCGGGCTTCATTGGGGTCTACTTTCCTTGTTGGATTGCACTCAGTTCTTTCTCAAGGATCTATTATCTTATTTCCACACCCAAAAAAATCCCATGACCCAAGACATAAAAGCAAAAAAGAAAGGAAAATTAAAATTCATAACAATAATACAAACGTAACAAGGTAGCATGCCCATGCATAAATTAACAATGGAAATAGAAAATCAAGTATAAAATCAATCATAAAGCACAAATTTCATAGAAATCCAAAATCACAAAGAATCAATCCCCATAAGTTCGAATATTTTTCAACATTTCATGAGTGAAATCTCAACCCCAATCATCTTCATGGTTTCATTCAGTCTCTTTATCAAAACCAACCACGTAAACTAAACTCAACCTTTGTAAAATTTATTTACAATTTACTTACATTGCTTCAATAGCAACAAAATGGATATGTCGTCCACATCTGATCAACCATCTAGACAACTGATGCTAAGTTGAACATCATGCCTATTTTCCACGACCATGTAGGTTCCAAGCATGTTTTGATCCACCCCTCGAACTGCCTCGACTTATGGAATGTTGTAGAGCCTTGAGCCACCATTCTTGCATTGTGGACGGTCCTTTATTAGGTGTTTCTCTCAACAATTCCAACACTTAAAGGGTCCTCTTCAATAGCCTTTGGCCTCTTCTCCTATAGCTTGAACAAGTCAACCTTCATTAGAAACGCAAAACTTCTATTGAGTTTCACCTCTATTGGTGTTGCCTTTTTCCCAAGTTACTGACACAAATTTCCCTTCTTGTTTCTTCTAGAGTCGAAATTGCCTTTTTTCTTCAAATTGGACTTAAGCTCTGGTATGTGCCTAGATTTCTCGTAATTGTTCTTTATCTTTCTTACTACATCCTTGATCCAGGTGGCTCTAGAAATAGAAGTGGCATTGAAAAAGTTTAAAAATCAAAGTCATCATATGGAAGTGAAACCAGGACCAGATCGTAGTTCTCATTGCCCTGATTCCAAAAGTGTGAATGACACTCAAATCCGAGTTTGTATACTCAAGATATAGTTGGTCAAAGTTCTGCTAAAACTAGGCCAAGTGGAAATCACTAATGAGGCAGCAACTTGGTGAAGGGACGACACATGGAAAATGGCGGTTAGAAAGGGAGAATTTGTCGCCTCTTTAGTTTTTCCTAATAACCCTTAAAAACCACCAATGAGATTTTAACCATTATTACTATGAAAATCAAAAAATAAAAATAAAAATTTGGGGTGGCAAGCCACCACCCCCAATGGCATTACACATATATATTGAATATAATATGGTGGGCGGACTACCCATCGGCAGAGCCCAACCTTTCAACACAATGGCATCATTTATTAAGAGGTCGGCGGGGTTCGAAACCGCCCCTGCCAATGGGAAGCCCCAAAATTCAAACAACCATTGATCATAAAAAGAATGTCGAGTATTCCAAACAATTTCGATCCAACTTTGGGTGCAACGGGTTTCTAACCCGGTGCACCCCCAACTTATGCGCCACCATTTGCCAACAAGATAACGACTTGTAAGTTGGAAACTCTGCCACACAAAATATGTATAAACCAAACTTTTCCATTCGACTGAACAGATGTGTGGCAGAATCGAGACAGAGCAGAACATGTTGCAGGCAGAACCAAGAGCACCTAGGTTGGAATCGCGCCCAGGCGAGCATAAATTTCAAGAAACATTCTAAAATAATCTTGGGAGAGTATTCTTGCAGGGAACCTTGAGGGAATCTAAAGATTCCTTGGAGCTCTAGAGGACACTTTCTTAGAATATGGTCAAGTTTATAGTCATTTCACATGATTTCATGCCACAAATCCAACGGTGATGTCCGTTTCTGCATTGGAGCTTTTCATTTTTTGTCCATGACAGAAATTTGAGGTATAAGATTCATTATGTAAAGTTGATTTTAATTCATTTTTTTTCCATTTAATGAAAGCGGCCTCCTCATTTTTGAGTAGGGTCCGAAGACGTAACCCACAATGGGTGAAATCCGTAATGAAATAGTTTCTGTGCCTTTGATCTCATTATTTCTTTATGATTTCTGCTTCTTTTTCATGTGTTTAAGTTACCTGGTTACATGCTCTTTTATATGTAATTTTGTGTGCATCCTTGAAGTTAAAATATCTAGATCAGGTTGGTATTAGAGAAGGTCTTCTTGATGTGAGTTGCATGAGTGAATGATAACTAGGAACAAGCTCCAAAGCGGAGAAGGAAAACTCAAATCCTTTGATCCCAAAGCGGGGTGTGCACCACGAAGACGAAACATGGTAGATGAGGAAGCTCAAATTGAAGAAGAGCGAAATTATTGCAAGATATTCTTCATCATGGCAGATAAAGTTGACAAGTTGTTTGAAGAATATGAGAAGACAATCAAGCCTGAGAAGAAAGAACCATATGACAATGCATCGGTAAATAATGAAGGTAGAAGAGGGGAGCCTCTTAAACTTCCCTCTCCATCCTCAAGTGAAAATTCTTCTTCTTCTTCTTTTCATCACTCTAATAGGCATCATAGGAATACATCTAAGAAGCCATTTTTTAAGCTAGATGCAAAGTTTGATTTGCCCACATATAATGGAGAATGTAATGCAAAGAAAATAAAAAATTGGATTAGACAAATCGAGGTTTATTACCGGATTCAGCAGATCGAGGAAGATGAGACCAAGATCCAATTAGCATCTCTTTAGCTGAGTGGCACCGCTCTCGTTTGGTGGGACAAAAAGTTGCACAAAGGCAGAAACAACTTGGGTAATCTCCTTTCTTCTTGGTCCAATTTTGTTTCTACATTAAAAGATCAGTTTTATCCTTTGGGTTATCGACAAAAGGCTTTAATGGAATGGCAATATTTGAGACAAGGAAAGGGTCAAAATGTACAAAGTTTCACAAAAGAGTTTAGAAAACAAGATTTAAACTTGGGCATTTCATTTGATTCACTAGAAACTGTAACAAAGTATATTGGTGCTTTACATAGTTACATCATTCATTCTTTGTCATTATTTGATCCTACTACTATTGATGCGGCCAGTGTGAAGTCCATTCACCTTGAAAGTAGGGGCAAGAATTATAAAGAAGAGCAACCAAAGAAATCATCTTTCAAACCTCATAATGGAAAGTTCAAAGGAAAAGGAAAGGGAAAGGAAAAGAAGGAAACTACAACCAAGAAGGAGGAAGGAGCAAATCCATCTTGTACACATTCCAAGAAGGAAGGCCATGATGATGAGCATTGTTGGAAGTTGCATCCAAATTTGAAACCAAAGAGATTTGGTGGGAAGAACAAGCAAAATACGGTGGCAACCGTACAACAGGACCTTGGATCCGATTCTGGTGACGAGACATAGATCACAACAATGGGCATACAAGGTACTATTTCTCTTCATGTTAATGAAAATTATGAATTTCATGCAAGTAAAAGTTCTTCAAATGAGTCTCTTGTTAATGATTGAAAGAGGACTTAATTATTCCACATTAGAGTCATAATGAAACATGCTAAAGTGGAAACCTTGTTTGATCCGGGCTCACGAGCAAATTTGATTTCATAATCCTTGGTTAAAAACCAAGCATCATCTGAAACTCTACCCTCTTAGTTGGGTGTGTGATTGATCCGAGTCGACTCAACTCCCAGATTTAACCAAGATATTTTGCTTTCATGATGTGATTAGAATTGCATTTAAAATAACATAAAAGGAACATAAATGCATGATGTAAAGAAGAAGGAACATGGCAAGAATCAACAACATAAAACACAAGATGTTGATAACGGAGTTCATCCAGGAGGGACTACGTCTTTGAGCCCTGGTGCCAAGATGGTGTAGGTCACTGCATTAAGTGCTGGAAAGAGTGATGATGTACATGCATGTGTTTTCTCTATCATACAAGGAATATTCCCTCATGCAGGAGTGGCTCCAAGAGATGTTCTGTTGCAGGAACTCTCATTCAAAAAGGACTCCTATCAGCATGACATAATTTCACGTATGTTAATAATGAGCATCCCGCCAAAATGGCATCAAACGGATATCAATTCAAACATACATGGTGACACATGAGTATCCCGTCAACATGACGACAAAGGGATCTCAATCAAAACATGACCATTAGTACATCTCACATCAAGATCAAAACAAGATCCCACGTCAAACATCAAACAGGGATCTATACATCACAATGCATCTCAAGAAAAGAGACAAATAAGTACATGATCACACTGCATATACCTCACATCAAGGAGTTATTTGAAGAATATGATGACAAACTGCTAGTTCTGGTTGCACCATCAATCTCACGGCATTGAATCTCATGGAAATGACTGCTCGCACATTGAATGCTAACACCTGCACTCAACTTTGAAAAGTGGCCAAAAAATGGAATGATCAAAGGGAAAATCTGATTACACCATCAAATTTGTGGTGTTGAATAGTGTAAAATCGACTATCAAATTTCTGAATTCTGGCAAAGTGAAAATCTAGGGCAATAGGAATCTTTTAGATTCCCCCTAGATTCCTCAAAGATTCCCTCCTCTGGGTCATCTAAAGATTTGCTGCTCAGATCAAAATTTTGTCTACGCCACCGGGTTTGTGTCGCTGAGAGGTGTAGGATAGACATAAGATTTGTCCAATTTGGACACTCGCAAAATTTCACCCTCCTGAAAATTTGGCTCAATCATGGTTCTGCCTGCTCTTTTCCAGGATCATGGTTCCACCTGCAAAAATTAATTAAAAATTGTTGTCTCATTTTTTGTGTTGCATTCTGCCTCCTAGAACTACATCATGGTTCCGTTCTCCGTTCCACACCTCCGTTCTCAAATCCCCTCCTCCGTGCAAATGAATTGAGGGTTTATGTATTAAATTTGGGCGGAGCTATCAAAGTTGAGCCACGTGGTCCAACGGTGGTGGAGGCGGTTAGGAGGGTGTAGGTTGCAGTTTCAAACCCTTGCCCCTCCAAAATAGTGTGATAATGTTTGGCGTGTTGTATAAATTTTACAACGGTTACATGTTTTTTTGGAAAGGCGCGTTAATAAAGTTTGATTGTTGGTGTGATGTTTATGTTTGGGTTGGCCGTTCAATGGGGCCGCCGCATGGTGGCAGACCAGCCTACGTGGCTGGGGCAGGTTTGATACCTGCCAGCCTCCCATATTAAATGTGACAAGGCATATGGTGGTTGGGTGTGGTCCTAGTCCACCGGAGGTGGCCCACCCACCCCCTATATCATATACATTTGTAATATGTGGTTGGGTGGTTGGAGGGTCGGCGGGGGTCATGGCTCATTGACCCACATTTAATATTAAGTTTTGTTATGAAGGTTGGGGCCGATGGGGGTCACGGCCTGTCAGCCCAATTTTAAATAATAATAATAATAAATATTGTTGCGGTTTTGGGAGGACGGGTGGTGGGGGTCATGGCCCGCCACCTCAACATATGTATATTATACAATAGAGATATTTTTTCGATTTTGTCTAATATAAGGGTTATTAGACAAATGAAAGAGGCCACAATTTCGCCTGCTTTCAGGAGCTAAGTTCCACCACCGAGACTCGGTCAATTTGTAGGACAATTAAACCTGGCCCACGGCCCAACTTTGACCAAAACTTTGACTGGCTCATTCTCCCTCATATGAGCTCGGATTTGAGTGTCATTTGCACCATTGGAATCAGGGCAATAAGCACTTCGATCTAGTGCTAGTTTGGGAGCAATATAACCACTTTCAATTTGACCCTTTCTGAGTCCTTTGGGACTTCTACATGTGTCTAGAGCCACCTGGATCAATCCTCCCCACTGAGGAGCTTTTGGTCCTCCAAAATAATTTGTCACTTATTTGTACCCTATCTGCACTTACAAGTATATGATATGTCACCCTTCCTTCTCCTTCACCTTTGTCCTTCGGAGTCATAAGAAATGAGCCGACACCTACAACCTTTGCAAACCTATAGTACATTGTTTTGCAAATTACATGCTTGACTTACATGACAAATTAATGAGCCAAGCATCCCATACTTGCCACGAGTTTATAACACACACTCGGTGGTCAAGTTTACATCGAATTGGAAACAATAGCCTGGCTATTGAAACAAGGCCAACATATCATTGTTGTGTCAACAAGTGATGGAAAACTCATCATCACTGCAACACATGATTTACAAAGTAAGGCCAAACACTATTGTTTCTTTGACAAGTGATGGAAACACAACATCACTCTCAGAGTGTAAAATGCAACAAAAAATAACACCAAACATCATTGTTGCTTAACAAGTGATGCAAAACACATCATCACTTTTACATTTTAAAATGTAACACATGATTGGAAAAAAATAAGACCATGATATTCTATCACGCCTAGAAGAACCATTTCTCACTTATCAATGTGAATGGGTCGCCTCCTTGTGGCACATTCTCTGGTCGAACAACCATTTCATATGGTTCATGCACTAACACTTTGTCTTTAAGGTGATGCTCTGGATGGAGCCTCCAACAAGTGGCTCTTTGATGGCCACTTCTGTTGCAATGACTGCAATACATCTTCTTCCTCCATATTTGCTTAACCTGTTGTTGAGAGGGTCTTTCATGCCTCCTCCTTTTGTGTTCAGCTATTCTTTTCCAACACTTAACAAATGTATGGTTATGTAATCCACAAAAAGTACATGTTTTTCGATTCCATGTTTTACATTCATCTTTAACAACATGATTATAATCAAAATGAACATTCGAATATCGAGACTGGTTATACCTTTCCTTGTTGTCTCTGGTGTCATTATGGCGATGAGAGCTTGCCTCATCTCTTTCCCTACAATGGGCACTACCATGGGATGATGGTGATATGTTCCCATCATTCTCTTTCCTCGACGATTTCAATGATGTCTCGGAAGAATCTAACACCTTCGAGCATTCTCCTTCGGTGTATCCCAAGCCTGCAAATCGAGGTCTCTACACAACCTATAATGGTTGAGTTACGCATTGGTTATTAACACTGAGTTCTTTTTCCTCCTTGTACCTCATCCTGGTAAGGAGCCTCATATTTTTCACTGTAATTGGTATCTCCACATCTCTAACAGAAATCATACTATGTGAAGACGAAACTGAAGGGAAATCAACATCTTTTACCTTCACTGTCGAGTTGGAAATAACTGATGAGGGCTTCTCATCATCTGTTGTTGGTGGTTCGCTGGTTGTCCTAGCGCATTCCCCAACTTCCTTTCTAACATACCCAAGTCCTGTTCGACGAGGTAATTCTTCTCCTTTTATGGGATTGACAATGCCTTAGCCATTAATGCCCAAGCCTTTTCCTTCATACCCCATTTTCCTCAACAGTTTGGAGCTAATTCCTGTGGTATGATTTTCAAAAACAGTGAAATCATCATCAAGAAACATACATGAAGACAGGGAATTACTTTTTACTTCACATGGGTCACGCTGCAGCTTTTCCAAGGCCTCGTCCTTAGCTTGCAGTTGTCGTAGCAAACTATGTTCCTCCTCTTTCTCTTCTTGTAGAAGCATCTTCAATTCAATGTTCTATGTTTGAAGATTTTGGTTGTTGTGCTTCAATTCTTCCAAGGCCTCTTCCATGGCTTGCAACTGAAGCTGCAATTGCTCCTTTTCCTCTGTCTCTTTTTGTAGAGCTTCATAAATTATTTCAACCTTTTTGGAAATCTTGAGCATGGTCTCGTACATCGCTTTGTCATCCTCCATCGCTAAACGTTCCATTGTTCACTCTTGCAATTCTCATCCACGCAAAGACTGCTATGATACTAAACTTGATCCGAGTTGTCTCAACTCCCGGATTTAACCAAGATCTTTTTCTTTCGTGATGTGATTAGAATTGCATTTAAAATAGCATAAAGGAACATAAATTCATGTTGTAAAGAAGAAGGAACATGACAATAATCAGCAACATAAAACACAAGACGTTGATAACGAAGTTTGTCCAGGAGGGACTACGTCTCCGAGCCCTGGTGTCAAGATGGTGTAGGTCGTTGCATTAAGTGCTGGAAAGAGTGATGATGTACATGCATGTGTTTTCTCTATCATACAAGGAATATTCCCTCACACAAGAGTGGCTCCAAGAGATGTTCCGCTGCAGGAACTCTCATTCAAAAAGGACTCCTATCAGCATGACATAATTTCATGTATGTTAATAATGAGCATCCCGCCAACATGGCATCAAAGGGATCTCAATTCAAACATACATGGTGACACATGAGTATCCCATCAACATGACGACAAAGGGATCTCAATCAAAACATGACAATAAGTACATCTCACATCAAGAACAAAACAAGATCCCACATCAAACATCAAACAGGTATCTATACATTGCAATGCATCTCAAGCAAAAAGACAAAGAAGTACATGATCACACTGCATATACCTCACATCAAGGAGTTATCTGAAGAAGATGATGACAAACTGTTGGATCTGGCTGCACTATCAATCTCGCAGCGTCGAATCTCATGGAAATCACTGCTCGCACATTGAATGCTGACACTTGCACTCCAATTTGAAAAGTGGCCGAAAAATGGAATGATCAAATGGAAAATCTGATTACACCATCAGATATGTGGCGTCGAATAGTATAAAATCCACTGTCAAATTTCTGAATTCTAACAAAGTGAAAATCTGGGGCTATAGGAATCTTTTAGATTCCTCAAAGATTCCCTCCTCTGGGTCATCTGAAGATATTCTGCTCAAATCGAAATTTTTTCTGTGCCATCAGCTTCGTGTCGTTGAGAGGTGTAGGATAGACATAAGATTTGTCCAATTTGGACACTGGAAAAATTTCACCCTCTTGAAAATTTAGCTCAATCATGGTTCCACTTGCTCTTTTCTAGGATCATGGTTCCACCTGCAAAAATTGACTAAAAAATGTTGTCTCGATTTTCACGCTGCATTCTGCCTCCTGGAACTGCGTCATGGTTCCATTCTCCATTCCACACCTCCGTTCTCAAATCTCCTCCTCTGTGCAAATGAATTGAGGGTTTATGTATTAAATCTAGGCGGAGCTATCAAAGTTGAGCCACGTGGTCCAACGGTGGCAGAGGTGTTTACGAGGGCGGAGGTTGCGGTTTCAAACCCCTGCCCCTCAAAAGTAGTATGATAACGTTTGGCGTGTTGTATAAATTTTACAATGGTTACACGTTTTTTTGGAAAGGCGCGTTAAAAAAGTTTGATTGTTGGTGTGATGTTTATGTTTGGGTTGGCTGTTAAATGGGGCCGCCGCATGGTGACGGGCTGGCGCGGGTTTGATACCTGTCGGCCTCCCATATTAAATGTGACAAGGCATATGGTGGTTGGGTGTGGGTCGGGTCCACTGGAGGTGGCCCGCCCACCCCATATATCATATACATTTGTAATATGTGGTTGGGTGGTTGGAGCGTTGGCGGGGGTCATGGCCTGTTGACCCACATTTAATATTAACTTTTGTTATGAAGGTTGGGGTCGGTGGGGGTCACGGCCTGTCGGCCCAATTTTAAATAAAAATTTGTTTTTATTGTTGCGGTTTTTGGAAGATGGGTGACGAGGGTCATGGCCCGCCACCTCATCATATATTTATTTTTTTATTCTTTTATAAAATAGAGATATTTTTTCGATTTTGTTTAATATAAGGGTTATTAGACAAATTAAAGAGGCCACAATTTTTCCTGCTTTCGGGAGCTAGGTTCCACCACCGGGACTTGATCAATTTGTAGGACACTTAAACCTGGCCCACGGCCCAACTTTGACCAAAAATTTGACTGGCTCGTTCTCCCTCATATGAGCTCAGATTTGAGTGGCGTTTGCACCGTAGGAATCAGGGAGACGAGCACTTCGATTTGGTGCTAGTTTGGGAGAAATCTAACCACTTTGAATTTTGACCCTTTCTGAGTCCTTTGAGACTTATGCCTGTGTCTGGAGCCACCTAGATCAGTGATAAAGCAAAATTACATGTAACCAAGAAGTGTAGAGCTAGATTTTTTATTGCATCCAAACTAGTAGATGAGGTCGATCTTGGTGTTGTACCCTTGGATATATGTGGTATTGTATTTCGGGTTCCATATTTGTATGACAGGAATGCATTTTTATTTCACCATGAAAACAAGTATCATCTTATGAAAGATGAGGTGGAATACATTGTTAGAGCTCATCGTGCTGAAATCAATGTCAACCTTTTAAGTGCAGGTCAGATGAAGATATTTATCACTTCCAGCAAATGGTTCATACTCATGGTTGTGAGAGAAAAATATGCAGAGACATCTGAAGCTTTCCAAGGTTGTGATCCCACTCATAAAAAAGAATTGTATGAAATTGTTTCTAACTATAATGGGCTTTTTCAGGAACCAAGTGGGTTTCCTCCAAAGTGTGAGATCCAACATGAGATTCACTTGCAGTAGGATGCTCCTTTACCCAACATTGGTATGTACAGGTTGTCATCCATTGAGATGGGGAGATAAAGAAGCAGGTGCAGGAAATGTTGAACCAAGGGTTCATACAACCAAGTTCTTATCCATATGGTTCACCTAATTTGTTGGTGCCAAAGAAGGATGGCACATGGAGGATGTGCATGGACTACAAGGCACTCAACAAAATAACGGTGAAGAATCGGTACCCTCTCCCTCACATTAATGATTTATTAGATCAATTGAAAAATGTTGTCTATTTCACAAAACTGGACTTGCACAATGGTTATCATTGGGTCGAGATTGCAGAACAGGATGTATGGAAGACTGCATTCAAGACAAAACAAGGGTTGTTTGAATGGCTAGTGATTCCATTCAGACTATGCAATGCTTCGGCCACATTCATGAGGGTGATGAATGATATTTTCAGGCCTTTTCTTGATGATTTTGTACTTGTATATATTGATGAAATTCTTATTTTCAGTAGGATATGGGAAGATCATGTGGGTCATGTTAAAAAGGTGCTTGATGTTTTGAAAAAAGAAAAATTGTATGTCAATATGTCTAAGTTTGAATTTGGTAAGACCTCTTTGGTTTACTTGGGTCACATTTTTGGAGGTGGAAAATTAAAAATACATCCTTTTAAAATTGATGTGATTGTAAAGTGGCCTAAACCCACCAATGTTACAGAGGTTTGTATCTTTTTGGGTGCAATACGATATTGGAGAAGGTTCATTGCCAATTTCTCAGTCATTGCATCCCCCTTACATGCATTGAAGAGTGTGAAACAAACCTTTCAGTGGGGAGGAAAGCAGTAGAGATCCTTTGATACACTAAAATAGAAGATCAGTACCACACCATTTTTGGCCTTGCCTAACCTCCAACAGCCTTTTGAGATTGAAATAGATGCTAATGGATACTCCATGGGAGCAGTATTGATCTAGTAGAGGAAACCTATATATTACCATTCATAGACATTCTCCCAAGTTGTTGTGAACTATCCCACATATGACAAGGAGTTGTATTCCTTGGTTCAAAGCATGAAGAAGTGGAAGCATTATTTGATTGGAAAGGAGACCATCATTCACACAGATCACCAGCCCCTGCAATACCTCCATTCATAAACCAAGCTTCAAAAAGCACGACATTTCAGATGGATGGAATTCCTCCAACAGTTTCACTTGGTAATAAAATACAAGAAAGGAACCAGCAACAAACTGGCATATATTCTTTCTCGCCCTCCTATTTCTGCATCGAATATAATTTTTCAAAATGCTTCTTTATCTTTCGAAATTTGTGTTGAACAATATGTTGATGATGATGATTTTAAGGATATTTATGAAAATATGACTCATGGATCATAGGTGGATAATTACCATTTGCAGGGAAAGTTGTTGTAACACCTTGGTAAAATTTGTATCCCCACCAATGATAGAATACATGTAATCAAAGAGGCATATACCTCTGTTGTGTCAGGTCATTTTGGTTTAGGGAAAACTTTGTGTCATTTGTAGAGGTTGTTTTATTGGCCTCACATGAAAAATGTTGTGACTTGATATGTAAAGGAATGTGTGTTGTGTTTAGTTAGCAAACCCACTAATAGAAAATTGGGGCTTTACACACCACTCCATGTTCCGAGTCGTCCATGGGAAATTATGTGGAAGTTTTCTTTTGTCTAAGAGAGGTCATGACTATTTGTACGTCGTTGTGGATCGATTTAACAAAATGTGTATCTTAATGCCTTGTAAAAAGTAGGTCACTCCAAAGAATATTGCTCATATTTTCTTCCAATTTGTATGGTTCCACTTTGGGCTGCCCACATACGTTGTGTCTGATCAAGACTCTTGCTTTCTTGGACAGATTTGGATGAGTTTGTGGAGAATGATGGACACCAAGTTGAAGAGGAGCACGACATTTGATCCGCAGACCGACGAAAAAACAGAGGATGTCAACTGCACAGTGATACATTTACTCTGAGGCTACTGTGGAAAGCATCCAAAGTTGTGGGACGAGCAATTTCCCTATGTACAACATGCATACAATGGATAATGCATTCATCCACTTAGAGCTCATCGATCGAGACATGCTTCGGATATTTGCCAAAGGATCCCTGAGACATGGTCTTTAGGCGAGATGAAAATTCAAGTGGCCAAGATGATAGGGACAAAGCGCGGAAGTCCATTTAGCGAATTCAGATGATTCACTAAGAAGTGCGGAAGCAGTAGGAGAAAAATAAAGCTCAATAAAAAGCTTGACATGACAAGCATCGAGTTGATCACCAATTCCAGGTTGGAGACAAAGTGTGGCTCCACATCAACAAAGAAAAAATGAAAGGGGAAGGAAAGAAGTTGAGACCAATTTGATATGGCCCATTCACCATATTAGAGAAGATTGGAGACAATGCTTTTCGTCTCGATTTTGCTGCATACATGCAGATGTACTCAGTGGTGAACGTTGAAAACTTGAAGCTTTATGAGCCTCCTTTGATCATGGACACTAAAGAGGTTGGATAGGTTCCTACAATGGATGAATTTGCACCCGAATACTTGGACAAGCTACCAGAGGACATCATTCTTGATAGGAAGACCAAGACTTCATGACGGGGAGACGTGGAGTACCTTTGTATTGGTTTCAAGGGAATGCATCTAAGTAAGGCCTGATGGATTGAAAAGGATAAAGTGAGGGATAAATATCCTCACTTACCAATTGGATGATAACGATTTTGGTGGCCCAAGAGCTCATTAGAGGGGAGGAATGATCCAGGTGGCTCCAAAAATAAAAGTGGCCTTGAAAAGGCTCAAAAATCAAAGTCATCAGATGGAATTGAAATTAGGACCAAATCATATTTCTTGTCTCCCTGATTTTAATGGTATGAACAACACTCAAATTTGAGTTCGTATGCTTAAGATATAGCCGGTCAAAGTTCTGGACAAAATAGGCCAAGTAGCAGTCACTAACGAGGAAACAATTTGGTGAAGGGATGGTGCACAGAAAACAACGGTTGGAAAGGGCGAATTTTTCACCTATTTAATTTGCCTAATAACTTAAAAATGGCCAACAATATTTTAACCGTTTTTACTAAAAAAAAAGAAAATTGAGGTGGCGGGCCGCCACCCCCAAACGAAATTACACACAGATATTGAATATAATACGGTGGTCAAGCCACCCAACAGAATACCCTCCCAACCTTTCAACACAATGGAGCCATGTATTAAGAGGTCGGTGGGGTTCGAACCCACCTGACTCATGTGGGCTGGCCTGCCAAAGGGTGGCCCCGAAATTCAAATAACCACCGATCATAAAAAAAATGTTGTGTATTCCAAACAGTTCTTATCCAACTTTGGGGTGTGGCGAGTTTTGAACCCGGTTCGCCCAAAACTTATGCACCACCATTTTCCAATGGCTTATACGTTGGAACCTCCACTACACAAAATATATATAAACCACACTTTGTCATTCTACCGAACAGAGGCATGGTGGAACCAGGACAGAGAAGAATTTGTTGCGGATAGAACCAAGAGCACCCAGGCTAGAACCGGGCCTAGGAAAGCATAGATTTTAAGAAAGATTCTAAAGGAATATTGGAAGAATATTCTTGCAGGGAATCTTGAGAGAATCTAAAGATTCCTTGGAACTCCAAAGGTCACTTGCTCAAAATATGGTCAAGTTTATAGTCGTTTGACATGATCTCACGCCACAAATCCAACGATGATGTCTTTTTCTGGATCTGAGCTTTGCATTTTTCATCCATGACATAAATTGGAGGTATAAGGGTCATTTATGTAAATTTTATTGCAATTCATTTTTTCTCCCATTTAATGAAAGAGGTCTCCCCACTTTTGAGCAGGCCCCAGGGACATAGCCCACACTAGGTGAACTTTGTAGTCAAATCATGTGTTTTCCTTTGATTTTATGGTTTCTTTATGATCTCCACTTCTTTTTCATGTGTTTAAGTTATTGGTTTCATGCTCTTTTATATGCAATTTTGTGTGTATCCTTGAAGTTAAAAGATCTGGATCAATCCTCTAGGGTATGTGGCTCATAAAATTAGATTATGTCTTTCAATGATTGTGATAGCCCACTGATAAATTTTTGAAAATTTTCCTTTTCCTCCTTGAGGTAATGCACATACTGCAACATCTCTAGGAATTTAGTAACATAATCCTCATCAGACATCTGCCCCATTTTGAGTTCATAGAACTCCTTGGCCTTGTTTTCAAGATACCTTTTGGACACATATTTTTCTCTTAGGTACTCAAATACTTTCCATGATAGCTTATTTTCTCTTATGCCTTTTACATTCTTTAAATATTCCCACCATATATCATCTATTCCTTTTAGGCTAAAGTTAGCCACCTTTGCTTTCATATTCTCAAAGTAGTTATGAACTATGAACAACTTTTTCATCCCCAACAACCATGCTTCGACATCTTATACTTTCTTTACCTAACCATAAAATGAAGGGGACTTAACTTTCTTAAATTCCTATTGTACATATTCCTTTTCCATCCTTTTACTACGATGATGATGATAATGATGATGTCTTTTATGGGTGTCCTCATATTGTTTCTCATGGGTGCTTGCCTTTATCTCCGAAGTACTCAATGGAGTGTTTCCGTTTACTGTGTTCTCACTTGAGTGCATGTGCCTTTTCTTGGATCCAATTTCATCTACCCCATTAATTATTTATTCTTGTCCTAAAGGGCTCTACCTTCCCCTATGACTAATCCCCAACTCATGTTTCCTTTGCCTTTGTAAGCCTGACATACTTTTCAATATGACTGCATAGACTTCTACTTGTTTCTCTTGTGCTCTAACAAGATTTTCATTGTGATCTTTGTAACTTCTTATTGTAGCTCTTAAACTCCTTAGTGTATCCATCTAGTCAGGATAATTTGTCTATATTCTTTGCTTAACTGATCTTTCCTCTTCATATCCATGTTGTGATTGGTCAGTGCTATATTGCACCATTCTTGTCCTCATCTCCTTTTTGGCCTCTATTGCCTTGTTATGTGTTGTCATACACACACATATTTGTAAGATTTTAGTAAAATTCAAATTCTTAATAGATATTATAACCTTGGCATGTTGTTGGAAACCCACTGATGTAAAGCTAGTTGCAAAATTATACCTCAACTAGCACATCAACATTACATCAATGAAATAATATCAATTATTAGTACCATGATACATGCATATGTACATCATAATGAGTACGCACCAAATAGTGCATGTGATTAATCCACACAACAATCAGTTTTTGATGCATATCACATGTTTTATGGCCTTATATGATCTCCTAAGATCTAGGGCTAAGCCTAATCTTCATTCCATATATGATAGGGCCCATCCAATCCAATTGTTGAACTTGAAAGCTCGAATAGCACTTTATAACACACCCCCTACTATCCCTTGCCCCCACTGAGGGTAGAAGGAGGCAGTTACTTTGATGACCCAACCTCTTAGTTAAGGAAATGTGTTCTAAATTTTTTCTTTTTCAAATTCCTCGAGACTTAAAATGGATGACATCATTGTGTTCGTCTCATTGAAACCTTTTCGCCAATATAATTTTTTCTCAATCTGACTCCCACATCAAAAGATGTGATTGATTAAAATCTCGCCTATCAGGTCTCACAATGTCTTCCAACTTGCCATGTGGCACCCACGTGGTGCACACATGGGAATCCACGTCATATCCCACATGGTAGTTATCGATCCGATCATGCTAGGTCACATTATGTCATCTATTGACCTGTTCATGTCTAGTGACATGATTCACAAGGCCCAATATATAAAATAAATATGTACATAATATATAAGAAGTATGCAGACATGGACCCCTTTATTCCACATCACACTGGGAATAAAATCTCAATGAGCTTCCACCAAACTCCATGAAAAATAGTTGGGGAAGAAATTCTAGGGTTATGTGGACCCTCTGTGGACCCCTTCACGTGTCGTCTAGTTTCTTATTACAATTGCACGCTCGAGGCTCTGCCCTACCATGTCCTCCTGGCCTTTTCCCCTCACGACACATTCAACCCGCCGAGGTGACCATAACTCCTTTCAAAATATATAGGCTGGCATGGATAGGTGATGAGGCTCCTCCTTGCTCTGACATGTCATGGTTCACAAGGTCCACTATGCCACGTCCTCTCGGAAGTAAAATATCGGGACTTTTGTACCCACTACTATAGGATACCGCAAGGGATTAAACGTTAGGGAAACATCACCCATCCTTATCGTTGATATGACATGTCTTACCCTAGGTCACGACATCGTACTAACATTAACCTTCACCTGGCTTGTAGGGTATAGCCATGTTTCTGCTAGCCACAACGCTTATCATGCTAGTCATGGGTCCCACCAAACCCTTCATTCCTTGGCTAAACACATATATCAAGTTATAAAATATGTATGGAGTCCTTAGTCAGGATATGTTGAATGCTAGATAACCATCCCCACTACGCTAGGTCGTCCGAACAATTAAATCCCAGGAATTCCATCCTAGCCTCCCTTTGAAACCTTGGGGGTAATTATTTCAGGATTACGTGGGCAGCTGATACTCCCTTAACATCTAATGGCTCTGATTTCCTATTCATCCACATTAAAACATAACTCCTAATCACATGGCATATAAGACTCGAGCCTCCTAACTCCTCTAGGTCTTGAACTCCCAACCCCGCAACACAAGAATAAGTGTATTTTGGGACTTTCTCAGCCCCCAACGCTTGGTTACAGTTCCCTTCATATGCGCGATATGCCACCTCTATTAACCTTATTTCAACATTGGCCCAATCTAGCTTTATATGCATATATGTACACACATCACACTATCCTTCCTGAGATTTAAGAAGGCTTGGCCCAACCGTCTATATATACATATACATATATTAGTATAACATATATGATATATGTTCAACTATGTCTCCTGAGCTTATAAAGGCTTCGACCCATTCTATATATGTGTGTGTGTGTGATTTATAAACACATAAACATTATACTTCTTGAGCTTAGCAATGATAAACAAGGATTAATAACCAATTCTTTAACTATAAAATGAATACGACAAAGATCTCCCCCTCTATTCATACTTAAGCTCAATGGACCAATTTTAGACCCATAATGGTCCAAAGATCTACAGGTCCCTTAAACTAATAATAAATAGAAAAAAACTCATTAAATCATGCCAAAATCCTTTCAACTACTTAAGAATTACACGGGAAATCAACATTCCTAATGCATGCAAGAAATCACACTCCATATTAGATCGCAGGCATAACTAGCTCATTAAATCAATACCATTACAGTCCTTAAGCTAACACATTACACATAGTCTAACATTCAAGGTACAAGGCTTGAGTGTACACTTATCTTATCAAATGTGCTTAGAAACCAAGATTCTGACTTCAAATCTCCACCCAACCTTAGACACATTGCAGCCAAGCCTTTCTTGTAGTAGTCAACCTTGAGCCAGATTCTAGAACTTGAGGAGGGGTGCCTATTACTATAAAATCAGTGCTTCCAGTTGAAACGGTGCCTCGAAAGGTAACCCACCTTTACCCACCAACCATTAAGGTAACTAAATGTACATGGACGTACTTCCCTCAATCATTCTCAACAGTTTTCTCACTATCATGTCATCGGGCCTAATCTCATCCAACTTCATCACAAGGGCATTTGATAAACACAAAGACTAAGATCTCTAGTCTAGGGGCATAATTTCATTATTATGTGGGAAGATTACTTAGTGGCAAGCTACAGTTAAATCAATAGGTTCTTTAGGTTGCGAGCTTTCCAATGGTGTTCCTCAACCTTAAGTAAACCATTTCTTAATATCAATAACTTTAACTCAGTCAAATTTTATCATAGGGTTCTCTTGTTTCACACAAATCACATCTTTAAATCATGACAGTAATATTATTATAGCATGGGAAGGCTATTAATTGGCAAGGTAATGATAAATTAGTGGGTTCTTTAGACCACAAGCTTCCCAATGGTATTCCTCAGTCCTAAGGTAAGCCACTCTTGGTGGTTTCTTCAATCCTTAGGCAATCCACTGCCCAATTTCAAGAGGAGGAGAGCTCAATATGGGAGGGTTCCTCATATGGATAAACTACCATGGGAGCACATATATCACCCTTGTTAGGTATTTCCTTAGAGTGAAAGCACCATTGTTCCTAGCCCAGGGCTACCCCTAATGTTTCCTCAGCCACCCTAAGTACCTAAGTATCTCTCCTGGATAGTAGCTTCATCAATTCAAAAATTTCCCTGTGGTTTCACCAGTCCTAAGGAAATCTATGCATGATGGTTTTCTTTAGCCTTATACAAGCCAATTCTCTTATTCCTCAACCAACAATCCCTCTTGGGCTTCTTTAGTTGGTCTATTTCTAATCAACTCTCTTTGTTTCCCTCTCTTTCTCGTGTTCCTCCTCTTAGTGATGAATTTTTTTGTTATTTACCCATAGATCAATATTGGCCTTCATCAATGGAAGAATTGAATCCTATCCCCCCAAAGCCTCTTTTCCTCCCACTTCTTTACTTCGCAATAGACCAATTGTGTACCTCCCCTCATTCCTTTTCTGCAGGTCTTTTTGCTAGCATTTTACAACCATATTCTTGGTTGTGTGTGGAAATGTATGTCGTATTTCACATCCTTCAGCTCAACCATGGTGGTTCTATTCCCTTAAGTGGTCTATGCGAACTGAGCTCTGTTGGACATCACAACCCATACTCTCCTTTTGTTTTTGTCCTTTCTTGGCTTCTATTTTTTTCCAAGGAATCACAATAGGTCAACTTG
The DNA here is from genome assembly GCA_031772625.1 of Pinus tabuliformis. Lineage (NCBI taxonomy): Eukaryota > Viridiplantae > Streptophyta > Pinopsida > Pinales > Pinaceae > Pinus > Pinus tabuliformis. Next base: position 612,523,529 of record CM062814.1, on the reverse strand, counting down.
TGGAAGGCATAACTTTTGAATTTAGACGCCAATTGATGTGATTCTTACACCATTAAAAATACCTCGAATTTTATAATAGCATCATAAGCTCACACTTTCATGGGAAAGTTGTACCTTGCCCCCTCCCCCCAAAAAAAAATGGCATTTAAAGCCTCAAAATGGCCCCGAAATATTTTACACCAAAAATTTCCAAATTTTGTCACACCAATAAAACTGCTATTACATGTTGTACCCCCCCCAAAAAAATAGCATTTAAGGCCTCAAATGACTTCAAGATATTTTAGATCAAAAATTTCCAAACTACGTCACACCGATAAGCCCTCTCCTACAAGTTGATTCCTCCACTTTTTCTACTTTAAAAGCATAAAGATGGATGACTAATAATATAATGATACAATATGGATCAAACCTCCCCATTTTGGGAGGATTTTGGTCCCCAAAATATTTTTCTAAATGAGGTGAGGAAATTTTTCCTCTACCTTCTCCTTAGAGTACCATGTTGCCTTTCCTGAAAGTTATCCTTTCAACCCAATCTGCAAAATGTCGTGTTGCCCATGTGTTATATTTTTGGACCTCTTCTACAAAATTGTATCCTCTATCAACTCTTTCTAAGAATTTGGTGTTAATTCCTCTATGGAACGTAGGACTTGCTTCTCTTCTTGATCCTACATGGAAGGATCATAAATTTGTATTTTCCATATTCACCGTTTGGTAAATGTGCATCTGTGGGGGTAGACTGAGTTTGTAGGCATTATCTCCCACATTTTCTAGTATCTCGAAAAGATCATAATGTAGAGCCTTGATTTTTTTACTATGACCCTGCAACCTCTCCTTATTGAACTACAACCATACTTTGTTTCCCACTCTAAATTACTTCTTTGTTCTATGTTGACCATGCCCGACCTTGTATTTTTCCCATGACTTCTTCAATCTCTAATAATAGGTCCCTATACTACTAGTGTAGCCCCTTATTGTTATTGTTAGTGTAGCCCCCTTATTATTATTTTTGTTCCCATGTAGTCCCCTTATTTTTATTATTGCGCCCCATAGAAGCTCACTATTGTTATTATTGTGCGCTTACATTACTATTGTTATGTAGGCTTTGATTATATTGTAACCCCTTAGACTCTTATTTATAGAAAGGAGGTCCTGTCATTTGTAGCATCCAGGAATTGTTCATTTATGTAATGTAAAGGAGGTTTCCACCTCGAAGAGGCTAATTTTTAAGTTGTTGATCTATTTTTTCTACTATTTTGTGAGCTGGTTGCATAACTTTTGGTAACAGAGCTTTGCATTCTAGGGTTTCGCTGCTGCAAACAGTGAATCGTGGAATTTTCGCTATACCTTTTCTTCTACAAAGGTTCAAAAGCTGAAATTTTTACCATGAAGAACTTAAATACGGATGAACTTTGTGTAAAACTTCTAGATCTTGATTTTCTATATTTTAGGAGATATCATCCAAAGAAATTAGGGTTTTTGCATGCTCCAAAATTTCGTCTCAAATAGTTGACCTTGGGAAAATTTTCATCTCCTCCACTACAAGCATTGGATTTGAATTTCATAAAAAGTGATCGAACATGTACAGATTATAGTATCTTTTTTATTTTTCTCAGGGCCGAAGGTCGAAACAATGACACGTGGCACTCCGTACAAGTTCGCTCCATTGAACCAGTCCATAATCGGGTCATTGTGGGAGATTGGGCATACATTTATCTTTAAGAATAAAAATTTGGTCTGACATGTGGCATTGGAAAGAAAACTCAGTGGGCTACCACAAGACCAAATTTCGGACCTTGGAGATTTGTATTTATAGAGATACAACATATTCAATATCGAGCTCCTACAAAGAAAGAAAAAAGTGTGTATTTTTTATCCATTTGCATAAGTTTTGTTTGAAAAATCAGTTTGAAGTGATTTGAGGGGCACAGTTAAGCATAAATATCATTGTTTGATTCCAAAATGACTTGAAGCAAGAAAATGGAAACACCTAGTAAGCAACCATAAATATATACTATGACGCATGAAGAAGAGGAAGAAATGCAACATGATATATCAAAAATACGAGAACAAGTGCAAAAAAAAATCGCTCTCACAAAGAGTAACCAAAAATGAAATGGAAGCTAAGATGGATGGTCTGAAGAATGGTTTAAAATCAAACATGGAAGGTTTTAAGGATGGATTAAAAGCAGACATGGAAGGTTTGAAGGGTGGTTTAGAAGCAGACATGGATGGTTTTGAAAGAAGGTTTGACAAAGTTGCTACAAGAAATGCTTCCTAATGGCGAAAATATATTAGACGAAACTCATAATGAGAACAAAAGAAATGTTAACCATGATTTCATAGACTCTAACGTTAGATTTAAGACCCACCATATTCCAAAGATTGATATGAGGAAGTTTGATGGAAAGGATCTAATAACATGGAGACTACAAATGGAGCAATATTTTGATCTCCATAATGTGCAACACACACAAAGGGTGCGCATTACAACTTTATATTTAGAACCCAATCAATTTGTATGGTATATATGGATTTGTTCTCATAAACCACTTGTCACTTGGTCAATTTTTATGAAGGAAATGATTGCAAATTATGAGGATACAAAGAGAAACACCTTATTTAGCCAATTGATAAATCTCAAACAAAAGGGTTCAATGGCAGAACACATTGAGGACTTCCAAAAATTGAATATAAGGGTAAATGATATTCCAGAGGAACGTAGGGCTGATGTATTCATAGGGAATTTAAATGATGACATATGACATGAGGTTCGCCTTTGGGAACCTGATTCATTGGAGAAGGCATTAAGGGTGGCAAGAAAATTTGAAAGAAAAATTATGGCAACAAGTAAGTCTACCACTCACAACTATAGAGTGGAAGTGTTGTTGATCCTAGCCTTCCACAACTACAAGGTTGACACCACAACAATTGGAAGAAAAAAGAGTGAAAGGGCTTTGTTACAGTTGTGATATATAGAAAATACACTAAAGGACATAAGTGTGATGAGAATAAATTATTTTACATAGATTGTGAAGAGGAGGAAGAAAAGGAACAAGAAATGTGAAAAGAAGATGATATACACCAGGAACCAACTCTAGATAAAGAAGAAATGAATTTTACCATATCTTGTAATGCATTGGCAGGAATTACCACTCCTCAAACTCTCAAGATAGAAGGACCTATCAAGAAGAAAAAGGTAATAGTGTTGATTGATTTGGGTAGTACCCACAATTTTATTCAATGTAAGATAGTCAAGGAATTGAATTGCTTCCTATATCCAGCACCAAAGTGTCAAGTGATGGTTTCAAATGGAGGAACTATAAATTGCTTTGGAAAGTGCCATAATATCAAGCTAACCACGTTGGAATACGTATTGAATAGTCAAATGATTTTCATTCCAGTTGGTGGTGTTAACACCAAAAAATTGCACCAGTTTGTACAATCCGGAAGACACTAAAAGACGTCCAACAAAATGCACAAGTGAAGATTTTCCAGCTGAATACATCATGAAGTTAAAAAAAAAAAATCTCCTAGGGTCCAAAGTTTGCAAGGATAAAAAATTGAGGACATCGTGACTATTTCTTCGATAGCCATGTACGTGTGAAATATCCTTTGAAAGTCGTGCGGTCGAAGAAATAGATGACTCAGTGAATCTGGGACCACTCTACATACTTGAGGCCAATTACCTGACAAGATCTTAGTCTAAGACAACAGAATTCGAGTCACCATGAAGATATGCAACCCTCAATGGAATCATCTTATCCTACCCATGTGTCATTATCATGCATGAACCAAGAGATGGAAGAAGGATTCAAAAAATTATATATAAACAGGCCATGGGAGAACCAAAATATGAGACATTGTTATGTTGGCCAAATTGCTATCAGAGCAAACCACCATTCCATTGTTGAAGCCAAAGAAAGTAAGAGCACTAACATGTTGGCCATATTTCTTCTAAGAAATCCATCATCTTAGTGAGAGAAGAGGAATCCACCATTAGAGAGTCTTCATACTTCTTTGAGAGAGAGGAGAAACTTGCAAAGAGATTGAGGAAAAGAAACCCCCTTGCAGAGGATTTTTTAGCGCCATGGATCAAAGAATTCCCTTCAAGTTTCTAAGATTCATCTATTGTATTCAACCTCTACTATCATTAGTCAATAAAGGGATCTTTTTCCATTATTTTATTGACTTGTTTGCTCCATTGAGCATTGTTTGTGTATTTACCTTTTTGTTTTAGTTTATGTTTATGTATGCATTGTTTCCACTATTTACAATGTTTTGTTTATCTAAGTCTGTCTACTAATAGCACCAATTCTACCTATGATCCTTTGCAAGGAACAACCAATTGTTAAGGAGGTGTCTTTTCGTACACCATTTCCACAAAAACACTACCATGGGAATGACGACCATACTGTTGTATTTTCTTTAATCTAAAGGTTGTTTTTGCAGGACCTTCTCTCTGCATAAGCACTCTACAAGGTGCTCAAAACCTCTCTAGAATCTTTGCAGGACCTCTAGGACCTGTTCTGAGTCCACAGAATCGAGTTTTCATTTTCTTTGCTCACCTGTGTGGCTTTTTATCTAACGGAAAAGTGTGCACATCTGTGTGTGGCTAAACCCACATGGTAACAAAAAAGTCAAAAAGAGCCTTGTATTTTCTCTTTTCTTAGGTGATTGGCAGACTTTAGTGAATTGCCTTCACCTCTGCATTTTGTATTTTTTGTTTAGTATGGCTGGTTTCTTTACTAACCTCAATTAGTGGAGCAATTAGAGTATTTTTCCATTTTTATTTGCAATACACACATAACTTAATTAGGGAGAAAGTAAGTGGCCAAATTCCACATATGTTTTTCAAACTATTTTGCTAAAGTTTTCTACAAATCACATAGCTTAATTAGTAAAGAAGTAAGTGGCCCATCATCCACAAATATTACTTCTAACCAAAGCAATCATTTTTTCATTTTATGGGACTAAGAGAAAATGTTATTATAGAAAGTAAGTAATCTATGCTTCCCTTGTGTCTCTTAGATGAACCTGGGTTTGCACATGAACACTTTCTTAAAGCATTTGAATTTCCATCTCCCTTGTTGAAATTCACATAGTTTAATAGGAAAAGAGTAAGTGGCCCATGATCCACAACATATTTCTTTTTCAATACAAGGAACAACACCTAGTGTAAATTAGAAGGATATTGTAAAGGATCATCGCATATCCGCATATTACCACACTTTGTATGTTCACTTGCATCACACACTAAGCTTCCATAAGCTTTGTACTAGAAGGCATCCAGTTTCCGGAGCTTTGTGTACTTAGTTTATTTTTTCTTACAAAATCACTCCATAAGTGAATTAAGACTCCTTAAAAACAACCATAACTTGAACCAACTAAGTTTCCCCACAGGGGCCACCAAAAAATTTATAGTTTAGGTTAGGACCATTGGGGGTAGGCATCCCATAAGCCGCCATGGTCATGTTACACCTTTGAAACATAGTTGTTGAATTTTTAGGAAGCTTAAAATGCTTCAATCATCCCACGGAAAAGAATACCCGAGCATGGTAGAGACCTAATTTAGAGGGGGTTCGGCTTAGGTCCAGTGCATGTAGTACTCTTTGGGGCTACCTGACCCATCTAGTGCTCGGTACTGGTAACTGACTACCAAGAAGCTAAATACTCGAATTCTCATGTGGGATGAAGGTACTCTAGTAGCCAAAATCTAGGGCATCCTCTCCCTATAGGTGACGGTGCAGGTAGCACTTGAGCTTCATTTCCATTACCTTGGTTGATTCTTCGACTGCAGGAAGGCGTCGCTAGTTTTTTCGGGATGTTTTCCCAAGAGCCATCAGAAGATACCTTTGCAAGGCCCAGTTACTTTGAGAGTGGTAAGGATGACTAGGTTTGCATAGGATTTTTTTATCATACGCAATAATCGATAACCATTTTTTGTTTGGTTGATAACATAGCTTAATTATAAGAGGAAAGTAACCATTTTTATTTTCGCTTTTGTTTTATGTGTGTGATTTTATTGCATTGATATTTATCTTCTTCCATCATCATACACAAAGTATCACACACTCTAATCGACACCATAGGGAACCCCATGGCTCCCCATTGATCTAGACATTTTTTAAACCTCCCCCTATTACTGGGAGGTGTTCTAGGACTCCCACCATTTAGGCATAAAGGACGTCAGGCAAAGACCATTATCAGATCTTCCTTTATTGGTGCATATTTTCTCAGGACCCCTACCCATCAAAGCACACCCTTCACCACTCCACAAGGGTCCCCACGTGCTACCCTTTGGGGATCCCACACACCACTCCTCTGGATAGTCCGCGAGACACCCATCAAGGTAGTTCTCCTGAAACTTCCCCACAGAGGACCCCTTTGCATATAGCTATCCAAAATCATTTCGTGATGGCGGATAACTCGTAGATCTCATTCTTAGCTTCTTTAAACCTATCAGATTTAAGTAAACTAACCAATGACCTGATCACCCATGGCTAGAATTGGCCAGTTATTCCCACCAAGCTCCCTTTGTACATTCCAAAGTTCGAAGGGAAACAAGGTGAAGACCCAGGAAACCATGTCATGACTTTTCATCTATGGTGTTCGTCTAATAGTATCACCGACAATACTATCATATTACGACTATTTCAACACACACTAATGGGCCTACAACGAAATGGTACATTGACCAACCTTCTATGTCACATGGAAACTTTAGCTCACTAGCTACAACTTTCGTCACGTTTTTCCAGCTCCCAGTTTGTTAAGATTTGGGTTTGGAATTCCTCACCCACTTCCAACAAACACCTAATACCCGCATATCGAATCATATACATGAATGGCAGAAATGACGTAGCTTGTGTAAAGCTTAGTTTGAAGATAAATTCCTCCTGGACTTGTTTTTGAAATCCCTCACATAGGAAATCTCCAAAGACGTGGCAAATTCATCCCTGCATAACGACAAAGAATCCATTAGTAAAGCTCAACACTTAGAGTTTATATACACCCATTTTGGATACATTTATCATGTTCTTCCAAACACCCCACGCCTACAAACTTATAAAGAGACACCAGGCACATCCAATGTCGTTGATGGATTGATTGGGTCCATAACCCAAAACCAACTCAGCAATAACTACCAGTACCTTGGATACTCATTCAATGGCCAAGTATTTGATACTACGCAAAACACACCACCATTGCAACATACAAGATACTACCCTGGTCAACCCGCATCGATGCAGAATACGGTCAGTGGGGTTAACCTATATCAGCCCCCTCATGGAGGCTCATATCTTCCCCCACAGGGAAACCAGTACTCCTCTAGGAATATAGACGTAATTTCCTCTTCCCAGAATCCATATACCAATCAGGGACAAGGAAACCAATATTCTCCTTTCCCCGCACAACAACAAAATTACCCACCAAAGCAAAATAAATCAAGGGTTATTAATCTAGTGCAACCTTCTCTCACTTCATAACAACAATTGAAGGAGTAGTTGAATCCAGTTAACCTACCTAATGATGCTAAGAAAAAACCTAAAAGAAAACAAAAGGGAGAACCCGAACAGGGGGGTAGCAACCACTAGTAGCTCCCACAGGCACTGAGAAGGGGCAACACTAACTGGAATCAAAACCAAGGATCGACCACCAATAACCCACATAAAAAAAATCAATAACATAAGTCTACGGACTAATTATTCATGTGATATCTGTGGGGAATACGATCATTATACCCATCATTGTCCTCAACTCCTTGAGTTAAAAAGGATACAACACAATAGGGGGCAAGGAAGTCAACAAACAGCAGTAATGCAAGACCCTTTCCCCCATCAGGGAGTGGTTAACACTCAGAAAAAATCATCCCACTCTCATCCTTCTAGAGGGAACCCCCATAACAATTCTAATCATGACAGGATAAGATATCCTCCTGCAAATGTGAAATAGAAGTTATGAAGCTCCCCTCGAGCCCAACCCATCCACCTTAACCATGACAATAGCTACAAGGTCATTGACCGTTCCTCAAACTTCTATAGAGCCTATGCCAAAATCGGTTAAAGGACCATTACGATGCGCAGGACAGAACTCAAAATTTTCTCATAACTACAACATAATCGATTACTTAGCATAATCACCATCAACTATGTCAGCACTAGAGGCCCTGCAAATATGCCCAACCCAAAGGAAAGCCTTACTTTCCGCTGTAGGCACAATTGGCCCAACTGATTCTCGCCTAATGGTCTTCGACTTGGAAAAAACAAGCCCTTGACTACCATCAATCGTTTCTTTCCAAATCCTAATCTCAGTCCAAAACATTAGCATTCATTGTTGCATTGTTGTTGAAGGGGCCTCCACATGTATCAATTCCAAATCCGTTTGACAGAAACTAGCATCCCCTGAACTCAAGCCTTCTGACATCACTCTTAGATCATACAATAGACACCCTTATGCTCCCGTTGGCCTATACCCTAGTGTGCTAGTTAAGTTGGATGGGAAAACTATGCTAATAGATATCGAAGTACTAGATGCCCAGTTGGATTACAATATCCTGTTGGGTTGAAGTTACATGTACAAGATGTTAGAAATCACCTCATCGATGTTCAAGATAATGATGTTCCACCATGACGAAAATATCATTACAATAGATCAACTCACATATTATGCGAAGACGACATTACCCCCACGACGTTGGTCTCATCTTCTCACAAATTGATCACTATTTACATTAAGCTCAACCCTGGCCAGTTTAAGCCATCAACACCCCTAGGGACATTCCCAGGAGACCCTCCGGTGATAGAGGAAATTTCCCCAAACACTAGAGCATCGGTGTGCATGATGAGTTCATCAAACACCCCCCTAGCTCAGGAACCAATTCAAGACACCACACAATCTTTGATTCTTGATTCCATGTTCCTACCTCACACCATCACGCAAACACCATTTTTATGCCCTCTGCCTGGCTTTTCCTCGAACCAAGTCATGGAAATGCTCACATTGCCAAATATGGCTCTTGCGATACCGGTCTAGTATCTAGTCCTCATGACCATGTCAACTGATCCAAGAAATACCCTGATAGGTAGCCTCCCTGTACCTCGACCTTAGGAACCCACCCCAACTCGAATATCTCCTGCACTAACACTAGTCAGGGCCAACAAGATAGCCAAACAAAAAGGTAAAATATGGGAGACCTCAAACTCCTTTAGGGATGTACAACCCTGTGCGATATGTGAAGAAATTAGGCACCCTACTAACATATGCCCTCAATTAGATGAGTTAAAATCCCTTATGCATGCTTCAAAAACCTCGGTAACCTCAACTCCACCAAAACGAGCAATGGCTATGTCATTGCGTAATAAAGTATTGTGAACCAATAAGGCATGCGCTATATACGAAAAATATGATCACTACACTCATTATTTCCCTTAGCTCCCTCAATACCGAGAGACATTAAGTGCGCTCGTTTAAGCCAATATTAATGAACCATTAGCACCGACCAAAGCCTAAGTTGACGATCGATGCAAAACCATATTCTACATTCGAGAAGAACTAACTTCATGCTCTGATCCCTCTTAAACACCTTCCCATGGCACAAGGGGTCAACCTAAACAACCAATCCCCTCCCTTGCATTTCCATGTGCTCTATGTGATGACCCAAACCATTTGGTTAACCAATGCCTCGAATTGTGAGCATTTAACCAAAACTATCCCCTAGGTTGCTTGAAGAAGAAAACTTAGGCTCAAGCACCATACATGCAATATTTGTGTAGGAAACCATCATAGGTGAAGGTGCCCTCACCTTCCCAGGTTTCGCAAATCATTGAGCGTCGTGTGTCGATTCATGCCTGAAAACTCTTATTTATTGGACTCTGATACCGATTCCGCAGAACTCATCCCCCACCAGGGGAAGACATGCCCTTAGACATCTTATGTGTGTTTGAGGAGAAACGACTTCCAACAGTACAACAAGGCCCCCATCATTTCATCTCCCCCCACCATCATCAATCTAAATCAGGAAAAAAATGATCTAAATCCGCTAGAAAAAAAGATCACCCCTCACATGTTCCCTATGTGATAAACCCAACCATTTGGTGAATGAATGTCATGAATTCAGTAAGTTCAATGACATATTCTGCTGAGTGGTCCAAATACCACACATCCATCTCTCCAATCAACAGTAAATCACATGCTACTACTGTTGCATTTGCTCTCAATTTCAAGGAATTGTTAGTACCTTCCACATTTTTGCGCAGCAAGAGCAGCGCTAAGGCCAACCCTGATCCAGGTGGATATTGGTTGCCACCTACCAAGTCCACTTGGAACCCCACCATTGTTTCATTCAGCTTTCCAATTTCCTTAATTGTAGCACAATTTACTATTTTTAGTAGTTTTTCGGGTCCTGAACTTCCGGATAGATCTTACCAAAGTTGTAGTTCTCGGATAGATCTTTCTAACAAGATATGGTGTGTGTCAAATGGAGATCTTATGCCAAAGCTACGACCCCAGGAAGTTGATGTACCAATTTACCCAAACGGGGCCCACAGTTTGGCGTTTTATCTTCTAGGGTTAGGTTTTTGGATGTTTAGGGTTTTCCATTATTTCTCAACAATAAATAGGCCTTCGAGCCTCATTGTAAGACAGTTCAAAGGCATGTAGCCACCACATCTCTTCTCAGAGATAAGCTACCATCGCCCTAGCTGGTTTATTTCCATTGCTATTTGTAAGCATATTTTAGTGTTCTACATTAATGAAATGAAGTATTATTTCCACTGCATCTCTATGTTTATGGTTATCTCTGTAATTTATGCATTCCTGTTTAAATCTGGATCAGCGGTATCAGAGCGGTCTGCTTTTTCTCTGTTTTTCTTTGCATGTCCCCAACGAGGTCGGGATATAAGGAGTTAGGGCTTGAACTGGTCGAACCTTTGCAAGACCAGCCTCGCAAATCCTGACGACCTCCCATGGTGGATGAAAACAAAGACGAGGGGGCAGGAGATCCTATCAAAATCTTTCTCGAAGAAGCCCTCGAGTGACAAAGGAACGCGATGATGGACAGCTTTGCCCAGATCCTTCAGCGGCTACCCAGGGGTGATGCATCAGCTTCCAACAGCTACTCTAGAAACGCCACACCGTTTAAGGTACAAGTTAATTTTGAAATCCCCATATTCGAGGGTCTAATAGACGCAGATGCCGTCAATAAATGGTTAAATCTGCTAGAGGCTTATTTTTCTGTTCATGATTTTTCCAGTCGGGAAAAGATTATTTTCGCTCTTCTCAAAGCAACCCCCCACGTCAAGGACTGGTGGGAAACCTACTGCGAGCAGAAGGATGAAAGTATAGGCTCACTATTTTCAGCCGCACCCACTTGGGATTCATTCCGAGATGCCATCAAGGAGCAGTACTACCCTGTCGGAAGCTATGAGGATCAACACATAAAGTGGACCACACTGCGGCAGGGAAGGGACCAAGACGTGCCGGAATTTACCAATATTTTCCATACCCTTCGCACAAAGTTGGGTATCAAGGATTCAGAGCAGCATTTGGTACTCAGATACCATAGTTGCCTGCACAAGTACATCCAGGAAGAAATAGAGGTCCTGAACATCCCATCGCTCGGAACGACATACCGATATGCTGTCAAGGTCAAGCAAAAGTTTAAATAGAAGAAGCGAGACTTTGGATCTGTGAATCCGAAGCAAGGGAAAGGTGCCCCCAAACTGCAGAACAAAGGACAAAGCCAAGGCAGGGCGGCCCAAGACAACCCGCCAAAGCTGCAAGCAAAGAACAACGTCGTGAAGCTGAAAAAGGACACAGGAAAGTGGTGTGAGTTCCATAAGAGCTCCACTCACAACACAAGTGAGTGTCGGGCCAAGCAGTCACTGGTGGCTGAGCTAAAGGTTTCAGAATCAGATGCATGTTCTAACTCTGAGTCAGAACTCGACAAGGGGAATGACAAAGGGAAGTAGATTATCAATGCGGATCCCAACACCACCGTTGCCACCACGAAGATTCAGAAGGAGGAACCTGAAGATCCGGAGGAGGAGGAGCATCTCTTCCACTCCCAGATGTGGGTAAAGGGCTCCCCGCTACAGTTCATTGTCGACAGTGGGAGCCAAAAGAACCTCATTTCGGCAAAGGTCGTGAAGCGACTGGGCTTACTGAGCACAGCACATCCACAACCGTACACCATCGGGTGGCTTCACCAAGGACGAGATCTTCACGTGAGCCAGTAGTATCGCCTTCCATACAACATCAAGCCCTTCACAGATGAGGTATTGTGTGACATTGCTCCCCTTGAAGTTTGTGATGTATTATTAGGACAACCATACTTGTGGAAGCGACATGTTGTGTATGAATCAAGGCCCCGTGCTGTTATTATTACTTTGTGAAATAAGTTGTACAGGATACCGGAGGTAGCACCGCCTACCACCATCTCTTTGATTACTGCAAAACAATGCAGTAAGCTCATTTCCAAAATTAGGAAATTTGTTTTCCTGATGATATGCCCTCAAGGAAAGAAGAAGACAGTGGCCACGACCTCCAGATAGGGCCCCTCTACACGACAACTACAGATGGACAATGTGGTGGAGGAGTACGAGGACATCTTCACCTCCCTCGCAAGGGTTCCTCTGCACTGTCAGGTCAAGCAATCCATCGATCTAACCCCAGGTGCGTCGTTGCCCAATGGAACAATCTATCAGCGCTCCGTTCTGGAGAATGATGAAATCAAGAGGCAGATTCAGGAGTTGTTGTAGAAAGGTCACATCCATCCAAGTTCATCACCCTGTGGGAGCCCAATCATGTTGGTACAGAAGAAGGATGGGACTTGGAGACTCTGTATTGACTATCGGGCGCTGAACAAGATCACTATCTGTAATAGGTACCCGATCCCACGGATTGATGACCTCTTGGACCAATTGAAGGGGGCAAAATATTTCAACAAGATCGATTTGAAGTCAGGATATCACTAGGTACCAATCGAACCCTCCAATGTGTGGAAGAGTGCCTTCAAAGCCAAGGAGATCCTTTTCGAATGGTTGGTTATGCCTTTCAGATTGACGAATGCCCTTGCAACCTTCATGAGGCTAATGGATGACATCTTGCAGCCATTCACCAACTCATTTGTAGTCGACGTATACTTGGATGACATCCGGATCTTCAGCCAGACTTGGGAAGAGCACCTCCACCACATCCGACAAGTTCTCCAAACACTGTGACAACACAATTTATGTGCCAATTTGGAGAAATGCACTTTTGGCATGACCCAGGTTTAGTATCTGGGATACATTATTGATGAACAGGGGCTGCATGTGGATCCATCCAAGATCCAAGCCATTCGAGATTGGCCAGCTCCAACCACTCTGACAGAGCTCTGTAGCTTTCTAGGTCTTGCGAACTTCTACCGCATGTTCGTGTTGGGATTTTCTCATATCACTTGGCCCTTGAGTCAAGTCACCAAGGGAGGAGTGAAAGCAAAATTCTTTTAGTCTGAATCTCAACAGAAGGCATTCACAGAGTTGAAAGATCACCTCTGCACGGCACCAGTGCTCGCATTACCAGACTTGCAACAACCATTTGAGGTCGAGATAGATGCCTCTAACTATGCTATTGGGGCAGTCCTTACTCAACACGGGAATCCAGTGGCATATCACAGTGAGACACTTTCAGACACAGTCCAGAAGTATCCCACTTATGAGAAAGAGATGTATTCCATTGTGCAGGGCTTCCGACAATGGAAGCATTACATTTTGGGGAAGGAAACGGTCATCCACACAGACCACCGACCCCTGCAGTTCGTACAGACCCAAGGGAAATTACAAAATGATCGCCATCAGAAGTAGTCCACATATCTGCAACAGTTCCATTTGAATATCAAGTATAAGAAGGGTAGCACCAATAATGTTGCAGATTTCCTCAGTCGACCACCGATCATGGTGTTAACCACTGTGCTCAACTCTTATGGGCACGAGACTTCTGATTGGCCACTTCTCTACAAAAGTGACCCAAAATTCGGCCACACATACCAGACACTCTTGGAGGGTCAGCGTGTTCCATATTTTCACCTCCAGGATGCCCTGTTATGCCACCTGGGTCACCTTTGTGTTCCTTCAAACGAGTGTGCCAAGATGATTTGTGAAGCACACTATAGTCGAGCTACTGGACATTTCGGGGTCGAGAAAATGGTGGTAGTACTGCAGAAGTATTTCTATTGGTCGAATCTTCGACAGGATGTCAGGAAGTACATCAGATCATGCACTACCTGCGCCATTGCCAAACCGAACATCAAGAAGCAAGGCCTCTATACCCTGCTGCCTACCCCTAGTTGACCTTTGGAATCCATCTCCATGGATTACATGTCAGGCCTTCCTTCCACTAAGCATGTAAAAGACTGTGTTTTTGTGGTCATCAACAGGTTCTCAAAGATGGCCATTATGGCTGCCTGCATGAAGAATATCACAGCAAAAGCCACTGCTAAACTCTTCTTTGAACGAGTGTCGGTACACTTTGGGATCCCACAGTCTATCATCTCAGATCGGGATAGCAAGTTCCTCAGTACATTTCAGTCTAGTCTCTGGTCGATGCTCGACACCAAATTCTCTAAGTCCACAACCTTCCATCCTCAAACTAGTGGCCAAACAGAGATTGTCAACATGTGATCATACACATTTTGCGCATGTAAAACTGAAAGCATCCATACACATGGGATGAGAGCCTCCCCTATGTTCAGCACAACTACAACCGGGCTCTCCACAGCTCGACTGGCCATAGCCCTTTTCAAGTGGACTTGGGATTCTAGCCACTATGTCCCATTGATGTGGCCATGCCATTTGCAACTACTCACGCAGATTCAGCTCATGTCCAGTCCAAAACAGATAAGGCAAACAACTTCATTGAGCACATACAACATATTCACCAATAGGTCCATGACATTCTGGAGAAATCAAATGCCAAGTACAAGCAGCAACATGATCAGCATCGGGTGCCACACAAGTTTCAAGTGGGAAACAAAGTCTGGTTGCATTTGCAATAGGAATGCCTTACTGAAGCCTATAGGAAACTCAAATCACTCCGATATGGTCCTTACACCATTACCAAGGCTATGGGAGACAATGCATTTGAGATCAGCATTCCCCCATTCCTTGGCCTGCACCCAGTGTTCAATGTGGACCACCTTCAGCCATACTTTCTACCATTACTAGATACATCCGACATTGCAGAACAACTCACACCCACAGAGTTAAATCTAGATTGCATGGAACAAGCTGCAACTGATCAGATCATGGACACACAAATCAAGCACACTCGCCAACAGAATATCCAATTGTATTGAGTTGTCAAAGCAAGCCAACTCCTTCACCAGGGCAAGTGGCTCACCAGGGGCCAAGTTCAGTACAAGTTTCCCCATCTCATGGAGGAACTCAACGCAATGGGGACCATTGCTTCCTAAGGGGGGAGGAAAGATCTAGGTGGATATTGGTGGCCACCTTCCAAGTCCACCTGGACCCCCACCATTGTTTCTTTCAGCTTTTTAGTTTCCTTAATTGTAGCACAGTTTACTATTTTTAGCAGTTTTTCGGGTCCTGAACTTCCGAAGCCGTTTTGAGGCCCTAAACGACGTTTTTTGGGAAAACTGGGAGCAACATCGATCCATGGACCCCCAAAGTTGTAGTTCTCGGATAGATCCTTCTAACGAGATACGGTGCGTGTCAAATGGAGATCGTATGCCAAAGCTACGACCCCGGGAAGTTGATTTACCAATTTACCCAAATGGGGCCCACAGTTTGGCATTTCAACTTCTAGGGTTAGGTTTTTGGATTTTTATGGTTTTCCATTGTTTCTCAACAATAAATAGGCCTTCGAGCCTCATTATAAGACAGTTTAGAGGCATGTAGCCACCACATCTCTTCTCAGAGATAAGCTACCATCACCCTAGTTGGCTTATTTCCATTGTTGTTTGTAAGCATATTTCAGTATTTTACATTAATGAAATGAAGTATTATTTCCGCTGCATCTCTGTGTTTATGGTTATCTCTGTAATTTGTTGCGTTCTTGTTTAAATCCGGATCAAACCCACACTAGGAATCCATGTCATGCCAATACTAAGGTCCAGAGATGGATACCAACTCAGGATATTCCATATCATGATGTCAACCAGGCATCAACATCTCATACTATGAGCAGTACCACCTCCCATACTATATATTCGGTTAGTTCTAGTCCAGTGTGCAATATCTATACCAGTATCTCTCATAGCACTAATGCATGCCATATGTTACAAACATTTCGGCAGGTTAGGATTCAATGTCAAATTCTTATAGATGAATTTATGCTTGCCCCTTGTACACCAACAAGAATGCAAGAACTTCCTCCCACACAACATCAAACCATCATAACCATAATTCTACCACCACCCAATGCTGTCGACACGCAACATCATATACGATTCATTTCCTCATATGTAGGAACCATGATTTTTGTTGTCTGCTCATCATTTTTCGATGCCGAGACTACAAAATCCACCTCACTAGTGGTAACACCACCGACGATGCAGAACCATCTCATCTGCACTTTGTCAACCTCGCTTGGTTATACTTCATCAACTAACGAAACATATTCTTACTTGTCGACCAGCACAACCAGGTCTGAATCCCAACTTTAAGGCCTTTCGCAACCCAAGTCAACACTAGATAATATTTTTCACTCAAATGAAGATATTTTAGAAGCCATGATGGAACTTGAATATCCTTGGGATGCCATGCACCATCGTTCATTTTTTCTACCTGAAAAAACATTTACTCCCAACAACGCACAAATGCACGATATCTGCGCCATCGAATCCAAATATTTCCTCCCACCAGGAAAGGTCGATTGGTTCAAAAATCCCATCCCAACACCTGATGCATTTGAGGAAGGGAACATGTCCAATATTTCACCTACCATCAAGGTGAATATTTCAAGAAAACCTGGAAAATTCAAAGAGATCTCCCTGGGGGCAGCATGCTCTCCAGAAGAAATAACCACATACACATCCTTGTTCCAAGAATACAGGGATATTTTTGCGTGGGATTACTCTGAGATGCTAGGAATCAGTCCCACCATTATGGAACATCATATTGACACATGGCCTGACACCCATCCCGTCAGGTAGAAAAAATATCAGTTACATCCTTCTAAGGTAGAAGCAATCAAACAGGAAATAGATAAGCTCCACAAAGTTGGGTTCATCTATCCTATCACTTACACATCTTGGGTTTCTAACCCTGTACCCATCATGAAAAAATAGGGCACCATCCGCATTTGTACTGATTTTAGGGATCTGAACAAATCTTGTCCCAAAGATAATTACCCGACGCCATTCATTGACTAAGTCATCGACACTTGCACAAATCATGAGGCCCTATCCTTCATGGACGGGTTCTCTGGGTACAACCAAATCTTGTTTCGACATATGGATCAATACAAAAAAACATTCACAACCCCTTGGGGTACATTCACATACAAAGTTATGCCTTTCGATCTTAAAAATGTTAGTGCCACCTTCCAGCGGGCCATGAACTACATCTCCCATGATCTAGCTCATCTCATCCTCGCATATCTGGATGAACTTACAGTACATTCCAAGAAGTGTGTTAAGCATTTGGAGGACCTCCACCTAGTCTTTCAGAGATGTCTATAATATAACCTATGCTTGAACCCTCTCAAGTGTGTATTATGTGTCAACGCTAGAAGACTACTGGGTTTCATAGTTTCCCAGCAAGTTATCAGAGTCAACCCTCTAAAAGTCCAAGCGATTAAGGAGGTACCACCTCCAAAACCATTAAAACAGTTATAAATCTTGCAGGGTAAGGCCAATTTATTACAACATTTTGTCGCTGATTACGCTTATTGCACGCAAGTTTTCCTGCGCCTCCTTGGTTAAGATATTCCCTTCCATTGGGATGATCAAGCTCAAAAATCATTTGAAGCTTTAAAAGATGCATTATTTCAATCTCCTTTGATTAACCCACCTGACCACAAAAAAGACTATACCCTATACCTATCAACATCAGAGGTAGCCATTGTTGGGGTGTTAGTCCAAGATGGACCAGATAATAAGGAACACATAATTTATTACGTCAGCAAGAAATTATCTGGGCCTGCATTGAAGTATGAACCAGAAGAAAAAACAACCTTAGCCCTCATACATTTTGTACAAAAGCTTTGACATTATATCATCCTTCGAACCACTACCGTAATAGCAGCCATTAACTCCATGAGGTACTTGCTCACTCGTTGTATGATGAACCACAAGTATGCTCGGTGGATTGTTATTCTACAAGAAATTGATCTACAATTTAATTCCCCTAAGAGCAGAAAGGCACTCATCCTCATCGATTTTATCACAGATCTCCCAATAGAGACCCAAGGCTCTTCCCGATGAACATCTATTTTTAGTATCAATGGACAACCCCTGATACGGTGACATCCTCCTCTTTTTACGAACTCAAAATTTCAAACCCTAGCTTATTCGTGACGATCAGAGGCGTATATGCTACCAGGCCCCCTGCTACCTCCTTTTGGCAGATGTCCTCTATTGACAAGGCATCGACACCATCCTATGTCAATGCCTCAATCACCAACAAGCTGAGCAAGCCTTAAATGATTTCCATAGCGGGGCTTGTGGCGGCCACCTCTCGGGGATGGTCACCACCCAAAATATCCTTCGTGCTGGTTATTTCTTGCCCACCCTCTTCCATGATTGCATATAGGTAGTCAAAATATGTGAGTGATGCCAATGATACGCTCATAAGGCATGAGCACCACCCACTCCCCTACATCCAGTCATCGTGGTCGACCCCTTCTACAAATGGGGGATCAACTTCATGACCTGTAACCCCCCATCATCTAGTAACCATAAGTACATTGTGGTTTCTGTGGACTACTTCACCAAATGGGCAAAAGCAATGCCCACATATAATAACACAACAAAAATCATCGCATGGTTTTTCTTCAACCATGTCATAACACGGTTCATTTTTCCCAAGGAGTTGGTGTTAGACCATGGTAAAAATTTTGAGAATGAAATATTTCAAGAGTTATCCCAACACATTGGTTTCTCTCATGAGTTTGCTTCACCATACTGCTCGCAATCCAACATTCAAGTAGAAGCTATCAACAAGGTTCTCAAAACCATGTTGCAGTGCATGGTGAACACTCACAAAACCAATTGGCACCATATGGTGTTCTCATCCCTATGGGCATACCGCAAAATGATCAGGGCGTCTACAGGGTTTACACTGTTCCAACTAGTATATGGTGTTGAAGCAGTACTTCCCATTGAGTGTGAAATCCCTACCTTACACTCGGCCATCGAGCTTTTAATTGACACCAAACCTTTGGAACAAAGGTTGGTACAACTGTAGCTTGTCGATGAAAGTCGATGAGAGTCCCTCCAGAATAATGAAGCACATAAGAAGAGTGTCAAATCCTCATTTGATCGCAACATCACCCCTCGGCCATTTACCGAGGGGGATTTAGTCCTTCGCTATGATGTATGGAAGGGCCCATACATCATCAAAAATTACCTCCTCAAGGGGAATACATCTTGTCAGAGCCTAATGGGGCTTGCCTAAAAAATCCCATCAATGGTCTCTACCTCAAAACATTTCACCCATAAAATGCTAGAATGTACATATATGCACCATGACTTATTTTTTATGATGATCACCTCATCATGCATTCACTCTAAACATCACTTTCTCATCATGTGTCACAGATGGATCATCCACCAACCTATCACTACGGATTTGCTGATGGCGCCTCTCGATGGGCGCAAACCCTCGTTGATGCAGCCTAGGCCATGTACTCTCCTGACGGACACCTCGTCTCTCTAACAGAATTGTATCGGGTCAACCACCAACAATAAAGCTGAATACGACGTCGTCATAGGCATCTTGGCCAATGCCCACCACTTAAGTATCTGTCACTTGCATATATTCCTTGATTCCCAGCTGGTTGTATCACAGTTGAACAAGACCTTTCAGGTTCGTGATTCACACTTTTTTTTGGAAGTATCTACATGCACAAAGGTTATCTCGACATTTTTATCATACCAAATTTACACATATACCATGGGATCAAAATCATACAGTTGATCGCATAGCTAATTAAATCCTAGACTGACATGCATCACATATATATAAACATCAAACATAATATCCATCTCAAACAAATGCATAAATACATCAAAAAGTATAGACGCATGTGACACATCATAAGAGCTGCCAAAAATCATCACATATATACATGTCAAAAAATATATATGAGTAAAAAAATAGTCGTATAATCCATTGGCCCACGACCAGGATAAATAATTCAAAAAAATAGGGGAGCATCATCATAATGGGTGTTTCCCTGGTGCATACATAGTATCATAAAAAATCTAGACCCAAATGTCTCCCTAGCGCTCCTCTGGACCAATCTCTACACCAGGAGCCAAAATGGGACCAGTCGTGGCCACCGCTATAGTTATATGACGAAACACTGGTTGATGCACCTGCTTAAGTGACATCGTCATCTCCACGACAACCTCCTCCAGCCCCACCCAACCCTCAATGGGAAACCCTCTATTCAGGGCCTCCTCTCTACCTTAGGTATCTCGATAACTCTATAGCTCGGTCTCTGCAACTTCCAATTGCGCCTTTTTTCCTCAGCATGCTCATGCCACTGCTTTATGTCCCAGACCACCGTTGCACTGCTACCCTCACTCGAGGGTCCACCAATCTCTAACCGACGTTGTTGCGTCGGACGCTCAAGCCTATCAGGTGGTCTCGCATTCCTCGGTCTCTGGGGCACGGGTGCTGCCCCTGCGACACCCGTGCGTCTCGGATCATGGCCTACCAATTAGGCCAGCAGTCATCCCCGCGGCCCTGCATCTACAAGTAAACAAATATGGTATCAGCATCATCATATAAAAAGCATAGCTATACATGTAAAAATACATACAAATGCGGAAGAAAAAGGTACGTGCTAGTCCCGAGGCATCACTCGAAGGAAGCCCCATGTCTGGATCTCCCAAAAAGTCCACACCATGATAGGGAAACTCCAAAATAAACTGAGGATTGGAGTTAAACCAATCCTCCATGGTGGCATTCCAATAACGCCCTGCAACACCACCACCAGCTCATGGCATCGCAAGTGCCCACCGTCACATATGAGGGTCCCTGACAGGCCCTGCTGGCACTGCTAGAATAGGATGCAACATTACGACCCTCTCATACATGATGCTGCATAGAATGTTCATGTAGAAAAAACTCTGAAGTTCACCACGACGCACCTATGTCAATTGGGACGCCATGCCCCTGTATACAAACTGAGCCCAATCAAAGAAATGGTCTGCCTGCAATTGCTAGAGGACCACTCTCTAAGGCACCAATACTCTATGGGGGCATGTTGGCCCCACCAATTTAAAAATAATCGCTAGAGTAGCCTGCTCAGCGAGATCCACAATGGCAACAACCCTGATGCAACCCTCCTCATAAGGCTTAGGTCCACAATGAGCCTCATCTTCCACCCAACAACGGATATCCACATGCCCAGATGGTAGTGGATATGGTAGAGCCTCCCCACGAGGTAGCAAACCAATCACAAAGTAAACATATGTATGGGTCGATATCGACAAATCACTTAGGCGAATCATCATGATTTGTCGGTCCATGTCCCATCAGTAGATCAAAAAACGCAGGAACCTATCCTACGATCTCAGTATTGGGTTTTGAAGAAACTTCAATAAACCACACTGAGCCAACAATTGGCTAGTTGTTGGATCTCCCGCAACCTCCGTGCATAGGTTCACCCAGTCACGCTCTCTTCAAATCATCCTGACATCAAGCATCAATCTTTAGCTCCCTAAGCTATAAAAAAAGAGAGAGAAAAACCCTATTTTTCTTACAGTCACATGTTTAAGCGCCTGACAGTTGCACGCAATGCATGTATATTTCTCAGACAGACGTGTGCGCGCGCATCTGTCAGGCCATAGGATGTGGTGACCAATGCACCGAAGACCGTGCATCTGTGTCTAACACATACGCACGTCCTGTGCATATGTGTCTAACACAGACGCACGTCTTGTGCATATGTGTCAAACACAAATGTGTGGACCACGTGAAATCCAACAACTAAGTCGCGACAACCCCGAAAGGGTATCGTCACGGCTTATCCCAACTCAGATGCACAAACCGTTATTCTGAGAGTCATTTTTGCGCGACATCGCCACACAAACCACAGAGGTTCACGCGAATACCGCATGACTCCACAGGAGTCACCCTCATGGCCCTAGAAACCCACCCTAAAAAGGTCATACATGGGACCCTTGTACTTCTTATATACCCTAAAGCTACCAAAAGTACAAAGGGCAGGGTACAAGCACTTACTTGTCTTTCCCCACGCGCGTCTCTAGGACTCTGGCTGACCGCAACGACAAGAAACTTTCCCAAAACTAGCTCTGACCTTTCAAGCTTGACAGTGCAAATTAAGTTTATTTCACCCCCCTTAGCCCTATCTATCACCCTCTTTTCCATTTGTTGGATCCCATTATAGAAGCTACAGATCTTCGTTGACAAAACTGGGAAAGACACAAGGATCATTACCACACCATCTCCATCATGGAAATCTTTGTTCCGGTAATTGCCAAAACTCATTTTTTAGACCCGCCGGACGCTCAAAAACTCATTTCATATCATTCAGTCAATCATTTTTTAGACCCGCCTTTTCTTGTTCTTTAATTCATATCATTCAGTCAATCATAGATGATGTATATGTTTTAAAAATATGCTTTCACTTGTGGTATTGGCCGTGTATGTTGCAGGTACCTCAAAAACAATGTGCTTCAACCAACACCCCGACAGACAAATAATAGAGCAGGTATCATTCACCACTTAGCATGATAGGATTCCTCTTCAACTTTACATATCTTAACATCATTTCTCCAAAATTCATCATAGGGTCCATCATCTCAACCATGTATATCACCACCTCGCCTTGCATAAGATAAACATCCACCTCGGTCGAAAGAGCCCTCCCACTCATGGCTCGCTTCATGTTTGTAGACACCTATTCACTATCAGGAGCCATGACCACCTACTTAGGCCTAGGAATCACTCCACTTACATGCCTTGAAGATCAACCTCATTATGCTGCACTCATCGCCCATACACCCCATTTCCCGAGCCATCCTTGGTACTTTACAGCAGATCAAGACGAATGCACCACCGTGTCCTACATTTGGCCTATCATCCACCCATATTGCATGGCCCATCTACATCACTTCATCCGCCTCACCAACCCAACACAGAGACCAACCAATGGGGCCCCTACCCTCAACAAAAACACCACATCCCCATACAGGTCACCATTATTAAGGGGCCCCTGCCCTCAACAAAAACACCACATCTCCATACAAGTCACCATTATTAAGGGGCACCCGTCTCCGTGTGTGTACATCCAAACCACCTTCATATTCTTTTGGCAAGTGTGCAAAGATTTTTTTTTAGGAAAAAGACTAACACCCACATTTTTCTTGTCTTTTCTCCAATGACAGTTTCTAGTCACCCTTGGTCAGAGCTCGCACATCACCCACAGTGATTTACCATCTTCACGCCAGTCATAACATACTCACACCCACCCTAGAAATCCTACTAACTCCAGGGTCATCCCTATCGGCAAACATGTTTTGACTGCCACCATTTGCATAAAACCTCCAACCTCGAGCCAATTTTCCATATCCACTCATATCGTCAACTCTCTTTATCATGCCTTATCTGACCCACAATCTTACAATTTGCTTACATCTTACATTGATTCCCCGACACAACATGTCGAGTTGTTGACGTCTTTTTCTTGTTGACTTTAACCCTCATATTCTAGGATAGAGGCAGTACCTTGGGTACTCCCCCTTGAAAGGATATCCTTGGGTGGCACATGGGAATCATTATTGCCCACTAATGTCATCCGTACCCTTGAAATTCAACACCAAAACAAGTTTTCATGTCAAGGTGGTACCATACTTAATGACAGTTGTAGTTCTTTCATTTAGTCGAAGACCCCCGCATCACTGAGCACCTCATTCAACAGTGGTCACATCATGATATGGGGGAGGTACCAAACGTCAAAGATCCATGCATACCTTAGCACCTCATTCGACAGTGCCTCACCTTTGATATGAATGGGGGAACCAAATTCAATCTATTTGTCCAAGAAGCGCCCCTAAGGACGTCAGCAGTTATCATCATCAGCCATCAACACGTCAATCACCATAACGTTGAATGGACAAGACCATTCCTTTCCTGATTGTAATAATTCTTCACTACTCATCATAACGAGCATGGGAAATGCCCACCTCATATAGACATTTCTCCTTTTAGTTTTTTTTTAGAGCATGGTTATCCTTTATACTCAGTCAAGGGTTTATCTACAATTCTCCATAACAATTTATCCTCTCTCTCGAAAATTTGATCATATTCTCCGTCAAAACATAAAAAGTAATGTCTTTCAGCTATATGTTTTCTCCTAACCTAATACATCAAGGGGTAACTATTAACACCATAAAATTGTACACAAGTTTGCACAATCTAGAATATGCTAAAATATGTCCAACAGAATGCACAAGTGAAGATTTTCTAGCTGAATACATCATAAAGTTTAAAAAATTTAATTTATCCTAAGGTCCAAAGTTTATAAGGATAAAAGATTCAGGATGATGCGGCTAATTATTTGATAGCCACGCGCACGTGGAATATCCTTTGAAAGCCATGCGGTCGAAGAAATGGATGACTCAGCGAATCCGGGACCACTCTACACACTTGGAGTTGATTCCCTAACAGGATCTCAGCCCAGGACAGCCGAATTTGAGTCACCCTGAAGATATGCATCTCTCAATGGAATCATCTTGTCCTACTCATGTGTCATTATCATGCAAGAACCAAGAGAGGGAAGAAGGATTCAAATAATTCTATATAAACAGGCCATGGGAGAACCAAAATATGAGACATTGTTATGATGGCTAAATTGCTATCAAAGCAAACCACCATTCCATTGTTGAAGCCAACTACAGTAAGAGAGCTAACATGATTTCCATATTTGTTCTAAGAAATCCATCATCTTAGTGAGAGAAGAGGAATCCACCATTGGAGAGTCTTCATACTTATTTGAGAGAGGAGAAACTTTCAAAGAGATTGAGGAAAAGAACCCCCCTTGCTGAGGATTTTTTAGCACCATATCTCAAAGAATTCTCTTCAAGTGTGTAAGATTCATCTATTGTATTCAACCTCTACGACCATCATTCAATAAAGGGAAATTTTTTCAATATTTTGTTGACTTGTTTGCTCCATTGAAAATTGTTTGTGTATTTACCTCTTTGTTTTAATTTATGTTTATGTATGCATTGTTTCCACTATTTACAATGTTCTGTTTATCTAAGTCTGTCCACTAACAACACCAATTCTACATGTGATCCTTTGCAGGGAACAACCAACTATTAAGGAGGTGTCTTTTGGTACACCATTGCCACAAAAACACTACCACAGGTGGTGTTGATGTTGCACTAGGAGTCCAATGGTTACAATCTTTGGGTACAATAGCTTTTAATTTACAAGAAAGTTTCAAGAAATTTTACTAGGAAGGAAAGAAAGTTGAATTAAGGGGTGTCGCAGGTAAACCATAAAATATAATAAGCTCTAATGGCATGACAAAGATTATTAAGAAAGAATAACGGGGCGTAATTGCACAATTATACTCACTAGAGATTCAAACTTTGAAATCATCTATTTCTCCAAATCTCCAAAAATTCTTGGACAATCATTCCAAGGTATTTGAGACTCCCAAAGGCCTCCCACCTATTTGTTATCATAATCATGCTATCCATTTGATTCCAAGAAGTGTTCCTCCAAACATCAGGCCTTACAGATATCCCTATGCCCAAAAGAGTTAAATTGAATGTACGGTTACAGAAATTCTAGAGGCCGGTATAATTAAACCTAGTCAAAGTTCTTTCTCTGCTCATGTAGTATTGGTGCATAAGAAGGATGGATCATGTTGCATGTGTCCGAACTATAGGGAGCTCAACAAGCTCACTATTAAAGATAAATTTCCCATTCTTGTCATTAATGAATTGTTGTATGAATTACATAGAGCAATTTACTGAAAACCAAGTTGGATCTTCATTCAGGATATCATCAAATTAGAATGAAGACTGAAGACATTCTGAAAACAACATTTAGAACTCAGGAGGGTCATTATTAATTTTTGGTCATGCCTTTTAGCGTTACCAATGCACCTTATACATTTCAAGGTTTGATGAATTCCATTTTCAAATCCTTCCTTTGAAAATTTGTGTTAGTATTTTTGGATGATATACTAATCTACAACAAGTCTTGGAAGGATCATGTTCAACATGTTGACAGGGTGCGAGGAGAAACAATTATATGAAAAAACCTCCAAATGTTTCTTTGGAGTATAGGAAGTGGAATATCTGGGTTCATATTGTATCTCATGAGGGTGTTAAGGTAGACCCTAACAAAATTAAATCCATTAAGGAATGGAAAATCCACACAACCATAAAGCATATTCGAGGATTTCTCGGGTTGACAGGATATTATCACAAGTTTGTTAAGAATTATGGTAGAATAATAACACCTCTAACAACATTACTAAATAAAGATGCATTTTCTTGGACTCCAAAAGCAACTAAGGCCTTTGAACATCATAAAGAGATAATGTGCCAAGAACCGGTCTTAGCTACGTCGGACTTCACAAAAACCTTTATTGTGGAATGTGATGCCTCAAGAAATGGAATTGGTGTTGTTTTAATGCAAGAAGGAATACCCATTGCTTTTGAAAGTCGTCCAATAAAAAAGCATTTACACAAACCTATTTATGAGAAGGAAATGTTGGCAATACTACATGCACTAAAGAAATGGAGACCTTACCTAATGGGAAGACACTTCAAGATAAAAACATATCATGATAGTCTTAAATCTTTTTTAGAACAAATATTATCTTCAAAAGAACAACAAAAATGGGTCACAAATATGTTGGGTTATGACTTTGAAATCATCTACAAAAAGGGAAGCAAAATGTTGTTGTATATGCACTCTTAAGAAAGGATGAGGATGTGAAAGGATTGTTTTGTGCCATTTCTATTATCCAACCAGATTGGATGACCGAAGCAAGGGATGAAAGGAAGAATGACGAAGAAGTGTGGACGTTCATTCAAAAGTAGTAGCAATATCTCAGTACATCTGATACATTTAGCTGGAAAAATGATTCATTATGGTACAAAGATCGTTTATATCTTTGTAAGAATTCCCAAATCAAACAAAATATTGTTTTGGAATTACACACCTCTCCCTTTGGAGGGCACTCAGGATTTTTAAAAACTTACCACAAGGTCAAGAAGGACTTTTTTTGGAAGGCCTTAAATCTGATACTCAAAAGTTTGTGGCAGAATGTTTGGTTTTCCAACAAAATAAAGTTGAGACAATTATGACCTTGGATCTGTTACAACCTTTAGCTATTCCAAGTCAACATTGGGAGGAGGTTTCAATGGATTTTATCATAGGTTTACCCAAGTCCGAAGGAAAGAGTTTAATCATGGTGGTAGTTGATAGACTTACCAAGTATGCACATTTTTGTGCATTATCTCACCCATTTAAAGCCAATACAATTGCTATTGCATTTATGGAAACAATTCAAAAGCTACATGGAAACCCAAATATTATTGTAAGTGACAGAGATCCCATTTTCACTAGAAATTTTTGGATGGAATTGTTTTCTTGTCTGGGTACTCAATTAGCTCATAACTCATGTTATCATCCTCAATATGATGGGAAAACTAAGATAGTGAACAAATGTTTGGAAGGATATCTTTGTTTCTTTATATCTGATAAACAAACACAATGGATCAAGTGGTTACCTCTAGCTGAATGGTGGTATAACACTTCCTTCCATACTGTAACAAAAATGACCCCATTTATGGCACTTTATGGATATCATCCACCATCCAGCACATCATATTTAAGAGAAAATTCTAACGTTCAAGAAATGGAAGATCACATCGAGCATCAACAACAAGTTCTCCAACTCTTAAAACTCTTAAAGGATAACCTCACTTTGGCACATAATCAAATGAAACAGCATGCATATCAACATCGTAACAAAAGAAGTTTTGATGTAGGCGACTGGGTATTTTTACGGGTACAACCATACAAACAATTGTCCCTCAAGAAATATAAGAAGGATAATAAATTGTCACCAAAGTACTATGGTCCTTATAAGGTGTTGCAAAATATTGATACTACGTCATACCAATTGGAGCTTCCTACATCTTCCCGAGTGCACCCAGTTTTCCATGTTTCATGCTTAAAGAAGGTTATAGGTGACAAGCTTCCAGTTCAAACAATATTGCCAGAACTTGATGAGGAAGGAAAAAACATATTGGAACCTGAAGCAGTCACGGAAACAAGAACCCAACAACTACAGAATCGATCAATTTCAGAGTATCTCATCAAGTGGAAGAACTTACCCGTTGAAGATTCCACGTGGGAGGATGAAAATTTTATACAAAAGCATATAAAACTACTCAAGCCTTGAGGAAAACACTTTTTGGAAGGAGAGGGGTATGTTAGGTACCTATAATACTAGTGTAGCCCCTTATTGTTAGACTTGTTAATGTAGCCCCTTTATTGTTATTGTTGTTCCCATGTAGTCCCCAGATTGTTATTATTGTGCCCCATAGAAGCCCACTATTCTTATTGTCATGCCCTTACATTATTATTGTTATGTAGGATTTGATTATATTGTGACCCCTTAGAGTCCTATATATAGAAAGGAGGTCTTTTCATTTGTAGCATCAAGGAATTTTTCATTTATGTAATGTAAAGGAGGTTTCCCCCTTGAAGATGCTAATTTTTAAGTCATTGATCTACCTTTTCTTCTATTTTGTGAGATGGTTGCATAACATCTACTATACTTTAAAATGGATCTACCTAATCTTCTCAACACTTTTTTTATGCTCTTAACGTGTCCCCCACGAGATCCACCCTCATTCCTCTTTACCATCCATGTACAACATCCAAAGGTGAAGGTGGAGAATATAAACACCAATTTTCAAATGGGGACTTACCAATAGAAGTGTGAACTACTCTATTAGAAGAGTGACATATATATGCCAAAGTTTAAACCTAGATCTTTAGATGTTTCTAACTATAACCCCTCAAAAGATACACCAAATTCTTGTTAACTACTTATGTTATCCCTTTTATCTATGGATGGAATGTTGTATACCTCTTCAACTTCGAGTCCATCTCCCCCCACAATGTTTTCCAAATTGTATTAATAAATCTATTGTCCTTATCTACAATGATGCTCTTTAGTATCTCAAAGTGCACCTAAAGCTATTCAAAGAACAGTTTGTTACTTCTTGCCCTATGTTGGCCTTTTTACAGGGTGCAAGAATGCACATCTTGCTAAACCTATCAACTACCATGAATAGGTAGTCATGGCCCTTCCTAATTGTTGGTAAACCTCCCATAAAGCCCACAAATATGTTTTCCCAAGGACGATCGGGTACAGGTAAGGGGTAGTATAGACCTTGTTTCCTATTGCTAGGCTTGCTAGTACAAAAAAGCATACATCCTCTAATGAACCTTGCTACACCTTATTGAATTCTAGGACAGTACCCATACCTTTGTAAGTTGGTCGTTATCTTCACTACACCAAAGTGCCCTGCAACCTTAGAGGTGTGAGCCTCCCTAATTAGTTGCAGTTGCTCACCTTTATGAACACAAACCTTATCGAGCCTGGAGAGTAACCCATTCTAGAAATGATAGTCAATATTCTTATGTCCATTAGCTACATGACTCGGGCTCTATAGTTTCTTAAATGCCTTCTCGAAGTCCTCATCCTCTATATATGCCTCTCCATGGGAAACATAATTCCTAAAGTTGTAATTTCTTATGCGGGTAGCCTTGAAATCACGTTGTCTAACTTGTTTCTGTTTCCCTTCTTATACTTAATTACTAAATGAAACTATTGTAAGAACCCCATTGACTTGTAGTGTCTCATCTCTTATAAATTACTCTAGGCTTGTAGGTACTATAGTATCCCGTGATCTATTTGGATGACGGTCTCCATTCCCATCAAATAGTGTTTCCACCTTTTTATAGCTTATACTAGGGCATAGAGATTCTTGTTGTAGGTAGGGTAGTTGAGAATTTCCCCATGAAACACTTAATAAAGGTAGCATATATGCCTTCGTCCCTACATCAAGATTGTTTTCATTGCATACCCACTCATAATTGTCTCCACTATGAAGGGTTGTTGCAAGTTTGGTAATGTAAGAACTAATGCTTAGTTTATTTTCTTTTTCAACTCTTCAAAGGTATTTTGTTGACCCTTCCCCCACTAGAAACTCTCATGACTCGTTATTATAATGTGGAGTGGCGCAACTACTGCTAAAAATGAACCTATGAATTTCCTCAAGAATTGTGCTACTCCAACAAAACTCCTAACTTAAGAAACATTTGTAGGCACTAACCACTTTGTGATTTCCTCCATGATTGCGGGATATTTCTTAAGCTCCCATACACTAAGAACATAGCCTAAAGAAACCAAATATTGATGCACAAACTCACATTTCTTGATATTTTCTAGTAGTTGGTGCTTCTTCAAAGTTTCTAACACTTGCATCAAGTGTGATATGTGCTCCTTCGAGGTAGCACTATAAACCAGTATGAATCTAGATAAGGTCCCAATTATTTAATCTCATGAATGTAGTTGGTGCATTACATAGACCAAATGGCATGATCAATCATTCATACAAACCTTGTTTGGTTTTAAAGGAGGTCTTCTAGGTGTCTTCTTCTTTGAATCAAACCTGGTGATACCTCGATTTTAAATCTAGGTTGGTGAAATATTTCACTTGCTATAAATGATCTAATGGATCATCATTCTTGGGTGGGGGGTACCTATTCTTAAGTGTACTCTTGTTTAATGCTCTATAATTGAAGGACATCCACCAAGTACCTTCCTTATTTGGCATAATTATGATGGGTGACCCACAAGGTGAAGTACTTGGTTGAACCACACCATGCTCTAGTAGTTGTTCCAATTGCTTCTTCACTTTGTTTACTTCTAGAATGAACTATATGTACAACCCAATATTCGTAAATGGATATTCTAACAACAATTAGATCTTGTGCTCTACTTCCCTCTTAGGTGGTAGCTCATTAGGCTCTTAGAACACTCCCATGTATGCCTATAGCAACCCTTATATTTTTTGTCTCTTTCCTTTAGTACACCCTTCCAAGGATGCCTTTTCCCTTAATGAATCCTCACTAGATTGATTTTCTCTTAAAAATAGTAAAACATATATCTTGCTAGAACTAATTAATTACTTGGATTGGTTGGAACTTACTGGTGAAATCTTGGAGTTGCCTTTGTGCATGTTGATGATGAATGATTTCACATCCTCAATGAAGAAATATTGGTTGGATTTTGCATGAATATTGCATCTTGCATGTACATACAGGGACTCCCAAACACAACTCCACAGAATTCAAGTGGAACTACATCTAATTCTACTTCATCAATAAAATAAAAATTTATAGAAAATTTTATTCTATATTATTTTGTTACCTTAATTTTTGCATGTTTATTTACCCATCCCAACTCCACATAAATCAAGTGGAACTACATCTAATTCTACTTCATCAATAAAATCATCATTGATAGAAAAATTTTATTCTTTACTATTTTGTTATCTTATTTTTTGCATGTTTATTTACCCATCCCAATGGATATAGGCTAGGATGAACTTGAACCTCCAATCCAATTTTGTTGACCAGATTTTGCTACTATGAGATTAGCCTATGAACTTGAGTCAAACAAGGCATTGATCTTGGTCTTCTTGACTTATATCTTAATGTGGAAAAGATTGGTCATTTCCTTCTCAACCTAACGATAAAGGTTACTCAAATTCACCTCCTTATGCACTGAGATATGAACAATATTCTCATCCACATAAAATCTAATTTCTACCTAATTGCTCAAATATATGGAAATACAATACTTTTTCTTCCCATCCTTCTTCAAGTTCAAATCTGAATGAAATTTTCAAAACTTCTCCCATGTGTGGCCATCAATGTTGCAGTGATTATAATCATTTCTAGGATTCTTGCACTGATGTGAAATGATTGTTGTCTTCTTGTCCTTTCCCCCTTTCAACTTCTTCTTCCTTTCCTTGGAAGCTTATAGGTGCTCTTTCTATTTTGAACCACTTGATTGCCCTTTATTTTGGCCTATATTTTCCATATATTTCACCTATACACAAGCCTCATCCAATGTTCTTGGCTTAAACAATACCGCTGGCTTTTGTATATGGTTGTGTAGATCCCATGGATACTTAGGGAGTACATTTGGGCTCTTGGGAGAGATACATGGCATAATGGCCATATTCCTAAATTCATTGGTGTACTCCTATACACTTTGCCCATGCCTCTTCCTGAAGGAGTTCCATTAGATCTATTGGTCCTGTTGTTGAAATTTGGTACCGAAGGACAGGTGGTTCCCTTAGGCTTTGATCTTTGGCCTAGGGAAAAGTGTCCAAAAGAATTTAATTTTTCTCCTAAAGTGACTTTATAATTTTATAAAGTTAAATCTAATTTAAAAGTGACTTTAAGCGATAAAGTTACTAAGTCTAATTTTAAAGTGACTTTTATAAAGTCAATGAAAAATTAGAAAGGAAAAGTGACTTTGGAAATAAGTGACTAAGTGGGTTTTTATTAAAGTGGGGTGAATTAAAAAATAAAAAGTGAGATTTAAATGAGCATTTAATCTCAGCCATTGATCTAAATCTATTTCAGCCATTGGATTTAGAGATCACCCAAAAGTCACTTGGGTCACCCAAAAGTCATTTGGAGTTATATTAAGGGAGGAAAAGGAGGAAAAGATCACATTCGATTCAATTCTTTCATGAGCAGATTGGGAGAAGGAGAGCAAGAGAGCAAGAAAGATTTCTGAGCAGGGAGGAGAAGGAGACAGCAGCTTGGTACACATTCCAAGGCAGCAGTTGAGCAGATTTGTATAGCTGATTCAGCACACAGTGAAAGGCAGATTTTGGCACGATTTTCGAGGAGAGGTTTGCACAAAAATCGAGGAGCAGTTTGCTGGTTTTTCTGCACGCAAAACGAGGGCCATACAACAGCATTTAATGTTGAAAGTGGGCACGAAAATCGAGGAGACCGTACAGCATTTATTGTTGTCCTGTTTGCTGTAATTTCCAGTTTGCTGTGAAGCATGGGAAAAGAGATAAGTTGTAAATTTGCTTGCTGATTTTTTGCTGAAAAATTTCTCACTGTAAAAGGAAATTTTCAGAAATAAAGAAGAGCTCTCAAACTGGTTTTCCCCAAGAGTTGTAGGGGGTTTTTCCAGGGTCACATTGACCAAAAATCTCAGTGTTTAAATGTGTTTTAATGGCTGTTTATTACTGCTGATTTTTATTTCTGCAATTTCCAGCATTCTGTAAAATTTCCAGAATTTGTGTTTTCAACAAATTTTTTTATTTTTTTTTTTCAGCTTGTTAAATGTATGGTTATGGGAAAGGGCATTTAACTATATGGGAGAAATAAGGAGAAACTGAAAACCGGGGTGGGAAAACAGAAATCTCTACATGGTATCAGAGCTTGAGTGCTGAAGGGCAGTTTGGGACAGCAAAAGGAAAAATTACAGTTGCTGATTTTTCACTCAGAAAATTCCAGCAAGCTGATTTTTTCATAAACAGCAGTTTTATCTTTACTACCACAGTGCTATTTTTCAGTTTTAGGATAGCAGGATGTCATTGGGATTGAGGGTGGAGGATAGGCTGGATGGGCATATAAATTACAGCGTTTGGAAGGAGAGAATGCAGAGTATCTTTGAGGAGGTAGAAGTCTGGGATATCATGGTGCATACCACACAGAACCCTGTTGTTGTGCCTACTGATGCTACTCAGTTGACAGCTTATAATAAAAAGAACAACAAGGGTAAGAGGCTGATTCTAGACGGAATCAAAGACCATTGCATTCCTCATGTGAGAGGAAAGAGCAATGTCCATGAGATGTGGACAACATTGTCCAATCTCTACTAGAGTACCAATGAGAACTGGAAGATGGTCCTGAAGGAGAAGTTGAAGAACATTAAGATGGGTAATGATAGTGCAGCTGGATATCTCACAAAGATTACTAATGTGAGAGATGAGTTGGCAGCGATTGGAGAGGCCATTCCACCCACTGAGTTGGTGCGGATTGCAGTGAATGGCCTCCCCCGTTCATGGTTGAACTTTGCTGATGGGGTTTGTGCACGTGAGACCCTTCCCACATGGAAGAGGTTTTGGAATGATTGCATTCAGACAGAGATCAGGAAAGGTCAGCTTGGGGCAGCCAAGCCAGTTGAGCAGGATGAGGATGTAGCACTAGTGGCAGGAGGCAAGAAAGGCAAAGGGAAGAAGCAGGCTTCCACAAGCAGTGGTGGGGGCAAAGGCAAAGGTAAAGGTAAACAGGGGAACACACAGAAGGACTATTCCAAGGAGAAGTGTTGGAATTGTCAAAAGATGGGACACTATGCAGTTGTGTGTCCGGAGAAGAAGAAGAAGAAGGGGAAGAACCAAGATGTGGCAGCTTCAGCAGAGATTGAGGACTTTGCTGGTCGTTTTGACCGAGAGTTTGCGTTCACTACGTGTGAGTCCTCTAGTGCAGGATCACCTGCCACACAGGTTCAGAGGGAGCATGCTTTTCCCTCGATTAGCGGAGCATCTTCAGGTATCTGGTATGTGGACAATGGGGCTTCACGTCATATGACAGGAGTCCATGAGTACTTCTCAGAGCTTTCAGAGAGTGGCACTGATATTGAGGTAGTACTCGGTGATGACAGAGTTGTT
This sequence comes from Pinus tabuliformis, assembly GCA_031772625.1. NCBI lineage: Eukaryota > Viridiplantae > Streptophyta > Pinopsida > Pinales > Pinaceae > Pinus > Pinus tabuliformis. The sequence continues at coordinate 612,488,578 of CM062814.1, read as the reverse complement.
AGAGCAGTCGGGGTGGGGACAGTGACATTTCAGAGGGAGTCCAAACCTCCCTTGAAGGTGTCAGAGGTTCTTTATGTGCCAGGGATGAGGAAGAACCTCATATCCATCTCAGCTTTGGAGGACAGAGGATATGAGGTACTGTTCAGGGGAGGACAGGTGTTGATGTATCCCAGGGGCACTCCAGCTGATTCAACTAGAGTGATAGGTGTACGCCATGCAAAGGTGTACAAGTTTGCATTCCAGCCCCTTTTGGCATTGAGCAGTAGTACCGACAACAGAGCTAGCAGTTCTGAGCTGTGTGAGATTTGGCACCGCAGGATGGGACATATGTATCATGGAGCCTTGAGGACATTGCGGGAGATCACTACAGGTGTGCCAGATTTCAGTACTGATCACTTTGATACTTGCAGAGGTTGTGCGATGGGCAAATTTTCCAAATCCCCTTTTCCCAGCAGTGACAGCAGAGCGACGGGGATACTTGATTTGATTCATTCCGATGTGAGCGGTCGGATGTCTCATGTTTCCTTGAGTGGATATGAGTACTATGTTTTATTCATTGATGATCACTCCAGGAGGACCTGGATTTATTTTTTGAAGACCAAGAGTGAGGTCTTCAAGCGGTTTCAGGAGTTCAGAGCTCTTGTGGAGACTCAGACAGGTCGAAAGATCAAGTCCTTGAGGTCGGACAATGGAGGAGAGTACACCCTTGGAGAGTTTGTTGACTATTGTGCGGAGGCAGGCATTAGGAGGGAGTTCATTGTTCCTTACAAACCCCAGCAGAACGGGGTTGCGGAGAGGAAGAACAGATCCATCATAGGGGCTGCCAAAGCCATGTTACATGATCAGGGGTTGCCATTGTTCTTGTGGGCAGAGGCCTGCAACACAACTGTTTACTTGCAGAACAGGAGTCCGCATCGTGCCTTGGGGCACATGACTCTGGAGGAGGCTTTCTCTGGGAAGAAGCCTGATATTGGTCATCTTCATATCTTTGGATGCATTACATACTCCTATATACCCAAGGAGAAGAGGACCAAACTAGAGCCCACCGCAGAGAAGGGTATCTTTGTGGGCTACAGTGAGACCTCAAAGGCCTTTCGGATTTACATTCCTGCACAGAGGAGAGTTGTTGTCAGATGGGATGTGAAGTTCGAGGAGGACAGAGCCTTTAGGAGGTCACGGGAGTTAGAGTATCTGGATCAGCTAGACCCTCAACAGCAGTTGAGTCAGTCGCAGGGATCTAGTGGGCAGGGATCAGGAGGATCCGGAGGTACATCTATGAGGATGTCAGGTCCGTCAGTGAGCAGTGGCTCGCTGAGCCAGAGGGGTGGTGCTCCGGGCAGCATGCAGAGCAATTCACTAGGGAGTCCATTGATGGACAGTTCACACGGTGCCTCAGCTTCTACAGGTTCAGGTGCAGGCAGGAGGACAGCAGACAGACAGTCAGGAGTTCAGGCTACTAATGGTGATGAGGAGGAGGAGTTTCATTCTCCTATGTGAGAAGCATGCTCAGGGAAGAGAAAGCCCAAGTGGCTTCAGGACACCTTGAGAGATGCCACATCTGTTGCTGAGCCGAAGAGGTCGGTCAGAGAGAGTAGACCACCTAAGAGGTTTTGTAGCTATATGGCGATGGTTACTAGCATCCTTGACTCTGAGCCTTCTAGCTATGAGGAGGCAGCTAGCCAGCAGGTCTGGAGAGAGGCCATGCAGGAGGAGTATTCTTCTATCATGAAGAATGATGTTTGGGAGGTGGTGTCGAGGCCTGAGGGCAAATCCGTGGTTACTTCCAGATGGCTTTACAAGGTAAAGCATGCTGCAGATGGCAGCATTGAGAAATTCAAAGCGAGGTTTGTGGCTAGAGGGTTCTCCCAGGTAGAGGGAGTTGATTATGAGGAGACCTTCGCTCCCGTGGTTCAACATACTTCGATCCGCTCCATTATATCGATAGCAGCAGAGATGGGATGGAAGATCCACCAGATGGATGTGAAGACCGCATTTCCCAATGGCTTCATACAGGAGGAGGTGTACATTGAGCAGCCACAGGGCTTTGAGGTGCATGGGAAAGAGTCCCATGTGTGCAGACTGAAGAAGGCCCTTTATGGCCTGAAGCAAGCTCCCAGAGCTTGGTACTCCAGGACAGATACATATTTGCAGGGGATGGGTTTCACAAAGAGTGAGGCAGATCCGAACCTTTACTTTATTGTGATTGGTGAGGAGCCTCTCATTCTAGTGTTGTATGTGGATGACTTGATCATTACAGGTGCAGAGAGACTCATAGAGCACTGCAAGAGAGATCTTGCGACGGAGTTTGAGATGAAGGACATCGGCTTGATGCATTACTTTTTAGGTTTGGAGGTGTGGCAGGAGGAGAGGCATTTCTTACTGGGGTAGGGGAAGTATATTGTGGACATCCTTAGCAGATTCCACATGGAGGATTGTAGACCCATGTCGACACCGATGATCACCAACTGGAAGAAGCTTCATGCTTCGGATTCCGAGTTGGTGGATCCCACATTGTACAGGCAGCTGATTGGTTCCTTGATGTATTTGGTCAACACTAGACCAGATATCTGTTTTGCAGTCAACACGATGAGTCATTTTATGTGTGAGCCTAGGAAGGTTCACTGGGTGGCTGCAAAACACATTTTGCGGTACTTGCAGGGGACAGTGGATTATGGTCTGGACTACAGGCAGGGAGATGGAGTGAGATTGGCAGGATACACTGATTCTGATTGGGCAGGTTGTGCTTCTGATAGGAAGAGCACTTCAGGGTGCTGTTTTGGGTTGGGTTCAGCAGTAGTCTCATGGTTCAGCCAGAAGCAGCAGTCAGTAGCACTGAGTTCAGCGGAAGCAGAGTATATGGCAGCCAGTCTAGCTAGTTGTGAGGCTATCTGGCTTCGCAAGATGTTGTTTGGCTTATTTGGTCAGTCGTTGAGACCTTCAGTGATTTACTGTGATAATCAAAGTTGCATTAAACTCACGGAGAATCCAGTATTTCATGACAGGTCAAAGCATATCGGGATCAGATATCATTTCATCAGAGACTATGTTCAGAAGGCAGTTGTGAAGCTTGAGTATATTTCCACTGATGAGCAGGTTGCAGATATCCTTACCAAAGCCTTACCACGGGGCAAGCATGTCTACTTCAGAGACAAGATGGGTGTGGTGAGGAACACCTTCCTCGGAAAGAGGGAGTGTTGAAATTTGGTACCGGAGGACAGGTGGTTCCCTTAGGCTTTGATCTTTGGCCTAGGGAAAAGTGTCCAAAAGAATTTAATTTTTCTCCTAAAGTGACTTTATAATTTTATAAAGTTAAATCTAATTTAAAAGTGACTTTAAGTGATAAAGTTACTAAGTCTAATTTTAAAGTGACTTTTATAAAGTCAATGAAAAATTAGAAAGGAAAAGTGACTTTGGAAATAAATGACTAAGTGGGTCTTTATTAAAGTGGGGTGAATTAAAAAATAAAAAGTGAGATTTAAATGAGCATTTAATCTCAGCCATTGATCTAAATCTATTTCAGCCATTGGATTTAGAGATCACCCAAAAGTCACTTGGGTCACCCAAAAGTCATTTGGAGTTATATTAAGGGAGGAAAAGGAGGAAAAGATCACATTCGATTCAATTCTTTCATGAGCAGATTGGGAGAAGGAGAGCAAGATAGCAAGAGAGATTTCTGAGCAGGGAGGAGAAGGAGACAGCAGCTTGGCACACATTCCAAGGCAGCAGTTGAGCAGATTTGTACAGCTAATTCAGAACACAGTGAAAGGCAGATTTTGGCACGATTTTTGAGGAGAGGTTTGCACAAAAATCGAGGAGCAGTTTGCTGGTTTTTCTACACGCAAAACGAGGCCATACAACAGCATTTAATGTTGAAAGTGGGCACGAAAATCGAGGAGACCGTACAACATTTATTGTTGTCATGTTTGTTGTAATTTCTAGTTTGCTGTGAAGCATGGGAAAAGAGATAAGTTGTAAATTTGCTTGCTGATTTTTTGCTGAAAATTTCTCACTGTAAAAGGCAATTTTCAGAAATAAAGAAGAGCTTTCAAACTGGTTTTCCCCAAGAGTTGTAGGGGGTTTTTCCAGGGTCACATTGACCAAAAATCTCAGTGTTTAAATGTGTTTTAATGGCTGTTTATTACTGCTGATTTTTATTTCTGCAATTTCCAGCATTCTGTAAAATTTCCAGAATTTGTGTTTTCAGCAATTTTTTTTTTTTCAGCTTGTTAAATGTATGGTTATGGGAAAGGGCATTTAACTATATGGGAGAAATAAGGAGAAACTGAAAATCGGGGTGGGAAAACATAAATTTCTACACCTGTAGATACCTGATTGGGTAGCATTGGGACTTTATGAGGGTCTTAAATTCCTCCCACTTAGTTAATGAGGGATCACCCTCTAGCTTAAGTGTCTCCATATGAATTTCCCAACAGGTTAGGGCATGGCCCTCTAACTTCAATCTAGCAAATGATATTTTATGTTCATCATCTACGTGGTGAATGCTAAAGTAAACTTCTAATTGTTGCAACTAAAGCATCGATCTCACCTCGACATGAATTGATGTCCACCTTTGATTCCATCTTGAAGATGAATTATGAATAGTTCATGGCACTTGAACTTGTCTACTCCTTTTGGGGTTATTTCCTTGACTCCTCCTTGGGATCTTCCTAGTCCCCCGATATTCCCTTAATCTAACCTCTAAGTTGGAACCTCTATCCTCCATGATAAACCCCAGCTTTTTGTTTAGAGCCACCATGAGGAGGTTCACATTACATTTTTATATCTATGACTTGCACTTTTAACAATGTAAATCTCTCCTTTATTAGATCTTAACAGTTATTATGGATGGATTCGTCAACCATGGTTGGGGTTACGTGACTTCTTGATTAAACCAATTACTGGATCCCCTGCAACTTCCCAAAAAACTCCCAAATAAACCTACTTTAATACCAATATGATCCATTAACCACTATATAGATTTGACTAGGTAGTCTATCACAATAGATTCAATAAAAATAGACTAAAATCTATACTATGAGGGATAATTTCCTTGGATTCTAGATTCATTAAATATCGTTCTCTTCTCATGCATGTATTAGATAAACTGTGGAAAATAGAGAACAAAAAAAAGAATACAATCACACACTAACCAAAATCCAGCTAGAAGGTGAAACAATTGTGCTCTCTTTCTTTGGAGTGGAAATAATTCAAGCACAAAAGGAGAAGGCACTCTCTTTCGAGTTACCTAAGACTTGCAAGCTGATAGGTTGCTACAAACACTAAACCCCCTTTGTTATGCTCTTTTACTCCCACTCCCAAGTCTTTCCACTCTATTGTGCAATAAGATACAATTGAAAAATGAATGGAACCTCTTTTCTTCCTAGTTGTATGGTTATAACATGGCCCAATAATGAACTAGGGGGTAAAGTTTAACTCCTTCCACTTTCAATTAGAGTTACAAATTTGACCCCTTTAGAGTCTTCTTCATAGTCCTAACATGGATAACATCTTTGGCATGAGTAATGGGGGCTGATGTGGCACCCTCTCAAACCATGATGGTCAATCACAATAAGTCAACTTGCGAGAGGCATAACTTTTGCATATAGATTTCAATTAACATGATTCTTACACCATTGGAAAGGTCTCTAAGTGTAAAAAATCATCACGGGTATTTATGCTTGGCAGGAAAAGTTTTACCCAATAAAAGCATCATTTAAGGCCTCATAATGGCACTGGAAGGTTTCAAACCCTAATTCTCCAAATGGTGTCCCGTCAATAAAACTGCTCTTGCAAACTGAATCCTCCACCTTTTCAACTCTAAAGCATCAAGATGTGTGAAAACTAATATAATAATCCAATCTAGATCAATGTGGAACAATGATTTACTATGGTATCTGTTAGGTTCCTATACCAATAGGTTTCATTTTTCATGATTGATTGTAGAAGAGCCAAATATGTTCATCCTTTCATGCTGCAAAGGTTCTATATTTTGTAAACAAATGAAGAAAATTAAAAAATAAAAAGAGGGTATGCCCTAAAATAAAAATCAAAGGGCAAAAAGAATGAATTGGTCAGAAAAAATGATAAAAATGAACCCCAAACCAAAAGACCAGGAAAGTGTGCTAGTTTAAATGCCACTACTGTCCCATTTTTGAAGCATTTCATTGTGTACAGTTGGTTGATTATTGACACAGTTGATGAATACCCAGACAGTTCAATCCTAGTTAGATCATGTCTGAATTTACTTGTTTTTACAATAGAGAATAAAGATCTGTCCAAACAGCTCAAGCTTGGCAGATGAGTAGATAGGTAGAGAAACAAAGGAGCCCAACTGCTTAATCTGGACCCTTGGAAGAGATAAGGGTAGACTTAGATAGGAAGGCATTCAAAAGAAAAAGAGGAAAATCAGGGTTTGCTAGTCCAAATGCACCCAATCAAAAGGAAGAAAAAATGCTAGGTGTATTAGGCTGAGTAGGCAGTTTGAGGTTGCAGAAGCAAGTTTGTGATCACCTTTTTGTCTTGTCAAGAAAGACTTATCTCATGGATGACACAAGTGCCATGGCAGTTGTTTGGTTGTAAAACAGTGGAGCATGACTAATTTCCCCTTTCATTCCCCCAGAAATCATTTACTAACATTCCCTCAAGGACATTGGGATCTGCCCAGTAGTCCTACTTCACTTCATTTTATGAGAAATGCTAAGTTGAACTCTGAGTTTACTTAGTTAAAACAAGCCACATTTCTTGTGTAAAAGATCTTACCATTTTACTTCATTTCCCTAAAAACCTAAGTTATTACCTTATAAACTTAGCGTTACCTATCCATAAAATCATATTAACATTAACTTTATTATATAGCTCCTTTATCATTTTTCCCACCCCTATTCTATAAAAAACTATATAAAAAACCCCAAAAATACATAATATTCCTACCCCTGGCAACTATAGCCTTATAACACAATTTCGGGAATTATTAGTCCATTTGGGACCTTAATAATAGCCCCTCCGCATTCAAAAACCTTGGGGTTTATTTGACATCCGGTTAAATAAACAACCGCACTAAACCCCCCACCTAAACCATATGTTAAACTCCTGGCGCGCATGTATATATCGGGTTTCATTTAACATTCGGTTAAATGAATAACCGTTCCACCATAACCAAAGGTTTTATACCCCCCGAAACATTATAAAACATTGAAATATTAACGCGGGTCCCGCGTTAATAAGCCTCCGCCACTTACCTCACCCGTCGACCGTCCGATCCCGCGCCGTAGATCTAACGGCTGGCGGCGATATCGGAAGCTCCCATTTGCCGAACATTAGTATTCGGGGGATGGGCGGTATTGCTGCCGTACCCCTGCCACGCATCAGCTTCCCGGCGTGATCGGAGCCCCCTCTTCTGAAACCACCATGGGCCAAACGCGATGCGGGGAACACCGCTTACCGCCCCGCTACCTACCCCCTGATGTCATACCCATGTCACCTGATGACGTCGCATCCACGTCACCTGCCACCGCTCTGCATCAGCGCCATGTCATCTGCTGACATCGCCACCGTGTCATCCGCCATGTCATCCGACACGTCAGCTGACACGTCATCCTCCATACCCACTACACGACAAAAGTATGTCATGATGACATCATCATAAAAAGCGCCAAAAGCCCAAAAAGGCCCAAATTGTGTTAAAAGTCACGAAAATTATTGTTTTTTATTTATTTCTATTTGTTCGTTAGTGGAGACCTCTGCATGCGATTTACGACCAATTCGCCACCAAAGTTGCACAGTCCATCACCTAGCAAATTTGCTCCGTAGCTCGACCCCGCAGCTCGACTTGCCGCCTGCTAATCGCTCATTTCACCGTTAAAACAGGTATTTACTTACAGTCGTGCCCAAACCCTGTGTTTTTCAGTTTCCTCTGCTAAATTGCTTATGAACTCCGAAATTTAAGTTAAAACCCATCAAAACACCTGCAGAAAGTGCACCATAACCGCAATTTTCTCCAATTTTTCACCAAGAAATCCTGTAAAAACAGTCTCCCTTTGCAAAATTTCTCCCGTGGACTCGAACTCAAGTTCACTCTATTCTGTGAACGCCGAAGGAAAAAGCCCAGAGCTGTCCATATCCAGTTTCCGCTAAAGAAAACTCTGCAGACTATCTTTTTCACTATCATTTTCACCCCATGAGTTCATTCAGCCGAATTTAATCTATAAAATTCCACAGAAAGAGGCCCAAAGCTGTTGTTCTACTCATTTCGCCCACACAGACCTCAGTTTCCAAATTCACACTCATAAAATTGAGCCATGGAGACTCCAGTGGCCTTAAACATTACTCCTCTCAATGCACCCCACAAGGAATTGGAAACACTACCTTTGGCTGATAGGGATTATCTAATCCAAGACTTGGTTGGTGACAGAAACCACCTGTAGACATTCTGTGAGCTGAGGAACAGTTATCTGAATAACAATGATATTTATGGGATATGGGAATCAAATTTTCCCATATACTTCCTCCCCTCTGTCAATATCTTCCCTGAGATAATTCACCTCTGCTGTGAAAACTATGAACCAACTCAAAGGGCAGTCAAGTCTCCATCTGGGAGCATCCTCTTTCATATAACTCCTGACTCCATCAATCAAATGCTAAACTTCAAGCCAACTCAGCTTCTGTTCCCTCTTTCTATGAAATTCTTGCTTGATGAAGGTCCCAAACTCTCCAGCTCAGAGATAGCCCGAATTGCCCAAGTATTCATGAGAGCAGATCGCCAGCCTACAGGGCCACCTCCTTTTCTCTATGTATGTTTCAATGAAGTGGGTAAATTACTTGTTGATATGATATCTTATGTTCTGGGTTTCAAGACAAGTGAACATATTGATGAAACTATATTGGTCTTACTGTCTGCATTTACCCCAGGACAACCCCCTGCTGTCAAATACAATTATGCCAAATTCATTGCCAACAAGATACATGACCAACTAGTGAAACTAGATAGGGAGGGAGTATTCAAGTATTCATCCTACATCTATCATCTATTCCTGTATTATCAGCCAAACTGTTTCCAATGCCCCATCAAAAGATTTGACTCTAAAGGAGAAAAGAGGTCTGTGATTTTTTGGACCTCAGTGTTTCATGAAGTCCGCAACTCTCCCTACTCTTACTGTGAGTTCATTGACATGTTTGTCTATCCAGTCTCTTCTCTCCTAAAGAGAAATCCTCCTCCTAGACTATCCTATGACATGCAGAAAATATTGTAGCTCTCAAAAAACTACAAAATAGGTGACTGGTACTTCTACCAGAATCACACTGTCATCAGGATATATGGCTGTGAGTTGTGTCCCTACAGGCTGCCAAGATATGTGCCAATGAGACTGTTTGCCTTGGAATATTACAGGCAATTTATCAATTCAGATTTAACTCATTTCCATAGCACCAAGAAAAAGGCTCAGTTGAAATTCAGAGACCAACTAGGCCCCTATGTCATGAACAAAAAAGAAGGATGGCAAGATGTTGATCAGATATTGGGTGAAAAACTCAGATTGAAAAGGAGTTTTTGGTGGGTACCCTATGACCCAAATGGCTTTATCAATGCAAGAAAAATAAAATATAGGCTGTCAGCTTATGAACATTGCAAAATCCCACAGATAGAACAATTTTCCAACCAAGATGAGTGGGTAGAAGGCACACTAGTTGAACAGCTCACTGAGGAAGAGATAATGGAGCAAAATGTGAAAGATTTGGAAAAGACTCTTGACTTGGATTCTTTTGGGCAGGTGTCATTCAAACTGCCACAACAAGTCAGAGAAGGCACATCAACTGCTGCAGCTTCACAAGATTTCCAAGAAAAGACTACACCAACAGCAGGTACAACAAAAGGCAAGGAGGTAGTAGATACAGAGCCAGAAACAATGACAAAGCGAAGGAACAGGGTCAAGGGAAAGCCCCTCCACTACAAACAGAGGCACCACAAATTCCAGCATTACAGACTCCTCTCAATGAGGAAAGAAGCAAGAAATGGGACAGGGAAGAGACCACACCTGCAAGTGGGTCAACACAGCAACCAGAGGCCAAAAGGCAGAGAATAGATCCTCAAATTGAAGAGGAAATTAGTGAAGAAATCTTAGAGAGTCCAAGGAGGGAGAGGGAAACCAACCAGCAAACATCCACCAACTCTCACAGGCAAGAAAGGGAGAGGCAACATAATATGGAGGTGTCCTCCTCAAAGCAGCAAAGCAAGCAGCCATCTGGTATTAAAGGAACATTCATGGAAATTAAAGCCCAAAATGAATTATTGAGAATACAGCTATATGATCAACTTCTCAAAACAACACCCTCCAAACAGCAAAGGCTGGTGGCAGCTTATGACATTAAGGAGGAAAAAAACGATCTTAAGTCATTTCAAGCCTAAGGTTTAGCAACCACAGACAGCTGCGAACTACATGAAAACAAGTCTAGAAGTCCTCGCCAAAGACATACACCCAATGGACCAAATTGAGCTACACAAGCAAACAGGCGAAATGGTCTATGCTACATTGGCAGACAAGGCAATGCTGGCCCATCAATTGAAGGAGTCATTAAGCAATACATCTGCCCAATTGGATTTGGAAAGAATATCTTCCTTGGCTAAAGACAATAGAATAAAGACCCTGGAGGAAATTATTGTTGAGCTAGGGCATGATCCTAAGGATGCCAAGGGCATCAAAGCCCTCATAAGGAAGAAGGAAGAAGATATTGCTGCACTTAGAAAGCAATTGAGGCTACCTGCAACCATGCACCCACAAACTACAGAACTTGCAGAAGAGAAGGCAGAAGGAGATACAATGGATTTGCTGATGAGGATGAATCAAAGGATAATTCAAATGGAGCAAGAATTGGAGAAAGCATTGCAGTCCAAGCAGGGAGAGTCGACCTCCCAGCCACCTGAAACAGCTCCAACAGTTGCCACTGTCCCTCCCACACTTGCAGCAGCAATCCCTCCTATCATCCCAGCATCAACAACAGGTACATCAACCACGGATGCTTCAGCAGCAGCAGCAATAACAACACCAGAATCTAGCATGAGTATGGAAGAAATGATGAGAGCTGTAAAAGAGCTAGAAGTTCAAATGACAGAGCTGAAAGAGGCCAAAGAAAAGTTGGCCAAGCTGGAAGTAAGCTATGACAAGTCCAAGATAAAAGTGGCTGAAAAAACAAGAGAAATAAAGGCCTTGGATAATAAAATAAAATCCTTAGAAAAAGAGCTTACTCTTCATAAAACTCTGGCTGAAATCAAGACAATTCTGTGGGCCAAAATTGGCCAATCTATTACTGACCAATGGCAATCAATTCAGACTATACATGAGCAAATAGAATTGATAGGGATCGCTCAATTTGAGACTCAAAAGGCCAGAGCATTATTGGGAAACATGCCTGAGCAGGCCAATAGAATGATTCAATTTTTGAATACTCATACTAGAGAACAACTAGCAGCTTTGGATATCAGGAACAGAACAGACACCATTTTGATAGTGAAAAAGGTGCTCACCCTGAGGAATTTTGTATAGACTTTAGAAAGAAAGTGCCAAGAAATGCAGACAGAAATAAATGCCTTCAAAGAAAAGTTTGCAATATTGCAGAGCAAAGGGTTACCCAGTTTATTGACCAGCAGTGGGAGACTGTTAACACATGAACAGTATGCTAATAGGGTAAATACCTATGTTTCTAATCAAATTACAGCTTCATCAAGCATGTCAGAAGACACAGTGCCTCCCTCTGGACAGAGTCTATATGACAAACTAGAAAATTTGTTCTACATTGAACATGAGATAAATCATCTTTTTGAAGTCCAGCCCAACTTCTATAGATATACTGAAGCTGATGAGACACTAATAAAAATACAAAGACATCAGTTGCCAACAGACCAATGGTGGTAGGAGATGTTGGAGATTTTACCAAGGTAATTTCGGTTCTTTTTCTTTTTTGATCAGCTACAGGTCAGCAAATTCAAATGCACGGGCCACCTGTCAAAGAGTGAAAACAGCAGAAAGAGGAAATCAGATTGTGACTGCAGCTCATTAATGCAAGACCAAGCACCGATGACAAGGCCGGGACAGCAACACAACAAAACAACAAGACAACAAACGCAGGAACGCAGAGTAAAGACGCAGCTACCAGCCGACTCACTCAGTCCAAAAAGTCAAATATATCTTATAGACTAAATAGCCAGCACACCAACATTTACTGCTGCATTCATTTCTCTCATTTACTTCTTCTGTAGAGTGGGTGAAGGAAGTTATTGCTTGATAGCTTATCGACATGATATTTTGTATCTCCTTTTTGTATAAATACCCCCCCATAAAATGTATTTGGGGTTGGTGATTTTGTATCTGGACTGCGCTGTAATTCTGAGACTATTTAATATAAAGGCTATTGAAGTTCACTGTTGCTAGACCGTGTGAATGTGGATTTGATGTTTTGGGACCTGCTACAGAATTCTTGTGTCTTTCTATGGATCAATAAGTTGTTCTAAACTGTGTTTTGTGCTTTCTGTGTTTGCAAATTTCATATATGTTTCATAATCTTAGTAACAGAGAAAAAGAATAGCCCAGAATTTGTTTAAATACACTCTGTGTTCAATCTCTTGTATTAATCATGTTTTCTTCAGAATTAGCCATAAACATGAATTCTTAGCTGCTCCTGTTTTCACTAATTCTTTCACTTTGAATATTGCTTAGGAATTCTTTACTGCTCCTTGATAATATTCATGCACTTTTCCCCTGCCAACATGATGACGGATTCTTAACTGCCCTTCATCCACTGGCTTACATTCCATCATTTCCCAGATTTCAAAATTGTTCCAAGATCGATTATCTTGCTCTGTAGTATTGCCCTTTACCAAAGAAAACACTCTTAGCAGTTCGTCCTCATTGACCCCATTTGCCCAATGGTATAAACTGTTTTAGACTTGCATCTCAGCTCTATTTAAGATCACCATCCAACAAACTTAAAACCAAATTTTGTGCATCATAACTAGCCTAAAATACTTCAAAACAAAGCTAAATTACAAAGAGAGAGCCCTTTCTGGTTGTAGATTGGCTAGAATCTGCAGCTAAAAGACTGGTTAGAGGTTACCTCGGCCGTATTCCCCCCTTAGAGCTTTCCTGGGGAACAACCTGAGTGATAGCAGTATCAAGATCACTTATATTTATGTTAGAATTCCCAACTCAAATATAAGCTCCAAACACTTATGTTTATGTAACAATTCCCAATGTAAATAGAATGTCCTTTTGGAATTGCATACTTATCCTATAGGAGGACATTAACGGTTCTTGCAAGCATACCACAAGATCAACAATGATATTTTTAGGAATTTCTTAAAATTGATGTTCAAAATTTTGTGGTTGAATGTGTGGTCTAAAAATAAAATAAGGGAGATACAATCAAGACCCAGGTCTTCGAAAATCATTAGCCATACCAATCCAATGTTACGAAGAGGTTTCAACATATTTTATTATAGGTATATCCAAGTTTGAAGGAAATAATGTCATCATGTTAGTAGTGGATCAACTTACAAGGTATGCCCATTTTCTTTCTCTTTCTCATCCTTTTAATACAAGTACAATAGGCACAACATTCATAGAAATAGTCCAAAAGTTACATGGAGTCCTCAAGATTATTGTAAATAATAAAGATCCAATTTTCATTGAAAAAACTTGGGTGGAATTATTTTATTGGTTGGGTACTCAATTGGTTATCATCCTCATTTTCATGGGCACACTGAGATTGTGAATAAATTTCTAGAAGGGTATCTTCATTGCATTGTATTGCATTAGATAGATAGATAAAATGGGTCAGATGGTGGTACAACATGTCCTTCCACACTTCATACAAGTTTCCCCCATTTTTAATACTTGATCAATATCATTCTCCATAATACATCACCTTTGAGAGGGAAGTGAAGGTTCAAGTAGTGGAGGACCACATAGAACACCAACACGACGTTCTCAAACTATTGGAGGACAATTTGGTTATAGCACAAAATAAGATGAAATAAAAAACATATCAACATCACAATGTATGGGAATGTGAAGTGGAAATTAAGTATTTATAAGGCTACAATTGTACGAATAGATGTCGCTCAAGTAATAAAAGAAGGAAAATAAATTAGCACCCAAGTACTATTGTTATTATAAAGTATTAAAAAGGATTGGAAGAATGGCATTGCAAATTGGAGTTGCCTCCATCTTCACTTGTACATCCACAGTTCCATGTCTTTTGCTTAAAAAAGGTAATCGATGATAAGATCCTAGTCCAAACTATTTTTTAATGAAGAAGGGAAAATCATAGTAGAGCTAGAAAAAAAAAAACTTGAAACAAGGATTAAATAATTGTAAATTTGAACAACTATTGACTACCTCATCGAGTGGAAGAATCTACCGAAAGAAGAGGAAACACAGGAAGATGAGTTATTCGTGCATAAACATTTGTAGCTAATCAAGTGTTGACGGAAACACTAGTTTGAAGGGAAGAGCATGTTAAACCATAGACAAACACCCAAATTAAGCATACATTTCCATGTTAAGTTCTAAACAAAACCCTAGATATTAAACTTACATATTTGCTCCCATATTGATGGTTTTTACCAGACCTCTTACATTTTTACTCTCATATTAATGGTTTTACAGACCTTTTAATTGTAGTTGTGTGATTTGTCTCTTACTTATATCAAAGAAACCTAGTTTTAAAATGATCTTATTTTGGACATTTGTTTGTTTTATTGTAAACCCAATGTTTCTCTCTTTAAGGAGAATTATCTTTAATAGAATGAGATACACGGTTGCTCACTTTGCATTTTCACACTATCACATATTTGTGTATTTGTTGCCTAACAAAACAATCTATTGACATTAAATAATGTGCTAAAAAATTAACGAAAGATATAATTATCTTCCAATGTATTTCAATTTAATGCTAGCTAAATGGTTTAAAAGGACCATAGATTAATTAAAACATCAAATGGACTAGAACGGATAAAGATTTCCCTTTAAAACCCTTGTACTTTCGTCAATCGACTCAATCATCTTTAGTATCTGATATTTTTGTTATATTTTACATTAATAACAAAAATACACTAAAGTATTTGTCATAATTATTATTTAAAATATTTGTGATAATTATTGAATGGTTTTAAAAGACCATAGATTAATAAAAACATCAAGTGGACTGCAACAAATTAAGATTTTCCCTCTAAAAACCTTGTACTTTCCTTAATCGATTCAATCATCTTTAGTATTTGATAATTTTGTTATATTTTACATTCATAACAAAAATACACTAAAATATTTGGAATAATTATTATTTAAAATATGTGTGATATTATAAAAAAAAATAGTTTTGGGTTTAAAATAAATATAGTATTATTGGGACTAATTTATATTCTAAAACTATTTTTTTGTTAAGAATTTGTCTTCTTCCAACATAAGGAAATAGGTTAATCGCCCAAGACCAAGAGGTATCTCACAGGAGTGGAACCCTGCTTCCTTATGGTCCACCAACGATTCATTCCAGGTTGTTTGGTTTCCTTGAACAATGGTGATGAGTCAATCTGCATTTGTGGATAGCATCCAATGATGACTATCCTCACTGTTGGTTTGACAATTGAGTTATGATAGGTTTTCCCACTACTTAAAAAACCAACTTAGATCCATCTTAACTCTGGATCTACCATGCATTGAGAGAGATCAAATCTCTTCTCACTCTAAAAGATGTTTGCATATTAAGAAAGTTGATCTCTCAGTGCCTGGTAGATCAGGAGTTAAGATGGATCTAGGTTGGTTTAATTTTTCCTTTTAAATATGTTATATTCCACATGAATACCATGGGTCAATAGCATGGGTTCTCAATTCCATGGATTATTACCATGGGCCATTTTTATTTTATTTTTAGAAAGAAAAAAAGAATAGAAAATCATTCTAACGTCCACGAGGCTAAAGATAGCCTATGGGACAAATTGCTTCATCATCTGGTTGATGTATTCATAAGGTTGTTTTTATTTTTATTTACATTAATGCTTTATTTAATTTTAATTTTTTTTTTTGCTGGAAAGTGTGTCTTTCGGTGGAATTATAATTATTAATTTTATGTTTGATATTTTAGTTGATTTTTAGTTATAGTTTTATGTATTTTGACCAAGTCAAAATGTTTAATTGATAATTATCATTATTAATTATTTTATTTTATTTTACATCTCTAGCCAAATACTTTTAACTTTTTATTATATTATAATTGAGCTCACATGTAAGAGCCTGAGTGGACCTAATGGTTAAGAGCATGTGTTTCCTCCTAAGAGGTCACAGGTTCAAAACCAAAGGGGGTAGGTCAAATCATTGTGCGATGAGTCCCTTCTCCCACAAACAAGGGGGTCTCATACACCAATGTGATGTCTGTGTGGTGGGTCCTTGATGCAGCAAAGCTGCAATATGAAATCTATATGCACGAACCTGTGGGTTATGGGTCCACACAACCTATCGGAAGCATTATTGGCTGTAAACCCCGGCAATGCATAAAATCAGAACCACACGGAAAACACAGGGAAAACGTGCTTCAACACATAAGGTCGTACTTCAAATGCATTATGCCCGCATCTATAAATTTCTCGGTTATGCTCTTTTCACCCGAAATCTATCAAAACAATCTTCGTCGTCCATTTCATTCACCGATCCAACGGTTGACGTTATATTCGATCAACAAAAATAATCACTAATCCTCCACCATAGATCATCCCGCGCCAAATCCAACGGTCCACAAGAATTTCGGAGGCACAACTTGCAATATGGTTAACCGCACGATAAAGCGGTTTTTCCTCTCTCCACGACTGCTACGTGTCCGGTAGTGAGTGGAATTGGAGGCCTTCCTCAAAATACCGTTTACCGCTCTTTGTCCACCCGATATACCACTTTCATTGTTTAAAACCCTCTCTTCTCTTAATTAATCTTGCGATGCAATATATGGTAATCCAACGGTCGTGAAGGGTTCGCTCCGTTGGTTCAAATTGGAATCAACGGCTGAGATCTTATTCGACTCAACACTGTTAAGAGTACAACGACCCATGATTTTCCTATTAACTCTGTGTGTTATGTTGCGAAGCGTGAAAACAGAGAAATCATCAATTGAATACAAAGAAACAAAAGCACAACGAGGATTTCCACAGGATTGATAATTAATCACACGCACAACATCAATTATTCATAATAAAAGAGATTATAAAGTCTCGGCCTTGGCCCGATTACAACAAATAAAAGACCTCTGCTCCACACACTATTTCTTGACTCTCGCTCCACTCAGTCCTCCTTCTCTCGATCCTTCAATCTCTCTCTATATTACATTTTCTTCCTTTTTTCAATCGAAGATTACTCTAACTGTGCTTAACAACTCAATCTCTATTTTTATTCAATCTAATAGTAAATCTCTAATTCCTAGCTCTACCACACACCTATGCTAACAACTTATCTTTGAACTTAAAATAAGACAATTTATAACTATTACAATAATGAAATACAACTCATTTCTTAAGAGATCCAAACCTCTCAGTAAAACTGATTTTTCGTCATCCATTGCATTCACCGATCCAACGGTTGACGTTATATTCGATCAACAAAAATAATCGCTAATCCTCCACCATAGATCATCCCGCGCCAAATCCAACGGTCCACAAGAATTTCGGAGGCACAACTTGCAATATGGTTAACCGCCCGATAAAGCGGTTTTTCCTCTCTCCACAACTGCTACGTGTCCGGTAGTGAGTGGAATCGGAGGCCTTCCTCAAGATACCGTTTACCGCTCTTTGTCCACCCGATATACCACTTTCATTGTTTAAAACCCTCTCTTCTCTTAATTAATCTTGCGATGCAATATATGGTAATCCAACGGTCGTGAAGGGTTCGCTCCGTTGGTTCAAATTGGAATCAACGGCTGAGATCTTATTCGACTCAACACTGTTAAGAGCACAACGAACCGCGATTTTCCTATTAACTCTGTGTGTTATGTTGCGAAGCGTGAAAACAGAGAAATCATCAATTGAATACAAAGAAACAAAAGCACAACGAGGATTTCCACAGGATTGATAATTAATCACACGCACAACATCAATTATTCATAATAAAAGAGATTATAGAGTCTCGGCCTTGGCCCGATTACAACAAATAAAAGACCTCTGTTCCACACACTATTTCTTGACTCTCGCTCCACTCAGTCCTCCTTCTCTCGATCCTTCTATCTCTCTCTATATTACATTTTCTTCCTTTTTCAATCGAAGATTACTCTAACTGTGCTTAACAACTCAATCTCTATTTTTATTCAATCTAATAGTAAATCTCTAATTCCTAGCTCTACCACACACCTATGCTAACAACTTATCTTTGAACTTAAAATAAGACAATTTATAACTATTACAATAATGAAATACAACTCATTTCTTAAGAGATCCAAACCTCTCAGTAAAACTGATTTTTCGTCATCCATTGCATTCACCAATCCAACGGTTGACGTTATATTCGATCAACAAAAATAATCGCTAATCCTCCACCATAGATCATCCCGCGCTAAATCCAACGGTCCACAAGAATTTCGGAGGCACAACTTGCAATATGGTTAACCGCCCGATAAAGCGGTTTTTCCTCTCTCCACGACTGCTACGTGTCCGGTCGTGAGTGGAATCGGAGGCCTTCCTCAAAATACCGTTTACCGCTCTTTGTCCACCCGATATACCACTTTCATTGTTTAAAACCCTCTCTTCTCTTAATTAATCTTGCGATGTAATATATGGTAATCCAACGGTCGTGAAGGGTTCGCTCCGTTGGTTCAAATTGGAATCAACGGCTGAGATCTTATTCGACTCAACACTGTTAAGAGTACAACGACCCGCGATTTTCCTATTAACTCTGTGTGTTATGTTGCGAAGCATGAAAACAGAGAAATCATCAATTGAATACAAAGAAACAAAAGCACAACGAGGATTTCCACAAGATTGATAATTAATCACACACACAACATCAATTATTCATAATAAAAGAGATTATAGAGTCTCGGCCTTGGCCCGATTACAACAAATAAAAGACCTCTGTTCCACACACTATTTCTTGACTCTCGCTCCCCTCAGTCCTCCTTCTCTCGATCCTTCTATCTCTCTCTATATTACATTTTCTTCCTTTTTTCAATCGAAGATTACTCTAACTGTGCTTAACAACTCAATCTCTATTTTTATTCAATCTAATAGTAAATCTCTAATTCCTAGCTCTACCACACACCTATGCTAACAACTTATCTTTGAACTTAAAATAAGACAATTTATAATTATTACAATAATGAAATACAACTCATTTCTTAAGAGATCCAACCCTCTCAGTAAAACTGATTTTTCGTCATCCATTGCATTCACCGATCCAACGGTTGACGTTATATTCGATCAACAAAAATAATCGCTAATCCTCCACCATAGATCATCCCGCGCCAAATCCAACGGTCCACAAGAATTTCGGAGGCACAACTTGCAATATGGTTAACCGCCCGATAAAGCGGTTTTTCCTCTCTCCACGACTGCTACGTGTCCGGTAGTGAGTGGAATCGGAGGCCTTCCTCAAAATACCGTTTACCGCTCTTTGTCCACCCGATATACCACTTTCATTGTTTAAAACCCTCTCTTCTCTTAATTAATCTTGCGATGCAATATATGGTAATCCAACGGTCGTGAAGGGTTCGCTCCGTTGGTTCAAATTGGAATCAACGGCTGAGATCTTATTCGACTCAACACTGTTAAGAGTACAACGACCCGCGATTTTCCTATTAACTCTGTGTGTTATGTTGCGAAGCGTGAAAACAAAGAAATCATCAATTGAATACAAAGAAACAAAAGCACAACGAGGATTTCCACAGGATTGATAATTAATCACACGCACAACATCAATTATTCATAATAAAAGAGATTATAGAGTCTCGGCCTTGGCCCGATTACAACAAATAAAAGACCTCTGTTCCACACACTATTTCTTGACTCTCGCTCCACTCAGTCCTCCTTCTCTCGATCCTTCTATCTCTCTCTATATTACATTTTCTTCCTTTTTTCAATCGAAGATTACTCTAACTGTGCTTAACAACTCAATCTCTATTTTTATTCAATCTAATAGTAAATCTCTAATTCCTAGCTCTACCACACACCTATGCTAACAACTTATCTTTGAACTTAAAATAAGACAATTTATAACTATTACAATAATGAAATACAACTCATTTCTTAAGAGATCCAACCCTCTCAGTAAAACTGATTTTTCGTCATCCATTGCATTCACCGATCCAACGGTTGACGTTATATTCGATCAACAAAAATAATCGCTAATCCTCCACCATAGATCATCCCGCGCCAAATCCAACGGTCCACAAGAATTTCGGAGGCACAACTTGCAATATGGTTAACCGCCCGATAAAGCGGTTTTTCCTCTCTCCACGACTGCTACGTGTCCGGTAGTGAGTGGAAGCGGAGGCCTTCCTCAAAATACCGTTTACCGCTCTTTGTCCACCCGATATACCACTTTCATTGTTTAAAACCCTCTCTTCTCTTAATTAATCTTGCGATGCAATATATGGTAATCCAACGGTCGTGAAGGGTTCGCTCCATTGGTTCAAATTGGAATCAACGGCTGAGATCTTATTCGACTCAACACTGTTAAGAGTACAACGACCCGCGATTTTCCTATTAACTCTGTGTGTTATGTTGCGAAGTGTGAAAACAGAGAAATCATCAATTGAATACAAAGAAACAAAAGCACAACGAGGATTTCCACAGGATTGATAATTAATCACACGCACAACATCAATTATTCATAATAAAAGAGATTATAGAGTCTCGGCCTTGGCCCGATTACAACAAATAAAAGACCTCTGTTCCACACACTATTTCTTGACTCTCGCTCCACTCAGTCCTCCTTCTCTCGATCCTTCTATCTCTCTCTATATTACATTTTCTTCCTTTTTTCAATCGAAGATTACTCTAACTGTGCTTAACAACTCAATCTCTATTTTTATTCAATCTAATAGTAAATCTCTAATTCCTAGCTCTACCACACACCTATGCTAACAACTTATCTTTGAACTTAAAATAAGACAATTTATAACTATTACAATAATGAAATACAACTCATTTCTTAAGAGATCCAACCCTCTCAGTAAAACTGATTTTTAACCAATCAGGTCAATGAAATTCAACTTGTGTAGCCACAACATGTGAACAAACTTTCACATTACTGGCTAAGTCCGGATGCTCCTGCATCAGACTCCCGGGGAAGAAAAGAATTATCCCTCAGACTTTCAGGGTTTACTCCATACTTCTGCAACTCTGTTGTTGTTAACCAACTGGCATCCTCCATTGGCTGTCCTTTCCATTTGACTATATATTGAAAATAAACATGTTCTCTGGTTCTTTTGGTAACTCTTTTTCCCAAAACAACTTCCACTTCTTTCTTAGTTGTCTTTGGTATTTGTTCTTCCCAGATCAAGGTTTGAACTTCATCTTCTGTAGTCTCCTCCTGTAGCTTTGTCTCTATCTCCTTGTATGGATACAAATATGTAACATTGAATATAGGTGATATCCCAATCCCTTCTGGCAATTCAATTTCATAGGCATTACTTTAAAACTTTCTTTTAATTCTACATGGTCCTATCTTTTTCATTTTCAGCTTATTGTAAGTCTTAGCAAGAAATCTTTCTTTTCTCAAATACACCATCACTAAATCTCCCACTTGGAATTCCTTCTCTTTTCTTTTTATATCTGTTCTCAGTTTGTATTTTCCACTTCTTTCCTACAATCTGCCTTTGACATCTTCTTGTAGTTTTTGCATCTGCTCTGTAAACTCTTCAACTTTTTCACTTCTGATCTCTTGTTACCCAAATCTCTGAGCTCATACACACCTCTTGGATTCATTCCAAAAACAATCTGAGATGGACTCATCCCAGTACTTTGGTTTGGAGTGTCATTATAAGCAAACTCAGCCTGAGTTAGTGCTAAATCCCAATGCTTAGGATTTTGATACACTAAACTTCTCAATATGTTTCCCAAGCTCCTGTTTACTACCTCGGTTTGTCCATCTGTTTGAGGATGGTATGCTGAACTGAAACTAAGGTTAGCTCCCAATTTCTTCCAAAGAGTTATCCAAAAATGCCCTACAAACTTTGTATCTCTATCAGACACAATACTTACAGGCAATCCATGTAATCTTACAATTTCTGAAAAAAATAGATTAGCTATATGTGTTGCATCACTAGTCTTCTTACAAGCAATGAAATGTGCCATCTTGGAAAATCTATCTACTACAACATAAATGGAATCATTCCCCCTTTGAGTTTTAGGTAAGCCCAAAACAAAATCCATGCTAACTGCATCCCATGGTTGGTTTGGTATTGGCAATGGCTGGTACAATCCTGTATTCTGGCTTCTCCCTTTAGCATGCTGACATATCCTGCATTTCTCAAAAAATCTCTTAATATCAGTCTGCATCTTTGGCCAATAATAAAAAGAATTTACCTGTGCAAAGGTTTTTTCTTATCCAAAGTGACCAGATAATCCCCCACTATGTTTCTCCTTTATTATGTTTTCCCTCATAGAACATTTGGGAATGCACAACTTGTTACCTTTAAACAATAACCCTCCTTGGATAAGATAATCTAACCACTGACTTCTGTTATGAACTATTGGATTTTGAACTGCTATATAGATATCTTTGAAATCTGCATCATCTTTATACATTTCAACCATTTCTTCAAATCCTACAACACCCACTTTGAATTCTTGCACAATAAAACTTACCCCGCTCAATGCATCAATGACTTTATTTGACTTACCACTCTTGTGTTTTATCACAAAAGTAAAGCTTTGCGAAAATTCTACCCACTTGGCATGTTTCCGGTTCAACTTCGGTTGGTTATTGATGAATTGTAAAGCATGATTGTTTGAATACAATATGAATTCCTTTGGCAGCAAATAATGTCTCCATTTCTTTAAGACTTGTACAATAGCATAAAATTCTTTATCATAAGAAGAAGAATTCTTCTTAGTTTCATTTAGTTTCTCACTAAAGCATGCTATTGGTCTCTATTCCTGACTCAAAACTACTCCAATTGCAACTCCACTAGCATCTGTTTCAACTTGAAATACCTTTTCAAAATCAGGGAAAGCCAAAACTGGTTTCTCTGTGATTTTCTCCTTCAACAACTTAAAATTCCTGTTTGCTGCTTCTGTTCACTTGAATGGTTGATTAGTCTCCTTGATTGTTTCAAGAATTGGTGCACAAATCTGACTAAAGCCTTTGATAAATTTCCTATAAAAACTTGCAAGACCATGAAAGCTTCTTACCTCGAATATATTCCTTGGAATAGGCCAGTTCCAAATTACTTGGACTTTCTCTGGATCCATTTTCAATCCTTCTTTAGAAACTACAAATCCCAAGTAAATTAATTCTTCTTTCATGAAACTACATTTCTTCAGATTTATCAGTAGTTTCTCTTTCTGCAGAGTTCTTAGAACCAACTTAAGATGCTCTAGATGTTCTTCTTTACTTCTACTAAAGACTAGAATATCATCAAGATAAACAATAACAAACTTGCCTGCATATTCCTTCAAAACTTCATTCATCAATCTCATGAATGTGCTAGGTGCATTAGTGAGTCCAAAAGGCATCACTAACCACTCATACAACCCACTATTTGTTTTAAATGCAGTCTTCCATTCATCGCCTTCTCGAATTCTTATTTGATGATATCCACTCTTCAAATCTATTTTAGTAAAATATTTTGATCCACTCAAACAATCCATCAAATCATCCATGCATGGTAAAGGAAATCTATACCTGATAGTGATCTTGTTTATAGCTCTGGAATCTGTACACATTCGCCATTCACCTCCTTTCTTTGGACTGAGTACTGTTGGTACAACACATGGACTAAGACTTTCTTTGATTAACCCCTTATCCATCAGCTCCTGCACTTGTCTTCCAACTTCTGCGTTCTCTTGAGGAGCTAATCTGTATGCTACTTTGTTTGGAAAACTTGATCCTGGTATTAGATCAATATGATGACTAATTCTCTTGATTGGTGGCAATGCATTTGGCAACTCATCGACAACAATATCAGCGAAATCATTCAACAAAGTTTTGATTTCTTCAGGTAAATCGTTTAAGTTTGTGGAAGTCAAAGTTACCTTAGGTCTCCCTATGACAACAAAATGCATTTCTTCTCATTTTTCAACCTCTTGTAACAGCTCCTTCCCACTCATCAGCATAACACTACTTCCAGGTGTTCCTTTGTCAGCGTCGTCCTTCAATGGCAGTAATGTATGTTTAGTTCCATCATTCTCCAGAGTATAAGTGTTTCTCCTCCCATCATGAATAACTTTTCGATCAAATTGCCACAGTCTTCCCAGTGATACATGGCATACATCCATGGGCATTACATCACATAATATCACATATTTATACGTACCAATTTGTATCTCAACCTTGCATTGTTCTGTCAGAATAATCTGATGTCCTTTCTGTAACCATGATACTTTGTAAGGAGTAGGGTGTATTGTCTTTGCTAGTCCGAGCTTGTCCACCATCTCTGTAGAAACAAGGTTGTCAGTGCTTCCACTGTCAATTATTACTTTATAACACTTATCTTTTGATTTACAGGTAGTTCTAAATAAATTATTTCTCTGCGCTGGTTCTTCAATCTCCTTCTCTGTCTTAAGCAAGGTCCTTATCAATAACAAGGATTCTTCTACTTCAAGGGGTTCTTCCTTTTCCATAAGTCGATGTGGTTCTAGCTTTGCCTCAGCCACATTCGCATTCCTTTGACTTGCTGGTTTATTATGAGGACAGTCCCATGACACATGTTCCCATTCTCCACATGTGTAACACCGAACATCTCTTCCTCGACCTCTTCCTCTGGGTGCAAATCTTCCTCTGTTAAATTCTCCCCTCTGTGGTGGTCTGCTACTTGAGTTGCTTGCTTCATGCTGACGCTGTTGTCCCCTTGGTCTGGTAGTTCCTCTACCTCTTACTGAGTTTCTTCCTCTATTCCTCTGATTCGGTTTTCTCAACATCTTCTCTTTTGCCTTCAAACTTGCTTGATAGGGATCTTCAATAGTCTTCAGACTCAACAAGCTAATCTCATCCTGGATGTCATACCTTAAGCCATTGATATATCTAGCTACCTTTTCCATGTCTTGCTCTAATACTCAATCTATAAAACTCTTTTGTGTATTCCTTAACAAACATTCCTTTTCATCTTAAATTTTGCAATTGTTTGAAAAAATTTAACTGATAATCTTTATGTCATAAATTTGGCTTTCATTTTACTCACCATTTTGTCCCATTGCTAAAAGGTTTGGGGAATCCCTCTTACACCCTTTAAGTCCGCAACTGGTTAGGAAATCTATCATAATGCATAACCACAATCACAATTTATGAAGCTCAATAGATAGCTGATGGCTAAAAACGGATTCGTTTACTCGACGAAAACTCGATCGCATTGCTACAATTGGGATTTGGAGCCCTCTGCATTTAAGTCAATTACCAGTGGATCTGTACCTTTAACCATGGGTTCACCCCTCTTTACATTCATCCTTCTCCAATGATTTATCCATCGGGACATTAAGCCGTCTGGGCTAGCATGAGATTCCACAGTTACCCTTGACAACCCTGATGGAATGAGTGCATCACTAGTTAACCAACCTGTTTAGGCTTCGCCTCCTTTCTTGTAGCATTTCTTTAAGTCGGAGGATTTTTTGTGGACAATCTATGGAATAGGCACCCATGCATGTTGCAGAAACGGCACCTAAATGGCAGATTCTCATAATCCGAAATATGCACCACAATTTGATCCCTAATTCGAAAACTGTCTCTGCCACTAGCGATAGATGTTAAGGCCATGCTCCTCATCTTTGTCTAAGGTTACTGGGGCTAGGGCTGCGCCTCGACAGAAGTCCAATCGATCTCCCACCATTTTGAAGATATGCAGGTTCCACAAATGCGGTGGTGGTCTACGGAGCCGAACCCAAACAAGTAACATATAGTTGTCTGCTCTATTTGAATCGAAAGTCATCGTCCAGGGGTTTAGAGCCAGCAGGAAGATTCATGCTTTCAAGGATCTCTCAAGAGAACTGCGTTCCTTCACATCAGATTGTCAAATAGAAACGAACAAAAACTCTCTGCACTAGCGATGACCACGAAACGTCAACCCACACTACTCAAGTGGAGAGCTCTGTACCCTAAACCTGGATTGAAGTCACCTCCTCCCTCCTGAAATAATCCTATTGTCCAAATATTTATAACATTATTGTACAAATATTGTAAGACAATGTTCGCTTGAGCCACCAGGGATGAATAGGACACACTAAAGCACCCGTGGACTTTTATGTAGCTACTGCGTACCAGCGGAAGTAGGGAACTAGAAAGTTGGTGCATCAGGTTAGAGAGCTCCGTTAGCTCATGCATTGTGAGCAGCTTGACAGTGAGGCAGTGGTCTATATGCAAGACCCAAGTGTAAGGATTTCCCTTAGTACTTGCGAGATAAGCTCCAAAAAATGAAAGAATTATACTGGTACACCAAGACTATGGTGCCCCAAGCCATCAACTATGCAGAGGCACAACGAGGTTTGATGGAACTTGTGGATTTTTTTGAGAGACATAATCATTTGAATACCATTTTTCTCACATGGTTGTTGAAAAAGCACGAGGGTATTTTGTGTCTTGCTCCTCCTAGTTCGTCCAAAACAGCTCCTAGCTCATCCGAGGAAGTTCCCATCTTAACCCACAATGGTTCAATATTGGTATTCTCTGCCTTTTTGTTTATCTACTTCATATATTGTTAAAGTTGTATCATAACGAGCTTGTCAATGTTTGTAGTATTATTGGGAGTGAATTGTTGATATCTGGTGCCAATGTGTGTTGCCAAGTTGATTGAGCGATTTTCTTTCGCAACACTTACAACAGTGGCTTAACCACACTGGAAGGTTTGTGCCTTTATGGACCACTGACATTCATTCCATTTTACTAATTAGACTCTAAGTATTTGATGGGTTACATTAGTGGGAGGATTTGTACCCAAATTCTTTTATCAATAGAATCTATGGACGAAATTTACAAAAAAAAAAAGAATAAAAAATTCTGAACACTTATAACATATTAACATTTTGACTGTGGAAGCATCTAATCTTTTGTGTCCAAGAGATTAAAGAGGCAGCACAAAAATATTGCTCATATTTTATCGAGCTAGAACATGGGCAATCTTCATTAATGCCATTTTTCTTAATTAATAAAGTCTAAAAGGCGGGCATACAATAGTAGAAATGGCGTTGATCAAAATTGTTGATTGAAGACTTCCCTTTTTAGCAAAGTTAAACACATTTTTGGTGTACATGTATTTGTATCAACACTTGAACTCAAAGCATTTCTAGCATGTCTAGTGTTATTTGTTGTGATCTATTCTCTAAACAATATTGTTCAGAGTGATTAACTACATGTTTCATTTCATGCAAATCCCTAGAAAAGAATTTAAAATTACCAGTTAACCACACCAGTTATACCAAAAAGAATTTAAAATTACCAGTTAACCACACCATTTATACCAAACCATGTAATAATATTTTTCAATTATCGATTAGCAATAAAAATGCAAATATACTAGAATTGTTTATCACCAAAATTATCTAATGAAGTCAAATATGACGTTCTCCTTCAAAAACACAAAGATAAATAAATTAACGTAATGTAATTTTTTAAGTCCTTCTAGTAAAATTGTCTTAAAGATTTAGTACATCATTATTAATAATCAATTGCATTACTTACAACTATTTATTAATAAATTCTTCATATGAAAAGAAATGCTTATTGTGTAACAACACTAAAAGTTCCTTAATATATATTATAAATTAATTAGGCATCTCGTGAATGACTTTAACTCCTTTTTTTTAAGAAAGGAATAGAGATTTGTTATTATTAAAAAAAAATGGATTACAATGCTAGAACCTTTACATATTCCAATCTTCTTTGCACGTTTTAGATTGAGCACAGAGGTTCAATCCAAACCTTCAAGCGAGTTCCCCATGACACCAAATTTCAATCCCTTTCCAACTAATTTTTTTCCAAAACACCCCAATATCGAGACACATTTATATTCCATTTTTCACTATTTTTGTTTTGATTTAGTCTGACTTTTTGTTTTTCTTGGTGAAATGCATTTTCCTTTCTTCCCAACTTGAGTTCAACCCATATTTTTTTGCAAATTTTGGTGGGTCATTCTTCAACAAGTGCATGTTGTTGTTCTTGAAGCTTCTTCATTCACATGATCTGCCCAAGAAGTTTCATTTCCAACGTTATTACTTGTGGTTTCCAGAGGGGATCCATTTTCCACGATGATTTGCCGCTTTTCCACTTTCATTGAGTCTGAAGAATCCTCACCGGCATGCATTTTTTCCTTATTGATTTTTGTTGCCTATGATGCGTTTTCTTTGGCAGTATCAACTTCTGATTTATCTTCTAGTTCTTTCTTATCCTGAGACTCTTCCTCTTTATATATCATATAATGATTTCCCTGAGCTTATTCCTACCATTTAGACCTTCAGTGTTTTTTCTAAGCTTTGTTGCTATGACACTTGGGGCAATTTTTAATTGCATGCCCCATTTCATAGCACGCTTTACTCTAGAATGAAACATTTTCGTAGTCGAGATTTTATACCCAGACATAATTTGGGGCCATCAAATTGATCTTAGTGGGAAAACCCTTATTGAAGTCCATCTCCACACAAATTCAAGCATAAGTAGTTTTATAAAAATTTCCTGAATCTGGGTTGCGACAATAAACTTCTAAAAAACTTTCTAAGAGCATTCCCAATAAAGGATAATGATTGGAGATTCTAAAGATCTTCAAGGGTAGGTTCAGAAGCCTTACCAAAATTGGAGTTGTGGAGATTGATGTTGTTGCCGAAACAAAGGTGGGAGACTAGAGTTGCATAAAGACACTGACACTACGCCAAAACCATGACCTAGATTCACAAATGGCCTTCTTATATTCAATATTGTCGAAAATAACAACGAAGAAAATTTGAGCCATGGGATAAATATTCATATCATCCGTTAAACGAGGTTTCCATGTCTCAGAGATCCATTTGTGCATATCCTTTAGCTGCGACCAAAATCCATTAAACTTGCAAACCAAACCTTGCTTCGAAAATAACTTCTCACAGAGGAAATCTTCCTCATCCAAAGGAACATTGAGGGAAGGAACTTCTTAAACTACGGGAAGGCCAGATTCGAATTTTAGAATGGAACTTTATGAAATCAAAGAAGGGCTTACTTTTGTTTGACAACCATTTTTGCAAAAGAAATTGTCTTCATCGTTGGCTCACTAAGATTCTCCACTGATTGGATTATAGTAGAGATTTCCAAAGAATGCACGATCTAAGAATAGATCAACCAACTAGGAAAAAACCCTAGCTGGCGCAAGGGTTTTCAAAGCTTCACCTATCTCTTCTTATTCCAAGTTAACTCCCTTGTTTTATTTTGCAAGGTGAAGAAAACCCAATTTTCACGTGACATAATATTATTAATCTATGTCTAGCAAGCCACTCATTATAAAAATGACTTCGGACAATATTTATTGTGAGCAAATTACGAATAGTTATTTATGAAGAAATCCTTGTAATGTAGCTTGTTAAATGATGATGTACAACATCCAAAAAAAAACATTATAATAGTGATGGCTAAAAAGTGCAAGATATAAATTTATAAAATGAATTATTAGATTCAATAATCCTTCATCAATAATTGACTATGAATTTGTTAAGACTCTGTTTAATGAAGTAATATGTTTGTTGGCCATTATAAGTGTCAATGCAATGTGAAGGTTGCAAATGGGTAATTAAATCATGGATACAAGTTGTCACTAAGCAAATAACATAAATACTTAGATAAGGATGCCTTCAAGATATATAAGACTACAATAAATTTACATTTCATATCAAAATGAGGACAAGTTCTCCCAATTTCTTCAGTGATGGTAATCATAGGAGTTGTTACGAAAAGTATAGCCATAGTTGATTAGAATCACCAAGGTTTGAAAAATAATCTTTATAATGAACAAGCTTAATGCTATTAACAATGGTTAGAAAAGATTGCAAGCAAATCAATAACATTACTTGAAAGTGATGCTTTAACATTGCTTATAAGGATAGTAGGATCTGGTAAATGAATTGTTTCTCAACACCAAAAAAAAATCCTATCCAAACATAAGATTGAAATCCAAAATGCAACAATAAGAGGCCTTCAAGTGCTTGTGGAAATAACCGCTCCAAGTTTAGTGCTTATTTACACACTCTTGAAAAATAAAAAGATTGTTGGAGAAATTTGAGATAAAAATGCAAAAAAAAATCGATAACAATTAGCAAAAAAAACTAATAATTACATGCAATATGAACATAAAAAACAATTATTTCAACTTATATACAACTTATGTTATCTCAATACATGTTACTTTAATCATAATTAATGCATATCAAACATATAAAATCCTATTTTATGTTTAACATTTAATTATTTGAATTTATTATACTTCTTTTTATCTCATAAAAATAATCTTATTAACATAATTACAACTTCTTCCATTTCAAAAAACATAAAAAAAAAATTAATTTAAATATATTAAATTTCAAATATTACAATTAAAATACATCACTTATTTAATACATCATTTATTTTTTTTACAAATTAATCTAGTAAATATTTTATCAATATAATTATTTTTTATCCTATAATATCTTAGGCATGTTATTAAAATTTCATATACTTTCTTAAAATTTTCTTTTAATCTATTAATATATTTTTAGAAAATTTTGAATGCTATAAATATATTTGTAGAAAATCTTGAATGATACATATTCATAGCACATGTTATTAAAATTTCATATACTTTTAAAATTTTTTCTTTTAATTTATTCATATATTTCTAGGAAATTTTGAATGATATAAACATTTTTCTAGAAAATTTTGAATGATATTGCCGTTCTTCTTGCCAACATTTTGCTATCGTCCTTTCCCACTAAAATATATTTAAAGGATGTAGGTTTGAAATTTGAATTATGTTTGCCTTTTTATTAAATTTGTTTTTAAAGTTCGGCGAGTTTTAGCAAAGAGAAAACAACCGTCGCCTGACCGATAAGCATTTGTGAAGAGGTGAAAGAGAGCCGTTGGAACGAACATGAAGTAGAAAACAGCCAGGACTGTAAAGGTGCACTAATAAAATAATCCGTAATTTGCACCTATACAGAGACAGTACCTGGTTCTTTCTCGCTGCATGTACAGAGCAGTACCTGGTTCTATCTCGCTGTAAGTCTAACAATAGGTTGTAAAATGTACTCTATATTAAGCATTTAATTATTGTTTATACTATTAACTGTGGTGAAGTTTTTACAGAGGGTTTTTCCACGTACAATTTTGTGTACTTGTATGCCTACCCGTTAATCTTTCTGTACTCTTTTCTTTTGTTTATGTCACTTATTCTGAGATTGTGGATTCAAGTTACATAATGCAGAAATGTTGCAGAGTTTTTCCTGATATATGCACAGGGTTCCATGCCGAAGTGTAATCGGATAGCTGAATTATGTGCTCTGTTTTTATGCTGTTATGCCTGCTAATTCTGCACTATTCCATTGAATGCCAGCGACATTCAAAGCAAGGGAAAATTGCAAGGACTGAATTTATTCACGGAGGATCTGAAATTCGAAACGATTCATACATCCAGAGTGAGAAAGCATTGGGTACCCTGTTCTTCTTTTTCATTATAAATTGAGATCAATCACAACAGAGTTATCATACATCACAATTAATAAAAGAAGTCAAAAACTTTAACAATGACCAAAAAACCTGGTCTGGGTAATAAGCAATGCAATAGCAATAGCGGTGGAAGCAGAATTCGTCGTGTATTACACTCGAGAAACTCTCCAGGTACCATTCTCTCTCTCTCAATTAACACGGTATCCATTTTAACATTGGGGAGGACTCCATGAGATGTTAACTTCGCAGCTCTGCCACTATTTCCAAGAAGCCATAGGTATCTGTTTTTGTGAGTTGGGGGAAGGGATTTTGATAACTTGTAGGGATTATCTTTTGAAATCTTATGGATCAGACCTAGAGTACTTTATATATGTTATTAAGTCTTGCATGGTCTTGTCTCTCTTGAACAGAAAAGCCACCAAGGAGGTCTGCCAGGCTTATCTCAAAAGCGGCAAATGTTAGTTTGAATGTCAACTCCAGGGTTGACATGAAACGTTCTGGCATTCATGATGCTAAGCTGATTTTCCAGGGACCGGACGAATTCATGCCAGGTCTTGAAAATAATCCCAAGATCAAGCGTTTCAGTCCACGGTTCGAGAAGAAACGTGCAATCAAAAAGGGTGGTAAAGTGAAGAAAGCCAGGGGAAAAACATGCCGGAATGGTAAGGGCAACATTACAGGTGCAGGTTTTGTGATTAATCTTCTAGAGCCCGTTGCCATTGATGGAAGACTTGAGGATGAAAAGGACAAGGAAGGTGTAAAGTTTTTATGTGTTATTGACAAGGAGAAGAGCAAGCAGGGTTCAAAGGCTTCATCTGCTGATGATAAGGAAAAGGACGAGGAAGGTGAAAAAATTTCTTCATCAGATGGTGCAAGACATGATCATGCAGGGGATTTGGTGTCACAACTCCTTGAGAATCTCGTTATAGGAGAAAAGCTGGATGAAATTGATCGAACTGAGAAGAATAACATCATTCCAAAGTCCCCACATAAGGCTAAGGTATGGGTATTGTATCATATTTCTATACTTGAGCAAAATGTTTTACCATGAAAAAACAGACAAAAAGTCCAGGCCTATCAATGGGGTTATGGTTCAGTAAAGGTGAAGATGGTGGCATGTCAGGTCACCCATCAAGGTTTCATTTCCCTGGAGGCATGGATAAGGGGATAGGGCTAGGTGCAATTCTTGGGTGATTTTCCCAGAAGAATACCCCTTGTGGCAGCTGCTTAGATGAACCTCCGTTCAATGGTTCACCCCTTCAGGATTGTGTTGCTGCTGTTTGTGGTGCTCAACCTCTTTGGACATATTGTAATGCTTCTCTTGATTAAGAAACACTTTCAAAAACAAAAATCCCAGCTCAGTGAGTAAAAGGTTTTTTCAACTTCCTGAAAGCGATGAGGGGCAAACCTCATAGTGACCTGCTTGCATAGACGAACTGGTACCCTGGTGGGTTTCTCGAGAAGCCACTTCCCTGCCCATTGAACCACAATTCCATTGACCTGAGGAATAATTTATCATTAACCAGGAGAAAAGAAAATCCTTGAAAAGACGAGTTTATACAGAATCAAAGAAGGGAAGCTCATTACCATAATGCATGTCTACCACTAGTTACAGCAATTTATTAAATGCTAATGGGAGAAACTTTGCAGGTCGTTGAGTCAAGCCAATCCCTAGCACCTAGCAAAGTTTATCAGCACAGCCCCTTCCTGTGCATTGCCCTTTCTCAACCGTGCCAGCATTAACACTCTCCAAGATTCCTCCAAAAGAAAATTACTTTCCTACTCAACCTGTGAACTTTGAAATACAGAAGTTCAACAATACATGGATCCTGAAGTTTCTACCTCCAAATTGGGTGTTGACCTGAATCCCAACCTGACCAACCACTTGAAAAGTTCCACTTGATTAGGTCAGCAACAAATTTCTATGCCTCCCAACTGCTTTTGCAAATGAAGGACCTAGAAGCCTGGAACAAGTGAGGGGAAAAGTGTAGAATTTCCTTGAAATTCTGCAACTGCTTCAATGAACAATTCTGAAAACTAGTTTCTATTCATAAAGACACAAAATTTCCTTACTTATTTGCAGCGGAATAGAACAGAAATAAAACAGAGTCACACAATAGCAAAACACATTATTTTTCTAGGGAACCCAACTGGGAAAACCCTCGGCTTGTTTGAGAATTTTATTGATAGAAATTTTGAGCAATAAATCTCTCACAATACAGTCTTGTTTCAATAGAAAACACTCTTGTCTTCCCTGCTTGTTCTAAGCTTGAAACCCTTGCAAGAATTCTGATCCTGCTCCCTTCTTTCCTTGCTTCGCTGAGCTCTGAATTTGTTGCGCTGGTCCAGGAATTAGCTCCTATTTTCTAGCGCATGAGGAGCTCCTATTTCTTAGGAACCTCCTAAATTCTAGCGCATTCCACAAGGAAAAATTGCCTTCTATCAAACTCGCACAAGCCTCTCCTTGGCTCGTCTTTCTCTCACAAGCTCCACACACAAACTCGTGCTCAAGAATAATGATACAAATTGTGCCTTTGTCCACCTTATAAGCAAATTGAATTAGCTAATTCTGGCAAGTTCTATTTTTGGAACTCAAACTAGTGATTGATGAGTTAACTGAGTCTAATTGGCTCATGTAACTCATCCTGCTTCAATTCAAAACTTGAGACTCGCGCTGTTGTCCTTTTCCAATGATAAATCGCACTAGAAGACACCAAAATGAGCCTTCCACTCTCACACATAAGTCAAACTGCTTCATAACTCGTCCTAATTTTTAGGAACTCGAGCATGCTAAATAAGAACTCGTTGTGGTCTCTTTGACTAACATACAAATCAAAGAAGACCTTCATTTGCTACTTTTCAACAAAAAGATAATGTCACACAATCCAAAAGTGCCATGGACCTTGAGCAAGCATTTAATTGAATTAAATTTGTGATGCTATAAAACTCGCAAGGGGAAGAACCCTCAAGGCATTGCACAACCCACTTGGCAACAAGAATGTTTCCTTGGGGAAAAAACATCAATAAGGCCCAAACCTCCCTTCTCCTTGGGCATAGTGCATATGTCCTTGGAAACCGTTGGTAGACCTCTTTGATATTAAAAGGCAAAATGGTCAATTGGCTTTTGTTGTCAAGCCTATAAATCTAGTATAAGAAATTGATATTTGTTCTTCACTTGGTTGTTAAATTATAACTTGCCCTCTCTTTCGTCAAGAATTGTTTGGTTAAAACCTCCTCACATTTTATATGAGGTTCAAGCACCATGAGGCTAGTTAGTATGTGGGCTGTTATGGACTTTCTTTGTAATATTTTAAATTGTAGGTCCTTTCAATACCAAATTTCCCTTTTTTTGTTGTTTTTTGAAAAATCTTTCTTATATTACAAATGAAAATTAGGAGAATTAAATCAAAAGTTTGATTGATTGTGCACTCAATGTTTTTCGTGATGACTTTGATATGACTATAGACTAAATAGGAGTTGATTCAACAAAACCTTTATAAGTTGAACCAAAAGGACCCTAGACTTGCTTGAGAAGAGAGCAAAGTTTGTATACATCAAGTTCTAAATGAATGTACATGAAAGAAGACGTTCTTTAAATAGAAAGAATGGCTCTTTTTATGAGTGCAATATGATGTTTTCTAATGCTATGCTAATAAAGATAAGATAAAGATAAATATAATTTTATTAATGTCCAACAAATTACCATTGTAGTCGGTCAACGGGATTTCCAAATACAATGGTGTCAATACGAAGTTGAAGTGTAATGATGAATCCTATAGAAAGAAAAATGTACAAAGAAAAGTGTGGACCTAAGATAAAGCTTGAGAACAAAATTCTAGAAGTGGAGAACATTTCTAGAAGAAGGATGTACAATTGGCATGTGTAGCCACCTCCCACCCCCTTGTGCCATCTTGATTGTGGGAGGGATTATTCGTTTGACTTGATCTCTACGCTCTGTTATGAAGATGGGATACACAACGTCATTTTTCAAACTCTTCAGATCATGGAACTAATACCACCACTATGTTTAGCTCGTCTAGAGCTTTATGGAAATATAGATCTTATCTCAATACGAGTTCTGGATTGAAATTTATGCCAGTTAGAAGTTTCACCCATGAAAAAGACTGTCATCACTAGGACACCACGTGGCACCCATGTGGCCTTCGATTAGCCTAGGTGGCACTGCCAAGCCATCATCATGGGGTCCATAAGTACCCATGCCATAACGGGTCGATTTACCCTATGCATTGATATGTTTACATGATAAATAGTTGAAGGTCAAGACCCGCCGCTCAAAGTGGAGCCCATTGGTCCATGTCATATCAGATTGGGCTCTCTTGGCTCTACTCTTTCCGCATGATATTCTTGTTAACTCGGTGTTCCAAAGTCCTGCGAGCTCGGTGCCCCTCCCAGCCCACCTCATACCGGGTTGTGTTCGAATGGCTGCGCTCCTCCACGCATCATCTCCCCAAACTCGATCGCTCGAAGGGCGAGACCCTGGTAGGGCCTAACTCGGTCCATGTCATGTTGGACTAGGGATTGTTGGCCACGACCTCTCCCAAGTGATTCCTCCACAGTCTGATGGATCAAAGGTAAACGAGGACCACCCGTTGATTCCATGTTAGGTTGGCCCTTTTGGCTGTGGCTCGGCCAAACACTTCTGATGGTTCGACCGTATGG
Source organism: Pinus tabuliformis (assembly GCA_031772625.1). NCBI lineage: Eukaryota > Viridiplantae > Streptophyta > Pinopsida > Pinales > Pinaceae > Pinus > Pinus tabuliformis. Next base: position 612,452,075 of record CM062814.1, on the reverse strand, counting down.
TTCCGTTGGGCAGAGGTCTGCTAGCCAGCCAACCCACCTTTGCAAGGTTTACATCATGGTTCCAAGTCTAAAGATGAGGTCTACTGGGCTAGGGGCATGATGGACCCAGGGCCCGGCTATCGGCCTCCCCAAAACCAGTCTACAAACATTCCATATGCTCGGTTCGGTTAGATCGAGGTCTGAGTATCGGCCTGTCGGGACTGGTACCTGCCATACATAGAGGCACGCTAATCATATTGCTCATTGTTCCAATGACTGGTAAGAAAAACACCAAGTTTTGGATGTGTTCGCAAAACAAAAAGGGAGTGACTACCCCATGCTCAACTCCCTGGGTGTTATGGTTTGAGGAACCCACGTCTTGAACCTTGAATTTCAGTGTGTATATAACATGAGAGGTGACTCTGAAATGCTAGTCTCTTGAAAGTTATGGCCCAAGGGCCTGATCCTTCGACTCTCAAAATACTGTACCATGAAAGGTAATGAACAAGGGACCCAAAAATACACCAGGTTTAGATATAAGAGGGGTGTGGCCCCAAAGGCCAAATTCATATAGGTTGCAATGTGCACAAGGTGGATTACAGTAATCGCTCCCACTCCATTGATCTCTTGTAGTCCATTTAAGCATGCTCATATGCATGTGTTTATTAATTTTAACTGAATGTAAACATACAAGTCTGATAACAATACATGAGGAACTGCAGACCCTCTAGTAAACAACAAAAGTCCATTAAGCAATTAAGCTATTACATTCCTCAACCATAACAAGCTAATGAATGAGCATAAACAAATAATGTATCACATCAACCATGAACAAGATATTGGACAACACTGTCCAGTCATTTATAAAATTCATATCATACAAGATATCATGCCAATCATGAGCATAATAGTGAACTTCACCATTTAGGCATTCAATAATATTCAGACATATACAAGAACTCATATTGAACATATGCAATTCATGAAACATCACAGTTCATAACTCAAATAGGTAATTGCAATAGACCTATCTGAGTATGTTAAGATGGCCAACAACTGAAGGAGGGACTTCCACTCTCCACCCAACCATTGGCCAACTACCCCACAACTTTCTTGTAACTGAGCACCCCTAAGCTAGATCCAATGTTTGAAGGGATGCTTGCTCAGGGAAATTACTCCAAATCTTGGTTAAACTCTCAGAAGGTGGAGTCCACTGTCCAGGTGGTTTATCAACTGCCCTCTAGACGTAAGCACCACAATGACCCACTCATTCTCTTGAGTTCATTCACAGGGATTCACCCAAGGTCCAGATGGGGTATTGCTCAGTCCAGGAGTTGCAATCCACTGTCTAGATGGTTTATCAACTATATTTTCATAGCAAGCATTGCAGGGGTCTGCTGTCCATTGTCCAGGTTGTGTATCCACTCCTCAACAAGCGCCATGGTGACTTAGATTTCCCTGTTCAGGTGGTTTGTCAATTATACAACAAGCACCTCAATGATTTAGTAATCCACTGAGCCTCCCAATAACCACACAAGCTTAGACTACCAGTCCAGTGGCTTCAAACATAAAATCACAGGGAATATCACCCAAAAGCACAGAGTTTTGGTTCATGCACAGGGCTCAACAATCAAATCCAACATTGTTCGGTCTACTTTGGCATGGCTCCATCAACTCCATACACTCCATTGTCATCAGTGAGTGATTCTCTCCATGTTCTAGGGAGAGCTAACTAATACAGAATGAAAGAAAATAGAGTCTTTGAGGACGCCCTGCGGTTGTGCATTTTCCCTTTCTTTTCTACTATGTAATGTTTCGTTGTCCCATTTGACCACCCATTGTTGACCATATCGCTTCACTGGGCTTTCGCTATGTGTTCCTTTGAGGCTGTGGCTCGTGATTGATCCTCGAGGGGGATGGGAATGGGCACGGTCCCATACCCACATCGGCTAATCTGGTTTCATTACATCCTGTCAAGGGGGTTGGTTGATTAGCCTAGAAAAGTGGTTCATAATTTTAATCAGGATGGTGTGTGGTTTCTCAACGCACACAGGTTGTTCTCCCTTAGACAATGGATCTATAGTTGTCCACTCTATCAGTCAACCATCCCCCAAAAATTTAATTTCACGTGTTTAAAAATTAGATTGTCTCGGCTAGTCATGGTTCCCACGTTGGCACTATACAATATTATTTACAAATATGGGGGTAAAATAAAAGGGTTATTATATAGTCCACCCCCTTAAGGGAAGATCGTCTTCAGTGTTCTAAAAAAAAATTGAGCTTTATATTTATAGCTCTTTACATCAATGTATACATTAAACAAAAGGGGGTAGAGTCCCCTCATTTAGTTTGCAAATTCTCAGGTTGCTTCATCGGGTCCAATGTGCTTCCATTGCATCTTGACTTGCTCTATTACTCGATTCTGGAGCGTAGTTTGCCTCTAGTCCAGGATGCACAATGGGTCAGGTTGGAATTCTCCCTCGGATTCTACCTATATCACAGAACAATCAACCACATGATTAGGTTGCATCTGTGTTGCTGCTGGCCCTGCTGAACTGCTGCCAACATTGCAACTCCCTCTCCATTTGCTGTTGCTGCAACTGCAACAATTGCAATTGAAAAGCATCCAGAATACTGAATCAACTGTGATCAGTATGATGCATCTGTCTCCTGAGTCTTTGACCGCTGCTAGTTTCTGCGCTGTCGCTGACTCTTCTCTGTGCCAATTACACTATTGCCAACTCTGCACTGCACTGCCCAGTATCTGACCGCTACTAGCCACTGCATCTGTCACTTTGGCATGTGACTGCGCCATCTGCCACTGATCCATCCTGCTACTGCATGCTATGGGCTCCCGTAGCAAGGTATTGATTCATGAGGTGGACCTGCTCAAGAATCCTGCCCATCCTATAGCTCTCTGGGGCTATAAAACCAAATCACCCCACCTCACTCCTGGGGGTATATCGATGATCAAGGCAAACTCTTCCTCCAATCTAGAGGAAAACTTGTCGATTTCTGCATGAGCTACTGCCTGGTCCCAGTGTTGCAAAAATCGCAATAGTATCGTGATAACATGAAAAAATCACGAGTTTTTCAAATTCCCGATAAACTTGCCCAATTACTACGTGGTTTTTTTTTTTGGGTCTTCCAAAAAATCAGTGAAATTATCGCGATAACTTAAAAAAAGCGCGATAATTTCGAAATAATCGCGATTCGATGGAAAGTTATCGCAGGGGTGGTGGACATCGCGTTTTATAAGGGACAACATGATTTTTTTTTGTCATTTTGAACAGACAGCAATGTGGATTGAGAGTTGAGGAGGAAAGGAACCTTGGAAGGCGTCTACTAGGGTAGAGGAGGAGGAAGCCTGGAGATTTTAGCATCACAATCAGGTGAACTTCGTCTTTGGATCAAATTTCTCCGGCAAACTGTGGTTTTCAGGTATGGGCACCAAATTTGGCCATTTTGTTTTGGTTTTTTTCTTGTTTTTGCTTGGGTTTCTATAACGCATTGTTTATCAAAGATTTTTTAGTGGATTTGATGGTTTTTTTCTCATTTTGTTGCATAGAGTGGAGAGAGTTCATTTTGGATTGAGTTGAGGTTTTTTTGTTTGTTTGTCAAAAATTCAATGTGTTGTGTCATGTATGTAATTTTTTTTAATTTTTGTAACTTGCAATTCTTATTGTGCCATAGGTTCAACTTCAAAGTTCAAACTTCATCTTACATTAAAACTCAAGAGTTCAACCAAGTTACAAACATGCCAAGGAAATTGGACCCTCTGTGGGAATATGGTGAACCTGATGGAGGGTTTGATAGATTGAACTTGTCTTGCAAGTTGTGTGGGCAGCATATGTCAGGGGGGGTTTATAGATTGAAGTATCACCTTGCACAAATCCTTAGACATGATGTAGGGCTTTGCAACAATACAAATGTGGAAATCATCCGAAGAGCCATGAGTGCTCAAAGCAGAACTGAAAAAGCAACTAGTAGGGAAGGTGTTAGGAGGTGAATGTGGAAGTGGCATTGGTTCTACTTCAGCATCAATGTCTACAACCAACCCTGTAGCTACTTCATCATTTTTTGTTCTTAGAACCACGCCTGGTTCACAACCATCTATCACTTCAATGCTTAAAAAAAATGAAAATGAACAAACTGACAAGTTGTTGGGCAAGTTTCTCATTTGGAGTGATATTTCTTTCAGTGTTGCAAGGAATAATCCATTTTTCCAGCCTGCTGTTGATGTTATTGCAACTGTTGGCCCAGGGTACAAATTCCCTTCTTATGATGACTTTAAAGGCCGCATTCTTCAAAAGGAAAAGGTTGACTCCACCAAAAGATTGAAGGAGTTTAGGGCATCATGGGCACAAACAAGATGCACTATGAAGTCAGATGGTCGGACCGACCAAAAGAGGAGAACCCTTATAAACCTTTTGGTTAGTTGTCCCAAGGGGACAATGTTTATGAAATCTGCTGATGCATCTTCACATATCAAAGATGCAAAATTATTATGTGATTTGCTGGATGTGTTTATTTTGGAGGTGGGTGCAGAACATGTTGTCCAAGTCATAATGGACAATGCTGCAAATTATGTTGCTGCTGGCAAGATGCTTATGGAGAGGCATCCTAGTTTATTTTGGACACCTTGTGCTGCACTTTATATTGATTTGATGTTGGAGGACATAGGAAAAATTTCCTTTGTCAAAGATATTGTTGACTCATAAAAAAGAATTACAAAATTTATATATAATCATGCATCTGTGCTTAGCTTGATGAGAAAATTCACCAACAACAAGGAGTTGGTGCACCCCACCATTACATGGTTTGCCACCAGTTTCATATCTCTTCAATCCCTCTTGAATTCTATGTGGGATATGACGAGAATGTTTCTTTCAAAGAAGTGGCGTGCTTTGACAATGAGCCGCAAACTAGAGGGAGAGGCCATATGCAGATTAGTTTCATACCAGGAAGACTTCTGGGTGGGAGTGCAGGAGGTGTGCACCGTTACTGAACCATTGGTAAAGGTTTTTCAATTAGTTGATGGTGAGAAGCCCGCAATGGGCTATTTGTATGAGGCCATGGACAGGGCCAAAGAATCCATTCGGGCCTACTATGATGATAAGGGAGATGAGGGGTTTCAGAAACAACTCCTCCTATGGGAAGTGATTGATGAACGATGGAAGAACACACTCCATCGTCTCATTCATGTTGCAGGGATCTACTTGAACCCCACATTTTCTTACCCATGTGGGTTTTTATTTGATGCTGAGATCATGTATGGATTCTTAACCTGTGTTCAGAGGATGGTGCGATCTCCAGCAGAACATGCAAAAATCTCCAAAGAAATGGAGATATACAGGATGGCGGGTGGCACATTTGGCTTTGAGATGGCTGTAACTGATAGGAACACTACAATGCCAGGTATTTTCAAATTTCATTGTCTCTTCAAGTTCATAACTTCATAGTATCATACTTTGCTTCAACTTTCAAATTTCGTTTTTTTCTTATGTTTATCTTATTTGTATTTTTGTTGTAGATGCATGGTGGACTCGCTATGGTGCCAAAGTGTAGAAATTATGATTGTAGGTTAACCTGATAATGCAATATAACTAAGCAAAATACTTCAATCTGTTTCTACAATCAAACTTGCAGAAGCTTAATAGATTTGAGCAAGATCAAGCAGAACACATATAACTAGAAGCAGAATCAATGCACATGAAACACAAAAGAATACTCTGGGGAAAGCCTCAGCTAAAAACCCCACTATTTGTATTATCATACAAGTGGAAATATCTCAGGATTACACACAGCTTTAGCTCTCACATCTAGCTAGCTCTCAGTACAATCTTCTCAGATGCTCATAGGCAAATATAGACTTTTCATTAAGTCCTCCACACTACCCTCCAAGCTCCTATTTCCTAGCGCAGTTTTTTCTTGGGCGATCCAGCTGTTACCATGTGTAACACTGATCACTCACACTGATCTTACACCCTGTAAAACTGCGCAAATCTCAAGGAATGAATTCCTTCTGCATGCAAGAGTTTTCATTATAGGAAAATTCTAGCAATTGATAGTACACTGTCCCTATCTTTAATCTCAACTGGGTCTTTCTCTGAATAGACATGCATGAGTTATTTATGAGAGAATCTTTAGTTATCTGGAGAACACTAGTTTGATGCATGCATGTATTAACTGACTGAACTCACAATTAGTTCCTCAAAATGTTTGGAGCTAATTTAACTGGACATAACTCATTAACTGAGCTAACTGATTACAACTCAATTATAACTCATCCTTATCTCCTTAATTAAGGGATAATCTCCTTAATTTAAGGGATAACTGTTGCATGACTTCACAAAGACTTTTAGCTTGAATTTCTCCAACTAATCCAAGATGAATTAATTAATTATTTTTCAAGCAGTTGGTGAGACTAAATTCGAATTTTAATTCTCAATTTTAATTCAAAGACAAATTAAAATTGGAATATTCTTGTTGCCACATTTCAACACTCCCTCTCAACAAGAAAGGGAATATCTGCCATCCCGATCTTGTCTCTATGGAACTCGAATTTACACTTTGACAATGCCTTAGTCAAAATGTCAGCATCTTGCTCCTCGGTCGAAATACAACAATATGATCCTCCTCACCACACAGTCTCTGAGATGATGATACCGAATGTCGATGTGCTTGGACCTATCATGAAATACTGGATTCTCAGAGAGTTTGATACAACTCTGATTATCACAATAGATCACAGTTGGATCCATCCTTTGATCAAACAAACCAACTAAAATTTTCTGCATCTAGATGGCCTCACATGCTGCCTGACTTGCAGCCATGTATTCGGCCTCTGCTGTGCTGAGTGCAACCGACCTCTGTTTCCTGCTGTACCAAGAAACTGCCGCCGACCCAAGGTTGAAAATTCCACCTGATGTGCTCTTCCGATCTGATGGACTCCCTGCCCAATCTGCATCAGTGAAGCCCTGTAGCTTCACTCCCTCTGTTCGTCTGTACCATAATCCATACTGAGATGTGCCTTTGAGGTATCTCAATACATGCTTTGCCGCCTTCCAAAACATCTTGGTAGGCTGAACCATAACTTGACTCAGCTGGTTCACCGCATAGCACAAATCTGGTCGTGTGTTCACTAAGTACATCAGTGAACCCACAAGCTGCTTGTACACAGTAGCTTCTACTACTTCTCCTGAAGTAGCATCCTCCTTCCTCCAGTTACCTGCTAGAGGAGTCTGCATGGGCTTGCACTTCTCCATGTGGAATCTCTCGAGTATCTCATTGGCATACTTGCCCTGAGACTAAAAAAACTCCCCATCCTTCTATCATACTTCCATGCCAAGGAAGTAATGCATGAGACCCATGTCTTTCATCTCAAATTCTCTTGCAAGGTCCTCCTTGCAAGACATGATCAACTGCTTACCTTTCACCATGATGTGGTACAGGTTCGCATCCGCTTCACTTTTTGTGAAGCCCAACCCAGTGAATTAGTTGTCAATCCTGTTGTACCAAGCACGAGGTGCTTGCTTTAGCCCTTACAAAGCTCTCTTGAGTCGGCACACATACGACTCACGATCGAAGGTCTCAAAACCTTTCGGTTGCTCTATGTACACCTCTTCCTCAATCTTGCCATTGAGGAATGCAGTGTTCACATCCATTTGATGGATCTTCCAACCCATCTGTGCTGATAGTGCCAACATCGATCTGATAGATGAGTACCTTGTTACAGGAGCAAAAGTCTCATCATAGTTGATCCCCTCGCCCTGTGAGAAACCACAAGCAACAAATCTTGCCTTATGTTTCTCCACACTACCATCAGCAGCTTGCTTTACCTTGTAAAGCCAACGGGAACTCACAACTGACTTATTCTCCGGTCTTGGAACCACATCCTAAACATTGTTTCGAACTATGGAGTCATACTCCTCCACCATAGCATCAACCCAAATTGGCTACTGCACTGCTTCCTCAAAGGAAGATGGCTTGGTATCAACACATTCCCCAACAAGGGCCATGTATCCAGTGTACCTCTCAGGTGACCTCCTTTGTCTGCGTTGAAAATATGGTTCTCCCACATTCTCTCTCGCATTCGACAACAATCTGTCAGCTTCTCTTGTGCGCTTCTGTCCATCTCTGGAAGACTCTGCTTGAGTGGATGTCTCCACTCCTGGAACCTCTGCATGTGGCTGTTTCGCATCAGTTTGAGGCTCCTCCTCCTTAGGAACCAAAAATTCCTGCACAACCTCTAGTTGAAGCTCTCTCTCAAGGGAAACTCACATGGCCTTCTGCTCATCAAACTTGAGATCTCTGCGAACCACTGTCCTCCCATTGGTAGGCAAGTACACCCGATAGTTGTGGGGTGTATCAGTGTACCCCACAAGTATCCCTAACTCAACTGTCGGCTCAAGCTTCTTCCATGCATCCTTTGTCACATGGCAATATACTGATGAGCCAAAGATCCTGAAGTGACCCACATCTGGTCTCTTACCAAAGAAAGCTTCCTCTGGTGTTTTTTTGCAAGTATGCGATGCAGGCTTCTATTCTGCAAATAGACCGTTGTGTTGCATGCCTTAGCCCACAAATGAAGTGGGAGGCCTTGGTCATGCAGCATCGCCCGTGCTGCCCCTACAATCGTTCTGTTCTTCCTCTCGGCCACCCCATTCTGCTGTGGGTTATGAGGTTCCGACAACTTCCGTTTAATTCCTTCCGCTGCACAAAAGTCCTTAAAATCTTGAGGGACATATTCTCCACCGTGGTCGCTTCTCAAGCCCTTGATCTTCTTCCCTGATCCTTTCTCAACCAAAGCTTTGGACTCACAAAACTTTGAGAAGGTTTGATCCTTCTTCTGCATGAAATAAATCCAACATTTACGAGAATAATCATCAATGAAAATCACATAATACCTTTGCTTCGCGGTGGATGCCGTCGAGAATGGTCCACACACATCAGTATGAACTCGCTCTAAGATCGCTTCTGCTCGACTGTCTCGATCATGAAAGGAAGACTTGGCGTACTTTCCTAAGGTACAACCTTTGCATGTGTCAACTTGCTCAAGTTTACCTTTGGGAAGTCCTGTAGATATCTGCTGCATTATCTTCAAGGCCCCATGATGCAAATGGCCCAACCGCTTGTGCCATAACTCGCAAATGTCTTGGCTTTGCACCAATTCTGCTTTCGAACTCAATGCAGCATAGTCATCTACCTCTAATTTATAGAGATTCTTCACTCGAATCCCAATCCTCTTGGTCTGACCCGTGGCTATGTGTCTTAGGAACTCCTTTCCTTTACTGAAGACAACATCATAGCCTTTGTCCTCCAACATCGCAACCGATACCAAGTTCTTCTTCAGTCTAGGCACATACTTCACATCTGTTAAGGTGAGAGGATCTCCATGCTCCCTCTAAAAAGCAACCGTGCCCACTCCTGAAACACTGTACTTTTCGTCATCACCCATCTCTATGCGCATCTTGAGGTCTTTCTCCTCCAAGGTACTGAATAAACTTTTATCGCCGGTCATGTGGAATGAGGCTCCACTGTCAAGATACCAAACACAACCCACCATCGATGAAACCATACATGCGATGAGGGTAAAGTCCATTTTGAACTGAGAGGCTAATGCCTCACCTTTTGATCCTTTTGTGGATCCCTTCTTGGACTTCTTCGATGGGCAATTAGTTGCATAATGTCCCATCTCGTGAAAATTAAAGCATCTCACTTTAGATTTGTCACCCTTCTTCCCTCCATGAGAAGAATTCGATTTGGAATGGGAAGCCTTCCCTTTCCCTTTCCTTGCCTTACTCGCTAAGGCCAGATTTTCTTCATCATCATTCTTTGATGAAGAACCATCTCGAGTGCTCCTCCTGATCTCCTCCTGCATGAGATCCGACCATAGTCGTTCCCAATCCGACAGTTTCTCTCTTCCATTCACAGAGTCCTGGTAGCTATTCCAGCTTTTTGGAAGACCAAGGAGAGCAAGGCTCACCATATCATCATCGACAATAGTTATTCCCACACTACCAAGCTCATCTCTGTAGGTGGTGAGCTTGTTCAGATATGTAGAAATAGTATCGCCCTTCTCCATCTTGATTTTCTGAAGCTTATCCTTAAGCGCTAGTTTCCTCTGGTCGCTACTGTTCTGATAGAGGTCCTTAAATGTCTTCCACATTGAAAACGAAGTATCCTTCCCATGGAGACTCAAGACAATACGGTCTCAAACTCCCTCCAGAAGAATCCGTCTCGCCTTCGCTACACACTTCTTCCATTCAGCCAATTCTTGTGCATTAGCTGCAGCTGGCTTGGGGATTTATTGATTAATGAAATCCTTCAAACCATTGTCTTCTAATACAACTTCCATTCTATATTTCCATGCTATGTAATTCGAGCTGCCTTCCAAGGCATACTCGAGTCTCAAGCCATAGAACATCATTGACCAACCTGAAGTATGAGATGAATTCGATTTGTACCTGCAATCCCGAACTTCAAACTTCGAATTCTCTTCTCCGTATACTGTTCACAACTCCAATAAACTTGGCTCTGATACCATGTAGAAATTCTGACTGTAGATTAACTTGATAATGCAATATAACTAAAGCAAAATACTTTAATCTACTTCTACAATCAAACTTGCAGAAGCTTAATAGATTTGAGCAAGATCAAGCAGAACACATATAACCAGAAGCAGAATCAATGCACATGAAACACAGAAGAATACTCTAGGGAAAGCCTCAGCTAAAAACCCCGCTATCTGTATTATCATACAAGTGGAAATATCTCAGGATTACACACAGCTTTAGCTCTCACAACTAGCCAGCTCTCAGTACAATCCTCTCAGATGCTCACAGGCAAAATATACTTCTCATTAAGTCCTCCACCTACCCTCCAAGCTCCTATGTCCTAGCGCAGTTTTTTCCTGGGTGATCCAGCTGTTACCATGTGTAACACTGATCACTCACATTGATCTTACACCCTGTAAAACTACGCAAATCTCAAGGAATGAATTCCTTCTGCATGCAAGAGTTTTCCTTATAGGAAAATTCTAGTAACTGATAGTACACTGTCCCTGTCTTTAATCTCAACTGGGTCTTTCTCTGAATAAACATGCATGAGTTATTTATGAGAGAATCTTCAGTTATCTGGAGTACACTAGTTTGATGCATGCATGCATTAATTGACTAAACTCACAATTAGTTCCTCAAATTGTTTGGAACTAATTTAATTGGACATAACTCAGTTAATTGAGCTAACTAAGTACAACTCAATTATAACTCATCCTTATCTCCTTAATTAAGGGATAATCTCCTTAATTTAAGGGATAACTGTTGCATGACTTCACAAAGACTTCTAGCTTGAATTTCTCCAACTAATTAATCCAAGACGAATTAATTAATTACTTTTCAAGCAGCTAGTGAGACTAAATTCGAATTTTACTTCTCAATTTTAATTTAAGGACAAATTAAAATTGGAATATTTTTGTTGCCACATTTCAAGATTGATGAACGATGGAACAACACACTCCATCGTCCCATTCATGCTGCAGGGATCTATCTGAACCCCACATTTCTTACCCATGTGGGTTCTTATTTGATGCTGAGATCATGGATGGATTCTTAACCTGTGTTCAGAGGGTGGTGCGATCTCCAGCAGAACATGCAAAAATCTCCAAAGAAATGGAGATATACAAGATGGCAGGTGGCACATTTGGCTTTGAGATGGCTGTAACTGATAGGAACACTACAATGCTAGGTATTTTCAAATTTCATTGTCTCTTCAAGTTTAAAACTTCATAGTATCATACTTTGCTTCAACTTTCAAATTTCATTTTTTTCTTATGTTTATCTTATTTTGTTGTAGATGCATGGTGGACTCGCTATGGTGCCAGAGTACCCCATCTGCGAAAGCTTGCCATTTGAATCCTCAGCCAAACATGTAGCTCCTCAGGATGCGAGCGCAACTGGAGTGTATTTGAAAAAATACACAACAAGAAGCGCAATAGGGTAAACTTAAAACTTAAAATATTCCAAATTTCCAATTAATTTTTTGAATTCATTAAATTTTTTTATTTTTTATAATTTTTTTTATTTTTATAATTATTATTTTAATATTTGTACAGGCTAGAGACCCGGCGACTTAATGACATGGTCTACGTCTACTACAATCTTCGATTGTGGGTGAAGCAACTTGAGAGGATACCTGATATGGAGGCCATCTCATTGGATGGGATTGACAACATTGCTGCATGGACGGTTGAGGCTGAGAGGCCTCTCATGGAGTCTGTTGATGATTGGTTAGAGCATGAGGTAGTGGAAGGCGTAGAGGAGGGAGGAGGAGGAGGAGCAACATGAGGAGGAGGTGACACCACCTAGCCAGGCTACCCTTGCCACCAATAGAGGACGTGGTCTACCTCCTGTAGCTCCTAGTTCTTCAGCTTCTAGAGCACAACAGATTCCACTGTCAACTCCACTGGGATCTACATCTAGAGGGAAAGGGAAAGCTATTGCATTTTCTCGGAAGAGGGGCTAAGGAAATCAGTAGTATTAGTTATTTGGTTCATTTCATTGTATATGCCATTATGACTCATGATATGATATATATTATTATTTTTTTTGTTGATATTTTGAAGCTGAGATGGGACTTGGGAGTTAGGACTTACTATTCAGGACATTATTCACTGTTATGTGTGATGTAGCACTAGAAATGATATTACACATCTTATATATTATTTCTTTTATCATATTTATATGTCAATGTATTTATTTTATGTTGCAGATGCTTTAGATATTAAAAAATTTGAAAAAAAAAGAATATTTTTGTATTTTACGATTTTTCCCGATTTTTACAATTTTTATTTATTTATTTTTATTTTTATTTTATTTTTTATTTTTATTTTTATTTTTATTTATTTATTTATTTATTTTATTTATTTATTTTTATTTTTATTTTTTTTTATTTTTATTTTTATTTTTATTATTATTATTATTATTATTTTTTTTTTTTTGCCGATTTTTTCTGTTTTTTTCCCTCGCCAATTTACTCCCGATAACGATTTTCGCAACATTAGGCTGGTCTTGCTTCTCCTCCTTTTCCTTCTTCCTGAGAGGACGCTGGGTGTTGTAGTGGCCAAGCTCACCACATCTGAAGCATTTGACCTTGGAGAGGTCCTTCTTTCTATGCTGCTCTAGCTGCCCCTTTGATGCGAGGGCCACATTCTCCTATTCTTTCACTTGCTTCGTTCCACTGCTGCTACTGCTGCCACTGATGGTGCTCTTCATCAAATCTCGTCTCATCTCCTCCCATTGTAGATCAGCCCACATTCGATCCCAATCTTGCAACTTGTCTCTGCCCATAATACTTTGGATGAAGACCTGCTAGTCTTCGGAAATGTTGTTTAGAGCTAACGCACCAATTTCCTAGGCTAGGGCGCTGACCCTACTGCAGACAATTGGTCTCGGACATCCTGAATCCTAGTGAGGAAGGGGTCTATGTGCTCCCCTTTCTGCATCCTTGTACATCTCAGCTTCGTCTCAAGATACATCTTCCGCTGCTTGGAAGATCCCTGGTATAGTGTAGCGAGAGCTTCCCACATCTGCCTGGCAGTATCTTTGCCAGCTATGTGAGACACCACATGATCTCGAACCCCATCGAGAATCAACCTCTTTGCTTTCGCCATCTCCTTCTTGTAGGTCTTCATCTGATTTGCATCTATGGGTATAGCTACCACGCTATCGATGTAGGCTTTGAGATCGTATTCATCTAGAAGACATGAAATTCTTGCCTTCCAGATCACGTAGTTGGAGGCTCTGTCCAACTGATCTTGATCTCTCAGCCCTGTTGATGTCATCTCTTCAAAAAATCGAACTCCTTCTCTTCTCTATGTAGCTGCTGATTGGATCTACACACTCCGTGTTGGAGTGGGCAAATCTGCTCACAGCGACTGCTGCTTTGCAGTGGAAAATCGAACTTCTGGACTAGAAGTTCCCCGGGAAAGAATTTCCTCAATGTGTGTTCTTCCTTCCTTCTGACACTATTCTGCACCGACAAACTGCTGCAAAATAACTGCGTCCCAGCTGAAGATCTGCTCTGCAAGGAAAATGCTGCTTCTCCCTTTGCCTCTGGTACTCTTTGATCTGAAAAGTTTATTTTCTGTAGACTCTCTCAAACAAATAATTTTTCCTCAAAAATCGACCCTCATGGCCAAAGGAATTGCGCTGCCGTTGAGGGTTTCAAATTGCTGCCTACACAGAGCTACAAAATCCCTCTTCCCTTCTGCTGCTGAGCTCTCTGGCTTACGACTTGTGTTTTGATACCATGTGAAAATTCGGCAAACCCCGAATCCTATTTCAGCGACTGATGTTAATTCTTCTAATTGTGAATGCGATTAAACAATTTACTTGTTGTGTGCTACGAAAAATATCAAATTAAATACACTGCAACCTTCACAAAATAAATATTGCGGAAGAATTAAAAATGTTGGAAGAATAGATGCACACGCAAATACACAGTTATTTTTGGACTAAGTCCCTGGAAAAATCCAACTCGGGAAAACCTGTGTGGCAGCTGAGGGTTTTAATATTATGCAGTAGTAAATCTGAGTACAAGACTATGGATGCTCAAATCTAGCAATCCATACAGAGAAATGAATGACAATAAATCTAGTGAGAAAAATCTCACTCCCACTGGCAATCCGACATTGACCTTGGCTCAAGTTGAGCTGCTCTTTGTTGCCTCTGTGCAGTCACTGCGTCAGCCTACATAGTACTGCGTCCCACAACTTGAAACTGCTTTCCCTCTCGCTATCTGATCAGTTACTGTCTGGAAGATGGATCCTCCTGGCCTCCAGACTCTCCTTCCGGCTTCTGGCACTGAATCACTGCTTCTCCCCAGCAAAATACGGAATCCCCTCTGAAGCACTGTGCTGCGTCTGCATGGCTCTGCACTGCCTCTTTGTGGTAGTCATTGGCTCTCTACAGTGCACTCACCGGAACTAGAAAAACTTCCTCTGGTCTTACTATCTATGCCGCTCTCTCACTACTTTGAGCTCGCTCTCTCTTCGGCAACTCAACGCTGCTACTCAGAAAATCGAGTTTCTTCTTATAATTTCTCGATTAAAACTTATTCGATGGCTAAGATTAACTAGAACTCGATCCATGTATTTTTCTAGAAGATTCTCACCATGACTAAATTAACACCCTTTAATTAATCATATTCCCTAAGTTTAGACTTGGGAAACATTAAAAATTGATTAATTATTTTAGTTAAGTCGTCTCTAGGTGGAATTTCCTGAAACGGTTTCTGGTTTTTGGAGAATACATGTATTCTAGCCTCTCCACCAAATTTCGTGGCTAGAACACATCCGATGCTACAAAAACTAACATATCCATCCACCACATTTGCAAAATAGAAGCTACAAGAGAGAGTGAAAATATTCTACACATCAAAATGCATTTAATCCTCCAAATAATTCCATAAATGATCCTCTAAGGGATTCAAATGGCTAAACTTGTCCTAATAATGCTCCTAATAATAAAATAATGTGCAATATAATAATAATTCTGGTGACAAGCCCACCTAATAGCTCCACAATAAGAATAATTAGCCTCTCAAGGGGGTCTAAATGATAGATAAGTAGCTAAGAGGGTTGTTGGAAGTCCAAATGAAGTCCAACATCTGCTAAAATGAATAGAAGGGCTCCAAAAATAGTGATGAAGGGAATTGCCTCTTGATCTCCAAGTAAATGACCTGTGGTGCCCTTAAGTGGTTGTGGGGGCACAAAATCATGCTCAAGGGTCTCTAAATGAATCAAACAAGCATGTATCCCATCTGCAAGTGTTGGAACAATGATGCAAGCCCTCCCTTTGTCTCCCATGGTGAGACACAACCCCACCTCAGCCCTGGATCAATTGCCAAGTGTGTGGTGCAAGACTGTAGCTAGTTGGGCAAGGTTGTTCAAGTGTATCATCATCATCAAATAAATGGGACATGAGTGAGCGATGAATGGTGCTGAAGGATCCCATGGCATGGTATCTGCTCTTTGCCATAGTGGAGGCCCATGGCTCTCAACACACACCCTATAAAGGCCAATATGACCCTTTGGAGGGCTTGGACCCTGTATAGGGAGACCAAACCCCAAGATGAAGCCCTGCCTACAATTGTGCATAAGATAAAATGCGTCCCCTCACCTACCAGTACAACACATCATTAATGTCATTCAGCAAATGAGCTTACAAGTCATGGAACCAAGTGGGCACTTCATAGTGTTATGTCCTTTCATAATGGGCTTTAGAGTGTACACGTGTCTCCAATTTCAAGAAGGAGGTTAATCAATGACCCTATTAAGTGGTTTCAACCTCTAAGGGAGTGATAGGTCCATCGTACATCTGTCATATGGCAGGTGTGATGTGATATAATGAGTGGGGCATCGGGGAAGGCTCCAAGCCACATATTGTACAAGGGTAGCTATGATGAGGGACGCCCACACTTGGGTGTATAGATGTAGGAGGGAGCAATCGTGGTACATGAGTTACCCCGACCTTTGTTTTTCCACCCTTCATATGCCTTTTGCCTTTTATTGATTTTTCTTTTATAATTGCTTGGGGCTCCAGGGGATGAGAGCATGATGTGAATGATATAGCAGTGAATACCCCCTTAAGGTAGGGCAGTTCATCGCCCACCAGGGGTTGGGACAATCATGGGTTCCTTAATGATGCAGGGGGCCAATATGAGGGTCCCTAGGAACTAGGGTGATGGCCATAATGATAGGGGTAGAGCTCATGTTGGCTTTCGTCCAAGTGCTAAATTTGTATGTCCCAGCCATATTTGTATTTTATGGGACATTTCCTGTTGAGAGTGGCCAAACTATGCTTTTTAATTTCTTTTTAGCTACATCAACCTCTGGGGCATTGTTTCAGGCCCTACCTAAAGTGTGGACAAGAGGAGGGGGTGGCTAATTCCTTGTGGACCCAATGAAAAAATGTGGACCCAAATGGGAAATATGTGAAAAGAGTCATGATGAGCGGAGGGTAGTGATGTATGTGATGTGAGGAAGCGGGACCATGCAACCAAAATTGGGGTTTCTCATGTAATGCCACTCCCAAATCTATGAGCCAAGAGAGGGGGTCCCATGGGACTAGGATACAAGGTTAACTACGAAATTGGACAAGGGGACAAAAGTACAAACCGAGTCCATTCTTTCCTCCAAATTCCCCCACTAATCCATGCCCAAAAGTGTCCATGATAAATAAGCAAAGATACCCAAGTACATAATGAAAGCCATACCTTCAGGGTTGGAAGGCCCACCTTCAAACATGTGATTATGATAGATGGGTGAGGGTGAATAATGGATGGCTCAAGTGGCAGAGATGGTGGTACATCGAGCTATCTAGGGGCTTCAAGGGGCTACTCGCTGCTGGCTGAATACAAATCTAGGAGAAAATTTCTCCTACAGGTGTCACCCACTGGCGTTGGATAAAATTTGGCTCCAACTGGGACATGAGCTCTCAGTAGAGTGCACAAACATACTCGAACAGGGATGTCATGATGTTGGAATTTCTAAGTCTATCTGTTAGAAATCCTTCCTGTACTTTCTGATTTATTTCTACCAACTTGTTCTGTTAATTAACAAGTTATTTACCATGTAAATATTGAAAATAAATACAAGTACAGTCTCAACACATACAGATCATCAACTGAAGGAAAAAAAGCACACAAGTGACACCGTTATTTTTGGACTAATGTCCCAGGAAAAACCCAATGCGGGAAAACCGATGTAGCATCTGAGGGTTTTATTATTAAGCAGTTTCAGAATACAATTTGGGTGCTAGAAATGGCTCACTCAACATAGAATGCCCTTGACAGTAGTACTTCTCAGTCGGAGACAAATATCAGCCCCAATCTGCCCCACGAAATCTCCCAGCGTCAGCCTCTAGGGTCTGCGTCAGCCTCTCTGGCCCAGCGTCAGCCTCTCGGGGCTTTGCGTCAGCCTCTGGAGCCTCTGCGTGTCCCACGCTGTCCCTCCTCAGGCTCTGCGCAACTCTTGGCTGCCTCTGCGTGGCCTTTGGTGGCCTCTAGCTGGTTCTACGTCAACCCTCTCTCGGCTTCTACGCTGCTGCTCCCGGTACTATCTCTGCCTCTCTGCTACTGCATTCACTGCCCCTTAGCGGCAACTCAGATCACTCCTTTGATTTCCTCAGCAAGCCCTGCCCCAGAAAATCGAATTCTTGATCAATTTGGTGTGCTCTCCAAGTGACCCCTCAAGCTTCCTCTTATACTTTTCTTGTTGACATTTCAACCACCGAGATTAACTCCATAATCAATGGCTAAGATTAGATCTGGCTTGATCCATGACTTTTGGACCATTCTAACTCAGTTTATATTAATTCACATTAATATTTTATTTTCCCTAAGTTTAGACTTAGGGACTATTCTGTTGCCCCTATCGAGGTCTAATCTGAAGTATAATCTCTGAAGGTCCAATGAGAGCTAGCTCAGGCAAGGTCTTGAAAGGAGGTCTAACTTGAGTTTTTTGGAAGGAAGTCCGTCGTAATGAATTATTCAAAGTGGAAAGAAGACTATAAGGATACGAAAAAGGAAAATGAATAAACGAGTAGATCTGTTCTTAACAAAAGGAAGGGGATGGGCTCGGCTTTTCCTCCGCTCAAAATAATAATTATTTTAATATCTCCCAAACTGGTTAGATTCTGCCCAAACCATTTCTGGGTATTGGAGATCTCATGTGCTTTAGCCTCTCCACCAATTTTCATGGCTAGAGCACATCCGATGCTACCCCAAATCAACACTCTCTCTCAGTGAGGACTGTGCTCTAGTAATACTCCTCACTGAGCATCACCCCGATCATCTGACATTGGTCCCTGTGCTAATGCTAGGCCTGCTGCCCAACATCCTCTACACTGCTGCATCATGTACTACTACCCATGGCCCTGCTACTTCCACTGCTGCATCTGTACGACAACTCCCTCTCATCATGCTACATCGTGCTACCCATAGCATTGCCACTGCTAACTGCTGCATTGCAACTCAGTTACTGAGAAGTAAGTAACTGATCTCCCAACTCTGACATCGCTGTCAGGCTAGAAACACTCCCGACGCTAAAGCTTCCTCTGTCACTGACAAGTGCTCCCTCTCTGACCTCTGCGCTATTGCAACAACTCTGTGCATCTCGCACCGCTGCCTCACGTTGTCTTGGGACTCCTACACTATAGCTCCCACTGTCGCTCCATCGGCATCCGTGTCTACTAACATCCGCCAATCCTGCTACTCCTCTTCGGGGCTCCTGTAGCAAGGTATAATCCAATAGGTTGGGTACCTCGAGGATCTGCCCCTCATCGCCTGTAGTCTGTCTGACTACAACTCGATGTCTCCCCACTTCCTCTCAAGTGGCATATGAACACTCATGCCACAGTCATCATTTGTCTCCACTTCTTTCTCCACCCTCGCTAGCGCAACCTTGGTCTAAGAAGCCTCGCCCTTTCTCTTCTTCCTTGGACACTGGTTCGCATAGTGACCCAGTTCCCCACAGTGGAAGCATTTGACCTTGGAGAGGTCCTTCTTCCGTTTCTCCTGCTTTCCCTCAGATGCTAAGGCAACATCCACCTCTTCCTCCTTCTTGATTTTGACCCCCTTATCGCTGCTTCCCACCTTAGTTAGCCTTCTGATCTCTTCTTGACGAAGAGCCGCCCACAGTGCCTCCCAATCTAGAAGGGTCGACTTGCCCAGTATGCTCTGGACAAATACCTCCCAATCCTCTGAGATTGGCCCCTATGGAAGTCAGTTGATCCCGGATCTCCTTCAATCGACCGAGGAAGGTGTCTATCTGTTCTCTGTTCTGCATCTGGTATGACCATAGCTGATTTTCCAGTAGCATCTTCCTCTACACGGAAGTATGCTGATACAATTTCGTCAGGGCCTCCCACATCGCATTTGCCGTGTCCTTTTCGGCAATATGTGGTACTACATGGTCCTTGACCCGTCAAGGATGATGCTCTTGGCCCTCGCCATTCCCTCCCGGTACTTCTCGTTCTCATCTGGGTCAACTGGGATCGCTATTGTGTTCAAAGCGAAGTGCTTGAGACGATTCTTGTCTAGAACGGACAAGATCCTGGCCTTCCAGACTACGAAGTTTGAGGCTCTGTCTAGTCTGTCTTGATCTCTTACCCCGTTCACTGCCATTGCGATGCTCTTTTGACTCTTTCGAGTCTGTCTACTTCCCTCCTGGAAGTTCTCAGTGTGACTCCCTCTGAGCCTCGATTTCCCTCCTGGAAACCCCTCTACCAAGGTCGAGATGCCCCCACTCCGATTGTTAGTGCAGCTGCACCACTGATCCGGATTTCTTGGCTAGAAATCCTCGGCAGCAACTCCTTTTTCCTTGGTCTTGCCTCGTTAGGTACTGTTTTGACCACAGTACCCCACCAGCTTCACTTTGCAACTTACCCAAAGCCTCCTATGACCCAACAAACTGAAGGTTAGAGCCTCTAGGCTCTGCGCAATCCCGGCACCAGCAAAATCCATACCTTGTGGCCACGGGAATCAATCCTTCCTCACTGAGAAAGATGACCGGGCACTGCGTAGGTCAGGTTTGCTCCTTTATGCCACTGCGCTAATCCTCTTCCTGGCTCGAATTGATGACGCAGGCACTGTGTCACCCCTTCCTTGTTGCTTTTTCGCTAGGAATAGCTTCTGTCACTCGGGACAACTGTTTCTGCTGCTGCTGCTCTGCTCAGTTGATGCCCTCAGTTATCTTGTGATCTGTAACCACGCTCTGATATCATGTTGGAATTTCTAAATCTATCTGTTAGAAATCCTTCTTGTACTTTCTGGTTTATTTCTACCTACTTGTTCTGTTAATTAACAAGTTATTTACCATGTAAATACTGAAAATAAATACAAGTACAGTCTCAACACATAAAGATCATCAATTGAAGGAAAAAACAAGCACACAAGTGACACCGTTATTTTTGGACTAATGTCCCAGGAAAAACCCAATGCGGGAAAACTGGTGCAGCATCTGAGGGTTTTATTACTAAGCAGTTTCAGAATACAATCTGGGTGCCAGAAATGGCTCACCCAACAGAGAATGCCCTCGGCAATAGTACTTCTCAGTCGGAGACAGATATCAGCCCCAATCTGCCCCATGAAATCTCCCAGCGTCAGCCTCTAGGGTCTGCGTTAGCCTCTCTAGTCCAGCGTCAACCTCTCAGGGCTTTGCGTCAGCCTCTGGAGCCTCTGCGTGTCCCACGCTAGCCCTCCTCAGACTCTGCGCAGCTCATGGTTGCCTCTGCGTGGCCTCTGGTTGCTTCTGTGTCAACCCTCTCCCGAATTCTGCGCTGATGCTCCCGATACTATCTCTGCCTCTCTGCTACTGCATTTACTACCCCTCAGCGGCAACTCAGATCACTCCTTCGATTTCCTCAGCAAGCCTTGCCCACAGAAAGTCGAATTCTTGATCAATTCGATGTGCTCTCCAAGTGACCCTCAAGTCTCCTCTTATACTTTTCTTGTTGACATTTCAACGATCGAGATTAAGTCCCTAATCAACGGCTAAGATTAGATCTGGCTTGATCCATGACTTTTGGACTATTCTAACTCAGTGTTATATTAATTCACATTAATATTTTATTTTCCCTAGGTTTAGACTTAGGGACTCCATTAAAATATTAATTATTTTAATATCTCCCAAACTGGTTAGATTCTACCCAAACCATTTTTGAGTATTGGAGATCTCGTGTGTTTTAGCCTCTCCACCAATTTTCGTGGCTAGAGCACATCCGATGCTACCCCAAATCAACACTCCCTCTTAGCGAGGACTGTGCTCTAGTAATACTCCTCACTCAGCATCACCTTGATCATCTGGCATCGGTCCCTGTGCTGATGCTAGGCCTGCTGCCCAACATCCTCTGCACTGCTACATCATGTACTGCTACCCATGGCCCTGCCACTGCCACTGCTGCATCTGTACGACAACTCCCTCTCATCATGCTGCATCGCGCTGCCCAGAGCACTTCCACTGCTAACTACTGCACTGCAACTCAGTTACTGAGAAGTAAGTAACTGATCTCCCAACTTTGACATCTCCGTCAGGCTAGAAACACTCCCGATGTTGAAGCTCCCTCTGTCACTAACAAGTTCTCCCTCTCTGACCTCTGCGCGGTTGCAACAACTCTGTGCATCTTGCATCGCTACCTCACGCTGTCCTGGGACTCCTGCACTGTAGCTCCCTTTGTCGCTCCATCCGCATCCGTCTCTACCGACATCCGCAAGTCCTGCTACTCCTCTTCGGGACTCCCGTAGCAAGGTATAATCCAAGAGGTTGGGTACCTCGAGGATCCTGCCCCTCATTGCCTGTAGTCCGTCTGGCTACAACTCGATGTCTCCCCACTTCCTCTCAAGTGGCGTATGAGCACTCATGGCACAGTCATCATCTATCTCAAATTCTTTCTCCACCCTCGCTGGCGCAACCTTGGTCTCAGAAGCCTCTCCCTTGTTCTTCTTCCTCGGACACTGGCTCACATAGTGACCCAGTTCCCCACAGTGGAAGCATTTGACCTTGGAGAGGTCTTCTTCTTCCATTTCTCCTACTTTCCCTCAGATGCTAAGGCAACATCCACCTCTTCCTCCTTCTTGATTCTGAGAATCTGACCCCCTTACCGTTGCTTCCCGCCTTGGTTAGCCTTTTGATCTCTTCTTGACGAAGAGCTGCCCACAGTTCCTCCCAATCTGGAAGGGTTGACTTGCCCAGTATGCTTTGGACAAATACCTCCCAATCCTCTGAGACTGTGTTCAATGCAGTCCTCACCATAATCTCTTCATTCGGCGTGGCCCCTATGGAAATCGGTTGATCCCGGATCTCCTTCAATCGACCGAGGAAGGTGTCTATCTGTTCTCCGTTCTGCATCTGGTATGACCATAGCTGATTTTTCAGTAGCATCTTCCTTTGCACGGAAGTATGCTGATACAATTTCGTCAGGGCCTCCCACATCGCATTTGCCGTGTCCTTTTCGGCAATATGTGGTACTACATGGTCCTTGACCCCGTCAAGGATGATGCTCTTGGCCCTCGCCATTGCCTCCTGGTACTTCTCGTTTTCATCCGAGTCAACTGGGACTGCTATCATGTTCAAGGCGAAGTGCTTGAGACGATTCCTGTCTAGAACGGACAAGATCCTGGCCCTTCTGTACATAAAAGGCACCACTGATAAAATTATTAAAATTCTTAAAAAACATAACATTAATGTAGCCTTCATCCCTTCGAACACCATCAGACAATTATTCAACTCTGTCAAGGATGCCATAAACCCTAACCTTCAAAAAGGTGTTTATGTTATTCCTTGCTCATGCGAAAAAGAATACATAGGTGAAACAAGTAGGTCTCTTAACATTAGAATTAAAGAACACACTGCTGACTTAAGAAGGGAAAGGACCTCAAAATCGGCCTTAGCAGAACATGTTCACTCCTCCCATTACATCCGCATGGAAGAAGCCAAACTAGTTAGAAAAGAAGACCACTATCTTAAAAGAAAAATCAAAGAAGCCATTGAAATAGAAAAAAGGAAGAACAACTTGAACCGAGATGATGGATTAAAACTAAGCAACACCTGGAAACCTTTACTTGAGATCCTAAAGAACCAATAATTAACTCATATCCTTTCTAATAATTTAATTAGTTAATTTGTTCAATTAATTAATTACTTAAACAAATTGGTTAATTAATTAGGGAATTAATTAAGGCATTGATTTAAACAAATTAATTAATGAATTTTACAAATTAATTAATTAATTAAACAATTAATTAATTAATTTAACAATTGATTAATTAATTAAACAACTAAGTGATTAATTAAACAAATTAATTAATTAAACATATAAATCAAATAATGGGTTATTTCATAACTAATCATTTGATAATGTTAAAAATAAATTAAAATCATAACTTATTAATTATAATAGCATGGTAACATGTGTATTAAAATAAACATATAGTCCTTATAACTCATATTAAGCAATAGGAATCATATATAAAAGCATAGGGAATTAATTTAACAAGTTAGTTAATTAATTAAACAAATTAATTAATTAGTTAAACAAATTAATTAGTTAATTTGTTTAATTAATTAATTAAATAGACTAATTTATTGATTAAAATGATTAAAAAAATAAAAATAAATAAATAAATAAATAAATTTGAATATTAACAAACTTAGTGGAGATTGGCCGACCCAATTTCTTAAATTAACTCCTTCATAACCTATATATATAACTTAAATATAGCTCTTGGATACATCATGAATATCTCTAGAATATCTATTGTCGCATCCCTTAATGATGGACTCACTTGGTAGTCCGAAACGTTGGGTTCATAAAACTCTATAACAGGTCATTCCTCCCCTATTTAAAAAGATACTGGCCTTCCAGACTACGAAGTTTGAGGCTCCGTTTAGTCTGTCCTGATCTCTTACCCCATTCATTGCCATTTCAATGCTTCTCTTTCGACTTTTCCGAGTCTGTCTACTTCCCTCCTGGAAGTTCTCGGTGTGACTCCCTCTGAGCCTCGATTTCCCTCCTGGAAACCCCTCTGCCAATGTCGAGATGCCCCCACTCCGATCGTTAATGCAGCTGCACCACTGATCCAGATTTCGTGGCTAGAAATCCTCGGCAACAACTCCTTCTTCCTTGGTCTTGCCCTGTTAGGTACTGTTCTGATCACAATACCCCACCAGCTTCACTCTGCAACTTACCCACAACCTCCTATGCCCCAACAAACTGAAGGTTAGAGCCTCTAGGCTCTGCGCAATCCCGGCACCAGCAAAATCCACACCTCCTGGCCACGGGCGTCAATCCTTCCTCACTGAGAAAGATGACCAGGCACTGCGTAGGTCAGGTCTGCTCCTCTCTGCCACTGTGCTGATCCTCTTCCCGACTCGAACTGATGATGCAGGCATTGCATCACCCCTTCCTTGTTGCTTTTCCGCTAGGAACAACTTCTGTCACTCGGGACAGCTGTTTCTGTTTCTGCTGCTCTGCTTGGTTGATGCCCTCAGTTATCTTGTGATCTGCAACCACGCTCTGATACCATGTTGGAATTTCTACGTCTATCTATTAGAAATCCTTTCTGTACTTTCTGGTTTATTTCTACCTACTTGTTCTGTTGATTAACATGTAAATACTGAAAATAAATACAAGTACAGTCTCAACAGATATAGATCATCAACTAAAGGAAAAAACAAGCACACAAGTGACACTATTAAATGTCTGCGGTAAAACCCAATGCGGGAAAACTGGTGCAGCATTTGAGAGTTTTATTATTAAGCAGTATCAGAATACAATCTGGGTGCCAAAAATGGCTCACCCAACAGAGAATTCCCTCGGTAATAGTACTTCTCAGTCGGAGGCAGATATCAGCCCCAATCTGCCCCACGAAATTTCCCAGTGTCAGCCTCTAGGGTCTACATCAGCGTCTCTGGCCCAACGTTAGCCCAGCGTCAGCCTCTCGGGGCTCTGCGTCAACCTTTGGAGCCTCTGCATGTCCCATGCTGGCCCTCCTCAGGCTCTGCGCAGCTCCTGGTTGCCTTTGCATGGCCTCTGGCTGCTTCTGCGTGGCCTTTGGTGGCCTCTAGCTGGTTCTGCGTCAACCCTCTCCCGACTTCTCTACTGATGCTCCCAGTACTATCTCTGCCTCTTTGCTACTGCATTCACTACCCCTCAGCTGCAACTCAGATCACTCCTTTGATTTCCTCAGAAAGCCCTGCCCCAGATGTGCTTTAGCTTCAAAAACCAATTTTCGTGGCTAGAGCACATCCGATGCTACCCCAAATCAACACATGAGAACACCAACAATCTCTTGGGACCACAGACCTGTTACCTGTACATCGAAGACTAGGCACATAGGGCAACATGTTTTTATGGTGTCTTGTGATCGCCCATGCTTTTGTTAGGCCATAATAATCAACAAGAATTAAAATTTAATTCTAAATGCAATTCTAATCTAAATGCACTTAATCTAGCATGAGAACATAATATGATGATGTTTGCTATGCAAAAATAAGTATGCATTGCATCCTACTCTAACATGCATGGCTACATTGTGCAAATCCGAAGTATAGTCATACAACCAATGCAACGAACATATGATTAAGTCAATATAAAAGCACTTTCCCTTATGAACTAGTATGACTTAGGGGACCCAAACATTACGTTTCCCATTGTAAGATTTGCTAGATGAATGGTAAGGGTGGGGGGCGGGAACTTTTGATGACCATGCATTAAGGGTCATGGATGAGGAGGGAAAGGAGGAATCCAACTTGTGCAACCTTTCTTGCAATGAGAATCTGGAGTTTTCAACAACCAAGATGATAAACTTTCTATGAATAGCAAGATCGGGCATATCCTCCTCATGGCATAAAGAGATAGATTGCTCAGGCACATCCACAATCACATTATCCTGATTATTGAGGAAGGAACAAGGTTGACTACATTCATCGTATCTTGGGAAGAACCACAACCCACTTTCAGGGCATTGGGAAGGCTCCTCAATCTTATGGCTCCCAAGAGATCCATAAAGAGGGGTATTAAACTCCCCTTGGCTATCATGATCATTGGATTGAGGATTATCATCTTGAAACATATAAAGTAGGCCTCTCCAATGATCCATTTATGCAAATCTTCATAAGAACTTAGATATGGAGTTGCCTGGGTGAACTTGAAGTGCCTTGAGAGATGCTTGCTTCACCCTACAAGCATTGACTTTGAAGTTCAGTGAAGAAAAAGGGCTTTGTTCTTGCAATGGAGTTGCCAAGAATGATATGTCAATATTGTCGTATGGGGAAAAAGAGACACGTCTCATGCTCCCAGCAGCAACGCCAAAAATGTTATCGCTCAATCTAGCAGGGGTCCTTGGAGGGGGGTTCCAAAGGAGCAACTACTAGACCAAGTGGCAACAATGGGACAAGGGTCCACTGTCACCGTAGTTGATGTCCCCTACTCTTTATGGACTTTCACCGATGGGAGGGATTCCGTTATGGAGGAAATCACTTGAATGATAGGATCAATGGCAAGGTATAACATGATTTTCGAGGCCCATTGAAAGGAGAGGCTTAATTAATTGTTCAAATGCTTAAAGAAACGTTGAAAGGCTCCCCAAGAAAGACCTATGATGTTGAAGTTTCTAAGTTTACTTACTTAGAAACCCTCCATGCACTTTATCAGATTTATTCCTACCTACTTGTTATTTTACTTAACAAGTTATTTACAATGTAAATACTGAAAATAAACACTAGTGCATGCTCAACATATTACAGATCAACAACTAAAGGAAACAGAAACAATCACACCATATGACACCATTATTTTTGGACCAATGTCCCCAGAAAAACCCAATGTGGGAAAACAGTGCAGCTATCTGAGGGTTTTCTTATTAAGCAATATCATAGTACAATTTGGGTGCCGAAACTGGCCTACCCAACAGAGAATTTCCTTGGCAGTAATACCTCTCAGTTTCTGACAAATCTCCTGGCTGAAACCCTGGATAATCCTTCCGGTAGCTCCTCAGCACCAATCTGCCCCAGAAACCCCAGCGTCAGCCTTTCTCTGGACTGCGTCAGCTCCTCTTTGCCTAGCGCTGGCCCTGTGTCACCCCGGATGGGTCTGCGTCAGCCTTAGGAGGCCCTACGTTAGCCCTCTGACCCTCTGTGTCAGCAACGCTGGCCTCTCTGAGGCTCTGCGCAGATCACGGCTACCTCTGCGTGGCCCTGCGTGAGCCCTGGCTGGCTCTGCGTCACTCTTCCAGGCTATTGCACTGCTCTCTCGGCACTATCTCTGCCTCTCTGTCTCTCTGTACTCAATGCCCCTCAGCTGCAACTCTCGATCACTAATTCTATCTCTCTTAGCAAACCCCGCTCTAGAGAATAGAATCATTGATCACTCTGGTGTATTCTCCAAGTGACCCTCAAGCCTCCTCTTATACTTTTCCTGTTGACATATCAATGACCGAGATTAAGTCCCTATCAATGGCTAAGATTAGATCTGGCTTGATCCATGTCTTTTGACCATTCTAACACAGTTTCATATTAATACACATTAATATTTTATTTTCCCTAAGTTTAAATTTAGGGACTCCATTAAAAACATTAATTATTTTAATATCCCCTGAACTGTTTAGAATATGCCCAAACCCTTTCTAGGTATTGGAGATCTCATGTGCCCTAACCTCTCCACCAAATTTCGTGGCTAGAGCACCTCCGATGCTACCCCAAATCAACATATGAATGATGACCTTGGGCTTAGGAATATTGAATAATGAGGAATGCCTAAGATCAAAACTTCCAAAATTCCTCACTTGTGATTGATGTGTTCATACTAGGGTTCAAAGTGAGGTGAGCATGGCTCATTCAGTGGAAAGAATCAACTAAAGTACGAGCTTTGGGAGAAGCTATGGTGACTTTCTATGAAAAACCCCTTGTGAGAAATACTATAAGAGACCAAGGGTTGAGAGATATACTGTGGTAAAGGCTCATCTAATGATCACCTATAGTTAAGAGAAAAGGTTTTGAATGATGAACTTAAAGTGCAAACTTTCAAGAAATCCCCAAGTCAAAGCAGCTTCAAGGCTTCCATCTTGGTGTGATAGCTAGGGCATCAAATTATTTGAAATTCCACCTCCCTAAACTTGTCAGGATGAAATCCTAAAATTCCTCCTCCCTAAACTTTCACACCAAGCCCAAGAAAATCTCCTTATCCTTAGAGGACGAGAAAAAGAGGTAGAAAAAAGGTGAATGAATAATATTTTGTTAAGTTAATGTGATCACCAAGGATCTAGCACTAGTGCCTGGCTATTGCGAAGATTGGAGTGAAAATGATCAAGATTTGTGAACTTCACTCTTAAGGAGGCCTAAAGAAACAACTTCACTGATGATAGATGTAGCTACACGACAACTTTAGACTTTTATACTTCGATATGCAAGATTTGATGTGGTTTCAAGTAAAAGGTGCATAACCTAACCCTAGGAAAATTCGTTCTTCTTGCCAAGATGAATAACATATGCAACGAGCCAAGATTACAAGTGTTTCATAAATTGACATTAATTTTTAGGGCACAAGCAAAATCAAAGCATAGTGTTCCATATGTTAGACATAAATTATCATGAAATTTGCATGAAAAGAGCACTTACATGACAAGAGAGTATATCCAACCATCACATTTGCAAAATAGAAGCTCCAAGAGAGATAGCAAAAATATTCCACTCATCAAAATGCATTTAATCATCCAAATCATTCCACAAATTGCAGGTTTGAAATCTTTAGAAAGATATATCCCAAATCCAAGTGATGATGAGAGATCAAATGATCCTCTCTTACATTTATATGATCCTCTAAGCGATTCAAATGGCTAAACTTGGCCTAATAATGCCCCTAATAATAAAATAATGTGCAATATAACAATAATTTTGGTGACAAGCCCACCAAATAGCTCCACAATAAGGTTGAAATGATAGATAAGTAGCTAAGAGGGTCGTTGGAAGGCCAAATGAAGTCCAACATAGCCAAATGAATAGAAGGGCTTCAAAAATAGTGATGAAGGGGATGGTCGCTTGATCTCCAAGAAAATGACCTGTGGTGCCCCTAAGTGGTTGTGGGGGCACAAAATCATCCTCATGGGTCTCCCACTGAATTGAACAAGCATGTATCCCATTTGCAAGGGCTGGAACAATGATGCAAGCCCTCCCTTTGTCTCCCATGGTATGATACAACCCTATTTGGGCCTTGGATCAACTGCAAAGTGTGTGGTGCAAGAGTGTAGCTTGCTGGTAAAGGTGGTCTAGGTGCATCATCATCATCAAATAAGTGGGACATGGCGAGCAATGAATGATGCTGAAGGATCCCATGGCATGGCTATCTGCTCTCTGCTATAGTGGAGATCCATGGCTCTCAACGCACACCATATAAATGTCGATATGACCCTTTGGAGGGCTTGGACCCTGCATTGGGAGACCAAACCCCAAGATGAAGACTCGTCTACAATCCTGCATAAGATCTAATGCGTCCCCTCACCTTCCAGTAAAACACATCATTAGTGTAATTTGTTGATTTTTCTAAGTCTATCCATTAGAAAATTACTCTGTATTCTGTTGGTTTATTTCTTCTACTTGTAAATTCTGAACAAGTTATTTAAAACATTTAAATACCGAAATAAACACAATACATTCACAATTTCTACAGATCATTAGCTGAAAGAAAACAAACACACAAGTGACACCGTTATTTTTAGACAAAAGTCCCCGGAAAAACCTAATGCGGGAAAACCGATGCAACTATTCTGAGGGTTTATTATTATTATGCAGTCTTTCTGAGTACAACAGGGTGCCTAACTAGCTCACCCAACAGAGAATAATACATGACAACAATACGTCTATATTCAAAAACAGGTATTCAGAAAACTTGTCCCATGAAACCCTCTCCAACACAACTGAAGCTTAGCGCTGGCCATTCTGGCCTTTGCGTCAGCCTCTCTTTGAGCTGCGTTAGCCCTAGGACCCTCTGCCTCAGCCCTTTAAGGCACTGTGCAGCCTCTGGGACCATCTGCGTCACTCCAGCAGCCTATGCATGGATGATGCAATCCCTCTGGCCTCTGCGTAGCCTGGATTGGCTGCTACTCTCGCTCTCTCTGCTTCTGTGCTGGTCTCTCAATACTGTCTCTGCCTCTCTGCCTCATACTCACTGCCCCTCGCTGATTCAACTTTGCTTAGCAATCCTGCTCTAGCAAAATGAATGACTGATCACTCTGGTGTGTTCTCCAACTGACCCTCAAGCCTCTTCTTATACTTTTCTCGTTGGTCCTTCAATGACCAAGATTAAATCTCTAATCAACGACTAAGATTAGATTTGGCTTGATCCATGAATTTTGGAACCTTCTAACCCAGTTTTATATTAATACCTATTAATATTTTATTTTTCCTAAGTTTAGACTTAGGAACTCCATTAAAAATAATAATTATTTTAATATCTCCCAAACTGGGTACAATTTGTCCAAACCATTTCTAGGTCTTGGAGATCTCATGTGCTTTAGCCTCCACCAATTTTCATGGCTAGAACATATCCGATGCTAACCCAAATAAAGACTCCCTCTTAGCGAGGACTGTGCTCTAGTAATACTCCTCACTAAGCATCACTTTGATTATCTGGCACCAGTATTTGTGCTGATGCTAGGCCTCCCCACCCAACATCCTCTGCACTGCTGCATCTTGTACTGCTGCCCATGGCCCTGCCACTGCCACTGCTGCATCCGTACGGCAGCTCCCTCTGCATCCGTGCTGCTGCTGGTCCATCCTCCCAACACTGCATCCCCCTCTCATCATGTTGCATCATGCTACTGCACTGCAACTCAGTTACTGAGAAGTAAGTAACTGATCCACCCAACTTCTGACATCCCTGTCAGGCTAGAAACACTCCCGATGTTGAAGCTCTCTCTGTCACTAAAAAGTGCTCCCTCTACTGACCTCTCCATTGCTGCAACAACTCCCTGCATCTCGCACCGTTGCACACCTCTTTGTGCCATCCTGCACTGGTGCAACACTCCTCTCGCACTATTGCAGCCTGCTAGCCTCGCGCTATCTGAGGATTCTTGCACTGTAGCACTCTCTGCCGCTCCATACGCATCCGTCTCTACCCACATCCGCCAGTCCTGCTACTCTCTCCTTGGGGATCCCGTAGCAAGGTATAATCCAAGAGGTTGGGTACCTCAAGGATCCTGCCCCTCACCGCCTATAGTCTTCATGACTACAGCTCAATGTCTCCCCACTTCTTCTCAAGTGGCACATGAGCACTCATGGCACAATCGTCATCCTCCTCGACTTCTTTCTCCGCCCTCGCTGGCGCTGCTTTTGAGTCCGAAGCCTCTCCCTTACTCTTCTTCCTTGGACACTGGTTTGATGAAGTTTCTAAGTTTACTTAGTTTAGAAACCCTTCATGCACTTTTTCTGATTTATTCCTACCTACTTGTTATTTTTATTTAACAAGTTATTTACAAAGTAAACACTGAAAATAAACATCAGTGCATGCTCAACATATTACAGATCAACAACTAAAAGAAACAAAGACACACCACATGACACCATTAATTTTGGACCAATGTCCCCAGAAAAACCCAATGCGGGAAAACTGGTGCAGCTATCTGAGGGTTTTCTTATTAAGCAATATCAAAGTACAATCTGGGTGCCGAAACTGGCCTACCCAACAGAGAATTTCCTTAGCAGCTATACCTCACAGTTTGAGAGAAATCTCCTAGCTGAAACCCGGAAAATCCTTTTGGTAGCTCCTCAGCACAAAACTGCTCTGCACCCCATCGTTTGCCCAATCTGGACTGCGTCAGCCCCTCTCAGTCTCACGCTGGCCCTGCGTCAGCCCCAGGAGGCCCTGCGTCAGCTTTGGGAGCCTCTGTGTCAGCTGCGCTGGCCCCTTTGATGCTCTGCGCAACACTTGGTTGGCTTCGCATGGCCCTCCGTCAGCCTTTGCGGGCTCTGCGTCACCCTCCTTAGCTGTTGCGCTGCTCTCCCACCACAATCTCTGCCTTCTCTGTTTCTCTGTACTCAATGCCCCTCAGCTGCTCTTCCGATCATTAATTCTATCTCTCTTAGCAAACCCCGCTCTAGAGAATAGAATGACTGATCATCTGGTGTACTCTCTAAGTGACCCTTAAGCCTCCTCTTATACTTTTCCTGTTGACATCTCAATGGCCGAGATTAAGTCCCTAATCAACGACTAAGATTAGCTTTGGCTTGATCCATGTCTTTTGGACCATTCTAACATAGATTCATATTAATACACATTAATATTTTATTTTCCCTAAGTTTAGACTTAGGGACTCCATTAAAAATATTAATTATTTTAATATCTCCTGATCTGTTTAGAATTTGCACAAACCCTTTCTGTGTATTGGAGATCTCATGCGCCCCAACCTCTCCACCAAATTTTGTGGCTAGAGCACATCCGATGCTACCCCAAATCAACACTCCCTCTTAGCGAGCACTGTGCTCTAGCAATACTCCTCATTGAGTATTACTCTCATCATCAGGCATCATTACCTGTGTTGATGCTAGGCCTTCTTGCCCAACATCCTCTGCACTGCTGCCTCCTGTACTGCTGCCCATGGTTCTGCGACTTCCACTGCTGCATCTGTACGACAACTCCCTCTGCATCCGTGTTGCTGCTGGTCCTTTCTCCCCGCACTGCACCTCCTCTCATCATGTTGCATCGTGTTGCCCACTGCTGCACTTCAACTCAGTTACTGAGAACTAAGTAACTGACCTCCCTGTTGGGTTAGAAACACCCACTGATGCTGAAGCTCCCTCTGCCACTGACAAGTGCTCCCTATCTTTGACCTTTGCGCTGCTGCAACAACTCCCTGCATCTCGCACCATTACACGCCTTTTTGTGCCTTCCTGCACTGGTGCAACACTCCTGTGCCTCTCGCACTGCTGCACCCTGCTAGCTCTGCGCTGTCTCGAGACTCCTGCACTGTAGCTCTCTCTGCCGCTCCATTCACATCTGTCTCTACCCACTCAGCCAGTCCTGCTACTCCTCGTCGGGGCTCCCATAGCAAGGTCTAATCCAAGAGGCTGGGTACCTCGAGGATCCTGCCTCTCATTGCCTGTAGTCTGCCTGACTACAACTCGATGTCTCCCCACTTCTTCTCAAGTGGTGCATGTGCACTCATGGCACAGTCATCGTCTGTTAAAACATCCTTCTTTGCCCGTGCTGGCGCTGCCTGAGTCTCGGAAGACTCTCCCTTACTTTTCTTCCTTGGGCACTGGGTCGCATAATGACCCATCTCCCCACAGTGGAAGCACTTGATCTTGGAGAGATCTTTCTTCTTCCGCTTTTCCTGCTTTCTCTCAGTTGCTAGGGCCACATCCTCCTCCTCCTCCTTGACCTTGATCCCTTTGTTGCTGCTACTTGTCTTCCACTACCGTCTGATCTCTTCCCGGCGAAGAGCTGCCCACATCTTGTCCCAAGGTAGGAGAGTCCCTCTGCCTAGGATACTCTAGACAAACACTTCCCAATCTTCTGAGACAACATTCAGAGTTGTCCTCACCATAAGCTCCTGATCCGGTGTCGCTCCTATAGCAGTCAACTTGTTAGGCCCCTATACTACTAGTGTAACCCCTTATTGTTATTAGTACAACCCACTTATTATATTGATGTACCCATGTAGTGCCCATATTGTTACTCTTGTGCCCCATAGAAGCCCACTATTGTTATTATTGTGCCCTTACATTATTATTGTTATGTCGGCTCTGATTATGTTATGACCCCTTAAACTCCTATATATAGAAAGGAGGTATTTTCATTTGTATCATCGAAGAATTGTTCATTTATGTAATGTAAAGGAGGTTGCCCCCTCGAAGACGCTGAATTCTAAGGCGTTGATCTATCTTTTCTTGAGCTGGTTTCATAACATTTGGTATCAGAGCTTTGGATTCTAGGGTTTCGCTGCTCCAAACAGGTCATCGTGGCATTTTCGCTATAACCTTTTTTCTGTGACGTTTCAGAAGTCGCAAAAAAAATCCATTTGAGAAGACATCGCGTTGAACCTTGGGTCCAAATTTCAGAGCTTTTCGCGTGATATTTGCGGAGATATGATCTGAGAAAGTTGGTATTTTTGCAGACTCCTGAATTACATTCAAAATAGGTGACCTGGGGAAAATCATCATAACTTTCTCTTTGAGCATTGGATTGAAATTTCGTAAGAAGGTACAGAAAGAGGACGGACTGTAGTTTCTTGTGTATCTTTTTCAGATCCAAAGGTCAAAAAATTGACACGTGGCACTTCATACAAGTTCGCTCTTCTGGAAAGGTCTATAATCAGGTCATCTTGGGAGATTGTGCATAACTCTTTCTTGGAGAATCCAATTTGGATCAGACTAGTTGCATTGGAAAGAGGACACATAGGGCTACTACAGGTAGCAATTTTAGAACTTAAATATCCACAAGTACAGAGTTACAGTCGTTTCAAGATCGAGGTCCTAAAATCAAGAAAAAGCAAGATGAGGAAGTTTGATGGCAAGGATCCGATAAATTGGATACTTCAGATGGAGCAATATTTTGATCTACATGGTGTACCACTGTTACAAAAGGTATGTATTGCATCTTCATATTTAGAACCGGATCAATTTTTATGGTATAAAGGGCTTTGTTCTCGTAAACAACTTGTTACGTGGTCAATTTTCACGGAGGAAATGATAGCACATTATGAGGATACAAAGAGAAACACCTTTTTTAGAGCAACACCACAACAATTGGAAAGATTAAAAAGGCTTTGTGACATATTTGAAAGTAAAATTATGGCAACAAGGAAGTCTACCCCTCACAACTATAAAGATGGACGTGTTGTTTCTCCTAGCCTTCCACAACCTACAAGGGTTACACCACAACAATTGGAAGAAAAAAGAGAAAAAGGGTTTTGTTACAATTGTGATAGCAAATGCACTAAAGGTCATAAGTGTGCTGAGAAGAAATTATTTTACATAGAGTATGAAGAGGAGGAAGAAAAGGATCAAGAAACATTAAAAGAAGAGAATATATGCCAGGACCCGACCCCAGAGAAAGAAGAAATGAATCAGAACATATCTTGTAAACTATTGGCAAGAATGACGACTCCTCAAACTCTCAAGATAGAAGGACATATCAAGAAGAAAAAGATGCAAGAAGTGAAAGATCACATCAAGAAATAAGAAATGAATCCAACCATATTTTGTAATTCACTGGTCGGAATTACCACTCCTCAAACTATCAAGATAGAAGGACATATCAAGAAGAAAAATGTTCAAGAAGTGAAAGATCACATCAAGCGTCAAGAAATGAACCCAACCATATCTTGTAAAGGATTGGAAGAAATTACCACGCCTCAAACTCTAAAGATAGAAGGACATATCAAGAAGAAAAAGGTTCAAGCAATGAAAGATCACATCGAGCATCAACAACAAGTTCTCCAACTTTTAAAGGATAACGCCACTTCGGTGCAAAATCAAATGAAACAACAGGTAGATCAACATCATAGTGAAAAATGTTTTGATGTAGGCGATTGGGTATTTTTACTGCTACATCTAAAGCAAGCTATTTATGAGAAGGAAATGTTGGCAATACTACATGCACTTAAAAAATGGCGACCTTACCGAATGGGAAGACTCTTCAAGGATGAGGATGTGGAAGCATTGTTTTGTGCTATTTCTATTATCCAACCAGATTGGATAAACGAAGCAAGGGATGAATGGAAGGACAAAGAAGTATGGCCACTTATTCAAAAGTTGCAAAAGATCCCAATTCAAACAATATTTCCAGAAATTGAAGAGGAAGGAAAAATCATATTGGATCCTGGAGTAGTCACAGAAACAAGAACCTGACAGCTACGAAATCGATCAATTGCAGAGTATCTCATCAAGTAGAAAGAACCTACTTGCTGAAGATTCCACATGGGAGGACAAGAATTTTATATAGAAGCATCAATAACTACTCAAGCGTTGAGGACAACACTTTTTGAAGGAGAGGGGCATGTTAGGCCCCTATACTACTAGTGTAACCCCTTATTGTTATTAGTACAACCCACTTCTTATATTGATGTACCCATGTAGTTCCCATATTGTTACTCTTGTGCCCCATAGAAGCCCACTATTGTTATTATTGTGCCCTTACATTATTATTGTTATGTCGGCTCTGATTATGTTATGACCCCTTAGACTCCTATATATAGAAAGGAGGTATTTTCATTTGTATCATCGAAGAATTGTTCATTTATGTAATGTAAAGGAGGTTGCCCCCTCGAAGAGGCTGAATTCTAAGGCGTTGATCTATCTTTTCTTGAGCTGGTTTCATAACACAACTGGTCTCGGATTTCATTCAGTCCTCCGAGGAAGGTGTCAATTGATTGACCCTTCTTCATCTGATACGACCTCATCTGGTTCTCGAGCAGCGTTCTTCTCTGCACAGAAGTATGCTGGTATAGGTTCTTGAGAGCCTCCCACATCTCAACTGCCGTTTCCTTCTCAGCTATATGTGGTACCACATGATCCTTCACCCCGTTAAGGATAATGCACACTTGGCCCTCGCCATCGCCTCTTCGTACTTGTCGTTATCATTGGGGTCGACTGGGATAGCTATAACCTTCAAGGTGAAGTTCTTGACATGATCCCTGTCAAGCACTGATAAGATTCTGGTCTTCCAAATTGTGAAGTTCGATGCTCTGTCCAGTCTATCTTGGTCTCTTACCCCATGTAGTGCCATGACGCTCCTCTACTTCCCTCCTGGAAGTTCTCTGTTCGACTCCTCTAAGTCTCTACTTCCCGTCTGGAAGTTCTCTTTTGGACTCCCTTTGAGTGCTGATTTCCCTCTTGGAAATCCTTCTGCCGCTTGTCGAGATGCCCCCTACTCTGATCGTCTTGTGCAACTGCACTGCTGATCCAGGTTCCTCGGCTAGAAACTCTCGGTAACAACTCCTCTGGCCTTGCTCTGTCAGATATTGTTCTGACTACAGTACTTCACCAGCTCCACTCTGCAATATTTCTGTAGCCTTCTAGACTCCAGCAACTGCCTCTCTGTGAACTGCGTCAGCCCCTCTCTACCTCACACTGGCTCTGCGTCACCCCAGATGGGTTTGCGTCAGCCCTGGGATGCCCTGCATCAGCCCTCTGGCCCTCTGCGTCAGCAACGTTGGCCTCATTGAGGCTCTGCGCAGCTCCCGACTTTTTCTGCGTGGCTCTGGCTGGCTCTGCGTCACACTGCTTGGCCTCTGTGTTGCTAGAAACAACTTCTGTCACCTCGGGATAGCTGTTTTTTGCTGCTATTGCTCCGCTCGGCTGATGTCCCTTAGTCCTCCTGTGATCTGCAATCACGCTTTGATCCCATGTTGAAGTTTCTAAGTTTACTTAGTTTAGAAACCCTTCATGCACTTTTTCTGATTTATTCCTACCTACTTGTTATTTTTCTTTAACAAGTTATTTACAAAGTAAATACTGAAAATAAACACCAGTGAATGCTCAACATATTACATATCAACAATTAAAAGAAACAAAAACACACCACATGACACCATTATTTTTGGACCAATGTCCCCGAAAACCCAATGCGGGAAAACCGATGCAACTATCTTAGGGTTTTCTTATTAAGCAATATCAGAGCACAATCTGGGTGCCGAAACTGGCCTACCCAAGAGAGAATTTCCTTAGCAGCTATACCTAACAGTTTGAGAGAAATCTCCTGGCTGAAACCTCGAAAAATCCTTCCGACAGCTCCTCAGCACAAAACTGCTTTGTAACCCCAGCGTTAGCCCCTCCCTGTCTCACGCTGGCCCTGCGTCAGCCTTTCTTGGCCTGCGTCAGGCCCTCTGGTGCTTTGCGCAGCGCTTGGCTACCTCCGCGTGAGCCCTTGCTGGCTCTGCGTCACCCTCCTTGGCTGCTGCGCTGCTCTCCCGGAAAAATCTTTGCCTTTTCTGTTTCTTTGTACTCAATGCCCCTCCGCTGCTCTCCCGATCACTAATTCTATCTCTCTTAGCAAACCCCGCTCTAGAGAATAGAATGACTGATCATCGGTGTACTCTCCAAGTGACCCTCAAGCCTCCTCTTAGACTTTTCCTGTTGACATCTCAACGGCCGAGATTAAGTCCCTAATCAATGGCTAAGATTAGATTTGGCTTGATCCATGTCTTTTGGACCATTCTAACACAGATTCATATTAATACACATTAATATTTTATTTTCCCTAAATTTAGATTTAGGGACTCCATTAAAAATATTAATTATTTTAATATTTCATGATCTGTTTAGAATTTGCCCAAATCCTTTCTGGGTATTGGAGATCTCATGTGCCCCAACCTCTCCACCAAATTTCGTGGCTAGAGCACGTCCGATGCTACCCCAAATCAACATGGTTTGCATAGTGACCCAGTTCCCCACAATGGAAGCACTTGACCTTGGAGAGGTCCTTCTTCTTCCTCTTCTCCTGCTTTCCCGCAGATGCTAGAGCTGCATCCTCTTCCTCTTCCTTCTTGATCCTGACCCCTTTGCTGCTACTTCCCGCCTTGGTCAATTGTCTGATCCCTTCTCGACGAAGAGCCACCCATGGTTCTTCCCAATCCGGAAGACTTGTCCTGCCCAGTATGCTCTGGACAAATGTCTCCCAATCCTCGAACACTGCGTTAAGTGCGGTCCTTACCATCAACTCCTGATCCAGCGTGGCCCCTATGGAAGTCAGTTGATCACAGATTTCCTTCAACCGACCGAGGAAGACATCTATCTGCTCTCCCTTCTGCATCTGGTATGACCTTAGCTGATTCTCCAGGAGCATCTTCCTCTACACGGTAGTATGCTGGTACAATGTCTTCAAAGTGTCCCACATCTTCTTTGTTGTTTCTTTCTCGGCAATATGTTGGACCACATGATCTTTGACCCCATCAAGGATGATGCACTTTGCTTTAGCCATTGCCTCCTCGTACCTTTCATTAGCTATCGGGTCAACTGTGATAGACATTACTCTCAAGGCGAAGCCCTTGATATGATATCTGTCTAGAATGGACAAGATCCTGGCCTTCCAGACCACAAAGTTGGATGATCCGTCCAGCTTGTCCTGATCTCTCAGCCCATTCACGACCATCTCTCTGCTCTTCTCTGTCGACTCCTTCGAGTCTCTCTACTCCCCGCCTGGAAGTTCTCGATTCGACTCCTGCTGAGTCTCTCTACTTCGCGTCTGGAAGTTCTTGGTTCGACTCCTGCCGAGTCTCTCCACTTCCCGTCTGGAAGTTCTTGGTTCGACTCCTGCTGAGTCTCTCTACTTCCCCTCTGGAAGTTCTCTTCTAGACTCCCTCTGAGTCCCGATTTCCATCCTGAAAATCCTTCTGCCAACCGTCAAGTTGCTCCTATCCAATCGTCTGTGCAACCGCAACACTGATCCAGATTCCTTGGCTAGAAATCTGCCTTGGCAGCAACTCCCTTTACCTTGGTTTTGCCCTGTTAGGTATTGTTCTAACCACAGTACCCCACCAGCTTCGCTCACGCAAACTTCCCACAGCTTC
Organism: Pinus tabuliformis; assembly: GCA_031772625.1. NCBI lineage: Eukaryota > Viridiplantae > Streptophyta > Pinopsida > Pinales > Pinaceae > Pinus > Pinus tabuliformis. The sequence goes on along the minus strand of CM062814.1, from coordinate 612,412,034 downwards.
CTTCGCCCCAACAATTGAAGGATTGAGCCTCTTGGCTCTACGCAATCTCGGAACCGGAAAAATAACTCCCTCAGCCAACTGTGTCAACCCTCTTGGCCTCTGCGTGGCTCTACGTGAACCTTTCTTTGCCCTCCTCAGCGTCTGCTTTGGCCTCTCTCTGGCCCAGACTGATGATGTCGTCCCTCTGCGTCAATCCTTCCTCTGTCACTTTTGCAAGGATCAACTACTGTCACTCGGGACAGTTGATTCTGCTACAAATGCTCTGCTTAGCTAATGCCTTCAGCTCTCCTGTGATCTGCAACCACGCTCTGATACCATGTTGAATTTTCTAAGTCTATCCATTAGAAAATTAATCTGTATTCTGCTGGTTTATTTCTTCTACTTGTAAATTCTGAACAAGTTATTTAAAACATTTAAATACCGAAATAAACACAATACAGTCACAACATCTACAGATCATCAGCTGAAAGAAAACAAACACACAAGTGACACCGTTATTTTTGGACAAATGTCCCCGGAAAAACCCAATGCGGGAAAACCGATGCAACTATTCCGAGGGTTTATTATTATAATGCAATCTTTCTGAGTACAACAGGGTGCCTAATCGGCTCACCTGACAGAGAAAACTAATCGACAACAATACCTCTATATTCGGAAACAGATATTCAGAAAACTTGTCCCACGAAACCCTCTCCAACACAACTGAAGCTCAGCGCTGGCCCTTCTGGCCTTTGCGTCAGCCTCTCTCTGACCTGCGTCAGTCCCAGGACCCTCTGCGTCAACCCTCTAAGGCACTGTGCAACCTCTGGGACCCTCTGCATCACTCTAGTAGCCTCTGCGTGGATGACGCAGCCCCTCTGGCTCTGCGCTCTCTGTTGGGCTCTGCATAGCCTAAACTGGCTGCTGCTCTCGCTCTCTCTGTTTCTGTGCTGGTCTCTCAATACTGTCTCTGCCTCTCTGCCTCGTACTCACTGCCCTTCATTGCTGATCATTGATTCAACTTTGCTTAGCAACCCCACTCTAGCAAAATGAATGACTGATCACTCTGGTGTGTTCTCTAACTGACCCTTAAGCCTCTTCTTATACTTTTCTCGTTGGTCCTTCAACGACCAAGATTAAATCTCTAATCAATGGCGAAGATTATATTTGGCTTGATCCATGACTTTTGGAACCTTCTAACCCAGTTTTATATTAATACCCATTAATAGTTTATTTTTCCTTAGTTTAGACTTTGGAACTCCATTAAAAATATTAATTATTTTAATATCTCCCAAACTGGGTACAATCTGTCCAAACCATTTCAGGGTCTTGGAAATCTCATGTGCTTTAGCTTCTCCACCAATTTTGTAATATCCCTTATTAGGAATGTTCCTCAAACATAAGCAAACTCCAACCAGAGATGGACTGAGAGGGCATTTACCAGATATGTCGCCTCTGAAAAGAGGATGAGATCTAGAGGCTACCTGGCCCTTTCCAGACCCTTTCTAAGAGTATAGGAGAAAACACACAAGTGGTATAGTAGCCGGGAAGCTCAAAGAGATGAAAATAACAATGGTGCAACATATAACAATATAACCATAAGCAGATACTCAAGAAATGCAGAGAGAAATGCTAAGCCATTTTATTATACTGAGTAATAGAATGAGTACAGGAGGTGATAAAAAAGATGGCACCTCGACTTGCACAAGGCAAGTGAAGAAATACACTCAGAATAGCAAAGGAATGGCCTCTCTCTGAACTGCGTCCAAGCTGCTGGAGATCTGCCATGCTACTAGAAATCAAATGAGGATTTAGGGCTGTTCCCCTCCTCAGAAAATGTTGAAACTCTGGAACCGGATTCTACTCAGAAAACCCAGAAAAACCCAGAAAGCTTTTCTGAAATGGCCGACTCCCGAAAATCGCCCCTTGAGGACCCACACAATCCCTTAAGGCTCTGCGTTGCCACTGAAATAAACCCACCACAACTCTGCCTAAAACTCAGCCAAAATCCTCCAATATGCAAGAGCTGATCCCCTGCTCAACCTCTCAGCACAAATCCACCTGCAAAACCTCAATCGAGAACTCCTGCCAGAAAGAACTGCGTCATCCCTCTCAAGGCTGCGCAGTCATCTAAGATGTTCAATCCTCTTGCCAAAATGCTGATGAAACTACTGCAAAAATACTGATGGAAATACCTTGCTCAAGCAGGCACTCGAAGTCCCCCGGGGCTAAGGGTGAGATCTCTGAACGGAGACACTCAATTCACTAAACAGTGTTGCAGACTAGCTAAACAGCCAGCGTGCTCCAAGTTGAAGTGACTAGCTCAAATGCACATAATCGAATGCTAAAATGAGGAGGCTCCTCTCTCCTTTATAGCATTGGCCTCTCTCAATCCCAAGGCTCACCTCCTCCAACATAGCTTTCCTCTTGCCATGTGTTTCTCATCATCTGCGCAGTCATTCCATGTGTCTACGTGGGCCCCTCCTCTACGTGGTTCTTTGGCCCCCCTTGGCTCACCTTTTAAGTTACAACGTTGTGCTACTAGGGAGTGTCTTTATTCATGAAATGAGTATTCCCCCTCTCCTCACCTTTTTATTTATAAACAGCTATACAAGGCAAAATTGAGCAAAATCGAATATTCCAGTTAGCCATGGCTAATTAGGAATATTACAAATTTTCATGGCTAGAGCATATCCGATGCTACCCCAAATCAAGATAATTGAATAAATGGGCTTACAAGTCATGGAACCAAATGGGCACTTCATAGTGGCATGCCTTTCCATAATGGACTTTAGAGTGTACAATTGTCTCCAAGTTCAAGAAGGAGGTTAATCAAGGATCCTATTAAGTGGTTTCAACCTCTAAGGGAGTGACAGGTCCATCGTACATCTGTCATATGGCAGGTGTGATGTGATATAATCAGTGGGGCATCGGGGAAGGCTCCAAGCCACATGCCATGGTACAAGGGTAGCTATGATGAGGGAAGCCCACACTTGGGTGTATAGATGTAGGAGGGAGCAATCATGGTACATGAGTTACCTGACCTTTGTTTTTCCACCATTCTTCATATGCCTTTTGCCTTTTATTGATTTTTCTTTTATAACTGCTTGGGGCTCCAGGGGATGAGAGCGTGCTGTGTATGATATAGCAGTGAAAACCCCCTTAAGGTAGGGCATTTCATTGCCCACCAGGGATTGGGACAATCAATGGTTCCATAATTATGTAGGGGGCCAATATGAGGGGCCTTGGGAGCCAGTGTGATGGCCATGATGATAGGGGTCTAGCTCATGTTGGCTTTTGCCCACATGCTTAATTTGTACGTCTCGGCCATCTTTTGCATTTTATGGTACATTTCCTGTTGAGAGTGGCCAAATTATGCTTTTTATTTTCATTTTAGCTGCATCAACCTCTGTGGCATTGTTCCAGGCACGATCCAAAGTGTGGACAAAGGGAGGGGGAGGTTGACTCCTTGTGGACCCAATGGACAAATGTGGACCCAAATGGGAAATATGTGAAAAGCGGTCATAATGAGCGGAGGGGACTGATGTATGTGATGTTAGGAAGTGGGACCACGCAACCAAAGTCGGGGTTTCCATGTAATGCTACTCCTAAAGCTATTAGCCAATAGAGGGGATCCCGTGGGACTAGGATACAAGGTTAACTACCAAATTGGAAAAGGGGACAAGTGTACAAACCAAGCCCATTCTTTCCATCGAATCCCCCCACTAATCCATGCTCAAAAGTTTCTATGATAAGTAAGCAAAGACACCCAACTACATAATGAAAGCCATACCTTCGGGGTTGGAAGGCCCACCTTCAAACATGCAATCATGATAGATGGGCGAGGGTGCATAATGGCTGGCTTAGGTGGCGGAGATCGTGGCACATCGAGCTATCTGGGGGCAGCTGGCTTCCAGCTGAAGACAAATCTAGGAGAAAATTCCTCCTATGGTTGTCATCCACTGGCCAACCGACCCACTTTTAGGGAATAGAAGATGGTCAGATGTTTCAAAGAATACTTGGAAGGGTGGAGGCCATTGATAGAAACGCCAACAGACGGACAGAACTCTTAGAAAATCAACATTGACATTGTCTATGGGGAAGAACTGCAGCAGAAGAAAAAATTAGCAAACAACATATCTTTGATGTTTCTTTATCATGTCGTGTTTGCATTTATGCTGCATTTCTGCTACCTGATTATCTACAAAAAACTGATCTGGAAAAAAGATGGGAGGTTTGGGTTATGTCTCTCAAAAGAAATTATTTAATATTTTTGTCCTTTATTTTTAAATGAGATAGATGTCCCAAAGCCACGACAAAGTTGATTTTATTGCTTTGTAGGTAGCATGTGGGGAATCTAAAGTCACAAACAATCTCAAATCTACTGTGAAGGACCATCAGCTCTTGAATCAGAGACAAAAGCAGGGAGAGTCTGAGAATTCTGAAGTGACTCAAAGGTGCAATTCTACTAAAACGGATGATCAGCTCTTCGACCAGACACAAGAGGCAGCGGTATCTGGAGAATCTGTAGTTACTCAGAAACATAATTCTAGTAATAAGGGCCCTCAGCTGTTTGACCCAACACAAACATGGAAACCAAAAGGTAGGCATATTTGCTCATAATTATAACTAGACTGTCTTGGAACTTTAAATGCTTGAATATTGATGACTTGTTTAATTGTCTGTCAAATGTTGTTGACACATGCAATGCAGATTCTTCTCACATTCATGCGGCAAAGTTGGCTTTGCATTTGTCTGCAATTCCAGAATCAATGATTTGTCGTGAAGATGAGCAGGAAAAGGTTTTTGATTTCTGTAGGGTGTGCATAGAACAAGAGAAAGCTGGAAGTCTGTATGTGTGTGGATGTCCAGGGACTGGGAAGTCTCTTGTAATGCAAAAACTCAAATCACTATTTATCAAGTGGGTCAAAGAGGTGAGGCAAACTCTATGACACTGTTTTAGACTTTCCCATGCGGGATTCACATTCTTATGTCTCAGTTGCATAAAATTTTATAATAGAGCAGCTTGTCTATAGAATTTGTTTTCTGTTACCATCTCAAATGCATGATAGACATTTTTTGAATTTCTTTTTATTCTGGAAGTTGCACTAGTCTTTGTTGGTTGCAGAAGATCTTGGATGAGCTTTCAAGAAAAGTTCTATTTTCAGATGCTACTGCTTGTAGTTCAGTAGACATCTTGTAGGATTAGCGCATAAATGGTATTCTTGGAATTATATTATGAACGTATAAATGTAAAGCCTGCTAGTTGCATTGAAATATTTGGAGAACAATATATTTCAATTAATATCAATAATGTTGTACAGTTAAAAATGATCAGATCTAGTCAATGCATTTGCATGAAGAACAGTTGTCAACCGAATTAGATATCATGCATAGATAATTTTCTTATGAACTTGTCTTCTATAATGATCACTTGGCTGTTATTGCTACCCTAGTGTTTTACCCTAAAAATTGAGTCTTTTATTTGGTTGATTACATTTTGTGTTGAATCCACTAATAAAAGATATTGTCTAGTGGCAATGTTGTGGAAGTAGCTGGTTGTTCCTTCCAAAATTTGGCATCATTATGTCGCCCTTTCATCCACTTTTTCAAGCGGTTTCCTGTATGCCTCGTGTTTATTCATTCTTCTTAAAAAAGGCTTTCGTTTTACATTTTCACACTTACATCAGCCTGCCACTGCATCTTGAGCCAAGTGCTTGTATAACTAGCCAACTGTGAATCGAATACTGTCCTTAAAATGACAGCTTGTTCTGTTAGTTGTCATTCATCAAACAAATTTATTTAAGGGTTCCAAACGAAATGCCTGATGTTTTTTAGCACAGACAATTTGTGGCATATACCAGATATATTTATATTATTTTTGCTTATTGTACAGTTTCTATTTTTTTCCATTGAAAATGCATCATATTTCACATTAAATTTCATATTGTAGGTACATCAAGAGTTACATATGCAGATGTAGAACAGACATAAGATATTTCCCTGCCTAGATTAGCAAGGAGAGCTGACAAATCCACCCTTACTCCCTGAAGAATATTTATATCTTTTCAAAACATATCCATTCAGGCTGAAAACTGGATAGCCAAATCTCATCTGAAAGGAGCAATTTTTGTCATATTCAATGGTGTATTCTCCTCTTGAAAAGTTGCATGAAAATACCAATTTCATAAGAAGAAAATGTCAATTAATCTGACCATATCTCACTTACTCTGGCTAGCCTGCCAAATAATCCACTTGTCCCCAAACAAAACCTCTTTCCAATGAAGTGGTGCAAGAACGAAATGATTGTCTTCTGCTTTAACCCAGTTTTAAAAATGTCCTAGCAACCTTGCGATTCCACGTCACATACTTTATTGTCTCTGGCTTGTGATGGATGACACTACAACCATATGTAAAGCTAGTATGATTAAGATGGTCCTTGACTGAGGTCAACCGACACTAAGTCATCTGTAAAGCCTGTATGATTAAGATGATCCTTAACTAATGTTAGGCCAAGTTGTTACATTTTACATTTTTAGTGGTAGTTGGATGATTTTCCTTTGTTACATCTTGTCCAGTTCAATGTTGGATGAAGCAGGGACGTTTTTTGGAAGTGGATCCACGGAAGCATCAGTTCCCAAAAATCTAGGAAGCGAAGCATCTACTATATATATATAATCTTTTCTTTTTTTGCATTTATATTAAAAAAAAACATCCAAAATACCAAAATAGTTCTAGAAGACATGAGAATTTGCATCTTTTTACATAAATCAAGATAGACATGGTATTCGTTGTACATCAATAATTAATTATTCCAGCATCAATCATCTAGATGTGTCAACCATCTAGAATCTAGATTCCTTTTCTCTTGTCTAGCCTTTGCCTTTACTTCGATTCTCTAGGGATGTTAGTCAACATTGCCTGATTTTGATCAAATGGCCTAGTCCAAGCCTCATTATATGGTAGAGAAAGCTTAACATGCTTGATCAATGATTTTGACTTGAGTGAAGGGTACATTTTTGCTAAGGCCATGACAAAGGAGTTCAACAATCAACAACACCAACACTGGGGTACATATAGGGCTCAATGCTCTTGATTAAATGCCAATCACATGCCGTCATATATGATATAATCCAATGAAAGCCACAATCCCATTGATCCTGAAATCTGTTTAGTCTGTTGAATTTTGAATGGGATATGAAATTCTATTTTCTCCATATGAAGTCTGATGAGGTTGGAATGTCATTTTTACTTTAAGAATTTAACATTACCATTAGGGAGCATCTACGAAGAGTCTATGGAGCATCAAGGGCATGTTGGGAGTGTTCGGAAAGCATAGTTCCTCACATAAAAGTTCGAAATTTCCAAAAAGAAAACAAAAAAAGCCCCGCGAACCTTAGATTATGATGACAGTCCCCCAAAAATGATAAGAGATGCCAAGAAGTGCAAATGATATGCCAATGAGAGAATATGGATGCAAGTTACTTATGATGCCACCACTTTATGATTTTATCATTGCTGTAGGTGATTTTAGATGGCTGTACTATGTAGCAAACATATCAGATCTTGGATATACCCAACAGTCCTTCAAATTTCACTTATATGCAATCCATTCAACCACAAGATTATTTTTTTATGCCTTAAGTGATTAATTGATGCGATTAGGACCTTTTTTAGATGTGTTTATGCCCAGAATACACCTGTGACATTAATATGCTTCAGAATTCAAATGAAACAGTGATGAGCCAAAGAGGGCAAGAGGGAAAACCACTATGCCTAATGGCCTTGTTGGTGACTAGAGACTCTTTCAAGGCACTTGACCACCTGCATCAACCAAGTTAGCTCCAAAATCACTGCAAGACAAGATGTTAGAGACCATAAACCAATGCAAACTAACTCAATGGCTGAAAAATGGCTTGGATGAGGGCTAAAAGGCCAACGATAAGGCTAAAAGGCCAAGGGAAAGGCAATGATGAGGGGGAGAGGGCTTAAAAAGGCCATGGCTAGGGAGAAGAAGAGGCTAAAGGAGAGGGGCCGAGAGGGCTAGAGGCCCTTAAGAGGCCACAACAAGGCCAAAAATGGCCTGTGGTTTAGGAAAAAATCCCTTCTAGGGTTGTGGTCAAAGAGATTAGGTCCTAAAAGGCCCTCGGCTTAAGGGACAAGGCCTTAAAAGGCCACGACAAGGTAGAGGAAGGGCTAAACAAGGCTGTCACAAGGGGATAGAGGGGTATAGGGCTGCCGTCTGGGTTTGGAGAGCCTTTAGTTAGGCCTAGAAGGCCTCAAAAGAAAATTTGGACCCCTGCAATCACAAGAATTTCGCCACGAAAATGCCACAATCACTTTCAATGGCCAGTGTCCTCCTTCCTTGGCTGAACGTTGAGCTTGGAGGGGGTCCAAGGGCTAGATCTTGCCTTCCTAGGCCTAGATCTGCCTCAAAACCCCAAGGAAAATGCCCAAGAAGGCTAGACGTCACACTTGGAGGAGTGAAACCCTTCAAACCCTAGCTTTAGGGCTATTCTCTTCAGAAAATTTCAACATCCTTGATGGCTTGAGAAAATCACTTGCACAAATGAATGAATGAATTCCCAAAACCCCAATATATACAAAAATTTCAAAACCCAAAAACCCCAAGAGCTACAAAATCAAAACAAGGGTTAGAATATTTTACAAATAGTTACAAATATACAATATTTACAAAATAAAATTATTAGCTCCCATTAGCAAATTAATTCTTTGTAACCCAAGATCAAATAAAGTTTTGAGAATTTTTTAGATAAGTTTTATGGATGAATAATTTCGAAATATAGACCAGCCAAAACCCTTCCGCAAAACAATTCGTCACAATGAAAGCTTAGAGCCCAAACAAGGTCAGCTCTTCTCCATAGTCTGTGAACTTGGAGCCTGTTGTCACTGCTATAACACCCTCCAAAATTTTGGCTTGCACCAAATTTCGAAGCCTACCTTGGTCTTACATGTTTTTGTCGCAAACATTGAAGTCCATTCCATGTGTTTTCTTTAAGTGTTTTGGTCCGTTTTGTAAGAAAGGAAAAATATCGTCTTTTCAGCATGTTAGCTTGTTTTGGTGGTTTCAAGGGGTTATCTTTGTGTGAATGAGTTGATCTAACCATGTGAACATCCATCGCACTCATTCCCAAATTTTTAAGCGCTGTCGCGCAAGTGTCGTCACGGTCGTCACAAAGCGTACCTTTGGTGTTGCACTTGTCGTAAGTCATCACAAAGTTGTTGCATTGAGGGAAATGTGTGGTTTATGTGTCACAGATGATCTATGTTGTTGTGTCGTCAAGTGTTTAAGTGTGGTCACAGTCAAGTCATGTCATTGATCACATCAGTTCATTGACCCCACACTTAGCCAATTTTCAGAAATTTCCCAGCAACTTAGCCTCATCCAACCTTCCCTAGCTGCGCATTGCGCAGTTCCAACCCTCAGGGTACAACATTGTTCCTTTCCACTGCGCAATGTGCAATCCCTGTCTCCCAGGACTACGCAGTTCCAGTGCTCAAGCTGAGACCCTAGCCCCTAGAATTACGCAATCCAACCTGTTAGCCTGGCCTCAACTATGAATTGCGCAGTCTCTGAGCTCCAGCTCAAACTTTGAGCTCTTGAACTATGCAATTGCGTAGTTACCCAACCTCCTTTGCCTCCCATAACTGCGCACAATGGTTTGAATTAGTGCCCATCCCCTCAACCTGTCACCTTGACCTCCTAGACTACGCAGTTTCCTTCCTCAGTCCAGCCTGGATTGTGCATTGCGCAGTCTCAAGGCTCAAGCTTCATCCCTGAGCTCTTTAACTGCACAATTGCGCAGTCACTGAGCCTCTCTCCTAGCTTGCAATGCAGTTCTGGCTCAGTCAGTGGATCAAAATGTGCCATCTTAGACTAGGGGTTTTATCAGACTGATATTGTCTCGTCATGAGTCAATTGCAGATGCAGGTAATGTATCGTACCATGACAAGATGATGAAGAAGGAGATGGAGGAGGTGTTGATTTCGGGTAGCATTAGATGTGCTCTAGGCCCTCCCCCTCGATCTCGCTCCCAATCCGCACTTCGGGCGGGAGCAACTCGGGAGCGTGCTCCCGTAAATTTTTTTCGCTCCCTGCCTATTTCCGAACTGATTTGGGGAGCGTCGCTTCTGTCGCTTCGAGAGCGATTTTTATAGCTTGGGAGCGGTCGGGGAGCGATCGCTCCCGAATGCTCCTGGGCTATAAAAAAAGCTCCCGGTGGCGTGAGCGACACCCAAAAAATCGCGTGGAAAAAATAAATTACGCCGAAAAAAAAGGGTGCCGGTTGGGGAAGAAAAAGGGAGTGAAGGGAGGAAAAGGAGGGAGGGAGGGAATATAAATAAACCCTCCCTCCAATGAATTTCATTATTTTAGAAATTGTGTGAGTGAGAGTGAGAGTGAGAGCAAGAGAGAGTAAGAGAGAGTGAGGAGCAAGAGAGAGTGAGGGGCAAGAGAGAGCAAGTGAGAGTGAGAGCAAGGAGCAAGGAGCAAGGAGAGAGCAAGTGCCAAGGAGCAAGGAGCAAGGGGAGATTGGAGGCCAAAGAGGTAGGCTCTATTCTAGCAATTTTTTTTAATGTTCATTACTAAATAAATAAATAATTTTTTTTCTCCCATTCCCATTCCATTTTTTTGCAGATTCAAACATCATGGTTATATTTCTTGGCATTTTCTTTTTCTTGGTTCCTTTTTTGGTTATTATGGTGTTGGAGAGTAGAAAAAGGAGGGTTGAAAATGAAGAAGGGGATGAAGAAGTGGGTCATAGTGGATTTGATGAAAACCCCGGAGAGGAGGAGCTGGAGGAGAGTGAACATGAGTCTCAAAAAAATAAACAAGACCAAACTCCATTGTGGAAATATGTTAATAGGCCTGAAGCAGGGAAAGGGGGTGGAACCACTAAATTTCATTGCCCCCATTGCAACAATAATTACACAGGTTCATACACCCGTGCCAGAAAGCACCTCTGCGGGAAAAGGCCATGGGATGGAGATAAACAAATAGGAATCAAAACTTGTACAGGTGTGTCAGCAACAGATAGAGCCAAATACATAAGGGAAGAGGAGGAAGCCCAATACAAATCTAAAAAATCAAAGGGTTTCTTTGAACCAAGCTCACAATCACATGCACAAAGAACTCCTTCAGCATCCTCCCAAGGCAGTGGATATGGAGGCACAGGGTCACCAAGTTTAAGGCGTAGAACCATATTAGATTTCCTTGATGAAGGGTGTAGGAATGATGTGGATTAAAAAATTTACAGGTTTCTCTATGCATGTGGGATACCATTCAATTTTCTTCGCTCACCTTATTGGCAAGAAATGGTTTCTGCCATAAATGATGCCCCTAAAGGATACAAGAGCCCTGTGTATGACAAGGCTAGAACCATTGGACTTGATCATGAAAAAGAAAAAATATCACATTCTTTGAGTAGAATGACAAGTTCTTGGATTGACCATGGGGTGTCCATTGTATCTGATGGATGGACAAATGTAAAAGGCAAGCCATTGATAAGTGTTCTTGCTGTGTCTGTTAGTGTTAAAATTGGCAACCAGGGCAAAACTTCATGTGGGTCACCTTATTCATGGCTGATAATATTTTTATTAGATTCCTCTCGTCGAGAGGTGTAGGATTGATATAAAGATCATCCGATTCCGATAAGTATTCATGGAGATATGAATTTATTTTGATTATGGAATTATTATCAAGCCGACCTACAACTCATGTAGGCTCAGAAGCCCAACAGTCGCATCTATTCACCCACCAACATTGTGTATAAATATAAGAGGACTTTTCCTCATTTAGACTCACTCATCTCATCACATCTCTCTCTCTCTACTGCGCAGATATGAGTCTCTTCTCTACTGCGCTGAAATGAGTCTCTCTCTCTCACACATGTGAAGCCGGAAGCTGTTGAATTTGAAGCTGCAACTGCAGAAGTAAAGATTGACTTGCATGGCCTAGAAGATCTCCTCATCTGAACTGCGCTATAGGTTCATTTGAACCTCCTCTGAAAGCCGCAACTTTTGGTGGTGGAATGAAGTCAATCCGATGAATGGTTTGCAAGATATCGACTGCCCTAGTTTGAAGCCGGAAACTGCTGAATTGAAGCTGTAACTGCAGAAGTAAAGATTGACTTGCGTGGCCTAGAAGATCTCCTCATCTGAACTGCGCTATAGGTTCATCTGAACCTCCTCTGAAAGCCGCAACTTTTGGTGGTGGAATGAAGTCAATCCGATGAACGGTTTGCAAGATATCGACTGCCCTAGTTTGAAGCCAGAAACTGCTGAAACTGGAGCTGCAACTGCAGAAGTAAAGATTGACTTGCGTGGCCTAGAAGATCTCCTCATCTGAACTGCGCTGTAGGTTCATCTGAACCTCCTCTGGAAGCTGAAACTTTTGGTGGTGGAATGAAGTCAATCCGACGGCCGGTTTGTGAGATATGGTCTGCCCTAGTTTGATAATGAAGCCGCTAATGCTGATGCTGCTGATCTAGGGTTTGCTACTGCTGATATGAATCAGATTTATTGTACTATTTCTCTCTGCTGAATTATTGAAGATAAAAGAAGATTTGATCAAAGGGTTTCCCCACACATTGTGGGGTTTGTCCCTGGCTAGCCGCCACATCTTGTGTCTCTTGTCTTGGCTTGTTTTCTGTCGATTGTTTAATGTTCTATCTGCACTTTACTTTATGTACATGTGATTGCTAATCGGTGGAATATAATAAGAAAAAGAAGTAAACTGTTATAAGCATAGAACATACCATAACTTAACATGGTATCAGAGCTGAGGTGAAGACAAAGCCGGAGCAAGAGCAAGAGCAATCATTGAAGAGAAGATTGGCAAGGCTATCCTAAAAGAACTATGGGGTCCTCAACACTCTTTCCTGCCGAAGACAAGCTCCGTGAGAAAGCTGACTATCACGGATGGAAGATGTCTATTGATCTAACCCTTGAAGATCAAGGAGTGCTGGACCATGTAAGAGGCAATATTGTTGAGTCTTCATCAAATGCATCTGCTGCTGCCTGGAACAAATGGAAAAATGGAGAAGTCAAAACAAAGAAGATCATCCGGGACTATCGACAAGCGCTTGGTGGCCTACATCTCTGATCTAGACACCTCCAAGGAAATCTACGACAGACTGGTGAGTTTATTTAAAGTTAATGATGCAAATCAAGTTTTGTTTCTTAGAAATAAGTTGAGGGAAATCAAGAAGGGTAAAGATGAAAGCATGCAAGCATACTTCTTAAGAATCACCGAGATCAAGAACGATCTCCTATCTATTGGGGAAACCATTACTGACAGAGAAATGGCACTCACAACTCTCAGAGGATTACCATCTGAATGGTATGTGTTCAGGACTACTCTTCTGAACAATAATGTAATTCCTAGAATGGCTAGATGCATTCAAGAAGAAACAAGGGAAGAAGTGCAAGAAATGCCCATGCCTAAAGGTCCTCCTGCTGCCTTTTCTTCTCATGCAAAGAAAAGAAATAATTCCGGGACTAAATCAAAAGGAAAGGCTGGACCTAAGGCTAGAAGAAAATGACGATGTTACATTTGCGATAAAGCAAGTCACTATGTATGAGATCATGAGCATCATGATGAATGAGATCATGGACATAAAGGGCAACATGAGATCATGGACATATAGGATAGCATGATGATGGTGCACACTAGTTTGAGCAGCATTATGATGGACAAATCATGGAATGGGCAGCATGATGATAATCATGATTAGAGAAGCATGGTACAGTATGCAGTGGTGCAACTCGAAATCCCTCTGATGGCAATCAAAGGAATGACAATTTCAACAGCAAAGGTAAGAGGAGAGCTGGGAATCAAGAAAGAGGACAAGCATTCAAGAAGGCTAGAAATTCTAGGATGTATTAAATGCACCTGACCTCAAAAGGAACCTAGTGTCCATCTTGGCAATGGAAGACAGAGGCTACAAGGTAACCTTCAGCAATGGCAAGGTATGTATATGGAAAAATAATGTTAAAGATGCCTTTACTCTTGGGTTTAGTGTTGATTCATTATATCAGGTCGATGGATGTCCGCTAGGTGTCATGTCTTGTGACACAACTCTTTAGTCCTAACTTTGGCATCGGAGGTTTGCCCACCTTCATTACAATGCTCTACTCGATGTGAGACAGATGGTAACAGGGATGCCCGAATTCCAAGTAGAGAAAGAAGGTGTATGTCCGGGATGTGCCAAAGGAAAGCTCAAAAGGAGACCATTCCCCTCAAGCCAAAGCAAGACCTCCGATATATTACAATTGGTTTACTCAGGCATACCTGAGGTTGGCATTAAGAGGGAGACTACTACACCACATACTCCTGAGCAGAATGGTGTGGTGGGAAGGAAGAACCACACGATGATGGAAGCTGTCCGGGCCATGCTACATGATCATAGACTTCCAAAGTTTCTATGGGCTGAAACTACAATCACCGTCGTATATGTACAAAATTGATGCCCTCATCAAGCATTGGGTTCCTAAACTCCTGAAGGAATGTTCACCACCGGTCAAAGGAAGTCGTGATTAGTCATGATGTCACCTTTGACAAAGATATGGCTCTCAGCAAGGTGGACAATCTGCTGACTTTGAGTAGCTCTCAAGAAGCTGACACCAAGGAACCGAAAGAAAAGGATGATGAATCAATGCCTGATGTAGAAGAACCCATGGATCCGATTGATCCTCATCCACATGAGCCTTCCTCTTCTAGGAAGAGGCCTTCATGGCTTAGGGGGATACTTGATGATGCTGAAGGACATGCTGCAACCTAAGGAACTGTTAATTTTAGGTATGTTCTATGCTAGAGCAATTTATTTAAATTTTCATAGTTAGCAATCACATCAACATTACAATAAACTGCAGATAGAACATAAATATAAAATCGCAGAAGACAAGCCAAGACAAGAGGACACAAGATATGGCGCGAGCCAGGGACAAACCCCAATGTGGGGAAACCCTTGATAAATTCTTCTTCTATGTTCTTCAATGGTTCAGCAGAGAGAGAGATAGTACATATACATCAGAAGTCAATACTTTGACTTGACAAGATAAGAGATCAGTCATCAAAGATCTTCACCATGAAGATAACACAAAATGAGGTTGCAGATCTGATCCCAAGGACTGAAGATATGCAGCAGATGAACAGCTCAGTCAATTACCCAGATTACTGAAGCTTTCTTTCCATAAGACTCTCCTTCCTTTGCTGCTTTACTGATCATGTCAAGGTTACTAATCTGGTACCTTTCATAAGGACGGGTGCATGGCAGACCTGGTCATTTGTTTGGGCACAAACTCTGAGAGCCATAACACCTTAAACATACCCCACAGTTCACCTGATTACTGTGGCTAGCCTTCATACAATCCTCCAGTGATACGCTGCCTTATAGGGCTGCTTACCTTCTGAATGCAGCTACTAAAAAGGCCTCCAACTGTTGGCTATGGCCTCCGGCCTAGCCCAGCAGTGGACTGTAGCTGTAGTCTCTTCAAACAGTGATCTAAATAGCTCTTTAAACAGCAGTAATGTCACAGAGATTTCCATGCTGCTAGACGCTGATATATGGGTCCTTTTAATGCTGCGTGTAGGGCTCTTTAGGGCTTCTTATGCAGCGTATTGAAGTTCCTTAGACAGTTGATGGATCACACATCAAACTGCGGCTAGATTGACAGCGTAATACGTCTCCCTTTTTGCCTGCGGCCAGATCTCCTCACTGCTGTTAGGGCTTCATGACTTTCCTCTAGACAGCGTATAGAAGCCTTCTTTTGCTGCTGCCTAAACTCTTCTCAATACAGTGGCTAGGGTCTCCATTATGACAGCGGATTAGGGCCTCCTCATTACAGCGTATAGGGCTTATGTTTCACTGCTGATCAGCCCTCCTTTTGCTGCGGATAAGGCTTCTTCATAACTCCGGATTAGGGCATCACTAAACAGCAGATTAGAGTTCCCTTTTAGGCTGCGGATTTATGCCTCCTTTGACTGCGGCCAACCCTCTTCCTTGACTACTGCTAGGGCTCTTCTTAACTGCGGCTAAGTCTCCTCTTTTACCTGCGGCTAGGGCTCTTCTTAACTGCGGCTAAGTCTCCTCTTTTACCTGCGGCTAGGGCTCTTCTTAACTGCGGCTAAGTCTCCTCTTTTACCTGCGGCTAGGGCTCTTCTTAATTGAGGCTAAGTCTCCTCTTTTACCTGCGGCTAGGGCTCTTCTTAACTGCGGCTAAGCCTCCTCTTTTACCTGCGGCTAGGGCTCTTCTTAACTGCGGCTAAGTCTCCTCTTTTACCTGCGGCCAGGGCTCTTCTTAACTGCGGCTAAGTCTCCTCTTTTACTTGCGGCTAGGGCTCTTCTTAACTGCGGCTAAGTCTCCTCTTTTACCTGCGGCTAGGGCTCTTCTTGAACAGCATGTAGGCTAGGGCATCATCTGCATATAAGCTAGGGCATCATACTTGGCCCAACGTACTCTTTAACGTTTCTCCTTCTCCAAAAACCCAAGACGTGGAGAGGAGATCACTTAAAGAGTGTGTCTAAATGACATCAAATCCTCTTATATTTATACTAAAATGAGGGTGATGAATAGACACGGCGGTTGGGCTTCTAGAGCCTACATAAGAGCTGGTCGGCTTGATAATAATTACATAAACAGAATAAATTCATATCTCCATAAATACTTATCGGAATCAGATGATCTTTGGATCAATCCTACACCTCTCGATGAGAGGGATCCAATAAAAATATCAGCTGCCATAAATAAGCCGACCCACATGGAGTTTGGCCCTAGTTGCCAATTTAACAGGAACCTTCCATCAAAGTAAGAAACTTAACAGGTATCAGGGATACTTGACCATCATGAGCACGATCATACAAAATGAACCTTCATCATTCTCAGATGTCATCAAGCATTAACTATGGAAGGATGCTATGACCCTAGAATATGAGTCTATTATGGAGAATGATGTCTGGGAAGTAGTTCCCAGACCCTGGACAAGACAATTGTTACTCCAAAATGGCTTTACAAGATAAAGCATGCAGCAAATGGAAGTATGGAAAAGTATAAGGTTCATTTTTGCTCATGGTTTATCCCAGAAGGGAGGTATAGAATATTATATTTGCACCTGTTGCCAGATATACGACCATCCGCTTGATCATAGCCCTTGTGGCTTCACAAGGATGGAACCTACATCAGATGGATGTTAAGACCGCGTTCTTGCATGGTTCTATCAAAGAAGAGGTTTATGTGGAGCAACCTGAAGGATTTGAGATTTATGATTGAAAATCTCATGTATGCAGGTTGAAGAAGGCTCTCTATGGGCTGAAGCAAGCACCCCGAGCATGGTATGAGAGGATCGATAGCTATTTGATGAAGTTGGGATTCACTAGGAGTGAAGCTGATCCTAACCTTTACTTTAAGGTTGAAGATGATAAGCTTCTCATACTGGTGTTGTATGTGGATGACCTCTTTCTAACAGGTGCAAACCCTCTCATTCACAAATGTAAGAGGGAGATGGCTTCTATGTATGATCAGGATATGCCAAAATTCCTATGGGCAGAAGCATGCAACACGACAGTCTATGTTCAGAATAGAACTCCTCATCAGATATTTGGGAGCTTGCATATTATTGCATACTCGAGGTAAAGAGGAAGAAGTTGGATCAAACTGCAGAGAAAGGATATCTGGTGGGATATAGCGAGAACACTAAGGCATGCAGAATCTATCTTCCAAGGAGCAAGAAGGTAGTAGTTCAACGAGATGTGAAGTTCATGGAGGATAGGGCTTTTAGCAAATCTTGAGAAATGCCTTCCGAGGAGCAGTGAAAAGAGGAACTGTTGGTCAAACCTCTTCAACCAACAGAAGTAAAGAATTCTTCCTCGGATCAAGAAGAATCACAGGAGGAGGAGGATCTAACAGAAGCGCCTGCTGGCAGAGGAAGAACGAGTAGGGAAATTTGTCAGATTCTGCGAGACGCAGAGGATTTCATTGGTGCACCAAGGAACAATAAGAGGGAGCGAAAACAACCAGATAGATATCAGGCATTAGTAGCTCAGGATGGGGAGCCTGCTAGTTTTCAGGAGGCTGCTCAACATCAGATTTGGTTGATGCGATGGTAGAGGAGTACAACTCCATAATGGTAAACGATGTCTAGGAAGTAGTGCCAAGGCCTCAAGACAGATTGGTGGTAGGTTCGAGATGGATCTACAAGATTAAATATGCTGCAGATGGCAGTGTGGAAAAATACAAAGCCAGGTTTGTGGCTAAGTGGTATGCTCAGAAGGAAGGAATTGACTACGAAGAGACCTTCGCCCCAGTAGCGAGGTATACATCTATTAGAACCATGATATCTCTTGCAGCATAGATGGGATGGGAGATTCATCAGATGGATGTCAAAACGACATTTCTGAATGGGGTGATAGAAGAAGAGGTATACATTGAACAACCAGAAGGCTTTGAGACACATGAGAAGAAGTCTCATGTATGTAGATTGAAGAAAGCCTTGTATGGGTTGAAACAGGCACCTAGAGCATGGTATGGTCGAATTGATGGCTACTTGCAGAAGATGGGATTTGTCAAGAGTGACGCAGATCCAAATCTCTACTATCTGGTTGTAGAGAATGAGCCTCTAATCCTAATATTATATGTGGATGATCTCTTCCTGACAGGATCATCCAGGCTCATCGGGGACTGTAAGAAGAATCTAGCCACAGAATTTGACATGAAGGATTTGGGGCAGATGCATTATTTCCTGGGGTTGGAAGTTTGGCAGCAAAAGGGGGAGATTTTCCTTGGACAAGGGAGATATGCTATAGAAATTCTGAAGAGATTCAGGATGGAGGATTGTAGACCCATGGCTACTCCAATGATCACCAACTGGAAGAAAATTGATGCATTAGAAGACAAGGATGTTGATCCCACCTTATACAGGCAGCTCATAGGGTCCCTGATGTATCTGGTCAATACCAGGCCAGACATTTGTTACGCTGTCAACACCCTCAGTCAATTCATGGTGGAGCCGAAGAGGGCGCACTGGGCAGTAACCAAACATGTTCTCAGATATATATAGGGAACAATGGATTATGGACTCTTGTACGCCAGGAGTAAGGATATCAGATTGAGTGGATTTACTGATGCAAATTGGGATGGAAGTTCAGTAGATCGGAAAAGTACCTCTGGGTATTGTTTCAACATTGGATCGGGAATGACATCTTGGTGCAGTAGGAAACAAAAATGCATAGCTCTGAGCTTAGCTGAGGCAGAATATATGGCCGCAAGAACAACTTCATGCGAGGCCATATGGCTTAGAAAACTACTTGTGAACCTATTCAGAAGGAAGATGGAGGCGACCATGATCATGTGTGATAATTAGAGTTGCATTAAGCTCTCTGAGAATCCAGTGTTTCACGATCAGTCAAAACATATATATATATATATCCGGTATCACTTTGTCAGAGAGTGTTCGAGAGGAGCTGTACAGTTGAGGTACACTCCTACAGGAGAGTAGGTGGCAGACATCCTCACTAAGGCCCTTGGAAGAACAAAGTTTGATTATTTCAGGGAAAATATGGGGATGATAAAGAATCCATTTCAGTAGAAAAAATGGGGGTGATGTTGCAGTGCAGTAGCAGTCAGCAGTAGCACGATGCAACATGATGAGAAGAGGTTGCAGTGCAGATGCAGCATTGGGAAAAATGACGAATAACAGCGCAGATGTAGAGGGAGTTGCAGTGCAGATGTAGTGTTGGGAGAAAGGACTAGCAGCAACACAGATGCAGAGGGAGCTGCCGTACGGATGCAGTAGTGACAAAGGCAGAGTCATGGGAGGCAGTACAAGATGCAGTAGTGCAGAGGATGTTGGGCGGGGAGGCCTAGAATCAGCATAGGCATCGGTGCCATATAATCAAAGTGATGCTCAGTGAGGAGTATTACTATAGCACATTCCTCGCTAAGAGGGAGTGTTGATTTGGGGTAGCATCGGATGTGCTCTAGCCATGAAAATTGGTGGAGAGGCTAAAGCACATGAGATCTCCAAGACCCAGAAATGGTTTGGGCAGATTCTAACCGGTTTGGAAGATATTGAAATAATTAATATTTTTAATGGAGTTCCTAAGTCTAAACTTAAGAAAAATAAAATATTAATGGGTATTAATATAAAACTGGTTTAGAAAGTTCCAAAAGACATGGATCAAGCCAAATCTAATCTTAGATGTTGATTAGAGATGTAATCTCGGACGTTGAAGGACCAACTGAAAAAGTGAAGAAGAGGCTTGAGGGTGAGTTGGAGAACATACTGAGGGAGACCAGTCAGTTCGATTTCTGGAGTGGGGTTAGTTGAAAAATTTGAACTAGTAATCTGGAGAGCAGCAAGAGGTAGCAGGTACGGAACAGGGAGTCAGGAACATCACCAGAGGACCAGTGCAAAGGCTAGAGAGGCAGACGCAGAGCCTCTCAAGCAAACACAGAGGCAGCAGAACTGCGTAGTCACTGGAGGGCCTGCGTGGGTGACGCAGAGAGGCCCTATGCTGACGCGGAGGGTCTGGGAGCTGCGTAGAGGCCAGCGGGCCTGATGCTGAGACCGAGAGAACTGTTGGAGATTTTTTTTTCTCTGTTGGGTAAGCCAGTTTGGCACCCAATTATACTAAAGAATTGTTGAATAATAAAATTCTCCTCTGTTGCATCGATTTTTTCGCATTAGGTTTTTCTGGGGACAATTGTCCAAAATATCTGTGTTGATGTGTCTGATTCTTGTGCATGTATTTATTTTTGTATTATGGTGTGATATCTGTAGCATAATTTATTTTAATATTTACTGAAGGGTTTTCGTAAATAACTTATTGGGAAATAAGTAGGTAAAATAAATCAGTTGTTGCAGTGATAAACTTTTCACGCGAAGGCTACGCCTGCGAAGATCGAAGAGGAGGAGTTCGCCATGACAGCCGAGATACCTCTAGGAGGGAGGTGGGTTGAGTTATAACTGTAGTTCGAAAGAGCTACAGATGGGCAGGATCCTTGAGGAGTCCACCTCTCGGATCAATACCTTGCTACAGGAGCCCAATTTTGCAGTAGCAAGATGGACTAGTGTCGGATGGTGCCGAGGAGTGTCGGGAAGACAATTGCAGTGGCTAAGAGCGCTAAAGACTGAAAAACACAGAGCAGAGTTGGCAGCAGTGTAGATGGCACAAAGCAGAGGATAGCAACAACGCAGTGTATTTAGAGGGTCAATGCAGAGACTAGTAGTAGTCAGGCTCCAACATTCACGTGGTATCATACTGAACACAGTTAGTTCAGTAATTTTGGATGTTTTTCTGTTGCTGATGGAGTAGTAGCAACAGTTTGCAGTGCAGTAGTAGTTGGCAGTGGCAGTGCTAGCAGCAGCACAGATGCAACACTTGAGAGGGAGTTGTAGTACGGATGCAGTGTTGACAGTGGCAGTGTCAGTAGTAGTACAGTTGCAGCAGCAATGCAGTAGTTGGTGGACAACATGTCAGACATCAACAACGTAGAGGACGATGCTTCAGAGTTAGAGCAGTATGTAGCAGCGTATATTGCTAGAGCACATTCCTCGCTAAGAGGGAGTGTTGATTTGGGGTAGCATCGAATGTGCTCTAGGCCTCAAATTTTGCAGGGAGGCTTGGGCACATGTATTTCAAAGAACCCAGAAAGCGTTTTGAGAAATTCCAACCAGAGAATTTTATTAAAGTAATTAATATTTTTTAATGGGACCCTAAGTCTAAACTTAGGAAATTAAAAATATTAATGGGTATTAATCTAATTGTGCGTGTAACTTCTAGAATAAGACAAGGATCAAGTTAAAACAGTTTGAGCCTTTGATTAGGAGTTGATCTAGGCCGTTGGTTGTCCAACAGAAAGATATAAGAAGGGGCTTGAGGGTCATTTGGAAGACACACCGAGAGATCAAGAGATCGAATTTATGAAGTGAGAAGTTTTCAAGAGGGAATTTTGATCGAGTATATTTCTTGTAGAGAGGGACAGTGAGTATCCAGAAGAAGGAAGTTTTCTTGGTTCGAAGAGTATGAGGCAGAGAGAGGGATGAATGATGTCCAGAGAGAGGCAGACGCTGGCCCATGCAGAGCTGACGCAGTGGTAGTGCAGGCCTTAGAGGGAGACCGAATTCTTGTTGAGGAAATCGAGTTTCAGTAGCCGGGAGTTGGGGTGTGAGACCGAGAGTCAGAGATTCTGATTTTCCAGCCAGCAGAGGGTCTAGAGAAGGAGCAACGTGATACCTAGTAGGGGTGACACAGGAACATTGTAGGAGTGACACAATTCTGCGCAGAGGCTACGCAGAGGCTCCAGTTCAGCATGATCAGACTCAGATTCTCCCAGTGACAGGGTGGGATCATTTCACCATTCATTTTGTCCAATTTCTCTCTATATCAGACTGCTAGTTGAGCATCCAAGAAATTACTCAGATTTTCTCCTGCATAACAATAAAATCGTCAGATCTACTGCACTGGTTTTCCAGCATTGGGTTTTTTTGGGGACATTTGTCCGAAATTAACGGTGTCAGTTGTGTTTTATTTTCTTTCTTGCTCGGTCTCTTATTTCCACATAATATTTAATTAAGTGAAAGCTGCAGTGTATGTATTTCGATATTTGCCGTAGGAAACTGCAAGTAATTTGTTTGAAGGAATTTAACAAATAGGAGAAATATCACCAGTTGTTGCAGTAGGAATTCCAGTGTAGGAATTTTCACAAGAGGGAAACATGTGGAAAGACACCTGTGTAGCTGATTAGGCGAGTTGATTAATCAAGAGAAGACAAAAGAGACACCAATTTGCGACCACAACTCATTACTTGATAACATTGAAGACTCATTACCTCTGAGCCATAAGGAGGTGGATAGAAGAGCATCCTCAAAGAAAACATGTAGTAAGCAACAACAAAAGTGCCTTGACATTGCCATATTGTCAAATAGTCCATGTCAGCAGTGTCATGTCATGAGTTGTCATATGCCACATCATCATTGTGAGTTATGTAATTATTTATTCAAAATGTATTTTAAAGTGGAAGTCCAAAGGACACATTTAGAATATGAAGAGTCATGTAAAGTCGAAAAGTCGTTTGAAGTCAAAGAGTCATGAGGGTAGTCAAAGAGTCACAAGGAAGGTGAACTATCACCTCATTAGTAATATATACACCCTCATTGTATGAGCAAAGGACTTTTCATCTTGGCTCCTCGCGCAAAGCATTAGAGAGACAAGCTAGTTCTTTTGGGGAGCAAGGAGTGGCTCCAACACTCCACTATTGGAGCTAGTGGTGTTCATTGTATATATGTGTATTAGAACTTTTACTTATAAGAAGTCTCATGGCCAACCCATTCTTCATGCATGGATTATGAATATTTGTAAGACTATTCTATGGATGTTTGTAATTCATGTTTGCTTTCATCTGTGCTAGAGTAGTTGAACTATTTCGATTATTTTAGTACTTATCATATTGAGAATGTGCTGTAATGGTTACTATTGTTGTCACATCCTTGTGGACTATTCCGCTGGATATTAGACAAATCTCTCTTGTTGATTGGTTGTATTGACCGTCACAGCTTTATGGGCTACTCCACTGGATGTCAGACGGATCTTTCTTGGTTACGTGTGTCTCTACTAGGGTGGTACTATTACCTCTCTCTTAGAGGCTCACTTTCTTTTCTCCCTCCGCAGTAGAAGAACCTTGACACACTTACAACCGAACACTCACCAAGCACACTCACTTTCTTTTCGAAGGCACATTTGCATTCCTCTCTCTTGCTGATAGTTAGAGTCAAGGAAAATCTTTAAGAAATCAGCAACCGGCCCATATTCCAAATGGGGCTCCTATCCCAAATGATGTGAAGTCTAATTGGGACCACATATCGGGGAGACCACTTGAATCAGATCACCTAAGATAATTCATACCAATAGAATGTTCTTATCACCGACAAATGAAATAATAGTTAAACATATATTCAACTCAATATAGAAGATAAACACATAACTAACACATACCATAGATCAACAGATAGAAGAACACCATGAACTAAACCCCAAAGTCTTTCTATTATGAGAAAAATGTTTACAACAGAGCAACAACTCAGTACATGCGTTACAAAATCACCTCATCCAAAGATGAGAAATAAACACTAAATGGCTTCCTTATATAGAGAAAGCCCCTCCAAGTGGAAAATAACGGCAAGTTGGCTTGATCCTCGTCAAAATAATGTCGACCGTCGAAAGTAACTTGATCTTCTTTTAATCTCCACTGTTGAATTTTTATTTTTGAGGAAAAAATTGAATCTCTTAAAAACCTTTGTCTATTAATTCAAAAATTAATATTTTGGATTCATTTCCTCAAAAAATTGACTTTGACTAAACCACCAAGGTCTAAGGGATCAAATTTTCTTAAAATATCTATTTTTCCCTTGATGGAGGACCTCAAATAATTGACTTCTTTTTGACCCACAAATTTTTTATTATTTTCCACTTGGAGAGAAATTAATTTCTCTATAATTATTTTTTTGGTTCAAAATTAATTAATTTTCTGGCTTAGGATTTTTATTTAATTTAGCCAAAAAATTAATTAATTGGTTCTAGAGGCAATTAGTAATTTTTCTACCCTTAAATATTTCAGCCATGGTTTCTAATTGCGAGGGACCATGCACTAAAATATTCTTACATCAAAATAATTACAATATGAACCCTTACGAGGGGAAAACACCTTTAGACATAGACCTTCAAGATATTACCCAATTCTGCGACACAATATGATCTAGTATGAAACCAAGTGTGCTTATAATAGAATAATTTAGCCATGGCGTTCTGATTTCAACCGACCATGCACTAAAATTATTCCTTAACACCTTTACATCAGACTCAATAAACACTAGGACTCACATAAGACCTTGTCAACGAATTCCACCCTTGCTTTGGGGTTTAAGCTGGAAGAAAAACTTTGCCGATTATGCGTGTTTACAAACACACATAATTCGAGGAGGTTAAAAAACTTTCTAGGATGAAATCCTTTGCCAAATTCAGAGGCTTACCTAGGTGTTGTTACATAATTAAATGGTCATACTAGCATCATTTACTATAAATTGCAGAAATTGGGTTTACAATGATGAAATCATGTTGATTGATGACTTTGATCTTTGAAAATTTTTCTCCACTTCCTTGTACACTGCTTTCTCGGAATGTTGACAAATTGTGGTCAACAAGTCCACTTGGGCTTCTTTGTGGTCCCAAACCTTACATCATTCATTATTTCACAAAGGCCACCTAGAAACCTTCTTCCCTTAGGAATATTAGGTCTAGGGTATTCCCTAACAAGCAATATTTCTAATCCCTAGGTTTAGGTTGTTGATTTGTGGTAGCATCGGATGTGCTCTAGCCATGAAATTTGGTGGAGAGGCTAAGGCACATGATATCACCAAGACCTAGAAATCGTTTTGCGAAATTCCATCCAGATGAGGAGTTATTAAAATAATTAATATTTTTAATGAGTTCCTAAGTATAAACTTAAGAAAATAAAAATATTAATGGGTATTAATAAAGATAAGGATGAGAAGCTTCTAAGAGACGAGGATCAAGTCTGTTTTAATCTTAGCCATTGATTAGAGACTTAATATCGGCCGTTGATTCTTCAACAAGAAAAGTATAAGAGAAGACTTGAGGGTCATTTGGAGACACGTTAGCAGATACTCAACATCCCAAGGAAAATCGATTCTCAGAGAGAGTGAGATCGATTTCAGAGGGAGAGTTGCAGGATGGAGGAAGAGGGGTGATTAGCAGCAGTAAGGGAGCTCGGAAGAAGTGACGCAGGGACTATCAGAGTTAGCACAGAGGGAGACGCAGATCATAGAGACGCAGGATGATGCAGAGAAGGACAGACCAATGTAGAGTCACATAGAATGATGCAGGGTTGACACAGTAGGGAAAGGAAGTCCTCGAGGGTGTCAGAAATTCTCGGAGAGAAGTCTCAGGTGTTTTCTCCCAGCGCCTATGCAATTTTTTTTGTAAAAGCGATTGTTGCTGAAGATTAATAAAACCCTCCGCTGCTGCAATGGTTTTACCGCATTGGATTTTTCCGAGGACAATTGTCCAAAAATAACCGTGTTGATGTGCTTGTGCATATATTTGTTTCTGTATAATGGTGTGATATCTGCAGTAGAATTTATTTTAATATTTACTAAAGGGATTTCATAAATAACTTATTGAGAAATAAGTAGGTAAAATAAATCAGTTGCTGCATTAATAAAATTTTTGTTTAGAAATTTTGACATGGTATCAGAGCAAAGATTTAGAGACAGGAATGGAAAATCAATTATGGGTCAGGAGCATGGTGCAGAGGCATCCACGTCAGGAGACTTGTGCATAGTTTCAAAAGAATGCACAAGAGATAGAAATTACGATTTCTCTATGTTGGCTTCCAGATTGGAAGAAGTTGCTTGCGTAGCAAGCTCTACCTCCTCGGGGGTTTGGTATATAGATAGTGGAGCTTCCTGGCATATGACAGGAATACGGGAATGTTTTTCAGATTATCAGGAAGAAAGGATGAATTTTCAGATCACCAGTAGGGAAAGGTACTATAGTTTTTCAAACAGAAACAGGAGAGCGGTTCCGAGCTACCAATGTGTTGCATGTGCCAGAACTGGGGATGAACTTACTTTCCGTATCTCAACTTCAAAGCAAGGGCTATGAAGTTTTCTTCATTAAGGAGAAAGTATACATCAAACACCCAAGTTGGAAAAATAAGGTCTAGATGGGAATCAGAAGTAACATGTTGTACAGGTTGTAGCTAGAATCACTAATGGCACTAATAGGCAGTAATGAAGATAAGGATTTGAATGAACTATGGCATAGAAGGATGAGACATTTGCACCACGGGGCTATGAGAATTATCAGAAAAACTATAACGGGAGTTCCAGATCTTAGTACCGAACGAGATGATGTATGCAGAGGGTGTGCTCTGGGCAAGTATGCCAAAGCAACGTTTCCTAGAAGTAACAATAGGGCCAAGAGTGTACTAGGATTTATTCATTCAGACATCTGCAAACCAATGTCCACAAAATCTCTTAGTGGTGCCGAATACTTCGTCACCTTCATCGATGACCATTCCAGGAAGACTTGGATCTATTTTATGAAACCAAGGATGAAGTTTTTTGTCGATTCAAAGAGTTCAAGGCTCTAGTGGAGAATTTGACAGGAAAGAAGATAAAAGTGTTTCGCTCAGACAATGGTGGAGAGCATGTCGACAAGGACTTCATCGATTTTTGCGTTAAGGAGGGCATCAGAAGAGAGTGGATAGCTCCCTACAATCCGGAGCAGAATGGAGTAGCAGAAAGAAAGAATAGGACTATTGTGGAAGCAGCTAGGGCAATGATGTATGATCAGGATATGCCAAAATTCCTATGGGCAGAAGCATGCAGCACGACAGTCTATGTCCAAAATAGAACTCCTCATAGGGCATTGGGAAAGATTACTCTAGAGCAATCTTCACTGGGAAGACACCTAAAGTTAGTCATTTCAGGATATTTGGGAGTTTAGCATATTGTCGTATACCCGAGGAGAAGAGAAAGAAGTTAGATCAAACTGCAAAGAAAGGATATCTTGTGGGATATAGCGAGAATGTTAAGGCACATAGAATCTATTTTCCAGGGAGCAGGAAGGTAGTAGTTCTGCGTGAAGTAAAGTTCATGGAGGATAGGGACTTCAGAAAATGTCGAGAAATGCCTTCCGAGGAGCAGTAAAAAGATGAGCCGTTGGTCAAACCACTTCAACTAGCGGAAGCTAGTACCAGAGATTCTCCTTTAGAACAAGAGGAGTCACAGGGAGAGGAAGAGCTAATAGATGCACCTACTACCAGAGGAAGAACGAGCCGGGAACTCCGACAGATTCTACGGGATGCAGAAGATTTCATTGGTGCACCCAGGAACAGTGAAAGGGAGCAAAGACAGCCAGACAGATATCAGGCCTTAGTAGCTCAGGTTGGGGAACCTTCCAGTTTTCAGGAGGCCGTTCAGCATCAAGTTTGGATGGATGCGATGGTGGAGGAATACAACTCTATAATGGTGAATGATGTCTAGGAAGTGCCTAGGCCTCACGACAGATCAGTAGTAGGTTCGAGATGGATCTACAAGATCAAATACGCTGCAGATGGCAGTGTGGAAAAATACAAAGCCAGGTTTGTGGCTAAGGGGTATGCTTAGAAGGAAGGAATAGACTATGAAGGGACCTTCGCCCCGGTAGCTAGGTATACATCTATTAAAACTGTGATATCTCTTGCAGCACAAATGGGATGGGAGATTCATTAGATGGATGTCAAGACGACATTCTTGAAGGGGGTCATAGAAGAGGAAGTATACATTGAACAGCCAGAAGGCTTTGAGACACATGAGAAGAAATCTCATGTATGCAGATTGAAGAAAGCCTTGTATGGGCTCAAACAAGCGCCTAGAGCTTGGTATGGTCAAATTGATGGCTACTTGCAGAAGATGGGGTTCGTCAAGAGTGATGCAGATCCCAATCTATACTATCTGGTTGTAGAGAATGAGCCTTTAGTCCTAGTATTATATGTGGATGATCTCTTCTTGACGGGATCATCCAGGCTCATCGAGGACTGCAAGAAGAATCTAGCCACAGAATTCGACATGAAGGATTTGGGGCAGATGCATTATTTCTTGGGGTTGGAAGTTTGGCAGCAGAAGGGTGAGATCTTCCTTGGACAAGGGAGATATGCTACAAAAATCCTAAAGAGATTCAGGATGCAGGACTGTAGGCCTATGGCTACTCCAATGATCACCGACTGGAAGAAAATTGGTGCATCAGAAGACAAAGATGTTGTACCCACTTTATACAGGCGGCTCGTAGGGTCCCTAATGTATTTGGTCAATACCAGGCTAGATATTTGCTATGCTGTTAACACCCTTAGTCAGTTCATGGTGGAACCTAAGACGGCGCATTGGGAAATAGCCAAACATGTTCTCAGGTATATACAGGTAACAGTCGAGTATGGACTATTGTACACTAGAAGTAATGACATCAGACTGAGTGGGTTTACTGATGCGGATTGGGCTGGAAGTTCAGTAGATCGGAAAAGTACCATTGGGTACTGTTTCAACATTGGATCGGGGATGACCTCCTGGTGTAGGAAACAAAAATCTGTAGCTCTGAGCTCAGCTAAAGCAGAATATATGGCCGCTAGCACAGCTTCGTGCAAAGCCATATGGCTTAGAAAATTGCTTATGAACCTATTTAGTAGAAGGATGGATGCGACCAAGATCATGTGTGATAATCAGAGTTGCATCAAGCTCTCTGAGAATCCAGTATTTCATGATCGGTCGAAGCACATTGATATTCGGTGTCACTTTGTCAGAGACTGTGTCCAACAAGGAGCAGTACAGTTGAACTACACTCCTACAGGAGAACAGGTGGTGGACATCCTCACCAAGGCCCTAGGAAGAACAAAGTTCGTTTATTTCAGGGAGAAGATGGGGATGGTAAAGAATCCATTTCAGTATCAGAAATGGATAAGTATCAGGTGATGCAGTGCAACAGTTAGCAGTGACAGTGCTATGGGCAACATGATGCAGCGTATTGAGAGGGAACTGCAGTACAGATGTAGCAGTGGCAGTGGCAGAGCCATGGGCAGTAGTACAAGAGGCAGCAGTGCAGTGGATGTTGGGCAGTAGGCCAAGCATCAGCACAGGTACCGGTGCAGAAGGATCAGTGTGATGTTCAATGGTGGAACAATACTAAAGCACTTTCCTCGGTAAGAGGGAGTGTTGATTTTTGGTAGCATCGAATGTGCTCTAGCCATGAAATTTGGTGGAGAGGCTAAGGCACATGAGATCTCCAAGACCCAGAAATCATTTTGAGTAATTCCATCCAGATGAGGAGCTATTAAAATAGTTAATATTTTTAATGAGTTCCTAAGTCTAAACTTAGGAAAATAAAAATATTAATGGGTATTAATAAAGATAAGGATGAGAAGCTTCTAAGAGATGAGGATCAAGTCTATTTTAATCTTAGTCGTTGATTAGAGACTTAATCTCGGCCGTTGATTCATCAACAGGAAAAGTATAAGAGAAGATTTGAGGGTTATTTGGAGACACACTAGCAGATACTCAACATCCCAAGGAAAATCGATTCTCAGAGAGAGTGAGATCAATTTCAGAGGGAGAGTTGCAGGGTGGAGGAAGAGGGGGTTATTAGCAGCAGTAAGGGAGCTCAAAAGAAGTGACGCGGGGACTATCAGAGTCAGCGTAGAGGGAGACGCAGGATGACGCAGAGAAGGACAGACCAACGCAGAGCCACACAAAATGACGCAGGGATGACGTAGTAGGGAAAGGAAGTCCTCCAGGGTGTCAGAAAGTCTCAGAGAAAAGTCTCA
Organism: Pinus tabuliformis; assembly: GCA_031772625.1. Taxonomy (NCBI): domain Eukaryota; kingdom Viridiplantae; phylum Streptophyta; class Pinopsida; order Pinales; family Pinaceae; genus Pinus; species Pinus tabuliformis. The sequence continues at coordinate 612,381,665 of CM062814.1, read as the reverse complement.
CGTGTTTTCTCCCAGTGTCTATGCAAATTTTTCTGTAAAAGCGATTGTTGCTGAAGATTAATAAAACCCTCCTCTGTTGCAACGTTTTTCCCGCATTGGATTTTTCCGGGGACAATTGTCCAAAAATAATTGTGTTCATGTGTTTGTGTGTATATTTTTTTCTGTATAATGGTGTGATATCTGCAATAGGATTTATTTTAATATTTACTGAAGGGATTTCATAAATAACTTATTGAGAAATAAGTAGGTAAAATAAATCAGATGTTACAGTAATAGAATTTCTGTTTAGAAATTTTCACATAGGTCTCCTTTGAGCCTTTCTTGGAGAGCCCCACACCTTGCTTCCAAAGCAAGCAAGTCCATAATTTGAGTCTCTCCTGTGAATGGGCTCTTGAAATCACTATCTATTCCATCATTGACTTACTATTCATAGTGATTTCCCTCATAACGAGACTCCTCCAAACGATGAAAGTCCGTAAAGAGTAGGGAGTTTTAGCTGAGGTGACAGTGGGGTATTTCTCCATTGTTTCCACTTGGCCTAGTAGTCGCTCTATAGGAACCCCTCTCTAATACCCTGCTAGATTGAGTGGTAACATTTTTGGCACCATTGTCAGGGAGGAAACAGGACTACCTCCCTTGTAAATCATTAAGGAATTGATTCATTGACGACATTTCAAACATTCCTCTGGCGACTCCATTCATTGTTTAGTCCTTTAGTTTGCTTGAAGGCGACAACATTCCAACTTTAACAAGGGTTACTGCAAGAAGAGGAGAAGGAACTCAATCACCTGTTAGAACTAATCTTCTCCCAGAATTTGAATAGGTTGGAAATTCAACTCCTAAGATGGCAACCACATCAAATGCCAACTAAAATCAAAACCAAACCAAAGTCCCTGTTACCCACCACCCGTGGGTGACACACATAGGAGAAATTTTTCTCCTAGATGATCCTTAGCCAGAAGCCAACCTCCCCTTGCAGCCACTAAGTAGCTCGATGTGCCACCATCTCTGCCACCTGAGCTAGCCATTGTGATTCCTTGCCCATCCGTTATGATCGTATGTTTGAAGGAGGGCCTTCCAACCTTGAAGGGTATGGCTTTCATTATGTAGTTGGGTAGTTTTGCTTACTTGTCATGGACACTTTTGAACATGGATTAGTGGGGGGATTCAGTGGAAAGAATGGGCTTGGTTTGTATGCTTGTCCCCTTGTCCGATTTGGTGGTCAACCTGGTATCCTAGTCCCGTGGGATCTCCTTTATTGGCTACTAGCTTTAGGAGTGCTACTACATGGGAAATCCCGATTTTGGAAGCTTGGTCCCACTTCTTGACACCACATACATCAGTCCCCTCTGCTCATTATAATCCCTTTTAACATATTTCCCACCTGAGTCCACATTTTTCCATTGGGTCCACAAGGAGTTAGCGTCCCCGTGCCCTTGTCCACACTTTAAGTCTGGCCTGGAACGATGCCCCGGAGGTTGATGTAGCTGAAAAGAAAGATAAAAGCATAATTTGGCCACTCTCAACAAGAAAGGTACCATAAGATGCAAAAAGATGGTCAGGACATACAATTTTAGCACGTGGGCAAAAGTCATCATGAGCTCTACCCCTATCATCATGGCCATTACCTTGGTTTCTAGGGCCCCTATATGAGCCCCTTGCATCACTAAGGAATTGATGATTGTCCCAACCATTGGTGGGCGATGAATTGCCCAACCTTAAGGGGGTATTCACTACCAAGGTTACTTGGGAGCGGGAGCAGGAGTGACATTTTCAGAAGCTCCCGGTCCAGGAGCGAATCAGGGAGCGAATTTTTATATAATATATATTTGTTTATATTTTGATGCATATATGTCAACAAAAACATGTAGAATGATGAATTAGATATAAAAAGCATAAAAACATAGATTGAACCATATAACATCAATCATCTAGAAGTTATAATCTTCATCAACCACGTCCACAAGTTAGTAACATACAACATATTGAGTCTCATGATTCATCAATCTTAAAGTTTCAAGCTTTCAAAATTCAATATATAACATTTATCATCATTGATCACCAAAGTTGTACTTGTAAGCTAAGTGTAACCATTACAACAAAGAATATCTAACATGAAATGAAATGTCATAAAATGAAATGAAATGCAGCAACTTTCAACTTTCACGAAGCATCACAATCATAATTCATTACCAATGAGTTATAATTGCCAACTTCAAACTTCAAACTTAAATTGTCATATATTGTTTACAAAAATTATCATAATAAATATGAAAGAGTCAACAATTATAAAAACTACTAGAAACTAGAAAAGACAAGTAAATCTATTATCTATTGCTAATTTTTGGGCCTCTTGCCACAAGAAATGTCTAATTTCTTAGCAAGTCGTAGTGGTCTTCTAGGAATCTCCTCCCGCATAGTTGCACAACCAAAATCAGAAGGCACATGCCCTCCAGGTGAGGATGCAGATGGAGGCGGCGACAACAAAGGAACAATAGTTGGCACTTGAGCACTGGCATTGCTACTGGATGGTGGGGGTGGCATGGTTGTTGTTGCTTCATTATCATCCCTCGAAAAGTTTTTCTTCCAATTCTTCAAGATGTATAGTGCCATCCTCCAAATTATTGTCCTCTAAGTTGTTGTCCCAAATTTTATATTTTGGATCCTCATAAGCCCGATCACAATAATGACTCAACAACCTCAAGTTGTAGTGCACATAAACCAAGCTTTATGCCCGATTTTCATTGAGTTTGTTTCTTCTCACATTATGTATGAAGTTGTAGGTGCTCCAACACCTCTCTGCAGAAGAAGTATTTTCAACCTACAAGAGAACTTTTTTTGCCAATTTTGGCAAAAGTCCCATGCTGCCATATGCTTCCCACCATGTGAGAGCATCAAATCTGTCTCTATCTATCTTCCATTGCATGCAAAAAAGCAAACAAACCAGTGCAACTGAAGTATCTGCCTAATTCAAGACGCAAATTAGCACACTCCTCCTTGTTAGGTACTAACTTGTCTAATGCTTCCATATATCCTTTAAATACCTCTGGATCTATATGGGGTTTGATCCTAACCCCACCCCCAGGTGTAGGTTGGCCCAACCAAGATGGAGAGTAGTATTTTGGCATAAGGATATACACTAAGGCATGTAGTGGAACATTAAGTTTATTCCACCGTGCACACACACAATTGTGAATCATTGTATACAAGTTGGGATCATTTTCCTGAATAATATCTTTTATTGGCCCTAACATGCTATCCATCTACTCATACACCTCCCCAATCACTGGTTTATTTGTATCTGCAAAACGGATCATGCTATAAATGGGCTTGGTGAATTGCACTACTCCCCTCACATGTGCCCCAAACAGACCATCAAGAGTGTTGAAGAATCTAGGGCAATTTGATATAGTAGGATTCTTCTATACTTGATAACAATATGTGAAGCACTTTTTCAATTTAACTTGTTAGCTTGATCTTCTCCTCTTATTATTATTGTATGTGTGTTTACTTCATCAAACTGTTACCAAAACACAAGAAACAAGAACACAAGATATTGGCTCTCTGCCAGGGAAAAACCTCTCTCTCTTAGAGAGGAAAACCCTTTTGTAAATTTCTCTTATTGAAGCTTCTTATTGATCAATGCCAAACCCTAGATCCTTGACAAGAATATCCTCCAAGCACAAGTCAAGTCATTCCTTCTTCCGACACTTTGTTTCTTGGCACTTCTTCCTCCTTCTGGCACTTCGTTCCCCGTCACTTCATTCCGTGACACTTCGTTCCCCAGAACTTCGTCCCCCTTCTTCCTTTGGCAACTGCTGATAGACCTTGTTCATGTGAGCTCTAGAAGGGATACTTATCTTTGATACTTAGTGAGATCCTTCACCTATGGAGATACCTTCCTTCTCGAGCTTCTTCTTGATGTGTAGTTGCAGACTTGATATGACAGCACTGCAGCCCTAGTTTCTCGCACGTGTGGGAGGTTTCCTTGTATATTTGACTCTTTTCTCCTTCGCTTGAGAGAGCCTCTTCTTCGCTTGAGTAGGAGGCCTTATAGGCCTAAGTTTCTTGCCCAAACAATGAGAGATGAGCCATTGTGATGTTGTTGCTATAGTGACTGCAGACAACCCTCCTTTCCTCATACGTGTGACTGTAATTCACACTAAAAATAGTCCTTTAAACTTCGGTTATGTCTCCTCCGTCTTCACTGCACTAGAGGCTCCTTATACTTGTCTTTCTTCACCCTTTACTCGAATTCTCTTGCTTGCTAATTTCAGAGGTATGATTGCTTGTCATTGGAGGAGTGGACAACCTCTATATATAGAGGTTTGTCCCTCCTTTAGGCCGACTTGAGGCCGACTAGGAGACTGTAGGCCGACTTGACTTTTCTTCTTCAGAATTGCTTCTTTTGGTGATGTCGTTGCATGGAGGACTTGTGACTTTGCTTGGAGGTATTCTTTTGACTCTTATACAAATATATACATGGTGTAACATGCCCTTAAGGGTCTTCAACATTTTCTTTTGACTCTTTGACTTACCTATAGCACTTTGACATGTGCTAGACCTATTTCAATGAGCAAGAAACTCATTGATAAATATAACAAAAATAATATTTCTTTTCTTGTATAAATACAAATATCGAAGTTACATTTATGAAGACTGAACCTAGTTACACTTTCTTCAACAAAGAGCAGTCAACTGCATTTGGAGCCCTGTCCTTTAATAACTGCCAGTGTTGACTTGATACCATGCTAGCCAATGACTCTCTTACCTTCAAAAGGCGCCTGATGGTGAGGTAATAGCTAGAAAATCTAGTCTTCACAATCTTCAATAGCTCCAATCTTGAGTGGCTGCGAAAAAGCCCATGGGTATTGCTATGATTTGTAATAAATTTTATCATTTTTTTGCCTCTCTCGTACAAATCACCAATCCATTTGTATTGATGGGTTTTGCTCTTAATAATATCATATGCATTAAAAAGTTCATTGTGTGAACCAAACACCCAGGCCAAAATATGTTGGGGTATTTATCCTCAATAATTGCTCCCACTGCCTTACAATTAGCAACATTATCAGTGATGACTTGGATGGCATTGTATAACCCTATACGTTCAATTGTTTCAAGTAATGGTTATGAAATCTTGATGGCGGTCTTGAACTTGCTTGAGTAATCATATGCTGAAAGGAAGATGGCACCATTAACAGACACAACAAGAACACTTATCAATGGCTTGCCTTTTACATTTGTCTATCCATCAGATATGATGGACACCCCATGCTCATTCCAAGAATTTGTCATTTTACTCAAAGAATGTGCTATTTTTGCTTTTTCATGATCAAGTCCAACGGTTCTAGCCTTGTCATACCCAGGGCTCTTGTATCCTTTAGGGGCATCATTTATGGCAGAAACCATTTCATGCCAATAAGGTGAGCGAAGAACATTGAATGGTATCCCACATGCATAAAGAAACTGGTAAATTTTTGAATCCACATCATTCTTACACCCTTCGTCAAGGAAATATGATATGGTTTTATGCCTTAAACAAATGCTTGTTCCTGTGCCTCCATATCCACTGCCATGGGAGGATGCTGATGGAGTTCTTTGTGCATGTGATTGTGAGCTATGTTCAAAGAAACCCTTTGATTTTTTAGATTTGTATTGGGCTTCCTCCTCTTCCCTTATGTATTTGGCTCTTTGTGTTGCTGACACACTTACACAAGCTTTGATTCCTATTTGTTTATCTCCATCCCATGGCCTTTTCCCACAGAGGTGCCTTCTGGCACAGGTGTATGAACCTGTGTAAGTGTTTTTGCAATGGGGGCATGTAAATTTAGTGGTGCCACTGCCACTGCTACATCTGTACTGGAGCTCCCTCTGCATCCGTGCTGGTGCTGGTCCTTCCTCCCAACACTGCATTTACACTGCAACTCTCTCTCAAATGCTGCATCATGCTACCCATAACACTGCCACTGCTAACTACTCCACTGCCACTCAGTTACTGAAAAGTAAGTAATTGATCTACCCAAATACTGACATCCTTGTCAGTTTGGAAGCCTTTTGATGCTGAAGCTACCTCTGCTGCTATCCTGTGCTCCCTCTGCTGCCTCTGCATTGTTGCAAGCACCTCTGTGCCTCTCGCACTGTTGCAACCATCTCTATGCCTCTCGCACTGCTGCAACCCCCACTTGCATTGGTACAAACCTATGCACTCTAGCACGCACTTGTTGCTCCATCCGCATCTTGCTTCTATCGACATCAGTCGTCTTGCTACTCTCACTCGGGGCTCCCATAGCCGGATATGATCAAGAGTTCGGGGACCTCAAGGATCCTGCCCCTCATCTTCTGTAGTCCTCTTGACTACAAGTCGATGTCTCCCCACCTCTTCACTAGAGGTGCATGAACACTCGGGACACAGTCGTCATCCGTTTCGACTTCTTTCTCCGCCTTAGCCGGAGCTGCCTTGGAGTCAAAAGCCTCTCCCTTATTCTTCTTCCTAGGACACTAGGTTGCATAATGTTAAAATTGGCAACTAGGACCAAACTCCATGTGGGTTAGCTTATTTGTGGCAGCTGATATTTTTATTGGATCCCTCTCGTCGAGAGGTGTAGGATTGATCTAAAGATCATTCGATTCTGATAAGTATTTATGGAGATATAAATTTATTTTGATTATGGATTTATTATCTAGCCGACCAACATCTTATGTAGGCTCAAAAGCCCAACCGACGTGTCTATTCAACCTCGATGTTTTTAGTATAATTAAGAGAGGATTTGGAGTCATTAGAGGACACACTCTTTAGGTGATCTCCTCTCCACGTCTTGGGTTTTTGTAGAAGGAGAGATACTAAAGTGTATGATGCCCTAATCCGTTAATGGAGCAATTATACGCACAACAATGGAAACAGTTAAGTGATGCCCTAGATGCAGTTATACGTTGTCATAAAAGGGAAACGCAGTCAAGGCATGGAGCCACAGTTAGAGGAGATCTGGCCGCAGTAATGGAGCATCCCTAAACGCGGTCAAGGGTGACATTGATACGCTGTCCAAGAAGCCTTCATACACTGCCTGTAGCAGCCTAAATGCAGACTTGTTCACGCAGTCAATGGGATAGACCTAGACCGCAGTCAAAGCATATGGAACCACACAATCAATACGCTGTTCAATATATACGCTGTTCATTGAGACCTAGTTGCAGATCTAAGGACCTAGCTGCGGTCTTAATGATACGCTAACTCGCAGTCAAAAGGGCTGACCTGTAGCCTAATATGCAGGTCATGAAGCTGCAGTCATAACCGCAGTCCAACATGGAAGTGGAGCCGCTGTAATACAAAGCTGTTGGTGACGGCGTGGTAAAGGAAAGAAGCAGTCTTTCTAAGCATATTGGACAGTGTAATCTTGGACGAAGGGACTATATTACACACAACAATCCTGAGATATAGATCTCAGTGTCTTATGGCAAGGGCAACATGATAATCATGATGATGCACATTAGCAAGGGCAGCATGATAATCATGCACATTAGCAGGGGCAGCGTAATGATGATGATGCACATTAGCAAGGAGCTACATGATGCATGGGCAGCATGATGTATGAGATCATGAGCATCATGATAAATGAAAGCATGATATATGGGCAGCATGATGTATGAGATCATGTGCATGGGCAGCACAATGATACATGGAGCATGGATAGCATCATGATGAATGTAATCATAAGCATGGGCAGCTTGATGATGAATGAGACCATGGAAGATGCAGCATGATGAGCAACATGAAGATGACAGCAGCTCAGTCATCTAGGTCCAGCACTGTGATGGGGCAACATGGTGCTACTCGGTAAGGTGCGGCAAATGGACGAGATGCAGTACTATGATAGGTGAAGGAGTCACCTTAGAGAATCAGTGGAAGCAATATGTCTTCAACTGATCTCTGCAGATATCAAAAGTCAAAATGTTGACTTTTATTGTAAATGTAATCACTCTCACTTTCTCTGCTGAACTTTGAAGAACATAAAAGAAGAATTGATCAAGGGTTTCCCCACATTGTGGGGTTTGTGTCCTCTTGTCTTGGCTTGTCTTCTTCGATTTATGTTTATGTTCTATTTGCAGTTTATCTTAATACTGATGTGATTGCTAACTGTGAAAATTTAAATAAATTGCTCTAGCATAGAACATACCTAAAATTAACATGGTATCAGAGTTGAGGTGAAGACAATGCCCAAGCAAGAGTGAAAGAGCAATCACCAAAGACAGTTGGGACAAGACAAAAGGATCAATGGGTTCCTCATAATTCACCCAGGGTGAAGTCGAAGCAGAGAATGTTATCAGAATGGTGCAGCGGAAGGTTCTGATGGCCTACCTAAAGATCACTTCATTGGGAAGTTTGGATCTAAGGGTGGGAGGAAAGACATATGCCTTGGTTACAATAAGTTCGTCCACTATGCGAAGGAGTGTCCGAATGGCAGAGACACTTCTCTTGATGAAGATAAACAAATCATTCCAGGGTCAAGGGAATGACAAGTAATACAGTTCATCAAGGAGAAATGGTTGACTCTTCAAAGAAAGCAAGGAACCCCTGGCACTTCATCAGATAGATAATCGTGGGATTATACTTGGAGCCGATGCCACCTATCCCGAAAAGGATGTTGGGAATGTTATCCCTCAACTGAATGGGGATAACTCAATTCATTTACAAAATCTCTTCTATGTACCTGATCACTAGAAGAACGTGGTGTCCATCTTGGAAATGGGTCAAAGGTTTCAGGGTGGCACTCATCGATGGAAAGGTACATATTTGAAAATAGATTTTTCAAAGATGTTTTAGAGTTTAGGGTTGTATCAAGTTCACTGGGGACCATGTCCATTGACTCAGCACCGGAGGTCTGTGAGTCAGATGGTGACCGGGATGCCGGAATTCAAAAAGAGCATGAAGGTACATGTATGAGATGCACCGAAGGAAAATCTTACAAGGGGACTGTTGTCGCACAGATTGACACGACAAGGCTCAGACCGGGGGCTGTCACCCTGATCCCCGATCTCTCCGTTTAAGCCTGTCTCCCACGGCTAAGGGGGGTAGACCCTATAGGAAAATGGGTGACCAACTGTGAACCAGTTGGGTTGGGAGACACGAAGCACTAAAATGATTTTATTAATTTAGCGGACCAGTGCCTTATGAGATTGATGTTTAAACGATTACTTGCTAGATGATATAGAAATATAAACCATGAACAACAATCATTTGTCATCAAATAACTAGAACAGTGCAAGATATCTGTTAAAACCACAAAGTTCTTATAATGACCAAAGCTCAATAACGATATCCAGTAATTAAAATTTTTGAAGAGATGAATGCTTTAAACAACCACGCAAATCATGAATCATTAACCAGATATCACATTTATGCAGCTAAATCTTCAAGATGATCATTCGTGTGCATAAATCGAAAACTTAAATCTCAGCATGAAAAATATGACGTGATAATTTCCCGAGAAAAAAAAAAAAAAACTGAATCTGGCAAAAATCTCCCACAATATTTTTTATATTTTTATCAACTTTTTTATGATTTTTTTATTTATTAATAAAATCTTAAAAAGAGTTGAAACTATCTAAAGTTTAACAAAAAATAAAAATAATTATTTCTAAACTAAAACAAAACTATAAAAATCAAAACTAAATTAAAGTTTAAATCTCTAAACTTAAACCTAAAAAAAAAAATCAAATCTAAATTTAAAAGATAAACTTTATCAAAATTTGGTTCCTCACAAAATATTAAAACTTTTTTTTTTTTATGCCGCTTTTTTAAATTTTAAAAGAAAATAAATCTAAACATAAAACTAAATTAAACAAAGCCTAATATTTAAATTAAAATCCAAAGTCAAAATATTTAAAATTTAAATAAATAAAAGATATATGGAAATCGAAATTTACCTTTACCTTTTTTTGGTTTCTTTTTTAAACATGTATCAAAAACCTATGACGTGAGACTTCAGATTTGAACGTGAGCAAAACTTAGGTAAAAAAATTCGCACTTCACGCAGCAGAGAATAATATCGAAACGTTTTGGATTTCCCTTCGCTTAATGACTGGCAGGCTGCGCGCGGGTTGCAAGGCTTGACGGAATGAATACTGAGCGCAAAAGGACAGAGACAGCAGCGAGATATCATGCGGTGGACAGAGATTTCGACGGCGTGAGGCAGTGGAGGCTTTGGGCACGATTTGCAGGTATCGGTTTGCTGGCGAGATCAATGAAATGTTTGCAGGGTTTCAAGTGTAATCTCTTGGCTGCGGCAATAAACAAAACTGAGTGAAAAGAGCCACGGGTGAGCTGATGCGAATTAAACAAAAACGCCACCCTCACTACACACGCAGAAAATTGAAAACTTTGATTTTGCAGTTACGTTAAGGACCCAAGACAAGACTCTTAAGCAGGCAGATAAGACCCACGTATAACGTTTCAAAAAAAAAAAATTTTCGACCTGCTAAAGAAAAGCGTAATCAAAGAATTCAACCACTGAACATATAAAGTCAATGTTCTTACCTGATGCCCACAGAAGAAAAACCCTGAAATCGTTACCGTACCTCTGAGAATTTCCACGATTTCTCTGCTTTGGACGACTTTTTTTGCGTTTGAAAGAAGATCTGGCAGCGGCAAACTCACATACGGTTGCAGGTGATTTAACAGATATATGGCAGAAGGAATGCTGGCTGTGTGTTCGAGCAGGTAATCAATGCGTCTGCAGGTTCCCTTGATGGCAAATGCAGCCCCCAGCAACGATGTAAAACCACAATAATTTTGCAGCGTGCAGGGATTATGGCAGCCACTGTAAAATTGACACTTCGATGGTGTTGGCAACCAGAAATTTTAAAATTTTGGATCAACCGCTTAAGAAACCCTGAAATATTTTTCAAATGAAATGCACCTGTAACCTGCAAAGGAAGGACAAAACCCTAATAATATGTGCACAAAATTTAAAAAAACTAAAAAAAACCCTAAACCCAGCAAAAATTTACAGTATTTATAGACTGAAAGCTCTTCAGAAGCCAGATTTATCAATAATCACAATAATATTATCAGAATTTAATTTTAATATAAAATGCTTCAGAAAACCCTGCATGCATTCATAAGAAATATATTTCGAATGATAAGCCCGGGATCAAGAACTGGCTGGGCTCTTTCAGAAAACACAACCCGGGAGTTGGCTGGTTCAGCCGAGAACTTCCCCTAACGCCCGGTAATCTGAAAAAAGGGATTTCCTGCACAGCTTAAAATCAACCATCAACATAGAAGGAGAAAACAATAGTGAAACCCCGATCAAATGGAGATACCTGCCAATATATTTCAGAATCTAAATTATCATTCAAACCTCAAAGATCAGACAAGATACCTGTGCCTAGATCAATCTTCATTAAGCTATCATTAATAGCTGAAAATAAAATTATGCAGAAGAAATAGAACAATCTTACAACATTTTCAGAAGAGTAACACCAGCAAGATTTTTAACCCCAAAGTCTTCTTTATTGCACAAAAAAAATGAACTACAAGAGAGCTTCTTCAGCACAAGACTCACAGATCTTATCTGATTTCAAATGACCCCTAGCACCCTATTTAAAGGAAAAATTCCCAATGGCTAGTTCGAGTGATCCATGTTGAAATGATCTCGACCGTCGATGAGAATCAAGATATCTCTTAATCTTATTCGTCGAATTAGTTAATTCATTAAAAAATGAAATTTTGCATTTATTTACTCAAAAATATTATTATTTTATTATTTTTAGGGTTTTTGCTTTATTTTATAATTTTTCTTTAATTTTTTATTTTATTTTATTATTTGTTTAAATTTTTTTCAATTTTCAATTTTTTAATTAAATGGATCCTTGAACTTAGCCTTTGGAAAAATCACCTAGGACCTAGGACTTAAGACTTAAAACTTATGAGGGGATTAAAACATTTTCTAACCCTCAAGACACTTTACATCATGACTTTTACAACTTTACATCTTAAGGGGAAAAACCCATTTGACATAGACCCTCATAAACCACCAAGTTCTGCGACATAACTATAATCTAGCAGATTAACACACTAGGATTCTCCTAAGATTCTAGTGACAAAATCCATCCCGGCTTTAGGGTTAGGCTGAAGGAAAACTCTGTCGATCATGGATCGGTGAGACGAAAAGCATTCCGGGACGTAGATTATCACTTAGAAAATTAGGTCCACCTAGGCAATTTACAGACATGACTCATATCTGCTAAGATTATTTACAATTTATACATGCAGATTGGGTTTACAACATAAATTGATCAAGCTGTCGATGACTGAAGGATGGCACGGACATGTCGATCAAGCGCTACCCTTTTTGCAAAGAAAAAAGGGTGTGTACTGCTATGGGCGGTTGACCGGTAGTGGTCAACAGGGACTATTCCCCTCATGTAGCAGGACCACAGGTTTGGAACAACCTGTGGAGTTTGAGATTCATGAACGGGAATCTCATGTATACAGGTGGAAGAAAGCCCTCTATGGCTTGAAGCAAAACACCTTGGGCGTAGTATGAGAGGATTGATAGCTGTTTGATGAAGCTGAGATTCACTAGGAGTGAAACCAATCCAAACCATTATCCGAAGATTGTGGATGATAGACCTCTCATACCGGCACCTTATGCGGACGAACTATTTTTGACAGGTGTAGACCCTCTCATTTGCAGAAGTAAGAGGGAGTTGGATTCCGGACATATGTTTTGTAGTTAGCATGGTGAGCTCATATTTGGTTGAGCCTCACTGGATTGGTGCCAAGAATCTTCTGAGATATCTTTGGGGCACAATCTCTCATGGATTGAGATACACTGCTGGAAATATGAAAACTGCATGATTATTCGAATGCTGACTGGGCAGGCAGTGTGGAGGATCATTAGAGCACTTTTCAGTGCTGGTTCTCTTTGGATTCTGCTTCGATATCATGGATGAGCAGGAAGCAGAAGTCGGTTGTTATAAGTACCGCCGAGACTGGATACATAACTACGAATATGACCTCGTATGAAGTTGCCTGGTTGTAAAAACTCTTCAGTGAGTACACATGATGAATACCACTGTGATTCTTTGTGACAACCAGAGGTGGGATTCGATTATTAAAGAATCCCGTTTCAATGATTGCTCTAGCAGATAGACATCAGATACTGCCTTATCTGGGATATGGTAAGTCGATGAGCAAGGAGGCTCCATTGCACTGAAATGATGTACAGATCGCTATACTTTGTCAGAGGCCCGGGGAAATATCAAATTTGTGATTTTCCCGAACAACTTGGAGTCGTCGTGAGACCCTTGTAAAAGGGTCCTGCATGTTGCATACATTAAGCTTTGGGAGCTCTGGGGGTTTGCGGTTCCTTACTGGAGCAACATACGACAACAGGGTGACTCACCCTCCCCTGGTGGTGCGCACTGGAACAAGATGATTCGCTCTCTTGTGGGACAAGATGATATGCTCTCTTGTGAGACAGGATGATTCGCTCTCCTGTGGACAGGATGATTTTCTCTCCTGTGGACAGGATGATTTGCTCTTCTGTGAACAAGATGATTTGCTCTCTTGTGGGGCAAGATGATTCGCTCTCTTGTGGGGCAAGATGATTCGGTCTCCTGTGTAGCAGGATGATTAGTTCTCCTGTGAGCTCTAGATGATGTGTTCTCCATGACAATTATGTAGCAGGATGATTAGCTCTCCTGTGAGACCTGGATGATGTGTTCTCCATGGCGATTGTGTAGCAGGATGATTAGTTCTCTTGTGAGGATAGGATTGATTAAGTTCTCCTGTCAAGGCATCCTACCCATGTAGTTTGGGACTCATTGGAAGTACCTCTTATCTGATCAATGAGTAGGGAAATGAGGATAGGGACCATAGTAGTATCGATGGATGCATCGCTATATTTACCGTACTCCTTATGCTAGGATGACCTTCATTGATCTGGGATTAATGATATTGGTTTGGGACCAATGGTAGGAGTTGTACCTACTGTGACGCTGACTTCGGGTCGGTTGAAATTGGTCTGGGACCAGTGGTTGGTCTGGGACCAGTGGTAGGAGTGGCACCCACTATGACGCTAACTTTGGGTCGGTTGAGATTGGTCTGGGACCAATGCTATGCACTTTGAGACTAACTTCGTGTCAGCGGAGAATGGTATGAGACATTCTCGATCAATTCTTCTTCTTCATAGTTCAGCAGAGCTAAGTTGAGCAGAGCAGAGCCAGCAGAGTTGAGCATAGTAGAACAGAGCCAGCAGAGCTGGGCAGAGCAGTACAGGGCACTGATGGCAGAGATAGTACAATCAGACATATGGATCAGCAGATGGAGTTCTCCTTAGTTGAGAGGGAGTGTTAAAATTGGCAACTAGGGCCAAACTCCATGTGGGTCAGCTTATTTGTGGTAGCTGATATTTTTATTGGATCCCTTTCGTCGAGAGGTGTAGGATTGATCTAAAGATCATCTGTTTCCGATAAGTATATATGGAGATATGAATTTATTTTGATTATGGATTTATTATCTAGCCGACCAGCGTCTTATGTAGGCTCAGAAGCCCAACTGACATGTCTATTCAACCTCTACGATTTTAGTATAAATAAGAGAAGATTTGGAGTCATTAGAGGACACACTCTTTAGGTGATCTCCTCTCCACCTCTTGGGTTTTTGGAGAAGGAGAGATACTAAAGAGTATGATGCCCTAGCTATAGTACGATGCCCTAATCCGTTAATGGAGCAATTATATGCACAACAATGGAAACAGTTAAGTGATGCCCTAGATGCAGTTATACGCTGTCATAAAAGGGAAACGCAGTCAAGGCATGGAGCCACAGTTAGAGGAGATCTGGCCGCAGTAATGGAGCATCCCTAAATGCGGTCAAGGGTGACATTGATACGCTGTCCAAGAAGCCTTCATATGCTGCTTGTAGCAGCCTAAATGCAGACCTGTTCACGCAGACAATGGGATAGACCTAGACCGCAGTCAAAGCATATGGAACCACACAATCAATACGTTGTTCAATATATACGCTGTTCATTGAGACCTAGCCACAGATCTAAGGACCTAGCTACGGTCTTAATGATACCCTAACACGCAGTCAAAAGGGTTGACCTGTAGCCTAATACGCAGGTCATGAAGCTGTAGTCATAACCGCAGTCCAACATGGAAGTGGAGCCGCTATAATACAAAGCTGTTGGTGACAGCGTGGTAAAGGAAAGAAGCAGTCTTTCTAAGCATATTGGACAGTGTAATCTTGGATGAAGGGACTATATTACACACAACAATCCTGAGATATAGATCTTAGTGTCTTATGGCAAGGGCAACATGATAATCATGATGATGCACATTAGCAAGGGCAACATGATAATCATGCACATTAGCAGGGGCAGCATAATGATGATGATGCACATTAGCAAGATGCATGGGCAGCATGATGTATGAGATCATGAGCATCATGAGAAATGAAAGCATGATATATGGGCAGCATGATGTATGAGATCATGTGCATGGGCAGCACAATGATACATGGAGCATGGACAACATCATGATGAATGTAATCATAAGCATGGGCAACTTGATGATGAATGAGACCATGGAAGATGCAGCATGATGAGCAGCATGAAGATGAGAGCAGCTTAGTCATCTAGGTCTAGCACTGTGATGGGGCAGCATGGTGCTACTTGGTAAGGTGCGGCAAATGGACGAGATGTAGTACTATCAGTGTTTTACGAAACGGCCGTACCGAAACGGAAACGGCCGTTTCGTTCCGTTTCATAAAAAAATTTGCTGACTCGGCCTTTGACCCGGCTCGGCTGGCCGAGTCAGCTATGACTCGGCCGAGTCAGCCAATGACTCGGCCGGGTCATAGCTGACCCGGTCAACCCGGCCGGGTCACGTCAAAAAACGGCCGTTTCGTTCAAGTTCAGAAAATATATTTTTGCCTAGAGGGATCTTTGGGACTTTGAGGCTAGATCATGGAATAATTCCACCTAGAGGGATCTTTGGGACTTTGAGGCTAGATCATGGAATAATTCCAGACCTTTTAGCACGACAGAAGGCCCTCCTTTCTTCAGACAAGCTAGTTACATAGGATATTGTTGAGTTGAATCCTCCTGAGGACTTGTTTAAACTGAACATTGTTACACAGGGCCCATTGTGGAGAGACTGGGGATGGTTGTTTGGTAGGAAAATTCAGCAGTGTGACTCCAAGAAACTCTACTTCCTGTTACATAAAAAACATGTCTTTTCTTCTATGCTTAATGCTTGTTTGAATTCTTCAGATCCCGAGGACAGGTGGATTCACAGATTGCATACCGTTTGTCTTATCAGTTGCAGGTCTTTATCTGGCTAGTCATTTATCAGGGGCTGCCATCCAAGGCCCATTTGACGAATAGTGGGCTTAAAAAAGGACTTTCTCTAGTGTCTGGTGAACCAAAGACAGTGAAACACATGGTTTGGGACTGTCACTTTGCTAGACACTATTGGCAGTGCCATATACAGTATCAGCACTGAGCTTTATTCGAAGGGCAGGTGCATTGTAGAGCAGCCCTCTTTGGCGACTGCAGCTATCTAGTGCTCTCTGCCTTTGCGAGCATTTGGAACTACCTCAAAATTACTACATTCTTCACTATCTGTAGGTTAAGGTGGAAATTTGTTTTTGTTGATGTTGTCACTTCAATTCAGTCGTTGTCTTCTAACAAGAGGGAAGAGATATGTATGCAATCGTCGGCTAAAGGTTTTCTTGTTATGAAAGATGCTAAAAATATGGACACTCCAGCATATTCTGATTGTATTTCTGCTCCAGCACTGATTAAGAGTATACACTTATCACATGATATATTATATACAATTCCAGTTTTGTTTTTCTCTTGTAGATACTCAATGTTAGCATAGAATGTATTTGCAATTTAGAAAGAAAAGTGCATGGAGCTTATATAACTTTGAGGTTGGCACTCATAAAACCAATCTAAAACAACAATCTTTTATTTGCCCCAATAAATATTTAATGTATTTTTTACAACGACCGAGTCATTGAAATCGAGCCGGCCGAGTCATTGCCGAGTCCGAGTCCGAGTCCGAGTCGATCCTCGACCGAGTCCGAATCCGAGTCCGAGTTGTAAAACACTGAGTACTATGATAGGTGAACGAGTCACCTTAGAGAATCAGTTGAAGCAATGTCTTCAACTGATCTTTGCAGATATCAAAAGTCAAAATGTTGACTTCTATTGTAAATGTACTATCTCTCTCACTTTCTCTACTAAACTTTGAAGAACATAAAAGAAGAATTGATCAAGGGTTTCCCCACATTGTGGGGTTTGTCCCTGGCTAGCGCCACATCTTGTGTCCTCTTGTCTTGGCTTGTCTTCTGCGATTTATATTTATGTTCTATCTGCAGTTTATCTTAATACTGATGTTATTGCTAACTATGAAGATTTAAATAAATTGCTCTAACATAGAACATACCTAAAATTAACACATAATGACCTAGCTCCCCACAACGGAAGCACTTCACCTTGGAGATGTCCTTCTTCTTCCTTTTCCCCTGCTGTCCCGCAGATGCAAGAGCTGCATCCTCCTCTTCCTCTTTCTTGATTCGACCCCCTTTGATGCTACTCCTTGCCTTGATCAGCCGTCTGATTTCTGTGAAAATTCTATCACTATAGCAACTGATTTATTTTACCTACTTATTTCCCAATAAGTTATTTACGAAAACCCTTCAGTAAACATTAAAATAAATTATGCTGCAGAGATCACACCATAATACAAAAACAAATACATGCACAAGAATCAAACACATCAACACTTATATTTTTGGACAATTGTCCTTGGAAAAACCCAATGCGGGAAAACTGGTGCAAGAGAGGAGGATTTTTATTATTCAACAATTCTTCAGTACAATTGGGTGCCAAACTGGCATACCCAACAGAGAAAAATTCTACAGCACTTCTCCCAGTCTCATAATCAGGCTTCCTGGCCACTGCACAGCTCCCAAACCCTCTACATCAGTGTTGGGCCTCTCTGCGTCACCCATGCAAGCCCTCCAGTGACTGCACAGTTCTATTGCCTCTGCGTCTGCCTGAGCGGCTCTGCGTCTGCCTCTCTAACTTTTGCGCTGGTCCTAAGGTGTTGTTCCTCACTTTCTGTTTCGTACCCGCTGCCTCTTACTGCTCTCCAGACTACTAGTTCGAATTTCTCAGCTAACTCCACTCCAGAAATTGAACTAATTGGTCTCCCTCAGTGTGTTCTCCAACTAACCCTCAAGCCTCTTCTTATACTTTTCCTGTTGGTCCTTCAACGGCCGATATTAAATCTCTAATCAACGACTAAGATTAGATTTGGCTTGATCCATGACTTTTGGAACCTTCTAACCCAGTTTTATATTAATACCCATTAATATTTTATTTTTCCTAAGTTTAGACTTAGGAACTCCATTAAAAATATTAATTATTTTAATATCTCCCAAACTGGTTAGAATCTGCCCAAACCATTTCTGGGTCTTGGAGATTTCATGTGCTTTAGCCTCTCCAACAATTTTCATGGCTAGAGCACATCCGATGCTACCCCAAATCAACACTCCCTCTTAGCGAGGACTGTGCTCTTGTAATACTCCATACTGAGCATCACTCTGACTATACTGCACCGGTACCTGTGTTGATGCTAGGCCTCCCCGCCCAACATCCTTTGCATTGTTGCATCCTGTACTGCTGCCCATGGCTCTGCTTTTGCCACTGCTGCATCCGTACGGCAGCTCCCTCTGCATCCGTGCTGCTGCTGGTCCATTCTCCCAACACTGCACTGCAACTCCCTCTGTATCTGTGCTGCTGTTGGTCTTTCTTCCCAACACTGCATCTGCACTGCAACCTCTTCTCATCATGCTGCGTCATGCTACTGCTGGCTTCTACTACACTACAACATCACTCCTATTTCTGCTTCTGAAATGGATTCTTTATCATCCCCATATTTTCCCGGAAATAATCAAACTTTGTTCTTCCAAAGGCCTTGGTGAGGATGTCTGCCACCTGTTCTCTTGTAGGAGTGTAGCTCAACTGTATAGCTCCTCGTTGGACACAGTCTGTGACAAAGTGACACCGGATATCAATATGCTTTGACTAATTGTAAAACACTGGATTCTCAGAGAGCTTGATGCAACTTTGATTATCACACGTGATCCTGGTCGCCTCCATCTTTCTTCTGAATAGATTCACAAGCAGTTTTCTAACCCATATGGCCTCGCATGAAGCTGTGCTCGCAGCCATATATTCTACCTCAGCTGAGCTCAGAGCTACGGATTTATGTTTCCTACTACACCAGGAGGTCATTCTTGATCCAATGTTGAAATAGTACCTGGAGGTACTTTTCCGATCCACTGAACTTTCGACCCAATCTGCATCAATAAATCCACTCAATCTGATATCCTTACTCCTAGTGTACAAGAGTCCATAATCGACTGTTCCCTGTATATATATGAGAACATGTTTGGTTGTTGCTCAGTGCGCCCTCTTCGGCTCCACCATGAACTGACTGAGGGTGTTGACAGCGTAACAAATGTCTGGCCTGGTATTGACCAGATACCTCAGGGACCCTATGAGCTGTTTGTATTAGGTGGGATCAACATCCTTGTCTTTTGATGCATCAATTTTCTTCTAGTTGGTGATCATTGGAGTAGCCATGTGTCTACAATCCTCCATCCTGAATCTCTTTAGAATTTTTGTAGCATATCTCCCTTCTCCAAGGGAGATCTCCCCCTTTTGCTGTCAAACTTCCAACCCCAGGAAATAATGTATCTGTCCCAAATCCTTCATGTCAAATTCTCTGGCTAGATTCTTCTTGCAGTCCCTGATGAGCCTGGATGATCTTGTCAGGAAGAGATCATCCACATATAGTACTAGGATTAGAGGCTCATTCTCTACAACTAGATAGTAGAGATTTGGATCTGCGCCACTCTTGACAAATCCCATCTTCTACAAGTAGCCATCAATTCGACCATACCATGCTCTAGATTCCTGTTTTAGCCCATACAAGGCTTCCTTCAATCTACATACATGAGACTTTTTCTCATGTGTCTCAAAGCCTTCTGGTTGTTCAATGTATACCTCTTCTTCTATCACTCCGTTCAGAAATGTTGTTTTGACATCCATCTGATGAATCTCCCATCCCATCTGTACTGCAAGAGATATCACGGTTCTAATAGATGTATACCTGGCTATTGGGGCGAAGGTCTCTTCGTAGTCAATTCCTTCCTTCTGAGCATACCCGTTAGCCACAAACTTGGCTTTGTATTTTTCCACACTGTTGTCTGTAGTGTATTTAATCTTGTAGATGCATCTCGAACCTACCATCGATCTGTCTTGAGGCCTTGACACTACCTCCTAGGCATCATTCACCATTATGGAGTTGTACTCTTCTACCATCGCATCCAACTAAAACCTGATGTTGAGCAGCCTCCTGAAAACTGGTAGGCTCCCCATCCTGAGCTACTAATACCTGATATCTATCTAGTTGTTTTTGCTCCCTCTTATTGTTCCTTGGTGCACCGATGAAATCCTCTGCATCTCGTAGAATCTAACAAAGATCCCTGCTCGTTCTTCCTCTGCTAGCAAGTGCTTCTGTTAGCTCCTCCTCCTCCTGTGATTCTTCCTGATCCGAGGAAGAATTCTTTACTTTCGTTGGTTGAAGAGGTTTGACCAACGACTCCTCTTTTGACTGCTCGTTGGAAGGCATTTCTCGAGATTTTCTGAAAGCCCTGTCCTCCATGAACTTCACATCTCGTCAAACTACTACCTTCCTGCTCCCTGGAAGATAGATTCTGTATGCCTTAGCGTTCTCGCTATATCCCACTAGATATCCTTTCTTTGCAATTTGATCCAACTTCTTCCTCTTTTCCTCGGGTATGCGGCAATATGCTAAGCTCCCAAATATCCTGAAATGACTGATTTCAGGCGTCTTCCCTGTGAAGAATTTCTCTGGAGTAATATTGCCCAATGCTTGATGAGGAGTTCTATTTTGAACATAGACTGCCGTGTTGCATGCTTCTGCCCACAGGAATTTGGGCATATCCTGATCATAGATCATGGCCCTAGATGCTTCTATGATAGTCCTGTTATTCCTTTCTGCTACTCCATTCTGCTTCGGATTGTAAGGAGCTGTCCACTCTCTTCTGATGCCCTTCTTAGTGCAAAAATTAGTGAAGTCCTTATCGACATACTCTCCGCCATTATCTGAGCACAGAAGTTATATTTTCTTCCCAGTCAGATTCTCCACTAGAGCCTTGAACTCTTTGAATCGACAGAAAACCTCGTCCTTGGTTTTCAGAAAATAAATCCAAGTTTTCCTTGAGTGGTCATCAATGAAGGTGATGAAGTACTCGGCACCACTAAGTGCTTTAGTGGACATAGGTCCGCAGATATCTGAGTGTATCAATCCTAGTACACTCTTGGCCCTGTTTTTACTTCTAGGAAATGCAGCTTTGGCATATTTTCTCAGAGCACATCCTCTACATACATCATCTTGTTCTGTACTAAGATCCGAAACTCCTGTTACAACATTCCTGAGAATTCTCAGAGCCCCATGGTGCAAATGTCCCATTCTTCTGTGCCATATTTCGTTCAAATCCTTGTCTCCATGACTGTCTATTAGTGCCATTGGTGATTCTAGTTGCAGTCTGTACAACCTATTACTTCTGATCCCTATCTGCACTTCCTTTTTCCAGATCGGGTGTTTGACGTATACTTTCTCCTTGATGAAGAAAACATCATAGCCTTTGCTTTGAAGTTGCGACACGGAAAGTAAGTTCATCCCCAATCCTGGTACATGCAACACATTGGTAGCACGAAACTGCTCTCCCGTTTTTGTTTGAAAAACTATGGTTCCCTTCCCTACTGGAGTACACTTTGCCTTATTCCCCATGGTGATTTGAAAATTCATCCTTTCCTCCTGATAATCTGAGAAACATTCTCGGATTCCCGTCATATGCCAAGAGGCTCCACTGTCTATATGCCATATCTCTGATGATGTAGAGCTGATCAAACAAGCCACTTATTCTTCCAGCCTAGAAGCCAACATAGAGAAATCGAAATTACTCTCTTGTGCTATTTTCTGAAAATTTGTGTGAGTCTCCTGACGTAGATGCCTCTGCATCATGGTCTCGACCCATAATTGATTTTCCCTTCTTGTCTCTGATTACTTGCTCTAATACTATGTGAAAATTCTATCACTACGACCACTGATTTATTTTATCTACCTATTCCCAATAAGTTATTTACGAAAACCCTTTAGTAAACATTAAAATAAATTATGCTGCAGATATTACACCATAATACAGAAACAAATACATGCACAAGAATCAGACACATCAACACAAATATTTTTGGACAATTGTCCTCGGAAAAACCCAATGCGGGAAAACCGGTGCAGCGGAGGAGGATTTGAATTTTTTATTATTCAGCAATTCTTCAGTGCAATTGGGTGCCAAACTGGCTTACCCAATAGAGAAAAATATCCAACACTTCTGCCAGTCTCATCGTCAGGCTTGCTAGCCTCTGCACAGCTCCCAGACCCTCTGCATCAGCTCCTGCCACTCTGTGTCAGCACTGGGCTTCTCTACATCAGCCACGCAGGCCCTTGAGTTACTACCCAGTTCTGCTGCCTCTGCGTGTGCCTGAGAGGCTCTGCGTCTGCCTCTCTAACCTTTGCGTTGATCCTTTGGTGTTGTTCCTGACTCTCTGTTCCATACCCGCTGCCTTTTGCTGCTCTCCAGAGCACTAGTTTGAATTTCTCAGCTAACCCTGCTCCAGAAATCGAACTGACTAGTCTCCCTTAGTGTGTTCTCCAATTGACCCTCAAGCCTCTTTTTATACTTTTTCTGTCGGTCCTTCAACGACCGAGATTAAATCTCTAATCAACGGCTAAGATTAGATTTGGCTTGATCCAGGACTTTTGGAACCTTGTAACCCAGTTTTATATTAATACCCATTAATATTTTATATTTCCTAAGTTTAGACTTAAGAACTCCATTAAAAATATTAATTATTTTAATATCTCCCAAACTGGTTAGAATCTGCCCAAACAATTTCTGGGTCTTGGAGATCTCATGTGCTTTAGCCTCTCCACCAATTTTCATGGTGAAGAGCTGCCCACATCTCTTCCCATCTTGGATGATTAGTTCTGCCAAAAATGCTTTGGACAAATGTCTCCCAATCCTCAGAGACTGCATTCAAGGCGGTCCTCACCATGAACTCCTGATCCGGTGTGGCCCCTATGGAAGTAAGTTGGTCCCGAATCTCTTGCAACCTGCTGAGGTATAGATCTATCTGCTCCCCCTTCTGCATCTAATACGACCACAGTTGATTCTCTAATAGCATCTTCTGCTGCACGAAAGTGCCCTGATACAATGTCATCAAAGTATTCCACATCTCCTTTGCCGTTTTCTTCTCGAAAATATGTGGTACTACATGATCCTTGACCCCATCAAGGATTATGCACTTTGCCTTCGCCATTGCATCTTCATACTTCTCATTATCAGCTGGGTCAACTGGGATAGCCACGGTTCTCAAGGCGAAGCCCTTGATGTGATGTCTATCCAGAACAGACAGGATCCTGGCCTTCCAGATGACAAAGTTGGAGGCCTCGTCCAACTTGTCTTGATCCCTCAGTCTGTTCATTGCCATCTCCGCTCCTCCTTCTGGACTCCCTCTAAGTCCTGATTTCCTTGCTGGAAATCTTCCCGCCAACTGTCGATCCGCTCCTCTCTGATCCTCTTTGCAACTGCAACTCGAATCTGGATTTCTTGGCTAGAAATCCGTCAAGGCAGTGACTCCCTCTACCTTGGTTCTGTCTCGTTAGGTACTGTTCTGCTTTGACAACAACATCACCCCACCAGCTTCCTTATCCACAAGCTGCGCACAGCTCCCTATGCCCCAACAACTAAAGAAACTGAGCCTTCCAGCTCTGTACAATCCCGGAAAAGGTTGAATCACTCCTTTGGCCAACTGTGTCAAGCCTACCTGACTGAGTAGGATGACGTGGCTCTTCATGAGCCTCTTCTGCCTCTGCGCTGGCCCTCTCTCTGGCTCGAAATGATGACGCAGGCCCTGTGCATCACTCCTTCTCTGCTTCTTTCTGCTTAGGAGTAGCTATGTCTCTCGGGACAACTGCAAATACTTCTGATTATGCTGGTGCCTTCAGTCCTCCTGTGATCTGCAATGCTCTGATACCATGTTGAAATTTCTAAGTCTAACATGTCAGAAATTCCTACTGCATTATCTGGTTTATTTCACCTACTTGTTTATTCCTTAACAAGTTATTTATCCATATAAATACTGAAATTAAACACAAATGCAGTCTCAACTCATATCCAGATCATCAACTGAAATAATAGACAAACACATAAGGGACACTGTTATTTTTGGACAATCTTCCCCGAAAAACCCAATGTGAGAAAACCGATGCAGCAATTTTGAGGGTTTTATTATGCAGATTTCTTGAGTACAACTAGGGTGCCAAACTGGCTCACCCAACAGAGATTTCCACACGACAGTAATATCTCTTCTCGGAAGCAGATATTCAGCTTTTCAGCGCTAGTTTGCCCCACGAAAATCCTTCTAATGCTTCTCCAAGGCTCTGCGTCAGTCCTGCTAGCTTCTGCGTAGCTCTGGAACTCCCTGCGTCAGCCCTTTGCCTCTCTGTGTCAACTCTCTGGCCTTTTGCGTCACCCATGCAGGCCCCTCAGCCTCTGCGCAGTCTCTAGTTGCCTCTGCGTAGCCTCCTCAGTCATCGCGTTGGCCCTTTGGCACTATCTCTGCCTCTCTACTATGTACTTACTGCCCCTCGCTACAACTCAGATGATTTGTTCGAATTTTCTCAGCAAACCCCACTCCAGAAAATCGAACTGACTGATCAATCTTGGTGTATCTCCAACTGACTCTCAAGCCTCCTCTTATACTTTTCCTGTTGAGTCTTCAATGGTCGAGATTAAGTCTCTAATCAACGACTAAGATTAGATTTGGCTTGATCCATGTCATTTAGAACCTTCTCACCCAGTTTTATACTAATACCCATTAATATTTTAATTTTCCTAAGTTTAGACTTAGGAACCCCATTAAAAATATTAATTATTTTAATACTTCTCTAACCGGGTGGAATTTCCCCAAACCATTTTTAGGTCTTGGAGATCTCATGTGCTTTAGTCTCTCCACCTGTTTTCATGGCTAGAGCACATCCGATGCTACCACAAATCAACATGCCATGCGACCTTTTCGCCAACGAGAGCAAAAATTTAAAACAGGGAGCAGTTAGGAGTGGTGTGTGTGCACTCATGGCACAGTCATCATCTGTCAAAAATTCCTTTTCTGCCCGTGTTGGCGCTGCCTTAGTCTCGGAAGAATCCCCCTTACTCCTCTTCCTTGGACATTGGGTCGCATAATGACCCATCTCCCCATAGTGGAAACACTTGATCTTAGAGAGATCCTTCTTCTTTCGCTTTTCCTGCTTTCCCTCAGATGCTAAGGCAGCATCTTCCTCCTCCTGTTTGACTTTGATCCCCTTGCTGCTGCTACCTGTCTTCGACTGCCGTTTGATCTCTTCCTTGCAAAGAGCCGCCCACATCTCGCCCCAAGGTGGGAGAGTTCCTTTGTCCAATATACTTTGGACAAATACCTCCCAGTCTTCTGAGACAGCATTCAAGGTTGTCCTCACCATCAACTCCTGATCCAGCGTGGCTTCTATAGTAGTCAACTGATCTCGGATCTCATTCAGTCCTCCGAGGAAGGTGTCAATTGGTTCTCCCTTCTTCATCTGATACGACCTCAACTGATTCTCAAGTAGCATTCTTCTCTGCACAGAAGTATGCTGGTACAATTTCTTGAGAGCCTCCCACATCTCATATGCCGTTTCCTTCTCGGCAATGTGTGGTACTACATGATCCTTGACCTCGTCAAGGATGATGCTCTTGGCCCTCGCCATTGCCTCCTCGTACTTGTCGTTATCATTGGGGTCGACTGGGATAGCTATTACCTTCAAGGCGAAGTTCTTGACACGATTTCTGTCAAGTACGGATAAGATTCTGGCCTTCCAAACTGCGAAGTTCGATGCTCTGTCCAGTCTATCCTGGTCTCTTACTCCATGTAGTGCCATGATGATCCTCTACTTCCCTCCTGGAAGTTCTCTGTTTGACTCCTTTGAGTCTCTACTTCCCGTCTGGAAGCTCTCTTCTGGACTCCCTCTGAGTCCTGATTTCCCTCCTGGAAATCTTTTTGTCGCTGTCGAGATGCCCCCTTCTCTGATCGTCTTATGCAACTGCACCACTGATCCGGGTTCCTCGACTAGAAAGCCTCGGTAGCAACTCCTCTTGGCTTTGCTCTGTCAGGTACTGTTCTGACTACAGTATCTCACCAGCTCCCACAGCCTTCTAAACCCCAGCAAACTGAAGGTGAGAACTCCTAGGCTTTGCGCAATCTCGGCACTAGCAACCCAGCTTCCTCAGCCAAGTGCGTCAACCCTCCCAGCTATTGCGTGGCTCTGCGTGAGGCTCCCTTTGCCTTCCTTAGCCTCTACGTTGCCTCTTCCCGGCTCACCCTTGATGACACAGGCATTGCGTCACCCTTCCCTTGTTGTTGCTTTGCTAGAAACAGCTTCTGTCACCTTGGGACAGCTATTTTCTGCTGTTATTACTCTGCTCAGCTGATGTCTTTAGTCCTCCTGTGATTTGAAATCATCCTCTGATACCATGTTGAAGTTTCTAAGTTTACTTAGTTAGAAACCCTCCATGCACTTTATCAGATTTATTCCTACCTACTTGTTATTTTACTTAACAAGTTATCTACAATGTAAATACTGAAAATAAACACTAGTGCATGCTCAACATATTACAAATCAATAACTAAAGGAAACAAAAACAATCACACCATGTGACACCATTATTTTTGGACCAATGTCCCCAGGAAAACCCAATGTGGGAAAACCAGTGCAGCTATCTGAGGGTTTTCTTATTAAGCAATATCAGAGTACAATCTGGGTGTCGAAACTAGCCTACCCAACAGAGAATTTCCTTGGCAGTGATACCTCTCAGTTTCTAACAAATCTCCTGGCTGAAACCCTGGATAATCCTTCCAGTAGCTCCTCAGCACCAATCTTCCCCAGAAACCCTAGCGTCAGCCTTTCTCTGGACTGCGTCAGCCCCTCTTTGCCCAACGCTGGCCCTGCGTCACCCCGGATGGGTCTGCGTCAGCCTTAGGAGGCCCTGCGTCAGCCCTCTGGCCCTCTGCGTCAGCAACACTGGCCTCTCTAAGGCTCTATGCAGCTCCTGGCTGTCTCTGTGTGGCCTTGCGTGCGCCCTAGCTGGCTCTGCGTCACTCTCCCTGGCTACTGCGTTGCTCTCCCGACAATATCTCTGCCTCTCTGTCTCTCTGTAATCAATGCCCCTCAGCTGCAGCTCCCGATCACTAATTCTTCTTAGCAAACTCCGCTCTAGAGAATAGAATGACTAATCACTCTGGTGTATTCTCCAAGTGACCCTCAAGCCTCCTCTTATACTTTTCCTATTGACATATCAATGACCGAGATTAATTCCCGAATCAACGGCTAAGATTAGATCTGACTTGATCCATGTCTGTTAACTTAGGGACTCCATTAAAAATATTAATTATTTTAATGTCTCCTGAACTGTTTAGAATCTGCCCAAACCCTTTCTGGGTATTGGAGATCTCATGTGCCCCAACCTCTCCACCAAATTTCATGGCTAGAGCACATTCGATGCTACCCCAAATCAACAATAGGACCTTCAGAAAATCTCGAGAAATGCCTTCCGAGGAGCAGTTAAAAGATGAGTCGTTGGTCAAACTACTTCAACCAGCGGAAGCCAAGAAATTTCCTTCAGAATAGGAAGAATCATAGGAAGAGGAGGAGTTATCAAATGCACCTACTACCAGGGGAAGAACGAGCTGGGAACTTCGCAGGAGATTTCATTGGTGCACCCAGGAACAATAAAAGGGAGCGAAGACAGCCAGATAGATATCAGGCCTTAGTAGCTCAGGATGGGGAGCCTTCCAGTTTTCAGGAGGCCGCTCAACATCAAGTTTGGATGGATGCGATGGTAGAGGAGTACAGCTCTATAATGGTGAATGATGTCTGGGAAGTAGTGCCTAGGCCTCAGGACAGATCAGTGGTAGGTTCGAGATGGATCTACAAGATTAAATACGCTGCAGACGGCAGTGTGGAAAAATACAAAGCCAGGTTTGTGGCTAAGGGGTATGCTCAAAAGGAAGGAATAGACTACGAAGAGACCTTCGCCCTAGTAGCCAGGTATACATCTATTAGAATCGTGATTTCTCTTGCAACACAGATGGGATGGGAGATTCATCAGATGGATGTCAAAATGGCATTTTTGAATGGGGTGATAGAAGAGGAAGTATAAATTGAACAACCAGAAGGCTTTGAGACACATGAGAAGAAGTCTCATTTATGCAGATTGAAGAAAGCCTTTTATGGGCTCTAACAGGCACCTGGAGCATGGTATGGTCGAATTGATGGCTACTTGCAGAAGATGGGGTTTGTCAAGAGTGATGCAGATCCCAATCTCTACTATCTGGTAGTAGAGAATGAGCCTCTAGTCCTAGTATTATATGTGAATGATCTCTTCCTGATAGGATCATCTAGGCTCATTGAGGACTGCAAG
This sequence comes from Pinus tabuliformis, assembly GCA_031772625.1. Lineage (NCBI taxonomy): Eukaryota > Viridiplantae > Streptophyta > Pinopsida > Pinales > Pinaceae > Pinus > Pinus tabuliformis. The sequence goes on along the minus strand of CM062814.1, from coordinate 612,352,994 downwards.
AAGAATCTAGCCACAAAGTTTGACATGAAGGATTTGGGATAGATGCATTATTTCCTAGGGTTGGAAGTTTGGCAACAGAAGGGTAAAATCTTCCTTGGACAAGGGAGATATGCTACAGAGATCCTGAAGAGATTCAGGATGTAGGACTGTAGGCCGATGGCTACTCCAATGATCACCAACTGGAAGAAAATTGATGCATTAGAAGACAAAGATGTTGATCCCACCTTATATAGGCAGCTCATAGGGTCCCTGATGTATCTGGTCAATACCAGACCAGACATTTGTTATGTTGTCAACACCCTTAGTCAGTTCAAGGTGGAATCGAAGAGGGCTCATTGGGCAGCAGCCATACATGTTCTCCTATATATATAGGGAACAGTCGATTATGGACTCTTGTACACTGAAAGTGATGATATCAGATTGAGTGGGTTTTCTGATGCAGGTTGGGTTGGAAGTTCAGTAGATCGGAAAAGTACCTCTGGGTACTGTTTCAACATTGGATCGAGGATGACCTCCTGGTGCAGTAGGAAATAGAAATCCGTAGCTCTGAGCTCAGCTGAAGCAGAATATATGGCCGCTAGCACAACTTCGTGCGAAGCCATATGGCTTAGAAAATTGCTTGTGAACCTATTCAGGAGAAGGATGGAAGCGACCAGGATCATGTGTGATAATTAGAGTTGCATCAAGCTCTTTGAGAATCCAGTATTTCATGATCGGTCAAAGCACATTGATATTCAGTGTCACTTTGTCAGAGACTGTATCCAACAAGGAGCTATACAGTTGAGCTACACTCCTACAGGAGAACATGTGGCAGACATCTTTACCAAGGCTCTGGGAAGAACAAAGTTTGCTTATTTCTGGGAGAAGATGGAGATGATAAAGAATCCATTTCAGTAGCAGAAATGGGTATGTGTTAGGTGTTGCAGTGCAACATTTGAGAGAGTTGCAGTGTTGGGAGGAAGGATCAATAGCAGCACGGATGCAGAGGGAGCTGTAGTACAGATGTAGCAGTGGCAGTGGTGGAAGCGATGGGCAGCAGTACAGGAGGCAGTAGTGTAGAGGATGTTGGGAAACATGCCAAGCATCATCACAGGTATCAGTGCTGGAGGATCAGGGTAATGTTCAGTGGTGGAGCATTACTAGAGCACATTCCTTGCTAAGAGGGAGTGTTGATTTGGGGTAGCATCGATGTGCTCTAGCCATGAAAAGTGGTCGAAAGGCTAAAGCACATGAGATCTCCAAGACCTGGAAATCGCTTTGGAAAATTCCATCCGGACATGTTGTTATTAAAATAATTAATATTTTTAATGAGTTCCTAAGTCTAAACTTAGAAAAATAAAAATATTAATGGGTATTAATAAAAATAAGGATGAGAAGCTTCTAAGAGACGAATATCAAGTCTATTTTAATCTTAGTTGTTGTTTAGGGACTTAATCTTAGCCGTTGATTCATCAACAGGAAAAGTATAAGAGGAGGCTTGAGGGTTAGTTGGAGATACATCAGGCGAGACCAGTCAGTTCGATTTCTGGAGCGGAGTTTGCTGAGAAATTTGAACTAAAGGTCTGGATTGCAGTGAGAGGCAGTGAGTACCCAACAAAGAGGTAGGGATCACTGTTGATAATATCGGCGATATTCGGAAATATCGCGATATTTTCGGCAAAACGATATATCGTCGAGAAAATATCGGCAAATATCGGAAAATATCGGCAAAATATCGCGATATTTTGAAAATATCGCGATATTTTGAAAATATCGGCAAAATATCGGCTATATTTAAAAATTTGAAAAAATTATTTTTTATGCTTGCCGATATTTTGCCGATATTTTTGCCGATATTGCCGATAAGATATTTTTTGGACCCTCGCCGATATTTTGCCGATACCGATATTTTCAACACTGGTACTAGGGATAGTGCTGGAGGACTAGCGCAGAGATCAGAGAGGCAGAGGCAGAGCCAATCAGAAAGGCAGAGGTAGCTGGATTGCGCAGTGATTGGAGGGCCTGCGTGGGTGACGCAGAGAGGCAAAGTGCTGACGTAGAGGATCTGGGAGCTGCGCAGAGGCTAGCTGGACTGATGCTGAACCTAGGGGAAGCACTGGAGGATTTTATGGTATTACTGCTTTGTGGTTATCTCTGTTGGGTGAGCCAGTTTGGCACCCTAGTTGTACTCAAGAAAAGTTGATTAATAAAATCCTCCTCTGCTGCACCGGTTACCCCGCATTGGGTTTTTTCGGGGACAATTGTCCAAAAATAACTCCGTTGATGTGTTTGATTCTTGTGTATGTACTTGTTTCTGTATAATGGTGTGATATCTGCAGTAGAATTTATTTTAATATTTACTCAAGGGATTTCCTAAATAACTTATTGGAAAATAAGTAGGTAAAATAAATCAGTTGCTGCAGTAATAGAATTTTCACATCTTATATGGCTTCCGTGAGTAATTAAGTCTGTGACTCTTCGATATATTTTAATATACCACCTCATGCACAAGTCGGCCCCTCCACCAATGAACGTGTCGTTTCGCTTACTGGCAAAACTCATATATATATACAAGTCGAAACACTTCACTTGAAAAATGAGAATCAGGCATTGATTATAGAAAGAAGAAGTAAAAAAAAAGTTCACGACTCATGAACTTGAAGAAACGGAGGAAGCTAAAGGTCGAGAAGCCGAATCTCTAGCAGAACTAGAAGGTATAGCAGAAGCCGAAGGCCGAGTGAAGAAGGAAGCTGAAGACAGAGCGAGAGTACAATTTTTTCATCTTGGAAGGATCGAACCCGAAGTGAAGCCATAACACAAAATAATGACCTGTTACAAAGACCTAGCGCAGATATCTTGTTGAAAAACATCAGTAGATCTTGGAGACTTTATTGAAGATCATGATGCATTGTTGAGATCATCATGAGGTAAAATTTGTAGACTCTGTTGGATAGTATGAAGAATTGTGAAGACTCCTTCGTATGAAGACAAGTTGTCATTGATGTAACAGTGAAGTTGTAGAATGACAGAATTCAGTGAAGAGGATTTTGCGAGCAGATAATTACTATCAAACATACCTAGACAAAATATAGCAGTGGGTTGGAGCCTTGAACAATCCAAGGTTGGTGCCTTGACAAGATAGGGTCGGAACCCTTGGGGTTGGTGCCTCAGAATTGGAAGCATTGGTGTCCTTGGAGTTGGTGCTCCTAAATCCAAGGTTGGTGCCTTGACAAGACAGGGTTGGTGCCCTAGAGGTTGGAGCCTCACAAAAGACCAAGTTGGTGCTTGGCAACGGGTTGGAGCCCTATATATATTGTACCTGATTTATTATAAAGATTATATTAATAAAAGCATTTATTCCTATTGTTCATTTTGTGTTCTAAATATAATTGATTTAACTTGTAAAAATAACAATTGAAAAGAAATACTGATTCACCCCTCCTCTCAGTATTTCCAACAATTGGTATCAGAGCCAGTACCTTCACTCAAAGCCTAACAACTTGAAGGTTGATCAATCAGAATACAAATGGCAAAGCCAGGGAAGAAAGTCTCCAATCCTCCTAAAGATGTGTCTCCCTCAACCACCGAAGTTGAAATCAATCAATTTGTAAAGGCTCCATGGTTCACTGGAAACTTTGATATATGGGAAGCAAGAATGAGGAACTTCTTAATGATTCAAGGCATTGAAGTTTGGAAACCAGTGATTGCTGATAGCAGGGTGGATGAAGAATCCAAGGAGTACAATGAAAAAGCAAGGAAGGCAATCTTGAATGGGTTACCAGATTCTATAAAGGACAAATTAGAAAAGTGTTTGTTAGCAAAGGGTATATGGGACAAACTTCATGACCTTCACACAAAAGGAGCATTGACCATAACCACTAATCAAGAAGATGATGGAAAGCAAGAAGGAAATCCAAAACCCATCATGGAAGCTGAAAATAAGAATGATGACATCAAAGACAAAGAAGATCTAGAAGATGAAGAGAATGAAAAAGATTTTGAAGAAGATATCTTCACTAAACTTATGGCTGCCATGGAAGAAATTATCAGTTTGAAAAATGAAAATGAAGAACTTAAGAAGAAAGCACTAGCTGGTGACCAAGACCAAACAAGGAAGGAAGTTGACCTTGTCAAGCTTCAAGTGCAAGAAAGAGATAAAGAGCTTGCCAAGCTTAAGGAGGAATTTCATCAAAACAAAAGAAAGCATCATGAAGAAGTCATATCCATGACAATTCAATTGGATAAGGCAAAGAAACAGGAAGATACATTGTCAGGCCACCTTGAACAAAGGCATAAAATCTTGAACAAACTTGAAGTAGAGATTGGTCAATACAAGGAAGAGGTATCCTCTCTTAAATCTCAACTAGAAGAAGCAAGAAAGCTAGCACAAGGAGCTGAGAAGAAAATGGAAGCATTGATAAACATAGAAGGACAGGTTGATGAAACAGAAAAAGAGAAAAACACCATGATATGCCAACTAAAAGCAAAGGATGAAGAGATATTCAAACTAAAATCCGACCTCAGCCTTCTCAAGGTCGAAGCATGTAAAGCTACAAGGATCATGGAAGAAATGGAGAGTAGTCAAGCTAAGAAAATGAAGAAATATTTAGAATGAAATCAGATATCATCTCTCTTAAAATAGAAGCAAATGAAGCAACTTGTATCAAGGAAGAGATTGAGAAACAACTTTCTAAGAAGAACAATGGTTGCGAAAGATTGGAAGAAGAGATTGTCTCCTAGTTCTATCAAAGGCAAGGATAAGAGTCAAGGCAACAATGAAGGAAATCCTATTCCAAGAAGAAAGACAGAGGATGTCAAGGATGCAAGAAGCAATGGTTATAATCAGAGGATCACAAGGCAGAAAGACTTCAGAAGTACATGAAGGAAACCTTCTTCTCCTAGGTACCAAAGTATATTTCTTGGTTAATGTTATTCTTGTACAAACTTTAGACACATGGCAAAAGATTGTAGGGCATACCACAAAGATAGACATTATGGTCCCTGACAATCTCTGAGAAGCAATTTTGCAAGAAGAAGTAATGAATTCTTATTCATGAACAACACAGAGTGCTTGAAGTGTCATAACATTGGACATATGGCACGTGAATGTAACTTGACTTGGGAACCTACACAAGCTAGAACCGTGCCAGCAAAGAAAGTTACACAAGTATGGAGAAGAAAGCAAATACAATCCGAAAATCTCTTGAACTCTCTAGCCAACAACACATGTTGTTGACTTGATGAATATATCCTTGACATTTCGAGTGTTTGATGATAGGATTCTGCCAAAAAGAGACCACGCATACAGTTAGGGGGAGCCTGTGATTCTTGATCATTATTACAAAAGCTATCCGTGAAAGGATCCTTATGAAATCCTTGATGAGCTATATTAACAATCATTCTTTGATAGATCATTTCTCAGGAACACTCCATTGAAAGAACATGATCTCTTATCTATCCAATGGAATGTTGTTAAAGATGTTTTTCCAGTTGATTTCTAAGCAGAAATTGGAGTAGCAGAGAAGGCCACCTAATGCTAATAAGGCAAATAACTATGTTACTGTTATTACAGAAGATGAATGTTTCGACTCAGGGATTTAATGTGAGAATAGGTAAATTATGGACACAAATAGAGGCAACCTTCAAACAAACAGATACATCTAGGAATGGAGCAAGAGCAGTTGGCAACATCTAACAAAATTGAAGCATTGCAAAAAGCTGCCAATCAATAAAAAGAATTCAAAAGACAGTCACAGATTGGAAGCATAAAATCTGCTAGGAGAAATAACTTACATAAATTTTTACAAGAACACAAGGAAAAGATGGTTCATCAAAAATGCCTATAGAAAGGAGAATGTTGTGCAGTCGAATATAGCTCAGTAACTTAAGGAGAAGCACAGAGATACAGAGGAACTTGGATCTGAAGAAAGATAGCAATTTCAATGGCATCTTCTTCTGATTTGGACTATGAAGGCCTCTTAAATCTAACTATGGAGACAACAGAATATGGGCAACAATCCTTCTATCTTGAGCAAAAAGAAGAGCAATTTGAGAGGGGGAGCAGTTCGATAGGGGGAGTCCTTGTGCACTCCTTTTCCATTGATATCAAAGGGGGAGAGAAGAAGAATATTGCCATCAATGACAAAGGGGGAGATTGTTAATCTAGGTTGTCATTGATGTCAATATGGCAGTGTTTGTGATGGAAAATTCTTGTGACATGTGTTGTTGCCCATTGATGCCCATTGATCATAATAATGCTCATGGAGGATCCAAGGGTTGAATACAGACGTAATAGAAACAGTGGAACCGAGGAGGAGAGATATCATAAGCCATTAGAAGAGAGAGAGAGTAAAGAGGAGAAGCCATTGTGAAGCCAAAAAGTAAAGAGGAAGAGTTCATCGGAAGCCATCAAAGAAGCAGGTTATCGAAACAAGAGAAGTAGGTTATCGCATATGCCCAAGGGTAAGTGCTATCAGAAGAACAAAGAGGAACATTACGTCGGAGGAATAAAGCTATCGGAAGAGCGAAGAAAAGTCGAAAAAGCGAGAACCCAACAGTAAGGGCCAGAAGGAAGAAAACAGTGATATTGGAGGAGCTAAGAACCCAACAGTGATATCGGTGAAATATCCAATAAAGAACCAAATCATATCAGATCGACTAAAGCTCCAATTGCAACATATGTTATGGACCTGATAAAACTATCAAAATAGTTTAGTGAAATATCGCATCCATCGTAAATCACAAACCTTAAACTTTATTATGTATCATCGTCCCAAATTCTCCGATTGCGATATGTGTATTGTGGACCCGTCGTTCCATTGCATTACGCCTTAATATAATATCGCATCCACTGTATTGGAACCTTCACATCACAAGTCTTAAAGGGATGTAACGTTAAAACGTTGATTGCGATATAATATGTGGACCCGATGAACTTACTAAAAATAGTTTATTAAATATCACATCCTCCATGGGGTGATATGTGAATATCGGTGTTATTGAACATTGTGATTGTGGGATTCTCGTGAAGTTGCAATTGCTTGATTAAAGCCATGATGTGTTATGTGGGGACCTCTATTAATGTGGATTTTCATAAAGTTGTGATTGTTGGAGCCTTATGAAATTACGATTGTGATAAAGTGGTGGACCCAACGGGTTTTATTGTTAAGTTATGGTATGTTCTATGCTTAGAGCAGTTTACTTCTTTTTCTTATTATTATCCATAGATTAGCAATCACATGTACATTAAGTAAAGTGCAGATAGAACATTAAACGATCGACAGAAAACAAGCCAAGACAAGAGACACAAGATGTGGTGGCTAGCCAAGGACAAACCCCAATATGGGGAAACCCTTTGATCAAATCTTCCTTTATCTTCAATAATTCAGCAAAGAGAAATAATACATAAATCTGATTTACATCAGCAGCAACAAACCCCAAATCAGCGCTGAACAAGGGCAGCAAACCATAGATCGAACTTGTCAAGTCTCCACCGGTGAGTTGTTCACCGTGCACTAGTCCAAGACTTCACCATGCACTAGTCCAAGACTTTTCCGCGTACCAGTGCAATATTTCGCAGTGCACCAGTGCACGATTTCACCACGCACCAGAGAGAGATTTCGCCGCGCACCAGTGCAAGATTTCGCCGCGCACCAGAGAGAGATTTCGCCGTGCACCAGTGCAAGATTTCGCCACGCACTAGAGAGAGATTTCGCTGTGCCCCAGTGCAAGATTTCGCCGCGCACCAGAGAGAGAGAGAGATGTGATGAGATGAGTACAAATGAGGAAATGTCTTCCTATATTTATACACAAATGTTGATGATTGAATAGATGCGACTGTTGGGCTTCTGAGCCTACATGAGTTGTTGGTCGACTTGATAATTATTCCATAATCAAAATAAATTCATATCTCCGTAAATACTTATCGGAATCGGATGATCTTTAGATCAATCCTACACCTCTCGACGAGAGGAATCTAATAGAAATATTATCAGCCATGAATAAGATGACCCACATGGAGTTTGGCCCTAGTTGCCAATTTTAACACTCCCTCTCAACTAGGGAGAACTCCATCTGCAATTCGTCTATCAGTTGCTACTATTCATCCATCAAATGCACTGCCCTGTACAGCTTGACCCCTGCTCTGCTCTGCTCTATTCTGCCTGCTCTGCTCTGTTCTGTTCTGCCCTGTTCTGATCTGCTCTGCTCTGCTCTGCTTTTGTCCGAATTATGAAGAGGAAGAAATGATCGAGGATGTATCATACCATCCTCCACTGACTCAAAGTTAGTCTCAGAGTGTGTACCACTGGTCCCAGACTAGTCCTCAATCGACCCGAAGTCAGTGTCATAGTGGGTACAACTCCTACCACTGGTCCCAAACCAGTATCATCATCCACTGACTCAAGGTCAGTCTCAGAGTGTGTACCACTGGTCCCAGACCAGTCCTCAACTGACCCAAAGTCAGTGTCATAGTGGGTACAACTCCTACCACTGGTCCCAGACCAGTATCATTGATCCCAGATCAATGAAGGTCATCTTAGCATAGGGAGTACGGTAGATACAACGATGCGTCCATCGGTACTACTATGGTCCCTATCCTCATTTCCCTGCTCATTGATCAGATGAGAGGTACTTCCCATGAGTCCCAGACTGCATGGGTAGGATGCCTCGACAGGAGAACTAATCAATCTTGTCCTCACAGGAGAACTAATCATCCTGCTACACAATCGTCATGGAGAACACATCATCCAGACCTCACAGGAGAACTAATCATCCTGCTACACAATCGTCATGGAGAACACATCATCCATACCTCACAGGAGAACTAATCATCCTGCTAGACAATCGTTATGGAGAACACATCATCGAGACCTCACAGGAGAACTAATCATCCTGCTACATAACTGTCATGGAGAATACATCATCCAGACCTCACAGGAGAACTAATCATCCTGCTTCATAATCGTCATGGAGAATACATCATCCAGACCTCACAGGAGAACTATATCATCTTGCTACATAGTCGCCACGGGGTGTCACAGGGAAAGTTTTGATTCTTTTACCCTGTTCGTCATATGTCGCTCCAAGAAGTACCTCGCACCCCCCCGGAGCTCCTAGAGCTCAATACATCATACAGGACCCTCGTCGGAGGGTTTCTGAATGACACCAAGTCGTTTTCGGAAAGTAAAAAATTTGACCTTTCCTAAGGGCTTTGTCAGAATGTCGGTGACCTATTCATCTGTACCGATATGTTGGAGCCTTATAGCTCCCCGCTGCACCATATCTCGAATATAGTGGTACCTGATATTGATATGCTTGGAGCGATCATGAAATGCGGGATTCTCTGACAAACGAATCCCACTCTGGTTGTCACATAGGATCACGGTGGTATCCAATGTAAATTCAAATAGTGCACTGAAGAGCATTCGCAACCAGACTGCCACATAGGAGGCCATGCTAGCAGCAATATACTCTGCCTCGGCGGTGCTCAGAGCCACCGACTTCTGCTTCCTACTCATCAAGGATATCGAAGCAGATCCCAAGGAGAAACAACACTTGGAAGTGCTCTTATGATCCACCACACACCTGCCCAATCAGCATTAGTGTATCCAAGTAGTCTCATATCTCCGGTAGTGTATCTTAACCCATAAGTAATTTATGCCACGAAGATATCTTAACAGATTCTTGGCACCAATCCAATGTATGTGGTGAGGTTCAACCATATGATGACTTAATGTGTTGACTGCAAAGCATATATCTGGACGGGAGTTCACTATGAACATTAATGCTCCGACGAGTTGCCGATATTCTGTAGCATTTTTGTTAAGTTATGATATGTTTTATGCTTATAACAGTTTATTTCTTTTTCTTATTATATTCTACAGATTAGCAATCACATGTACATAAAGTGAAGTGCAGATAGAACATTAAACGATCGACAGAAAACAAGCCAAGACAAGAGACACATGATGTGGCGGCTAGCCAGGGACAAACCCCACAATGTGTGGGGAAACCCTTTGATCAAATCTTCTTTTATCTTCAATAATTCAGCAGAGAGAAATAGTACAATAAATCTGATTTATATCAGTAGTAGCAAACCCTAGATCAGCAGCATCAGCATGAGCGGCTTCATCATCAAACTAGGGTAGACGATATCTCACAAACCGACTGTCGGATTGACTTCATTCCACCACCAAAAGTTGCGGCTTCCAGAGGAGGTTCATATGAACCTATAGTGCCATTCAGATGAGGAGATCTTCTAGGCCACGCAGGTCAATCTTTACTTCTGCAGTTGCAGCTGCAGTTTTAGCAGTTTCCGGCTTCAAACTAGGGCAGTCGATATCTTGCAAACCGTTTGTTGGATTGACTTCATTCCACCACCAAAAGTTGCAGCTTCCAGAGGAGGTTCGGATGAACCTATAGCACAGTTCAGATGAGGAGATCTTCTAGGCCACGCAGGTCAATCTTTGGATCTGTAGTTGCAGCTTCAGGTTCAACAACTTCCGGCTTCACATGTGGGAGAGAGAGACCCATTTCTACACAGTAGAGAAGAGACTCATTTCTGCATAGTAGATAGAGAGAGATGTGATAAGAAGAGTGACTGCAAATGAGGAAAAGTCCTCTTATATTTATACACAACGTTGGTGTTTGAATAGATGCCACTGTTGGGCTTCTGAGCCTACATGAGTTGTAGGTCGGCTTGATAATAATTCCATAATCAAAATAAATCCATATCTCCATGAATACTTATCGGAATCGGATGATCTTTATATCAATCCTACACCTCTCGACGAGAGGAATCTAATTAAAAATATTATCAGCCATGAATAAGATGACCCACATGAAGTTTTGCCCTGGTTGCCAATTTTAACATTCCCTCTCAACCAAGGAGAACTTCATCTGCAATTTGTCTATCGGTCGTTACTATTCATCCATCAAATGCACTGCCCTGTACAGCTTGACCCTTGCCCTGCTCTGCTCTATTCTACCTGTTCTGCCCTATACTGATCGGTACTGTTTTGCTCTGTTCTGCTCTGCTCTTGCATTGTTCTGTTCTGCTCTGCTTTTTTCCGAATTATGAAGAAGAATAAATGATCAAGGATGTATCATACTGACTCAAAGTCAGTCTCAGAGTATGTACCACTGGTCCCAGACCAGTCTCAACCAACCCGAAGTCAGCGTCATAGTGAGTACAACTCCACTAGTCCTAGACCAGTATCATCATCCACTAACTCAAAGTCAGTCTCAGAGTGCGTACCACTGGTCCCAGACCAGTCTCAGCCGACCCGAAGTCAGCGTCATAGTAAGTATCACTCTTATCACTGGTCTCAGACCAGTATCGTAGTCTCAGAGAGTGTACCACTGGTCCCAAACCAGTCTCAACTGACCCGAAGTTAGCGTCATAGTATGTACCACTCTCACTGGTCCTAGACCAGTACTGCACTGACACGAAGTCAGTCTCGGAGTATGTACCACTGGTCCCATACCAGTCTCAACCAACCCGAAGTCAGCATCATAGTATGGTACAACTCCTACCACTGGTCCCAAACTAGTATCATTGATCCCAGATCAATGGAGGTCATCCTAGCATAGGGAGTACGGTAGATACAACGATGCATCCATCGGTACTACTATGGTCCCTAACTTCATTTCCCTGCTCATTGATCAGATGAGAGGTACTTCCCATGAGTCCCAGACTGCATGGGTAGGATGCCTCGACAGGAGAACTAATCAATCTTGTCCTCACAGGAGAACACATCAATCCTGCTACAATTGCCATGGAGAACACATCAATCCAGGCCGCCATGGAGAACACATCAATCCAGGCCTCACAGGAGAACACATCAATCCTGCTACAATCGCCATGGAGAACACATCAATCCAGGCCTCACAGGAGAACACATCAATCCTGCTACACAGGAGAGCGAATCATCCTGTTCCACAAGAGAGCGAATCATCTTGTCCCACAAGAGAGCGAGTCATCTTGTTCCAGTGTGCACCACCAGGGGAGGGTGAGTCACCCTGTGGTCGTATGTTGCTCCAGTAAGAACCGCAAGCCCTCAGAGCTCCCAGAGCTCAATGTATGCAACATGCAAGATCCTTGTACAAGGGTTTCTTGACGACTCCAAGTCGTTTGGGAAAATCACAAATTAGATCTTTCCTCGGGGCTTTGACAAGGTGTATCGACCTGTACATCATCCTAATGCGATGGAGCCTCCTTGCTCATCGACTTACCATATCCCAGATGATGTCTATCTGCTGGAGCAATCGAAAAATATGGGATTCCTCAATAATCGAATCCCACCTCTGGTTGTTATAGAGAATCACAATGGTATGTGTTCAAACAGCTCATTGAAGAGCTTCCCCAACCAGGCAGCTTCATACAAGATCATACTCGTAGATATGTATCCGGTCTCGGTGGTGCTTATGGCAACTGACTTCTGCTTCCTGCTCATCCATTATATCGAAGCAGAATCCAAAGAGAAACAACACTAAAAAGTGCTCCAGTGATCCTCCACACTACCTGCCTAATCAACATTTGAATAATCATGCAGTTTCATATTTCCGGTAGTGTATCTCAATCCATTAGTAATTGTGCCATGAAGATATCTTAGAAGATTCTTGGCATCAATGCAGTGAGGCTCAACCAAATATGAGCTCACAGTGCTAACTGCAAAACATATGTTCGAACGGAGGTTCACCAAGAACATCAACGCGAATGAGTTTTTGAAACTCAGAGGCATTTCCCAAATCTGGTCCGACATCACTACCATATAACTTCTAAAAGTTAAGATCCTCGAGGTAGTCACAGGCTTGCAGTCCATCATACCGAATCTTTCCAATATCTTTACCACATATTTTCCTTGAGATAGGAAAATTTCCCTTGGCTTCTGCCATACTTCAAGTCCTTGGTCCTTCATTTCAAATTCAGAAGCAAACTCCCTCTTACATTTGTGAATGAGAGGGTCTGCACTTGTTAGAAAGAGGTCATCCACATACAACATCAGTATGAGAGGCTTGTCATCTTCAACCTTAAAGTAAAGGTTAGGATTGGCTTCAATCCTAGTGAATCCCAGCTTCATCAAGTAGCTGTCGATCCTCTCATACCATGCTCGGGGTGCTTGCTTCAGCCCATAGAGAGCCTTCTTCAACCTGCATACATGAGATTTTCGATCATAAATTTCAAATCCTTCGGGTTGCTCCACGTAGACCTCTTCTTTGATCGAGCCGTGTAAGAACGCAGTCTTGACATCCATCTGATGTAGGTTCCATCCTTGTGAAGCGGCAAGGGCTATGATCGAGCGGATGGTCGTATATTTGGCAACAGGTGCAAATATCACATCATAGTCTATACCTTCCTTCTGGGAGAAACCATGAGCAACAAAACGAGCCTTATACTTTTCCGTACTTCCATCTGTTGCATGCTTTATCTTGTAAAGCCATTTGGAAGTAACAACTGTCTTGTCTTGGGGTCTGGGAACTACTTCCTAGACATCATTCTTCATGATAAACTCATATTCTTCGGTCATGGTATCCTTCCATACTTGATGCTTGACGGCGTCTAAGAATGATGAAGGCTTATTTTGTATGATCGTGCTCATGATGGTCAGGTATCCCTGATACCTATTAGGTTTCTTACTTTCACGAAAGGTTCCTCAGGGTGCAGCATGTCCTTCAGCATTATCAAGTAGCCCCCTAAGCCATGAAGGCCTCTTCCTAGAAGAGGAAGGCTCATGTGGAGGAGGATCAATCAGATCCATGGGTTCTTCTACATCAGGCATTGATTCATCATCCTTTTCTTTCGGTTCCCTGGTGTCGGCTTCTTGAGAGCTTCTCAAAGTCGGAAGATTATTCACCTTGCTGAGAGCCATATCTTCGTCAAAGGTGACATCATGACTAATTATGACTTCCCTTTGACTGGCTACATAGATTCTATAGCCTTTAGTATTTTCACCATAGCCCACGAAAATTCCCTTCTTTCCAGGTGCACCAATTTATTTCTTTTCTCTTTCAGCACATGAAAAAATACAGGGCTTCCAAAAATTGTAAAATGAAAAACATCAGGTTTCTTACCGGTGAACTTTTCTTCAGGAGTCTTGGAACCCAATGCTTGATGAGGTCATCGATTTTGTACATATACAGCAATGTTTGTAGTTTCAGCCCATAGAAACTTTGGAAGTCTTTGATCATGTAGCATGGCCCGGACAACTTCCACAATCGTGCGGTTCTTCCTTCCCGCCACACTATTCTACTCAGGAGTACATGGTGTAGTAGTCTCCCTCTTAATGCCTGCGTTAGATATGCCTGAGTGAACCAACTGTAATATATTGGAGGTCTTGCTTTAGCTTGAGGGGAATGGGGTCCCCTTTTGAGCTTTCCTTCGGCACATCCCAGACATACACCTTCTTTCTCTACTTGGAATTCGGGCATCCCTGTTACCATCTATCTTACATTGGGTAGAGGTTTGTAATGAAGGTGCGCAAACCTCCGATGCCAAAGTTTGGATTGAAGAGTTGTGTCACAAGACATGACACCTAGCGGACTTCCATCGACCTGATATAATGAATCAACACTAAACCCAAGAGTAAAGGCATCCATAACATTATTTTTCCATATACATACCTTGCCATTGCTGAAGGTTACCTTGTAGCCTTTGTCTTCCATTGCCGAGATGGACACTAGGTTCTTTTTGAGGTCGGGTGCATTTAATACATCCTAGACTTTCTAGCCTTCTTGAATGGTTGTCCTCTTCCTTGATCCCTAGCTCTCCTCTTACATTTGCTGTTGAATTTGTCATTCCTTTGATTTGCCATCAGAGGGATTTTGATCATCGTCCCGGTGTGAGTCCTTTCTATCAGGGCACTCCCTTGCATAGTGACCTGCTTTATCGCAGATGTAATATCGTCCTTTTCTTCCACCCTTAGGTCCAGCCTTTCCTTGTGATTTAGTCCCGGAATTATTTCGTTTCTTAGCATGAGAAGAAAAGGCAGCAGGAGGACCTTTAGGCATGGGCATTTCTTGCTCTTGAATGCATCTAGCCATTAATTCCTCGAAACCAGGAATTACATTATAGTTCAGAAGAGTAGTCTTGAACACGTACCATTCGGATGGTAATCCTCCAAGAGTCGTGAGTGCCATTTCCCAGTCTATCGTAGATTTCCTTGGAGGTGTCCAGTTCAGAGATGTAGGCCACCAAGTGCTTGTCGATAGAGTCCCGGATGATCTTCTATTTTGACTTCTTCGGTTTTCCATTTGTTCCATGCAGTAGCGGATGCATTTGTTGGAGGCTCAACAATATTGCCTCTTACATGGTCTAGCACTCCTGGATCTTCTAGGGTTAGATCGATAGACATCTTCCATGCGTGATAGTCATCTTTCTCACAGAGTTTGTCTTCGGCAGGAAAGAGTGTTGAGGACCCCATAGTTCTTTTAGTATAGCCTTGCCAATCTTCTCTTCGGTGATTTCTCTTGCTCTTGCTCGGGCTTTGTCTTCACCTCAGCTCTGATACCATGTTAAATTATGGTATCTTCTATGCTTATAATAGTTTACTTCTTTTTCTTATTATATTCCACAGATTAGCAAACACATGTACATAAAGTAAAGTGCAGATAGAACATTAAACGATCGACAGAAAACAAGCCAAGACAAGAGACACAAGATGTGGCGGCTAGCCAGGGACAAACCCCACAATGTGTGGGGAAACCCTTTGATCAAATCTTCTTTTATGTTCAATAATTCAGCAGAAAGAAATAGTACAATAAATCTGATTTATATCAGCAATAGCAAACCCTAGATCAGCAGCATCAGCATGAGCGGCTTCATCATCAAACTAGGGCAGACGATATCTCACAAACCGACTGTCGAATTGACTTCATTCCACCACCAAAAGTTGCGGCTTCCAGAGGAGGTTCAGATGAACCTACAGTGCAGTTCAGATGAGGAGATTTTCTAGGCCACACAGGTCAATCTTTACTTCTGCAGTTGCAGCTTCAGTTTCAGCAGTTTCCGGCTTTAAACTAGGGCAGTCGATATCTTGCAAACCGTTCGTCGGATTGACTTCATTCCACCACCAAAAGTTGCGGCATCTAGAGGAGGTTCAGATGAACCTATAGCGTAGTTCAGATGAGGAGATATTTTAGGCCACACAGGTCAATCTTTGGATCTGCAGTTGCAGCTTCAGGTTCAACAGCTTCCGGCTTCACATGTGAGAGAGAGACCCATTTCTACGCAGTAGAGAAGAGACTCATTTCTGCGTAGTAGATAGAGAGAGATGTGATAAGAAGAGTGAGTGCAAATGAGGAAAATTCCTCTTATATTTATACACAATGTTGGTGTTTCAATAGATGCCACTGTTGGGCTTCTGAGCCTACATGAGTTGTAGGTTGGCTTGATAATAATTCCATAATCAAAATAAATTCATATCTCCATGAATACTTATCGGAATCGGATGATCTTTATATCAATCCTACACCTCTCGACGAGAGGAATCTAATAAAAATATTATCAGCCATGAATAAGATCACCCACATGAAGTTTTGCGCTGGTTGCCAATTTTAACAATTTCGTAAAACAGGTCCAGCAGCGCTACCGCTTAACTTCTTAAAGTCAAGCTCCATCGGGGTAGTAACAGGCTTGCAGTCCACCATACCGAATCTTTCCAATATCTTCACCACATATTTTCCTTGAGATAGGAAAATTTCCCTTGGCTTCTGCCAGACTTCAAATCCTAGGAAATAGTGCATCAGTCCTAGGTCCTTCATTTCAAATTCAGAAGCCAACTCCCTCTTACATTTGTGAATGAGAGGGTCTGCACCTGTTAGAAAGAGGTCATCCACATACAGCACCAGTATGAGAGGTTTTTCATCTTCAACCTTAAAGTAGAGGTTAGGATCGGCTTCACTCCTAGTGAATCCCAACTTCATCAAGTAGCTATCAATCCTCTCATACCATGCTTGGGGTGCTTGCTTCAGCCCATAGAGAGCTTTCTTCAACCTGCACACATGAGATTTTCGATCATAAATCTCAAATCCTTTAGGTTGCTCCACGTAGACCTCTTCTTTGATCGAACCATGCAAGAACGCGGTCTTGACATCCATCTTATGTAGGTTCCATCCTAGTGAAGCCGCAAGCGCTATGATTGAGCGGATGGTGGTATATCTGGCAACAGGTGCAAATATCTCATCATAATCTATACCTTCCTTCTGGGAGAAGCCACGAGCGACAAAACAAGCCTTGTACTTTTCCGTACTTCCATCTGCTGCATGTTTTATCTTGTAAAGCCATTTAGAAGTGACAATTGTCTTGTCCTGGGGTCTGGGAACTACTTCCCAGACATCATTCTTCATAATAGACTCATATTCTTCGGTCATAGCATCCTTCCAAACTTGATGCTTGACGGCATCTGAGAATGATGAAGGCTCATTTTGTATGATCGTGCTTATGATGGTTAGGTATCCCTGATACCTGTTAAGTTTCATACTTTCACGGAAGGTTCCTCGGGGTGCAGTGTGTCCTTCAGCATCATCGAATAGCCCCCCAAGACAAGAGGGCCTCTTACTAGAAGAGGAAGGCTCAGGTGGATCAATCGGATTCATTGGTTCTTCCACATCAGGCATTGTTCCATCATCCTTTTCTTTCGGTTCCCTAGTGTCAGCTTCATGAGAGCTCCTCAAAGTCGGAAGATTGTCCACCTTGCTGAGAGCCATATCTTCGTCAAAGGTGACATCATGACTAATCATGACTTCCCTTTGACTGGCTACATAGATTTTATAGCCCTTAGTATTTTCACCATAGCCCACGAAGATTCCTTTCTTTCCAGATGCACCCAATTTATTCCTTTTCTCTTTCGGCACATGAAAATATACAGGGCTTCCAAAATTCTAAAATGAGATACGCCAGGTTTCTTACCGGTGAACATTTCTTCAGGTGTCTTGGAATCCAATGCTTGATGAGGGCATTGGTTTTGTACATATACGATGATGCTTGCAGCTTCGGCCCATAGAAACTTCGAAAGTCTTTGATCATGGAGCGTGGCACGGACAATTTCCACAATCGTACGGTTCTTCCTTTCTGCCACACCATTCTGTTCAGGAGTATATGGTGTAGTAGTCTCCCTCTTTATGCCAGCCTCTTGCCATTGCTAAAGCTCACCTTGTAGCCTTTGTCTTCCATTGCCAAGATGGACACCAGGTTCTTTTTGAGGTTAGGTACATATAATACATCCTTTAAGTGGGTTGTATTACCTTGATTCAATTTAAGAGAGACATTGCCTACACCTTTCACGGGATATTTCATATTATCTCCAAGGACAATTTCCAGGTTAGTTTCTTTCTCTATCAGATTATGGAGAACTTCTTTGTAACCAGTGAAGTGCCTTGAGGCACCACTATCAATGAGCCAAATTCCCATTGAGTCCGAAGGAGCAGAGGTAGATAGAGCAGCTGATAGATAATATTCATCCTGCTTATTGTCAACAGTGTTAGATTCATACTTGGAATTTCTAGCCTTCTTGAATGGTTGTCCTCTTCCTTGATTTCTAGCACTCCTTTTACCTTTGCTATTAGATTTGCCATTCCTTTGATTGCCATGAGAGGGATTTTGATCATCGTCCTAAAGTGAGTCCCTTCTATCAGGGCACTCCCTTGCATGGTGATCGGCTTTATTGCAAATGTAACATCGTCCTTTTCTTCCACCCTTAGGTCCAGCCTTTCTTTTTTATTTAGTCCCGGATGATCTTCTTTGTTTTGACTTCGTCGGTTTTCCATTTGTTCCTGGGAGCAGCAGGTGCATTTGATGGAGGCTCAACAATATTGCCTCTCACATGGTCCAACACTTCTTGATCTTCCAAGGTTAGATCGAGAGACATCTTCCATCCGTGATAGTCAGCTTTCTCACGGAGCTTGTCTTCGGCAGGGAAGAGTGTTGAGGACCCTATAGTTCTTTTACGATAGCCTTGCCAATCTTCTCTTTGGTGATTGCTCTTGCTCTTGCTCGGGCTTTGTCTTCACCTCAGCTTTGATGCCATGTTAAGTTATGGTATGTTCTATGCTTAGAGCAGTTTACTTCTTTTTCTTATTATTATCCATAGATTAGCAATCACATGTACATTAAGTAAAGTGCAGATAGAACATTAAATGATCAACAGAAAACAAGCCAAGACAAGAGAAACAAGATGTGGCGGCTAGCCAGGGACAAACCCCAATATGGGGAAATCCTTTGATCAAATCTTCCTTTATCTTCAATAATTCAGCAGAGAGAAATAGTACATAAATTTGATTTACATCAGCAGCAACAAACCCCAAATCAGCCCTGAACAAGGGCAGCAAACCATAGATCGAATTTGTCAAGTCTCCACCGGTGAGTTGTTCACCGTGCACCAGTCCAAGACTTCACCGTGCACCAGTCCAAGACTTTGCCGCGTACCAGAGAGAGATTTCGCCGCGCACCAGTGCAAGATTTCGCCGCGCACTAGAGAGAGATTTCGCCGTGCACCAGTGCAAGATTTCATCGCGCACCAGAGAGAGAGAGAGATGTGATGAGATGAGTACAAATGAGGAAAAGTCCTCCTGTATTTATACACAAATGTTGATGATTGAATAGATGCGACTGTTGGGATTCTGAGCCTACATGAGTTGCTGGTTGGCTTGATTATTATCCACAGATTAAAGTAAAGTGCAGATAGAACATTAAATGATCAACAGAAAACAAGCCATGACAAGAGACACAACCTGTGGCAGATAGCCAGGGACAAACCCCAATATGGGGAAACCCTTTGATCAAATCTTCCTTTATCTTCAATAATTCAGCAGAGAAATAGTACATAAATCTGATTTACATCAGCAGCGGCAAACCCCAGATCAGCCTTGAACAAGGGTAGCAAACCATAGATCGAACTTGTCAAGTCTCCACTAGTGAGTTGTTCATTGTGCACCAGTCCAAGACTTCGTCGTGCACCAGTCCAAGACTTTGCCGCGTACCAGTGCAATATTTCACCGTGCACCAGTGCACGATTTTGCCGCGCACCAGAGAGAGATTTCGCTGCGCACCAGTGCAAGATTTCGTTGTGCACCAGAGAGATTTCGCCGTGCACCAGTGCAAGATTTCGCCGCGCACTAGAGAGAGATGTCGCCGTGCACTAGTGCAAGATTTCGCCGCGCACCAGAGAGAGAGAGAGATGTGATGAGATGAGTACAAATGAGGAAAAGTCCTCCTATATTTATACACAAATGTTGATGATTGAATAGATGTGACTGTTGGGATTTTGAACCTACATGAGTTGCTGGTCGGCTTGATAATTATTCCATAATAAAATTAAATTCATATCTTCGTAAATACTTATCGGAATCGGATGATCTTTAGATCAATCCTACACCTCTCGACAAGAGGAATCTAATAGAAATATTATCAGCCATGAATAAGATGACCCAATGGAGTTTGGCCCTAGTTGCCAATTTTAACATTGATCAAAACGATTTAATATAATATTGCATTTGGTAGGGGCAATCAGGCATCGACTATGATATGGGCACGACTTGTAAAAGACCTCCGAAGGTTACAATTGCGATTGAGGTAGTGACGTGGCATGTGGGACCCCTCCCTATGGGTATAGGCTCTCTTATATGGTTTCCGTGAATAATTGAGTTTGTGACTCTTTGATATATTTTAATATACCACCTTATGCACAAGTTGGCCCCTCCACCAATGAAGGTGTCGTTTCGCTTATTGGCAAAACTCATATATATATACAAGTCGAAACGCTTCACTTGAAAAATTAGAATCAGGCATCGATTACAAAAATAAATAAATAAAAGTTCACAACTCGTGAACTTGAAGAAACAGAGGAAGTCGAAGGTCGAGAAGTTGAATGTCAAGCAGACGCAGAAGGGTGCATCAGAAGCCGAAGGCCGAGCGAAGAAGGAAGCTGAAGACAGAGCGGGAGGACAATTTTTTCATCTTGGAAGGATCGGACCCAAAATGAAGCCATAGTGCAAAATAGCGACCTGTTACAAAGACCTAGCGCGAATATCTTGTTGAAAAACATCAACAGATCTTGGAGACTTTATTGAAGATCATGATGCATTTTTGAGATCGTCATGAGTTAAACTTTGCAGACTCTGTTGGATAGTATGAAGAATTGTGAAGACTCCTTCGTATGAAGACAAGTTGTCATTGATGTAACAGTGAAGCTGTAGATTGACAGAATTCAGTAGAGAATTTTGGGAGCAGAGAATTACTATCAAACATATCTAGACAAAATATAGCAGTGGGTTGGAGCCTAGAGGGTTGGTGCCCTGAAGGTTGGAGCCTCGAACAATCCAAGGTTGGTGCCTTGACAAGATAGGGTCGGAGCCCTTGGGGTTGGTGTCTCAGAATTGGAAGGATTGGTGTCCTTGGAGTTGGTGCTCCTAAATCCAAGGTTGGTGCCTTGACAAGACAGTGTTGGTGCCATAGAGGTTCGAGCCTCACAAAAGACCAGTTGGTGCTTGGCAACGGGTTGGAGCCGTATATATATTGTCCCTGATTTATTATAAAGATTATATTAATAAAAGCATTTATTCCTACTGTTCATTTTGTGTTCTAAATATAATTGATTTAACTGGTAAAAATAACAATTGAAAAGAAATATTGATTCACCCCCGCTCTCAGTATTTCCAATAGCTACTTGCTTTATCCTTTGAGGGACAAGTTAGGGAATGGTATCTTAGTCTCCCTTTGGGTAGTATAGGGGACTCTGAAAAATTTGAAGATGTTTTTATGAAGAGATGGTCATTTGATGTCCAAGGAACTTTCAACATAGAAAAGTTTTACCACATAAGTAGGGGAAAAGAAGATATTAAAGAGTTCATCCAAAAATTTGACAAGGTTGTTAGAGACATCCCTAATAACCTTGACCTCTCGATGCAAATATCCTTGACAAATTCATTAAGGTTGTGGGTGGTCATCTAACATATGCATTAAAAGATAAGAAACCTAAGACCCTTGCTAAGGCCAAAGAGATTGTTATGGAAGTAGAACAAAACTTGAGAATTTGCAAAATGGATGTAGATGAGCATCCTAAAGCCAAGGTTGAAGCTTAGAAGAGTAAGCCCAAAGACCAAAATGAGGAAACCTTTGTGGTGGTCCTTAAGAAGCTTGATAACCTATTTGAGGAAATGAACTCAAGGGATACACTCTACATGAATAAGTTCACGCCCTTGAAAAGGCTCAAAAGTCAAACTTTATTCCCAAAAGCAAGCCTTTTCCTAGGAAATCTAATGATGAAGGCAAGCAAAGCTCTTCCAAAGTTCCCAACACATTAGCCCCGACTAATGTTGTGGAACAAGAATCATCCTCCAAAAGTGAGCAAAGTGATGAAGAAGAAAGTGAAGATGAGGAAAGCAATGAGTAGGCTAATATTGTAGATTCCCATGCCTTCAACATTATGCTAGGTGGCACATACGATCATCCTTCAATTAGTAAAGTGATTCTCAAAGAAAGAAAGGATGAGCCAATCCTCCATGCTGATGTTAGTGGGAGATTCAAAGGGGTCCAACATTCACGAGAGAATAAAGACACCCGCACTAGTTCAAAAGAATCTAACAAGAAAAAATATCCTCCTAAAGACCCCCCCTCCTAAAGAGCCTTCAAAAAAGGATCCTCCTAAGAAGGACAAAACCCAGAAGGATCCTCCCAAAGGCAAATCCAAAGGTAAGGAGGTAAAGCTTGATATTGATGTAGGCGTTGCTATAAGAAAGATGGCCATGCAAGTTCCCTTAAAAGAAATAGTCAAACTCCCACATCAAGAATGACAAGTCAAGAAAACATTAGGATTTGAAGAAGAAGAGGACACACCTATGATGTATCAAAATATACATCTCTCGAGTACAAACCCAGGGCATGATCCATTCTTACTCACCTTAGCTATCAATGACCTCCTATTACATAATTGTATGTTTGAGTCAAGGGCTTCCGCAAACATGATGCCATTAAAAGTCATGAAGCAACTATATCTTAGCACTTCTCGGAAGTACAAAAGTGTATGTGGTTTCAAATCTAAACCCGTTGAGGTAGAAGGCCTTATCAAGGATCTTAAGGTTTCTTTAGCTATGAATCCTGACATATCACTACTCATGGATGTTGTGGTCATAGATATACCTAATGTATGGGGCATGTTGTTGTCTTTGAAATGGGGTGCTACCGTAGGTGGTCAACTCCAAATGGATCTTTCATATGTAACCATCTCGCAATTTGATGGAACCCCTTTCACCCTCTATAGAGAACCTCTATACCCAACTCATGTGGTAAACCTGGGCCTAATTCCGTATTACAAGATCCCCGAGGCTAAGAAACCATCCCCTATCCTCCCCTCAAAAAGTTTGTACCTTAAAATGCCAAATCAAAAGCAAAACAAAAAATGGAGGCCTTGAAGGGAGTTTAAGATTGGGGATGTTGTGTTGGTTGAAAAAAATCCCATTCCTGTCAAGATTCATGGGAAGGTCGGTGAGGATTATTATTACATTGCTAAACTTGACGATGAACTTTGGCCGCGACTGGTCAAGTTAAGTCGTATCACCCATTTCCTTGATACTTGACATTGTAACATATGCATGTTAAAGTAGGGTGCATTGCATGCTCATTTTTCATTAGAACTAACACCATGTTCTTTTATCATGCTAGATTAGTTGCATTTATAATAAATGTTATTTCGTGTTGATTTTATGGCCTAATGTTAAGCATGGGTGATCATAAGACACCACAAAAACAAGCTGCCCCGTGTGCTTAGTCTTTGATGTGTAGGCAACAGGTTTGCAGTCCCAAGAGATTGTTGGTGTTCTCATGACCTCCTTGTTCGAGTACACTCATGCACTCTAGTGAGAGCTCATGTCCTAGTTGGAGCCAGATGTTACCCGCACCTGTGGGTGACACCCACATGAGAATGTTTTCTCCTAGATGGCCCTCAGTCGGCAGCCAATAGCCCCTTGCAACCACCACATAGCTCGATGTGCCACCATCTCCACCACTTGAGCCAACCATTATGATTCCTCACCCATCTGTTATGATCGTATATTTGGAGGTGGGCCTTCCAACCCTGAAGGTATGGCTTTCATTATGTAGTTGGGTATTTTTGCTTACTTGTCACAGACACTTCTGAACATGGATTAGTGGGGGGATTCGGCGAAAAGAATGGGCTTGGTTTGTACTCTTGTTTGCTTGTCCAATTTGGTGGTTTACCTTGTATCCTAGTTGTTAGTTTTTGTAGCATCGGATATGTTCTAGCCACGAAATTTGGTGGAGAGGCTAGAATACATGAGATTTCCAAAACTCAGTAATCGTTTCTGGAAAATCCACCTAGAAGTGTTTCAATTAGATTATTAACTGTTATTTTAAATATTTCCCAAGTCTAAACTTAGGGAATACGGTTAATTAATCAATATTAATTGAGATAAGGTGAGAATAATCTAGAAACTCACACGGATAGAATTCAAGATGATCCTAGCCATTGATTAAGATTTAATCTTGGTCATTGGTTCTCCAACAGAGGATTAGAAGAAGAAGTCAATGAGGACTTGGAGAATGCACCAGAGTCACTTGGACAATTCAAATTTACAAAGTAGCAACAGTCAGTTGCCAGAGAGTTCGAGCTTCAGTGATACAACAAAGATAGTGAGGGGCAGGGACAATGATCTGGAGGAAGTTTTCCAGATCCGGAGAGGCAGCAGGAAGAGGGCCGAGTTATTCTTAGTGAGGCAAAGCAGAGGACTGCACAGTTGCTTTAGAGAAGCAGTTCGATTTGCTGTAGAGAAATTCGTTCTCAGTTCCAGAGGCTGGGTAGAGGGTCCAAAGTGTTGGAGAGGCAATTTCCTCAACAGAGACAGGCAAAACGACTTCATCAGAGGCTGGTTGGAGGCTTGACATCATAGGGTGTGCGTAGAGCAGCGCAGAGGTTGATGTAGAGGGTCTAGGAGGCCGAGTTTTCTGGAGTAAGTGTTGGACAATGGATAAACCAACGCTCCTTGTGTGTTTCGTGACATGGACTAATGCCTCTTCTGGATCCTTATCTCTAGCGATGCAATCATTAATCTGCGGGTTTTGGCCTAACGACAATCGTGATTCCCAACAAGTGGTATCAAAGCGTAGGTCATGAGTTCGATACACATTCGGCTCGCATTCCGGGGGGGGGGGTTTGTTGGACATTGGATAAACCAATGTTCCCCATGTGTTTCGTGACATGGACTAACCGCCTCTCGTGTATCCTTATCTCTAGTGATGTGATCGTTGACTAACACCTGCGGGTTTTGGTCTAACGACAATTCCCAACAGGAAGTTGTGTCAGGATTGCTTGTGGAAGAAGGGTAATACACTTAAAATAATTCCGCCCAAATTTTCTTGTTGTTTGGATTGCCAGTTGGGCATCCATAGATTGTACTCGGATATTCACTGCTACATAATAATAAAACCCTCACTGTTGCACCGATTTTCCCAAGTTGGGTTTTTTCTGGGGACAATTGTCCAAAAATAATGGTGTTAATTTATGAGTGTGTGCTAGTATTTTCTCAGTGCCAACGCTATTTATTTTCCACAGTTTTATTTGTGAAGGTTGCAGTGTGTTTATTTCGATGTTGTTGTAGCAATAAATTGAATAATTAATTTATTAGTTAGAAGAAATAATACTAGTTGCTATAATAGGATTCTAGTTTGTGAAATTTTCACATGGTATCAGAGCGTTAGTGATCAGCTGGGAAACTCAAAAGCGGAGAAGAGAATTTTGCTGCTCAATGGGAGCAGCAAGCCGAAATTCTTGAGGCAGTGCAGTTCATTGCCATGCAGGCCCAGTTGCTTGGGTAAGTTTGATTTTTCAGTGCAGGAGGCAGAAAAAGTTAGAATCTCCCAGATTATTGATTCCAACAGACAGAGGGAGCTGCAACAACTTATTTTTCCACTGAGCAGAATCCTGGTTCGACGCAGAGGGTTTTGCTGCAGGTTTTAGAAGCAGAATCCGCATTGGGTGGAAGAGAAAAGCACACATAGGAGAGGGAGAATTTTCTCTTAGGGAACTTCGAGTCTCAAAAGTTTGATATTTCCGGTTGTAGATTGACAGTGGCAGCTAGCAGAGCCATACATTATAGAAGGGAGTGTGAATAACAGAGCAACAACCGAGCACAGGGAAAGAGGGAGTTTTCGACAGTTTCAGAGATGGCCACTGTAGGGTGTGAAAATTCCGAAACCCGAAATCCTACTGCAGCAATGGATAATATCTCTTCTATTTGTTAAATTAACTAAACAAACTATTTGTAGTTTCCTATTACAAATATTGAAACATATACGCTGTAGCCTTCACAAAGAAAACACTGTGGAAAAATAAACACTGAAAATTAGAGAAATTCTAGCACACAATAAAAATATTGACACAGTTATTTTTGGACAATTGTCCTTGGAAACTCCCAATGTGAGAAAGCCGGTGCAACATATGAGGGTTTCTTTATTAATTCTTCAGCAGAAATTCAAGTACAAGAATTTAGATAACAAAACAGAGGAAAAATACTGAGAGAAATTTAGTGATAAATTTCTCACTCTCCACAACAACCCACTGTCCATACACTGGTGTCTCTGCGTCACCCTCTGTGCAGTGCTCTAGTGGACTGCGTCTCTCCTCAAGCCGTCTCTTTCGGAATTCGTCTTGCACTTCCTGGACCACTGCTGATACCGTCTCTCTCTCTCCTGCAATTCACCCTCTGGCTCTATCACCTGTACTGAACTTCAGCCACTGAGAAAATCGATTTGCCTGGGCAACTGAATAACTACTGGTGTGTGTTCTCCAAGCCCCATCGAGTTTCTTCTTATAATCTCTCGTTGAGATATCAACGACCAAGATTAAAACATAATGGATGGCTAAGATTAACTAGAACTCGATCCATGCCTTTTTCTAGAAGATTCTCACCATGACTTAATTAATACCCCTTAATTAATTCGTCTCTAGGTGGAATTTCTAGAAACGATATATGGGCTTTGGAGAATTCATGTATTCTAGCCTCTCCATCAAATTTCGTGGCTAGAACACATCTGATGCTACAAAAACTAACACTCCCTCTTAGTAAGGAATGTGTTCTAGCATTGCAACCCACTAAAGCAACACCCTATCTCTGCGCCACCTCTTGTCATGTTGCTGATGTCTGGCTACTGCAGCCCACCAAGTATTGCTTTTGCACTGCAACTCCCTCTCATCTATTGCGGTTGCAACTGAGAATCCATCTGCTTCTGCTACTGAAACGGGTTCTCCACCATACCCATCTGTTCCCTGAACTAGATGAACTTAGCTCTCTCCAGAGCTTTCGTGAGTATGTCTGCTACTTGATCTCTTATGGGAATATACTGCAGCTAGACTGCCCCACGCTGAACGTAGTCTCTGATGAAATGACATCTAATATCAATGTACTTCGACCTATCATGAAATACTGGATTCTCAGAGAGTTTTATGCAACTCTAATTATCACAGTAAACACTGGTCGCTCCCATCTTCTTCCTGAACAAACTCACGAGCAACTTCCTAAGCCATATAGCTTCGCACATAGTTGTGCTGGCTTCCATATATTCAGCTTCTGCTGAGCTCAGTGCTACTGACTTCTGCTTCCTACTGCACCAAGAGACCATCCCTGATCCAACATTGAAGCAATACCCGAAGGTACTTTTCCTGTCCACTGAACTGTTGATTTTTGGGAGCATTGAATATGCTCTAAGTCTTAAATTTTGCAGGGAGGCTTGGGCACATGTATTCTAAAGAACCCACAAAGTGTTTTGGGAAATTCCACCCAAAGACAATTTTATTAAAATAATTAATTATTTTTAATGGGACCCTAAGTCTAAACTTAGGAATATAAAATAATTAATAGGTATTAATCTAACTGTGGGTGTAACTTCTAGAAGAAGACGAGGATCAAGCATAAATGATCTTATCCATTGATTAACTTCTAATCTGGGCCGTTGAATGTCAACGAGAAGATTATTTAAGGTGGCTTGAGGGTCATTTGGAAGACACAGAGAGAGTTGATTAGTTAGATCGAATTGCTGAAGCTAGAGGTAGCGCAGTGATTTGTAGTGATCACGCAGAGAGGGATAGAGGGAGTTTTGGCTGGAGGATCTTCTCCGGAGCCAAGAATACTTAGCAGAGAGGTAGAGAGACACACAAAGGAGGCAACGCAAAGGCCAGAGAGGGCGACGCAGAGCCAGAAAGGGCTCACGCAGGGCCCACATAGAGCAGCGCAGAAGCCATCCACGCAGAAGTCCGAATTTATCGAGGAGGCTGACGTTTTTGAGCCGGGAGGGTTGGAAT
Organism: Pinus tabuliformis; assembly: GCA_031772625.1. Taxonomy (NCBI): domain Eukaryota; kingdom Viridiplantae; phylum Streptophyta; class Pinopsida; order Pinales; family Pinaceae; genus Pinus; species Pinus tabuliformis. The sequence continues at coordinate 612,324,708 of CM062814.1, read as the reverse complement.
CAGCTCTAGAGGGAAAATTGATTCCCAGCAGAGGTGACGTAGTGCCTTAGAGGCTGACGTCGGCCCATGCAGGGGCAGTGCAGAAGTAGCTGGGGAACTCATTGGTTCAGCTACCAGATCAGCTGGGACTTGTAGTTAGAGTTAGGCAATCTCACTAATTTCTTCTACTGAGTGATATTCTCTATACTAGATTGCCAACAAGGCATCCAGAGATTGTATTCAGAAATAACTTCAACTTAATAATAAAAACTCTTAGATCTGCTGCACTAGTTTTCCCGCATTGGGTTTTTCCGGGGACTTTTGTTCAAAAACAACTGTGTTCTTTGTGTTCTATCTTTCTCTATTGTTCAGTTTTTTGTTTCGGCATATTATTTAATTGGTGTGGCTGCAGTGTATGTATTTCGATGTTTGCTGTAGGAAACTGCAAATAACTTGTTCATGTAAATCTAACAAGTAGGAGAAGTAACATCAGTTGCTGCAATAGGGATCCCGGGTTTAAGGAATTTTCACATGGTATCAAAGCAGTGCATGTGAAGCAAAAAGAACAGTGCCAGAGAACCCAGTGCTAAGCAAAAAAGATCGAAATAGCTGCAGGAGGCAGCAGTTTGAATCCCTAGAGGGGTTTGTGCAATCCTAGCCAGGAGGGCTGAATGTTCGAGGAAGTCTCTCTTTGAGTGAGTCGACAGAGAGGAAGGGCTTCCAATCGAAATCTTGTCGTGGCAAAGGGAGTAGCGCTGAGCCTTAGCATGAGGAAGAATTAGTGGGACGTAGTTTTTCTGTAGGCTGTTTTGCTGGGCAGAAAGACGTCAGAATAGAGAAGAGAAGCACAATGAGGGAATTTTTCCTCAGTAAACTTCTCGCCAAGAAGTCCATTTTCTAACTTGCTGAGCAGTAGCAGTAAGAGCAGAGAGGAGCAATTCGACATTTTCGTGGCAGAGATGACAACCAATGGGCTGAGAGATCAGGACAGGTTGGATGGGGTATCCAACTACGTCATCTAGAAGGAAAGAATGTCATTCCTTCTAGATGAGCATTCTCTCAAGTCCTATGTTGACAATGTGGTGGCTATGCCTGCAGATCAGGATCCGCTGAAGAAGTATCGAGAAGAAATGGCGAAGGCCAAGTGGTTGATCTTGGATGGAGTAAAGGATCATGTAGTCTGTCACATCGCTAGTAGAGGGGCTGCTAAGGAGATGTGGGATGCGTTGGCAATGCTGTATCAAGGATCTTTCGAGCAGCGGAAGATGTACTTAGAGCAGAAACTGAGATCTGCACAGATGCAGAAGGGGGAGCGCATAGATCTATTCCTCACAAAGCTTTAGGACACCCAGGACGAGTTAGCAGCTGTGGGTTCTACACCTCAAGGGTTCGAGTTGATTAGACTGGCCCTCAATTTGTCTCAGATGAGTGGCAGTCTTTGTCCAGAGTATCCTGGGCAAGGAAACTTTGCCAAATTAGGATGAGATGTGAGCAACTTTGAAGCAAGAGGAGTTGAGGAGAGATCTAGTCAAGTGTAAGCTTGACGGAAGCATCAACAATGGATTGAAATCCAAGGAGGAGGATGAGAATGCATCCCTTGCATCCAAGGGGCAGCAGGAGAAGCAGAGGCGAAAGAAGGATGTATCGAAGATCAAATGCTTAAGGTGTGGTGAAATGGGTCACTACGCAACAGTGTCCTCTCAGAAAGAAGGACAAAGATGAGAAGCATGATTCAAAGGCTGCACCCACGAAGATCGAGGAGTTTGCCATGACAGTCTAGATACCTCCAGGAGTGAGGTGGGCTGATTTGGAGCTGTAGTTTGAAAGAGCTACAGATGGGCAGGATCCTTGTGGCCCACCTATCAGATTAATTCCTTGCTACGGGAGCCCAGATAAGAAGTAGCAGGATGGACCAATGTCAGTTGGTGCAGAGGAGTGTTGGAGCGACAGGTGCAGTGGCTAGAATGCCAAGTCTGAGCAATGTAGTGCAGAGTTGTAGCAGTGCAAGGAGGCATAATGCAGTAGCTGCAATAGCGCAGTGGCTTTAGAGGGATAGCGTGGGACTAGCATCAGTCAGATATTTAGCATCAGGATGCATCTATGCTGAACACTTGTTCAGGAATTTGGGATGTTTTTCTGTTGTTGATGCAGTAGCAGCATCAGTTTGCAGTGCAGGGACAGTTGGCAGTGGCAGTGCTAGTGGCAGCACGGATGCAGAAATTCAGAGGGAGTTGTAGTCCGGATGCAGTGTTGACAGTGGCAGTGTCAGCAGCAGTACAGTTGTAGCAACAACATAGTAGTTGGTGGACAGCATGTCAGACATCAGCAACGCAAAGAACAGTGTTATGAAGTCAGGGTGATGCTTCAGTGGGAGGCAATGCTAGAGCACATTCCTTGCTAAGAGGGAGTGTTTATTTCTGGTAGCATCGGATGTGCTCTAAGTCTCAAATTTTGTAGGGAGGCTTGGTCACATGTATTCCAAAGAACCTAGAAAGAGTTTTGGTAAATTCCATGTGGAGATAGTTTTATTAAAATAATTAATTATTTTTAATGGGACCCTAAGTCTAAACTTAGGAAATTAAAATAATTAATGGGTATTAATCTAACTGCGGGTGTAACTTCTACAAGAAGATGAGGATCAAGCAGAAATGATCTTAGCCATTGATTAATTTCTAATCTGGGCTGTTGAATGTCAACGAGAAGATTATTTAAGGAGGCTTGAGGGTCATTTGGAAGACACACAGAGAGTTGATTAGTCAGATCGAATTGCTGAAGCTAGAGGTAGCGCAGTGATTTGTAGTGATCACGCAGAGAGGGGCAGAGGGAGTTTTGGTTGGAGGATCTTCTCCAGAGCCAAGAATACTCAGCAGAGAGGCAGAGAGACACACAGAGGAGGCAGCACAAAGGCCAGAGAGGGTGACACAAAGCCAGGAAGGGCTCACGTAGGCCCCATGCAGAGTAGCGCAGAAGCCATCCACACAGAAGTCTGAATTTGTCGAGGAGGCTGACGTTTGAGCCGGGAGGGTTGGAATCAGTTCCAGAGGGCAAATCGATTCCCAGTAGAGGTGACGTAGTTCCTTAGAGGTTGAAGTCGGACCAGGTAGGGGCAGTGCAGAAGTAGTCAGGGAACTCGTTGGTTCAGCTATTGGATCAGCTGGGGCTTGCAATGTAGAGTGAGGTAATCTGACTAATTTCTTCTGCTGAGTGATATTCTCTCTACTAGATTGCCAATAAGGCATCCATAGATTGTATTTAGAAATAACTTCAACTTAATAATAAAAACTCTCATATCTACTGCACTGGTTTTCCCACATTAGGTTTTTCCTGGGAATTTTGTCCAAAAACAACTGTGTTATTTGTGTTGTATATTTCTCTATTATTCAGTTTCTTGTTTCAGCATATTTTTTAATTGGTGTAGGTTGCAGTGTATGTATTTTGATGTTTGTCGTAGGAAACTGCAAATAACTTGTTCATGTAAATCTAACAAGTAGGAGAAGTAACATCAATTGTTGCAGTAGGGATTCTTGGGTTTAAGGAATTTTCACATGAACTACTTGCCCAATCTGCATCTGTGAATCCACATAATCTAACGTCATCTCGTCGAGTATATTTCAACCCATGTCCAATTGTCCCACGCACATATCTAAGAATGTGCCTAGTTGTTGCCCAATGTACCTTTTTCGCTTCTACCATGAATTGACTAAGGGTATTGATAGCGAAACAAATGTATGGCCTAGTTTTAACTAGATACATGAGTGATCCAATGAGCTGTCTGTACAAGGTGGGGTTGACTTCCTTGTCCCCTGATGCATCTGTCTTCTTCCAATTGGTGATCATGGGAGTTGTCATGGGTCGGCAATTCTGCATTCTGAATCTCTTCAGAATATCTGTAGCATATCTCCCTGTCCCATGGATGATCTCCACATTCTTCTGCCATACTTCCAATCCTAGAAAATAGTACATCAACCCCATATCCTTCATGTCGAATTTTGCTTCAAGGTTCCTTTTGTAGTCCTTTATGAACCTTGATGATTTTGTCAAAAAACAGGTCATCTACATACAAAACCAGAATGAGAGGCTCATTCTCCACCATCAAATAGTAGAGATTGGGATCTGCATCACTCTCTGTGAATCTGAACTATTGCAAATCATTGTGAATCTGACCATACCATGCCCTAGGTGCCTGATTGAGCCCATATAGGGCTTTCTTCAACCTACATACATGAGTGTGCTTCTCATGAGTTTAGAAGCCTTCATGCTGCTCTATATACACTTCTTCTTTATCACCCCGTTCAAGAATGTTGTCTTGATGTCCATCTAGTGAATCTCCCATCCTAACTGTGCTGCTAGGGATATAATGGATCTGATAGAGGTATATCCGGCAACTGGGGCGAGGATCTCCTCATAGTCTATCCATTCCTTCTGTGCATACCCCTTCACCAAAAATCTAGCCTTGTACTTCTCTACATTTCCATCTGCAGCGTACTTGATCCTGTAGATCCATTTGGAACTTACAACTGGTCTGTCTTCTGGTCTAGGCATTACCTCCCAAACATCATTTGTCATGATAGAACTGTATTTTTCTACCATGGCATCCACCCACACTTGATGCAGTGTGGCTTCCTGAAAGATGGAGGGTTCTGTAACCTAAGCTACCAAAGCTTGATATCTATCAAGCTGCTTGTGTTGTCTCTTGTCTGTCCTAGGAGCTCCAACAAACTCCTTTGCGTCCCTCAAGGTCTGACGCACTTCCCTATTGGCTCTACCACTAGTGGTGGGAGGTTCAATCAGTTCCTCCTCCTATTCCTACTGCTTCGTCTGTTGAGAACTCCCTGGATCTCCTACCCCTGAGGAGATACTGGTACTGGTCACCGTACTCGATCCCTGTGACTGTCCTCCTGCTTGTCCCACTTGTTGTCCCTACTATTGGACTAACGAAACTTCTGCTAACTGATCACTTGTAGGCATTTCTCGAGATCTTCTGAAAGCTTTGTCTTCCATGAACTTTACATCTCGCCTCACTACAATCTTCCTGCTGCTAGGAATGTAGATCCTGTATGCCTTTGAGGTCTCGCTATACCCTACGAGGAACCCTTTCTCTGCAGTCTGATCCAATTTACTGCGCTTTTCATCTAGTATGTGGCAATAAGCCACACTCCTGAATATCCTCAAATGACTTACTTCAGGCTTCTTTCCTGTGAAGACACCCTCTGGCGTTTTCTTCCCCAATACTCTATGAGGTGTTCTGTTTTGAATGTACATCGTTGTGTTACATGTCTCTACCCATAAAAATCTAGGAAAATCCTGGTCATACATCATAGCCTTTGCAGTCCCAACTATTGTTCAGTTCTTTTGCTCCGCTACTCCATTTTGCTGAGGATTATATGGAGTTGTCCATTCTCTTTTGATGCCTTCCTTTGCGCAGAAGTCTGTGAAGTCTTTATCTGTGTATTCTCCACCATTATCTGAATGTAGCACCTTGATCTTTTTCCTTGTTGCGTTCTTTACGAGAGCCTTGAACTCTCTGAACCGATCAAAAGACCTCGTCTTTCGTCTTTAAGAAATAGATCCAGGTCTTCCTGGAATGATCATCAATAAAGGTGACGAAATATTCGCCACTGCTAAGAGCTCTAGTGTATATAGGACTGCAAATATCTGAGTGTACCAATCCTAACACGCTATTTGCTCTGCTATCACTTTTAGGAAATGCTGCTTTTGCGTACTTCCCAAGTACGCATCCTCTACACACATCATTGTGCTCTGTGCTGAGAACTGGAACTCCTATTACAGTTTCTATGAGCATCCTAAGTTCTCCATGGTGTAAATGTCCCATCCTCCTGTGCCATAGTTCGTTCAGCTCCTTCTCACTGCTATTATCACTACCTATCAGTGCCATTGGAGAATCAAGATGCAACCTTTGTAACCTATTGCTTCGAGCTCCAATCTGTCTCACCTTCTTCCAGCTAGAGTGTTTGACATACACTTTTTTTCCCCACGAATTATACATCATACCCCTTGTCCTGTAACTAGGACACTGAAATTAGGTTCATACCCTGGCACTGGTTCCTGTTTCTGTCTGAAATTCTATGGTGCCTCTCCCTACCAAAGTACATTTAGTTCTGTTGCCCATAGTGATCTGGAAGTCCATTTGCTCCTCTTGATAGCTAGAGAAATATTCTCTAACTATTGTCATATGAGCTGAAGCTCCGCTATTATTATACCAGACACCAAATGATGTTGAACCTAACAAGCGCGCAAACTCAGCCTCCAACCTGGAAGATAATTCTGAGGCTTCCTGATTGTTGATTCTATCCATGATTTTTTGTGCTATTTATCCTTTCCTTCCTGACGTTATTCTGCAACATAGAACTCCTGCAAAATAATTGCGTCCCAGCTGAAGATTTGTTTTGCAAGGAAAATATGGCTACTCCCTCTACCTTTGGTAATCTTTGATCTGGAAAATTTATTCTCTGTCAACTCCCTTAGAGAAATAATTTTTTCTTCAAAAAAACGACCATCCTGGCCAAAGGAATTGTGCTGACTCCGAGGGTTTCAAACTGCTGCCTAAGCAGAGCTTCAAAATTCCTCTTCCCTTCTTCCACTGATCTCTTTGGCTTCCAAGCTGTGCTATGATGTAATATCCCGTCTCAGAGATATTCCCCAAAACCCAGTAAACTCCAACCAAATACGCACAAATGATATAATAACTGGGAAGCTCAAAATGATAAAAATAACAGTGGTGCAACATATAATAATGTAAACATGAAATATAAGCAGAGACTCGAGAAATGCAGAGAGAAATGCTAAGCCATTTTATTATACTGAGTAATGGAATGAGTACAGGAGGTGATCAGAAAGATGGCACCTCGACTTGCACCAGGCAAGTGAAGAAATACACTCAGAATAGCAAAGGAATGGCCTCTCTCTGAACTGCGTGGATGCTGCTGGGAAACTGCCGTGCTGCTGCTACTGCTGGAAATCAAATGAGGATTTGGGGCTGTTCCCCTCCTCAGAAAATGTTGAAACTCTGGAATCAACCTCTACTCAGAAAACCCAGAAAAACCCAGAAAGCTTTTCTGAAATGGCCGACCCTCGAAAATCACCCCCTTGGGGAATCACGCAATCCCTCAAGGCTCTGCGCTGCTACTGAGTAGAATCCTCCAAAATACTGCCTGAAACTCTGCCAAATTCCTCCAACAAGCAAGAGCTAATCTTTTGCTCAATCTCCCAGCTCAACTCCTCCGCAAACCCCCAATCCAGAACTGCCTCCAGAAAAATTGCGTCCCTCTCTCTCAAGACTGCGCAATCCTCCAATGCTCAGCTCCACCTCAATGCCAAAGATCAAAACCACTGCAAAAAGACTTCTCGAACTACCTTGCCCAAGTAGGCACTCGAAGTCCCCCGGGGCTAAGGGTGAGATCTCCGAACGGAGACACTCAGTGCACTAAACAATGTTGTAGACAGGGTAAACAGTGAGCGTGCTCCAAGTCGAAGTGACTAGCTCAAATGCTCATAACTGAATGCCAAAATGAGGAGGCTCCTCTCTCCTTTATAGCATTGGCCTCTCTCAATCCCAAGGCTCACCTCCTCCAACGTAATCTCCTCTTGCCACGTGTTCCTTTTCCCATCTGCGCAGTCCCTCCAAGTGTCTGTGTGGGACCCATCTCTGCGTGGTCCTTTGGCTCCCCTTTAAGTCACAACGTTGTGCTACTAGGAAGTGACTTTTATTCTAAAAGTGAGTTATGTCCCCTTTTCCTCACCTTTTTATTTACAAATAACTATAGAAGGCAAAATTGAGCAAAATCGAATATTCCAATTAGCCATGGCTAATTAGGAATATTACAGTCTCCCCCGGCAAAATGTTGCTTGTCCTCAAGCAACTGAAGTGATGGATGCTGCAAAATTTTCTCACTCTCCCAAGTGGCATCCTCATCTGACAAATTCTTCCACCTCACCAAGAATTCCCGGATTGTCCTGTTCTGTAGCTGCCTCTCCCTGGTATCAATAATAGCCTCTGGCTGCAACACCAAATGCCCCTCATCATCCGTGGGTGGTAGCTCATCTGTCATTGTCACATGCTGCCCCAATGCCTTCTTCAGGCATGATACATGAAAGACGTTATGAATCTTGCTGCCTTGGGGCAGCTCCAACTCATACGCAACCTGTCCAATCCTGCGTATCACCCTGTATGGCCCATAAAAGTGGGGCTTGAGCTTCTCAGCCCCCTTCTGCTTCAGTGACGACTGTCGGTATGGCTGTAATCGTAGGTAGACCAAGTCCCCTACCTCAAACTGTCTCTCCACCCGACCTCTGTCAGCATACAACTTTTGCTGGTTCTGCGCTGTAGCCATATTATCCTTGAGAGCTCGGAGAATATCTTGACTCTTTTGGATCCAAATCTTGGCTCTCGGAGCCTTACTAGCACCAAACATCACGTCAGCAAAAGATAAGGGATGATATCCATACAAAGCATAAAATGGTGACATACCAATGGACATGTGATGTGTAGTGTTGTAGCAGTACTCCCCCAGATGCAGCCACTTCAACCATGCTCACTGCTGCGCACTGACATAGTTACGCAAGTATCTCTCCAGCCACTTTTTGACTATCTCTGTTTGCCCATTCGTCTGTGGGTGATAACTGGTACTCGGTGTCAACTTCGTCCCCACCAACCGGAAAAGCTCCTGCCAAAATCTACCCATGAAACTGTTGTCCCTGTCATTGGCAATGGTCTTGGGAAGACCATGTAACCTGAAAATCTCTCTGAAGAACAACTTGGCCACCTGTGCTGCTGTGTAGTGTGCGGATATGGCGAAAAAGTGTGAGTACTTTGTCAGCCGATCAACGATGACAAAGATGCAGTCCTTGCCCTGTACCATGGGCAACCTTGTGATGAAGTCCATCGAAATACACTCCCATTTCCCCTCCGGAATGGGAAGAGGTTGCAATAGTCCTGCTGGATGGTTCATCTCCCCCTTGTTCCTCTGGAAAACATCGCACTCCCGGACATGCTGGAGTACGTCCTCCTTGAGGCCCTTCCATGAGAACCTCTTTCTAATAGCCCTGTAGGTTTTGGTAAACCCCTGATGACCTGCCAATGGTGAATCATGTGACGCTTGAAGTATCTTCTTCTTGAGCTAAGATCCCTCAGTCAAGAAGATCCGGTCCCTATAGTAGATGATCTCATCGACCACCCTGTACCTGTCATTCGCCACCTGTCCATCTAGGACCTCACATGTAAATCTATCCTTGGAGTACTCTACTAGGAGTCGAGCCCTCCAGTCTACGTCCAAGCTCATAAGAGACAACGTGGCTGGTCTACGTGAAAGGGCATCTGCTACCACGTTGTTCTTACCCTTGACATACTCAATGTCAAAGTCATACGCTTGGATCTTACTGATCCACTTCTACTGCCTCTCCTGTAGCTGCTTTTGCTCCAAAAAGAACTTGAGGCTGTTGTGATCAGTCCTCACCCTGAACTTGTTACCCACCAAATACTGCCGGTACTTGGCCAATGCATGCATGATGGCCAGCATCTCCTTGTCGTATATAGAATACAACCTCTCGTGCGGAAGGAGCTTTCGGCTCTCAAAGGCTATAGGGTGACCTCCTTGCATCAACACTGCGCCGATCCCCTCTCCCGACGCATCACACTCCAAAACAAATGGCTGCGTAAAATCCAGCAATGCAAGCACTGGGCAGCTGCTCATAACCTCCTTGAGCCTGTCAAAGGCTCGCTGCACTGTATCCGACCAACTGAATGCCCCCTTCCTCGTCAAATTTGTCAGGGGTGCAGCAAGCTGTGAGAAACCCTTGACGAACTTCTGGTAGTAAGTGCAAATGCCAATGAATCCTCAAAGTTCTGTCACGTTTCTTGGCTCCGGCCAATCTCTGATGGCCCTGATCTTCTCCTCGTGGACCCTCACTCCGTCCACCCCTATGATGTGTCCCAAGTATAACATCTCCATCAACCCAAACTCACACTTGGAGAGCTTGGCATAGAACTGCTGCTCCTCCAAGATGCGCAATACTGTCTCAATGTGCTGGAGATGCTCCTCCCAAGTCCTGCTGTAAATGAGGATATCATCAAAGAATACCAACACAAACTTCCTTAAGTGACTGCGGAAGATGTGATTCATGCAAGACTGAAATGTAGCTGGGGCATTGGTTAGCCCAAAGGGCATCACCAAAAACTCAAAGTGCCCATAGTGACACCTGAAGGCGATTTTGGGAATGTCCTGTTCCCTCACGTGAATCTGATGGTACCCAGATCTCAAATCAATCTTTGAGAAGAATCGTGCTCCCCTCAATTCATCCATCAACTCGTCAATCCTGGGTATGGGGTACCTGTTCTTCAGTGTCTTCTTGTTCAGGGCCCTGTAGTCAATGCCCATCCTCAATGTGCCGTCCTTCTTCTTCACCAACACCACGGAAGAAGCAAAGGGACTCGTGCTCGGCCGGATGTGCCCAAGAGCCAGCAACTCCTGAATGGCCCGCTCAATCTCATCCCGATAGGCCTTGGGATGCCTATAAGGGGTAGTAATCACTGCTTGTATGCCTTGCTCAAGCTCGATGGTGTGCTCAAACCCATGGTCCGGTGGCTGTCCTGGCGGAATCTCCCCAAATACTGTGGCATACCGGTCAAGGATGGACTGTATCTCCGGGTGCACTACCTGCCCTGTAGTCCCTGTCTCTGATGCACGCAGCTCCACTGCCCACTATACGTCCCCCTTCCAGAAGACTGCTTCCATCCGATGAGCTGAAACAGTCTGAGGCGGGTATGTGTGTTGTCTCCGTATCTTCTCATGCTTCCCTGTCTTCTCATCATCCCACTCCATCTCTAGGGCCTTCCAATCTGTAGTGACTTTCCCTAGAGTGATGAGCCACTGAACACCCAGTATTATGTTGGTGTCTGAAATGTTGACCACGAAGAAGTGGTCAGTCAGTGTGTAGGTGCCCATCGCAACTGATAGCTCTGGAACATAATGAGCACACACCATGGTCTGATCTCCTGGAACCAAAACTGAAAATCCATCAAATCTCTTTGTCGGTATACCTCTCTGCTCACCCATCTGGGCATCGATGAAGTTGTGGGTGGCCCCACTATCAATCAAAACTGATACTCGTTGGCCACGTACTGTCCCTTGTACGCGCAGTGTCAAATACTTGGGAACTCCTCGCAATGCTGCAAGGGCTCCTCCGGTAGGTGCAAAAGCTGCACCACCTGCTGGTGGTGGTGGAGGCGGCAAGGGACCCTGCACAACATGACTATCTCCTGCCTCCACATCATCCTCGTCATCCTCTTCCCCGCTGCTCTCGGAGAAGACCTCAATAAAATGTGCTTTGCCAGCAGCACATCTGTGTCCTGGTGCCCACGGCTCCTGACAGGTGAAGCACAACTGCTTCTTCTTCAACTCCCTCCTGGCATCATCGTCAATCTGTACTCGTCTTGGATTCCCCTTCGGAGGTGGAATCCTCACATCCTTCCCCTTAGGCTGAAAAGCCTGTCGCTGGGGGTAAGGTGTCCGGGTCCTGGGTAAGACATCTTGTAAGTCCCGGGTCCTGCTAATAGCATCCTGAAGTGTGGTTGGTCTAGCAGATCTGACTAGACCCCGAAGTGGCTCTGCTAACCCCTCAACATACATGTAGATCCTTCATGCCGTGGATAGATCTGGCACCATCACTGAAACCCTCAAAAAGTCCGCAATGTAGGTCTCTGGGCTCCCTGTCTGTTTGAGCCTCGTCAGCTCAACAAAGTGTTGTTCCGGATCCCTCCGGTCAAACCTCTCCATCAATCTCCTGGTAAACTCGGCATACGTCGTCACTGAGGAATGCCCGAGTGTAACCATCCCATGGAACCACCAATCTTGGGCCTCACCATCCAAATGTAATGTCGCCACCTTGATGGCCTCTGCCTCCGACATCTGGTTAAGCTGGAAATAGATGTCCAGCTTCTCCACCCAAGACCTTGCCGAACTGTTTGATGAACCATCAAACGTAGGCAAGTGGAATCTACTAGCTGTGCGGTGGGTGTCTCCATCGTGATAATGCCGGTGTCCTCTGTGATGGTCACGGGGTCTACGATCCCGCTGGAGCTAAACAAAATCTCTGAATGAAACAACATCCTTGAACTCCTGCCCATAGGCCTGGTACTCTACAAAATAATCGCCCATATGACCGGGCTCTGCCTCCTATTGGGCTCCGGCCCCCGTGTCTGCTCCTAGGAAAGTGGGCATGGTAGAGCGTGTAGGGGCATGTGAGGCCATCTGCGGAGTAATATCATGCTGAGTGGCACCCTGCTCTGGAAAATGGTGAGATGTACCCGATCCCTCACCAACGTGGAAAACCCGTGGGTTCTCACGTTGTCTAGCCTCCACTGCTGTGAATCTCTGCCCCATCACCTCGATTTGCCTCGACAGATCTTGCACTGATTTGAGGAGCATGTCCGCAAATCTCCTCCCATCCTCATCTGCCAGCGGATCTTCCTGCTCTCCGTCCACTACAGGTTTCTTCTGTTCTGCGTCCCCCACAGGCTCCTCCTGTTCTACGTCCACCACCGGAACACAGTCTCCCTCTTCGTAGGTGTTCTCCAACCTACGCCCAGTGTCTTTGTATCTCCTACCTTTGTAACAGATGTAGGGTTTTTCCCCCGGTGTCATAGATTGCTAGCATCACAAGCTGAGCTAGATCTATGCTTTGATACCAATGTAATATCCCGTTTCAGAGATATTCCCCAAAACCCCAGTAAACTCCAACCAAATACGCACAAATGATATAATAACCGGGAAGCTCAAAATGATAAAAATAACAGTGGTGCAACATATAATAATGTAAACATGAAATATAAGCAGAGACTCGAGAAATGTAGAGAGAAATGCTAAGCCATTTTATTATACTAAGTAATGGAATGAGTACAGGAGGTGATCAGAAAGATGGCACCTCGACTTGCACCAGGCAAGTGAAGAAATACACTCAGAATAGCAAAGGAATGGCCTCTCTCTAAACTGCGTGGATGCTGCTGGGAAACTGCCGTGCTGTTGCTATTGCTAGAAATCAAATGAGGATTTGGGGTTGTTCCCCTCCTCAGAAAATGCTGAAACTTTGGAATCCGCCTCTACTAAAAAAACCCAGAAAAACCCAAAAAACTTTTCTGAAATGGCCGACCCCCGAAAATCACCCCCTTGGGGAATCACGCAATCCCTCAAGGCTCTGCGCTGCTACTGAGTAGAATCTTCCAAAATACTGCCTGAAACTCTGCCAAATTCCTCCAACAAGCAAGAGCTGATCTCTTGCTCAATCTCCCAGCTCAACTCCTCCGCAAACCCCCAATCCGGAACTGCCCCCAGAAAAACTGTGTCCCTCTCTCTCAAGACTGTGCAGTCCTCTAATGCTCAGCGCCACCTCAATGCCAAAGATCAAAACTACTGCAAAAAGATTGCTGGAACTACCTTGCCCGAGTAGGCACTCGAAGTCCCCCGGGGCTAAGGGTGAGATCTCCGAACGGAGACACTCAGTGCACTAAACAGTGTTGCAGACAGGCTAAACAACCAGCGTGCTCCAAGTCGAAGTGACTAGCTCAAATGCTCATTGTTGTCGCACAGATTGACACGACAATGCTCGGACCGGGGGCTGTCACCCTGATCCCCGATCTCTCCGTTTAAGCCTGTCTCCCACGGCTAAGGGGGGTAGACCCTATGAGATGATGAAGACCAACTGCCAACCAGTTGGGTTGGGAGACACGATTGGGAACAAGCACTTAAATGATTTAGTTAAATGAAAAGACCAGTGCCTTGTGGGTTTGATTTTTTGTTTAAATGATTGTTTACGAAATTTTGCAAAGATGTGAACCATGCACAGCAATCATTTATCATCAAATAACTTGAACGATGCAAGATATCCAGTAAAACCACAAAGTTCTTATAATGACCAAACCTTAATAACGATATCCAGTGATTAAATTTTTTGAAGAGATAAATGCTTTAAACAACCATGCAATTATAAATAATTAACCAGACCTTATATTTATGCAACTAAATCTTCAAGATGATCATTCGCGTGCAGACTTGCATAAGTCGAAAATTTGAATCTCAACATAACGTGATAATTTTCCGAGGCAAAAATAAAAATAAAAATTTCCCACACTATTTTTATTTGTTTTTCAAACACGCCAACATTTTTTAGCGCCGTTGCCGGGGAAAGAGTTTTTCTGTCCTTGGCGTTTCAACGACATTCATATTCTCATTTCTCATCATTCTTTCTCATCTCCGGTTTGAGCTGGCAAATTCAACAATTTTTGGCATCATTTGGATCTCTTTCATCACTTTATCTTTCGTCATATCAGCAACTTCTCTTCGATTTGTTTCTTGTTTGGGTGGCGACTCCATTTTCTTATTTTTCCCAGACAAGAAGTCTTCCTCATATCTGCTTGTTGGTTGCTTTCTGGATCTTAGAATCAGATTCATTGTTCAAGTGGCGACTCCACTTCTTTCATTTATTGATTTTCTTGAGCAGAGATCTCGTTCTATCATCCATTTGATCCCTTATTATTCATCATGGATTATTCATTTAAACCATGTCATTTTATTGACCATCTCCATGATTTTCCCAAGGTGGCCATTTCTAAAAAAATGTTGTCGCACAGATTGACACGACAACGCTCAGACCGGGGGCTGTCACCCTGATCCCCAATCTCTCCGTTTAAGCCTGTCTCCCATGGCTAATGGGGGTAGACCCTATGAGATGATAAAGACCAACTGCCAACTAGTTGGGTTGGGAGACACGATAGGGAACAAGCACTTAAATGATTTAGTTAAATGAAAAGACCAGTGCCTTGTGGGTTTGATTTTTTGTTTAAATGATTGTTTACGAAATTTTGCAAAGATGTGAACCATGCACAACAATCATTTATCATCAAATAACTTGAACGATGCAAGATATCCAGTAAAACCACAAAGTTCTTATAATGACCAAACCTTAATAACGATATCCAGTGATTAAAAATCTTGCTGGTGTTACTCTTCTGAAAATGCTGTAAGATTGTTCTATTTGTTCTGCATAATTTTATTTTCAGCCATTAATGATAGCTTAATGAAGATTGATTTAGGCACAGGTATCTTGTCTGATCTTTGGGGTTTGAATGATAGTTTAGATTCTGAAATATATTGGCAGGTATCTCCATTTGATCGGGGTTTCACTATTGTTTTCTCCTTCTACGTTGATGGTTGATTTTAAGCTGTGAAGGAAATCCTTTTTTCAGATTACCGGGCGTTAGGGGAAGTTCTCGGCTGAACCAGCCAACTCCCGGGTTGTGTTTTCTGAAAGAGCCCAGCCAGTTCTTGATCCCGGGCTTATCATTCGAAATATATTTTTTATGAATGCATGCAGGGTTTTCTGAAGCGTTTTATATTAAAATTAAATTCTGATAATATTACTGTGATTATTGATAAATCTGGCTGTTCTAGAGCTGTGAATTTTTGTGATTTTAGGTTAGTTTTGAAGGGTTTTACTTTAAAACTTTTTATATATCTGCCGGGTTTTTGTTTTCTATTTGCAGGTTACAGGCCTGAGATAAGATCTGGAGGAAAATTTATTTTTGGCAGGGTCTCTGTCTCAGCTATCCAGGGTTTCCAAAAATCAGGTGTTTTCAGATCTGGGTTCCAAATTTTGCAGGTTTTTGCTTGCAAGTTGCAGTTTCGCTGTTATCATTTTTCTCTCCACAACATTCTCCATTCCACAACCAAGTTTTCCTCAGGCTGCCTGCATACAAATCATTGTCAACCAACGTGTATCCCTTGCCGAACCAGCGCTCAGCATTATTCAATCTCCACACTGCCGTCCAGATTTCTGTTAATCTGATCTCCATTCTTTACAGTCGCATGAACCCACTTTCTTGTACCGTGGCCACCATCTGTTCAAATTTTCACTCAGCGAAGTCGTACCTCCATTTAGCTGACAAACAGGCACACATACATAAAGTCTGAGCAGTGTTCTCATTGCCATAACCCTGCGTGAAGCTTTTTTAGCTCTTCCACCTTCAGTTTTCTCGGTCCTCTGGGTGCTGCGTTGATTGTTTGACCATCTGCTTTGCTGGCCGTCGAAGCATCAAGGCTCAGAAATCACGCATTGAAGGGAACATACTTCGACTCAAAGGTTTTGCTGTTCTGCTACCCACGGCCTGCTAAATCTGCGTGAGTCCTTCCACGCCGTGGCTTCATGTAGCTGATAGCTGTCAAGAGAAAAGAACTGCAAAACGAAATATATACGGGGCTGGTAAGGAACCCATCACTTGAAAGCCATTCGACGTGAACCATTTAGCGCCAGGTAGCAGGTCCAATCTAAAACGAAATCGTCCCATTCAGAAATGCTCAGGTGAGTTCCATCTCGATTCAGAATTTTTCTTTGACCCTCGCGGACAGTGCATCGTCGTATTATCGTATCTTTGATTTTAAAATTCATCAACACGCCCAGGATTGGCCCGCAGGCCCGTCGAGCGTCCCGCAGTCATCTGAAGCTCGTGCTGAATTTTTTTTAGGGGGCTAGCGCGTTCATGTCTTCAAAATATTCATAGCTTAGCTCTTCTTTTTTTGATTTTAGTTTAGGTTTTCTTTTTTGACTTCGTAGAGTACTGAAAGCGTAAAGCATTAAAAAGAAAATAAGGGTAGCGTTTAATCTGTTTAGTGCCTAGGTTTTGTTTTCATAATTTTTGTTTTAGATTTAATTTTTATTTAATTTTATTTTTTTATTATTATTTAGAACTTCAAAAAGTAAAAAATAAAAATTTGATTTTCATGGTATAGAATTTGATCAAGTTTTAGAATAGAGTTTCTTTAAGTTTTGAAATAAAATTTATTTTAATTTTGAGTCAAAAAAAAAGGGGGGAATTTTCTTTTCTTTCAAAGTGTAGTTAAATTTTTTGTTGCCGTGTTTGAAAAACAAATAAAAATAGTGTGGGAATTTTTTTTTTTTTTTTTTTTTTTGCCTCGGAAAATTATCACGTTATGTTGAGATTCAAATTTTCGACTTATGCAAGTCTGCACGCGAATGATCATCTTGAAGATTTAGTTGCATAAATATAAGGTCTGGTTAATGATTTATAATTGCATGGTTGTTTAAAGCATTTATCTCTTCAAAATTTTTAATCACTGGATATCGTTATTAAGGTTTGGTCATTATAAGAACTTTGTGGTTTTACTGGATATCTTGCATCGTTCAAGTTATTTGATGACAAATGATTGTTGTGCATGGTTCACATCTTTGCAAAATTTCGTAAACAATCATTTAAACAAAAAATCAAACCCACAAGGCACTGGTCTTTTCATTTAACTAAATCATTTAAGTGCTTGTTCCCTATCGTGTCTCCCAACCCAACTGGTTGGCAGTTGGTCTTCATCATCTCATAGGGTCTACCCCCGTTAGCCGTGGGAGACAAGCTTAAACGGAGAGATCGGGGATCAGGGTGACAGCCCTCGGTCTGAGCGTTGTCGTGTCAATTTGTGCGACAACACTCATAACTGAATGCCAAAATGAGGAGGCTCCTCTTTCCTTTATAGCATTGGCCTCTCTCAATCCCAAGGCTCACCTCCTCCAACGTAATCTCCTCTTGCCATGTGTTCCTTTTCCCATTTGCGCAGTCCTTCCAAGTGTCTGCGTGGGCCCCATCTCTGCATGGTCCTTTGGCCCCCTTGGCTCCCCTTTAAGTCACAACATTGTGCTACTAGGAAGTGACTTTTATTCTAAAAGTGAGTTATGTCCCCTTTTCCTCACCTTTTTATTTACAAGCAACTATAGAAGGCAAAATTGAGCAAAATCGAATATTCCAATTAGCCATGGCTAATTAGGAATATTACATATGATACCATGTGAAAATTCCGAAACGCGGAATCCTACTACAACAACTGATAATATATTTTCTATTTGTTAAATTAGTTAAACAAACTATTTGCAGTTTCATACGACAAATATTGAAACATATACGCTGCAGCCTTCACAAAACAAATACTGTGGAATTATAAATGTTGAAAATTAGAGAAATTTTAGCACACAAAAAAATATTGACATAGTTATTTTTGGACAATTGTCCCGGGAAAAACCTAATGTGGGAAAATTGGTGCAACATATGAGGGTTTCTTTATTAATTCTTGAAGAGAAATTCAAGTACAAGAATTCAGAAAACAAAACAGAGGAAGAATACTGAGAGAAATTTAGTGACAAATTTCTCACTCTCCACAGTGACTCCCTGACCCAGAGATGTACCGTCTTTCCATACGTTGGTGTCTCTCCGTCACCCTTTGCGTAGTGCTCTAGTGGACTGCGTCTGTCCTCACACTCTCTCTTTTGGAATTCGTCCTGCACCTCCTGGTCCACTTCGCTCACCTCTCTCTAGCCCAGACTGATGACACAGTCCCTCTGCGTTAACCCTTCCTTTGTCGCTTCTGCAAGGATCAACTACTATCACTCAAGACAGCTGATTCTGCTGCAAATGCTCTGCTCAACTGATGCCTTCAGCTCTCTTGTGATCTGTAAGCACGCTCTGATACCATGTTGAATTTTCTATGTCTATCCATTAGAAAATTAATCTGTATTCTGCTGGTTTATTTCTTCTACTTGTTTAAATTCAAACAAGTTATTTAACAAATTTAAATACCGAAATAAACACAATACAGTCACAACATTTGCAGATCATCAACTGAAAGAAAACAAGCACACATGTGACACCATTATTTTTGGACAAATATCCCCGGAAAAACCAAATGCGGGAAAACCAGTGCAGCTATTCAGATGGTTATATTATTATGCAGTCTATCTGAGTACAACTGGGTGCCTAACAGGCTCACTCGACAGAGAAAAATACACGGAAGCAATACCTTTATATTCAGAAACAGGTATTCAGAAAACCTATCCCACGAAACCCTTTCCGGCATAATTGAAGCTCAGCGCTGACCCTTTTGGCCTATGCGTCAGCCTCCTGCTGACCTGCGTCAACCCCAGGATCCTTTGCGTCAGCCCTCTGAGGCACTGCGTAGCCTCTAGGACCCTATGTGTCACTCCAACAGCCTCTACGTGGATGACGCAGTCCCTCTGGCCTCTATGCTATCTCTACTAGCCTCTGCGTAACCTGGACCGGCTGCTGGTCTCGCTCTCTTTGCTTCTGCACTGGTCTCTCAACATTGTCTCTGCCTCGTACTCACTGCCCCTCGGTGCTGATCACTGATTCAACTTTGCTTAGCAACCCCGCGCTAGCGAAATGAATGATTGATCACTCTGGTGTGTTCTCCAACTGACCCTCAAGCCTCCCCTTATACTTTTCTCATTGGTCCATCAACGGCCGATATTAAATCTCTAATCAACAGCTAAGATTAGATTTGGCTTGATCCATGACTTTTGGAACCTTCTAACCCAATTTTATATTAATACCCATTAATATTTTATTTTTCCTAAGTTTATACTTGGAACTCCATTAAAAATATTAATTATTTTAATATCTCCCAAACTGGGTACAATATGTCCAAACCATTTCTGGGTCTTGGATATCTCATGTGCTTTAGCCTTTCCACCAATTTTCACGGCTAGAGCACATCCGATGCTATCCTAAATCAACACTTCCTCTTAGCGAGGACTTTGCTCTAGTAATACTCCTCATCCGCATCCATCTCTACTGACATCCGCTAGTCCTGCTACTCCTTTTCGGGGCTTTCGTAGCCAGGTATAATCCAAGAGGTTGGGTAACTCAAGGATCTTGCCCCTCATCGCCTGTAGTCTACTGATTACAGCTCGATGTCTCCCCACTTCTTCTCAATTGGCACATGAGTACTCATGGCACAATTGTCATCCTCCTCGACTTCTTTCTCCTCCTTCGAGTCAGAAGCCTCTCCCTTACTCTTCTTTCTCGGACACTGGTTCGCATAGTGACCCAATTCCCCACAATGGAAGCACTTGAGCTTGGAGAAGTCCTTCTTCTTCCTCTTCTCCTGCTTTCTCGCAGATGCCAGAGTGGCATCCTCTTCCTCTTCCTTCTTGATCCTGACCCCTTTGCTGCTACTCCCTGTCTTGGTCAGTCGTCTGATCTCTTCTTGACGAAGAGCCGCCCACAGTTCTTCCCAATTCGTAAGACTCGCCCTGCCTAGTATTCTCTGGACAAATGTCTCCCAATCCTCGGAGATTGCGTTAAGTGCGGTCCTTACCATCAACTCCTGATCCGGTGTGGCCCCTATGGAAGTCAGTTGGTCACGGATCTCCTTCAACCGACCGAGGAAGACATCTATCTACTCTCCCTTCTGCATTTGGCATGACCTTAGCTGATTCTCCATGAGCATCTTCCTCTGCATGGAAGTATGCTGGTACAATGTCTTCAAAGTGTCCCACATCTCTTTTGCCATTTCCTTCTCAGCAATATGTGGGACCACATGATCCTTGACCCCATCAAGGATGATACACTTTGCCTTAGCCATTACCTGCTCGTACCTTTCATTAGCTACCGGGTCAACTGGGATAACCATCACTGTCAAGGCGAAGCCGTTGATACGATGTCTGTCTAGAATGGACAAGATCCTGGCCTTCCAGACCACAAAGTTGGACGCTTTGTCTAGCTTGTTCTGATCTCTTAGCTCATTCATGACCATCTCGCTGCTCTTCTGTCGACTCCTCAGAGTCTCTCTACTTCCCGCCTGGAAGTTATCGGTTCGACTCCTGCTGAGTCTCTCTACTTCCCGGCTGGAAGTTCTCGGTTCGACTCCTTCGTGTCTCTCTACTTCTCGTCTGGAAGTTCTCTTCTAGACTCCCTCTGCGTTATGATTTCCCTCCTGGAAATCCTTCTGCCAACTGTCAAGTTGCTCCTTTCCGATCGTCTGTGCAATTGCAACATTGATCCGGATTCCTTGGCTAGAAATCCGCCTTGGCAGCAACTCCCTCTACCTTGGTCTTGCCCTTTTAGGTACTGTTCTAACCACAATACCCCACCAGCTTCGCTCCCACAAACTGCCCACAGCTTCCTTTGCCCCAACAATTGATGGATTGAACCTCTTGGCTCTCCGCAATCCCGACATCGGAAAAACAACTCCCTCAACCAACTGAGTCAGCCCTCCTGGCCTCTGCATGAGCCTCTCTTTGCCCTCCTCAGCCTTTGCGCTGACCTCTCCCTGGCCCAGACTGATGACGCAGTCCCTCTACGCCAACGCTTCTTCTATCACTTCTGCAAGGATCAACGACTGTCACTCGGGACAGCTAATTCTGCTGCAAATGCTCTGCTCAGCTGATGCCTTCAGTTCTCCTGTGATCTGCAAGCACGCTCTGATACCATGTTGAATTTTCTAAGTCTATCCATTAGAAAATTAATTTGTATTCTGCTGGTTTATTTCTTCTACTTGTTTAAATTTGAACAAGTTATTTAATACATTTAAATACCGAAATAAACACAATACAATCACAACTTCTACAAATCATCAACTGAAAGAAAACAAGCACACAAGTGACATCGTTATTTTTGGACAAATTTCCCCGGGAAAACCCAATGCGGGAAACCGGTGCAGCTATTTAGAGGGTTATGTTACTATGCAGTCTATCTTGTTGGCATTATGATGTATGTGTTGTACTTGATGGCAACCCACTCATAGAAGAACATCTCACTTATATACATTCAGATGAATCTACAGAAGAAGGACAGTTCAAAAGAATCAAATGGCAAGTTCTTAGTAAGCTTTGCCATCAAGTCCAAAGGGGGAGATTGTTGGCATTATGGCTAAAGTGTTGTCCTTGATGGCAACCCATACAGGTGATAGATCACAGTACTTCAGGACAGTAGCAGAGATTGATGATCAGCTCTCAAATATTGAAGAAAATAAGGGGTACGCAGGTACACAGTACAAAAGGCGCGGACCCGCAGGCATGTCATACATAAAGTGCGTACATACCCGCAGGTACACCATGTAAAAGGTGCGGACCCCAGTTCACTCACTTCAAGGCAGAGAAGCGCGCTCACGTGGGGTTTCTTATGTTTGGCCCGTGGTATTTAGCCCGCCGTTCTTGATTCTATGGTTTTGGCCCGTGGTATTGTTTTATATTATTATTATTATTATTGAGCCCCATGTTTTGGTATTGATCCATGATTTTAGGGAGAGCTTGCCTATATAAAGCAAAGGAGATCATTTGGCTAGACACTTGTGAAATTAGAAGATCTTAAGAGAAGCTTGATCTGAAATTCTTGTAATCGGTTTGTGAGAGAGAGTTGAATCAATATGAAGGAGAAACATGAGAAATACAAGTCGGATTTACTAATGGTTTGATATCTCCTCGGCGCATGTTCAGATCTGTAGATCTGACAGTCTGGGTTATTCTTGAAAAAGTCTTGAAATTATCCATACCCGCAGATACGCAAGTACAGTGAAAGAAAAGTGCGGAGATACGCAGGCGCAGAAGTGTTGCAGGTGCGCAGATACGCAGGCCCAGAAGCGCTGCAGATGCGGAGGTGCACAGGCAGTTCATTGGACACAGAGCGCAGGTACGCAAGAAGTCTGTAAGCCACAGTGCGTGGGTACGCAGGAACGCAGTTGGAAACAGTGCGTACTTCTACGCAGGTGTTATATGGGTGAAGCTGCGTACTTCTCATGAAATCTATTTAGCTGCCCTTGTTTATTATTGTTGTGTTCTGGTTTTTGAAGTGATGTCTGGTTTCTGGTATTAAGTTCTGATAACAGCAGTGATACATTGATGGATGAATGGATCAGGTTCTTATTGACTCATTTTATGTGATCTGATGGACTAGATCTGATTGATGACTCACTTGTATATGTATTGATCTAGTGCTTGGGTAATTCAGAAGGTTGTTTGATTATGAGCTTCAATGTTGTTGGGCCCAGTATGAAAATTGGAGGAAATGTGGCCTTTCAGATTATGTGTTGTGCTTCAGTGTATCCAGTCTGAAAATACATGAAACGTGGTACCTGAAGGAGAGAAGATTGTAGGTCAGCACCTATGTACTAGTATCTAAGCTAGTACAAGAGCTAAAGGAAATCTTTGGAGCATTGTAGCAGGTAGTAGCCTGCGTACTAGTAAATGGATCGGCTAGTACAAGAGCAAAGGGGGTTGTAGCTCCCATACTGGTATAAGACTGCACCAGTACAAAATATTGTAAAAGGATTTTCTTATTAAGAAGAAGATTGAGATGACTTGTAGCAGGTGGTTTTCTCCCACATTGGGTTTCCACCTTATATCATGGTGTTCATGTGTGTGGCTTATGTGTGATGATTTGTTCTATTTTACTGCACCTGTTTACTGTTAATATGGTTGATAATGTTCTAATGCACTCATTAAGGATCAACTAACTAAATCATAAGAAGTTGTGGAAGTAGCATATATGAATCTGAATATGGAAATGAAAAAGTTTTATTGATGTGATAATACTGATTCACCCCCCCCTCTCAGTATTATTTCCAACATATCTGAGTACAACTGGATGCCTAACCGGCTCACCCAACAGAGAAAAATACACGGAAACAATACTTTTATATTCAGAAATAGGTATTCAGAAACCTATCCCACGAAACCCTTTCCGGCACAACTGAAGCTCAGCGCTGGCCCTTCTGGCCTCTGCGTCAACCTCCTGCTGACCTGCGTCAACCCCTGGACCCTTTGCGTCAACCCTCTAAGGCACTGAGCAACCTCTGGGACCCTTTGCGTCACTCCAGCAGCCTTTGCGTGGATGACACAGTCCCTTTGGCCTCTGCGTTGTCTCTGCTAGGCTCTATGTAGCCTGGACTAGCTGCTGCTCTCGCTGTCTCTGCTTCTATGTTGGTCTCTCAGTATTGTCTCTGCTTCTTTGCCTCGTACTCACTGCCCCTTGCTGCTGATCACTGATTGAACTTTGCTTAGCAACCCCGCTCTAGCAAAATGAATCACTGATCACTTTGGTGTGTTCTCCAATTGACCCTCAAGCGTCCTCTTATACTTTTCTCGTTGGTCCATCAATGGCTGAGATTAAATCTCTAATCGACGGCTAAGATTAGATTTGGCTTGATCCATGATTTTTGGAACCTTCTAACCCAGTTTTATATTAGTAGCCATTAATATTTTATTTTTCCTAAGTTTAGACTTACGAACTCCATTAAAAATATTAATTATTTTAATATCTCCCAAACTGGTTACAATCTGTCCAAACAATTTTTGGGTCTTGGAGATCTCATGTGCTTTAGCCTCTCCACCAATTTTCATGGCTAGAGCACATTCGATGCTACCCCAAATCAACAAAGTACCTAGTGTCCCAAGAAGGAGAAGTAAGAACATGCAACAACTTCTGTAGAGATCGATAATTTGTCCAACAAATTGGAGGATGAATTCACTTTATATGTAGCTATACCTCCAAGAGAGAGGTGGGGATATCTTGAGCTCTAGTTCCTAGAGTCGCAAAGATTTGGGCGGGGTCCGAGGAGGGCTGCGTCAAACATATGTTTCTTCTTGGATCATTACCTTGGCTACAAGGGCACACACTTTTCAGTAGCAGAAGGATCATAATGTCAATGTGGCACAGTCAGATCTTAAGGGATAGCTGCAGAGCTAGTTGCAGTCAGTTATTGAGGGTGCAGAACCAGTCAAAGCACAGACAGACTTAGTAGACAGTGTAGAGGTTAGTTCTAATCAAAGGCTCAAGAGGCAGTTGCAGAGCCAGTACAATGACACAATTGATTTAGAGTTTAGTTCTCAGTCGCAGTAGTTGCAGGAGCAACATCAACATGAGATCAGTTGTGGCATAGAGTAGAGTTGACAATAGTGCAGGAGGCACAATGTAGTGTTAGCATAGATGCAGTATGGTTCAACTACAAAGTTGGCAGATGAATCAGAGTATGTGTAGTGACTTGGTGGGAAGTGGCAAGTTGTCATAGCTGTTAGACATCAGGAGCGTGAGGGAAGATGTTATGGGAGAAAGACATACCACCTTCCTTGCTAAGAGGGAGTGTTAATTTTTGTAGCATCACACAGGTGTTCTAGTCTCAACTTGTGTCAGAGGCTAAAGAGCACAAGATCTCCAAAACCGAGAAAAGGTTTCCACAGAAAACACCTAGAGACAACTCAATTAAGTTAATTGATCACTAATTCAAAAATGCCTACGTCTAACTTAGGAAAATTGATTAATTAGCAACAATTAATTGAGAAAGATCAAGAATGCTCTATAAATTCACATGGATTGAGTTTGAGATGATCTTAGCCATTGATGGGGATCTAATCATGGTCGTTGGTTCACCAAGAGAGATTATAAGAGCAGGTCGATGGGGATGGAGAAGATACATTGAGTGAGGGAAAGATCTAGAAAGATCGAATTTCCCAGAGAGCAGAGATTCAACCGGGAAGAGAATTTGAGCCAAATATTAGTGGTAGAGATTGAGCAGCAGCAGTAGGGTGGTCCAATGGAGTTTTCTAATGCTGGAAGAATCAACTGAGAGAGGCCGAGTTATTCCATAGGAGGTTGTGCAGGGGTTTGCACAGAGCCTCAAGGAGGCAGTTTGATTTAGCTGAAGAGGAGGTCGATTCAAGTGCCGGAGGTAGGGATGATTTTCCAGAGGGTCAAAGAATCACTTCCAAATGAAGCAACTGGCAAGACATCTGATTCAGAGGCAAATCCGGGCAGTTCGCGTGAGGGACTACGCAAAATCTACGTAGAGGCCTGCGCAGGGGTATTTCGGGAGCCATTTTCTGAGGCCAAGTTGAGGCCAATTTCTTGTGGAGAGAGAGAAATTATCTCAGATATTTTGCCATCAATTTCTTAGATTAGGATTGCCAGTTCAACATTCAATTCATTCTACTCAGATTTTGCTGCTGAATAATAATAATAAAACCTTCATCTGCTGCACCGGTTTGCCCACATTGGGTTTCCCTGGTGGACTTTTGTCCAAAAATAACAATGTCAATTTAATTGTGTGTGTGCTCTATTTTTCTCAGTTCCAGTTTATGTTGCCGCAACATATTTATTTTTGGTGAAAATTATAGTAGTGATTTATTTGTTGTTTGTCGTAGCAAATAACTTGCACATAATAATATTCAGTTAGAAGA
Organism: Pinus tabuliformis; assembly: GCA_031772625.1. Lineage (NCBI taxonomy): Eukaryota > Viridiplantae > Streptophyta > Pinopsida > Pinales > Pinaceae > Pinus > Pinus tabuliformis. Next base: position 612,298,695 of record CM062814.1, on the reverse strand, counting down.
ATAATTTCTAGTTGTTGCAATAGAGTGAAAATTTCACACACTCGATGATGAGGGACATTTGGTGTTGGTTCTCGAATCCATCTTGGAGGTGCGAGAGAGGAAGCTTAGGAACATAGTTATCAGAGAGTTCCTTGTTAGGTGGAAGGATTTGCCTTCGTAGGATGCTACATGGAAAAGATAGAAGGTACTACAACACTCGACATTGTAGCTGCTTAAGGACAAACAAATTTTGGTGGGGAGGACTATAATATCCCCTATCCCATGAGATTGCTAGAAGGATAGCCTTTAGCCCGTTTTGTTCCTTGGGAGAAGAGGCTAAGGATTGGGGATCAATTTTGGTGTTTTTGGACTTGGGAAATGTGGGTGAAGTGGGTCCCATGCTCAATTGTGGGCCACATGGGATCAATTTAGACTCATAGAGGGGGAGTGACTTTTGGAGGGAAAGTGGGGGCCACCAAGGAGGATGCATGAGCCATGATTATAGATGAAAAAAGGGGGCACTCCACATTATATTTTGACAATTACAATTGTGAAAATTGACCTCTTGTGAGTTGTTCAGCGCAAGGGCTTCGAGTGCTGCTCAACACAGGGATTTCAAGCAGAATCTAGACTGGTTTCAGAGAACTTGGAGTGTCTCCCTAGCTGGAAATTAGAGGAGTCCATTTCAGGGCTCCTATAGAGCTTCACTATCAACATTTTGGATCAGCAGTACGCATTTTCTGGGGCTCAGAGGCTGAGCATTAGGTTGATTAGTTGCACTAGCTTCAAAGAATTGGGGGGAAGGGGCAGAATTGTAGGAGTAATTTCTACATCCTTGACATGGAATTTTGATGGTAATTTGTAGGGGTATTTTGGGGCCATTTCTTGTGAAAATTCCTCATCAAGAACCCCTGCTGCAGCAACTGATGATATTACTCCTATTTGTTAAATTCCTTTAAACAAATTACTTGCAGTTTCCTACGACAAATATCGTAATACATACATTGCAGCCTTTACTTAATTACATATTATGCGGAAACAAGAGACTGAGCAAGAAAGAAAATACAACAAAATAGACACCGTTATTTTTGGATAAATGTCCCTGGAAAAACCTAATGCAGGAAAAATGGTGTAGCGGATCTGAGGTTTATTATTATTAAGTGGAAGAAAATTTTGAATACATCTTTGTATACCTCACTGGTTATTCAGTTATAGAGAGAAACACTGGTAGAAAGATTTGTGAGATTACCTCACACAATCACTGAGAAAATCCCGATTGATCCGGATACTGAATGAAGTGCCTCTGGAAGGCCCTACGCTACCTCTGCGCAGTCCTTGCGTCAACCTCTCTAGGCATTGTGTCACCTAGTCTGTTGATCAATTTGCTGCCCGGAGTCTCTGCTCTCAGCCTCCCTGTCTCACACCCTGGCTCTTGGCATCTAAAACTAACTCTCCCTAGCGAAATCTCAGACTCTCTCTCACCCTCTGCGCTGCCTCTACGTGGCCCTGTGTTAGCCTTTGTGTCTAGGCTATTGTATCACTCTTTGCCTCTCTGTTGATGATTCTCCGACTGAGAAAATCTCTGTTGATTTGGGGTAGCATCGGACATGCTCTAGCCATGAAAATTGGTGGAGAGGCTAAAGCACATGAGATCTCCAAGACCCAGAAATGGTTTGGGCAGATTCTAACCGTTTTGGGAGATATTAAAATAATTAATATTTTTAATGGAGTTCCTAAGTTTAAACCTAGGAAAAATAAAATATTAATGGGTATTAATATAAAACTGGGTCAGAAAGTTTCAAAAGTCATGGATCAAGCCAAATCTAATCTTAGCCATTGAAGGACCAATAGGAAAAGTATAAGAAGAGGCTTGAGGGTCAGTTGGAGAACACACTGAGCGAGACCAATCAGTTCGACTTTTCGAGCGGGGTTAGCTGAGAAATTCGAATTAGTGGTCTGGAGAGTAGCAGGAGGCGGCAAGTATGAAACAGAGAGTCGGGAAAAGCACCAGGGGGAACAACGCAAAGGTTGGAGAGGCAAACGCAGAGGCTGCAGACTGTGCAGTCACTAGAGGGCCTGCGTGGGTGACGCAGAGAGGCCCAGTGTTGACGCAGAGAAGCAGGGGATGACGCAGAGGGCCTGCGAGCTACGCAGAGGTCAGCCAGGTTGACACTGAGACTGGGGGAAGCGCTGAAGAATTTTTTTCCTTGTTGGGTAAGCCAGTTTGGCACCCAGTTGTACTGAATAATTGCTCAATAATAAAATACTCCCTTGCTACATTGGTTTTCCCGCATTGGGTTTTCCCGGGGACTAATTGTCCAAAATATTTGTGTCGATTCTTGTGCATGTGTTTATTTTTGTATTATGATGTGATAGCTATAGCAGAATTTATTTTAATGTTTACTGAAGGATTTTCATAAATAACTTATCGGGAAATAAGTAGGTAAAATAAATCAGTTGTTGCAGTAATAGAATTTTCACATGGTATCAGAGCAAGTAATCAGAGACAGAAAGGGAAAATCAATTATGCGTCGAGATGATGATGCAGAGGCATCTCCATTAGGAGACTCGCACAGATTTTCAGAAAATTGCACAAGAGAAAGTGATTTCGATTTCTCTATGTTGGCTTCCAGGCTGGAAGAAGAAGTGGCTTGTGTGACTAGCTCTGCATCATCAGAGGTATGGTATATAGACAGTGGGGCCTCTTGGCATATGACGGGAATCTGGGAATGTTTCTCAGATTATCGGGAGGAGAAGATGAACTTTCAGATCACCATGGGGAACAAGGCAAAATGTACTCCAGTAGGGAGGGGTACCATAGTTTTTCAAACAGAAACGGGAGAGCGGTTCTTGCTACCAATGTGCTGCATGTACCAGGATTGGGGATGAACTTACTTTCCGTGTCGCAACTTCAAGGCAAAGGCTATGACGTTTTCTTCATCAAGGAGAAAGTATACGTCAAACACCCGAGCTGGAAAAAGAAAGTGCAGATCAGGATCAAAAGTAACAGGTTGTACAAACTACAACTAGAATCACCAATGGCACTAATAGGCAGTCATGGAGACAAGGATTTGAACGAACTATGGCACAGAAGAATGGGACATTTGCACCATGGGGCTCTGAGAATTCTCAGGAGCACTGTAACAGGAGTTCTGGATCTTAGTACAGAACGAGATGATGTATGTAGAGGATGTGCTCTAGGAAAGTATGCCAAGGCCTCATTTCCTAGAAGTAAAAACAGGGCCAAGAGTGTACTAGGATTGATACACTTAGATATCTGCGGACCCATGTCCATTAAAGCTCTTAGTGGTGCCGAGTACTTCCTTACCTTCATTGATGGTCACTCAAGGAAAACTTGGATTTATTTTATGAAAACCAAGGATGAGGTTTTCTGTTGATTCAAAGAGTTCAAGGCTCCGGTGCAGAAGCTAATTGGGAAGAAAATAAAAGTTTTGTGCTCAGATAATGGTGGAGAGTATGTCGATAAGGACTTCACTGATTTTTGCGCTAAGGAGGGCATCAAAAGGGAGTGGACAACTCCGTACAATCTGGAGCAGAATGCAGTAGCAGAAAGAAAGAATAGGACTATTGTAGAAGCAGCTAGGGCCATGATGTATGATCAGGATATGCCAAATTTCCTGCGGGCAGAAGCATGCAACACAATAGTCTATGTTCAGAATAGAACTCCTCATCGGGCATTGGGCAAGATTACTCCAGAGAAGGTCTTCACAGGGAAGATGCATAAAGTTAGTCATTTCAGGATATTTGGGAGCTGAGCATATTGCCGCATACCTGAGGAAAAGAGGAAGAAGCTGGATCAAACTGCAGAAAAAGAATATCTAGTGGGATATAGCGAGAACGCTAAGGCATACAGAATCTATCTTCCAGGGAGCAGGAAGGTAGTAGTTCGACGAGATGTGAAGTTCATGGAAGACAGGGCTTTCAGAAAATCTCGAGAAATGCCTTCCGAGGAGTAGTCAAAAGAGGAACCGTTGGTCAAACCTCTTCAACCAACGAAAGAAAAGAATTCTTCCTCGGGTCAGGAAGAATCACAGGATGAGGAGGAGCTAACAGAAGCACCTGTTGGTAGAGGAAGAACGAGTAGGGAACTTCGTCAGATTCTGCGTGATGCAAAGGACTTCATCGGTGCGCCAAGGAACAATAAGAGGGAGCGAAAACAACCAGATAGATATCAGGCATTAGTAGCTTAGGATGGGGAGCCAGCCAGTTTCAAGAGGCAGCTCAACATCAGCTTTGGCTGGATGCGATGGTAGAGGAGTACAACTCCATAATGGTGAACAATGTCTGGGAGGTAGTTCCAAGGCCTCAAGGCAGATCAGTGGTAGGTTTGAGATGGATCTACAAGATTAAATACATTGTAGATGGCAGTGTTGAGAAATACAAAGCTAGGTTTGTGGCTAAGTGGTATGCTCAGAAGGAAGGAATCGACTATGAAGAGACCTTCGCCTCGGTAGCCAGGTATACATCTATTAGAACCGTGATATCTCTTGCAGCACAGATGGGGTGGGAGATTCATCAGATGGATGTCAAAACGAAGTTTCTGAACGATGTAATAGAAGAAGAGGTATACATTGAACAACCAGAGGGCTTTGAGACACAAGAGAAGAAGTCTCATATATGCAGATTGAAGAAAGCCTTCATTGGGCTGAAACAGGCACCTAAAGCGTGGTATGGGCGAATCGATGGATACTTGCAGAAAATGGGATTTGTCAAGAGTGACGTAGATCCAAATCTCTACTATCTGGTTGTAGAGAATGAGCCTCTAACCTTAGTATTATATGTAGATGATCTTTGCCTGACAGGATCATCCAGGCTCATAGGGGACTGCAAGAAGAATCTAGCCACGGAGTTCGACATGAAGGATTTGGGACGAATACATTATTTCCTGGGGTTGGAAGTTTGGCAGAAAAAGGGGGAGATCTTCCTTGCGCAAGGGAGATATGCTGCAAAAATCCTGAAGAGATTTAGGATGGAGGACTGTAGACCCATGGCTACTCCAATGATAACCAATTGGAAGAAGATTGATGCATCAAAAGACAAAGGTGTTGATCTTGTATAAGGCAGCTCATAGGGTCCCTGATGTATCTGGTCAATACCAGGCCAGACATTTGCTACACTGTCAACACCCTCAGTCAGTTCATGGTGGAGCCGAAGAGGGTGCACTAGTGTTAAAATTGGCAACCAGGGAAAAATTTCATGTGGGTCATCTTATTCATGGCTAATAATATTTTTATTAGATTCCTCTCGTCGAGAGGTGTAGGATTGATATAAAGATCATCCAATTCCGTTAAGTATTCATGGAGATATGAATTTATTTTGATTATGGAATTATTATCAAGCCGACCTACAACTCATGTAGGCTCAGAAGCCCAACAGTCGCATCTATTCACCCACCAACGTTGTGTATAAATATAAGAGGACTTTTCCTCATTTAGACTCACTCATCTCATCACATCTCTCTCTCTCTACTGCGCAGATATGAGTCTCTTCTCTACTGCGCTGAAATGGGTCTCTCTCTCTCACACATGTGAAGCCGGAAGCTGTTGAATTTGAAGCTGCAACTGCAGAAGCAAAGATTGACTTGCGTGGCCTAGAAGATCTCCTCTTTGGAACTGCGCTGTAGGTTCATCTGAACCTCCTCTGAAAGCTGCAACTTTTGGTGGTGGAATGAAGTCAATCCGACGAACGGTTTGCAAGATATCGACTGCCCTAGTTTGAAGCCAGAAACTGCTGAAATTGAAGTTGCAACTGCAGAAGCAAAGATTGACTTGCGTGGCCTAGAAGATCTCCTCTTTGGAACTGCGCTGTAGGTTCATATGAACCTCCTCTGAAAGCCGCAACTTTTGGTGGTGGAATGAAGTCAATCCAACGAACGGTTTGCAAGATATCGACTGCCCTAGTTTGAAGCCGGAAACTGCTGAAACTGAAGCTGCAACTGCAGAAGCAAAGATTGACTTGCGTGGCCTAGAAGATCTCCTCATCTGAACTGCGCTGTAGGTTCGTCTGAACCTCCTCTGGAAGCCGAAACTTTTGGTGGTGGAATGAAGTCAATCCGACCATCGGCTCTCTGCTGAATTATTGAAGATAAAAGAAGATTTGATCAAAGGGTTTCCCCACACATTGTGGGGTTTGTCCCTGGCTAGCCGCCACATCTTGTGTCTCTTGTCTTGGCTTGTTTTCTGTCGATCGTTTAATGTTCTATCTGCACTTTACTTTATGTACATGTGATTGCTAATCGGTGGAATATAATAAGAAAAAGAAGTAAACTGTTATAAGCATAGAACATACCATAACTTAACATGGTATCAGAGATAAGGTGAAGACAAAGCCCAAGCAAGAGCAAGAGCAATCACTGAAGAGAAGATTGGCAAGGCCATCCTAAAAGAACTATGGGGTCCTCAACACTCTTTCCTGCCGAAGACAAGCTCCGTGAGAAAGCTGACTATCACGGATGGATGATGTCTATCGATCTAACCCTTGAAGATCAAGGAGTGCTGGACCATGTAAGAGGCAATATTGTTGAGCCTTCATCAAATGCATCTGCTGCTGCCTGGAACAAATGGAAAAATGGAGAAGTCAAAACAAAGAAGATCATCCAGGACTCTATCGACAAGCGCTTGGTGGCCTACATCTCTGATCTAGACACCTCCAAGGAAATCTACGACAGACTGGTGAGTTTATTTAAAGTTAATGATGCAAATCAAGTTTTGTTTCTTAGAAATAAGTTGAGGGAAATCAAGAAGGGTAAAGATGAAAGTATGCAAGCATACTTCTTAAGAATCACCGAGATCAAGAACGATCTCCTATCTATTGGGGAAACTATTACTGACAGAGAAATGGCACTCACAACTCTTGGAGGATTGCCATTTGAATGGTATGTGTTCAGGACTACTCTTTTGAACTATAATGTAATTCCTGGTTTCGAGGAATTAATGGCTAGATGCATTCAAGAAGAAACAAGGGAAGAAGTGCAAGAAATGCCCATGCCTAAAGGTCCTCCTGCTGCCTTTTCTTCTCATGCTAAGAAAAGAAATAATTCCGGGACTAAATCAAAAGGAAAGGCTGGACCTAAGGGTGGAAGAAAAGGATGATGTTACATTTGCGATAAAGCAGGTCACTATGCAAGGGAGTGCCCTAATAGAAAGGACTCACACCGGGACGATGATCAAAATCCCTCTGATGGTAAATCAAAGGAATGACAAATTCAACAGCAAAGGTAAGAGGAGAGTTGGGAATCGAGGAAGAGGACAACCATTCAAGAAGGCTAGAAAGTCCAGGATGTATTAAATGCACCTAACCTCAAAAAGAACCTAGTGTCCATCTCGGTAATGAAAGACAAAGGCTACAAGGTAACCTTCAGCAATGGCAAGGTACGTATATGGAAAAATAATGTTAAAGCCTTTACTCTTGGGTTTCATGTTGATTCATTATATCAGGTCGATGGAAGTCCGCTAGGTGTCATATCTTATGACACATCTCTTCAGTCCAAACTTTGGCATCAGAGGTTTTCCCACCTTCATTATAAAGCTCTACCCGATGTAAGACAGATGGTAAGAGGGATGCCTGAATTCCAAGTAGAGAAAGAAGGTGTATGTCCGGGATGTGCCGAAGGAAAGCTCAAAAGGGGACCATTCCCCTCAAGCCAAAGCAAGACCTTCGATATATTGCAATTGGTTTACTCAGGCATACCTGAGGTTGGCATTAAGAGGGAGACTTCTACACCACATTCTCCTGAGCAGAATGGTGTGGTGGGAAGGAAGAACCAGACGATGATGGAAGCTGTCCGGGCCATGCTACATGAACAAAGACTTCCAAAGTTTCTATAGGCTGAAGCTGCAAACACTGCCGTATATGTGCAAAATCGATGCCCTCATCAAGCATTGGGTTCCAAGACTCCTGAAGAAAAATTCACTGGTAAGAAACCTGATGTTTCTCATTTTAAAATTTTTGGAAGCCCTGTATACTTTCATGTGCCGAAAGAGAAAAGAAATAAATTGGGAGCATCTGGGAAGAAGGGAATTTTCGTGGGCTATGGTGAAAATACTAAAGGCTATAGAATCTATGTAGCCGGTCAAAGGGAAGTCATAATTAGTCATGATGTCACCTTTGACGAAGATATAGCTCTCAACAAGGTGATCAATCTTCCGACTTTGAGGAGCTCTCAAGAAGTCGACACCGGGAACCGAAAGAAAAGGATGATGAATCAATGCCTGATGTAGAAGAACCCATGGATCCGATTGATCCTCATCCACATGAGCCTTCCTCTTCTAGGAAGAGGCCTTCATGGCTTAGGGGGATACTTGATGATGCTGAAGGACATGCTGCACCCTGAGGAACCTTCCATCAAAGTAAGGAACTTAACAGGTATCAGGGATACCTGACCATCATGAGCACGATCATACAAAATGAACCTTCATCATTCTCAGATGTCATCAAGCATTAACTATGGAAGGATGCTATGACCATAGAATATGAGTCTATTATGGAGAATGATGTCTGGGAAGTAGTCCCCAGACCTTGGACAAGACAATTGTTACTTCAAAATGGCTTTACAAGATAAAGCATGCAGCAAATGGAAGTATGGAAATGTATAAGGTTCATTTTGTTGCTCGTGGTTTATCCCAGAAGGGAGGTATAGACTATGATATTTGCACCTGTTGCCAGATATACGACCATCCACTTGATCATAGCCCTTGTGGCTTCACAAGGATGGAACCTACATCAGATGGATGTTAAGACCGCGTTCTTGCATGGTTCTATCAAAGAAGAGGTCTATGTGGAGCAACTTGAAGGATTTGAGATTTATGATTGAAAATATCATGTATGCAGGTTGAAGAAGGCTCTCTATGTGCTGAAGCAAGCACCCCGAGCATGGTATGAGAGGATCGATAGCTACTTGATGAAGTTGGGATTCACTAGGAGTGAAGCTGTTCCTAACCTTTACTTTAAGGTTGAAGATGACAAGCCTCTCATACTGGTGTTGTATGTGGATGACCTCTTTCTAACAGGTGCAAACCCTCTCATTCACAAATGTAAGAGGGAGATGGCTTCTGAATTTGAAATGAAGGACCAAGGACTTGAAGTGTGGCAGAAGCCAAGGGAAATTTTCCTATCTCAAGGAAAATATGTGGTAAATATATTGGAAAGATTCGGTATGATGGACTGCAAGCCTATGACTACCTCGAGGATCTTAACTTTTAGAAGTTATATGGTAGTGATGTCGGACCAGACTTGGGAAATGCCTCTGAGTTTCAAAAACTCATTCGCATTGATGTTCTTGGTGAACCTCCGTCCGAACATATGTTTTGCAGTTAGCATTGTGAGCTCATATTTGGTTGAGCCTCACTGAATTGATGCCAGGAATCTTCTGAGATGTCTTCAGGACACAATCTCTCATGGATTAAGATACACTGCCGGAGATGTGAGACTACTTGGATATACTGATGTTGATTGGGCAGGCAGTGTGGTGGACCGTAAGAGCACTTCCGGGTGCCATTTCACCTTGGGATCGGCTTCGATATCCCGGATGAGCAGGAAGCAGAAGTCGGTGGCTTTGAGCACCGCCAAAGCAGGATATATTGTTGCTAGCATGACCTCGTGTGAGGCAGTCTGGTTGCGAAAGCTCTTCAGTGAGCTGTTTGGATTTACATTGGATACCACTGTGATTCTCTATAACAACCAGAGGTGGGATTCGATTATTGAGGAATCCCGTATTCGTTGATTGCTCCAACAGATAGACATCATCTGGGATATGGTAATTTGATGAGCAAGGATGCTCCATTGCATTAAGATGATGTACAGGTTGATACACCTTGTCAAAGCCTTGGGGAAAGATCTAACTATGATTTTCCCAAACGACTTGGAGTCGGCAAGAAACCCTTGTACAAGGGTCCTGCTTGTTGCATACATTGAGCTCTGGGAGCTCTGAGGGCTTGCGGTTATTACTGGAGCAACATACGACCACAAGGTGACTCACCCTCCCCTGGTGGTGCGCACTGGAACAAGATGATTCGCTCTCTTGTGGGACAAGATGATTCACTCTCTTGTGGGACAAGATGATTCGCTCTCCTTTGTAGCAGGATGATTAGTTCTCCTGTGAGGCCTGGATTGATGTGTTCTCCATGGCAGCCTGGATTGATGTGTTCTCCACGACGATTGTAGCAGGATTGATGTGTTCTCCTGTGAGGGCTGGATTGATGTGTTCTCCATGGCAATTGTAGCAGGATTGATGTGTTCTCCTGTGAGGACAGGATTGATTAGTTCTCCTGTCGAGGCATCCTACCCATGCAGTCTGGGACTCATGGGAAGTACCTCTCATCTGATCAATGAGTAGGGAAATGAAGTTAGGGACCATAGTAGTACCGATGGACGCATCGTTGTAACTACCGTACTCCCTATGCTAGGATGACCTCCATTGATCTGGGATCAATGATACTGGTCTAGGACCAGTGGTAGGAGTTGTACCATACTATGACGCTGACTTCGGGTCGGTTGAGACTGGTCTGGGATCAGTGGTACATACTCTGAGACTGACTTTGAGTCAGTGGAGGATGATATTGGTCTGGGACCATTGGAGTTGTACTCACTATGACGCTGACTTTGGGTTGGTTGAGACTGGTCTGGGACCAGTGGTACATACTTTGAGACTGACTTTGAGTCTGACTTTGAGTCAGTATGATACATCCTCGATCATTTCTTCTTCTTCATAATTCGGACAAAAGTAGAGTAGAACAGAACAATGCAAGAGCAGAGCAGAACAGAACAAAACAGTACAGATCAGTGCAGGGCAGAACAAGACAAAGCAGAACAGGCAAAATAGAGCAGAGCAGGGCAAGGGTCAGGATGTACAAGGCAGTGCATTTGATGGATGAATAGTAACGACCGATAGACAGATTGCAGATGAAGTTCTCCATGGTTGAGAGGGAGTGTTAAAATTGGCAACCAGGGCAAAACTTCATGTGGGTCATCTTATTCATGGCTAATAATATTTTTATTAGATTCCTCTCGTCGAGAGGTGTAGGATTGATATAAAGATCATCCAATTCCGTTAAGTATTCATGGAGATATGAATTTATTTTGATTATGGAATTATTATCAAGCCGACCTACAACTCATGTAGGCTCAGAAGCCCAACAGTCGCATCTATTTACCCACCAACGTTGTGTATAAATATAAGAGGACTTTTCCTCATTTAGACTCACTCATCTCATCACATCTCTCTCTCTCTACTGCGCAGATATGAGTCTCTTCTCTACTGCACTGAAATGGGTCTCTCTCTCTCACACATGTGAAGCCGGAAGCTGTTGAATTTGAAGCTGCAACTGCAGAAGCAAAGATTGACTTGCGTGGCCTAGAAGATCTCCTCTTTGGAACTGCGTTGTAGGTTCATCTGAACCTCCTCTGAAAGCCGCAACTTTTGGTGGTGGAATGAAGTCAATCCGACGAACGGTTTGCAAGATATCGACTGCCCTAGTTTGAAGCCGGAAACTGCTGAAACTGAAGTTGCAACTGCAGAAGCAAAGATTGACTTGCGTGGCCTAGAAGATCTCCTCTTTGGAACTGCGCTGTAGGTTCATCTGAACCTCCTCTGAAAGCCGCAACTTTTGGTAGTGGAATGAAGTCAATCCGACAAACGGTTTGCAAGATATCGACTACCCTAGTTTGAAGCCGGAAACTGCTGAAACTGAAGCTGCAACTGCAGAAGCAAGATTGACTTGCGTGGCCTAGAAGATCTCCTCATCTGAACTGCGCTGTAGGTTCATCTGAACCTCCTCTGGAAGCCGAAACTTTTGGTGGTGGAATGAAGTCAATCCGACCGTCGGCTCTCTGTTGAATTATTGAAGATAAAAGAAGATTTGATCAAAGGGTTTCTCCACACATTGTGGGGTTTGTCCCTGGCTAGCCGCCACATCTTGTGTCTCTTGTCTTGGCTTGTTTTCTGTCGATCGTTTAATGTTCTATCTGCACTTTACTTTATGTACATGTGATTGCTAATCGGTGGAATATAATAAGAAAAAGAAGTAAACTGTTATAAGCATAGAACATACCATAACTTAACAACTAGGCAATAGCCAAACATGTTCTCAGCTAAGTCACCTGACACGAGGATTCAGGATTTGTAGGATACGGGATTCGAGAGTTGGATTCGGACACGTTGACCCCCCAGAACAGGACACGTAGGATTCGTTATATATTATTTTATTAAATATATATATATATATATATATATATTAAAAACTAGATATTTCTTACACAAATTCTCATTAATGATACAAATTCATTGATTTCAAACATAGATCATTTAGATGTTAGTTTTATAATTTATTGTTTACAAAGTAAGTTAGTAATAGTAACATTATAGCAATTAGCATGCATACTACATACCAAATTCAAATACATCAACATGTCACATAAAATGATAAATCATGATTCATAAATGAAAGACAACTTACAGTTACAAGATAGTAAGATAAACACACTGACAACTGTAGTTTTCTCATTAAGTCTTCAAATCAAAATGTGTTACATAGGTAGTGCAATGGCAATGCCACAATGGCAAATAGAAATAGAAAATATAAAACAACTATAGGTATACAAGCCTCAGGCCCTCAAGGCAATAGGTAGCTAGAGCCCATGACTCATGAGTCAACAATCCTCATAGTCATCATCAGAATCAGCATCAATGTCCTCATCATCATGGTCACCACTGCTCTCCTCTGCATCGTCCTCCTCCCCTGTATCCATAGTCGCCTCTACATCTGCTGGTGTGGAGGATGACCCCTTGAAAATATCATCGTCATCAAATCTAACAGGCTCTAGCACTAGATCATTGAGATCAAATCTAGCAGGCTCTAGCACATTGCCTCCTCCCTTCCCCTTGGTGCTTGTCCCATCCTCTCTTGTGACATATTTCCACAAGGGATATTTCTGAATGTTGTCTTTAGGTCCTCCTCTTCCCTCAACATTACTTGCAGCAGACTCTGATGATATTGGGGGAGGAGGGGCATCTCCAATGGAGACGTTCTTCCCCTTCTTTTGCCCCTTAATTGCTGCCCTTGATTGAGCCACGAATACTGTAAAAATAAAAACAAAACATACACAAATTTGTAAAAAAAAATCATATATAAACTGCTGTAATAGAAATGCCAAAAAATAGGGATGAAATGCACTTACCTGGTGCTTGAATCTTCTTGCCGAACGCTCCACACCCTTAGCTGCTTGCTCCAAACCCTTAGCTCCTTGCCCACAGCTCAATGTATGCAAAACTGAAAGAGAGAAATGGAAAAGACTTAAAGAACAACGCCTTTTTTATGCTCGCGGGTTTCATTTTTTGGGGATTCGAATCCCAAAATTGGGACACGACGTGTCCTAACAGGACACGTACGGGTTTTGTATGTGTCTCGTTAGGACACGACGTGTCCCCTTCTGGGATTCAAATCCCCAACGAATTGTGTGCGATTCGCGGGATTCGGACATATGGCCTCTTTTCAATGAATCTGGTTTCTTAGGTTCTCAGGTATTTATAGGGAACAGTTGATTACGGACTCTTGTACACCAGGGGCAAGGATATTAGATTGAGTGAGTTTACTGATGTAGATTGGACAGGAAGTTCAGTGGATCGGAAAAGTACCTCTGGGTACTATTTCAACATTGGATCAGGAATGACCTCCTGGTGCAGTAGGAAACAGAAATCCGTGGCTCTGAGCTTAGCTGAGGCAGAATATATGGCCGCAAGCACAGCTTCGTGCGAGGCCATATGGCTTAGAAAACTGCTTGTGAACCTATTTAGAAGAAAGATGGAGGCGACCAGGATCATGTGTGATAATTAGAGTTGCATCAAGCTCTCTGAGAATCCAATGTTTCACGATCGATCAAAGCATATTGATATCCGGTGTCACTTTGTCAGAGACTGTGTCCAACGAGGAGTTGTATAGTTGAGCTACACTCCTACAGGAGAACAGGTGGCAGACATCCTTACCAAGGCCCTTGGAAGAACCAAGTTTGATTATTTCAGGGAGACGATGGGGATGATAAAGAATCCATTTCAGTACCAAAAATGGGTATGATGTTGTAGTCACTGCGTCACCTAGTCTACTGATCGATTTGCTGCTCGGAGTCTATGCTCTCAGCCTCCCAGTCTCACACCCCGGCTCTCGGCTTCTGAAACTGGCTCTCCCCAGAAAAATCCTAGACTCTCTCTCACCCTCTGCGTTGCCTCTGCATGGCCCTTCGTGGCCTTGCGTTAGCCTCTGCGTCTGGGCTACTGGATCACTCTCTGCCTCTCTCTATTGATGATTCTCTATCTGAGAAAATCTCTCTCCGGATGCTATCCTTGCCCCTTAACTGCAAGAAATCTCCTCAATTAGGCATTTCCTCCTGAGAACTTCTCACTTCAAAAATTCGATCTCTTGAACTCTCAGTGTGTTTTCGAAATGACCCTCAAGCCTCTTCTTATATCTTCCTGTTGGACAACCAACGACCTAGATTAACTCCTAATCAAAGGCTCTAATCATTTTGGCTTGATTTCCGTCTTCTTCTAGGAGTTACACCCACAATTAGATTAATACCCATTAATATTTTTAATTTCCTAAGTTTAGACTTAGGGTCCCATTAAAAAATATTAATTATTTTAATAAAATTGTTTCTAGGTGGAATTTCCCATAATGCCTTTTGGGTTCTTTGGAATACATGTGCCTAAGCCTCCTTGCAAAATTTGAGGCCTAAAGCACATCCGATGCTACCCCAAATCAACATTTCTAATGGTTGAATTCAACATTTTTTGGCAGAGCATGGGCCTCATAGGAGGAAGTTTGCGCAAGCATAAGAGCTGGGCAGATTGGGAGCTTGAAGGGCTAAAGAATTAGAGATTTCTGGAGACAAATTTCAGATCAATTGGGAGTTCTTCAGTTGCAGAGTTGAGGGCTACTTCCAACAGAGGATTTTGGCTGTGGTACACACTAGTTGGCCAGTTGGGCCATTCGTACCAGTTGGAGGACTTCTTCACCGCTTGGGACTAGACCAAACCATTTCCGGGTTTTTGTGGGTTTTTGGAGAGGAGTCCATGGGTGAAGATTCATGTTGATCTGGGCAGTATTTAGGTCGGAAATAATCATTCTAGTAGTCAGCCAGAAGCAACTTATTTATTGGGCCAGCAACATCACCATTCTGAGTTCTCTACTACTTGGGTCAGTAGCATATTTCTGGGTTATGCTCAGCTTGCTTGGCAAGCCTAGGTTCTTTTGTTTCATCTCATTTTATGTACTCAGATCCATGTTCTAATATAATGGTTCAGATTGTTATGCTGGTTTCATTTGCGTGTTAAAATTATGGCCATTGTTA
The DNA here is from genome assembly GCA_031772625.1 of Pinus tabuliformis. NCBI lineage: Eukaryota > Viridiplantae > Streptophyta > Pinopsida > Pinales > Pinaceae > Pinus > Pinus tabuliformis. The sequence continues at coordinate 612,283,356 of CM062814.1, read as the reverse complement.
CTTCATTTTGTTGTTGTTCCAAGTTCATTGTTTTGGTATCTATTGTTGATTTTCCATTAGGAATATTACATGTATGAAAACAGTACATATGGCAGAATTATGCCATCTACGATACTCAACCATTTCATGCCAATGTATGCAAGGAAGCTATACCTAAGTTGGACAAAAGCACCCTCAAGGATTAGTAGTGATACTTTCATTGGCACTCAACAAGACCAAAAGACCATGAAGAGTGCTGATTCCTGAGAAGTTTATTGTCCTAATCATTCATGTAAACAATTTACAAAATTTCATGTCTTATCCACACACAAAGTGATATATGTAGGTATGTATACCCTAACGAAAGGTCCAATCAGAGGTACAAATTAGAAGACCTCACCCACCAATAGGGAGGGCAGATCAACAGAGAGAAGAATTCAGGGATGATATTGATCCTGGAAACTAATTTTCAGCATTATAACAAGAAGGAGCATGGGAGGACCAGCAATAAGAAATAAGAAGCAAGGTAGGTCCACAAGGAAAGTGACAACATAGGACATTCTTATAGTCAATGGTTTTCTCCTGAAGAAGGTTTCTACCATTATGGTGATCTTCCCCGTCAGGTTTTTCCAAGTTGACATTTTGACAGATTCTCATGAGTTTTTTGTTAGCTTGTAAGCAATATTTATTGGCAAAAGAAATTATTATTAAACAATGTTGTATAATATTTAACAATGCTAAAGATGCATCATCTTAATATTTGCCCAATATGATAATTCTTGCATATATTATGTTTGCTACATATATAAAAATTTCATTTAATTTTTATCATCAAAATTAGTGTTAGATTACGGTTTTTTTTATTATAATTGTCTAAATGGTCAACTTCTCTGCAGGTTGGAATGTCAGCTCCCATTTTGGTGTCCATTAACTGCACTTCTCTAACAGACACGTCTGATGTGTTTAGGAGGGTACGGCACATAAGTTGAACTTCGTTTTTTCGTTTCTATTTATTCAATATAAAACATTAATGTTACCTGGCATTTCTAAATGACTAAGGTAACTTCTTTCACATTTTTATTGACAATTCTGTTTGTAATAGATACTGGAACAATGCCAAGAAAGGAAAAAAGACCTAGATAATGTTACCCCATTTTATGAGTTGAAGAGTCTGCTATGTCAAAGAACACAATCGTCTGAAAAGAAGATGATGTAAGAAATGATTAAGGGTAGTTACTGTCCTTTTTTGCATTTTTCTTGTATTGAGCATATCCTGGGATAGACCGCTGTACATAGAGGCAGTCAAACTGTTATTCATTCTTGAGATTCATTTTTGAAGGAATTATGTATTTATTGGGCAACCTGTTAATCCTTTAACTGTTGGCAAGTGTGTTTTGTGCGGTCACTGCCATTCTTGGCATCCAACATATACGGACAAGGGTGCTGTACATAGAAACCAAAATTTTTGTTGTAAATCTGATATCATTCTTACAATGCAATGGTTCTATCTTGCAAGAAGGTTGCTGATTCTTGATGAGATGGATTATCTCATCACAAGAGATCAATCTGTGCTGTATGATCTGTTTAGTATTCCAACATTTCCACATTCCTACTGCATACTTATAGGTAGGATGAACAAAGTAACTGTGCTCTATTCTATTTTTACTAGATATGCAGTGCATTTTATTTTTGCAGTTCTATGTCTAAAAAGATCCTTTCTGCAGGAGTTGCTAATGCAATTGACTTGACTGATCGGTTCCTTCCTAAATTGCAGTGCCTAAACTGTAAGGATTGCTAAACCAGTTTTGAATATCTAATTTTAATTTTCCATTGCGACACATGAAATTAAAAAACTATAGACATCTATTGAACCATGATATATTGAAAGTTAAAAATTGACTGAATTCATGAGTGCATGTAAGTGCAAGGTAAAATGTATTAAGCCTTGAGAAACATTTGTGATCATGCGGTTTGGTTCATATTAAATATGTTATCGCAAGGTACATCTTGTAGTTCTTAACTGGAAATTGGAGATAGGGTTGAAATTTTGTAATATATGTATGGGGCACTTTAATGTTGTGTTTATTTTTATATTGAACTTCTGTTTTATATCTATACTCACAGGCAAGCCTATGGTTGTTACCTTTCATGCTTACACAAAGGATCAGATATTGAGAATTCTCCAGCAAAGATTGATGGTAGTGTACAGTAATTCAAGTTATTTCACTTCTTTCTGAACATTCATTTGATTGTAGTATAGATTGCATTTCTTAAATATACTCAAAGGTGAAGATTTGTTTCTTTATTTCTGATATGAGTATAAAAAGATGTGACATTTTCTTTAAAAAATGATAATGGTGTAGGCTTTGTTACCACAAAAGCTAGCAGTCCTTAGAGAGGGAAACCCTACAAGACAAAAGCTAGACAAAGTGCTAACAATGGGGTAGAGGCCCAATGTCACCTCACCGAAAAGTTAAAACCCCATACTCTTTACAGACTTTCACCGATGGGAGAAGTCCCGGTATGAAGGAGATCACTTAGAAGAGATATGCTAGGTATAAGGCACAAAGTGATCAAGCTAGAGCTTATTCAAAAGATGGGCTCAATAATGATTCAAGGTTTCCAAGAAGCAAAACGCTCTCAAAGAGAAGCTCTAGAAAACAAGGATCAAGACCTAGGATTTTGAGATTTTTGGTGTGTTGTCTCCTAAAGTGTACACCTAAGGCGACAACATTTTTTGGCATCATTGCTGGGGATAGATTTTTTCTGTTCTTGGTTTTTTGAATTACATTTTCGGTTCTTGCATTTTGGATTTTTAGAGATAGATTCCTATCCAAGTGGTGACTCCACTTATTTCATTTTATGCAAGGATTTTTGCATGAAGCTTTCTTCTTGTAGACTTCTTGCTAGTCTTCGACAAGAGACCCCATCTAATATTCATTTTCTCTTTCAAGGTCAAGTAAGCAGGACATTTTTATGGACTTGTTCGCTCCTTGTGATTTTACCAACATTCAGGACTATCCACATGATTTTCCGCCTAAAGTCAGCAAAGCCATCAATGAGGTGCCCCTTTTTCAAAGTAACAAAGCCATTAGTACTGAGGCTCACGTTCAGAATGTCAACCTTTTCATAAGCAAGTGTCGGCCATATACTGACTATGAGGATGTGAAGATGTAGCTTTTCGTTCTCACCTTAGGTGATGATCCTATGGATTGGTTCTTAGAGTTCCTTGATAACACTTTTGATTCTTTACAATCAATCATTGATGCCTTTGAAAATAAATATGGAGATAAAGAAAGGGTCAAAGCGAAAGCTGAAGTAAAGAAAATTAAAGAGGCTGAAAATGATATTATCGAGTTAACTCAAATGGTTAAGAATATGCAAATCAATCAAGCTCAACTCATTAAGAATATGGAACTTAATCAAACAAAACTAATAGCAGATCATGCCAAGGAAATGGAAACCATGGAAATCGATCATTCTAATCAAATGACCACTATTCAAAAACATTTGATTACCATGAAAGCTAATCATGACAAAGAAATAAGTGCCATGCAAGCTAGGTTGGTTCAAATGGAAAGATCGCAAGCGCAAAATTTTCAACCTAGAAATAATCGAAATAATAACACTTGGCAGAAGAAAGGTCCATCCAATGAGCAAAGATCACTGAATCCACTTGAATCTACCAATCTTGTGGACGAAGCTCCACCTTATTGTAGAGCCTGTGATGCCCTTCATTGTTGAAAATGTAACTATGGTCGGTCTTCATAATTGCTATCATTATGTATGTATTGAAAACGAAGAAAAATAAAATTATTTTTAAGCATGGGTTTCATGCTCTTTTATTTGTTCATTAGGTCAAAGCCTCCATTGAAGGCTTCTAGGGTTTTCTTGAGTCATAAGAGTCATTGTCATATGTATTTGACCCTTGGGTTTTTGTATCATGTAAAGAAAAATTATTTTGAGTCAAAATAGTCATTTTTCATCTCCTCACCAAGTCGGCTCTGCCTTGATGAATCCGGCCCTGTTTGGGGCTATTCGACCTTGTGGAAGTAGTATATATAGGAGAATTCGACCTCCTTGGCATCAATAATCAACAAGTTTGATCTACTATGTGAAGAAGACAAAAAGTAGAGCGAAGTCTAGAGGAAGAAAGACAAAATCAAGGAAAAGTGAAAAGGACAAGTTTTAGGCATCTCTCTCTCACACGTGGGTTTTCTAGGGTTTCTGGGCAAGTTGCAGGGGCCGAAATTTCTGCACTTACTACAGGTCCGAAATTCTGAGTTGCAGGAGGCTGAAATTTCAGTTGGAGCAGATTTGAAGAGTGTCGACCCTTGTTAACTTTGGCAAAGTTTGTCTACTTGTAAGGAGGGTTAACTTGGTGATTTGAGGTCTTGGATTATATGACTTTGACTTGGTTCTATTAGATAAGAAGAGTTTGATTGGGTTTTCCCCCAGGATATATGTTTTTCCCTGGCTAAGTGCCTACATCTTGTGTCTCTTGTTCTTGTGATCTTCATATTTTTGATTTGGTAATTGCTTGATGAAAGATAACATAATAAAGAAGTAAAGAAGCCAACACATATCACAAGTAATTATCAAGAAAAGAGAAATCAAAACCCTTAACATGCATTGATTTCTCAACATTCATGAGGAGGTTAGTTGCTCCATTGTGAAGAGAATCACATATAGTGGTATGATGGTGAAAAGTAATTAGATAAATATTGTTAGTGACAGGTATCACTTATGCATGGAGGATTGGATGGATAATGTAGAAAATAGTCATGATGTCAAAAATCTTACATCTTCTTATAGTGTCAATAACTTTAGTGAAGAAAAGGATATGATGTCGGAACTATTTGGTGAGAAACCTTCTTTGGAACAAGTGTTAGAGATTGCAAAAGGTAAAGGATTAACTTATCAATGAAGAAATAAAGACGGAAGTGTTTGGAATCTAATCCATAAGTGAATTCTAAGTTATCCCAAGAGGATTCTTTGGTTGTTGTGATCTATTTGATTGTAAAGGCTATTCTATATTGTTGTAAGACTCCTCCAGGAAGAGCCCTTCTCCTTTGTCTAAGAGGGCATCTTCCATTGTAATCTCATCGATAAAAGATAATATTTTCTCTAGAGGGAGCTTGGAATTTCATTCGGAGGCATCCTTGCTCCTTATTTAAAAGGGAGAACTAACTAACTTGCTAACTCACTAACTTAGATTTAGTCACTCTCTTGCATTTAGTCTCATTTGCATCTTAGATCTAATTTCTGATTGCATCTTTAATCCTCTACTTGATCTAAACACATTTGATATATCTTGTCTTGATTCAAGTGTAATTTGTAGATCTAAGTAGTTTTTTCCTTTATTTCTTGTAAGCAATCTCATTTGCCATCTAATAAGTGTGATTTCATTGAATAAATCTCGTCTTGTTCAACTGTCTAAATAAGTGAAGAATCTCTTAAAAGACAACACATCTAAAGGGCGTTTGGGGCTATTGCTAATATATCTAATCCAAATTGTCATATTGTTCCATTGAGTAATATTTGCTTTGCTTCATTAATCATGGTTCTAAGTTGATTATCTTGTGCTCATAAGTGTATTTAATATCATAAGTGAATTGGCTATTTATCTCACTGAAGCATCTTGGTGAAATTGTATCACATTGAAGCAATCTAACTAAATCTATCATTTGCATTGTCATTTTAGTTTTAGTTTTCATCCTGAAATTTACCTCCAAGCATAAGCTTGGTTGAATAGAAAGTTTTAGGGCCACCTTCTTCATCTAATTTGAGAGGATAGACCCTTAATCAATAGTTAAAACAACTGACCTTGCAGTTGTCTTGCGGCCAATCCCTTGTAGGAACAGAAGAACTTGGGTCATTAGAGGTAAGATGAGGTATCGTTAATAAAGCCCTAGCTTTCTTCCTCAAACCGTCTTTCTACAACCTTGTAGTTTCAAAACAATTGAGAAGTATCTCATCTAGATTAGGCATTTAACTAAAAGTAACCAAGATTCTTGCATTTCACCTAGATAGGTCTTGTATTCATCTTGCACTTTCTCATTTCTATCATTGGGTTATTGTATCTGGAATCGTGAGCTTGTTTATCTATTTGTAAGTTTTATCTCCCATTCTTGTACTTATCCATTTTATGCTTTGAATGTCATATTATCATTGATAATATTTACTTGAAGTACAAGTTATATTTCCTTGCAAGTTCTCACCAAGTATTATTGCTCATATTCTAGCTGCTTATAATCTTTTGATTCATTGTACTAACATCTTTCTTGCAACATTGTCTTTCTTATAACTTGGAATATTATCTTGTGCAAGTATTTACATCTGAGCATTGTTATCAAGGCACTGGTCTCTAATCTGTTAACCTTATTATTGCCATATTGATCTTAAATTGAATCTACCATTTAATACATATACATTGCTCATTAATAATTTCACTTGCTAAATCTATCTAAATTCAAGTTGTCTAGAGAGGTAGCGGCCTTTGCCCTTAGTCTCCTAGGACTTGTTGTTCCAACAAGTTTCCCCTTTCCATCTACCCTTAGGGACTACCCCATTTAGCTTTTCTAGGAGAGAGCTTAAATGGAGTGAGTAGGAATCATAGTGACAACCCATACTCTGAGTGTTATGCCTTAGGTGTACACTTTAGGCGACAACATGGTGAAAATAAGTGTTCATGAGGTGAATATCAAAGAGAAAAGGTTTCTTGCAATGATAATCAACTATTCCAAGGCTCATGAAACCCTCAAGAAAGTCCTCAAGTTGATGGAGAAGAAACTAGGGTTTTGCTATAAGGGCAACACCTAGGGCAAGATATTTTATGGATGAAATTTAAGTGGATGCCCACCAAAATGATAGGTCATGTAGTCAAGACCTACCTCTTGATGTTTAGGCTCTCAAACCACAAAAAAGTTGCTTTCCTAAAATTTCGCTCCAAGCCCTAGTTTTACTTCCTAGCCTTAAAAGGAATGAATTTGAGAAGAGAAATTTATGGAGAAAATATGAGGTTGATCATCAAGTGATAGGACTAGTGCCTTGTCCTATGGGGTTATGGAGTCTAAGATTTTAAGATAAGCCAAATTCCTTTTAAGGAGGTTGAAATTTGATGCCCTAGCTATCAAAATTTCAACAATTACCCACTTAATGGAATACCAGATTTTGATGGAGAATAACAAGAAGTACTCCACTAGGAACATTCATTACATGTTACAATGAGTAATGCATACAACATTCCTCTAGATATTCTTCAATAAATTGAACTTCAACAAATTAGGGCACATATTTTTAACCTAGAGTCAATAGTTCCATGCATTAGACATTTAAGAAAATGACATTCAATAAAAGATTGAACTTACAAGATAACATGCAATATATCCTTGCATTAGACCAAGAAATAGCTCCAAAGAATGTCAAAATCAACTTCCATATATCAAAATGCATCAAAGTATCTCTAAAATCACCTATAAGAAGCAAGTGTGAATTCTCTTAGAGGTCTGACATTCACAGGTTTGATGATGATCAGAGATGAAATGACATATTTCCAATCTATACATGTCATTCTATGTCGAATTAGGCCTAATTCCCCCTACAATCATTAAATAATATGTACAACACAGTCTAGGTCACAGACTGACCTAGTAACCAATGTGTAAACAAGATAAATCACCCACAAAGAGGCTGAAATGTTGATGTCATCCATGCATAGGCCTCTTGGAGGCATGAGTTGGGCCCCTCTACTGCCAAACTAATTATAGAGGGCTCCAAAAATCATGATCTAGGGGTTGGCCCCTATATCTTCATGCAAATCATCGTGGGGACCCCAATTTTGTGTTTGGGGCATGTTGCACTCATTTTTGTCATAGTGATGAGGAAGCATATGTATCAATTTTTTCAAAGGGTTGAAATCGTCAGGACATCGATTTATTGAGTCATTGTAAACCCATTCTACAAATTCGAATGTAAATGATGCTAGTCAAGATCATGCATGTATGTAACAACCTAGGTAAGCCTATTATTTTAGCGAAAGTTTCATCCTAGGAGGTTTTTTGTCTCACTAATTTATCTATGTTTTTAAACACGGATGGTTGGCAGAATTTTTTCCCTCCAACCTCACCCCAAAGCTAGGGTGGAATTTGTCGTCAAGTCTTAGGTGAGTCCTACTGTTTTAGTCGAGTCTTATGTAAAAGTGATCTGGGAATAATTTAAGCTAATTGGCTAAATTATTCTATTACAGATCACTTGGTCTACTAGATCATGTTGTGTTGCAAAATTGGGTGTGTAATTTGAGAGTCTATATCGAATGGGTGTTCCCCCCTTGAGGGTTGAAAATATAATCATCTCAAGTAAAAAACATTTTAGTGCATGGTCCCTCATACTTAGACACCATGGCTAAAATATTGGAGAGTGGAAAAAATATTTAATCCCCTCAAGTGTCAATTAATTAATTTTTTTGGCAAAAAATAAATTAATCCTAAGCCAAAAAATTAATTAATTAGATTCAAATTTAAAGTCTTAGAGAAATTAAATTCTCCAAGTGGAAAAATTCGTGGGTATCAAAGAAATTAATTTTTGGAGGTCCCCCACCAAGGGAATATTGGAAATTTCAAGAAAAATTAGACGCTTGGGCCTTGGTGGTTAAGTCAAAGTCAGTTTTCTTGAGGAAATTAGCTCAAAATAATTAATTTTGAGTTAATAAAAAATAGATTAAATGAGATTCAAAAATTCCTCAAAAATAAATATTTTTAATGGTGGAGAGTAAAAGATGATCAAATATTTTTCGACAGTCGAGATTATTTTGACAGGTATCAAGCCAACTAGCCGTTATTTTTCCACTTGGAAGATTTATCTATAAATTGAGAGTCATTTGTGTCTCAAGCCATCTAGTTTTGCTTATGTAACTCAGAAAAGTTGATGTAAATTACTGCCCCGCTGGAACGTTGGAATAATCATACTAAAGACTTTGGGGTGCAGTTCATGGTGTCTCTTATCTAATGATTTGTGGTACGTGTTGGGTACGAGAATTCTTATAATGTGATTTATAAATATTTTAATCGTTATTTCATTATAGGTGATAGGAACATTCTATTGGTAAGTTGTGGGCTTATTTTAGGTGATTCGATTCACTGGGTGTTCTAACGAGTTCTTCTTCATAAATATATAGTGTTTGTAGGTTCCCTATCCCATAGACTCCAAGTCACGAACTTTGGATAAAGGCAAACTATATTTGGACTCTAATTATTTTTATGGTGTTCTAACTTCGCTAAGGCTATGATTTATTATTTATCTTTCAAAATACCACTGTTGATAATATCGCCGACATATCGACGATATTTGAAAATATCGCGATATTTTCAGCAAAACGATATATCACTGAGTAAATGTCGCAATATTTTCCATTTTGAAAATGTTGGCTAAATATCGCCATATTTTGAAAATATCGGTTATGTTTAAAACTCTGAAAATTTTGATTTTTTATGTTTGTCGATGTTTTTCGATATTTTCATCAATGTTGTTGATAAGATGTTTTCAGGACCCTCACCGATATTTTCAACACTGCAAATTACATTTAGCCACTACTAAAGATTTATGAAATTTCAAAATTTTTCCAAGCATTTTACATGTATATTTTGTAAATATAATTTGTATAATACACTTGTAAATTATTTCATTTTTCTAATCTTGGTTTTGTGCTGGGGTTTTTGTGGTTTGATTTAATTTTGAATTTTTGTATATATTGGGGTTTTGGGTATTTTTCTTTTCTTTTGTGCAGGTGAGATCAATTGGAAAGAGTTGGATTGGAGCTAGATCTAGGCCCTTGAGGGTAAGATCTAGCCTCTAAAATTTTTGCATGGCCAGCTATTGAAGAGAATTTTCAAGCCTCCTGGCCCAACGTCAGCCTCCTTTGGTCCCCCTGCCATAGCCTTTCTAGCCTCTTGGAGGCTGGTCGTAAGCCCTAAGGGCCTTAGTCGTCCCTCCTAGCCTTTGTCGTTGCCATACCACCTCAAAAAGGTGCCTATGTTGGACTGTTTGAGGGTGGTATAAGCCCAAAATAACAACACGAAATTAGGGCATAGTCCCTTGACTAGGCCGTAGTTAATTAAGGGATGTTTGGGTGGAGAAGTAAGGGTTGTTGCAGCATACCAATGCCCTAACCAGGGACAACAGTACTACAAACTTGGAGCAACATTTGTGTCTTGTATTGGGTCAAATATTTGACTTGTTTTGGATCAGTTTTTCTAGTAGCTTGTTGGTGCTATGTGGAGGATCTTCCAAGGAGGTGAAGAGTCTTCCTAAGAGCAGAATTGACAGTGATTGGATTGGGTGCCATTGATCTGATTGGAGGGCAGTGTGTTGGCTACCCAAAGTAGCCCTAGAGCAGCAGACAAGAAGGACATTGTTGGTGCATGATTGGGTGAAGTTTGCAGCCTAAAGAGTAGCTCTTTGATGGATGAAAGAGGCTACTAGAAGGTAGTTTGGAGCTCGGGAATTAGACCTACCTAGAGAGCAGATTTATGAGCCTGTGTTCATGCAACAAAAGTGACCTGCAACATTGTTAGGTGGCAGCTCTCCTGGAGTCTCGATGTGTTGTCCTTTGAAGGACTAAGGGGCAGCTAGTGAGCAATACGAAAGCAAAGGACCGACATGACAAGATATGACAAAGAAGCTGTAGCTACCATAGACTGTTGTATTTGTTGGACACCTAATCCTCTAAGGGTTGGTGTGGAAGCTGAATAGTCTAAGGAAGTCCAAGAGACCTTGGAATACGAAACCAAAGGTCATATGAATGTACTATAAATGTATATCATTTGTTAATAATAGATATACTCTCATGCTTATCTTTAATATTTTGTTGCCGCCATGTATGTGTTTAACATGGTATCAAAGCGGGCGTACTCCTGCCCTACTCCAATTTGAGCCACTTGTGTTGTGGCCTCTCTGTGCATGTCAGTTCTGCATTCCTACGGATAGAACTCCCATTATTGTGTGCATGCCTATTTCATGCTTCACACTGTCCGGCTGACCTCTCTCAGCTAGATTTGTGCTGGGTTCTCTATCCACTGCCTCAAATAGCAAAAACGCACCCGCCTAGACTCTGCACCTGAATGCTCTGTGTTTGATAGAAAATCGAACGACCTTTAAAGTCTGTGTTGCGTGGAAGATTGAGATGACCGTGGTGAGTGCCATGAGTGAAGTAAGTATGTATTGCAAGTTGCAACCATACATATTCGATACATATTCTGCATTGAATGGTAATGTGTTGACTGCGTTTTGGATGAACATTGTGTTGCTTGACATGGAGTGATTGTCATGCGGTATTACTGTGTTCATAATACTGCATTACCATGACTATTTCTTGGTTAACGCCTCTCCTTCCGTGTTAATACTCCTGACTCTGCACCATAATACCTCCTCTGTGTTAGTGAAATTATCAGTGAAATTGTGTTGGCATGTACACCATGACTGTACACAGTGACTGTGGTTGCCTTGAATCATATTAGTATATACACCATCTAGTTATATGAATGTTGCCCCTGCTGCCACATTAGAGGATCTATGGACTGTGACTTTCTCGTCCACAGGTGACTTCCCAAGAAGCTCGAAGCCAAGACCGAAACCCTTAAGCGGGCTAGGAAGCTGAACAGGCGGAATTGATACTTTGTTGGAGGCTGGAAATCCTTCCAGCTCGAGGTCCAGCGAATCAGGCGACAGTACACAGTAACCGTTGGATTAGTCGGATCAATGGACAGGGTTAATGGAAGATGAGCGACGAAGATCTTATCGCAGGAGATTAAGTTAAGAAATGGATGGATCACATCAAGGCACGTGTCGATAGAAGGGTGGAAAACGTGCAGAATAATGGAGCGGTCTTCGTAGGCGGTAAGTAGTATCTCGCACGCCCTAAAAGCTGTAAATGGTATTCTACAATTTCACGTGATTAACCCGAGAGGTTGACACGTGGCACACGATGGGAAGAGAAAACCACTTTTCTTGCGCGCTCTCGACTTGTTATGCATCGTGCAAGATTCATGTGAGACTACGCGATCACCGTTGGATTGAGGTAGGAGAAATAAATGGTGGAGATTGGCTCAAGCTAGTTGGCGCGAGTTATTGCGCAATAACCGTCGGATTGAGGAATGAGATCGACGACGAAGATTTAATGCGCTAACAGGAGCATCGATATATGTGCAAAGGTATGTGGAATGGAAGAAAGGTAAGGTTTAAGTGTGGTATATGAAATATTTCTATTATATGGGAAATAAGCAGGATTAATGTATTATGGTTTAAGTTGAGTTTTAACCAAAGATTATGAAGGATTTATAAGGTTCCGCTCAAAGGTTTATAAAGGTCCAGACTTTGGATAGTTAAATCAAACGTTTCCGCATAGAGTTTATTGAAGGAGCATTAAACCTTGACTTGTGAAGGTTTTACTAAGTATGGAATTTTAAAATTCCTGGGACATGTATATGACATGCATTTTATATGCATACTGTGGGTATGTGCAGCTTAGGCTGCATCATTGTCAAAAGTTGCATTGTATGGTGATTTGTCTCCAGCTGAAAGCATTCTCTGTTGTGGAAAGCATCCGAGTGTCATTTTGGATATGGGTATTATAATCATGGTGGATAGTAATGACAAAATGTTTTACAACTATTGAGTTTGAATCCACATATCTTCACGCCCACGCATTTGAGTCCCAATAGCGTTCTGCTCCACCACTCTATAGCAGCATCAAAGACAGCCTTTGCCCTGTCAATATCACCTGCCTGGAGGAGTATTGTGGCCGCAGAGTGCAGACTGGAGTCAAGGTAAAAGTGGCGGATGAGAAAGAAATTTGGCAGACTGCTAAAATTGATGGAATCATAGGGAAGCGGTGATCGTTCGATCAGAGGAGATCGACGCATATCGCGTTAGAACATGCAAGCAGGTTAACATTTTAAATGGACGCGATGTGGTTATTAAAAAGAGTTTAAGGCTCAGATTAAAATGGTAAGTGGTATATCACGTGGGTAATAAAATGGTAAATAGTATTTGTATGAAGTGCACGATGAACCGTGGTGGTGCCACGTAGCACGAGAAAACTAGAAATCTCGCGCGCTCTCGACCTGGTATCGGTCATGCAAGAATCTGCGTGAGATTGTGCAATAACTGTTCGATTGGACGGGTCACATCGACGGTAGAGATCGTCCGGGCTAGTTGGCGAGCGGACGACACGATATCCGTTGATCTGAAGGAAGAAATCAACGACACAGATTGAAGTGCCTGACAAAAAGGAAAGTCAAAGAAAGGACTGACGACGATTGGTCAGGTAAGTAGGACCCTCAAAAAAAATACAAGTACAGAATCTACGTAATGCGTAGCTCTACATACCGGTCCATCGTATGTCAGTTATTGGAAGAATTGCAGTGGTGGTGGTGATGAATAGTTTAACAGTTGAACATTGTATGCTGGTTCACATAATCCTGACAGTTGGTTAACGCTTGGTATCACCGCCATCATGTTGTCTCAGGCTTGGTGCCTCCACACCAGAAGATAAAACACTCGTCGGCCTTCTCTATTGCTAAAACACTCTGTAAAGAACACTGTAATGCCATCAACTGGTATCATAACACCATTGGAGAAAATGACTCAAATTGGTGAAGTATTAGAGTTCTTGAAAACTCTAATACAATCTACTTCCAATGACACATTCCAAATCAGCAAAGGATCTCTCTCAGAAATTCAGACTTGTCTACAATATGCACAAGAACAGATTGATTTTTTGCAGCTTGAATCTCAACTACAGCAGGAAGAATTACAATAGTGGAGTCATCATTCTGAACCTATTTCTGTTCAGAAGATTGAAACAGACTCCCATAAACAACAAAACAATAATCTTACAATTGATTCAGATCTAGTGTCCAATAAAGCAGCAGAGTTACATGCAGATACAGAAGTTTAGTTTGCACTTCCCAAGCCCATCATCAGACCTTGGGAAGAGCTTGTCAGCAACAAGCATAGAATAGGTCTTGGATATGATAAGGAGGTTTCCTTTCATATTCCAGATTACTCAAAGCCCATCCAGTTTCAGAGTGCTGGATTCCTTCATGATAGTTCACCTTCAGCTGTTCCAGATTCTGCACCTCTTCCACAGCAACAACAACAGATTGTGAAATGCCAACATTGTGACTGAGTTGGCCATATGAAAGATCACTGTTTTTATCTTCATCCATGTAAGCACTATCATAAAACCAGTCATTCTTCAAACAAATGCTTTAGAAACAAACCTCCTACAAGAACAAAGATTCATCTTGGATGGATCGCTTCTTGGCAATGGGCATCAACAGCCAAGAAGATATTCCAATCATATTTCAGAACTTGTTCTAGAGTATTGAACGGTCTTGCAGTTGAAATTTCTCCATTATCTCACCTTGTATCTGATAGGGGGGAAATGATGGTCATCTAAAAGCTTCAAAGCCACATCAAGCGAGCCTGAGCCACAACCTGCCATACCAGATTCAGAGTTGTAGCCAGAGACAAAGATGCCCCTGATCATGCCTTCAATTGGTGATGCCTCTTCAAAGAATTTGGGACACTTCCTCTAGCAGAAGACTTCAGCTTCTTGCCAGTTTTGGAAGAGTTCCAGGAATTGCATTAAGCATTCCAGAGTTGTTGGTCATCCTTAAACCATCACAGGTTGAGACCTCCCTTTTCAGGTTGAGGTTCTCCCTTTTATGCGGGGTGAGACCTCCCTTTCATGGTTGAAGGTTTCCCTCTTCAAAACATCAGGAGCACTTCCTCTAGCAGAAGACCTAAGTTTCATGCAGACTTGGAAGAGTTCTGGGAACTGCACTAAGCATTCCAGTGTTGGTGGTCATCCTTAAACCACCTCCCTTATACCAACATTTCAGAGAGCACATTCAGCCTAGTGCTGCCATGCATTTTTGCACGTTTTGTATTACAGCTCTCTTCTTGGACTCATACATAACCCTTCGGATTAAGGGGGGGAATGTTGGACACCTAATCCTCTAAGGGTTGGTGTGGAAGCTAAATAGTCTAAGGAAGTCCAAGAGACCTTGGAATACAAAACCAAAGGTCATATGAATGTACTATAAATGTATATCATTTGTTAATAATAGTTATACTCTCATTTTTATCTTTAATATTCTGTTGCCGCCATGTATGTGTTTAACAATATTATTTAGATTGGTTTAATATAACAAAGATTGGGTTGTACATTATTGTACAGTATTTTGTTAAAATTGTGTATACATGTGCATATGTGATTTACTGCTTTATATTTTCCGCTGTGCAAAGTAGTTTATGGTTGAGATTCTTGGTTTGGTAGCGTCAGTGATTTTAAGACTCTAACCTAGACCCAAGGTCGTGGGAATTCAACAGGCGCAGGATGATTAGCATTCTCTAGCAGTGGCTGGTTAGAGGAGGTGGCATGGGTAGGCCACCAGACTGGATATTGTATGGAGACGATATTCTCCCATTGAGGTTTAGGACTCAGGGGTCATAGAGGATCGACAGTGGACACTATTGGAATTTCTAAGTTTAACTCATTAGAAATTCTTCCTGTACTATCTTATTTATTTCTTCCTACTTGTTTAATTACTTAACAAGTTATTTACTATGTAAATACTGAAAATAAACACAAGTACAGTATCAACATCTACATATCATCAACTGAAAGAAAACAAGCACACAAGTGACGCTGTTATTTTTGGACCAATGTCCACGGAAAAACCCAATGCGGGAAAACTGGTGCAGCTATTCGGAGGGTTTTATTATTATGAAGTTTTCAGAATACAACTAGGGTGCTAGAAATGGCTCTCCCAACAGAGAATGCCCTCGGCAGTAGTACCTCTCCTCGGAGATAGATATTCCGGCTGATTAATTACCGGATAAATGATCCCACAGCAACAACTGCAGCTCCCACTACTCTGCGTTACTCTGATAGGGACTGCGTCACCCTACCCGGCTCACCAACGCCAAGTCTGTCCCACGAAATCCTTCTAGCGCTGCATCTTGGCCCTACGTCAGCTCTGCTAGCCTCTGCGTCAGCTTTTGGAGCTTCTGCGTTAGCCCCTAGACCCTCTGTGTCTCACACGCTTGCCTCTCCTAGCTCTGCGCAGCTCCTGGCTGCCTCTGCATAGCACCCAGCTGCCTTTACATCAACCTCTCTGGGCTCTGCACTGTCTCTCTGGTGCCAACTCTGCCTCTTTGCTATGTATTCATTGCCCCTTGTTGCTGATCATTGATTCTATCTCTCTTAGCAAACCCCGCTCTAGAGAATAGAATGATTAATCACTATGGTGTGTTCTCCAACTGACCCTCAAGCCTCCTCTTATACTTTTCTCGTTGGTCCATCAACGATCGAGATTAAATCTATAATCAACGACTAAGATTAGATTTGGCTTGATCCATGACTTTTGGAACATTCTAACCCAGTTTTATATTAATATCCATTAATATTTTATTTTTCCTAAGTTTAGACTTAAGAATTCCATTAAAAATATTAATTATTTTAATATCTCCCAAACCGGTTAGAATCTGCCCAAACCATTTTTGGGTCTAGGAGATCTCATGTGCTTTAGCCTTTACACCAATTTTCATGGCTAGAGCACATCCGATGCTACCTCAAATCAACAAGCACAACAAAGATATCCCCTTTAGCAGGAGTGGAGTTATGGTGCTCAGGTCTACCAGGATGGACGAGGGGACATGACGCGTGTCATGGTGGGGTCACTAGCAGAGTGGCAAGCACTTTGGCACATGCGGGGTACCATATGTTATAGGGTGGTATGACAGGAGGAAGTGGTACACAAGACTGCACAAAGTCAGGGCGTAGCGTCCAGTGTTATATAGAGGGATGTGGCCTAATGCATACAAACCCAATTCTAGGCCATATCGCCCAGTGGTGTGTAGGGTTATGCAGTGAGGAGAAGTGGCCTGTAGAGGAGCATGGAGATGCATGGTGGTATACCACAACATGCCGATTTACACTGTGGGGTAGGAGTGACTCGCATTTCATTGAGGATGTGCGGGGAGTGACACAAGCAGGACACAGGATGGTATAACCATAGCCGAGGGTATCCAGTTGTGTACAGGGATAGGTTGTGGCGTACGGTGGTATGTCGAGGAGTGCGATGGTACTTGGTGGTATGCAGTGACACATGATGCAGTGCAACGGGCTCTTGGAGCGTTGCCTCTAGGGAGTCTTATGGACAGGGACAGTAGGTGTACCATTGGAAGCAACTCACCTAGGATCAATGAGGACATTGTTGAGCACTTGGGGACACCATGTTTAGTTGAGGCAGGGCCTCAAGGGGGTTATCAGCATATCCGAGGCCTAGAGAGGGTCATTCGTAGGATTACTCTTGAGTATTCCGACAGACTCTTGATCATACTCTTTAGGACATACCCACCCATCATCCTCTACTGTTACGTACAGTGGCAGAGGGTTTGGATGTTGCCCTTTGACACTCTCCATTCAGGCAGCAAGGCATGGGAGGCTCACCCTAGGCAGTTGGATGAGACACCGCGTGTCATGGGCTGAGAGGAGACTCTCTAGTTGAGACACTTGGTAGGTGCACGAGTTGACGGTTACAGGCTTAGGGATGGCATGGTTGATTGTCGAGGTAGCATATGTTCCACCCCTAGGCTCACACTTGGGGAGGTGACCAAGAGGGAGTTACATGGTGCTTTTTCAGCTGGACAACTCGAGGCGTTAGGTGAGCATGAGGTGCAGAGGATGGTAGTCCTTGTTGGCAGGATGATGCCTAGGCTTTTGGCAGTACCTGGGCACATCATCAGGAGCTGGGATAGTAGATCTCGTTGTGTGATTTGGCAGGCACAGAGCAGCTGGATATTCGTGGCACAGGTTCTTGATGCTCGGTGCCTACCTATTGGATACCTATAGGAGGCAGAGACAGGGCACAGAGGGTTCCCAACAGCTAGCAACATATCACAGCGGCAGACAGAGAGGATTGGGGATTGTGGACCTCTAGTATGGTTATGGGATCTAGGGATCCAGTGGATTGGTGGGATACTCTACTCCTCAATGAGCATGGTCGGGATAATAGGCAGACTAATTCATTCACAGGCGGACACATGGGGGATCACCGAAGCCCTCACCATAGGACGAGGCAGATTGTTCCTCAAGATTGGGGCTAGCCATGGAGTGATAGGCGTTGGCATTGTTGAGTCACTTTTCCAAGATTGGCCTAACCTCGATCATCGCATAGATTATGGCCGAGAGTTATGGGAGAGGAGGCTCTGGTACGAGCATGCTAGGTATTCAGTCATGGCTAGAGTGTCACTATGTCAGCATGATAGGTTCCTTTTGCGACGGGCAGGGGATTCTGGCATAATAGGGCTGAGCAGTTCAAGTAACCATAGAGGTGAGCTGGTTTCTATAGGGGAGGGTCATCCAGATCTTCCATTTGGTTTTAGTGATTCGTTGATGGTGTGGGGAACTTCATCAGTGTGGCAGGGTGATCGACAGGAGGATATCAGGGGAGGATCAGGTAGACGAGGGTTCAATCCCACCAGGATTGGATTACATCTTCAAGAGTTTACTCTTGTAGTGCATGAGATGGACTACTCAGTAGGGAAATTTCATGGGGAATTGGGCAGAGTCCTACATTATCATGATTCTCTACTTATTGCTAGTATGCCGAAGGCTTCTGGTACCTGTATCTGGTTGGATAACAAGTGGAGCAAGGTGTGCTTCACATTGATTAGGATGGCTTAGGACCTTGGTATCAAGGGATTCCTTCATGTCGGGACAGTGCTGAGATTGGGGATGACTCAATGGTACTTTTGGGACCCTGGTATTATTGGTGGTTACAGTGGTGATCAATAGTCAGAGAGGGCACTTGTTCAGATAATGCTTGAGAACAAGCAATTTTTGGCGGGGAGGGTTGTAATGTCCCTTCCTAAATTATTTTGGAACATGATTTATTTATACATTTTGGGGGCCAATTTTGGTGAAGACAGTGCCCATTTGATTTTTGATAGAAGACTTAGGAGTTAGAGGCAAGTTAGTTTTATTTTATTTTGTTTTGTTAACGATATGTGGGGACCACCCACATAAGAAATATGCACTCCCTAAGTCAATGATTTGAAATGCATGAGAGGGAATAAAAGGCGGGAAAAAAGGCTCCATGAAAGTTATAAAAGGAAGGCAACACACTTCATTTGGAATTCTTGGCTTATTGAATTTGATTTTGTTGCTCGAGCTGTTTAGCCGGGTGACTTCTTGTTTAGCAAGAGTTTTCCAAGCGGAGAACTCACCCTTTCTTCGGGGGACTTCGAGTGCCACCTAGAGAGTTTCATCCATTATAATCTAGAGGAGATTTGTAGAGAGATTTCCAGCAATTGTATTCAGTTCGCTCCATTAGTGCGTATTTTTGGAGGATGTAGTAGTGTATATAGTGTGGCCATTGCAACTACCGGAGGGCTATTGCTTGTCAGGAGAAATAAGGGAAGTATTGGTGGAGTTGATTTCTACCTTTCTGGAGTGTTTGAGGAGGATTTTGCTGGTGTATTGGCAGGCAGTGTGCTTCAACAGATTTGGAGGGCGTAGGGCCTTTTGGGGGTCGATTTTGGAAGGTCAAAACCAGGCCAAACCATTTCTGGGTTTTTTACAAGGACCCCAGATATAAATTTGCAGAATTTTTTGAGCACCAAAGGTGGGGTTTTCAGCTGTATCTTTGCAGCAGATAGTGCAAAATGGCTGGGCACTGTGCAGTGCCTTTTTGGGGGTCGATTTTGGAAGGTCAAAACCAGGCCAAACCATTTCTGGGGTGTTCTGGGTTTTTGACAAGGACCTCAGAAATAAAATTTCAGAATTGTTTGAGCACCGGAGGTTGGGTTTTCAGCTATATCTTTGTAGCAGACAATGCATATTTGCTAGGGCAGTGCAGAGCAGCAGTTGGACAGTTTTTGGGTTATCATTGCTTCACCTAGGCGTTGCTCTGCTTGCCAAAAAAGGCAAACCAAAGTGTGTTCCTTCCATATATTTGTACTCTTGCACCAGTTATAATAAAATGGCTCAGTTGCTTCCATATTTCTGATTGTTCTGGGTGTTTAAATTTTTTTTTATTTTTTATTTTTTGTGGTGTAAATTTGCTATTTGCTTGCATATCACTGTTTTTCCTATTTTGGAACATTACACAATGGATATTTTTTATTTAGAGCCTGCTATCTTAGTACAGTAATGTCTTTTTCAGCATTTGAAGCTGCACTTGTGGCCCTCCTCCCAGCAGATGGAATGCTAGCAGAGGTTAATGAAATTGGAGGGGGGGGGGGGGGGGGGGGGGCGAACTCAATAGTTGTGTTCCTCCCTTTCCTTTGACCTTTCATAGTTGCCCTTACTGATTGAGCCATGATTTTTATGAAATGAGGAAGAAACTGGACTAATGTAGGAAGCAAATTGAAGACTGGTGGAAATCCTCTTTCCTAGCACCGGGAATCCTTTCAACGTGGCACTAAAACCCTTAGCTGCACTCCAAAACTCCTTAACACTTTAACCTATTGAGTGAAATGACTGATAAATGAAGACAAGTCAATTTTTTAGACTCATGGGGTGCCTTTTCTGAGGAAACGCGTCCTAAATGTGGGACACATATAAGGAACACATTGGACACAAGTTTGGCATATGTCTTATCTAACGTGTCATCACAAATTTGTGTCCAACATGTGGGATCATGATGCAGAACCTGCTAGGGGCATGTTTGGTGACTTAGAAGATTACTATTTCTTGTGATCCAAATTGAATTTTCTTGTCCGCTCTCCCTCATCTCTTGTTCAAGATAGGGGCCAGTTGAATCCATCTGCACACAGGATGATATAAGTTGTGTGAGTCTTGAACCCTTTCCGTTGAAGCAATGCATGCAGATTCTTCAGCAAAACAAAAGATAAATGATACAAACATTACACAACGATTTATCCCAACCTAGCAAAACTTAGAGCCACACCTCTCTCTTCTTTATTGTATAAATTTCACTGCTCACGATACGATATGATATTCCATATCATCCAAAACCATAATCCCTTACCCCAGATTAGATTACGACCCTAATTCCTTAACGTGAATTATTTTGAATGGGATGAAAAACCATTGGCTGAAAAAGCATAGAATGGATGAAAAGTGGACTAAATTTTTTTCTCTAAGTCGATATTTGCCTCTGAACTCCCGATAAGGGGCCTGCTGGCTCCCCATGCCCTATCAGCTAGGTGGGTGAACAACCCCCGCCACGAACCCCCTTGTGCTAGGATGATACTAAGTCTACCTCCAAAGAATACAACACATTCAACAAATTCCTCCAATTATACATGAATGTAGACTTACCATATCTCCATTGTCAATCCTTCTAAATAGTGTCATGTAGGAATCTATTCAATTTGGGCAAGTCCCCCACTCCCACAAGTAAGGCCCTGTAACAATGACTATGTCAAAGGATAAGGGTTTTGTTGGTATGTGATATCTCGATTCTCTCCATGTTATTCATGTTTCCTTAACACAGTACCATTGGTCTGACCAAATGAACAACACCATTTTACCTTACCTTTTGGCCTGAAATCATGGGAGAACAAAGACAACCTATCCATGAATTTTCCATATCCAGATAGCACAGAATGGAATATCTCGTCCTGTTCTTCCTGAACTATCCTAAGAAAGCCAATTTGCAAACTGTTTCCAAACCTCCCAAATCTGCTTAAATTCCTTGTATCTTGAAATATTTGGAGCCCCAATGACATCACATAAGAAAACTTCCTGGAATCTTGTTAATATGGGTGATAAAGGATCCTGTGGGTGATAAGAGACTTCCATTTCATGTCGACTTCCAAGCTCGAAACCACCCACATTGTTGCCAAAATCATTCTTGGTGTATATACACCAATGAGAATGGGAAAACATTCTGTTTTGACATAGTAAAGAAGTGCCAGGGACTAGTCTCCCAACTTCCAAGTGCCATGCAGCTGGGTTATCATAAAGTTGGTGACTATGAAAAATTCAACTTTCTTTGATGTAATCAATGATCTAGTCATCCGTTGCAAGGATGATACAGATGACCTTTCATAATATGAGTGACTTTGCAGTACAAGTGATCTGGTTCCTTTGAATTAAAAAAAATGAAGTAATGGGAGGTTTTGATTTACAATGCTTTTCTACCAACATATTTATAGCTTGATCTGGTCACTCATCTGTTTCTGAGATTCACCTCTTTCATTTTTAATATAGTCAGAAATTAGAATCACTCATCTGTTTCTGAGATTCACCTCTTTCATTTTTAATATAGTCAGAAATTAGAATCACTCATCTGTTTCTGAGATTCACCTCTTTCATTTTTAATATAGTCAGAATCTTTTGCATGTTGAGAGAATTTTGATGAACTCAGTCAATTTAATAGAATGTTGTATATAGATGTAAAGATGGATATTGGACTTAAAATTATTGTCTTCAACTACTAAAGTGTACTGTCTGTATGATCGATTTTGTATTTTCCTTCTTTGAGATTACATATTTTATCAAAATGGTGCAAGGTTGCACTTATATAATTTGAGATCTTAGTTAAAAATTATGATAAAAACAATGCAATTCTGCTTTGCAATGTTGCAAACGTTTTGTTAACTAACGTATCTAGCAATTTATTTGGTTTTCAGGATCTTCCATACGAAGTTTTTCAGCCTCAAGCTTTGGAGCTTTGTGCAAGGGTTTGTATAATCTGCTTGAATTCAATATTTACTTGTAGAGTTATTGATTTTTGAGTGTTGGTTCTGTGCACAATAGAGTATGACCCAAGGATCAATTGCATCTTAGATGATAACACAAATAACCTTGCTTAAAAGTAAAACCCACTTCAATATCAGAGTGAAAACATATAACTTATTTTTCTTGTTGTTGGTATTCTAACATAGAAATAAAGTTGCAGTTGCACTGAGGAGCAAATTAGAAGTATACACAATTTGGAAGAAAATTGCATTCAAAATAGACACCTTCAACGGTCTCACATTTCTGCTAGATATAGTTCCTATGATTTTGATATTTCCTTCCACTATTGTCTGAGATTCATTACAGGTTTTGTTGATTAGTTTGTGAAGAAAAATGAGATCAACATTATGGCCTTTAATGATTGTTGTCATTAGAGTTATGTCTTGTCTTGTTAATGTATTTTGGATTGGTTTGATCAACAATATATTTTGTAAAGGGCCATGTTACGGCCCAAAATTAACCATCTTTTAAGGTCCTTAGGAGAGACTAAGGTAGTAACACACAGGACAAGTGTCCACTGTCACCTCGGCATGAGTTCCCACTCTTTAGGACAACTCCTACAAAGCCAAGGGAGGATTCCCTATACTAAATACCCTCCAACATAGGTTAATAGACCAGTGGAGTCTAGGAGTTAATTTTTAAGTCTGGCTAATATGGAAATGAGAAATTGGTTGCAGAAAAACAAAAAACTGGTAAGAAAAATGTCACTATAACTACAAGAAATAAATCTTTGAAATAGCACAAAGTTGAGCGTTAGAAGCCCTTACCAATTTAGAGATGAATACCTTGTTCTAATGAAAAATCAACTTGCTTTTTTGTAACTTTAGATCTATAAAAACATAGAAAAACATTGAAAACAACAAGCTAAACACCCTTAAGGGCCACCCACAACTATGTAAATACTCCTAAGAGTTGGATGTATGGGTGGTAATGTTAGGGAAATCAATGAATCAGTAAAAAGTTAAAACAGTGCAGTGCTAAAAATAAGTGAGTAAATTGAAAGATAATGCAATTCGGAAAAATGTTTACTTAAGGGCTCAAATCCCTAAGGGGTGAAAACTTGGATTTTATTTTTATGCAGAAATTTTTTTTCCAGCAAGTAGGAAAGTGTTTATCACTTATGTTAGTTTTTGTAGCATCGGAGGTGTTCTAGTCTCAAAACTTTGTGGAGAAGCTAAAACATAGGAGTTCTCCATAATTCAGAAATTGTTTCTGAAAATTCCACCTAGAAGTGTCTCAATTAGATTATTAGCCTATTTTTAATTATTTCCTAAGTCTAAACTTAGGAAAAGGGAATAATTAATCAGAACTAATTGAGATAAGGTGTGAATCATCTAGAAACTCACACGGATTGACTCCGAAAAGATCTTAGCCCTTGATTAAGTTTTAATCTTGGCCGTTGGAGTCCCAACAGAAGATTATAAAAAGAATTCGATGAGTAGATGGAGAACACAAACGCTTGAGATCGATTTCCTTGGACAGTTCGATTTTTTTAGAGAGCAACAACAGTTGCCGGAAGAGTTTGAGCCAGAGAAGGGAAGCAAAGACAGAGGGGAAGGGATAGTGATCTAGAGGAAGTTTTCTAGTTTCGGAGAGGCAACGTCAAGAGGCCGAGTTATTCCCAATGAGGCTGTGTAGAGGATTGTGCAAGCAACTTTAGAGGGCAATTTGATTTAGTTGTGGGTAAAATCGGTTTAGCTTCTAGAGGCCTGGAAAGTCTTCCCAAAGGCCGGAGAATAATATCCCGTTGCAGAGACAGGCAGAACGACTTGATCAAAGCCAGTTCTAGGCTAGATGTCCAAGGGTTTGCGCAAGCACTGTGCAAAAGCCAACATGAGGGGTCCAGGAGGACGAGTTTCTGTAGCGAAGTTGTGCTGGGGTTGCTTGTGGAGGAAGGTAAATTCCCTTAGATAATTTCGATCAGATTTTCTTGCTATGGATTGCTAGTTTTTGTGAAAAATCCTCAACAAGAATTCCTATTGCAGCAAACTGATGTTACTTCTCCTACTTGTTAATCTATGCAAGTTATTTACTGTGTGCTACGACAAATATCGAAGTAAATACTACTGCATCCTTCACTTAATTACATATTATGTGGAAACAAGAGATTGAGCAAGAAAGAAAATACAACACAATAGACACCGTTATTTTTGGACAAAAGTCCCCGGAAAAACCCAATGCGGGAAAACCGGTGCAGCAGCTCTGAGGGTTTTATATTATTAAGCAGTAGTTTCTGAATACAACTCTGGATGCCCTCTCGAAAATCCAGTTACATAGAAATACAATTGGAAGAGAAGAATTGTGAGATTACCTCACTCTACCCAGCAAATCCCAGTTGTTCCAACAGCTGAATCAACTGTCCCCAGCTACAACTATGTTGCCCCTGCGCAGTAACTGCGTGGGCCCTTTTGGCTCAACGTCAACTCCTCTAGTGTCTCTCTGCCTCTCTCTATTGCTATCCTGGGCTCTAGAGAAGATACTCCAACCCAACTATCCATGCCCCTCAACTACAAGAAATCTACTCGATTAGAATTTCCTTTTGAGAACTTCTCACTTCAAAAATTCGATCTCTTGATCTATCGATGTGTTTTCCAAATGACCCTGAAGCTCCCTTAAATAATCTTCTCGTTGACATTCAACAACGTAGATTAAAAGCTAATCAATGGATAATATCATTTTAGCTTGATCCTCGTCTTCTTCTAGAAGTTACACCCACAATTAGATTAATACCATTAATATTTTTAATTTCCTAAGTTTAGACTTAGGGTTCCATTAAAAAATATTAATTAATTTAATAAAATCGTTTTTGTGTGGAATTTCCCAAAACACTTTTTGGGTTCTTTGGAATACATGTGCCCAAGCCTCCCTGCAAAATTTGAGGCCTGAAGCACATCGATGCTACCCCAAATCAACACTCCCTCTTAGCGAGGAATGTGCTCTAGCAATATACGCTGCTGCATACTGCTCTAACTTTGAAGCATCGTTCTCTATGCTGCTGATGTCTGACCTGTTGTCCACCAACTACTGTGCTGCAGCTGTAACTGTACTGTTGCTGATATTGCCACTGTCAACACTGCATCCATACTACAACTCCCTCTCAAGTGCTGCATCTGTGATGCTGCTAGCACTACCAACTGCCACTGCACTGCAAACTATTGCTGCTACTCTATCAACAACAAAAAAACATCCAAAATTACTGAACTAACTATGTTTAGTATGATACCACCTGAATGTTGGAGGCTGACTGTCGCTAGTCTCTGCATTGACCCTCTGAATATGCTGCGCTACTGCTGACCTCTGTTCTGTGCCATTTGCAATGCTATCAACTCTGCTTTGCGCTGCTCAGACTCTGGTGCTCCTAGCCACTGCAACTGTCTCTCCGACACTCCTCGACACCATCCATCACTAGTCCATCTTGCTACTTCTGATCTGGGCTCCCGTAGCAAAGCATTGATCCAAGAGGTGGACTCTTCAAGGATCCACCCCATATGTATCTCTTTCAGACTACAACTCCAAATCAGTGCACCTCCCTCCTAGAGGTATCTCAGTTGTCATGGCAAACTCCTTCTCTTCGATCTTCGTGGGCGCAGCCTTCAGATCGTGTTTCTCATCCTTGTCCTTCTTCTTGAGAAGACGTTGAGTAGCGTAGTGACCCATCTCACCACCTCTGAAACACTTGATCTTCGAGATGTCTTTCTTACATCTCTGTTGCCCTTGTTGTCCCTTCAATGCAAGGGCTGCATTATCCTCCTCCTTGGTCCTCGACCCACTACTGCTGCTGCTTCTGTCAAGTTTGACCTTGACTAAGTCTCTCCTCCTCTCCTCATGTTTTAGAGCTGCCGACACTCCATTAACAAAATAATATGATTCTCCTTTTAACTCCTAAGTCTTTTACCAAAATTTGAGTGGGTCCCATAGCCTCCAAAATTGTTCTCAAAATTGTGGGAATTATTCTCGTTCCAAAATAATTTAGGAAGGGAAATTACATAAAATAAGAGATTTCATGGTTTTACATGCTAGTATTAATACTTGGAGTCTAACATTGTGTTTTCTTGTGAGTTCATGATCTACAATGTTGTAAGTTCGCATCTAATAAGCTCACTCCCTAAAGCACATTAATCTCACTAATTGAATTCTTAATAGATCTAAGAGTTCAACTGTTTCCATCATTTTAATCAGCATAAAAACCTTGGTGAATGGTATCCTCATTATTGTCATTCTTGTTTCATCGTTAATGTCCATTTATGAATGATAATTAAATTCTAAGTGTTCTTTACTTGGAGGCTTCTATTCTAAGTGATCATCTCCTAATATTGGCATATGATCATTGGAATTTACTTTGTTAAAATATCTTTGAAGATCTCTAATTATTTTGATTGTGGCATTGTCTTTAATAATCTTGCAATTGATATCTTGATTATTTGTAAATTAAGTTATTACGAGACTTTTGTACATCCCGTAGTTATTAAAATTTTGTGAGTATCTTCCGTATCAAGTTCACACTTGAATATTTGGCACATTCCTATGGTTAAGATTACCTTTTCATTTATCATTAACCACTGATAATTAAATTCTAAGTGTTATTTACTTGAAGGCATCTATTCTAAGTGATCATCTCCTAATACTGGCATAAGATCATTGGCATTTACTTTGTTAAAATATCTTTGAATATCTCTAATTATTTCGACTGTGGCATTGTCTTTCATAATCTTGCAATTGATATCTTGATTAATTGTAAATTAAGTTATTACGGGATTTTTGTACATCCTATAGTTATTTGTCTTTCATAATCTTGCAATTGATATCTTGATTAATTGTAAATTAAGTTATTATGGGATTTTTGTACATCCTATAGTTATTAAAATTTTGTGAGTATCTTCCATATCAAGTTCACACTTGAATATTTGGCACATTCCTATTATTAAGATTACCTTTTCATTTATCGTTAAGTACTCTTGTCATAAAGAGTATTGTTAAGTACTCTTGTCATAAAGAATAATCATAATTTAAGTACTTAAACATTAAGCAATCTTGACATAAGAAATCACTCACATTTCATGCATAAGCATCCTAGGCCTAACTGCACTAATAATTTACCTCCAAGCATAAGCATTGGTTGATAGATCTTTAGGGCCACCCTTTCTCACCTAGTTTGAGGGATTCAACACCTTTCTAGTGGTTAACACAGTGACCTTGCAGTCATCAGAGCTACAGTCTCTGCAGCATCAGAGGCACTGGGTGGTTGTAACACAGGGGGAGGTATTGTTAATCAACCCTCTGTTTGCTTTCCGTTGGCTTCCATCCTACAATCTACTCTAAAGATTGATCTCAAAACAGTTAAGAGATAGTTTCCATTAGACTATGCATATAATTTAAAAGTAACCAAGATCCTTGCATCTCACCTAGATCTTAGGATTTGCATCTCATATAAGTTAGTGAAGCATCTAAGCAGCGGTTGTCCATCTAGTGACTTGGTCTTAATTTATAATAAGCCAGAATTTTGACTTCATAAGGCATTGGTATCATTTGTAAATCTAATTAAATCCTTAAGTCTTTCTAAATTTAACCTAGTAGCTAGGCCACTCAACTGTGTCTCCCAGACAAGTTGGTTCCCAACTTTAACCAACTTGTCTTTCATCATCTTATTTCCATAGGGACTACCCCCCATAGTCTATTGTTGGGTTACAACTAGAACGGAGTGGGTGGGGATCACAGTAACAACCCCCACCCTGAGCCGTTGTCATGGTGCCTGTCTAATGTCTACATCATATTCTTGAATCTTTGAGACCCACCTAGATCTGGTTCCCAAGCAATTTGTTTGAGTTAAAATATCTTTCACAGCAGAGTGGGGGACAAATGCAATTATTCTAGAATATCCCACATAAACTCTAAATTGCTTTAAAGGACTTGACTAAGGCATAAGCTTGCTTCTCCATGGTGCTATACTTTAGCTCAGATCCTTGAAGGGTTCTACTCATAAAAGCAATACGTTGCTCAAACACTTCCTTGTTCTTTTGAAGCAACACTCCAACAATAGTATCTTCAGACGCAAAAGGGAAAATCAAAAACTCCAATGAATAATCAGGGCTCACAAGGACAGGTGCTCTAGCAATGTAATCCTTGATTTCCTGAAAACCTTTTCTTCCTTCACCCCCCAAACAAATTAAGCATCTTTATTTAAAAGGGTTTGAATGGGTTTAGCAATTTTAGCATAATTTGGAATGAATCTTCTAAGGAATTTGATCTTCCATAAAAAGGATTGAAGGGATTTAACATTGTGAGGCAAAGGAATCTTTTGAATGGCCTCAACTCTCTCAGGGTCAATCTTGATCCCATCCTTGGAAATGATGTGACCAAGCAACTTCCCTTCAGTCACTCCAAAAACATATTTATCTGGATTCAATGATATTCCATACTCTGTACACCTATAAAATTTTTTCCCTTAGATGGCCCACATGAGAAATTCCATCTTTAGAAAAAATAGTTAAGTAATCTTGATAAATCCCAATGAATTTCTTGATTGGACCCTTAAAAGCATAATCCATGGCTCTTTGAAAAGTTGCTCCAACATTAGTTAATCCAAAAGGCATCCTCAAATATTCAAAAGTACCTCATGGTGTGGTGAATGTTGTCTTATGTCTATCTTCCTTCTTCACCATGACTTGGTTATAACCTAAAAATCCATCTAATAAAGACATCATTCCAAATCCCGTTACCCTTTGTAATAAAGTCTCCATGTTAGGCAAAGGGTAATTATCCTTTTTACAAGCTAAATTAAGCTTTCGAAGATCCACACATAGTCTGATCGACCCATTCTTCTTCCTTACAATAACAAAGTTTGAACACCATGTGGAATGCCTAGTGTGAGCTATGATTCCATCTTGGAGCATCTTTTGCAACTCTTTATGCACCAAGGGGCTTATCTTAGGATTTATTTGCCTAAGTTTTTGCTTAAAGGGTTTGATATTCTCAGCCTTAAGAGGGATAGTATGTTCCATAACATCCTCCCTATATCTTTTTAACTCATATGAATGTAGGAATTTCCTATGTGTCAGAATAACCTAACATCCCCCCTTAAGAACAACTTGGGATAGGATTGAAAGATGTACAAATATGACACAATAGGAGAAGGAAGGAGGCATTAGAGCCTATCACCCCTTAGTGACAACCTCTTGAACTCCAACCATAAATCGAAGTTTAGTAAACTTCGCCTCTGTGAGAGCCTTTGTAAAGATGTCTACAACTTGATCGTCGGTTGAACAATATTGCACTTCAAGAACATGGTCATGAATGAGCTTTCTGATGAAGTGCATGTGTAGTTCAATGTGTTTGTTGTGCTGATGTTGGACTGGATCTTTGCATAGTTGAATGGCACTTTGATTATCACACCAAAGTGTAGTCGGATGTTGTTGCTAAAATCCAAACTCTGACAGGATCTGACGAAGCCACAGGGCTTCCTTACTAGCTTCTACGACGCCACGATACTTTTCTTCTACTGAAGAAAGAGAAATGGCACTTTGTTTCTTGCAAGCCCATGTAATATGTCTAGAACCAAGAGTGAACACATAACCTGCAGTAGACTTCTGATCATCAGGGTCACCAGTCCAATTGGAATTAGTGAAACCAACCAATAGAGGAGATGCTTCTGCACTGTAATGAATCCCAAACTGAACTGTACCTCGAACATAACGAAATATTCTTTTAGTTGCTTTCCAATGACTTTCATGTGGGTTTTGCATAAACCGAGCAATAAGGCCAACAACAAAGGAAAGGTCAGGACGGGTATGGGTCAGATACAAAAGTTTTCCTACAAGCTAACAGTATAAGGTAGCATCCACTTCAGGGGAAGTACAAGTGACTGAAAGGGAGAAGGGGCTGGCTTACAGTCTTCCATGTGAAAGTGGCGTAGAAGATCACATGCATACTTGGACTGGGAAAGGGAAATACCTTCCTTGGATTGCAAAACTTGAAGACCAAGAAAATAATGCAAGTGTCCTAAGTCTATCATTCCAAACTTCTTTTTAAGGTTGGACTTCACATAGTTTATAAGGTTGGGATCACTACCAGTAAGGATAAGATCATCAACATAAAGAACAAGAATGATAAGAGACTTACCCACTTTCTTGGGGTAGACAATATTGTCAGAATGACACCTAGAAAACCCAGTATCTAAAAGAAAGCTATCCATTTTGGCATACCAAGCCCAAGGGGCTTGTTTGAGACCATAAAGGGATTTCTTAAGCCGACATACAAGGCTGGAGTCTGTTTGTATAAAGCTAGGAGGTTGTTCCATTTAGATTTATTCATGCAAGTCCCCATGCAAGAAGGCAAATTTAATATCCATCTGATGGACTTCCCATTTGAAAGAGGTAGCAAGGGAAAGAACAAGGCAGATAGAGTTCATTTTGGCAATAGGGGAGAAGGTTTCTGTATAGTCAATGCTTTCAACTTGTGAAAAACCCTTAGCAACAAGACGAGCTTTATGTTTATCAACTTTTCCATCTAGTCCGAACTTGGTTCTGTAAACCCATTTGCATCTAACAAGTTTTCGTCCCTTTGGAAGAGGAACAAGATCCCATGTATCATTGCCAATAATGAACGATATTCCTCATTCATAGCTGCGTCCCAATCTGGATGGCCTGAAGCTTCTGCAAAGGTGTCAAGATCACAATTCGCTGAAGCTTGAGCCAGTAAAGAAGAGGCTCTATCAAACTGAGAATGTGTACGTCGTTGATCTGTAGGATCACCTGCAAGAGCACCTACTACATCCCGAGTAGCACGGATCCATTTTGGAAGTTGAGGAGCTGAAGGAGGATCCCGAGAAGGTGAGGGAGGATTGTCATCCTCGCTGTCATCATCTAAGAAGAAATATTTTCAGAAGTAGAAGGGATAGAGAGAGGTGGCACATCCGCCGAACTAGGCTCGTAGGCCAATATATTTTCAGCAAACTTTACATATCTTCTAATGATAACATTTTTGGATTTAGGTGGAAGAAGTCTATGTCCTTTGACATCTTTAGAATATCCAACAAGAGTACATTTTTCACTCTTAGGTTCTAAGGCTTTATGTTTCTCATCTGGAATATGAGCCCGTGCTTCACTTCCAAAAAGACGAAAGTGACTTACTTCTCATTTAATTGAGCTCCATGCTTCTTCTGGAGTGATATAAAACCTTAGTAGGAATGTGATTTACTATGTAATTTGCACAGTTAATTGCTTCTGCCAAAAAATTAAGACTAAGTCCTTTAGATTGAAGCATACAATTAGCCATTTCCTTTAAGGTGCGAGTCTTCCTTTCAGCTACACCATTTTGTTGTGGAGTATATGGAATAGTATGTTGCATTTCAATTCCATGCTCAGTGCAAAAGTTGATGAATTTGTTGTTAAAATATTCTCCGCCATTATCAGATCTTTTCTTAAAAATTTGATGTCCAGATTGTTTCTCAACAAAGGCCTTAAAGGCCAAGAACATGTTAAATAATTCACTCTTGAGTTTTAAGAAGTATACCGAAGTGCATCTGGAGAAATCATCAATGAAAGTTAAGAAATACTTGTAGCCAGAGAATGAAACAACTGGAAGTGGACCACATAAATCACTATGCACCAGCGATAAAGGGGCTGAGGTGTGCCAAGAGGCATGTTTTTCAAAATTATCCCGATGATGTTTTCTGAGTACACATCTGGAACAAACACCATCTCTGCAAGATACCATAGGAAGACCTGTCACCATATTTTCTTTACATAGATTTTGAAGGGAGCGATAGTTTAAGTGACCAAATCGCTCATGCCAAAGTTTGCTCACTTCATCATTATGAGCAACAAATACCGAGGGAAGAGTTGATGACCTAAAGTTGTTAAACTTATACAACCTTGTAGAATTATCAGCAATTCCAATAGCTAAAATCTGTCTAGGATCTCTTAGGTCCTTAATTACAACATCATGAGGTGAAAATTCAACAGTTTTACCTTCACTTGAATGAGTTATCCGATATACAGATAGAAGGTTGCGGGATAAGGTTGGAACACATAATACATCATAAAATTGACCATTGTCTAGATGAATAGTTCCAGTCCCTACAACACTAAGAGATCTATCGTCACCAACATATATATTTTTGGTCTTACAATCATTTAAAGAAGAAAACATGGCTTTGTTTTTGGCCATGTGATAAGACGCTCCAGAATCAATGAGCCACTCATGAAAATGAGAAGAAGAAGATACATTTAGTGCATAACCAGACTGAGATGCTTGACAACCACATGCATAAAGTGTTATTCCTGAAGATGAAGTTGAAGTTGAAGAGTGCTCCAAATGGATGTTATGCTTCTTCATTGCTTCTTCCAAGGCTTCCATCTTCTTAAAGCATTTGGATTCTAAGTGGCCATCTCGATTACAAAATTTGCAATGTCTATCAGTCTTCTTCCATTTGTTTTTATTTGCCTTATCATTTTGTTGAATTGATTTTTCATTTTGTTGAGACTGAAAGTGCTTAGGACCCTTGGTTGGTTTAGGACCATTCTTTTTAGGATGCTGATTCTTAGGATTCTTTGAACTTGGTTGCTGCTGGGCGGCTAAGGCTTTCTTAGAAGAGTTTTCAAGATTAAGAAGACCAAGATGTAAGAGTTTTTCTTGTTCTCTTATTAAAGAATGACAAAAGGCATCAAAAGATGGGGACTTGTAGGCTTGTCCTTAAGAAATAAAGGCTTCTCTAGTAGAATGGAAGGTGGAAACAAACACAGAGTAGGTTGGTCATAACTTAGTAAGAATGGAATAGATAAGGCTATCATCTTCTTTTTAACCTTAACAACTTCCAAGAGAAGTCTAAGGGTCTTGAACTTGGACAAAAAATCTTCAGTGGAAAAAAAATTATTGGGGTCCAATGTAAGCAACTCATTTTCGAGTTGATGGGCTCTAATTTTATTTTTAATTCCAAAAACTTTATTGAGTTGTTTCATTGCTTCATTAGGGGTATCAAGTTCTGTGATATGGAATCTAAGGTCTAGAGAAATAGACATCCCTATCAACCCACGTGCTTGATCTTGCTTATTTTCCCATTTGACTGCCTTATCTTCATCTTCAGGTTTAGTTTCTTGGCCTGAGGCTATTCTATAAAGACCTTTACTTCTAAGTAAATCCTCCATGTAGGACATCCATTGGAAGTAGTTGGTGCTGTCAAGAATAATTTGGAATGGACTTTCCATTTTAACAAAAAATGAGGTTGTAGATGCTGAAACTAAGTGTTCCAATGGAAAGATCCCGAAAAATTAAGGCGATTAAAAAAAACGGCTCTAAAAATGACTTCTGGATGAAGAAGTTATGGTTTTTTGAAGAATAGTTGTTAAAGATGCCGACGAAGTACGTGAATGTGCGGAAGTGAATGATAATGTTATATTTAAAAAAAATCCCCTCCCCTTCCAAACTTAATCTAATTAGCTCACTTTTAAAAAAAAAAATATGTGACCCACTTTTATAAATAAGTGAAAATCACTTTTATGGTACTTTATGAGCTACCCACTGAATTGTAACTTAAATAAAAGATAAAGAGACTTTAAAATTATAAGTGACTCACTTTTTATAATGGGTGAGGACACTTTTACATAATGTAACTTTAAAACATAAGTTACATGTGCTTTTTGAAAAAGTAACTCAACAAAAAGAAAGACTTGAACCCAAGACCTCTATTCTCATAAAGTAACTTGGACCAAGTGAGCTAGTTTGAAAGGATAATAATTTTTGGAAAAGAGGAAGGGTTTTTTTTTTTCTTTTTTTTTAGTCACTGAAGCTTTGGAGTGTGTGCTTACTTGAGAAAACCCTTTTTGCCTACAAAACAAAAAAACACACAACCCAAAATGGACATGCAAAAAAGACCAAACCTTACGGCTTGAAGTTAGATCTCGACGGAAACTAAATATTTTCCTCAATGTTTTTGATTTTTCGAGATCACACTAATGCGCGTCGGAAAATAGCATACGCATGGGAAAAATCCTTCTTTTCTGTTTTTGATTTGCCCAGATTGCACAGAGTCGTGGGGCAAAGAGCATACATAGAAATGAAAGGTATAGATCCGGTAATTAAAAACATAGAGATAAATAAACCGAAATAAACAAAGAGATAAATAAACCGAAATAAACAGAGAGATAAATAACTAAAACTGCAAAAAAAAGACTGTATACCTCCAGATCTTAAAAATGACGTAGCTAGGGCTATCAAAAACCTTTTCGCATGAAACAAAAGGCGTTCCTCATTGGAACAGATGCTCCTAACACAATAGAGAAGTCCTCTCGACCCGAAAGTGGTCAAAAATAGATAATTTAGGAAACGACATTCGGATGCAATTGTATCGGCTTCGGATTTGGATCACCAACGGATGCGGCCCTCAAATAGCTCTGATACCATGTAGGAATTTATAGGGTAAGTTCCCCAGATAGAACACCAAAGGGCACCGCTCACAAACAGATCACAGATCAATACACCAATATTCTTGATGTGTTAAAACCCTCAAAGAGGGAAACAATGCACAGCATGAGCCAATGTAACCACTTTAGGCAATTTATTAATGTAAAAGAAAGAAAATTTACATACGCTTCTCTCATGAACGACTTACAAATGACCTTCCATGCTTTTTAGATAGAAATCATGGACTAATCAGGTGTTAAGCCACGGATCAAGTGTCGATATAAGAGAATGAACCGTCGGATCACTACATGTCTAGAACATATCATGACCATCGGATTGTAAGTTACAACAATACATAGTAAAGAAACACACTTTACTTAACTCTACACTAGACTAAGTTATACTTAACTATTTCCTATTTGTCGGAATATCCTAACAATGAAAAGGGCAAAACATCCCTATATTCTTGAAGTAAATTTATCAAATTTTTGCTTTCCTCCTCAGTGGTACCCTTCCCTATCTTGATAATAATTGGATCGTGAGGGGTACCAGTGTTTACTTCAATGAATTCCCCTAGGTAAATTTTCTTATCCTCTTTTTTCTTCACAACATCGTGTCTATCGAACATTTTCTCCATGTCTACATGATCCATATGAGTGGGATTTGACACTACATTAAACTCCTCATAATTGCAACCCTTTTCTCTATAGCCAACTTTAAAATCAGAAAATTCCTCCATATTATTCAAAAATTGAATCACTTGGCTCTCATCATTAAAGACTTGTCAATGCTCAATACTATCAGGAACTGATGGACTAAAAATAACTTCCATCTCAAGCTGCAAGGTAGATGCAACAACATCCAGCTCATTAGCTTGTTTATTTCCTTCCCTAGGAATTGTTTGAAGATCTAATGCATCAAAATATTCCATATTGTCCCAAACAACACTTCGATACTTCTTCAATCTGTCATTCTTACAAGCAAATTGATTCTTCACTTGAAGAATGACTAAATCAGAATCCCCCTTGATACTAAGCATTATAATTTTTGAGTCTTTGTCCAACTGTAGACCCAACAATAAAGCTTCATATTTTGCTACATTGTTAGTTGAATCAAATTCCAATCTATCGGCAAACTTGAATATATGACCAAGGGGGGAGGTAAGGACAATTCCAGCACCCTTACCAAACTTTGAATGGGCACCATCAAAGTTCATATGCCAAATCCAATCCTTTTTACTTTCCATTTCCTTCTCCAAAGGAGCAATAGAGTTAGCCAAGATAGCATAATTTCCCAAGTCATCATATTCACATACAATTTCATTATAAGGCTTCTTAGGATTCTCCACATGATATTTTCTCTCCAATTCCCTATCCAATCTAACCATGATGCCCTCACTATTAGGCATGGTAGCATAACTTAGATCCATTTGCAAACTACCCCCTATATCAACTCCCCACTTTCTAGACAATAACATCCCCCAAGCATCAGGCACATCAATCACCACAATATCCATGGTGATCATAATATCAGGATGTACTGCCAAGTGGACTTGAAGATCCTTTATCAAACCACAAACTTCAATAATATTTGAATCCATAGCACAAAGGTTGTGTAATATCTAGAAATCCTCAAGTTCAACTGATTCATGACCTTCTTGGTCATGACACAAGATGATGCTCTAGAATCAAACATAAAATTGTGCAAAAGAAAACCATTGACCAACATAGTGATGAAAAAGGATTGTTGTTCTCTGTTATGGCTACACATATCACTACTTTGCAAAGTGATAAGGGAATTCTCATATCTATCCTTAGAAAGAATTGACATTTCTTTCACATGAGGTGCATCAATGGCTTTTAACAACTTAAACTTTTGGGAGGGAATCTTTAGGATTTCAGTCACAAGTACTAAAATCTTTGCATTGTTTATCCATCCTCCCAAGTCAATATTTAAACCAGATGTAGGTGGAGTGAAAATTTTAGGGGCATTTTGATTTCTCTCCTTATTCCTTTCCCTTTCTCTATCTTTGGCTATTTCTAAAATCTGCTTTGATGAAGGTTTTTCCCATACAACTCAGTGATCCTATCCAACTCTTCAAAGTTATTCACACTATGGGAAGATGGAGACTTATTATTTATCTTTTGGCTATTCTCCACAACTCCCATCCAATTTTCCATGGACAAATGATGCTCTTTGCCAACCACATTGATTTGTTCACTTGTCCCAACCATTCCTCCTTCTAAAATCCTTCTCACATAAGGACAAGTGTCTTCATCATGCATTTCATCACAAGGTCTACAATAGGGAATTGAATCATCAACTAAATTAGTAGACTCAAGTGGATTTGGTGGCCTATGCTCATTGGGAGGACCCCTCTTTTGCCATCTATAATTACCCTGATTTTGGATTCTCCCAACTTGATTCCTTTCCATGGCCACCAACCTATTTTGGATGGCATTCATTTGAGTAGTGTGATTTTCCTCCATAGTCTTAATGAGTTGGGTTAGTTCTTTGATAGGATCATGTGCACTTTCTTCCTTGGCCTTCCCTTCAGGGTCATGAGACTTTGATGGCCCTCTATTAAAATCAGGAATCTTAGATTTTTTGATTCCTTTCTAGCGTTTTCCATCTTCAAGGCTACGTTTTGAGTTGCCCCTAGATTTGCAGGTTATTTCTTTCTCAGCTTATAGGAAGTATCAACACCAAAAGCATCTAAATATGAGCACAAAAGAAACTCATCAGGAGACTTAACATTAGCAGGAATGCTCTTTACCAAATCATTGAATCTATTGCTAAATTCCTCCATGGTTTCGTTTGCATTCTTCTTCATGTTGCTAATAGCATTGATCAAGTGTCTATTCTCTTTCTTCTTTCCAAAATTTTCCATGAAAGCAACAATGATAGCTCTTAAGGAGTCATAAGAGTTAGCAAGTTGCTCAGTGAACCAATCAAGAACATCATCTTCTAAAGAGAGAACAAAAAGTCTCATCTTCACATCCTTGTAGTTAGCAATTTTACACCGCTTGAGAATGCAAACATTGAAATTCTTAACATGTGATGTAGCACTAATGGCATTGTTATCTTGGAAGGAAGACAACTTTTCAATAGCCTAGTCAGGGATATTGTGAGGATAGCCATTTATGCTAGTAAAATTACAAGGAGTAAAAAGATCTTTCATGATGCTTGGCTCTACTTGTTCTTGAAAGAGAAAATGGATATCAGAAATAGCCTCTTGCCCAAGGTTAGCAAAAGTTCTACTATGAGAGAGTCTATTTGACCTCTCTCTAAAAATCCTTTCAGGATCAAGAGTGGGTTAACTAGACCATTTGAATTTCTCCTAGTAGAAACTCTTACAAAATTTGAATTAAGTGGAGTCGCCACTTGAGCAAGAATATAATCCTAAAATTCCACTATGCAAAAACAAAAAATTAGAAGATTTCCCAAGGACAAGAGGACTTGTCTCCGACAATGGCACCAAAAGAATGTTGTTGTCACCTTGCACACACACCTAATTTAATGAGAAAATCTCCTAACCCCACAAGGTGTGGATGGTGGAAAAATCAAGAGATGGGGTTGTCACTTATTACCAATTCTATCCATTTAAGCTCTCTCCTAAGCAAGTAAAGGGGGGTGGTCCCTGAATGAAATGCTAAGTCAAAAAGTGATGGGAAGTTTCTAGGATATGTCAAAGTTAATTTTGGATTACTTGATATTATGAGCAATATAGAAATATACTCCGATAACCATCAACGCATAAATCAAAGATACACATATAAGATCAGTGCCTTCAATATTGCTTCAAAATAAATAACACTTGCTCTAAAATGAAATGAAACATAAGTAATCCTGTCAATCAAAATAGATAGATGTTAGAAAAAGATAATATCACTTGCAAGATTAAAATTTTCTCAAAGAAATGCTTTCAAAGTATAATCATTCACAATTCTAAAGCATGCAAAGAAGCAATATAAAATAACTTGCAAAATGAAAATAAGTTAAAACTTCACTTGCAAAATGAAAGAGATGGTACTTGCCCAAATGAGATATTACATAACAACCAATTCAAAACATTTTCATCATGACAAGTATATATAAATAGATTGCAAGTAAAATATCTTGAAAAGTAAAGTGTATTAACATGAAATGCACTTAATTAAGGTTAGATGCAATTATTTTGATTAATTTTATGTTAAATGCCTACTCTAGGTAAGAGATTTTGCTCTTGAATTCTTGCCAAAGGGTAAAAATTGGGATCACTGTAAGAAAGAGAGGTTGATGACACAATGGTGTCGTTAACGATACCCTTCCCCTGAGTTTTATTAGCCAACATGTGCCTTTATTCCTACAAGGGGACAAGCCACATTCATAACTGGAGGGTCACACACTCTTTACCTTATTTCATACCAATTGGAAGAATTTTCAAGAAAGTCTTTTCCCTATGATGTCTATCAACCAAGTTTATGCTTGGAGGTTAATTGAATTAAAATGCAAACTATGCTAAGATGCCTAAATGTAATGCAAGTAAATTTTCCCAAGAGATATTTGCAATGCTTCAAAATAATGGAAATGAGATGATGCTCAAAGTAAATTGCAAATGTAACTTCAATTGGACAAAGGAGATTAACTTGCAAGTGAATTAGAATGATACAAGTAAGTTTGCTTTGCAAAAGAGGAATTGCCTCAAGTAAATGGAAATGCTCACAATGATATAACTTCAAAATTATACAAGACACATAAGCATAAGCTCAAATGAAATTGTGAATTGCTTCAAGATATGCCAATAAACTTAAGCAAAATTTAAATGATATGGAGCCAAGAGTACAATGCTTGCAATAAAAAATGAGCCTATAGTGAGGCAATTGTATCCCAAAAGAAAAGCAATATTGTTAAGCAACTAAATTAAACTTGCCACATAACTCCAAAATACTTGCATGTAAGAAATAAGTGCTCTAAAGCAAAATATCAACTTGTACTCCAAAGAAAAATGAAATGCAAAGCATCAAATGAACTTGTAGCAAGATCTAACTTAGAAATCGAAATGTGATGGTGAGGTTGTGTTAATTTTAAAGCATGCAAAATGAGCTAAAAAGGAAAGTTAGAAAAGATGAGATGCAAAATTAATCCACCCACACAAAATCCTCCTTCTAAATAAGGAGAAAGGATGTCTTGGGTAAAACCCAAGCTCCCACAAGAAAAATAGATCTTTTATTATGATGTTACAATGTAGTTAAAGCCTCTTAGAGGGCTACCCAAAAGATTGAAGGGAATTTGTACAAGATTGAGAGCTAAAAATAGCTAAAATATCCCTCCAAACAATAACAACCTCAAGGACCAAAGAAGTCTTTATAAAATCTGAAAATTACGATCTCCACGAAGACCCACAACCTTGCAGCTCTTTCTAGTGTCCACAACGTCCTTAGAATGAATCTT
The DNA here is from genome assembly GCA_031772625.1 of Pinus tabuliformis. Lineage (NCBI taxonomy): Eukaryota > Viridiplantae > Streptophyta > Pinopsida > Pinales > Pinaceae > Pinus > Pinus tabuliformis. The sequence goes on along the minus strand of CM062814.1, from coordinate 612,242,768 downwards.
GGATGGTTGAGAGGTCTTACAAGAAAACTAGTTAGAGTTCAATGATTTCTCTTCAAGGCTCTTGTTGCCAAAAGCTCCAACTATGGGCTGCAAAACAAAGAGACAATTAGTGTAGAGAGAGCATATAAAGCAAACAAATATGATACAAAATAATGTACAAGAAACCAAATCAAGTGATGGGAGCGAACCTTGTGGAAATTTCTAAGTTTGACACATCAGAAATCCCTACTGCATTATCTGATTTATTATCTCCTACTTGTTCTTTCAATTAACAAGTTATTTATCAATATATATACCGAAATAAACACAAATGTAGCCTTCACACATATACAGATCAACAACTGAAATAAACTGAGACAACACAAGGGACACCGTTATTTTTGGACAATCGTCCTCGGAAAAACCCAATGCGGGAAAACCGGTGCAACAAATATGAGGGCTTTATTATTATACGGTTTTCTGAATACAACTAGGGCGCTAGAAATGGCTCACCCTTCTGAGATTTTCCTTGGCAGTACCACTCTTCGGAGACAAATATTTCGGCTAATCAACGATCAGATGATTGATCCCACAACAACTTCGATAGTTCCTTAGCTGGACATGCTCCAAGCTTCTGTCTGGAACTGCATCACCCTCTACAACTCTGCGTCTGTCTCTTAGATCTAAGTCTACCCCATGAAAATTCCTCAGTGTTGCCTCTATAGCCTAGCATCAACTTTGCAACCCTCTGCGCAACCTCTACTGCAGCTGTGTCAGCCTCTTGGCCCTCTGTGTCTTCTGCGCTGGCCTCCTTAGCCTTTGCGTCAGCCTTCCAAGGCTCTGCGCTGTCTCTCTGGCACTTTCTCTACCTCTCTGATATGTAAACTTAGCCTCCTACTGAACTGCCCCTCACTGCAACAGATCACTAGTTCAATTCTCTTAGCAAACCCTGCCCCAGAAAATCGAATTGATTGATCAACTTGGTGTATCTCTAACTGACCCTCAAGCTTCCTCTTATACTTTTCTTGTTGACGATTCAACGACCGAGATTAAGTCCCTAATCAAGAGCTAAGATTAGATCTGGCTTGATCTTCGTTATTTAGAACTTTTTCACTCATATTATATTAATACACATTAATATTTTAATTTTCCTAAGTTTAAACTTAGGAACCCCATTAAAAATATTAATTATTTTAATATCTCTTCATCTGGGTGGAATTTACCCAAACGATTTCTGGGTCTTGGAGATATCATGTGCCTTAGCCTCTCCACCAATTTTTATGGCTAGAGCACATCCGATGCTACCAAAAAATCAACACTCCCTTTTAGCAAGGAATGTGCTCTAGTAATGCTTAACCATAGAAACATCACACTGATCCTCTGCATCGTTACCTGTGCTGATGTTTGACCTGCTGTTTCACATCCACTGCACTACTGCTTCCTGTACTGCTGCCCATGACACTGCCACTGCCACATCTATACTGCAACTTCCTCTCAACATGCTGCATCATGTTGCCCATAGCACTGCCACTGCTAATTGTTGCACTGTAACTCAGTTACTTAGAAGTAAGTAACATACTTCACCCAAATACTGAAATCCTAGTTAGTCTGGAGGCCTCGTGATGCTAAAGCTACCTCAGCTGCTATCCTATGCTCCCTTTGTTGCCACTACGCTGCTGCAAACACCTTTGTGCCTCTCGCACGCTGCAACCTTTGCTGCGCTGCTACAGACTTTTGCACTCCAGCCCTGCCTTGCTGCTCCACCACACTTTGCTCCACCCGACATCTGTCATCATGCTACTGTCATTAAGGGCTCCTGTAGCCGTATGTGATCCAAGATTTTGGGCACCTCAAGGATCCTGCCCCTAGTATGTAGTCCTCCTGACTACAACTCGATGTCTCCCCACCTCTTCTCTAGTGGTGCATGAGCACTCATGGCACAATCGTCATGAGCGCCTTAGCTAGAGCTGCCTTTGAATCGGAAGCCTCTCCCTTGTTTTTCTTCCTGGGACACTGGGATGCATAATGTCCCAACTCCCCACAAAGGAAGCACTTAACCTTGGAGATGTTCTTCTTCTACTTCACTTGTTGTCCTGCAGATGCTAGAGCCGCATCCTCCTCCTCCTCTTTCTTGACTCGAATTCCCTTACCACTACTCTGTTGAAACTTCTAAGTCCGACACGTCAAAAATTCCTACTGCATTATGTGGTTTATTATCTCCTACTTGTCCTTTCCATTAACAAGTTATTTATAAATATAAATATCGAAATAAACACAAATGCAGCCTCAACACATATACAGATCAACAAATGAAATAACTGAGACAATCACACAAGGGACAACGTTAGTTTTGGACAATCGTCCTCGGAAAAACCCAATGCGGAAAAAACGGTGCAGTAGATATGAGGGTTTTATTATTATGCAGTTTCGGAATACAACTAGAGTGCCAGAAATGGCTCACCCAACAGAGAATGCCCTCGGCAAAAGTACCTCTCCTCGGAGACAGATATTATGGCTGACCAGTCACTGGATGATTGATCCCATAGTATCTACGATAGCTCTTAGCTGGACAGCGAAAGCTACTCCAAGCTTCTCCACTACTCTGCGTCACTTTGCTAGGGACTGCGTCAGCCTCTCAGCTCACCAACACTCAGTCTGCCCCACGAAAATCACCCAGCGCTGCCTCTTGGCCCTGCGTCAACTCTACTAGCCTTTGCGCAGCTACTGATGCCTCTGTGTCAGCCCCTTGTCTCTCTGTGTCAGCCCTTTGTCCCTCTACGTCACCCACGCTGGCCTCCTTAGCCTCTACGTAAGTCTCAATTGCCTCTGCGTCAGCCTCCCTAGGCTCTGCGCTGTAGCTCTAGCACTATCTCTTCCTCTCTGCTATGTATTCTCAACCTCGTGCCCAATTGCCCCTTACTGCAATAGATCACTAGCTCGATTCTCTCAGCAAAACTCCGCTTCAGAAAATCGAACTAACTAATCAATATGGTGTATCTACAATTGACCCTCAAGCCTCCTCTTATACTTTTCTTGTTAAGTCTTGAACTGCCGAGATTAAGTCTCTAATCAACGACTAAGATTAGATTTGGCTTGATCCATGTCATTTAGAACATTCTCACCTAGTTTTCTATTAATACCCATTAATATTTTAATTTTCCTAAGTTTAGACTTAGGAACCCCATTAAAAATATTAATTATTTTAATATCTCTCCAACCGGGTGGAATTTCCCCAAACGATTTCTGGGTCTTGGAGATCTTATGTGCCTTAGCCTCTCCACCAATTTTTATGGCTAGAGCACATCCGATGCTACAAAAAATCAACATACTCCTCGCCTTGGTCAACCTCCTGATCTCTTCCTGTCAAAGAGCTGCCCACATCTCCTCCCAACTGGGAAGAGTAGTCCTGCCCAAAATACTTTGGACAAATGTCTCTCACTCCTCGGAAACTGCATTCAAGAAATCCCTGACCTAGATCCAAAGTAGACCTCACGGAAGTAAGATGGTTGTGAATCTCTTGTAATCTTAGAAGGAATGGATCTATCTGCTCTCCCTTCTGCATCTGATATGATCGCAGTTGATTCTCCAATAGCACCTCCGCTGCACGAAAGTCCCCTGATATAAGGTCGTCAAAGTGTCCCACATTTCCTTTGTTGTGTTCTTCTCAACAATATGTGGTATGACATGATCTTTGATCTCGTCAAGGATCATGCACTTCTCCCTCACTTGGGCATCCTCATACTTCTCATTCTCAGCTGGGTCAACTGGGATAGCCACGGTTTTCAAGTCATAGTCCTTGATGTAATGTCGATCCAGGACTGCCAAGATCCTGGCTTTCCAGATGACAAAGTTGGAAGCCCAGTCCAACCTATCTTGAACCCTTAGTCCGTTCACTGCCATTTCATCTCCTCTTCTAGACACCCTCTGAGTCTAGACTCCCCTCTTGGAAATCTCCCTCTAAGTCATGATTTCCCTCCTGGAAATCCTCTGGACAGCTATCGAACCACTCCTATCTAATCCTCCTTGCAATTGCAACTCAGATCTGGATTCCTTGGCTAGAAATCTGTCGAAGTAGTGACTCCCTCTACCTTGGTTCCGTCTCCTTAGACACTGTTCTATATCGACAAAAGCAACATCGCACCAACTCCTCAAGTGACAATTTGTACACAGCTCCCCAAGCACCGGCAACTGAAGAAACTCGGTCTCCTTCTAGCCACAACGTCGATCCTTCCTGGCTGAGAAAGATGATCGGGCACAGGCTCTGTGTCACTTCTTCTCTAGCTGCTTCTGCTCTGGAACAACGCTGTCTCTCGGGACAACTGCTACTGCTGCAAATTTTCAGACTTCTGATGGTGTCTTCAGTCCTCCTGTGATCTGCAACGCTCTGATACCATGTGGAAATTTCTAAGTCTGACACATCAAAAATCCCTACTGCATTATCTGGTTTATTATCTCCTACTTTTTCTTTCAATTAACAAGTTATTTATCAATATAAAGACCGAAATAAACACAAACGCAACCTTCACACATATACAGATCAACAACTAAAATAAATTGAGACAACACAAGGGACACCGTTATTTTTGGACAATCGTCCCCATAAAAACCCAATGCGGGAAAACCGGTGCAACAGATATGAGGGTTTTATTATTATGTAGTTTTTTGAATACAACTAGGGTGCCAGAAATGGCTGACCCTTAAGATATTTTCCTTAGCAGAAGTACCACTCTTCGGAGACAGATATTCTAGCTGATCAGCAACCGGATGATGATCCCACAACTTCGACAGTTCCTTAGCTGGACAACGAAAGCTGCTCCAAGATTCTCTCTAGAACTGCATCACCCTCCAGGGACTGCGTCATCCTCTACTTCTCTACATTTGTCTCCCAGCTCTCAGTCTGCCCCACAAAAATTCCTCAGCGCTTCCTCTACTGCCCAGTGTCAGCTCTGCAGCCCTCTGTGCAACCTCTACTGCAGCTGCGTCAGCCTCTTGGCCCTTTGCGTCTTCTGCGCTGGCCTCCTTAGCCTCTGCGACAGTCGTGCCTGCCTCTGCGTCAGCCTTCCAAGGCTCTCCGCTGTCTCTCTGACACTTTCTCTACCTCTCCGATATGTATTCTCGGTCTTCTGCCAAATTGCAACTCGCTGCAACAGATCACTAGTTTGATTCTCTCAACAAACCCTGCCCTAGAAAATCGAATTGATTGATCAACTTGGTGTATCTCCAACTGATCCTCAAGCCTCCTCCTATACTTTTCCTATTGACGATTCAACAGACAAGATTAAGTCCCTAATCAATGGCTAAGATTAGATTTGGCTTGATCCTCGTTATTTAGAACTTTCTCACCCATATTATATTAATACACATTAATATTTTAATTTTCCTAAGTTTAGACTTAGGAACCCCATTAAAAATATTAATTATTTTAATATTTCTTCATCCGGGTGGAATTTCCCCAAACGATTTCTGGGTCTTGGAGATGTCATGTGCCTTAGCCTCTCCACCAATTTTCATGGCTAGAGCACATCCGATGCTATCAAAAAATAAAAAAACCCTATCGCTTGCCTAGTTTGGAAAATGCTCTTAAATAGCAAATGTAACTTTGAAAAGCTCTAAATCAAAGAACCATATAATTTGAATGAAATGATGATTCAAGTAGATATTGGAAAATGAACTATCCTCTTGTTTTTTCTTTTGATGAAATACTTGAAGAAAGAATTGGCGAGTCTTGAGTAATCTCGCATCCGGGATGAGTTGATCCATTGGTGTTAAATTATGGTATGTTCTATGCTTAGAGCAGTTTACTTATTTTTCTTCTTATTATCCACAGATTAGCAATCACATATACATTAAGTAAAGTGCAGATAGAACATTAAATGATCAACAAAAAACAAGCCAAGACAAGAGACACAAGATGTGACGGCTAGCCAAGGACAAACCCCAATTCGGGGAAACCCTTTGATCAAATCTTCTTTTATCTTCAATAGTTCAGCAGAGAGATAGTACAAAATCTGAATTCTGTAATTTTATATCAGCAGCAGCAAACCCTAGATCAGCAAAGTCAAACTTGGTCAAACTAGTTGAAATTGACCTCTAAAATACTTGGTCAATTTCCGGTCAACTTGTCCTTGAACAACCTAAAGAAACAACCCTTAAACAACCCAAAAAGTTTAGTGAATTTGCAGATTTCTGAAGTCAACTTGCAGCCCTAAACTAGGGCAGTCAACACCGATCAAACCAAAGGTCAGATCACCTCGATTTTCGTGCCAAAAATTGAGAGACAACCACATCCAATCCGCACTTCTGGATGGTCAACGCTTGGTCAACGTTGGTCAAAGAGATGACCTGCTATCCTAGCGTCCTTCTTTCTGCGTCTTCCTTGCCCTAGGACGTCTTCCTTTCAGCCACACATGTGAGAGAGAGAGGGGCTCCTTTTATGCGTAGGAGAGAGAGAGAAGATGAGTGAATGATTTTTCCAAATGAGGAGAACGCTCCTTGTATTTATATACAAACGTTGAGGATGAATAGACATGACTGTTGGGCTTCTGAGCCTACATAAGTTCGCTGGCCCACCTTGACAATTTGTCCATAATCAAAATAAATTCATATCTCCATAAATACTTATCGGAATCAGATGATCTTTAGACCAATCCTACACCTCTCGATGAGAGGAATCTAGGAAAAATATCAAAAGCCATAAATAAGGTGATCCACATGGAGTTTGGCCCTAGTTGCCAATTTTAACACTCCCTCTCAACTAGGGAGAACTTCATCTGCAATCTGTCAGATCGTCGTTGCTATCCATCCATCAAATGCACTATCTTGTACAGCTTGACCCCACTCTGCTCTACTTTGCTCTGCTCTGCTCGAACTATGAAGAAAAAGAAATAATCAAGGATGTATCATACCATCCTCCACTGACCCGAAGTCAGTCTCAGAGTGTGAACCACTCTCACTGATCCCAGTCAGTATCATTGTTCCCAGATCAATAGAGGTCATCCTAGCATAGGGAGCACGGTAGATACAACGATGCATCCATTGATAGTACTACTATGGTCCCTATCCTCATTTCTCTGCTCATTGATCAGATGAGAGGTACTTCCCATGAGTCCTAGACTGCATGGGTAGGATGCCTCAACAGGAGAACTAGTCATCCTGTCCACAGGAGAACGAATCATCCTATCTAGTGGATGCCACGGAGAACTAATCATCCTGTCCACAGGAAAACGAATCATCCTGTCCAGTGGATGCCATAGAGAACTAATCATCCTGGCCTACAGGAGAACTAATCATCCTGTTCCACAATTGCCACGGAAAATGAATCATCCTGTCCCACAGGAGAACTAATCATCCTGTTCCACAGTGGCCACGGGGTGAAACATGGGAAGGTTGAACCTTTACCCTGTACATAGTGCACCACCAGGCGATGGTGAGTCGCCTTGTGGTCACATGTCGCTCCAAGAAGTACCCCATGCTCCCTGGAGCTCCCAGAGCTCAATACATCATACTTGACCCTCATAAGAGGGTCTCTGAACGACACCAAGTCGTTCTCGGAAAGTCAGGAATTTGACCTTTCCTAGGGGCTTTGTCAAAATGTCGACAACCTGTTCATCTGTACTGATATGTTGGAGCCTTATTGCTCCTCGCTGCACCATATCTCGAATATAGTGGTACTTGATATCGATATGCTTGGAGCGATCATGAAATACGGGATTCTCTGATAAACGGATCCCGCTCTGGTTGTCACACAGGATCACGGTGGTATCCAATGTAAATCCAAACAACTCACTGAAGAGCTTTCACAACCAGACTGCCTCACAGGAGGCCATGCTAGTAGCAATGTACTCTGCCTCGGCAGTGCTCAAAGCCACCGACTTCTGCTTCCTGCTCATCCAGGATATCGAGGCAGATCCCAAAGAGAAACAGCACCCGGAAGTGCTCTTTCGGTCCACCACACTGCCTGCCCAATCAACATCAGTATACCCAAGTAGTCTCACATCTCCGACAGTGTATCTTAACCCATGAGTGATTGTGCCACGAAGATATCTCAACAGATTCTTCGCACCAATCCAATGTGAGTGGTGAGGCTCAACGATATGTTGACTGCAAAGCATATATCTGGACAGGAGTTCACCAAGAACATTAATGGTCCGACGAGTTGCCGATACTCAGTAGCATTTCGTAAAATAGGTCCGGCAGCACTACCGCTTAATGATGTAGGAGCATTCAACCTAAGAGAAAATCATTGTAAATAAGTAGACACAGGGGGTCATGTATCTTTAGAGAGTTAGTTTCCTAAGTCTCATGATAATGTAATATTTAGTCTTTTGAGTGATTTAATTAGATAATGGAGGAAGATGTAAATGCTCTCAAATAAATGAGAACATGAGTGGTGAATAAATGACAAGAGTTCAAAGTCAATTACAACTCTTAAATAGTTGCATGATTCCAGGAACTAGAGGGAGAGCTTTTAGGAATTTAATGAATTAGAAGTGGACATAGAGGATAGAGTACATCTAGGAGTCGGTTCAATAGATCTAGGAGTCAAACCAGGAGAGGTCCACTGACATCGAAGATCAGGCCTGTGTGAGACACAGAGTCTCGAATGTAACTGTGTGTTTATATTTATATATACAGAGAATTATTCCGAGTGTGCAAGTGGGTAGATGACTATTGAATGAATGAATTTCATATGAATTCATAGGCTCTGTAATAGGTTTACAAGCAGAATTCTGTAGAACGCACAGAGGAGCAAATGATTTAGAGGATTCATATATAGGTCAGTGAATCCAATTGAAGAAACAGAATAAGCTCTGGAGAGAAGTTGCGAAGCGAGAATTCGTAGAGGAGTTCAGCTTAGAGGAAGTTGAGCAGCTGAAGTGGAAGACCAGAATCTTCAGAAGAACCGAACCTCGGAGATAAAATTGAAGAAATCGCATAAAAATCAAGTAAAAGAGGCAAACGGAGAAGTGGAGTGTTAGTACACAGCAATCGTTGGATCTTATGAGATCAACAGTCCAAATCATATCGCATCGGCAAAGTTATTTACAAAGTTTAAGTCCTGCAAGTGTAAAACCCAGTTTACACTAAAAACGAGTGCAAAACACAGTCGGATTTAGATTCCGGACTTGAAAATTTATACAAGTTGGTCTATACCCTTATCGGGTCCGGAAGGCATATCGAGTCAGCGGAAACCATTGCAACAAGGATTGGAATGGGCCTTTGTAATAGAGCGATTGCAATAATGCGATAGATTCTAGACCATCGGATCGAGAGTCTAGATCAACGGTCCAGATCTAATTGCTAATCGCATATCGAGTAGTCAAGGGACAGTGAAATGAGCAATTAAGCGATGTGCCGATTTAGCGTTGACCATTGGATCGGACGAAGAAATGGACGGCAGAGATTAATTCGCATCGGGAATGATAAAAGGAGTTGTATCGACGGAGAAGTGATGCGACGAGCGATGGAGCGGACCCGATAGGGTTATACGGCGCGGTTAATAGTATTTGAGATCTGCTATATGTGTTCGGAGTGGGATTTCAACGTTATTCCTTTGTATTGCGATAAATGTGTTGCCGAGCCTCTTAAGGCTAAAACATATGTTAACATTCCGATATCGCATATCGGAGCGGAAGGGGTGATAAGAGTTATATGTTAATGGAACCCGCAAAGGAGCCGATAGCCGATTGTGATAAAGACAGTCCTCGGGAAGTGTGCAGAGTCCGTACGAAAGGTGGAAAAAGGTATGGTTTGTGTATAATTCCTTTGTAAATGGGATATAAAGGAAATAGCGCCGATAGAGCATTTTTATGCGATAAACATATGTTAGCCAAGGTTTTAAGAGGGAAAGGTTGCATATATGTGGTATAAGGGTTAATGAAGGTTTGTAAGAGTTAATGAGTCCCGAATGGAAGGAGAAAGGGTTATATTGAGTTTAAAGTCCCAATAGGAGGTTTTAAGTGGGGTGATTAAGTTCCGATAGAAAGGAACTGTAAAAGAGGGCCTTAACCATGTATGGTTGAAGTTTGACTCCTTTGTGAGTCAAATACCTGGGACAGATGTATTGATGGATGTTCATGTATACAGTGGGTATGTGCGGGGGTAACCCTGCATCATTAGTGGTATTAGAGCAGAGTAAAGAAGCTCTGTGTGAACATTTCTTTGAAAGAATTGAGAAGAGAGTTCTGTGTTAAGGTGTTTATGCAGGCAAGAGGAAGGATCAGATTCTAATCTGACAGACAGTAAGCACACAGAGGTGATGTGTAGCAGAACTACAGATGCAAGTGGCAGAGGAAATCCATTCAAAGTACAGGTGGAATGGTGAAACAAGATCATGCTGAGATCTTGAAGGTGAGGTGATATGTTCTGTTTTGATTTGAGAAGGTGTGTTTATACATTGATATGCAGGTGACAGCAAGAGAAGCTGCGAGAGGAGAACCAGATGTGTTCTTGAAGACAGAGTAAGGAAAACACTCTGAAGGAGAAGTGGTAGTGAACCTGAAGAATCCAACAAGAGATTAGACAGAGAGGACAACTGAAGTGTTCTCAAGAGAGAGTGAGAGATTGCAGAAGCCTAGAAGGAGCAAAGGTGTTGCTCAAGAGGAGGTTCCAAATAGAGGACCCGTGCTTACCAAAAGACTGAGTGAGGAGAGCTTAGTGAGGTAAGATTGCAGCGAGGAGGACTAGCTGTTGCAAAGGCTTGTTGCAGATGAGTGAGGAGCTCATGAAGAAAGAGGAGAAAAAGATGACTACTGATAGTCATAGCAGAGGTTCAGAGAGAAGCCACAGCAGAAGAAAGATGAAGAAAGAGGATGCCAAGGCAAATGGCAAGAGGATGAGTCAAGAGGAAATTGACAAAGAGGTTGCAAAGTTAAAAGAACAACTCGATGCATTAAGGAGGATGCTAGACGAAAGCCAGAGACTAGGTTGGGTCTTAAGGAAGAAGCCAGTAAGGTGGCATGAAATGCAGAGAAGGCTACAACAAAAGCAAATAAAGTGGCTGAGGGGAAAACTCAAGGAAGTTGAGTTGGAAATAGAAGAGTACATTTGTGAACCAGAACATGGAGAAATTTTGGGAGAAAGTGAAGACTACACTGAAGATAAAGAATGGAGATCAAGTGAAGATCTCATGGACTATTGGGATAGTTCAAAACAACATGAGGAGATGTTGATTGAAGATGAAGACTTGAAGACTAAAACTTCAAGTGAGACCAAAAGGTTTGATAATTTTAAATCTGACAATTTGTGTATGTTTGCAGGTGAAACATGTGAAGGACAATTTGTTGATATTGTCATAAAAAAAGAAGAAGACAAACATAATCTAAATTTTGTTCTGGAAGAAGATGAGATAGATAGGTCTCATATACAATTGGGGGAATATATCAAGCAACCAGGTGAAGGGCTTGGGGAGATTGAACAGGAGACCATTGAAGAATTTCTTAATCATACGAAGGATTTAGAACAACAAGGAGATATGATGGCTGAACCATCAAGTGACACCACAGAGTCTTATATTTTTAAAACTGATAGTTTGTGTATGATAACAAATATTGCAGGAGAAAAGCAACCTTTTGAAGATATCTTCAGAGTAGATGAAGATCTAGAAGTAAAAGGTGACAAAGAAAACTTCTCAGAAGAAGAAGAATTTGACTGCATACAGAAGAAAAAGTCCATGGATGAGTCTATAGAAGCTATCATAAAGGAGAATGATGATACAAATGGTGAGACAGGGATAGCTCTTGGAGAAGATAAACAACAAAACACTGAAGGCAAGCTTGAAGAAGAGACTATGTTAGCTGAAAACATAGTAAAGGATCATCAATTCACCATGATGATAGGCACAATGGAAATAGCCATGGAAGCTGTTGAGGAAGAAGGACATCTACTGAAATATGACTAGAAGGAAGAAGTCTATGCAAAAGACTTAGCAAAGAGAGAAAGAACACTAATAAAGGAGTGTTTTGCAGAGGATGAACAATCTTTTGAAACTGTCAAAAGTATGGAGAAGTATCTTTGAGAAGATAAAAACTCTGAAGTAAAGGAGGATGAAAAATGTCTCTTAAATGAGAGAAGCAGTGACTTATTGCAGCAGAAGGAACTTAACAATGCATGGATGTGTGAAGATGTGACAACACAGGGAAAATTTCTTGTGGAAGAAGGAGATGAAGTTCAGTCTGAAGAGCTGATATGTGAAGCAACAGTTGAGACTGTTGAACCTTATGATTTCCAAACTAATAATTTGTGTATAAATGTAGGAAACATAAGTGATGATGAAACACTTGCGAAGTGTCACAAAGAAATTGCATTGCTGGAATATTTGCTGGAAAATTCAGAGTATGACAGTGTGATTGCAGAAGAAGAAGTTCACTACAGTGAACAAGAGAAGGAAGACATCATTAGAGCAGATGATGTGGAAGAGAGACTAATGGACAGTCTCATGAATTCTTTTGAGAATTCAAAACAGCATATTGATGTGTTACAAAGGAGAAAGAAGCAAAGCAACATACTGATGTGTTGCTAAAGGAAGAAGAGGCACTGAGGCCTTATGCTTTTGATTTTAACAAGTGTTTTATGAGTGCAGGTTTTGTTGCAAATGTTGGAGGAGATTTGGCACAAGTGAACAGTCAAATAAAGGTGAAAGAAGAAGATTCTGTGGAAGAATTCAATCCATGGAACAAAGATGTTAAATAGCTGGAGAGAGTGCTAGACAGTCATGATTCAATCATGAAAGAGGGTAAGGATGATACGGAGGCAGTCAACATAGGAGTCACAGCAAAAGTCAGCATAGCAAGCAAAGAAAAAGTTGGAACAAGAGCAAAAGAAGAAGAAAAAGTAAACCAACAGCTACAAAGAGAAAGTAACTAGCAGCAGTTTAAAGAATTAGTGGACAACAACAACAACCAAAAACAAAGAGAAAGAGGCAGAAGTAAGAAGCAAAATATGGACCAGTCCAAAGATGTACTGGAAACAGAGATTGAAGAAATGTGGCAGCTGATGATGAAACAATCTAAATGGAGGAAAATGGTAGCAGAAGGAAGCATGATCAATCAGAGTATGAACCTGATTGACAAAGAGAAGAAAATGGAGCAAAAGATAGCAGAAGTGCAGCAGCAGCAAAGGAACAAGACATTTGGGCAGTTACAAAACAAAGTATGGGATCCAGGAAGACAAAGATCAGAAGACACATGATTAGGAGATCATGAATATTTTCTACTTTGGGAGTTTGATGCAGGAGCATTCAACCCAAGAGAAAATCATTGTAAATAAGTAGACATAGGGGGTCATGTATCTTTAGAGAGTTAGTTTCCTAAGTCTCAAGATAATGTAATATTTAGTCTTTTAAGTGATTTAATTAGATAATGGAGGAAGATGTAAATGCTCTCAAATAAATGAGAACATGAGTGGTAAATAAATGACAAGAGTTCAAAGTCAATTACAACTCTTAAACAGTTGCATGATTCGAGGAACTAGAGGGAGAGATTTTAGGAATTTAATGAATTAGAAGTGGACATAGAGGATAGAGTACATAGAAGTGGACATATAGGATAGAGTCGGTTCAATAGATCTAGGAGTCAAACCAGGATGAGTTCAACAGAACTCACTAGCATATATGTAAGCCCACGGGCAAAGTTAAAGGAGAGGGCCACTGACATTGAAGATCAGGCCTGTGTGAGACACAGAGTCTCAAATGTAACTGTGTGTTTATATTTATATATACAGAGAATTATTCCGAGTGTGCAAGTGGGAATGAATGGATTTGATATGAATTCGTAGGCTTTGTAATAGGTTTACAAGCAGAATTTTGTAGAACGCATAGAGGAGCAAATGATTTAGAGGAATCATAAATAGGTCAGTGAATCCAATTGAAGAAACAGAATAAGCTCTGGAGAGAAGTTGCGAAGCGAGAATTCACAGAGGAGTTCAGCTTAGAGGAAGTTGAGCAGTGGAAGCGGAAGACCAGAATCTTCAGAAGAACCGAACCTCAGAGGAAAAATTGAAGAAATCGCGTAAAAATCAAGTAAAAGAGGCAAACGGAGAAGTGGAGTGTTAGTACACAACAATCGTTGGATCTTATGAGATCAACGGTCCAGATCATATTGCATCGGTGAAGTTATTTACAAAGTTTAAGTCCCGCAAGTGTAAAACCCAGTTTACACTAAAAACGAGTGCAAAACACAGTCGGATTTAGATTCCGGACTTGAAAATTTATACAAGTTGGTCTATACCCTTATCGGGTCTGGAAGGCATATCGGGTCGACGAAAACCATTGCAACGAGGACTGGAATGGGCCTTTGTAATAGAGCAATTGCGATAATGCGATAGATTCTGGACTGTTGGATTGAGAGTCTAGATCAACGGTTCAGATCTAATCGCTAATTGCATATCGAGCAGTCAAGGGACAGTGAAATGAGCGATTAAGCGATGTGCCGATTTAGCGCTGATCGACGGAGATTAATTCGCATCGGGAATGATGAAAGGAATTGTATCGGCAGAGAAGTGATGTGACGAGCGATGGAGCAGATCCGATATGGTTATACGGCTATGTTCGGAGCGGGATTTCAACGTTATTCCTTTGTATTGCGATAAATGTGTTGCCGAGCCTGTTAAGGCTAAAACATATGTTAATGTTCTGATATCGCATATGCGGGCGGAAGGGGTGATAAGAGTTATATGTTAATGGAACCTGTAGAGGAGCCGATAGCCAATTGTGATAAAGACAGTCCTCGGGAAGTGTGCAGAGTCCGTACGAAAGGCGAAAAAAGGTATGGTTTGTGTATAATTCCTTTGTAAATGGGTTATAAAGTAAATAGTGCCGATAGAGCATTTTTATGCGATAAACATATGTTAGCAAGGTTTTAAGAGGGAAAGGTTGCATATATGTGGTATAAGGGTTAATGAAGGTTTGTAAGAGTTAATGAGTCCCGAATGTAAGGAGAAAGGATTATTTTGAGTTTAAAGTCCTGATAGGAGGTTTTAAGCAGGGTGATTGAGTTCCGATAGAAAGGAACTGTAAAAGAGGGCCTTAACCATGTATGGTTGAAGTTTGATTCCTTGGTGAGTCAAATACCTGGGACAGATGTATTGATGGATGTTCATGCATACAGTGGGTATGTACGGGGGTAACCCTGTATCACTTAACTTCTTGAAGTCAAGCTCCATTGGGGTAGTTACGGGCTTGCAATCCACCATGCTGAATCTTTCCAATATCTTCACCACATATTTTCCTTGAGATAGGAAAATCTCACCTGGTTTCTGCTAGACTTCCAGTGCTAGGAAATAGTGCATAAGTCCTAGGTCTTTCATCTCCAACTCAAAAGCCAAATCCCTCTTACATTCGTGAATGTGAGGGTCTGCACCCGTTAGAAAGAGATCATCAACATATAGCACCAGTATGAGAGGCTTGTCATCTATAACCTTAAAGTAAAGGTTAGGGTCGGCTTCACTACTAGTGAATCCCAGCGTCATCAAGTAGCTATCCATCCTCTCATACAATGCTCGGGGTACTTGCTTTAGCCCATAGAGGGCCTTCTTCAACTTGCACACATGAGATTCTCGATCATAAATCTCAAATCCTTCGGGTTGCTCCATATAGACCTCCTCTTTGATCGAACCATGTAAGAACGCAATCTTGACATCCATCTAATGTAGGTTCCATCCTTGCGAAGCAGCAACGGCTATGATCGAGCGAATGGTGGTATATCGGGCAACAGGTGCAAATATCTCATCATAGTCTATACCTTCCTTCTAGGAGAAGCCACGAGCGACAAAACGAGCCTTACACTTTTCCGCACTTCCATCAACTACATGCTTTATCTTGTAAAGCCATTTTGAAGTGACAACTGCTTTGTCCTGGGATCTGGGGACCACATCCTAGACATCGTTTTTCATAATGGACTCATATTCCTCGGTCATAGCATCCTTCCATACTTGATGCTTGACAACATCTGTGAATGATGAAGTCTCATTTTGGATGATCGTGCTCATGATGTTCAGGTATCCCTGATACCTGTTCGGCTTCTTACTTTCACGGAAGGTTCCTCTGGGTGCAATGTGTCCTTTAGCATCATCAAGTGTCCCCCTCAGCCATGAAGGCCTCTTCCTAGAAGAGGAAGGATCTTGCGGAGAAGGATCAATAGGATCCATAGGTTCTTCCACATCGGGCATCGTCTCATCTTCCTTTTCCTTCGGTTCCCCGGTGTCAGCTTCTTTAGATCCCCTTAATGTAGGAAGATTGTCTACTTTGCTAAGAGCCATATCTTTGTCAAAGGTGACATCATGACTAATCTCGACTTCCATTTGACCAGCTACATAGATTCTATAGCCCTTAGTATTTTCGCTATAGCCCATGAAGATTCCTTTCTTTCCAGATGCACCCAATTTATTCCTTTTCTCTTTAGGCACATGAAAATATACAGGGCTTCCAAAAATTTTAAAATGTGATACATCAGGTTTCTTACCAGTGAACATTTCTTCGGGAGTCTTGGAATCCAATGCTTGATGAGGGCATCGGTTTTGTACATATACGGCGGTATTTGCAGCTTCGGCCGACACCATTCTGCTCAGGAGTATATGGTGTAGTAGTCTCCCTCTTAATGCCAGCCTCTTTGCAAAAGTCATGAAACTCATTGGATTCATATTCAGTCCCATTATCAGTCCTTAAGGTCTTGATCTTCTTTTCAGTTTGATTCTCGATCAAGGCTTTGAAGTGCCGAAACCAGGAGAACACTTCATCCTTCCTTTTCAAGAAGTATATCCAAGTCTTGCGAGAATAATCATTTGTAAAATTGATGTAATATAAATATCCTCCCAAGGAGTTCACAGGCATCATACCAGATATGTTTGAGTGAACCAACTGCAATATATCGGAGGTCTTGCTTTGGCTTGAGGGGAATGGTCCCCTTTTGAGCTTTCCTTCGGCACATCCTAGACATACACCTTCTTTCTCTAATCTGAACTCCGGCATCCTAGTCACCATTTTCCTTACATCGGGTAGAGCTTTATAATGAAGGTGAGGAAACTTCCGATGCCATAGTTCAGACTGAAGAGATGTGTCACAAGACATGACACCCAGCGGACTTCCTCCGACCTGATATAATGAATCAACTCGAAACCCAAGAGTAAAAGCATCTTTAAAGTTCTTTTTCCATACACATACCTTGCCATCGCTGAAGGCCACCTTGTAGCCTTTGTCTTCCATTGCTGAAATGGACACCAGGTTCTTTTTGAGATCAGGTACATATAATACATCTTGTAAGTGGATGGTATTACCCTGATTCAATTGAAGAGTGACATTTCCTACGCCTTTCACGGGATATTTTGAATTATCTCCAAGAACAATTTCCAGGTTGGTTTCCTTCTCTATCAGATTATAGAGAGCTTCTTTGTAACCAATGAAGTGCCTTTAGGCACCACCATCAATAAGCCAATTTCCCAGCGAGTCCGGGGGAGCAGTAGTAGATAGAGCTATTGGTAGATAATATTCATCTTGTTTGTTGTTAACAGTGTTAGATTCATACCTGGAATTTCTTGCCTTCTTGAATGGTTGTTATCTTCCTTGATTTTCGCCACTTCTGTTACCTCTGCCATTTAACCTGTCATTCCTTTGATTGCCTTGAGAGGGATTTTGATCATCGTCCCGGTGTGAGTCCCTTTTATCAAGGCACTCCCTTGCATAGTGACCAGTTTTATTGCAATTGTAACATCATCCTTTTCTCCCACCCTTTGGTCCAACCTTTCCTTTGAATTGAGCCCCGGAATCGTTTCTTCTTTTAGTATGAGAAGAAAAGGCAGAGGGATGACCTTTAAGTATGGGCATTTCTTGCTCTTCCATCCTCGTTTCTTCTTGAATGCATCTGGCCATTAATTCCTCAAATCCAAGAATTATGTTATTGTTGAGAAGAGTAGTCTTGAATATATACCATTCAGATGGTAGTCCTCCAAGAGTTGTGAGTGTCATTTCCCTGTCAGGAATTACTTCCCCAATAGATAGGAGATCGTTCTTGATCTCGGTGATCCTTAAGAAATATGCTTGCATACTCTCATCTTTGCCCTTCTTAATTTCCTTCAGCTTATTTCTAAGAAACAAGACTTGATTTTCATCATTAACTTTAAATAAACTCACCAGTCTATCGTAGATTTCCTTGGACATGTTCAACTCGGAAACATAGGCCACCAAGCGCTTGTTGATAGAGTCCCAGATGATCTTCCTTGCTTTGACTTCTCCCTTGGTCCATTTGTTCCTAGTAGTAGTGGATGCATTTGATGGAGGCTCAACAATTCCGCCTCTCACATGGTCTAACACTTCCTGTTCTTCTAATGTTAGATCAAGAGACATCTTCCATCTGTGATAGTCAGACTTCTCACGGAGTTCGTCTTCAGCAGGGAAGTGTGTTGAGGACCCCATGATTTATTCTAGATAGCCTTGCCAACCTTCTCTTCGGTGATTGCTCTTGCTCTTGCTCTTTCTTGGGCTTTGTCTTCACCTCAGCTCTGATACCATGTTAAATTATCATATATTCTATGCTTAGAGCAGTTTACTTATTTTTATTCTTATTATCCACAGATTAGCAAGCACATATACATTAAGTAGATAGAGCATTAAATGATCAACAGAAACAAGCCAAGACAAGAGACACAAGATGTGGCGGCTAGCCAGGGACAAACCCCAATTCGGGGAAACCCTTTGATTAAATCTTCTTTTATCTCTAATAGTTCAGCAGAGAGAAATAGTACAAAATCTGAATTCTGTAATTTTATATCGGCAGCAGCAAACCCTAGATCAGCAAAGTCAAACTTGGTTAAACTAGTTGAAATTGACCTCTAAAATACTTGGTCAATTTCCGGTCAACTTGTCCTTGAACAACCTGAAGAAACAACCCTTAAACAACCCCAAAAGTTCAGTCAATTTGCGGATTTCTAAAGTCAACTTGCAGCCCTAAACTAGGGCAGTCAACATCGGTCAAACCAGAGGTCAGATCACCTCGATTTTCATGCCAAAAATTGCGGCCTACCTAGGAGAGGCAACCACACCCAATCCGCACTTCTCGATGGTCAACACTTGGCCAACGCTGGTCAAAGAGATGATCTGTTGTCCTAGCGTCCTTCTTTCTATGTCTTCCTTGCCCTAGGACATCTTCCTTTCAGCGACACGTGTGTGAGAGAGAGAGGCTCCTTTTATGCATAGGAGAGAGAGAGAAGATGAGTGAATGAATTTTCCAAATGAGGAGAATGCTCCTTGTATTTATATGCAAACGTTGAGGATGAATAGACGCGACTGTGGGCTTTTGAGCCTACATAAGTTTGTTGGCTGACCTTGACAATTTGTCCATAATCATAATAAATTCATATCTCCATAAATACTTATCGGAATCAGATGATCTTTAGATCAATCCTACACCTCTCGATGAGAGGAATCTAGAGAAAATATCAGAAGCCATAAATAAAGTGATCCACATGGAGTTTGGCCCTAGTTTCCAATTTTAACAATTGGAGACTTTTCTCACGCCCAAATGGATTCCTGCACACAAAAAAAAAGACAATAGATCTTTGTTAGTTTTTCCTAGCATCGGAAGTGCTCTAGCCTTTAAAATAGGAGAGGCTAAGGCACATGAGTTCTAAAGAACCCAGAAATCGTTTGGTGAAATTTCACCAAGATTGTATTTTATTAAAATAATTAATATTTTTAATGGAGTTCCTAAGTCTAAACTTAGGAAAATTAAAATATTAATGGGTATTAATCAAAATATGGGTGAGAATGATCTAGAAGGCGGATCAAGTCATGTTTTAATCTTAGTCGTTGATTAGAGACCTAATCTTGGCCGTTGAAGACTCAACAGGAAAATTATAAAATGGAGGGTTTGGGTTCATTTGGAAACACTCACGGAGAGAACGAATTGACCTAGAGTTCGATTTCTGGGGCTAGGAAGCTGAGAAATTTGAACTAAGTGATCATTCAGTAGCAGATAGGCAGTGAGAATCCGGGAGAAGGAATTTCCAGAGAATACTGAC
Organism: Pinus tabuliformis; assembly: GCA_031772625.1. NCBI lineage: Eukaryota > Viridiplantae > Streptophyta > Pinopsida > Pinales > Pinaceae > Pinus > Pinus tabuliformis. The sequence goes on along the minus strand of CM062814.1, from coordinate 612,222,782 downwards.
AAAGAGGTGGAGAGAGCTTGCAGAGAGGTAGCACAATAGCCGAGTGAGCAGCCTTGACGCATAGCCAAAAGGCCAGTGCAGAAGGGACAGATGCTTGTCACGCAGAAGCCAGAACTACCGGGAATAGCTGGATAGCTGACACAAAGGGCAAAAGATGTGATGTAGGGTTGACGTAGAGCCTGAAAGCCTGACGCAGGGCCAGCGTAGAAGTAGCTGGGGTTAGCTAGTTTTGTTTCTGGATCAGCCAGAATTCTACCAGGTGAAGTGAGGTAAAACTCACTCAGATTTTCTGCTAGTATTTTCTCTGTAAAAGATTGCTAGATGAGCATCCTAAATTTGTATTCAGATATTTCTCCTGCATAATAATAAACCCTCAGAACTGCTGCACCGGTTTTCCCGCATTGGTTTTTTCCGGGGACTATTGTGTCGAAAAATAAGTGTGTCCTAAGTATATTGTTCTTTGCTCTATTCTCTATTTCATGAGATCAAATATTTAATTAGTGTAGGCTGCAGAAGTAATTTTCTTCAGTATTCAGAGGAATAACTTGATGAATGTAATTTAAAAATCAAGTAGGTGAAGTAGATTCAGATTTGCTGCAGTAGGGTTCTTTCAATGTAAGAATTTTCATGATTTTCCCTACACATTTGAAGAAAATATTAGCTTTCCTAATGGATTAGAACAGCACAATGGATTGAGATAAACCAAATATTTCTCCAAAAATAACTTGGCAAATTCACTCCTAGAATGCTACTTCTAAATCAATAACATGTGCAAGATAGCTCTACACACATCAATCCAACCAATGGCATTAGAAGCTAATAGAGTTCAAAAGAATAATAAATACAATAATAAAAATAAAAGTATCCAAATATATCACCTCAAAATGCCAAGAGAACTCCACCAAAATTGCGTCAAAGTCTTTGATTATATTAGCAAATTGCATGTAGAAAACGTCAGAGTTTCCTTTAGCCCCAATAGCTCATAACATGAATACATAGTGAGAGCCCATGGCTCTATTATATAGAAGTTTGGGATCCAATCCCAAGGCAAATGGTGATAATCCCAAGACAAATGGGTGATAATCCCAATGCATCTACATGCAAATTCGAATTTCCCAAGTGGCCATTCGATTTCCTCTAGAGAGGTCCACGCAATCCTTGATGAGGGAGCTCAAATTAGATGAGAGGACATGTGGGAGAGTAAAGTGGAGTGGTAGGAGACCACTCTCCACCTCACTCAAGTCAAATCTAATCCAATCTCAAGTCAACTCATGATATCTCCTTGAAGCTCGAGTTAACTTCCTCAAGTTGTGGATCTTGTCGATGGAATTTGTTGCCTTCTCCACAAAAAAATGGTTTTCTTGATTTGTGGTTTATGTGGAGTCCACATCACTTGGTAACTCAACTTTAACCTTTAGATGAATTTTCACCTCATTTCCACATAATTTGAGCATATGTGGATATTTATTTTTCTTCGTTTATTTAATTGTCGGGCTAATTTGTTGCCACATTTTCTACAAAACTTAGGAAAATGGATTTTGAGGGTATAGAACTTATTTTTTACTCCTCAAAGTGTGTCATAGTAGAAATTTGAGGGTGAGAAGTGTAATTTTGAACACACATACCCCATACAACTTCGCTAAATATCACTTATTACATATTACATTCAGATTTTATTCAAATTTCCACTTTGTGAAAAATTTTAAAAATTAAAAAAAAGACCCCTAGACCTAACCAAATTCCATGAAATTTTATGAGTGATTTAGTATAGTAATACACAATGACTTTATACATTAGGACTCACCCAAGGCCTCGCCTTCAAGCCGTACTCTAGCTTTGGTGTTATGCTTGGAGGAAAAAAACTCAATTAATTATTAAGCCCCCATAAGGATATAATAATTAACCAAATGAAAAAAACCTCCTAGAGTAAACTCACTTGATGCAAGGTCCCAAGTTACCTAAGCCCGTTACATGATTCAAACTCAACATACTAGCATCACTTTACATCATCCCCACAGGGCTTGTGGAATCTGGGTACAATAAAAGAAGATGAGAAAAAGAAGTAGAGTTGAAAAACTCTGATGATATGATGATCTCTGGTGGTACATGAAGCTTTTGATACATCATTGGGCATGGAGTTCAAAAAAATCTCTGGGTACACTTCAATGGTCAACAATTTTCAACTTGATTCCATCCTTCTTGCTAAAATCAACAAATTCATTTGAATTGAATTCTCCACCATTATCAAACTTGAAGACTTTGATTCTCCTCCCTGTTTGAATTTCTATGAATCTTGTATAAATTCCCTTCACCTTTCGGACAAGCCTCTAAGAGGCTTTAACTCCATTGTAATATCATAATAAAAGATCTATTTTTCTTGTGGGAGCTTGGGTTCTTGCCTAAGGCATCTTTTCTCCTTAATTAGAAGAAAGATTTTGTGTGGGTGGTTTAATTTTGCATTTCATCTTTTCTAACTTTCTTTTTTATCTCATTTTGCATGCTTTAAAATTAACACAACCTCACCATCACATTTCAATCTCTAAGTTAGATCTTGCTACAAGTTCATTTGATGTTTTGCATTTCATTTTGCTTTGAAGTACAAGTTGATATTTTGTTTTAGAGAAACTCACTTCCTACATACAAGAATTTGGAGTTATGTGGCAAGTTTAATTTAATTGCTTAACAATTTGCTTTCTTTGGGATACAATTGCCTCACTATTAGCTCATATGTTATTTTGCTCACTTATTTTCCAAGCATACTTTACAAGCAAGCATTTCAATATTTTAGGCTTCATCTCATTCTCAATTTCTATAAGTTTATGGTTTGTGGCATTTACTTGGAGCAATTTATAATTCCATTTATTTATGAACCTTATGTTTATATGTCTAGTACGAGTTTGAGAGAATTTTTTTCAAGTTGTATCATTGTGAGCACTTTCATCTATTTGAGTCAATTTCCTTTTGCAAAGCATCGACACATTTACTTACATCACTTTAATTCATTTATAAGTTAATTTTCTTTCTCCAATTCAAGTTACTTTTGCAATTTACTTTGAGCATTATTTCATTTCCATTATTTTGAAGCATTGCAAATATCTTTTGGGAAAATTCACTTGCATCTCATTTAGGCATTCTTAGCATAGTTTGCATTTTATCTCAATTAACCTCTAGGCATAAGCTTGGTTGAAACTTGATAGAAATAATAGGGAAAATACTTTCTTGGGAAATTCTTCCAACTGGTATGAATTAAGGTAAAGAGTGGGTGACCCTAGAGTTATGAAGGTGGCTTGTCTCGTTGTAGGAACAAAGGCACACTTCGGCTCATAAGGCTGAGGGGAAGGGTATCATTGTTAAAATTGGCAACAAGGGCCAAATTCCATGTGGGTCATCTTATTTATGGCAGCTGATATTTTTCTTGGATCCCTCTCATTGAGAGGTGTAGGATTGATCTAAGCATCATCCGATTCCCATAAGTATTCATGGAGTTATGAATTTAATTGTGTTATAAGACAATTCATCAAGATTGGCCAACACCCAAATAACCCACACACGTGCTCCACAATTTAGTATAAAAAGAGGTGACTAGATAGTCATTTCTACACACACTTCTACCTTGAATTCTCTCCACTTGTCTTGGGTTTTAGTGGAAGAGAAATCTAGGAGTGGAAACCCTAAATGTTGGAGGAAAAGAGGCTGCCCTAGCCACAGCAAAGAAGGCAGGCCAGTGAAGCGATGGAAGGCAGCCCTAAACGTTGTCCTAAAGGCAGCCCTTAACGCTGTTCTAAGGGCAGCCCTAAACGCTGTTCTAAGGCAACCCTAAACGTTTTCCTAAAGGCAGCCCTAAACGCTGTTCTAAGGCAGTCCTAAATGCTGTCCTAAAGGTAGCCCTAAATGTTGTTCTAAGGCAAACATAAATGTTGTCTTAAACGCAGCCCTAAATGCTAGTTTGAGGGCTCAAACATGCCCAGGACAACAGTGCTAGTAAATGGGACATCTAGGCTACATGGTGCTGCTAAGACACATGGGACAGCAACAAGTTATGGCAAGACTAAGGGGACAACAGCAAAGGGACAGCAGCAAGGTATAGCATGACCGTTAGGGATAGCAACTACATCAATATATCTAGGCAACAGTGGCAAGGGACAGCTGCATAGTAAATGGGACAGCAAATGAATGCTAAGGCAATGTTCAAAGGGACAACAACATGATGAGACAGAACAATGATGGGATAGCAATGACATTGTGCAGCAGTGGCAGAATGGGACAGCAATGACATTGTGCAGCAGTGGCACAACGGGACAACAAGCATGGACAACAGCGAGCATGGTGCAGCATGGCAAGCATGGACAACATGGCAAGAATGGTGCAGCATGGACAACATGGATCGCAGTGGCAAGCATGGTGCTGCAAGCACATGAGACATGCTGCATGACAACATGGTTCAACAATGACACATGGGACAACAGTGCAGCATAAGGTGCAACAATATGATGTGTACAACATGGTCATGAGGTCCAACATTATAATGATAGGTGCAACATGGTGCAGCATGGTGCGATGCAGCATGATGACGAGATGCAACACAATGATAGGTGAAGGAGTCACCTTGGTGTGAAAATTCTATCATTGCAACAACTGATTTACTTTTCCTACTTATTTCACCATAAGTTATTCATAAAATTACTTCAATAGACATTAAAATAAATACTGCTGCAGATATCACACCGTAATACAGAAACAAACATATGCACAAGAATCAACACATTGACACAGTTATTTTGGACTAATGTCCCTGGAAAAGCACAATGTGGGAAAACCAGTGCAGCAATGGAGGATTTTATTATTCAACAATTTTCTAGTACAACAGGGTGCCAAACTAGCTTACCCATAGATAGACAAATTCTTCAGCACTTCTTCTGAACCCAGCGTCAGCCCTACTGACCTCTATGTGACCTGAAACCCTCTGCATCAGCTTGTTGAGCCTCTGCGCAACCTCTCTGGCCTTCTGTGTCACTCCTGCAGCCTCTGCGTGGATGACGCAGGCCTTGCTGGCTCTGCGCAGCCTCTGCTGCCTCTATGTGGCTCCCTCTGGCCCTGCGTCTACCTTTTCTGCCTCTGCGTTGATCTCTCGTCTCTCTGTTCCGTACTTGCTGCCTCCTGACTGCTCTCCAGACCACTGGTTCAATTTCTCAGCTAACCCGACTCCAGAAATTGAACTGACTAGTCTCTCTTAGTATATTCTCCAAGTGCCCCTCAAGCCTCCTCTTATACTTTTCTTGTTGACAAATCAATGGTCGAGATTAAGTCCCTAATCAACGGCTAAGATTATATCTGGCTTGATCCATGACTTTTGGACCATTCTAACACAGTTTCATATTAATTCACATTAATATTTTATTTTCCCTAAGTTTAGACTTAGGGATTACATTAAAAATATTAATTATTTTAATATCTCCCAAACTGTTTAGAATCTGCCCAAACCCTTTCTGGGTATTGGAGATCTCATGTGCCTTAGCCTCTCCACCAAGTTTCGTGGCTAGAGCACATCTGATGCTACCCCAAATCAACACTCCCTCTTAGTGAGGACTGTGCTCTGGCAATACTCCTCACTGAGCATCACCCTGATCATCCGGCATCGGTTCCTGTGCTGATGCTAAGCCTTCCTGCCCAACATCCTCTGCACTGTTGTATCCTGTACTATTGCCCATGGCTCTGCCACTGTTGCATCTGTATGACAACTCCCTCTGCATCTGTGTTGTTGCTAGTCCTTTCTCCCAACACTGCATCTGCACTGCAACTCCCTCTTCATTCGTGCTGCTAACACACTCATTTCTACTTCTGAAAGGGGTTCTTTACCATCCCCATCTTTTCCCTGAAGTAGTCAAATTTTGACTTTCCAAGGGCCTTGGTGAGGATATCTGCCACCTGTTCTCCTGTAGGAGTGTAGCTCAACTATACAACTCCTCGTTGGACACAGTCTCTGACAAAGTGACACCGGATATCAATATGCTTCGACCTATCATGAAACACTAGATTCTCAGAGAGTTTGATGCAACTTTGATTATCACACATGATCCTGGTCGCCTCCATATTTCTTCTGAATAGGTTCACCAACAGTTTTCTAAGCCATATGGCCTCACACGAAGCTGTGCTTGCTGCCATATATTCTGCCTCAGATGAGCTCAGAGCCACGGACTTCTGTTTCCTACTGCACCAGGAGGTCATTCCTGATCCAATGTTGAAACAGTACTCAGAGGTACTTTTTCGATCCACTAAACTTCTTGCCCAATCTGCATCAGTGAATCTACTCAACCTGATATCCTTCCCCTTGGTGTATAAGAGCCTATAATTAACTGTTCCCTGTAAATACCTAAGAACGTGTTTGGCTACTGCCCAATGTGCCCTCTTTGGTTCCATCATGAACTGATCGAGGGTGTTGACAGCATAGCAAATATCTGGCCTAGTATTGACCAAATACATCAGGGACCCTATGAGCTGCCGGTATAGGATGGGATCGACATCCTTGTCTTCTGATGCATCAATCTTCTTCTAGTTGGTGATCATTGGCATAGCCATAGGTCTACAGTCTCCCATCCCGAACCTTTTCAGGATTTCTGTAGCATACCTCCCATGCCCAAGGAAAATTTCTCCTTTCTGCTGCCAAACTTCCAACCCTAGGAAGTAGTGCATTCATCCCAGATCCTTCATATCAGACTCTGTGGCTAGATTCTTCTTGCATTCCTCAATGAGTCTGGATGATCCTGATAGAAAGAGATCATCCACATATGATACTAAGATAAACAGCTCGTTCTCTATGACTAGATAGTAGAGATTCGGATCTGCGTCACTCTTGACAAACCCCATCTTCTGCAAGTAGCCATCTATTCGACCATACCACGCTCTCGGTGCCTGCTTCAGCCCATACAAGGCTTTCTTCAGTCTGCATACATGAGACTTCTTCTCATGAGTTTCAAAGCCTTCTAGTTGTTCAATGTATACCTCTTCTTCTATTACCCCGTTCAGAAATGTCGTCTTGACATCCATCTGATGGATCTCCCATCCCATCTGGGCTGCAAGAGATATCACGGTCCTAATAGATGTATACCTGGCTACCGGGGCGAAGGTTTCCTCATAGTCAATCCCTTCCTTAGGAGCATACCCCTTAGCCACAAACCTGGCCTTGTGTTTCTCAAGACTGCCGTTCACAGCATATTTGATCTTGTAGATCCATCTTGAACCTACCACAGATCTGTCTTGAGGTCTTGACACCACCTCCCAGACATCGTTCACCATTATGGAGTTATACTCTACCATCGCATCTAGCCAGACCTGATGCTAAGAAACTGGTAGGCTCTCCATCTTGAGCTACTAACCCCTGATATCTGTCTGGCTGTTTTTGCTCCCTCTTACTGTTCCTTGGCTCACCGATGAAGTTCTTTGCATCACACAGAATCTGACGAAGTTCCCTGCTAGTTCTTCCTCTGCCAGCAGGTGCTTCTATTCGCTCCTCCTCCTCATCCTGAGAATCTTCCTGACCTGAGGAAGAATTCTTCACTTCTGTTGGTTGAAGAGGCATGACCAACGGATCCTCTTTCGACTGCTCCTTGGAAGGCATTTCGTGAGATCTTCTGAAAGCTCTGTCCTCCATGAACTTTACATCTTATCGTACTACTACCTTCTTGCTCCCTGGAAGATAGATTCTGTATGCCTTAGCGTTCTCGCTATATCCCACCAGATATCCCTTTTCTGTAGTCTGATCCAGCTTCTTCCTCTTTTCTTCAGGGTATGCGGCAATATGCTACTCCCAAATATCATGAAATGACTGACTTCAGGCGTCTTCCTAGTGAAGACTTTCTCTTGAGTAATCTTGCCCAATGCCCGATGAGGAGTCCTGTTCTGTATGTAGACAACTATGTTGCATGCTTCTGCCCATAGGAATTTTGGCATATCTTGATCATACAACATGGCCCTAGTTGCTTCTACAATGGTCCTGTTTTTTCTTTCTGCCACCCCATTTTGCACCAGATTATAGGGAGTTGTCCACTCTCTTCTGATGCCCTCCTTAGCGCAATAATCAGTGAAGTCCTTATCGACATACTCTCCACCATTATCTGAGCGCAAAACTTTTATTTTCTTCCCAATCAGATTCTCCACCAAAGCCTTGAACTCCTTGAATCGACAGAAAAGCTCATCCTTGGTTTTCAGAAAATAAATCCAAGTTTTCCTCGAGTGGTCATCAATGAAGGTAAGGAAATACTCAGCACCACTGAGAGCATTAACGTACATAGGTCTGCAGATATCTAAGTGTATCAATCCTAGTACACTCTTGGCCCTGTGTTTGCTCCTAGGAAATGTTGCCTTGGCATACTTTCCTAGAGCGCATCCCCTGCATACATCATCTCGTTCTGTACTTAGATTCGAAACTCCTGTTACAATGCTCCTGAGAATTCTCAGAGCTCCATGGTGCAAGCGACCCATCCTTCTGTGCCATAGTTCGTTCAAGTCCTTGTCTCCATGACTGCCTATTAGTGCCATTGGTGATTTTAGTTGTAATCTATACAACCGATTACTTTTGATCCCGATTTGCACTTTCTTTTTCCAGCTCGAGTGTTTGACGTATACCTTTTCCTTGATGAAGTAGACGTCATAGCCCTTGCCTTGTAGTTGTGACATGGAAAGTAAGTTCATCCCCAATCCTGGTACATGCAGCACATTTGTGGCACGGAACCGCTCTCCCGATTCTGTCTAAAAAACTATGGTACCCTTCCCTACTGGAGTACACTTTGCCTTGTTCCCCATGGTGATCTGAAAGTTCATCTTCTCTTCTCGATATTCTGAGAAACACTCCCTAATTCCTGTCATATGCCACGAGGCTCCACTGTCTATATACCATACTTCTGATGATGCAGCACTAGTCATGCACACCACTTCTTCTTCCAGCCTGGAAGCCAACATAGAGAAATTGAAATCTCTTTCTCTTGTGCAATCTTCTGAAAATCTGTGAGTCCCCTGAGGTGGATGCCTCTGCATCGTGGTCTCGACTCATAACTGATTTTCCCTTTCTATCTTTGATTACTTGCTTTGATACCATGTGAAAATTCTATCACTGCAACAACTGATTTACGTTTCCTACTTATTTCACCATAAGTTATTCTTGAAATTACTTCAATAGACATTAAAATAAATACTTCTACATATATCACACCGTAATAACGAAACAGACATATGCACAAGAATCAACACATTGACACAGTTATTTTGGAGTAATGTCCTTGGAAAACCCCAATGTGGGAAAACCGGTGCAACAAGGGAGGATTTTATTATTTAGCAATTTTCTAGTACAACAGGGTGCCAAACTGGCTTACCCACAAATAAACAAATTCTTTAGCACTTCTTCTGAACCCAGCGTCAGCCCTACTGACCTCTGCGTGACTTGAAACCCTCTACGTCAGCCTGTTGAGCCTTTGCGCAACTTCTCTGGCCTTCTGCGTCACTCCTGTAGCCTTTGCATGGATGATGCAGGCCCTGCTGGCTCTGCGCAGTCTCCGCTGCCTCTGCGTGGCTCCCTTTGGCCCTGTGTTTGCCTTTTCTGCCTCTGCGTTGATCTCCCGTCTCTCTGTTCCGTCCTTGCTGCCTCCTGATTGCTCTCCAGACTACTGGTTCAATTTCTCAGCTCACCCCGCTCCAAAAATTGCACTGAATGGTCTCCCTCAGTATATTCTCCAAGTGCCCCTCAAGCCTCCTCTTATACTTTTCTCGTTGACAAATCAATGGTCGAGATTAAGTCCCTAATCAACGGCTAAGATTAGATCTGGCTTGATCCATGACTTTTGGACCATTCTAACACAATGTCATTTTAATTCACATTAATATTTTATTTTCCCTAAGTTTAGACTTAGGGATTACATTAAAAATATTAATTATTTTAATATCTCACAAACTATTTAGAATCTGCCCAAACCCTTTCTGAGTATTGGAGATCTCATTTGCCTTAGCCTCTCCACCAAGTTTCGTGCCTATAGCACATCCGATGCTACCCAAAATAAACTCTTGGAGAATCAGTTGAAGCAGCATGTCTTCAACTGATCTCATGTATCATCTTCTTAGAGATGATCTATGCTCTTATCTATATAAGTCAAAGTGTTGACTTTTGTTGTAAATGTACTATCTCTCTCTCTCTCTCCGTTGAACTATTGAAGAAAATATAAGAAGAATTGATCAAGGGTTTCCCCACATTGGGGTTTGTCCCTGGCTAGCGCCATATCTTGTGTCCTCTTGTCTTGGCTTGTCTTCTACGATTTATGTTTATGTTCTATCTCCATTTTACTTTAATGCTGATGTGATTGCTAATCTGGAAAAGATATTGAGCTAACTGTGAAAATTGAAATAAATTGCTCTAAGCATAGAAGACAAATCCCAAGCAAGAGTGAAAGAGCAATCACCGAAGACAGTTGGGAAAGGACAAAAGGATCAATGGATTCCTCATCCCTCTTCAAATTCACCAAGGGTGAAGTCGAAGCAGAGAATATTATCCAAGTGGCGCAGCGGAAGCTTCTGATGGCCTACCTTAAGATCACTTAGATGGGAAGTCCGGATCTAAGGGTGGAAGGAAAGGCAGATGCCTTGTTTGTAATAAGATTCAACCATTATGCGAAGGAGTGTCCGAATGGTAGGGACACATCACTTGATGATGATAACAATCATTCCAAGGACATCTTCAATGATCAGAGGAATGACAGGTAATGCAGGTCATCAAGGAAACGACCGACTCTTCAAGAAAGCAAGGAACCCCAAGTATGCTGAATCAAATGTTGTTTCTGATAAGATAAAGAAGCATTATCTTGTATTGGCCCTCTCCTTCAGACTCTTTGGGAATTTGGCTTATTGATTGTAGTGCTTCAAGGCACTTCATCAGATAGAAGGGTGCTCTCTCTAATTTGGTAGAGATGGAAACAATCGTGGGATTATACTTGGAGTCAATGCCACCTATCCCAGAAAGGGTGTAGGGAATGTTACCCCTCAATTGGATGAGGGTAACTCTATTCATTTACAAGAATCTCATTTATGTACTTGATCGCAAGAAGAGCCTGGTGTCCATTTCGTTAATGGAAATCGAAGGTTTCAGGGTGGAATTCATCGATGGAAAGGTACGTGTTTGAAAATATAATTTTCAAAGATGCTTTTACTCATGGGTTCAGGGTTGGCAATTTGTATCAAGTTGCAGGATGGTCCACTGGGGACCATGTCAATTGTCAGATCTCATCTATAGCACCGGAGGTCTACTTTATGGGACCCTACCCGATGCTAGTCAGATGGTGACAGGGATGCCTGAATTCAAGAAGAGCATGAAGGTACATGTCCGAGATCTATCGAAGGAAAATCTTACAAGGGGACCATTCCCCTCATGTAGCAGGTCCACAGGTTTGGAACAACCCGAGGGGTTTGAGATTCATGATCAGGAATCTCATGTATGCAGGTGAAAAAAAGCCCTCTATGGCTTGAAGCAAAACACCATGGCATAGTATAAAAGGATTGATAGTTGTCTGATGAAGTTGAGATTCACTAGGAGTGAAGCTGATCCAAACCATTGCTTGAAAGTTGTGGATGATAGACCTCTCATACTGGCACCTTATGAGGACGACCTCTTTCTAACAGGTGAAAATCCTCTCATTTGCAGAAGTAAGAGGGAGTTGGATTCCAGATTTGGAACGGTGAACTACAAGCTCATGACTACCTCGATGGAGCTTAACTTTAAGAAGTTATGTGGTAGTGATGTCGAACCAGATTTGGGAAATGCCTCTGAGTTTCCTAAACTCATTCGCTTTGATGTTCTTGGTGAACTTCCGTCTGGATATATGTTTTGCAGTTAGCATGTTGGGCTCATAATTGGTTGAGCCTCACTAGATTGGTGCCAATAATCTTCTGAGATATCTTCGGGGCACAATCTCTCATGGATTGAGATACAATGTCGGAAATGTGAAGCTGCATGATTATTTGAATGCTGACAAGGTAGGCAGTGTGGAGGATCTCAAGAGCACTTTTGAGTGTTGATTCTCTTTGGGTTCTGCTCGATATCTTGGATGAGCAGGAAGCAGAAGACGATTGCTTTGAGCACCGCTGAGACTGAATACATAGCTATGAGTATGACCTCGTGTGAAGCTGCTTGGTTGTGGAAGCTCTTCAGTGAGTTGTTTGTACACATGATGGATACCATCGTGATCCTTTGTGTCAACCTAGGGGGGATTCGATTGTTGAGGAATTCCGTATTCTATGATTGCTCCAACAGATAAAGATCAGATACTACCTTATTTGGGATATGGTACGTCGATGAGCGAGGAGGCTCCATCGCATTGACACTGATGTACAGGTCGCAGACATTCTGTCAAAGCCCCAGGAAAAGGTCAAATTTGTGACTTTCCTGAATTACTTGGAGTCGTTGAGAAACTTTCTTATGAGGGTCCTGCATGATGCATGCATTGAGATCTGAGAGCTCTGGGGGGATTGGGTACTTCTTGGAGCAACAAGCGACCATAGGGCAACTCATCCTCCCCTAATGGTGCGCTATGTATAGGGTGAATGGCTCAGCCTTCCCCTGTGATACCCCGTGGCGACTTAGGGACAGGATGAGTGGTTCTTTTGTCGAGGCATCTTACCCATGCAGTCTGGGACTCATGGGAAGTACCTCTCATCTGGCCAATGAGCAGGGAAATGGGGTTAGGGACCATAGTAGTACTATCGATGGATGCATCGTTGTATCTACCGTACTCCCTATGCTAGGATGACCTCCATTGATCTGGGATCAGTATGAGTGGTTTGAGACACTCTCTTGTGATATTGATATGGGATCAATGAAACTGACTTCGGGTCAGTAAGAGTGGTATGACACACTCTCTTCATATGGAACTGACTTTGGGTTAGTAGAGAATGGTATGAGACATTCTCGATCAATTCTTCTTCTTCATGGCTCAGTAGAGCAGAGCAGAGCTCAGTAGAGTAGAGCAGAGTAGAGCAGTGCAGGGCATTGATGGCAGAGATAGTACAGTCGGACAGATGGATCAGCGGATGGAGTTCTCCCTAGTTGAGAGGGAGTGTTAAAATTGGAAACTAGGGCCAAACTCCTTGTGGGTCATCTTCTTTATGGAAGCTGATATTTTTCTTGGATCCCTCTCATTGAGAGGTGTAGGATTGATCTAAACATCATCCGATTCTGATAAGTATTCATGGAGTTATGAATTTAATTGTGTTATAAGACAATTTATCAAGGTCGGCCAACAACCAAATAACCCACACATGTGCTCCACGATTTAGTATAAAAAGAGGTGACTTGATAGTTATTTCTACACACACTTCTATCTTGACTTCTCTCCACTTGTCTTGGGTTTTAGTGGAAGAGAAATCTAGGAGTGGAAGCTCTAGACGTTGGAGGAAAAGAGGCTGCCCTAGCTGCAGCAAAGAAGGCAGGTCAACGAAGCGATGGAAGGCAACCCTAAACTCTGTCCTAAAGGTAGCCCTAAACGCTGTCCTAAGGCAGCCCTAAACGCTATTTTAAGGCATCCCTAAACGTTGTACTAAAGGAAGCCCTAAACGTTGTTCTAGGGTAGCCCTAAATGTTGCCCTAAAGGAAGACCTAAACGTTGTTCTAAGGCAGCCCTAAATGCTGTCCTAAAGGCAGCCCTAAACGCTATTCTAAGGAAGCCATAAATGTTGTCCTAAAAGCAGCCCTAAACGCTGATTCGAGGGCTCAAACATGCCCGGGACAACAGTGCTAGTAAATGGGACAGCTGGGCTACATGGTGCTGCTAAGACACATGGGACAACAGCAAGTTATGGCAAGACTAAGGGGACAACAGCAAGGGGACAACAACAAGGTATAGCATGACTGTTAGGGACAACAGCTACAACAATATATCTAGGCAGCAATGGCAAGGGACAGCTGCATAGTAAATGGGACAACAAAGGAATGCTAAGGCAATGTTCAAAGGGACAACAACATGATGAGACAGAACAATGATGGGACAACAATGACATTGTGCAGCAGTGGCAGAATGGGACAACAATGACATTGTGTAGCAGTGGCACAATGGGACAGCAAGCATGGTGCAGCATGGACAACATGGCAAGCATGGTGTAGCATGACAAGCATGGACAACATGGATAGCAGTGGCAAGCATGGTGCTGCAAGCACATGAGACATGCTGTATGACAACATGGTTCAACAATGACACATGGGACAATAGTGCAGCATAAGGTGCAGCAATATGATGTGTACAACATGGTCATGAGGTCCAACATTATGATGATAGGTGCAACACGGTGAGGTGCAGCATGATGACGAGATGCAGCACAATGATAGGTGAAGGAGTCACCTTGGAGAATCAGTTGAAGCAACATGTCTTCAACTGATCTCATGTATCATCTTCTTAGAGATGATCTATGCTCTTATCTAGATAAGTCAAAGTGTTGACTTCTGTTGTAAATGTACTATCTCTCTCTGTTGAACTATTGAAGAACATATAAGAAGAATTGATCAAGGGTTTCCCCACATTGGGGTTTGTCCCTGGCTAGCACCACATCTTGTGTCCTCTTGTCTTGGCTTGTCTTCTGCGATTTATGTTTATGTTCTATCTGCATTTTACTTTAATGCTAATGTGATTGCTAATCTGGAAAAGATATTGAGCTAACTGTGAAAATTGAAATAAATTGCTCTAAGCATAGAACATACCTAAAATTAACAATCATTAATGACACCATCGTGTCCTCACCCCCTCTTTTTACAATCACCCCAATTTTTACCCTTTGGCAAGAGTTCAAGAGGAAGATCTCTCACATAGAGTGGGCATTTAGTTTAAAATTAACCAAGATAATTGTGTCTAACTTTTGTTAAGTGCATTTCATATTAATTCACTTTACTTTCAAGCTATTTACTTGTAATTTATTATATGTTTGTCATGATGAAAATGTCTTAAATTGATTATCTTGTAATATCTCATTAGGCATGTACCATACCTTTCATTTTGCAAGTGAAGTTTTATTTTTTTTCACTTGCAAGTTATTTTATATTGCTTATTTACATTCTTTAGAATTGTGAATGGTTATATTTTGAAAGCATTTGAGAGCAATTTTAAATCTTGCAAGTAATATCATCTTTTTCTAACATCTATTTGATTGGCAGGGTTACTTGTGTTTCATTTTGAAACATTTCATTTCTAGAGCAAACATTATTTATTTTGAAGCAATATTGAAGGCACTGGTTTTGTATGCTTATCTTTGATTTATGTGTTGATGATTGTTGAAGTATATTTCATTTCATATTGCTCATCATATTTATTGAAATATGCTCATAATCTCAAATTAATCCCATTGACCTTAACATCTCCTAGAAGCCTCACATCACTTTTTGACTTAGATTTTTATTTAGGGACCACACCCCTTAGCTTGCCTAGGAGAGAGCTTAAACGAAGAGAGTTGGGAATAGGTGAGAGTCCCATCTCTTTATTTTTCCACCAACCACATCTTGTGGGGTTAAGAGTTTTTCTCACTAACTTAGCTGTGTGTGCAAGGCAGCAACAACATTCTTTTGGCATCATTGTCAAGGACGATTCCTCTTGTACCTGGCAAATCAACTAACTTTTGGTTTTAGCATATTGGACTTTTAGGATTAGATTCTTGCTCAAGTGACAGCTCCACTTAATTCAAATTCTGCAAGAGTTTCTACTAGGAGGCATTCAAGTGGTTTAGTTAGCCCCACTCTTGAGTCTGAAAGGCTTTTTAGAGTGAGGTTAAATAGACTCTCTCATAGTAGACTTCTTGTTAATCTTGGGCAAGAGGTTATTTTTGATATCCATTTGTTTTTTCAAGTACAAGTAGAACCAAGCATCATGAATGGTCTTTTTGCTCCTTGTAATTTTACTAACATAAATGGCTATCTTCACAATATCCCTGACAAGGCTATTGAAAAGTTGTCTTCCTTTCAATGTAGCAATGTCATTAGTGCTACATCACATGTTAAGAATTTCAATGTTTGCATTTTTAAGTGGTGTAACTTTTGGATGGTGTTATCATTGATGTCAACCCATGGAGTTGACTGGGTTTGACTTTGACCAAACACACCAGGCATTGATGTCAAATGGTTAATGAAATATTCTTAGAAATTGTTGGATTACATCAAGATGACAACTATACTGTTGGATGGTTAAAAACCCAAGTCCTAGGGTTTGGGTTCCCTGGACTAAGGATGTGCCTCGACTTTGTCGAGGGTTTTTCATAGGTCAAATCATTGAGTTTGGGTTGGGGATCTATGTCATTAGATTCTCCTCGAAAAGATGTTTTTTTTTATATGTGGTACACCCTGAGAGGCCTCCTGGTTAGAGAGATATTCTCAATTGAAGTTAGTATCCCCAGTTTCTGGGCTAAAACCCCAAGGGGTAGTGACATGACACCTACTCCTACAGTTCTCAACATATGACATTGTTTATCACTGTAATCTCACCCCATATAAGTTACATAACTTCAAAACCAAAGACAATAAATCAATCATTGACTTAATACACTCATGTGTCACCTACAAAGCACACCAAAATGGGTTAGTGTAGATATTTCTTAGGGCATAAACAAAAAAATGTATAGCAATTATAGAATAAATTAACCATACCTTAAGGAATCTTAGGAAGAGTATTAAATTATTTTCTTTCATAAAAGGTATCCCTCATATTGTAAAGGCTAATATCTTTTACTCATAAAACTCATGGCCTTTCTCACTCATAAGGTTCATGGCTCTCCTTACTTAACACACAACGCATGAAATAATTAATTTCTAATAATTTAATTCCTTATGGAACCTCTCCCAGTCACCAACGTTCATTTCAATGAAGCCCTTCTTAGCCCACACCTACGTCTATAAAAAGGAGACATTATACCTTACCTTACATATCATAGTTCAACATATCTTATGCCTTTATGCTCTGAAATAGTTCGGATTCCTGAGTTAGAATAACGAATTTCAGAAGACGGTTAGGGCTTGTTTCTCTTGTCTTTTACTTAATTTGGATTTTCTGGGCAAGGTGTTTCGCATGTACACTCTCCCTTTTAAGCTTTAAATCACTCCTCCAAAAGCAATAACTTCAACACATGATATTTAGACTGCTGAGGAAACCAGCGAAGAAATCTCAGTTAGTTTGGTTTGTTTGTCACATGTTTGGGTGGTGTTTTTTGAAGGTTTGTTCTT
Organism: Pinus tabuliformis; assembly: GCA_031772625.1. Lineage (NCBI taxonomy): Eukaryota > Viridiplantae > Streptophyta > Pinopsida > Pinales > Pinaceae > Pinus > Pinus tabuliformis. Next base: position 612,205,558 of record CM062814.1, on the reverse strand, counting down.
GTTAAAGGGTATTGCAAAAAGGTTGAAGAGTGAAATATCTCCAAAACAACAACGAAATCTTTTAATGATTAAGTGCAGTCTTGTTACAGGTCAGTGAATTGCATATTCTTTTGTTTTGGATTTACTTGAGTTAGTTTTTTATTACAGCTGGAGGTGCAGTCCTTAAATGGCATAACCATGACACAAATACCACTCAAATTCTGAAATTTAAGGTCAAAATTGCAGACCAACGAAGGTTGATTTAGAGTAGGGTTTTGCATTGCAAAATTTTTGTATCTTGTGATGGTTTCACTTATCCTTGAAGGAGTATCCATATCATTTCTGTTTTTGAAATTTAGTGATTCGACTGGGCATTAAGAGTAGGTCTCATTAGGGCACAAAACTGTTTTAGTGCATTCATCACAGGTTTTCCTTTTGGTTTTTTGGATTTGCTTGGGTAAATTGTTTTTGTAGGTGGATGATGGCCCTTACATGACACAACTTTGACATGATTATGTACTGAAATTACAAAGCAACGAAAGTTCATAGGTCTGTAGTAAGAGACGTGAAGTTTGGAATAGGTTTTCATTTGCACATCAGCCAGTCTCCCTTTCTTTTTGGACCTTTGGATGTATGTTAGTATTGCATTGGCACCTACTTCATCATTGACAAAAATAAAAATATAAAGACACCTTAGTCAGAGGTCCTCTTGTCAATATATGACATTGAATTTCACCTTAAGACGGTGGCAGTAATCTCTTTGTATATCGATGGGTAACCTCAGGAATCAAATGCACTAAGCCAATGATTGATTTAGCATCTTGTCGACAAACCTCTCATTGCAATTTTAGTAACAAATAATCATTATGCCATAACACTTACCTCATGTGACCCTGCGACAATACAAAACAGTGAGACTGTAAAGATGATAATGACTTTTGATGACTAAACTTTGTTGACATATAGACATCTTTGTGACAATCCTAGTGTAATAGTGAAAACAGTGACATGACTTGACATAACTCTTTGACTTGACTTGATGTGATGGCAGTAGTGCTATTGTTCATATGATTTAGTAGTGGAACTATGCCATTCATTATGATGAATTAAGGATTGTAACAATAATACAGTAACCTGATTGTATTGTCTGTGATAATGTGTACTTACAACGACCTCAGTGATTTAATTGGCTATCCAAGATATATGTATAGTTAACTGTTTCTTGCCATAAAGACATGACATGTTTACTTGACATATAAGTATACAAGACTTGAAAATGAGTTGACACATAGATTTGGCATTGATACCTTGAAAATGACATTGTGATAATAGGAGTACATATATATTGTTTCACTTTTAGTTCACAGCAGCTAGATAAAAACCAATGACATGATAATTCCTATGTGACAGTGATCTACTTGATATGATAGCAATAAATGATGATGGTACATTGACTATTTGAGCAGCGACAATAAGACATATGCTGGTAGCCCTCCTTGGGCAAAGTTTGAGAGCATTGTGAGCAGGTCATAGGGATGACCCGAGGCACCTTGGTTTGAGCCATCATCACACTTTAGTGGCCGGTACAGGCAGTTTGGTATAGTGATGTGGGTTCCCTACATATGAGTTTTGATGCTTATTCATTCGTAAGTAGTGTAGTGCAGTGACATGCAGTTGGTAGCCAATTTGTGAGCTCGAGAATGCTCATCTATTCATGTGCAGTTGAGTAGTGGCAGTGATCAGTGATGACAGGTTGTATAGTGGTAAACTTATGCAGTGGTTAGTTGACTTGGCAACATTAGCAGTGAGGCCTTGATGCGTAGTATTGTGTAGTGGTCAACTTGAGCAGAATTGTACAGTGGTCAGTGGCTACCAGTATTTGACAGGATACGCATTATCTTCATTACAACATTCTTATATTGATCCAGAGCACATGGGGATCTAGTCTGAAAATTGTGAAACGTGGTCCGTTGACTCTTCAGGGTGGCAGGGTGGTGCAAGGCAGGTGATTGGAGTCACCTTTAGGTTGTGGCTTGATAACACTTCAGGGTGGCAGGGTGGTGCTATGGCAAGTTGTGGCTTGAACAAGGCATTGTGGCGTCCATTCAGTTGTGGCTGATAAACTAACAGGGCAGCAAAACATCCTTTCCGACAACAACTGGTAAACAAAGTGTTGGGGCACTCATCAGGTTGTGGCCTGATCTACAGGGTGTTGGGGCGTCCTTCTGGTTGCAACAAGATATTAGGGTCTAGTAGTGTCCTATAGGTTGTAGCCTGTGAATTAGGGGGTTGACGCCTCCCTCAGTTGTAGTTGAAATCTTGATGTAATCAATTTTCTTTTAACATGGAGAAGACAATTACTAAAGAAGCGTTTGGTGGTTTTTGACCTGGAGGGGGTTTTCCACCTAAAATGTTGTGTTTTCTGTTTTGCATTGTTGTATGGTGTTGTCTATTGTTGATTATTGTTTATGATCATCTGAAGAAGAAGAATAATAATAAATGAGGATTAACTAACGCTTTGAAAAAGATTTAAAAGTGCTAATTGCTAAGAATAACTGATTCACCCCCCTCTCAATATTTCCAACAGTAACACTGCTAACCATGAGGATGTAAAGATGAGGCTCTTTGTCCTCTTTTTAGAAGAGGGTGCTTCTAATTGGTTCACTGAGCAACCTACTAAGTCTTACGACTCCTTGCAAGCTATCATCAATGCTTTTATGGGAAAATTTGGAGAGAAGAAAGAGAATAGGCGCTTGATCAATGCTATTAGCAATATGAAGAAGAATGAGAATGAAACCATGGAGGAATTTAATAAGAGATTTAATGATTTGGTGAAAAGTACGTTTGCTACTATTAACCCTCTTGATGAGTTTCTTTTCTGCTCATATTTGGATGCTTTTGGTGTTGACATTGCCTGAGTTAGGGAGGAAAGAGCCTGCAAATTTGGGTGCAACTCAATGTTGAGATTTGTAGCTTGGGAGGTACTCCAAACCCTAGGCTTGAGGGTTGTGGAGGAGTTGGCACACAAGTGTGGCTCGTGGGCTTGAAACCCAAGCTTGGGGTTTTGTACCCATCGATGTTGGGGCCAAAACCATGAGGATATTTCTACATGTGATGGATGGAGATGATAGAGGACGCCAAGACTAACCAGACATAATGAAAATCGTCGAAATTTGAGTTGTAGAAATGAAGATATTAATTTTTGAAGTCAATATGTGGGTTTGGCCAAGGTCAGCTAAGCGTTTAGAGACCTTGTGACAAGTTGTCAAACCCACACATGTGACTTGATGGAGCTCTTGTATTGTGTATAAATAGAAGGTGGAAATTCTTTAACACATCCAAGAAGCATCTTTCATAGTCTACATATCAAGAAAGGCAACGTGAGTACAGGGACGCGCGAGTGTAGGAACACGAAAGTGCAGGAACGCGAGTGCAGGAATGCGAGTGCATGCAACGCGAGTGCAGGCAGCGCGAGTGGGGGTTGAGCGTGTAGCAGATTGCACTAGGGTGATGTAGAAGTTGCGCAGGGCTAGTTATGTATTGTATTGATGTGTTAAGGTTGAATTGATGCTAGCTGATGGTGTCTTAGGAGAGGACAGTTTGGAAGTCTGTTGGTAGCCAAGAGAAAGGGTTTCCTAGGTGGTTGGATGGCCTAACTAGGAGCAGATGCTATAACAAAGATTGGTCACTCATAGTCTGTTGGAGGGCAGCATGAGAGTGGATCAAGTATGGATAGTGGATTGAGCATTTATGGTCTGTTAGAGAACAGCGTGATAGTGCCCAAGTTGGAGCCCAGTGTGCACCATCTTCATGGACTTAGGTGGTTGCTAGAGTGGCAGTAGTTGAGCTCATGGGTCTGATAAACCAGGAGCAGTGTGTGCAACCCTAGACTTTCCGTGTGGAGAAGGACATCTACAATATAAATTGGGTAGTCCTCCCAGCCCATGTTCATTGTGGAAGATGGACATCTTGCAATGATAGGTGGTAACCCTTTGTATACTATGTTGGTGTTCATTGGAGTAGTGCAGGAAGAACATAGTGGGCTGAAGTCCTTGAGTAGTTGAGGAGCAGCATTGGGCGGATCGAGATTTGTTCACAATTGGAGCAGTGAACAACTTTAGAGGAGTCTCGATGTGTTGTGCCCTTGATGGACTAAGGCACAACTAGTGAGTAGATTGATAGCTGAGGTTCAGTGGTTAGATGGACTTGGAGCATTGATAGAGGCAGGAGCTGCAGATCGGGAGCCAAAGGACCAGGCAGGTACAGGGTACGACCGAGAGGAGCTGAGAGAGTCGACTACATCAGCTAGATGGTCAGAGTATCTTGTTGAGGGTAGATTGGTTGTCGATGGACTGACACCAAGCCCCAGTTTTGTATTCTTGTACTAGTGGATGTATGAGGGCCATTATCCCTAGTACGAGAGCCCTAGACTGTTGTATTATATGTTGATTAATATAACGAAGTTGGGTTGAAAAATGTAAAAAGTTGTCCACATTTTGTGCACTAGTAGATTTACTACTATTTATATTATGTTATGCAAAGTAGTATTGTTGTGATTGATGGTTTGGTAGCATTGGAGATATAAGATTCTATCCCAAACACCAAGGTCGTAGAAAAACAACATGGTATCAGAGGGTATATGAGCTACTTTGAGGGACAGTAAATCAGAGTGTGCACAACGAAGCAACTCAGAGGGAATTGTAGGTGTCTAGATCATGCAGCAGAGGGTTCAGCTGAAGATATGGAGATGTGGTCTTGACTTGCTTGGCAGCAAGATTGGCTGGGAGTTCTGGTGGATTGGTGGTGAGCCTGGTGAACAACAGTTTGTTGTAGGGCAGATTGTTGATCATGGGCTTCCGTTGATTTGTCATGGATGGTTGGGACAACTCGAAGGTTTCTTTGGCTTGGACGAGATCAGGTTGATCGACATGGCTTCATGTGATAGATTGGAGATTGGCAAGCTAGATTCTTCATCGGATCGTGATGTTGCATATCTGAGATTGGAGGAATTTGCACGAGTGGTATTTGATCCAAGAGGATGAGTGCTTGCAGGACTGAGCCAATGGAGATCGTGTAGACTCAGAGTGAGTCTAGCCTCACAGGGAGCAACCCTATGGAGGTTTGGGATTTTCAAGTTCAGATGTGATGAGGCATATGCACTACTAAGATTGTCATATTCATTGTACAGGGTATGTTGCAGTGATGGATGCCAGATGGGCTAGTGTCGCCGATGATGATGGTTACTTCCTATTCTTGGAAGCACCTCCCTTGCTAAGAGGGAGTGTTGAGATTTGTAGCTTGGTAGGTACACCAAACCCTAGGCTTGAGTGTTGTGGAAGAATTGGCACACTAGTGTGGCTTGTGGGCTTGAAGCCCAAACTTGGAGTTTTGTACCCATCGATGTTGAGACCAAAACCATGAGGCAATTTCTACATGTGATGGATGGAGATGATAGAGGACGATGAGACGAACTGGACGTAATGAAAATTGTCAAAATCCGAGCTGTAAAAATGAAGATATTAATTTTTGAAGTCAATATGTGGGTTTTGTCAGGGTCGACAGGCATTTAGAGGCCTTGTGACAAGTTTTCAAGCCCACGCATGTGACCCGATGGAGCCCTTGTATTGTGTATAAAAATAAGGTGGAGGAGAGTCATTTAACACATCCAAGAAGCATCTTTCGTAGTCTACACATCAAGAAAGGCAATGCGAGTGTAGGAAGATGTGAGCGTAGGAACGAGAGTGCAGGAATGCGTGAGTGCAGGAACGCAGAAGTGCAAGAATGCAGGAGTGCAGGAACGCGAATGTAGGTAGAACGAGTGCAGGCAGTGCGAGTGAGGGTTGAGCGTGTAGTAGACTGAACTAGGGTGACGTAGAAGCTGCGCAGGACTAGGTATGTATTGTATTGATGTGTTAAGGTTGAATTGATGCTAGTGGATGGCGTCCTAGGAGAGGATAGTTTGGAAGTCTGTTGGCAGCCAAGAGGAAGGGTTTCCTAGGTTGTTGGATGCCCTAACCATGAGCAGATGCTATAGCAAGGATTGGTCACTCATGGTTTGTTGGAAGGCAGCATGAGAGTGGATCAAGTGTGGATAATGGATTGGGCATTTATGATCTGTTGGAGGACATCGTGATAGTGCCCAAGTTGGAGCTCGGTATGCACCATCTGCATGGACTTAGGTGGTTGCTAGAGTGGCAGTTGTTGAGCTCATGGGTCTGATAAATCAGGAGCAATTTGTGCAGCCCTAGAATTTCTGTGTGGAGAAGGACATCTACAATAGAAATTGGGAAATCCTCTTAGCCCGTGTTCATTGTGGAAGATGGACATCTTGCAGTGATAGGTGGTAGCCCTTTCTGCCCTATGCTGGTCTTGTTGATTTTTGGGTAGCATTGGATGTGCTTTAGCTTCGAAATTTTGTGGAGGGGCTAGAACACATGAGATCTCCAAGACCCATAAATCGTTTGGTGAATTTCCACCCAGATTGTATTTTATTAAAATAATTAATATTTTTAATGGGGTTTCTAAGTCTAAACTTAGGTAAATAAAAATATTAATGGGTATTAATGAAAATATGGGTGAGAAGCTTCTAATAGATGAGGAGCAAGTCTAATTTAATCTTAGCCGTTGATTAAAGACTTAATCTCGGTCGTTGATTCATCAACAGGAAAAGTATAAGAGGAGGCTTGAGGGTTAGTTGGAGACACACCAAGTTGATCAGTCAGTTTGATTTTTCTGGGGCGAGGTTTGTTGAGAAAATCGAACAAGTGGTTTGAGTTGTAGTGAGAGGGGCAAAAACAGAGATTTGGATCGGAGAGGAAGTTCTGAGCCAAAGAGTACGTAGCAGAGAGGTAGCTTGAGCATCAGGGAGGCAACGTAGAGGCCTACGTAGCCCAGGAGGGGCTCATGTAGAGCTAACACAGTCCAGAGGGGCTCTTGCAGTGGTAGTGCAAAGTATTCATCAATAGTCTGAGATTTTGCTGGAGAAGCGAGGTTCTGAGCCGGGAGGGCTGAACAATAGTCTTCATCCAGCAAATCATTCCAGCAGAAGAGGAGACGCAGTTCTCTAGAGGCAAGACGTTGGCCCACATAGTGGTTGCATAGGGACTTTGCAGTGTTTGTCGGGAGGGTGTCAGATCACTCATTGGATCAGCTGTGACTTGGGGAGCGAGGTAAACCCTCGAATATATTTCTTGTTGTTGTGATTTCTTTGTAAGGTTAGTCGGTTTGAGAGGCAACCTGTTGTACTCACATTCTGCTTGCTTAATAATACAAACCCTCTATTTGCTGCATTAGTTTTCCCGCATTAGGTTTTTCCAGGGATGTGTTGTCCAAAACTAACGGTGTCCCTTGTGTGTTTGTCTCATCTATTGTTTCAATCTATGATCTGTATGCCAGTGTAGTCTGCAGTAGTGTTTACATCATTGTTTATCTAATTAAATAACTTGTTGAATGAAATAACAAGTAGGAGATGTTAAACCAGTAACTACAGTAGGATTTCTGTTTGTAAAGATTCATAAATTTTCACACGGTATCAAAGCAATTGCAGATCATAGGACATTGAAGCCATCAACCGGGAGATCCAGCAAATTTGTTGCAGAGAGGCAATTGTCCCGAGTGACAACACTATTCCAGAGCTTGAAACGCAGAGGAAGGGTGACATAGTGTAGAAGAAGTGATGCAGAGGTTCACGTAGTACTTGTGTTAGCATTCTGAGCCAGGAGAGGGTGACGCAGTAGTCGGGAGGAGCCCATGCAGTGACTGCGTCAGCTCTCTGGGCTAGCGCAGAAGTAGAGAGGGGTAGATTAGGCTCACACAGAGCCACATCATCTTTCTGGACCAGGAAAGAGTGATTCAGTGGCCAGGAGGAGCTGATCTAGCTCACACAGTGTCTGCGCAGAGCCTGAGGAGCTCAAATTCTTCAGTTGTTGGGGCAGAGGGAGCAATGCAGATCAAATCTGAGGTGCTGGTGGGACGCTATTGCTACTGGTGTAGAACAGTGTCTGAGGAGACTGAAACAAGGTAGAGGGAGTCACTGCCTTAACAGATTTCTTGACAAAGAAATCTAGATCTAGGTTGTTGAGCAGGAACAAAGAAGGATTAGAGGGGTGATTCGACATTATTTGGCGGAAGGATTTCTGTGAAGGAAATCAGGACCCAGAGGGAGTCTAGAGGGAACTTGTTCCTTAGAGGATTTCTAGCACCAAAGAAATCCAGATCTGAGTTTTGCTGGGGCGGCAGCAAAAGAAAGAGAAGAGAACTTGTTCGACAATCATTTGAACAGAGATGGTAGTAAATGGACTGGGGGATTAGGATAGATTGGATGGAGCATCCAACTTTGTCATTTGGAAGGCTAGGATCCTGGCGGTCTTAGACAAAAATCGCATCAAGGATTATGCCTTGAGGACGATTGTTGTTCCAGTCGATGTTGATCCTCTCAAGAAATACGAGGAGGCTCAAGCAAAGGCGAAGTGCATGATCTTGGATGGGGTAAAGGATCATGTGGTCCCACATATTGTTGAAAAGGACACAACAAGGGAAATGTGGGAGGCCTTGACCACTTTGTATGAGGGAACTTCCGTTCAACAAAAGATGTTGCTTGAGAACCAGCAGAGATAGTATCAGATGTAGAAGGGAGAAGAAATCGATCCCTTCCTTCTTAGGTTACAAGGGACCCGAGACCAACTAACTTCCGTAGGGTCTACACCAGATCCTGAATTCATGGTCAGCACTGCCTTGAATGCAGTCACTGAAGGCTGGGAGACCTTTGTCCAAAGCATCTTGGGCAGGGCTTCTCTCCCCAGTTGGGAGGAGATGTGGATAGCTCTTCGACAGGAAGAGATCAGACGGTTAACTAAGGCGGGAAGTAGTGACAAAGGAATTAGAGTCAAGAAGGAGGAAGAGGAGGATGTAACTCTCGCATCAGTGGGACATCAAGGGCAACAATAGAGGAAAAAGAAAGACATATCCAAAGTCATATGCTTCAGATGTGGCGAACTGAGACATTTCGCCACTTAGTGCCCTTGAAAGAAGGGCAAGGAAGAGAAGTGTGACTCCAAGGCTGCTCTAGTGAAAGCTGACAAGGAGGATGATGATGAGGATTGTGCCATGAGTGCTCATGCACCTCTAGAGAAGAGGTGGGGCGATATTGAGTTGTAGTCGGGAGGAATACACGAAAGGGTAGGATCCTTGAGGTGCCCAAACTATTGGATCACATAAGGCTATGGGAGCCCTTAATGACAGTAGCAAAATGACAGGAGTCAGTTGGTGCGAGGGATGATGGAGGAACAATGGCAGAGCTAGAGTGCCAAAGTCTGAAGCAACACAATGAAGTGTTGCAGCAGTGCGGAAGGCACAAAGAAAATACAACAGTAGTGTAGTAGCATCAGAGTGTCAGCACAGATTACCAGCAGAGGTAGCTTCAACATCACAGGGTATCCAGACTGACCAGCATGTCAGTTTTTAGGTGACTTTTCAGTTGCTTACTTCTCAGCAAATGAGTTGCAGTGCAGCAGTTAGCAGTGGCAGTGCTATGGGCAACGTGATGCAGCATATTGAGAGGGAGCTACAGTGCAGATGTAGCAGTGACAGTGGCAATGTCATGGGTAGCAGTACAGATTGCAACAACATAGTAGATGAGGGGCAGCAGGCCAAGCATCAACAGCGCAGAGGACCGATGCCATGGATCAGTGTGATACTTCTGTTGGGAAGTATTGCTAGAGCACATTCCTCGCTAAAAGGGAGTGTTGATTTTTGGGTAGCATCGGATGTGCTCTAGCTTCAAAATTTTGTGAAGGGTCTAGAACAAATGAGATCTCCAAGACCCAAAAATCGTTTGGTGAAATTCCACCCAGATTGTATTTTATTAGAACAATTAATATTTTTAATGGGGTTCCTAAGTCTAAACTTAGGAAAATAAAAATATTAATGGGTATTAATGAAAATATGGGTGAGAAGCTTCTAAGAGATGAGGATCAAGTCTAATTTAATCTTCCTCATTGATTAGAGACTTAATCTCGGTCGTTGATTCATCAACAGGAAAAGTATAAGAGGAGGCTTGAGGGTCAGTTGGAGACACACCAAGTTGATAAATCAATTCGATTTTTCTGGGGCGAGGTTTGCTGAGAAAATCGAACAAGTGATCCGAGTTGCAGTGAGGGGCAGAAGCAGAGATTTGGACCGGAGAGGAAATTCCGAGCCAAAGAGTTTGTAGCAGAGAGACAGCCTAAGCATTAGGGAGGTAGCACAAAGGCCTATGTAGCCCAAGAGGGGCTCACACAGAGCTGATGCGGTCGAGAGGGACTCTTGTAGTGGCAGTGCAAAGTATTCGTCAGTAGTCTGAGATTTTGCTAGAGAAGCGAGGTTCTGAGCCGAGAGGGCTGAACAACAGTGTTTTTCCAGCAAATCGATCCAGCAGAAGAGGAGACGCAGTTCTCTAGAGGCACGATGTTGGCCCACGCAGTGATTGCATAGGGACTTCACAGTGTTTGCCGGGAGGGTGTCAGATCACTCATTGGATCAGCTGTGACTTGGGGAGCAAGGTAAACCCTCTAATGTATTTCTTGTTACCGTGATTTCTCTGTAAGGTTAGCCAGTGTGAGAGGCAGCCTGTTGTACTCAGATTCTGCTTGCTTAATGTTAAATTATGGTATGTTCTATGCTTAGAGCAGTTTACTTATTTTTCTTCTTATTAGCCACAGATTAGCAATCACATATACATTAAGTAAAGTGCAGATAGAACATTAAATGATCAATAGAAAACAAGCCAAGACAAGAGACACAAGATGTGGCTGCTAGCCAGGGACAAACCCCAATGCGGGGAAACCCTTTGATCAAATCTTCTTTTATCTTCAATAGTTCAGCATAGAGAAATAGTACAAATCTAAATTCTGTAATTTTATATTAGCAGCAGCAAACCCTAGATCAGCAAAGTCAAACTTGGTCAAAATAGTTGAAATTGACCTCTAAAATACTTGGTCAATTTCCGGTCAACTTGTCCTCGAACAGCTTGAAGAAACAGCCCTTGAACAACCCCAAAAGTTTAGTCAATTTGCAGATTTCTGAAGTCAACTTGCAGCCCTAAACTAGGGCAGTCAACATCAGTCAAACCAGAGGTCAAATCACCTCGATTTTCATGCCAAAAATTGCGGCCTGCCTAGGAGAGGCAACCACACCCAATCTGCACTTCTGGAAGGTCAACGCTTGGTCAACGCTGGTCAAAGAGATGACTTGCTGCCCTAGCGCCCTTTCTGCGTCTTCCTTGCCCTAAGACGTCTTCCTTTTAGCCACACGTGTGAGAGAGAGAGAGAGAGGCTCCTTTTATGCATAGGAGAGAGAGAGAGAAGATGAGTGAATTGAATTGTCCAAATGAGGAGAATGTTCCTTGTATTTATATGCAAACGTTGAGGTTGAATAGACATGACTGTTGGGCTTCTGAGCCTACATAAGTTTGCTGGTCGACCTTGACAATTTTTCCATAATCAAAATAAATTCATATCTCCATAAATACTTATCGGAATCGGATGATCTTTAGATCAATCCTACACCTCTCGATGAGAGGAATCTAGGAAAAATATCAGAAGCCATAAATAAGGTGATCCACATGGATTTTGGCCCTAGTTGCCAATTTTAACACTCCCTCTCAACTAGGGAGAACTTCATCTGCAATCCGTCAGACTGTCGTTGCTATCCATCCATCAAATGCACTGTCCTGTATAGCTTGACCCCACCCTGCTCTACTCTGCTCTAACTATGAAGAAGAAGAAATGATCGAGGATGTATCATACCATCCTCCACTGAACCGAAGTCAGTCTCAAAGTGTGAACCACTCTCACTGATCCCAGATCAGTATCATTGATCCCAGACCAATGGAGGTCATCCTAGCATAGGGAGTACGGTAGATACAACGATGCGTCCATCGATAGTACTACTATGGTCCCTATCCTCATTTCCCTGCTCATTGATCAGATGAGAGGTACTTCCCATGAGTCCCAGACTGCATGGGTAGGATGCCTCGACAGGAGAACTAATCATCCTATCCACAGGAGAACAAATCATCTTGTCCAGTGGATGCCACGGAGAACTAATCATCCTGGCCTACAGGAGAACTAATCATCCTGCTCCACAGTTGCCACGGAGAACGAATCATCCTGGCCCACAGGAGAACTAATCATTCTGTTCCACAGTCACCATGGGGTGTCACTAGGGAAGGTTGAACCTTTACCCTGTACATAGTACACCACCAGGGGTGGTGAGTCGCCCTGTGGTCACATGTCACTCCAAGAAGTACCCCGCCCCCCTGGAGCTCCTAGAGCTCAATACATCATACTCGACCCTCATTTGAGGGTCTCTGAACGACACCAAGTCGTTCTCAGAAAGTCAGGAATTTGACGTTTCCTAGGGGCTTTGTCAAAATGTCGGCGGCCTATTCATCTGTACCGATATGTTGTAGCCTTATTGCTCCTCACTGCACCATATCTCAAATATGGTGGTACTTGATATCGATATGCTTGGAGCGATCATGAAATATGGGATTCTCTGATAAATGGATCCCGCTCTGGTTGTCACACAGAATCACGGTGGTATCCAATGTAAATCCAAACAGCTCACTAAAGAGCTTTGGCAACCAGATTGCCTCACAGGAGGCCATGCTAGTAGCAATGTACTCTGCCTCGACAGTGCTCAAAGCCACCAACTTCTGCTTCCTGCTCATCCAGGATATCGAGGCAGATCCCAAAGAGAAACAACACTCGGAAGTGCTCTTTCAGTCCACCACACTACCTGCCCAATCAGCATCAGTATACCTAAGTAGTCTCACATCTCCGGCAGTGTATCTCAACCCATGAGTGATTGTGCCATGAATATATCTCAACAGATTCTTGGCACCAATCCAATGTGAGTGGTGAGGCTCAACCATATGTTGATTCAATGTGTTGACTGCAAAGCATATATCTGTACGAGAGTTCACCAAGAACATTAATTCTCCGAAGAGTTGACGATACTCAGTAGTATTTCGTAAAACAGGTCCGGCAGCACTACCGCTTAACTTCTTGAAGTCAAGCTCCATCAGGGTAGTTACGGGCTTGCAGTCCACCATGCCGAATCTCTCCAATATCTTCACCACATATTTTCCTTGAGATAGGAAAATCTCCCCTTGTTTCTGCCAGACTTCCAGTCCTAGGAAATAGTGCATAAGTCCTAGGTCTTTCATCTCGAACTCAGAAGCCAGCTCCCTCTTACATTCGTGAATGAGAGGGTCTGCACCTGTTAGAAAGAGGTCGTCAACATATAGCACCAGTATGAGAGGCTTGTCATCTATAACCTTAAAGTAAAGGTTAGGGTTGGCTTCACTCCTAGTGAATCCCAACTTCATCAAGTAGCTATCGATCCTCTCATACCATGCTCGGGGTGCTTGCTTTAGCCCATAGAGGGCCTTCTTCAACCTGCACACATGAGATTCTTGATCATAAATCTCAAATCCTTCGGGTTGCTCCACATAGAACTCCTCTTTGATCGAACCATGTATGAACGCAGTCTTGACATCCATCTAATGTAGGTTCCATCCTTGCGAAGCAGCAAGGGCTATGATCGAGCGGATGGTGGTATATCGGGCAACAAGTGCAAATATCTCGTCATAGTCTGTACCTTCCTTCTGGGAGAAGCCACGAGCGACAAAACAAGCCTTATAATTTTCCGCACTTCCATCAACTACATGCTTTATCTTGTAAAGCCATTTTGAAGTGACAACTGCTTTGTCTTGGGGTCTGGGGACCAAATCCCAAACATCGTTTTTCATAATGGACTCATATTCCTCGGTCATAGCATCCTTCCATACTTGATGCTTGATGGCATTTGTGAATGACAAAGGCTCATTTTGGATGATCGAACTCATGATGGTCAGGTATCTGTATCCCTGATACCTGTTCGGCTTCTTACTTCCACGGAAGGTTCCTCGGGGTGCAATGTGTCCTTTAGTATCGTCAAGTGTCCCCCTAAGCCATGAAGGCCTCTTCCTATAAGAGGAAGGCTCTTGTGGAGGAGGATCAATAGGATCCATAGGTTCTTCCACATTGGGCATCGTCTCATCTTCTTTTTCCTTCAGTTCCCCAGTGTCAGCTTCTTTGGATCCCCTTAAAGTAGGAAGATTGTCTACCTTGCTAAGAGCCATATCTTCGTCAAAGGTGACATCATGAATAACTCGACTTCCCTTTGACTAGCTACATAGATTCTATAGCCCTTAGTATTTTCGCTATAGCCCACGAAGATTCCTTTCTTTAGGCACATGAAAATATACAGGGCTTCCAAAAATTCTAAAATGAGATACGTTAGGTTTTGTACCAGTGAACATTTCTTCGGGAGTCTTGGAACCCAATGCTTGATGAGGGCATCGGTTTTGTACATATACGACGGTATTTGCAGCTTTGGCCCATAAAAACTTTGGAAGTCTTTGATCATGGAGCATAGCATGGATAACTTCCACAATTGTATGATTCTTCCTTCCCGCCACACCATTTTGTTCAGGAGTGTATGGTGTAGTAGTCTCCCTCTTAATGCCAACCTCTTTGCAAAAGTCATGAAACTCATTGGATTGATATTCAGTCCCATTATCAGTCCTTAAGATCTTGATCTTCTTTTCAGTTTGATTCTCGATCAAGGCTTTGAAGTGCTGAAACCAGGAGAACACTTTATCCTTCTTTTTCAAGAAGTATATCCAAGTCTTGCGAGAATAATCATCTATAAAAGTGAGGTAATATAAATATCCTCCCAAGGAGTTCACAGGCATCATACTAAATATGTCTGAGTGAACCAACTGCAATATATCGGAGGTATTGCTTTGGCTTGAGGGGAATGGTCCCCTTTTGAGCTTCCCTTCGGCACATCCTGGATATACACCTTCTTGCTCTAATATGAACTCGGGCATCCCGGTCACCATTTTTCTTACATCAGGTAGAGGTTTATAATGAAGGTGAGCAAACCTCCGATGCCATAGTTCAGACTGAAGAGATGTGTCACAAGACATGACACCCAGTGGACTTCCATCGACCTGATATAATGAATCAACTCGAAACACAAGAGTAAAAACACCTTTAAAGTTCTTTTTCCATACACGTACCTTGCCATCGCTGAAGGCCACCTTGTAGCCTTTGTCTTCCATTGCCGAAATGGACATCAGATTCTTTTTGAGATCAGGTACATATAATACGTCTTGTAAGTGGATGGTATTACCCTGATTCAATTGAAGAGTGACGTTTCCTACGCTTTTCACGGGATATTTTGAATTATCTCCAAGAACAATTTCCAGGTTGGTTTCCTTCTCTATCAGATTATAGAGAGCTTCTTTGTAACCAGTGAAGTGCCTTGAGGCACCACTATCAATAAGCCAATTTCCCAGCAAGTCCGGGGGAGCAGTAGTAGATAGAGCTGCTGGTAGATAATATTCATCTTGCTTATTGTTAACAATGTTAGATTCATACCTGGAATTTCTTGCCTTCTTGAATGGTTGTCCTCTTCCTTGATTTTCGACACTTATTTTACCTTTGCCATTTGACCTGCCATTCCTTTGATTGCCTTGAGAGGGATTTTGATCATTGTCCCGGTGTGAGTCCCTTTTATCAGGGCACTCCCTTGCATAGTGACCCGTTTTATTGCAATTGTAACATCGTCCTTTTCTTCCACCCTTTGGTCCAGCCTTTCCTTTGAATTTAGCCCCGGAATTGTTTCTTCTTTTAGTATGAGAAGAAAAGGCAGAGGGATGACCTTTAAGTATGGGCATTTCTTGCTCTTCCATCCTTGTTTCTTCTTGAATGCATCTGGCCATTAATTCCTCAAATCTAGGAATTACGTTATTGTTGAGAAGAGTAGTTCTGAATATATACCATTCAGATGGCAGTCCTCCAAGAGTTCTAAGTGTCATTTCCCTGTCAGGAATTACTTCCCCAATAGATAGGAGATCGTTCTTGATCTCGGTGATCCTTAAGAAATATGCTTGCATACTCTCATCTTTGCCCTTCTTAATTTCCTTCAGCTTATTTCTAAGAAACAAGACTTGATTTGCATCATTAACTTTAAATAAACTCACCAGTCTATCATAGATTTCCTTGGAGGTGTTCAGCTCGGAAACATAGGCCACCAAGCATTTGTCGATAGAGTCTTGGATGATCTTCCTTGCTTTGACTTCTCCCTTGGTCCATTTGTTCCTAGCAGCAGCGGATGCATTTGACGGAGGCTCAACAATCCCGCCTCTCACATGGTCCAACACTTCCTGCTCTTCTAATGTTAGATCGAGAGACATCTTCCATCCGTGATAGTCAGACTTCTCACGGAGTTTGTCTTTAGCAAGGAAGTGTGTTGAGGACCCCATGATTTCTTTAAGATAGCCTTGCCAACCTTCTCTTCGGTGATTTCTCTTGCTCTTGCTCTTGCTCTTGCTTGGGCTTTGTCTTCACCTCAGCTCCGATACCATGTTAAATTATGGTATGTTCTATGCTTAGAGCAGTTTACTTATTTTTCTTCTTATTAGCCACAGATTAGCAATCACATATACATTAAGTAAAGTGCAGATAGAACATTAAATGATCAACAAAAAATAAGGCAAGACAAGAGACACAAGATGTGGCGTCTAGCCAGGGACAAACCCCAATGCGGGCAAACCCTTTGATCAACTCTTCTTTTATCTTCAATAGTTCAACATAGAGATATAGTACAAAATCTGAATTCTGTAATTTTATATCAGCAGCAGCAAACCCTAGATTAGCAAAGTCAAACTTGGTCAAACTAGCTGAAATTGACCTCTAAAAATACTTGGTCAATTTCTAGTCAACTTGTCCTCGAACAGCCTGAAGAAACAACACTTGAATAGCTCCAAAAGTTCAGTCAACTTGCAGCCCTAAACTAGGGCAGTCAACACCGGTCAAACCAGAGATCAGATCACCTCTATTTTCATGCCAAAAATTGTGGCCTGCCTAGGAGAGGCAACCACACCCAATCCGCACTTCTGGAAGGTCAACGCTTGGTCAATAGTGGTCAAAGAGATGACCTGCTGCCCTAGCGTCCTTCTTTCTGCGTCTTCCTTGCCCTGGGACGTCTTCCTTTCAGCCACACGTTTGAGAGAGAGAGAGGCTCCTTTTATGCGTAGGACAGAGAGAGAAAAGATGAGTGAATTGAATTGCCCAAATGAGGAGAATGCTCCTTGTATTTATATGCAAAAGTTGAGGTTGAATAGACATGACTGTTGGGCTTTTGAGCCTACATAAGTTTGCTGGCCGACCTTGACAATTTGTCCATAATCAAAATAAATTCATATCTCCATAAATACTTATCGGAATCGGATGATCTTTAGATCAACCCTACACCTCTCGATGAGAGGAATCTAGGAAAAATATCAGAATCCATAAATAAGGTGATCCACATGGAGTTTGGCCCTAGTTGCCAATTTTAACACTTAATAATACAAACCCTCTATCTTCTGCACCGGTTTTCCCGCATTGGGTTCTTCTGGGGATGTATTGTCCAAAAATAACGGTGTCCCTTGTGTGTTTGTCTCATCTATTGTTTCAGTTTATGATCTGTATGTCAATGTAGTCTGCAGTAGTGTTTACATCACTATTTATCTAATTAAATAACTTGTTGAATGAAATAACAAGTAGGAGATGTTAAACCAGTAACTGCAGTAGGATTTCTGTTTGTAAAGATTCAGAAATTTTCACAGGTCCTCATTGGAGAAGCGACCATAGTGGGCTGAAGTCCTTGAGTAGTTGAGGAGCAGCAATGGGTAGATCGAGAGTTGTTCACAAGTGTAGTGAACAACTTGATAGGAGTCTCGATGTGTTGTGACCTTGATGGACTAAGGCACAAGTAATGTGAGCAGATTGATAGTTGAGGTTCAGTGGCCAGATGGACTTGGAGCATTGATAGAGGCAGGAGCTGCAGATTGGGAGCCGAAGGACCCGGCAGGTACAGGGTACAACTAAGAGGAGCTCAGAGAGTCGATTGTGTTAGCCAGATGGTCAGAGTATCTTGTTAAGGGTAGATTGGTTGTCGATGGACTGACACCAAGCCCTAGTTTTGTATTATTGTACTAGTAGATGTATGAGGGCCATTATCCCCAGTAAGGGAGCCCTAGACTATTGTATTATATGTTGATTAATATAACGAAGTTGGGTTGAAAAATGTAAAAAGTTGTCCATATTTTGTGCACTAGTAGATTTACTGCTATTTATATTCCGCTGTGCAAAGTAGTATCGTTGTGATTCTTAGTTTGGTAGCGTCAAAGATTTAATATTCTATCCCAGACACCAAGGTCGTGGAAAAACAACACTAAAAATGAATCCTTGAAGATGGAAAGGGCTAGAAAGGAGTCAGGAAAGTCAGAAATTCCTGGTTTCAATAGAGGGCCATCAAAGTCTCATGACTCTAAAGGGAAGGCCAAGGAAGAAAATGCACATGATCCTATCAAAGAATTAACCCAACTCATTAAGACTATGGAAGCAAATCACACTACTCAAATGAATGCCATCCAAAATAGATTGGTGGCCATGGAAAGGAATCAAGCTGGGAGATTCCAAAATCGAGGAAATGATAGATGGCAAAAGAAGGGACCTCCCAATGAGAATAGGCCACCAAATCCACTTGAGTCTACTAATTTAGTTGATGATTCAATCCCTTATTGTATACCTTGTGATGAAATGCATGATGAAGCCACTTTTCCTTATGTGAGAAGGATTTTGGAAGGAGGAATGGCTGGGACAAGTGAGAAAATCAATGTGGTTGGCAAGGAGCATCATTTGTCCATGGAAAATTGGATGGGAGTTGTGGAGAATAGCCAAAAGATAAATAAGAAGTCTCCATCTTCCCATAGTGTGAATAATTTTGAAGAGTTGGATAGGATCATTGAATTATATGGGGAAAAGCCTTCATCGAATCAAATTTTAGAGATAGCCAAAGATAAAGAAAGGGAAAGGAACAAGGAAAGAAATCAAAATGCCCCTAAAATTTTCACTCCACCTACATCTGGTTTAAATATTGACTTGGGAGGATGGATAAACATTGCAAATATTTTGGTACATATCACTGAAATTCTAAATATTCCCTCCCAAAAGTTTAAGTTGTTGAAAACCTATGTTGCACGAAACTTCTAGGAACTCGACGTTTCAATCCGTACCCGTACCCGAAACTCGGTTGAAACTCGACCGAAACTCGACCATCATGTAATCATCTATGAGAGTTAATATAGACTTGGTTTTCCTTCTAGATTGTCATCTATGGGTCTTATTCCCTTTTTACTTGCAAGATAATGTGTTATTCACTTATTTATAACTTTATTTTTTTCATATATACATATATGACGTTTCAGTCAACGTTTCAACTGAAGTTTCCATATTTGCGAGGTGACGTTTCTAAATGTACCTGTTTTGGAAACTTCGAAACATTTCGTGCAACTTAGTTGAAAACCATTGATGCACCTCATGTGAAAGAAATGTCAAATTTTGCTAAGGATGCATGTGAGGATTCCCCCGTCATTTTGAAAAGTAGTGATATGTGTAGAGGTAACAAGGACCATCAACCTTTCTTTATTACATTGTTGGTTAATGGTTTACTTTTGTATATTGTATGTTTTTTCTAGGGCATCATCTTGTGTCATGACCAAGAAGGTCATGAATCAGTTAAACTTGAGGATTTCTAGAACTTACCACAACATTTGTGCTATGGATTCAAAAATTATTGAAGTTTGTGATTTGATAAAGGATCTTCAAGTCCACTTGGGAGTACATCTTGATATTATGATCACCATGGATATTGTCATGATTGATGTGCCTGATGCTTGGAGGATGTTATTGTCTAGAAAGTGGGGAGTTGATATAGGGGGCAGTTTTCAAATGGATCTAAGTTATGCTACCATTCTTAATAGTGAGGGGTCAAGGTTAGGTTGGATAGGGAGTTGGAGAGAAAATATCATGTGGAGAATCCCAAGAAGCCTTATAATGAAATTGTCTATGAATCTGATGACTTGGAAAATTATGCTATCTTGGCTAACTCTATTGCTCCTTTGGAGAAGGAGGTGGAAAGTAAAAGGGATTGGATTTGGCGTATGAACTTTGATGGTGCCCATTCAAAGTTTGGTAAGGGTGTTGGAATTGTCCTTACTTCTCTTCTTGGTCACATATTCAAGTTTGCCTATAGATTGGAATTTGATGCAACTAACAATGTAGCAGAATATGAAGCTTTATTGTTGGGTCTAGAGTTGGCAAAGGACTTGAAAATTAAGATGCTTAGTATCAAGGGGGATTTTGATTTAGTCATTCTTCAAGTAAAGAATCAATTTGCTTGTAAGAATGATAGATTGAAGAAGTATCATAATGTTATTTGGGATAATATGGAGTATTTTGATGCATTAGATCTTCAAACAATTCCAAGAGAAGGAAATAAACAAGTTGATGAGCTGGTTGTTGTTGCATCTACTTTACAGCTTGGGGAGAACTTGATGGATGATAAGATTAAGATGGAAATTATTTTTAGACCATCAGTTCCTGATAATATTGAGCATTGGCAAGTCTTTAATGATGAAAGCCAAGTGATTCGATTTTTGAATAATATGGAGGAATTTTCTGATTTTAAGGTTGGCTACAAAGAAGAGGGTTGCAATTATGAGGAGTGTAATGCAATGTCAAATCCCACTCCTAGGGATCGTGTAGCTATGGAGCAAATGTTTGATAGGCATGATGTTGTAAAGAGAAAAAGGATAAGAAAATTGACCCAGGGGAATTCATTGAAGTAAACATTGGCACCCCTCATGATCCAAAGATGATTAAAATAAGGAAGGGTACCACTGAGGAGGAAAGGAAGTTGATAAATTTACTTCAAGAATATAGGGATGTTTTGGCCTTTTCATATGAGGAGTTAAAAGGATATAGGGAGGATGTTATGGAACATACTATCCCTATTAAGGATGAGAATATCAACCCCTTTAGGCAAAAACTTAGGCAAATAAATCCTAAGTTAGCCCCCTTGGTGCAAAAGGAGCTGCAAAAGATACTCCAAGCTGGAATCGTATCTCACGCTAGGCATTCCACATGGTGTTCAAACTTGGTTCTTGTAAGAAAGAAGAATGGGTCAATGAGGCTATGTGTAGATTTTCGAAATCTTAATTTAACTTGTAAGAAGGATAATTACCCTTTGCCTAAGACTTTATTACAAAGGGTAACAGGATCTGGAATGATGTCTTTATTAGATGGATTTTCAGGTTATAACCAAGTCACGGTGAAGAAGGAAGATAGACATAAGACAACATTCACCACACCATAGGGTACTTTTGAATATTTGAGGATGCCTTTTGGATTAATTAATGCTGGAGAAACTTTTCAAAGGGTCGTGGATTATGCTTTTAAGGGTCTAATTGGGAAGTTCATTAAGATTTATCAAGATGACTTAACTGTTTTTTCTAAAGATGAAATTTCTCATGTGGGCCATCTAAGGAAAATCTTTGATAGGTGTAGAGAGTATGGAATATCATTGAATCCTGCTAAATCTGTTTTTGGAGTGACTGAAGGGAAGTTGCTTGGTCACATCATTTCCAAGGATGGGATCAAGATTGACCTTGAGAGAGTTGAGGCAATTCAAAAGATTCCTTTGCCTCACAATGTTAAGTCCCTTCAATCCTTTTTAGGGAAGATCAACTTCCTTAGAAGGTTCATTCCAAATTATGCTGAAATTGCTAAACCCATTCAAACCCTTTTAAAGAAAGATGCTAAGTTTGTTTGGGGGGATGAAGGAAGAAAAGGTTTTCAGGAAATTAAGGATTCCATTGCTAGAGCACCTGTTCTTGTGAGCCCTAATTATTCAAAGGAATTTTTGATTTTCTCTTTTGCATTTGAAGATACTATTGCTAGAGTGTTGTTTCAAAAGAACGAGGAAGGGTATGAGTAACCTATTTCTTTTATGAGTAGAACCCTTTAGGGATCTTAGCTAAAGTATAGCACCATGGAGAAGCAAGCTCATGCCTTATTCAAGTCCTTAAAGAAATTTAGAGTTTATGTGGGATATTCTAGAATTATTGTTGCGTGAGAGCATCCCACATCTCCTTGGTCATATTCTTGGCTGATATATGCGAGACTATATTTTCCCGGACTCCATCCAGGGTCATCTGCTTTGCCTTGTCCATCTCCTTCTTGAATTCCTTCAGCTGATTTGCTTCAATAGGTTTTGCCACTATGTTCTCTGCATAGGTCTTCAGACCATGCTTATCAAGGAAAAAGGATATCCTGGCCTTCCAAATGACATAGTTGGAGGCACCGTCTGATATATCTTGATCTCTAAGCCCGATTGTGGCCATCTTTGCAAAAGCTCAAAATTCGAATCTCTTGTTTCCTGTTTGGCTTCCTATTCTAAAACTCACACTCCCTTCTGGAATGCGCATAACTACTCTATCTACCTCGCTTTTCCTTTAGCTTCTTCCTGGAACTACTCGTTCAGTCTTTCTGAATGTCCTTCTCTGGAAAACTGGCACATGAACTGTAGCCCCAACAACTCGAACTGGCTAGTCTGTCAAACTTGCATGCCCTTTTGCAACTAGAAAAAAACTTGTTCATAAGCCTATCCTTTCACCCTCAAGCCCTCTAATCCTCACCCCTTATCCTTGTTGGACCAAGTCCCTTGCTTAAAGAGCAAGCAAGCTCCATTCTTCACTCCATCCTTGGGAAAGGGTTTTCGGCATCACTTCTCACCTATCCATTGACAGATGCTTTACAAGTGAATCCCTACACTACTGAGACTCCTCCCATCGGTGAAAGTTCGTAAAGAGCAGGGAGACTAAGTTGTGGTGATAGTGGGCTAAGCCTTCACAGTTGCCCTTAACCTAGCAATTGCCCTCTTAGGAACCCCTTTAGGACCCCTACTGGTTTGAGTGGTAACATTTCTGGCACCGTTTTCGGGGACATGAAGAGTGTGTTGTTCCCCATATGACATATTGACATATCATTATTGGCGACTCCACTGGAAGAACGAAGCCCTAGTTCTTCATTAAGCATTAAAGTTAATGCTTTAAGGGTGAAGCAAGCATCTGTCAAGGCACCTCAATTCACCCTGGCGACTCCATTATAATCTTAATTTGCAAAATCGTAGAAGATGGAGATTTCTCTTGGTCCTATATTTGAAAAGCTCAATAAACAAGAGATTCAAGAGCTGCAAGGGAAAGTGGTGTAATATGCAGAATCCTTTCAAGAGATGTTGGAGAGCTTGGATATGGAATTCATGCTCAGTTTTTATAGGTGGTGTTGACCTCTACTGGTCAACTTCCCATGCAGTACACCCTCTTTTCTTGGCAGAAAGGGGTAGCACTTGAACGACGTGTCCGTGCCAGCCTACAGTCATCAGCAGCTTGATCATTTCAATTGTAAACCCAGTCTGCATGTATGAATTGTAAATAATCTAGGCAGATCAGAGTCATGTATGTAAAATTGCCTAGGTGGACCTAACTTTCTATGATAATCTATGTCCCGGAAGGTTTTTCGTCTCACTGATCCATGGATCGGCAGAGTTTTCCTTCAAACCTGACCCCAAAGCCGGGATGGATTTTGTCATTAGAACTTTAGGAGAATCCTAGTGTGTTAATATGCTAGATTATAGTTGTGTCACAGAACTGGGTGATTTATGAGGGTCTGTGTTAAGTGGGCTTGTCCCCTTAAGATGTAAGTTGTAAAAGTCATGATGTAATGTGTCTTGAGGGTCGAAAAATGTTTTAAATCCCCTCGTGAGTCCTAAGTCCTAGGTCCTGGGTGATGTTTCCAAAGGTTTAGTTCGATGATCCATTTAAAAAATGAAATAAAATAATAAAATAAATAAAAAATTTAAAAATTTAAAAATTTAAAAAAATAAAATAAATAAAAAATAATAAAAAAAATTTAAAAAATAATAATAAAATAATAAATAATAAAAAAATTTAAAAATTTAAAAATTTAAAAAAATGAAATAAATAAAAAATAATAAAAAAAATTTAAAAATTAAAAAATTTAAAAAATAATAATAAAATAATAAACAATAAAAAAATTTAAAAATTTAAAAATTTAAAAAAATGAAATAAATAAAAAATAATAAAAAAAATTTAAAAATTTAAAAATTTAAAAAATAATAATAAAATAATAAATAATAAAAAAATTTAAAAAAATGAAATAAATAAAAAATAATAAAAAAAATTTAAAAATTTAAAAATTTAAAAAATAATAATAAAATAATAAATAATAAGAAATTTTAAAAATTTAAAAAATAATAATAAAAAATTAATTGAATAAATCGACGGATGAGATCAAGAGATGTCTTGATCTTCATCAACGGTCGAGATCATTTCTACATGGATCATTCGAACTAGCCGTTGGGATCATTTCCTTTATATAGGGTCTTAGGTGGTCATTTCAGATTCATTCGATCTGTGAGTCTGATACTGAAGAAGCTCTCTTGTAAATCTGTTTCTGGTTAATAAAGGAAGACTTTGGGGTCCATATCTTGCTGGTGTTACTCTCTTAAAATGCTGTGAGATTGTTTCATTTTCTGCATATGTTATTTTCAGCCGTTAATAATAGCTTTTTTTGTAGAGTATTGTGAGCACAGGTATCTTGTTCACTTGCTGGGGTTTGGGTGCTGTTAGGGTTTCTGAAGTAATGGCAGGTATCTCCATTACTTCCTGAGATCTAGCAGCATTTTTGCCCTCTTTGTTGACAGTTGTTTTGAGCTGTGCAGAAAACATTTTCTGAAGGAAATTTGTGGGCGTTCGGGGAAGTTCTCGGCTGAACCAGCCAACTCCCGCAAGCATTTTTTTTGCTGAGCCCAGTTGGACTTGATCCTGGGTCTATCATTCGGTTTATTTTTCTAAGTTTGCATGAGAGATTTTCTGAAGTTCTTCACAGTGACGATCTGAAATTTCTGTTCTTTAAAATGTTTTACGTGCTTATTGCTGAATCTGGCTGTTAAGGGACCAAATCTATAAATTAATTAGCTGATCTAGGGTTTTAATTTTTGCTTTATGCAGTTTTTTATTAGGGTTTAGGTTTTTTTTTTTTTTTGGGTTTCATTTTAGCACATTCATCTTTTCGAAGTTTTTTTTTAATCGCTGGATATCGTTTTGGTCATGTGATTTAGCTGATGATAGATGGTTGCTGTCCATGGTCCATGTTCCTATATCATTTAACAAGTAATCGTTTCTACATCAATCTCTTAAGGCACTGGTCTGCTCAATTAATCAAATCCATCGCGTCCTTTTTATAGCGTATCTCGTGTCTCCCAACCAACTGGTCGACAGTTGGTCTCATCATCTCACAGGGACTACCCCCCTTAGCCGCGGGAGACAGGCTTAAACGGAGGGATCGGGGATCAGAGTGACAGCCCCCGGTCTGAGCGTTGTCGTGTCAATCCGCGCGACAACATTTTTTGGCGCCGTTGCCGGGGATAGAGTTTTTCTGTCCTTGGTGTTTCAACATCTTTTCATCATTCATCGTTCATCTTTCTATCATTCATTTGAGCCGGCAACGCCAACATTTTTTGGCGCCGTTGCCGGGGAAATTGTTTTCTCGGCGTTTCAACGACAATCTTCCTTCTCATTTTTATCTTTTCATCTGGCCCGGCAACGCCAACATTTTTTGGCGCCGTTGCCGGGGACAGAGTTTTTCTATTCCTGGGGTTTTCATCGACATTCATCTTCTCATCTTCTTATCTCTCATTTGAGCTGGCAGATTCATATTATTGACATCTTTTCGTCCCATATCAGCAACATTTCTTGGATTTGTTTCTTGTTTGGGTGGCGACTCCGCTTTCTCATTTTTCCCAGACAAGAAGCTTTCCTCATATTTGCTTGTGGTTACTTTTTGGATCCTAGAATCAGATTCATTGTTCAAGTGGCGACTCCACTGTTTTTATCTCTTGATTTTCTTGAGCAGGTATCTAGTTCTATCATCCTTTTAATCCCTTATCATTCATCATGGATTATTCATTTAAGCCATGTCGTTTTACTGAACGTCTCCATGATTTTCCGGAAGATGCCATTCCTAAGTTACCTATTTTCTCGGGTGGTGATCCAATCGCTGTTAGAAGGCATCTAGTCTTGTTTACTCGCATCATGATCATATACTGTAGATCCCCTCAGTTTAATCATGAAGATATCAAAATGCGTCTATTTGTCCTTACTTTAGAAGATGATGCTTTGAATTGGTTTAACAGTTTTCCTAAGGATTCTTTCACTTCTTTAGAAGACATTGTTGATGCTTTTAAAGATAGATATGGTTATCCAAACAGCTTGCCTTCTAAAATTGTTGAACAGAAAGAAAGTAATTCAGCTGTTGAAGACGATTCATCATGTCAGAATGTGTCATCCACCGGAAATATTGCAGATCAAGTTCATGATAGTGAAAAATCAGGGACAAATGACAATGAAAGGGAAGAGCAAAAACAAATTTTACGAGATCTAATGATGTTGGTGAGAAATATGGAAATCAATCAAACTAATTATGTCAATGATGTGAAAACTTTATGCACCCACCTGGAAAAACGAAATAGGGAGATTGAGGTCACGCAAAATCAGCATGCTAAAGAAATTGAGGCCATGAAAACTAAATATGAAACAGAAATTGGAAACATGCATAGCAAGATGTCAGTCTTAGAGGAAAACATGGTGACCATGAAAGCTGATCATGATAGGGAAATTGACTCTATGCAAAACAAGTTCCTAACTATGGAAGAGGAAATGACTATCATGACGTTCAATCATAATAATCAGTTGGCTGACATGCAAGCGAATCATAAAGAAGAAATAAATTTCATGCAGCATTACTTGATGGACATAAAGGAAAAGAACAATAAAATGATAAAAGACATGGAAGAACATCATGCCAGACAAATCGATGATATAAAGGTTGAACACTCTAGACAGATGGATGCCATTAGAATACAGGTTCAAAGGTTTCAGCAATTGAAAGATGAAAGAAACCAGGTGACATCAATAGATCAGGAGCCTTCTCATGTGCTGCAACAAGCTCCATCTTATTATGAGGAGGTTATTGATTCGATTGAAAGATGGTTAATTGAAGGTGATCCGGATAGACTTAAGAATGATAAAGATCAGATGCGGGCTAAAGAAAGACATATCACGCATACTTCATCTGATAGTTTTGAAACAGAAAGTTCCAGGTCATCAGTAATTCAACCTGCCAGAAAGAAAAAACGTAAGAGAAAGAAAATAAGAAGAAGATTTGATGCATCAGACGACCGTGAGCAGCTTGATTTTCGGATAGGAAAAAGTCCTACCATATGCAAAATTGGACATGGCACATCCGACAAGCAGCCGACAGATTTGCCTGAAAGCAGGCAAATGCTCAGTATGCACTATATTGAACACATTTGATGCCATTGGGGCATCTTCTGTATTGTATTTCTATCCCTACTCCTTGTTTTTTCCGCATTTTCGTTTCTGCTTTAGATAGTTAATAAATGAAGAGCTTGTATCTTTATTGTGCTTAATGTATATGATGATTTTGGATGGACGCTACTTATTTTTGTGTTGTATGGATGCAGATTCTGGATTCTCACATTCCTGCAAGCAGCAACGTGTCCCCAAGTAGAGCCAGATGTTGGCCTCTACTGGTCAACTTCCCATGCAATACACCCTCTTTTCTTGGCAGAAAGGGGTAGCACCTGAACGACGTGTCCGTGCCAGCCTACAGTCATCAGCAGCTTGATCATTTCAATTGTAAACCCAGTCTGCATGTATGAATTGTAAATAATCTAAGCAGATCAGAGTCATGTATGTAAAATTGCCTAGGTGGACCTAACTTTCTATGATAATCTATGTCCCGGAAGGTTTTTCGTCTCACCGATCCATGGATCGGCAGAGTTTTCCTTCAAACCTGACCCCAAAGCCGGGATGGATTTTGTCATTAGAACTTTAGGAGAATCCTAGTATGTTAATATGCTAGATTATAGTTGTGTCACAGAACTGGGTGATTTATGAGGGTCTGTGTTAAGTGGGCTTGTCCCCTTAAGATGTAAGTTGTAAAAGTCATGATGTAATGTGTCTTGAGGGTCGAAAAATGTTTTAAATCCCCTCGTGAGTCCTAAGTCCTAGGTCCTGGGTGATGTTTCCAAAGGTTTAGTTCGATGATCCATTTAAAAAATGAAATAAAATAATAAAATAAATAAAAAATTTAAAAATTTAAAAATTTAAAAAAATAAAATAAATAAAAAATAATAAAAAAAATTTAAAAAATAATAATAAAATAATAAATAATAAAAAAATTTAAAAATTTAAAAATTTAAAAAAATGAAATAAATAAAAAATAATAAAAAAAATTTAAAAATTTAAAAAATAATAATAAAATAATAAATAATAAAAAAATTTAAAAATTTAAAAATTTAAAAAAATGAAATAAATAAAAAATAATAAAAAAAATTTAAAAATTTAAAAATTTTAAAAATAATAATAAAATAATAAATAATAAAAAATTTAAAAAAATGAAATAAATAAAAAATAATAAAAAAAATTTAAAAATTTAAAAATTTAAAAAATAATAATAAAATAATAAATAATAAGAAATTTTAAAAATTTAAAAAATAATAATAAAAAATTAATTGAATAAATCGACGGATGAGATCAAGAGATGTCTTGATCTTCATCAACGGTCGAGATCATTTCTACATGGATCATTCGAACTAGCCGTTGGGATCATTTCCTTTATATAGGGTCTTAGCTGGTCATTTCAGATTCATTCGATCTGTGAGTCGGATACTGAAGAAGCTCTCTTGTAAATCTGTTTCTGGTTAATAAAGGAAGACTTTGGGGTCCATATCTTGCTGGTGTTACTCTCTTAAAATGCTGTGAGATTGTTTCATTTTCTGCATATGTTATTTTCAGCCGTTAATAATAGCTTTTTTTGTAGAGTATTGTGAGCACAGGTATCTTGTTCACTTGCTGGGGTTTGGGTGCTGTTAGGGTTTCTGAAGTAATGGCAGGTATCTCCATTACTTCCTGAGATCTAGCAACATTTTTGCCCTCTTTGTTGACAGTTGTTTTGAGCTGTGCAAAAAACATTTTCTGAAGGAAATTTGTGGGCGTTCGGGGAAGTTCTCGGCTGAACCAGCCAACTCCCGCAAGCATTTTTTTTGCTGAGCCCAGTTGGACTTGATCGTGGGTCTATCATTCGGTTTATTTTTCTAAGTTTGCATGAGAGATTTTCTGAAGTTCTTCACAGTGACGATCTGAAATTTCTGTTCTTTAAAATGTTTTACGTGCTTATTGTTGAATCTGGCTGTTAAGGGGCCAAATCTGTAAATTAATTAGCTGATCTAGGGTTTTAATTTTTGCTTTATGCAGTTTTTTATTAGGGTTTAGGGTTTTTTTTTTTTGGGTTTCATTTTAGCACATTCATCTTTTCGAAGTTTTTTTTTTAATCGCTGGATATCGTTTTGGTCATGTGATTTAGCTGATGATAGATGGTTGCTGTCCATGGTCCATGTTCCTATATCATTTAACAAGTAATCGTTTCTACATCAATCTCTTAAGGCACTGGTCTGCTCAATTAATCAAATCCATCGCGTCCTTTTTATAGCGTATCTCGTGTCTCCCAACCAACTGGTCGACAGTTGGTCTCATCATCTCACAGGGACTACCCCCCTTAGCCGCGGGAGACAGGCTTAAACGGAGGGATCGGGGATCAGAGTGACAGCCCCCGGTCTGAGCGTTGTCGTGTCAATCCGCGCGACAACAGGTGGCAATAAGTACAACTTGACATAATAAGGCGTGCTTATGAAGAGGATCCTAGTCGTCTCCGTGACCTTGCTCACATAACTTGTGCTGTGAATATTCTGGATAACCTCATCAATAACAATAGGAATACCTCCTCTAAGGATGACGAAGAGTTGGACCCCGCAAGCTTCCAAATCACGCAAGAAAGAATGGATGAATATAGTAGGTCATGCAAGGAGGTAGTAAGGGAATATAATTCTAATGAAGTTTTCTCCTGCTTATATGATGAAGAAGTGAAGCTTCATAAGATGAAATGTGAATATAAAGAGAACCCTACTAATGCTCTCCTCCTAGAAGCATACTACCAGAATCATGTAACAAATACCTTAGCCATTGTTCTTCAAGAGAAGAGAGAAGAAGAGAGGTCCCGCTTGTCAACCAACCAAGATGAAGATGACCTCAAGGACCTTGGTGATGAGCAGGAAGATGAGTCCTCGTGGGGACTGCAAGACGGGTAGGATGATTTTGAGGACACCTGTGTTGGGAAGGATGGATTTATTGCGACCAACCCTACCTCTCTCAAGGATATTACTCCCGATGAATCCTCTTTTGAAAACCTTGAGAGAGATGACCCCATTAGCCCCTTGAAAAATGACATTGAAGATTATTTCCACATTGAAAGGGAGAAATGGGAAATTGTTGGTCCTCAATTTGATTGTGCTCCCATTTATGACACTGAAAAGGAGGATGAGGATGAGATTGGTCTTCCCTTCCCCTCAGGCACTATTTATGATGACATACCCATTGATACCCTTGGGAAGGAGAATTGTTACTTTCCCTTGCATAAAGAAGGACAACCTTTGATGGAAGTGATTGACTCTCCTTTTAATGAAAGCCCAATCTTTGACTCTCCTTTTGATGAAGGCCCAATCTTTAATATTTATAATGAGGAAAGCAACGAGGCTCTTACCAACCCACCTTATGATTATGTATTCAAATCACTTGAGCCTTTAGGTTGTGGGGAAGGAAAGCTCATTGAATATGACACTTCACCCTCCCCTTTGCCTTTCCCTCTTGTTCATCACCTTGAGTCTTTCTCAAGCACATCCCTCATCCCTTTTGGTATCACCTTGAGTGACCATGCTCCTTTTCCCTTTTCTGAATTTGGTGTCAAGAAGGAACCCTTCATTGAATATACCTTATCCTCTTTGACCCATCCTCAGGATTATGATCACTTGATGTCCTCCCCTCCTTGTTGTGACCATCACATTGAGAGACCTATTTGTTTCATTCCTTCTTTCTCTCACCCTTCATTCCCCTCTCATCACAACCATGTGACATCCTCAAAGCATGATATTGCAAGCAATGATTGTGATGAGGAGTTCTCGAGAGTAATCATTCATTCCTCCATTTTGTACCTAGAAGGGGAGCCCTGGACCTCCAGAATGACCAGTTTTCTTTCTCCAAGGACCTCCCTCTACCTCGAATGGAGATCATATTTTCTCGCCTCCCACCCGCCTCATCTGCCATGTGACTATGTCCACATTCGATTTGGGGGTTGCTACATGAGTAATCATACTAGCAGGCATATGTATATTGATGTGATGATATGTTGGTTGCATTGGCTTTATGATTACACTTAGTATTAACATCACCATATGCATGTTAGGGTAGGATGCATTGCATGATGATTTTTTCATTAGAACTAACTGCATATGATGTTTCTCATGATAGATTAGATTGCATGTATATAAAAAAAAAGAGAGGATTTTTTTTTTTGCATATTTATTGGTTTGTGTGCTAACATTAAGCATGGGTGATCATCAGACACCGTGAAAAACATGCTGCCCCGTGGCTTTGATCTTTGACATGTGCAGATAACAGGTCTACGGTTACCAAGAGATTGTTGGAGTTCTCGTAACCTCCTGTTCAAGCAACCTCATCCACTTCTTCGAGATATCACATCCGAGTTGGAGATAGATGTTACCCACCACTTTGTGGGTGATATCCCCAAGAGAAAAAAAATCTTCATGATGAGCCTCAACCGGCAGCTAGCAGCCCCTTGATTCCTCCTACTAGCTCGTTGTTCCATCTCTCTGCCACTTGAGCTAGCCATGTGGTCCCTCACCCACTTGTATTGATCGTATGTTTGAAGGTGGTCCTCCCGAAGCTAAAGGTATGTCTTGTCATTTGGTAATTGAGTATTAGGTTTACTTATCATGGATACTTATGGGTATGGTTTAATGGGGGGATTTGGCAAAAAGAGTGGGCATAGTTTGTACTCTTGTCTCCTTGATCTCTTTTGGTTGTTACCCTTGGATCTTAGTCCCGTGGGATCTCCTTTATTGACCATTTGGTTCTAGGTTGGTACTACTTGGGAAACCTCGACTTTGGGTGCGTGGTCCCGCTCCTTTACTTGCATATATTACTCCCTTTCCACTCACTAGACCCCATTCATCATTTCTCCCACCTGAACCCACATTCCCATTTTGGGTCCACATAGGGCTAACCTCCATATCGCCTTGCCCCCCTAACTTGGGTCAGTCCTAGAATGATGCCTCAGAGGTTGAAGCAATTAAACAAAAAAAAGCATAATTGGCCACATTTAATAGGAAATTGTACCCCAAAATGCAAAAGATGGCCAGGACAAAAATAATTAGCACGTGGGCAAAAATACCATACATGAGCTCTACCCCCATCCATGGCCATCACCCTGGTTCCATTGGCCCTAGATGAGCCTCCTTTATCATTCAGGAACCCATGATTGTCCCAACCCCTGGAGGGAAATCAACTGCCCTACCTTAAAGGGTAACCACAACTATATCTTACACATCACTCTTGTCCTTTGAGCCTCGAGCAGTTAATCAAAGAAAATTCATAAAAAGTAAAAAGGCATATAAAGAAGGGTGGAAAAATCAAGGTCGAGGCACCTCATGTACCACAACCGCTCCCTCTTATACATTACATACCCAAGTGTGGGCTTCCCCTTATCTAGCTACCCCTATGCCCCACTATGTGGCCCAAGGCTGCCCCTCTCACTCCCTATTCCATCTCACTTATTTGTCACTTTCCACCCCCATTAGAGGGGTGTACCTTGGACATACCTCTAAGGGTTGAAATCACCTAATAAGGTACTTGGCTAACCCCCTTTCGAGCTGGGAGACACTAGCACATGCCAAAGCCCACTACGAAAGGGCATGCCATTATGAAGTGTCCACTTTGTTATCCATGATTTGTAAGCTCTTTTACCCGATTATTATAGTGACTGGTAGTACTGAAAGCCTAGGGGACGCATTGGATCTTATGCAGGATTACAGGTGGTTTCCATTTGGGTTTGGTTTCTCTATATGGGATCCTAACCCCCAGAGGTCTACATTGGCACATGTAGGGTGTGCATAGAGAGCGATGGGCCTCCACAGCAGCAGACAACACTCCACGGATCTTCATGGATGCTCAGAGACTACTAGTGATCCAATTTTTGGATGATGGTGATATGCTTGGTACACTATGCCCAGCAGGCCCCCACAGGAGCCCCACACTCTTGGCAGGTGTTCCAACACTTGTACGATGTCATGGCAGCATTCATTCCACCACTTGGACCCTTGTAGAGGATCTACAGGCATCTTTGGTTCATCTAGTGACCCATGGGGTCATTTATGTGCCCTCATACCCACTGGGAGCACCACAGGTCTACTACTTGGAGAACAAGGGGCCACCCCCTTGTCCATCATATTCCGAGGAATTTATTCCTCAATATGGCACTTTAGGATATTATTGAGCCTTTGGAGGGCCCTTCGACATACACATATTATTATTTGATCCCTTGTGAGGCTTATTTTTACATTTGTAACCTAGTTTGGTGGGCTTGTCACCAATAAGGGTCTTATTTGCACATTATTTTATCATTATGGGCTAATGTAGGCCCATAGGCTAATTCGAACTCCTTAGGAGGCTATATATTGATGTTAGATACACTCATTTGTATCATCACTTTACTTAGGATCTCTCTAATCATAAATAATTTTCACACTTTTTCCTTGGTGGATATTTTTGTTGATGGATGAATTTTGATGTATGGGTTTGGGCTATTTCTCTTGTCTTGGAGCTTTATTGAGTAAACAAAATGCTGGTTGGATATACTCTATAATGTTATAAGTGAATTTTGATGTTATTATTCTCGTTGTTGCGTACTGCTAAAATTAGGGCTAGTGTTGCATTGTTGAAATGTTGAATTGAGCATGCTTTAGCTAATTTAATGTATGGGCCAATGTTATATGAGTGAAATGTCCTAGAGATTTATTTATCTCAAGAAACTTGCTTTATTTTCTTTGAAGTATAAATGCTTGAAGGTCACTTTTCTTTTCTTTCTCTCAACATTGGACGAAGTTAACTTTTTGGGCCTGCTTGATCAAGAAACCAAGTTCTTTCTCATAATTATCCTTGACTCCATATCCCCAAGTGAACTAGGCACTGATCCCTCAAAAAGGGTGATCATTTCAACCCTCTTTTCCCCATTTTCCCCATTTTCCCCATGTTTAGCCCCATGTCATCAATTTCTCGGGAATTGACCCAAGGAAAAAATTCGATCTCCTATAGGCTATTGCATTGGTGGGTCACCTCCCTCTCCTCCAAATTTGAGGCAATTCTAACAGTGGAATCTCCGAGAATATCAAGCCCTAGCTCTAGGATTGAATTGTGCCTAGGCATCCCCAAGGCTAGACCTCAATAGGATCAATTCAACCTTTTGAAGAAAGTATTCTTGTTTGGTCCTTTCCCCTCACCTTGTCCAGGATAGGAACATCATTGGTTGCTACATTCCATCCCTGAACCTGGGTTGGGTCCACTTGGCCTCGTGTGGTCCCACTTCTCAAAAAAGACTATTTCGTAAAGGACCATTTGGGAATCCAAGTTTCCTAAGGATTATAGGGATTGAGAAACTTGCTCATAAGCCTATCCTTTCTCCCTCAAACCCTCCAATCTTCACCTCTTATCCATGGTGGACCAAGTCCCTTGCTTAAAGAGCAAGCAAGCTCCATTCTGCACTCCAGCCTTGGGAAAGGTTTTTCAGAGTCACTTCTCACCTATCCATTGACATATACTTTACAAGTGAATCCCTACACTACCGAGACTCCTCCCATCGGTGAAATTCCATAAAGAGCAGGGAGACTAAGCTGTGGTGACAGTGGGCTAAGCCTCCACAATTGCCCTTAACCTAGCAGTTGACCTCTTAGGAACCCCTTTAGGACCCCTATTGGTTTGAGTGGTAACAGGTACCCCATGTATGATAGTCCAAGTAAGACAGTTAGGGCGTCCAAGAATGCGAACGATGTCCAAGGGTTTCATTGAAGAACTAGGGCTTTGTTTTTCCAATGGAGTTGCCAAGAATGATATGTCAATATGTCGTATGGGGAACAAGACACACGTCTCGTTTCCCTAACAGCAACGCCAAAAATGTTACCGCTTAATTTCGCAAGTGTCCTAGGAGGGGTTCCAAAGGGACTATTACTTGATAAAGTGGCAACAATGGGACAAGGACCTACTATCACCTTAGTCAATGCCCCCTGCTCTTTATGGACTTTGGAGTCCCAGTATAGGGAAATCACTAGAATGATGAGGTCAATAACGATGCACAATGTGATTTCTAATGCCCATTCAAAGGAGAGGCTTAGATAATAGGTTGCTTGTTTTAGAAACAAAAGAAGGGCTCTCCAGGAAAGGCTTGAGGGAAGGATGACCTCGGTTTAGGAATATTCAAAAATGATGAATACCTATGATCAAAGCTTCCAAAATCCCTCACTTGTTATTGATGTGTTTATACTAGGGTTCAAAGTGAGGCAAGGATGGTTCACTCAATGGAAAGATTCAATTAAAGTGTGAGCAGTGGGAGAAGCTAGGGTGACTTTCCATGAAAAACCTCTTGAGAGAAATACTATAAGGGACTAAGGCTTAGAGATATACCGTGGTAAAGGGTCACCCAGTGATCACCTATAGTTAAGATAAAAGGTTTTGATGATGAACTACAAAGTGCAAACCTTCAAGAAATCCCCAAGTCAAAGGAGCTTCAAGGGTTCCCTCTTGGTGTGATAGCTAGGGCATCAATTTATTTGAAATTCCACTGTCGGAATTTGTTCAAAACTGGAGGATGCCTAGAGGAGACATAAATGAAGAAACTTGTCTAGATGGAATCCAAAAATTCATCCTCCCTAAAATTTTGCACCAAGCCCTAAAAAATCTCCTTATCCTTAGGGGAGGAAGAAAAGAGGTGAAAGAATGATATTTTGTTAAGTTAATGTGATCACCAAGGATCTAGGACCAGTGTCTAGTCTATTGGGAGAATGGAGTCAAGAATGAGATTGATTTAGGGTTTTGTTCTATCAAGGAGCCTAATTGTAGCTCTGCATGTTGTAATGGAGCAGCTACCCAGCTACAACAAGGATTTATACTTCGACTTGTCAAATAATGGAGTTTCAGGATTAGGTTTTCAAAGACAACCCCTAGAACATTTGATTTTTCTTGCCCAATGAATAATGCATGCAATAGATCAAGACTACCTAAATGATTCAATATTTTTGCATAATTTAGAGCACAAGAAGCATCATGATGCAATATTCCATACATTAAACATATAATGAAAATTTCGTATAAAAGAGAAACATACATGGCAGAAAAGTATATCCATCCATCACATTTGCAATAGAGAAGCTCCAAAATAGAATAGCATTAACCCAAACATCAAAATGCATTAAACAATCTCCAATTCGTCCTTCAATAGCTATAGCGAAATTCTAGAAGAAACAATGATCCAAATCCAAGTGATGATGAGTTACAAATGAGGCCTCACTTGTATTTATATGAGCCTCTAATAGTTCAATGGGTCTAATTAGCCTAACAAACCCCTAAAAGTGTCTCTAATGTGCAAAATAACACCCTAATTGGTGACAAGCCCACCAAATAGCTCCATAACATGAAAAATAAGCCTCTCAAGAGGGTTGAAATGATAATACAATAGCTAGGAGGGCTGTTGGAAGGCCTAGTGAATTCCAACATGTGCCAAAATGGATGGAAGGGCTCTAAAAAATAGTGACGAAGAGGGTGGCCCCTTGATCTCCAAGAAAATGACCTGTGGTGCTCCCAAGTGGCTGTGGGGGCACAAAAACATCCTCATGGGTCTCCAAGTGGATCGAACAAGCCTGTATCCCATTTGTAAGGGTTGGAACAATGATGCAAGCCCTCCCTTTGTCTCCCATGGTGAGACACATCCTCATCTGGGCCCTGGAACAACTGCCAAGTGTGTGGTGCAAGTGTGTAGCCGGCTGGGCAAGGTGGTCCAAGTACATCATCATCATCAAATAAATGGAACACAAGCGAGCATTGAGTGGAGCTGAAGGATCCCATGATGTGGCTATTTGCTCTCTACTATAGTGGAGGCCCATGGCTCTCTACGCTCACCCTACAAATGCCAATATGACCCTCTAGAGGGCTTGGACCCCGTATAGGGAGACCAAACCCCAAGATGAAGACCCACCTGCAATCCTATATAAGATCCAATGTGTCTCCTCACCTTTCAGTACAAGAAATCGTCAGTGCGATTGAGTAACTGAGCTTACAAATTGTGGAACCAAGTGGACACTTCATAGTGGTATGGCCTTTCATAATGGGCTTTAGAACATACAAGTGTATCCAAGTTCAAGGAGGTTAATTAAGGACCCTATTAAGTGGTTTCAATCTCTAAGGGAGTGACAGGTCCATGGTACATCCCTTAAGTGGAAAGTGTCATGTGATATAATGATGGAACAGAGTGGGACATCAGGGGAAGGGTCCAGCCACATGCCATAGTACATGTGTAATCATGATGAGGAAAGCCCACACTTGGGTGTACGAATGTAGGAGGGAGAAATCGCAGTACATGAGTTACCACGACCTTTGTTTTTCCACCCTTCTTCATATGCCCTTTACCTTTTATTGATGTTTCTTATATAATTGTTTAGGGATCTAGGGGATGAGAGCATGATGTGAACGATGTAGCAGTGAATACCCCTAAGGTTGGGCAGTTCATCGCCCACCAGGGGTTGGGACAATCATGGGTTCCTTAATGATGTAGGTTGCTCATATAGGGGCCCTAGGAACCAGGGTGATGGCCATAATGATAGAGGGTAAAGCTCATGTTGGCTTTTGCCCACGCATAGTTGCGGGGGAGCGCCCCCCCCCCCCGGCTCCCGCTCCCAATCCGCGCTCCGGGCGGGAGCGCACTCCCGAAATCACTCCCGAAAAGGGAGCAATTTTTGGAGTGCGCTCCCTAAAAAAATTTCGCTCCTTGCCTTTTCGGGAGCGTTTTGACTTTTTTGCATTTTTTTTTGTAGTAATGTTCGAAATGCAATTTTTTTTGAAAGAAACAAATAGTTTTTGAGTGGGGCAGCTTAATGATCAAGTCTAGGCCCTAGTATTGATATTCTATTCATGGTAATGTTAAATTCTTAAAATAAAAGTGACATTTTCTTTAATTTTCATTTTCATCCTTTTACTTAAATTTTTAACATTACCATGAAATGACTCAGGATGTTTGAGAGTGGTTTCGTCCTCATTGGATTTCATATGGAGAAAGTAGAATTTTAGATTTCATTCAAAATCTAGCAGACTTATCAGTTTTTCAGGATTTCAGGATTGGGGGATTGCAATGTTTCCATTGAATTTTGTCATGTATTAGGGTATGGAACTCGTATTTAATCAAGAGTACCAATCCCTCTATGTACCTTGATGTTAGTGACATTGGTTGTCGAACTCCTCTATCATGACCCTTCTAAAAATGTACGCATCACACCAACGAAATCTTGACTTGACATGCTATGCTTTTTCTATCTTATGTTAATGCTTAGAGGGTGATATTAATGACAAAGATCCCTATACAGATACAAAGGTAATGACAAAGATACCTTTGGATATTAATGCTTGGAGGGTGATATTAATGACAAAGATCCTGATTTTGCAACAAGACTAAAAAATTAGACATTTCTCGTGGTGGCAAGAGGCCCAAGCATAAGAAATAGATAATAGATTTACTTCTCTTTTCTAGTTTCTAGTAGCTTTTATAACTATTGACTCTTTCATATTTATTATGATATTTTTTTAAACAATATATGACAATTTAAGTTTGAAGTTGGCAATTATAACTCATTAGTAATGAATTATGAATATGATGCTTCATGAAAGTTGAAAGTTGTTTCATTTCATTTCATTTTATAACATTTCATTTCACGTTAGATATTATTTGTTGTAATGGTTACACTTAGCTTACAAGTACAACTTTGGTGATCAATGATGATAAATATTATATATTGAATTTTGAAAGCTTGAAACTTTAAGATTGATGAATCATGAGACTCAATATGTTGTATGTTACTATGTTACTAACTTGCGGACATGGTTGATGAAGATTATAACTTCTAGATGATTGTTGTTATATGGTTCAGTCTATGCTTTTTTATGTTTTTTATATCTAATTCATCATTCTACATGTTTTTGTTGACATATATGTATCAAAAATTAAAAAATATAAAAAATATATATATTTTTAAAAAATCACTCCGGGATTTGCTCCCAAACCGGGAGCTTTTGAAAATGGTCGCTCCCACTCCCGCTCCCAAGTAACATGGTGCCCACGTGCTAAATTTGTATGTCCTGGCTATCTTTTGCATCTTATGGTACATTTCCTGTTGAGAGTGGCCAAATTATGCTTTTTACTTTATTTTTAGCTGCAT
The DNA here is from genome assembly GCA_031772625.1 of Pinus tabuliformis. Classification (NCBI taxonomy): domain Eukaryota; kingdom Viridiplantae; phylum Streptophyta; class Pinopsida; order Pinales; family Pinaceae; genus Pinus; species Pinus tabuliformis. The sequence goes on along the minus strand of CM062814.1, from coordinate 612,166,111 downwards.
CAACCTCTGGGGCATTGTTCCAGGACCGACCCAAAGTGTGGACAAGGGGAGGGGGAGGCTAATTCCTTGTGGACCCAGGTGGGAAATATGGTGAAAGGGGTTATAATGAGCTTTAAGGTTTATTAGGCTTGTTCATAAAGATATGTATGAGAATGTTGGATTTGTAGACGAAGTGAAGATTAACCATGTTTATAATGGAAAAATGATTGATTCATATGAACTATAGACAATATTTGTTTGTCTTTCCTGAAAGTGATACTAATTACTATATTCAATGGAAGATTGCAGAAAGTTGCTGCTGCATCTGGGGATATGAGAAAAGCGCTTTTCGTGTGCAGGTGTTGTTTTACTCCAAAACACTTAATTATCTAGACTGTCATATATCTGGACTTAAAATTACAGCACTAGGTCTTAGCTTCCTGTGTCTGATCCAAAATTTTAAATTGAAGTTCATTTCTTCAAAGTTCTTACAGTATTCAGGTATCTTCTTTCACCTCTCTTTTTCTGCTGCCATTCTTCATGCAACTGTTTCATGTTACTTCCTCATACAATGTTTAATGTGGGTGAAAACAAAATCAATCTCATTGAGTTTCAATTAATTCCTTGAATTCTTGAGCAGCAGGTAATTATGATTTATTGCAGGGGTGCCGTTGAGATGCTAGAGGAAGAAATAAGAAATTCCAATAATCTTTCAAATATAGATTCCGATAAAAAAGCTCTTCCTACAAAGTTGAGCTCCCCACTTGAGGAAAGTGTAACGAAGCAAGATATGTATAAGGTGAGTACACAACACATTGCAATAACAAGGATATATTTTCCTATACCGCTCTATATAATGGATGGCAAATAGATAAGTGTCCTTTTTTGTTAATTGATTCTGTTGAATTTGAAAATCATTATACTATTCTATGTGGGTTTTCCTAACTGATATTGTTGATTATATTTGCATCCTCTAGAGCACTTTTCTTTAGACATTATATCACAAATAATGTTTGGAGTTTTCCTTTAAAGTTATTTCTTTCATGTTTTAGAAATCTGAATGGTTTGTTATAAGGTTACTGTCTGTTGTTTCTATAGAAGTTGTTCCGAGTGTCATTTAGCTGAGTCTGCTGATGTGGTTTTGTAGGTAAGAATTGACCATATGGCAAGTGTTTTAGCGAAGACATTCCAATCAGCTGTTGTTGATACTATCCAATCTCTACCACAACATCAGCAGGTATACCTCGTCACCTGAATTAGATTTGTCTACCAAGTTTTGATTTTTAATTTGTAGAAAACATCTCCAAGGAAAATACAAAGATATAAATTAGACGAGATCACTTTCACATTGCATCATTAAGTTTCTTCTGATTCTATTATGTATTGACGATATTTGGATGTCTGATTTGCGAAATCTAGTAACCCTACTATTATGCAGATGGTCTTATGCTCGGCAGTCAAGCTCTTTCGCAATGGGAAGAAGTATGCCACATTAGGGGAGGTAAGGTATGATTTTCAGTAATTTTATGTATGGTTGTGATAATAGATTGCCTTTTGCTGCCACACCTAAATAATTTGTATAATTGAAAGTGCAAGTGTCTATCCCAACCTCTTCCTGGTCTTGGATACATTGCAGACCATGCTGAGATTTATATTGACATCTGCTTTTCTAGTGTGAACCTATATGTAGTAAAGAAAGTGTCTACATTTGACTTGAATCATTACAAGGATCTACGATACCTATTACAGTAATCTTGGCCTTGAGATGGCATCCTACCTAATGCTGCTGCAAATGTAATCTCACTGGAAGAGTGGACTGAGAAAACATATTTGTGAAATTGAAAGCACCTTATTGAGGCTTTGTTTTACACTTAATTTGTTTTTCTGCTAATCTATAATTTCTTTGGACTAGTTTATGGCTTTGGATAGGTTTTTCCTGTATGATTATTTGTAATAAACTGCTATGCAGTTCCTCAGTGGCTTTAGACCTTTTCAGAGTGCTGAGCTAGAGAAAGCGTCTAGGACTCGACTTCTGTAGTCAATAAAGTTGACAAGGTTACCCAGCCTATTCTGGGTGAAAATCTATTGGAGGGCCTTGTCTCCAGAATGGTGCCCACCATTGGTTGTGCACCCAGTACAGGCCGGATAATATTTTCCCTCAACGGCTTCTTGATATTTCCTTGCAGGAGGTGGTACTGTGACATACCTACTTCAGCCAATATTAATATCCATTTTTGGTTGGGACAAGTACTAAAGGGAGCCAAGTTGGTTCTAGTACAGTTAGAGGACCTCCTGAGCATTAAGGCTTGCTAAAACTTCCTCAAGGACACCAAGTTGTAATTTTATATTTTTCTATGGTTAATGCCCTGATGTACAATAATAAAGAGAGTCGATACAAGAGAAAGCAGGACTCTTAGCACTCTGAATTCCCCCCTTAAATTTTGTCATTTTACTTAAATTTTTAACATTACCATTAATTGTTTTGGGATATTTGAGTGGTTCCAACTGCATCAAATTGATGGGATTGCAACATTTCATCGGAAATTAATGTATATGAGGGCATGTGATTGGCATTTAATCAATAGCATCAAGCCCTATATGTACCCCAATGTTGGCGGTGTTGATTTTTGAACTCTTTGGTCATGGCCTTAGCAAAAATGTACTGTTCACTCAAAGAAAAATCATTGATCAAGCATGTTAAGCTTTTTCTACCATATTTTAAGGCTTAGATAGGTTGTTTCATTAAAATTGGGTGGTGTCGACTAATGTCCTTAGATGATTGAGGTAGAGGCTAAGGGTGGACAACAAAAAAAGAGTGAAGGATGATATTAATGATGGGGATCCTGATATAAGCAATGGTGGAACATTACTTGTCAAGGAGTGGTGGAACATGCATGGTAGTGCTACCCCACAGCTACAACATTTGGCAACATGGGCACTTTCACAATTGGTGAACACTTATGTAATATTCTAACTAGAGAAATACAGTGAATATAAAAATCATGAACTAGCTACAGCCATTAAACAATGCATGCAAATATGAAACTCCACACATGCAAATTAAATCAGAGCACTATTGAGCAAAAATAATAGAGCTGAGCCATTTTATTAGATTTTCAATGTCAATCTGGGTACAAGTGAAGTGGAATGAGTGCACCTAGGCTTGCTACAGCAAACATGCAAAACCTAAATGAATATGAAGAAATCTCCACGCTGAAATAGGCTCACTGGTTGTATGCTCTGCTCAGAAAATTTGTTGTTGTTGCTTCTTGAGGCAAACTGTGATTTGGAGCCTCAAATCTGCTCCAAAAATTCTGTGAAATTAGGACTGAGCTCCTCAGCCCCAAAGCAACAAAACCCAGAAAGCTTTTGGCCTGATTTTGACTGCCCGGAAATACCCAAATTTGGTGCAAATTTCTCCAAGTGCAGAAATCTATTGTAGTTCTGCTCCAAATCTCTCCCCAAATTGGCTGGAAATTCACTGCAAAATTATCTCCGGAAATGTAAGGAAAATTCCTGCCCAAACCAGCTCAAATCCTGCTCAATTTTTGTGCTGCAAATTGTGCCCAAAAAGCCCCTGTACAGGCCCTAAAAAGGACAAATTTGATTCTCACAAAAGCTGCAGTTCCCAACCCTGCAAATCACCCAAGTGACTTACTCACCCTGAAGGAATATCTCTACAAATTTTGTAGTTGTGGCCCCCTGAAAGAACCTCTATTCAGCTCCGTAAACTTTTGTCACTGCGTCCTCCAGGAAACATGCACTGGCTGGAACTAGTGAAGGAATGGGATCACATCAACTGGAAATTGATCTTCTAATGAACTCCAATCTCTCCCCTATGGTGACACTCTGAATTCACTGAAAGAAAGTTTGGATTTTCCGTTTGGAAATCCCTGTGCTAAGCAACACCAATTGACTTTGCTAAACAGCTCAAGCAAACTCTAAGTTGGAAAATGCACAATCAAGGAACCCCCAAAATGAGTTTGCTTGTCCTATTTATAATTGTTGCCCCTTCTATTCCTTGTGGGCTCACTAATTTGAATCCCCTTCTTGCCTTCCTCCACTCGTGGTTTGAATTTCGCCAAGGGGTTCAATTTCCTCTTTGGGTGGCTCTCACAAGCCACCAACCTTTTAATTTTCAATTTTTCCCTAAGTTAGTCATATTTTACTCCTCAAATATAATTTATTCCTCCAACCCCTTTTATCCTAAGTCAAAACATTAGTTAATTACCATTATTACAAATTTGTGATTTTTCCTTAGCAAAATTATTTGTTGGGGACATGACAACTTATTTTGTAAGGAGGTGTTTAGAAACTTGCTTAGTTTATTGTTTTGGACCTTTTTGTCTTCATATTTTGATGTGTATCGGCCTATTTTGTAAGCATAACTATTTGATCATGTTATTGTTGACAGTCACTAGATAACCTGTTTCATTCCTTAAGTTAATGATCTCCTTTCTATTATATAGCTTAAAAATTTGTATGTTTGTCTGTAATTGATAGAATCTTGGTTGTCGATGGTTGATGCTCGAATGATTAATCATTGATGTACTATGGATGCCATTTCTATCTTTATTGATGTACAAATATGCATGTTTTCATATAGTTTGCAACTAATTCTATTATATATATATAGAATAGATGGTTCTAGTATAGTTTGCTCTAAGGATTTTTGGAAACTGCTCCCAATGCTATTGCTCCATGTTGTGAGAATTCCTCAACCAGGATCCCTACTGTAGCAACTAATGATATTACTCCTATTTGTTAAATTCCTTTAAACAAATTACTTGCAATTTCCTATGGTAAATATTGTAATACATACACTACAACCTTCACTTAATTAAAATATATGCAGAAACAAGAAGTTGAGCAAGAAAGAAAATACAACACAATGACACCGTTATTTTTGGACAAATGTCCCCGGAAAAACCGATGCAGCAAATCTGAGGGTATTATTATTATGCAGGAGAAAATCTAAGTACAATTCTTGGATGCTCAACTAGCAATCCGATACAGAGAGAAACTGGACAAAATGAATGGTGAAATGATCTCACCCTGTCACTAGGAGAATCTAAGTCTGATCACGTTGAACTGGAGCCTCTGTGTACCCTTTGCGTAGCTGCTGCACAGAACTGCATCACTCCTATGCAATTCCTACATCACCTCTACTGGGTATCACGTTGCTCCTTCTCTGGACCCTCTGCTAGCTAGAAAATTTGAATCTTTGCCTCTCGGTCTCACACCCTAGCTCCCAGCTGCTGAAACTCGATTTTCATAGCAGGAATTCGATTTCCCTCTAAGGCCTGCACTGCCACTGCATCAGCTCTGCGTGGGCCAGCGTTTACCTCTCTCTGGATGTCATTCAACCCTCTCTCTGCGTCGTACTCTTCGACCTAGGAAAACTTCCTTCTTCCGGATACTCACTGCCCCTCTCTGCAAGAAATCTCCTCGATCAGAATTTCCTCCTAAGAACTTCTCACTTCAGAAATTAGATCTCTTGATCTCTCGGTGTGTTTTCCAAATGACCCTCAAGCTTCCTTAAATAATCTTCTCGTTGACATTCAATGGCCTAGATTAAAGTTAATGAATGGATAAGATCATTTTAGCTTGATTCTCGTCTTCTTCTAGAAGTTACACCCACAATTAGATTAATACCCATTAATATTTTTAATTTCCTAAGTTTAGACATAGGGGCCCATTAAACATATTAATTATTTTAATAAAATTGTTTCTAGGTGGAATTTCCCAAAACGTTTTCTGGGTTCTTTGGAATACATGTGCCCAAACCTTCCTGCAAAATTTGAGGCCTAGAGCGCATCCGATGCTACCCCAAATCAACACATGAAACCTTGGTTTCAAGTTTTTTCATGAGCAGTTTAGGCTAATACTTCTTATTTTTTCATCCAAATTTGAATTTACATAATTTTACCATGTTTAGGATGAAATCAATTACCTTACTGGCACATAACATATCTTCTACCCATTAGATCCTCATCCTAATTAAGACCTTCCTTTTGAATAAAGCCCCAAGCACTCATGTAACTTCTTTAATGTTGTTATTTGACCATCCTATTATATTTTCTTCAATCATTTGGCTCTCATTAGGGGAATTTTGAGTTCTAGAATGGGCCTCCTAAGTAAAATAATAAAATAATAGTTAAAAATTGGAGATGTTTGACCATCAGTCGACCCTAGGTTAAAAAATAAAAATGAAAAACACGATTGGCATGCCTTATTTCTCCCATGACTTATTTATTGAGACCTAATGTTGATTTGGGGTAGCATCAGATGTGCTCTAGCCACGAAATTTGGTGGAGAGGTTGGGGCACATGAGATCTCCAATACCTAGAAAGGGTTTGGGCAGATTCTAAACAGATTAGGAGATATTAAAATAATTAATATTTTTAATGGAGTCCCTCAGTCTAAACTTAGGGAAAATAAAATATTAATGTGTATTAATATGAATCTGTGTTAGAATGGTCCAAAAGACATGGATCAAGCCAGATCTAATCTTACCCGTTGATTAGGGACTTAATCTCGGTCGTTGAGATGTCAACAGGAAAAATATAAGAGGAGGCTTGAGGGTCACTTGGAGGAGACACCAGAGTGATCAGTCATTCTATTCTCTAGAGCAGGGTTTGCTAAGAGAGATAGAATCAGTGATCGGAGAGCAGTTGAGGGGCATTGAGTACAGAGAGACAGAGAGGCAGAGATAGTGTTGGGAGAGCAGCAGAGCAGCCAGAGAGAGTGACGCAGGAGTAGCGAGTGCTCACGCAGGGCCACACAAAGGCAGCTAAGTGCTGCGCAGAGCACCAGAGAGGCTAGTGTAGCTGACGCAGAGGCTCAGAGAGCTGACGCAGGGCCTCCTAGGGCTGACGCAAGCCAAGATAGGCTAGGAGAGGCTGACACAGTCCAGATTGGGCAGTCGTTGGGGTTTCTGGGGTAGATTGGTGCTGAGTAGCTACCGGAAGGATTATCCGGGGTTTCAACCATTAGATTTGTCAAAAACGGAGAGGTATTACTGCCAAGGAAATTCTCTGTTGGGTAGGCCAGTTTCGGCACCCAGATTGTACTCTGATATTGCTTAATAAGAAAACCCTCAGATAGTTGCACCAGTTTTCCCACATTGGGTTTTTCCAGGGACATTAGTCCAAAAATAACGGTGTCATATGGTGAATTTGTTTCTGTTTCTTTTAGTTGCTGATCTGTAATATGTTGAGCATGCACTAGTGTTTATTTTTAGTATTTACATTGTAAATAACTTGTTAAGGAAAATAACAAGTAGGTAGGAATAAATCAGATAAAGTGCATGGAGAATTTCTAACTAAGATAACTTAGAAACTTCAACATGGTATCAAAGCGTGATTACAGATCACAAGAGGACTAAAGGACATCATCCGAGTGGAGAAATAGCAGCAGAAAACAACTGTCCTGAGGTGACAGAAGTTGTTTCTTGCAGCGTAGAAGCCAAGGAGAGTGACGCAGAGGCAACCGGGAGTTGCGCAGAGCCTCAAAGAAGCCAGCTTTGTTGACGCAGAGGGGCCAGATGGCTGACGTAGGGCCTCCTAGGGCTGACGCAGACCCATCCGGGGTGACGCAGGGCCAGCGTGAGGCAGAGAGGGGTTGACGCAGTCCACAGATAGGCAGTTGTTGGGGTTTAGAAGGCTGCAAGAATATTGCAGAGTGGAGTTGGTGAGGTACTGTAGTCAGAACAGTACCTGACAGAGCAAGGCCAGAGGAGTTGCTACCGAGGGTTTCTAGCCAAGGAACCCGGATTAGTGGTGTGGTTGCACAAGACGATTAGAGTAGGGGGCATCTCAACAAGTGGCAGAAGGATTTCCAGGAGGGAAATCAGGACTCAGAGGGAGTCCAGAAGAGAACTTCCAGACAGGAAGTAGAGACTCAGAGGAGTCGAACAGAGAACTTCCAGGAGGGAAGTAGAGGAGCATCATGGCACTACACGGAGTAAGAGACTAGGATAGACTGGATGGAGCATCGAACTTCGTAGTCTGGAAGGCCAGAATCTTATCCGTACTTGACAGGAATCATGTCAAGAACTTCGCCTTGAAGGTAATAGCTATCCCAGTCGACCCCAATGATAATGACAAGTACGAGGAGGCGATGGCGAGGGCCAAGAGCATTATCCTTAACGGGGTCAAGGATCATGTAGTACCACACATAGCTGAGAAGGAAACAACATTTGAGATGTGGGATGCTCTCAAGAAGCTGTACCAGCATACTTCTGTGCAGAGAAGAATGTTGCTTGAAAATCAGTTGAGGTCGTATCAGATGAAGAAGGGAGAATAGATTGACACCTTCCTCGAAGGACTGAATGAGATCTGAGATCAATGACTGCTATAGGGGCGACACTGGATCAGGAGCTAATGGTGAGGATAGCTCTAAATGCTGTCTCAGAACACTGGGAAGTATTTGTCCAAAGTATACTGGGCAGAGGGACACTTCCACCTTGGGACAAGATGTGGGCAGCTCTTCGCCAGGAAGAGATCAGACGGCAGTTGAAGACAAGTAGTAGTAGCAAGGGGATCAAAGTCAAGCAGGAGGAGGAAGACATGGCCCTAGCATCTGAGGGAAAGTAGGAGAAGCGGAAGAAGAAATATCTCTCCAAGATGAAGTGCTTCCACTGTGGGGAGCTGGGTCATTATGTGACCCAGTGTCCAAGGAAGAAGAGTAAGGGAGAGTCTTCCGAGACTAAGGCAGTGCCAGCACGGGTAGAGAAGGAAGTTTTGACAGACGATGACTGTGCCATGAGTGCACACACATCACTTGAGAGGAAGTGGGGAGACATCGAGCTGTAGTCAGGTAGACTACAGGCGATGAGGGGCAGGATCCTCGAGGTACCCAACCTCTTGGATTAGACCTTTCTACAGGAGCCTCGAAGAGGAGTAGCAGGACTGGCTGATGTGGGTAGAGAGAGCTACAGTGTAGGAGTCCTAAGACAGCGCAAGGCTACCAGACTGCAGCAGTGCGAGAGGCACAAGAGTGTTGCACCAGTGCAGGATGGCACATAGAGGTGTGCAATGGTGCGAGAAGCAGTGAGTTGTTGCAACAGCACAGAGGTCAGAGAGGGAGCACTTGTTAGCGGCAAAGGTAGCTTTAGCATCAGTGGGTGTCTCTAGCCCAACAGGGAGGTCAGTTGGGAGATCAGTTACTTACTTCTCAGTAACTGAGTTGCAGTGCAGCAATGGGCAACACGATGCAACATGATGAGAGGAGGAGCAGTGCTAGGAGAAAGGACCAACAGCAGCAAGAATGTAGAGGGAGCTGTTGTACAGATGCAGCAGTGGCAGTGGCAGAACCATGGGCAGCAGTACAGGATGCAACAGTGCAGAGGATGTTGGGCAAGAAGGCCTAGCATCAGCACAGGTACTGATGCCAAATGATCAGAGTAATACTCAGTAAGGAGTATTGCTAGAGCACAGTCCTCGCTAAGAGGGAGTGTTGATTTGGGGTAGCATCGGATGTTCTCTAGCCACGAAATTTGGTGGAGAGGTTGGGGCACATGAGATTTCCAATACCCAGAAAGGGTTTGGGCAGATTCTAAACAGATCAGGAGATATTAAAATAATTAATATTTTTAATGGAGTCCCTAAGTCTAAACTTAGGGAAAATAAAATATTAATGTCTATTAATATGAATCTGTGTTAGAATGGTCCAAAAGACATGGATCAATCAAGATCTAATCTTAGTCGTTGATTAGGGACTTAATCTCAACCGTTGAGATGTCAACATGAAAAGTATAAGAGGAGGATTGAGGGTCACTTGGAGGAGACACCAGAGTGATCAGTCATTCTATTCTCTAGAGCGGGGTTTGCTAAGAGAGATAGAATCAGTGATCGGAGAGCAGCTGAGGGGCATTGAGTACAGAGAGACAGAGAGGCAGAGATAGTGCCGAGAGAGTAGCAAAGCAGCCAGAGAGAGTGATGCAGGAGCAGCTAGTGCTCACGCAGGGCCACGCAGAGGCAGCGAAGTGCTGCGCAGAGCACCAAAGAGGCCAGCGTAGCTGACGCAGAGGCTCAAAGAGCTGATGTAGGGCCTCCCGGGGTTGACATAGGCCAAGATAGGCTAGGAGAGGCTTATGCAGTCCAGATTGGGCAGACGCTGGGGTTTCTAGGGCAGATTAGTGCTGAGTAGCTGCCGGAAGGATTATCCAGGGTTTCAGCCAATAGATTTGTTAGAAACGGAGAGGTATTACTTCCAAGGAAATTCTTTGTTGGGTAGGCCATTTCGACACCTAGATTGTACTCTGATATTGCTTAATAAGAAAACCCTCAGATTGCTGCACCTGTTTTCCCACATTGGGTTTTTCCGGGGACATTAGTCCAAAAACAACGACGTCATATGGTAAATTTGTTTCTGTTTCTTTTAGTTGTTGATCTGTAATATGTTGAGCATGCACTAGTATTTATTTTCAATATTTACATTGTAAATAATTTGTTAAGCAAAACAACAAGTAGGTAGGAATAAATCAGATAAAGTGCATGGAGGGTTTCTAACTAAGTAAACTTAGAAACTTCAACACCTAACCTAATCTCATTTCCTTCATGCACCTTTTCTCCTCTCTTAGAGGGACCACCACATTTCCTCCTTCACCTTCAGTCCTCGACGTAGGCACATACACCTCTAACAAATGTAGACCCATGCAACCCTCAGTCTTCGATCTTGTAAATGTAGACCCTGTCTTTGTTCTTGTAAGCGGCTAGCAGCAAATGCAGACCCAGTCTTCGATCTTGCAAGTGGTCTTATTTTCCTAGCCTTTCCTTCTCTGCGTGATTCCGCAAGGCCAGATGGCCCACTTCGCTAAAGATTCATGGTTCTATAGCTACGAGTGTGCAATATCCAGGATTCAGGGTCCACCCAGGTTGTTGTATGTATTCCAGTCATGGATTTCAAGAGATTCATTCTCATAATAAGGTTTTCACTTGTCCTACACTCCCCCTTTCATTCTCTGCTATGGGAGGAGGTCACTGTTGTTGAGTCTCTTCCCTTCCCCTGCGCCATAAGGCTAAGTAGATCGCCTTGCAAGTTTTTAGCTTATTCGTTGATTGAAAAAGCCTTGAAAACCATAGGCTTTGCACTCCTTCCCAATAGACAATGACTCGCAAGGCCTCAACTCTTCTGTTGTCATACTAATATAGGTGTGTTATTTTAATTTTTTTAATATTTAATATTTATTAAATATTAAACATTAAAAATATGATATATTCAATGTTATATTTTAATTTTTTCATTTATATTTAATAAGTTTAAATTTTTATAGAAGAATTTACAGAAAATTTTAAATTTTTATAGACTATGTTAATTTTTTACAGTGTTGATTTACAACAATAATAATCTTTTTTCCTTAAACAGTGTGTTAAGATTAGGTATGTTCTATGCTAGAGAAATTTATTTAAATTTTCACAGTTAGCAATCACATCAGCATTACGATAAACTGCAGATAGAACATAAATATAATATGTAGAAGACAAGCCAAGACAAGAGGACACAAGATATGGCGCAAGCCAGGGACAAACCCCACAATGTGTGGGGAAACCCTTGATCAATTCTTCTTTTATCTTCAAAGTTCAGCAGAGAGAGAGAGGTACAAATACATTTGAAGTCAACACTTTGACTTGCCAAAATAAGAGATCAGACATCAGAGATATTTCATCATGAAGATGACAAGATAGTTCTGATGACAAGGACTACAGATCTGAACTCAGGTGAAGGCACACTTCTCAGTCCTCATACTTCAACTGATTTAGGGTCTCTTCTAGGCCTCCTTACTGCGGCTTAGGACAACGTATGAGTAGCATATAGAAGGCCTGTCCTAGCTGCGTATATACATCCTTCTTGACCAAGACATCAATCCCTTATTCTGCGAATGTTGAGATCACCATCATCACTGCTACCAAGCGTATGACAACACCCTATCATCGTTGATGTACATTCACATTAGTGCCACTGAGATCAAATTTGTGAGATCATCTTTCATACCACCATTCAAAGAGTTGTATCGAGATCAGGACTCATGATCCTATAACTATCATAAGATTGTATATCACAGAGATCATTCCTTGATATCAATATATACAGTGATCATATGTTGCATCTAACTTGAACGTTAATATCATTACAGATTTGAATGCCGAGATGATATATGAAAAGATCTTCTACATAGTGATGCTAAGAATGTAGCCCTACTTCATTGTTGTTCATTATTCTGAGACTGCTACAGGAATATCACCTAGATCTACTGCATCAAAGATATGTCGATACCAAAGTTATGCTTGGAGAGAATGTCGAGGTTACTAGAGGCAAATCCAAACCCTTATCCGCGGTTGCTTCTGAGATTGAATACCCTTCATTGTAATGTCGAGGTTGTCATGATTATGCCGAGAATGTATACCGAGACTGCTACAGGAATATCACCTAGATCTACTGCATCAAAGATATGTCGAGACCAAAGTTATGCTTGGAGAGAATGTCGAGGTCAATGGAGGCAAATCCAAACCCTGATCCGCGATTGCTTCTGAGATTGAATACCCTTCATTGTAATGTCGAGGTTGTCATGACAACTGTAGGATCATTGTTATTACTGCGGTTAGTTATTATGTCAATACTGTACCTCTGAAAGAGCAGAGATATCTTTATGCTGAGATTATCTATCCATCTGAGGTTCCTTCTGTTCTATCCAACCGAGATCTAGCTTGACTGCACCTTATACCCATCCGAGGTGCAGTCAAGCCCTTCACCGAAAATCCCTGCGGCTCTGCTCCTAGTATATGTGAAATTTCAGAGAGAATTTGCGAATTGTGTTCATCTTCTTAAGCTACGTCAACATAAACAAGTCTCTATGTACAGCGTATAAGGTCTCCTCCTGAACAGCGTATAAGTAATTGACTGCGTTGGATCAGCTAGGGCATCATCTGCAGCTAGGGCTCCTTCTTAGGCCAGCGTATTCTTTTGGTTCTCTCCTTCTCCAAAAACCCAGACGTGGAGAGGAGATCACCTCAAGAATACGTGTGTGCAAATGATATCAAATCCTCATCTATTTATACCAAAATGAGGATGATGAATAGACACGTCGGTTGGGCTTCTAGAGCCTACATAAGAGCTGGTCGGCTTGACTATAATTACATAAACAAAATAAATTCATATCTCCATAAATACTTATCAGAATCGGATGATCTTTGGATCAATCCTACACCTCTCGACGAGAGGGATCCAATAAAATTATCAGCTGCCATAAATAAGCTGACCCACATGGAGTTTTGCCCTAGTTTCCAATTTAACATTTTTAATATTTAATATTTATTAAATATTAAATATTAAAAATATGATATATTCAATGTTATATTTTAATTTTTTCATTTATATTTAATAAGTTTAAATTTTTATAGAAGAATTTACAGACAATTTTAAATTTTTATAGACTATGTTAATTTTTTACAGTGTTGATTTACAACAATAATAATCTTTTTTCCTTAAACAGTGGGAAATCCTATCATAACTCAATTGGAAAACCATCAATGGGTATAGCCATCACTGGTTGCTATCTGTGAATGCATGCTGACTCATCACTATTATTCAAGGAAAACCATGCCACCTTGAATTACCCATTGGTGGTCCGTAAGGGTGCAATCTTTCGCTCCTGCCAGATGCCTTACATCTGAGGAAGACAAGCTCTTAGCCAAGAAGTCATTAACAATGTTAATCTTCTTACAGACAGTGTTAATTGTTTAAAACTTTTTATAATTTTATTATTAATAAATGTCATAATATAAATATATCAATATGTCATTTAAATTCAATTTTAACTTTAAGTCTCTTCTAAAAATTATAATTGAACATTTTTCTCATGGAATCTGTTACCCACCACCAGTGGATGACCCCTACAAGAGAATTTTTCTCCTAGATTTATCTTCAGTCAGTAGCTAACAACCCCTTGCAACCACTTGATAGCTTGATGTGCTACCATTCTCCTCCACCTAAGCCAGCGATTGTGTGCCCTTGCTCATTTGTCATGATCGTGTGTTTCAAGGTGGGCCATCCAATCCCGAAGGTATGACTTTTCATTATGTAATTGGGTGTCTATGCTTTTTTTCTTGGGCACACTTGGACATGGATTACTGGGAGACTTGGAAGAAGGAAGGGGTTTGATTGTACTCTTGTTCTCTTACTTCAACTTGGGGGTTAAGTCACTTAATCTTTTATCCTAGTCTCGTGGGATCTCCTTTATTGGCTACTAGCTTTAGAAGCGACACTACATGGAAAATCATGATTTTGGTTATGTGGTCCCACTTCCCGATACCATATACATCACTCCCCTCCGCTCATTACAAGCCCTTTCACATTTTCCCTGCTTGGGTCCTGTTGTTGCACAGATTGTCACGACAACGCTCAAAACGGGGGCTGTCACTCTGATCCCCGATCTCTCCATTTAAGCCTGTCTCCCGCGGCTAAGGGGGGTAGACCCTATGGGAAAATGAATGACCAACTGCGGACTAGTTGGGTTGGGAGACACGAGGGAAAACAAGCACTTAATTGATTTAGAAGTTAATGGACCAGTGCCTTGTGGAGTTAATGATTAAATGATTAGATGTTGCAGAAATATATACCATGTAAAACAAACATTTATCATTAAATAACCCAAGCAATGCAAGATATCCAGTAAATTCACAATGCTTTAACGATGATCCAACAATTTAACTTAAAGAAAAATTAAATGGTAAAAGATCACAGAATTTAAATGTTGATCAGTTGCCACTTTCACATAGCTAACTTTAACTAAACCTTTAAGTGCATTTAGCCATAAAGAAATGGAACATAAACACTGCAAAATTCGTCCAAAATGAAATTTCCAAGATTTTGTTAAGCCTTCAAAATATTTTAAATTTTTGAATAAAACAAAACTGAAGACTAAGTAAATGGAACTATAAATCCAAAAAATTGAACTAAACTAAAAGGAAACCTTTTATCAATTTTTTTTTTAATTATTTACTTCTAACAAAATTAAATCTAAACTATAAGAAAAGAAAATTTTTCTGTCTTCTCAAAGTTTTATAATTTTTTAGGAATTTTTATGATTATATTTTTAAATGAAAAAAAACTAAAATAATTTAATAAATCTAAAACTAAAGTAAACAAAACTTGAAATAATTAAAATCTAATTTAAAACACTAAATTCTAAACTAAATAAAATCAAAAGTAAAAACTAAGGACTAAAACTTTTTATGGTTTTAAAATTTTAAATGAAAGAGCTAAAGTCTAAGACTATGTAAAAAAGAAAATTGATTAGATCTAAATCCTAAACTAATCAAAAAAATAAAATTCTAAATTCAAAGTCAAAATCGAACAAAACCAAAATCTAAGTAAATAATATATATATATATATATATATATATATATATATAAATGAAAATCGAATTTTCCTTTTTTGATTTTTTAATATATATCAAAACCTACAATGTAAAGATTTGAATTAAAATCTAAATAAAACGATCTAAACCTAGAACGTACTAACCATACAAAATTAAAAATAAAAATTGTGACTGTTCACGTGAATGCAGGTTACGACAGGGTGCTCGACGGGTTTGCGATGAAGACTGCAAGGGAGCGATGTGCAGATTGAAGCCGTCGAGCAGTTGCAGGTGCAGATTGAATGCCTGGTCAGCACTGAGGGAAACGATTTGAAAGAGGATTACGTTGATGGGAGCCAGACGCAGCTTCGAAGGGTTGAATGGGAGCAAAAAGACAGCAGAAGGGTTAGATGGAGCTGCATGAGAGCTGTGCAGGGAGCTGAAAATTGATAGCAGGACAGGTGACGCATAGATGTGAGCAGTGACGCGAGGAGGGTTCAACAAAAAGGCGGGCCTGGACGCTATGATTTGATTGCAAATGCGATTTAAGACTGCGTAGGAGGAAGACAACAACATGCTGGTTATGCTGAGAGCTGAATGCTGCCCAACAGAAAAATGAAATGTGCGTTTGCAAGTTGCTGAAAATGGAACGGAGGACTGAAGAGCAGCGTAAAGAAACTGGTGACTGCAGTTTGCAGGGAGAACAGTAGAGGAATAACGCAGGGGTGCAGGTTTGGCAGCGGTGAATGGAGAAGTGCAGGTCCAAGGGTTTGGACAATTGAAGAAACCAAATTTCGAATTTTTTTCAAAAAATTTGAAGACTCCAGGCAACAGTAAACAGATTGCCCAGGAAAACCACTAAAGCTCTCCACAAAATCAATATTTAAAATTCCCTGCTTTAGATTTTCCTGATCAAAAATTTAAATCTTTCCTGCTCCAAATTTGCCTGATGAAACCCTGAAAATTTCTCAAAGCCTGTACCTGCAACCTGCAATGACAAAGAACCGAAAACCCAAAAAAATATGTGCAAGAAACGAAACTGAAAACCCTAACCCCAGCTAAAAATTTACAATATTTACAATTTTTCGACTCTTAAACAGCCAAATTTATCAATAATCAACAGTGATATTATCAAAGTTCCAGATTTACTATGAAAAAATTTCAGAAATCTCTCATGCAATTCAGAAAAATAAACTTAAATGATAAACCCGAGATCGAAACTGGCTGGGCTCTACAAGAAAATGCTTGCGGGAGTTGGCTGGTTCAGCCAAGAACTTCCCCAAACGCCCACTGATCTTCTTCAATAAGGGTTTCCTGCACAGCTCACTTTAACCATCAATAAAGAGAGAAAAACAGTACTAGATCTCAGATGCAATGGAGATACCTGCCATCACTGTTGAAAATATCAGCGATATATCGCCGAATATCGGAAATATCGCGATATTTTCGGCGAGCCGATATATCGCCCCGAAAATATCGCGCGATTTCCGAAATATCGGCGATATTTTCGAAAATATCGCGCGACGATCTAAAATATCGTCGGGCGTGTTTTTCCGCGGCTACAAAAAACGAAAATTGGTTTTTTTTTCTTCATTTCTCTTTCTGAGTGTTGGAGAAGAAAGGGAAAGAGTTTTGTGGTGCTTGTCAAGGAGGGTTTGAAGATCAAACGACGATTATCACCACCAATTAAGATTTTTTTGTGGATCAAAGATTGAAGAATAGTGAGACAAACTTCATTTCTTCCATTAGCAGGTATGTTCTTAAAAACCCCTACGTTAATGATTTTTTCATAGATTTAGGGTTATGCTTGCTTGCCTCTTTGCCTACCAACATTTTGTTTCTTTGTTTTTTTCCATTTGCTATGATTTTCATGCCCATGAACCAATGCAAGGGTTTTCTCCATATTTGGACAGCAAGCTTCATTTTTTTTTTTTTCAACTTTCTTATGCACCCTCTTATTGCCATTTTTCATTCACATTGCAAAATGCAAATAATGTAGTAATTTTTTTGAATGAGGTTGTTATTACTTATTATTTTTTCATTTTGTGTTGGGGGGTTTAATGCCAATTTTTTGTTTTTTTTGTGCCCTAGGTTTGAATTAGTTCACTACAAATGTCAAATATGCCAAAAGCCTTGGACCCATTTTGGGAGTATGGGAGGCTGTTGGTGGGGCAAATCAGGCATATATATCATGCAACTTGTGTGGGACCAAGATGTCAGGAGGGATTACACGATTGAAATACCATCTAGCTAAACTCTCTGCATATGATGCAGATGTGATGCCTTGTATGGTTTCTAGTGCAGAGGTTATACAAAAAGCTCATGAAGCAATTGCTGGACAAGATAGAAAGAAAGCTGCTAGGGAGAGGCCAATGGTCTCAGATAGATAGCTGCTAGTTTTATTTGTTTTGCAACTTTTGCTACATATAAGTTTATAACTCATGATGATGAAATACTTTTAAAGTTTTATATATGTGATGTTGTTTTGTTTGAGTCCTTGATTGGACAATTATCACTATTAGGGATCAGCAGGATATGTGATGTTATTTTGTTTGAGTCCTTGATTGGACAATTATCAATTTATCACTATCAGGGATCAGTAGGATATGTGATGTTATTTTGTTTGAGTCCTTGATTGGACAATTATCAGGGATCAGCAGGATTTGGTATCGCCTTTGAAGTTTGATGTATCATTTCTATTTGACATCATATATATCAATGCCTTCTTCATATTTAAGTGCCAATGTGTTTAGTTCATGTTGTTATTGCTTTATATGTTAGAAATCTGAAAAAAATGAATATATTATGCATTTTTTATGCTTGCCGATATTTGCCGATATTTTACCGATATTTTCGCTGATATTGCCGATAAGATATTTTCCGGACCCTCACCGATATTTTCCCGATACCGATATTATCAACACTGTTAGATTTTAGGCTTCTGTGGAGGTTTCTTGTAGCTTCATGACCCGGATTAACCACAGTTTCTTGTTCATTTTGCCAACGTTTCAAACCCCAAAGGGGGTCCATCATCAGGACGAAACAGAAAGAATATGAATGAGAAATTATTATTGAGAGAAGAGAGCAAGCGACCTGGATATAAATAAACTAAGAACCCTAATTTTATATAATGGCCGACACATGATATAATTTTATTATTAATTTAATTTATATAAATCTTAATTGATTAATTCTTTTTATTAATTAAATTAGTTTATTTATTAATTTTATTATTATTTTATTTTTCAATTGGTTAGTTAGTAAATTTTTGTTTTTAATTCATAAAATAAATTTGTTTATTATCAATTAATAAGACTTTCTTATTTCCCTTTAATTTTAATTTAAAATTTTTAATCCAAATGAATTTTTTGTTTGTTCACTTGCTAGGGTTTGAATGGTATCAGAAAATAAAATAGCTCACAGCACTTCAGGAGAGTAACACCAGCAAGATTTCGACCCCAAAGTCTTTCTTTATTAGCACCAGAAAAAGTTTACAAGAGAGCTTTCTTCAGCACAAGACTCACAGATCTCAAATGACCCCTAGCACCCTATTTAAAGGAAAAATTCCCAACAGCTAGTTCGAGTGATCCACGTCAAAATGATCTCGACTGTTGATGAGGACCAAGATATCTCTTAATCTCATCCGTCGAATTTTTTAATGCATTAAAAATTGAAATTCTGCATTTATTTACTCAAAAATATTATTACTTTATTATTTTTTTTTAATTATTATTTTTTTAAAATTTTAAAATTTTATTATATATATATATATATATATTTAATTATTTATATCTTTAATTTTTTATTGTTTTTTATTTTTTCAATTTTTCAATTTTTTATTTTTAATGGATCTTCGAACTTAGCCTTTGGAAAAATCACCTAGGACCTAGGACTTACGACTTATGAGGGGATTAAAACATTTTCTAACCCTCAAGACACTTTACATCATGGCTTTTACAACTTTACTTCTCAAGGGGGAAAACCCATTTGACATAGACCCTCATAAACCACCCAGTTCTGCGACACAACTATAATCTAGCAAATTAACACACTAGGATTCCTCTAAGATTCTAATGACAAAATTCATTCTGGCTTTGGGGTTAGGCTGAAGGAAAACTCTGCTGATCATGGATCGGTGAGACAAAAAACCTTCCGGAACGTAGATTATCACTAGAAAATTAGGTCCACCTAGGCAATTTACATACATGACTCATATCTGCTAAGATTATTTACAATTCACACATGCAGACTTTGTTTACAACATAATATGATCAAGTTGACGATGATTGTCGAATGGCACGGACATGTCAATCAAGCACTATCCCTTTTGCGAAGAAAAGGAGGTGCACTGCTATGGTTAGTTGACACGTAGTGGTCAACATCTGGCTCTACTTGGGGACACGTTGCTGCACTGTAGGAATGTGAGAATCTAGAATCTGCACCCACGCAACACACAACAGAAATAAGTAGCATCCATTAAAAAATCATCATATAACATTTAAGCACATGAAAGATAGAAGCTCTTCATTTATTAACAAGGAAAGTAAATCTAATCCTAAAATAGAAATAAAATGCTGAAATAACAAGGAGTAGGGTTAGAAATACAATACAAAGGATGCCCTATGGCATCAGATATCATCTTTGAAGAACAGCTTGAGCATTTGGCCATTCGCAGGTAGATCAAGTGGTTCGCCATCCAATCTGCTCAAGTGGAATGAGTTTGGTCCAGCTATGTCTCGAATGATGTACGGTCCTAGCCACAAACTGTCAAACTTCTTATGTTTTCCTGGTTTTTCATTCTTGCGGTCCCAAAGTAGTATCATATCTCCCACCTGCAAAGATCTAGATCGAGAGAATTTATCAAAGCTTTTCTTAATGTTAAATTGATTTTTACATATAGCATCAAAAGTTGTCCTACGAGCTTCATCTAACTCCACAATCTGATCTATTCTATTCTAAACAACATCTTTATTAGCAGAAAAATTCTGAAGGAGCTGATAAGCTGGCAATTTCAGGTGCACAGGTAAAGTTACATCCAAGCCATAAACTAATTCAAAGGGAGATTTACCAGTAGCTTTTTTCTTAGTGATTCTATCTGCCCATAAAGCATACTTGATTTTGCTATCCCATGATTTCTTATTATCTCCTACTATCTTCTTGATAATGGTTATGAGATTCTTGTTACTTGATTCAGCCAGACCATTACCCTTTGGATAGTAATTTGACGAATGAGATAAGATAATGCAATATTTGAAACGGAAAGATGAAAACTCTGAAGAACTAAAAGCTTTAGCATTGTCAGTAGTGATCTTAGCAGGGACACCAAATCTAGTAATGATATTATTTTCAATGAAATCCATAATAACCTTTTCAGTGGTATTCTTAGCAGGAATGGCTTCAACCCATTTAGTGAAATAATCCGTAGCAGTCAAAATCCATGAGTAGCCATTGCTAGAATTTTCATGGAACTTCCCTATGAAGTCCAGACCCCAATGTTGAAAAGGTGCCTCTACAATGACAGGTTGTAGGGGCAGGGTAGCAAGCTTCTATTTCCCAATGAATAGTTGACAGGCTTGACAATTTCTAACAAACTTATGCACATCCGAAAAAATTGAAGGCCAATAATAACCAGCTCTCAGGATTTTGTGGGCGGTAGTTCTAGCAGCATAATGACCACCGCAAAATCTTGAATGAAACTCAGAGATTAATTTCTTGGACTCAACGTCATCAACACACCTAAGCACTATGCCCTCAGGATTTCTCCATCCAAGGCCATCCTTCATAAGGCAATACTTAGTGGCTTTTAGTCTAAGAGCCCTTCTCTTATGAGCAACTAAATGGTTAGGACATGCAAGATTCATCAAGTAATAAACTATGTCCTTATACCACTCATGCTCTCCTAATCTTTGCAACTCAGGCGAAGATAGATTGCTAAGACAAAACAAACCAAGAGTCTTTTTGTTACCTTTAGTCAACATTTGAGCCAAACCTTGGCCTTTGACTAGCTTGGCGGGTCTGATCTCTAAATCATATTCTTGTATTTTAGTAACCCACCTAGCACGAGTCCGTAAGCAATCGGTTTGAGTTAATATATCTTTAACAACAGAATGTGGGACGAAAGCAATGATTTTATAATAACCCACATAAGTTTTGAGGTGCTTAAGAGACTTGACCAAGGCATAAGCCTGCTTTTCCATGGTATTGTACTTCAATTCGGAATTTTGAAGTGCCCTACTCATGAAAGAAATAGGCTGCTCGTGACCATCTTTATTCTTTTGTAGCAGGACACCAGCAATGGTATCTTCGGAAGCGAAAGAAAAAATCATGAAATCCTTGGAATAATCGGGACTAACTAAGACAGGAGCTCTTGCAATAGCACATTTGATTTCTTGAAAAGCCTTTTTGCTGTCTTCTTGCCAAACAAATTTTGCATCTTTCTTTAGAAGACTTTGAATAGGCTTAGCTATTTCTGCGTAATTTGGAATAAACCTTCTAATAAAATTTGTCTTTCCAAGGAAAGACTGAAGGGATTTAAGATTATGAGGAAGAGGACTCTTTTGGATTGCTTCAATTCTTTCAGAATCGATCTTGATTCCATCCTTAGAAATGATATGGCCAAGTAATTTCCCTTCTGTTACTCCAAAAACAGACTTAGCTGGATTCAAAGAAATCCCGTATTCTCTACATCTATCGAAAACCTGCCTAAGATGATTTACATGACTGATACCATCTTTAGAAAAAACAGTAAGATCATCTTGGTAAATTTCAATAAATTTCCCGATTAACCCTTTGAAGGCATAATCCATAGCCCTTTGGAATGTAGCCCCAGCGTTTGTTAATCCAAACGGCATTCTGATGTATTCAAAGGTACCCCATGGTGTGGTGAATGTGGTTTTATGACGATCTTCCTTTTTAACCCATACCTGATTGTATCCAGAAAAACCATCTAGCAGCGACATCATTCCAGAACCGGTTACTCTTTGCAACAAAGTCTCCATGTTTGGCAAAGGGTAATTATCTTTCTTGCATGCTAGATTAAGGTTTCGAAAATCGACACAAAGCCTTATCGTACCATTCTTTTTCCTAACAATCACCAGATTTGAACACCATGTTGAATGCCTTGTTTGAGTGATAATTCCTGCTGCAAGTATTTTCGCAAGCTCTTTCTGAACCAAGGGGGCTAATTTAGGATTAATTTGCCTAAGTTTCTGGCAAAAGGGTTTAGCATTTTCATCTTTTAAGGGGATAGTATGTTCCATGACATCTTCCCTATAGCCCTTTAATTCATCATAAGAAAAAGCTAAAACATCTCGATATTCGCGAAGTAAATTAGTTAACTTTTTTTTTTCCTCCACACTAGTACCTCTACCAATTTTAACCATCTTTGGGTTTTCAGAAGTACCAATGTTTATCTCGAGATATTCGCCCGTGTCCATCTTATTTTCTTCTCTCAACTTCATGGCATCATGCCGATCAAAATGTTGCTCTAAGGCAACCACATTCCTAGGAGTAGGATTTATGATATGCTCATAATTTAAACATCCATCCTCTTGAGAATCTATCCGGAAATCTTCAAACTCATCCAGACTATTAAGAAAACGAATGACCTGTTTTTCATCATTAAAGACCTGCCAATGCTCTGAGTTATCTGGAACAAATGGTCTAAATATTACTTCCATTTTGATCTTATCATTAATTAGCTCATCAGATAACTAGAAAGTAGTAGCAGCTACGGCAAGTTCATTTGCCAAACTATTTTGCTCTCTTGGGATAGCTTTGAGGTCAAGGGCATCAAAGTGCTCCATAGTATCCCACACAGCATTTCGATAATTCCTTAGTCTTTGATTTTTGCATGTGAATTTATTTTTAAGCTGCATAATAACTAAATCAGAATCCCCCTTAATGCTAAGCAACTTAATCTTCAAAGATTTTGCCAATTCAAGCCCTAACAATATAGCCTCATATTCAACGACATTGTTGGTTGCTTCAAATTCTAATCGATAGGCAAACTTGAAAATGTGATCAAGGGGAGATTTAAGCACTATTCCAGCACCTTTACCATGCCTAGACGATGCACCATCGAAGTACATATACCAAACTTTATCCTTGAGGTCCTTAATCTTATCATCGGGAGGAATTATGAAATTAGACATGATGGCATAGTTCCCAATGTCAGATTGCTCTTTGATTATCTCGTTGTGAGGTCTCTTAGGATCTTTGACATGAAATTTTCTTTCGGGTTCTCCATTTAGTCTTACAAAACCATCACCCCTAGGAGAAGGAATCATAGCATATGACCAATTCATTTGAATAGTTCCTCCTAGATCAGAGGCCCACTTTCTGGATAAAAGCATACCCTAGGCATCAGGCACATCCACAACAACAATATCCATGACAATCATGATGTCTGGCTAAACTGATAGATGAACTTGCAAATCTTTGATCAAAGCATGCACTTCAATTTTCTTAGAATCCGTGGCACATATGTTATAGTAGGGTTTGGAAACTCTTAAGTTAAGCTGTTCCATGACCCTTTTAGTCATTACACAAGCTGATGCATCAGAATCCAACATGCGATTATTCAATTTATATCCATTAACTAATAAGGTGATAAAGAAAGGCTGGTGATCTTTGTTATCTGCATCTAAGCTTTGCAAATATATGGGAGCATCATGATAGTCAACTTCCTGATTCTTTTGTTGAGAAATATTTACTTGAGGACCTTGGATAGCTTTTAATAACTTATCTCTTTGGGAAGGGATTTTAGCAATCTCGGAGACAGGAACCCAGATTTTTGCATTGTTAAACCAACTTCCCAAATCGACATCTAATCCAGAGTTTAAACCAGGGTTAAAAGTTCGAGGGGGAATTTGATTCCCGCTTTGATCTTTATCCCTTCTCTGGTAGGTCAAACCTTTATCTCTAGCAATTTCCAAGATTTGCTCAGGAGAGGGTTTTTCACCATATAACCTAGCCAAAATGTCATCTTCATTTTCAAGGTTATTTATACTAAAAGCTGATGAAGGATTCATAACATCACGACTATTTTCCTTGACCTCTATCCAATCATCCATAGACAAAGGAAACTTGCTACCTACCACATTTATTTGATCACCTGTCCCAAACATTCCATTATCCAAGATTCTTCTAACAATAGGGCAAGTGGCCTCTTCATGAAGAGCATCACAAACCCGACAATAAGGAGGAGCATTATCAACCAAATTAGTTATCGGATTAGGAGGTCTCTGCTCACTAGATTGACCCTTCTTTTGCCAATTGTTATTTCTGTTATTATTATTTCGAGGTTGGAAGTTTTGCGTTTGTGTTCTTTCCATTTGAATCAACCTATTCTGCAAAGTGGCTATCTCCTTGTTATGATTAATTTCCATGGTTTCAATCTTTTGGAGCAATTTGAGAACAAGTTCGCTTTCAGGCTCTTGAACTGCTTTTCCTTTAGGTTCTTTTAGTTTCGTAGCAGCCCTATCAAAACCTGGGATCTCAGACTTCCCAGACGCCGCCTTGTCCTTTTCAAGCTCGATAGCTAAAACCTGGCACTCCCTATAATCATTAAGTCTAGCACGCCTCAATTCATAAGATGGCTCAGGACTAAAGGCATCAATGTAAAAATCTCGAAGAGATTTGTCAGTAGGTTTATAGTCTTGAGGTAGTTCTTTTTCTTCAACGGTTTCATTTTCTCTCTTTTTGATTATGTTGATAGCTTTTACCAGGTGTCTTCCTTCTCTCTTATCTCCATACTTTTCCTTAAAGGCATTAACAATCGATTGTAAGGAATCAAATGAATTTTGAGGCTTTTCAGTAAACCAATCTAAAGCATCACCCTCCAAGGTTAGTACAAAAAGGGTCATTTTAACATCGTCATGATTAAAATCAGCGGCCCTTGCGTACTTCCCCAGCCATGAACTAAAAGCTTTCAGATGTGAATTAGCACTGATTGCATTATCTCCCTGAAAAATAGGCAATTTATCCATTCCATGCTTTGGAGTATCATTAGGATAACCCTGAATATTAGCAAAGTTACACGGGGCGAATATGTCCATGATGTCGTGCTCAACTGGACTAGTAAAAAGTAAATGGATATCAGAGAGGGCTTCTTGTCCGAGGTTAACAAGAAGTGTACGAGAAGAGAGTTTGTGTAATCGTACCCTGAGAGCCCTTTCAGGATCAGGAGCAGGATTGCACAGACTGCTTGGATGTCTTCTAGTATACACTCTTGTAGATAATATATGAAGTGGAGTCGCCACCCGGACAAGAAGTAAAACACAGAAAAAGCTCGAAAGGAAAGGACCAAGGACAAAAAAACTCTATCCCTGGCAACGGCGCCAAAAAATGTTGTCGCACAGATTGTCACGACAACGCTCAGACCGGGGGCTGTCACTCTGATCCCCGATCTCTCCGTTTAAGCCTGTCTCCCGCGGCTAAGGGGGGTAGACCCTATGGGAAAATGAATGACCAACTGCGGACCAGTTGGGTTGGGAGACATGAGGGAAAACAAGCACTTAATTGATTTAGAAGTTAATGGACCAGTGCCTTATGGAGTTAATGATTAAATGATTAGATGTTGCAAAAATATATACCATGTAAAACAAACATTTATCATCAAATAACCCAAGCAATGCAAGATATCCAGTAAATTCACAATGCTTTAACGATGATCCAGCAATTAAACTTAAAGAAAAATTAAATGCTTTAAAAGATCACAGAATTTAAATGCTGATCAGTTGCCACTTTCACATAGCTAACTTTAACTAAACCTTTAAGTGCATTTAGCCATAGAGAAATGGAACATAAACACTGCAAAATTCGCCCAAAATGAAATTTCCAAGATTTTGTTAAGCCTTCTCAAAATATTTTAAATTTTTGAATAAAACAAAACTGAAGACTAAGTAAATGGAACTTTAAATCCAAAAAATTGAACTAAACTAAAAGGAAACCTTTTATCAATTTTTTTATTATTTACTTCTAACAAAATTAAATCTAAACTATAAGAAAAGAAAATTTTTATGTCATTTCAAAGTTTTATAACTTTTTAGGAATTTTTATGATTATATTTTTAAATGAGAAAAAACTAAAATAATTTAATAAATCTAAAACTAAAGTAAACAAAACTTGAAATAATTAAAATCTAATTTAAAACACTAAATTCTAAACTAAATAAAATCAAAAGTAAAAACTAAGGACTAAAACTTTTTATGGTTTTAAAATTTTAAATGAAAGAGCTAAAGTCTAAGACTATGTAAAAAAGAAAAATGATTAGATCTAAATCCTAAACTAATCAAAAAAATAAAATTCTAAATTCAAAGTCAAAATCGAACAAAACCAAAATCTAAGTAAATAATATATATATATATATATATATATATAAATGAAAATCGAATTTTCCTTTTTTGATTTTTTAATATATATCAAAACCTAGAACGTAAAGATTTGAATTAAAATCTAAATAAAACGATCTAACCCTAGAACGCACTAACCATACAAAATTAAAAATAAAAATCGTGATGTTTTACTGTTCACGTGAATGCAGGTTACGGCAGGGTGCTTCGACGGGTTTGCGATGAAGACTGCAAGGGAGCGATGCGCAGATGAAGCCGTCGAGCAGTTGCAGGTGCGGATTGAATGCCTAGTCAGCATTGAGGGAAACGATTTGAAAGAGGATTATGTTGATGGGAGCTAGACGCAGCTTCGAAGGGTCGAATGGCAGCAAAAAGACAGCAGAAGGGTTAGATGGAGCTGCGTGAGAGCTGTGCAGGGAGTTGAAAATTGATAGCAGGACAGGAGACGCATAGATGTGAGCAGTGACGCGAGGAGGGTTCAGCAAAAATGCGGGCCTGGACGCTATGATTTGATTGCAAAATGCGATTTAAGACTGTGTAGGAGGAAGACGGCAGCACCTTGGTTATGCTGAGAGCTGAATGCTGCCCAACAAAAAAATGAAATGTGCGTTTGCAGGTTGCTGAAAATGGAACGGAGGACTGAAGAGCAGCATAAATAAAATGGTGACTGCAGTTTGCAGGGAGAACAGTAGATGAATAACGCAGGGGTGCGAGTTTGGCAGCGGTGAATGGAGAAGTGCACGTCCAAGGACCAAATTTCGAATTTTTTTTCAAAAAATTTGAAGACTCCAAGCAACAGTAAACAGATTGCTCAGAAAAACCACTGAAGCTCTCCACAAAATCAATATTTAAAATTCCCTACTCTAGATTTTCCTGATCAAAAATTTAAATCTTTCCTGCTACAAATTTGCCTGATGAAACCCTGAAAGTTTCTCAAAGCCTGTACCTGCAAACTGCAACGACAAAGAACCAAAAACCCAAAATAAAATGTGCAAGAAACGAAACTGAAAACCCTAAACCCAGCTAAAAATTTACAGTATTTACAATTTTTCGACTCTTAAACAGCGAGATTTATCAATAATAAATAGTGATATTATCAGAATTCCAGATTTACTATGAAAAAATTTCAGAAATCTCTCATGCAATTAAGAAAAATAAACTTAAATGATAAACCCAGGATCGAAACTGGATGGGCTCTGCAAAAAAATGGTTGCGGGAGTTGGCTGGTTTAGTTGAGAACTTCCCGAAACGCCCACTGATCTTTTTCAATAAGGGTTTCCTACACAACTCACTTCAACCATCAATAAAGAGAGAAAAACAGTACTAGATCTCAGATGCAATGGAGATACCTGCCATTATTTCAGACATTCTCATACCATTCAAACCCTAGCAAGTGAACAAGATACTTGTGTTCAACAATACTCTACATCGAGCTATTACTAATGGCTGAAAATAAAATTATGCATAAAATAAAATAGCTCACAACACTTCAGGAGAGTAACACCAGCAAGATTTCAACCCTAAAGTCTTTCTTTATTAGCACCAGAAAAAGTTTACAAGAGAGCTTTCTTCAGCACAAGACTCACAGATCGAATGATCTCAAATGACCCCAGCACCCTATTTAAAGGAAAAATTCCCAACAGCTAGTTCGAGTGATCCACGTCAAAATGATCTCAACCGTTGATAAGGATCAAGATATCTCTTAATCTCATCCGTCGAATTTTTTAATGCATTAAAAATTGAAATTCTGCATTTGTTTACTCAAAAATATTATTATTTTATTATTTATCTTTTAATTATTATTATTTTTTTAATTTTTAAATTATTATTATTATTTTATATATATATATATATATATTTTTAATTATTATATCTTTAATTTTTTATTGTTTTTTATTTTTCAATTTTTTATTTTTAATGGATCTTCGAACTTAGCCTTTGGAAAAATCACCTAGGACCTAGGACTTAGGACTTATGAGGGGATTAAAACATTTTCTAACCCTCAAGACACTTTACATCATGACTTTTACAACTTTACATCTCAAGGGGGAAAACCCATTTGAATAGACCCTCATAAACCACCCAATTCTGCGACACAACTATAATCTAGTAGATTAACACACTAGGATTCCTCTAAGATTCTAATGACAAAATTCATTCTATCTTTGAGGTTAGGCTGAAGGAAAACTCTGCTGATCATGGATCGGTGAGACAAAAAACCTCCCGGAACGTAGATTATCACTAGAAAATTAGGTCCACCTAGGCAATTTACATACATGACTCATATCTGCTAAGATTATTTACAATTCACACATGCAGACTGGGTTTACAACATAATATGATCAAGTCGATGATGATTGTCGAATGGCACGGACATGTCAATCAAGCGCTATCCCTTTTGCGAAGAAAAGGGGGTGCACTGCTATGGGTAGTTGACACGTAGTGGTCAACAGGTCCACAAGGTGTTAGCCTCCCCCTTCTCTTGTCCACACCTTGGTTCAGGCCTGGAATGATAACCCAAAGGTTGATGCAACTAAAAAGAAAGATAAAAGCATAATATGGCCACATACAGCAGGAATTGTACCACAAAATGTAGAAGATGGTTGGGACAATAGAATTTAGCACATTGGCAAAATCCAAACATGAGCTCCACCCCCTATCATTATGGCCATCACCCTAGTCTTGGGGCCTCTATGAGTTTCCCTTGCATCATTAGGAACCCATGAATGTCCCAACCCCTGGTGGGAAATGAATTGCCCCACCTAAAGGGGGTAATAACTACTATATCTTACACATCATGCCCTCATCCCCTTGAACCCCGAGCAGTAAAATGAAGAAAGATCAATAAAAGAGAAAAGGCAAATGAATAAGGGTGGAAAAACAAGGGTCGGGGTAATTCATGTACCATGATTGCTCCCTCTTTACATTCATACACCCAAGGTGTGGGCCTCCTTCATCATAGCTCCCCTTGTACCATGGCATGTGGCTTGGTGCCTTTGTAATGTTCCTTTTCCTGGTGTTCCTCATGGCATGGTTAGGAATGACTTTCAGGGCTAGGGCAGACAGGTCACAGGTGCAAGTTTACTTCATCAGCGAGCCCAGGGGCTTCTAGAGGTGCTTCATGTGGTTTTGAGGAGTTTTTATGAGGTCTGATGGCATTCACTTAGTATATTTCATCATCTGATCAGTTTGCATTTTGTTCTGTTGCATTTCGACAACTTTCAAAAAACTAAGTTATTAATGGGCCTGACTCAATTAATTCCACTTAGGGTGGCATTTCGGGAGGAATACTTGGTAGAACACCTTAGCATAATAGCTCGTTGGAACCGGAACGAGAAGATCTACAGGATGGGATGGCTAGAAGTGATTTTCGGAGGCTTGAGGAGGCATAGTGGCCAATTTACCATTTTCTCACATTAAAAAGAATATTTTAATTAAGGGAAATGTGCCCAATGATTAAAATAATAATCAAATAGGAGCTTCTAGAGGGGTCCATCAGATCTATAAAAAGAGGAGGAGGAGGCCATTAGAGGACATCTTGGATTTGATATTGTTTCTTGTATGAGAGGTTGAGAATTCAGTTCTTTACTCCATTGGTAGCCCCAGGACAGAAACCCTCGGGTGATTTAGTGAGATTGGGCGAGAGTACCCATCTCCCCTTAGTGAGTTCATCTAGAATTCATAGGAGAGCTCAGCAGTGGCATTTTTAGTTCAGTTTTGGTGGAGGGCCCGTGCAACGTTGGATCAGATTCTTGAGGCCAATTCTATCTCAGTTATCTAAGTTATTTTTGTTATTCCAACATGTAAAACACCATTATATACATTATAATAAAAGATGAGATTATTTCTACTCATTGTATGATTGAATTGCATGCATTCTCTTGTTCTATTTTAGATGGAAATCTTTTGTTTATGAATGCAAATTTTATCCGAAGTATTTCTGAGTTAAAATTTTGAGAAAATCCCAAATTGTTCCATTTGGGACATTACAGTGGTATCAGAGCTGTGCATCTTGCCATCCTGAAGGTTTACTTGCCAAATTGTCAGAGCTAATTGCCAAAGATATATCCTTGCTTGGAAATCCAGATCGTTGCTGGAGAAATTTTGTGTTGATCGAATTATCAAATCGTCGCATTTTTAATAAGTAATCAACAAATTCGCTTTGTGGAAATGTTGCTTGCATAATATCTATCCGACAAATTTGATCGAGCCGTTTGAATCACTTAGTGAGGTCGTGAACAATTTTCATTAAAAGTCTAGGTTATTAAAAGGGGTGCATAATTCAAATTTTTCTCAAGATCCAAAGTTTATAAATCATTAAATTTTCAAAGCATCCTCCAATAATTATTGTTCACGATGCATTCAAGATTATGTGAAGGAGCACGAATTTGGGTAATTCGACTTTGTTCTAAGTGCAGGGTTCGTCTTACCAGTTAGAAACCAAGGATCGAGGGTTTCTGCCTCCAAAATCGAAGTGGTATGGAGGAATCTCTGTTGCCAGTGACCAAATTATCCAGCTCCTAAATCCAATTGGGTAGTTCTATAGTAGTTTGAATCATTATAGGGAGACTGCGACCTGTTTCAACACATGAGGAGCGTGATCGAGTCACATTGTGGAGCCGTATGTTGGGCCGACCCCTTATTTGGTGAAGCCAGAGTAAAATTATTTAGAAGGGCGTAATAAAATTGAGACGAGGATTATTCAGGCAGAGACAGAGCAGAGAATACAAACATTCGGAGATGCCGAGATCCCTGGACCAATTTGATTCGGGTGGTATTTAGTGCACACTCGAAGGTTGATGCTTGGAATTGATCCGCATTAGATACCTGTGCGATACGTGGGTTTCGTACAGAGCCAGAGCATGAGATCTCAAGCCATACCTGTAGCAGAAGTTTATAATTGGTGAAAACACAGAGGTGTGCATGGCACAAAGAGGGCATTGAGTCTGGCATATTGATAAGCTAAACCGACCAGAAAATTTGTGGATGCTTGTGTCAAAACAACGTGGAAAGAAGCCGTAAATTTTGTTTTTTTCTGCCTGTGTTACACAGTAATTTGTCACTGACCCCGCATTCCCTAATCCCGGATACTGCCAGTCCATATTACTGACATCTATTCTATGTCATGTTGCCAATTATGTGTCAATACCTTCCTTGTAATCTCAGGAAGAATGTTTCAGTTCATTATCCCTGAAGTAGACCCCTTTTTACCTAAGTTTCTGGGTCGTCGCGGGTCATCAGTTGTCCCACCCGCGAAGATGGTCAAGTTTGCACTAGCCCTAGCGAAGTCGTCGCTCTGTCCCTGTGTTTCACCCGCGACGATCTACTTTTGGCAAGTTTTTTAACAACTTATCGAAGCTTCGAGATGAAACTGCTTCATGGGCAGTCCTAGGGCTGGTTGTTGGGTCAGATGAGCTCGCTTCTCTCCTTTGGGATAGTTGTTCCACCTTTTGTGCAACCTCCCTAAGAGATAAGCTCTTCCTCCCATCTCTTATGGAACCTCTCCCTCCTATAAATGTCTCCTCCATGAATGAGATCAGCTAGCTTGGATGTAACTTGATGATAGCTAGATGTAATTTGGTAGCTTCAAGTTTCTAAGAGAGGAGTAGAGGTAGAGAGTGTTATTGGAGTGTGGAAGTAGCCTCACATGTATTTTGGCTTGAGAGATGTTTGAGTAGAGTTGGTTTGAGAACTTTCTAGCATCAATCTTTTGGACGAAAGAGAGAGTCATTTGTTCCCTTGGGAGACGGTTCACAAGTAAATGCTTACGGAGACATGCCGACAGGACCCTTCGAGGAGACTTACGACGTCAAGGCTTGGTTGTAAGTTTCACCTTGATTTATATTAATACAAATCAATAGCTTGTTTCCTATATCATATGTTGAATTGTATGTCGATAGCTTGAGGTTCCTTGACTCTTCAAGTAGATTGTTTGGTCGTTTTCTATTGCGTTTGTGGTGTTTCTCTACATGTTGTTTTCAGGTATAAGTGACTAGAAGAACAAGAGCTGGAGCAACACGACGAGGACTTCATCGAACAACGACCTGAAGGTAGGCCTTCATAACACCAACTTTCTAAGGAAATTTGCTTTGGTATTGTCTTTGCGGTGACTAGACCCACTCTAGGGCTAGAGGGGTTGCCTCTGTCCACAGAGGGAACTTGCCTGTGTCACAAGTTGGCGACCATACTGGGGATCTTGTCTTTTGTCTTTTGTGTTGATTGGTTTTGTTTGTTTATTGTCTCCCTTATTGTTTGGGTAGCATGCTCTATTCTGGAAGTTGTTGGACTACTCCTGTAGTCTTCCCACTCTCATGAGTGATAGATTTGGCCTTGCCTCAACCAAACTTTCGTTTTTTTTTCCTTTGATTTAAGGTCGTCACTGTTATTTTCTGACAGTCGGAGTAGTTGCGCCTGCGCTGTTTCTGGGTTGCGCCTTTTACTATCTGGCGCGATTAAATTTCCTAACAGTTGCGACGAGTCCTGAAATCGGCTCGGCGCAGCTAACTAGTGTACTTTCGCGACGACGTCACAAAGTGCTTAGTTAGAGGGGTGCGACGATTTATTGTCGGTGCATGTTGTTAGTTTTATACTCGCGACGATTCCTGTAAGTTTCAAATATTGAAGTTTGTTGGTTGATTGGCCAGTGTGTTCTATCCTCTAAGCTTGTTTTTTTGCCTCTTTATTGTATCAGAAGTGTTGGTTGTTAGGATTTTCGATTTCGGGTTTCAAGTCTTTTGAAATCCTTCCTCTTGAACCATGTGACCTAAATACCTTAGGGTTTCTTGAATGATTGGTTTGCTTGGGTCGCTCATTCATTGGGATCTTTAGACTCTGCTTGGCATAATCTCTGACTTTGTTTGAGGCTTCTTCCTATTCACTGTTTGTCATCTTCCTGATTGGTATGTGACGTTCGGTTACCAAACTTTCATGTTTTGTTCATGCGGTTTCCTTCTTTCACTTGGCATAGATCACATTGCTTCCCGGTCAGTGAGACAACTTTCTAGTTTTGCAAAAAGAAATATCTCCTTAGTTTTGAGTCTTTGATTCGTTTTGCATTTAGTTGCTTATCATTTATTTGAAAAAAATAAAAAATTGCATTCATCTTGTATTAAGATTTGAAAGATGATTTTTTGCATTAGTAGATTCTTGAAATTAAGACATTGAAGAGCAAAAAGTGTGTTTTCCATTTTCTTGTTTAGATTGCTTACAAGTTTGAGTAAATGGTAGAAGTGTTCCTTTTTTCTTTGATTGGTTTTCTTTCTTGCCATTCAGTTGTTGTGCATTGAACCTCTCACTCTTCCTTAGCTAGTTGTTCATCCAACGAGAATGGTCTTTTTTCTCATTTAGTTGCATTCTAGGAGTTTTGAAGATACATTCGATAGGGCCTTAAAACCGAGACTTAATTCAAGATTAACTGTTAAAATTTATTGAATAAACTTAAAAACGCATTGGAACCTAACGCTCACATATCTAGAGGTCTAGGCTAGAGACGTGTTCCGGCGTCGTTAAACCTAGTTGCTATTGTTTTCACTAAGGTTGGGTGATTCCTCCTTTTGTGATTCAATAGATACTAGTACGGATTTGTGCTCCTTGTACCGTCGCGTATATGTTGGGAGACCCCACTAGGTTATCATCCTATTATCCATAGGAAGCCGATTCTATCGCCTTACGAATCGTAACGCACCGAACACAGCATTCGGGAAGATTGACTGTCGTACGGGAAGTCCTTGGTCATTTCTCTTTCATTTTATTACCAAGGTGTATATGCAGTTTTACGATTTGTCTGGTAAACCTTTTGCCTAGAATTCCAGAGCAGTCACTTTCGTTCCTTTTCGACTCTTTAAAAGTAAAAGGATCATCTGAGCACTTGTCCTTTCAGGCTCATTAAACTTCGAAGGAGACTAGAGTCATCTTTTGTCCTTTTTCTCGACTCTTTAAACATGAAAAGGCAAAGTTTTGTTCCAATGTCATAAAATTTATTTGTCCGCGATAACATCTTACCTGTTAATCTTGGCCACATCGTGAGTAATATCTTGAAAGGTTTTTGCAACCCTATTGATTATATCTTTTCTCCCTGGACCTTTGAGTTTAGGCCATCCTGGCGGACTCACCGAATCTGTCGTCCTTACCAAGTGACGGAGAGCCCCTTTCTCCTGTCTCTTCTGAGGTATCGTCTGTTACTGGTACTCTTCCTATTGTTCCGAGTGTTCAGCCTCTTGCCTCTCGAGCTCCGGGTGAGGAACCTTTTGATATCAATTGGACTCCTCCTAACGTTTGGGAATTTTTAGACGAGGATCTTTTGTCTACTCCTCTTGGTGCTTCGGTCCCTATGGCTTCTTCCGACATGGACGAGTCAAGTCCCATTAGTAGTCAAGAGAGCCTTGTGTCGACCGGGGAACATCAGTTTCCTCCAGAAGGTTTCCCTTTCCACACTGCTCCAAATGTTTTGTTACCACTTCGCTATCGCGCTCTGGCTGACATACTTGGTTCTACATCTCTACATCAGAGCTCTGTATGGTCTCGTACTACAATTCTGACTTCAGGACCTTTCATGTCTACTTAGTCGGCTTTGACTTCCATTCCTCAGACACAAGTTACATCAGTTACGTCCGTTCCATCAATACCCACTGTGTGTGTGGCATCTACAGTCCCTCCTATTAGTGCGGTTACTGCATCTTTGGTAGTCACTACTGTTACTGGGATATCTTCCGGACCCGTTGGCAGTGGTCCTTCGCCTCTGGTTTCTGGAGTTGGCCAACCTATCGGTAATGTACCGATCTCTTCGAATTCCATTCCGGCAGGATTTTCGTATGAGTAGTATCTGTTTGCTCTTCAAAATCCGACTTATAACCCTCTAGGTTCTCAACCGCTGTCTGTTCCGCATAACCCTCCGCACTACTATGATCACTGTGGAGCTCATATTTATTACACTAGGTCTCTTCCTCAGGAAGCCCTAGTTGAGAATTACATTCCACTTTTGGTTGCCTGGAATCACACTACTTACCACGGTCCGCAAGGACAACCTTTTCAAGGACAACCTTCGGGCTTGCAAGGGCAACCTTTTCAAGGACAACCTTCGGGCTTGCAAGGACAACCCTTTCAGGGACAACCTTTGGCCCCCATAGGTTCCTCCTTTATTTATTCAGGGCAACCTTCTGGTCAGCTAGGTCAGCCTCAATTCCAGCAAGGCCAACCTGTTTCCCAGCAAGAACAACCTTCTGGTCAGGTAGGTCAGTGTCAGTTTCAGCACGTCCGACCTATTGCCCAGCAAGGCTAACTGTCTGGTCAGATAGGTCAACCTATTGCCCAGCAAAGCCAACCTTCTGGTCAGATAGGTCAACCTCAGTTCCAACAAGGCCAACCTTCTGGTCAGTTGGGTCAATTTCAGTTCCAACAAGGACATCAGTCTGGTCAAGCCAATCCAACTCTTAGTCAACCTAGTGCTCAAACACAAGCTGGTTCCCAAGCTCAACCCGGTCTTCCGACTCAGGCTGGACCCCAAACTCAACCCGGTCCCCAGACTCAGGTTGGATTCCAAGCCCAACCTGTTTATCAGATGCAACTTGGGCCCCAGGCACAGTTTGGACCTCAGCCGCAATATGGTCTCCAAGTACCTCAGCAACCCCAAGGGCAACCTCAGGGTACTCCGTATCAGAACTATCAGCAACCTCAGGTTAATCCTTATCAGAATTTTCAGCAGCCATATGCTGCCCCTGTTGGTCAAGCTGGTAACCAATGGTTTGCTGGCGGTCAAAATCCGGGTCAACAACTAGGTTATGGTGTTAATCTGCCCAACTATAACCCTTATGGACAAAATCCTTATGGACAAAATCCATGGGGACAACAAGGCTCTGGTTGGAACCCTAACACTGGCCCTTATCAAAGGCCCATGATGTCTTTCAACCCTCAATTACCTTTTCTTGTGACTTTGGAACTGCCCGATGTGTCGAAGTTGACAAATGACCCTATACTTCATAATCCATATTGGCCACCAGTTCCGACCAAGATTCCCGGTGATTGTCCTAAATTTGACGGCAAATCTGGAGAAGATCCCCAGGCACATGTTATGACTTATCACCTTTGGTGTTCATCTAATTCCTGGCTCGACGATTCTATTCGTCTCCGTCTTTTCCAAAGGACTCTTACTGGCTCCGCTGCGAAATGGTATATTGAACTCGCTCGTGGAACTTTCCAAGACTTTAACTCTCTTGCGATGGCATTTCTTACCCATTTTCAGTTACCGATTCGTTATGAAACGGGAACGCATCTCCTCACTTCTCTGAAACAGGACACGACTACCCACATCTCTGATCATATTCATGAATGGAGAAGGCGATGCCGTTTGATTAAGTTCTGGATCCCTGATCAGCTACTGACTGACTGGTTTACTACCTCTTTTGTCGGTCCGATAGCCCGAGATA
The DNA here is from genome assembly GCA_031772625.1 of Pinus tabuliformis. Taxonomy (NCBI): domain Eukaryota; kingdom Viridiplantae; phylum Streptophyta; class Pinopsida; order Pinales; family Pinaceae; genus Pinus; species Pinus tabuliformis. The sequence continues at coordinate 612,128,995 of CM062814.1, read as the reverse complement.
TTGCTATGGGGGCATGTGTTACTGAAGAGCAAGCCATCGCGCGTGCTCAGTATCTTGATTTGGTATATTCCCAATCTGGCACGCTTTATGATGTCTTACCTGATGCTCCACGACCTGGAACTTCTAAAGCCCCGTCGATGCCTTCTGTCGATGGTGTTATTGGTTCTGTTGCTCAATCTTCTCGAAAGTCTTCCACTACCCCTACGAAGCAAAAATCTACTGCTCCTGTTGAAAATGCTTCTCAGTCTTCATCTAATTCTGGGAAAACCTCAAAAGTTAACGTCGTTCAGTCTACCGTGGCAGAAAAAACTTCGAAAGGTAAGAAGAAAGGGAAAGGTAAAAATAAGGCTGATGCACCAAAGCAAGAACCTCCTAAGACTCCTGCTGATGATGGTTCTAAACGCAAACCTAAGTATCCTTGTCTTATCTGTGATGAGGATCACTACACTAAAGACTGTCCTAGACGGTCTGAGGTTAGTTGTTTGCTTAAGGGGACTTCGGGGACTCCTGCTGTACTTAAAGAGCCTTTTCCCTCCTAGCAAACTCAAATGGTGGTGGACCAACCCCAATCCTCTTCCTCTTTTGGCTCCCAAGTTTTTATGGCTGGGACTATCCCTATTCATGTGAGTACTCGATCGAAAGATTATGCTCTGTCTACTGGGAAGGAACCTGAAGTACCTTCTAACATTCCTTCGTCCAGTTCTGGCCCTCTTCATATTGAACAGCCCAACACCGAGTCTGTCATTAGACCGCCTACTAAGGGAGTTCTCCGGAAATCTTCCTATAACCCCAATGCTTGTTCCGCAATAGCACTATAGTATTGTCGAAGACCTAGCCCAAGCTCCTTCGGCTATGTCCACATTGGAGGTTCTCCAGAGTTGTCCTCCCCAACGGAAGTCTCTACTATCCACCATTGGTGGCATTGATCCGGCTGATTCTGAGTTAATTACATTCGATCTTGAAAATCATGTGCTGCGTTTGCCTCATCAAATCGCTTTTCTCATCCAAGTCATTATTAACTCGAAGAATATTCATCATACTGTTATTGATGAAGGAGCCTCAACTTGCATCATGTCTGTTGCTTGTTGGAAGGCCATCGGTTCTCCCTCTTTGAGTCAATCTCCTAATACCTTGGAAGCATTTGATGGAAGAGATTCTCGTCCATTTGGTATTCTCCCACACTTGCCTATCACCTTGGAAGGGAAGACGGTCAACGTCGAAGTCGAAGTTGTTGATGCTAATCTGACTTACAACCTTCTGTTGGGTCGAAGTTGGACCTATGCAATGCGTGTTGTGGCTTCGTCATTATTTTGCATGCTCCGTTTTCCTCATCAGGGAAATATTGTTATGGTCGATCAGTTGTCCTTCTTCGCTTCCTCTTTCTCGGACGACAATGTTCCGTTTGTGGAGCATACCAGTATTCCCTATGAGAGTGTGGGTGCTGGACTCTTTAAAGATCTTGCCCTTATGGACATTTTTTCGCTCCCACCTCCTAATGTCATCTCCGTCAATATGATCTCTATCAATCCTGATCCCTGGGTGATCCCCCCCCCCCGTCGATCAGGTGGATTCATGGGGTGATGTTATGCCGTTGAGCCCTACAGAGCTCAACTATGTTGAAATCATTTCGGCTTCGGTTTCATCTTTTGACTCTACTCCTTCGAGTAGATCTCTCGACACGTATGTGCAATCCCCCTGGCTTGGAGATATTGCCTCTCTGGATCCGTTACGAGAGACATTTCCTTCTGATGACGCTATTATTGAGACTATGTCTTTTGAGGATCCTCCTTGGGTCGATAATCATCATCGTTCCTTGTTTCTCCCAGGCTATGGGGCCATGACTACCTGTCTAGACAAGTTTGCTTCCCATGTTCCTTCTCAATCGCTTCAGACACCCATCCTTGCTCATGAGGTCTTTTTTGAAGGGAATATGGGAAATATTACGCAAACCATGCCCATCGACATCTCTGTTAAACTAGGGGTTGTTGAAAATATTCACATTGGAGTGACTTGTTCTCCTGAGGAGATCCAGCTTTACACCAATCTCTTCCGAGAGTTTCGCGATGTGTTTGCCTGGTCGTATGAAGAAATGCTCGGTATTGATCCAAGTATTGTGGTACATGAGATACCTACGTATCCAAATGTGAAACCAGTTTGTCAACATTTATGTCTCATGCACCCGAGAAAGGCAGTTGCCATTAAGGGAGAGGTTGAAAAACTTCTCAAGGCTGGGTTCATTTACCCTATTCCACTGACAGACTGGGTATCTAACATTGTCCCTGTGACCAAAAAGCAAGGCACTATTAGGGTTTGTGTTGATTATCATGACATCAATCACGCATGTCCGAAAGATAACTATCCTACTCCCTTTATTGACCAGCTTATCGACAACTGTGCTGGGAGTGAGATATTCTCTTTTATGGACGACTTTTCTGGCTACAACCAGATCAATATTTCGCCTGCCAATTAGCACAAAATTGCCTTTATCTGTCCGTGGGGTACTTTTGCTTACAAAAAGCTCCCTTTTGGTTTGAAGATTGTCGGTGCAACTTTCCAAAGAGCAATGTCCTATACTTTTCATGACATTAGACACATTGTTCAGCCTTATCTGAATGATCTTCTAGCTCATTCAGCTAAATGCATAGACCATCCGAACCACCTCCGCCAGATTTTTCTTCGCTGTAGACATTACCATATTCGTCTCAATCCGCATAAATGTGTCTTCTACGTCGAATCCGGCAGACTCCTTGGGTTTGTCGTTTCTAAGGAGGGTATTCGTCTCGATCCACTCAAGGTTGAAGCTATTCTGAATCTCCTGCCTCCTGCTTCTTTGCATCAGTTGCAGAGTTTGCAGGGGAAGGCTAATTTCCTATGTCGTTTTATCCCTAACTATGTCGAGGTTGCTAAAGGTTACATGCGTCTCCTTAAGCGTGACACTCCATTTATTTGGGATGACATTGCCCAAAGGTCATTCGAGCAGCTCAAGACACTTCTTGTTTCTGCTCCCCTGTTGCATCCACCCAACTATCATCATGATTATTCACTTTATCTAGCTACCACTGATAGTACCATTGGTATGGTTCTGGTCCAAGACGACGACGATGGTTCTGAGCATGTCATATATTATCTTAGCCGCAACCTTCTTGACACCGAGACTCGCTATGCTTATGTCAAGAAGTTAGCCTTGGCAGCTGTTCAAGCTATCCAACGTTTTCGTCATTACATTTTGTTGCGCACTACGACCGTGATTTCAAATTGCAACCCGATGACATACATTCTGTTGCGTCAATTGCTGGGGGAAAATACTCAAAATGGATTGTTATCCTTCAAGAGTTTGATTTGGAGTTTACCACTACCAAGTCTAAGAAGTCACTGGTCTTCGCTAAGTTGATTTTCTCATTACTGTCTGCTTTCGCTCCCTCTCGGATAGAGGACCGCATTTCGGATGACACGCTTTTCTTGAACAGTACCCTCGATCCCTAGTACGGTGACATTATTGTTTACCTCCAGACATCTTCATTTCACCCTGATTTGTCTAAGGATGCTCGGCGATGCATTTGCCACCATTCTCAGCCCTATCGTATTGTTGGAGACACTTTATACCATCTCAACGTTGATTCAGTTCTCCGTCATTGTCTGACTTTCAAGGAAGCTGAAAAAGTCTTAAATGACTGCCACTCTGGCGCCTGTGGCGGTCATATGTTTGGTTATGCTACTGCCCAAAAGATTCTTCGTGTTGGTTAATTTTGGCCATCCATTTTCAAAGATTGCATTCTGGCTGTCTGCTCCTGTCATACGTGTCAAATTTACCAGCGGAAGATGTGCGCGCCACCTTCCCTTTTGCATCCTGTCATTACCGTCGACCCTTTTGCTAAATGGGGCATTGATTTTATGACCTGTAACCCTCGCTCAGCTGGGGGGGCATGGGTATATCATCGTTGTCGTCGATTATTTTACGAAATGGGCCGAAGCAATGCCTACATTGTCTAATGATGGTAAGACAACTGCGCAATTTCTGTTCAATCATGTAATTACCTGGTTCGGAGTCCCTCAGGCTATAGTCACTGATCATGGTTCCCATTTCTGTGGTTATATGATGACTGAGTTGACAACCCAGTTAGGCTTGTGTCACGATAGTTCGACACCATATTACCCTCAGGCCAATGGCCAAGTCGAGGCAGTAAACAAAGTGTTGGTTACTATGCTTCAGTGTACCATTGGAATGCACAAGTCCAACTGGCATTTGATGTTGTTTTCCGCTCTATGGGCCTACCATACCTCGGTTAAGGATGCAACCGGATTCACACCATTTCAACTTGTTTATGGTCTGGAAGCTACCCTTCCGATTGAATGTGAAATCCCTTCTCTCAAATTAGCTATCAAATTGCTACCAAATACTACTCTGGTGGAAGAACACCTTCTTTATCTAGAACGGCTTGACGAGACTCGTCGACTTGCTTCTTTAGTCATTGAAGCACAAAAGAAGAGAGTGAAAACTCACTTCGATCAGACAGTCAACCCACGTTCTTTCACGGAGGGGGATTTAGTCCTGCTATATGATCAAGCTAATGACAAGCTGGGGGCAGGCAAATTTGAACCCATGTGGCATGGGCCCTATATTGTCAAATGTGTTTTGCAAAAAGGGGCCTATGAGCTAATTGATTACGAAGGCAATCCTTTAGGTAAGCCCCGAAATGGGCTTTATCTTAAGAAATATTATGCATGAGTCTCCTGTGCATTTCTGTGTACATAAGTGTGTTTTTCATTTTGTACATGTTTGGCTTGGTGTGTAAGTGTTTGCCGCTTATTGTGTCCTTTTTGCTTTTTATGCAAATGTCTGTCGCACCTTATGTCGGTTTCGCTGATGGTGCCTGTCGCAATACTCGGAATCTTTCCTCTACGACATGGATTATCTACGATCTTCATGGTGAGTTGGTAGATCTTCAAGGTGTTTTTCTAGGATGTACTATGAACAATGTCGTTAAATATAGTGCAGTCATTGAATTACTGACTGAGGTTGTTGCCCTCAATATTCGTGTATTGATCGTGAATCTAGATTCACAGCTTCTTGTTCTTCAACTCAACAGGCGTTATTCCATCAGAAACCCTCAAATTTTAAGGTTGTATTTACGTGTTCGTTTACTGGAAATGAATTTTGATTATATTACATATCGACATATTCCTAGAAGACTAAATACATTAATTGATGCATTGACAAATCATGTGTTAGATAGACATTTGTGACATTTGTAAAAATAAACATTAAAGACATAATAAGTCAATATAGCAAAACATAGGTATATATATGTATATCAAGTGTTGCACATTGCAGTGCTCAAAAAATATATGTTCGGGTTACATCGCAAGACAACATGTCTCTCAAAATTGCAGAAATTAAACCTAGGAGTCTAATCTGTGTGGTGCTCTCTATAGCACACGACTGCTCGGACGACACGTCTGAGTAGTTGGTGAATCCTGCCTGACACCCCTGCTGTGTTGTTGGTACCGTCGAGGGACATCCTCGAATCTCGCGTAGTCTGGGATCCCCTCTGTTAACCCCTCCAGGTCACGGGCAATCTCGTCCTCTACATCTCCACCAGGGGGAGGGATCTCGAACTCCCGCTCAGCTCTTCGAGCAATCGAAGACAAACCTGCAGGCCTTTTTGGCCCAACATCTACAAAATTGAAACATAATGATCAGAACATATATGAAAAATGATAAAAATTACAAAATCTTTAAAAAATCAACAAATGAATTTGTTACCTCTGTTATCCCAGTGTTCCCCAGGGGGGAGTACTAAATCTGGATCACCCCTGAAGTCTATCTCGGCATATGGCTAGTCCTTGACAACAACTAGTTGGCGATCTAGCCATTTGAAAAACTCGAGTCTCCTCCACCTCCTCGGGGCATCAGCATCGCCCACCGAGTCATCAGTGGCTCCCGCGGAGTCGGCCATGCCATGACTGCTTCCTGTCTCTAGAAGATAGGAAGATGCTCAAGGATGAATGATACGAGAATAGACCCATACCCAAACTGTTTGATGTCCCCTCGCCGACACTTTGTTAATTGTCGTTTTAAGTTATCTGCTACAGCCTCGACCTAGTTAAAAACGGTGGGATCCAAACAGTCGGTTGCCAGCTGGAGTTGGGTTTTGGTGGCGTCGTGTGGAGCCTATGAGCTAGCTGCTCTAGTGATGGTAGAGAGGAGAACTTGAAGGGACAAGTCTCTAACTATTGCGATCTTGAGTTTTCTACCCTTATCTGACTTCTCTGCCTCCGAACACAGTCTTCCCATAAGCATATCCATGGTTTCTCCAGTGATACGGGTCCCTCTCATGCGGAGCCTTTCCCCCCTCCGTGACAACTTTGTCAGGAAATAAATGTCTGTTGCCTCAATTTTTAGCTCCTGCCCTCGAATGTTGAATTTCCCCTCATTCAGATCCCACGTTCCAACAAGATATTGGAGTAGGTCTGGTTGTGCCCTCAGACAGGGTACTATGAAGAATTTCAGAAGCCCGCAATTCCGAAGCATGTCCAGGCAATTTTGATCCCCCATGGATAATTCATTATCATCGCTGTGCTCCCTTTCCTTCCACTCAATCACCATGGTTTTATCCTGCATACACACATTGGCAATTATAAGTGCTCCATTTGTGGTTAAAATCTTGTAAAATTGCTTAGGTTTTGAGAAATGTTGAGTATCGGCGCTCGTCGCGCTTGTTTTTCTAATAGGTTGGCCGAGCCAAAATCCACTGTTCTGAAAATTTGGGATCTTCGCGGCTTTTCAGTGTACAGTAGCGAAGACCCTGTTTTTTCCCCGTTAGAGATTTTGGGTCATCGCGGTCCCAAGTTGGCGACCTGCGAAGACCGTCGCGAATATGTTTATCCTAAAATCCTCCTAAATGGTGGCTAATACCACTAAAAAATGAATCACAATCTATCTAAAAATGCAGGGAATCGTGTAGTGCCTACCTGGACCGGACGAATTTGCTGACAAGGTTCTGATCTTCCTCTAGTCGACTGTTGAAATCACGAATGCACAAGGGTAAAATTTTCACTCTGAGGTAAAACAGTGAAAAGTAAATTGATTTTTGCCTAATGACTCTTTTTATAAGCCTTTTGTAAAATTAGGGTTTTTTATCTATTTTTGAATATTTCATGTATTTTTATATCAAAAACAGATCTTACACTTGTTTTTGTGTAGTGACAGGTTTTTGCGAACTCTGGTGATGAATCCGCGAGTTATATTTTATACTTTTTCGGACTCGGTAAAAACACGAAAAGTCCCTTTTGGAGTCATCTTTAAGCTCTTTTTTGACTCTCGAAACATGAAAAGATCACCGAGCTCTTGTCGCTTTGAACTCGTTAAAGGCTGCGAAGCGTCATCTACCCAGTATAGGTTTACCCCTTTTACGGGCTGGGATAGATTACTTATGAAAAAGGTATACGTTGATAGGTTCCCTTGGATATTGTTTTCTACCTTTTCGGATTCGAGGGACAAATTTACGAAAATGGACCTTTGGAGTTTTATTTTCCATGTCTTTTTCAAACTCCCTAAATATGAAAAAGACTATGTTTTACCTATGTCGAACTTGTTGAACCCTGACGACATTGGACTTGTCATCATGACGAGATCGAGCTTCTCCTTCCTAGGGCTCATTAAAATTTACTAGGTTGGATTTGTCTGAAGGACAAACTTATATTACAAGCATATGCTATCTCCTTCAAGCTTGTGTTTCAAAAATAATTGGGGTACTCACCAGAAATGGTGGGGGAAAAATTTGGAAACATTCTGTTGGTTGTGTTAGTTATTACGACAACTTGTCGCTCTTGGACATTGACACTCTTTCTGCTTCGTGTCGGGTTGGGATATCCTCATTCTATCGCTGGCCTTCCGGGTTTTGAGTTATTCATTTTGCCTCATTCCATCTGATCCTTGTTCCATCATCATGACCTTTGATCGCTTGGTACCAAAATGCTGCCAAACTCCAGAGTCGTGTCACCGATATGTTCAAGAGCTTAATCCTTCTGCAGTTTGTAGCCTTACACACCTTCCTCAGGTTCTCTGTGTCATCCACATTCATCTTGTTCCTTTATCTTGTGTCGATGATGTGGGAAACATTATGGCCCTCCTTCGACTGATCACTCCCTGTCGACTTTAGCTCATTATTTGGGAAGTTGATCTAGAGACTCTTTTTTGGTACCTTAGAGCTTGCATGCCTCAATGGCAAGTTCTTTGCATTCGACAACAGGCTTGCATCATTGGTCTTCGATCAAATGATTTCACAAGTGTTCGATTTCAGATCATTCTTCACACTTTGTGGATTGTACTAGCAATACCTTGAGAACCATTGACATTACTGGTGGTCTCTCTCGCGCTTGTTAATGGTTTACATCATTGGCCGGTAATCAAGTGATTTTCTAGTATGCTCGACTTCAGCACATTTATTCACATATTAGAATTTGTACCATGATCAGGTTGGGATTCAAGACCCTGGGCTCAGATTACACAAGTCCAGGTTGCGTGGATTGATTCATACATGACTCTTTTGATTGGATGGCTGCGACCATACCTGAGTCTTTTTTGTGGTCTTTCTGATTGGATGGTTGCGTCCATACCACAGACCATTTATGTTTATCTTTTGGATGACTGCGCCCATGCCTTATCAACATGTATTTCCATTCACTATGTACTCATGTATCAGAGATATCAGTTGTACTTGCATTTGCAGGTTCTTCACAAGGATGTTCTGTTTTGGTTATGGATTTGTAAAGCATTTCACCCCTCCCACTCTCTCGGCCTTCATGCTTTAGGGGGCATTTGTTACACAGTAATTTGTCACCGACCCCGCATTCCCTGATCCTGGATACTACTGGTTCATATTTCTGACATCTATTATGTGTCATGTTGCCAATTATGTGTCAATACCTTTCTTGTAATCTCAGGAAGAATGTTTCAGTTCATTATCCCTGACGCAGACCCCTTTTTACCTAAGTTTTTGGGTCTTCGCGAGTCATTAGTTGTCCCACCCGCGAAGATGGCCAAGTTTGCACTAGCCCTAGCGATGTCATCGCTCTGTCCTTGTGTTTCACCCTGTCCCTATGTTTCACCCGTGACGATCTCCTTTTGGCAAGTTTTTTAACAACTCGTCGAAGCTTTGAGATGAAACTGCTTCATGGGCAGTCCTAGGGCTGGTTGTTGGGTCAGATGAGCTCGTTCTCTCCTTTGGGATAGTTGTTCCACCTTTTGTGCAACCTCCCTAAGAGACAAGCTCTTCCTCCTGCCTCTTATGGAACCTTTCCCTCCTATAAACGTCTCCTCCATGAATGAGATCAGCTAGCTTGGATGTAACTTGATGATAGCTAGATGTAATTTGGTAGCTTCAGGTTTCTAGGAGAGGAGTAGAGGTAGAGAGTGTTATTGGAGTGTGGAAGTAACCTCACATGTATTTTGGATTGAGAGATGTTTGAGTAGAGTTGGTTTGAGAACTTTCTAGCATCCATCTTTTGGATGAAAGAGAGAGTCATTTGTTCCCTTGGGAGACAGTTCACAAGTAAATGCTTATGGAGACATGCCGACGGGACCCTTCGAGGAGACTTACAACGTCAAGGCTTGGTTGTAAGTTTCATTTTGATTTATATTAATACAAATCAATAGCTTGTTTCCTATATCGTATGTTGAATTGTATGTCGATAGCTTGAGGTTCCTTGACTCTTCAAGTAGATTGTTTGGTTGTTTTCTATTGCGTTTGTGGTGTTTCTCTACATGTTGTTTTCAGGTATAAGTGACTAGAAGAACAAGAGTTGGAGCAACACGACGAGGACTTCATTGAACGACGACCTGAAGGTAGGCCTTCATAACACCAACTTTCTAAGGAAATTTGCTTTGGTATTGTCTTTGCAGTGACTAGACCCACTCTAGGGCTAGAGGGGTTGCCTCTATCCGCATAGGGAAATTCCCTGTGTCACAGCCCGCCATCATAAATTACTTCTAGTATTGGTCTATGAAGTTGCCGGTACCGCTGGCATATATGAGAACGTAGCACATGAAGGGGCCGATTGATCCGTGGATCAACACCGATGCACTCGTCCGTTGAGTAAAGCAGCCTAGACACCCATTTGAATTTAATTGACTTCATTCAGTGAATTTGTGGGCTCCGACACGATCGAAAATATATCCTAGCGGCAGTTGACTACCATCCCTGCACAAGTCTGGTGCGAGTTTGATGGTGTTTTAATTAATCGGGCAAATCGTGGCATCATAATCCTCCATTGCCAGTCGTAGGTAGTTCATTAATGCTTTCAAGTCGTCGTTCCAGAAGCCGAATTGGACACTGCACACATGTTCCTTGCCGAGACAATCACTTTGGGTTGATTTGTCAAATTCCCTGTTCCCTGTCACATTGAGGCCGAAATGAAATCATGGTCAAGACCAGTGAACATCGCTTTGGCCGAATTAGTCTTGCTGTGACTCAATTGATGATATGTGCAGAAGTTAAGCAGTGTGCCAGCGCAATAATAAATTGGGCCTCTAGTCGTGGGTGGAATTTGCAAATGCTATGTATGTGGAAGTGAACCAGTCCCTATTGTGATCAATGTAGTAAATCTAATCGACCATCCAGCTCGTGATTTCTGGAGTTCCTCGTTGGTCATTTCTGGTGCATGGTATCAGTCTGAGGCATGCTATGAATCCTTCATTATTGGACGTATTTGATATCAAATTCAGAGAGCAGTATTATGGGTATGACGAGTTGCTGGTATAATACATGTGTTTGGACCGACCTTGGACGAATGATGCAAATGGGAGAAGCTGTTGCACATTTTCCAATTCCTTGTGTCCATCAGCTGAGCATGGAACTCATCTACTCAATACCGGCAACCCACTATACTAGAGGTACATATGTACATTGATATTCTTGTCGAACGATTCTTGTAATTTTATTGAAATTTGTAGTGAGAAAAAAAGAGTACCTTGGGGTTTGAGTATGTGATTTAATATGAGCTCTCTGTTTGGAAACTCATCTTAGAAACCTGTGCATCCAGAAGATCTAAAGTATTGTTTATCTTGTTCAGTTCAGTATGTAACTATGTACATGAAAAACTAGAAGAAATCGGCTACAATACCTTGTATTGTTAGAGCCCTTATGGATTAAACCCTATATTGTCTAAGTTGTTGGTCAAATTATTGTGTCTATTGAGTCAGTTGGTCATTATGTACCTCTGTTGTGCTATCAATGAAGTCTTGTATGAGTCAATTTGATGTACTTGTCATTATTCCATCAAACATAGATCAAACTTTCATCAATTCCCTCAATAAACTAGCAACAACAATTATCACGTCCCTTTTCAAGGGAATACTTACTTTGCTACAACAAGAGCAGCCACTGAAAGAACATGAGCTGCGACACAAGATCTTTAAACTTGGGACAGATTTGAAACACCTGAGGGTCACACTGAAAGCTCCTTTCAAACTAGAAGAACTAGATGCACTCCTTTCCAAAATACCCCAGTTAGAGGGGAAGAAACTAATTTGGGCCCTAAAACCTGCTATGCTTGCCCTAATACAAACCAATTTCTTGGAGTACCCTTGTGAAGGGGTCATGTTGACCACTACATGTCAACGACCCATAGTAGTACACCTCTTTTTTTCGCAAAAGAGATAGCACATGATCGATGTGTCCGTGCCATCTAGTTATCATCATCAGCTTGACTTCCAAGATGTTATGTAAACCTTTTATGCAAGTGTATAATGTACATAATATTGGCAGATCCATGTCATGTATGTAACGACCTAGGTAAACCTACTTTTCTAGTGACGATCTCCATTTTGGGAGGTTTTTGTCTCACCAATCCATTCTCAGATGGTCGACAGAGTTTTCCTCCAGTCTTGCCCCAAAGCTGGAATGGATTTTGTCGCTAGGATCTTAGGCAAGTCCTAGTGTTCTAGATCGAGTCTATGTAAAAGTAATTTCCAGTGTTGAAAATATCGGTATTGGAAAAATATCGGGGAGGGTCCAGAAAACATCTTATCGGCAATATTGGCAAAAATATCGGCAATTATTGGTAAGCATAAAAAATGCATAATATATTCATTTTTTTTTTTTTTTTTGCAGATTTTTAAACATATAAAGCAATAACAACATGAAATAAACACATTGGCACATAAATATGAAGAAAGCACTGATATATAGAATGTCAAATAGAAATGATACATCAAAGGCGATACCAAATCCCGCTGATCCCTGATAATTGTCTAATCAAGGACTCAAATGTGGAGAATCAATACAAAATAACATCACATATATAAAAGTATCTCATCATCATGAGTTATATGTAGCAAAACAAATAAAACTAGCAGCTATCTATCTGAAATCACTACCCTCTCCCCTTTTTACGGGAAAACATGATGGGTTGTTTGCTAGGCCTGCCCCTAGTAGTAGAAGGCCCTAGCCCTGCCTCTGCACCTAATGTCAAATAATGAGTGCTAGGTATGGAGTTGTGCTCTCTTATATCTATAGCAGATGTTGTTGATGTTGATGGTCCCACAATGTCCTCCTCCTCCTCCTCCTGCTCCTCCTCCGAGTGCTGCTCCTTCTCCGAGTCCTCCTCCTCTTGCTGCTCCTGTTTTAATGGATCATCTGGCTCTAACCATGAAGGTGACTCCTCCAAGATGGGCTCCTCGGACTCCACCCTCCACTGAGAAAATACATCAATATTGTCTAAGGAAATGGCATCTGGATCCATTGGTGCTTCTATTTGCCTCACTCAAAGTCGAATGTTGTAATGCACATACACTAAATCATTGAGGCGTGCGAACTCCAACCTGTAAGAGTGTCAAAAGAACTAACGAGTCTTGACTTTTGACTCTTGACACTTGAAGGTCATAAATTAAAAATTACAATAAGTGTAATTGCTCAACTGAAGGCTAGAACTCAAAGTTATACCTGTTGCGCTTTTTTGTGTGTATTTTCTCAAATACACTCCAATTGTGCTCACACCCTGAAGAGTTACATGTTTGACTCAAGATTTTTTAGGCCAATTTCTGCAAATTTGGTGCCCTTGTACCATAGCTTCGCCACCAAATATCTACAACAAAATAAAAAATTCAAAAACTTAAAACATAATTAAACTTTCAAATAAAAGTTACATAATTGAATTTTAAAAAAATAGAATTATAAGTAAGGAAATTCTAAATTGAAAATTCTAATTTCTAATGAGTGATGACTTGTCACTTATGTGGCATAAAGAGGGTCCTTTCCCTAATAGCATCATCAAAGCCAAATAGGCCAACACAATCCCAATAAAACTGTATCTCGCAATTGATTTTGCTACGAAGCTCAAGATCAGGTACCATCTTATGAATACAGGAATGGAGCCCTTCCATCATCTTGCCATCAAAATCAAAGCCGCATTTGTATGAAAATGCAGGGTTGAGGAAGAGTGTTGTTGCATGAATGGGTCGATGAAGTATCCCTGTCCACCGACTATCAATCACATCCCATAACATCATATGCCTATCAAAGCCAGCAGAGCCCTTGTGTGCATAATAAGAACGAATGGCCTCCTTGGCCCTATCCATGGCCTCATACAAATAAGCCATTGTAGGCTTCTCCCCATCTACCAATCTGAGAACCTTTACTTTAGGTTCACTAACTGAGCATGCTTCTTCTACTCCACGCCAAAACATCTCAAAGTACACCATTTTTGCAATGGCTTTCCCGTCTTGTCTCTTGTTGTATCTACAATTACGCCAGTCACCAGACACAAACATTTGCTTCAACTCGAACTAACATCGAAGCAAATACTGAAGAATAATAAAGTTTGTGGCAAAACGTGTGATCGCACGACGCCGCAACTCCTTGTTTTTAGTGAACTTCCTCATGAGGCTAAGAACAAAAGCATGGTCATAAATAAACTTGGGGACGCTCCTATCCATATCAACCACCTCCTTGATGAAGGAGAGTTTCCCCATATCCTCAAGCAGGAAATCGAGACAATGTGCTGCACACGGTGTTCAGAACAATGTGCGATGCCTCTCCATAAGCATCTTTCTGGCAGACACATAATTAGCTGCATTGTTTGTTATGACTTGCACCACATTATGCACACCAATCTCCGAAATGAACCCATCTAACAACTCACATATCGTTGCTGCATCTTTGATATGTTCTGATGCATCCACGGATTTAATAAACATGGTACCTTTAGGACAATGTACCAAGAAATTTAGAAGGGTCCTACCCTTCCTATCTGTGCAACCATCAGACATCACTGTGCATCCAATAACTTTTCATGTTTTTTTCAACTCTGCCAATCTAGAGTTGATGTCCTGCTTTTTTGCTTGAAGAATTGGCCCCCGCAACTCCTCATATATAGCACTTTTGTACCCTGGGCCCACAACAACAATAGCATCACATTGGCTGCCAAAATAGATTGGTTTTGGTGATGCTGAGAGGTAAGTCGCTCCAGAAAAGACACCTCCCCATGACATTATCGGCTTCTTGCTTCTCCTTTTTTTAACAAGTGATTTTATGCCAGGTTGTGATCCATGTCCTGTTCGTGGAACAAAAATGATGACCTCGCACTAGCAGTAGCAGGTGATGCTGTGGAGCCCCTCCCACTACCATCAGCATCAAAATCAGGAGAAGATATCCTGAAAGATCTACCTGCATGTTCAGCGTTGTTTCTTTCTGTCTTTTCATCAATTGCCTCAAGAGCTTTTTGTATAAGCTTCGGACTAGAAACTGTACAAATCCCAACATCATGTCCAGTGAATCTAGCCAGATAGTATTTCAATTCTATAACCCCTCCTGTCATCCTGGTCCCACACAATTTGCATGTAAGATATGCCTGATTTGTCCCACCATCAGGTTCCCCATACTCCCAAAATGGGTCCAAGGCTTTTGGCATATTTGAATGTTGTAGTGAGCTAACTCAAACCTAGGGCACCAAAAAATTATAATTTGGAATTAATAAGTAATAACCACTTCATTTTACAATAATTTTTTTGCTACATTATTTGCAATGTGAATTCAATGAAAAACCATAAATGACAATAAGAGGGTGCATTTGAAAGTTAAAAAAAATTGGAGTTTGTTGTCTGTTGTCGCGCAGATTGTCACGACAATGCTCACACTGGGGGTTGTCACCCTAATCTCCGATCTCTCCATTTAAGCAGTCTCCCGAGGCTAAGGGGGGTAGACCCTATGGGATAAAGGATGACCAACTCTGGACCAGTTGGGTTGGGAGACACAGCAAGGCAATACCAGTACTTGATTGATTTTAGGAATTAATGTACCAGTGCCTTATGGAGTTAATGATTAAATGATTATTTGTTATATGTTGCAGAGATATGAACCTTGTAAAACAATCATTTATCATCAAATAACCCAAGCGATGCAAGATGTTCAATAAACGCACAACGCCTTAATAATGATCCAGCAATTAAATTTCTAAAGATTGAATACATTAAGCAACCATACAATTTAAATGCTAACGAATTACCACTTTCATATAGCTAATCTTAAAAAAACATTTAAGTGCATTTAACTCTAGAAAAGTGGAACATAGATACAACGAAAGCCACCAAAAATGAATTTTCAATTTTTTGTTAAGCTTTTTCAAAATATTTTTTTAATTTCTATATATTTTTTTATATTTTTATAAAATTCTAAAATAAAAAATCAAAATAGAAAAAAATTAAAATCCTAAGTTAAAATCTAATCTAAAACCATAAAGGAACTTTTTATATTTTTTATATTTTAAAGTTAAAAATTAGAATAAAGCCTAAATCTATTCTAAACTAAAATTCTAAAAATGAAAACGAACCTTTTAATTTTTCTAAACCATTTATGATTTTTTTATTTTTTATGATTTTTGATTTATTAAAAAAAAAATGAAACAAAACTAAACTTGAACTAACAACGAAAAAAAATGAAAATCGATTTTTTTTATTTTCAAACTTTTTGATATTATTTTTTAAAATTAAAATTTAAACAAAAGTGAATCTAAATTAAAACTAAAAAAAACTAAGCTAAAAACAAAAAGAACTAACACCTAATATATATAACAAAAATGAAAATTAAATCTAAATAATAAAACTCAGACCTAAATTTAAAATCAAATAAAAATCTAAACTAGCCTAAAACTAAACCAAAAATCTAAATTAAAATCTAATTAAAAAGAACTAACGTAAATACATCATAATAAGAAAAATGAAAATTTGAAGTCTATCTAAATGAAATCAAAGCTTTAACGAAGGTAATTAAATTCTAAACTATAAAAAATCAAATCAAAACTAAATTCTAATTAATAATTTCAAAAAAAACACTCAAATCTGAATACATGAAACTAAAAAGAAAATCACGCTAACCCTAAGCTAAACTATACACATGCATTTAAATCAAAAGATGAAACTGTTGTGCATAATGTGTTGAACACAGGTCAACAAACTGGACAGCAGAGAGAAGAGCGACGGCGAAGGACACAGCGTGGAATGGAGCAGCAGATTGCAAGTGCGGATATGGTTGCGGGTGGTTTGAAGGGACTACGGTTTTTTTATTTTTATATTTTTATGTAGATTTATGGCAGCGTTAAAGGATGATGAGCTGCAGGTTTGGAAGGGATCGCAGAAGAAAAATGCGTGGAGGGTACTAGAGGAGTACGGCGAAAAATCGATCGAGGAGAAGCTTTTGACAGTGTGAAAGTTGCGCAGGCTTTGGAGAAGATTGCAGGTTGAAGAAAAACGCAGGTTTGACTAAGGGAAAAATCGAGCAAGG
Organism: Pinus tabuliformis; assembly: GCA_031772625.1. Classification (NCBI taxonomy): domain Eukaryota; kingdom Viridiplantae; phylum Streptophyta; class Pinopsida; order Pinales; family Pinaceae; genus Pinus; species Pinus tabuliformis. The sequence goes on along the minus strand of CM062814.1, from coordinate 612,112,217 downwards.
CAGAGGTTAATGTTTGGTGTACGTAGAGCAGCGAAAAGCCTTGCAACGTTTGAGGATGAAGCTGCGGCAAGAAAAAAATGGAGTTGTGTTGAAGGGTTTCAATGACTGCGGACGGGGAGATGGTGAATTGGCTACGTGGAAGAGTAAGGCCGACAATGGACAGCGTTAAGAGGCAACAGAAATGAAACTGCGTGAGGAGCCAGCATGCAGATGCGTGGAGAGTTGAAGAGTAGTAGGGCAGCGTGGAGCTTGAAGATCCGTTGGCAGAAGGTGAAGGACGAATAGCGATGAGGAAAGTGATGGAATGGTGAAGACGCAAAAAAACGGAGATGGATGGAGGAAGGGTCTCACGCAGGTTTTGCAGGTTTGAGGCAGCGTGGAGCTACAATGACAACAGCGTGCTAGTGATGTGTGAAAAGGAGCAGCGTACAGAGCTGAAGGGATTTTGCTGAGAGACTGCAGTAATGCAGGTTTAAGAGCGTACGGAAAACGCAGAGAGGAAGAGCGGCTACAGCAGGAAACTGAGGCTGCCAGATGGTAGAAGGAAGAGATAGCATGCGCAGAGGATGGAAGGTTTTCGGTGTGCAGTTTGAAAGAAATATGACAGCAGCAAAACCCTTAATAATTTTTTTTTTTTGAAAATAACTTTGTTGGACAGTAAGCAAAATGGAAAATTGCTGCCAAATAAAACCCCAAAAATTTCTCCAGATTTGGACAAGATCTGAAATCCTGGACTGCAAAATGATGCACCTGCAAAAGCTAGTTCTGAGGCCAGATCTTACCCTCCAGGGCCTAGATCTGGCTTCAAAATCAAATTTTGACTTCAGATATGCAACCAACAACCTGTTCCTGAAAACAATGAAAACAAACAGCCAGAACCTGAAAATGCAAAAAATAAATGAAACCCTGAAAACCCTAAAAAGCAGCGAAATAATTACAGTATTTACAAACTAAAGGCTCTAGGTAGCCAGATTTATCGTTATGCCATCGAAATATTTTCAGAATTTTAGATTTACTATGAGGTGCTTTACAAAACCCTTCATGCATCTGTAACAAAAATTCGAATGATAAGCCCAAGATTAAAACTGGCTGGGCTTTTTCAGAAAACGCAATCGGGGAGTTGGCTGGTTCAGCCGAGAACTTCCCCTAACGCTCGTTAAACTCAAAACTAAAGATATCCTTTACAACTTAAATCAACCATTAACATAGAGGGAGAAAACAACAGTGAAATTTAGATCAAATGGAGATACCTGCCATTATATTTCAAAATCTAAACTATCATTCAAACCCTAGAGATCAGACAAGATACCTGTGCCTGAATCAATCTTCATCAAGCTATCATCAATGGCTGAAAATAAAATTATGCAGAAATATAAAACATCTTAAATCATTTCTAGAAGAGTAACACCAGCAAGATATTCAACCCCAAAGTCTTTCTTTATTGCACAAAAAATGACTACAAAAGAGCTTTCTTTAGTATCAGACTCTAAGATCCCATCTGATCTCAAATGACTCCTAACACCCTATTTAAAGGAAAAATTCCCAACGGCTAGTTCGAGCGATCTATGTCAAACTAATCTCGACCGTCAATGAGGATCAAAATCCCTTTCAATCTCATCCGTCGAAATTTTAAATGCATTTTAATATATTAAAAATTAAAATTTTGCAGTTATTTTCTCAAAATTTTAACTTATTATTATTTTATTTTATTTTTAAAAAAATTTATTTATTTTTAATTGTTAATTTTTTTTTTTATTGTTTTTTACTTTTTTATTTTTGGATCCTCGAACTTAGCCTTTTGGAAAAATCACTTAGGACTTAGGACTTATGAGGGAATTAAAACATTTTCTAACTCTTAAGACACTTTACATCATGACTTTTACAATTTTACATCTCAAGGGGGAAAACCCATTTGACATAGACCCTAATAGACCACCTAGTTCTGCGACACAAATATAATCTAGCAGATCAAGCAATTTGTAATAACCTAACCAAATAGTTTTATTTCCAAATTACTTTTACATAGACTCTAATCACACTAGGATTCCCCTAAGATTCTAATGACAAAATCCATTCCGGCTTTGGGGTTAGGCTGAAGGAAAACTCTGCCGATCATGGATCGGTGAGACAAAAAACCTTCCGAAACGTAGATTATCACTAGAAAACTAGGTTTTCCTAGGCAATTTAAATACATGACTCAGATCTGCTAAGATTATTTACAATTTACACACGTAGACTGGGTTTACAACATAACATGATTGGGCTGATGATGGCAGTCGAATGGCATGGACACGTCGATCAAGCGCTATCCCTTTTGCGAAAAGGGGGGTATATTGCTATAGGTAGTTGACACGTAGTGGTCAACACTGTCCAAATATGGAGAAAACCCTTGCATTTGCTCATGGACATGAAAATCATAGCAAATGGAAAAAAAAACAAGCAAAATGTTTGTAGGTACATAGGCAAGCAAAAATAATCCTAAATCTATCAAAAAATTCATTAACATAGGGTTTATTTGAACATCCCTGTTAATGGAAGAAATGAAATTGTCTCATTGTTCTTCAATCTTAGATCAACAAAATCTTTGTTGTTGGTGGCGATAATGGCTATTCAACACTCAAATCCTCATTGGCAGCAAGCACATAGCTCTCCCCTTCCTTCTCCAGCAATCACAAATGAAAATGAATGAAAAAAACAAAATCGGCCTTTTCTAGCCACAACGGTAATTTTTTTTTTTTCTGTGCCCGGGCGATATTTTGCATCGTAGCGCGATATTTTCGCGAGATATCGTCGATATTTCGGAAATATCACGATATTTTCGAGGAGACAAAATATCGTGATATTTTCTCTGCGATATCTCGTCTTCTCGAAAATATCGCGATATTTGTGAATATCGGCGATATCTTGGCGATATTCAACATTGGTAATTTGGGAATAATCTTAACTATTTGGTCAAGTTATTTTATTACAAATTGCTTGGTTTGCTGGATTATATTTGTGTCACAGAAATGGGTAGTCTGTGAGGGCCTATTACAAATGGGTTTTCCCCCTTATGACGTAAAAAATATGAAAATCATGTAAAGTATTTTGAGAGTTGGAAAAATAATTTTCATAGGTTAATTAATTAAATTTTCTGGCCAAAAAAATTAATTAAAATCCTAAGCCAGAAATTTAATTAATTCTAGGTCCTATGTAAATTTAAATTCTCCGAAGGCAAAATTCGTCTGTCCTTAAAAATTAAATTTTAAAAGGTCCCAAGACTAAGGTAAATTAATTATTTTGCTAAATTTTAAACCTTTGATCCTTGATGGTTAATTTTAAGTCAAATTTTTGTGGAAATTAACTCAAAAAAATTATTTTTGAGTTAATTAAAAATTTTAAATTTCCCTAAATATTTAAATATTTTGACGGATGAGATTAAAATAAATTTTAATCTTCATCAACGATCAAGATTGCTTTGACGAGGATTACTCGAAATAGTCGTTGGAGGATTTATCTTTAAATAGGAAGTCATTTGTCAGTCGATGTATCTGACCTTTGAGTCGTGTGCTTAGCAAGAAGCTCTTGTGTAATCTTTTTCTGGATAATAAAGAAAGACTTTGGGGTTAAGTTCGGCTGATGTTACTCTTCTTGGGAATACTGTAAGATGCGTTGTTTTCATGCATAATTTTTTCTAAAGCCATTGATAATAGTTTCTAAAGAGTGATTTGAGTACGATATCTTGCTCAGTCGCCAGGGTTTCAATAATAATCTAAATTTTGAACGTAATAGAAAGTATCTCTATCTGTTTGAGTTTTATTATTATTTCTCACTCTATTTTTAATCCTCGGATTGAATTTTGCAGGGAAATCTTGATTTTAGATCCTTGAGCGTTAAGGGAAATTTTCAGTTGGACCAGTCAACTCCCGATCTGTGTTTCATAAAGATCCCAGCTATATTAGCTCTGGGCTTATCATAAGATTTTTTGTTGGTGATGCACGAAGGGTTTCGAGTTAGCATTTCTTTTAAAATTTTAAAATTTAATTTTTTGTGTGACATAATGCTAATTAAAGCATGCAGTGTGTAAATTTTGTAATTATTTTTCTATCATGGGTTTTTTGGGTTTTAGTTTTTATCATTGTATATATCGTTTAGGTTTTTTCTTGTTGTCGTGCAGCTACATATTTGAGGAGGAAATTTGTGTCGAGTCCAGATCTAAGCCCTGGAGGGTAAGATTTGGATCTCTAGGGTTGATCAACATAATTTTCCAGGGATATTATTTAAATTTTTTACAATCCAAGGGTTTAAAATTTCTTGGATTTGGAAATTTCATAAGGGTTTCAGAGATAAATCTGAAGCAAAAGAACACATCATTTTAAATAAAACTTTCTGATTTCTGGGCTACCATTTCTTTGTTGAATGGTTTTTTCGATCTGTTCCCTGGGTTTTTGGGTTCATAGAAAATTTCGAAATTTTAAGAAAACCCTTCTACAACTCCATTGTTGCCATCCCTCTACTCGCAGTTCTTCCTACTCCTGCTCAGCTCCAACGACCCTCCTTTTGCCCTCATTCATTGCCTGCAAAACGATGCTCCAAAACTGACTGCCAAAGCAACCCTTCCATTGTTGTTGTCCAAGGCTGTTTTTTTTTGGTAGCCCTCATCCCCTGCAAAAAACGCTGCTCCATCTCCATTCGAATCCCCTCTTTCTATTGCCATACCCCTGTTGCAATCCCGACTGCCCCATCTGCGGCCTTCCTCACCCGCGTGCCCTCCTTCCTTGCTGCCCCTCGCATCGCTTTGCGTCCGTCCTGCTACATACAACTCCTTCCATTTCATAACCTCGCTGCTCACATTCACATGGCTCCTGTGTCTCCTGTTCCTTCAAACGCTGCCTGCAGCTTTCATTTCCTGCTCACGTGCGTCCTCCTTCGCTGCCATTGCATCGAACCTGCAACTACTTCTCCTTCTCCCAATTTGCTCCTCATCAACTTGCATCTTCCTTTTCCATCTACTCAGTCCTCCATCACTGTCGTCACAGCCTTGCCTACATAAATCCGCAATCCCTACCTCCCTTGGCCTGCATCATCTCTTCACCTTAGTTGAGCTTCCCTTGCCGCCGTCGACCTGCACACATAGCAAACACTCAAAATTTCAATTTCATTTTTCTTATCTTTGTATATTATGCGTTAGGTTTAGCTTAGCATTCAATTTTATTTTTGTTTGTGTTTCTTATGTTAGATTAGGTTTAGGTTTATTAATAATTCAATTTTTTTTTATTGTTTTTTTTACATTTCATTTTTTTTGTTTTGATTTTTATGACTTTGACTTAGATTTCTTTTTATTTTATTTTCAAATTTTATTTCATTTTTACTTTTTAATCTTAGGTTTGTTTTATTTTGATTTTTTCTCTTTTTGGTTTTGTTTTACATTTTTGATTTAATTTTTTTATATTTTGATTTCATTTAAAAGTGTTGATTTGGGAAAGCATCGGATGTGCTCTAGCCATGAAAATTGTTGGAGAGATTAAAGCACATGAGATCTCCAAAACCCAAAAATGGTTTGGGCAGATTTTAAACGGTTTGGGAGATATTAAAATAATTAATATTTTTAATGGAGTTCTTAAGTCTAAAGTCTAAACTTAGGAAAAATAAACTATTAATGGGTATTAATATAAAACTGGGTTAGAAGGTTCCAAAAGTGATGGATCAAGCCAAATCTAATCTTAGTCATTGATTAGAGATTTAATCTCGGCCGTTGAAGGACGAACGAGAAAAGTATAAGAAGAGGCTTGAGGGTTAGTTGGAAGATACACCAGAGTGATCAGTTATTCGATTTGCTAGCATGGGGTTGCTAAGCAAATTCGAACCAGTGATCAACAGCGAGGGGCAGTGAGTACCGGATAGGGAGACAAAGACAATGTTGAGAGACCAGCGCAGAGGCAGAGAGCGAGAAGCAGCGGCCAGAGCAGGCCACGCAGAGACAGTGCAAAGGTCAGAGGGACTTCGTCATTCATGTAGAGAGAAACTAGAGTGACGCAGAGGGTCCCAAAGGCTGTGCAGTGCCTCAGAGGGTTGATGTAGAGGGGTTTGGGGCTGACGCAGAGGCTAGAAGGGCCAACGCAGAGCTTCAGAGTTGTTGGAGAGGGTTTCGTGGGACAGGTTTTCTGAATACCTGTTTTCGAATAGAGAGGTATTGCTACCAGTTATTTTCTCTGTTGGGTGAGCTAGTTTGGCACCCAGTTATACTCAAGGAAATACTGCATAATAATAAACCCTCAGAATCGCTGCACCGGTTTTCCCGCATTGGGTTTTTCCAGGGACATTTGTCCAAAAATAACAGTGTCACTTGTGTGTTTGTTTTCTTTCAGCTGTTGATTTGTAGATGTTGTGACAGTATTGTGTTTATTTCGGTATTTAAATGTTTTAAATAACTTGTTCGAATTTAACAAGTAGAAGAAATAAACCAGAAGAATACAGATTAAATTTCTAATGGGTAGACTTAGAAATTTCAACATGGTATCAGAGGGTGGTTGCAGATCATAGGAGAGCTGAAGGCATTAGCTAAGCAGAGCATTTGCAGTAGAATCAGCTGACTTGAGTGACAAAAGCTGATCCTTGCAAAAAGCGACAGAGGAAGGGTTGACGCGGAGGGACTATGTCATCAGTCTGGGCCAGAGAGAGGCCAGCGCAGAGGCTGAGGAGAGCAGAAACAGGCTCATGCAGAGCCACGCAGAGACCAGGAGGGTTGACGTAGTTGGCTGAGGGAGTTGTTTTGCCAGTGCCAGGATTGCGTAGAGCCTAGAGGCTTAGTCCTTCAGTTGTTGGGGCATAGGAAGCTATGGGCAGTTTGTGGGAGCGAAGCTGGTGGGGTACTGTGGTCAGAACAATACCTAACAGGGCAAAACCAAGGTAGAGGGAGTTGCTACAAGGAGGATTTCTAGCCAAGGAATCTAGATCAGTGTTGCAGTTGCACAGACGATCGGAGAGGGGCAACTTGACGATTGCAAAAGGATTTCTAGGAGGGAAATCGGGACTCAGAGGGAGTCTAGCAGGGAACTTCCAGACGGGAAGTAGAGAAACTCAGCAGGAGTCAAACAGAGAACTTCTAGGCAGGCAGTAGAGAGACTCAGAGGAGTCGATAGAGAAGAGCAAAGAGATGGTTGTGAATGGGATGAGGGGTCGGGATAGGCTGGACGAAGCGTCCAACTTTGTGGCCTGGAAGGCCAGGATCTTGTCCATTCTAGATATACATCGTATCAAGACCTTTGCCTTGAGAACAATGGCAATCCCAATTGACCCAGCTGAAAATGAAAAGTACGAGGTGGCAATGGCTAGGGCGAAGTGCATCATCCTTGATGGGGTCAAGGATCATGTGGTCCAACATATTGCCGAGAAGGACACGGCAAATGAAATGTGGGAAGGCCTGAAGAAATTATACCAGCATACTTCTGTGCAGAGGAAGATGTTACTTGAGAATCAGTTGCGGTCATACCAGATGCAGAAGGGGGAGCAGATAGATCACTTCCTCGATCGGTTGAAGGAGATCCGGGACTAGCTAACTTACATAGGGGCCACGACGGATAAGGAGATGTTGGTGAGAACCACACAATGCAGTCTTTGAGGAGTCGGAGACATTTGTCCAGAGCATACTAGCAGGGTAGATCTTCTAGATGGGGAAGAATTGTGGGTGGCTCTTCACCAACTGGAGATTAGGCGGTTGAGCAAGACAAGAAGTAGCAGTAAAGAAGTCAGGATTAAGAAGAAAGAGGAAGAGGATGCAGCTCTGGCATCTGCGGGAAAGCAGGAGAAGAGGAAGAAGAAGGACCTCTCCAAGGCCAAGTGCTTCCTTTGTGGGGAACTGGGTCACTATGCGAACCAGTGTTCGAGGAAGAAGAGTAAAGGAGAGGCTTTTAACTCTAAGACAGCGCCAGCAAAGGCAAAGAAGGAGGTCGAGGAGGATGACGATTGTGCCATGAGTGCTCATGTACCTCTAGAGAAGAGGTGTGGAGACATCGAGCTGTAGTCAGGAGGATTACTGGGGATGAGGGGCAGGATCCTTGAGGTACCCAACCTCTTTGATTATACCTTGCTACGGGAGCCCCGAAGAGAGAGTAGCAAGACTGGCGGATGTTGGTAGAGACGGATGTGGGTGAAGCAGCAAAGAGTGCTACAATGTAGGAGTCACCAAGTAGCGTGAGGCTAGCAGGCTGCAACAGTGCGAGAGGCACGGAGAGTGTTGCAACGATGTAGGATGGCACAGAGAGGTTTGTAGCGGTGCAAGATGCAGGGAGTTGTTGTAGAAACGTAGAGATCAATGGAGGGAGCACTTGTTAGCGGCAGAGAGAGCTTCAGCATCGGGAGTGTTTCTAGCCTGACAAGGATGTAAGAAGTTGGGTGGATCAGTTACTTCTCAGTAACTGAGTTGCAGTGCAGTAGCATGATGCAGCATGATGAGAAGGGGTTGCAGTGCAGATGCAGTGCTGGGAGGATGGACCAGCAGCAGCACAAACGTAGAGGGAGTTGTCGTACGGATGCAAAAGTACAGGATGCAGTAGTGCAGAGGATGTTGGGCAGGAAGGCCTAGCATCAACACAGGTACCAGTGCCAGATAATCAGTGTGATGCTCAGTGAGGAGTATTACTAGAGCACAGTTCTTGCTAAGAGAGAGTGTTGATTTGGGGTAGCCGGATGTGCTTTAGCCATGAAAATTAGTGGAGAGGCTAAAGCACATGAGATCTCCAAGACCCAAAAATGGTTTGGGCAAATTCTAAACAGTTTGGGAGATATTAAAATAATTAATATTTTTAATGGAGTTCCTAAGTCTAAACTTAGGAAAAATAAAATATTAATGGGTATTAATATAAAACTGGGTTAAAAGGTTTCAAAAGTCATGGATCAAGCCAAATCTAATCTTAGCCGTTGATTAGAGATTTAATCTCGGACATTGAAGGACCAACGAGAAAAGTATAAGAAGAGGCTTGAGGTTCGGTTGGAAGATACACCAGAGTGATCAGTCATTCGATTTGCTAGAGTGAGGTTGCTAAGCAAAGTCGAATCAATGATGAGCAGCGAGGAGCAGTCAGTAATGGACAAAGAGGCAGAGACAGTGCCGAGAGACCAGCGCAGAGGCAAAGAGCGAGAAGAAGTAGCCAAAGCAGGCCACGCAGAGCCCAACAGAGACATTGCAGAGGTCAGAGGGACTACGTCATCCACACAGAGAGCAGCTGGAGTGACACAAACGGTCCCAGAGGTTGCGCAGTGCCTCAGAGGGCTGATGCAGAGGGGTTTGGGGCTGATGCAGAGAGAGGTTCAGAGTCGCTTGAGAGGGTTTCGTGGGACAGGTTTTCTGAATACCTGTTTCCGAATAGAGAGGTATTGCTGCCGATTATTTTTCTCTGTCGGGTGAGCCAGTTTGGCACCCAATTGTACTCACGGAAATATTGCATAATAATAAAACCTCAAAATAGTTGCACCGGTTTTTCGCAATTGATTTTTCCGGGGACATTTGTCAAAAAATAATGGTGTCACTTGTGTGTTTGTTTTGTTTTAGTTGTTGACCTGTAGATGTTGTGTATTGTGTTTATTTCGATATTTAAATGTTTTAAATAACTTGTTTGAATCTAACAAGTAGGAGAAATAAACCAGAAGAATACAGATTAAATTTCTAACGGGTAGACTTAGAAATTTCAACAAAAAGCATTTAAAACATTTAAAAAATATTCAATTTTTTTTTCAAAAACATTAAAAATCTAAAAATTTTAAATTTTGGTGATGTTGATTGCTAATGAAATAAATCAAAAGAAGAACTTTCATATTTGAAAAATTTAATTTTTTTTCTTTAGCCTCGGCCCATAAATTTTTTAAAATTTGATTAAGGTCTTTTGATTTGATTTATAGTCACTTTAAACAATTTCATTCGCCACATTAAACTTTGTTTCATAAGCTTAGCATTTACCTAAGGGATAATTAACATTCAAATTTAAAGTTCCTTGCTGTCTTTGATGTTGAGTGTAAAATTTTAATTTTTTGTGGTAGTGATTTCTCTATTGTCAAGTGATGTTTTAAAAATCATATTGACTATAGGAGAAAGTTAAATTCTTCTAAGATCTGAGATTTAATTTCTAGAAACTCTTGCACGATAAAGGTTTGGGAATTGACATTTAATTGTTCATGATTGTCGCTTTGCCACATTTATAAATTGTTCTAGATATCTTGTTTTTATTTAGTCTATGGTTAATTGAATGCAAAGACACTGGTCTAAAATCATTTCTTTTTTGTGATTGTGTCTTATTTGTTTTAATTGTTTAATCTATCCATCTCAGTTGACTAAGACTCATTCTAAATTCATCAAGTTGTCCATCTTTAACTCTCCTAAATCCTGCGTTTCACATGTTATTCTCATTCATTCACCTTAGGGACTACCCCCCTTGACTTGTCTAGGAGAGAATCTGAACAGAGTAAGGATTAGAGTGACAACACTTACTCTAAGCGTTGTCGCAGTGCCTAGACACTTTGTGAGACAATATTTTTGGCGTTGTTGCCGGGGATAAAGTTTTTTTGTCCTTCGTCCTCACGATATTTTTCTAATCATCTCATCTTTTCCGCCATTCATTAGCTCGTCAAGCGGCACAACAGTTTTTGGCGCCGTTGCCAGGGATATTTTATTCTCGACATTTCAACAACATTTCCTCATCATTCTTCTCATTTCTCATCTCTCATTTGAGTCGGCAAAGCCAACACTTCTTGGCATTGCCACAAAGGACCAATTTATTGGACTTTGGCTTTATGACATTTCATCTCATTTTTCTAGTGTCATTTCGTCTCTTCATTTCTCACCATCCTAACTCTCGTCATCTCTCTCATCTAATCCTTTCATCTTCGCTTTCTGCACCTAGACATTTCGGTTGGTTTCCTGTTTGGGTGGCGACTCCACTTATTTATTCATTTAATCCCTAGACAAGGAACCCTCCCTGAATATCCATCTGCCTCCATCCACTAACTTTTCGATTTCGCCTTTGGAAACTTTGTGAGAGATTCATGCTTAAGTGGCGACTCTACTTCTTCCATTTCTTACAAGAATTTCTAATAAAATATCGCTTCTTGTAGATGTTTTGATTTTCTTGAGCAGGGATTTTTGTCTCTGATATCCATTTGGCCCATCTTGTTCCCGTTAAGTAGATCATGATGGATTTTGACTTGTTTGCTCCTTGCGATTTTACTAACATTCAGGGAGCTCTGCATGGTTATCCTTATTTTTTTGGTGAAGCCATCGATGAATTTCCTCCTTTTCAAGGTAACAATGCTTTTACTGCCGAGACTCACCTTCGAAATGTCAGCCTCTGTATAAGCAAGTGTCACCCATATTCTAACTATGAAGATGTGAAGATGAAGATTTTCATTCTCACCTTATTTGAAGATGCTTTAGATTGGTTTACTAAGTTCCCTGATAACACTTTTGATTCTCTACAATCAATCATTGATGCCTTTGAAGATAGATATGGCGATAAAGAAAAGGTCAAAGTGAAAACTGAAGTAAAGGAAACTATAGAAGTTGAAAATAATTTCAAGGAGTTAATTCAAATGGTTAAAGACATACAGTTAAATCAGGCTCAAGTAATCAAGAATGCAGAAGTTAATCAAGCTCAACTTATTAAAGATATGGAACTTAATCAAGCAAGATTAACAGCTGATCAATCTAGGGAAATTAATTCTATGTAAAGCAAGTTATTAGCCCTAGAGAAAAAGATGACGACCATGGAATTCAATTTTTCAAATCAAGTGACTGCCATGAAAGCAAGTTGTCAAGAAGAAATAAGTTCGATTCAGAACAGATTGTCAATTATGGATGAAGAAATGACCATCATGAGCTTCGATTATAATAATCAGTTAGATACCATGCAAGAAAATCATAAGAAATAGATAAACTATATGCAAAACTGCTTCATGGGCATGAAAGCAAAGAATGATAAAATTATAAAGGACATGGAAGCTGGTCAGATATGTCTTCAGAGTAGGTTATTGACCATAGAGGAAAACCATGCCAAGGAAGTCAGTGCTATGAAGATTGAACACTCTAATCAGATGGATGCCATAACAATGGAAAAGATACAGGTACTAAAATTTCAGCATCAGTCAGAGGATGAAAGAAACAAGGAAACGTCAACAGATCATAAACATCCCTGTCTGCTACAGCAAGATCCATCTTATTATGAGGAGGTCATTTGTTCCATTGAAAAGTGGCTAATTGAAGGTGACCCAGATAAAATGCAAATTGATAAGAATCAGGTTGATGCTTACATGGTTGATCCACCAGTCATAACAGATCAGGTTCATAAAGAAGCGCAGGTCACAAAAGTCTTGAACATTCCAAATTTTCCATCGGAGCGTTTTTCGGATCAAGAAGGAAGTTGTGTGCCGACCACATCATCGTAAACAACACAGCGTGCCACAAAGAAAAAGCGCAAGAGAAATAGAATGAGAAAGCGGTTTGATCCATCTGATGGCCGCGAGCAGCTTGATTTTTGGATAGGAAAAAGTCCTACCGTGTGCAGGATTGGACATGGCACATCCGAGAAACAGCCAATAGATTTGCTTGAAAGCAGGAAAATGCTTAGTATGAACTATATTAAATGCATCTGATGCCATGGTGCATCTTTGTATTGTATTTATAACCTTATACCCTGTTATTTCAGTATTTTATTTTGTAGTTAGATTTGTGTTTTTAACTTTTTCATGTTACTAGGATAGTTAATAAATGAAGAGCTTATATCTTTCTTGTGCATAATGTTATATGATGATTTTTGGATGAACTCTACTTATGTTATATTGTGTGTTGTATGGATGTAGATTTTGGATTCTCACATTCCTACGGTGCAGCAATGTGTCCCCAAGTAGAGCCAGATGTTGACCACTACGTGTCAATGACCCATAGTAGTATTGTTGATTTGGGGTAGCATTGAATGTGCTCTAGCCATGAAAATTGGTGGAGAGGCTAAAGCACATGAGATCTCCAAGACGCAAAAATGGTTTGGGCAGATTCTACCCAATTAAGGAGATATTAAAATAATTAATATTTTTAATGGAGTTTCTAAGTCTAAACTTAGGAAAAATAAAATATTAATGGGTATTACTATAAAACTGGGTTAGAAGGTTCTAAATGACATGGATCAAGCCAAATCTAATCTTAGTCGTTGATTAGAGATGCAATCTCGGTCGTTGAAGGACCAACATAAAAAGTATAAGAGGAGGCTTGAGGGTCAGTGGGAGAATACACCAGGGTGATCAGTCATTCGACTTTCTAGAGTGGGGTTTGCTAAGAGAAATCGAATCAGTGATCAGTTAGAGCGAGTGGTAGTGAGTACGAGGCAGAGAGGCAGAGATAGTGCGAGAGACCAGCGCAGAAGCAGAGAGAGGCAGATGTTGAGCCAAAGGGAGCCATGTAGAGGCAAAAGGGACTGCACAGAGGCCAGAAGGGCTTGTGTCATCCACGCAGAGGCTGTAGGAGTGACACAGATGGCCGTAGAAGTTGCGCAGTCCTCAGAGGGCTGACGTAGAGGCTGGGAGAGCTGACGCTGAGCTTCAGATGTTGCTGGAGAGGGTTTCGTGGGGCAGACTTTCCAAATATCTGCTTTCGAATAGAGAGGTATTACTGCCAGATTATTTTCTCTGTCGGGTGAGCCAGTTTGGCACCGAGTTGTACTCAGAAAGACTGAATAATAAAATAACCCTCAGAATTGTTGCACCGGTTTTCCCAAGTTGGGTTTTTCCGGGGACGAGTTGTGCAAAACAATGGTGTCACTTGTGTGTTTGCTATTTCTTTCAGCTGTTGATCTATAGATAGTTGAGATTGTATTGTGTTTATTTCGATATTTATATGGTTAAATAACTTGTTCATAATGAACAAGTAGGAGAACTAAACCAGAGAATACAGATAAAATTTCTAATGGGTAATACTTAGAAATTTCAACAAGTACACCCCATTTTTTCGCAAAAGGGATAACACATGATCAATGTGTCCGTGCCGTCCAAATATCATCATCAGCTTGACTTCCAAGATGTTATGTAAACCCTTTCTGCATGTGTAATGTAAATAATCTCGTCAGATCCGTGTCATGCATGTAACGACCTAGGTAAACCTACTTTTCTAGTGACGATCTCCATTATGGGAGGTTTTTTGTCTTACTGATCATTCTCGGATGGTCAGTAGAGTTTTTCTTCAGCCTTACCCCAAAGCTGGAATGGATTTTGTTGCTAGGATCTTAGGCGAGTCTTAGTGTTCTAGATTGAGTCTATATAAAAGTAAATTGGGAATAATCCTAACTATTTGGTCAGGTTATTTTATTACAAATTTCTTGGTCTGCTAGATTATATTTGTGTCGCAGAAATGGGTAGTCTGTGAGGGTCTATTACAAATTGATTTTCTCCCTTATGATGTAAAAAATATGAAAATCATAATGTAAAGTGTCTTGAGGGTTGGAAAAATAATTTATCCCCTTATAGGTTAATTAATTGATTTTCTGGCCAAAAAAATTAATTAAAATCCTAAGCCAGAAATTTAATTAATTCTAGGTCCTAGGAAAATTTAAATTCTCCAAAGGAAAAATTCATCGATTTAAAAAAAATAAAATTAAAAGGTTCCAAGATTAAGGTAAATTAATTATTTTGCTAGATTTTAAACCTTTGATCCCTGGGGGTTAAGTCAAAGACAATTTTTTGGGGAAATTAACTCAAAAAGATTATTTTTGAGTTAATTAAAATGCATTTAATTAAAAAATTCAAATTTCCCAAATATTTAAATATTTCGATGGATGAGATTAAAAGAAATTTTAATCTTCATCAACAGTCGTGATTTTTTTGACGAGGATCACTCGAACTAGCCGTTGGAGGATTTATCTTTAGATAGGAAGTCATTTGTCAGTCGATGTATTTGACCTTTGAGTCGTGTGCTTAGCAAGAAGCTCTTTGTAAGGACCCATCTTAAATTAATGGGGACATAGAGATATTAGCATGCACTCGAAACATGCATATGATAGCTACATATGCATGCATCACCTGCACTGCACTAGTATATATATTAGTTAATATTGAAAAAACGTCCGTATTTAGGTAATGAATTAACTATTGAAATGAATACCCAACATACAATAATATAGTAGGGAATATGATATACGTACCACCACCATAATACATATATATAATTCTACTATATAAAATTAAAGATAAATGCAGTATAGTGAACTCACAACAAAGGAAGTATGTACCCTACTACGTACAAAGGAACTATACCCAAAAGTATTATGTACAAAAGTGTTATGATATACATATTATTCTACAAAAGAAACAATATATTCTATAAAGTCAAAGGAAAGTATATATATATATATATATATATATATATATATATTAAATAGTGAATATAATAAAGAGAAAAATATATTAAACCATAATACTATGAAAATAATTCAATTTAAACAAAAGTGAAACATAACATTATGATAAAGGAGATACTGTATAAATAAGAGTGCATGGTCAGCAAATTGGGAAGGGAGAAGGTGGTGACCGCCTCTACAACTTATGAACTTATCAAATTAAAACAATAAAGAAAGAGGAAGCGACGGAGGGGTCTCTAAAGGCGTAAAAGGAGGAAGGGTGTTGTAGTAAGGGGACATTCTTTGATACAGAAAGAGGCAGAGGAGGAACGAACAAGAGGAAGACAGAGAATAATGGAGCTTGAGCAGTTGCTCTTGAGACTTTTGGGCACGGGGGCCAAAATACTTCGAATTTGAAGTATTTTTGGGCTGGGTGCTGAGACTGTACCTAGTTTTCCTAGGAGGTTTTTGGTCTTTTGGTAACGGGAGCGGGAACTAGAGAAAATTAGAAGCATCTTCAGCCAGATAGGTACTCAACATCAGGTAAGTACTTAGATAAATTCTTATATTTTGAATAGTTATATCCTGTTAAAGATTTTAGAGCTTTACATTTTGGTATCAGAGCTATGTTCAAACTCTCAGATTTGTTAAGTCTGTTAAGATAAGGTTACATTTGAATTCAAAAAAAAATATTAGTTGGATAATTATAGAGACGTGAAGCTTGTTCTATGGCTCCAATTTCAAGGAATTAAGTCTATCTCCAATATAGCTTATCTTATTGCTGAAGACTCCATGATAATACATATAGGGTTTGAGGGTCTCACTAGAGGTCCTTATGTTATTTAATTCAAATATCAGCTAGTGTGAGAATCTATCACTATATTGATTTATCATTTGAGATATTCGTCCCTGTAATGATATGACTCACACGCTATGTAATATGTGTACACTAAAGAGGAAAAAAAATAACAAATCAGTGTAAAAAAAAAATCATATATATAGTAAGTCGGAACTAGAATACAAGTTTATTTAAGCTTCAGAAACAATTATGTAAGTCTCCTCAATATTATTAATGGCACATTGATGGCGATTTTAGAAGATGATTTCCTCAGAGAAGAAGCCAATGTTGGACAAGAGAATGATGGAAGTATTATACAATTTATGCCCAAAAACAAAGAACTGATAGACGGCCAAGGTCGGTGATTTGCATCTGCAACAACATAATTTCATTTGTTTGCAATTATTTAAGTCCTTGCTGAACTGATATTACACCTTCTTCTGCCAAATCCTGTCTAATTTCTGGCACCACCGATAGAATTCTCAAAACTCCACCGTTGCCACACCTGACGTCAATAGCAACCAGATTCTGAATCAAAAAAAAAATTATTATCACAGCTACTATACTACACGCTGGAACTATTTAGCTGCTAAGCATGAGATTCGAACTTATTATGCTAATACTCACGCTTAATAGGAGTTTCACCATTTTCCGGTAGCTTATGAGAATACCTTCCGTGCATTGTTCCATTCTTCAACAACCTGAGTAAGCAGGTAATCCTAGAAAAATGAAGATTGCACTAAGCCAACTGTTGTTGGGCTCCAATTAAACTCTTTAGACATGGGAAGCATGGCAATACTCATGTTTACATGATCCATGTTGCAAAGAAGAAAGGCAGAGAAACAAAGCAGCACAATCAACCAACACCTTGGAAACTCATTCAAACATAAATATCTGCTGTCTACAACCCCCTGCACTGTAACAGACGCTGGCAATACTTTGAATGAGCTAACTGCATCTGGTGCATCTGCTCCAATGTTAGGTTCAAAATCTGTACGTGCCTTAATCCTGGGATCATTTGTGTCAGGATTTTCAGAGTGTTGCCTATATTTTATAAAAGAAACGCCAATCTTTCCTGATTTTCTTGGCTTTGACCAGTTGCTATTGCCTGACTCAGAGGAAACGAAAAAACACTGAAACTTCCCTGAAGATTGTCTCCAACATTTTACATGGTGAGTTTTGCCAATATTGTTTCTGAATGCTGGAGAAGTACACTCCAACCTCCCATGAAAGAAGTTTCTCAAGTCCATGTTCCATTTCATTGTTATTTTTCTCCCAAGTATTCTTGGTCATTTTGTGTGTTGCTGTCTATTTTACTGTAGATGAATATTTTCCTTGGCCACAACGTAGCTTCTCCGCAAATACTACACTTGTTAGATTGAAACTAACGACCCTGCATGCATTATAAAAGCCACGATGCTCACACATCGTTTTTAAACACCTGACGCGTTGAAACTCATTTCTTAGGTGGCGTTTGGTGTCAAATGATGATATTAATTGTCTAAACCTTTGACGTATGTCAACCACCGGAGGATAAAGGAACATGCGGTGGTGTGACGGTGGAGCGCTCTGGTGTTGATACATAGGTTTGTAGGTTTGAACCTGCGACCCTTTAATAATCGCATATGACGTCTGGCTATAAGGCAGATGTCCACCAATCCGTCAGAACGCTCTCGGGCCTTCACTGCCTGGAGCTCGAAAGGTCACAGACAGGAGTCAGGACGTTCATCGAGAGACGGGTGGCAGTGGAGACCCCAACCATCACAGTATTCGCGCTCTGATCTGAGATCCATCGTAGGCACATATTAGTATGTAATGACATGTATTAGTCAAAATGTTATAAACAACACAAGCAATATAATAATAACCCATCGTAAACCATCTTCGCTAAAGTTTTCAATATCTCGAATGGCCACGTCTTGTATAGGGTTTTACATCCATCAGCCTTCGACTCTGCGCTTAAAATCCTCCTCAGGTACAGCGTTATCCAATGTTTGGCTCTGTTGTGCAAGAAATGGACACTTACAGAAGAGAAGTAAGAATCTATACTGGAAAAGGCCACTTTTGTGGGAGAAAGTGGTAAGGCGTCGAGTTCTAACGTGCAATTTCTTCTGGAAACCTGTGGAAGAGGATAAATCTGCGGACAACGATGAAAGAAATGGAGGACTGGAACCTGAGCGACCACCTTTCGACATAAATATGGTCGTAGTTCTTGCTGGTTACTAGTTAGGGTTTATGAGAAAAATAACAACCAATGAAATGCCAACCGAAATCCAAAAGTTTCAGCAATTACCTTCAACCTCAGTGAAACTCTTGTCTGAGGAAGGGAGCTGGACAAGTTTGGCCACTCCACTACAAATATTCAAGATTTTCATTGCCAATCAGTTTTAAAAGCCAAAAGCTGCCAATTCGTAGTGAATTACCCGTTTAAATGCAATAAAAATCCACAAAAAAAAAGCTTGAATCTTGCTGCCTTTTGGGCAGAGAATCCCTTCAAATACCAATTCTGCTCTATGGGGAAAACAGTGAAATTTTTATATGAATGTATCTTTTCGGGATTTGGGATTTATATATACTGGTCATGTTTTTAAGGTTGAAACTTGCCAGAGTCTTTTGAGACTTCGTCAAACTGGCCAAATCTTGGAATAACACTTCAATATCTATTTGTTTCGAGCGATCCTTGTCCCCTATCTCAGAAACGGGATCCGAATCAATCTAGCCCCGTTCAATAAAGCCGTGCTAAAATGCAGTGCCAATCATTCAGGGCGTGATCAAACTCATCAAATTATGCTAAGTTTGACTGGTTTGATTGAGTTTTCGTCTCACTGGTTTGACTTTGATTTTTTCCCTGACTTGAGTCAAACTCTTGAGTCTTATGTACTTGGTCCACGCACTAGATTGTTTGACTATCCACACATTCTTCAAGTCCCAAGTCATTTTATGGTGAGTTCTTGACTGGAGCTTAGCAGTTTAGGACATGTTGCATCACTTAGTAATGTTGGATTGTTTCAATTCTCACAAAGCATAGACTGTCAAGCATGTTTTCAGGGAGAGTAGTATGGTACAATATTTTTGGGAATATGTTATTTCTAAACATGCCATCATTTTTGTCAACGTGCTTCATTGGAAGGTGGTCATGTTGGAAGAAATGTAAAACAGTTTTTCTCTCAGAGTGAACAAGTTCCTCCATGAGGTGTATGATGGTCAATTACTTGTTAAATTGAAGAAAGGGGTTAATTTGCCTGCGATGGATCCACGGTGGATGAGAGCAATTGACCAAGAGCCAAAAGAACCAATCACCATATTGTAAAAGATGTTATTGATCATGGAAATGGCCGAGAAAGTGTGCAAGACACAGTTATCCACATGGGCAGCACATAAATTAAAGCAAGAATGGTACTCTGAGTTGGATAATTCTAGTGATTTTGATTCAGTGCGTGGTAGTTGGAGAGATGAAGATAGTGCTCCTGACATTTCTGGGGAGAGCAGGTTATTGTCTCCTGTTAACACTCATAGAATTGAGATTTTACAAAATAGTATTTTGGGGAAAGAATTTCAGAATGTACATTCTGATGCTGGAGAATCTCTCAGCCCTTCTGTAGAAACAGTTAGAGAAGACACTAATGATTCCTCAGTGTTTGAAGGTAACATTTTGGTAGATGAAGAAACACACTTGGATTTGCAGAACCGATATGTTGAATATTTTTACCATGAATCTCAGGACATAGAGAGAGGTTTCCTTCCATTGCATGGATGGAGAAAAGCCCAGTATATTACCTACGAAAGGGAGTACATTGGTCTATTAGAGACTGAAGGGCAGGAGGTTGAACCAAAGCATCCTTTGACATTTGATGAATCTTCAACAAAGGACGTTGTTTCTAAGAGAAGTTCAGCATTGGGTGCTTCAACTGCTTTAAATACTATAGATTTGCATACTACAGAAAGCAGAACTATATATAAGCCACCAATAGTGGAAAGAAATGGTGTGACTGTTCACTTGGGAATTTTTAACTCAGCATCAATGGTTTCTAAAAAAAACACATGCTTGACTTCAGATGTCAACAATGTTTTAAATTGAGGACGGAAGAATTCGAGACTAAAGGAGATTCTAGCTTCACATGAGCACTCTGCTGGGTGATATCAGCCTCTATTTCTGTGTCAGTCTTCATTGGTTTACCCCTCTTCAAATTCCCCATTCATAAGACCAATCTACCCAGTGTAATCACATTCTATATCCATGCTAATAATAATAACTTCACCACTCTTTTGAAATTCTAAAATGAATGTTCAGTTTGCTTGCACACCTATCCACTATATTCATGCTAAACTGAGCAATTCGCATTTCTTGTTGATAACCATCAGTCTCAGTTTTTTTTTTGAAAAATAAGGTCACTAAGTTTCTGTGGATAGGTGGCTTCTGGTGTAAACTAAGTTGATCTCCAAATCTTTTCAGGTTCGTCTACCAACGGATAAGTCTTATCAATACCTCCATCCTCTGCTTCCATATTCGTTTTGACTATCTGCATAATATGTCTACAAGTATTAGTTGCATTTTTCCACACATTCAGTACCAATTCATTAGGCTGCTGTTTAAGATGAGGCTTCTAATCTGTGTCAATCTGTACAGGGCCCAATAAAAGGAGAATGAGAAATGCTTTCCCTCATTTTATATTTAGACTTGTAATAACTCACCTTTTGGAAAGGGAAAGGTTCTGTCGAATTAGAATTTTTTTTTGTCTCTGAGTTTTCACTACATCATTTTCACTCAAATTAGTAATGACGGAATTGTCAAATTTATTTGATTCTGTCAATTACGAAACCTTCAGATCCTCAATGTTTTCGAGCATAATAATATCAGTACCAAGTGTTTTCTTCCAAACAAACTCATTATCATTCTCCATTTCTACATCTATGACTGCAAACCCCTCTTCCATGACATTTTGAATCTTTCAACAACGCATTAATTTCATTGTGCCTGTTAAATTGAATTTTGGTCAGAGATTTTCAATTGGTAAGCACGTGAGTAGTCTGAAAATAAAAATAAAAAATCTATCGAGAATTGACAATTGTTTGTTCATTGTCATTTCCTAACAATTGTAATCCATCCAGGTGACTCCTTTAAACCCTTGATTAAATTCATGTTTAGGAGGATTCTCATTAATGTGAACCAGAGGTTTTAAAACCTCTTGCAATCCAACCTTGTGATGTCTAGTTCAACAATCTCCATGTCATGCATCTTTGGAATAGCTTGACAACTTTCATCCAAAAAAAAAAGTTGAAAATTCCTTGCGTTTGAATTCTCTAACTCTCTGACTCAAGCATATTGATAACACCTACAAATTCTACTATGCTTCAGATTTATCATTTCTATAATAAACAAACAGGCATTTATCCCAATTCCTCCACAGAAACTTCTCAAAGTTTCACTAAAGTTATTTATTTATTTATTAGACATACAATGGCAATCTTTGCAAATGCACTGTTGCGGAAACTTCATCCAGAACATGTGTACTCACAATGATTTTGCAAGCATAAAATTGGACTCTGAACAAACTGCCTCAGTTACTGCATTCTTACTATGAACAAAGCTCCAAAGTAATGGCACAGTCTTTCAAAAACTCTTCACCATCATCTGGGAACACACTACCTAGTGAGAGCCCACATTCCCTAGTTGTAATGAAACAAATTCAACACTAATCTTTGAAGTCTTAACCTTGAATTTTTCTTTCTCAATTTCTTCTTCATCTTTGTCAGCAACTTTTTCCGTCATGCATGGCACATCTAATCCTACTATTGTTGCTTCCTTGATGTCCTTTCCAAGGTTTTCAATGACGAAGTTTTCTTCCACATTGTGTGCTTGGACTCATTACAATAAAATGGCCCAAGCAAAGTCACAAAGGATTACTCTGCACCACCTACAAGGATATTAAATGTTAAATAAACTATTTTAATAATTAACTCTTAACTCAATGCCATTTTCAAGATATAGGAATAGCCATTCCTTCAGAAATATTTTTTTTATCAGTAATTGCAATATATATATTTCAAATCATATTGCTTAAATACTTTCCAGGTCATTAAGCAAAGTTTTAAAGGTTGTCCTCTATTTTAGAACAGATAAAATACGATTTGAACAAATGTTTTTAGAGAGGTTAGAACATAACAGAAACATATATGTGCCAAAAATTTGGGCATATCCAACCTTTTGACCAAACCATCCAACTAAGCTTTATCCAATTCACGTATTGTTACCAAGATTCACATGCTAAATATGTGCCGAGGAAAGGCATGCCCAAGTAAGCATAAAGATCAAATTATCTGCTCAACTGGGCATATCTATATGCAACTTCAAGTAGCAATGAGAACCAATTTTACAATTACTTCAATCTGAAATTATGATGCATTACTCAGTACACGACTTCAGTTGTCTTCCATCTTGTGATGTTGTTTCAAATGCTATACAGCTTGCATTTAATTAACATTGTTAGGATATAAATACCAATATGAAACTTGCTATAAAATCTAAATCATGAATTATGTTATGAATTAAGATATCTATAAATTTGTTTCATTGATGCATATGGATATGATTGATGAGATAGAATTAAAAGAATGGTTACAGGTTAATATGAAAGCTAATAACATGAACTAGATATGGCCAAGTATGTTATATTGTAGATAACATGTATGAATTATAAAGAAATTGTTTATTTTGAATATATTAATGCATATGTTATAATGTATGGACAAGTGTTTACATTGCAGATAGCACTGTTACCAATATGACCACGTGATGACAAAAGTTTCAAGAAAAATTGAGGCTCAATAAGATTCCATGATAGGGTGATAAGCTTGGTCCTACAGGGAGGGGTGGAGGTGTTACCCACCGTTTATCCTCCAAAGCCTAGAGTCATGGGAGCACTGTGCGAGCCACGCTCCCCTAGATGTGTGATGATGACTGTCGGATGCCTATTGAGAAATCAAGTCGATGTAGTCGACACAGATCAGTGTAGCTGAAGCCATGACATACTTCAGTAGATGAAGGATGGGATGGGAGCAGAAGAGATTAGGAAGGATAGGATGATTTTAGAATAGCTTGGGCACCCGGCTGGGACAAAGCATGGATATTAAAGTTGTAGTTAACAAAAAAAAAAACTATAAGTTTTCAAAATATGAATTTTAAAGTGTCCCCACATTAAACGAAAATCCAATTATGGAACATAATCCTTACATGATTATACTTATTGCTAAATAATTATTAATACTTTATATACCCTAACTTCGGGACAAAGTTTTCTAAAGGAGGGGTGTATGTAAGGACCCATCTTAAATTAATGGGGACATAGAGATATTAGCATGCACTCGAGACATGCATATGATAGCTACATATGCATGCATCACCTGCACTGCACTAGTATATATATTAGTTAATATTGAAAAAACGTCCGTATTTAGATAACGAATTAACTATTGAAATGAATACCCAACTTACAAGAATATATTAGGGAATATGATATACGTACCACCACCATAATACATATATATAATTCTACTATATAAAATTAAAGATAAATGCAGTATAGTGAACTCACAACAAAGGAAGTATGTACCCTACTACATACAAAGGAACTATACCCAAAAGTATTATGTACAAAAGAGTTATGATATACATATTATTCTACAAAAGAAACAACATATTCTATAAAGTCAAAGGAAAGTATATATATATATATATATTAAATAGTGAATATAATAAAGAGAAAAATATAGAAAACCATAATACTATGAAAATAATTCGATTTAAACAAAAGTGAAACATAACATTATGATAAGAGAGATACTGTATAAATAAGAGTGCATGGTCAGCAAATTGGGAAGGGAGAAGGCGGTGACCGCCTCTACAACTTATGAACTTATCAAATTAAAACAATAAAGAAAGAGGAAGCGGTGGAGGGGTCTCTAAAGGCATAAAAGGAGGAAGGGTGCTGTAGTAAGGGGACATTCTTTGATACAAAAAGAGGCAGAGGAGGAACAATCAAGAGGAAGACACATAGAATAATGGAGCTTGAGCAGTTGTTCTTGAGACTTTTGGGCACGGGGGCAAAAATACTTTGAATTTGAAGTATTTTGGGGCTGCGTGCTGAGACTGTACCTAGTTTGGCTGGGAGGTTTTTGGTCTTTTGGTAACGGGAGCGAGAACTGGAGCAAATCAGAAGCATCTTCAGCCAGGTAGGTACTCAACATTAGGTAAGTACTCAGATAAATTCTTATATTTTGAATAGTTATATCCTGTTAAAAATTTCAGAGCTTTACACTCTTGTGTAATCTTTTTTTGGATAATAAAGAAAGACTTTGGGGTGAAGCTCTGTTGGTGTTACTCTTCATGGGATTACTGTAAGCTGTGTTGTTTTCATGCATAATTTTTTCTAAAGCCATTGATGATATCTTCTAAAGAGTGATTTGAGTACAGGTATCTTGCTCATTCGTTGGGGTTTGAATAATAATCTAAATTTTGAATGTAATAGCAGGTATCTCTATTTGTCTGAGTTTTATTATTATTTTCCGCTCTATTTTTAATGGCTAAATCGAGTTTTGCAGGGAAATCTTGATTTTAGATCTTCAGGCATTAGGGGAAGTTTTCAGTTGGACCAGCCAACTCTCGATCTGTGTTTCCTGAAGAGCCCAGCTAAATTAGCTCTGGGCTTATCATAAGATTTTTTGTTGGTGATGCACGAAGGGTTTTGAGTTAGCACCTCTTTTAAAATTTAAAAATTTAATTTTTTGTGCGGCATAATGATAGATCTGGCTTATTAGAGCCTGCAGTTTGTATATTTTGTAGTTATTTTTCTAACGTGGGTTTTTCTCGGTTTTAGTTTTTATCATTGTATATATCGTTTGGGTGTTTTCTTGTTGTCGCACAACTACAAATCTGAGGAGGAAATGTGTGTAGAGTCTAGATCTAGGCCCTCGAGGGTAAGATCTAAATCTCTAGGGTTGATCAACATAATTTTCCAGGGATATTATTTAAATTTTTTGCAATCCAAGGGTTTAAAATTTATTGGATCTGGAAATTTCATAAGGGTTTCAGGATAAATTTGAAGCAAAAGAACACATCATTTTAAATCAATTTTTTTTCTGAAATTCTTTAAGTTTCTAGGCTACCATTTATTTGCTGATTGGTTTTTTCGATCTGTTGCCTAGGTTTTTGGGTCCACAGAAAATTTCAAATTTTTTAAGAAAACCCTTCTACAGCTCCATTGTTGTCATCCCTCTGCTCACAGTTCTTCCTACCCTAGCTCAGCTCCAATGACCCTCCTTCTGCCCTCATTCACTGCCTGCAAAACGCTGCTCCAAAACCAACTACCAAAGCAACCCTTCCATTGCTGTTGTCCAAGACGGCGCTTTTTTTTGTAGCCTTCATCCCCTACAAAAGCCTCTCCTCCATCTCCATTTGAATCCCCTCGTTCTGCTGCCATACCCCTGCTGCAAGCCCGACTGCCCCATCTGCGGCCTTCCTCACCCACGTGCCCTCCTTCCTTTCTACTCCTCACATCCCTTTGCGCCCCTCCTGCTACACGCAGCTCCTTCCATTCTATACCCTCGTTGTTCACATTCATGTGGCTCCCGTGTCTCCTTGTCCTTCAAAAGCTGCCTATATCCTTCATTTCCTGCACACGTGCATCCTCATTGGCTACCATTGCATCGAACCTGCAACTACTTCTCCTTCTCCCTATTCGCTCCTTGTCAACCTGCGTCTTCCTTTTCCATCCACCCAGTCCTCCATCACTGTTGTCGCAGCCTTTCCATCCTCTCGTAGCCTTGCCTGCATAAACCTGCAATCCCTACCTCCCTCGACCTGCATCATCTCTTCTCCTTAGTCGAGCTCCCATTGCCGCCATCGATCTGCACACACAACAAACGCTCAAAATTTCAATTTCATTTTCTTATTTTTGTATATTATCTGTTAGATTTAGGTTAGCATTCAATTTTATTTTTGTTTGTGTTTCGTATGTTAGGTTAGGTTTAGGTTTATTAATAATTCAATTGTTTTTTTTTACATTTCAATTTTTTTTGTTTTGATTTTTTATGACTTTGACTTAGATTTGTTTTTTATTTTATTTTCAAATTCGATTTAATTTTTACTTTTTAATCCTAGGTTTGTTTTATTTTGATTTTCTCTCTTTTTGGTTTTGTTTTACATTTTTTATTCAACTTTTTTTTTAGATTTTGATTTCATTTAAAACATTTAAAAAATATTAAAAAAAATAAAAACATTAAAAAATCTAAATTTTTTAAATATTGGTGACTTTGATTGCTAATGAAATAAATCAAAAGAAGATGGTATTTAGCCGATTGCTAGGAAAAAAGACGGAGCACGGGAACAGCGAGGGCGCACAGTGAGGGCTTTTGAGAAGTGCAGACAGTGTTCCCCATGGAGGGTCGCAGAGGAGGGAGCTCCACTCCCTCCTACAAGGAGGCCGTTGCCAGTAGAGGCAAGAAACCTCTAGAAAATGCTAGAGGTACTTCGAGGAAGGGAAAATAAATATGGAAGAGGAGACAGTAGGAGCCAAAACTAAGGAAAATAATGGCACAGAGGCCAAGGAGGTAGAAGACAAAAAACAGGGAACTAAAGATAAAAAACAAAAGGGACCCTGCAAACCCAAAGCTGAGATCACACCCAGAGTTATTTTAAACGATCCTGCTCTGCAAGCGCACAGGGATCACATGCGGACGTATGCCATTATCTGTAAATTCATGGGACTATGGCCCACTGAAAAAGCATTACAGACTTGGATTAAATATCACTGGAAACCTAAAGGAAGCATTGACCTATATCTGGGGTCAAAGGGATTCTTCACTGTGGTGTTCACGAATATGGAAGACAAGGACAAAATATTTGAAAGGGGGCCCTATCTCTATGCAGCAGCTGGACTCTATATGCGACCATGGATGATGAATTTTGTCCTGGAACGAGAAACTTTTTCTTCGGTACCGGTCTGGGTAAGACTCTATTCTTTACCTCTTGATTATTGGCAAAATGAATCATTAACAGCCATAGGTAATAAATTAGGTCGCTTTGTCAAAGCTTCTGAAGCCACAAGAAGGGGTAAATACACTTCCTTTGCTAGGATATGTGTGGAAATGGATCTATCAGGAGCTCTACCAGATGAAGTGATCTTGGAAGTTTTTGATGAAGAATGGGTGCAAACAGTAGACTATGAGCATATTCCGTTCAGATGCCGCAGATGTCATGAACATGGGCACCTATTCAGAGACTATCCCCTTAGTAGAGTTGTAAACAAAAGTAAAGCTAACACAATGAAGGAAACAGACAGCTTCCAGAAAGTGGTAAATCGAGGAAAAGGCGGCAAAAGAGGACCAAAGCAACATCAAGATGAAGGGCAACAGGTCAGTCAAAATAAGTTCCAAGTTCTTGAGGAAGATGAAGAGATTACAAAAGAAGATCAAACAATGGAAGGAAATCCTGGGGAAAAGAAAAAAGAAGAAGACCATGAACAAACACAGGATATTGATTATCAGAAAGAAACTATGATGAGTGAAGCAGAACTTGAGATAGATCAGGAAATGACCCAGAGTGAAATGGACCTGGAGGACCATGAGCTACAGGAGATTCTTGATAAAGAAAACCTAGACCTGGAAGGGTTCTTGATTCAGGGAACCACAGGAGGAGTAGATTCGTTACCTCAAGAAGAGATCAATAGAATACAGTAGTTGTTTTTGTGGAAAACATAGGCTAATGCGTTGGAGAAAGGAAAAAACATAGACAAGCAGGATAACAGAGGAGTTAAAACGATGAAAACAACTACGGGGCTAGCAACTAGAAACCCAGGTAAGAAAAGAGGCAGGAAAAAGCAGAATGAACTCTTGATGGAGTGTGGAAAGCTAATGATAGATTCAGGTAAGATGAAAGATCTAGCCAACTACTCCTTTACAAATCTTTAATCATGAAGTTTACATCTTGGAATATTAGAGGTATAGGGAGTAAGAGAAAGCAGAGAATGCTTAGTAATAGAATGAAACTAGAAACACTGGATATAATCTTCATCCAAGAAACGAAATGTTCCATTAAAAAATTAAGACAAATTCACAATAAATGGCTCAGTAGATTTGAGTTTCTAGAAGTCAAAGCAGAGAACACAGCGGGGGGGATTCTCACTCTTTGGAACCCTAAAAAAATCAGCATAATAGATGTTGAGGCATCCAGGAATTATTTATCAGTAGTTATTCAACCTATAGGAGACAGGTACACCTATCTGGTCACAAATGTTTATGGCCCCCAAAGAATAGACGATAAACTCAGGTTTCTAGATTCCTTGGTGGATCTTAGGGACAAATATGTAGGAATACCTTGGATCATGGGAGGGGACTTCAACATGATTAAATCTCTTTTGGAGAAAAAAGGAGGAATCAAAAATCTAAGTAAAGACTCTTTAGAGTTTCAAACCTTCATAGACAATATGAATCTTGTGGACACTGATACGAATACTGGCCTCTTTACTTGGAACAATAAAAGAGGAGGAGAGTCTCAGGTAGCCTCAAAGTTAGATAGATTCATTATCTCAGAGGATCTTATGCTAACATACAAGGAAGTAACAACGAAAGTTCTCCCCTTTGGAGGCTCAGATCACTAGCCGGTTCAACTGGAGATCAAAGGTATAGGTACTCTTAGGAACAAACCTTTCAGATTTGAAAATATATGGTTTTCCCACCCAGATTTCTTCAACAATATTAAAAAATGGTGGTCAGAAGATTTACAGATTCAGGGAACAAGAATGTTTCTTCTACATAAAAGATTAAAGCACATCAAACTCAGACTAAAGGACTGGAATAGGAATGATTTTGGCAATATTTTTGCGGAAAAAAATCTATTGAAAACAAAATGAACGTTCTCAACCAAGCTCTGATCATGGAAGGATATGATAGAGTTAAAAGTAATCAAGTAGACAGATATCATCAAGAATGGGATAATCTGTGTAAACAAGAGGAAATTTTTTGGAGACAAAAGTCTAGATTTCAATGGCTAAAAGAA
Source organism: Pinus tabuliformis (assembly GCA_031772625.1). NCBI lineage: Eukaryota > Viridiplantae > Streptophyta > Pinopsida > Pinales > Pinaceae > Pinus > Pinus tabuliformis. The sequence continues at coordinate 612,082,981 of CM062814.1, read as the reverse complement.
GGGGAGCGTAATACGAAATTTTTTCACAGATCCACCATGGCGAATAGAGCCCACAACAAAATATCTTCAATTAAGAACGAGGATGGGGATCTTCTCACCTCCCATGAGAACATTGAAGCTGTGTTAGTTCAACACTTCTGAGGAATTACTCAGGAAAATAATTCAGACAAAGATCAGTGCATCAGTGATATTACTAAAAATATACCAAAGCTGGTGACCAGAGAGGACAATTTCAAACTAAACAGGCCAGTTTCTGAAGAGGAGGTAGGTGATGTTCTCAAAGATATGTAGAATGGAAAAGCACCATGACCGGATGGTTTCAATGTGGATTTTTTTAAAGCATGCTAGAAAATTGTTAAACATGATATTTTGAATGTAGTGGAGGATTCCAGGTTAAACAGAACTATTTTGAAAGTGCTCAATACCTCCTTCATCTCCCTTATCCCTAAGTAGGAGCTTGCTTAAACCCCGGACAAGTATAGACCTATTGCCCTATGCAATGTGGTTTACAAGATAATATCCAAAGTAGTGGCCAATAGACTTAAACCTCTGCTTCCTACCCTAGTTTCAGGGGAACAGGCCAGTTATGTGGAAGGTAGACAAATTTTAGACAATATCATTCAAGGCCAAGAGGTGGTGCACTCTTTAAGTAGTAAAAGGCAGGTTGGGATGATCATGCAGTTAGATATATCCAAAGCTTATGATAAGGTAAACTGGACCTATATGAAGAGAGTCCTTATTGCTTTTGGATTTGATCATAACTGGGTCAGATGGGTAATGGCCTTAGTGACTTCTTCCAGCTTTTCAATTTTGGTGAATGGCTCTCCCTCTGAGATTTTTAGTCCTTCCAGAGGCCTCAGACAGGGAGATCCACTCTCTCCATTTCTCTTCATTCTCATGATGGAAGGACTTGGTAGGTCCATCAAGCATGCTAAAGTAACTGGTAAGATAAATGGCCTACAACTAACTGAGAATGGTCAAGCTCTGACTCATCAACAATTTGTAGATGATACTATGCTTCAGGGAATCCCCACAGTCAAAGAAGCTACAACCTACAAACAAATCCTGAACATCTTTGCCATGGCCACAGGTATGGAAGTCAATCTCTCTAAATCAAAAATCTTTTTCTTTAATACCAATATTGCGATTCAGAGAAATATCTCCAGAATTCTAGGCTTTCAAAGGGATTCCCTCCCCTCAAAATATTTGGGAATCCCTCTTACTGCTAAACCAATGCACAAAAGCATCTGGGAACCGTTGATCAATAAGTTGCAGGACAAAGTCAGAAAATGGACCATCAGATCTTTAAACCTAGCCGGTAGGTTGGTCCTCACAAAGGCAGTTCTGTAAGCTATCTCGGTTTTCATGTTATCAGCCCTCCCAACCCCTAAAGGGGTCTTGCAGCAATTCAGAAACATCCAAAGAGACTTTTTGTGGGGTGAGGAGGAAACAAGGAAAAAGTGGGCCCTAGTGTCTTGGGATAAAATCTGTAAGCCTAAGAACCACAGAGGCCTAGGCTTGGATGATCAAGAAATTCTTAGCAATGTTTTAGGGGCCAAACTTTGGTGGCGTTGGGTCCAAGATCCAAAGGCACAATGGGCAAATATCTAGAAGGAAAAATATGCTAACTCCTGGCAAACTAGTGATCTCATAACAATGTCTGGAAATATAAAAGGCTCATACATCTGGAACAAAGCCTGGGAGAACAAAAGCCTAGTACATGAAAATTGTTTCTGGGAAATCAGAGAGGGAAACCTAGCTCTATTCTGGGAGGATAAGTGGCAACAGGAACCAATACTGTTGAAAGAGGACTTTTTAGACATTAAGCACAAGACTAATATGCAAGGATTAATTAAGGTAAAGGACTTCTGGGAGCATACACAGCACACAGAAAAGTGGAGAATCTAGAAAAACATCGATTGCACAGAGGAGAGCCCATTGAAATTAAAAGCAGAGATACTAAGGAGAACGCTGGAACAAAGGAAGATCTTAGTAACAGGGGGGCAAGACCAGCTAAGATGGGGCAACAATAATGAGGGAACCTTTAATCTTAAGGAGGCAAAAGGAATTCTACTTGAGTTGAATTCCCTAATCCCGGATAAGACTTGGCCAAACCTATGGAGGCACCAAGGATGGATGAAGGTCAAACTCTTTATGTGGTTAGTTCATCACAAAAAAATCTTAGCTTGGGATAATATCAGGAGGAGGGGTGTTTTGGGGCCTTCTAGGTGTCAGCTCTGTGAAGCTCAAGAGGAAACTATGGAACATTTACTCAATAGCTACACTTTCATCTCTTGGCTTTGCGATACTTTTGCTATCATTTTCCGTCAGTCTGATAGGGACAAAGGAAGTATTATTATTACCCTCAATAATTGGAGAAGAAACTTTTCGAATTATGAATTGCTTAATTCGGCCTGGGCCCTTACACCAAGCTTTATTATTTGGAATATTTGGAAAGAGAGGAACAAGAGGATATTTAAAGAAGAAAAGAAACCCCCTCATCTCCTGTTTGAGATGATTTTGAAACAGCTGAAAGAGACAGTGAGAACCACAGTGCATAATTATCCTAAAAATCCTCCTTTAGAGGCAAATTTGAAAATTCTCAGGCAGTTGGATATTCAGGGACTTATTCCCCAAAGCCTGGATAGACAAGGATTCACAATTAATATGAAGAAAGAGTGTTGGCAAGGGTATTTGAAATGCAATATTGACGGGGCTTCTAAAGGAAACCCGGGAACAACTGGTTATGGTGGAGTTTTAAGGGATGAAAGAGGAAGTATTATCTCCATCTTCCATGGCCATTTAGGAAAAGCTACCAATAACATGGCGGAACTAATGACTATGGAGAAATGCTTAGAGTTTCTGAAGCAGGACAACCGCTCGAATGTGATTATAGAAGCGAACTTTGAGTTAATCATTAACGCAGTGAAAAGAATCAGCTGTGGTTCAGGGCCGGAGAAAGTTTCAAAACACTGGAGGCTAATCCGAGTTTTCCAGAGAATTCAGGGTCACCTTTAGGGTCTTCGTACAATCAGTTTCAACCATGTTCGCAAACAAGCTAATAAATTGGCAGATTTGTTGCCCAACCATGGGGTGAATTGTTCTGATATCAGAGTAACAATGGAGTGGCAGGAGTGGCCGCAGAGCAAAGTAAAAACTCTGTGTCATGAGCAAGCGAAAGAGGATAGAGACTTCGAGGCTAGGTCCTTCTGACTTTGTTTCAGTATGGGCAACTTTTTTCGAAATGGTTAGGTTGGTTACAGGCGGGGGAAAGAATTGGCCCAGAAATCCCAGAGGGAAGCAAATGGGGAGTTTCAGATTCTTAACAAATCGGTTGAAGGGCGGATGCAGTTTCGTTCACGGGTTCAGGTACAGGAGTGGAGGGAAAATGATGAGTGATTGGTTACCGGGATCGTCTGTTGGCTGCAATACCGTCAGTTTTCTGGCGGCAATCGTCTTACCACGAAGGAGGCGGTTCTCTGGCGATCGCAAGCTGCGCAAGCGGGAAGTGGTTTTGAGGATTTTGAAGCGATTCCATATGTCGGGCAACACGTGGCTGTGGGGTCAGTTTGAAAACCGCCCTCATCGCGCGTTATTGTCTGGTGAGGTTGCCCCACGTGATATGATCCTCAGCCATCGGATCAGGAATGGCGGATCAACGGTTAGGATAGACCATGCAAGTCAGTTGGACATTCTGGGTAAAGGTCGGGCTTCTTCACAGTGCAAAATCCTTCACAACCGTAGGATTGTTTGGGAGCATCTATCGGCCGAGATTTATGTTGCAAGTCGGGTGGTGCACGATTTTAGGTTCTTGACGGCTTTTAGGGTTGGGGAATCTTTCCGACCCGAATTCTCAGCTTCGGATGGGACTCTTCTGCCGAGGGAGTCAGCTTTTAGGGGTTTGACCGTTTGGAGGCTTTGTATTCCTTTTTATTGTTTAGAAGTGTTGTGTGTTAGGGGCGGGGTTTAGGCCTTGAGCCTGGTAATTTGTAGTTTTGGTTATGTCACTTAGATCACAGTTCTTTGTGAACTGATGTACATTATGTAATGCATTTTATATTTTAATGGAAATAGAAGGAAAGACTCTTGCTTAAGCAAAAAAAAGAAATAAATCAAAAGCAGAACTTTCATATTTGAAATTTTTTTATTTTTTTTATGTGGCCTATGGCCCATAATTTTTTTTGAATTTGATTAAGGTCTTTTGATTTGATTTTTAGTCACTTTAAAAAATTTCATTTGACACATTAAACGTTTTTCATAAGCTTAGCATTTACCTAAGGGATAATTAACGTTCAAATTTAAAGTTACTTGGTGTCTTTGATGTTGAGTGTAAAATTTTAATTTTTTTGTGGTAGTGTTTTCTTTATTGTCAAGTGCAATTAATGTTTTTAAAATCATATTGACTATAGGAGAAAGATAAATTCTTCTAAGATTTGAGATTTAATTGCTAGAAACTCTTGCATGATAAAGGTTTGGGCGTTGACATTTAATTGTTCATGATCGTTGCTTTGCCACATTTATAAATTGTTCTAGATATCTTGGTTTTGTTAGTCTATGGTTAATTGAATGCAAAGGCACTGGTCTAAAATCATTTCTTTCTTGTGATTGTGTCTTATTTGTTTTAATTGTTTAATCTATCCATCTCAGTTGACTAAGACTTATTCTAAATTCATCAAGTTGTCCATCTTTAAGTCTCCTAGAGTCTGTGTTTCACAGGCTATTATCATTCATTCACTTTAGGGACTACACCCTTTGACTTGTCTAGGAGAGAGTTTGAACAGAGTGAGTAAGGATTAGAGTGACAACCCTTACTCTGAGCGTTGTTGCGATGCCTAGACACTTTGTGCAACAACAGGTCACACTTCTAGTTGCCTCTTGTCTCAAGAGTATCATAATGTTGACCACACCTCTATCTCCTTACAATGATGACTCAATGAGGAGAGTCTTCAGACCGATAGTAGAGACCTTTCAAGATTTGGATAATAGTGAGGGTCCTACTTTTGGGAAGAAACTTGAGATTCTAGAAGCCTTGGCCCTGGTTAGATCTTATGACATGATGTTTTATTTGGAGTGTGATGACTTGATTCTACAAATGTTCCAATGATTATTCAACATTAGGAAACATCATCCTCAAAAAGTTATAGCACACATGCAGTCCTTTTTGTCCAGTATGGGAGGCCATGATGCCATCTGCAGAAGATTGCAAACTAGATTGTTGGCCATTTGGAGGAGAGAACAACTAGTCTCACCTACTGCTTATGAACTAGCCGAAAGGTTGGTTGAGAAGAGCATTAGGTTGTTCAGAAGACAATTGACCAAGGAGGAGCTGCTCAGGTTTGGTGGATCATGCAGCAAGAATGAGCTGATGAGGAAGGGACTTTGCTTCATCTGCAAGGGACCTTGGGGACCTGACCACTCATGCTTGAGTGACGCTGAGGAGATAACAAAGGTAGAGCAAGTGTTGAAGTTTCTAATTTTCCTTAGTTAGAAACCCTTCATGCACTTTTTTTGATTTATTCCTACCTACTTGTTATTTTTCTTTAACAAGTTATTTACAAAGTAAATACTGAAAATAAACACCAACGCATGCTCAACATATTACAGATCAACAACTAAAAGAAAAAAGAACAAACACACAACGTGACACCATTATTTTTTGGACTAATGTCCCCGGAAAAACCCAATGCGGGAAAACTGGTGCAGCTATCTAAGGGTTTTCTTATTAAGCAATATTAGAGTACAATCTGGGTGCCGAAACTGGCCTACCCAACAGAGAATTTCCTTAGCAGCTATACCTCATAGTTTGAGAGAAATCTCCTGGTTAAAACCCCGAAAATCCTTCTAGCAGCTCCTCAACACAAAACTGCTCTGCAACCCCAGCGTCTGCCCAATCTAGATTGTGTCAGCCCCTCTCTATCTCACGCTGGCCCTGCGTCAGCCTTTCTTGGCTTGCGTCAGCCCTAGGAGGCCTTGCATCAGCTCTGGGAGCCTCTGCGTCAGCGACGCTGGCTCCTCTGGTGCTCTGCACAACACTTGGCTGCCTCTCCGTGGCCCTACGTGAGCCTTTGCTGGCTCTGCGTCACCCTCCTTGGCTGCTGTGCTGCTCTCCCGGCACAATCGTTGCCTTCTCTGTTTCTTTGTACTCAATGCCCCTCAGCTGCTCTCTCGATCACTGATTCTATCTCTCTTAGCAAACCCCGCTCTAGAGAATAGAATGGTTGATCATCTGGTGTGTTCTCCAAGTGACCCTTAAGCCTCCTCTTATACTTTTCCTGTTGACATATCAACGGCCGAGATTAAGTCCTAATCAATGGCTAACATTAGATCTGGCTTGATCCATGTTTTTTGGACCATCTTAACACAGGTTCATATTAATACACATTAATATTTTATTTTCCCTAAGTTTAGACTTAGGGACTCCATTAAAAATATTTATAATTTTAATATCTCCTGATCTGTTTAGAATCTGCCCAAACCCTTTCTGGGTATTGGAGATCTCATGTGCCCCAACCTCTCCACTAAATATTGTGGCTAGAGCACATCCGATGCTACCCCAAATCAACACTCCCTCTTAGCGAGGACTGTGCTCTAGCAATACTCTTCACTGAGTATTACTCTGATCATCCGGCATCGGTACCTGTGCTGAAGCTAGGCCTTCCTGCACACCATCCTTTGCACTGCTGCCTCCTGTACTAATGCCCATGGTTCTGCCACTGCCACTGCTACATTTGTATGACAACTCCCTCTGCATCCGTGTTGCTGCTGGTCCTTTCTCCCAGCATTGCATCTGCACTGCACCTCCTCTCATCATGCTGCATCGTGCTGCCCATTGCTGCACTGCAACTCAGTTACTGAGAAGTAAGTAATTGATCTCCCAATTGACCTCCCTGTTGGGCTAGAAACACCCACTGATGCTGAAGCTCCCTCTACCGCTGACAAGTGCTCCCTCTCTCTGACCTCTGCGCTACTGCAACAACTCCCTACATCTTGCACCGTTGCACACCTCTCTGTGCCTTCCTGCACTGGTGCAACACTCCTGTGCCTCTCGCACTGCTGCAGCCTGCTAGCTCTGCGCTGTCTCGGGACTCTTGCATTGTAGCTCTCTCTACCGCTCCATCCGCATCCGTCTCTACCCACTCAGCTAGTCCTGCTACTCCTCGTCGAGGCTCTTGTAGCAAGGTCTAATCCAAGAGGCTGGGTACCTCAAGGATCCTACCCCTCATCGCCTGTAGTCCGCCTGACTACAGCTCGATGTCTCCCCACTTCCGCTCAAGTGGTGCGTGTGCACTCATGGCACAGTCATCGTCTATCAAAACTTCCTTCTCTACCCGTGCTGGCGTTGCCTTAGTCTCAGAAGACTCTCCCTTACTCTTCTTCCTTGGGCACTGGGTCACATAATGACCCATCTCCCCACAGTGGAAGCACTTGATCTTGGAGAGATCTTTCTTCTTTCGCTTCTCCTACTTTCCCTCAGATGCTAGGGCCACATCCTCCTCCTCCTCCTGCTTGACCTTGATCCCCGTCTTTGACTGTTGTCTGATCTCTTTCTGGCGAAGAGTTGCCCACATCTCGTCCCAAGGTGAGAGTGTCCCTCTACCCAGTATACTCTAGACAAATACTTCCCATTCTTTTGAGACAACATTCAGGGTTTTCCTCACCATCAACTCTTGATCCGGTGTCGCTTCTATAGCAGTTAACTGATCTCGGATCTCATTCAGTTGTCCGAGGAAGATGTCAATCAGTTCTCTCTTCTTCATCTGATATGACCTCAACTGATTCTCAAGTAGCATTCTTCTCTACACAGAAGTATGCTGGTACAATTTCTTGAGGGCCTCCCACATCTCATATGCCATTTCCTTCTTGGCAATGTGTGGAACTACATGGTCCTTGACCCTGTCAAGGATGATGCTCTTGGCCCTCACCATTGCCTCCTCGTACTTGTCGTTATTATTGGGGTCGACTGGGATAGCTATAACCTTCAAGGCAAAGTTCTTGACACGATTCCTATCAAGCACTAATAAGATTCTGGACTTCTAGACTGCGAAGTTCAATGCTCCGTCCAGTCTATCTTGGTCTCTTACCCCGTGTAGTGTCATGATGCTCCTCTACCTCCCTCCTGGAAGTTCTCTGTTCGACTCCTCTGAGTCTCTACTTCCCATCTAGAAGTTCTCTTCTGGACTCCCTCTGAGTCCGGATTTCCCTCCTGGAAATCCTTCTGCTGCTTGTCGAGATGCCCACTACTCTGATCGTCTTGTGTAACTGCACTGCTGATCCGAGTTCCTCGGCTAGAAACCCTCGGTAACAACTCCTCTAGCCCTGCTCTGTCAAGTACTGTTCTGACTACAGTACCTCACCAGCTCCACTTTGCAATATTCCTGTAGCCTTCTAGACCCCAGCAACTGCCTCTCTGTGAATTGTGTCAGCCCCTCTCTGCCTCACGCTGGCTCTGTGTCACCTCAGATGGGTCTGCGTCAGCCCTGGGATGCCCTGCGTCAGCCCTCTGGCCCTCTACGTCAGCAGCGCTGGCTTCTCTGAGCCTCTGCGCAGTTCCCGACTTCTTCTGCGTGCCTCTGGCTGGCTTTGCATCACACTTCTTGGCTTCTGTGCTGCTAGAAACAGCTTTTTTCACCTTAGGACAACTATTTTCTGCTGCTATTGCTCCGCTCGACTGATGTCTTTTAGTCCTCCTGTGATCTGCAATCACGCTCTGATACCATGTTGAAGTTTCTAATTTTCCTTAGTTAGAAACTCTTCATGCACTTTTTTTTATTTATTCCCACCTACTTGTTATTTTTCTTTAAAAAGTTATTTACAAAGTAAATACTGAAAATAAACAACAGTGCATGCTCAACCTATTACAGATCAACAACTAAAAGAAACAAGAACAAACACACCACATGACACCATTATTTTTTGACCAATGTCCCCGGAAAAACCCAATGCGGGAAAATCGGTGTAGCTATCTGAGGGTTTTCTTATTAAGCAATATCAGAGTACAATCTGGGTGCCGAAACTAGCCTACCCAACAGAGAATTTCCTTAGCAGCTATACCTCACAGTTTGAGAGAAATCTCCTGGCTGAAACCCCGGAAAATCCTTCCGGCAGCTCCTCAACACAAAACTGCTCTGCAACCCCAACGTTTGCCCAATTGGATTGCATCAGCCCCTCTCTGTCTCACGTTGGCCCTGCTTCAGCCTTTCTTGGCCTGCGTCAGCCCCAGGAGGCCTTGCGTCAGCTCCAGGAGGCCTTGCGTCAGCTCTAGGAGCCTCTGTGTCAGCTACGCTGGCCCCTCTGGTGCTCTGCGCAGCACTTGGCTGCCTCTGCGTGGTCCTGCGTGAGCCCCTGCTGGCTCTACATCACCCTCCTTGGTTGCTGCGCTGCTCTCCCGGCACAATCTCTGCCTTCTCTATTTCTCTGTATTCAATGCCCCTCAACTGCTCTCTCAATCGCTGATTCTATCTCTCTTAGCAAACCCCACTCTAGAGAATAGAATGACTGATCATCTGGTGTGTTCTCCAAGTGACCCTCAAGCCTCATCTTATACTTTTCCTGTTGACATATCAACGACCGAGATTAAGTCCTAATCAATGGCTAAGATTAGATCTGGCTTGATCCATGTCTTTTGGATGGGCAAATGTAAAAGGCAAGCCATTGATAAGTGTTCTTATTGTGTCTAATAGCGGTGCCATCTTCCTTTCAACATGTGATTACTCAGACAAGTTCAAAATCACCATCAACATTGCAAAACCACTACTTGAAACAATTGAACATATTGGGACATACAATGTCATCCAAGTCATCACTAATAATGTTACTAATTGTAAGGCAGAGGGAGCAATTATTGAGGATAAATACCCCAACATATTTTGGTTTGGGTGTTTGGATCACGCCAATGTTTTTAAAACTGGAACCGGTGACCATACCGGTCCACCTAATGAACCAGTTTACCAACCGGAACCGGTCGATCCGGGATTCGTTAGGTATAAACGAACCAGTTTTAAAAAAAATACATTAAATAATTAATTTTTAGTGAAACAAAACTATTTTTAAGATTTAAAACCATGATTCCAAGCCAATAGAGACAAGATATGCAAAGTTTGCCCATTTATATACCATGTCAAAATGGCACCAAGTGCAATACATATCATCGACAAAATAGTAAAATACATAAGCAATAAGGCTTTAAATGGCCTATAAAGTCCAAAAACAATGCTGCAAGCTATTAGGCCATTGGCCTACTACAAGTCTACAGTGTACACATGATCAATCATCAAGTTCATCAACACTACTAGACACAATCACACAGGATCATCATCAGGAGCTACATAGACATCATCTGGTTCAGAGTTTGAGGATGCCTCAACCTAATCTGCAACTTGTGATGTGGCACATCGCTATTGATCTGTCTTATGTGTGTTGTTGTGTGAGTTGAATCTTTCAGTCGTTCTTATGTGTCTTGTTGCGTGAGTTGAATCTTTCAGTCATTATGATGTTTGCGACATGTCGCTTTCATTTACAACTTATCATGATAAGCCCTTTTCCTTGTTGCAATTTACTTGATATTGAAGTTTTACTTTCTTGTGAGGTTGAGATTTTTTGAAAGTTTAAGTAGCTTGCAAAATGCAACATTTGCAAATTCTTTTCCTTTTGCTCCCTATCATAAGGATTGGAGTTTTCAATCTTTCATTTACATGTGATCTGATGCACATTATTGAAAGTTCCAAACTTGTTTCTTTTGCTTTGTGGCTCTTATGGTCTTATTGCACCTTTATTGATACCCAAAGGTACATCATTGTGCAATGTGTTGTGGTAACTTTGAACTTCAAAACTTGCAAACTTTGTGCCATAGGTTGATACAAAAAATCAAAAGATAGAGGCAGTTGATCAAATGACACAGGCTTAAAAGGTTCAAAGTCTAGGAGATTTTCACCTTGTCATAAGTATTAAAAAGTTAAAAGCTTCGATGATGCATGCCATATTACAAAAATGGAAGGTTGCCAAAGATTAGTGAATGTTGCTGGGACTAGCAAGTTCTAAGTTTAAGTGACATGAAAAGTGTCACAATGAGAGTAAGTTTCGAGGAGGTGTGTCAAAGCTTGAAAACTTCAACAAAAGACTTGAGGTGAAGATAAAAGAGGGACTAGTAGATGGAAAATTAAGGCTTAGAAACACTCCACAAATTTCACAAGTCATAAGCTCAATGCCAAAAAGGCTTTAAAGAACACAAGCTAAAGATCTAATGTGAAACAAGGAGCTTGTAGGTAAAATGTAGTTGTTTCAAGATGTAGGTGGACTTTAAGTGGCAATGGACGCTGATTCCAACTCAAGCTTGTTTCACTTGAGTCACAACCTCTACTAGCTGCACATCTTGAAAGTTTGATGTTAGTTGAACCAACCTAGCTCATTCACATAAACATGATATAGTAACCAACCGGTTAAGGATGGAACCGGCCGGTTCTGTCCTAAACCGATCGATTAGGACTGGTTAGGGCCAAAAATCTGCCACATCGCCTTCTTGACTGGGTTTTTCAGCCGGTTCCAACTGGTGGCCTTGCTAACCAGTCGGTTTGACCAGTTACCGGTTAGGAAGGCCGGTTTTAAAAACATCGGTTCACACAATGAACCTTTTGATGCATGATATTATTAAGAACAAAAACTATCAATACAAATGGATTGGCGATTTGTACAAGAGAGGAAAAAAAATGATAAATTTATTACAAATCATAGCAATACCCATCGGCTTTTCCGTAGTCACTCAAGATTGGAGTTGTTGAAGATTGCAGAGACTAGATTTGCTAGCTATTACCTCACCTTCAGGCGCCTTTTGAAGGTAAGAGAGTCATTGGCTAGCATGGTATCAAGTCAACACTGGAAGGTATTAAAGGACAGGGCTCCAAACGTAGTTGACAAGCAAGGTTTTGAACAGGTGGAGGAGATCGTTCTTGATGTTCTATTTTGGGCACGTGTGAGGGAAGTATTGTAATTCACCAAGCCCATTTATAGCATGATTCGTTTTGCAGATACAAATAAATCAGTGTTTGGGGAGGTGTATGAGCAGATGCATAGCATGTTGGGGCAAATAAAAGATATTGTTCAGGAAAATGATCCCAACTTGTATACAATGATTCACAATTGTGTGTGCACGGTGGAATAAACTTAATGTTCCACTACATGCCTTGCCGTATATCCTTATGCCAAAATACTGCTCTCCGTTTTGGTTGGGCCAACCTGCACCTGGGGGTGGGGTTAGGATCAAACCCCATATAGTTCCAGAGGTATCTAAAGGATATATGGAAGCATTAGACAAGTTGGTACATGACAAGGAATGTGCTAATCTACGTTTTGAATTAGGAAGATACTTCTGTTGCTCTGGTTTGTTTGGTTCTTTGCATGCAATGGAAGATACAGACAGATTTGATGCTCTCACATGGTCGGGAGCATATGGCAGCATGGGGCTTTTGCCAAAATTGGAAAAAATCGTTCTCTCAAAGGTTGTAAATACCTCTTCTGCAGAGAGGTGTTGGAGCACCTGCAACTTCATACATAATGTGAGAAGAAACGGACTCGGTGAAAACCGGGCAGAAAACTCGATTTATGTGCACTGCAACTTGAGGTTGTTGAATCATTATTGTGATCGTGCTTATGAGGATCCAACATATAAAATTTGGGATAACAACCCAGAAGACGATAATTTGGAGGATGGCACTATACATATTGAAGAATTGGAAGCAGAACTTTTGAGAGATGATGATGAAGAAACAACAACCATGCCACCCCCACCTTCCAGTAGCAGTGCCAGTGCTCGAGTTCCAACTATTGTTTCTTTGCTTTTGCCACCTCCATCTACATCCTCACGTGGAGGGCATGTGACTTCTGGTTTTAGTCGTGCAACTATGTGAGAGGAAACTCCTAGAAGACCACCATGACTTGCTTAGAAATTAGACATTTCTCGTGGCAAGAGACCCAAGAATTAACAATAGATAATAGATTTACTTGTCTTTTCTAGTTTCTAGTAGTTTTTATAACCGTTGACTCGTTCATATTTATTATGATATTTTTTGTAAACAATATATGACAATTTAAGTTTGAAGTTTGAAGCTGGCAATTATAACTCGTTGGTAATGAATTATGAATATGATGCTTCGTGAAATTTGAAAGTTGTTTCATTTCATTTCATTTTATAACATTTCATTTCATGTTAGATATTCTTTGTTGTAATGGTTACACTTAGCTTACAAGTACAACTTTGGTGATCAATGATGATAAATGTTATATATTGAATTTTGAAAGCTTGAAACTTTAAGGTTGATGAATCATAAGGCTCTATGCTTTTATGCTTTTTATATCTAATTTATCAGTCTACATCCTTTTGTTGACATATATGCATCAAAATATAAAAAAATATATATTATATAAAAATTCGCTCCCAGACCGGGAGCTTCTAAAAATGTCGCTCCCGCTTCTGCTCCCAAGTAACCTTGCTAATGCTTTTTTAATTTTCCTTTCATGGGTGCAGCTGAATGCAGCATACTTGGACTTATGTAAGAAAACTTCTATCAATTCTCTTACTGTGCCTGAATTTTCAAGTATGTGTGGGGTTCTCAGCGATCAGGTATGACTACTAGCAAACATTTTGCAATCTATTATAAGGAAATTACATGACGCCTATAAATGGCATAATATTTCCTGTGTATGTACTGTGTGAATTAGGCACTCCTTAACGTGGGTCAAGCCCGAGAAGACAAGCTGAGAAGGGTTACCTTAAAGGTAGATGAGGGCGATATCATTTTTGCCTTGCAGGTATATTGTTTCCTTTTTCTTTATTTTTTGGTTAGCTAGACCCACAGGGTTTTGAACCAGCGACCTTCACACAAGGAGTGCCTTAACAATACACTGTATTGTCGACTGTTCTACTCCCTGTGGGGCCTTGCAGGTATCTTATTAAGCCTTTCAGTTGACACAACTTAATTGTTAAAGAAATCTTGCTTGGATCTCCTTCATGTTTGAGTAGCAATTTTTTTAAAATTTGCAGGGAATACGCTTTTTCCGCAACTGCCTTCAGTGATGCTGCACATGGTTTTGAGTTGCAACTCTCTTTATTAACTCTAGTTACTGAATCTATTTACTTATTTCCTTGGTTTCAATACAATCAGCTTTAGTCCAAGGCTGGAAAGAAGAGTGCTTTTCTTCTTTTCATCTTTTCAAAATTGCATCTGTTATTTCATTACTGAAGAATACAATTATATGTTCCTCCATTGAGGGATTGGCTCAGAGTTCTTCGTTTTACATATAAGAGGAAATCTGACGAGATTCAAAACATTCTTGAACCATGCTTTTATAGCCAACTTGCATTGCCTCCCCAAATAAGGCTTTCAACAATATAAAATATCTTTCTTATAGAAATGGTTTTGAACAGTGTTACACTTATTGTGATAATATCCAATATCAGACATGGCGACGCTATCACGATAATTTGAGGTTTTGAAATTATTGCCTTATTTTTTCCAACATCACTTTATAACAAAATTTCTGATCTTTTAGTTCTCATTTTGCAAAAGTGAGTTAGAGGATTGAGTTGTAAGGAGGATGCTGTGACCATTTTCCATCAAGTAAATAAGGGGAAATCCATTGTTTCCATTGCTTTGATTCATCTGATGATTTTTTTTATGTGATTTTGTATCATCCTGTCAAGACTTATGACTCAGAAGTCCTGATATCATATTTCAATATCTTTGTCTAATATACTACTTATTCAGTTTTATTTTCATATTTATGTACAATGTGTTTGTTTCCTGTTGAGACTTCTTCGGCAATTTAAAAAATTATATATATATATATATATATATATTATTTTAAATTTCATGATAATTTATGATATTTTCCCCAATATTGCCTATAAGCTATTTTCCAGACCCCAGGTGACAAATTCTCAATAATGAGAAATGTAACAAATAACGATAAATGTAACCATTGATTTTGAATGTAGAATTTGGGTATTCAATTCTTCAGGGCCTTAATATTGTGATAGAATGCTGGGTGCACACTTAAATTTGGTCCTCTGACAATGAAACTTCTCACCCGCATATTCTTACCTACATCAATAACGGCAGTTTTATGTTTTAACCTACTCCACATCAGAATATTGATATCGTTGCCCGTAGTGCAGTGTTTATTGTTGCAACGACCAGTATCCTTTCATTTACTGTTCTGTGGTGCAGCTCATCTAAAAGTCCATCTAGGTTTGGTTATGGAATTCTAATCAGACAGGTTCTAGAGAAGGAGAAATGACAGTAACGTTGATGTGTTTGGTGCTGATAGAGATAATTATCGATCATGACAGTAATCATAGATTATTTTGTGCTTTGGACTATCGTACAGGGAGGGACATGGTTTAGAGCATCCGTACATCAATGTTTTGGTGGGGCAACAAATCTCATATCTACCGCTTCCCATTCATTCATTGGTGTCAATTCATTTACAAACTAAGCTGGAGAAATTTAGTTTCATATCATGAGAAATTACTTAATTCTTGCTCTTTGGAGTTTCTTACGTTTACTTACACCAAAAAATGAATAAGGATTCGTGTTTTATTTTACATTTCGTTTACAGGAACAAAAAGGATAATATTTTCATTGTTTCAAAACACTGGCTGCCTATACCCGGTAACCAGAGTACGTAAGGGAAGATTTTCAAAATTCAATTCAAGTTTTAAACTACCTGCATTTCCAAATTCTGTGTACTATTGAGACTTCACTTGACAGGGAAAATTTGCAGAAGCATACTATATACATTCGAGAATGGTATTGACAGAAACATGAAAGCTCCAAATGGCCTCCAAACGGGCCTGAACTTCGTCGGTTTCTGTCTTCCTTGTCTTTCTCATTTTGAATTTCCAAAGATTATCTATGAGGTCATGCTTGATGTTGAAGAAGTGTGCCTGCCATATTTATATCGCTATGCAATTCTGCCATGTGGATATGGGCTCCTTGGCGTTTTGTCAAGGAGATAAATGGTACGGAATTAATAAATGGTTAGTAGTTTGAGTGGTCGGGAGCACAGTTTGTTCTCCTATTTATTTAGGTTCAATTCCAAGGGACATTTTTGGCTTGTTGTGACAAGGCTCAAAGAGTAGGCAACCCTTGGGATTGATCTCACTCCAGTGGGGGCAAGACATCTTGGTTCTTGCTAAGTCATAAGTTATTGGTATATTTGGCTTACGGGTTGTTGGATATACTCTTTAAATATATTGTCAATTGGAAGGTTTGATCTTAAGCCTTGTCTAGATTATTCCAACAAGTTACAGATTCACCATAATTTAGAGGAAAAAAAAGTGGAAATTCCTCCCTAATTTTGGTAGGAAATTTAATTAAGGTTATGATTTCCCTAATTGATGGAAACTTTGACCATGGAACTTTTCCCTTAAATATTTTGGGCTATTTTAAAACAACTTAGTTAACCAAAATTTTAGAAAATAAGTGGCCATGGAAAGATAACACACCCTATATCACTTGGATCGATGTTGCTATTTATTGACATTTTGAAGAACAAAGAGTATGTGTAACCAAAGTGGACCAGTGAGTCCATATCCATTAGATCAAAGTGTACTCTTTGATTTGAGCAGATTTTTCTTCTTGGAGACAAGGCCAATTGATGACCAAGTTGTTCTTGCAATTTAAGCTTCCACATGCAAGCCTTCCTTTATCTATATGTTTTCATCATAATTCAAGTTGTATCTAAGATTCCAACTTTGTAATTTGAAATCATAGTTCTCTCTAAGTAAGCATTGTAGCAAATCTTGCACTTTTTGAGAAAATCCCAAAAAGCTCAAGTGCGAGATACACCTTGATTACGGGGGGGCAGGGGGGCAGGGCAATTGTCACCTCGCCAACCTTCTTCTCACTTCTAACTAGCTCTCCTCTTAATCACAATGGGTCTCACAATTGACCTTTTGGACTTTATCTTGAGAATCATGAGATATAATGTATGGGTGTCTCAAGATATCCCCAATAACCACTACAGGAAAAGAATACATGCAAATCCCAAGGAGCCATCTTTCACCCTTACCATGAAATTTCAATGTAAGGACTGTAGTTAAGATTCAACTAGATGGACAAATTTCTTGTAAAATTCTATCAAATTAAATGCAATTGCGTACCTGATTCTCCCATCTGGTGTCGATTCACGTTGCTCCGAGTTTTCTGATTCCATTACCAAACCAACCGATTCCTCCCTGCCTATCTGGGATCAACCTTTGCGGTTCCCAGATCTAGAGAACTTCGAAATGGAAGTCCACTGACCCCCGTGCCCAAAACTCCAAGAACAGCTCAAAATTTCCCAGTTCTCAGTTCAAAATCGAGCCCCTGGCTCATCCCTCAAACAGATTGATTTTCTATCACCATTCTCTGTATTTTCCCCTCTCTACACTATATTTCAAAGGTGAAGGCAATCTTCTGTTTTCCCAAAAACTGATTTTTCCTTCCCCCCTTTTTCATGCTCCCCTTCCGTCTTTATGTATCAATTCTCAGTCACCGCTCCCTACATGGTGACACCTTCCTTTGTAACGTGTGACTCTATTTGTCCAAAGCTACAGGGATATTGACATATGTATTAGGTTTATTAGTTTTCTATAAATGCCCTTAGTTTATAATATTTATTTTATTTTGATTTAAATTTCACATTTTAATAATTTATTAATATTATGGAATATATAAATATGTAACCATATTTATAATTAACTTAAATTTTACATTTATTTCTTTATAACCATATTTGATTTATAGTATATACTTTCAAATTTATATCATTGAAATTATTTAGGGTATTTTCTCTTTAATTATGACGCATTAAGCAATATGTTTGGTGATCGGTGAGGGTGTAACTTCTATTTGAAGCAGTGTCGTGATATTCAACATTTATAGTTAATTTAGAGAATATATATATATAATAGTGCAGTACATGCAATACATGCATATGTAGCTATCATATGCACGCTAATATTCTTGTGCTCTCTATAAATAAAAATGGGTCATTACATACACCCCTCCTTCATAAAACTTCGTCCCGAAGTTAGAGTTTTTATCGTATATCAATACTTATTTTAGCGATTAGTACATTCTTGTTAGGGTTGCATATCGAGATTAAATTTTTATTTAATGTGAGGACACTATAAAATTGGTGTTTTGAATACTTCTAGGCTTATAACTTTAATGGTCATGCCTTGCCCCAACCAGATTCCCAAGCTATTCTAAAATTATCCTATCCTTCCTAATCTCTTCCACTCCCATCCTATCCATCCTCTGCTAGAGTATGCTATGGCATTAGTTATACTGACCTAGCCATTCATAACTCTAAGGATAGCAGCGTCGACTATATCGACCTGATTTCCCAGTAGGCATTTGGTAGTCATCATCACACGTGTAGGGGAGCGTGATTCACACAGTCCTCCCATGACTCCAGGTTTTGGAGGATAAATGGTGGGCAACACCTCCACCCCTCCTAGTAGAATTAGGGTCAATACCCTATCATGGAATCTCATTGAGCCTCAATTGTTCTTGGAGTTTTGTCATCATGTAGTTGGTTTGGTAATGATACTATCTGCAATGTAAACACTTGCCCACAATTATAACATATGCATCAATATATTCAAAATCAATTGTATTTAGATAACGATTTTCTATGCATTCTTAATAAACTCTCATCTATGATATTGATCTTTGAGTTCATATATAACATACTTGGCTGTCTAGCCAATATATTTGTAAGTTCATTTTCACATCAAGTAGTCAAGTGTATTCATTATTTTATTTCCATCTCATCATTCATGTTGATATGTAAAAATAAAAATAAAATTATAGATATCACATCCATAACATAAGTCATGATTTATATAGGTATCCATGTACCAGCAATGTTAAGCATAATAATTTGAAATCATTCTTTCGTGTATTGATTGTGCATGAAACTTATGGCTTTGGATTGCTAACTGACACTTGATATTTGATCTTACCAGCACATATCGTTATGTCCCAAACATTCATTGATTTGTATGTTTTTGCTCCAGTAACAACTAGCTGGGTTATTATCTTACTTGGTAACAAAATGCATCATATGGATAGTCATTAGCAAAGATAGACCTCAATTCATTCCTTTTAACAATAATGTTGTTTGTTGTGCTCTTTTATATATATATTGTGTTTGAAATACCTAGATCAAAGCATGGTATGCAACAACATTTGGGGACATATTTTGTACTCAACATTTCCTCTAACAATAATACACCATACATTGCTTTATGTTTGAATGGTAGTACTCTTTCAATACCTCGGCCTTATAAGTTGTATTTATGCTCATGGAACCTGTGCTCAGGTTATATTCATCAATTATAAGGACTGCTAAATTAGGTCTGAATGTTGTCTCAACAATCATTCCTTGAAAAATTAGTGCAAAATGTCATGCCAAAGTGATAAGCATTGCACATAAATTTCCTTTCTTTGTCCTGAAGCCCATGATTTGTATCAAGTTCCAATGCTTTTGTTTACAACAGAAAATATGTAGCTTTATGACCTTTTCTTGCTTCTTTTTTTTTTTTTCACAATATCACTTATGACTACTTGTACTAGTTTTAATATTTGTTCTACAAATTCACTAGCTCATAGGTATTATTGTGGTATTTGGACCCTGTCATGACCTCTAAAGAGTCCAATTCGCTAGATCCTTTGTACCTTTCCATTGTACCTCTAGTGTCTATTTATTTATTTATTTATTTATTACTTTCATTCTATTATTACTAATATAACATTCAACATGTATTTCCATGGTTGTTTTAGATTTATGCCTCACTTTGCTATAGAAGCATCTTTGCCTCCCCTGTCTGTATACTTCCGTTTGCCCATCATTTTCATCAAGTCAATGCTCTCAAACTTTACCACAACAGAAGATAAAGCACATAACCTACTAATTGGAACCAATTGCATTGCTATGTCGACATCATTTTATATTTCAAACAAATTATCCATTAAGTTCCAATCTTTATCCTTTATTCAAGATATGGGAATCTTTTGAAGAATCTAAATTCAACTTTTTACCTGTGAATTCAATTATTCTCTCTGTTGTCGCGCGAATTGACACGACAACGCTCAGACCGGGGGCTGTCACTCTGATCCCCGATCCCTCCGTTTAAGCCTGTCTCCCGCGGCTAAGGGGGGTAGACCCTGTGAGATAATGAAGACCAACTGCCTAACAGTTGGTTGGGAGACACGAGATACGATATAAAAGCACTTGAAAGATTTAATTAATTGAGCAGACCAGTGCCTTAAGAGGCTGATTATAAAAATGATTACTGGTTAAATGATATAGAAACATGAACCATGAACAGTAATCATATGTTAACTTCGCATCTCGACTTGAAAATTCAGCATGAAAGATATAACATGAGAAACCACTGAAATTGGCAAAATTGATTTTCCACAAAAAATTCAAAATTTTTCAAATTTTTTTTTTTTTTTTTTATTTATTTATTTAAAATCTAAAGTATATACATATAACCTAAGTCTAAAATAAAAAAAGAAACAAAAATTAAAATAAATCTAATTTTTAATTTTTATTTTTTATAACAAAAATTTAAACTATGCTAAAATCTAAAAAAAAAAAAAAAAAACTTAAACTAAAGATTAGAATTAAATTACAAATCTACGCTACTTTAAATTAAATGCTAAAATTAAAACTTTAAAATCTAAAATCTAAATGAAACCTAAACTAAATACAAATTAATGTCTAAAATTTAAAAAAAAGAAAATGAAAACTATTTAGAACTATTACAAAACTAAAAAATAAAAAATAAATCAAAGATGTAACCTAACTCAAACCAAAAGTAAAATCTCATTAAAAATCTAATATACGTAACTAAGCTGAACCAAAAAAGAAAGAAAACTAAATTAAAATTTAACCTATAAACTACGCTAACCTATGCTACCTACGCTACGCATCCAATAATCCAAAAAATGTTGACATATAACCCAATAAAATCTACGAATTTGGAATACAACCTGGCAATACCTTTGATACGGATCGATTTTGATCACCTGTTCATGAATCGATTCCACCTGCGAGTTTCGATGAGAGTTTGCAGGTTATTGAGACTGCATAGAAGCGTTTTACCTTTTCCGTCTGCGTTTTCCAGTTCCGGACGGCCGACACTCTCAAACACTTTTCTTCTGGCCCGATGGCGTTATCAGAAATACCTGTTACTCTGTGCAGGAAACCCTTTAATGCCAAAACCGTGGAGCGTATCTTCTGGAAACCTCGCCGGTTTTATATATATATTTTATTGTTTTGTTTGTTTGTTTGAACAAATGCAGGGATCGAATGAAGACACAGGTGAATCGGCCTCTCCAGTCGACGGCGGCAGGTAAAACAACGAAATCGATTTTAAAACAATGGCATTCTACGACTTACCATAGCCGCATACCTGAGCTGCGATTTACCTGTGGCACAGTGATTTTCCGTAACAAATTTTTACTGCTGCACAGGTCGACGGCTCAAAGGGACTGAGATCGTTTTAGAGCGTTTACTGATTTGGATCGATGAGTGTCTAAATGAAATTTGCCTGCGTGATGAATTCAACTCAGGGGATACGCAGACCCACAGGTTTTCAATGGAGTGCACGTCTTGCCACGTAAAACGACTGCCCAGATGGATAGGGACAGCAGCAATATGAATGAGCAGCCCAGAAAACGATGAAACCTCTCCAATTATGTCTAGCTTTTCTCTGATCTGTAGCACCTGCGGCCTGCAAACGATGAATCAAACAACCAGAAACCTAAAGAAAAATAAAAAAATAAATGAAACCCCTAAAAATTAATCCTAAAATCACAAAAAAAAAAAGAAAAATTGCAGTAAAACCCTAAATCCAGAAAAGAATTACAGATATGGCCCCTTGACAGCCTGATTTAGCAAATAATAACAGGAAAAAATTTTTAAAGATAAGAAATTTCAGATTGTCACTGTAAGAAACTTCAGAAATTTTCTCATGCAAATTAAAACATAAAACCGAATGATAGACCCAGGATCAAATCCAGCTGGGCTCAACAAAAAACGCTTGCGGGAGTTGGCTGGTTCAGCCGAGAACTTCCCCGAACGCCCACAAATTCCTTCAGAAAATATTATTCTGCACAGCTCAAAACAATCGTCAATAAAGAGGGCAAAATGCTGCTAGATCTCAAACAGTAATGGAGATACCTGCCATTACTCCTGAAACCCTAGCAGCACCCAAACCCTAGCAAGTGAGCAAGATACCTGTACCCACAATACTCTAGAAAAGCTATTATTAACAGCTGAAAATAACATATGCAGAAAATGAAATGATCTCACAGCATTCCAAGAGAGTAACACCAGCAAGATATGGACCCCAAAGTCTTCCTTTATTAACCAGAAACAGATTTACAAGAGAGCTTCTTTAGCCTTAGACTCACAGATCCAATGATCTCAAATGACTCCCTAAGACCCTATATAAAGGAAATGATCCTAACGGCTAGTTCAAGTGATCCATGTAGAAATGATCTCGACCGTTGATGAGGATCAAGACATCTCTTGATCTCATCCGTCGATTTATTAACTTAGAATATTATTATTTTATTAGTTAGGGTTTTTTGCTTCATTTTTTAATTTTTTATTATTTTTTTATTATTTTATTATTTTTATTCATTTTTTAATTTTTTAATTCATTTAACATGGATCAGTGAACTAAGCTTTCGGAAACATTACCTAGGACCTAGGACTTAGGACTCACGAGGGGATTTAAAACATTTCTCAACCCTCAGGACACATTACATCATGATTTTTTTACAATTTACATCTCAAAAGGATGAACCCACTTAACACAGACCCTCATAGAACACCCAGTTCTGCGACACAACTATAATCTAGCAGAATAACATATAAGACTCTCCCAAACTTTCTGATGACGGAATCCATCCCGGCTTTGGGGTCAGGTTTGAAGGAAAACTCTGCCGATCCGTGGATCGGTGAGACAAAAAACCTTCCGGGACGTAGATCATCAACAGAAAGTTAGGTCCACCTAGGCAAATTACATACATTGACTCATGTCTGCTTAGATTATTTACAATTCATATATGCAGACTGGGTTTACAATTGAAATCATCAAGCTGCTGCTGAT
This sequence comes from Pinus tabuliformis, assembly GCA_031772625.1. Classification (NCBI taxonomy): domain Eukaryota; kingdom Viridiplantae; phylum Streptophyta; class Pinopsida; order Pinales; family Pinaceae; genus Pinus; species Pinus tabuliformis. Next base: position 612,059,808 of record CM062814.1, on the reverse strand, counting down.
GGCAGGATGGCACGGACATGCTGATCAGGTGCTGCTTCTTTCTGTCAAGAAAAACGGGGTGCACTGCATGGGTAGTTGACCAGTAGGGGTCAACATCTGGCTCTACTTGGGGACACGTTGCTGCTTGCAGGAATGTGAGAATCCAGAATCTGCATCCATACAACACAAAAATAAGTAGCGTCCATCCCAAAAATCAGCATATACGTTAAGCACAATAGAAAAGCTCTTCATTTATTAACTATCTAAAGCAGAAACGAAAATGCGGAAAAAACAAGGAGTAGGGTTAGAAATACGATACAAAAAATGCCCCATGGCATCAGATGTGTTCAATATAGTGCATACTGAGCATTTGCCTGCTTTCAGGCAAATCTGTGAGCTGCTTGTCGGATGTGCCATGTCCAATTTTGCATATGGTAGGACTTTTTCCTATCCGAAAATCAAGCTGCTCACGGCCGTCTGATGTATCAAATCTTCGTCTTATTTTCTTTCTCTTACGTTTTTTCTTTCTGGCAGGTTGAATTACTGATGACTTGGAACTTTCTGTTTCAAAGCTATCAGATGAAGTATGTAAGATATGCATGCTATGTCTTTCTTCATCTTGCATCTGATCTCTATCATTCTTAAGTCTGTCTGGATCACCCTCAATCAACCGTCTTTCAATCGAATCAACAACCTCCAAATAATAAGATGAATCTTGTTGCAGAAAATGAGAAGGCTCCTGATCTGTTGATGTTTGCTGGTTTCTCTCATCTTCCAATTGCTGAAACCTTTGAACTTGTATTCTAATGGCATCAATCTGACTAGAATGTTGAACCTTTATATTACTGATTTGTCTGGCATGGTGTTCTTGCATGTCTTTTATTATTTTAACATTCTTTTCCTTTATGTCCATCAAGCAATGTTGTATAAAATTTATTTCTTCTTTATGGTTCGCTTGTATGTCAGCCACTTGATTATTATGGTTGAACGTCATGATGGTCATTTCCTCATCTATGGTTAATAGCTTGTTTTGCATAGAGTCAATTTCCCTATCATGATCAGCTTTCATGGTCACCATATTTTCCTCTAAGATCGACAACCTACTTTGCATGGTTCTAATTTTTGTTTCATAATTAGTTTTTATGGCCTCAATTTCCTTAGCATGCTGGTTTTGCGTGACTTCAATCTCTCTATTACGTTTCTCCAGGTGAGTGCATAAAGTTTTCACATCATTGACATAATTAGTTTGATTGATTTCCATATTTCTTACCAGCATCATTAGATCTTGTATAATTTGCTTTTGTTCTTCCCTTTCACTATTATTTGTCCCTGATTTTCCACTATGATGATCTGCAATATTTCCGGTTGATGACACATTCTGATCTTGAAATCTTTCTTCAACAGCTGAATTACTTTCTTTCTGATCAACAATTTTAGAAGGCAATCTGTTTGGATAACCATATCTATCTTTAAAAGCATCAACAATGTCTTCTAAAGAAGTGAAAGAATCCTTAGGAAAACTGTTAAACCAATTTAAAGCATCATCTTCTAAAGTAAGGACAAATAAACGCATTTTGATATCTTCATGATTAAACTGAGGGGATCTGCAATATATGATCATGATGCGATCAAACAAGCCTAGATGCCTTCTAACAGCGATTGGATCACCACCTGAAAAAATAGGTAATTTAGGAGTGGCCTCCTCAGGAAGATCATGGAGACGGTGAGTAAAACGACATGGTTTAAATGAATAATCCATGATGAACAATAAGGGATCAGATGGATGATAGAACTAGCTCTTTGCTCAAGAAAATCAAAAGGTGAAAAAAGTGGAGTCGCCACTTGAACAATAAAACTGATTCTAAGATCCAAAAAGTAATCAACAAACAGAGATGCGGGAGGGCTTCTCGTCTGGGAAAAAATGAGAAAGTGGAGTCGCCACCCAAACAAGAAACAAAACCGAAGAGAATCTGCTGATATGTGATGAAAAGATGCCAGAATATTGAATATGCCAGCTCAAACTGAGAGATGAGAAAGATGAGAAGATGAATGTCGATGAAACTCCAGGAATAGAAAAACTCTTTCCCCGGCAACGGCGCCAAAAAATGTTGGCGTTGTCGGGCCAGACGAACGATAGGAAGATGAACGATGAATGATGAAAAGTCGTTGAAACACCAAGGACAGAAAAACTCTATCCCCGGCAACGGCGCCAAAAAATGTTGTCGCGCGAATTGACACGACAACGCTCAGACCGAGGGCTGTCACTCTGATCCCCGATCCCTCCGTTTAAGCCTGTCTCCCGCGGCTAAGGGGGGTAGACCCTGTGAGATAATGAAGACCAACTGCCTAACAGTTGGTTGGGAGACACGAGATACGATATAAAAGCACTTGAAAGATTTAATTAATTGAGCAGACCAGTGCCTTAAGAGGCTGATTATAAAAATGATTACTGGTTAAATGATATAGAAACATGAACCATGAACAGTAATCATATGTTAACTTCGCATCTCGACTTGAAAATTCAGCATGAAAGATATAACATGAGAAACCACTGAAATTGGCAAAATTGATTTTCCACAAAAAATTCAAAATTTTTCAAATTTTTTTTTTTTTTTTTTATTTATTTATTTAAAATCTAAAGTATATACATATAACCTAAGTCTAAAATAAAAAAAGAAACAAAAATTAAAATAAATCTAATTTTTATTTTTTATTTTTTATAACAAAAATTTAAACTATGCTAAAATCTAAAAAAAAAAAAAAAAAACTTAAACTAAAGATTAGAATTAAATTACAAATCTACGCTACTTTAAATTAAATGCTAAAATTAAAACTTTAAAATCTAAAATCTAAATGAAACCTAAACTAAATACAAATTAATGTCTAAAATTTAAAAAAAAGAAAATGAAAACTATTTAGAACTATTACAAAACTAAAAAATAAAAAATAAATCAAAGATGTAACCTAACTCAAACCAAAAGTAAAATCTCATTAAAAATCTAATATACGTAACTAAGCTGAACCAAAAAAGAAAGAAAACTAAATTAAAATTTAACCTATAAACTACGCTAACCTATGCTACCTACGCTACGCATCCAATAATCCAAAAAATGTTGACATATAACCCAATAAAATCTACGAATTTGGAATACAACCTGGCAATACCTTTGATACGGATCGATTTTGATCACCTGTTCGTGAATCGATTCCACCTGCGAGTTTCGATGAGAGTTTGCAGGTTATTGAGACTGCATAGAAGCGTTTTACCTTTTCCGTCTGCGTTTTCCAGTTCCGGACGGCCGACACTCTCAAACACTTTTCCTCTGGCCCGATGGCGTTATCAGAAATACCTGTTACTCTGTGCAGGAAACCCTTTAATGCCAAACCCGTGGAGCGTATCTTCTGGAAACCTCACCGATTTTATATATATATTTTATTGTTTTGCTTGTTTGTTTGAACAAATGCAGGGATCGAATGAAGACACAGGTGAATCGGCCTCTCCAGTCGACGGCGGCAGGTAAAACAACGAAATCGATTTTAAAACAATGGCATTCTACGACTTACCATAGCCGCATACCTGAGCTGCGATTTACCTGTGGCACAGTGATTTTCCGTAACAATTTTTTACTGCTGCACAGGTCGACGGCACAAGGGACTGAGATCGTTTTAGAGCGTTTACTGATTTGGATCGATGAGTGTCTAAATGAAATTTGCCTGCGTGATGAATTTGACTCAGGGGATACGCAGATCCACAGGGTTTCAATGGAGTGCACGTCTTGCCACGTAAAACGACTGCCCAGATGGATAGGGATAGCAGCAATATGAATGAGCAGCCCAGAAAACGATGAAACCTCTCCAATTATATCTAGCTTTTCTCTGATCTGTAGCACCTGCGGCCTGCAAACGATGAATCAAACAACCAGAAACCTAAAGAAAAATAAAAAAATAAATGAAACCCCTAAAAATTAATCCTAAAATCACAAAAAAAAAGAAGAAAAATTGCAGTAAAACCCTAAATCCAGAAAAGAATTACAGATATGGCCCCTTGACAGCCTGATTTAGCAAATAATAACAGGAAAAATTTTTTAAAGATAAGAAATTTCAGATTGTCACTGTAAGAAACTTCAGAAATTTTCTCATGCAAATTAAAACATAAAACCGAATGATAGACCCAGGATCAAATCCAGCTGGGCTCAACAAAAAACGCTTGAGGGAGTTGGCTGGTTCAGCCGAGAACTTCCCCGAACGCCCACAAATTCCTTCAGAAAATATTATTCTGCACAGCTCAAAACAATCGTCAATAAAGAGGGCAAAATGCTGCTAGATCTCAAACAGTAATGGAGATACCTGCCATTACTCCTGAAACCCTAGCAGCACCCAAACCCTAGCAAGTGAGCAAGATACCTGTACCCACAATACTCTAGAAAAGCTATTATTAACAGCTGAAAATAACATATGCAGAAAATGAAATGATCTCACAGCATTCCAAGAGAGTAACACCAGCAAGATATGGACCCCAAAGTCTTCCTTTATTAACCAGAAACAGATTTACAAGAGAGCTTCTTTAGCCTTAGACTCACAGATCCAATGATCTCAAATGACTCCCTAAGACCCTATATAAAGGAAATGATCCTAACGGCTAGTTCAAGTGATCCATGTAGAAATGATCTCGACCGTTGATGAGGATCAAGACATCTCTTGATCTCATCCGTCGATTTATTAACTTAGAATATTATTATTTTATTAGTTAGGGTTTTTTGCTTCATTTTTTAATTTTTTATTATTTTTTTATTATTTTATTATTTTTATTCATTTTTTAATTTTTTAATTCATTTAACATGGATCAGTGAACTAAGCTTTCGGAAACATTACCTAGGACCTAGGACTTAGGACTCACGAGGGGATTTAAAACATTTCTCAACCCTCAGGACACATTACATCATGATTTTTTTACAATTTACATCTCAAAAGGATGAACCCACTTAACACAGACCCTCATAGAACACCCAGTTCTGCGACACAACTATAATCTAGCAGACTAACATATAAGACTCTCCCAAACTTTCTGATGACGGAATCCATCCCGGCTTTGGGGTCAGGTTTGAAGGAAAACTCTGCCGATCCGTGGATCGGTGAGACAAAAAACCTTCCGGGACGTAGATCATCAACAGAAAGTTAGGTCCACCTAGGCAAATTACATACATTGACTCATGTCTGCTTAGATTATTTACAATTCATATATGCAGACTGGGTTTACAATTGAAATCATCAAGCTGCTGCTGATGGCAGGATGGCACGGACATGCTGATCAGGTGCTGCTTCTTTCTGTCAAGAAAAACGGGGTGCACTGCATGGGTAGTTGACTAGTAGGGGTCAACACTCTCCATAATATTAAATTCTACATATTCATGAATTAATTCGCTACTTAGTTTAATTGGAAGTGTTTTTTTAAGGAAACTCTTATGTCTTGAGATTCATGGTAAAAAGCTTCAACACATCGGTTATGCAAATCCAAGTGTGTTTCTTCATCTGCCAAAGTGTTGCCTTCAAACACTGAGGAATCATTAATGTCTTCTCTAACTGTTTCTATAGAAGGGCTGAGAGATTTTCCAGCATCAGAATGTACATTCTGAAATTCTTTCCCCAAAATACTATTTTGTAAAATCTCAATTCTATGAGTGTTAACAGGAGACAATAACTTGCTCTCCCCAGAAATGTCAGGAGCACTATCTTCATCTCTCCAACTATCATGCATTGAATCAAAATCACTAGAATTATCCAACTCAAAGTACCACTCTTACTTTAATTTATGTGTTGCGCATGTAGATAACTATGTCTTGCACACCAGCTCGGTCATTTCTTGTTCATGAAATTTAAGATTCCTTGAATGTTTGATCAAAGAGTTTAGAGGTACAATATCATCCTTTGTTCTTTCCTTCCTCTCCATGAAATATAATATAATAAGAAACACCTCTCCTCATGCAAATTTTAAATTCTACCTTATTCTATTAACTTTCACATTAGAAGAGTCCAAATCAACCATTTTTGTCTTTTCCTGATTTCAGTGCTAGGCTCGTCTTGAACAACTTGTTTGATGTATCATTTCTATAGTACCTTAACCCTATTTTTCAAACCTTAAGTAACATTTTTAGTGCCCTAATGTTGTTGGAACACAATCTTAGATATAGTAGTACATTGCCTAAACTCTTGAGTAATGAGAAATCTCAAATCAACAATTCCTTCCATCCAGTTGTTCCCTTGCTAATATCTCAAGTGAATGATACGTTTCAGCATTTTTTTATAGTTGTGGATGGTTTCCCACTGAAGCTTTTGATATCCATATCATTTGTCAATTTCTAAGTATCTAAAGTAAACGCTGACAACAGATTTTTGAATTGTCGTTGTAATTACTTACATGACATTAGCAGATTTTCAGGTTCAATAGTAATTTTATTAACGGGGTATATAACTACATAATCCTAACCTTCTAGAATCAACCATTCCATTTTATAATAGCTCCAATACCATAGCGGCACTCGAAAGTGCTCTGCATTATTGAACATTTCGACTTATATTCCGTGTTTCATTTAGCGTTTATTGTGAAGGATTTGTAAATTCACTCAATTGTCTCTGCGGCCGTTTATAATAATATAATCACATTACTTTCCTTCAAGTTAGATCAGCAAAATATCAGAAGCAGCTGAAAAATGATACAAAATCCTATTAGTCACAAACGATATTTCTCATGTCATAGGGATAGCACCATTTTGCAAGATATACTTCGATCAATAATGTGTGTAGTAGTAATGGTGTTGCTATTACAAATCATCCAACAGAGCTTTGCAGATTAAATTTTGCACAACCTGGTCTTATTCCGATCGATAAAGGTCAATGTAGAGGCATTGATGATTCAACTATACTCATTCCGAAGGTATATTAAAAATAAAGTGAAAATATAATTATGCAAATCAAAAGATAATAAAATGCAAATAACATACAAAAATATGACTTAATTCATATATCTAAAATGTGTATATGAATAAAGCATATAAAGGATTGGTTATAAATACATAGAGCGTATGAATTCATTAAATAAGTAACCCTATTATTATTAATAATTAAAGAATACCCCACCCACAAAATACTCTATATTTGTATTCCTAAGTATACAGCTACATGTGATATCTAATTTCACATGCAAGATTATATAATTTAATTCTGGGAGTTTAATTTAATAGCAGTCCATTGCCAACAAAGCACGTGACTCGGTCGAATTAAGGGTGTTGAAAACTTGCCAGACTTTTTAAAATTAATTATTTTATGTTATCACGGACGGCAATATAATATAAAAAGAGGTTGACGTGGACAGAAATTTGGAAAAAAGAAGATAGTCGACCACTGACGTGAATGGAGAGGCGAGATTCTCCAAGATTCCTGGCTACATCATATATTTCAGTTTGTTCCTAAGTGTATAGATTTATTTTATATTATTCATCAAATCCGTTGCGTGTTTAATACAATAATTAATATATATGTAATATATTATTAAATAATATAAATTTATTGGTATTTATTTTATTTCAGTTTACTATTGTTATATTATAATTATACTTCATTATAATTTTTCTTTTAAACTTGGATTGAATTCCCGTCTTTCGCCCCAGGTCATGGGATCAAACCATAAGATTGCATGTTTAACGTGGATTTTGGCACTTGACACGTTGTGTAATGTATGAGCCTTTATAGGCCCCTCCTCGGCATCGCGTTCGATATATTAAGTACTAACTTATTTACTCGAAGAGCTTGATGGACTTGCGTTTATTTATTCTCCCCACCTGTCCTATGGTTTGACACCTTGTGTGTCAAACTTCATTGTTGGCCATCTATGACATATGCGTGGCATAGAATACAGACTTAGAGATTGGGCCCTTGAGCCCATTAATTTTTCTTTTTTGTATCTGCAAAACGCCATCATTAAAATTGAAATTTAATTGATATAAGGGTTCTAAATTCCCATGACGCTGTGAACTTGCCATTTAAAATAGCGTATGTTCATTATTCGATTGGTTATAATGTCTAGTCTTCATCTAAACTACCCAGGTTTACTAACTGATTTGGTGCCAACAATATGTTGATTGGGAACATGTGTTCATATCGCACAGTTTTGAATTTAGCTGATGGGCACGACTGTAGCTTGTTGTCGACACCACGAGTGATACATAATAACTTTCTACCCATATTATAGTGGGCACGACTGTAGCTTGTTGTCGACGCCACGAGTGATACATAATAACTTTCTACCCATATTATATTAAGCGTAGTCCTTTCGTTCCAGTTATTTATATATGTATTAATTTACTTTGCAAATGTCTATCGATTTCCACAGGTTTATGCTATTGCTGTTGCAGGTCCAGATTCCTATCCCCTTTCTCGGTGCAGAAGCTTCTAAACAGATTTTGATGGCAGCTCTCAACCATAGGATCTTCAGAATCCCTTCACTCACAAAATCCGGAAGATGAACTATGGCTCTCGGGTCAGAGCACGAATACTATGATGGTTGGGGTTCTCCATTGCCACCCGTTTCTCAGTGAACGTCCCGTCTGTGACCTTTCCAGATCCAAGGTTATAAGTAATTTTCATTAAATTGAATCAATTTTTCAGAGAGAAAATGCGTCATTGTATTTTCATTAAATTGAATCAATTTAAACGCCAAGCCACGGGAGAAGAGGACCATACCCCTACGGATATACACAGGCCATTGTGCTAATTCTAATTGAGACGTCAGAGAAATTTCAACAAATCTATATACGGCCCTCTTTTATAAAAAATCGACTGTCCTCTTTTATAAAAATTCCACTTTAAAGCAGTAACGGAAAAAATACAGACAAAGAAATGTAGCCATATGCGATAAGAAATCCATGTAGTTTTTCAAAGTGAAAATTGTAAAGTCACTACATAATTGACTTTCATAAATTAGAAACAAAAATAACCGACGCTGGTTAAAATGCAAAAGCTTGAAAATGAGATTTAATGGGCTTGTAAGGTCTCGCAGGGTTCTAACTTGCTTTGATACCAAATGTAAGGTCTCGCAGGGTTCTAACTTGCTCTGATACCAAATGTAAGGACTCTAGTTAAGATTTAACTAGATGAACAAATTTCTTGTAAAATTCCATCAAATTAAATGCAATTGTGTACCTGATTCTCCCATCTGGTGTCGGTCCACGTTGCTCCGAGTTTTCTGATTCCGTTACCAAACCAACCGATTCCTCTCTCGGTCCACGTTGCTCCGAGTTTTCTGATTCCGTTACCAAACCAACCGATTCCTCTCTGCTTATCTAGGATCAACCTCTGCGATTCCCAGATCCAGAGAACTTCGAAATGGAAGTCCACTGGCTGTCGTGCCCAAAACTCCAAGAACAACTCAAAATTTCCCGGTTCTTAGTTCAAAATCGAGCCCCTGGCTCATCCCTCAAACAGATTGATTTTCTATCACCATTCTCTCTATTTCCCCCTCTTTGCACTATATTTCAAAGGTGAAGGCAATCCTCTGTTTTCCCAAAAACTGATTTTTCCTTCCCCTTTTCATGGTCCCCTTCCGTCTTTATGTATCAATTCTTGGCGGTCACCACTCCCTACATGGTGACGCCTTCCTTTGTAACGTGTGACTCTATTTGTCCAAAGCTACAGGGATATTGACATGTGTATTAGGTTTATTAGTTTTCTATAAATGCCTTTATCTTATAATATTTATTTTATTTTGATTTAAATTTCACATTTTAATAATTTATTAATATTATGGGATATATAAATATATAGCCATATTTATAATTAACTTAAATTTTACATTTATTTCTTTATAACCATATTTACTTTATACTTTTAAATTTATATCATTGAAATTATTTAGGGTATTTTCTCCTTAGTTATGACGCATTAAGCAATATGTTTGGTGATGGGTGGGAGTGTAACTTCTATGAAGCAGTGTTGTGATATTCAATATTTATAGTTAATTTAGAATATATATATCTATATATATATATATAATAGTGACATGCAATACATGCATATGTAGCTATCATATGCATGCATTGTATACATGCTAATATTCTTGTGCTCTCTATATTAAAGATGGGTCATTACATTCAAAATCATGATAAATGCAATTTTGTATCTTTCTTTGACAGAGGAGTTTCCAAGGTGAGTTGTTATCCCATCACAATTATGCTTGTCTTGTGAAAATTCGAGAATCTCACCCAAATCAACTACTGCAACAACTGATTAAACTTCTCCTATCTATTAAATACTGAAACAAATTATTTATTGTTTCCTACAAAAAATATTGAAGCTAATACAACTACAGCGTTCACTTAATTAATTAATTTTCCCAAAACAAGAACAGAACAACAGAGAAAAATCCACACAAGTGACAATATTTTTTGGACAAATGTCCCGGAAAAACCCAATGCGAGAAAACCAGTGCAGCAACTCTGAGGGTTTTATATTATTAAGCAGTAGTTTCTGAATACAACTCTGGATGCCCTTCCGGCAATCCAGTTATAGAGAAAATAAATTGGCAGAAAAACTTAGTGAGATTACCTCACTCTACTCGGCAAATCCAGTTGTTCCGGCAGCTGAACCAACTATCCCCGACTATCTCTGTGCTAGCCCTGCATAGGCCTTACGTCAGCCTCAAAAGGCTCTGCGTCAGCTCAACTGGGAAACGTTTTGCCTTCTGGAGCAGTTTCCAGCCCTCCCAGCTCAGAAATGTCAACTCCTCTGCAAAACTCGAATTTCTTCTCTGGATGACTATGTTGTCTTTGTGTGAGTCCTTCTGGCTCAACGTCAAGCTCTGCATGGGCCCTTCTGGCTCAGCGTCAAGCCTTCTGGTGTCTCTCTACCTCTCTCTGCGTCTTATCCTGGGTCCTGGAGAAGATACTCCAACCCAACTATCCCTGCCCCTCACTGTAATATCCCACAATCGAAAATCTCCCGGCAACTCCTCTGCTCTACTTCAGAAAATCGAACTTCTGAAATCTATGTATTTCAAGTGACCCTCAAGCCTCCTTAAATAATCTCCTCGTTGACATTCAACAGCCTAGATTAGAAGTTAATCAATGGCTAAGATCATTTGTGCTTGATCATCATCTTCTTCTAGAAGTTACACCCACAATTTCTATTAATACCCTTTAATTATTTTATTTTCCTAAGTTTAGACTTAGGGTCACATTAAAAATAATTAATTATTTTAATAAAATTGTTTTTGGGTGGAATTTCCCAAAACACTTTCTGGGTTTTTTGGAATACATGTGCCTAAGCCTCCTTGCAAAATTTGAGACTTAGAGCACATCTAATGCTACTAGAAATCAACAGGCCCTCTTAGCGAAGAATGTGCTCTAGCAATGCACCCAGCTAGAGCATCACTCTATTCTGTAACATCTCCCTCTGCGTTGATGATGTCTGACATGATGTCCACCAACCAATGCGCAAATGCTACAACTGTACTGGTGCTGACCCTGCCACTGTCAACACTGCATTCGTACTGCAACTCCCTCTGAAATTCTGCATTTGTGCTGTTGTTGGCACTGCCACTACCAACTACCACTGCACTGCAAATTGTTGCTGCTACTCCATCAACAACGGAAAAACATCCCAAATTACTGAACCAAAAGTGTTATGTATGATACCATGTGAATGGTGGAGCCTAACTGCTGCTAGTCTCTGCGCTGACCCTCTGAATCTATTGTGTTGTTGATGACCTCTGCTCTGTGCCATCTACACTACTACCAACTCTGCTCTTCGTTTTTCAGTCTCTGGCACCCCTAGCCACTGTAACTGTCTCTTTGTCACTCCTCGACACCATCCGACACTAGTCCACCCTGCTACTTTTGATCTGGGCTCCTGTGGCAAGGAATTCATCCAAGAGGTGGGCTCCTCAAGGATCCTGCCCTTCTATAGCTCTTTCGAACTACAGCTCCAAATCATTCCACCTCCCTCCTGGAGGTATCTCAGTTGTCATGCCAAACTCCTCCTCCTCGATCTTCGTGGGCGCAGCCTTCAGATTGTGCTTCTCATCCTTGTCCTTCTTCCTGAGAGGAAATTGTGTAGTGTAGTGACCCATCTCACCACTTCTGAAGCACTTGATCTTCGAGACATCCTTCTTACGTCTCCACTGCTCCTGTTGCCCCTTCGATGCGAGGGTTGCATTATCCTCCTCCTCCTTGGTCTTCGACCCACTAATGTTGCTTCCGTCAAGCTTACACTTGACCAAGTCTCTCCTCTGCTCCTCTTGCTTGAGAGTTTCCCACATCTCATCCCAATTTGGCAAAGTTGCCTTGCCCAGGATACTATGGACAAAGACTTGCCCCTCATCTGAGACAGAATTGAGGGCCAGTCTAACCAATTCTGAGTTTTGAGGTGTAGTCCCCATAGCAGATAACTCATCACGGGTCTCCTGAAACTTCGTGAGGAATGGATCCACACACTCTCCCTTCTACATCTGAGAAGATCTCAGCTTCTGCTCAAGTACATCTTCCACTGCTTGGAAGATCCCTGATATAGCGTAGACAATGCGTCCCACATATCCTTAGCAGTCTCTCTGCTAGCAACGTGACAGACCACATGATCCTTCACTCCGTTGAGGATCATTCTTTTTGCCTTCACCATCTCAGCCCGGTACTTCTTCAACGGATTTGCATCTGCAAACACAACCACCACGATGTCTAAATATGTCTTGAGGGCATGCTCATCTAGAAGGAATGTCATTCTAGCCTTCCAGATGACATAGTTGGATGTTCCATCTAACCCATCTTGATCCCTCAATCCACTGGTTGCCATCTCTGCCATAAATGTCGAAAATATCCTCTCTGGTTCTTATTGTTGTTGCTCAGCCAATAAGAAAACGAACTTCTTGGCGGGGAGTCTTATTGAGGAAGAAATTCCCTCAACCGTGCTTCTTCATTCTCTTTTGACATCTTTCTTCCTAGAAAAAAGACCTGCAGAAAACACTGCGTCCCACCAGCTTCTCCTCACACTGAGGCTTCAGCGCTGCTCCCTTTTCCTCGACAAACTTTTGAACTAGGAGTCCTTCCTCTCTGTCGACTCACTCAGAGAGAGAGACTACCTCGAAAATCAACCCTCCGGCTAGGACTATGCAAACCCTCTGGGGTTTCGAACTGCTGCTTCCTGCAAGTGTTTCGATCTCCCACTTCTGTTCAAAGCTGGGTTCTTTGGCACTATTCTTCTTGGTTCACCTGCAATGCTTTAATACCATGTGAAAATTTGAGAATCCCACCTGAATCAACTACTGCAGGAACTGATTAAATTTCTCTTATCTGTTAAATACTGAAACAAATATTTACTGTTTCCTACAGCAAATATCGAAGCTAATATAACTACAACCTTCACTTAATTAATTAATTTGCCAAAAACAAGAACATAACAATACAGAAAAATCCACACAAGTGACAGTTTTTTTGGACAAATGTCCCTAAAAAACCCCAATGCGGGGAAACCAGTGCAACAGCTCTGAGGGTTTTATATTATTAAGCAATAGTTTCTGAATACAACTCTGGATGTCCTTCTAACAATCCAGTTACAGAGAAAATAAACTGGCAGAAAAATTTAGTGAGATTACCTCATTCTACTTGGCAAATCCCGGTTGTTCCAGCAGTTGAACCCACTGTCCCCAGCTATCTCCGCGTTGGCCTTGCCTAGGCCCTGCATCAGCCTCAAAAGACTCTACGTTAGCTCAACTGGGAAATTTCTTGCCTTCTGGAGCAGTTTCCAGCCCTCTCGGCTCAGAAATGTCAGCTCCTCTGCAAAAATCAGATTTTTGCTCTAGATGATTTCTTGTCTCTGCGTGAACCCTTCTGGCTTAGCGTCAAGCTCTGCGTGGGCCCTTCTGGCCCAGCGTCAACCCTTCTGGTGTCTCTTTACCTCTCTCTGCTTCTTATCCTGGGTCCTGGAGAATATACTCCAACCCAACTATCCCTGCCCCTCACTGCAATAGCCCACTATCAAAAATCTCTCGGCAGCTCCTCTGCTCTGCTTCAGAAAATCGAACTTTTGAAATCTCTTTGTATTTTTCCAAGTGACTCTCAAGCCTCCTTAAATAATCTCCTCATTGACATTCAACGACCCAGATTAGAAGTTAATCAATAGCTAAGATCGTTTTTGTTTGATCCTCATCTTCTTCTAGAAGTTACACCCACAGTTTATATTAATACCCTTTAATTATTTTATTTTCCTGAATTTAGACTTAGGGTCCCATTATAAATAATTAATTATTTTAATAAAACTGTTTCTGGGTTCTTTGGAATACATGTGCCTAAACCTCCCTGCAAAATTTGAGACTTAGAGCACATCTGATGCTACCATAAATCAACATGTCTCACCTCACGAGCACAACATCTTCAAAATCTTCCGATGGAGTCTCCTAGATGGAAAGATTTTCAATCTTGAACTTTGTCTGATGTCATCTTCCAGGAAATGGACTTTATGGCCGACAATGCTACCAAAAGAACCGTAATTGCTTAATCTCCTAAATTGGTGGAAGTAGAAGCCTTAGGGGGATCTTGACTTGGTTTGACTAGGCCATTTGATCCGTAAGATCTACTAGGGAAGCCTCCCTTGTGTTGGATATTCATCCATCACTAAAAGAAGGGAAGTAGTTGCTACGATGACCATAGTGACTCTCTCATGTTACTCAATGTCTGAGTCACCTAGTGAATCTTTGCACTAGAGTGCAAGATTTCACTGTAACAATAGGTTTATGGAAAATTCTTTCATTTGTCTACTTCTGATTAATTTGTTTTCAAAGACCAAACTATGCTTATTGAGACATTCTTCATAACATGTATTTCAAGAGGAGCTCCCAAATTTTTTGACTAGAAACCTCTTTAAAGAGTTCCTTCATTGAGGTGTTCTAGGATAAAATCACCTTATCTCTTGTGACAATGTTTACTTGTTTGTTTGTTTCCTATAAGACCAAAGTCCAAATCTTCTTTACTATTATGTAGGTAAGAAATATATTGGGTGAGGATTCATCCACTTAGGTGTAGGAAAACACCAAGGGGTTCCTCTTATTCCCTGTGGTATCAAGTTTTTTGTAGTTAAAAATTATTATGTGGCTAGAACAACATTGGGGGGGGTCCTATTATTACTTGTGGGATCAAGTGTTTTGCAATTAAAAGTTGTTGTGCTGAAAGCCACATGAAGGCATTTAGTTTTGGCATAGAAATTTCATCCTAAATTGTTTCACATTTAATCTTTGATGCAACTACTTCAACCCTCGTTTATTTTGTATACTCTTGTAGATCCTCATGCTTTGGTGTCCTTTAAGAAATTTGACACAAGAGAACTTCCATTTGGATTTCAAAGAAGGAAAATGTATTTTGAAGGGAGGGAAGGAGGATATCCTATGTGTTCTTCAATCCTTAGACATGGTTTCCTTCTTTCTAGACGAATAAATGTGCCAATGTAAAGAGGTTTGAGAGAAAAACCAATATTGAAGATAGTTAACATTGTCCACGTTTACAATGTCTTGTGTGAGTTTATCCTATTAAGAGACAGGGTCCTCCATGTGGATCCCAATAAGGGTGACCATTGATAAAAGGGAGCCCTTAACACATAAATTTCCAAGATTGAGAGTAGTTTGGTATGTAAGGCCAAAACGTTGTAATTCTTCTTCTATCTCGAGTGTTGTAGTGATTTTTAAGAAGCACTTTTTTCACGATGTTAAGGGCTTGAGATTAGAGTCTAAAAGAGTTTTCCTATAGATATTTGTTCACTATCAACTACTATAAAATACCTAAGCCTCTCAAATTTTTAGTTAGCTTCAGCTGTTGGTGAAAACACCTTTTTTGGTTATGTTTTCCTTCTTTGAATATAAACTTCCTTAACTTATATATATATATATATATATATATATATATATATATATATATATATATATATATATATATTATCCCTAAGAACTTATTCAAGTAGATTAGCTTGGGTGAGCAAATTAAATAGTGGAGATCCCTAGGAGAATTTTTCTTTCTTAACCTTTTTCATTATAGGATTTCACTAACTTGAGGATAGCCTCTCCTAAGTGAAGGAAACTCCCAACTACTAGATTTATTTTCATTTCTTTATAACTAGAAACACCAAAATGTTAACAATTCTATCTAGAAGAGATGCATGCACATTCCACTTAAATAACTAGCACTTTGTTATTTAGTGCTTCTCTTGAAGCATGGATAAAAATGTCTCATTAAGGTTTGAACCTTTGAACCATCACTATAGCGGCTCCTCCTAGAAGTGTCCTTCATGAATTATGAGTGGTTAATTGGTTTTACCTTCTTGACTATTTCAACTCCCAAAGGAGGAGAAGCTTCCTCTAGATTTTGCCTAAATATTCTTCAATGAGAATATATGAATATGGAGAGAGAAAGCAACCCTGGTAGAGTCCCCTTAGGTTGGCCTTCAATTTATCAAGGGAGATACTTAGGGTTTCCTATACAAGAATCAATGCGCGATATCCAATTTTCATTAATGTTGAATTACTTTAAAACTTACAGTGCCCTTCATCTTGTTGAAAGCATTGGCCATGTGAAGCTTGATTATTATATAGTTTATTGTCTCTCTTGCTAGGATAGATGGCATGGTGTTTTCCATGATTAGTCTTCTAGGGACAAAGTCCCCTGCACTTTATATATTGGGGAATTTATTATCTTCTTGAGCCTTGTAGCTATTACTTTGGAGCCATATTTTATAGCACACATTACATAGAGAGATTGGTTTAAATATGTGGAAACTGTTGCATTATTTTCCTTTGAAATAATGCCCAAAATGGTAGAGTTTCTCTCTTCCAACACTAACCATGGTCCTTGATTATTTTATAAAATGGAATGAAGCTTATTTGATGATTATCTAGGTTAGCTTGTAAGAGTATAGAACTCATGTAGGACTAGGATTTATGAAATTCCCTGGATTGTATTGCTTCATATACGTAATATTTCAAAATTTATTTGTTTAATGTTTCGTTAACCTTCTTTGAGACTAGCTTTGGGATGTAATTTAACATATTTTTCTCTCTTTCTCAATCAACTCAAGGTTCTGAGTATGTTCCCTTGCAATGAGTGTGAGTTGTTTCTTTGATTTCTTCAAAAAAATCCACCTTAGATCTATTTGACAAGTGGATTTCATTTATTAAATTATAGATTCTCCAATCATTTTTCTACTTATAGAAGTATTTTATACTTTTTCACCTTTCTATATTGAAAGTTATTTAGATTTTAATCTCCAAAGGGCTTCATTTTCGCATGCCTTGTTCAACAAGAGGCTTTCTTTCCTTTTTTCTTTCAAGTTTGCTTTTTGTACACCCCTTATATTCTATATCCTTTTGGATGTCCTCCATTTTTCAATTTTTAATTTATGCTCTAAAGAATCTATGTTTGATTTCTTGCTCGAGATTTTAAATCTAACTTTAGTGTCTGTATATTTTGTTTTCATATAAGGGAGACCTAGCTTAAAATGTCTATTGGGTGATCCCAAGAGGAAAATGCTAACTCCAAGAGGCCTTATAGTGTTGGTTTTTGTAGCATCGAGCAAGTGTTCTAGTCTTGACTTTGGTCAGAGGGGTTAAGGAACACAAGATCTCAAAAGCCCATAAAAGGTTTCGAGAGAAAACACTTAGAGATAGCTCAATTAATTTAATTGATCAATAATTATATATTTCCTAAGTCTAACTTAGGAAAAGTGATTAATTAACAACAATTAATTGAGAAAGGTGAGAATGCTCTAGAAACTCACACGGATTGAGTTTGAGATGATATTAGCCATTGATGAGAATCTTGTTATGAATATAATTCATAACAATTAAATAAATAAAATAAATATAAATATTAAATATTAATTAGGTTAAATAGTCATTTAGTTAGGTGAAAAGGCATGTCTAAAAGACATGCCCATTCACTAAAGGTCACCTGCTGAGGTATAAAAGCAGGGCCTCATTGTAACATTCAAACTATCTCATACAATTATATGTATATATATATATATTATAAATACCTGTATATTTTTACATTCAAGTTTCCAAGCTATCAGTTTTCTTGCTTCAGCCATAGTTTTTATGCTACAGTGGTATCAGAGCCATGGCACACAATATAATCATGTGGGCCCTTGAACGTAGTTCGTCACACAATGTGCCATTACATTCACGTCCTGAATGCGTTGAACATTTTAGTGAAATTCAATAAGTATTTTAGCAATTAGAAAAATCATGTGAAGAAAGTAAATCATGTCGAAAGGGAATTGATAATAAGGAAGATGATAGCAACAATGAAGAAACGAAACAAGATCAAGATGAGGATTATCTTGAGAAACAAGGAGAGGTACAATATCATAACAATGAAGAAGATGTTGTCAATGAGAAATTATCATCCATGACCCCGGAACAAGAGCAGGCTATTGTAGATATTGGCAATGAAAGGATATTAGATTTATCCTGGTTGGAAGAAGATGTTAATGAAAATCTTCCATCGGTGGCTCTTGAGAAAAAACAAGTTTTTGAAGATATGATGATTACTACTTCTGATTTTGATGATAAAAGTGAAGTGAAAATGGCTAATTCTGATAATGAAAAGGAAACAGCGGCTCTGGTTGCCACCACATGGTGGAACGAATTGCCCCTGGATCTTCAAATGGAGATATTCTCTTCATTGCTAGTTGAATTGGTGTATAGGTATCAAATCGTGTGCAAGCAATGGAACGACTTGATTTCGTCAAACTATTTCATAACTTGGTATGGTGACGTGCATATCAGGCAGCAGCCACAACTGGCTGTGCTCGATTTAAATCAAGAAAAGCCCTCCATATCTTTCTGGTTCTACATCATCATGAATAAGCTAGTTAGACCTTGGAGCTACTATCCCGTTTTATCAAAATGAGAGATGATAAAGTAGGGCATGGAGACATGTATGAGCCAGATTGGTCTAATCCAGGACGAATTAAGCATTACGTTCATTCAATACGCAAACTACTGGAATGGACAGTTCATATTGAAAAGAATGACGATTCTGAACGCAGATTGCCATTTGTTGTGTCGATATTTAGAGTTCCTAAAACTCTTATGAAAGAGTCAAAGGAAGGAGAAGCATATGTCCCTGCAAGAGTTTCGTTCGGTCCATATCATCACGCAGAACTTCGTCTAATGGAGAATCACAAAGGAAAAGTTGTGCGTAGAATGATAAGGAGGTGCATGAACGAATCTGATCCAAATAATATGGATTTCTCCGTTCGTGCAAGGAAGGAAATCTTGGAGCTGGAGGGGGAAATGTTGCTGCTTGAGAAGGAAATCAAGGAAAACTACGAAGAAGAAATCGATTGTGATGGACAGATCCTTGCTGCGATGCTAATTTTGGACGGTTGCTTCATTCTAGAAATATTGAGGACCCTGGGTGGGGACCACTCTCCGGAGAGAACGGGTACTATGAACCTCTTTTTCAGTCCAGGAAGATTAATTATACTGGAATCGATATACTGAACGATATTTTGAAGCCTGAAAATCAGATTCCCTTGATCGTTCTCCGAAAGCTGTTGCAGTGGGAGGTCAAATCGAATGATGTGGAGGAAATGCTTTTCGACTTGCTTTATAAGCCGTTCTTGGGCTTTTTCTACCCTTTCGACAATAAGAAAATTATATGTTCCTCGCGAAAACCAGATGTAAAAAATGTTCATCACCTTCTGGGTTTGTTGCATGCCTGCATCGTGTCTCCAGATTTCGATAATAGTATGTATGAAGAAGACAACTCAGTGAATGAAGAAGAAGGTGCACACTCAAATTGTAGTTTGTATTGGATATTCCAAAATATTCTCAAAATTTGTATTTGGATATTCACCATATTCCTAAATATTCTTAAAATCTGTATTCTCAAAATCTGTACTTGTACAAAAAAAGTGAATCCAGATATTGAAAGAATACCTCATGCGGTACAATTAAGAAAATCTGGGATCAAATTTGAGAAATTTGAGGAAGGCGATGAAGATGGCATCAAGGGCATCTGCTTTGATAAGAAAAGCGCCACACTTTTTCTTCCTACGATCATTATCACGGACTCCACAGAGATAGTATTCCGCAACGTAATTGCTTTTGAGATGTGCAAGCAATTTCAAATAAATTCCGTTGTGTATTACCTGAGTCTGATGGGGATGTTGATCGGTTCCAAAGAAGACGTGGCTTTACTAACAAGAAAACACATCATTACAAACTGGTTTGGGAGTGACAAGGAGGTTGTCAAGCTTTTCCACGGTCTCTGCAACGGAATCGCCGTGAATACAAATTATATTCCCACACCGTTCCTTTTTGCAGCCACCTCGATTCTCGACAACCACTGTTCCACATCCATCCCCTCTGCTCTGTCACCAACCAACCGTCGCAATCCTGCTCTTCGCTCCACGTTTAATCGACGGGTCAACAAGCGTGATTCATCGCGTATATTCAGTATTAATTTTTATGCTTCAGTGGTATTAATACACGCTTCCATCGATGTCCACGCTACCTTTAACCACGCTGTCAGACAAAATTCTCAACCGACACCCTTTCCTGTGTTTCCATCCGTCCTCCCCCTCTATACTTGGCGTTTTTTCCATTCCCCGCTACCTTATTACCTGCCAAACATCATAACCTTCCACAGTATGGTTTCAATTACAAGTTTTATATATATTAAAGTTATACATATAATTTTAATATATTAAATTTAATAAGACTATATATATATTATTAGAGTTAAAATATATATATATATATATATATATATATAAAGAAGAAGAAGAGAGATACAGGAACAAAATAAGACAACCTTGGACTCAAAAATAGAGTTATTAGTGAATTATAGACGTTGAGCCACCAGAGACCTTCCACCTCCCATATGCCGAGACGACAACCACTGCAAAGATAATTGCCAGCGATATATCTTTGAGGACAAAGCTTCTGAAGGAAGGGGCTATGTTATGAATATAATTCATAACAATTAAATAAATAAAATAAATATAAATATTAAATAATTAAATATTAATTAGGTCATTGCTTCTCCAACAAGAGATTATAAGAGTAGGATGTCGGGATGGAGATAAACATACCAGTAGTGTGAGTTCCTTGGAAGATCGAGCTACTCAATTGCAGAGATCAAGCAAGGGAGAGAATTTTGAGCCAGAAGGAAGGCAAGAGTGAGATTTAGGGATTAGTAGAGTCATTTCCAGTAGAGTTCCCAACAGTAGAGCAGTGGTAGCTGAGAGTCCGAATTATTTCTGCAGAGAGGCCGAGTAGCCAAAAACCCTAGTTCAAAGTGTTGGAAAGTGATCGTTTTAGTTGATGGAGGTCGAGGGATCACCTGGAAGGCAAATCAAGTCACTCCCAAGGTTGGAGGGAGGCAGGAGGGCTCATCCAAATCCATCTAGCAAACAATGCGAATTATATAAGCCAAGCAGTGCATATTTCTAGCTAGTGTGAGTTGCCGGGAGGAAGTGTGAGCAAGGCCAGAGGGGCTGAGTTTGGTTGCAGAAGGAGGAACTTCCTCCAAATAATTTTGGCAGTGTATTTTGCTGGAGGATTGCTAGTTTGGCATCCAAATTTGTACTCACAATTTTTGCTGCTAAATAATAATAATAAAACTCTCATCTATTGAAACCAATTTTCCCACATTAGGTTTTTCCGAGGACATTTGTCCAAAATAATGATGTCACTTTTATTTTGTGCGTGCGCATATATTTCTCAGTTCCAGTTTTTACTTTCCACAGTATTTTTATGGTGAAGGAATTGCAGTGTGATTTATTCGTTGTTTGTTGTAGCAAATAAACTGCATAATTAATCAGTTAGAAGAATAAATTTCCAATTGTTGTTTTTTCAAAGAATTTTCACATATAGCTCAATGCAGAAAAGGATGGGTGTTAGATATTTTGATTAAGTGATATCCAAAAGAATAGGTCTATGGCCAAAAACTAAGCATTGGATAATATTTTATGATATCACATGATCATCTTTTAGAAGAGAAGATTTGACTAGGAATCTATCTAGCCTTTGAGTTAAGAAGTTGGGGCTAGAATATCTTATTGGTCCAAATGTATTCTCCATTTTTTTGGCTTGATGTCTATGAGGTCCTATCTTGCAATGATATCTTTCACTAGTGTAAGGTAAGGACCCCTATTAGGGATACCTCCACCAGTGCAAGGCAAGGGTCCTTGATAGGGTTCCTAATAATTTTGCCTCCCATTTTTTTTTGTAATGAAGTGTTAACTTAAAATATACAACTAATATGTACTTTATTTTCGATAGTTTGGAATCATGTATAAAATTCGAGACACTTCACCCTTCGTTGATGGTTATGTTAGGATCTCACGATCTCGATATGAGTTCCAAACATGATCGATGAATTTGTGTGTTAAAATCAAAATATTGAATTGAAGAAGGCCACATGGAAAAAAATAGATCGTGATGAGGTGTGTAATGTTAAGGCTCTTTGTGATGTGAAGGCGACTGGTTCGAAACTCTGTGGGAAAAAATCCAGCCATGTTAAGGGTTGGTGTGGCCCAAGCTTGGTGCGATCCCTGGGTGATTTTGATGGTTTAGATGTGTTACACAGTGTTTTGTCACACCTCCTGCACTTCCCTGTGACATACCCTGAAGTGCCCGAAACATGATCATTATACAATATACTCATCCATGTATACAACTCAGGTTCCCCCTTTAACTTTGCTTGGAAAATATCTGGAGCTTTCCCTGAAGAAATGGCTCTTAAAACCCTAAAATGAGGGTCATAGCTCTTATGAAGCTCAAAACCGCGATGATCGCCTATTGCACTGTGTCAAGCTAGCGATGGCATCGCTCTTTTCACTCTCATACTTGCGATGGTCTCAAAAAGGAAGTTTTCCCAAAGAGGATGAGAAACTTCGTGATCTAGAAGCTTCCAGAGTGGCAAGCTGGAGGTGGTTTCACATAGATGAGGTTGAATCCTCCTAATTTGACCTCTTGGTCTCATCCCTAAGAGCTACCTTCTTGAGATGTGGGCCTAATCCTATCTTTGGAGGAGGCCTAACTCCCTCTTCCAACCTATAAATTCCCCCTCTACCATTCCCAAATGGTTGATCTATGTCCATTTGCACCCCTATGCCGAGTTTGTGCTCAAATGCTATTCATTAGACTTGGAGAAGGAGTGTTGGAGAGTTTCTTGGCTTGGACTTGGATTGCCACTCAAGGAGACCCTTTCAACATCAAGGCTATGGTTGTAAGCTTCCGTTTATTCTTTAAATAATAATACAACTGCTGGTTCATCTTCCCAAAATATATATGTGCATGTATGTATTGGATTGGCATTCCTTGATCAGCTAAGTAGGTTATTATTGGATTTGCTATTGGTTTTGGCATGCTTTGTTGTCTCTTGGTCACTTGTGCAAGTACATAAGCGTTAAAAGAAGCAGGAACAAGTTCGTGACACAAGTGGTACGAGGATCTCAAAAAAGGAAATCGGATTAGCATCAGAACAAGGTAGGTCATCTCTCTTGTTCTACTTTTCAATTATAATCTAGGAAGATGTATAGTTGATTGTCACTTCAGTTGCTAGACCCACTCATTGGGCTAGAGGAATCGTCTCTGTCCGCAGAGAGGATTAACCTTGTCAACAAAATGGCAACTCCGTTGGGGAGCCTATGACCGTTTCTTTCCCTTCCTTCACCTTGTCTTTTGACGAGTTTGATCAACCATTGATTTTTAGACTGCATTGTTTGTTTGTAGTCAGTGTCATTGTTTGGTAGATCCCTGAAGATTATTAATTTGAGTTGTTTTTGAAGATTTTGGTTTTCTTCTTTGTTTTTCTCGACCATCACGGATTTTATCCTGACAGCCACGATGATATCGTAGGTTTGCTAGTTACAGTAGCGATGATCGCTAATTTACTCCTGACAGGTGCGATGATTGTAGAAAATTGAGAAATTTAGGGTTTTCTATCTTATTTTCAGTTCTAGTTGTCTTCTCCCTGTTATTTACTAGTGTGTTTTTCATTGACTCTCTCATTTTCTGATTGCAATTGGCTTTTAACTTGGCTTGAGTGTCCTTGAAGTTTGATTAGCCTTTTAGGGTTCTAGGTCTTCTAGGTCAACCTTCGTCCAGTCGTTGGTCTTCCCATCAGAGATTGAAGACCCATTGCCTGTCTTAAAGAGTCTTTTTGTATTCAGACTTACTTTGCAGATCACTTTTTGGTTCTTGTCTCTTAAGTTGTTTTCATTAGTGAATATTGTGAAAGTTACTTAAGCTTCATTTGAAGAACGATAGATTACAAATTGATTGTCTTATTGGAATCAAAAGGAAGTGTTTGCTTTGAGTTTTTCATCGTTTCGAAGTGAAAGTGAAAGTGCTATTATTTTCGTAGTTTTTGAAGCATTTTGAGTTGCATTCAAATCATTGATGTGAAAGCGATTTTCATATTTCTTGGCTTGCTTGCATTCTCTTTCACTCTGCACTAGATTACATTAGTTGCATTTTGAAAAAGAGAAAAAATCATCATTATATCTTAAGGAAATTTTGCTTTAAGATTTGTTTTGGCATTACATTTTCTTATCATATGAAAGATTAGACTTCATATGTTGCATTTAGCATTTGAAGATTGTTATGGGTGCATTTTTGTGGTTGGTTTGATGCATGATTTGAGTGATCTTCTTCCCTACATAGATAGTTTTCATAGAATTGAAGGATTTCACTTCATCATCTAGTTTTCCTTTTAGGAACAAGTAACATTGTTTAGGCCTTAAAATTGAGACATAATTCCAAGATCAAATTTAAAATCTATCAATTAACCTAAGGAGCATTTGAAACATTAACGATCATATTTAGTGGTCTAGGTTAGAGACGTGTTCTGGCGTCTTAAAAACTTAGTAGTTGTCATTCCCTTCGGCATTAGACAGTGCCAGCAGGGACTTGTGTTCCTCGTACCGTCGCATATATAAAGAGAGACCCCCCTAGGTTGCAATCCTTTTTCCGTAGGAAGCCAAGTTTGCCGCCCTGTAAACGTGATACACCGAACACAACACTTGGGGAGATTGCCTGCATGTACGTCAAGTCCTTAGTCAATTTATTGGCTGAGGTGTATATTGCAGTTCACGATTACTTGGTACTCCTTTTACCTAGATTCACCTGAGTAGTCATTTGATCTTTTATGACTCTCTAAATTTGAAAAGATCATCGAGCACATTGTCCTTTCAAGCTCACAAAACTATTGAAAGAAACTAGAGTCACCTTTTCGCCCTTTTCTCGACTCTTAAAAGATGAAAAGGCAATAATTTTGTTTCTAAAATATAACTACCCACAATAAACATGTCGATCCCAAGCAGTTGCTTCTTCAACCAAATTGAGTAATTTCTTGTTAATTTTAAGATTGTTAAAGCCCTAAACGAATTTCTCCTTCCTTTTGTTGTTGAGAGGAAGCCATTGTGGCTGAACCATTGAGTCCATCTCATAGTTCCCCTTCGTTTTCTAATACTGAAGGGTCCACCTAAAGAGTTCATTCGGAACTTCCACAGTCGCTTGAAGACCAAAGTCTTAAACTTGGAATTGTTTTGAGTATCCAACCTTTGTCTTCTCGTCTGCCTCCATCAGATTCCTGGTCACCTCATGAATCTGATCCAGATTCCTCTGATAATCCTATCCGGACCCCAAGACTCCGTAGACTCCTGAAAGTCCACAAAGGCTAGTTGTTTATCCTCCGAACCCTTTGTTCGATCCTATTGTGATATCTCCTCAGCGTCCTTACACCCCGTACGATCGCCCTGGTATTCCTTTGGAGTTATATCCTCGTACATCTCTAGTTCCTCGTCGCCAGTTGTTTCCATCTATGGAGTCAAAAGGCGAAATCTCAGTCTCCTCTTCGGGTCATTCGGAAGTTTTCCGCTACCCATACTCCTCACATAGATGATGAGCAGGGATATGAGTTCCCTCTAGAAGGCTTTCCTTATACAGGAAGAGTCTCATCTCTCTCCTATCCTGAAACTAGTGGGCCCATGTTTCCACATGGTTATACCACTTTAGCTTAGTTAATCTCGGGTACTCCTAGTGCCTCATCATTGTATCAAAACCCCATCTAGTCTTCTAACGTTATGCCTACATCAGGTTCGTTCATTCAGAACACGACCTCTCAATCGATTGTACAAACTGCAGTCACTTTAGTTTCGGTTCAACCTACCATTCTGTCTCAACTTGTTTCATCGTTTCAACCGACTCTTTTGGTTCAATCGACTGTCTCAGGTCAGGTCTCGGTAAGTTCTTCTATCCCTCCATCGAGTGGACAGACTGTGCCACTGCTTGGGGGGCAAGATCTGAATATTCCTCTTATTTCAGGCGAAACCAGTGTGAGTGGATTACAAAATCACATGGTTGGAATGAGTCAACCTTTTTATGGCGCTATTCCTAACCCTGCTGGTCCATCCGGGTCAGGTAACATCAAATACCAATAGCCATATATGGCTTAGGTCCCGTTCCAATAGGATTATGTCCCATATGGTTCACAAGCCTTGGTTAATACGCCTTACATTCCTCAAGCTAGACCTTATGTTCAGCCTGGTCAACCCGTTATCCCTGGTGGGTTTGGCAAGATACAATTCGGGAACTATCAATACCCCTGGGGTATAACCCCAGGAACTGTCCAGCTACCCTTGCAGCAACAAGGGCAACCTTCGCAGCAGCAAGGGCAACCTTCGTAGTAGCAAGGGAAATCGTTGCAACAGCAAGGGCAAGCATTGCAGTAGCAAGGACAGCTGATACAACCACAAGGGAAACCTTTGTAACAGTCACAACAACCTTTGCAGCCACAAACTCAGTTTGTGCAGCAGCCCTCTCAACCTTTGTCCTCGCAAGGCCAATCTTTGCAGCACCAAGGTCAACCTTCGCAGCAGCAAAGCTAGCCTTTGCAGCAGCAACAAGGTCAGCCTTGGGAGCAACAAGTTCTATATGCGTATCAGCAAGGTCAGCCTTTGCAAGGTCAAGGTCAACCCCTACATCACCAGGGACAATATCCTTACGTTCAGGGTCAACAAGTTCAACAGCCTTATAACCTGTATGTCGTGTACAATGCTCATCAGTGGCCTATGGCAAGGTAGTATCAAATTTACCTGAGACTGAATCCTCCTTACTGGAAAGGTAGCTCTCAGTGGGGACAAAACCAGATTCCATATGGACAAAATCCTCCACTGTGGGGGAAAAATCCTTACCAAAAAGGACGAACTCCGTAGTTTGGCTCTCCTCAAAGGCCCTATATGTCGTTTAACACGAAATTGCCTTTTTTGGCTATGTTGGAGCTCTCTGATGTTTCGAGGCTCACGAATGATCCCATTCTTCATTCGCCTTACTGGCCTCCAGTTCCAACGAAGATTCCAAGTGATTACCCCAAATTCGAGGGAAAAGCGAAGGAGGATCCACAAGCCCACGTGATGACATATCACCTATGGTGCTCCTCCAATTCATATGTCGATGATTTTATCAGTCTTCGACTCTTCCAAAGAAATCTCATAGGTGTTGCCGCTAAATGGTACATCGAATTGCCTCGAGGTACCTACGGTGACTTCAACTCTCTCACTATGGCTTTCCTCACTCATTTCCAACTGCCAGTTCGCTATGAAACTGGCACCCATTTGCTTACATCACTTAAGCAAGACACCGCGACCCACATCTCTGATCATATCCATGAATGGAGACGTCGGCATCGCCTCATCAAGTTTGAGATTGTTGATGAGTTGTGTTGTCGCACAAAGTGTCTAGGCACCGCGACAACGCTCAGAGTAAGGGCTGTCACTCTTGATCCTTACTCCGTTTAGACTCTCTCCTAGGTAAGTCAAGGGGGTAGTCCCTAAGGTAAATGGATGAGAAAGCCTGTGAAACACGAGCTCTAGGAGATTTTAATGATGAACAACCTTAAAGCAAGTCTTGGTCAATTACGATAGATGGATTAAGATGAAACACAATTACAATATATAAATGATTACATACCAGTGCCTTATATGTTGAATTAACCATAGACTAAGTAATAACAAGTCATCCAAAGAAAACTTATAGATGTGGCAAAGCAACAATCATGAACAATTAATGTAAATGCCCAAAACTTTAACATGCAAGAGATTCTAGATTTAAAATAATTTGCATTAACTGCCCAGATCTAGATTCAATTAACTTTCTCCAACAGTCAATATGATTTAAAACATTTATCGCACCTTGACCATAGAAAAAAATGCATTTAATCACCAGATAACACCAAGGAACTTTGGATTAGTGCTTCAATTATTCTTTAGGCAAAAACTAAAGAAGTAAAACAAATCAACGGGTTAAAAAAAATGAATTTTTAATGGGCCATAGGCCACATTAAAAATTTTAATGTTTAAGTACAAATCCCTTTATTTATTTTAACTCCTTAGTCACAGAATTTTAAACTTTTTAGATTTTTTAATTGTTTTAATTAGGATTTGAAGATTTTTTAATTTTCATATTTTTTTAAAGTAAATCAAAATCAAAATGAAAAAAAAATAAAAATAAAAAATAAATCCAAACAAATAAATGAAATACAAGTCAAAAATAAAAATAAAAGATCAAATTCTTTTCTTTTTGAAATTTTATGAACAAAACAAACAAAACGCAACCAAATAATAAAACAAATTTCGAACTATTAACGAACCTGGACCTAATCGAAAAGAACTAACCTAAACGCATAACATACAACATTTAAACTAACCCTAATGAAAAAAACTAAAGAAATGAAACTTAAGGAAAAGAAAATTGAATGAATTTTTTTTTGTTTTGTTTGTTGTGCAGGCAGGTTTGTGAGAGGAGAGCAGTGACGTTGGAAAGGATGCACATTGAGGGTATGGTAGCGAGGTCACATGCAGCAATAGAAACGTGTGGACAGCGAGGGTGTGGGTTTGATTGCAGCATTGAGGGAATGGACGGAAGGGAAACTCGGGCCAGGGAAAAGGAGGGACAAAGCTAAGGGATAGACGCGAGGATAGCAGCAAAAGAGGACTGCGATGAAGGCAGGTCAATGGAATCCAAAGGCTGGCAGAACAGAAGTAGGGACGGATTTGTTAGATGGTTGTGTATGCAGGTCGATGGAGAAGATGTAGCAGCGATGAGGAGCCAGATGGGGATAGCAGGTGAGGGAATGAACATTGGGATTGCAGGCAGAATGGCAACAATGAATTTGATGTTAGAGGATGAGAAAATACAAGGTTTGGTGGCAGGAGGGTCCTGTAAAAAAAAATCAAAATTTTGCAACGAGACGAAAACCCAATCAGCAAAACGATAAACCTAGACAGATGGTACTAAAAAAAATCTCAGAAATTTCCATAAAACCTTGATCAAAATGTTATACTTCTGTTTCAGATTTATCAATGAAGCCCTTAAAAAATTTCCAGATTAAAAAAAAAAAAAAAAAAAAAACGGACTGTGAAAAATATTCTTGCAAAATGATGTTGATGAACCCCAACGATCTAGATCTTACCCTCCAGGGCCTAAATCTGGACTCTACACAATTCTCTCCTTCAGATCTATAGCTGCAAGACGACAAGAAACACCCAAATGGTATATATAATGACCCAAAAAACCCAGGTCAGAAAATTGAAAATAATCACAGATCTATGTACATGAATGGCAGATCTATCAAATCTAGGGAGTGTGAGTCCAACTCCGCTTCTAGATCTGATAATTTGAGGCTCTCAACAGCCAGATCTATCGATTTAGCACTGAAAAAGTTAAATTTTTTGAATTTTAAAGGAGGTACTGAGCTCAAAACCCTTCATGCATCACCCATAAAAAATATCTTATGATAAGCCCAGGATCAAATTAAGCTGGGCTCTTCAGAAAACACGGATCGGGAGTTGGCTGGTTCAATCGAGAACTTCCCCAAACGCTCAATGATCTAAAAAGCAAGACTTTCCTGCAAAACTCAATTCAACCATCAACATATAGCGAGAAAACGATAATAAAATTCAAATAAATAGAGATACCTGCTATTATATTCAAAACTTAAATTATCATTCAAACCCCCATGACTGAGCAAGATACCTGTACTCAAATCACTCTTCAGAAAGCTATCATCAATGGCTAAAAAGAAATCTATGCATGAAAATGACACATATTACAGTGTTTCCACGAAGAGTAACACCAGTAGAAATTAACCCCAAAGTCTTTTTTTATTGTTCATAAAAAGATTACAAGAGAGCTTTTCGCTTAGTACACGATCCAGAGATCGGATGAACTGACTCACAAATGACCTCCTATTTAAAGATAAATCCTTCAACGGCTAGTTCAAGTGATCCTCGTCAAAGCAATATCGACCGTTGATGAGGATCAAAATTTCTTTTAATCTCATCCGTTGAAATTTTAAATTCTTGAGGAAATTCGAATTTTTCAATTAAATGAATTTTAATTAATTCAAAAATTAAAATTTTGAATTAATTTCCTTATAATTTTGACTTTGACTTAACCCTAGGGACCAAATGCTTAAAAGTTAGCAAAAAAAATAATTTACCTTAGTCCCTAGACCTCTTAGAATTTAATTTTTAAGAACCGATGAATTTTGCCTTCAGAGAAATTAAATTTACTTAGAACCTAGAATTAATTAAATTTCTGGCTTAGGATTTTATTAATTTTGGCCAGAAAATTTAATTAATTAACCTACGAGGAGATAAATTATTTTTCCAACCCTCAAGGCACTTTACATCATGATTTTTACATTTTTTACATTTCAAGGGGGGAAATCCATTTGCAAAAGACCCTCATAGACTACCTAGTTTTGCGACACAAATATAATCTAGCAGATCAAGCAATTTGTAATAAAATAACCTAACCAAATAGTTAGGATTATTCCCAAATCACTTTTACATAGACTCGATCTAGAACACTAGGACTCCCCTAAGATCCCAGTGACAAAATCCATTTCGGCTTTGGGGTAAGGTTGAAGGAAAACTCTGTTGACCATCTGAGAATGGATTGGTGAGACAAAAAACCTCTCAGAATGTAGATCGTCACCAGAAAAGTAGGTTTACCTAGGTAATTACATACACGACACGGATCTGTTGAGATTATTTACATTATATAGATGCAAACTGGGTTTACATTATAAGATGATGATCAAGCTGATGATGATAGCTGGACGGCATGAACACATCAATCAGGCACTATCTCTTTTGCGAAAGAAAAAAGGGGGTGTACTTCTATGGGTTGTTGACACGTAGTGGTCAACAAGTTGTTGATAGAGTGGTTCACAAAATCATTCATCAGAAAAATTGCTAAAGACATAGCCATGGGTGGACGTATTACAGAAGAGCAAGCTATCGCCCATGCCTAGTATTTAGACTTGGTCTATTTGTAATTTGGCACATTGTATGAGATGTTACCTGATGCTCCGAGACCATCATCGAATCTGACAACATCAAAGTCCCCAGATTCACCACCTGTTGATGGTGTGATTGGTTCCGTGTCTCAGACTTCCACGAGTGCTTCTTCGAAGCAGAAATCTGTTTTGAACACTGGTTTCAATAATCCCTCCAAAAATTCATCTAGTCCTGATAATACCTCTAAAGGAAAAAAGAAGGGCAAAGGTAAGGCCAAAGTCGATGCCCCAAAACAGGACCCTCCTAAATCCTCTGCTAATGATCCTTCTCGAAGAAAGCCGAAGTATCATTGCCTCATTTTTGAGGAGGATCATTACACTAAGGATTGTCCCTAATGTTCTGAAGTTAGTCACTTGCTGAAAGGGACTCCGACTATCTTAAAAGAACCCTTTCCATCACAATAGACCCAATTGGTAGACCAGCCTCAGTCTTCTGCTTCCTTAGGTTCCCAAGTGTTCATGATGCAAGTTTCATCACCTATCTCGGTCGCTACTCGAACTAAAGACTATCAAGCCATGTCTAAGAAGATGACGGAGAAAGAAGCCGCTGATGTTCCTTCTACTTCTACTCTGTCCAGTTCTGGTCCGCTCCATATCGAACGCCCTAACAGTGAGTTCGTCATCCGACCACCTCCCAAAGGTGTTCTTCGGAAGTCATCTTTCAATTTGAATGCTAGCGCTGCCCAACATTACAATAATGTTGAGGATTTAGCTCAGGCACCTTCAGCGATGTTTGCCTTGGAGGTTCTTCAATCCTATCCAACGTAGCAGAAGTCACTGTTGTTTGCTATATGTGCTATCGATCCTTCTGATTCGAGTCCTGATTACTTCCAATATACAGAATCATGTATCTCATCTTCCTCATCAGATTGCATTTATGATACAGGGCCTTATCAAAGGAAAGACGATTTCATTGAACGATTATTGATGAAGGTTCCTGATGAAGGTGCCTCAACCTGCGTCATGTCAGTTTCGTGTTGGAAAGCCATTGGCTCTCCTCCTCTTAACCAATCTCTGAACACCTTGGAAGCCTTTGATGGCAGAGGTTCACGACCATATGGTATTCTCACGAACTTATCGATTACATTAGAAGGCAAGACTGTTGAATTAGAAGTAGAAGTTGTAGATGCCAATCTCAACTACAACCTTCTTCTCGGGTGAAGCTGGACTCACGCCATGTTTTGTGTGGTGTCTTCTTTGTTCCGCGTACTTCATTTTCCTCATGAAGGAAAAATAGTCACAGTTGATCAACTATCTTTCTTTTCTTCTGGTTCATCGAACGGTAACGTTCCTTATGTGGGCAATACTGAGATTCCTTACGAGAGTGTGGGAGCAGGTCTCTTCAAAGACTCTGCTTTAATGGGTACCTTTTCTCTCCCACCTCCAAATGTTCATTCAGTCAATATGATCTCAGGCTCTATGGATCCTTGGATTATCCCTACCGACAATCAAATTGACTCATTTGGCGATGCTATGCCTTTAAGTCCATTGGAGATAAATTATCAAGAAATTGTCTTAGCTTCAATGGTCGCTTCAGAGCGTCATACTGTCTTCAGTATGAACCTAGACGCTTACGTGCCATCTCCTTGGCTTAGTTCTTGGGATTCACTAGATCCTTTGAATGACACTTTCCCCACTGACAAGAGTATCGTGGAG
This sequence comes from Pinus tabuliformis, assembly GCA_031772625.1. Lineage (NCBI taxonomy): Eukaryota > Viridiplantae > Streptophyta > Pinopsida > Pinales > Pinaceae > Pinus > Pinus tabuliformis. The sequence goes on along the minus strand of CM062814.1, from coordinate 612,026,770 downwards.
GTCATGTCTCTAGATGAAATTCCATGGAACGGTCTACATCATTGGTCTTCTTTTCTTCCTCTCCTCGATGAGATGCCTTCTTGTCTTGAAGCGTCTGTTTCTCATTTTTCTACACCTCCACTTCAAACAAATATCCGGGTACATGAAGTCTTGTCGGAGGGTAATATGGGGAACATCACTGCTACGATGCCTCTCGACATTTCTGTTAAGCCGAGAATTGTCGAGAACATCCATATTGGGGTTACCTGTTCTCCAGATGAGGTTAGGATTTATACTCAGTTTTTTAAAGAATTCTGAGACGTCTTCATTTGGTCATACGAGGAGATGCCTGGTATCGATCCAATGATAGTGGTGCATGAGATTCTGACCTATCCTGGGGCTAAGCTTGTTCAGCAATGGCTTCGCCCTGTGCACCCTCGAAAGGCTGCTGATATCAAACCAGAAGTAGAAAAGATTTTGAAAGCAGGGTTCATTTATCCTATTCCATTGACGGATTGGGTATCTAATATCGTCCCTTTTGCCAAAAAGCAGGTACAATATGTGTTTGTATTGATTACCACGATATCAATCACACGTGTCCTAAGGACAATTATCCTACTACCTTTATCGACCAAATCATCAACGAATGCTCATGGAGTGAGATTTTTTCGTTCATGGACGACGTTTTTGGTTATAACCAGATTAACATTTAGCCCGCCGATCAACATAAAACGACCTTTATTTGTCTCTGTGGTAATTTCGCTTACAAAAAGCTTCCCTTTGGTTTGAAGAATGTTAGCACTACTTTTCAACGAGCAATGTCTTATGCATTTCATGACATTCGACACATTGTTCAGCCATACCTCGATGACTTACCGGCTCATTCAGCTAAACATCGTGACCATCTAGATCACTTAAGAGCTATCTTTTTACAATGTCGGCATTACAATATCCGTCTCAATCCACACAAGTGTGTGTTTTGCATTGAGTATGGCCGGCTCTTGGGTTTTATGGTGTCTCATGAAGGTATTAGGATTGACCCTTTGAAAGTTGAGGCCATAGTCAATCTACCCCCTCCTTCATCACTACTACAATTGTAGAGCTTGCAAGGAAAGGCTAATTTTCTCCGTCGATTTGTCCCTAATTATGCTGAACTTGCCAAAGGTTTTACTCGCCTACTTAAGAAGGGGATCCCATTTATTTGGGATGGAGTTTCCCAATAATCCTTCGATGCTTTAAAGAACACCTTGATTAGTGCTCCTTTACTGCATCCCCCGATTCCTGTTGTGATTACTTCCTATATTTGGCTGCAATTGATACCACTATTGCTATGGTGTTAGTTCAAGATGACAATGACGGAAATGAGCACGTGGTTATTATCTGAGCCAGAATCTTCTTGATACTGAGTCTCGCTATGCTCATGTCGAGAATCTTGCTTTGGCGGCGGTTCATGCCATCCAAAGATTTCGACACTATATCCTTTTGTGGAAAACCACTGTGATTTCTGATTGCAACCCCATGACATATATATTGACTCGCCAGTTACTGGGGGGCAAATACTCCAAATGGATTGTCATCCTGCAGGAGTTTGATTTGGAATTTACTGCTGCCAAATCAAAGAAATAGTTCGTCTTTGCTTAGTTAATTTGTTCTCTTTCGTCTGCAAGCACTCCAACTGATTTAACTGAGCAGGTACCCGATGAAACTCTATTTCTAATCAACACTCTTGGCCCATGGTATCGAGACATTATTTTTTATCTCCAAACCCAGACTTTCCGCTCTGAGTTGTCCCGATCTGACCGACGCCGCATCCAACATCAGTCCCAACCCTATCGGATCATCAGTGATACATTGTATCGAGTCGGTGTGGACTCTATCCTTCGCAGATGTCTCACCCTTGAAGAGGCTGAGCAGGTCTTAAATGATTGCCACTCTGGTGCCTGTGGTGGTCATATGTCTGGATATTCCATTGCTCAGAAAATCCTCCGCGTAGGTTATTTCTTGCCTTCTATCTTCAAAGACTACATTCTAGCTGTCCAAAAATGCCATGAATGCCAGATTTTCAATCGTAAGCAGCATGCCCCACCCGCACCCCTACACCCAATAATTACCATTAACCCATTTTCCAAATGGGGCATTGATTTCATGAAATGTAATCCTCGCTCGGTCGGGGGGCATGGTTATATCATCGTCGCCGTCGACTATTTTACGAAATGGGCCGAGGTGATGCCTACATACAATGCTGATGGTATTACTAGTGCACAGTTCCTTTTTAACTACGTTATAGCACATTTTGGTGTCCCTCAAGCTATTGTGACTAACCATGGATCACATTTTTATCAGCACATGATGGCAGAGCTAACTGCTCAGTTGGGCCTTTGACATGATAGATCAACTCCTTATTATCCACTAGTCAATGGCTAAGTTGAAGCAGTCAATAAAGTTTTGATCACTATGCTTCAATGTACCATTGGGAAGCACAGAAAAGATTGGCATTTAATGTTATTCTCGGCTCTTTGGGCTTACAAAGACGGCCACTGGATTCACTCCGTTCCAGTTGGTGTATGGTTTAGAGGCAACTCTTCCAATCGAGTGCGAAATCCCTTTGCTTAAGCTAGCTATTGAACTTCTTCCGAATACTTCGCCTGAAGAGGAGCGGCTACTGTATCTTAAGAGACTTGACGAGACTCGTCGCATTGCTACGATGGTCATCAAAGCTCAAAAGAAGCGAGTCAAAGCTCATTTTCACCAAACCGTTTCTCCTCGCACTTTCACTGAAGGCGACTTGGTCCTTCTTTACGATCAAGCCAACGATAAATTGGGGGCAGGAAAGTTCGAACCCATGTGGCATGGGCCCTACATCGTTAAACGCATTTTACAGAAAGGTGCCTATGAGCTATGTGATTATGAGGGAAATGCATTGTCACAGCCCCATAATGAGTTGTATCTCAAAAAGTATTATGCGTGAAATTCGTGTAATAACTTTTGTACATTAGTGTGTTAATTCATTAGTGTGCATTTTGATTTTTGGTGTGTTTGTTTGCTTTGCAGACATATGTTTTTCTTCTTACCTTGTGTTCCACTCGGTTTGCAGATGTCTTCAGGTCATTACATTGGTTTTGCTGATGGTGCTTGTCGTAGCACACAAAACTTTTCTTCCGCGGCATGGGTACTCTATGACCCTAATGGCAAGTTGATTAACTTACAAGGTATTTGCCTTGGTCAAACAACCAATAATATTGCTGAATATAGTGCATTTATTGAAATCTTATCAGAAGCAGTTTCTCTTGGCATTAGGGATTTAGTGGTCAAGTTGGATTCCAGCTCATTATGTTACAATTAAACAATCATTACTCAGTAATAAATTCACAAATATTGTGTATGTATCTACATGTTAGATTGCTGAAAATAAATTTTGATTACATTACATATCAACATATTCCACGTAATTTAAATACATTAACTGATGCATTAGCAAATCTTGTTCTTGATAGAAAATTATCAAACTGCACGATGCTCATGATAGCATGAGACTGCCCTGATCACTCGGCCTAGCAGCCGACACAGTCTCGTAGACTCCCACAGTGTGTCTTTGCCAATGCAGTGGAACATCGTTGATAGTGGCATAATCTGGAACCTCTCGAGTGATTGCCTCCAGATTGCGTTCCATCCCAACTAAGGGATCAACCCCTTCCTCGTAGTCCGCACCCACTATCGGATACGTAGCTCGCCGTGCTATTGGCGACATTCCTGGTGGTTTATCTGGTCCCACATCTGCACATTTATCATAAATTGAGTCTCAGTTTACACTTTTATAAAAATCATAAAAAACTTGAAAAATTTCCAAAAACAAGTTTTTACCTGCGTTGGTCCACTGTTCGCCTGGTGGCAAAGGTAGATCTGGATCCCCCTTAAATATGTGCCAACATAAGCGTAGTCATCTACCACAAGTAGTTGGCATTCAAGCCAAGCGAAGAACTGTGGTGGATAGTGCATATGTTGACCCGTGTCTCCTCGAGGCTTGAGTTGGCTCCATCTCATGAGCCTTGAATCTCGGGGGGTAGGATGTGGTACTTCTGCCCACTGATACCAAAAGAGGGGCACTCGCTCTAAAAATAAGGTCACCAGCATAGAGTCGAACCTAAATTTCTTCAGGTGTCCGTGCTTACCCTTAGTCAGTTGTCGCTTCATGTTTGCCAACAGTCCTCCGCACTAGTTGAAGATGGTGGAGGTCAAACATGCGATAGCGTACTGCAACTGAGACTTGGAAGCCTCATGCAAAGCTTGTGTGTCAGATACACGCGCCACGGTGAACAAAATTGTTCTTAGAACGAGGTTGTTGGTGATTGTTGCGATCTTCACCTTACCTCTGTTAGTTATCTTGACACCAGGACAGTATCTCTAGACTAGACTCCTGGTACTCTCACCTCGTTGGCGAGATCCAAAGAGTTGAACTGCTTCTCCTCGATGAGATAATCCCGTGATGAAATAGATGTCCATCTCCTCCAATTCCAGTTCTTTCCCTTTGATGATGAAGATCTCTCGATCTACATCCCAAAGGCTGATCAGATAAGGTAGTAGCTCCATCTGAGCCCTCAACCCTGTGGTCTTGAAGAATTTTAGTAGTCCACAATCCCTCAGAGCATTTATGCATGCCAGATCCTGAGATGCTTGGAAATATTCGGCCTCATGGCCTCTTTCTTTCCACTCCAAGACCATATTCTCCTACAAAACAACATTTGAACACTTATTAATGCTTTTTACATGGGCCAAAATTAACATTTTTTTCTTAAAAGAGAATTTTTAATCTCAAAAAATCGCTCTCGGCACCATTGCACCTGTTTTTAAAAACACTGCGATGGAATCGTGCGAGCCTTTGGACTCAAGCACGACCATCGCGGATCAGATGGCCATACCCACGATGGTCGTCGACGACCTAAAATTTCAAAATCCTCCTTTCTAGCCTAAAATTTACTGTTTAAATTGCATAAAAAAGTAATGAAATGCAAGAGCAGGGATGAGGCTCTTACTTGTCATAGATGGATCGTGAAATAGTACCCTGGATCTCCCGCAGCAGCCACTTGAAAATCAAGAGAATTAGGGCACAAAAGCACTTTCAAAGCTTAGTTTGGTAAAATGGTAAAAATTAAAATTACTTTTACCTATTTATAACTTTTGAAAGTCATTTTGTCAGATCTTTTTATAATATTTTAATATTTTCTCTCGATATCGGTGATAGGTGTGTTTCTTGTGTAGTTACAGGTGCCTTCAATGTGAACAGTGATCATTATTGACCGATTTTGGGAGTTTTATTTCATCTCTTTTTTGGACTCATTAAATAAACGAAAAAGGAACCCCCCCGGAGTCGTCTTTCAGTGCTTTTCTGGCTCTCGAGAAATGCCTTCCGAGGAGCAGTCAAAAGATGAGTCGTTGTTCAAACCACTTCAACCAATGGAAGTAAAGAATTTTGTTGCAGTATCTTATTCTCAATGATGTACGAAAAGAACCCACTTAAGATTGTGGATGACAAATAATCTCAAAAATATAAATGGTTGCTAGACATTGTAAATCTGCAGCAATTAATAGAAACAAAATCTGCCAAAGTCCGGATCTATGCCACAATCATAGTTAAACAGTAAAAGAAAGAGTAATATCTCCAATCATCCAATGGAAACCAGATATGTAAAAAATAATTTTATAATAACACCTATGAAGAGAACAAATAAATGTTACCAATCCCCCTCTATGGGATGGGTTCTGTTAAGTTTAGGTATGTTCTATGCTAGAGCAATTTATTTCAATTTTCACAGTTAGCTCAATATCTTTTCGAGATTAGCAATCACATCAGCATTAAAGTAAACTACAGATAGAACATAAATATAAATCGTAGTAAACAAGCCAATACAAGAGGACACAAGATGTGGCACTAGCCAGGGACAAACCCCAATGTGGGGAAACCCTTAATCAATTCTTCTTTTATGTTCTTCAATAGTTCAACAGAGAGAGAGAGATAGTATGTTTACAACAGAAGTCAACACTTTGGCTTATCTAGATAAGAGCATAGATCATCTCTAAGAAGATGTTACATGAGATCAGTTGAAGACATGCTACTTCAACTGATTCTCCAAGGTGACTCCTTCACTTGTCGTTGTGCTGCATTTCGTCATCATGCTGCACCTCACCGCGTTGCACCATGTTGCACCCATCATCACTATGCTGCATCTCATCATGCTTCATTAATCATGACTGTACCCATCACTGTACTGCATTATGTGCCATTGCTGCACCATGTTGCCATACTGACCTATGTGTTGGCTGCACCTTGCTTGCTTGTTGTCCCTTGCTTGCTTGTTGTCTTTAGCATGCTTGTTGTTGCATGTTAGCTGTCCCTTGCATGCTAGCTATACCAATACATGCTCGCTGCACTAAGTATCATGTTGTTGTCCCATTATTAGTTTGTTGTCCCTTGCATGCTTGCTGCAACATTGCATGCTTGGTGTACTTGCTGCTAAGTACGATACAGTTCACCCAATGTTAGTTAGTTGTCCTTTGCATACTACTCTCCTTCGAAGATAGATGCTCTGGCTGAAACCTCGGATAAACACTCTGACAGCTCCTTAGCTCCAATATGCCCCACGAAAAACCCCAGCGTCAGCCTCTAGGGACTATGTCAGCCTTTTCGGCCCTCTGTGTCAGCTTTCCCGGCAATTCCAACAGTTCCTGGCAGTTCCAGCTATTCCCGAAAGTTCTGGCTTCTGCCCTTTGTGTCAACGTTCCCAGCAATTCCGGCTTCTGCCCTCTACGTCAGCTTTCCTAGCAGTTTCGGCTTCTGCCCTCTGCATCAGCTTTCCCAGCAGTTCCGGCAGTTCCCGACAATTCCAGTTGTTCCCAGTAGTTCCAGCTGCTACCCTCTGTGTTAGCTTTCCCGGCTGTTCTGGCAGTTCTTGACAATTTCGACTATTCCCGGCAGTTTCAGCGTCTGCCCTGTGCTTCAGCTTTCCCGTTGTCCCGTCAATTCCCAGCAGTTCCGGTTGTTCCCTGCAGTTCCAACTGTTCTCGACAGCTCCGGCTTCTGCCCTCTAGATTAGGGCAACGTTATCCCTTAGAATCTCTCCTCCTACTAAAACCCAAAGACAAGTAGAGAGGAAGATATTCCAAGTGTGTTGAAATGACTTGAAGGCCACCTCTATTTATACTAAAACGTTGAGCACAAGTGGGGTTTATTTGGTTGTTGGCCGACCTTGACGAATTGTCCCATAACACAAATAAATTCATATCTCCATGAATACTTATCAGAATCAAATGATCTTTAGATCAATCCTACACCTCTCGATGAGAGGGATCCAAGAAAAATATTAGCTTCCATTAATAAGATGACCCACATGGAGTTTGGCCCTAGTTTCCAATTTTAACACTCCCTCTCAACTAGGGAGAACTCGATCCACTGATCCATATGTCCGACTGTACTATCTCTGCCATCAGTGCCCTGTACTGCTCTGCTTTGCTGGGCTCTTCTCGGCTGAGCTTTGCTCTACTAAGCTTTGCTCTGCTGAGCTCTACTTTGCTTTGCTTTACTGAGCTCTGCTCAGTTCTGCAGCCTGCTCTGCTCTGCTGAACCATGAAGAAGAAGAATCGATCGAGAATGTCTCATACCATTCTCTACTGACCTGAAGTCAGTTTCATCTGAAGAGAGTGTATCATGTAACTCTCATTGACCCGAAGTCAGTTTTATTGATCCCAGATCAATATCACAATAGTGTCTCAAACCACTCATACTAATCCCAGATCAGTTTCATTAATCCCAGATCAATGGAGGTCATCCTAGCATAGGGAGTACAGTAGATACAACGATGCGTCCATTGATAGTACTACTATGGTCCCTAACCCCCTTTCCCTTCTCATTGATTAGATGAGAGGTACTTCCCATGAGTCCCATACTGCATGGGTAGGATGCCTCGACAGGATAAATAATCATCATGTCCTGTAGGAGAACGAATCATCTTGTCCCACAGTCACCATGGAAGAACTAATCATCCCAACCCATAGGAGAACTAATCATCATGTTTCACAGTTGCCACGAGAGAACTAATCATCCTGGCCCACAAGAGAACTAATCATCCTGTTCCACTGTCGCCACGAGGTATCATAGGGGAAGGTTGAACCTGTCAACCTGTACATAGCGCACCATTAGGAGAGGGTGAGTAGCCCTATGGTTGTGTGTTGCTCCAGTAAGTACCCTAAGCCCCCCAGAGCTCCCAGAGCTCAATGCATGCAACATGCAGGACCCTTATACGAAGGTCTCTCAACGACTCCAAGTCGTTCGAGAAAGTCATGGATTTGACCTTTCCCCGGGGCTTTGACAAAATTTCTGCGACCTGTACATCAGTCTCAATGTGATGGAGCCTCCTTGCTCATCGACTTACCATATCCCAGATAAGGTAGTATCTGATGTCTATCTGCCGGAGCACTCATCGAATACGGGATTCCTCAACAATCAAATCCCCCCTGGTTGTCACAGAGAATCACAGTGGCATTCATCATGTGTACAAACAACTCACTGAAGAGCTTCCACAACCAGGCAGCTTCACAAGAGATCATACTCGTAGCTATGTATTCGGTCTCGACGGCGCTTATAGTAACCGACTTCTGCTTCCTGCTCATCCATGATATCGAAGCAGAACCTAAAGAGAACCAGCACTGAGAAGTGCTCTAGTGATCCTCCACACTGCCTGCCCAGTCAGTATTCAAATAATCATGCAGCTTCATATTTCCGACAATGTATCTCAATCCATGAGAGATTGTGCCCTGAAGATATCTCAAAAGATTCTTGGCACCAATCCAGTGAGACTCAACCAAATATGAGCTCACCATGCTAACTGCAAAACATAAATCTAGACGGAAGTTCACCAAGAACATCAATGCAAATGAGTTTATGAAACTCAGAGGCATTTCCCAAATTTGGTCCGTCATCACCATCATATAACTTCTGAAAGTTAAGATGCTCGAGGTAGTCACAGGCTTACAGTTTACCATTCCACATTCAAAATCCAACCCCCTCTTACTTCTGCAAGTGAGAGGGTCTACACCTATCAGAAATAGGTCATCCTTAGAAGGTGCCAGTATGAGAGGTCTATCATCCACAACCTTCGAGCAATGGTCTATTCTTTGAAGTTGTTCATACAAAGAATGAGACCTCTCATCAAGGATCTTCTGTTGAACCAGTAGCAGAAAGGAAATCTTGGAAAATCTGCACATGGCCCTGTCAAATTGCACTAAAGAAAGACAGAGAGCGCTGCTATTCCGAGGGCCATAACTAGCATTGCTCGGCAACGCGCCTCCGGATCACTCAACAACCAAAATGTGACAAGGCATGGTCAAGATTTGAGTTGAAAATCACTGAGGAAAAATTCATTCAATAGAAATGCAGCTTGGTAAGGTTATAGCTCTACGATTTGGCTTTTCATTAGTTTATGCAAGTCCAGTTCTGTTCAACGTATTGAGTTGAAGGATGTGGGAGCAGAGTATTTATTGGTGAGTTTTAATACTTGTTTTGTTGGTCGATTTGGAAGGGAATATGATGGTAATGGGGTATTTATGGTTGAGCAAGAATCGATCTGATGGGTAATTAAATGCTTGGAATTTGAATTGTTAGATTTCAAAGGGATAGCAATGGAGTTTTTTGTATCAGATTGCATACTCTATATTGAATTAAATCTGAATGAAATTGTTCGTATTGAGAGCATGGGAGACTTAGTGAATGCGCCCAACACATTGAAGATCCAATGACATAAGAAAAAGGATTAGTGCATCAGGTGCATTAATTTTTATTTTGGAGAGATACGACATTTTTTTAAAATTTGGAGTGATAAGTGAGGATTTTTAAAAGGAAGCTCATTGTTGTATTTTGAAGAAAGTTTTTTAGTAGAGTGTACTTTTATTTTTGAAGACAAGCTGCTTCAAGAATTTGTGAGCTTGGCATTCTCATTGTTTGAGAAATTTCATTTACAATGTTGTGAAGGTGAAGTTTGATGTACTCCCATACTTCAATAAAAACATATTTTTTTGTGGTGATCGTGTCCAAGATCCTCCTGAAATTGAATAAGGGGATCATAGATACACTCTGTGTCCTGAATGTGCTTGCATGATTTGAGTCGAATTTGTAAAACACTCTCTTTATTATTCTTAAACAAAAAAACTACATGCACATAAGAAAATTTACATATACAAGTCATCGATCAAGCTCCTAAAATCAAAGCTCCCATAATCAATTAAGTTCATAAGCACAAAGCATCACATCATTGACTTGATAAAAGTAATATTCTGCAACAACATTTCACAACAGCTAATTCACGCCATCAAGTTAAGGATGCTACAAATCAAGCATTTCAAGCCAAGACGACATCAACATCATCAACACTTTTTGTATCACTTGCAGATAAACATTTTTAACTGAATTGTATGGGTGAATTATCGGTTGTAACCGACACCCTAATTTGACTTGTTAAGGTGAATACATTAAGTCAAGTAAGTCTTCAACTAAGTCATCAAGATTGAACTTGTCATTTGTATCTTGGGTGCATTTTCGACAGTGTTCGACACCCTTTCCTTTTTTTACAAATCATCACATTCAGTGAGTACATTCAAGAAATCACAAGTGTCAGTAATCAATCAAGCAAGTTCAAGTGAGCATCAAATCAAGCCAGTGTTTAAAGCAATCATCATTCAAACAATCAAAGCAAGCAAGTGTGAAAGCAAGCGAGCGTGCAACAATCAATCAAACATCAAGCGAGCGAGTTCTACAAATCCAACAAGTATTAAAAGCAAGCGAGCGTGAGTTCCAACAAGTTCACATGGTAGTTATAGGTGCCTTCAATGTGAACAGTGATCAATATTGATCGATTTTGGGAGTTTTATTTTATCTCTTTTTCGGAATCATTAAATAAATGAAAAAGGAACCCCCCTGGAGTCATCTTTCAACTCTTTTCTAACTCTCCAGAAATGCCTTCCGAGGAGCAGTCAAAAGATGAGTTGTTGTTCAAACCACTTCAACCAACGGAAGTAAAGAATTTTGTTTCAGTATTTTATTCTCAATGATGTACGAAAAGAACCCACTTAAGATTGTGGATGACAAATAATCTCAAAAATATAAATGGTTGCTAAACATTGTAGATCTCCAGCAATTGATAGAAAAAAAATCTGCCAAAGTCCGGATCTATGCCACAATCATAGTTAAACAACAAAAGAAAGAGTAATAACTCCAATCATCCAATGAAAACCAGATATGTAAAAAATAATTTTATAATAACACCTATGAAGAGAACAGATAAATGTTACCAATCCCCCTTTATGGGATGGGTTCTGTTATGTTTAGGTATGTTCTATGCCAGATCAATTTATTTCAATTTTCATAGTTAGCTCAATATATTTTTGAGATTAGCAATCACATCAGCATTAAAGTAAACTGCAGATAGAACATAAATATAAATCGTAGAAGACAAGCCAAGACAATAGGACACAAGATGTGGCGCTAGCCATGGACAAACCCCAATGTGGGGAAACCCTTAATCAATTCTTCTTATATGTTCTTCAATAGTTCAGTAGAGAGAGAGAGATAGTATGTTTACAATAGAAGTCAACACTTTGACTTATCTAGATAAGAGCATAGATCATCTCTAAGAAGATGTTACATAAGATCAGTTAAAGACATGTTGCTTCAACTGATTCTCCAAGGTGACTCCTTCACCTATCGTTGTGTTACAGTTCGTCATCATGCTGCACCTCACCGCATTGCACCATGTTGCATCCATCATCACTATGTTGCATCTCATCATGCTTCATTAATCATGACTGTACCCATCACTGTACTACATTATGTGCCATTGCTGCACCATGTTGCCATACTGACCTATGTGTTGGTTGCACCTTGCTTCCTTGTTGTCCCTAGCATGCTTGTTGTCCTTAGCATGCTTTTTGTTGCATGCTAGCTATACCAATACATGGTTGTTGCACTAAGTATCATGTTGTTGTCCCATTATTAGTTTGTTGTCCCTTGCATGCTTGTTGTAACATTGCATGCTTGGTGTACTTGCTGCTAAGTACCATACAACTGTCCCAATGTTAATTAGTTGTCCCTTGCATGCTACTCTCCTTATGAGACAGATGCTCCAGCTGAAACCTCAGATAAACACTCCGGCAGCTCCTCAGCTCCAATATGCCCCACGAAAAACACCAGCGTCAGCCTCTAGGGACTGCGTCAGCTTTTTCTGCCCTCTGCGTCAGCTTTCCTAGTAGTTCTGGCAGTTCCCGGCAGTTCTGGCTATTCCCGGCAGTTCCGGCTTATGCCCTTTGCGTCAGCTTTCCCAGCAGTTCCAGCTTCTGCCCTCTGTGTCAGCTTTCCTGGCAGTTTCATCTTCTGCCCTCTGCATCAGCTTTCCTGGCTGTTCCGGCAGTTCCCGACAATTTCGATTGTTCCCAGCAGTTTCAGCTTCTGCCCTCTGCATCAACTTTTTGGCTGTTCTGGCAGTTCCTGACAGTTCCAACTATTCTCGGCAGCTACGGCTTCTACCCTCTGCGTCAGCTTTCCCGGTTGTTCTGGTAGTTCCCATCAGTTCCGGTTGTTCCTTGCAGTTCCAGCTGTTCCCGACAGTTCTGGCTTCTGCCCTCTAGATTAGGGCAGCATTATCCCTTAAGATCTCTCCTCCTACTAAAACCCAAAGACAAGTAGAGAGGAAGATATCCCAAGTGTGTTAAAATGACTTAAAGGCCACCTCTATTTATACTAAAACGTTGAGCACAAGTGGGGTTTATTTGGTTGTTGGCTGACCTTGACGAATTGTCCCATAACACAAATAAATTCATATCTCCATGAATACTTATCGGAATCGGATGATCTTTAGATCAATCCTGCACCTCTCGATGAGAGGGATCCAAGAAAAATATTAGCTTCCATTAATAAGATGACCCACATGGAGTTTGGCCCTAGTTTCCAATTTTAACACTCCCTCTCAACGAGGGAGAACTCCATCCGCTGATCCATATGTCTGACTGTACTATCTCTGCCATCAATGCCTTGTATAGCTCTGCACTGCTATGCTCTACTCTGCTCTACTCTGCTCTACTCTGCTGAGCTCTGCTTTGCTTTTCTCTATTGAGCTCTGCTCAGTTTTGCTCTGCTATGCTGAACCATGAAGAAGAAGAATTGATCGAGAATGTCTCATAACATTCTCTACTGACCCAAAGTCGGTTTCATCTGAAGAGAGTGTGTCATATCACTCTTACTGACCCGAAGTCAATTTTATTGATCCTAGATCAATATCACAAGAGTGTCTCAAACGAATCACGTTGATCCCAGATCAGTTTCATTGATCCCAGATCAATGGAGGTCATCCTAGCATAGGGAGTACGATAGATACATCGATGCATCCATTGATAGTACTACTATGGTCCCTAACCCCCTTTCCCTTCTCATTGATCAGATGAGAGGTACTTCCCATGAGTCCCAGACTGCATGGGTAGGATGCCTCGACAGAATAACTAATCATCCTGTCCCACAGGAGAATGAATCATCCTGTCCCACAGTTGCAATGGTAGAACTAATCATCCCGGCCCACAGGAGAACTAATTATCTTGTTTCACAGTTGCCACAGGAGAACTAATCATCCTGTTCCACTGTCGCCACGGGGTATCACAGGGGAAGGTTGAACCTGTCAACCTGTACATAGCGCACCATTAGGGGAGGGTGAGTAGCCCTATGGTTGTGTGTTGCTCCAGTAAGTACCCTAAGCCCCCCAGAGCTCCCAGAGCTCAATGCATGCAACATGCAGGACCCTTATACGAAGGTCTCTCAACGACTCCAAGTCGTTCGAGAAAGTCATGGATTTGACCTTTCCCCAGAGCTTTGACAAAATTTCTGCGGCTTGTACATCAGTCTCAATGCGATGGAGCCTCCTCGCTCATCGACTTACCATATCCCAGATAAGATAGTATCTAATGTCTATCTGCTGCAGCACTCATCGAATACGGGATTCCTCAACAATCAAATCCCCTTGATTGTCACAGAGAATCACAGTGGCATTCATCATGTGTACAAACAACTCACTGAAGAGCTTCCACAACTAGGTAGCTTCACAAGAGATCATACTCGTAGCTATGTATTTGATCTCGGCGGCGCTTATAGCAATCGACTTCTGCTTCCTGCTCATCCATGATATTGAAGCAGAATCCAAAGAGAACCAACACTGAGAAGTGCTCTAGTGATCCTCCACACTGCCTGCCCAGTCAGTATTCGAATAATCATGCAGCTTCATATTTCTGACAGTGTATCTCAATCCATGAGAGATTGTGCCTCGAAGATATCTCAGAAGATTCTTGGCACCAATCCAGTGAGACTCAACCAAATATGAGCTCACCATGCTAACTGCAAAACATATATCCAGACGGAAGTTCACCAAGAACATCAATGCAAATGAGTTTATGAAACTCAGAGGCATTTCCCAAATCTGGTCCATCATCACCATCATATAACTTCTGAAAGTTAAGATCCTCGAGGTAGTCACGAGCTTGTAGTTTACCATTCCACATTTGGAATCCAACTCCCTCTTACTTCTGCAAGTGAGAGGGTCTGCACCTATCAGAAATAGGTCATCCTCAGAAGGTGCCGGTATGAGAGATCTATCATCCACAACCTTCGAGCAATGGTCTATTCTTTGAAGTTGTTCATACAAAGAAAGAGACCTCTCATCAAGGATTTTTTGTTGAACCAGTAGCAGAAAGGAAATCTTGGAAAATCTACACGTGGCCCTGTCAAATTGCACTGAATAAAGACAGACAGCGCTGCTATTTTGAGGGCCATAACTAGCATTGCTCGGAAGCACACCTCCGGATCACTCAACAACCAAAACGTGACAAGGCATGGTCAATATTTTAGTTGAAAATCACTGAGGAAAAATTCATTCAATAGAAATGCAGCTTGGTAAGGTTATAGCTCTACGATTTGGCTTTTGATTAGTTTATGCAAGTCTAGTTCTGTTCAACGTATTAAGATGAAAGATGTGGGAGCAGAGTATTTATTGGTGAGTTTTAATACTTGTTTTGTTGGTCGATTTGGAAGGGAATATGATGGTAATGGGGTATTTATGGTTGAGAAAGAATTGATTTGATGGGTAATTAAATGCTTGGAATTTGAATTGTTAGATTTCAAAGGGATAGCAATGGAGTTTTTTGTATCAGATTGCATACTCTATATTGAATTAAATCTGAATGAAATTGTTCATATTGAGAGCATGGGAGACTTAGTGAATGCGCCCGACACATTGCAAATCCAGTGACATAAGAAAAGCGATTAGTGCATCAGGTGCATTAATTTTTATTTTGGAGAGATACGACATATTTTTTAAATTTGGAGTGATAAGTGAGGATTTTTACAAGGAAGCTCATTGTTGTATTTTGAAGAAAGTTTTTTAGTAGAGTGTACTTTTATTTTTGAAGACAAGCTGCTTCAAGAATTTGTGAGCTTGGCATTCTCATTGTTTGAGAAATTTCATTCACAATGTTGTGAAGGTGAAGGTTGATGTACTCCCATACTTTAATAAAAACATATTTTTTTGTGGTGATCGTGTCCTAGATCCGCCCAAAATTGAATAAGGGGATCATAGGTACACTCTGTGTCATGAATGTGCTTGCATGATTTGAGTCAAATTTGTAAAACACTCTCTTTATTATGCTTAAACAAAACAACTACATGCACATAAGAAAGTTTACATATACAAGTCATCGATCAAGCTTCTGAAATCAAAACTCCCATAATCAATTAAGTTCATAAGCACAAAGCGTCACATCATTGACTTGATAAAAGTAATATTCTGCAACAACATTTCACAACATCTAATTCACGCCATCAAGTTAAGGATGCTACAAATCAAGCATTTCAAGCCAAGACGACATCAACATCATCAATACTTTTTGTATCACTTGTAGATAAACATTTTTTAACTGAATTGTACAGGTGCATTATCGGTTGTAACCGACACCCTAATTTGACTTGTTAAGGTGAATACATTAAGTCAAGTAAGTCTTCAATTGAGTCATCAAGATTGAACTTGTCATTTGTATCTTGGGTGCATTTTCGACAGTGTTCGACACCCTTTCCTTTTTTTACAAATCATCACATTCAATGAGTACATTCAAGAAATCATAAGTGTCAGTAATCAATCAAGCATGTTCAAGTGCGCATCAAATCAAGCTAGTGTTTAAAGCAATCATCATTCAAACAATCAAAGCAAGCAAGTGTGAAAGCAAGTGAGCGTGCAACAATCATTTAAACATCAAGCGAGTGAGTTCTACAAATCCAACAAGTATTAAAAGCATGCGAGCATGAGTTCCAACAATTTCACATGGCGAAAAGCATTCAGTTATTAAAAATTCTTAACAATTTGATCCTTTCAACTGCTAAAGACATGGTGCAAATCAGCGAATCAACTCTTGTTGATATTCAAGTGCATATTCAACATGCACATGAAACGATTGAGTTCCTTCAACTGTAGTCGCAACTATAGAGAAATGAGTTGCAAGAGAAGCGTGTTGCGTCCAAGTCTTTGACCAATCTAGAGAATGTTTATCATTTGACTTCATTCATCCAACTAGCTTCAAGTGTTGAAGTTGTTGCAGTTCAACTTTCTTCCAAACCCATCATCAAGCCATGGGAAGAAATTCAAAGTAATCAAAATCGACGCGGCTTAGGATATATTAAAGATAATGACAACTTACATATCCCTGATTATTCAAAGCCCATTCAGTTCGTTAGTGCCGGATTACTTGAACAAATCACCTCAGCAAGTTCTCAGCAACTTGCAAACCGATGTCAATGCACACAAACTGAAGTTGCAGAGAAACAAAAATGCACACAAGCTCAAGTTGCAGACAAATCGAAATGTTCTTATTGTCAAAGAACCGGTCATCTTGAAGATCAGTGTTTTGATCTCCATCCTTGTCACCATTGTGGCAAGTCAAATCATACATCAGAGAAACGCTGCAACCAACAACAGTCACCCAGATTGAAGATAAATTATTCATGGATTGATCCCTGGGAATGGTCATCCACAACCAGAAGATTGTACAAGTTTTACAATCAGATTCCCTCACACATATTGTAGCCAACAGTCAAATGAATATGGCACTCTTGTGCAGTTGAACGGGGGAGTACACCAATGAAATACTCCTCCACCTACAGGGGCAGAGTTCAGATATATTTCGGAGAAGATTTCCTCTCCTTTCAGCTGACAAAGGGGGGAAAATGACAATGAAATTGACAAGTGGTTGTCAGACTGAAAGTCTTGACAACATCAGCGAAGCATCCAATGGGCATCTTCATCAGCGAGTGGGCGATCATCATCAGCAAATATGCCAGTGGGCATTCATCAAATTGTGTCAGTGGACACTGGATGTTGTTTTCAAGCAAATGACAGTTGGATCCTTTTGTGGCTTAGCACATGATGGAGTTGTCAAGTGACATTCAGAGATGAATTAGTCATGCAACTGACTCATGGTCTCTTCATTTGGTAGTTTCTTCAACATCCAGCTTTGGCGGTTTTTCAGGAAAATGTTTTTTTGAGGATCAACTTGAGAACTTGGAAGATGGTTCCTTGTTCATTTTGGATTTATCATTGAGGGGGGAATTTTAGCCTCGCTCTCTTAAAAAACAATAATAAATCCAATTATTAAATTAAATAAATAAAATCATGAGAATTCCTCAAACTAAGGAGTCTAGTTTGGATGAGAGATTCTCTCCAACTAGCTCTCCTAAATTAGTGTGTAAGTTGAGAAATTGTCTCAACCAAGTGAGTCTAAGATAGACGCACTATCTTAAGACCACTTGTTCATGTATTTAAATGTATTATTAAATTATTTGAATAATGAAAATTACATGAGCATGATAGACCACATGATGGCTCTTTGCCTTTTCCACCAGTTTAATTTTTGTGTGTTAATTTGTTGGGCATATGGTTATATGGCTTTGTGATTCTTCTTCAGTTTCACTACTAGTGAATCTCAGCTTCATCAGACAGCTATCAATCCTCTCATATTATACCTGGGATGCTTGCTTCAAGCCATAGAGGGCTTTCTTCCCCCTGCACATATGAGATTCCCTGTCATGAATCTCAAACCTTCTGGGTTGTTCCAAACCTGTGAACCTGTTACATGAGGGGGAATGGTCCCCTTGTAAGATTTTCCTTCAGTACATCTCAGACATGTACCTTCATGCTCCTTTTGAATTCAGGCATCCGAGTCACCATCTGACTCCCATCGGTTAGGGCCTCATACAGTAGATCTCAGGTGTTGTAGATGAGATATGTCATGATCCCCAATGGACCATCCTGCAACTTGATACAAATTGCCAACCCTGAACCCATGAGAAAAAGCATCTTTGAAATTCTATTTTCATACACGTACCTTTCCATCGATGAATGCCACCCTGTAACCTTTGACTTCCATTGCCGAAATGGACACCAAGTTCTTCTTGCGATCAGGTACATAAAAGAGATTCTGTGAATGGATCAAGTTACCCTCATTCAATTGAGGGGTAACACCCTTTCCTGGATATGTGGCATCGGCTCCAAGTATAATCCCATGAATTTTTCCATCTCTACCAAATTAGAGAGAGAGCACCCTTCTATCTGTTGAAGTGCTTTGGAGCACTACAATCAATAAGCCAAATTCCCAAAGAATTTGAAGGAGAGAGCCAATACCAGATAACGCTTCCTTATCTTATCAGAAACAACATCTGAATCTTCATACCTGGGGTTCCTTGCTTTCTCTTAAAGAGTCAGTTGTTTCCTTGATGACCTGCATTACTTGTCATTCCTTTGATCATTGGACATGTCCCTGGAATGATTCTTATCTTCATGAAGTGATGTGTCCCTACCATTCAGACACTCCTTCACATAATGTCCGAACAAGTCATCTTCCTTTCCTTCCACCCTTAGAACCAGACTTCCCAATGAAGTGATCTTTCGGTAGGCCATCATAAGCTTCCGCTTCGCCATTTTGATAATGTTCTCTGCTTCGATTTCACCCTTGGTGAATTTGAAGAGGGATGACGAATCCATTGATCCTTTTGTTATTTCCCAATTGTCCTCGGTGATTGCTCTTTCACTCTTGCTTGGGCATTGTCTTCACCTCAGCTCTGATACCATGTTAAGTTTAGGTATGTTCTATGCCAGAGCAATTTATTTCAATTTTCATAGTTCACTCAATATCTTTTCGAGATTAGCAATCACATTAGCATTAAAGTAAACTGCAGATAGAACATAAATATAAATCGTAGAAGACAAGCCAAGACAAGAGGACACAATATGTGGTGCTAACCAGGGAGAAACCCCAATGTGGGGAAACCCTTGATCAATTCTTTTTATATGTTCTTCAATAGTTCAACAGAGAGAGAGAGAGATAGTACGTTTACAATAGAAGTCAACACTTTGACTTATCTAGATAAGAGCATAGATCATCTCTAAGAAGATGATACATGAGATCAGTTGAAGACATGCTGCTTCAACTGATTCTCCAAGGTGACTCCTTCACCTATCGTTGTGCTGCATTTTGTCATCATGCTGCACCTCACTGCACTGCACCATGTTGCACCCATCATCACTATGCTGCATCTCATCATGCTTCATTAATCATGACTGTACCCATCACTGTACTGCATTATGTGCCATTGCTGCACCATGTTGCCATACTGACCTATGTGTTGGCTGCACCTTGCTTGCTTGTTGTCCCTAGCATGCTTGTTGTTACATGCTAGTTGTCCCTTGCATGCTAGTTGTACCAATACATGCTTGCTGCACTAAGTATCATGTTGTTGTCTCAATATTAGTTTGTTGTCCCTTGCATGCTTGCTGTAACATTGCATGCTTGGTGTACTTGCTGCTAAGTACCATACAATTGTCCCAATGTTAGTTAGTTGTCCCTTGCATGCTACTCTCCTTCGGAGACAGATGCTCCGACTAAAACCCCGGATAAACACTCCGACAGCTCCTCAGCTCCAATCTGCCCCACGAAAAACCCCAACGTCAGCCTCTAGGGACTGCGTCAACCTTTTCTGCCCTCTGCGTCAGCTTTCCCTGTAGTTTTGGCAGTTCCGGCTATTCTCGGCAGTTCTGGCTTTTGCCCTCTACGTCAGCTTTCCCAGCAGTTCTGGCTTCTGCCCTCTGCACCAGCTTTCCTGGCTGTTCTGGCTTCTTTCCTCTGCATCAGCTTTCCCGGCTGTTCCAGTTGTTCCCAACAGTTCCAGCTTTTGCCCTCTATGTCAGCTTTCCCAGCTAT
The DNA here is from genome assembly GCA_031772625.1 of Pinus tabuliformis. Classification (NCBI taxonomy): domain Eukaryota; kingdom Viridiplantae; phylum Streptophyta; class Pinopsida; order Pinales; family Pinaceae; genus Pinus; species Pinus tabuliformis. The sequence goes on along the minus strand of CM062814.1, from coordinate 612,006,472 downwards.
TCCGGCAGTTCCCGACAGTTCCAGCAGTTCCTTGTAATTCCGGCTTCTACCGTTTGCGTCAGCTTTCTTTGCAGTTCCGGCAGTTCTCGGCAGTTCCGGTTTTTCCCTGCAGTTCTGGTTGTTCCCGATAGTTCTGGCTTCTGCCCTCTAGATTAGGGCAGCGTTATCCGTTAGGATCTCTCCTCCTACTAAAACCCAAAGACAAGTAGAGAGGAAGATATCCCAAGTGTGTTGAAATGACTTGAAGGCCACCTCTATTTATACTAAAACGTTGAGCACAAGTGGGGTTTATTTGGTTGCTGGCTGACCTTGACGAATTGTCCCATAACACAAATAAATTCATATCTCCATGAATACTTATCGGAATCGGATGATCTTTAGATCAATCCTACACCTCTCGATGAGAGGGATCCAAGAAAAATATCAGCTTCCATTAATAAGATGACCCACATGGAGTTTGGCCCTAGTTGCCAATTTTAACAGGTTCTTGGCTATCCTCAAACATCTCCAGCTTGTGTAGAGTCTCTTTCCTCTTTAATGCATAAACCCAACAAAAATATGGTGTGCGACAATGAAAATAATCAGAGTTACAATAGTGAGTGCAACAATGAAAATTATCAAAAGCGAATAATGAATGGAAAACCCTTCTATTTATAACAAAATATTGAGTTATCCTTGAATAATGAGCAATAATAAGAATTATTGATCCCATTCTTGGAATAAACACTTGGAATATTTTATTATATTTGGTTAGGAGGAAAAAAATATTTAAACTTTTATTTAGAAACAATAAATAAATAAATTATTTATTTACTGTCTCAAGGAACTAGTTAAGGAATAATAAATAAATAAGGATTTATTTAATTATTCCTAAGGGATTTAGTCAAACTTGACAAAGAATAATAATTAATTAGTGATTAAATAATTACTCTTAGAGAAAAATAAGATAATTAATGATTTATCTGTTTATTTTTCATGATTGGGTCAATTTTGACAAGGAATAATAATAAAACAATGGTTTAATTAATTATTCCTAAATAAAATCAAATAAATAGTGATTTATTTAATTATTCTTCATGGGTTTAACTATAAATTACTTAACAAAGGTGGTTTATTAAGTAATTTCTCACAGTGAAAGCAATTTTACTATGGTAAAATTGGCTTTACATGGTGTACTTCGATCCATCTAGTAAATTAGGCTAGATGATCAATTTTTTGGTGATAACAAATTGCCCCCCAACGTACGAGTGTTAGGAGCAAAACATATGACCGAAATACATTATAAGGACACAATCACTTAGACAACACAGGGGAGTCAAGGAGAGAGAGAAAGAGAGAGACCAATGAAGCTGAATTGAAAGAGGATAGGGACAGAGGGGGCGAGACTAATGCAAGTCTCCTTTTATGTTGTGGTACCAGACCTCAATGAGGTGGGGGAGGCATACCCATACCCACCAAGATAACTTAGTACAAAAATAATGGTTTGCCCAGAATATAAATCTGAGCAATGAAGTACATGATGAATGGTACATGACATGCTAGCATAATAGAGCTAGAAAATAATGCAATGTGTCCCATATACATAATGCACTGAGTAAAAACATGAGTCGGGACTGAATACAATAATATCTGAGTACATGAGATACAAAGTCCCTTCCCTCAAGAAATGGGTGGGAGGGAGGGTAGAACAACCGGAGAAGCCCTGCTGAACAGGGAAGGGCTCTGCAAAACTAAACGGATCATCTGAAGGAGACGTGCATGCTATGGACACTACGATCAGTAGGAACCAAACCCATCAACTCTACGGAATTGCATCTGAGGCTGTAGCATAATAGGTATGCATCCGGGCATGTGGGGGGCTACTTGAAGGGCCACCCCCTCATGAGGTTTGAAACATCTCACACACACTCAGGAATCACTGGTACAATTTGCTGCATCATTGGACCATCAAGTGTATGGATCACAAACATGAAACGACCAAGTCAAAGGGAAATAATGAGACCCTCTGCTCGATCCAAGACGCCGAACAAGAATGGAAGCTGGAACCAAAATACACCGCCCTCTAGGTCATTCTTCTAGAATATATGAGCTAATGTCGATAGAATAAGGCCCGTGATAGATGAGGCAATGAGGATCCTCAACTAACACACGAGGGAAAATAGTAATGTGACTAATGGACTGACACCAAGGATAATGGGGAAAAAGTGGGACAGAGGGACAGACAGATTTCTACCCTTGTCAGAGCATAAAGTACATTGTTGACCTGGCAGCAATTGACTCAACTCCAGAGAGGATGGGGATAGTATGACTGGAGGAAAAAATGGGAACACAGGATGAACGGTATGCAAATATGGATGGAATACTATGACATGATATGATGTGACATGAAGTAGACTCCAAGAATGCAATGATGACTCATCGTGGATGCTCTGAACAAGGGTGACTCGATAACGCTGCCACACATACTAGGCCCGGTGGGGACCATCAAAACATGAGTAAATGAGGGTTACTCATGACGAAAATCAACATATGGTACGAAAAGTATTAAGAGGAGGTAGACCTCAGAGTATAAGTGTCTCTTTATGACGATATTCGATTTTGAGAGGCGATGAAGTGACCTTCCTTGGAAAAATGGTTTCCTGGTGAAGTGTCAAATCATAAAAACTGAGGAAGACCCATTATAGAGCTTGGTGAGAATTGTCCAATGGCGTTGACGGTTTGTCAAACAGAGCTTCCTTGGAAAAATGGTTTCCTGGTGAAGTGCCAAATCATCAAAAACTGAGGAAGACCCATTATAGAGCTCGATGAGAGTTGTCCAATGGTGCTGACAGTTTGTCAAACAGAGCTATCGTATGGTCGCAATGTGTGATAAATAACTGTGGGTTTTCCTATAAAAAGGGTTTGTTCCCTCCAATTTGAGAGGAGGAGAAGGCTCTAAATCTTATGGAGATCGTAGCTGACAAACCGATCATCGAAATCAGGATCTACAACTTTCAAGCAAGTGGCCTTACTTGTCTAAAGATGGCCTACATGCTTCTTGGAATAGTGGTTCCTGGTGAAGAATCAAGGGAATAGGAAAACAAGAATGAACTACTAGAGGAGGTCTAGAATCATCCTCACCCACAAAGTCAATCATGCGTACTATGTGGACATAGAGTAGAATATTTGAAGGTATGGTATCAAACATCTACGATATGCGATGTGCATATGGCTCGCCGAAGAGGCCGATAGGACAAACTATCCAAGGAATGGGAGGATAATCGACCATACCCAGATTTAGTGGGATCTAGGCCGAGACTTAACTGAGAAGATGGCTAGGGGAAAACCATCATGCCACCAAGCATGGGATACTGATTTGGTATGCAAAGGTGAGAATGATGCCCCCCTAGCAGGAGGAGTTTGTGGAGTGCCATTGTGTTCCAAGTGCTCGAAAAAGGGATTCAAGCATCTCGGCCCAACTTGGCATGAGATCCTCCAAAGGATGATATGGAGATGTAGAGGCCTATGTGCCCCTCAGTACACTATGGGTGTACTAGATGTATTTAGATTAATAGACTCCAAACACTTATATGATACATGGTATGATTATGCATTTTATACGACGATGATGGTTCGCCATTTGTTTTGTTTATGGTTATTTTTTGTGGTATACATGTGATAAATTCCAATCTAGAATTTTGTTTGCAATGGTATCTACATAGTGATTTTGGGCTCTAGGCACATGACTAAAAGTAATGGTTTCAAATTCACGTACCAATAGCTTCACTCGTAGATATTTTCTAAATAGGACTTGGTTATGCACATGATACACACCATTCAATTGCATGACAAGTAGCAAGGAATCTAAACGAACATGAATATGAAGGATGTGATGAGTGAGGGCATCGACTAACAAACCTATCACTGCATCATATTCAACTTGATTATTGGTGGCAGATCCAATGCACACGCCGTTTGAAAGGACTAATGTATGCAAGGGGGTAAAAATGGCCCAGGCTACCGAGGCTAGATTTCGGGAAAAACAACTTGCACTGTCGACATGACCGATATATGATGTGGATGATGAATCCATCTAAAAGGTGCAAAAGACCATTGATGAGATGATGCAATCTACCTAACTTCATGGCAGAAATAAAGACACACAAATCAAAGGGATGTGCTATGAGCGAAATTTCTTGAGGTAGAGCGCATTGAGAGAATTAGGAAGGAAATGGCCTTCAAAATCCTTTGAAGAAATGCCCCCTTACTTAAGGGTAGGGGTAATCAGGGGTAGACATAGCTTCCATGGTGTCCTCATCAGGCTGAGAGATGGGTGGATGGGAGGAAGACTGACTACATGATGCGATGGCATTACCTGGTGCATCAACCTGAGAAAGAAGGTTCACATACGCATCATCTTGAATGGTAGACGACAGGCTAGTAGATGGAGGATCTATGGATGTTGAGACTTGGGATTCTATCGAAAGAGGTTCGATAGAAGTGTGCGTAGAAACCTCAGAAAGGTTTGACTATGAGGAACTCAAGGATGATGACAGGTAAAGGATGTGGCCTGTGGTGTCTGTCATCTCGACATTGGGCGGAGGGATCACGATGGTGGGACCAGAGTCTCCCTATTCTGGTTGACTTGTGGTACCAGAATCCACATGTAGAGGAGTAAACGCTCCACTATGAGTGGCCTCCTATTTGTTAATTGCCCCAAGGCAATCACGAAATTCATTGAGACGAGGGAAACAATGGGAATAGTGACCATGATGATCACACAAGGCACAAGGGTGGTTTGTGCGCAATGTTTTGAGTTTCTTAGGTGGGACCGGTAAGTTAACATGGACTTCCGGGATATTTGACTTAGGGAATGCTTCATGAACCAAAGGTTTAAGTTGAGGAAGTTCGGGACAATTATTGGTGGCATGCCCAACAACTTCACACAAAGCGCATGGATGTGATGACTTTGGGGCTTTTGGGGCTGGAGAAGCTTGGGGAGCCTTGTCCTTAGGTTCTTTCCTCTTGGCTTTGCCCCCCTATCCAGATGCTTTCGCAACATGAATGGGTTCCTGTTGAGGTTGTGGTGGAACTGAAGTAGCGACAGGGGTCGTAGGGACCGATTGAACCGGGGTCAAAGCATGATATGGTCGTAGCTGACTAGGCAGAGTGCTTGCTAGGGGATCAATGTACCATACTAGGATCCCCAAAGTCACATTAGGAAGGACCAACGAAGCCATGACAGGGACAGAAAATACTCCCGGAGGGGGAAATAAGAAAGGTATCTAGCCTACAAGGTAATGTCCCGGTGGAATAGCTTCTGGATGGTTGAGACTTAGAGGAACAATTCCTAGTGGAAACATAGGAGAGGCACCCACAAACAGAGGAGGTCCTGGGTGGGTGGATTCGAATGACTCGGCTGAGATGGTAACAATAGAGTGCTGAGGAGCTGGCTATTGATCAAAGGTATTGACCTCGTCAGAATCCATCATGAGGATTTGGTAGTCACTGGGACCAGAAGGTTGGGGGAGATGGGCTGCTTGACTTGGATGAGGTTGAGTAGCAACAAATCCTTGTTGAGGGAAAGGATTTGTGAGCACTGCCGGTTGGATTGGCGCAAGATTTTGAGGTGGTTTTTGACCTCTAGAAGCTACTTGAGCTTCCCACATTTGGCACATCTAGGGTTAAGAGAGGACACTCATGTGTGCAGTGGCCATGTACACCACAACATGCACAAGGCTTGTTTGTATGAATAGCCTTGTTTTTCTTGGGCTAGCCGCCCTGTTGCTGGTTGTTGGTGTTACACTGGCTCCCTTGGGGTTCACTAGGCTAGTTACCTTGATTACCCTGGTTACCCTTGTTACCCTTCCCCTTATTCTTTTTCTTCAAATTTGGGGGATTGGTAGCACTCTACTGTGCAAACACTTGGCCCTGAGGGGGCGGTGGCTGCTGGGGCTGAGGATGCATGGGAGGTTGCGACGCTAATGCTTGAGGGGTTGGAGTGCTCAGCTATGCATAAGGAGGAGCAACAATTTGGTAGACGGGTTGCGGTCCTGGAAACATGTTACTAGCAGGAGGGGCATAAATGCTGGAGGAATTGGTGTCCCCCTGCGGGTAGCCATAACTCTGCTGAGTATATGGCAAAGAGTGTGAAAGGGATCCAACGATACCATTGGCGGCGTGAGATGCCCCCAGTGCATTGGCACTTCTAGGACGAGGGAGGTCTAGAATGACGATATAGACATAACCAGATTGTGCATAAATCAGATCATATCTCAGAGCAGTTTGGAGAGCTTCTTCCTTGGTCTGAGGAAAATGGGATGTGACATCTTTCCCAATGGGGGATAAAAGGCTCCTAAGAAACCAATCTAGATAGACACGGTCTTCGAAAGGTGGGGCACGACATGTGCTCCTCCTCTGTCGCCACTCTTGAACATGGTTGGAAAGGCGAGTGGAAGAGGAATGACGGAAAGTGGTCAATAGCTCCGTACCAGTGTTGTACCGAAGAGATAACTGGAAATATGAAAGGAATGATTTAGCAAGTGTCGCAAAAACAGAATGAGATACAGTGGGCTGGTCAACATACCATTTTGTAGCGTCTCTAGTGAGCGTGCATTGGAAAAGACAAAGATGAATGGAGTCATCGGTTCTGGAGTTGGACGAACACCACATGTGGAAGGATCAGACATGGTTGGTAGGATCCTCTCCAGCATTACCCTCAAACTTCAAGATGTCTGAAGGAAGCTTAGTTGGAATAGAGGGCCAACCATCATCATGGTGAATGGGTTGTTTATCAACTGGTTAAAATATGGTAGACTTAACCCAGCCATAAAGGGGAGCATGGGCGTTGTCGGAACGGTTCCTGAGACTGTTCCACTTGATGTGACTACCGGGATAGAACCGGAGCCAACACCAGGTTGGGTTCCTGCACCAACTGTGGGTCCAGACATGGAAATAATGTGTGGTGAAGGAGGCTCGGAATCAGATGAAGAATCAGAAGAACCAGGAGAAGAGTCGGTATGGGGACTCGGAGGGCTATGAGCTCGAACCTGACGAGGAGGGTAATATGCCCAAGCGGAAACTATGGGTGAAGGCCTAATAGTCTCCGCGAAAATGCCTTCGTGGTGCAATGGTGGTAAGATACACGTGACATGGAAATGGTGAAGGGAGATTCAACAATATATCTTTGTCTCAATGCAGGGAGATAAATTTATTATGTTAAGTCTTAGCTTGGCGGTGTAAACCAAGCACCCTTCACTTAAGGTGTGCTTGTGTGTGCAAGTGTATTAATTGATTAAGCCCAAATCGTGTTTGTAAAAAAGGAAAAAAACTTGCTGAAGATAAACTAAAATAAATAACAGAAAATGAACAACAAAACAATTAACTAAACCCCACCCAAACTGGGTTTGCAAACACTGTACTACTTGGTGGCTAGATCAATGGAAAATACACTAAAACGGTCAAGAGATCTAAATGTCGGTGTGACTGGGATCAAGTGACACTAAGCTGCTGGAAAGTGGTGCAACAACAACAAAAAACCAGAGGGGAAGATCGTTGTAAAAATATAGGGAGATGGGTGAAACACCTAGGGAAACTGATGGGACCCTAAGGCAAATGACCAAACAAGTGGAAATGTAACACTATGGATGGTAACAACCTATCTTAACAAATCTAAAATAGAAAGGTACAGATCTGGAAAATGTGGTTGAAAGCGCTACAGAAACTCAGACTACTCACTCAACTAAACTCCTCCTAGAAAGGTGGAAGTGTACTAGAAGCCCTAGGGGAGGCTAAATTTGACTTCGACGAGTAAAACATAGTGGATCAAGGTCTAAGCAGGATGAGACAGAGGTTAGACACCTAGCAGACAGCTCTTTGCAAAAACCAAAAACCGATTTTAGAAAAACCCAGAAATCGCAGGTACTGACTTGTTTCTCTGCAGGGATCACACTTTTTGGGCTGAAAGGTGTGTTCTGAACCCCAAATCACACTTTTTGAGCTAAAAAATGTGATTTATGTTCCGTGGATCCCGGTCGGCAAATCTCGGAAAAAAGTGTCACCTTTGTCGCAGTTGGTTCTTGTGACCTGCGAAAACGACCAAAAAGCTTGCGGAAGTCAGAAATTTATCAGATCTAGGGTTAAAAAACTAGGAAACATTAAGAGAATTGAAAAAAGAAAAAACCCTAAGCTGAAAACCAAAGGTCACCCAAGTTTCTAGATCTTAAGTATAAAAACCAGTGGAGTTGCCAATTTCGATTGGAGACCCAAGGTTTTGAATCAAAATTATTCCCCAGTGGGGTCGCCAATTTTGTATTGGAGACCCAAGTGTCTGAATCGGAATTATTCCCCAGTGGATTCACCTAATTTTGTTGTAGTGTTTTCTTCTCAATGATGTACAAAAAGAATCCACTTAGGATTGTGGATGACAAACAATATCAACAATATAAATGGCTGATAAACATTGTAGATCTGCAACAACTGATAGAAACAAAACCCGCCAAAGTCCGGATCTATGCCACAATCATAGTTAAACAGCAAAAGAAAGCGTAATAACTCCAATCATCCAATGGAAACCAAATATGTAAATAATAATTTCATAATAACACCTGTGAAGAGAACAGATAAATGTTACCAGTCCCCCTCTATGGGATGGGTTCTTGGCTATCCTCAAACGTCTTCAGCTTGTGCAGAGTCTCTCTCCTCTATAATGCATAAACCTAGCAAAAATATGGTGTGCGACAATGAAAATAATTAGAGTTACAATAGTGAGTGCAACAATGAAAATAATCAAAAGTGGAAAATGAATGGAAAACCCTTCTATTTATAACAAAATATTGAGTTATCATCGAATAATGAGCAATAATAAAATATTATTGATCATATTCTTGGAATAACCACTTGGAATAAGTTATTATATTTGGCTGGGAGGGAAAAAACATTTAAACTTTTATTTAGAAATAATAAATAAATAAATGATTTATTTATCATCTCAAGGAATTAGTTAAGGAATAATAAATAAATAAGGATTTATTTAATTATTCCTAAGGGATTTAGTCAAATTTGACAAAGAATAATAATTAATTAGTGATTAATTAATTATTCTTAGAGAAAAATAAGATAATTAATGATTTATCTATTTATTTTTCATGATTGGGTCAAATTTGACAAGGAATAATAATAAAACAATGGTTTAATTAATTATTCCTAGAAGAAAATCAAATAAATAGTGATTTATTTAATTATTCTTCATGGGTTTAACTATAAATTACTTAACAAAGGTGGTTTATTAAGTAATTTCTCACAGTGAAAGCAATTTTATTATGATAAAATTGGCTTTACATGGTGTACTTCGATCCATTTAGTAAATTAGGCTAGATAATCAATTTTTTGGTGATAACAAATTCTTCCTTAGATTAGAAAGAATCACAGGAGGAGGAGGAGCTAACAGAAGCACCTGCTACCAGAGAAAGAACGAACAAGGAACTTCATCAGATTCTGCGAGATGCAAAGGATTTCATCGGTTTACCAAGAAACAATAAAAGGGAGAGAAAACAACCAGATAGATATCAAGCATTAGTAGCTCAAGATGGGGAGCCTGCCAGTTTTCAGGAGGCTGCTCAACATCAGGTTTGGTTGGATGCGATGGTAGAGGAATACAACTCCATAATGGTGAATGATGTCTGGGAGGTAGTGTCGAGGCCTCAAGACAGATCGGTGGTAGGTTCGAGATGGATCTACAAGATTAAATACACTGCAGATGGCAGTGTGGAAAAATACAAAGCCAGGTTTGTGGCTAAGGGGTATGCTCAGAAGGAAGGAATTGACTATGAAGAGACCTTCGCCCCAGTAGCCAGGTATACATCTATTAGAACTGTGATATCTCTTGTAGCACAGATGGGATGGGAGATTCATCAGATGGATGTCAAAACGACATTCCTGAATGGGGTGATAGAAGAGGAGGTATACATTGAACAGCCAGAAGGCTTTGAGACACATGAGAAGAAGTCTCATGTATGCAAATTGAAGAAAGCCTTGTATGGGCTGAAACATGCACCTAGAGCATGGTATGGTCGAATTGATGGCTACTTGAAGAAGATGGGATTTGTCAAGAGTGACACAGATCCAAATCTCTACTATCTAGTTATAGAGGATGAGCCTCTAATCCTAGTATTATATGTGGATGATCTCTTCCTGACGGGATCATCCAGGCTCATCAGGGACTGCAAGAAGAATCTAGCCATGGAATTTGACATGAAGGATTTGGGACAAATGCATTATTTCCTGGGGTTGGAAGTTTGGTAGAAAAAGGGGGAGATCTTCCTTGGGCAAGAGAGATATGCTACAAAAACTCTGAAGAGATTGAGGATCCAAGATTGTAAACCCATGGCTACTCCAATGATCACTAACTAGAAGAAAATTGATGCATCAGAAGACAAGGATGTTGATCCCACCTTATATAGGCAGCTCATAGGGTCCCTGATGTATCTGGTCAATACCAGGCCAGACATTTTTTACACTGTCAACACCCTCAGTCAGTTCATGGTGGAACCGAAGAGGGCGCACTGGGCAGTAGCCAAACATGTTCTTAGATATATATAGGGAACAGTCGATTATGGACTCTTGTACACTAGGAGTAAGGATATTAGATTGAGTGGATTTACTGATGTAGATTGGGTTGGAAGTTTAGTGGATCGGAAAAGTACCTCTGGGTAATGTTTCAACATTAGATCGGGAATGACCTCCTGGTGCAGTTGGAGACAGAAATCTGTAGCTCTGAGCTCAGCTGAAGTGGAATATATGTCTACAAGCACAGCTTCGTCCGAAGCCATATGGCTTAGAAAACTGCTTGTGAACCTATTCAAAAGAAATATGGAGGCAACCAAGATCATGTGTGATAATCAGAGTTGCATCAAGCTCTTTGAGAATCTAGTATGTCATGATCAGTCAAAGCATATTGATTTTCGGTGTCACTTTTCCAGAGATTGTGTCCAATGAGGAGTTGTAAAGTTGAGCTACACTCTTATAGGAGAACAGGTGGGAGACATCCTTACCAAGGCCCTTGGAAGAACCAAGTTTGATTATTTTAAGGAGAAGATGGGGATGATAAATAATCCATTTTAGTAGCAGAAATGGGTATGATGTTGCAGTGCAGTAGCAGTTAGCAGTAGCACGATGCAGCATGATGAGAAGGGGTTGCAGTGCAGATGCAGTGTTGGGAAGAAAAACCAATAGCAGAAAGAATGTAGAGGGAGTTGTAGTACAGATATAGCAGTGGCAGTGATAGAGCCATGGGTAGTAGTACAGGATGCAACAATGCAGAGAATGTTGGGCAAGGAGGCCTAGCATCAACACAGGCACTGGTGTCGTATAATCTGAGTGATGCTTAGTGTGGAGTATTAATAGAGCACAGTCCTTGTTAAGAGGGAGTGTTTATTTGGGGTAGCATCGGATGTGCTCTAGCCATGAAAGTTGGTAGAGAGGCTAAAGCACATGCGATCTCCAAAACCCAGAAATTGTTTTGGAAAAATCCATCCAGATGAGGAGTTATTAAAATAACTAATATTTTTAATGAGTTCACAAGTCTAAACTTAGGGAAATAAAAATATTAATGGGTATTAATAAAGATAAGGATGAGAAGCTTCCAAAATATAAGGATCAAGTCTATTTTAATCTTAGTCGTTGATTAGGGACTTAATCTCGGCCATTGATTCATCAACAGGAAAAGTATAAAAGGGGACTTGAGGGTCAGTTGGAGATATACTAAGGGAGACTAGTCAGTTCGATTTCTAGAGCGGGGTTTGTTGAGAAATTCAAACTAGAGGTCTGGATTGCAGCAAGAGGTAGCGAATATGGGACAGAGAGTCAGGAACAGTACCAGAAGATCATCACAAATATTAGAGAGGTAGGCACAGAGGCAGCAGGCATGCTCAGTCACTGGAGGGCCTGCATGGGTGACGCAGAGAGGCCCAATGCTGACAGAGAGGCAAGCACTGGCGCAGATGGTCTAGGAGCTGCACAGAGGCCATCAAGTCTGACGTTGAGTTTGGAAGAGGTGCTTGAGAATTTATCTATGTTGGGTAAGCTAGTTTGGCACCCAATTGTACTCAAGAATGGATGATTAATAAAATCCTCCTTTGTTGCATCGGTTTTCCCACATTGGGTTTTTCCGGGTATAATTCTCCAAAATATCTGTGTTGATTCTTATGCATGTATTTGTTTCTGTATTATGGTGTGATATCTGCAACAGAATTTATTTTAATGTTTACTGAAGGGTTTCATAAATAACTTATTTGAAAATAAGTAGGTGAAATAAATCAGTTGCTACAGTGATAGAATTTTCACACCAACACCCTAGCGAGCCACAACTTGCCCTAGCACCACCCTACCACCTTGAAGTGTTTACAGGCCCCAACCTATAGGTGACTTCATTCGCCTACCTAATACCACCCTACCACCCTAAAGACAAAAATTTGAATACAAAAAGTGTGGATTCCCATACCAAGGAAAATGATCCATGTTACAATGATATTTAAATGATTTTCTTGATTGACACTAGGACCTAAACCCTTGTCCCGTCATAACAAGAATCCTTGTTCCAACTTCAAACCAACACCCTTTTCCCAAGACAAATTTCCTTCTTCAACTCTAAGTAATGACACAAACTTTTTACAATGTTTGACTTCAATTACAAAAGGACTATAGGACAATTTTTTATAGTGCTTACAAGACTTGACAATTTTTGTACAAATTATCCTTCATGCTGATGATGAAGCTTGCAGTAGAAAGTGGTAAAGAATGATGGATTGCTCCACCTGTCAATTGTTGATGTTGCTACAAGTGATACTGGACCTTAAGGCTCTACTTATCCCTTGTCGCTGCTTGTGCCTTTATCTTTATTGGTTCATTGCTTGAACCTTGTGGTTCATTGGGTTTATCTTTACTTCATGCCATTGCACCACTATTTAGTGTTTCTATGTTGTTATAGATGAGGATGCCTGAACTCAGATGAGACCTGCAATGCCCAAGCGAAACCCCAATATCCAAAAGAAAATAAAAGTGTATAACCCCTTAACCAAAACACTTACCTTTGCCTGCAAAGAGGATTAGTGCAAAAATAATAAAATTGACTACAATAATATTGCAATATAAAACATACCTGTGATATTCTGCTTGTAATATTATCCAAACCTTGATACTTGTGCAAATTAGTCCTAAAAACAGACCCTAGACAGACCTAATAAAACTGAACCTAAACAGTCCCATACACTGTCCTAAAATGGTGATTTATCAGGCTTATAACTTTTATACATTTATGAAATTACTTACAATAGAGACCTAACCAGACATAACACAATACCAATTCTTGACTTACCTCAACTTTTGTCATAAGCTTGAATTATGCTAAACAGACCTTAACGCTAGCCCTAGACAAGCCTTACCAGATCTAAAATATGCATAAAACATGCCTAAAATAAATTTGAAATGAACCCTAATCAGAGACAAAAGAAAAAAAACTCAATATGCTACAAAACTTAATTGTGGTTACTAATGACTAACCTGTGGAATTAGGCTTCCTTAACTGTCTTCCACCTTTGAGAGACTTCCTTACTGTGCTTCTCTCTTTTGTCTCCTTATCAGCATGAGATCATGAGACCCTTGCTAGACTAACAAGCAATACTCTGCTTCAGAATTTTGATGCTCAGAAATATATTACATTGAACCCCAGATCACACACATAATTAACCATGGTAACGTTCCATCTGGTCCTACTTTTGTAGTGACTTTATCAATTTCAAAATACACTTCGTTGGCTCATAGAAAAATGAGGTCCTTTAATTACTAACAAGCAATACTCTGCTTCAGAATTTTGATGCTCAGAAATATACTACATTGAAGCCCAGATCACACACATAATTAACCATGGTAACATTCCATTTGGTGCTACTTTTGTAGTGACTTTATCAATTTCGAAATACACTTTGCTAGCTCATAGAAAAATGAGGTCCTTTAATTCTTCGTTGTCCACAACAGAATTACCTTCGTTTTACACAACATAATTTCCTTCCTTGTCCACAATAGAATCACATGTGATGAAACGAACCTCGAAAAAACCCACAATGTCAGACCTTCTCCTCAATAGAATTCTGCATTAGTAGCCCAAAGGTTAGCAAAAAATATTTCAGAGCTAGCCTTTTAAAATTTTCATTCAAGTGCATAATCTACTCTATGCCAAAGTTTCACAACATATATATAGTATAAGGTTCTTAATTAGATGTTGGATAGGGCTCCTTGTTTGTAGGAGACATAACTTCCTTATGTGACAATAAACCATGATCATTTGATCATTGGGTGTTAAGGAGGGCTTCTTAATGTACGATAGAGGAGTAATTCATAATATTTTAGAATGTTAGTGTTAGCTCTGCTATAAACTTCACTGCTTAAAGGGTCGAATTCAAGACTGGTGGTTGGTTTGTGCCAAGAAAGATGCTGGTAGCAGTCTTTTCTTCCTTCCTCCTTCATTTCTTTTACACTCCCATAATCCTTGTTATCTGTTTTTTTCCATAAAACTCTTTCATTTTCGATTTAAAGCACCTAAACCCTTCTTTCCCCTGTTCCCGGGCGTTTTTGTTTAAACAACTATAGACCCTGATCACCCATTTAAACCCTGTTTAAACCCATTCGGTGTTTAGACCCTAGGCGCTAAAGTCATAACACATATGACCGCGCGCGTTAACCATGTACTCTTCATCGTTCAATCGTAGCCGTTGATCGTCCACGATCTGACGGTCTTCGCCATGTTTACCACATGATTAAACCTCGTGCACCTTCCTCTTAATCTGGCCGTCCATCGCAGATTCGACGGCTGACGCATTCCCCGATCGCGCGACCTGCGCACGCGATAACCCGCGGGGGCGGTGGTTTTGGGCTGCCACACATCACGAATCTATTGGATCGCGCCCCCATGTATGTAAACTGCCTTCTCCCGAAAAGCGATGCGGGGAAACTGCTTACTGCCCTTCCGATACGGTCCCATGCCCGTTAATCGTTGTGCATCTCCCGCTTGCGATCACCATTGGATCTGGCACGTCCAAATCCAATGGCCCTTATTGCTCCTGCGCATATGTCTCCCGATAGCTCCTTCTAACGCGATCTTCACCATCCAATTGTTTAATCCAACGGCTGAGATTCTTTCCCGGCCTGCTCCTTCTTCCGCCATGAAACCTTAGCTCCCGACTGCTTTCTGCTGCCCAAGGAAGGACGAAGCCATCAGCCACCCTGTACCTGCACAGTTAAGGCCTCAACAACTGCAATTAATCAGCAACATGGCTGAGGATAAATAGGACTGCCTCGAGCAGTTAAAAGCAGTCAAAGGTTATGGTTTCATTCATATTTTACTGCATCTGCCCGAGAAGGACCACAGAATGCCAGAGAAGGTCTAGATCATCCATTAAAGCAGTCAAATTGCAGCAGCGACCCATATCTAAATTGTAAATGCGGTTGGTGATCCATTAAGACACCTCCACGCATAGACTAGCAGAGATTTTTTGTGAACATTCTCTATATGAACTCAGAAGAAAAATGTGATAGGTTGATGAGTGTTATTTTGCTGTAAGGTTCAACTTCTGGAGATTGTAACTGTTGTGATATCTGCAATGTCTGGTCTTCATTTTTAGCTAATGCAAGCTTCTTTTGTTGTTAATTGCTCACTGTCCACTTCTTCTTTTTGTTCCAGGCTGTGCCTGTTTTTCATTTATTCATGTGCTGTTAATGTTTAGCATTAGAGGGGCTGTCATCCCACCTCTGTGTTAGGATTTAACATGTATCATTGAATTTGTTTCAGGTTTCTGTTGTTTTAATGCTAGAGAGCTATCATCCTGTCTGTGTATTAGAAAACAGATTTACAGACCTTTTAACTAGTTGCAGCCGGCCATCACAGGGTCCTGTGCATCTGCTAGTGTGGTCAGTCTTCTCCATCATCACATTTTTCTTAAACTGTGAGTAATTGGTGGTTAAAATCCTTGTAGTTTGGGGGTGTTCACCCATATCTGGGGTCAAGCACAGTAGAAGTGGTTATCTGGCTTGAATATGCAGCAATTGTTTCATTCATCCACCAATTTTCCAACTTTTTGTTGAGTTTGTAATGTTCCCGAGCATCTCTGATATACAACCTAGGAGAGTTTCTTGGGGTGTTAACATTAATTGGCACCGTTGTCGGGGAGAGGAGAATCGGAGCTCAGCGTCCCTGGGAGAACGACAGAGTTCCAAGCTTTGATGATAGACAAGGTTTGGACACATATTTTGGTTGTAATCATCTATCTGGCGACTCCACTGGTGGAAGACCATCCTTTGGCGACTCCACATTGCAGTTCTGGTGCAGTTGGTGAGGCATGTTTGGAGATTTGTTCAAAAACCGTCAGCTAAACCAGTGCATGATTCTAAGATGATCGTTCAACAGAAGAAAATATTGCAGTAAGGAGCACCAGGATCAGGTAAGCCTCAGATTTTTTTATGTATCTCTGCTAGTGTAGAAATACCTTCAGAGATTCATACAGCTCCTTGTTATTCATTTCCCTTTCGGACCTCAGTTCACAGAAAGAAGCATCCATGTTGTCCATCATATTCCTCTGTTTCTGTCATTCTTTTCATTGATTCATTCCACTCAGTCCACTAGTATCCCTTTCGTATACCTCAGTCATGGCAGGCCAGCAAGCCCTCACAAAGATAGAACGAATAGTTGCTGCTAGGTATGGGCCCTTAGTCTTGCCTACCCCTTTGAATGCCATGCCTGCAGGAGATTATCAAGAATTTATGCCAAAGTTTACTGGTGCAGAAGGAGTAACAACTAAAGAGAATTTAGAGTCCTTTTACAGTTATGCTGATAACCTGGATATCAATGAAGAGGATGTCTGGATGAGGGTTTTTGTCCAAAGCCTAGATGGGGAAGCTAGAAAATGGTTTAGAAATTTACCCCCTAGGTCCATTGCAGACATTGAGGCCTTAGATGATGTGTTCTTAAAGCACTGGGGGAGTAATAAATATCTGCTCTTTTATCATGATGAATTTGGGAACTTGCAGAGAGAAGATGGTGAGCTGCTGTCTGATTTCAACAAAAGATTCAACCTTATGTACAGCAGAATGCTAGTTGAAATAATACCCACCCCTGCTTCTGCCATGATTATTTATTCTAATGCCTTCGATTCTTAGTTCTGCCTGCTGTTAAGAGGGAGGAGATGTGCTTCTCTAGCTGATATGCAAGATGCAGCTTTTGAAGTTGAATCGAGCATTCTGGTTGCAGAAAGACTTGAAGGAGATGCTGAAGGCAGAAGACAGGGAGGTGAATCCTCATCATCCTCAGAACATGAGATAGATGAATTAGCTAGGATGATTGAGCTTTTGGCCTCTGAAGTTTCCAAGTTAAAAGCTGAGCAATATTCTGAGGAGGCAGCAGCTCATTGTTCCATTTCTTTTTCAACTTCAAATTCATACAGAGGAGAAAATGAGCATTTGCAGAATTTGCAAAGAAATAAAGTTACAAATGAAAATAAAGGGGTCAAGACCCTTTTACAGAATATAGTCATGGAAGAGGTGCAGCATGAGGAGGAGGTCCATGTTTTGGAAGGTGCTTCTTTCCTAACAAGGGCCGCTTATGAGAAAGCAATATCCAATGGCACTGCTCAACAATTTGTTGTAGCTGCAGAACAACAAGTTAACCAGCAGCAGATCCCTTCCTCCAAGAATTTGAGCCTAAGGCCAACACATCTTCTAATGGCTATGCAGGTCTACAAGTTGAACAACCTGCTTTTGTCCCCAATCTAGTGATTAAAAAGGGAGAGGAAAGCTCTCCATCATCTTTTGTTTTTCTGTCTTCTCAAGTGAAATTCCCTCAAAGTTTCCCCTTGAACATTGAGGCGGAACATAATTCAATGCTCAAGGCTGAAACTGATCATCTCAGTCTTGATATTTTGATACCTGCTCAGATGGCTCCCACACAGAATAAAAGGGCAGCGTATCAGATGACAGAGGAAGAGGATGCACAGTTTTGGGACTCCTCCTTGGATGAGGATTGTTCAAAGAAAAATAAAGGAGCAGATGATGTCTATATATCCCCTTCACAAGAAAACAATGGTTCATCATTCATATTAGTTGTGCAGACCACACATGACACAAAAATGTGCACAACATTTATGGTTATCCAGCAGGTGTACAAAGGCTCCCATGAAGAACATCCAAGGAGGAAAATACATAGAGGGGAAATGAAATTTGATCCCTATCTACCCATCAAGCTCAAATGTCCTAAACTGTTTGAGGTAGAGGATCAAATAAATCTTGTTTTGCAGCTCTATGATGAAGGGGCTGACAGCAGGCAACAATTTTGATGGCCCAGCAGATGGGTAGTTTTGGAAGTTTTGAATTTTCAGGCTTTAATTATTATAAATAGTTTCTTATTCAGGTTTAGTGTAGACTTGGTTTGACTCCATGCCCAATGGATACTAGGCACAATTTTTAAAGCTGAGTTTTGTATGAAGGCATTTGGTCTGCAGGTTATTGAGACCTCACAGGGAGGATCTCATCCCCAGAAGGAGCCAATGTTAGCTCTGCTATAAACTTCACTGCTTAAAGGGTCGAATTCAGGACTGGTGGTTGGTTTGTGCCGACAAAGATGCTGGCAGCGGTCTTTTCTTCCTTCCTCCTTCATTTCTTTTACACTCCCATAATCCCTGTTATCTCTATTTTTCCATAAAAAAATTTCATTTTCGTTTAAAGCACCTAAAACCTTCTTTCCCATGTTCTCAGGCGTTTTTGTTTAAACAACTATAGACCCTGATCACCCATTTAAACCCTGTTTAAACCCATTCGGTGTTTATCCCCTGGGCGCTAAAGTCATAACACATATGACCACGTGCCTTAACCATGTACTCTTCATCATTCAATCATAGCCGTCGATCGTCCACGATCCGATGGTCTCCGCCATGTTTACCACATGATTAAACCTCGTGCACCTTTCTCTTAATCTGGCCATCCATTGCAGATCCGACGGCTGACGCATTCCCCGATCGTGCGACCTGTGCACGCGATAACCCACGGGAGCGATGGTTTTGGGGTGCCATGCATCACGAATCTGTTGGATCGTGCCCCCATGTACGTAAACTATCTTCTCCCGAAAAGCGGTGTGGGGAAACTGCTTACCGCCCTTCCGGTACGGTCCCCCGCCCGTTAATCGTTGTGCATCTCCCACTTGCGATCACCGTTGGATCTGGCACGTCCAGATCTGACGGCCCTTATTGCTCCTGTGCATATGTCTCCTGATAGCTCCTTCTAACGTGATCTCCGCCATCCGATTGTTTAATCCAACGGCTGAGATTCTTTCCCGGCCTGCTCCTTCTTCCGCCATGAAACCTTAGCTCCTGACTGCTTTCTGCTGCCCGAGGAAGGACAAAGCCATCAGTCACCCTGTACCTACACAGTTAAGGCCTCAACAACTACATTTAATCAGCAACATGGCCGAGGAAAAATAGGACTGCCTCGAGTAGTTAAAAGCAGTCAAAGGTTATGGTTTCATGCATATTTTACTGCATCTACCCGAGAAGGACCACAGAACGCCAGAGAAGGTCTAGATCATCCATTAAAGTAGTCAAATTGCAGCAGCGACCCATATCTAAATTGTAAATGCGGTTGGTGATCCATTAAGACACCTCCATGCATAGCCTAACAGAGATTTTTTGTGAACAGACTCTATATATACTCAGAAGAAATATGTGATAGGTTGATGAGTGTTATTTTGCTGTAAGGTTCAACTTCTGGAGATTGTAACTGCTATGATACCTGCAGTGTCTGGTCTTCATTTTCAGCTAATGTAAGCTTCTTTTGCTGTTAATTACTCACTTTCCACTTCTTCTTCTTGTTCCAGGCTGTCCCTGTTTTGCATTTATTCATGTGTTGTTAATGTTTAGCATTAGAGGGGCTGTCATCCCACCTCTTTGTTAGGATTTAGCATGTATCATTGAATTTGTTTGCAGGTTTCTGTTGTTCTAATGCCAGAGGGCTATCATCCTGTCTGTGAATTAGAAAACAGATTTACAGACCTTTTAATTAGTTGCAACCGGCCATCACAGGGTCCTGTGCATCTGCTAGTGTGGTCAGTCTTCTCCATCATCACATTTTTCTTAAACTGTGAGTAATTGGTGGTTAAAAGCCTTGTAGTCTGGGGGTGTTCACCCATGTCTGGGGTCAAGCACAGTAGAAGTGGTTATCTGGCTTGAATATGCAGCATTTGTTTCATTCATCCACCAATTTTCCAACTTTTTGTTGAGTTTGTAATGTTCCCGAGCATCTTTGATATACAACCTAGGAGAGTTTCTTGGGGTGTTAACAGTTAGAATGTTAAATATTTTAAAATATGTATTTTTTTAAACTAAGGTAAGTGAATCATTTTAATATTTGTATTAATACTTATTGACTTAAATTATTTTTTTATTAGTGATATACCCTTAATAACTCTTAATAAATTTGATGTTAATTGCAAGCAAACCAATGATTGGCTTAGTGCATATGATCCTATCGGAGTGTGAAGTTAATGATTGGTTTACTATCTTTGGATTTTCAAGTTATTCAACTTATATGTGGTGAGATTACAGTGACAATGTTTGTCATATATTGACAATCGTTGGTGAATAAGGTGTCATGTCTCTACCCCTGGGGTTTTAACCCACAAAGCTGGGTCTTCAAGTTCAACTTCAATTTTCTCTCAAACCAGGAAGAATCGCGAGACATACCATATATCAACAGAAACATCTCATCGAGGAGAATCTATCTAGAAGGATCTTGACACAAGATTCCATGAATTGCCATGTCAAATTTTCCATGGAATATCAGGGTAGCTCCTGGTGCTGCTTAGGTTGACATCAATGACAACCAATTATCAACACAACCATCTCCCTCAAAAATGGAAATGTTCATATCAAAGAATTTTATTTTCTAGGAATTTGAGGAAAATGAGACAAATAAAGCTACCAATAAAATGAATGTCATGATCTTTGAGCGGACAAATTTAAGAATAATTATATTTCTTGCTTAAACAATAATCTAAATAACACAATTCACATCATATCCTATATGTATTTCCATCAATGATAACAATGGTTGGAATTCATGTTGCTAGTTAATATAATTATTCATTTATATAGTAGGATGTTGAATGCCCCAATTAACATAAACATTCAATAACCCAATTGTCAATATTTCTCCATCTTCTTGAAGATGATGGGTCAACTAGATCAAATACCTTAAATAAAGTTATTCAAAAATATACTAACATTTTGACATAGTTTTTTAATTGTTATGCAATAATTATGAAGTATAATTTTAAGTAAGAGAAAATATAAAAGTCATAATAAAATTGGCTATAAATTTTTTTATAGTAAATATATTTCCAAGTTTTCAAATGTTAAAAATGTACAATAAAAAAAGAGAAATTAGGAAAAGATAACCTATTTTAGTTGAATTGGCAAGTCAAAGGAATAGAAAAAGGCCTCATCCATAGTTGTGGCCTTTGGGCATACCATACATTATTATAGTTCATACTTGTACCCTCCATCTTGATATTTCGAAGAAGGAGGTCTCATGAAATTCTCTTTATCAAAATAGGTCAATATTGGTCATTCTAACATTATGACATGTTATATAAAAATAGAATTGTGAATTGGCCTTGAATTAGCTTGTTAATGGGTAATTCAAAAAATTATATTAAACGTAAATGCATAAATTTTAACTTAAAGCACACGTAGCAAATTTAATTATTAAATACCAATATAAAGGTTTGCAAACCATTAAAAACCATTAACATTTTATAGTGTTAGTAATTAAATGACATGAAATATATTTTAATTTTATTGTTTAAAATTAACCTATTAATAACACAATCACGATTTCTTTTCTTTTGAAAATGAGTTTGATATTATATTGACTAGAATATCCTCTTTCAAAAGACTAAAAATATTAAACGACATTAAATCATTATTTGGCATTGAGTATTGTATGTTTGCATAACAATACCTTTGTTATTTTTTAAAGGTGATTTTTACAAATAGCTTTAAAATGGTTGTATTGTATAATAATTGAGTAGGATTTTCACATGGCTTTGCGGCTTCGCTTTGTATAACGATGTTTCATTTAAGTGGGGATGGATCACAATAGAAATGGAATTTTAATGGTCAACGTATAACTATGTAACCATGGAATTGTTAACTTTTTTTAAATCACTCTAATGAAAAATGCTCTAAAGATAACTCTTATTATAGGAAATCTTAATTATGCTCTAAAGATAACTCTTATTATAGGAAATCTTAATTTTCCTTTTCTATAAAGTATTTTTTTTTTATAAAGTAAGATTCCTTTGGAAGAATAATCATACAAAATGGAAAATGTTTTTAACAAAATTCTAATCAAAGCAAATCTCAATTTGTTTAACTGTATATTTATAATATACAAAGAATTTTGTATACAAGATATTTTGAAAGTTAATTGATATTTTGTTAAGAATATGTTTTTAATATAATTCTGAAAGCAAATTTTAATTTGTTTAATTGGATATTTATAAAATAAAAGAATTTTGTATACAAGATATTTTGAAATAATAATATAGAAGTTAATTAATGTTTTGTTAAGAATATTGTGTAGGATAAAATGTTTTGATTTGTGAAATATATTTTTATGGTCTTTAAATCATAATTAGCCCATAATATATTGAAATATTTGTTTTTTAAAGGGAGGGGCTAGTTCCCACGCAGAAGCATTAGAGGGCCTTTTTTTATTACATTTATACATATTAGACAAGCTGATAACTGTCACATCGAAACCATCATTACAATTAGAATATTCGCCATCACATCAGCCGGAATAATCGCCATGGGACAGCATATGCTGCAGCGCAGCAACACGAAGGGGGTTCAAACGCAGGCGGGGTGCGAGTTAGCCGACTGCCCCATCCGCTGAGCCATGCACTCATGTGCATGAAATAATTTAATATATTGAAATATATAAAATATATGTTTTCATCACCATAAACTGCAAGTAGTATTGATTTGAAATGAATTATTATAAATTTATTATTTAATTTAGTGTTTTGTAAATGGAAATATTGTAAACTTTTAGAGCCCATTGGGGGTATTAAATGATTATGTTTAAGGCCTCTCAACATTATTCTACACATCAATATATTTCTAATGTCACAAATATAAATTCAATTGGAGTTCAATATTTGGAAGTGATACCTCCTAAAAGTTGATCTATCATGTTGACCACTATGTTGTTAAGTGAATGCTACATCATTGTCATTACTCATACATGGAGGTGGTCATATGTGGGTTTCAAGAAGATTTTATAGAATCCAAAACCCTAACTCTAATTTGGAGTCGAAGTATGAAAAATACTTAACCCTAACCCTAGATGGCTATCAAGACATGTTAAAATCACTAAGTACAAGCGTGGGATTTTATTCTTATTGTATTGATAAGTGTTCCATTGTTGAAAATAACAAATGAGTGGGATATTGCAGCATAACAAAGGAAGTAGAAGGTCTTGTAACAATCATATAGACCACAACGTTTGGCAACACCATAATGAGTTCAGTTTTATTTGTATTCACATTTCACATATGAGAAGAAAAGAGCAAAGCAAAGTCAACAACTTTTGGTTTCATTTTTCTATATTGGGTTTTCCAAGGTGCATATTGTGCTCATTGTGTGGATGGTAAGGTATTTGTTATAACTTCTTTTATTTTCTCTCAAGTTATTTTCGTGTTTTGTGTGCTAAGCGAGTAACATTAAATCTAAATCTTAAGCAAAACAACCACAATGAAAAGTTAATAGAAACTTGTAAGATTTGTTTTGATGAATTGTTCTAGTGGAATATCCATGGTAGATTAGAAATCATATTGGTATTAGAGTGGTTTTCATTGGGGTTTTCGTGCGAAATTATTGAGTCGAGAGACTCATTCTACAAACCAGTATGAGAGAGATGTGTAAGTACGTCTGTGTTCAACTAGGAGTTAACATGTGTCCCTTTAAAATAAAATATATTTTTTAAACAAAAAAAACATAAAATATAATAAAAAAATAAATATAAATATACATGCTTGTTTTGTTTAATTAAAAGTATTATGAACATCAATAATCTCACTCTCAGTGACCATACTAAGAAGTAAATATATTTCACTCACTCTCAACCATAAATAAAATATTTCACGTGGGATATAATAAAAAAACAAAAATCAATATACGTGTTTGGTTTGTTTAATTAAAAGTATAATAAAACATCAATAATGTCACTCTCAGTGTCCATATTAAGGAGAAGTGGTAAAAATATTTTGATTTCCATATGAATGGCATAATCTTATATCAACTTTACAGAGAAATAAAGTAGTTAAAAGTTAAAAAAAAAACTATATATACATTATATAAAACAATTGAAAAAAAATATATAGTTAAAACATTTTAAGCAGTCTCACTATTTTATGTCCAAGTAAATTTTGA
This sequence comes from Pinus tabuliformis, assembly GCA_031772625.1. NCBI lineage: Eukaryota > Viridiplantae > Streptophyta > Pinopsida > Pinales > Pinaceae > Pinus > Pinus tabuliformis. The sequence goes on along the minus strand of CM062814.1, from coordinate 611,981,963 downwards.
TCCATTTTATACATTAAAAAATACAACATAAACAATGAAAAATTACAAGTGCTCTCTCTCTCTCTCTCTCTCTCTCTCTCTATATATATATATATATATATATATCAGAGGATCAAATTTGTAGAGGCACAAACATTTTATTCAATTTTTTCACTCTAAAAGAAGTTTTCACCTCAAGAGATTTGATCCCTCTCGACTCTTGCTAGATCCGTGGTTAAGGTGGATCTATACTGGTAGGATATAGAAATTGGATGAAGAAAGAAGTTTCAAAACCTATCCATGGAGTATCATTACAATAATAATCTAAGGGATCACTTGCAAGGGTGATTTTTAAAGAAGTCGATGACATCTCTTTCAACATGATGATCGTCGTGGTGGTGATAGAGTGCAAGTTTGGACCTTTCATATGGTTTGGTAGCTCTAACTTGGAAGGTGGCCTAGAAAAAAAATCTAGAGAGTCGAAAGAAATAGAAAACGAGTTGGAAAATGATATAGAGAAAGCATAATAAAATAATAGTTAAAATAATAAAATAAGAGTTATGAAATTTTAAAGAAAAAGAAAATAAATTACTTTTTTATTGTATTTTTGGCCTATCTCCATATAGGTTTACTCAATTTTTAAGTGTAGATACACATGGGATGTGGAGTTAAATTCCATGTCCAAGGAGTACCCACTTGATATACTTTTGAGTAGACCCATATAAAAAAAATGAAAACATATTAAAACAATGTGTATTTTCAATTTGTTTCAATGTAGGTCTACTGAGAAGTATTCTTAGTGGGTACTCCTTGAATGTGGAATTTAATTTCACATCCAAAATGTGTCTACACTTGACATTTGAGTAAACCTATAAAGAAACATGTGTCTACAGCTCCTGGATTGCTGCCAAATCTCACACAGTCGTATACATAGTTGTGATCCTCGAGTTGTCCGCTCAGCGATCTTCGCGCTGCTGTCAAATCCATCAGTGCTGCCCTGGCTTTCTCTGGATTTTTGTGTATCCATCCAGCTTCCACACAGACCTGCATATGCGCACAACAGAAAACAAAAAACTGAAATTTCAACGCGTTTCTCCTTTTTCACGCTACTATTTCACGTTTCTCCATTAGTTCCACCCATCGCTCTCCGGCAAATCCGTCCTCCCCTTGCTCAAGATCCTTTCTCAAACCTACGTGAAGCTTTCCGGCACCCTCATCTGCTACAATCCAACCCATCTCCATTGTTGTCTTTCCCTGCGTATTGCCTCTCCTTAACGCAACTCCAACGCTGCCATAACTAGCGTGCTGCAACTCCTTGCTCCGTCCCTCATCAGCATGCCTGCAAAACGAATTTTTTGATGCCATTCTGTCCAAACCTGCAGCACGTCCACTCGGCCTCCATACCCATCATGCAGTCGCCAGTCACCTGCGTATTCATCCCTCCACATTTCCATCGTCCTCCAATCCGCAGCTCGATCTTTCCTTCTCTGCCCTCCTCACGCTGTCTGGCCTGCACACGTTGAAACACAACAGCAAAAACACAAGAAAAAATTCGATTTTTTTTTGTAAGTCGTATCATGGGAGGTTAGCGTATTAGCGCAGGTTTTGTTTTGTTATGATATATGCGTAGGACCATAAAAAAGTTTTGTTTTAGTTTCTGAGTTAGCATTAGTTCATTTAGATAGATTTTAGTTTAGATTATCATTTTAGTTTTAGCTCTATTAAATTTTTGTTTTAATTTTAGATTTAGATTTCTTTAAAATCAGATTTAATTTTGTTTAAATATATATATATATATTTTGTTTATATATATATATATATATATATAGGGCATCTAAAAGTTTGGGCATCTAAAAGTTTTTTTTAGACTTTAGATTAGACTTTAGTTTAGATTAGATTTTATTTTTATTTAGGATTTTAGTTTTTTTTTGACTTAGAATTTTATAAAAATATAAAAAAATATAAAAATTAAACAAAATATTTTTGAAAAAGCTTAACAAAAAATTGAAATTTTCATTTTTGGTGTCTTTTGTGGTATCTATGTTCCATTTTCTATAGTTAAGTGCACTCAAACATTTTTTTGAAGTTAGCTATGTGAAAGTGGTAGCTGGTCAGCATTTAAATTTTATGATCATTTGAAGCATTTAATTTTTCTTGAAGTTTAATTGCTGGATCATCGTTAAAGCAATGTGAATTTACTGAATATCTTGCATTGCTTAGGTTATTTGATGATAAATGATTGTTAATGGTGGAATTACAAAGATCATATTTTTGCAGCATTTGATAAACAAGTATTGAATCATTAACTCCATAAGGCACTGGTACATTAATTTCCAAAAAAATCAATCAAGTGCTAATTTGTCTTACTGTGTCTCCCAACCCAACTAGTCCACAGTTGGTCTTATTTCATCCCATAGGGTCTACCCCCCTTAGCCTCGGGAGACGGCTTAAACAGAGAGATCGAGGATCAGGGTGACAGCCCCCGGTCTGAGCGTTGTCGTGACAATCTGTGCGACAACATTTTTTGGCGCCGTTGCCAGGGACATTTTATTCTCGGCGTTTCAACGACATTCATCTTCTCATTTCTCATCATTCTTTCATCTTTCTCATCTCTCATTTGAGCTGGCAGATTCAAAATTTTTTGGCATCATTTGGATCTTTTCATCGCCTTATTTTTCGTCATATCAGCAATTACTCTTCAGTTCGTTTCTTGTTTGGGTGGCGACTCCATTTCTTTTCATTTATTTTTCCCAGACAAGAAGCCTCCCTCATATCTGCTTGTTTGTTGCTTTTTGGATCCTAGAATTAGATTCATTGTTCAAGTGGCGACTCCACTTATTTCATCTCTTGATTTTCTTGAGCAGAGATCTCTCTCTATCATCCATTTGGTCCCTCGTTATTCATCATGGATTATTCATTTAAACCATGTCATTTTACTGATGATCTCCATGATTTACCAGAAGTGGCCATTTCTAAATTATCTTTGTTCTCAGTTGGTGGTTCAGTCGCTGTTAAAAGGCATTTATGGAGTTTTTGTCATATAACGGTCATGTATTGTAGACTTCCTCAATATGATCATGAAGATGTCAAAATGCGTCTATTTGTACTTTCTTTAGAGGGTGATGTTTTGAATTGGTTTAATAATTGTCCTGAAGACTCTTTCATTTCTTTACAAGACATTTACAATGCTTTTAAAGATAGATATGGTGATCCAAATAGCTCGCCTTGTGCCCCTAAAATTGTGCAACAAAATGAAAGTAATATTATAAAAGATCCAGCTGTCGATGAAAGATTTCAAGACAATTCTTCATATTAGAATGTGCCATCCACTTGTACCATTGCAGATCAAATCCATGATAGTGGAAAAGCAGGGACAAATTACAAAATTAGTGTCGACAATGAAAAGGAAGATCAAAAATGAATTATACAAGAACTAATGCGGCTGGTAAAAAATATGGAGATCAATAAAACTAATTACGCCAGTGATGTGAGAACTTTATGCACTTACCTGGAAAAACGTAATAATGAGATGGAGATCATGAAAAATCAGCATGTTGGGGAAATTGAGGCCATGAAAACTAATCATGACACAGAAATTAGTTTTGTGCAAAGCAAGTTATCAGGCTTAGAGGAAAATATGACAACCATGAAAGCTAATCATGATAGGGAAATTAATTTTATGCAAAACAAGTTATTAACTATGGATGAAGAAATGACTATCATAACATTCGATCATAATAATCAATTGGCTACCATGCAAGCAAATCATAAGAAAGAGATAAACTCTATGCAACATTGCTTGATGACCATAAAGGAAAAGAACGATAAAGTAATAAAAGATATGGAAGAAGACCATGCCAGGGAAACCAGTGCTATGAAAGTTGAACACTCTAGCCAGATAGATGTCATTACAATACAGATACATAAATTTCAACAGCGGTTAGAGGATGAAAGAAACCACGAAACGTTAATAGATCAGGAACCTCCTCATTCGCTGCAACAAGCTCCATCTTATTATGAGGAGGTCATTGGTTCGATTGAAAGGTGGTTAATTGAAGGTGATCTAGATAAAATTAAAAACAATAAAGATTAGATGCAAGATGAGGAAAGACATGTCACGCATATCTTAAATACTTCATCTGAGAGCTTTGAAACAGAAAGTTCCAAGTCATCAGTAATAAAGCCTGCCACGAAGAAAAAACGCAAGAAGAAGAAAATGAGAAAAAGATTTGATGCATCAGACGGCCGCGAGCAGCTTGATTTTCGAATAGGGAAAAGTCCTACTGTATGCAGAATTGGACATGGCACATTCGACAAGCAGCCGACAGATTTTCCTGAAAGCAGGCAAATGCTCAGTATACACTATATTGAACACATCTGATGCCATGGGGCATCTTCTGTATTTCTAACCCTACTCCTTGTTTTTTCAGCATTTTCATTTCTGTTTTAGGATTAGATTTAATTTTCATGTTACTAGATAGTTAATAAATTTAGAGCTAATATCTTTCCTGTGCTTAATGTTATATGATGTTTTTCGGATGGACGCTACTTATGTTTTGTTGTGTGTTGCATGGACGCAGATTCTGGATTCTCACATTCCTACAGTACAGCAACGTGTTCCCAAGTAGAGCCAGATGTTGACCGCTACGTGTCAACTACCCATAGCAGTACACCCCCTTTTCGCAAAAGGAATAGCACTAGATCAACGTGTCCATGCCATTCGCCTGTCATCATCAGCGCGATCATGTTATGTTGTAAACCCAGTCTACATGTGTAAATTGTAAATAATTTTAGCAGATTTGAGTCATGTATGTAAATATCCTAGGCAAACCTAATTTTCTAGTGATAATCTACGTTCCGGAAGGTTTTTTGTTTCACCGATCCATGATCGGCAGAGTTTTCCTTCAACCTAACCCCAAAGCCAAAATGGATTTTGTCATTAGAATCTTAGGGGACTCCTAGTGTACTTGGTCGAGTCTATGCAAAAGTAATTTGGAAATAACTCTAACTATTTGGTTAAGTTATTACAAATTGCTTGATCTGCTAGATTACAGTTGTGTCGCAGAACTGGGTGGCCTATGAGGGTCTATGTCAAATGGGTTTTCCCCCTTGAGATGTAAAATTGTAAAAGTCATGATGTAAAGTGTCTTGAGGGTTAGAAAATGTTTTAATCCCCTCATAAGTCCTAAGTCCTAGGTCCTAGGTGATTTTTCCAAAGGGCTAAGTTCGAGGATCCAAAAATAAAAAAATAAAACACAATAAAAAATAAATAATAATAAAAAATTAAAAATAACTAAAAATAAAATAAATAAAGTAAATTTAAGATAAATAAAAAAAATTAAAAAATAAAATAAAATAATAAAATAACACTAAGTCAAAGTTTCGAGAAAATAAATGCAAAGTTTTAATTTTTTAATATATTAAAATTTAAAATGCATTTAAAATTTCGATGGATGAGATTAAAAGGGATTTTGATCCTCATCGACGGTCGAGATTAGTTTGACATGGATCACTCGAACTAGCCATTGGGAATTTTTCCTTTAAATAGGGTGTTAGAGGTCATTTAAGATCAGATTTGATCTGTGAGTTTTGTGCTAAAGAAATCTCTCTTGTAGTCATTTTTTGTGCAATAAAGAAAGACTTTGGAGTTGAAAATCTTGTTGGTGTTACTCTTTTGGAAATGTTGTAAGATGTTTTATTTTTCTGCATAATTTTATTTTCAGCCATTGATGATAGCTTGATGAAGATTGATTTAGGCACAAGTATCTTGTCTGATCTCTGGGGTTTGAATGATAGTTTAATTTCTGAAATATAATGGCAGGTATATCCATTTGATCTGAATTTCACTATTGTTTTCTCCCTCTATGTTAATGGTTGATTTAAGCTGTGCAGGAAATCCTTTTTTAGATTACCGGGCGTTCGGGGAAGTTCTCGGCTAAACCAGCCAACTCTCGGATTGCGTTTTCTGAAAGAGCCCAGCCAGTTTTAATCTCGGGCTTATCATTAGAATTTTTTGCAGATGCATGAAGGGTTTTCTGAAGCACCTTATTCAAAATTTAAAATTATGAAAATATTTCTGTGGCATAGTGATAAATCTGGCTACCTAGAGCCTTCAGTTTGTAAACACTATAATTATTTAGCTGTTCTTAGGGTTTTTAGGGTTTCATTTATTTTTTGGAATTTTCAGGTTCTGGCTCTTTTTTTACAGCTTTCAAGTTGCAGGTCTAAAGGTGAGCTTCAATCTTGAAGCCAGATCTAGGCCCAGGAGGGTAAGATTTGGCCTCGAAACTAGTCCAGTTTTTTTTGCGGGTGTACAATTTTGCTGCCCAGGGCCAGGGTTTCATTTTTGCTGGAAAATTTTCGAAATTTTTTTATCACAGCCCCTAGATTGCTGCCAAATCTCACGCATTCATATACACAGCTGTGACCCTCGAGCTGTCCACTCAACGATCTTCGCGCTGCTGTCAAATCCATTCGTGTTGCCCTTGCTTTCTCTGGATTTCTGCATATCCATCCAGCTTCCACGCAGACCTGCATATGCACACAACAGAAAATGAAAAACTTAAATTTCAACGCGTTTCTCCTTCCTCATGCTACTATTTCACGTTTCTCTACCCATCGTTTCTCCATCAGCTTCGCCCATCGCTCTCCGGCAAATCCATCCTCCCCTTGCTCGAGATCCTTTCTCACACCCGTGTGAAGCTTTCTGACACCCTCATCCGCTGCAATCCAACCCATCTCCATTGCTATCTTTCCTTGCATATTCCTTCTCCCTCACGCAGCTCCAACGCTGCCATAACCAGCATGCTACAACTCCTTGCTCCGTCCCTCATCAGCATGCCTACAAAACGAATCTGCTGATGCCATTCTGTCCAAACCTGCAGCATGTCCACTCGGCCTCCATACCCATCACGCAGTCACCAATCACCTGTGTATTCATCCTTCCACGTTGCCATCAGCCTCCAATCCGCAACTCGATCTTTCCTTCTCTGCCCTCCTCACACTGTCTGGCCTGCACACGTTGAAACACAACAGCAAAAACAAAAGAAAAAATTCGATTTTTTTTGGTAAGTCGTATCATGGGAGGTTAGCTTATTAGTGTAGGTTTTGTTTTGTTATGATATATGCATAGGACCATAAAAAAGTTTTGTTTTAGTTTCTGAGTTAGCGTTAGTTCATTTAGATAGATTTTAGTTTAGATTATCATTTTAGTTTTAGCTCTATTAAATTTTTGTTTAATTTTAGATTTAGATTTCTTTAAAATTAGATTTAATTTTGTTTAAATTTAGATTTAAATAATATATATATATATATATATATATATATATATATATATATATATATATATATATATATATATATATATATATATAGGGCATCTAAAGGTTCTTTTTAGACTTCAGATTAGATTTTATTTTTATTTAGGATTTTAGTTTTGTTTTATTTTGACTTAGAATTTTATAAAAATACAAAAAATATATAAAAATTAAAAAAATATTTTGAAAAAGCTTAACAAAAAATTGAAAATTTCATTTTTGGTATCTTTTGTGGTATCTATGTTCCATTTCTCTTTAGTTAAGTGCACTCAAACGTTTATTTGAAGTTAGCTATGTGAAAGTGGTAGCTGATCATCATTTAAATTTTATGATCATTTAAAGCATTTAATTTTTTTTGAATTTTAATCGTTGGATCATCGTTAAAGCATTGTGAATTTACTGAATATCTTGCATTGCTTAGGTTATTTGATGATAGATTATTGTTAATGGTGGAATTACAAATTTCATATTTTTGCAGCATTTGATAAACAATTATTTAATCATTAACTCCATAAGGCATTGGTACATTAATTTCCAAAAAAATCAATCAAGTGCTAATTTTCCTTATTGTTTCTCCCAACCCAACTGGTCCACAGTTGGTCTTATTTCATCCCACAGGGTCTACCCCCCTTAGCCTTGGGAGACAGCTTAAATGGAGAGATCAGGGATCAAGGTGACAACCCCCGGTCTAAGTGTTGTCATGACAATCTGTGCGAAAACAAGATCACATGATCATCTTTTAGAAGAGAAGACTTGGCTGGGAATCTATCTATCCTTTGAGTTAAGAAGTTGGAGCTAGAATATCTTATTGGTCCAAATGTATTCTCCATTTTTTTGGCTTGATGTCTATGAGATCCTATCTTGCAATGATATCTTTCACTAGTGTAAGGTAAGGGCCCCTATTAGGGATACCTCCACCTGTGCAAGGCAAGGGTCCTTGATAGGGTTCCTAATAATTTTGCCTCCCATTTTTTTTTTGTAATGAAGTGTTAACTTAAAATATACAACTAATATGTACTTTATTTTCGATAGCTTGGAATCATGTCAAAAATTCGAGACACTTCACCCTTCGTTGATGGTTATGTTAGGATCTCACGATCTTGATATGAGTTCCAAACATGATCAGATGAATTTGTATGTTAAAATCAAAATATTGAATTGAAGAAGGCCACATGGCAAAAAATAGATTGTGATGAGATGTGTAATGTTAAGGCTCTCTGTGAAGTGAAGGCGACTGGTTCGAAACTCTGTTGGAAAAAATCCAGCCATGTTAAGGGTTGGTGTGGCCCAAGCTTGGTGCGATCCCTGGGTAATTTTGATGGTTTAGATGTGTTACATAGTATTTTGTCACACCTCCTACACTTCCTTGTGACATACCCTGAAGTGCCCGAAACATGATCATTATACAGTATACTCATCCATGTATACAACTCAGATCCCTCCTTTAACTTTGCTCGGAAAATATCTGGAGCTTTCCCTGAAGAAATGGCTCTTGAAACCCTAAAATGAGGGTCATAGCTCTTATGAAGCTCAAAACCGCGATGATCGCCTGTTTCACTGTGTCAAGCCAGCAATGGCATCGCTCTTTTCACTCTCATACTCGTGATGGTCTCAACAAGGAAGTTTTCCCAAAGAGGATGAGAAACTTCGTGATCTAGAAGCTTCCAAAGCGGAGAGTTGGAAGTGGTTTCACATAGATGAGGTTGAATCCTCCTAATTTGACCTCTTGGTCTCATCCCTATGAGCTACCTCCTTAAGATGTGGGCCTAATCCTATCTTTGGAGGAGGCCTAAATCTCTCTTCCAACCTATAAATTCCCCCTCTACCATTCCCAAATGGTTGATCTATGTCCATTTGCACCCCTATGCTGAGTTTGTGCTCAAATGCTATTCATTAGACTTGGAGAATGAGTGTTGGAGAGTTTCTTGGTTTGGACTTGGATTACCACTCAAGGATACCCTTTCAACATCAAGTCTATGGTTGTAAGCTTCCCTTTATTCTTTAAATAATAATACAACTGTTGATTCATCTTCCCAAAATATATATGTTCATGTATGTATTGGATTGGCATTCCCTGATCAACTCAGTAGGTTATTATTGGATTTGCTATTGGTTTTGACATGCTTTATTGTCTCTTGGTCACTTGTGCAGGAACATAAGCACTTAAAGAAGCAGGAACAAGTCCATGACACAAGTGGTACGAGGATCTCAAAAAAGGAAATCAGATTAGCATCAGAGCAAGGTAGGCCATCTCTCTTGTTCTACTTTTCAATTATAATCTAGGAAGATGTCTAGTTGATTGTCACTTCAGTTGCTAGACCCACTCATTGGGCTAGAGGGATCGTCTCTGTCCGCGGAGAGGATTAACCTTGTCAACAAAATGGCAACTCCATTGGGGAGCTTATGACCGTTTCTTTCCCTTTCTTCACCTTGTCTTTTGACGAGTTTGATCAGCCATTGATTTTTAGACTTCATTGTTTGTTTGTAGTGAGTGTCACTATTTGGTAGATCCCTTAAGATTATTAATTTGAGTTTTTTTTAAGATTTTGGTTTTCTTCTTTGTTTTCCTCGATCATCGCGGATTTTATCCTGACAGCCACAATGATATCGCAGGTTTGCTAGTTACAGTAGCAATGATCGCTACTTTACTCCTGACAGGTGCGATGATTGCAAAAAATTGAGAAATTTAGGGTTTTCTCTCTTATTTTCAGTTCTAGTTGTCTTCTCCCTGTTATTTACTAGTGTGTTCTTCATTGACTCTCTCATTGTTTGATTGCAATTGTCTTTTAACTTGGCTTGAGTGTCCTTGAAGTTTGATTAGCCTTTTAGGGTTCTAGGTCTTCTAGGTCAACCTTCGTCCAGTCGTTGGTCTTCCCATCAGAGATTGAAGATCCATTGCTTGTGTTAAAGAGTCTTTCTGTGTTCAGACATACTTTGCAGATCACTTTTTGGTTCTTGTCTCTTAAGTTGTTTTCATTAGTGAATATTGTGAAAGTTACTTAAGCTTCATTTGAAGAACGATAGATTACAAATCGATTGTCTTATTGGAATCAAAAGGAAGTGCTTGCTTTGAATTTTTCATCGTTTCGAAGTGAAAGTGAAAGTTATATTCTTTTCATAGTTTTTGAAGCATTTTGAGTTGCATTCAAATCATTGACGTGAAATCAATTTTCATATTTCTTGGCTTGCTTGCATTCTCTTTCACTCTACACTAGATTACATTAGTTGCATTTTGAAAAAGAGAAAAAATCATCATTATATCTTAAGGAAATTTTGCTTTAAGATTTGTTTTGGCATTACATTTGCTTATCATATGAAAGATTAGACTTCATATGTTGCATTTAACATTTGAATATTGTTATGGGTGCATTTTTGCGGTTGGTTTGATGCATGATTTGAGTGATCTTCTTCCCTACATAGAGAGTTTTCATCAAATTGAAGGATTTCACTTCATCATCTAGTTTTCCTTTTAGGAACAAGTAACATCGTTCAGGCCTTGAAACTGAGACATAATTACAAGATCAAATTTAAAATCTATCAATTAAACTAAGGAGCATTTGAAACATTAACGATCATATTTAGTGGTGTAGGTTAGAGATGTGTTCTGGCATCTTAAAAACTTAGTAGTTGTCATTCGCTTCGGCATTAGACAGCGCTAGCACGGACTTGTGCTCCCTGTACCATCGCATATATAAAGAGAGACCCCCCTAGGTAGCAATCCTTTATCCGTAGGAATTCAAGTCTGCCGCCCTGTAAATGTGATACACCAAACACAACACTCGGGGAGATTGCCTGCACGTACGTCAAGTCCTTAGTCAATTTATTGGCTGAGGTGTATATTGCAGTTCATGGTTACTTGGTACTCCTTTTACCTAGATTCACCTGAGCAGTCATTTGATCTTTTTTGACTCTCTAAATTTGAAAAGATCATCAAGCACCTTGTCCTTTCAAGCTCACAAAACTATTGAAAGCGACTAGAGTCACCTTTTCGCCCTTTTCTCGACTCTTAAAAGATGAAAAGGCAATGTTTTTGTTTCTAAAATTTAACTGCCCATGATAAACATGTTGATCCCAAGCAGTTGCTTCTTCGACCAAATTGAGTAATTTCCTGTTAATTTCAAGATTGTTAGACCCCTAAATGAATTTCTCCTTCCTTTTATTGTTAAGAGGAAGCCATCGTAGCTGAACCATTGAGTCCATCTCATAGTTTCCCTTCATTTTCTAATACTGAAGGTTCCTCCTAAGGAGTTCATTCGGAACTTCCACGGTCGCTTGAAGATCAAAGTCTTGAACTTGGAATTGTTTTGAGTATCCAACCTTTGTCTTCTCGTTCACCTCCATCAGATTCCTGGTCACCTCACGAATCTGATCCAGGTTCCTTTGATAATCCTATCCAGACCGCGAGAGTCCGTAGACTCCTGAAAGTCCACAAAGGCTAGTTGTTTATCCTCTGAACCCTTTGTTTGATCTTGTTGTGATATCTCCTCAGCGTTCTTACAACCCGTATGATCGGCCTGGTATTCCTTTGGAGTTATCTCCTCGTACATCTCTGGTTCCTCGTCACCAGTTGTTTCCATCTATGGAGTCAAAAGGCGAAATCTCAGTCTCCTCTTTGGGTCATTCGGAAGTTTTTTGCTACCCATACTCCTCACATAGATGATGAGCAAGGATATGAGTTCCCTCTAGAAGACTTTCCTTATACAGGAAGAGTCTCATCTCTCTCCTATCCTGAAACTAGTGGGCCCATGTTGCCACATGGTTATACCACTTTAGCTCAATTAGTCTCGGGTACTCCTAGTGCCTCATCGTTGTATCAAAACCCCATATGATCTTCTAACGTTATGCCTACATTAGGTTCATTCATTCAAAACACGACCTCTCGACCGATTGTATAAACTGCAGTCACTTCAGTTCTGGTTCAACCTACCATTCCATCTCAACCTGTTTCATCGTTTCAACTGACTCTTTCGGTTCAACTGACTGTCTCAGGTCAGGTCTCGGTAAGTTCTTCTATCCCTCCATCGAGTGGATAGACTGTGCCACTGCCTGGGGGGCAAGATCTGAATATTCCTCTTATGTCAGGCAAAACTAGTGTGAGTGGATTACAAAATCACATGGTTGGAATGAATCAATCTTTTTATGGCGCTATTCCTAACCCTGCTGGTCCATCCGGGTCAGTTAACATCCAATACCAATAGCCATATATGGCTCAAGTCCCATTCCAACAGGATTATGTCCCATATGGTTCACAAGCCTTGGTTAATATGCCTCACATTCCTCAAGCTAGACCTTATGTTCAGCCTGGCCAACTTGCTATTCCTGGTGGGTTTGGCCAGATCCAATTCTGGAACTATCAATACCCTCAAGGTATAACCCCAGGAACTGTCCAGCTACCCTTGCAGCAACAAGGACAACCTTTGCAGTAGTAAGGGCAACCTTCATAGTAGCAAGGTAAATCATTGTAGCAGCAAGGGCAAGCATTGTAGTAGCAAGGACAACTGCTACAACCGCAAGGGCAACCTTTGCAATAGTCGCAGTAGCCTTTGCAATAGTCGCAGCAGCCTTTGCAGCCGCAAACTCAATTTGTGCAGCAGTCCTCTCAACCTTTGTCCTCGCAAGGCCAACCTTTGCAACACCAAGGTCAACCTTTGCAGTAGCAAAGCTAGCCTTTGCAGAAGCAACAAGGTAAGCCTTGGGAGCAACAAGCTTTATATGCATATCAGCAAGGTCAGCCTTTGCAAGGTTAAGGTCAACCCCTACATCACCAGGGACAATATCCTAGTGTCTAGGGTCAATAGGTTCAACAGCGTTATAACTTGTATGTCGCATAGAATGCTCATCAGCGGCCTATGGCAGGGTAGTATCAAACCTACCCGGGACTGAATCCTCCTTATGGGCAAGGTAACCCTCAGTGGGGACAAAACCAGATTCCATATGGACAAAATCCTCCACTGTGGGGGGAAAATCCTTACCAACAAGGATGGACTCTGCAGTTTGGGTCTCCTCAAAGGCCCTATATGCCGTTTAACACGCAATTGCCCTTTTTGGCTACGTTGGAGCTCTCTAATGTTTCTAGGCTCATGAATGATCCCATTCTTCATTCGCCTTACTGGCCTCCAGTTCTGACGAAGATTCCAAGTGATTACCCCACATTCGAGGGAAAAGCGAAGGAGGATCCACAAGCCCACATGATGACATATCACCTGTGGTGCTCCTCCAATTCATATGTCGATGATTTTATCCGTCTTCGACTCTTCCAAAGAACTCTCATAGGTGCTACCGCTAAATGGTACATCGAATTGCCTCGAGGTACCTATGATGACTTCAACTCTCTTGCTATGGCTTTCCTCACTCATTTCCAACTGCCATTTCGCTATGAAATTGGCACCGATTTGCTTACATCCCTTTAGCAAGACACCGCGACCCACACCTCTGATCATATCCATGAATGGAGACGTTGGCGTCGCCTCATCAAGTTTGAGATTGCTAATGAGTTGTGTTGTCCCACAAAGTGTCTAGGCACCGCGACAATGCTCAAAGTAAGGGCTGTCACTCTTGATCCTTACTCACTTCATTTAGACTCTCTCCTGGGCAAGTCAAGGGGGTAGTCCCTAAGGTAAATGGATGAGAAATCTTGTGAAACACGGGCTCCATGAGATTTTAATGATGAACAACCTTAAAGCAAGTTTTGGTCAATTGCGATAGATGGATTAAGATGAAACACAATTACAATATATAAATGATTACATACCAGTGCCTTATATATTGAATTAACCATAAACGAAGTAATAACAAGTCATCCAGAGAAAACTTATAGATGTGGCAAAGCGACAATCATGAACAATTAATGTAAATGTCCAAAACTTTAACATGCAAGAGATTCTAGGTTTAAAAAGATTTTCATTAACTGCCCAGATTTAGATTTAATTAACTTTCTCCAACAATCAATATGATTTAAAACATTTATCGCACCTTAACCATAGAGAAATATAAAAAAAAGCATTTAATCCCCAGATAACACCAAGGAACTTTAGATTAACGCGTCAATTATTCCTTAGGCAAAAACTAAAGAAGTAAAACAAATCAACAAGCTAAAAAAAAGAATTTTTAATGGGCCATAGGCCACATTAAAAATTTTAATGTTTAAGTACAGATCCCTTTATTTATTTTAACCCCTTAGTCACAGAATTTTAAACTTTTTAAATTCTTTAATTGTTTTAATTTTTAGGATTTGAAGATTTTTTTAATTTTCATATTTTTTTAAAGTAAAAATAAATAAATAAATGAAATACAAGTCAAAAATAAAAATAAAAGATCAAATTCTTTTCTTTTTGAGATTTTATGAACAAAACAAACAAAACGCAACCAAATAATAAAACAAATTTCGAACTATTAACCAACCTGGACCTAATTGAAAAGAACTAACCTAAACGCATAGCATACAACATTTAAACTAACCCTAACGAAAAAAAACCAAAGAAATGAAACTTAAGGAAAAGAAAATTGAATGAATTTTTTTGTTTTGTTTGTTGTGTAGGTCAGGTTTGCGAGAGGAGAGCAGTGACGGCGGAAAGGATGCACACTGAGGGTATGGTAGCGAGGTCACACGCAGCAATAGAAACGCGTGGACAACGAGGGTGTGGGTTTGATTGCAGCGTTGAGGGAATGGACAGAAGGGAAACTTGGGCCAGGGAAAAGGAGGGGTGAAGCTGAGGAATAAACGTGGGGATAGCAGCAAAAGAGGATTGCGATGAAGGCAGGTCAATGGAATCTGAAGGCTGGCGGAACGGAAGCAGGGATAGATTTGTTAGATGGTTGTGTATGCAGGTCGATGGAGAAGATGTAACAACAATGAGGAGCTAGATGGGGAGCCAGATGGGGACAGCAGGTGAGGGAATGAACACTCAAATTGCAGGCAGAATGACAACAATGAATTTGATGCTAGAGGATGAGAAAATACAAGGTTTGGTGGCAGCGAGGGTCCTGTAAAAAAAAAATTCGAAATTTTGCAATGAGACGAAAACACAACTAGCAAAACAATAAACCTAGACAAATGGTACTCAAAAAACCTCAAAAATTTCCATAAAACCTTGATCAAAATGTTATACTTCTGTTTCAGATTTATCAGTGAAGCCCTTGAAAATTTTTCAGATTAAAAAAAAAAACATTAAATTTAAACCCTTGGACTATGAAAAATATTCTTGCAAGATGATGTTAATGAACTTCAGAGATCCAGATCTTACCCTCCAGGGCCTAGATCTGGACTCTACACAACTTTCTCCTTCAGATCTATAGCTACAAGGTGACAAGAAACACCCAAACGATATATACAATGACCTAAAAAAACTAAAACCCAGAAAACCCAAGTCAGAAATTGAAAATAATCACAAATCTATGTACATGAATGGCAGATCTATCAGATCTAGGGAGTGTGAGTCCAACTCTGCTCCCAGATCTGATAATTTGAGGCTCTCAACAGCCAGATCTATCGATTTAGCACTGAAAAAAAATATAAATTTTTTGAATTTTAAAGGAGGTACTAAGCTCAACCCCTTCATGCATCACCCATAAAAAATATCTTATGATAAGCCCGGGATCAAATTAATCTGGGCTCTTAAGAAAACACGGATTGGGAGTTGGCTGGTTCAACCGAGAACTTCCCCGAACGCCCAATGATCTAAAAATCAAGACTTTCTTGCAAAACTCAATTCAACCATCAACATAGAGCGAGAAAATGATAATAAAATTCAGATAAATAGAGATACCTGCTATTATATTCAAAACTTAAATTATCATTCAAACCCTAGCGACTGAGCAAGATACCTGTACTCAAATCACTCTTCAGAAAGCTATCATCAATGGCTAAAAATAAATCTATGCATGAAAATGACACATATTACAATATTTCCACGAAGAGTAATACCAACAGAAATTAACCCCAAAGTCTTTCTTTATTGCTCATAAAAAGATTACAAGAGAGCTTTTCGCTTAGTACATGATCCAGAGATCGGATGAACTGATTGAAAAATGACCTCCTATTTAAAGATAAATGCTCCAACGGCTAGTTCGAGTGATCCTCGTCAAAGAAATCTCGACCGTTGATGAGGATCAAAATTTCTTTTAATCTCATCCGTCGAAATTTTAAATTCTTGAGGAAATTCGAATTTTTCAATTAAATGAATTTTAATTAATTCAAAAGTTAAAATTTTGAATTAATTTCCTCATAATTTTGACTTTGACTTAACCCCAGGGACCAAAGGTTTAAAATTTAGAAAAAAAATTAATTTACCTTAGTCCCTAGACCTCTTAAAATTCAATTTTTAAGGACCAATGATTTTGCCTTCAGAGAAATTAAATTTACCTAGGACCTAGAATTAATTAAATTTCTAGCTTAGGATTTTATTAATTTTAGCTAGAAAATTTAATTAATTAACCTATGAGGGGATAAATTATTTTTCCAACCCTCAAGGCACTTTACATCATGATTTTTACATTTTTTACATCTCAAGGGGGGAAATCCATTTGCAAAAGACCCTCACAGACTACCCAGTTCTGCGACACAAATATAATCTAGCAGATCAAGCAATTTGTAATAAAATAACCTAACCAAATAGTTAGGATTATTCCCAAATCACTTTTACATAGACTTGATCTAAAACACTAGGACTCCCCTAAGATCCCAGTGACAAAATCCATTCTGGCTTTGGGGTAAGGCTGAAGGAAAACTCTGTCGACCATCTGAGAATGGATCGGTGAGACAAAAAACCTCTCGGAATGTAGATCGTCACCAGAAAAGTAGGTTTACCTAGGTAATTACATACACGACACGGATCTGCTGAGATTATTTACATTATACACATGCAAACTGGGTTTACATTATAAGATGATGATCAAGCTGATGATGATAGTTGGACGGCACGAACACATCGATCAAGCACTATCCCTTTTGCGAAAAAAAAGGGGGTGTACTGCTATGGGTCGTTGACACGTAGTGGTCAACAAGTTGTTGACAGAGTGGTTCAAAAAATCATTTGTCAGCAAAATTGCTAAAGACATAGCGATGGGTGGATGTGTTATAAAAGGGCAAGCTATTGCCCGTGCCCAGTATTTAGACTTGGTCTATTTGTAATCTGGCACATTGTATGAGATGTTCCCTGATGCTCTAAGACCATCATCGAATTTGACAACATTGAAGTCCCAGATTCACCACCTGTTGATGGTGTGATTGCTTCTGTGTCTCAGACTTCCACGAGAGCTTCTTCAAAGCAGAAATCTGTTTTGAACACTGGTTTCAATAATCCCTCCAAAAATTCATCCAATCTTCATAAGACCTCTAAAGGAAAAGATAAGGGCAAAGGTAAGGCCAAAGTCGATGCCCCAAAATAGGACCCTCCTAAGTCCTCTGCTGATGATGCTTCTCGAAGAAAGCCGAAGTATCATTGCCTCATTTGTGAGGAGGATCATTACACTAAGGATTGTCCCTGACGATTTGAAGTTAGTCGCTTGCTGAAAGGGACTCTGGCAATCTTTAAAAAACCCTTTTCATCACAGTAGACCCAATTGGTAGACCAGCCTCAGTCTTCTGCTTCCTTAGGTTCCCAAATGTTCATGATGCAAGGTTGATCACCTATCTTGATCGCTACTCAAACTAAAGACTATCAAGCCACATCTAAGCAGATGATGGAGAAAGAAGCTGTTGATGCTCCTTCTACTTCTACTCTGTCCAGTTCTGGTCCGCTCCATATCGAATGCCCTAACAATGAGTTCGTCATCCGGCCACCTGCCAAAGGTGTTCTTCAAAAGTCATCTTTCAATCTGAATGCTAGAGCTGCCCAACATTACAATATTGTTGAAGATTTAGCTTAGGCACCTTCGGCGATGTTTGCCTTGGAGGTTCTTCAATCCTGTCCAACGTAGCAGAAGTCACTGTTGTCTGCTATATGTGCTATCGATCCTTCTGATTCGATTCTGATTACTTCCGATCTAGAGAACCATGTACCTCATCTTCCTCACCAGATTGCATTTATGATACAGGTCCTTATCAAAGGAAAGACGATTTCATCGAAAGATTATTGATGAAGGTGCCTCAACCTGCATCATGTCAGTTTCGTGTTGGAAAGCCATTTACTCTCCCCCTCTTAACCAATCTCCGAACACCTTGGAAACCTTTGATGGTAGAGGTTCACGACCATACGGTATTCTCACTAACTTATCGATTACATTAGAAGCCAAGACTATTGAATTAGAAGTAGAAGTTGTAGATGCCAATCTCAACTACAACCTTCTTCTTGGGCGAAGCTGGACTCACGCGATGTTTTGTGTGGTGTCTTCTTTGTTCTGCGTACTTTGTTTTCCTCATGAAGGAAAAATAGTCACAGTTGATCAACTATCTTTCTTTTCTTCTAGTTCATCGAACAATAACGTTCCTTATGTGGGCAATACTGAGATTCCTTACAAGAGTGTGGGAGCAGGTCTCTTCAAAGACTCTGCTTTAATGGGTACCTTTTCTCTCCCACCTCCGAATTTTCATTCAGTCAATATGATCTCGGGCTCTACGGATCCTTGGATTATCCCTACCGACGATCAAATTGACTCATTTGGCGATGCTATGCCTTTAAGTCCATTGGAGATAAATTATCAAGAAATTGTCTTAGCTTCAATGGCCACTTCAGAAAGTCATACTGTCTTCAGTATGAACCTAGACACTTACGTGCCATCTCTTTGGCTTGGTTCTTGGGATTCACCAGATCCTTTGAATGAGACATTCCCCATTGACGAGAGTATCGTGGAGGTCATGTCTCTAGATGAAATTCCATGGAATGGTCTACATCATCGTTCTTCTTTTCTTCCTTGCCTCAATGAGATACCTTCTTGTCTTGAAGCGTCTGTTTCTCATTTTTCTACACCTCCACTTCAAACAACTATCTGGGTACATGAAGTCTTGTTGGAGGGTAATATGGGGAACATCACTGCTACGATGCCTCTCGAAATTTCCGTTAAGCCGGGAATTGTTGAGAACATCCATATTGGGGTTACCTGTTCTCCAGTTGAGGTTAGGATTTATACTCGGTTTTTTAAAGAATTCTGAGACGTCTTCATTTGGTCATACGAGGAGATGCCTAGTATCGATCTAGCGATAGTGGTGCATGAGATTCTAACCTATCCTAGGGCTAAGCCTATTCGACAATGGCTTCACCCTGTGCACCCTCGAAAGGCTGTTGATATCAAAGCAGAAGTAGAAAATATTTTGAAAGCAGGGTTCATTTATCCTATTCCATTGACGGATTAGGTATCCAATATCGTCCTTGTTGCCAAAAAGCAGGTACGATATGTGTTTGTATTGATTACCGCGATATCAATCGCACATGTCCTAAGGAAAATTATCCTACTCCCTTTATCGACCAAATCATCAAAGAATGCGCATGGAGTGAGATTTTTTCGTTCCTGGACGACTTTTTGGGTTATAACCAGATTAACATTTCGCCCATCGATCAGTATAAAACGGCCTTTATTTGTCCCTGGGGTAATTTCGCTTACAAAAAGCTTCCCTTCGGTTTGAAGAATGTTGGCACTACTTTTCAATGAGCAATGTCTTATGCGTTTCATGACATTCGACACATTGTTCAGCCATACCTCGATGACTTACCGGCTCATTCGGCTAAACGTCGTGACCATCTGGATCACTTAAGAGCTATCTTTTTATGATGTCGGCATTACAATATCCATCTCAATCCACACAAGTGTGTGTTTTGCGTCGAGTATGGCCGACTCTTGGGTTTTGTGGTGTCTCATGAAGGTATCAGGATTGATCCTTTGAAAGTTGAGGCCATAGTCAATCTACCCCCTCCTTCATCACTGTTGCAATTGTAGAGCTTGAAAGGAAAAGCTAATTTTCTCTGTCGATTTGTCACTAGTTACGCCAAACTTGCCAAAGGTTTTACTCACCTACTTAAGAAGGGGATCCCATTTATTTGGGATGGAGTTGCCCAAGAATCCTTCAATGCTTTAAAGAACGCCTTGATTAGTGCTCCTTTACTGCATCCCTCCGATTACCATTGCGATTACTTATTTTATTGGGCTGCAACTGATACCACTATTGCTATGGTGTTAGTTCAGGATGACGATGACGGAAATGAGCACGTGGTTTATTATCTGAGCCAGAATCTTCTTGATACTGAGTCTTGCTATGCTCATGTCAAGAAGCTTGCTTTGGCGGCAGTTCATGCCATCCAAAGATTTCAACACTATATCCTTTTGCGCAAAACCACTGTGATTTCTGATTGCAACCCCATGACATATATACTGACTTGCCAGTTACTGGGGGGAAAGTACTCCAAATGGATTGTCATCTTGCAGGGGCTTGATTTGGAATTTACTGCTCCCAAATCAAAGAAATCGTTCGTCTTTGCTTAGTTAATTTGTTCTCTTTTGTTTGCAAGCACTCCAACTGATTTAACTGAGGAGGTACCCGATGAAACTTTGTTTCTAATCAACACTCTTAACCCATGGTATGGAGACATTTTTGTTTATCTCCAAACCCAGACTTTCCACTCTGAGTTGTCCCGATCCGACCAACGCCGTATCCGGCATCAATACCAACCCTATTAGATCATCGATGATACATTGTATCGTGTCGGTGTGGATATTGTCCTTCGAAAATGTCTCACCCTTGAAGAGGTTGAGCGGGTCTTAAATGATTGCCACTCTGGTGCCTGTGGTGGTCATATGTTTGGATATTCCACTGCTCAAAAAATCCTCTGTGTAGGTTATTTCTGGCCTTCTATCTTCAAAGACTACATTCTAGCTGTCCAAAAATTCCATGAATGCCAGATTTTCAACCGTAAGCAGCACGCCCCACCCGCACCCCTACACCCAATAATTACCATTAGCCCATTTTCCAAATGGGGCATTGATTTCATGACATGTAATCCTCGCTCGGTCGGGGGGCATGGTTATATCATCGTTTCCATCGACTATTTTATGAAATGGGCCGAGGTGATGCCTACATACAATGCTGATGGTATTACTATTGCACATTTCCTTTTTAACCACGTTATAGCACATTTTGGTGTCCCTCAAGCTATCGTGACTGACCATGGATCACATTTTTGTCAGCACATGATGGCAGAGCTAACTACTCAGTTGGGCCTTTGACACGATAGCTTAAATCCTTATTATCCATTGGCCAATGGCCAAGTTGAAGCAATCAATAAAGTTTTGATCACTATGCTTCAATGTACCATTGGGAAGCACAGAAAAGATTGGAATTTAATGCTATTCTTATCTCTTTGGGCTTAGAGAACCTCTGCTAAGACGGCCACTGGATTCACTCCGTTCTAGTTGGTGTATGGTTTAGAGGCAACTCTTCTAATCGAGTGCGAAATCCCTTTGATTAAGCTAGCTATCAAACTTCTTCTGAATACTTCGCCTGAAAATGAGCGGCTACTATACCTTGAGAGACTTGACAAGACTCGTCGCATTGCTGTGATGGTCATCTAAGCTCAAAAGAAGCGAGTCAAAGCTCATTTTGACCAAACCATTTCTCCTCACACTTTCGTTGAAGGCGACTTGGTCCTTCTTTACGATCAAGCCAACAATAAATTGGGGGTAGGAAAGTTCGAACCCATGTGGCATGGGCCCTACATCGTTAATTTTTTTTTACAGAAAGGTGCTTATGAGCTATGTGATTATCAGGGAAATGCATTGTCACAACCCCGTAATGAATTGTGTCTCAAAAAGTATTATGTGTGAAATTCGTGTAATAACTTTTGTACATTAGTGTGTTAATTCATTAGTGTGCATTTTGATTTTTGGTGTGTTTGTTTGCTATGCAGACATATGTTTTACTGCTTACCCTGTGTTCCACTCGGTTTGCAGATGTCTTCAGGTCATTACATTGATTTTGCTGATGGTGCTTGTCGTAGCACACAGAACCTTTCTTCCGCAACATGGGTACTCTATGACCCTAATGGCAAGCTAATTAACTTACGAGGTATTTTCCTTGGTCCAACAAATAATATTGTTGAATATAGTGCATTTATTGAACTCTTGTCAGAAGCAGTTGCTCTTGGCATTAGGGATTTAGTGGTCAAGTTGGATTCGCAGCTCGTTATGTTACAATTAAACAATCATTACTCAGTAAGAAATTAACAAATATTGTGTATGTATCTATGTGTTAGATTGCTGAAAATAAATTTTGATTACATTACATATCAACATATTCCACGTAATTTAAATACATTAACTGATGCATTAACAAATCTTGTTCTTGATAGAAATTTGCATCATTTATAAAACTAAATCATGTTATGAATACATAAGTAGAAATAAAATATGCATATATACATACATACATACATATATATATATATATATATATATATATATATATATATATATATATATATATATATATATATATATATATATATATATATATATATATATATATATATATATATATCGCGTCTGTCGGAGTGTTTACATCAAAATGTCAAAAAATAGAGTGTTATGGGATACTTGGCTTTCAAAAATGTGTAAAAGACTAGATAAACTATCAAACTGCACAGTGCTCATGATAGCATGAGACCGCCCTGATCACTCGGCCTAGCAGCCGACACAGTCTCGTAGACTCCCACAGTGTGTCTCTACCAATGCAGTGGAACATCGTCGATAGTGGCATAATCTGGAACCTCTCAAGTGATTGCCTCCAGATTGCGTTCCATCCCAACTAAGGGATCAACCCCTTCCTCGTAGTCCACACCCACTATCAGATGCACAGCTCGCCGTGCTATTCGTGACATTCCTGGTGGTCTATCTGGTCCCACATTTGCACATTTATCATAAATTCAGTCTCAGTTTACACTTTTATAAAAATCATAAAAAATTTGAAAAAAAATCCAAAAACAAGATTTTACCTGCGTCGGTCCACTGTTCCCCTGGTGGTAGAGGTAGATCTAGATCCCCCTAAAATATGTGCCAACATAAGCGTAGTCATCTACCACAAGTAGTTGGCATTCAAGCCAAGCGAAGAACTGTGGTGGATAGTGCATATGTTGACCCGTGCCTCCTCGAGGCATGAGTTAGCTCCATCTCATGAGCCTTGGATCTCGGGGGGCAGGATGTGGTACTTCTACCCACTGATACCAGAAGAGGGGCACTCGCTCTAGAAAGAAGGTCACCAGCATAGAGTCAAACCTGAATTGCTTCAGGCATTCATGCTTAACCTTAGTCAGTTGTCGCTTCATGTTTGCCAACAGTCCTCCACACTAGTTGAAGATGGTGGAGGTCAAACATGCGATAGCGTACTACAACTGAGACTTGGAAGCCTCATGCAAAGCTTGTGTGCTAGATACACGCGCCATGGTGAACAAAATTGTTCTTAGAACGAGGTTGTTGGTGATTGTTGCAATCTTCACCTTACCTCCATTAGTTATCTCGACACCAAAATAGTATCTCTAGACTAGACTCCTGGTACTCTCACCTCCTTGGCGAGATCCAAAGAGTTGAACTGCTTCTCCTCAAGGCGATAATCTCGTGATGAAATAGATGTCCATCTCCTCTAGTTCCAGTTCTTGCCCTTTGATGATGAAGATCTCTCGATCTACATCCCAAAGGCTGATCAAATAAGGTAGTAGCTCCATCTGAGCCCTCAACCCTGTGGTCTTGAAGAATTTCAGCAGTCCACAATCCCTCAAAGCATTTATGCATGCCGGATCCTGAGATGCTTGGAAATATTTGGCCTCATGGCCTCTTTCTTTCCACTCCAAGACCATATTCTCCTGCAAAACAACATTTGAACACTTATTAATGCTTTTTACATGGGCCAAAATTAACATTTTTCCCTTAAAAGAGAGCTTTTAATCTCAAAAAATCGCTCTCGACACCATCGCATCTGTTTTTAAAAACACTGTGATGGCATCATGTGAGCCTTTGGGCTCAAGTGCGACCATCGCGGATCAAATGACCATACCCACATTGGTCGCCGATGACCTAAAATTTCAAAATCCTCCTTTTTAGCCTAAAATTTACCGTTTAAATTGCATAAAAAAGTAATGAAATTCAAGAGAAGGGATGAGGCTCTTACCTGTCACAGACGGATTGTGAAATGGTACCTTGGATCTCCCACAGCAACCACTTGAAAATCAAGAGAATTAGGGCACAAAAGCACTTTCAGAGCTTAGTTTGGTAAAATGGTAAAAAATGAAATTACTTTTACCTATTTATAACTTTTGAAAGTCATTTTGTCAGATATTTTTATAATATTTTAATATTTTCTCTCAATATCGGTGATGGGTGTGTTTCTTATGCAGTTACAGGTGCCTTCAATGTGAACAGTGATCATTATTGACCGATTTTGGGAGTTTTATTTTATCTCTTTTTCAGACTCATTAAATAAACGAAAAAGGAACCCCCTTGGAATCATCTTTCAGCGCTTTTTTGACTCTCGAGAAATGCCTTCCGAGGAGCAGTCAAAAGATGAGTCGTTGTTCAAACCACTTCAACCAACGGAAGTAAAGAATTTTTTTGCAGTGTTTTATTCTCAATGATGTATGAAAAGAACCCACTTAAGATTGTGGATGACAAATAATCTCAAAAATATAAATGGTTGCTAAACATTGTAGATTTGCAGCAATTGATAGAAACAAAATCTTCCAAAGTTTGGATCTACGCCACAATCATAGTTAAACAGAAAAAGAAAGAGTAATAACTCCAATCATCCAATGGAAACCATATATGTAAAGAATAATTTTATAATAACACCTATGAAGAGAACAAATAAATGTTATCAGTCCCCCTCTATGGGATGAGTTCTGTTACGTTTAGGTATGTTCTATGCCAGAGAAATTTATTTCAATTTTCACAGTTAGCTCAATATCTTTTCGAGATTAGCAATCACATCAAAATTAAAGTAAACTATAGATAGAACATAAATATAAATTGCAGAAGACAAGCCAAGACAAGAGGACACAAGATGTGGCGCTAGCCAAGGACAAACCCCAATGTGGGGAAACCCTTAACCAATTCTTCTTATATGTTCTTCAATAGTTCAGCAGAGAGAGAGAGATAGTATGTTTACAACAGAAGTCAACACTTTGACTTATCTAGATAAGAGCATAGATCATCTCTAAGAAGATGATACATGAGATCAGTTGAAGACATGTTGCTTCAACTGATTCTCCAAGGTGATTCCTTCGCCTATCGTTGTGCTGCATTTCGTCATCATGCTGCACCTCACCGCGTTGCACCATGTTGCACCCATCATCACTATGCTGCATCTCATCATGCTTCATTAATCATGACTGTACCCATCACTGTACTACATTATGTGCCATTGCTACACCATGTTGCCATACTGACCTATGTGTTGGCTGCACCTTGCTTGCTTGTTGTCCCTTGATTGCTTGTTGTCCCTAGCATGCTTGTTGTTGCATGCTAGTTGTCCCTTGCATGCTATCTATACCAATACATGCTCGCTGCAGTAAGTATCATGTTGTTGTCCCATTATTAGTTTGTTGTCCCTTGCATACTTGGTACTTGCTGCTAAGTACCATACAACTATCCCAATGTTAGTTAGTTGTCCCTTGCATGCTACTCTCCTTCGGAGACAGATGCTCTGGCTGAAACCTTGGATAAACACTCTAGCAGCTCCTCAGCTCCAATATGCCCCACAAAAAACACCAGCGTCAGTCTCTAGGGACTGTGTCAGCCTTTTTTGCCCTCTGCGTTAGCTTTCTTGACAGTTCCCAACAGTTCCGGCTATTCTTGGCAGTTCTGGCTTCTGCCCTTTATGTCAGCTTTCCCAACAGTTTCGGCTTCTACCCTTTGCATCAGCTTTCCTAGCAGTTCCATCTTCTGCCCTCTGCATCAGCTTTCCTGGCAGTTCCGGCTTCTGCCCTCTACGTCAGCTTTCCCCGCTGTTTCGACAGTTCCTGACAGTTCCGGCTGTTCCCAGCAGTTCCGACTACTGCCCTCTGCGTCAGCTTTCCCGATTGTTCCGGAAGTTTCCAACAGTTCCGGCTATTCCCGGCAGTTCCAGCTTCTGCCCTCTGTGTCAGCTTTCCCGGTTGTTCTGGCAGTTCCTAGCAGTTCCGGTTGTTCCCTACAGTTCTAGCTATTCCCGACAGTTCCGGCTTCTGCCCTCTAGATTAGGGCAGCGTTATCCCTTAGAATCTCTCCTCCTACTAAAACCTAAAGACAAGAAGAGAGGAAGATATCCCAAGTGTGTTGAAATGACTTGAAGGCCACCTCTGTTTATACTAAAACGTTGAGCACAAGTGGGGTTTATTTGGTTGCTGGCCGACCTTGACGAATTGTCCCATAACACAAATAAATTCATATCTCCATGAATACTTATCGAAATCAGATGATCTTTAGATCAATCCTACACCTCTCGATGAGAGGGATCCAAGAAAAATATTAGCTTCCATTAATAAGATGACCCACATGGAGTTTGGCCCTAGTTGCCAATTTTAACACTCCATCTCAACTAGGGAGAACTCCATTCGCTGATCCATATGTCTGATTGTAATATCTCTGCCATCAGTGCCATGTACTGCTCTACTCTGTTGGGCTCTGCTCTGCTCCAATCTGCTAAGCTCTACTCTGCTGAGCTTTGCTCTACTAAGCTCTGCTTTGCTTTTCTCTACACGGTTCTGCTCTGCTCTGCTGAACCATGAAGAAGAAGAATCGATCGAGAATGTCTCATACCATTCTCTACTGACTCGAAGTCAGTTTCATCTGAAGAGAGTGTGTCATATAACTCTTACTAACCCGAAGTCAGTTTTATTGATCCCAGATCAATATCACAAGAGTGTCTCAAACCACTCGTACTGATCCCAGATCAGTTTCATTGATCCCAATTCAATGGAGGTCATCCTAGCATAGGGAGTACGGTAGATACAACAATGCGTCCATCGATAGTACTACTATGGTCCCTAACCCCCTTTCCCTTCTCATTGATTAGATGAGAGGTACTTTCCATGAGTCCCAAACTGCATGGGTAAGATGCCTCGACAGGATAACTAATCATCCTGTCCCACAGGAGAACAAATCATCCTGTCCCACAATCGCCACAGGAGAACTAATCATCCCGGCCCACGGGAGAACTAATCATCCCGTCCCACAGGAGAACTAATCATCTTGTTTCACAGTTGCCAAGGGAGAACTAATCATCTTGGCCCACAGGAGAACTAATCATCCTGTTCCACTGTCGCCATGGGGTATCACAGGGGAAGGTTGAACTTGTCAACCTGTACATAGCGCACCATTAAGGGAGGGTGAATCGCCCTATGGCCGTGTGTTGCTCCCGTAAGTACCCTAAGCCCCCCAGAGCTCCTAGAGCTCAATGCATGCAACATGAAGGACCCTTCTACAAAGGTCTCTCAATTACTCCAAGTCGTTCGGGAAAGTCACGGATTTGACCTTTCCCCGGGGCTTTGACAAAATGTCTATGACCTGTACATCAGTCTCAATGCGATTGAGCCTCCTCGCTCATCGACTTACCATATCCCAAATAAGGTAGTATCTAATGTCTATCTGCTGGAGCACTCATCTAATACGGGATTCCTCAACAATCGAATCCCCTCCTGGTTGTCACAGAGAATCACAGTGGCATTCATCATGTGTACAAACAACTCACTGAAGAGCTTCCACAACTAGGCAGCTTCACAAGAGATCATACTCGTAGCTATGTATTTGGTCTTGGTGGCACTTATAGCAACCGACTTCTGCTTCTTGCTCATCCATGATATCGAAGCAGAATCCAAAGAGAACCAGCACTAAGAAGTGCTCTAGTGATCCTCCACACTGCCTGCCCAGTCAGTATTCGAATAATCATGCAGCTTCATATTTACGATAGTGTATCTCAATCCATTAGAGATTGTGCCCCGAAGATATCTCAGAAGATTCTTGGCACTAATCCAGTGAGACTCAACCAAATATGAGCTCACCATGCTAACTGCAAAACATATATCCAGATGGAAGTTCACCAAGAACATCAATGCAAATGAATTTATGAAACTCAGAGGCATTTCCCATATCTGGTCCATCATCACCATCATATAAATTCTAAAATTTAAGATCCTCGAGATAGTCACGGGCTTGCAGCTTACCATTGCACATTCGGAATCCAACTCCCTCTTACTTCTGCAAGTGAGAGGGTCTGCACCTATCAGAAATAGGTCATCCTTAGAAGGTGTCGGTATGAGAGGTCTATCATCCACAACCTTTGAGCAATGGTCTATTTTTTGAAGTTGTTTATACAAAGAATGAGACCTCTCATCAAGGATCTTCTGTTGAACCAGTAGTAGAAAGGAAATCTTGGAAAATCTGCACGTGGCCCTGTCAAATTTCACTAAACAAAGACAGACAGCACTACTATTCCGAGGGCCATAACTAGCATTGCTCGGTAGCGCACCTCCGGATCACTCAGCAACCAAAATGTGACAAGGCATGGTCAAGATTTGAGTTGAAAATCATTGAGGAAAAAATCATTCAATATAAGTGCAGCTTGGTAAGGTTATAGCTCTACGATTTGGCTTTTCATTAGTTTATGCAAGTCCAGTTCTGTTCAACGTATTGAGTTGAAGGATGTGGGAGCAGAGTATTTATTGGTGAGTTTTAATACTTGTTTTGTTGGTCGATTAGGAAGGGAATATGATGGTAATGGGGTATTTGGTTGAGCAAGAATCAATATGATGGGTAATTAAATGCTTGGAATTTGAATTGTTAGATTTCAAAGGGATAGCAATGGAGTTTTTTGTATCAGATTGCATACTCTATATTGAATTAAATCTGAATGAAATTGTTCATATTGAGAGCATGGGAGACTTAGTGAATGCGCCTGACACATTGAAGATCCAGTGACATAAGAAAAACAATTAGTTCATCAGGTGCATTGATTTTTATTTTGGAGAGATACAACATTTTTTTTAAATTTGGAGTGATAAGTGAGGACTTTTACAAGGAAGCTCATTGTTGTATTTTGAAGAAAGTTTTTTAGTAGAGTGTACTTTTATTTTTGAAGACAAGCTGCTTCAAGGATTTGTGAGCTTGGCATTCTCATTGTTTGAGCAATTTCATTCACAATGTTGTGAAGGTGAAGGTTGATGTACTCCCATACTTTAATAAAAACATATTTTTTTGTGGTGATCGTGTCCAAGATCCGCTCGAAATTGAATAAGGGGATCATAGGTACACTCTGTGTCGTGAATGTGCTTGCATGATTTGAGTGGAATTTGTAAAACACTCTCTTTATTATGCTTAAACAAAACAACTACATGCACATAAGAAAGTTTACATATACAAGTCATTGATCAAGCTCTTAAAATCAAAGCTCCCATAATCAATTAAGTTCATAAGCACAAAGCGTCACATCATCGACTTGATAAAAGTAATATTCTACAACAACATTTCACAACAACTAATTCACGCCATCAAGTTAAGGATGCTACAAATCAAGAATTTCAAGCCAAGACGACATCAACATCATCAACACTTTTTGTATCACTTGCAGATAAACATTTTTTAACTAAATTGTATGGGTGCATTCTTGGTTGTAACCGACACCCTTTCCTTTTTTTACAAATCATCACATTCAGTGAGTACATTCAAGAAATCACAAGTGTCAGTAATCAATCAAGCAAGTTCAAGTGAGCATCAAATCAAGTCAGTGTTTAAAGTAATCATCATTCAAACTATCAAAGCAAGCAAGTGTGAAAGCAAGCGAGTGTGCAACAATCATTCAAACATCAAGCGAGCGAGTTCTACAAATCCAGCAAGTATTAGAAGCAAGCGAGTGTGAGTTCCAACAAGTTCACATGGCAGTTACAGGTGCCTTCAATGTGAACAATGATCATTGTTGACCGATTTTGGGATTTTTATTTTATCTCTTTTTCGGACTCATTAAATAAACGAAAAAGGAACCCCCCTGGAGTCATCTTTCAGCTCTTTTCTGACTCTCGAGAAATGCCTTTTGAGGAGCAGTCAAAAGATGAGTCGTTGTTCACACCACTTCAACCAATGGAAGTAAAGAATTTTGTTGCAGTCTCTTATTCTCAATGATATACGAAAAGAACCCACTTAAGATTGTGGATGACAAATAATCTCAAAAATATAAATGGTTGCTAAACATTGTAGATTTGCAGCAATTGATAGAAACAAAATCTGCCAAAGTTCGGATCTATGCCACAATCATAATTAAACAGCAAAAGAAAGAGTAATAACTCCAATCATCCAATGGAAACCATATATGTAAAGAATAATTTTATAATAACACCTGTGAAGAGAACAAATAAATTTTACCAGTCCCCCTCTATGGGATGGGTTCTGTTAAGTTTAGGTATGTTCTATGCCAGAGCAATTTATTTCAATTTTCACAGTTAGCTCAATATATTTTCGAGATTAGCAATCACATCAGCGTTAAAGTAAACTGCAGATAGAACATAAATATAAATCACAAAAGACAAGCCAAGACAAGAGGACACAAGATGTGGCGCTAGCCATGGAAAAACCCCAATGTGGGGAAACCCTTAATCAATTCTATGTTCTTCAATAGTTCAGCAAAGAGAAAGAGAGATAGTACGTTTACAATAGAAGTCAACACTTTGACTTATCTAGATAAGAGCATAGATCATCTCTAAGAAGATGATACATGAGATCAGTTGAAGACATGCTGCTTCAATTGATTCTCCAAAGTGTCTCCTTCACCTATCATTGTCCTGCATTTCGTCATCATGCTACACCTCACGGTGTTGCACCATGTTGCACCAATCATTACTATGCTGCATCTCATCATGCTTCATTGATCATCACTGTACCCATCACTGTACTGCATTATGTGCCATTGTTGCACCATGTTGCCATACTGACCTATGTGTTGGTTGCACCTTGCTTGCTTGTTGTCCCTTGCTTTCTTGTTGTCCCTAACATGCTTTTGTCCTTAGCATGCTTGTTGTTGCATGCTAGCTGTCCCTTGCATGCTAGCTGTACCAATACATGCTCGCTGCACTAAGTATCGTGTTGTTGTCCCATTATTAGTTTGTTGTCCCTTGCATGCTTGTTGTAACATTGCATGCTTGGTGTACTTGCTGCTAAGTACCATACAGCTGTCCCAATGTTAGTTAGTTGTCCCTTGCATGCTACTCTCCTTCGGAGATAGATGCTACGACTGAAATCTCGGATAAACACTCCGGCAGCTCCTCAGCTCCAATATGCCCCACAAAAAACACCAGCGTCAGCCTCTAGGGACTGTGTCAGCCTTTTCTACCCTTTGCGTCAGCTTTCCTGGCAGTTCCCGGCAGTTCCAGCTATTCCAGGCAATTCCGGCTTCTGCACTTTGCGTCAACTTTCCCAGCAGTTCCGGCTTTTGCCCTCTGCGTCAGATTTCCTGGCAGTTTGGTTTCTGGCCTCTGCGTTAGCTTTCCCGGCTGTTCCGGCTATTCCCGACAGTTCCTGCTGTTCCCAGTAGTTCCGACTACTGCCCTCTGTGTCAACTTTCCCGGCTGTTCCGACAGTTCCCGATAGTTTTGGCTATTCCCAGTGGTTCCGGCTTCTGCCCTCTGCGTCAACTTTCCCGGCTATTTTGGCAATTCCCAGCAGTTTTGGTTGTTCCCTGCAATTTTGGCTGTTCCCGACAGTTTCGGCTTCTGCCCTCTAGATTAGGGCAGCGTTATCCCTTAGAATCTCTCCTCCTACTAAAACCCAAAGACAAGTAGAGAGGAAGATATCCCAAGTGTGTTGAAATGACTTAAAGGCCACCTCTATTTATACTAAAACGTTGAGCACAAGAAGTGTTTATTTGGTTGCTGGTTGGCCTTGACAAATTGTCTCATAACACAAATAAATTCATATCTCCATGAATACTTATCGGAATCGGATGAATTTTAGATCAATCCTACACCTCTCGATGAGAGGGATCTAAGAAAAATATCAGCTTCCATTAATAAGATGACCCACATGGAGTTTCGCCCTAGTTTCCAATTTTAACAGGATCTTGGCTATCCTCAAACGTCTCCAACTTGTGTAGAGTCTCTCTCCTCTATAATGCATAAACCTAGAAAAAATATGGTGTGCAACAATGAAAATAGTCAGAGTTACAATAGTGAGTGCAACAATGAAAATAATCAAAAGTGAATAATGAATGGAAAACCCTTCTATTTATAACAAAATATTGAGTTATCCTCGAATAATGAGCAATAATAAAATATTATTGATCCTGTTCTTGGAATAACCACTTGGAATATTTTATTATATTTGGTTAGGAGGAAAAAAATATTTAAACTTTTATTTAGAGATAATAAATAAATAAATGATTTATTTATCATCTCAAGGAATTAGTTAAGGAATAATAAATAAATAAGGATTTATTTAATTATTCCTAAGGGATTTAGTAAAATTTGACAAAGAATAATAATTAATTAGTGATTAATTAATTATTCTTAGAGAAAAATAAAATAATTAATGATTTATTTGTTTACTTTTCATGATTGGGTCAAATTTCACAAGGAATAATAATAAAACAATGGTTTAATTAATTATTCCTAAATAAAATCAAATAAATAGTGATTTATTTAATTATTCTTCATGGGTTTAACTATAAATTACTTAACAAAGGTGGTTTATTAATTAATTTCTCACAGTGAAAGCAATTTTACTATGGTAAAATTGGCTTTACATGGTGTACTTCAATCCATCTAGTAAATTAGGCTAGATGGTCAATTTTTTGGTGATAATAGATTGCCCCCCAATGCACGAGTGTTAGGATCAAAACGTATCACCGAAGTACGTTGTAAAGACACAATCACCTTGACAACACAAGGGAGTCAAGGAGAGAGAGAAAGAGAGAGACCAATGAAGCTAAATTGAAAGAGGATAGGGACAGAGGGGGCGAGTCTAATGCAAGTCTCCTTTTATGTTGTGGTACCGGACCTCAATGAGGTGGGGGAGACATACCCATACCCACCAAGATAACTTATTACAAAAATAATGGTTCGCCCATAAATATAAATCTGAGCAATGAAGTACATGTTGAATGATACATGACATGCTAGCATAACAGAGCCAGAAAATAATGCAATGTATCCCATATACATAATGCACCAGGTAAAAACATGAGCTAGGACTGAATACAATAATATCTGAGTACATGACATACAAAGCCCCTTCCCTCAAGAAATGGGTGGGAGGAAGGGTAGAACAACCAGAGAAGCCTTGCTGAACAGGGAAGGGATCTGCAAAACTAAATGGATCATATGAAGAAGACATGCATGCTATGGACACTACGATCAGTAGGAACCGAACCCATCAACTCTGCGGAGCTGCATTTGAGGTTGTAGCATAATAGGTATGCATCCGGGCATGTGGGGGACTACTTGAAGGGCCACCCCCTCATGAGGTTTGAAACATCTCACACACACTCAGGAATCACTGGTACAATCTGCTGCATCATTGGACCATCAAGTGTATGGATCACAAACATGAAATGACCAAGTCAAAGGGAAATAATGAGACCCTTTGCTCGATCCAAGGCACCGAACAAGAATGGAAGCTGGAACCAAGATACACCACCCTCTAGGTCGTTCTTTTGGAATAAATGAGCTAATGTCGACAAAATAGGGCCCGCGATAGATGAGGCAATGAGGATCCTCAACTAAAGCATGAGGGAAAATAGTAATGTGACTAATGGACTGACACCAGGGATAATGGGGAAAAAGTGGGACTGAGGGACAAACAGACAACTACCCTTGTCAGAGCATAAAGTGCATGGTTGACCTGGAAACAATTGACTCAACTCCGGAGGGGATGGGGATAGTATGACTGGAGGAAAAAATGGGCAACACAGGATGAACGGTATGCAAATATGGATGGAATACTATGACATGATATGATGGGACATGAAATAGACTCCAAGAATGCAACGATGACTCATCGCAGATGCTCTGAACAAGGGTGACTTGATGATGTTGCCACACAGACTAGGCCCGGTGGGGACCATCAAAACATGAGTAAATGAGGGTTACTCATGACGAAGATCGACATATGGTACGAAAAGTATTAAGAGGAGGTGGACCTCAGAGTACAAGTGTCTATTTATGACGAAATTCGATTTTGAGAGGCGATGAAGTGACCTTCCCTGGAAAAATGGTTTCCTGGTGAAGTGTCAAATCATAAAAAATTGAAGAAGACCCATTATAGAGCTTGGTGAGAATTGTTCGATGGTGCTTACGATTCGTCAAACGGATCTTCCTTGGAAAAATGGTTTCCTAGTGAAGTGTCAAATCATTAAAAATTGAGGAAGACCCATTATACAGCTCGTTGAGAGCTGTCCAATGGTGCTGACAATTTGTCAAAAAGAGCTACCATATGGTCGCAATGTGCAACAAAATAACTATGGGTTTTCCTATAAAAGGGTGTGTTCCCTCCAATTTGAGAGGAGGAGAAGGCTCTAAATCTTATGGAGATCGTAGCTGACAAGCCGATCATCAGAATTAGGATCTACAACTTTTAGGCAAGTGGCCTTACTTGTCTAAAGATGGCCTACATGCTTCTTGGAATAGTGGTTCCTAGTGAAGAATCAAGGGAATAGGAAAATGAGAATGAACTACTAGAGGAGGTTTAGAATCATCCTCACCCAAAAAGTCAATCATGGGGACTATGTGGACATAGAGTAGAATATTTGAAGGTATGGTATCAAACATCTACGATATGCGATGTGCATATGGCTCGCCGAAGAGGCCGATAAGACAAACTATCCAAGGAATGGGAGGATAATCGACCATACCTAGATTCAGTGGGATCTAGGCCGAGATTTAACTGAGAAGATGGCTAGGGGAAAACCATCATGCCACCAAGAATGGGATACTGATCTGGTATAAAAAGGTGGGAATGATGCCCCCTAGCAGGAGGAGTTTGTGGAGTGCCATTGTGTTCCAAGTGCTCGAACAAGGGATTCAAGCATCTCGGCCCAACTTGGCACGATATCCTCCAAAGGATGATATGGAGATGTAGGGGCCTATGTGCCCCTCAGTATGCTATGGGTGTACCAGATGTATTTAGAGTAATAGACTCCAAACACTTATATGATACATGATATGATTATGCATTTTATACGACAATGATGGTTCGCCATTTGTTTTGTTTATGTTTATATTTTGTGGAATACATGTGATAAATGCCAATCTAGAATGTTGTTTGCAATGGTATCTACATAGTGATTTTGGGCTCTAGGCACATGACTAAAAGTAATGGTTTCAAATTCACGTACCAATAGCTTCACTCGTAGATATTTTCTAAATAGGACTTGGTTATGCACATGATACACACCATTCAATTGCATGACAAGTAGCAAGGAATCTAAACGAACATGAATATGAAGGATGTGATGAGTGAGGGCATCGACTAAAAAACCTATCACTGCATCATATTTGGCCTGATTATTAGTGGCAGATCCAATGCACACGCCGTTTGAAAGGACTAACGTATGCAAGGGGGTGAAAATGGCCCAGGTTGCCAAGGCTAGATTCTTGGAAAAACTACTTGCACCGTCGACATGATCGATATATGATGTGGATGATGAATCCATTTGAAAGGTGCAAAAGACAACTGATGAGATGATGCAATCTACCTAACTTCATGGTAGAAATAAAGACACACAAATCAAAGGGATGTGCTATGAGCGAAATTTCTTGAGGTAGAGCGCATTGGGAGAATTAGGAAGGAAATGGCCTTCAAAATCCTTTGAAGAAATGCCCCCTTACTTAAGGGTAGGGGTAATGAGGGGTAAACATAGCTTCCATGGTGTCCTCATCAAGCTGAGAGATGGACGGACGGGAGGAAGAATTACTACATGATGCGGCGGCATTACCTAGTGCATCAACCTGAGAAAGAAGTTTCACATACGCATCATCTTGAATGGTAGACGACAGGCTGGTAGATGGAGGATCTACGGATGTTGAGACCTGTGATTCTATCAAAAGAGGTTCAATAGAAGCGTGCCAGAAACCTCAGAAAGGTTTGACTATGAAGAATTCAAAGATGACGACAGGTAAAGGATGTGGACTGTGGTGTCCATCATCTCGACATCGGGGAGAGGGATCACGATGGTGGGACCAGAGTCTCCCTATTTTGGTTGACTTGTTGTATCAAAATCCATAGGTAGAGGAGTAAAGGCTCCACTATGAGTGGCCTCCTATTCGTGAATTTCCCCAAGGCAATCACAAAATTCATTGATATAAGGGAAACAATGGGAATGGTGACCATGATGATCACACAAGGCACAAGAGTGGTTTGTGCGCAATGTTTTGAATTTCTTAGGTGGGACCAGTAAGTTAACATGGACTTCCGGGATATTTGACTCAGGGAACACTTCATGAACCAAAGGTTTAAGTTGAGGAAGTTCGGGACAATTATTGGTGGCATGCCCAACAACTTCACACAAAGCACATGGATGTGACAACTTTGGGGCTTTTGGGGCTGGAGAAGCTTGGGGAGCCTTGTCCTTAGGTTCTTTCCTCTCAGCTTTGCCCCCCTATCCAGATGCTTTTGCAACATGAATGGGTTCGTGTTGAGGTTGTGGTGGAACTGAAGCAGCGACAGGGGTCGTAGGGACCGATTGAACCAGGGTCAAAGCATGATATGTTCATAGCTGACTTGGTGGAGTGCTTGCTATGAGATCTATGTACCATACTAGGATCCCTAAATTCACATTAGGAAGGACTAGCGAAGCCATGATAGGGACAGAAAATACTCCCGGAGGGGGAAATAAGAAAGGTATCTAGCTTGCAGGGTAATGTCCCAGCGGAATAGCTCCTAGATGGTTGAGACTTAGAGGAACAATTCTTGGTGGAAACATAGGAGAGGCACCCACAAACAGAGGAGGTCCTGGGTGGGTGGATTCGAAGGACTCAGCTGAGATGGTAACAACAAAGTGTTGAGGAGTTGGTTGTTGATCAAAGGTATTGACCTCATCAGAATCCATCATGAGGATCTGGTAGTCACTGGGACCAGAAGGTTGGGGGAGATGGGCTACTTGACTTGGATGAGGTTGAGCAGCAACAAATCCTTGCTGAGGGAAAGGATTTGTGTAGCAAGGATTTGTGAGCACTGCCGGTTGGGTTGGCACATAATTTTGAGGCGGTTTTTGACCTCTAGAAGTTGCTTGAGCTTCCCACATTTGGCACATCTAGGGTAAGAGAGAACACTCATGTGTGTAGTGGCCATGTACACCACAACATGCACAAGGCTTTTTCATACGAATAGCATTGTTTTGCTTGGGCTGGCCGCCTTGTTGTTGGTTGTTGGTGTTACACTGTATCCCTTGGGGTTCACTAGGCTGGTTACCTTGATTGCCCCGATTACCCTTGTTACCCTTCCCCTTATTCTTTTTCTTCGAATTTGGGGGATTGGTAGCACTCTGTTGTGCAAACACCTGGCCCTGAGGGGGCGGTGGCTGCTGGGGCTAAGGATGCATGGGAGGTTGTGACGCTAATGCTTGAGGGGTTGGAGTGCTCGACTGTTCATAAGGAGGAGCAATAGTTTGGTAGACAGGTTGGGGTCCTGGAAACATGTTGCTAGCAGGAGGGGCATAAATGTTGGAGGAACTGGTGCCCCCCTGCGGGTAGCCATAATTCTAAAGAGTATATGGCGAAGAGTGTGAAAGGGATCCAACGATACTGTTGGCAGCATGAGATGCCCCCAGTGCATTGGCACTTCCAGGACGAGGGAGGTCTGGAATGACGGTATAGACATAACCGGATTGTGCATAAATCAGATCATATCTCAGAGCGGTTTGGAGAGTTTCTTCCTCGGTCTGAGGAAAATGGGACGTGACATTTTTCCCAATGGGGGATAAAAGGCTCCTAAGAAACCAATCTAGATAGACACGGTCTTCAAAAGGTAGGGCACGACATGTGGTCCTCCTCCGTCGCCACTCTTGAACATGGTTGGAAAGGCGAGTGGAAGAGGATTGACAGAAAGTGGTCAATAGCTTCCTACTAGTGTCGTACCGGAGAGAACTGGAAATATGAAAGGAACGATTTAGCAAGCATCGCGAAAACAGAATGAGATACAGAGGGTTGGTCAACATACCATTTTGCAACGTCTCTAGTGAGCATGCGTTGGAAAAGCCGAAGACGAATGGAGTCATCGGTTCTAGAGTTGGACGAACACCACATGTGGAAGGATCATACATGGTTGGTAGGATCCTCTCCAACATTACCCTCAAACTTTAGGATGTCTGAAGGAAGCTTAGTTGGCATAGAGGGCCAACCATCATCATGGTGTATGGGTCGTTTATTAACTGGTTAAAATCTGGTAAACTTAACCCAACCATAAAGGGGAGCATGGGCATTGTCGGAACGGTCCCTGAGACTGTTCCACTCGATGTGACTACTGGGATAGAATCGGAGCCAACCCCAAGTTGGGTTCCTGCACCAACTGTGGGTCTAGACATGGCAACAATGTGCGGTGAAGGAGGCTCGGAATCAGATGAAGAATCAAAAAAACCAAGAGAAGAGTTAGTATGGGGACTCGGAGGGCTATGAATTTGAACCTGACAAGGAGGGTAATATGCCCAAGCAGAAACTGTGGGTGAAGGCCTAATAGTCTCCACGACAAATGCCTTCGTGGCATAATGGTGGTAAAATACACGTGACATGGAAATGGTGAAGGGAGATTCAACAATATATCTTTGTCTTAATGCAGTGAGATAAATTTATTATGTTAAGTCTTGGTTTGGTGGTGTAAACCAAGCACCCTTCGCTTAAGGTGTGCTTGTGTGTGCAAGTGTATTAATTGATTAAGCCCAGATCGTGTTTGTAAAAAAGGAAAAAAGTTTGTTGAAGATAAACTGAAATAAATAACAGAAAATGAACAGCAAAACAATTAACTAAACCCCACCCAAACTGGGTTTACAAACACTGTACTGCTTGGTGGCTAGAACAATGGAAAGTACACTAAAATGGTCAAGAGATCTAAATGTCGGTGTGACTGGGATCAAGTGACACTACGCTGCTAGAAATTGGTGCAGCAACAACAAAAAATTAGAGGAGAAGATCATTGTAAAAAGATAGGGAGATGGGTGAAACACCTAGGGAAATTGATGGCACCCTAAGGCAAATGACCAAACAAGTGGAAATGTAACACTATGGATGGTAACAACCTATCTTAATAGATTTGAAATAGAAAGGTAAAGATCTGGAAAATGTGGTTGAAAGCATTGTAGAAACTCAGACTACTCACTCAGCTAAACTCCTCCTAGAAAGGTGGAAGTGTACTAGAAGTCCTAGGGGAGGCTAAATTTGACTTCGACAAGTAAAACATAGTGGATCAAGGTCTAAGCAGGATGAGATAGAGGTCAGACACCCAGCAAACAGCTCTCTGCAAAACCCAGAAACCGATTTGAGAAAAACCCTAAAACCCAGAAATCGCAGGTATTGACTTGTTTCTCTGCAGGGATCGCACTTTTTGGGATGAAAGGTGTGTTCTGAATCTCAGATCACACTTTTTGGGCTAAAAAATGCAATTTATGTTCCGTGGATCCCGCTTAGCAAATCTCGGGAAAAAGTGTCGCCTTTGTCGCGATTGGTTCTTGTGACCTGTGGAAACGACCAGAAAGCTTGCAGAAGTCAGAAATTTATCAGATCTAGGGTTAAAAAACTAGGAAACATTAAGAGAATTGAAAAAAGAAAAACCCTAAGCTGAAAACCAAAGGTCACCCAGGTTTCTAGATCTGAAGTATAAAAACCAGTGGAGTCGCCAATTTCGATTGGAGACCCAAGGTTTTGAATTAGAATTATTCCCCAGCGGAGTCGCCAATTTTGTATTGGAGACCCAAGTTTCTGAATCGGAATTATTCCCCAGTGGATTCGCCTAATTTTGTTGTAGTCTTTTCTTCTCAATGATGTACGAAAAGAATCCACTTAGGATTGTGGATGACAAACAATATCAACAATATAAATAGCTGCTAAACATTGTAGATTTGCAACAACTGATAGAAACAAAACCTGCCAAAGTCCAGATCTATGCCACAATCATAGTTAAACAACAAAAGAAAGAGTAATAACTCCAATCATCCAATGGAAACTAGAGATGTAAATAATAATTTTATAATAACACCTGTGAAGAGAACAGATAAATGTTACCAGTCCCCCTCTATGGGATGGGTTCTTGGCTATCCTCAAACGTCTTCAGCTTGTGTAGAGTCTCTCTCCTCTATAATGCATAAACACAGCAAAAATATGGTGTGCGACAATGAAAATAATTAGAGTTACAACAGTGAGTGCAACAATGAAAATAATCAAAAGTGAAAAATGAATGGAAAACCCTTCTATTTATAACAAAATATTGAGTTATCATCGAATAATGAGCAATAATAAAATATTATTGATCCTATTCTTGGAATAACCACTTGGAATATTTTATTATATTTGGTTAAGAAGGAAAAAATATTTAAACTTTTATTTCTAAATAATAAATAAATAAATGATTTATTTATCATCTCAAGGAATTAGCTAAGGAATAATAAGTAAATAAGGATTTATTTAATTATTCCTAAGGGATTTAGTCAAATTTGACAAAGATTAATAATTAATTAGTGATTAATTAATTATTCTTAGAGAAAAATAATATAATTAATGATTTATCTATTTATTTTTCATGATTGGGTCAAATTTGACAAGGAATAATAATAAAACAATGGTTTAATTAATTATTCCTAGAAGAAAATCAAATAAATAGTGATTTATTTAATTATTCTTCATGGGTTTAACTATAAATTACTTAACAAAGGTGGTTTATTAAGTAATTTCTCAAAGTGAAAGCAATTTTACTATGGTAAAATTGGATTTACATGGTGTACTTCGATCCATCTAGTAAATTAGGCTAGATGATCAATTTTTTTGGTGATAACAAATTCTTCCTCGGATTAGGAAGAATCAAAGGAGGAGGAGGAGCTAACAGAAGCACATGCTACCAAAGGAAGAACGAACAGGGAACTTCATCAGATTCAGCGAGATGCAGAGGATTTCATCGGTGCACCAAGAAACAATAAAAGGAGAGAAAACAACCAGATAGATATCAAGCATTAGTAGCTCAAGATGGGGAGCCTGCCAATTTTCAGGAGGCTGCTCAACATCGGGTTTGGTTGGATGCAATGGTAGAGGAATACAACTCCATAATGGTGAATGATGTCTGGGAGGTAGTGTCGAGGCCTCAAGACAGATCGGTGGTAGGTTCAAGATGGATCTACAAGATTACATACGCTGCAGACAGTAGTGTGGAAAAATACAAAGCTAGGTTTGTGGCTAAGGGGTATGCTCAAAAGGAAGGAATTGACTACGAAGAGACCTTCACCCCAGTAGCCAGGTATACATCTATTAGAACTGTGATATCTCTTGTAGCACAAATGGGATGGGAGATTCATCATATGGATGTCAAAAAGACATTCCTGAATGGGGTGATAGAAGAGGAGGTATACATTAAACAGCCAGAAGGCTTTGAGACACATGAGAAGAAGTGTCATGTATGTAGATTGAAGAAAGCCTTGTATGCTCTGAAACATGCACCTAGAGCATGGTATGGTCGAATTGATGGCTACTTGAACAAGATGGGATTTGTCAAGAGTGACACAGATCCAAATCTCTACTATCTGGTTGTAGAGAATGAGCCTCTAATCCTAGTATTATATGTGGATGATCTCTTCCTGACGGGATCATCCAGGCTCATCAGGGACTGCAAGAAGAATCTAGCCATGGAATTTGACATGAAGGATTTGGGACAAATGCATTATTTCCTGGGGTTGGAAGTTTGGCAGAAAAAGGGGGAGATCTTCCTTGGGCAAGAGAGATATGCTACAGAAATTCTGAAGAGATTGAAGATCCAGGATTGTAGACCCATGGCTACTCCAATGATCACTAACTAGAAGAAAATTGATGCATCAGAAGAGAAGGATGTTGATCCCACCTTATACAGGCAGCTCATAGGGTCCCTGATGTATCTGGTCAATACCAGGCCAGACATTTTTTACACTGTTAACACCCTCAGTCAGTTCATGGTGGAACCGAAGAGGGCGCACTGGGCAGCAGCCAAACATGTTCTCAGATATATATAGGGAACAGTCGATTATGGACTCTTGTACACCAAGAGTAAGGATATTAGATTGAGTGGATTTAATGATGTAGATTGGGTTGGAAGTTCAGTGGATTAGAAAAGTACCTCTGGGTAATGTTTCAACATTGGATAGGGAATGACCTCCTGGTGCAGTTGGAAACATAAATCTGTAGCTCTAAGCTCAGCTGAAGTAGAATATATGGCTACAAGCACAGTTTCGTGCGAAGCCATATCGCTTAGAAAACTGCTTGTGAACCTATTCCGAAGAAAGATGGAGGCGACCAAGATCATGTGTGATAATCAGAGTTGCATCAAGATCTTTGACAATCCAGTATTTCACAGTCGGTCAAAGCATATTGATTTTCGGTGTCACTTTTTCAGAGATTGTGTCCAATGAGGCGTTGTAAAGTTGAGCTACACTCTTATAGGAGAACAAGTGGGAGACATCCTTTCCAAGGCCCTTGGAAGAACCAAGTTTGATTATTTTTGGGAGAAGATAGGGATGATAAATAATCCATTTTAGTAGCAGAAATGGGTATGATGTTGCAGTGCATTAGCATGATGCAGCATGATGAGAAGGGGTTGTAGTGCAGATGCAGTGTTGGGAAGAAGGACCTGCAGCAGCACGAATGTAGAGGGAGTTGTAGTACAAATATAGCAGTGGCATTGATAGAGCCATGGGTAGTAGAATAGGATGCAACAATGCAAAGGATGTTGGGCAGGGAGGCCTAGCATCAGCACAAGTACCGGTGTCGTATAATCAGAGTGATGCTCAGTGTGGAGTATTACTAGAGCACAGTCCTTGCTAAGAGGGAGTGTTGATTTGAGGTAGCATCAGATGTGTTCTAGCCATGAAAGTTGGTGGAGAGGCTAAAGCACATGAGATCTCCAAAACCCAGAAATTGTTTTGGAAAAATCCATCCGGATGAGGAGTTATTAAAATAACTAATATTTTTAATGAGTTCATAAGTCTAAACTTAGGGAAATAAAAATATTAATGGGTATTAATAAAGATAAGGATGAGAAGCTTCCAAAATATAAGGATCAAGTCTATTTTAATCTTAGCGGTTGATTAGGGACTTAATCTCAGCCATTGATTCATCAACAGAAAAAGTATAAAAGGGGACTTGAGGATCAGTTGGAGAT
This sequence comes from Pinus tabuliformis, assembly GCA_031772625.1. Lineage (NCBI taxonomy): Eukaryota > Viridiplantae > Streptophyta > Pinopsida > Pinales > Pinaceae > Pinus > Pinus tabuliformis. The sequence continues at coordinate 611,938,416 of CM062814.1, read as the reverse complement.
ATACTGAGGGAGACTAGTCAGTTTGATTTCTGGAGCGAGGTTTGTTGAGAAATTTAAACTAGAGGTCTAGATTGCAGCGAGAGGTAGCGAATACGGGACAAAGAGTCAGGAACAATACTAGAAGATCATCACAGAGGTTAGAGAGGCAGGCATAGAGGCAGCAGGCCTACGCAGTCACTGGAGGGCCTGCATGGGTGACGCAGAGAGGCCCAGTGCTGACACAAAGAGGCAAGCGTTGACGCAGAGGGTCTGGGAGCTGCACATAGGCCATCAAGTCTGGCGTTGAGTGTGGAAGAGGTGCTTGAGAATTTATCTATGTTGGGTAAACTAGTTTGGCACCCAATTGTACTCAAGAATAGATGATTAATAAAATCCTCCTTTGTTGCACCGATTTTCCCACATTGGGTTTTTCCGGGGATAATTCTCCAAAATATCTGTTTTGATTCTTGTGCATGTATTTGTTTTTGTATTATGGTGTGATATCCGTAGCAGAATTTATTTTAATGTTTACTGAAGGGTTTTCGTAAATAAATTATTGGAAAATAAGTAGGTGAAATAAATCAGTTGTTGCAGTGATAGAATTTTCACACCAACACCCTAGCGAGCCACAACTCGCCCTAGCACCACCCTACCACCTTGAAGTGTTTACAGGTCCCAACCTGTAGGTGACTTCATTCGCCTACCTAGCACCACCCTACCACCCTAAAGACAAAAATTTGAATACAAAAAGTGTGGACTCTCGTACCAGGGAAAATGATCCACGTTACAATGATATTTAAATGATTTTCTTGATTGACACTAGGACCTAAACCCTTGTCCTGTCATAACGAGAACCCTTGTTCCAACTTCAAACCAACACCCTTTTCCCAAGACAAATTGCCTTCTTCAACTCTAGGCAATGACACAAACTTTTTACAATGTTTGACTTCAATTTACAAAAGGACTATAGGACAATTTTTTACAATGCTTACAAGACTTGACAATTGTTGTACAAATTATCCTTGATGCTGATGATGAAGCTTGCAGTAGAAAGTGGTCAAGAATGATGGATTGCTTTGCCTATCAATTGTTGATGTTGCTACAAGTGATACTGGACCTTAAGGCTCTACTTCTCCCTTGTCGCTATTTGTGCCTTTATCTTTATTGGTTCATTGCTTAAACCTTGTGGTTCATTAGGTTGATCTTTACTTCATGCCATTGTACCACTATTTAGTGTTTCTATGTTGTTATAGACGAGGATGCCTGAACGCCGATGAGACCTGCAATGCCCAAGCAAAACCCCAATATTCAAAAGAAAATAAAAGTGTATAACCCCTTAACCAAAACACTTACCTTTGCCCGCAAAGTGGTTTAGTGCAAAAATAATAAATTTGACTACAATAATATTGCAATATAAAACATGCCTATGATATTCTTCTTGTAATATTATCCAAACCTTGATAATTGTGCAAATTAGTCCTAAAAATAGACCCTAGACAGACCTAATAAAACTGAACCTAAACAATCCCATACATTGTCCTTAAAATGGTGATTTATCAGGCTTATAACTTATATACATTTATGAAATTGCTTACAATAGAGACCTAAGCAAACATAACACTGCCAATTCTTGACTTACCTCAACTCTTGTCACAAGCTTGAATTATGCTAAACATATCTTAACGCTAGCCCTAGAAAAGCCTTACCAGATCTAAAATATGCATAAAACATGCCTAAAATAAATCTGAAATGAACCCTAATCAGAGACAAAAGAAATAAAACTCAATATTCTACAAAACTTAATTGTGGTTACTAATGACTAACCTATGGAATTAGACTTCCTTAACAGTCTTCCACCTTTGAGATACTTCCTTATTGTTCTTCTGTCTTTTGACTCCTTATCAGCATGAGATTATGAGACCCTTGCTAGACTAACAAGCAATACTCTGCTTCATAATTTTGATGCTCAAAAATATATTGCATTGAAGCCCAGATCACACACATAATTAACCATGCTAACATTCCATCTGTTCCTACTTTTGTAGTGACTTTATCAATTTCAAAACACTTCACTGGCTCATAGAAAAATGAGGTCCTTTAATTACTAACAAGCAATACTCTGCTTCAGAATTTTGATGCTCAGAAATATATTACATTGAAGCCGAGATCACACATAATTAACCATGGTAACGTTCCATCTGGTCCTACTTTTGTAGTGGCTTTATCAATTTCAAAATACACTTTGCTGGCTCATAGAAAAATGAGGTCCTTTAATTCTTCGTTGTCCACCACAGAATTTCCTTCGTTGTCCACAAAAAAATTACCTTCCTTGTCCACAATAGAATTACCTGTGATGAAATGAACCTCGAAAAAACCCACAATGTCAGACCTTATCCTCAATAGAATTCTGCATTAGTAGCCCGAAGGTTAGCAAAAAATATTTCAGAGCTAGCCTCTTAAATTTTTCATTTTAAGTGCATAATCTACACTATGCCAAAGTTTCATAACATATATATAGTAGAAGGTTCTTAATTAGACGTTGGATAAGGCTCCTTGTTTGTAGGAGACATAACTTCCTTATGTGACAATAAACAATGATCATTTGATCGTTGGGTGTTAAGGAGGGCTTCTTAATGTACGATAGAGAAGTAATTCATAATATTTTAGAATGTTAAATATTTTAAAATATGTATCTTTTTAAACTAAGGTAAGTGAATCATTTTAATATTTTTTTTAATATTTGTATTAATATTTATTGACTTAAATTATTTTTTATTAGTGATATACCCTTAATAACTCTTAATAAATTTGATGTTAATTGCAAGCAAACCAATGATTGGCTTAGTGCATATGATCTTATCGGAGTGTGAAGTTAATGATTGGTTTACTATCTTTGGATTTTCAAGTTATTCAACTTATATGTGGTGAGATTACAGTGAGAATGTTTGTCATATATTGACAATCGTTGGTGAATAAGGTGTCATGTCTCTACCCCTGGGGTTTTAACCCACAAAGCTGGGTCTTCAAGTTCAACTTCAATTTTCTCTCAAACCAGGAAGAATCGCGAGACATACCATATATCAACAGAAACATCTCATCGAGGAGAATCTATCTAGAAGGATCTTGACACAAGATTCCATGAATTGCCATGTCAAATTTTCCATGGAATATCAGGGTAGCTCCTGGTGCTGCTTAGGTTGACATCAATGACAACCAATTATCAACACAACCATATCCCTCAAAAATGGAAATGTTCATATCAAAGAATTTTATTTTCTAGGAATTTGAGGAAAATGAGACAAATAAAGCTACCAATAAAATGAATGTCATGATCTTTAAGCGGACAAATTTAAGAATAATTATATTTCTTGCTTAAACAATAATCTAAATAACACAATTCACATCATATCCTATATGTATTTCCTTCAATGATAACAATGGTTGGAATTCATGTTGCTAGTTAATATAATTATTCATATAGTAGGATGTTGAATACCCCAATTAACATAAACATTCAATAACCCAATTGTCAATATTTCTCCATCTTCTTGAAGATGATGGGTCAACTAAATCAAATACCTTAAATAAAGTTATTCAAAAGTATACTAACATTTTGACATAGTTTTTTAATTGTAATGCAATAATTATGAAATATAATTTTAAGTAAGAGAAAATATAAAAGTCATAATAAAATTGGCTATAAATTTTTTTTATAGTAAATATATTTCCAAGTTTTCAAATGTAAAAAATGTACAATAAAGAAAGAGAAATTAGGAGAAGATAACCTATTTTAGTTGAATTGGCAAGTCAAAGAAATAGAAAAAGGCCTCATCCATAGTTGTGGCCTTTGGGCATACCATACATTATTATAGTTCATACTTGTACCCTCCATCTTGATATTTCGAAGGAGGAGGTCTCATGAAATTCTCTTTATCAAAATAGGTCAATATTGGTCATTCTAACATTATGACATGTGATATAAAAATAGAATTGTGAATTGGCCTTGAATTAGCTTGTTAATGGGTAATTCAAATAATTATATTAAACGTAAATGCATAAATTTTAACTTAAAGCACACGTAGCAAATTTAATTATTAAATACCAATATAAAGATTTGCAAACCATTAAAAACCATTAACATTTTATAGTGTTAGTAATTAAATGACATGAAATATATTTTAATTTTATTGTTTAAAATTAACCTATTAATAACACAATCACGATTTCTTTTCTTTTGAAAATGAGTTTGATATTATATTGACTAGAATATCCTCTTTCAAAAGACTAAAAATATTAAACGACATTAAATCATTATTTGGCATTGAGTATTGTATGTTTGCATAACAATACCTTTGTTATTTTTTAAAGGTGATTTTTACAAATAGCTCTAAAATGGTTGTATTGTATAATAATTGAGTAGGATTTTCACATGGCTTTGCGGCTTCGCTTTGTATAACGATGTTTCATTTAAGTGGGGATGAATCACAATAGAAATGGAATTTTAATGGTCAACGTATAACTATGTAACCATGGAATTGTTAACTTTTTTTAAATCACTCTAATGAAAAATGCTCTAAAGATAACTCTTATTATAGGAAATCTCAATTTTCCTTTTCTATAAAGTATTTTTTTTTATAAAGTTAGATTCCTTTGGAAGAATAATCATACAAAATGGAAAATGTTTTTAACAAAATTCTAATCAAAGCAAATCTCAATTTGTTTAACTGTATATTTATAATATACAAAGAATTTTGTATACAAGATATTTTGAAAGTTAATTGATATTTTGTTAAGAATATGTTTTTAATATAATTCTAATCAAAGCAAATTTTAATTTGTTTAACTGGATATTTGTAAAATAAAAGAATTTTGTATACAAGATATTTTGAAATAATAATATAGAAGTTAATTAATGTTTTGTTAAGAATATTGTGTAGGATAAAATGTTTTGATTTGTGAAATATATTTTTATGGTCTTTAAATCATAATTAGCCCATAATATATTGGAATATTTGTTTTTTAAAGGGAGGGGCTAGTTCCCACGTAGAAGCATTAGAGGGTCTTTTTTTTATTACATTTATACATATCAGACAAGCTGATAACTGTCACATCGAAACCATCATTACAATTAGAATATTCGCCATCACATTAGCCGGAATAATCGCCATGGGACAGCATATGCTGCAGCGCAGCAACACGAAGGGGGTTCGAACGCGGGCGGGGTGCGAGTTAGCCGACTGCCCCATCCGCTAAGCCATGCACTCATGTGAATGAAATAATTTAATATATTGAAATATATAAAATATATGTTTTCATCACCATAAACTGCAAGTAGTATTGATTTGAAATGAATTATTATAAATTTATTATTTAATTTAGTGTTTTGTAAATGGAAATATTGTAAACTTTTAGAGCCCATTGGGGGTATTAAATGATTATGTTTAAGGCCTCTCAACATTATTCTACACATCAATATATTTCTAATGTCACAAATATAAATTCAATTGGAGTTCAATATTTGGAAGTGATACCTCCTAAAAGTTGATCTATCATGTTGACCACTATGTTGTTAAGTGAATGCTACATCATTGTCATTACTCATACATGGAGGTGGTCATATGTGGGTTTCAAGAAGATTTTATAGAATCCAAAACCCTAACTCTAATTTGGAGTCGAAGTATGAAAAATACTTAACCCTAACCCTAGATGGCTATCAAGACATGTTAAAATCACTAAGTACAAGCGTGGGATTTTATTCTTATTGTATTGATAAGTGTTCCATTGTTGAAAATAACAAATGAGTGGGATATTGCAGCATAACAAAGGAAGTAGAAGGTCTTGTAACAGTCATATAGACCACAACGTTTGGCAACACCATAATGAGTTCAATTTTATTTGTATTCACATTTCACATATGAGAAGAAAAGAGCAAAGCAAAGTCAACAACTTTTGGTTTCATTTTTCTATATTGGGTTTTCCAAGGTGCATATTGTGCTCATTGTGTGGATGGTAAGGTATTTGTTATAGCTTCATTTATCTTCTCTCAAGTTATTTTCGTGTTTTGTGTGCTAAGCGAGTAATATTAAATCTAAATCTTAAGCAAAACACCCACAATGAAAAGTTAATAGAAACTTGTAAGATTTGTTTTGATGAATTGTTCTAGTGGAATATCCATGGTAGATTAGAAATCATATTGGTATTAGAGTGGTTTGCATTGGGGTTTTCGTACGAAATTATTGAGTCAAGAGACTCATTCTACAACCTAATATGAGAGAGATGTGTAAGTATGTATGTGTTCAACTAGGAGTTAACATGTGTCCCTTTAAAATAAAATATTTTTTTTAAACAAAAAAACATAAAATATAATAAAAATAAAAATAAATATACATGCTTGTTTTGTTTAATTAAAAGTATTATGAAACATCAATAATCTCACTCTCAGTGACCATACTAAGAAGTAAAGATATTTCACTCACTCTCAACCATAAATAAAATATTTCATGTGGGATATAATAAAAAAACAAAAATCAATATGCGTGTTTGGCTTGTTTAATTAAAAGTTAATAGAACATCAATAATGTCACTCCCAGTGTCCATATTAAGGAGAAGTGGTAAAAATATTTTGATTTCCATATGAAATGGCATAATCTTATATCAACGTTACAGAGAAATAAAGTAGTTAAAAGTTATAAAAAAAAAGAATAAAAAAGAAGAAAAACTATATATACATTATATAAAACAATTGAAAAAAAAATTATAGTTAAAACATTTTAAGCAGTCTCACTATTTTATGTCCAAGTAAATTTTGATCCATTTTATACATTAAAAAATGCAACATAAACAATGAAAAATTACAAGTGCTCTCTCTCTCTCTCTCTCTCTCTCTCTCTCTCTCTCTGTGTATATATATATATATATATATATATATATATATATATATATATATATATATATATATATATATATATATATATATATATATCAGAGGATCAAATTTGTAGAGACACAAACATTTTATTCAAATTTTTCACTCTAAAAGAAGTTTTCACCTCAAGAGATTTGATCCCTCTCGACTCTTGCCAGATCTGTGGTTAAGGTGGATCTATACTGGTAGGATATAGGAATTGGCTAAAGAAAGAAGTTTCAAAACCCTAGCCGTGGAGTATCATTACAATAATAATCTAAGGGATCACTTGCAAGAGTGATTTTTAAAGAAGTCAATGACATCTCTTTCAGCATGATGATCCTCGTGGTGGTGATAGAGTGCAAGTTTGGACCTTTCATATGGTTTGGTAGCTCTAACTTGGAAGGTGGCCTAGAAAAAAATCTAGAGAGTCGAAAGAAATAGAAAACGAGTTGGAAAAGGATATAGAGAAAGCATAATAAAATAATAGTTAAAATAATAAAATAAGAGTTATGAAGTTTTAAAGAAAAAGAAAATAAATTACTTTTTTATTGATTTTTTGGCTTATCTTCATATAAGTTTACTCAATTTTTAAGTGTAGATACACATTGAATGTGGAATTAAATTCCATGTCCAAGGAGTACCCACTTGATATTCTTTTGAGTAGACCCATATAAAAAAAATGAAAACATATTAAAACAATGTGTATTTTCAATTTGCTTCAATGTAGGTCTACTCAGAAGTATTCTTAGTGAGTACTCCTTGAATGTGGAATTCAATTTCACATCCAACATGTGTCTACACTTGACATTTGAGTAAACCTATAAAGAGATAAGTTGAAAATACAATTAAAAAAAATAGTTTTCTTATTTTACCTTCAAAAATATTTATTCATGGGGATGACATCATCATCTTGAATCCTATTTGTTCTTTTAAAGTTAATAATTTTTTTTTTTGAGGCCCATTTTTTACCTCAAAATTCCCCTAATGAGAGATTGAGTTCTAGAAACCCCACTTTCCAACATTTGTTCAAAGTGGTGGCAAAAGTGGACATCAAACCCTATCATGTTGATATTGATGTTGCTAACATGAATCAATGGTTTCATATGGAAGTCTATTTTAGTGTTCATAACATAGGATGGGAGAAAAATATATCATTTTCTTATTTGAAGTTAGAAGACCGTGTCCAAACTTGTTGGAAAATCCACATAGATGTCCTTAGGCTAGAAGGTTTATCCCCTAGTAACTAAGTGGGAGATGTTATGAACACTTGTTAGTTTCTAGTATTACCCTATTGGGTATCAAGGGGACCAATATATTTGTTAGCATTGCTTTCAACAAAAGCATGGATAACATGTATAACAAAACAACGTTGAGTTATGAAAGCAAGCCATTATGTTGGGAATATCTCCCAAGATGTTTGATGTACTCCTCAAGTATCCAAGCGGTCTCCATAGTGATCTGAGGAGGAACATGATTCTATATAAACTTTAGGATCATTGATGGGGTATGTGTACAAGCATAGTTTCTGGATATCGAAAAGGAGAAAGGAAAACCAAGTGGTTCCAACTTGAAAGATAAACAAGGCACTTTTAAGGAGGAAAAGAAGTGGAAAAGGAAGGATAAGAAGACAACAACCACTCCACATTAGCGTAAGGATCTAAGCAATGACTATAACCATTGTAATATTGATGGTCATGACAAATATTAGTGTTGAAAGCAATATCCAATGTTGAATCCAAAGAACCATAACAAGGATGCCAAGAAGAAGAACATGCTAGTGTGGAATCAAGGAATTAGGTAGAAAGCAACTCAGATGTATAAAAAAATATTGACTGCATTACAATACAAAAGGAGGTGAACCTAAGTAGCCACCATCAAAGGAAGAGAAGGAGATGGCTAAATTATTCCATATGAAGATCCATATCTAGAAGACAAAGGTGGATACTCTATTATATTGTTGTTTGTAGGTTAATATCATAGAAAGGGATTTAGAAAGCTTGGATTGGAAGTCATGATCATCCTTGTCCATACCTATTAGGATGGGTAAATAAATATGTAGATTTCAGGGTCACTGAGCAATGCGAGATCAAATTTTCTATAAGTACAAACTATATTGATGAAGTGGAGGTAGATGTAATACCACTTGATGATTGTGTTGTATTTTTTGGAAACCACTACATGTACATGAGGTATGTGATCTTCATGAGGAGATAAAAGTAGTATTGCTTGATCAAGAATTAAAAAGTATTTCATCATCAATGCACGCAAAGGTAAATCAAGATCTTTGTGGCAAATGCTAACCAAGACAAAAAACTACTTAGTTCAAGTAGAAATTTTGTAATTTTTTTCTTAAGATAGAATCAACAATGAGATGAATCTTTAAAGGTAAAGGCATCTCTAGATGGATGTGCTAAAGAGTAGAAACATTGGTTGTAGGAGTACAAACAACTACCTACGAGGGAGGTGTAGCATAGGATATAATTGTTTCTTGACTCCCCATTTCCAAATGAAGGATTGTATAATAGTTCCATACTAAAAGAACACAAAGTATAAAAACAATTACAAAAATTGTTAGGGAAAGGAGTAATTCAACCAAGTACATCACTTTGTGGATCACTATTGACAAACGGAAGAAGTCCTCTTGCAACGAGTGAGTATCTTCCCGATCAAAGTCCCAATTAGACCCTTTTTCATTTAGATGGTTGTATACTCTCTAGAACTAAGACCCATTTCCTGTAATAACTTAAGCTAAATATTCAAAAGATCTGAAAAGAAAAATAATTTAAAAAAACTAGGGATAATATACGACATATTCTAATATTTACAATTATCCATAAAAATATAAACAAACTACTGATTGGATGAGATCAATTTGAACAACAGGAAGTAGAGGATTCATTTGAACATAATAAACCATGTGAAATATCATGTTTTTTAAAATCCGACTAGATTTTGGGTCCAGATAGCCACAAATATAGGTTTTGGGAGAGTTTTTATACAGAAAACTCAAAAATGATATTTATCAGGTTTTCATCCTATTCAAACTAATTTTTATTTGTTTTCTGGAATAAATATGCATGCATTAACTAAAATAAGTAAGAAATAACACTATCTCGAAAACGAGAGAAATTAATATTCTATCTTTTGAATATCAGATTTCAATCATCAGACAAGAATATAAAAGTTAACAATTCATAAACTTTTGTTGATAAATAGATGTAGACTATAACATGTCCAAAGAAATGTTTAAACATAATAATCAAATATTCATTCAGAAATAAGTATGCACAAGTTAAAGAGAAATACCAGATGCATCCATTAAGGAATTAAAAAGATAACTAGACATTAATCTCATAGCTCAAAACACATTTAATTCTGAAATTGGTCTTCAAAAGAGTTGTAACTTCAAAATTGATTCAAAAATGCAAGTTCTGAGTCTTCACAATTTCTCGACCCTTACTCCAACATAAGAGGCCATATAAATACTTAAAAAACAAGATAAGTTTGTTTGAAAAATAACAACTTAGAAAATCATAAATATTTTCTTTAATAAATAAAAAGTTCTAAAAATAAAAGTTTCATCCTTTTAAACTGATTTCTCTTGAAAATCTGACCAGTTGTTTATCTTTCTTCCTCTTCTTCAGAGTCTTTATCTTCCACATTGAGTAGCAGATGTGGTGCATGAAGTTGAATGTGATTCACCCATTTTGAATACACCTGAGAAATGAATTGGATGAAATTGATATGTTGACCTAGAAATTTTAAATTAAGTTTTGAATTGTTCTTTTTTTCTTTTGATATTTATTCCAAAACTTAGAGATAAGGTTGATTTGTTTGAAAGGAAACTGCGGGGATTTCTGGAATTTTGTTTTTGTCTAGATTCTGATCTCACTTATTTCATTTTCATCTTTGATGATGATTTCTTCAGATGGTTGCTTCAATTCTCTTGGAATGACTTCTTTTAATGGTTTTGAACCTACAAGATCAAATTTTTCAATAAAGTTAGTTCCCTTTTCCCATATTATTAAACATTGTCCTTGGGCATTTTTGGCCCATTTTCTGACTTCCTTGGATTTTGTCTCCCTACGTCTTAAGGATGCACGCATTAGTCTTCTATCATTTTTAGAAACTTTTGGAATTACTTCATACTATAATTGCTTCTCCTAGTCTAGGATGGACAAAAAATTGGTTTTAATGTATTTATGCTCCTATATTAGGGAATCAATCTGTTTAATAAGATTTAAAATTTCTTGATAAAATATTGATATTTTATCCATGCATTTAAAAACATGGATTGATCCTTTCTTAAAATTAAACAAATTTGTAATGTTTGTTGCTTGAACATTTATGCACTCTGAATTGTTCCCTGATGTTTATTGAGTTTAATTTGAAGAGAGTCGGCCTTCTCTTTTAGAGTTGTGGTCATTTTTTCAGTATTTCTTTCATCTTCCTCTTTCGATATCTAAGTTTGATTCTCATGGGCTTCCTTCAAATCCTTGATATGTTGAGCATGTTTTGATTTTAATTCATTCAATTCTATTTGGAATTGATTTTGAATATTTTTCCTTTCTATTGTAAAACCTTGGACAAGAGTAGCATAATACTTTTGTCATTTCTCCTCATTAAATAATTTTCTCTTCTCCAACTATTTTTCCAATGGTTTAATTTTCTGTAAACTATCTTCATATGATGTTGCAAGCTCATTGATATGATATTGATTATAATTTAAAAAAGAACTTAAAGCCTGTGAAGATTCTTTGGACTTCTCTTTTGCATCACACTAGGCTTGCAAACTGTATTCAATAATAGTTTCTAAGGAATCAAACTTTATTTTCTTGGTTTTTTCATGACCACTAATTTGGTTTGGGAATTGAAGAAATATTTTTGTGAGAGAAGGAACGATATCAGAAACAGGCTTAAACAAAAAAGAATCCCAAGGAATATTGGTGGAAATAGGTGTCATATAAGTCTTGGGATATGTCTGAATGGTTGAAGATTCATCAATCTTCGTTTTTTGTTCCAGTGCCTCTTTATCCTTCTCAGAAGAAATATCATCAGATATTTGCTTATCTTTTTCTACATCAATCTCCATTTCTTGACCTGTGATTTTCTCACTATTTCTTCTCGGTGTCTTTGGGAGAATTGATAACAATGATCTCATGATCATGTTCTGTTTTCTTGTCTACTGACTTCATTGTTTTTGGGTCTTCTTGTTTTTTCTCATAAACCTCTACAGTTGTAACATATTTTCTATTATGTTGATCTTTCTGTATTTATTTCCTAGTGATTGCTTCTTCACATGTAATAGAAAAATTTGTTGTTTTTTTAGTTTGAATTTCTTTCTCTTCTTGAGAAATAGAGGAAGGATCTAAAGTAATATGTTTAAAATCAAAATGAAAGAACTCAAATTTTTTATTCCTTCTGTAGAGATATTGACATGGAAACTTTTCTCCCTTAAAAATCCATGAAATATTTTTTCCCGTCATTCTTGCAATTTTGCTCTTGCTTCAACATCTAAGAGTTTTCCTCTTTCATGAGCCTATTAGAAATCATTAATGGTTATGAGAAATTCATCAAAAGGAGGATGCTAATGAATGAATATTGTCACATAGCTTATTATCTTATAATCATTACCGATTATTCCATGAGGGTCATATTCATATTTCGGTAAAGAATAAAGCCAAACATCTTGTAGCTCCTCTGCTTATCTGAACACATGTCCCTTGTCTCTGATGTTTATTTCTCCAAACTTAATTGGGAGGACAGGCCAAATTTTCTTTTGCAATTTTCTTAATTTTCGAGCCTGGCCAGGCATAACAACTTGATTGGCTAATTCTCTCATAGCAAATCTCTTAAGAATGTATTTGGTTAAGAGATGAGGTCCAACCTCACTACCATAAATACTTATATAAGAAAATGATTATTCAACAAACCAATGGATTATTGATTCCAGACCTTCTTTGAGATTTTCATTGATTCTAGGAGGGACCTTTCCAAAAAGGATTTCATGCAGAGGGATCATAACATAATGGCAAATATCATAAAAATGGAATTTGAAATTTCTCTCCCAAAGGATTGAAGCATAGTTTTGAATGGGTAGTTGTTGGTCAACATGATAGTTCCATATAATCAAGGGAAATGTGATGAAGGCAATAATGATATCCATTAGAAAAGCATACATATAGAAAATATGTTTGTAGCTAGGAGGAGATACTAATGATAATTTCAAAGCATCATAAATTTTTTGTGATAAAATATCATCCTAAGTTAGGAGCTTTGCGTCATGCAAGATACTATGGATAATGGGAGCCCATTTAATTTTACAATGTTCTGGATCCTTTTCCCTATATAGTTGGGTTAACAATTTGATAAAAAAATCTAACGGGCTTCTTAAAACTATAAATGTGATATTCCTTGGAAGCTTTGAGCTTAAATCCTTTCTCCTCCTCTCACAACCAGTTTTCAATTACTTTATCATAATTCTTTTCATAGGGCTTGAAAACATTATCTCGGAAATTGTTGAGGAATTGAATATCGAGATTGATTTCAGTTGATATTGTGCTTATAAATAACAGACATGACTTTTGGCTTCCAGGAGGCTATAACATTTTTGTTATGGTCTAACATAGTGTGTTTTGGGAGGTCGATATGGTCCAAAATCCATGAAATCATATCATAGTAAGGGAACATTTTAGCCCTAGTAGCTACTTTATGCAATTTTGTTTTCTAATTCCCTCCAAAAGATTATTATTTGACTTAGAAGTCCTGGCATCTTTCAACCATTTTCTATTCTCAAAGAATTTAAACATATTATCCCACTTCATCATACCTTCTTTCTGAGTTTTATAAGTGGACTTGGAGATGAGAGCAGGATTGAGGCTATATTCCTCTAGTTCCATATTCTCTACCTCTTTCATCTTTCCTTTAATTTTCTCCACGACTTGTTTCGTAGCCTGTGACTCTCCTTTCTTTCCCATTTTATTGCCTACAAACAAAACTAGAAAAGATGAGTTATCTATGGTAAAAATTCTGAAATAAGGATATGTAATCCTTTAAGAGTATAATTTTACCTAAAGAAAATCGTTGAAACTCAGTTTGTTAATTATAATTAAAACTTCTCTAAAACAGAGATAACAGTTTGAAACAACATGCAAACTAAAAAAGAGTTGGGAAGATTATGAATTTTGATAAAAATTGGGAAATGCATGAATTAATTCATTTGAGTTGATCTTTAATTTTGCGTTATGTGGCAAACTATTCTCTTTTGTAATTCAAGTCATTCGCAAAGGAATTTTAATGTCAAAATCAAATAAAAATCATTTTAGTGTGAAAATTGGAAATCAAACTTCAAATCAATTTAATGAGAATTAAAACGAAAAATATGTATATCAAGAAAAATAATATTTTATTTAAATGGTCAGGGAGTCAAATCGTGATTTATTTGCGTTAAAAGATTTACCACTTCCGACCCTGACTACACAAGATTCAGGAGATACCACAAAGTCGAGTGGTGAATGATAGTCAAGAGATCAGAAGGTCAGGATTGAAATTTTAATTAAGCGAAAAAGAAATGAAGCCTGACTTCGTAGTCAGATGGTCTAGGAGTCAAGGGGTCGAAGGGTCGAGAGGCGAATGTAAAATTTTGTAGTAGAAACATAATCTGACCTCCAACTTCTTAAGTTTTTTTTGTATTTTTTCTTATTTCTTTCAAACTTTTTAATCCTTTTAAGGAAGATAAGAGAAATTTCCTATAGGTCCTTTGTTTTTTTTCTTTTATTTCTCTTTGTACAAAAAAACAAAAAGAGAATTGTTGTAATCCTAACAACAAATGGCGACACACTGGAAGAAGCGGTTATATTTGTCAAGCTTATATTTATAGTTTAAAATAAAAAAAGTTTTCAAAAGATTCTTCTAATCTATGATTTATCTCTAAGATACTTGTTAGATTGACAAAACAAAATAAACAATCAAAGTAGAAGTATTAATGAAAGAAATGAAAATTTTATGAAATAAGAGTCAGATAATGAAGTTACTTATATCTTTAGAACCTTATAATTCAATCATCATCTAAATTTTTAAACACTAAGTTTAGGATTTTAATACTATCAAAGTGTTTTTTTTCTTTGTGTTATAATCATCTCTCTTTAAACCTTTAATTGTTTCACTTTTGTGAGTGCAAATATCCCTTTTAGTTGAATTACAAACATCGAACCGCTGCCAACAAGCGTTAGCCCCGATGGGTTTATTTGTTCTTCTTTTAATAATTTTAAACTTCTTGTTTTCACTTTATAGCTTATGACTAATTTTGAAATTTATCATACATATCCAAGTGACAAAAGCAGGTTATTAGAGAGTTGCTTTGATAGAAAATACTTTGATGTATTAAAAGAAACTCAAACTTTGTATTGTATTATTCATTTTTTGAGAGAATTTGGTTTATTTTTTAAATTTTTGAAGATGATGGAACTCTTATAACATAAAATAATCAATCAAACACTTTTTTTTACTATTGAAGGTTTATATAAGAACTAAAGTAATATCAAGCATTTATGGATTCTTCATATTTTGAGAATAATTTGTCCTTAAACTTTAATTTATTTGGAAAAATAATATAATATATTGGTAAAAACATGCTTCTTGGAATATGTAATCATAGTTGTAAATATACAACTAAAGAAAAAGATGAAAAGAAAATGTATGTATAAAAAATCTGAAAAAAGAGCTAAAAAGAAAAATACAAAAAAAAAAAATAGGATACCAACATCCTTTAGTAAAATGGAATATTTACATATGATCTTGAAATATTTTCTTATGAAAAATATATTTTTAAAATTTTCCCATTTACTGACAAATTTTCTACTTGGCCTTGTAATGTTTGTAAAATGTAGGTTGAAGGACCAAGTTTTGAAAAGATTTGAAAAGGACCAATCCAAAGTGTTGAAATTTAGAGTGTATGTCTTTCTCCTCGTGGATTTTATCCCATTTGAGAACTAAGTCACCAAAAACAAAGTCTCCATGGGATACTAAATGTTTATCAAACCGTATTTTTATAATTTGTTGATGTTCATGAAATTTATCTTTTGTCTTTTGTCGTTCCTCTTCCAATTTTAGCAATGTATATAATCGAACATCCATGTCTTTGATTGAATTATGCCTTATTGATTGAGATAATTGGATAGATGGTAGGAAAATATCTGGTGGCAATATAACTTCTTTACCATATACTAGAAAGTATGGGGAATTCCCTAATTCTCTTTTAGGAGTGGCTCTATCAGCCCATAAGGCATTATATAACTAGTTATGCCAATTCCTTTCGTGGTTTTGAACAATCTTTTTCAGAATTTGAATCAAGTTTTTGTTTATGCATTCTGCTAAATCATTACCTTGATGGTAGTAGTTAGAAAAAAATTGATCTTGATACCCTTAGCTAGGAAAAATCCAGTCATCTTAAGAGAAGAGAAATATGAAGCATTATCAAATAGAAAAGTTGTTGGAACTCCAAACCTTGTGATAATATGGGTTTCTAGGAAAGATCGTACTTGTTCATCATTGAATTTTTTTAAAGGGATTTTTTCAGTCCATCCATGAAATAATCAATGGCTGTAAGAATATATTTGTGTAATTTCAAAGAGTTTGGATTATTCTCACCAACAATTTATAATCCCCATTGCTCAAATGGTTCTTAAACTTCAATAGGTTGAAGAGGAAGAGTTAATCTATTTTCTTTTCATGCCGTTGTTTGACATTTTATACATCTCCCTGTTTATGCATAAGAATCTTGGAATAGAGTGGGTCAGTAATCGACTGCTCGTAAAAATTCATGTGCAGTGGTTTCTCCACCAAAATTCCCACCAGAAGGCCCAACATGTAGCTATAATAAGACTTTTTTGCATCATATTTCTCAAGACATCTTAGTAATAAATCATCTCAATTTTCCTAAAAATAATGCCATCAATTTGTAGGTTTTAACCCCGTACAAAAATTACGTGCATACGAACTCTAAAACACAGAAAATAAAAAATGCGAGATCATAACACATAAAAAACATATACACAGGTTGGTTATATACATAGATATCTTGAATGTCTGAAGGAAGCATTGATAAAAATAAATAGAAGTCACAGAGCATTGTAAAAGAGATTTGTGACGGGAAGGAAAAAAACCATGGCCGGAGGCTGCGCGCTTAGGGTTTCTGCAGGTCCATTCGCTGCCGCCGCCGCCTCCACAGTTTTGTTCGACGCTGCAGGTCCATACGCTGCCGCCGCCGCCTCCACAGATTTGGTCGATGCTGGAAAGTGCTGGAGCCTGACTGCGGGATCCACAGCGCGCGATGAAACCCTTAGGATCTGGACCGGATCCATTAACGGAAAGGAGCCACTGGTATCGAATCAAAACAATCAGGTATTTGAGGTTATTCCCCCTTTTTTGGCTCATTTCGGCTTCCTCAGGGCGTATCTGGACACCCCTCTTCATTGCCCGGGGTTTTATGCTTCCAATCTATCGACCCCCACACAGTCTCAGGATGACCCGCCCTCCTTCGCGGGTGATTTTCCCTGGAGAGTGTGCCCTGTCTGCGTCATCAGGAAACAGAGTCGATTCCCTATTCCTCTGCCCCTGCTTGGCATTCCGAGGCTGCATGGTTCAGATCTGCCCTTCCTTGTCCACAAAGACAGCAGATCTGGGCCGGATCTAAACGCCTCTGTGACTCAAATAGTAGCAGGTTCAGGAGGAAAAAAATCTAAGCTAGGCCACAAGGACCCAGAACAGGATCGAACCCAAATTTTCATCAGAACCCTGTCAGGAAAAACTATATGCAAGCAAATCTGGACAGGAATATTGATAAAAAATATAAAGGATGAAATACAAGCAGATACAGGCATCCCATCTAACCTGCTAAGTTTGATACATGCAGGTAAAATCCTGCAAGAAAATTTTACAGTACAGCACTATGGCATCGGCCGAGACTCAACTATCTCTCTAAGCACAAGGCTGAGAGGAGGAAGCTCGGGTTCAGGCCCTAAAGGTTTTGGTTCTTTTAAAGATGCTGTCAAAGGGAAGGGGGAAGTCAAAAACAAGTCATCAACACCTACAGATCTTCCTGGTCCCTACATTGTGGAGCAAAGATCCCAGAATCCTGTGCTGCAAATCGATATGCCGGAGGTAAAAAATTTTCATTCTGATCTTTCTTCATTGGCTGTTATATGCAGATTCAACGGATTTTGGCCTAAATCAGATGCTTTAAGACAATGGATCTTCACCACATGGACCCCAAATTGTGACATCCACTTGTGCTCCAAAGGGTTCTTTATTGTAAAATTCGACACGGTTAAGGAAAAAGATTTTGCCCTCCATGAGGGGCCATGGTTCTGGGGCAATGCTGGTCTTTTCATGACCCCCTGGTTCCCGGGGTTTGACCCCTCCACTATGGTGGTTTCTAAAATGCCGGTTTGGGTCAGGCTCCACAACCTTCCATTACATTTCTGGTTTCCTAATGTTTTTGCAGCAATAGGGAATGCTATAGGTACTTTCATCAAGCAAGATATGGAAAGAATAGACAGATGCATTCATACTTTCGCCAGAATCTGTGTGGAGGTCGATCTTAGTCAAGGACTTCCGGACAATATAATTCTAATCCATAACAACTCTCAGTGGAAACAACCTCTGGATTATGAAAACACGGCCTTCAGATGTCGAGGCTGCCAACAAACAGGACATCTACATAATAACTGTCCGCAAAACAAAAGAAGGAACAAGAAACAAGTTCACAAACCAAGAGGTTGGCAACGCACAGTGAATTCAGAAGAAGAAACAGAGGATGAGGGGGAGCCTAACTTCCCACCTGAACAACATGAAGACCATCTTGGGGAGAATTCAGGGGCTGCCTCCCCTATGGCAAACAATCAGGAACATTTGTCTACAGACTCCGGAAAATTTACTACACCAGCAAGCAAGAACAAAAAGATTCCCCAAAATCAGGCAGAGATGACAAGCGGGGATCCAAGCATGGGAGGCATCAAACGGCATCACCACTCAGATACTTCAGACTCAGACAAAGAAACAGGCCTACAGAATGTAGAATCACAGTTAGTCATTGCTTCAATCGAGCCCACTCAAGGGGAGTGGCGCAAGGTTGAAAAGAAGAAGGGGAGAAAAACTTGAAGTGCTGGAATTCAGTTTTTTGCCCCTTCTCTCTCTCTCCTATTTTTCTTTTTTCTTATTCTTTGTGCACGTTAGTCCTCTAACGTTGCGTTGGGTGCGAAAGCACCCGAGCCCATGTGGCAGCTTATGGAAATGCTTTATGCATCTGCAATTGTAACTTTTCATTTTTTAATAAAAGGTTACAGCTTTTTCCACTGGAAAAAAAAAAAACATATACACAGATATTTTCCCCTGGATCCCAAAACCAGGACTACCAGCTTGTTTTTTCATTATGTTCCTTTCAATGTTATAATACATATTTATACATGCTGAAGCATCCAATACCATGGACCAAAAAACCATCGTGTCTAATACCATGGACCGAAAACCATCGCGTCCAAAAAACGTGTGCGAAAATCATGTACAAAACCATAGGTGGGTCTGCCCAACCTAACATAGAGTCGAAAACCAAAATTTTCCGGGGCACTACCCCAGACCCCATAAAGTGGGGTTAAGGGTGCCTCTCAAACCCCCTGTTAACTACGTGGAAAGAATGAAACACAACCCAACATTCTCCCACTTGTTGTTTTCTTTCCACAGGGGGCCACAAGAGAGCTTAGTCATTTTTCCAGCCCTAAAATGCCCATAGTCTCTCTACACCAAGAGAACTTCTCAGAGCTCACAGATTTTTTCAATGTATCTGTAGTATTCTTCAAAGTGTCCACCTTTACCAACAACACCTTTTTGTCTTCTATCATATCCCTCACAAAGTGATACTGAACATCAATGTGCTTTGTCTTTGAATGATATGCGGGGTTCTTTGCTAAGAAAATTGCACTTTGGCTGTCACGATCTATCCTTATAGCTTCCTGTACTAACCCCATACTTGAACACAATCTCTGCAACCAAACTGCTTCCTTGCTTGCATGAGTGGCTGCCATGTATTCTGCCTCTGTAGTTGACAGTGCCACTACAGATTGTTTCTTACTCATCCAACTGACTGCACCTCCAAATAGGTTAAACACATACCCACTTGTAGATCTTCTCTGATCCAGATCTCCAGCCCAGTCTGCATCAACAAAGCCACAAATATCCAACACTCTGTCCAATCCTGGTCTTCCTTGGTAGCACAAACCATAATCACTAGTGCCACACAAATACTTGAAAACCCGCTTCACTGCTATCCAATGCTCCTTTCTTGGTTTTGACTTAAACATGCTCAATTCTCCCACTGCATGTGCAATGTCTGGTCTAGTATAGACCATTGCATACATTAGGCTACCGACTGCACTTGCATATGGAAAATGGGAAATTTCCTCTTCATCTTCTTGTGTCTTGGGACATTGTTCAACAGATAACCTCACACCTACAGGAATAGGAACCTTCACCGGTTTACTATCCTGCATATTAGACCTCTACAGTATTCTCTCGAAATACTTCCTCTAGTTTAACCATAGCTTCCTCTTTGCCCAATCTCTTTTAATTTCCATGCCCAAAATATAATTTGCAGCACCAAGATCTTTCATGTCGAATTTGGAGGACAATTGGATCTTCAAATCTTAGATAATTTCTTTGTCATTTCCAACCAACAACATATCATCCACATACAAGACTAGATAAATAACACGATCACCAATTAATTTAAAATACACACAATGATCTGCTTTGCTTTTGGTGAAGCCAAGTCCCCGTATAAATGTATCAAATTTCTGATACCACATCCTTGGTGACTGTTTTAACCCATTTAGAGACTTCTTTAACTTACATACCAGTTCTTTCTTACCCTTCACTGCAAAGCCTTTAGGTTGCTTCATGTATATCTCCTCTTCCAAATCCCCGTGAAGAAATGTTGTTTTCACATCCATCTGTTCTACCTCAAAATCAAAAGCAGCAGCAACAGATAAAAGTAATCTAATAGAAGTTACCTTGGCAACAAGAGAAAAAATATCACCAAAATCAATTCTCAGCACCTGGGAATAACCTTTTGCTACCAACCGAGCTTTGTATTTCTCCACTTTTCCCTCTGCATTTGTCTTCTTTTTGAACACCCATTTGTTGCCAATGGGTTTCCTTCCAGCCGGAAACTCCACCAGATCCCAAGCCTCATTTTTGTGCAAAGATGCCATTTCATCAACCATGGCCTCTTTCCAGAGTTTTCCATCCTCTGAATCTACTGCTTCCTTCACAGTTCTGGGATCATCGTTAGTAATAGATAAAGCAAAATTTGAACAGAAAGTAGATGGACTATACCTTTCTGGCTGCCTTCTTTCTCAAACTGATCTTCTCACAGCCGGAGTTTGTGGCTCTTCATCTTCTAATTCCTCCTCTGCTGTAGAGTCTGATTCTTCCTCCTTTAGCTCAAACTCTATCTTCTCAGGTTCCTTTCGTTGGAATTCATGTTTAATAACATCTTTCACCTCTGTGAACACCACATCTTGGCTGTACACAACCTTCGATGTCACTGGGTTCCAAAGCTTGTAACCCTTTAAACCATCCTTATACCCAATAAAGATGTACTTTTCAGATTTACTATCCAACTTGTTTCATTTCTCCTTTGGAACATGTACATATGCATCACATCCAAATACCCTCAAATGTGAAAGAGAGGGTTTCTTACCAATCCATACCTCTTGTGGAGTCTTATCCTCCAACGCTGATGAAGGTGACCTGTTGACCACGTAACACACAATATCCACCACCTCTGCCCAGAATTCTTGTCCTAACCGAGCACCACTGAGCACACTTCTTGCCCTTTTGCATCAACGTCTTATTCATTCTTTCTGCAACTCCATTTTGCTGAGGTGTATATGGAGTAGTCTTCTGTTGTGCTATACCACACTTCTTATAGAATTCTTCAAATTCCTTACTACAAAACTCTCCACCGTTATCTGTCCTCAGCACCTTTATCTTCTTCTATGTCTGGTTTTCCACCAGAGCCTTAAATTCTTTAAACCTGTCAAAAACTTCAGATTTCTTCTTAAGGAAATATATCCATGTATTCCTTGAGAAGTCACCTATAAATGATACATAGTACATATACTTACCCAGTGATGGAACCTTCACAGGTCCAAACACATCACTGTGCACAAGTTCTAATATCTGTTTCACCCTTTTACTACCAGAGGGGAAACTCACCCGATTCTGCTTCCCGTATACACAATTTTCACAGAAATCAAAATCCAAAGAGCTATTACTCATACCTTCTACCATACCTTTACCATGAAGTATTCAAAGGCCCTTCTCTCCAATATGTCCAAGCCTTTGATGCCACAACATGGTCTTTTCTCCAGAGACCACTAGATTTTCTGCTCCACTTTTAGGAACCACAGAACTATTGCACCCATCAATAACAGTGCTACCTTGTAGCTTGTACAGAGTTCCAATCCGAACTCCCCACATCAATACCAATTCTCCCCGAACTATCTTACAGGTATCCTTCTCGAACACTGTTTTTACACCTACAACATCCAGCTTACTAACAAAAATCATATTTTTGGCTAATGCAAGAATATGCAGAACACCTGGAAGTGTTTTAACCATTCCACCTTGCAGTGTCAACTTTACTTTTCCACGACCAATGATTCTAGCCTTCCTGTCATCCCCCAAGAAGACATCACCACCATCATATTTCTCATACTCACAGAACCACTCTCTACGGGGAGTGAATTGAAAGGATACAACTGAGTCAATCAACCATGCCTCATGATTTACATGTGTACTTGAAGAAGCCAAGTACACATCCCCACCTTCATCTGAGGTGGTTTTCGCCTCTGCAGGAGGAGCCCCATCAGATCCCTTTCCTTTGTCAGGGGCTTTAGATTTACAGTCCCTCTTGAAGTGGCCTTCCTTTCCGCATTTCCAACACACCACCTTTACAGGTTTTCTTGGAGATTTAGATCTCCCTCTAGATTTAGATCTCCCACTCGATGACTTATTTTTGTTTTTGTTTTGGGACCATCCTCGTATAGACAAGGCATCACCATTTTGGTTCTCCATGTTTTTCCGTCTCATCTCCTCCATCAGCAAGGCTGAGACTATTTCATCAAACTGCAAGGCAGTTGCATTGCTACATATTGCAATAACCAGACTATCCCACGAATTTGGTAGAGAACACAAAAAACTGATGCACTTATCTTCATCTGAAATTTTAATATCAACAGATGCTAACTGACTTACCACAGTATTAAATGTGTTCAGATGCTCTATCACCGAGTCTCCATCTTTCATCCTAAGGTTATACAGCTTTTTCTGCAGGAACAATTTATTCACCAGAGACTTAGATTCGTACAAAGTCCCTAACTTGTCCCACAAAGCCTTTGTTGTAGCTTCCCCTGATACATTCAGCAATACTGAATCTGAGACACACAATCATATTGTGCTTTTGGCCTTCCGATCCAACTTCTTCCATTCTTCATCAGACACTCCCGTTGGTCTAGTACCCAGATCTACCGCGATCCACTGATCTTTATCCATAACAGATCCTCCATCTTGAGTTTCCACAACTCAAAACTCTGACCATTAAATTTCTCGATCTCTATCTTTCCACTGCTCGCCATCTTCTTTCACCACCAGAATCGATCTTGCAGATCTCCCACTGAACAGGGTCTACCACAGGCCCAAGCGAAACCCCTCAGCAACAAAGGCGTCCCCTTGAAGTCAAATCTGCTCCGATACCAAATGTAGGTTTTAACCCCGTACAAAAATTATCTGCATACGAATTCTAAAAAACAAAAAATAAAAAATGCAAGATCATAACACATAAAAAACATATACACAGAGATTTTCCCCTGGATCCCAAAACCGGGACTACCAACTTGATTTTTCATTATGTTCCTTTAAATGTTATAATACATATTTATACATGCCGAAGCATCCAATACCATGGACCGAAAAAGCATCACGTCCAATACCATGGACCGAAAACCATCGCGTCCAAAAAACATGTGCGAAAATCATGCACAAAACCATAGGTGGGTATGCCCAACCTAACATAGGGTCCAAAACCAAAATTATGTGGAAAGAATATAACACAACTCAACACAATTAATTGATATTTGGAACATTTCAAACGTAAATCTCTTTTCATTTTAACTGATAATTGGCCAGGAGCAGTATCATGAATTAAGAAATTTTTTATATCTATATACCATGTATTTTTTGGAACAAGTACATAAATAATTTCTTCTTGATTCATTTCAAATTAATTGTACCATCATATTGAATTATGATTTTGACCCTCATCTGAGTGATATCCTTTTGATTCGGCTAATAATTTACATAGACCTTATCCTTTGATGACTTTATATGGTTTAATCCCTAAATCATATTCCTATATGCAGTCATCCAGTTTGCTCTTTTCTCTCCTAAGTCTTTCTAAACCAACAAATTTCTAACTACGTGGTGGGGAACTATCACTTTACTATGAGATTTCAATAAGAGCTTGCATGTCTATTTTTAGATATTTTAATTTGGCACCCTGAAAACCATAACTCATGAAAGAAATAGGAATTTCGTATCTTCAAAATTTTTCTGACTGGCGATTGTTGCATATGAAACATAAGATTCAAATGTATATAATAAAAACTCTTTATGAAAATTTGGTCTTATTAATGTTAAAGTCACAGCAATATCCTCTTTAATTTTTTCAAAATCATCATTTTCTAATGGTCCCCATTTAAAAACATGATTCTTTTTAATCATATCTTGCATTGGTATGACTGTTTCAACAAAATTTGGAAAAAATATTTAAAAAAAGTTGATATTTCCTAAGAAATGTTGCATAGATTTTGTATTGTGAGGAAGAACAATTTGCAAGATTGATTTGATTCTATCTGGATGAATCACAATACCTGTTTTAGAAACTATAAACCCTAATAATTTACCTTCAATGACAACAAATATAACCTTTTTGGGATTTAATGAGATTCCATATTTTCGACATCTTTCAAAAATATTTTTTAAATGATCAACATGTTGAATTATTTTCTTAGAATAAATTGTAATGTCATCCAGATATACCACCATGAATTTATTAATAAGTCCATTGAAATAAATATCCATGGCTCGTTGAAAAGTAGCTTTGGAATTGATTAATCCAAATGGCATCTTTTTATAAGCATATGTGCCCCATTTGGTTCAAAAAGCAGTTTTAATTTGATCTTCAGGTGCAACCAAATCTTATTGTAACCAAAGAATCCATCAAGAAGAGAGAACATCTCAAATCCTACAATTGATTGAAGAATTTGTTCCATTGGAGGAAAGGGATAACTATTTTTTCCAGATGATTTATTCAGATTTTGAAAATCAATGCAGATTCTAATATCTTTGTTTTTCTTTCGAACTGTAACTAAATTTGATACCCATTGTGAATGTATTACCAGAAAAATAATCCGAGCTTTTAAGAATTTATTTAGCTCTTCTTTGATCTGACCCTCAAGTCTAGGATGCATTTTCCTTAGTTTTTGCTGAAAAGGTTTAGTATCAAATTTGATTGGAATTACATGTTGTATGATTTTAGTATCATAAACCTTCAAATCATCATAATTCTAGGTGAAAACATCCTTGTATTGTTTGAAAATTTTAATAAATCTAGATCGTTCAACAAGTGTACAATTAGATATCATTTTGGGATTCAACTGTGTTAAGTAAGTCATTCACGTATGACTATTTCCATGAAAGGTAGTCGTAACTGATTAATTTCTCATGATTTTTTAATAGTTCACTTAGCACTCATTACATTGGGTGATGCTCACAGGGGTGAAGAAGTGGGATTGAAACTAGTGAAATGAATCACATAGCGTCAATCATCACTTCCAGGGCTTGCACCCAGTAATCGGGACTTCCCGGGAGGTCACCTATCCCAGATCGCCTCTGGCTCAAGCGCGCTTAACTGTGGAGTTTTCCCCACAATCAAGCCCACTTAGCTTGCTACCCCATTTGCAAAACCTTAGCAAGTATTGTGCCTCATGAACCATTCAAGAAGATATCCCTTCACTCTTTTTGAATTTAAGTATTAGGGGGTTTACGTAGTGCATTATATTAGATATCATTTTGGGATTCAATTGTGTTAAGTAAGTCATTCACATATGACCATTTCCATGAGAGGTAGTCATAACTGACTAATTTCTCATGATTTTTGAATATTTCACTTAGCACTCATTGCATCGGGTGATGCTCACAGGGGTGAAGAAGTGGGATTGAAACTAGTGAAATGAATCACATAGCGTCAATAATCACTTCTTCACCCATTTGAGCATCAACCGATGCAATGAGTGCTAAGTGAACTATTAAAAAATCATGAGAAATTAGTCAGTTATGACTACCTCTCATGGAAATGGTCATACGTGAATGACTTACTTAACGCAGTTGAATCCAAAAATGATATCTAATATAATGCACTACGTAAAGCCCCTAATACTTAAATTCAAAAAGAGTGAAGGGATCTCTTCTTGAATGGTTCATGAGGCACAATACTTGCTAAGGTTTTGCAAATGGGGTAGCAAGCTAAGTGGGCTTGATTGTGGGGAAAACTCCACAGTTAAGCGCACTTGAGACAGAGGCAATCTGGGATGGGTGACCTCCCAGGAAGTCCTGGTTACCAGGTGCAAGCCCCGGAAGTGATGATTGATGCTATGTGATTCATTTCACTAATTTCAATCCCACTTCTTCACCCCTGTGAGCATCACCCGATGCAATAAGTGCTAAGTGAACTATTCAAAAATCATGAGAAATTAGTCAGTTACGACTACCTCTCATGGAAATGGTCATACGTGAATGACTTACTTAACACAGTTGAATCCCAAAATGATATCTAATATAATGCACTACGTAAACCCCCTAATACTTAAATTCAAAAAGTGTACAATTACTTCCCAAATTAATATTTTGAAGTTTTTTTTTCTAGTCCCATATTTGTTGAGAAATCTAGGGCATCAATAGTTAGTTGATTTCTCTACTTTGATAATTTATTGTGAGAGATTTTTCATTTCTTGATTATAATCTTCTCTTGCTTATGTTATTATAGTGTTCTTTTCCTCAAGACAATTACCAATGCATGAACAATAAAAGGGACAAGAGACACAGTGTGTAGGTTGTCGGCCAGGGCCAAAACCTCTCACTTTTTGAGAGGAAAACCCAAACGAAATATTCTTATAGAAACTTCAATTGACGAATACCAAGACCAAGACTCTTGAAATATTTGCCACTCCAAGACCAAGACACTAGTTCTTCTTCCGCTTCCTTGTTTACTCTTTCTCTGTTCCTTCTACTGCACTTAAGCATCAGATTTCTTATTGTATGAGATCACTTGAGCTCACTGTATTGAATCCTGTGGTCACTTATAATGACACTGAACTTCTCCTTCTGCAATGAGACTGAAACTGAAGTCACAATCCTTTATGGTAGCACCGAAACTTCTTCCTGAGATAGCACTGATATCTTTCTTTGAGATAGCAATGATATCTTTCTTTGAGATAACACTGAGACCTTTACTGAGATTTCACCAAGATTGTGGCACTGTGGTGAGACTTCACCACTATGTATATACTGCAAACTCTTGTTGTAGTAGCATTGAAGATAAGATCACCTATTTGAGTTCCTTTGATGAAATTACTGTCATTACAATTGATATCGGAAGTTGTCTTTGTACTTGTCACTGCAATTGTTATCTAAAATACAGAGGTAAAACCAAACTCCTTGACTATGGAAATGTGAAGACCATATCCATGTATATATAGTTGTTTTCCCATATAAATAAGCTGAGATGAGTGTGTGGTCTAAAATGGGGATGCAAATTAGCGTTTAATTTAATGTCAACCCGGGAAGGTAAACTTAGAAGTGCTTATCTAAAATATATAGATCTTGAAAGATTCCTAATTTGTCCAAGATCTTAAAGTCCCCTTACAAGAACATATTCATTAATATCTCTTTCAAGATTAGAACATCTAATAAGAAATTAAAAGCTGAAATAAAATAAACCTAGATCTAATAATTGTATGATATCTTACGGTTCTCTTACAGGAACACCTTCAAATAAGACTCTTCCAATATTAGAACATTTAACAAAACTTGAAAGCTGAAATCAAACAAAAACATAAAATAAATTATAAACAAATAAGCATGCAAGTGAGGCCATGGGGGCCCTCCATAACTCCACCAGCACACCACTTCAATGGAGACTCAGATGTAGAAGAAAAATTGAAGTATGATCCTTTATTTCAAAATCTTCATTACAAACCAACTCTAAGATTACAACTCTAAGCTTCTAAGATTACATACTCCAAAATTCTAAGATTACAAAAACTTCCAGATTACAAATGGAGGAGATTGTACTCCTATTTATACAATGGGATGAGTAACAAACTCATAATGATCATCCACTAATCTCTCTTTAGTTCCATAAATCTCGCAACCATTTTTAACTACTTTCCCATTATTACAAAATATGATCCTACAAATCTCTCAAGCATTTTTAACTACTTTCCCATTATTACAAAATATGATCCCTTTGAATCCTCCATAAATCTCTCACATATTTTGGATAAGATATGCCAACCAAATCCTCCATGATCTTCTCCATAGGAATTGAATAAGATATGCCAACCAAATTCTCCATGATTTTCTCCTTAGGAATAGGATAAGATATGCCAACCAAATTCTCCATGATTTTCTCCTTAGGAATAGGCTTGCATAATTATCTCCTTAATATAGTGGAGGAGATATGGATAAGTCTCTTGGAATTAATTCTTCACATATTTCCTACACATCACAAAACTCACATATTCTTGAGATATATAAAAATATGTATATTTTCTAATATTTAATCATAAATTCAATTGTAATACAAAAATGAATAAAATGGAAAATATGAAGATGAAACCCAAATGTGTTTATGAAAATGATATGATAAAAGGTTAATGGGATGATGAAATGTAAGGAATAGTGAAGAAAAAGGTGGATGAAAATATGACATTTCTGAGTCCCAACAATGAGTATTCAAACAGGTGTGTCTCCATTAGTTGAATCTGACATGAGTACTTCACTTTATCTCGAGTCTGAATTGAAGAGGAGTAACTTGTGCTTGTCTTGGAGGGCTTCTTGACAATTCTATAGACTCATAAACATTTTTAACATGCCCAATTAGGGTATGCCATTGTCTCTTTTTGACAAATCCTAAAGGCTCACAATGGGAGTCATCAAACAATAAAATCTCTTTCTCATGAAACCCATGAAGCAAGCATTACAGTAATAATTTTATTTTTCTTCTTTACATCATTTACAAAAATCACAATTACATGTCATTATGAAGACTAAACCTAGTTACACTTTTCAACACTCCCTTTTAACTAGGGAGGTACTCATAATGGTACTTGGTCATTCTCAATCTGAAGAATTTCTCATAAGAAGAATCAGATTGGTAACCCATCTTTGTAACATCATATCAACCAACATTGTCACATAGCAAGGCCTTCACTAACATCTCTATCTCTCCACAATATCTGAGACAATGTTGGCAAGACCAATGATTTATAGACACCCTTATCATTGTCTCTCCTGGAACATACCCCACCTAGTTTCTCAGGGTGTGTTCCATCAGGACTATTCTTATCTTGGATTCCCAATCCTTAAAGAATATTTGTCCTCTACGGCTACTCTTATCTTGGATTCCCTATCGCATCCTCAAAGAGCATGGATACCAAATTGTTATCCAATCCTCCATTCTATCTTCCCAGGTGAAGACCAGAATGATGTGCCTATCTCTCCCTCCCAATTAGGGAGGACATATTTCTTCCAAGTTTCTATCAAGAAAGAAAACTTATTTCCAGGCTCCCTCTTAGCTAGGGACCTACAATAGCTCCTCAGGTGGAGATGAAAAGACAACCTGCTACTTGAAGAAATCCTTCCTTCAATGTCATGAATTTTTTCTTCATCATGGAGTTTTCATCTTTTGGGACTTCTTCATAGGGAACAAACCATCCATAACTTTCATCCATGAGTCAAGATTCTCTGATGATAGATTCAAATGAAGTCATAGATATACTTACTTGAGTAGATGTTGCTTTCTCCACTTGTTTTCTCCTTTAATTTGATATATATATTAGAAGACTACTTCTTGATAGATTTCAAGAGTAATCCTTGATCTCTTTGGGAGAGAGATAACTTTGATGGAGTTCTTAAAAGGTTAAAGCTTTGCTTCTATGAGAGGGAGCTTGCCTCACAAACCCTTTTGAAGTGATGACAATGTTCTTCGATCTAGTCTTCTTTTGTCTTAGAAAATACTTCTATTTCTTGGATGATGGTTGACTGAATATCTCGAAAATGCTTCTAGGGTTTTTGGTCTTTCTTTATGCTTCCTCCTTGATTATAATCCCAAGAATTTTGTTGAAGTATGTCTAGGGTTTTTGGTATGATGTAGATCTTTTCTCTTTGATATCCTTTAACTAGCTTTGATGCCTTTTGTAATGTTCCAAAGTAGAAATTTACAGAGATAACAAAGACATGCAACAATTACAACACAGGAATTTACTCAGTAAATACACATGTAAACATAAATTTGCCTGGAACACCAAATTGGCCAATTTTTATTAATTATAATTGTTGGAGTACAATATGAGATGGAAGGTGTGCACATGGGCTTGCACAAGGAAAGCTAGAAGCCTCAGGTGGATGTTGCAAGGTCTGTTCATTTTCCCACATGGCATCCTATTCTGGCAAGTCCTTCAATTTGACCAGGTACTCCTGGATCACCCTATTCCTCAAATTCTTCTCCTGGGTCTCCAAGATGATCTCTAGTGTGAAAACCAAGTGCCCCTCATCATCCAAAGGAGGAAACTCAATTTTTGTTGTGATATGTTGTCCCAATGCATTTTTCAGGCATGAAACATGAAACACATTGTGAATCCGACTGTCCTTAGGCATATCTAACTCATAGGCCACCTCTCCCACCTTCCGGACCACCTTATACGTCCCATAAAACTGTGGGCGGAGCTTCTCTGCCATTTTTTATTGAGCGTAGATTACCTGTATGGATGTAGGCGTAAGAAGGCCCTGTCCCCTACCTCAAAGTGTCTCTCCACCCCATGTTTATCCACATAGACCTTTTGCTGATTCTGGGCCACCTGTAGGTTGTTCTTGAGAGCTCGAAGAATCTCTTGGCTCTCTTGAATCCAATCCTTTTCTCCTGGGGCCTTGCTATCTCCAAACACCATGTGAGAAAAATAAAGTCCATCATACCCATAAAGTGCTCAAAAAGGGGTCATACCAATGGACATGTGATACGTAGTGTTGTAACAGAACTCCCCGAGTTGTAGCCACTTGACCCACGCTCTTTGTTGTCCAATCACATAGTTGTGCAGGTACCCTTCTATCTAGTTGTTCACGATCTCTGTCCGCCTGTCTGTTTATGGATGATAGCTAGTGTTGGGTGTAAGTTCTGTACCCACTAACCGGAATAATTCCTGCCAAAAATCCCCCATAAACCTATTTTCCCTGTCACTCACAATGGTTTTGGGGAGACCATGCAACTGGAAAACCTCTCGAAAGAACAACTCAGCTACCTGGGAAGATGAAGATCTCGTGGGAATAGAAAATAAGTGGGAAAACTTTGTCAGCCTGTCGACCACCACATAGATGCAGTCCCAACCCTATGTTGTTGGAAGCCCTGTGATAAAATCCATGGATATGCTCTCCTACTTCCTCTCCAAAATGGGGAGCAGCTGTAGCAAATCGTCCGGGTGACTCAGCTCCACTTTGTTCCTCTGGAAATCCACGCACTCTCTCACATGTTTCAGCATATCTCCTTTAAGACCTTGCTAGGAGAACATCTCCCTGACGGTACAGTATGTCTTGAGGAAACATGGGTGCCCTTCTAGTGGAGAATCATGGGCTGCCTGCATGATCCTCTCCTTCAACTGAGATCTTGGCACTAAATAAATCATGTCCTTGTAATAAATCACATCGTCCATCACTTGGAATCAGTCATCTCGGTGCATGCCATCCAAAATGTGGTTGGCCTGCCTATCCTTGGAGTACTCAACCAATAATTGAGCCTCCCAATATTGTGTGACATCCATCAAAGATATATTTGTAGGTCTTCTGGAGAGGGAATCAGCTACCACTTTATGCTTTCCCTTCACATACTCTATCTCAAAATTGTAAGCCTGGAGCTTACTCACCCATTTTTGCTGCCTCTCCTCTAAGGATTGTTTCTCAAGGAGGAAGTGAAGACTATTGTGATCCGTCTTCACTTTGAATCGGTTGCCCACCAAATACTGTCTTAATTTGGCCATCAAATGCATCACTGCCAACATCTCCTTATCGTACACAGAGTACAACCACTCGTGAGGATGTAATTTCCTACTCTCAAATGCAATAGGATGTCCCCCCTGTGTCAAAACAACCCCAATCCCTTCACCGAACGCATCGCACTCTAGCACAAATGGTTGTGTGAAATCTGGCAAGGCTAAGACCGGACAACTGCTCATGACCCTCTTGGGGCATGTGAAGGCCTCCTCTGCCACCGGCGTCCACCCAAAAGCTCCCCTCTTCGTCAAATCCATAAGAGGTGCCATAAGTTGTGAGAAACCTCTCACAAATCTCCGGTAGTACAGACAAATTCCTAGGAAACCCCTCAGCTCCATTACGCTCCTGGGTGTGGGTCAATCTAGAATTGCCTGAATCTTCTCATGATGCACCTTTACTCCATCCTCCCCAATCACATGCCCTAAGTACAACATCTTTATTAGCTGAAACTCACATTTGGACAACTTCGCATACAACTGTTGCTCCTCAAGTATGCAGAGCACCTCCTCCAAATGCTGAAGATGCTCCTCCCATGTTTTGTTGTAAATGAGTATGTCATCGAAGAAGACTAGAAAAAAATGTCTTAGCTATTTACAGAACACGTGATTCATACAGGACTGGAATGTGGCCGAAGCATTGGTTAGCCCAAATGGCATCACCAAGAACTCAAAGTGTTCGTAATGGTAGCGAAAGGCAGTTTTCGGGATATCCTTCTCCCTCATGCGAATCTGGTAGTACCCTAAGCGCAGATCTATATTAGAGAAGTATTTATCTCCCCTAAGCTCGTCCATCAGCTCATCTATGCACAGAATGGGGTACCTGTTCTTCAATGTTTTTATTGAGAGCCCTGTAGTCTATGCACATGTGCAGTGTCCTATCTTTCTTCTTCACCAACACCACGGAAGAAGCAAATGGACTTGACCTAGGCCTAATGTGTCCCAACCTCAACAACTCTTGAATGGACTGCTTTATCTCATCCTTATAGGCCTTTGGGTGCCTATAAGGGGTGGTGATGACTGCGTTCATCCCCTCCTCTAGCTCAATGGTGTGCTCAAACCCCCGGTTTGGTGGTCTACCTGGTGGGACATCCCCCAAAACCCCCTGGTGCTTATCCAATAGGGATAGTATATCTGGATGTGTGACCTGTGTCTCCAACTCTGAAATCCGTAGCTCAACTTCCCACTCCACATCTCCATGGCGCAAATCTTCCTCCATCCAGTGGGTTGAAACTGTATGAAGGGGATAAGAGTGCATGCCCCTCAGTATTACCGGCTTCCCATCTGGACCCTAGAACTCCATCTCGAGTTTCTATCAATCAGTCATGACCTTCCCCAACACATACAACCACTGGACACCCAACACCACATTGGTGTCTGGGACATCAACCACAAAGAAATGGTTAGTGAGTTAGTTGTTCCCCATATTCAAGGTCAACATAGGCACATACTTGGTACACTGCATGGTCCAGTCTCCGGGTACCAAAACTGATAACCCCTCAAAGGTAGCTATCTGGATGCCCCTACGCTCAACCATCTAAGCATCAATAAAATTGTGGGTGGCCCCACTATCAACCATGACTGACACACATTGCCCCTATACGGTCCCCCTGATCCAGAGTGTCAAATTCTTTGGCACACCCCGAAGTCAAGTGAGGACTCCCCCAGATGGGGCAAACAACCCTCATCTAGGTGGTGGTGGTGGTGGCCCTCCTGCTGATGGCCCCCCCCATCTCCCGACTCCTCTCCTGCCTCGACCTCCTCCTCCTCAGCCTCACTATCCAAGAACACCTCGATGAAATGGGCTTTGCCCTTGGTACACTTGTGCCCTGGTGCCCAAGGCTCCTGGCACGTGAAGCACAACATCCTCCTCATGAGGTCCCTCCGAGTGTCATCGTCTAGCTAGCTACATCCTCCATCCCTTTGTGGTGGCCTTACATCTCTGTTCCCTGATGGAGTTGTGGGTCTTGTGGGAACAAAAGCCTGATTCATGGGCACTGCATCAATCATGTCCCAAGTCCTATAAATGTCATCCTATAGTGATGCGGGCTTGTAAGCTTTCACCTAGCCACGCAAAGGCTCAACAGGCCCCTCCACAAACAACATGATCAGTCGTGCCTCTGAAATATCAGTCACCACTACTGCAAGTCTCTGGAACTCAGTAATGTAGACCTCTGCGTTGCCATATGTCTCAAGTGGGCTAGGTCGCGGAAGTGTAGATCTGGGTCCTTCCTTTCAAACCTCTCCAACAATCTCCTAGTGAACTTCGTGTAAGTGGTGATGTGAAGGTGCCCCAACGTGATCAACCCATGATACCACCACTCTTGGGCATCATCCTCCAAGTGAAGGGTGGCAAACCGTATGGCATCAACATCCCTCATGGGATTCAGGTGAAAGTATGTATCAAGTTTCTAGATCCATGCCCTAGCTGAGCTCTTTGTTGATCCATCGAAATTTAGGAGTGTGATATTCCCTGATAGCTTCTACACATCTTTGTTGGATGCTCCTCCTCTAGAGTGGCCCCTAGCCCCACTGGCGCACCTCTCCTTGAGGTGAATGTACTCTTCAAAAGACGTCGCCCTCTTGATCCGTCCATCCAGCCCCTTGTACTCACACTGCCTGATGCGACAAAATGCACCGAATTCGCAACTCGGTCCAGCTCTCTCTGGCTCAGCCTCCTCCATGAAATTAGGCATCGTGGGGCAGTAAGCTTGCCCATGGTCTGGGGTGTGTGGAGGCTGATAGGTACAACTACCTGCTCCCTCTCTAGAACCCCCTTCACGTTGAGGTTATCCCTTCAGCCTTCCACCCATCTGCAAGCCCATCACTTGCTGCATCATATCCATCATCAACTGCCTTTGCCTCATCATATTTTGGTTGGCCCTTAGTAGCTCCTCTAAGACCTGGTCCATGTTCCTCTATTCGGGTTGCTCATTCTCCTCCTAGTTCTCCATCTAGCCTCTAATGTTATCCACTTCGGTGTCTAAAAATGGGTCTGGTCCCTCTTCTCTACCTCGACCCCTACCTCTACCTCTACCATGACCTCTCTAGAAAACTAGTCCCTGGTATCTTGGTGGCATCACCCGCTCTTGTTCCCCAATCTAGCCAAGAACATGCTCTGATACCACCGTGATGTTCCAAAGTAGAAATTTACAGAGATAACAAATACATGCAACAATTACAACATAGAAATTTACTTAGTAAATACACACGTAAAAAGAAATTTTCCTAGAACACCAAATTGGCCAATTTTGATTAATTATAACTATTGGTGTACAATATGAGATGGAAGGTGTGCACCTGGGCTTGCACAAGGAAAGCTACAACCCTTAGGTGGATGATAAGATAGTGCCTAGCTGCTATAATCTTGGTTGCCTCCAAAATACTATGCTATCCCCTGAAAATTTCTCTTCTAGCTGACTTCCAACTTTGATTGGCCCCCTCAAAACAACCCAGAAATTTATGTAGCTTTGGGGATGTACTCCTCTCTAAAAATCCAAAAAGGGTTTTGCCTGGTTTTGACTTGTCAATTTCAACCCCTTGGGGATTGGCCCTCCTCCAACGCTGGTGCTCATTGCCTGCAACTAAAAATGTTGTATTTTGCTGCTATAAGATTGCAAACCATCCCAAATCAAACCCCCAATAATCTCTTCGCAACCCAACTCCC
Source organism: Pinus tabuliformis (assembly GCA_031772625.1). NCBI lineage: Eukaryota > Viridiplantae > Streptophyta > Pinopsida > Pinales > Pinaceae > Pinus > Pinus tabuliformis. The sequence continues at coordinate 611,902,430 of CM062814.1, read as the reverse complement.
AAATCCTCTTGCTAAACCTCTAACCAAGATGTCCCTCTCTAGTGACTGTGTAGTCCAGAGAGGGGATGACACAGTCCCTCCAACCTGCAATTCAAACTAGGTGTATGGCTGACTCTACTACTGCAAATTCTCCTCCAGAAGATGACAATTCGATGTGGGCAATGGAAGCCCTCCTAGGGTGGCACTCGAAGTCCACCAAAGAGAGGGGTGAGCTTCACTCCTTGGGAAGCTCTTGTGCTGAACAACACTCTGTAGCTTAGCTAAACAACCAAAGAAACAATGAAATTCTTCAAATGATCAAAAGCCCCAAATGCTTCTCACTTCATCTTATTTATGCTTGCTCCCTTGGGCCCCATGTGGGTCCCCATCAAATATTTCGAACCCCAATTAGGAAATTCGAATTTCCTTCATGGGGTTCGTATTTTTGGGTGGGTGAGTGGCACCCACAACCCACTAAAAGCACATCAAGCCCCTTTTCCTAAGTTTTCCCCACATATTTTCCTAAAGCCAAAAGTATCAAAATTGCCAAAATTGATTTTCTCCTCACCTTGGGAAAATTATTTAGAAGGGACATGACACTTTTCTTGAAACTGGATCCTTGTGTGTCTCTTTTATTAGATGCCCCTTCTTGACTTTATCACCTTAGCTATGATACCATGTTGATAAATCTAGGGCATCAATATTTAGGTGATTTCTCTACTTTGATAATTTCTTGTGAGATCTTTTTCACAAGTCTTGATTATAATCTTCTCTTGCCTATGTTATTATAATGTTCTTTTCATCAAGACAATTACTAATGCATGAAAAATAAATGAGACAAGAGACGTAGTATTTACGCTGTCAGCCAAGGCCAAAACCTCTCACTCTTTGAGAGGAAAGCCCAAACAAATTCTTCTTATAGAAAATTCAATTGACAAATACCAAGACCAAGACTCTGGACCTATTTTCCACTCCAAGACCAAGACACTAGTTCTTTTTTCGCTTCCTTGTTTACTCTTTCTCAGTTCCTTCTATTGCACTTAAGCCTCAGATTTATTATTGTAGGAGAGCACTTGAGGTCACTGTACCGAATCATGTGGTCACTTGTAATGATGTCGACCTTCTCCTTCTGCAATGAGACTGAAACTAAAGTCACAATGCTTTGTGGTAGCACCGAGACTTATTCTTGAGCTAGTACCGAGACCTTTTTCCTTAGATAGCACTGATATCTTTTTATTTGAGATAGCACTAAGACCTTTATTGACATTTCACCGAGATTGTGACACTGTTGTGAGACTTCACCACTATGTATATACTACAAACTCTTGTTGTAGTAGCACTGAATATAAGATCACCTATCTGAGTTCCTTTGCCGAAATGCTTGTCATTGCAATTGATATTCAAACTTGTCTTTGTACTTGTCATTGCAATTGTTATCCAAATTACAAAGGTAAAACCAAACTCCTTGACTGTGGAAATGCGAAGACCCTATCCACATATATATAGTGGTTGTCCCATATAAATAAGCCGACATGAGTATTCAAACAGGTGTGTCTCCATTAGGTGAAGCTGGCATGAGTACTTCACTTTATCTTGAGGCCGACTTGAAGAGGAGTAACTTGTGCTTGTCTTGGAGAGCTTCTTGACAATTCTATAGACTCGTATACATTTGTAACATGCCCAAGAAGGGTATGACATTGACTCTTTTTGACAAATCCTAAAGGCTCACAATGGGAGCCATCAAAAAATAAAATCTCTTGCTCATGAAACCCATGAAGAAAGCATTACAATAACAATTTTCTTTTTCTTCTTTACATCATTTACAGAAATCACAATTACATGTCATTATGAAGACCGAACCTAGTTACACTTTTCAACAATATTAACAACTTCAAACTGCATTGAGGAGCTATTTTTTTTTCAATTTGAACTACCTTTGAATCTATTTTGAAAATCATATAAATTTTCTAATTGGACTATAAATTTTGGAATTGAATTTTGACTCTTTTGATCATCTGAAAAAGTTGATAACAATTGAGCAACATGTTTATCTTCATCAATAATGGATTCTTTGATAGTATCTTCTAGAGTAAAGAAATCTTTGATTTGATCATCGTCATCAAATACTCTCCAATTTTGAATATTGTCGGGGATTGAAGGTTTAAAAAGAATTTCAATTGAAAATCGTTCTAAAGAAAAATTTTCAACTAGCAGAAGCCTTGATGCAACATTAGCAAGTAGATTAACATCAAAATTTTGAAAGCGGGGTATAGAATCTAATTCAAATTTATCGAAATTTTGAACTATGTCTCAGACTTCTTGTCTGTAATTTTTCAAAAGATTGGATACACAATGAATCACCTAATACTTTGATATTTTTTATGTCCATTTCAATTTCTTTTAAAAGACCTTGCAATAAAGCTTCGTATTCAACTACATTATTGGTACAAGGGAAATTTAGTCTACAAGAAAGGATAAATTTATTCCCTTTGGGATCTATTAACACACATCCAATATCAGTGCCTTCATTAGATTTGGAACCATCAAAATATAAATTCCAACTATTAATTTGATCAGTTGTGATGATAGATGGAACCTCAACATAGGAAATTTGTCTTGAATTTAAATTTCGTACCTATATAAAGGTTAGGATTTCGATTTGAGTTTCCAATATAGAGGATTCCTCAAATGAAAAATTAACAAGATATGTGTCAAATTTATAATTTCCTAACGAAGATTTAGGAGAATTGATTAGCTCATTAGAATTTTCAAGGTCTATAACTGTATGTTTCATGTGTTGTTCATGATCAACCTTGAATTTATTTGGCCTACCATTTAAGGGTAGCCATAAATGAGACCAATATTTTAATACATAACCATTGATTTTTTTGGACCAATCCTAGCTAAGAATCAAACCATATGATTTTGAAATATCATTGACAATAATGTCAATAATCTGAAATATTTTTGGATTTGAAGCAAGTCTGATAAGAACAATTTTTTATTTCTCCTAAAACTTCTACATTTGATCTATCAAGTTGTACGATCTGGGTATATGAGGTTTTAGGAGACATATCTAATTTGAGAACAACTGATCAGGGCATTACATTAGATGAAGCTCCTGAATCAACTAGACAATTATGCACATTTCTGTTGCATATTTCAAAAGTCAAAAAGAAAAAATTTCGAGAAGATGATCTATCTCCAATTAAAGTTGCATTGATATTAGAAATATTTTTAGAAGGAGCTTTATTGGAATTGGAATTTTCAGAAGGATCATTTCCTAGAACTTTTATCAATTTATCTCTTTGCTAAGTAAGTTTTGATAATCAAATAAAGGGATATTAGCTCTAGTTTTCTTCATGTCTTCAACTAAATCATAATCTAGATATTCACCCGCAAGGATGTTATTAGATGTAGAAGTAACTTTATCGACAATTTGGTTTTTTTGTTGGTTTGAGCCAGAGGATTGGTATTTGATAAAGATGCTCGAGTTGGAGAATAATTTTGAATTTTTGATCTAGTTTTTACAACATAACTTCTTCTTCATCTTCAAAAAAATCATTATCAATTAACCCTCCTTGAGAAACATCCTGTAAAACATTAATTTTACTAGATTATTCTTCATTTCTATTATCTTCCTCTAGTTGCTTCTCATTCTCTGCTTCTACAAATACCTTAAACGTATTTATATAAGAAGAACAATGTTTTTTAGAATATTTATCATTATGAGCTCAGCAAAATCATCACGAGCATAATCATCAATGTCGATTTCTTCAAGATTGGTTTGATTATGGTTGGGGGGTGGATTCCTTCTAAATGGCCTCCAAGGTTTTTTAATTACTGGAGTTTCAGAAAGGACATTTTTTACATCAATTATCTCATTAGACCTTTTTTTAATTACCTTTTGGATGGAGTCTAAATCAATATTTTCTTTTTCTTTTCTCTCATCAATTGTTTTACTAGTTGAAGTTTTTTTAGAAGAAGATATTGTTTTATTTCTTTCTTGTCCTAATGCATGTTTTGTTGTTATTTTTTTATATTTGTTTTTCAACATTTAGGGCCTCCTCCATGTTTAGAGCTAATGTAGCCTTTTCTACTCTAATAACAACAAATGAAATGTCAGAAGGAAGAGCAGTAGTATAGACTTCGCTTAGAACATCATCACCTGGTCTAGATGTTGTAGGGATTTTATTAAGGATGGAAAGCCATCTTTGATTAAAATCTTCGATTGATTCACCTGAATTCATCCTAATATTTGATAGCTCAACAATTAGGGATGCTTTAGTTTTATATTCTCCATAATTTTTAATAAATAGGTTTGCCAAATATTCCCAAGTTGTAACAGAACATCAACTATGGTGAAATACCAAGTTGTAGTTAATAAAATAGTTGGAGCTATGGAAATTAGGGTTTTACCTAGAGGAGGCTTTGGGATCAATAATGGAGGGCACAGACAACAATATGGTTGTCCTATGTTTTCAGAGATGTGAAAACACTTGGCCTGTCATGATCAACAGGTGGAAACATGAGGGACTTTTGACCGTCGGGAAACAAAGGCTCTTATTCATCGTTGCCACAAAAGTTAAGGGTTTTGCCTAAGCTATTTTTGTAGGTATTGTTGGTATCAACATGTGCCAGTTGCAAAGGTCTACATCTGTGGATTGTTTATGAAACATACTCCCTCAACTACTAGAGAATATGGTTAGTCCACGAGACTATGTCAATTTGGAACCCGAACCAGAGGATATTCTCTCGGTTTGAGGTTTGGAGCCAACTCAGCACAACCTGGAGAAGGTTAAACTAATAGCTAATACTCCAGCTGGAAAGATGGGGCTAACATGTTTCGAATGGAATGTAGGTGGTGGTTTTGGTTTTCTAGAGGAGGAAAAAATCAATTTTACTTCAGTTCAATGTGAAGCTCCTATCAATGGTGTTCAGGTGTGAAGGGTCTTGTCGCAGATCCAGAGGAATTGATTGTTAGAATACCAACGAAACTTCTAGTGAGTGCAAAAACCCCTTTTGTCTTTCCTGAATCTGATTTTTTCACTGGCAGACTTGAAGATATTGTCAAAACTAGTTGATTAAGAGGGCACGAGGGCCTTAAATCATGTTTTGTGTCAGAACAACTACCCTGTGGGCTATTTTTTTCCCAAAGACTCAACAAGTCATAGGCTTGTAGAATTTTTGCGCATCAGTAGGGGTTGAGTTCCTCGAACCTATTGATTTAGGAAACAATGGTATGATAAGAGAGGGTTTGGAGCGAGAGAGCTGGGCCTTGAAAGCAGGAATGACCCTTGTCGATTGTGAGGTTTTTGAGTAGGTTGGAGGTTGGGGACCTTCAAATGAAATTCATGGCCTTGAGCACGCAGAGGTTATGGGAATCGATCCCCAGGGGGAGGGAGATGCACAAACCCATAACCCAGAGGCGGAAGTGAAGTCCATAGAACTTGGGGTCTTTTTCTTTCATAATGTGGTAGGAGAAGAAAATTTTGAGCAGAATATTCAGGAGCTAAGCCATGTTGTGGAATGGAAAGCAACTCTCGAGCCGACCGAGAATAGACAGTCCTCGGGAGAGAAAATAAAGAAGGGGTGGGTAATTAAGAAGAAGGAGGTAGCCCCCAATTTGATGCTTGGGGTCGATATTAAAATCGATAGAGCTATGGAAGAATTAAAGCTAATTTTCATGGGAAGAGCAAAAGGGAGACACTACTTAGTGAATTATATCACTGAATGGATAGGAAAGGCATGGTATGGGGCTCCAGATTTACAGGTCGAAGCGAGTACCCTGACAAGGGGTTGGTTTATGGTGCAGTTTGAAAAATGAGAGGCACTAGAATGGGTATTGGAGAGAAACTGGTGTTTTGGGATTTCCCCAATATTATTTAAGAAATGGACACCTCTATTCGATGCACAAAAGGAAAGGCTAGAGGAAATCTCAGTTTGGGTTCATCTCCCGGAACTACCTCCACAATTATGGACTGAAGATGTGTTTAGAGCCATTGGGAATACCCTAGGAACATTCCTCGAAATTGATATGTCCTTTTTGGATACAAAGGGTAGGAATGTAGCCTAGATTCTTGTTAGGTTAGACCCAAGAGAGGTCTTGGCAGAGAAAATTGGACTTCAACTCCAGGGATATTCATACTCCCAAATTTTTGACTATGAGCAGTTTCATTTTCGCTGCCACCGATGCCATAGTCTGGACATTTGGTGCAAGATTGTTTATTGGGATACCGCAGAAGGAGAAGACATAGAGGGGATACTAGATTTGAAGGTAGAGAAAATACTGGGGTGGAGGAAAATATCCAAGAGGTGGTGATGTGGGAAAAATAGATGAGAGGTTTGGAACCTATGGAGATCCAAGAGGATCAGGATCTTGAAGAGAGCTAGATAGTGTTGGAGGAAGCTCAACATCGAGAGACCCAGGATGTGGTTGAGGACATCAGACTTGCTCACCTCTCGGCGGGTATTTCTATTCATCCCCAATCCTTTGTTGTTGTTTCTCTGTCTTCATTATTAGATACTCTCTTGAGGCCTAGTCCCTCTAGGCCTCTCCCTTTGGATGTGTCTCAATGTAGTACTTTATCTCTAGCACTGGTTAGCATTATTACCTCAATTCTGGGTCTAAAACTATCCTCCATCGCACTGGCCTGCTCTGATCGAGCTCCATTCCCTATTCCATCCCTTGGAATTCCCCACTGTAACTTATGACCCAAAGACAAAAAGTATGTATTGTTAGAGGCCATAGGAGGGTCGGGGGGTCTACGGGAGCTTGAATTGCCTTGTAAAACGCAGGGTAGAAAAACTGATATATCTAAGGCCCAGCTGAAAGCCAAGTTGGACATCGCTGATGGGAAACAATTATCTCTAAAAGGGGCACTTAGAGTAGCGCAATCCCCTGTGGTGGTTACTAAATGATTGTGTTTTACTTCAATTGTAGAGGGTTTGCTAGCACCTACAAGAAACTAGCACTAAAGGATCTTTTTAAAAATATGGGTCCTGATGTAATTATGTTACAAGAAACACTTGGTTTTGGAGAATATGTGAAGTCATCTCTCTACAAACTATTGCCAAGCTGGTCCTTTGTGACAGCTGATGCAAAGGGGAGATTTGGGGGTCTTGAGATGGGGTTCAAAGACAACAACATCAAAATGTTAAAATTGTGGGGTGTAGAGTTAGTCCTGGGAGCGGAAGTCTATTCTTCGAAATTATGTTTGGAGCCTTCATTTCTGAATATCTATGGGTTGTGTAGGGATAGGGTAACTTTATGGAATACCCTGTTCGCTAAATATTTTATGAACCACCCCAATTTGGTGGTGGGGGGATCTTAAATTTTCATTGGGCATGGATAAATCTTGGGGGCCTCTGGCACAAGTAGATACATTGACTGATTTCTTCTAGAACAATCTCATGAATTGGAAGCTCTTAGATGTGAATTTGATCAAATCTAGCCCCACTTGGAGAAATAGGTGAACTAGAGAAGCAAGGGTGGAAAACGGATTGGATAGGTTTTTGTTGAAGGAGGATTTGGTTAATCTCATGCCATTTTTTACAGATTGGTTTGTTCCAGGTGGAGAGTCGAATCACTTCTCCATCATACTGGAGCTAAAAGGGACCAGTAGGAAGGTTGGTTCACCTTTTAAATTTAATCCAGTCTGGCTTAAAGACCCTAGTTATAATAAACTTGTTAATGCAACTTGGAATCATCATGCCACTGATCAAGGTGGCTCAATGGCTCATATATTTATGGGAAATCTAAAAATAATGAAACAAGCCACAATTAATTGGGCAAAGGAAAAGAGGTTAAGGGAAGAAGTTGATCTTAAAATCATTAATGAAGCCCTTCAAAAACTGGAAAGTGTAGAGGAGGATGGATATGAGACAGAGGAGAAAAAGAGAGAATAAAATTATTGGAATCCTCTAAAAGAAATATACTATTGGATTTTGAAGAACAATGGAGGCTTATGAGAAGAGCCATTTGGCTTGCAGTAGGGGATGAAAATTCCATGTTCTTCCAAAACTATGCAAAGTGTCAGAAAAATGCCAACACAATCTGGGAGATGAATCAAGCAGATGGAGGAACTGCAAAATCATTTAAGGAGCTGGAAACAATGGGAAGAGATCACTTCAAAGGATTGTTTAGAGCTATAGAGGTATAATCTATAGCAGAATTCATCCAAGTGGTGCAACTGTTCCCAATATATGTGGAGGAAGAATAAAATGATACGATCATGGTGCCTGCCACAAAAGGGGAAGTTGACAGAGTCATAAAATCAATGTAGAAATACAAAAGCACAGGGTCGGATGACTAGACGGTGGAATTTTATCTTCATTTTTTCGAGTCCATTGGGGATGATCTCACAGGGGTGGTGGAAGATTTGAGGAACAGGGGGTTTTTTTATGAACCTTTAAACTCTACTTTTTTGGCTCTAATTCCAAAAACAAATGCTCCCTCAAGTTTTGAAGATTTCAGGCCCATATCCCTATGCAACTGCCTCTATAAAATTATTGCAAAGATCATAGCCTCCCGTCTGAAACCTATACTCTCAAGGAATATTTCTAAGGAACAATTTGGGTTTATGGATGGTAGGCAGATCCATGAGGCGATAGGTGTGGTGTAGGAAACTATGCATAGCTTTAAAAGGAGAAAAAGGAAAGGTATGATAGTTAAAATAGATCTCTCAAAGGCATATGACATAATAAGTTGGTTATATCTTCGCCTCCTTCTTACTCATTTGGGGTTCAGAATTAGTTTCATCAACTGGGTAATGGCTTGTATATCAAATGTTTCATTTGTTGTTCTTATAAATGGCTCGACATCTTCTTTTTTTCACAGTCAGAGGGGACTCAGACAGGGGTGTCCTTTGTCCTCGCTCCTCTTTTTATTGGCGGACGAAGGCCTTAGTCAGTTGATCCTAGCTACTAAGTGTAGAGGTGAGGTCAAAGGGATTGAAGTAGTTGTCAATATGTTTATCACACATCTTTTGTTTGTAGATGATATCCTCTTTTTTAGTGATGGGTCTCAAGGGGATATACAAAAACTAAAACTTGCTCTTGATTTATTTCTCAAAGCTACATGAATGTGCATCAATGTAGAGAAATTTATAGCTGCACATGAGGGGTTTTGATGGTAGAATTAAACCGTGTGCTTGCTATTCTCCCCTTTGAAGCTAAACCTGTGAAGGACAACATCAAATATCTGGGTTTTCATCTAAAACCTGATACCTACAAAAAAAGTGATTGGAAATGGTTGTTGGCCAAAGTGGAAAAGCGCATTAACCACTGGAGTTTCAAGTGGTTGTCTATTGTAGGCATATTGGTGTTAATCAAGTCAGTACTTACTGCCATTCCAGTGTGCTAGATAGCTCTTAATTGGGTCCCAAAAGGTATTATATCCCAGATCAAGAAGTTGTGTGGTCATTTTTTATGGGCAAGATCAAAGGAGGAGACAGTCCTTCCATGGATTGCCTGAGACAAGGTGGCTCTCCCTAAGGCATGGGGAGGATGGGGAATCAAGAACCTACCTCTTTTTGCTTCTTCCCTAGTAGAAAAATATGGGTGGCGCATTTTAATTAAGGAAAACCTATGGACTGTTGTGGTAAAGAGGAAATATATTGACTCGGTTCTGCTGGATGAATGGATGAGAAGGCCAGATAAGGAAACTTCAAAGTCTTCTGCAATATGGAAGGTCACCTTAGATTCATTTGGAATTATAGAAGAAGGACCTGCTTGGCATATTGGGAATGGATAAAATGTCAGGATTGGGATAAACTCATGGGTGGGATGTGACGAAGACTATGCCCTACCTCGAGAACTAGTGGACTATCTCAATAACCATGGTTACACTTACATGAATCATATCGTGGTGGTTGAATCCTCATCACACTGGAATCAAGGCTGGAGATTGGCCAAGGATATCCATATCAAGGCGATTTGGAGAGCTTCTTGGCAAAACTATAACAGTGAGCTACAACGAACGAATGTGCAAATAAGGGACCATCCTGATGTTCTCAGGTGGGTGTGAGCACCAACAGGCTTATATTCACCTAAGTTCGGTTACAGTTATCAAATGGACAGGAGAGGTCAAGGGGTCCAGGCATGGTGGTGGAAGCCTTTGTGGAAATTAAAATGCCCAGCTAAGACAAGGTTGTTCTTCTGGTGCCTCCTAAAAAACAAAGTGCTCACCTAGGATAATCTCAATAAAAGGAACAAGAACAGGTCAAGTTGGTGTATTATGTGTAAAAATGCAGAGGAATCAATGAGCCACATGTTCCTACAATGCCCATTTAGTGTCAAAATTTGGGAGGCCACTTTGAATCTTCTAGGGGTTAGACAAAGATGGAATGGCTCAAATATATTGGAAGCATGGGAAAAATGGTGGAACATAGCCCATGACGTACATCTGAGAAATTTACCACCAATTATTTCATGGGGAATTTGGATAGCAAGGAATAAAGGAATTTTTCAAGACCACACTCCAACTCCTTCACCAATTGCAGCAGAATGCGCAACAATTTTTGCCTTAATACCTGAGACTCCACCCAAACAATCTACTCGGACCATAAGAGAAGAAATTATCAGACCCAACATTCCTTGGGCATATTTCGATGGAGCATCTGATGCTCAGAATAGGTGTGGGTCAGGTTTGGTTATTCACATAAATGAACACAAACGCTTCAAAGCTTCAGTGGGCCTTAGACAAGGAACAAATAATTTTGCAGAACTCTAATCATTGAAAATATTAATGTGTTGACTTCAAGAAATGGGGATTCTTAGTATTCAAATATTTGGTGACTCTTTAAATGTTGTTAACTGGTTTAATGAAGTGCAGAGATGTCAAAACTATATTTTGATTCCACTCATAGAATAAATTTTACATTTAAAATTGGGTTTTGATTCTATATATGTTTTCCACATATACAGGGAGCAGAACACAGAAGCATACCTCCTTTCTAAGGAGGGTCTACAACATATTGTGGATGCATGGTGCATAACAGAAGAAGAAGAGGGGAGGGTCCGTGTGTCGGACCAACAACCTTACATCAGATGATCTTTCTTTTTGGTTAAGTTTTGTCTGGCATATGCTTATACTTTTCCCTTTATCTATTGGTTCTTCATATCAGTCTTCAGCATACTTATGTTTTTATATTGATCACAATGGAACAATTTGTATTTTTTGTTGATTAATTTATACAGTGGTTCTATAAACCTGATGATGTATGGGTCGTGTTAGCGCTTGAAATTTCACCTCAGGCTGAGAAAGGTAAACCTCAAGGCAACATCAAACCACTTCGCCTCGTAGCTAGCCCTACGGGGCAGGAGAGGGCTCTCTCGGGTCTATCTCGGTCAAAATCTTCAATGGGTGAGATAACCAATATGGTAACATTGATTTTAGGCTAGTAAACTGATCAAAAGGGTTGATTTGGGGTTTTTTAGGGTTTTTGGTGGCAAATTGAGGGGATGGCAATTTTGGGTGCGGGGATTAGACACAGTTTCTGCAGGGGGTTCTTTGGGGCGAGGTAGGAGACAATATTGATGCTTTTGATTGAGGTGGATGGTCAGGAATGACAGGTGAGGAGCTAAGGAGAGCAAACAATAACTTTGAATTCTCCTTAAACAGTAGAAAACATTGAAATTAAACAAACTTAAAAGCAGAGCATGACAGTCATGAATTCTTACTTTAACACTTCGTTTGCTTAATGTGCAGAAGGAAAAGGAAAGGAAATGATTCACATAACACACTTACAGGTACATAGAGAAACACACCATCAATACATGTAACCACAAGAATCCCAAAGAGGACTACAAAACCCTGGTCTTCCTTAGCCAAAAATTGCAGAGATACAGTGAATAATACAATGATAGCTTATCCCTCAAGAGTCCAACCATGAAAATGAGCAAGAAAGTACATAATATAGATCATCTAACCTCTTTCCCTGCCTCCATGGGTCGATCTCACTATCCTAGGATCTGTTTCAATCACTTCTAAACTAAGCACTACAAACTAGGTAGTCAAAACAACTTGCCTCTATAAGCTAGGAAACCAATTCATTCATTTAATTTTCACCTTTTTCATGAATGAATCTTCTAGAAGAGGTACATAAGAGTAAAAGTGTCAATAAAGTACAATAATTACATCAAATAAGATAATAATCCACCCCAAAAAGTCAAACAGGGTCAAACTGCGTTTTTCTGAGCTGTACACTGAAATCTGGAGAAGTTTGCCTGACGGGTCACGCGCCTCTGCCTGACGGGTCGCACGCCTTTGGGACCACATTTGGGGCACTTCGTGGTGTCCAAATTGAGCAAGAGTAGGCTTGTTGGAAAGGTCTGTGAGTCTACTTTCCAACCCAACTAGAATTTCTGAATTTGGTAGTCATTTGCCCCTCCAAAATTGCAATCTCCCAAGACTGCTTTCTGCAACTCAAAAATGTGGCAGAAAGTCAATTTTTGCTTGTTTTTTGACTTTCTGGAGGCCCAAAACTTCATAAAATCTCAAGTCCATTGATGAGCATATGTAACTTCTCATGAAAAATCTGGAAATGCTGAGTTTTTTCAAAATGGATTTGTCGGGATGAAGGGTCGCGCGGGGGGTGAGACCCGTTAATGGAGAAAACCTGTAAATTGCACAAAAAATTCACAAATGACAAAATTTTCTCCAAATTTCTTGAAATTTGGGCTGGGAGTCCCCAATCAAGTACCATGCTCAGTCAAAGAGGCTTTGACCAAAATTTGGAGTGGATCGGGCCTTTTCCGTCGTTTTAGTGCCTTGGCCAACCTCCTTGGATCCGGCGATTGTAATTTTGACATTTCTCTAAAACCATGACACCTGTGCAAAAAGTGAAGGAGGTTTTTCTTCTTTGGCATGTTGTGGACAAAAACCTCTCTCAGTTTTGCAAAATTCATCTTTGATTGCTCTGAAACATCATTTGAGTGAAACTTGCCCCGATGTGTGAAACAAGGGATTTTGCCGAAATGAAGCGAAATGAAGGGGATAAGGGGCTTCTAAATTCTTGGGGAAATTTTTGGGAGTGGGGAGGGATGTTAGGAAGTAGGAGAAAGTGGAATCTCAGAGATTGAGTGAGGGGAAGGAGTCCAAAAGGGCAAAACACAGGCCAAACCTAGAAAATTGCCAGGTTGTAGCTAGAAACTAGGGTTTGTGCAAAAATGAGGAATTTGGGGGATCTAAGGGATGGGAAGCATTTGATAAGGTACATAAAGGATAGGGGAAGGTGTATGAACATCTGGATACAAGTTTTGCCGATGACTTGACCGTCCAAGAGAAATTGGCTTTCAAAACCCTAGGAGAGGGAAATGACCTTTCCAAGGCACAACTGAAGCATGAACAAGGTGTAAAATGACTCATTAGACACTGACATGATAATTACAACCCTATGAATGGTGATAGAATCAGCTGAATAGTGACATAGATTGACATTTGGGCAACTTTGAAAAGAATGAAAGCAACCCTAGATCTAATGCCTAGTGACCAAATTTTGCTTGAAGACTCACTGAAATGACAAAATTTGACCTTGACACTTCAAAATCACTTTGTAAGAGCATGTTTGATCACTGGAGGAAGGCTGGGAAGACTGACACTAACATTGGCTCCAATGGGGATGGTAGCTCCTTGGAGATGCCAAGAACCTTAGACCTCTGGGAGAGCAGACCAGTGCCTTACAATCATTGGGCAATGGAGTCAAAAACTCAAGCTGAAATACATGACTGAAAACTGATGACTTGACAACACAAATTGACTCTCACTCAACTAAAAACTGACTCAATACTTAAACACAACCGACAAACTAAAAATGATGCTCAAAGTGGAGCTTATTCGTCAAAACCTACCCTAACAGTTTCATTCATCACCTGATCAAGTGAAATGAAACAACCAATGTAAACAAGTAAGTATCCCGTCTGCTGTTTGAATTCTCCACAAGTGCTCACTTATGACCAACAAGAGAGAACTACTGAAAGGCAACTCCCATGACAACTTGGAAACAGATCCGTTGAATGATATGGATTCACTATCCGCCTCCAAAAACACTGCATAAGGATCTTGAAATTCAAGCACACTGGAACTTAGCTCATCCAATGGATTTCTCTTCTCCTCATACCATGAATGCAAACTTTGATCTGAGCCTTGTGACGAGACCTCTGCTGAAAATGACAAAGAAACCGGCTGCCGGATCAAATTCATATCAGCACATGTTTCAAGATCACATGTAGTTAATGGAGAAAGACTTTGACTGCAAACCTCATCCAAAACATCAGCTATTGGATCATGAAAAGCTTGAAAAGACTGCTGCAACCCATTTTCTATTGGTTCCATTGTGATTACATGATTGCCTACATGCTGCTCATTCTTCACTGAAGATGGACTATGCAAATTTCCCTTCAAATACTGAAATGATTCAAAACAGAAAGGTAGGGAACCTTCTTGTATCATTTGATCAAATATGTCAGCTTCCATGCTTTCATCTGCAACTTGAAAATCAATGGCATTTGGGGGCTACAAATCTGAATATGAGAAGTATGGAACAAGGTTTTTATTGCCTTCAAGATGGTCTAGATCAAGACTTGTTGACAGCTGATTTCTAATTTCATGGAAGTTGTCTCTAATGAACTGACATGAATCAAAACAAAAAGGCAAAGATCCTTCACTTACTTCAAACTTTGCTACACTTTCCTCATCACTGTCATAGCTGATATGTGATGGCTGAACATTGTTTTCAAACTGCTGAAAATGAACTTCCTCCACCCACAAACTAACTGCTGGTTTGTCTGTAAGATTAGCTTTTGTTTGGAGAACATAATCATCATCATACTGATCATACTGAGGCAAATCATCGGTATAAAACATATCATCAAGCATGCAGGTCATATCAACAGTTCTTTCTTCGCCAAGGTGATCTACAAAACAATCATTATCAGATCTATGACAACTAGGATAAGAAACAAAAGGTTTTGGATCAGCAAATTTTTCCTTTTCAATCAGCGAGCTTTGAACTTGAACATCATAAGCATTTCTTGCGTTGATCTTGTCCATCATCTTTTCTACTGCACTTACCAAAATGTCAAGCTTCACCTCTAGAGATTTTGATTCGGCCGGATGTATGTTTTTCATCTCTTCTTCCTTCATCCTTGCCCTTCGGATCAACAAATGCGACTCTACATTTACTGCACTGTTTTGCATCTTGTGAAGTGTTGCAATATCCCTTTATCTCAGCTGAAACTCCATTTCCGGATCAAAGGCACCCGGATAGTGCAAGAGAGCAGATCTAGGAGTAGGCCTTATATCAATTGGCATCGAATAATAAACTTGATTAAATCTGGCTGAAAACTCTTGTACTGTCTCCCCTGGCATTCTTTTCAGCTGGTTATACTCTTCTACAATCAAGAAAAGGTTCTGCCCGATCATCCACCTGTCGAAAAAAACTTTGACGAATTGCTGGAAATCTGAGATGCTCGCATCAGGCAGGGTTTTGAACCAACTCTTCACTTTGGCTTGCAAAGAAAGAGCAAAAAGCCTTATACTAACATCTTCTTCATCAACTTCAAAAAGATCTATAAAATTCTCAACATTCTGCACATGTTGCTCAGCGTTGATATTCTTACATTCACCGTCAAACCTCGGCAAGTATAGATCATAATTTTTGGGGAAAGCATGGAGAATAGAAGGTAAAAAAAGAGGTTTATACCGATCTGGAATTTTACAAGGTGTAGGGGTATGCACAGCAGGTATAGAATTAGTCTTGGTTGCTTGAGATTCATCAATCTGAAGATGGTCATCACAAAATTTAGAAGTAAGGTCTTGATCAAGCTCAAAGGTATGCAAATCTTTGGTATTCACAATCTTCAAAGGGAAAGAATCAACTGCAGGCCTGGGATCTTTTCTCAAATACAATATACTTTGCAAACCCTTCTTGACATTCATGGGAAAAGAGAAGAAATAATTTATGACAAAGAACAAAATGTCTTGGATGAAATTCCAACTTGAGTACCTGATCTTGCCATATTCTCCTTTCATGTTTTTGCTGGTCGGGATCATCCTCCAGTGGAGTCTTTGGATCTGATCTCAAAAATGATTTAGAGTCGCAAAGTGAATGATTTCAGCCTTTCAAGTGTCTGATCGTTGTCCACTATCAACAATCAGATCTGAACTTGATACATGTACTAGGGTGAAATGCAAATGAAGTGCTGTATTCACAAGATCACGGAGATTGATTGAAGCAGCGTTTATCTACTTCCGCTTATGCAAAGCAAAAGCGTTTCGAAGGCTACCTGGCATAACTTCAGGCTCCGTCTAAGACTTATGAAACAAACACATCAATCCACAGACAAGTTTGTTCTCCCCAGTATGGTCGCCAATATGTTAGCGCTTGAAATTTCACCTCAGGCTGAGAAAGGTAAACCTCAAGGCAACATCAAACCACTTCGCCTCGTAGCTAGCCCTAGGGGCAGGAGAGGGCTCTCTCCGGTCTATCTCGGTCAAAATATTCAATGGGCGAGATAACCAATATGGTAACACTGATTTTAGGCTAGTAAACTGATCAAAAGGGTTGATTTGGGGTTTTTTAGGGTTTTTGGTGGCAAATTGAGGGGATGGCAATTTTGGGTGCGGGGATTGGACACAGTTTCTGCAGGGGGTTCTTTGGGGCGAGGTAGGAGACAGTATTGATGCTTTTGATTGAGGTGGATGGTCTGGAATGACAGGTGAGGAGCTAAGGAGAGCAAACAATAACTTTGAATTCTCCTTAAACAGTAGAAAACATTGAAATTAAACAAACTTAAAAGCAGAGCATGACAGTCATGAATTCTTACTTTAACACTTCGTTTGCTTAATGTGCAGAAGGAAAAGGAAAGGAAATGATTCACATAACACACTTACAGGTACATAGAGAAACACACCATCAATACATGTAACCATAAGAATCCCAAAGAGGACTGCAAAACCCTGGTCTTCCTTAGCCAAAAATTGCAGAGATACAGTGAATAATACAATGATAGCTTATCCCTCAAGAGTCCAACCATGAAAATGAGCAAGAAAGTACATAATATAGATCATCTAACCTCTTTCCCTGCCTCCATGGGTCGAGCTCACTATCCTAGGAGCTGTTTCAACGACTTCTAAACTAAGCACTACAAACTAGGCAGTCAAAACAACTTGCCTCTATAAGCTAGGAAACCAATTCATTCATTTAATTTTCACCTTTTTCATGAATGAATCTTCTAGAAGAGGTACATAAGAGTAAAAGTGCCAATAAAGTACAATAATTACATCAAATAAGATAATAATCCACCCCAAAAAATCAAACAGGGTCAAACTGCGTTTTTCTGAGCTGTACACTGAAATCTGGAGAAGTTTGCCTGACGGGTCGCGCGCCTCTGCCTGACGGGTCGCGCGCCTTTGGGACCACATTTGGGGCACTTCGTGGTGTCCAAATTGAGCAAGAGTAGGCTTGTTGGAAAGGTCTGTGAGTCTAATTTCCAACCGAACTGGAATTTCTGAATTTGGTGGTCATTTGCCCCTCCAAAATTGCAATCTCCCAAGACTGCTTTCTGCAACTCAAAAATGTGGCAGAAAGTCAATTTTTGCTTGTTTTTTGACTTTCTGGAGACCCAAAACTTCATAAAATATCAAGTCCATTGATGAGCATATGTAAATTCTCATGAAAAATCTGGAAATGCTGAGTTTTTGCAAAATGGAGTTGCCGGGATGAAGGGTCGTGCGGGGGGTGAGACCTGTTAATGGAGAAAACCTGTAAATTGCACAAAAAATTCACAAATGAAAATTTTTTCTCCAAATTTCTTAAAATTTGGGCTGGGAGTCCCCAATTAAGTACCATGCTTAGTCAAAGAGGCTTTGACCAAAATTTGGAGTGGATCGGGCCTTTTCCGTCGTTTTAGTGCCTTGGCCAACCTCCTTGGATCCGGCGATTGTAATTTTGACATTTCTCTAAAACCATGACACCTGTGCAAAAAGTGAAGGAGGTTTTTCTTCTTTGGCATGTTGTGGACAAAAACCTCTCTCAGTTTTGCAAAATTCATCTTTGATTGCTCTGAAACATCATTTGAGTGAAACTTGCCCCGATGTGTGAAACAAGGGATTTTGCCGAAATGAAGCGAAATGAAGGGGATAAGGGGATTCTAAATTCTTGGGGAAATTTTTGGGAGTGGGGAGGGATGTTAGGAAGTAGGGGAAAGTGGAATCTCAGAGATTGAGCGAGGGGAAGGAGTCCAAAAGGGCAAAACACAGGCCAAACCTAGAAAATTGCCAGGTTGTAGCTAGAAACTAGGGTTTGTGCAAAAATGAGGAATTTGGGGGATCTAAGGGATGGGAAGCATTTGATAAGGTACATGAAGGATAGGGGAAGGTGTATGAACATCTGGATACAAGTTTTGCCGATGACTTGACCGT
This sequence comes from Pinus tabuliformis, assembly GCA_031772625.1. Lineage (NCBI taxonomy): Eukaryota > Viridiplantae > Streptophyta > Pinopsida > Pinales > Pinaceae > Pinus > Pinus tabuliformis. The sequence goes on along the minus strand of CM062814.1, from coordinate 611,884,027 downwards.
CCAAGAGAAATTGGCTTTCAAAACCCTAGGAGAGGGAAATGACCTTGCCAAGGCACAACTGAAGCATGAACAAGGTGTAAAATGACTCATTAGACACTGACATGATAATTACAACCCTATGAATGGTGATAGACTCAGATGAATAGTGACATAGATTGACATTTGGGCAACTTTGAAAAGAATGAAAGCAACCCTAGATCTAATGCCTAGTGACCAAATTTTGCTTGAAGACTCACTGAAATGACAAAATTTGACCTTGACACTTCAAAATCACTTTGTAAGAGCATGTTTGATCACTGGAGGAAGGCTGGGAAGACTGACACTAACAGGTCGTTTTTCTCCTTCATGGGGAGCCCCAGCTATGATATTTTTTTGTATCCTCATAAACTGACCATGATTAGCATATTTTTTCTTTTTGTTGGTTCTCAGTTATCTTAAGTTTTATTCTTCTTTATAAGTGGGATCACGTTTATAATAATTCTTTTGGCATCTACTACTGTAATTTTTTATTGTCTTAAAAAAAAGTTCAATTATTTCCTTGGAAAAAGTGAAACACCAAGTTGTAGCTTTTCCCTCAAATATGAACAGAAATAACTTGAAAACTTGATATTCATGTTGAATTTCTCCTAATTTGAGGGATAACGTGAATTGTCCAAAATGTTCTCTAGGATTAATAGGGCCATCTATATTATACTTGGGAAGCCATATTTCATAATGTTTTGGTAAATCATTGTTGGGAACGGGATCCCCCAAGGATATTTTTGGGGCTAAAAGCCCATGTTTTGGGTCAAATTTTGTAATAAAGTTGTAAAGTCTCCGCATTTTGTGGTCGCGGAGCATGAAGGTGTCAAGAGTCATAAAGGGTTGTCTGCCCTTATTTTGTAAAGTGTAAATTCGGCTGTAAAGATCTACCCATGGTCCGCGAACCATGGGATTGTATAAAAAGAGCTAAGTAAGTAAGCTCTAAGAGGTCAGAAGTCTTTAGTGAAGAATGGAGTGAAGAGTCTTGGTAGAGAAGTCTAAGTATTTCAAGTCTTAGCGTAGGTAGAAGCTCTGCAACTGAGTGCGTAGAGGCCTAGGGTAGAAGTCCGCAACTGAGTGCGTGGACCCCTGTAGCTGTTTGCATAGGGCGGATAGAGTGTAATAATCTGAAGATATAAATAAAGATAAGTATTCTACAAATTCTGTGTATTCATTTCCTGTTAATGCATCTTGTTATATTGTGTATGGGTTTAATTTACAATGTTTATGTGATGCGCGAATATATGTGATTATATTGGGTAATTGGATGCAAGTAAGAATATCAGATTACGTGGCACTAACTGTGATTGTTTAGTAAGATAAGTAAAACCTTTAAGATAACTTCGGAACCTGTACAATACACTGTCATAGCAATGCGAAAGTACTTGGACCGCAATTTAGGGTTGCACGAAGGTCAATCATACTCCTTCGCGGAGGTACTAAAGGGCGGAATAAAGGCCTGGACTGACAGAGCCCTAGAACTCAATGACCTGTGCCAAAGCAGGAACAAAGGGTATAAACTGACATCACGACCATCTTAGGGTGCGGAAACTTGGTTCCAGCATCCCCCCATACTACTTCGGGTGAGACTTCAATCTGTGCTCCGCGAGCTGATGCCGAAAGGGCCAGTAGTGTAGGGATTTTTTTGGCTAATTAACGTTGAACCTGGGTCAGGCCCCATGCAGCCAAAAAATGGTTCCGTTGTTGGGACCGAAATCTGCATAAGAGATGTGTGATGTCGTATCATTGGAATCCAACTAAGAAAGAGATCGAAGACTGGTTGGACAGGAAGATCCACAAATTCACGACGTAAGAGAACAAAAATCCGTGGCTCACAAGGGAACAGTGGTTAGACAGGTACCTGTATACATAAATTCACGAGATATTTTTCTGTTCCTTTCCAGTTGAGTTATATGAGTGGATCGTGAAGCTAGTGGATAGCCAAGGAAGGTGGAGACTTGACGGTCCTATTGTCTAGACCCCGGAGTTAGTATAGAGACTAGAAGCCTCTGAGGATAAGATCGCCCGTGCTTTCGATCATTGGCTTGATCGCATCATAAGAGGATTTGTGACTGAATTCGTGGTCGATACCTCAGTTAGCTACAACGAGGTGGAGCGACACTTTTTCAAAGGTCCGCGAGGTAAGTACTTGAAGTCTTTGAATACTTGGATTAAGATGTTATTGTGTGAAAAATGGGTTATGCATCTACCTTTATGTTCGGAGCTACGCGAAGTGTAAATACTTACAGGAACGAAGGAAGGAAGGCACCTGAATATAACCCACTGATTTCACCTCCATTGGGTGACGAAGAGGGACTAGTGCAAGCTTCTCCACGAAGTGCAATTTAGTTAATAAAACAAGGATTCTCGGGACTACCACCTCCACCCACACCACCTCGAAATTCACCACCATCACCTGCAACTTCACCCATACCACCACCACCTCCACCACAGTTCAGCATGGAAAATTCAGTGAAGATGCCTTTGTTTAAAGGCTTGGGAAACAAGGACGTGGACCAATTTTGGTTTGTCATGAAAGTTGTATGGTAATCTCAAGGCATTACAGATGATCACATGAAGAAGGAAACATTGGTTAGTGCTTTACAGGATTGCACGCTAACCTGGTACATCAGTACTCTAATGATAACCCAAACGCTAGGGTGGTAGACATCTAGACCGTGATGAATAAAGAGTTCTGTAGGCCTAAATCCGAGGCACAATCGATTATGGGGTTCAAGGAAATCACGTTGAAACCAGGCGAGACACCTTGGGAATTGGATCAGAGGTTGAATTGTAAAATACATGAAGCTAGTATGAACTTAACAGATGGACCACACTGCGAGTGGTTCGTGGCTTCTCTCCTGCCACACCTAAGGGTTGCACTATCACAATAGAAAATTATGACTTAGTTAGAGGCCTTGGAGATTGCAATGAGACTGCATGAAACATTGATGCAAGATCCGAATCTAGGGGTTCAGCAGATCCATGTGCAGTTGCAAAATATTTGCCTTGAAATGCAAAGTTTGAAGCAGGATAGAACAGTTCGACCGGAGGTGCGCGAAGAGGTATGGTGCCTAAAATGTAAAGGTCAGGGGCATGACAAAGACCATTGCCCAGTCTTTGCGAACTATATTGTAGGAGGAGGACCAATGCCTTTGAGGTCGAAAGCCTAAGTAGGACCGTGCATGGGGCCTGCGTTGTGGTGCACTATATGTCAGGTAGCATGAAAACATACGACGGATAACTGTCATTTGCTGCAGAAGTTTGTACAAACACCACAACAACTATTCTGCAACTTTTGCAGATCGGTAGGGTATGATGAGTGCAACTGCAGAAGTTTGTACAAACACCGCAACAACTGTTCCGCAACTTCTATAGATCGGTAGGGCATGATGAGCGCAATTGCAGAAGTTGTGAATTAATGATGGACAGAACACCCGCCTATAGGGTTCAGGCAGAAATGCGGCCCCTTGACCAGAGCGTTGGGATGGCGCGAACAGGCTTTCAGGCGTGCGAAAGAGGCCGAGGCGGTGGAGGACCTGGCAGAGGTCGGGGACAGCTAATCTTCTACAATTACGGAGGACCCAGAGACTATGCCCGTGATTGCACTAACCCAATGCGCCCATCGTGCAAATATTGCACTCTATTTAATCACGAAACAGAGGACTGTCCTACGTTGATAGTGAAGATATGTGAAAAAGGGGCGCTACCACCTCAGCCAACTCAAAACCTGTAGATGATGAGGTCTGAGCCACGCGAAGAGGATCCTAACGTGAATATAATGCTCCAAAGTGGAATTACAATGGGCGATGATAAGGGGAAACAACTTGAAGACAATGCATGGGCTCGCAAAGCTCCGGCGAAGGAGGATGAGTTTGACTTAGAGCGCACACGCGAAACATTCATGGAAGCAAAGAAGAGCTTCGTTGAGGCCTCCACCTCAAGGAGCAAGGATAAGCCTGATCAGGAAATGGACCCTTCTATGCTTACGACCTTTCTAGAGACCTGCATGAAGTTGCTGCACGATAGCAAGGTTGTGAAGGGATTACAAGAGCTTATAAATAGATGCGTCAGAAACACTCTGGGTGAACCGTGCGTGGTATGAAAGATTGGTAAGCATAAAGCAAGGACATGACGAGAAATGAGACTGATCGCACAGATAGGAGAATATGAAATGGATCAGGTTATCTTGGATCTGGGTTCGGATGCAAACATTCTACCAAAGCAGACTTGGGAGTGGATGGGAAGACCTGCGTTGCAATGGTCTCTGATTCAGTTAAGGATGGCAAATTAGTAGAAGATCATCCCCATGGGGCTGCTGCAAGGGGTGACTGTAGATATTGAAGGCGTGAGCGCGTTGGATGACTTTGATAGAAATTGTAGATGACAGCAACCCCTAACCTGCACTCCTTGGCATTGATTGGGCTACTGATATGAACATGGTAATCAACCTAAAGAAGCGAAAGATGATTTTTGAGAAGAAATTTCTCTGCGTAATAGTACCCCTAGATCCTGCTGAAGGATCGTGCTATACTGAACCAGTCCGCGATTATGAGAGCGATGACAATTTTGACTGCATATATAAGATAACAGCGTGAGACCAAGATTGGGTGAATCCAATAGCAGATGGACGAATTACATGGGATCATGAGAGTTCCTGCACCTCAGACTCTGATGAAGAATTAGAGCATTGGCAGAATCGATTACATGAAGTAACCACGTTAAGCTGTAACATGATGACCCAGTCATTGCGCTATGCGTCGTTAGAGGTAAGAAATCTTCCCAGTTACGATGGCTTGAATGATGTAGATGTATTTCTGGATGCATTTGAGAGGGAAGTACGAGAGAAGCAACGCTTCCAGGCTTTGGACTAGGAACTGCACCCTCAAGATGGTGGGGTATGCACAAGGGTAGCTTTGATGATTGGCGCGAGTATAGGAGGATGATGCTAACATGCTTTGGGAAGCCAAAGGTGAGAATGACAGACAAATATGATGGGAAGGGTGATCCGAGTGCACACTTGGCCAAATGGGCTCAATCTTATAGAGTGAAGCCCCAATCGGAATGGGTGCACTTGTTCTGTCATACCTTGGATGTCATCCCAATGAATTGGTACTTGGAAACAAAGCTCCGCCATGGTACAAGTGAATGGGATATCGTGCGCGAAGGATTCATAATGACGTTCAGCTTCGAAGATGGGTTTTACTGTATTGACGAAGTGCTACAAGAAGTGAAAGCAGCAATCTTTAGGATATCGCGAGATCCTTTGGATTTGATTCAACCTGATTGGAATACTCAGCTGAGCCATGCATTGGAATGCTATAACGTGATTACTGAAGAAGAAGATGAGGATCCACGAAAGATTAATATCCTTGAAACAGAGGGTCACCGCGAGGTTGAGGGACCACAGATTGAGAATCCTGATATAACCGCGCCACTGAAAATGAAACAGGTAAATATTGGTACGGAGGTAGAGCCCAAATTCATGAAGATTGGAGATTACTGGGATGACGCAACGGTGGATAAGGTCACTGAATTGCTCCACGAATACCAGTTTTTTTCTCTACCAATTTTACGTAGCTAAAACGGATAATAGGAGCCCTGGGTGTTATGAAGATCACGTTAAAACCCGACGCGAAGCTAGTTAAGTAAAGACCTTACCGCCTCAACCCGAAGTATAAGGAGAAGGTCCGCTTAGAGCTAGACAAGATGCTTGTGGCAGGCATCATTGAGCCCATAGAAGAATATGATTGGGTAAGCCTAATGGTGGTACAGGAAAAGAAGCAGAAGGATGAAATAAGGATATGCGTAGATCTCAGGAAGTTGAATGATGCTTGCGTACATGATCCTTTCCCGACTCCATTCACTGATGAGGTATTGGATAATGTAGGTGGCCAGGAAGTGTACTCCTTCACTGATGGGTTCTCTGGGTACCATCAGATCAAAATCACACCGGAGGATAGAAGCAAGACGACCTTCACGACTGAGTGGGGATGTTTTCAGTACATTGTAATGCCTTTCGGATTGAAGAATGCGCCTGCAATTTTTTCGCGTGTAGTCATTACTGCGTTCAAGGAATTTATTCATAAGTTTTTGGAGGTGTACTTTGATGACTGGACTGTGTTTGGGTTGGTCAAATGCCATGTTCCAAGTTTGCGCCTAATCCTAGATACTTGTCGAAGGTACCAAATTGTGCTCAATTTGAAAAAATTCTTGTTTTGTGTTCCTTTTGGGACTCTGATGGGTCATGTGGTTTGTAGGCAGGGACTAATGGTAGATCCCAGGAAGATCACGGTGATACTTAACTTGGAGGCACTGAGGAGTGTGAAACAGTTGCGCGCAACCTTAGGACATACTAGGTATTACAAGAAGTTTATCAAGGGCTATGCCTAGATCACCGCGCCTATGGAGAAGTTGTTGAAAAGGGATGTCACGTTCTGTTGGAACGAGGATTGTAAGAAAATCTTGGATGTATTGAAACAAAATATGGTCATTGCACCGATTTTAGTCTTCCTAGATTGGAAGAAGGAGTTTCATGTACATGTTCACACGTCATGTATAGCATTGGGAGAAGTACTGACACAGGCTAGCGGAGGAGAATTGGGCCATCCTATAGCATTCGCAAGCCAAAGGTTATCCAAGGCGGAGAAGAACTATTCCACCATTGAGCGCGAAGGGTTAGCCATGGTATACGCGCTCCAGAAGTTTAGACATTATCTGCTGGGTGGACATTTTAATATGCATACGGATCATTCCGCGTTGAAATACCTGGTCAATAAGCCTGTGTTGGGGGGGCGAATCTGCAGGTGATTATTACTTTTCCAGGAGTATGATTTTGAAGTTATTGTAAAGCCTAGACGACTGAATGTGGGACCAGACCATCTGTCACGCATGAAATAGGGGAAGAGCCCACTAATTTGGAGGGATTTCCTAACGCGCAGCTATTTGCAATGCACATCGTGGATGGTCATTTTGAAGACATCATACACTTCCTAATGACAAGAACTGCCCCAAAAGTTTACACCATCCAGCAGAAGAAGGATTTAGTGGTGTGCGCGACATACTTTTCTGTCATTGTTGGGCATCTGTACAAAATGGGATCTGGTGAAATATTGTGACGATATGTACTGGAGTTTGAAAGGAGAAGTATCCTCGTGGACGCTCATGGGGGTGCTACGAAAGGACATTATGTAGGGAGAGTGACCATGTTATGAAACCAGCTCAAGAAAAGATAGAAAAGATAGATCAACGCCTTAGAATTCAGCCTCTTCGAGGGGGCAACCTCCTTTACATTACATAAATGAACAATTCTTGGATGATACAAATGACAAAACCTCCTTTCTATATATAGGAGTCTAAGGAGTCACAATATAATCCAGCCGACCTAACAATAATAATATAAAGCCACAAAAATAACAATAGAGGGATTCTATGGGGCACAGAAATAACAATATGGGGGTAATAGGGGCACAACAATATAAATAAGGGGTATAACTACAATAGTAATGGGGTAATCACTAGTATTATAGGGACCCAACATGCCCCTCTCCTTCAAAAAAGTGTTGTCCTCAACGCTTGAGTAGTTCTGGATACTTCTGCATAAAATTCTCATCCTCCCATGTGGAATCTTCAGCGGATAAGTTCTTCCACTTGATAAGATACTCTGAAATTGATCGATTTCGTAGCTGTCGAGTTCTTGTTTCTGTGACTGCTTCCGGTTCCAATATAATTTTTCCTTCCTCGTCAAGTTCTGGCAATATTGTTTGAACTGGGAGCTTGTCGCCTATAACCTTCTTTAAACATGAAACATGGAAAACTGGGTGCAATCGAGAAGCTGCAGGAAGCTCCAATTTGTATGCCATAGTACCAATCTTTTGCAACACCTTGTACGGACCATAATACTTTGGTGATAATTTATTATCCTTCTTAGCTTGCTTTAGGGACATTTGCTTATATGGTTGTAGCCGTAGGAATACCCAATCACCTACATCAAAACTTCTTTCACTGCGATGTTGATCTGCCTGTTGTTTCATTCTATTTTGTGCCAACACGAGGTTATCCTTTAAGAGTTGGAGGACTTGTTGTTGATGTTCGATGTGATGTTCCACTGCCTGAACCTTAGAATTTTCTCTTAAATATGATGTGATGGATGGTGGTTGATACCCATAAAGTGCCATAAATGGGGTCATTTTTGTTGCTGTATGGAAGGAAGTGTTATACCACCATTCAGCCAGAGGCAACCATTTGACCCATTGTGTCTGTTTATCAGATACAAAGCAACGAAGATATCCTTCCAAACATTTGTTTACTATCTCAGTTTTCCCATCAGATTGAGGATGATAAGATGAGCTATGAGCTAACTGAGTACCAAGACAAGAAAATAATTCTGTCCAAAAATTTCCAGTGAAAATGGGATCTCTGTCACTTACAATAATCTTTGGGTTTCCATGTAGCTTTTGAATTGTTTCCATAAATGCAGTAGAAACTGTACTGGCTTTAAATGGATGTGATAATGCACAAAAGTGTGCATACTTGGTAAGTCTGTCAACTACCACCATGATGACACTCTTTCCCTCAGACTTGGGTAAACCTGTGATAAAATCCATTGAAACCTCCTCCCAACGTTGGCTTGGAATGGATAAAGGTTGTAATAGACCCGGTGTCTTAATTGTTTCAACTTTATTTTGTTGGCAAACCAAACATTCCGCCACAAACTTTTGAATATCTGATTTAAGGCCATCCCAAAAAAATTCCTTCTTAACCCTGTGGTAAGTTTTTAAAAATCCTGAGTGCCCTCCTAAGGGAGAAGTGTGCAATTCCATAAGAATCTTTTGTTTTAGCTGGGAATTCTTACAGAGGTATAAGCGATCTTTGTACCATAACGAATCATTTTGCCAGCTAAATGTATCAGACGTACTGGAATCTTGTTGTAGCTTTCGAATAAGTGCCCACACTTCTTCGTCATTCTTCCATTCCTCCCTTGCTTTTTTTATCCAATCTGGTTGGATAATAGAAATGGCGCACAACAATGCTTCCACATCCTCATCCTTTCTTGAGAGTGCATCTGCCACCACATTTTGCTTCCCTTTTTTGTAGATGATTTCAAAGTCATAACCCAACATCTTTGTGACCCACTTTTGTTGCTCTTCAGAGGATAATCTTTGTTCTAAAAAGTATTTAAGGCTATCATGATCCGTTTTTACCTTGAAGTGTCTTCCCATTAGGTAGGGTCGCCATTTCTTAAGTGCATGGAGTATTGCCAACATTTCCTTCTCATAAATAGCTTTGCTTAAAAACTTTCCCTTGATTGGACGACTTTCAAAAGCAATGGGTCTTTCATCTTGCATTAGAACAGCACCAATTCCATTTCCTGAAGCATCACATTCCACAATAAAGGTTTTTGTGAAGTCCGGTGTAGCTAAGACCGGTGCTTGGCACATTGCCTCTTTAAGATGTTCAAAGGCCTTTGTTGCTTCCGGAGTCCATGAAAATGCATCTTTCTTCAATAATGTTGTTAGAGGTGCTGCTATTCTCCCATAATTCTTAACAAACTTGCGATAATACCCTGTCAACCCAAGAAATCCTCGCAGATGCTTTATGGATGTGGGGATTTTCCATTCCTTAATGGCTTTAATTTTGCTAGGGTCTACCTTAACTCCTTCATGAGATACAATATGACCCAAATATTCCACCTCCTGGACTCCAAAGAAACATTTGGATCTTTTTGCATATAATTGTTTCTCCTCCAATAGTTGTAGCACCTTGTCAACATGTTCAACATGATCCTTCCAAGACTTGCTGTAGATTAGTATATCATCAAAAAATACTAACACAAATTTTCTAAGGAATGGTTTGAAAATTGAATTCATCAAACCTTGAAATGTTGAAGGTGCATTGGTAAGGCCAAAAGGCATGACCAAAAATTCATAATGACCCTCATGAGTTCTAAATGCCGTTTTCGGAATGTCTTCAATCTTCATTCTGATTTGATGATATCCTGAACGAAGATCCAACTTGGTGAAGTAAATTGATCCATGCAATTCATCCAGTAATTCATCAATGACAGGAATGGGGAACTTATCTTTAATAGTGAGCTTGTTGAGCTCCCTATAATCCGGACACATGCGCCATGATCCATCCTTCTTGTGCACCAATACTACTGGAGCAGAGAAAGAACTTTGACTTGGTTGAATTATACCAGCCTCTAGCATTTCTGCAACCATACGTTCAATTTCACTTTTTTGGACATAGGGATATCTGTACGGCCTGATGTTTGGAGGAACACTTCCTGGAATCAGATGAATAGCATGATCATGATCACGCATAGGTGGGAGACCTTTGGGAGTCTCAAATACCTTGGAATGATTGTCCAGGACTTTTTGGAGATCTGGAGAAATAGATGATTCCAATGTGGAAACATCTAGCGAACATAATTGTGCAATTACACCTCTTTGCTCCTTTTTTAGAAGCTTTGTCATACCATTAGAGCTGATTATCTTTCCTGGTTTCCCTGCAATACCCCTTAATTCAACTTCCTTTCCTTCCATAGAAAATTTGATGAAAAGTTCTTGAAAATTAAAAGCTATTGTACCCAAGGATTGTAGCCATTGGACTCCTAGTACAACATCAGCACCTCCCATTGGAATGGAAAGCATTGGGCTAGTCAATACATATTCTCCCATGGATAGCTTGATATTATGGCACTTTCCAGAGCAATTTATTGTTCCTCCATTTGCAATCATCACTTGACACTCTGGTGCTGGATATAGGAAGCAATTCAATTCTTTTGCTACCCTACAATGAATAAAATTGTGGGTGCTTCCTGAATCAATCAACACTATTACCTTTTTCTTCTTGATTTGTCCTTCTATCTTGATGGTTTGAGGAGTGGTAATTCCCGCCAATGCATTACAAGATATGGTCGGATTTATTTGTTCTTCATCTAGGCTTTGTTCCTGGAGTATATCTTCTTCTTTTGACCTTTCTTGCTCCTTTTCTTCTTCCTCTTCACAATCTATGTAGAATAATTTCTTCTCAGCACACTTATGACCTTTAGTGTATTTGCTATCACAACTGTAACAAAGCCCTTTTGCTCTTTTTTCTTCCAATTGTTGTGGTGTCAACCTTATAGGTTGTGGAAGACTAGGGGCAACAACACTTCCGTCTTTATAGTTGTGAGTGGTATGCTTCCTGGTTGCCATAATTTTGCTTTCCATTTTTCTTGCTAACCTGAATGCCTTCTCTAATGAATCAGGTTCCCAAAGGCGAACATCATGTTGGATATTATCCTTTAAAGACCCTATGAACACATCAATCCTATGCTCCTCTGGAATATCTTTTACCCTTATGTTCAATTTTTGGAACTCCTCAATGTGCTCCATTATTGAACCCTTTTGTTTGAGACTTATCAATTGGCTAAAAAAAGTGTTGCTTTTTGTATCTTCATAATGTGCTATCAATTCTTCCGTAAAAATTGCCCAAGTGATAAATTGTTTACGAGAGCAAAGCCATTGATACCATACAAACTGATTTGGTTCCAAATATAAAGTTGCCATACGTACCTTTTGTGTGTTTTGCACATTATTGAGATCGAAGAACTGCTCCATCTGTAATATCCATGTGGCGGGATCCTTGCCATCAAACTTCCTCATATCGATTTTTGGAATATGGTGGGTCTTCGATCCAACATTAGAGTCTATGGAATCATGATTAACATTTCTTTTGTTCTCATCATGAGTTTCCTTTACTACCTTTTCACCATTAGTAAGTATTTCTTGTAGAAAATTTGTCAAATCTGTCTTCAAATTTGCCATGTCTGTCTTCAAATCTGTCTTCAAATTTGCCATGTCTCTCTTCAAATATGTCTTCAAATCTATCTTCAAATCATCCATCTTAGCTTCCACGCCATTTATCTTAGATTCCACACCATTTATCTTAGCTTCTGTTAGCTTTTGTGAGCGTGACATTTGTTGCACTTGTTCTTGTAATTTTGATATATCATGTAGCATTTCTTCCTCTTCTTCATGAGTCATGCTAGAGCTTTCAGGTTCCTTACTAGGTGTTTGCATTTTCTTTCCTCGGGCATCAGTTACCGATAATAATGCTTTACTATGCCCTTTGAATTCCGTTAAACCAAGCTTACACAAAAATTTAAAAAAAACTACACACCTTTTTTCACTTTATAGAAGCCTGATATTGAATCTGATGTATCTCTGTAATTTCGGATCATCCAGTTCTGAAATTGTAACCTGTAGTAGCCTTCTGTGTCCTCTTTCCAATGCCACAAGTCTGACCCAAATTGGATTCTCCAAGGAAGAGTTATGTGAAATCTCCCACAGTGACTTGCTTTTAGACTAGTTCAGTAGAGCGAACTTGTACGACGTGCCACGAGTCACTGTTTCAACCTTTGAATCTGAAACATGCATACAAGAAACTAAAGTCCGTCCTCTTTCTGTACCTTCTTACGAAATTTCAATCCAATCCCCAAAGAGAAAGTTATGACGATTTTCCCCAGGTCACCTGTTTTGAATGTAATTCAGGAGTCTGCAAAAAGACCAACTTCCTCAGATCATATCTCCGCAAATATCGTGCGAAAAGCTCTGAAATTCGGACCCAAGGTTCAACACGATTTCTTCTCAAATGGGTTTTTTTTACGACTTCTGAAACATCACAGAAAAAAGTTATAGTGAAAATTCCACGATGACCTGTTTGGAGAAGCGAAACCCTAGAATCCAAAGCTCTGATACCAAATGTTATGAAACCAGCTCAAGAAAAGATAGAAAAGATAGATCAACGCCTTAGAATTTAGCCTCTTCGAGGGGGCAACCTCCTTTACATTACATAAATGAACAATTCTTGGATGATACAAATGATAAAACCTCCTTTCTATATATAGGAGTCTAAGGAGTCACAATATAATCCAGCCGACCTAACAATAATAATATAAAGCCACAAAAATAACAATAGAGGGATTCTATGGGGCACAAAAATAACAACTTGGGGGTAATAGGGGCACAACAATATAAAGAAGGGGTATAACTACAATAGTAATGGGGTAATCACTAGTATTATAGGGACCCAACAGACCACGTAGAATATTCTACGCATAGGGTTGTAGTGGCCAACCCTCCAATGGGAAATACATTTTGTGGGACCCATTCGGTCCCAAGGGAAGAAGACTAGAGCGCGGTACATTATCACCGTGACTGAGTATTTGAATCGATGGGCATAGGCACAACCTATGAAGGATTGTACAGGTATGACCACTACGAAGTTCCTCTTTGGGTATGTACTGATGCGATTCGGGTGTCCAAATATTTTGATGAGTGATCACGGTACGCACTTTCTGAATGAGACGATCAGCACGCTGAATGAGGAATTTCAGTTATATCACCAGAAAAGCATGCCTTATCACCCCCAGGCTAATGGGATGGTGGAAGCATTCAATAAGGTGTTGGAGAATGCGCTAACCAAGGTTTGCAATGCTTAGTGAAGTGATTGGGACTTGCGCGTGCCCGTAGTACTATGGGCCTATTGGACGACATGCAAGAAGTTGACTGGGTAGACACCCTTTAGGCTTGTATATGGCGTTGAAGCAGTGATGCCCATGGAATACATTGTGCCTAGTCTGCGCATAGCAGCACTCACGGGTATGACAGATTGCGGAGCCCTGGAAGAGAGGCTCGCACAGCTGGCTGAGCTTGAGGAAGAGATATTTGTAGTTGGATTCCACCAACAGGTCCAAAAGAAGCGCGAAAAAGAATGGCATGAACGGCACATTAAGTTGCGCACCTTTAAAGTAAATGATCTAGTTTTATTATATGACAGTAAGTTTGATAAATTTCCAGGGAAGTTCAGAATGCACTAGTTAGGGCCCTATGTCATTAAGGAGATTACCAATGGTGGAGTGGTTCAGTTGGTTAAATTGAATGGAGATCCCTTCCCAGGAAAGGTGAATGGTAGTCAATTAAAGCCATACACCGGTGGTCTGCCCATGTGACTATATGAGGGTAGCATAGTCTTAGCACTCCAGGCAGCTAAAAGGAGGTGTAGGACTATAAACTACACTACCCAGGTTGGGGACCTACGCGATTGGAGGGTTGTGTGAAGCGAGGAAATGTCACAAGGTTTGCAACAACGTGAAGGGAGCTATGCTACCCATGGAGAAATCGTGCAAGTCAGCCAGAAAGTGATCGTTAAAGTCAATGTTCATGATTTGACGGTAGAAATGCGACCAAATGGAGCGGGCGACTGACATTTAAGGCGAACTTTATGGGTAAGATCCTTGGAAATCTACTGCCAATCTGGCATTAATGAAGCGAATGTGCGGGGAACGGTCAAATTTGAATTCAAAATGCCCTATAAATTACAGGTGGCTGCCCAACAAAAAACACTTGGAATTTTGAGAATTAAGTTGTTGAGCTCTCAGGTGCACATGAACCATGAGAACTTTGAAGCTTTGATAGCCAATTCAATATTTGAGACATTTCCGAAGGCGACACAGGAGTTATTGCATAACATCATGTCGACACCTGCAGAAGCTATGGACATCGAAGCAGTGACAGCTGAGGAGGTTGTGCCGGAAGTTGTTAGGGAGGCAGAGGAGGCTTCTCCAGAGGTTGTCGAGGTATTAGCTAAAGTTCTGAAATCACCATGGACACCTAGACCGAAGCCGACCCCAACCAAGGAGAGCACAAAGGATAAGAAGGGAAAGCAGCCTGCAATACCGGTGCGTGTGTCACCGAGAAGGAACCCACCAAAGGACAAGCCCACCGCACAAGAAAAGGGCAAAGCCATTAACCTAGAGCCAGAGGAGGAAGAAATTGAAGACATCCCGATGGATGATGAGGACTTGGGGATAGACATGGAGGAAGTTGAAGTCCAGGGTGTTGACCCTATCACTCAGTTGCCTAAGTATATCCCTCCACACAAGGGCAAGACCAAGGTGCCAAAGGACATTGACGAGAGCAAGGTCCCCTTGCAAACCCCTCTGCTACCGGATGAGATTGTCTTTGAAGGACCACGCTTGGGGTGGGTTCCTCTGTTAAAGCTCGAAGATTGGGACTTAGTTGACCATGAGAAGTTCCCGCACTTGGTGACTGAGCAGCTAATGCGTCGCATTATTGACACAACCACTGGGATGACCGCATTGGAGCCGTGGAAGTGGCCTAGGGGAGTAGACAAGGAATGTCTTCTCAACTTGCTATGGGTTCCACACTACAACCGCACCCCGATTATAATATTGGTCATCAAGCAACTGCTATGGTTGGTGCATTATGGGTGTCTATTGTTGGAGGAGCCAATACCCATCATCGACAGATTGATCCATAGGATCACACAGCTGCCCTACACAAGAGAAAATCTGGCCATGATGTTTGCTGGGAAAGGTGGCAAGTAGGCCCTAGCAGGGGCCATGAAGGAAAAATTTAAGCTTGTAAAGAAGTCGCGGGGCTATGCCACCTATAATATCAGTGACCCTGCAGTCAAGGTGGCCATGCAGATTTTGGCAGGAAAGGTGATGAGGAAGTGTCACGTAGATGAGGTGCCATCACCTGTCGTTGCGCTCGCAGTTCAATGCGGTGAGTTCCTTGCAAACTTCTGCGAGGCACAGGAGCTCAACAAGACCTTCCACTACGCGTGGCTCTTGTTTTCCATTGTACTAGTAGCATGAGAGCTACCGGAAGACAGTCAATTCCCCTCAGTCGTGCTGAACCTACCAGATGCAGCGAAGTACACTTCGTTGTGGGTGACTAAGGATGCGTAGCGCATCAAAGATAACAAGATCTTCTGGATCTTGATGGATATGAACATCTGCATGGCTATCAATCACAAACTGTGGTTGTTGCCTACTGTGTTTGTCAACCTGCAGGGGTACATGGAGTTCAAGGTAGATTTTCACCATGTGTCGATCAAGGGGCGGGAGGACACTATGCAAACATGGTATGACTTGCCTTACTTGGCAATGGATGATGCAATTGATGCAGTGCTTGATCACTGGTTGGTAGAGTGGCGCACTACATTAGACTTGGCGGTGGGGGCGAGCAAGTCCACTACGCAACGCAAGAAGGAGGAGGCCAAGCTCAAGATGGCACGGCTGGCCATGAAGAGGAAGAAGGAGGCCACTGACAAGGCCCAGGCAAAGTGTGCTACCGCCCAGCAGACGGAGAAGCAGACAGGTGGAACAGAGAGGGGCTATAGCAAAGGTGTGAGGTCACCTTTGCCCGTTACAGAGGAAGAAACAGACGAGCAGACAAAGTAGCACGATGTGGACCTACATGAGACGTCCGCCTGCATCAAGCATCCAAGGGAACAAGAGAAAGGAGGGTCGAGGAAGAAATCCAAGGCCACTAAGAGGTCGCTGGACCCTATCACCCTCACAAAGGACGATTTTCATGACCTCAGACACATGGTGCGGGATGTCACCGCGGAGGCCCTACAGCAGTTTTAGAAGCAACTGCAACTAATATTGGGGGCCATCCAAACAGGTCTGTAGGAGCTGCAGACCCATGCATCACAGGCTGGCATGGTGTCCACCAGCCTCGCTATCGGCACTTCAGAAGCTTCTGAGATGCTGCGTGTGAAGGTCTCTAGCGCGATAGTGCTTCTAGATGGAGAATTAACCACAAAGAATGAAGCTGATAGGCCCACTGTCAGCGCCCTCAAGGGAGTGGGGTTGAACTTGGCAGCGCTCCTTGGTGAGGTGCTCCACCTATTGCAGGATGGAGTGATTGCAGAGCTGAGGGCTCGCGAACACCGTGTGCTAGTGCCTAGATTTACCTTAGGCTTAAAAGGTAGGATCCAGGGCCAACATCAAACCACGCTCAGCCTAGTAGCTAGCCCTACTAGGTCAGGAGAGGGCTCTCTCCGAGTCAATATCAGTAAATAATGATCGATGAGCACTTGAGATGACTGAAATATCTACTGATATTAGGCTAGGTATATGTGCAAGAGAGTTTGATTTGATAAAATGGAGTTTTGTTGGCTTAGAGGGAAAGGCAGATTTTTGGGTGCGGGGATTGAGGCTCAGTTCTGTAGAGATCTCAATGGGGCAAGGTAGGCAATCGTTTTGGCACTTAAAATTTAGTGAGATGGAAGGAAAAGACAGGTGAGGTGTTGAAGAGGGAAAGGGCAATCATGAATCCTCCCCAAACAGCTAAAAACATCAAATAACTAAAGCAAACTTCAAGTAGAGCATTGCACTTTCAATGAATTCTACTTACACTGTTGTTTGTTTAGTTCAGAAGAAATAAGATAGATAATGAAATCACATAAACAAATTCACAATCACAAAGAGAAGAACTGTACCAAGACAAATTTCCACATGAATCCCAAAGAGTGCTGCAAATCCTGGTCTCAATTCCTTAGCCAAAATATTGAAAATGAATGTACAATGAAGCTCAAGGCTTTCTCTAGAGTCCAACCATGCTAATGACTGAAAAACAACATAATATAGAAAAACATAGCTCATCCTAGCCTCTAGGGGTCGAGCTCATGAGTTTAGGAGCTGATCCAACTGATTCTAAACTGAGAACTAGAAACTAGGCAAGATAACAACATGCCTCTAAAAACAAGGGAACTGATTCATTCAGTTTCAAACAACCTCAAAACTGATGAATCTACCTCTACAAGTGAAAATCAAACATATTTACATCATAATCTATCAAAGTTCATCAAATTACATCATAAATTTTGCATTAGGAAAGTGAAAAAGTCAAACTAGGCGAAGCTGGGCAAAAAATAGAGCAAAACTTGGTCAAACTGGCAATTTTTCCTCTATGCGCCACGCCTGATTCTCTATGCATAGTGCCTGTTTGGACGCACTTTTGGAGGTCTTCACGATGTCAAAATGAGCTCCAGGTGTGCTTTCTAGAAAGGTCTACCTATCTAATTTCCAACCCAAGTGGAATTTTTCAATTTGGCCTCCATTTGCCCCTCCAAAATCCCTTTCTCCCAAAACTGCTTCTTGTGTGTCAAAATAGGGGTAGTGAGGTCATTTTTTGAGTGTTTTTTGACCCTTTGAGGGCTCAAAGCCTGCCCAAATTTCTTGGCCATAGGTAGGAAAGCATAAATTTTCATGAAAAATCCAGAAATGCAATTTTTTTGTGATTTGTAGCCCTCTAGCAAAGCGAGCACCACGTGGTGCGGCGCATAGGGAGGAAAACTCTGTTTTTATGCCAAAATTTACAAAAATGCAAAAATTGCTCCAAATTTCTTGAAATTTGGGCTGAGTCTTCTCTATTAAGTGCTGTGATGGGCCAAGGAAGCCTTAGCCAATATTTGAAGTCCTTCATCCTCTTTTTGCCTCTTTGATGCTCTCTTTAGCTTTGCTTTGAAATTCATGATTCTTGCTTGGCACACCAAGTTTCGGGACAAGTAATTTTTTTTTTCCCAAAGAAAAAAGCTGTAACCTTTTATTTAAAAAATGATAAGTTACAATTGCAGATGCATGATGCATTTCCGTAGCTGCCCAATGGGCTCGGGTGCCTTGGCACCCTCCGCATCGTTACAGGACTAACGTGCAAAAAATGAGGAGGAAAGGAGAGAGAGAGAAAGAGAGAAAAGAGGGGGAGAGAGAGGAAAAGAAGTGAGAGCAAGAAAAAACTGAATTACATTTGTGAAGAATTCACGCTTCAGGTTTTTCTTCCTTTTTTCTTTTCAACCTTGCGCCATACTCCTTGGGTGGGCTCGATCGAGGCAATAACTAACTGTGTTTCTGCTTCCTGCATACCTAATTCCTTGTCTGAGTCTGATGTGTCTGATTTGTGGTGCCGCTTTATCCCTCCCATGTTCTGTTCATCATTAATCTTCTCTGCCTGATTTGGGTGAAACTGTGCAACCTTGGTGTCTGTTGTGGTTTCCTTTTGGTTTCCCGTTTCCTGGGGAGCCTCGGCTTTTTCTGTGGTAGTGTCTTCCTCTTTGGCTTCTGATTCTTCATCATCTGAGACCGGAGGGGAGAAGAGCCAGCCTTTCTTCTGCTTTCCTTTCTGCTTTCTTTTGCTGTTCACTTTTTTGGCTTCTGGACATGTGCTTTGCAGGTGTCCTGTTTGTCTGCAGAGCCTACATCTAAAGGCAGTATTTTCATAGTCTAGTGATTGCAACCAAATTTGCTGTTTGTATATCAGCCTTATATTGTCAGGCAACCCTTTACTTAAGTCCACTTCCACACATATTCGTGCAAAAGTGAAGATCCTTTCATCAATCCTTTCCATATCTGTTTTGATGTATTTCCCGATGCTGTTCCCAATTCCTTCCAAGACTCGTTCGCTCCAGAAATGCAGGGGAAGGTTGTGAAGACGAACCCATACCGGCACTTTGGTGACTGTCATTTTGTTTGGATCGAAGTCTGTAAACCATGGGGTTATAAACAGCCCCGCCGTTCCCCAGAACCAAGGCCCCGCATTGATGATTGTATCTCTGACTTCCGTGGATGCGAATCTGACTATGAAGAACCCTTTGGAGCACAGGTGTATATCGCATTCCATGGTCCAATTTTTGAAGATCCAGTGGAATAGATTCGTTGGTGTTGGCCAGAAACTATTGAATCGACATATTAGAGCCTGCGATTCATATGACTTAACATAGTCATCCATCCCTGTGAAATCAAGGTTAAGGGCTGGAGATTGCCCTAGCTGTTCTACTATGTATGGCCGAGGTGTATATCTGCCTTGATCTGGGGGGGGTCCTGACTCTCTGTTGCCTTGAAGAATGTTTTTATATGATGGAGCTCCCTTAGGTTTGTGCTGGGGTACTTCTTTGCCCTTTTCCCCTCCTGAACTGCTTGGCTGTCCCTGAAATGGTGCCCCTCCTCTCAGCCTGAGATTCACGGCAATGGTTTCTCCTGGGCTGATCTCGTAGCTCCCCAGGGTTCTGTGGTCCTGGAGAGACCATCTTCCACTGACTAGGTGTTGTATCTGGCCAGGATAGCCAGTCAAAGCATAGATTTGCTGCTTTAACAGCGCAACAGAGCTATTTCCACTTACCCATACTAAGAGAGATTTCTTCTCAGGGGATTTAATAAAAATCTGGAAACTATTTTTGGTTACCTGTTTTCTGCAGTTTGGCTGAGCTCTGCCTGAAATAGTGTCTATTATGGTTGCCAGATGGTTGAGCTGTGTGCCTACTTCCTGATCTTGCCTCTTATTTGGTCGATCTACCTTCTGTGTGACGAGAAAAGCGTGCCCTCTGATCATTCGATACTTATTTCTCCCGATCTGTTGGCTGGGTTCTGTATAGTCTTGAATCTTGCTCCAATCTGTTAGATCCGGCCTGGATCTGTGGAATTGGAGCCATGCATTTTGGAACTGGGTTGGATCTGCAACATGCAGTCCCCCCTCTTTGCGTGCCAAAGACAACAAAGGTTCGATTGGCCTGGTGAATAGCCAACGATCTATACCTGCATAAAACGGCCCTAACCCTAGTGGTTTTCTGCCCCTTAAAAGGATTCGGAGCCAAATGACATTGCCCACATAAATCTTTACTAAAACGGGACGCGGAAGAGGCTGCTCATCTCCATCAAGTCGATGAATGGAATGGTGCAGAGGAGACGTCGGCCGCCTCGCTTTCCACCATGCGCAGGCATCTCTACCGTGCCGATCTGGATCCCCCACGCGTGCTAGCTCAGATCCCCGGATTTGTGTATAATCGAGCTGTGTAACGAAAGACCCAGGGTTTTGAGGGAAAGAACCTAGATCCACCATTGGAATATCGGCCTGCTCCATGAAGGGAGATGTTCCCTTCTGCCGTTGGCGTTTTCGATCCGATCCATGTGTATTCTTTCCTGCGGTGAATTCCAGAGTGAACCAAAACAGTGATTCGATTTTTGAGAGCCCATCAACCAGAAGCCAAACAGATCCAAGGCTTGGCTGATCTCCGGGGGCGGCAGCAGCAAAACGTGTTCGTTCTGAAACCCTAGGTGCTCGAAGGCCCGCCATCGGTTCCGGTAATCAGGCACAGGCTTTCTTCGGTTTCTTTCTCTCCTAAGATGCCTTGCGATCATGAAATTTTTCTCTTGTATCTATTGAATGTTTTTCTCGGGACAAATAATTATATGACAAGTTTCTAAGCATATTCTTCTCATTAATTTCCTTCTACAGATTCCTCTCCAAGCGGATATTGACTCTTTCTAGCCATGACTCCCTACCAGCATTGATCTCTTGCTCCAAGGAAGTGAACTCCACCCTCCTCCTTCGGGCACTTTGGCAGTTTTGCCGAATGTTCTGTAACTACATCACCACCTGTTGATCCTCAAGCTTCTTGTTCCTCTACTCCAAATACTGTATAGTCCACTGGGCTCTATCCAAGTTGGTGGACAAGGCATCAATGTCCGCCTGTTGCTCCTTGATGATCTATCTAAGGTTTGCACTTTGTGGATCCATGTCAGTATCATCACCCTTAATGAGGATGAAATCAGTCTCTCGCTCACCTGATGGTCCTTCCTCCTGTAGAGGCCTATTGCCTCGGTCCTGAACCTGTTGTGCTGATGGAGGAAGCGAGGTCCCTTCCACCTCGAGTGGAGATAACACTCGCTTCGCTGCTACAAACAACCGTCTAGTTCCTCTTTGATAAGAGATGAACACCAACACACTAGCAGTCTCATGGCCCTGCTGATAAGAAGGTCCACCTGTCTCATGCCCAACCTATGAAGGTCCCTGTGAAGCTCTAAAAAACTCACGAGAGATGAAGTCATCCCAAGTGATGCCCTGTAAACCAAGTTGACGAACGACCACAATTTTGATGAGAGCAAAATGATAAAGACTATTGAACTGCTGTTGAGGGGTCTTGTGCTGCACAAGAGTGGTCACCTTCTCTATGTTTCAGCGTATGAAATAAGGAATGTTCATCATTCGCACCCGAGTGAAATGCATCAACAACCTAATGTGATAAGCATACAAGCGGGAGAACCGGCCCTCACAGGTGAAATACTCCATGATGAGTTTCATTAAAGGAGCATACTCATCCTTGAGAAACTGAAAAGGAAACACTCTCTTGAGCTGCCTCAAAAAACCAGGTTTGATGTATGGTTCATAGTGTTGTCGGTCAATCTTCTGCCTCTTATTCCATGGTTCTCCAATGTTTGGCATACCGGTTGCTAATGAAATGGTTTCTGGTGTTAATGTGAAAGTAACACCAGCAAGAGTGGCTTGATCACCATGTAAATGCAACACAAATAAGCGGGCCAACTCATGATGAAATTGAATATTAGCAACCTTCTCACAAAATTCATAACATGACTGATGCTAGAAACAAAAGATGGCAAGAGGGCAGGCCTGCAACTCGGCAAGAGTGGTAGGTTCTTCTCTGATATGTCTGCCACCTCTATGAGGCCTCCTGGGTGCATGTCCCTCCATGGGTGAGTCACTTTGGGTCTCTTCTTCATAATCATATGAATGGTCAAATGCCATAACCACTGATAGGCAAATTGTCTTGGAGAAATAGGTGCTGATGTGTCAAACTGTGGTGGACTATTTTTGGTGATGTGCTTGATCTCTGCCACCAAGGGAAAACAGTGAAACAAGGGACTGTTAGGAGAGGGGAAAACTAGTGGGAAATTTGGGACTGTTGGGATAGACTTAGTTAGGGAAATATGGGATATTATGGGAGTTTTTGTATAGGATTAGGGTTTGGGGTTTACATTTGGAAATTTGGGAAAGGGAATTTGGGATAGGGAATTAATGAACTTAGGGGGGTAGGGGAACTTAGGGAATGATGAAATCAAAGGACAAATGAGATGAGGGAGTGAATAGTGGTGACAAAATAGTGATTTGAAACCCTAGCAGCAAGTTTCTTTGAGGTATTTTAAAAGGTATGGTTTGATTGTTTTACACAAGCACCATGAAACCACACCATCAACAACCATTAATCTTGGATGAAAAATCATGAATAAAGTCCAACCTACTTGTATCGATGCATTTTTGGAGATTTTGGAGCGATTTAGTGATTTTCGGGCTTCCTGGCTATATGCACTGCGTAGCATGTCCAATGCGTCGCGCCCCACCAATGCGCCGTGCCCGTGTTAAAATGCACCGAGTGCTAAGGCCCAGTGTGCCGCGCCTCCCGCCTAGTGCACCGCGCCGGTAATTTTACAAAGATTTTCGCCCAATTTCTTGCTTGCTCACCAAATTTGCTCTATCTTGCTTCTCTTTTGCAAATGAGCTTATGACATGAAGGAATAGCTTATAAACAAAGAGCTTTTGAAATTTTGGCTCATGAAACCCACTTTTATAATGTTTTGGATTTGACTTTATCTTTAAACTTTGTTTTTGAACTTTTTCACTGCTTTTTTCACTTTGTGATGAATTTAATGACCCGAACTTGCTTGTTTTTGCAGGTATTGGAGCTTCTAGGCTAAGGAAATAAACCAGGATGCAGATGAATGAATTTACAATGAGGATAACAAAATTTTGATGATTTTTTAACAATTAAAGCTAAAAACTCTGTTTTTTCCTCAAAACAGAGTTTTGAGGAAAAACACATTTTCGAACACTTGATGATGCAATTTATTAATATTGAAACCTCCTCATGGCCTGCTAGCAATTATTGGACACTTTGACACATTTTTTGACGAAACCCTAATGAAACCCTAGACCTAACTGACCATGAAACCCTAAAGACAATCTTTGCAATTTTAGGGTAAAAAGGAGACTATATATGTGTTTTATAAGCAAATATGTGCCAGCAGGTAGATAACATGAGGGAAACTGAAGGAATGCCACTACCTTCAGATGATTTATGCGCCTAATGGAATGAAAATGACCGGGCGGGACACCTAATATGAAATGAAACAAGAGGATTTGATCTCTGATAGAGGGATGACAATACCGACTCTAACACCACGCTTTATAGGTAATCAGTGAGTAGATGGACCTACAGCGAGACTCTGCCATCGTCGTTGTGACTGAGGTAACCAACCAAAACAAGCATATAATTCCGGTCATGGAGGAGGCATGGCGAATGGTCCTGGAGTTGGTCATTCCTAAGGAAGAACCGTTCGAGGTGCGCATCCACAAGCTTTCTATAGGGGTGCGCGACGCTCGCACAGAGATGGCTAGGATTCAGCTGGAGCTGAACCTATAGATTATAGAATTACAGTTGAAGGCCCAGCCTTCAACTCTACCAGAAGTAAAGGAGCAACGTGCAACCACTGTCACAGAGGCGATAGCGGCAGTCGACAGTGCAGTAGCAGACTGCACACAACTTTTTGAACAGTCATTCGAGGTCCTGACGAGCCTGCAGGAGAACCCTAATGTACAGTGGCTGGAGACAGAAGCACGAGAGCTGCAACAGCGCTATGATGAAGTAAAAGGTACAACGTGAACCATCACTCTCACGCAGCGACTGGAAAATCTGCAAGAGGCCAAGTAGTTGAAAGAACAGGTAGATGTAGCGCAGCACAAGGAGGCAGTGTTGAAGGTGCACTTGAAGCCCTGGCTAGACAAGGCTTATGTGGTCACGACCTCTATTGAAGGAAAGCTTACGAATCTGCAAGCAACTCAGCAAAAGCTTCAGGCCGACTGTTCAAGAGCAGTGACCAAGCAGATGGTTGAAGAAGCGAAGTAGGCAGCAACACAACGCACTGCTGAAGTTGCGGTCATACAGGTCGAGCTGGGATTTGTTTGGCTAACTAATTTGAACCTGGGTCAAGCCCCACATAGCGAACAATCATGTTGATCTCTAGGAACAAAAATGGTCCCAACAGATAACCAAGGTTGACCTACCATGGGTTATTTGGGGAATATGATCTTGAAATTGATGTGTGAGGTGATGAGAGACCTTGAGGAGGGGATCATGTAGGAGGGATAACTGGAGGTGGAGGGATTGAAAATTGAAGAGCTACAGAGGAATATGGAACTAGTGAAATAAGAGTTGAAGGAGTTACTAATTGAGATGCAATAGGATCGGTTTCCCAATCAAATTCTTCCAAAGGAAATAAAGGGTTTGTAAAAGTGGTGAATTCAGATGAAGCTTTGGGACTAGTTTTTGTTGATGATCTAGGACTAGCTTCAGAAGAAGAGGAAATTATAGCTTCAAGTTCATGCCTAGGTCTTCTCCATTTAGATATATCAAATAAAATAAGGGATACACTTGAGACTTTGCTTTGAGATTGAGTATACACTCTCAAGAATTGATTTGAGGATGCACGGGAACCGATGAAACTTCAGCTAACTCTTTTGGAAAGAATGTAGGTATTGATTAAACAGGTTTAGGTTCAGTTGGATGACCAAGAATAGATGAGGTATTGGTGTCAGATGATGCTATAGGATTAATAACATCAATAGTTTTATCAGCCATACAAAATTTATGGCCCTCTTTTCAACGCCAAATTGTTGAGAGGCGGAAGAAATCATCCTGCAATGAGTGAGTATTTTCCCGATCAGAGTCACAATTATACCCATTTTCATTTAGATGGTAGTATACTCTCTGGAACTTAAGCTAAAAATTCAAAATATATGAAAATCAAAATAATTAATAAAACTAGGGAAAATATATGACATATTCTAATATTTACAATTATCTACAAAAATATAAATAAACTATTGATTGGATGAGATCAATTTGAACAACAAGGAGTAGAGGATTCATTCAAACATAATAAACCACATGAAATATCATGTTTGTTTAAATTTGACTAGATTTTGGATCCAACTAGCTACACAAATAGGTTTAGGGAGAGTTTTTACACAGAAAACTCAAAAAGTATATTTATCAGGTTTTCATCCTATTCAAACTATTTTTTATGTGTTTTCTAGAATAAATATGCATGCATTAACTAAAATAAGTAAGAAAAAACACTATCTCGAAAACAAGAGAAAGTAATATTCTATCTTTTTAGATTTCAATCATCAGACAAGAATATAAAAAGTTAACATTTCATAAAATTCTGCTACTAAATAGATGTACACTATAACATGTCCAAATAAATGTTTAAACAAAATAATCAAATATTTATTCAGAAATAAGTATGCACAAGTTAAAGAACAATCCTAGATGCATGCATTAAGGAATTAAAAATATGACCATACATTAATCTCATAGCTCAAAACACATTTGATTCTGAAATTGCTCTTCAAAAGAGCTGTAACTTCAAAATTGATTCAAAAATGCAAGTTTTAAGTCTTCACAATTTCTCAACCCTTACTCCAACGTGAGAGTCCGTTTAAATACTTAAAAAACAAGATAAGTCTGTTTGACAAATAACAACTTAGAAAATCATAAAGATTTTCTTTGATAAATAAAAAGTTCTAAAATTAAAGTTTCGTCCTTTTAAACTGATTTCTCTTGAAAATTTTACTAGTTGTTTATCTTTCTTCCTCTTCTTCAGAATCTTTATCTTCCACATTGAGCAGCAGCTGTGGTGCATGAATTTGAATGTGATTAACCCATTCTGAATACACCTAAGTAACAACTGAGAAGAGAATTGGATGAAATTGATTATGTTGACCTCACAATCTGAAATTAACTTTTGAATTGTTCTTTTTCTCTTTTGATATTTATTCCCAAACTTAGAGATAAGCTTAATTTGTTTGAAAGGAAACTGTAGGAATTTCTGGAAATTCTATTATGTCCATATTATGATTTTGTTTATTTCCTTTTGGTCTCCGATGATGATTTCTTCAAATGGATGCTTCACTTCTCCTAGAATGACTTCTTTTAATGGCTTTGAACCTGCAATATCATTTTTTTCAATAGATTCAGTTCCCTTTTCCCATATTATTAAACACATCCTTGGTAATTATTAGACCATTCTCTGACTTCTTTGGCTTATTTCTCCTTGCGGATTAAGGATGCATGCATTAGTCTTCTACCATTTTTAGAAACTTTTGGAATTACTTCAGATTGTAATTCCTTCTCCCAATCCAAGATGGACAAAAATATGATTTTGATGTGTTTATCCTCCTCTATTAAGGAATCAATTTGTTCAATAAGATTTAAAATTTCTTGATAAAATCTTGAGATTTTATCCATGCATGTATAAAACTTGGGTTGATCCTTTCTTAAAATTAAACAGATTTGTAATGCATGTTTCTTGAACATTCTACACTCTGAATTGTTCCCTGATGTTGATTGAGTTGAATTTGAAGAGAGTCGTCCTGCTCTTTTAGAGTTGTGGTCATTATTTCAGTCTTGCTTTCGGCTTCCTCTTTGAATATCCGAGTTTGATTCTCATGGGCTTCCTTCAAATCTTGGATATGTTGAGCATGTTTTTATTTTAATTCATTCAATTCTATTTGGAATTGATTCTGAAGATTTTCCCTTTCTATTGTAAAACCTTGGACAAGAGTAGCATAATACTTTTGTCAATTCTCATTAAATGATTGTATCTTCTCCAAATGTTTTTTCATTGCTTTAGTTTTCTATAAACAATCTCCATATGATGTTGCAAGCTCATTGATAAGATATTGATTATAATTTACAAAAGCACCTAAAGCCTATGAAGATTCTTTGGCTTTCTCTTTAACATCACCATGGGCTTGCCAATTGTATTCAGTAACATTTTCTAAGGAATCAAACTTTCTTTTCTTGGTTTTTGTGACCACTGATTTGGTTTGGGAATTAAAGAAATATTCCGTGATAGAAGTATAATTATCAAAATTTGTTTCTAATTCAGAAATAGGCTTAAACAAAAAATAATCCAAAGGAATATTGGTGGAAATAGGTGCCATTAAAGTCTTGGGAGATGTATGAATGATTGAAGATTTATCAATCTTTGTTTGTTGTTCCAGTGCCTCTTTATCCTTCTCAAAAGAAATATCATCAGATATTTGTTTATCTTTTTCTACAACAATCTCCATTCTTGACCTGTGATTTTCTCTGAGTTTTTTTGTTGGTTTCTTCAGGAGAATTGATAAAATTATCTCATGATCATGTTCCGTTTGCTTGTCTGTTGACTTCGTTGTTTTTGGGTCTTCTTATTTTTCTCATGAACCTCTACAGTTGTAACATCTTTTGTGTTATGCTAATTTTTCTCTACTTCTTTCCTTGTGACTACTTCTTCACATGTAATAGAAAAATCTATTGTTTTTTCAATTTGAATTTCTTACTCTTCTTGAAAAATAGAGGAAGGATATGAAGTAATTTTTTAAAATAAAAATGAAAGTATGCAAAAAAAATAGTTATTCTATAGAGATATGGACATAGAGGCTTTTCTCCCTTAAAAATCCTTGAAAAATATTTTCCCTTGATTCTTGCAATTTTGTTCTTGCTTCGACATCTAAGATTTTTCCTCTTTCATAAGCCTGCTGGATATCATCAATGGCTATGAAAAATTCATCGAAAGGAGGATCCTGATGAATGAAGATTTTCACATAGCTTACTATATTATAATCATTACCAATGATTCCATGAGGGTCATATTCATAATGGGGTAAATAATAAAGCCAAACATCTTGTAGCTCATTTTCTTCTTTGAACGTGTGTCCCTTGTCTTTGATGTTTATTTCTCCAAACTTAACTGGGAAGACATACCAAATTTTCTTTTGCAATTTACTCAATTCATGAGCCTAGCCATACATAGTAGCTTGATTTTCTACTTCTCTCAGAGAAAGTCTCTCAGGAATGTATTCGGGTAAGAGATGAGGTCCAAACTCACTGCCATAAACTCTTATATAAGAAAATAATTATTCAACAAACCAATGGCCTATTGATTCCAGGCCTTCTTTGAGAATTTCACTAATTCTAGGAGGGACCTTTCCAAAAAATATTTCATGGAGAGGGATCATAACATAATGAAAAATATCATAAAAATGGAATTTAAAATTTCTCTCCCAAAGGATTAAAGCATAGTTTTGAATGGGTAGTTTCTGGTTAACAAGATAGTTCCATCTCATTAGGGGAAATGGAACTAGGGAAATAATGATATCCATTAGAAAAGCAGACATACAAAAAATATGTTTGTATCTGAGAGGAGAAACTAATGATAATTTCAAAGCATTAGAAATGTTTTGCGATAAAATATCATCACAATTTAGGCACTTTGCATCATGCAAGATACTATGGATAATGGGAATCCATTTCATTTTACAATGTTTTGGATCCTTTTCTCCATATAGTCGGGTTAACAATTTGATAAGAAATTTGACGGGCTTCTTAAAAATAGAAATGGGATATTCCTTGGAAGCTTTGAGCTTAAATCCTTCCTCCTCTTCTCACAACCATTTTTCAATTACTTTATCGTAATTATCTTCATAGTGCTTGAAAACATTATCTCGGAAATTGTTGAGGAATTGAATATCGAGATTGATTTCAGGGGTATTGAGCTTATAAATAACATATAGGACTTATGGATTCCAGGAGGCTATAACATTTTTGGACTAACACAGTGCATGTTGGGAGTTCGATATGGGCCAAAATCCATGAAAGCATATCATAGTAAGGGAACATTTTAGCCCTAGCAGCTACTCGATGAAATTTTGCTTTTATAATTCCCTCCAAAAGATTATTCTTTGGCTTAGAAGCCCTGACAACTTTCAACCATTCTCTATTCTCAAAGAATTCAAAAATATCCTCCCACTTCATCATATCTATTGTTTGAGTTTTATAAGTGGATTCATAGATGAGAGTACAGTTGAAGTTGTATTCCTCTAGTTCTAGATTCTTTACCTCTTTCATATTTCCTTTAATTTTCTCCATGGCTTGTTTCATAGTAGGTGACTTTTCTTTCTTTCCCATTTTATGGCTCGCAAACAAAACCATAAAATATGTTCTTTATCTTTGGTAAAACTTATGAGATAAGGCTAAGTAATACTTTAAGAGTATAATTTTACCTAAAGAAAATTGTTGAAACTTAGTTTGTTCTTTATAATTCAGACTTCTCTGGAATAGGCATAACAATTTGAAACGACATGCAAACTAAAAATGAGTTGGGAAGCTTATGAATTTTGATAAAAATCGGGAAATGTGTGAATTAATTCATTTGAGTTGATCATTAATTTCGTGTTATGTGGACAATTGTTCTCTTTCATAAATTGAGACATTCACAAAGGAATTTTAACGCCAGAATCGAATAAAAATCATTTAAGCGTGAAAATTGGAAACCAAACTTCAAATCAATTTAATGAGAATTAAAATGAAAAATACGTATATTGAGAAAAATAATATTTTATTTGAACAATTGAGGAGTTGGATAGTTAGGTAGTTGGATCGTGATTTATTTGCGTAACAAGATTTACCACTTCCAACCCTAACTACTCAAGAGTCAGGAGATACCACAAAGTCGAGAGGTCAGAAGGTCAGGGTTGAAATTTTAATAGATCGAAAAAGAAAGTCAACCCAACTTTGTAGTCGGAAGGTCGGGGAGTCAGGAGGTCAGAGAATCGGGAGGTGGATGTAAAATTTTGTAGTAGAAATAGAATCTGACCTCCAACCTATTAAGTTATTTTTTGTATTTTTTCTTACTTATTTCAAACTTTTTAATAATTTTAAGGAAGATAAGAAATTTTCCCTGTAGGTCCTTTCCTTTTTTTCTTTTATTTCTCTTTTTACAAAAAAAAAAAAAAACGAGGGTTTTTGTAATCCTAACAACAGTCACCTATACATGTGACATGGAGAATGTGTATGGACTATAGAGCATTGAATAAGATCACTCTCATGAATTGATACCCTCTACCTAAGATCGATGACTTGCTAGATTAGCTAGAGCATGCCAAGTACTTCAATAAATTGGATTTTGAGTTAGGATACCAAGTATGTGTAAAATAAGAAGACACTTATGAGATCACCTTTAATATGAGGCAAGGTATACATGAATGATTTGTAATGTCTTGTGGCTTATGTAATGCAAAGATACATTTGTGCATTTGATTAATGAAGTGTCATGCCCCTTTCTAGATGAATTATGTTGATGTACTTGGAAAACATATTTATTTTTATCTCTACCTAGGAAGGACATATCTGACATCTCATGTAGGTTTCAGGGACTTTGAAAAAGTATCAAGTACTAATAAACCTTCATAAGTGTGAATTTTCCTAGTAGTTCTTGGTGTTCTTGGGGTATCTGCTTGGTGGATGGAAGCCAAAGGTTGATCCTACAAATATGGAGGCCATCGTCAATTGGTCAACTCCTATCAATATCACTAAAGGTAGGACATTTTTGGAAGAAACACAATACATTTAAAATTTTATAGCATCCTTTTCAATTTTGGCTACACTAATACATAACATAGCTAACAACAAGATTTTATATTGCGAAAATATTTAGCAGAAGGCTTTAGAAAAATTGAAATGATAGATTACTGAAGCATTATTTTTCACATTGTCCAATTTGTAGAATCCAGAAGTGGAAATATATGCAAGCAATATGTTATGGGAACAATCTTAATACAAGGAGGTAAGCTAGTATGATATCATTCTAAAATGTTCCATGGAAATTTCCTAAACTAACTTACATATGACAATAAACTCTATGTTCATTATTTCAGTCTTGCTTTATGACAAGGAGGTAAGCTAGTATGATATCATTCTAAAATGTAACCTAAAGAAACCCTGCAAATGTTTTTTTAGGTTACAATCTTTGGGGACAATATATTTTAATTCTCAAGAACTTTTCTTAAAAATTTTCTGGGAAGGAAAGGAAATTGAATTAAGGGGTATCATAGGGAAACCTGGGAATATAATCATCTCTAATGGCATGAAAAAACTTTTGAAGAAGGAACAACACGAGATAATTGCACAATTATGCTCACTACATGTTCAAACATCTAAGTCATCCATTTCTCTAGATCTCCAAAGAGTCCTTGACAATCATTCCAAGGTATTTGAGATTCCCAAAGGTCTCCCACATATTCATGATCATGATCATGCTATTCACTTGATTCTAGGAAGTGTTCCTCCAAACATCAGACCTTACAGATATCCATATTCCCAGAAGAGTGAAATTGAACATATAGTTGCAGAAATGCTAGAGGCAGGTATAATTGAACCTAGCCAAGGTTATTTCTCTTATCCAATAGTATTGGTGCAAAAGAATGATAGATCATGGCATATGTGTGTTGATTATAGAGATATCAATAAGCTCACTATTAACGATAAATTACCCATTCCTGAAATTGATGAATTGTTAGAAGAACTACATGGAGAGATTTACTTCACCAAGTTCGATCTTATCTCAGGATATCATCAAATTAGAATGAAGACAAAAGACATTCTGAAAACAACATTCAGAACTCATGAAGGTCATTATGAATTTTTGGTCATGCATTTTAGCCTTACTGTGCACCTTCCACATTTCAAGGTTTTATGAATTACATTTTCAAACCATTCCATAGAAAATATGTGTTAGTATTTTTTGATGATACACTAATCTACAACAAGTCTTGGAAAGAACATGTTCAACGCATTGGCAGGGTGCTCAAACTATTGGAGGAGAAACAATTGTGTGCAAAACCCTCCAAATGTTTCCTTAGCGTACATGAAGTGGAATATTTGGGTCATACTGTATCTCATGAGGGTGTTATCAAAACTCTCCAAATGTTTCTTTAGCGTATTGGAGGAGAAACAATTTTATGCAAAACCCTCCAAATGTTTCTTTAGCGTACATGAAGTGGAATATATTCTTGGGCCTTTTGTCATCTATTATCATATCTTTTAAACATTAGGTTCATCCCACCTTTGTTAAATGGGATCAATTATATTGGTTTGTATACTCATTCATATCTTTATCAAACCAACAAACTCACTCATATCTATTACAATTGCAGAGAGTGGGTTTGATATTTCCCAATAGTTTACTATCCAATAAGCTCCCCCCTTTTATGGGTTTTTCCAATTATAGTTGTCAATAGTTGGAGTAAATCATTAAGTGTCCAAAATAAATATTTTCAAGTGAAAATGCTTCACTAAATTTGGTAATATTTTTTATTGAATATATAATTTCACTTTATTAATGGGAAATTTGACTTGGAACTTTGCATGTTGGGGTTTTGGATCATTTTAATACCTAGATCACTAAAACTATATATATAAAAAATGAATGAATCAAGGTAGAGCTTCACCTCATTAATAAAGGTTCGGTTTACCCACTTATTAACTCCCTCCCCTAATATTTGAGCCCTTGGTATCTTCTTGGGACTTGTGCCATATATTGTTGTAGCCTTTGTGCATTTGGGTTCAAACCACTCTTATTAAATAGAACTAATTGTTTCAGTTTTTGTACTCATTCATCTCCGTGTGAACCAATAACCTCACTTGCAAATATTATAATTTCATGGGGTGGGTCATGATTACTGTCTAATAAAAAAATAGCTTCTCTTTAAAAAATAAAAATAAATAGACAAAAAACTAAATAAGATTTGCATGTTACTTTCCTATGTACATTCCAAATTTGATGTTTTATGTATCTTTATATATACTCAATGAAATTGTTAGGTTCCTATAATACTAGTGTAGCCCCCATATTGTTATTTTTGGACCCCATAAAAACTCATGATTGTTATTGTTGAGCCCCTACATTATTATTTTTATGTAGGCCCTAATTATATTTTGACCCTTTAGACTCTTATATATACCAAGGAGGTCTTTTCATTTGAATCATCCAAGAATTGTTCATTTATGTGATGTAAAGGGAGGTTGACCCTTCAAGTGGATTATTATTTAGTCACTGATCTATTTTTTCTTATGTTTTTGTGATATTTTGATCTGGTTACATAGAATTTGGTATCATAGATCTTGGTTCTAGGGTTCTTTTGCTTCAAATGGGTCATCATGACATTTTCACTATAATTTTGTTTCTGTAAAGATTCAGACAATTAAATTTCTACCATGTGGAGAAGAAATCTTGATGAAAATATGGTTACAATTTCAATACCTCGGTTCACTATAACTCTGTAGATATGGCCCAAGGAAGTTAGGGTTTTTGTATACTCCAAATTCAATCTCAAATAGGTGTCCCAGGGAAAATCATCATAACTCTATCATCAAGCATCTGATTTGAATTTCGTAAAAAAAAATTGAAAGTGCACAAAATGTAATTTTATGGATACGAGTTTCAAGGCCTAAGGTTTAAATAATGACACATGGCATCCTGTACAACTTCGCTCTAATGAACTAGCTCATAATCAAGTCACAGTGGGAGAGTTGGCATAACTTTACCTTGAAGAATCCAATATTGGTATGACTTGTGGAATTAGAAAAATACACAGATAGATACCGTAGAACACAATTCCAGAGCTTGGAAGGCTGAAATCACAGAGATCCAATGATTTCAAGGTAAGGTAGTTCAATAAGCTCAAAATCAAGCTCTTAAAAGGGGTATATTTTTAAATTTGCATAACTTTTGTTTGAAAAATTAGTTTGAAGTGATTGAAATGGCATAACAAAAAATATATATCATTAATTTGTTCCAAAATGCCTCCCAAACAAAAAAATTATACACCCATTATTCCCTCAGAAATTTCTATTGTGATGCATGAGGAATAAGAAGAAATGCAACCTGATATATCAAAATTACAAGACCAAGTGCAACAAAGAGAAACCAAAGATGAATTGAAAGAAATGATGAATGGTTTAAAAGGAGACAGAAAAGGGGACATGGAAGGTTTAGAAGCCAAAATAAAAAGGGACATGGAATTTTTGAAGGATGGATTAAAAGAAAAAATGGAAGGTTTGACAAAGTTTCTACAAGAAATGTTTCCTAGTGGTGACAAAGTATTCCATGAAACTCATGATGAGAATAAAAGGAATATGAATCATGACTTTAGAGAATCTAAATTTGGGTTTAATACCAACCATATTCTAAATATCAATATAAGGAAGTTTGATGGCTAGGATCCGGTAACATAGATACTACAGATGGAGTAGTTCTTTGATCTACACGATGTGTAACCCACACAAAAGGTATGCATTACATATTTATATTTAGAACCCAATTAGTTTGTGTGGTATCAATGGCTTTGTCATCGTAAATCACTTGTCACTTGGACAATTTTTATGGAAGAATTTTTTGCATATTATGAAAATACAAAGAGCAATACTTTATTTTGGAAATTGATAAATCTCAAACAAAAGGGTTCTATTGTGGAGCACATTGAGGACTTCCAAAGAATCAATGTTAAGGTAATTGATATTTCAAAGAAACATATAATTGATGTCTTCCAAGGGACTTTAAAGGAAAACATCCAACATAATTTTCACCTTTGGGAAACTAAGTCATTAAAGAATGAATTCAAGGTGGCAAAAAAAATTGAAAGCAAAAAACACATATTTAATTAAATTTGCAATTAAATAATGGATCTAGATTCTCAAAATTAACAAAAAAATCAATTCTAGTGATGTCATTGTAATAAGAGTTTCCAATTTTAATGAAATATGTGTTAAAATTATGGAAACAAGGACGTATACCACTCACAACTATAAGTATGGAAGTGTTGTCACTCCTAGCCTCCCACAACCTACAAGGTTGACACCACAACAACTGGAAAAAAAAATAACAAAAGGGATTTGTTGCAATTGTGATATCAAATACACTAAAGGTCGTAAGTGTGATGAGAAGATATTATTTTACATGTATTGTGAAGAGGAGGAAGAAAAGTAACAAGAAACATCAAAAGAGGAAGATATACACCCGGAACCAATCCCAAAGGTTGAAAAACAATAAATGAACCCAACCATATCTTGTAATGCATTGGCAAGAATTACCACTCCTCAAACTCTCAAGTAGAAAGATATGTCAAGAAGAAAAAGGTAATAATGTTGATTGATTCGGGTAGTACCCATAATTTTATCCATTGTAAGATAGCCAGGGATTTGAAATGCTTTCTATATCCAGCACCAGAGTGTCAAGTGATGGTTGCAAATGGAGGAATTATAAATTTCTCATGCAAGTGTCTTAATATCAATATAACCATGGGTGAATATGCATCGAATAGTCAAATTCTTTCCATTCCAATGGGTGGTGTTGATGTTGTATTAGAAGTTGTTAGAAAATTATATATTACGGAGCAATGGAACACATAAAATATAGCAGAAATATAAACACAGAAAATGCACAAAACAAGAGAGACACAGATATACGTGGTTCACCCAGTTTGGGCTACGTCCACCCTGAACAGCCAGTCCTTCCTTTGTATTATCCAGCAAAATGAAGAGACACAACCTACAGCAAATCCGCTATAATATCCTCTGTTTTCTCTCACAGTCTCACCTCTCTGTTTCTCGCTCACATTGAATACACATCTATCACACAGCCTCAAATACAATACCCTCATACAAAGAGAGGGGTTGCCTTTTAGGGCAAAAAACCCTAAACTAAACATAAGTTCTACCGTCAAATCATCTGCCTAATGAACGGCCCAGATTGACTAGAAATTACTATACTTTTACAAGGCAATTTTACAGCTGTTTTTAGCTTCGGGGGCGCTGTCCCCGAAACCCCCCGCCAGGGGGGGCTCCCAAACGTTGCAGCCGCCCCCCCTGGACCCCCCCTGCAGCGAATATTTTACGGGTGGTGTTGCTGCCCCCATTTCGAACTGGGGTCCAATGTGGCAATATCTTTGAATATAGAAGATAATCAGGCTCCACACCCAACAATCTCCCACTTGGAGACTGATTGTAGCAACTCCACCGCTGCTCCATTTGCTGGAAAATGACTCCTCTTTGGACCTTGCTGTTTCTCATCTTCATCGTCATCCTTGAAGACCAATTGAAACTGAGCATATTCTCGGTTTCTCCCTGGTTACAACTTTTGTTAGCATATCTGCAGGATTCTGGCTAGTGTGTATCTTTTCCAGCTTCAACTCTCCATCTTCCAACACTGATCATATGAAATGGTACTTGAGCTGTATGTGTTTAGTCCTGGAATGAAATGCTGAGTTCTTTGCAAGATGAATGGCACTTTGGCTATCACTATATAGCGTGCCCATATCATGCTCCTTACCCAATTCACCCATAAACCTTTGTGACCAAATCATTTCTTTACTAGCCTCTGTAGCAGCAACATACTCTGCTTCTGTTTTTGAAAGTGCAACAACACTTTGGATTTTTGAAACCCAACTGACAGTTGTTCCTACAACAGTAAATACATATCTTGTAGTGCTCCTCCTGTTATCTCTGTCACCTGCCATATCTGCATCAACATATCCTTGTAGGGAGATGTTTGAACCACCAAAGCATAATGCTTGATTTGTGGTGCCTTTCAAATATCTGAGAATCCATTTTTTCACTGCCATCCAATGTTCCTTTCCTGGATTGTTCATGTACCTGCTTACAACTCCCAC
Source organism: Pinus tabuliformis (assembly GCA_031772625.1). Taxonomy (NCBI): domain Eukaryota; kingdom Viridiplantae; phylum Streptophyta; class Pinopsida; order Pinales; family Pinaceae; genus Pinus; species Pinus tabuliformis. The sequence goes on along the minus strand of CM062814.1, from coordinate 611,846,804 downwards.
TGCATGTGCAATATCAGGCCTTGTGCAGACCATTGCATACATTAAGCTTCCAATTGCTGATGAATATGGAACTTTAGACTTATAATCCATGTCTTCTTGGGTCTTTGGGCACATTTCCTTGCTAAGTTTGAAATGGCTAGCAAAAGGTGTACTAACTGGTTTTGCATTGTGCATGTTAAATCTTTTCAACACCTTTTGTATGTACTCATTCTGAGACAATTTTAATTTACGATTTTTCCTGTCTCTAGTTATTCTCATACCAAGGATTTGTTTTGCAGCTCCCAAATCCTTCATTGCAAATGAATTTGCCAATTTTCTTTTGAGCACATTTATTTCCTGCATGTTAGATCCTGCAACAAGCATGCCATCTACATACAATAACAATATAATATAGCTGCCATCATTTTTCTTTTTCAAATAAACACAATGATCAGAGTGACATCTAGTATAACCTTGTTCAGACATAAACTTGTCAACTTTTAGATACCACTGCCTTGGAGCCTGTTGTAAGCCATACAAGCTCTTCTTCAACCTGCACACTAGTTTCTCCTTCCCTTTCACCTCATATCCTTGTGGCTGTTGCATATATATCTCTTCCTCCAAATCCCCATGGAGAAAGACTGTCTTTACATCTAACTGCTCAAGATGCAAATCTTCAGCTGCTACAAGAATTAAAATAGTTCTGATTGAAGTCATTTTAACAATAGGAGAAAATATTTCATCAAAATCAATACCTTTCTTCTGTGCAAACCCCTTCACCACAAGCCTAGCTTTATACCTCTGTTTTCCTCCATCTTCTTCCTTCAGCCTGTAAACCCATTTATTCTTCAATGTAGTTTTTCCTACAGGCAACCTGACTAAATCCCAAGTCTGGTTATGCATTAAGGAGTCCATCTCTTCTTCCATGTCTACCTCCCACTTCTTCTTGCTTTCAACCTACATTGCTTCTTCATAACATTTGGGTTCACCGGAATCAGTCAACAATAAATAATATAATGAAGGAGAGTATCATTCAGGGGGTCTACTTATCCTGGTAGATATTCTAACACCACTTTCAGGTGTTTGGGGTGCCTGTTGTTGTTGTGGTGGTTGATGTTGTTGTGGTTGTTGATTATTATTATTTTCAGGCACCTTTACTTTTTCATTGATTTCATCAAGAACTGCGTATTCCTTGTTTTCCTTTTCCTGTTTCTTTTCCTGCAACTGATTCTTATACAAGACCTTTTCATTGAATATTACATCTCTGCTCCTAATGATTTTGTGATTTTCGTAATCATATAAGCGATAACCAAAATCATTAACACCATATCCAATAAAGGTACATTTCTTTGACTTTGCCTCAAGCTTTGTTCTATTTTCTTTATCAATATGGACAAAGGCCTCACAACCAAAAGGCTTTAAAATAGAGTAGTTTACCTTTTTACCTGTCCATGCTTCCTCTGGAACACCACCATCCAAGGAACTTGAAGGCCCTCTGTTTATTAGATAAATAGCAGTATCTACAACATCTGCCCAAAACTGTAAAGGCAATCCGGCATGCAATCTCATGCACCTTGCACGCTCCATGATTGTTTTGTTCATCCTTTCTGACACACCATTTTCTTGTGGTGTTCTTGGAACTGTCTTCTCTCTGCGAATTCCATGCTCTGAACAGTACCTATCAAACTCTTTGCTGCAATATTCACCTCCATTGTCTGCTCTGAGACACTTCAATTTCTTTCCTGTCTCAATCTCAACCAAATATTTCCATTTCTTGAAAGTATCAAATACATCAAATTTATTCTTAATACAATAAATCCAATTTTTTCTAGTTGCATCATCAATAAAAGTAACATAATAACGAGAGCCACCGAGAGATGATACCTGAGTAGGTCCCCATACATCTGTATGCACAAGCTCTAATTTTTCATTCTTCTTTTCTTTCCCAACTCTGAGAAATCTGACTCTCTTCTGTTTTCCATAAATGCAATTCTCACAGAAGTCCAAATCAACATTTTTCAAACCCGGCAACAAATTCCTTGAGTGAAGAATCTTCATCCCCTTTTCACTCATGTGTCCGAGCCTATGATGCCATAATGCTGCATCTGCTCCTTTGGAAGTTAAAGCATTAACAGAGTTAGAAATACCATTGCATAAATACAATGTACCAACCTTTTCGCCGTTTGCTATTACCAGGGCTCCTTTGGTGACTTTCCAAGCTTTATCTGTGAAAGTTGTCACACAACCTTCACCGCCTAACTGCCCTGTTGAAATCAGATTTTTCTTTAGATCTGGAACATGCCTTACCTCCTTTAATAGCCATTGGTTTCCATTCCGCTGTTTTACAAGAACCTTACCCATTCCAACGATTTTACAGGGTTTATCATCACCCAGACGAACTTGTCCAAAATCTCCTTGAACATAGTCATGAAAGTATTTCTTATCAGGTGTGGCATGGAATGAAGCCCCTGAATCTACCACCCAGGAATCAGTAATATTTTCGAAAGAAAGAATCAAAGCATCTTGTAACACCTCACCTGTCACATTTGCTTCATGATTGTTTTCTTGCTGTGCATCTCCTTCTTTTCCCTTCCGAGATATACAGTCTTTCTTTAGGTGTCCTTTCTTTCCACATTTCCAGCAAACTATCCCCGATCTGGACTTGGATCTGCCTTTCCTTGATTTACTGCGATATCCTGAGCTCTTTCCTCTTTCCATTTTTCTTCCTCTAGACTCTGCACTCAAAGCATTTCCCGATGTCTCACCGGAGCTTTTCCGTCGCATTTCCTCGCTAAGGATAGCACCGACAACATCATCAACTTTAAAGTACTAGATCCAGAAATGGAGTTACTAATGGCCATTACCAAACCATTCCAACTTTTTGGTAATGAGCACAAGAATAACAGAGCTCTAACTTCATCATCAAAGTTACCCCTACAGAACTTAACTGACTTGTAACTGTATTAAAATCATTTAAATGGTCTGCAACAGATCCACCTTCTGACATCTTCATATTAAATAACCGTTTCATAAGAAATACCTTGTTTGAGGCCGAGGGTTTTTTATATAGTTTTGACAACGCCTGAATCAAACCCTCTGTTGTGGTTTCCTTCGAAATGTTGAAGGCGACTGACGCAGCAAGGCACAACCGTATTGTTCCGAGTGCCTTTCTATCGAGAAGGTTCCATTCTTCGTCTGTCATACCCGTTGGCATCTTTGTTTTTCCACCCAATGGTAGGTACAGATCTTTCTGATACAGATAATCTTCCATCTACATATTCCACAGCGAGAAGTTTTGGCTGTTAAATTTCTCGACCCTAAACTTACCATCTTCCGCCATTGCTCCCACTCGAACCAGGAACCCTTCTTTCCTGCGAGTTTATCAGCCAAATAAACCTGGCTCTGATACCAGTTGTTAGAAAATTATATATTACGGAGCAATGGAACACATAAAATATAGTAGAAATATAAACACAGAAAACACACAAAACAAGAGAGACACAGATATACGTGGTTCACCCAGTTTGGGCTACGTCCACCCTGAACAGCCAGTCCTTCCTTTCTATTATCCAGCAAAATGAAGAGACACAACCTACAGCAAATCCGCTGTAATATCCTCTGTTTTCTCTCACAGTCTCACCTCTATGTTTCTCGCTCACACTGAATACACATCTATCACACAGCCTCAAATACAATACCCTCATACAAAGAGAGGGGTTGCCTTTTACGGCAAAAAACCCTAAACTAAACATAAGTTCTACCGTCAGATCATCCGCCTAATGAACGGCCCAGATTGACTAGAAATTACTATACTTTTACAAGGCAATTTTACAGTTGTTTTTAGCTTCGGGGGCGCTGCCCCTGAAACCCCCCGCCAGGGGGGGGCTCCCAAACATCGCAGCCGCCCCCCCTGGACCCCCCCTGCAGCGAATATTTTACGGGCGGCGTTGCCGCCCCCATTTCGAACTGGGGTCCAATGTGGCGATACCTTTGAATATAGAAGATAATCAGGCTCCACACCCAACAGAAGTCAAATGGTTACAATCTTTGGGGGTCACAATATATTTTAATCTTCAAGAAATTTTCTTAAACAATTTCTAGGAAGGAAAGGGAATTGAATGAAGGGGCATCATAGGGAAACCTGGGAATATAATCATCTCTAATGGCATGAAAAAACTTTTGAAGAAGGAACAACAAGGGATAATTGCACAATTATGCTCACTAGATGTTCAAACATCTAAGTCATCCATTTCTCTAGATCTCTAAAGAGTCCTTGACAATCATTCCAAGGTATTTGAGACTCCCAAAGGTCTCCCACCTATTCACGATCATGATCATGCTATTCACTTGACTCTAGGAAGTGTTCCTCCAAACATCGGACCTTACAGATATCCATATTCCCAGAAGATTGAAATTGAACATATAGTTGCATAAATGCTAAAGGCGGGTATAATTGAACCTAGCCAAAGTTATTTCTCTTATCCAATAGTATTGGTGCAAAATAACGATAGATCGTGGCATATGTGTCCGGATTATAGAGAGATCAATAAGCTCACTATTAATGATAAATTCCTCATTACTGAAAGTGATGAATTGTTAGATGAACTACATGGAGAAATTTACTTCACCAAGTTCGATCTTAGCTCAGGATATCATCAAATTAATACATTCCGAAAACAACATTTAGAACTCATGAAGGTCATTATGAATTTTTGGTCATGCATTTTAGCCTTATTGTGCACCTTCCACATTTCAAGGTTTTATGAATTACATTTTCAAATCATTCCTTAGAAAATTTGTGTTAGTATTTTTTTATGATACACTAATCTACAACAAGTCTGGGAAAGAACATGCTCAACACATTGACAAGGTGCTCAAACTATTGGAGGAGAAACAATTGTGTGCAAAACCCTCCAAATGTTTCTTTAGTGTACATGAAGTGGAATATTTGGGTCATACTGTATCTCATGAGGGTGTTAAGGTAGACCCTAAAAAAATTAAATTCATAAAATAATGGAAAATCCCCACAACCTGAAGGCATCTTCGAGGATTTCTCAAGTTGACGGGGTATTATCACAATTTTGTTAAGAATGATGAGAAAATAGCAACATCGCTAACAGCATTATTGAATAAAGATGCATTTTTTTGGAATCCAGAGACAACTAAGTCCTTTGAAGATATTAAAGATGCAATGTACCAAGTTTTGGTATTATTTACTCCAAACTTCACAAAAACCTTTATTGTGGAATGTGATGCATTGGGAAATGGAATTGTTGTTGTTTTAATGCAAGAAGGAAGACCCATTTATTTTCAAAGTCATCCAATCAAGGCAAAGTATTTACTCAAACCTATTTATGAGAAGGAAATGTTGGAAATACTACATGCTTTGAAGAAATGACACTCTTACCTAATGGGAAGATAGTTCAAGGTAAGTAACAGATCATGATAGTCTTTTTAGGTCTAAAATGGGCCTACTAATAAAAATGTACAACCAATATAAACTTTATAATGACAAATATAATTCAAGATGATGATGTCAAACATGGGGGATGATTCACCATTTTTGGAGTCAAAAAGTAAAAAGATTAAAAAATAATAAAATAATAAAACTACTTTTTCAACTCATATTTTCAACTTATCTACCTAAGGTTTTACTCAATTTTTTAGTGGGAGTACTTTTTGGATGCAAAATTTAATTCCTCATCCAAAAAGTACCCATGTTGCATATTTTGATGGAACTTGCCACACGAAAAATGAGAAATACATGAAAAAACATTATTGCAATCCTGTTTTTCATGTATTTCTCAATTTTCGTGTAGGATGGTCCATCTCAATTATGCAACATGGGTAATCATTGGATGATGAATCAAATTTTCCATCCAACGAGTGTTTCTGGTCAAAATTTGAGTAAACCCATAGGGAGATAAGTTGAAAATACGAGTTGAAAAAATAGCTTTTTCATTTTTCCCTCTAAAATTTGATGATGCAATATAATCTTATTTTATTATTTCCACTATTATTTTATAATTTCCTTAGGAAGCCCATTTTAGACCTCAAAAAACCCCTAATTCTTGGAACAAATATTATCTTCAGAACAACAACAAAAATAGGTCAGAAAGATGTTGGGTTATGACTTTAAAATCACCTACAAAAAAGGGAAGCAAAATGTTGTTGCAAATGCACTCTCAATAAGGGATGAGGATGTGGAAGCATTTCTCTATTCCATTTCTATTATCCAACCTAGTTTGATAAGTGATGCAAGGGATGAATGGAAGAATGATGAAGAGGTGTGGACACTCATTCAAAATTTGCAGTAAGATCTCAATGCATCTGATACATTTATCTTGAAAAATGATTCACTATGCTACAAAGATCACTTATATATATGTAAGAACTCCCAAATCAAACAAAATATTCTTTTGGAATTGCACACCTCTCCTATAGGAGGGCAGTCAAGATTTTTAAAACTTACAACATGTTCAAGAAGTATTTTTTTGGGATGGCCTTAAATACGATATTCAGAAGTTTGTGGCAGAATTTTTGGTTTGCTAACAAAATAAAGTTGAGACAATTAAGACTTCGGGTCTTTTACAACCATTAACCATTCCAAGTCAAAATTGAGAGGAGGTCCCAATGGATTTTATCACAGGTTTACCAAATTCCGAATGAAAGATGTCATCATGGTGGTAGTTGATAGACTTACCAAGTATGCATGATTTTGTGCACTATCTCATCCTTTCAAAGCCATTATAGTTGCTATTGCTTTTGTGGAAATAGTTCAAAAGCTACATGGAAACCCAAAGATTATTGTAAGTGAGAGAGATCCCATTTTCACTAGAAATTTTTGGACATAATTATTTTTTTTGTATTGGTACTCAATTAGCTCATAGCTCATCTTATCATCCTCAATCTGATGAGAAAACTAAGATAGAGAACAAATGTTTGGAAGTATATCTTCTTTGATTTATATATGTTAAACAAACACAATGGGTCAAGTTGTTATCTTTGAAAGAATGGTGGTATAACACTTCCTTCCATACCACAGCAAAAATGACCCCATTTACAACACTTTATGAATATGATCCACTGTCCATCACATCATCTTTAAGAGACAATTCTAAGGTTTAAGTAGTGGAAGGTCACATCGAGCATCAACAACAAGTTCTCCAAATCTTAAAGGATAACTTGGTTCTGGCACAAAATCAAATGAAACAATAGGCAAATTGGTTTCGCGGTGAAAAAGGTTTTGATGTGGGTGATTGGGTATTTTACGACTACAACCATACAAACAAATGTACCTCAAGAAAGCTAAAAAGGGTAATAAATTATCACCCAAGTATTATGGCCCTTACAAGGTGTTGCAAAATATTGGTACTATGTCATAGAAATTGGAGTTGCATGGATCATCGCGAGTACAACCAGTTTTCCATGTTTCATGCTCAAAGAAGGTTATAGATGACAAGCTATTGGTTCAAACTATATTGGAAGAAATTGAAGAGGAAGGAAAAATCATATTGGAGCTTGAAGCAATCACGGAAAAAAGAATTTGATAGCTACAAAGTCGATCAATTTAATAGTATCTAATTATGTGGAAGAACTTACCTGCTAGAGATTCCACATGGGAGGATGATTATTTCATACAGAAGCATCCAGAACTACTCAAGTGTTGAGGAATACAATTTATTGAACGAAAGAAGCATGTTAGGTCCCTATAATACTAGTGTATCCCCCATATTGTTATTGTTGTGCCCCATAAAAACCCACTATTATTATTGTTGAGCCCTTACATTATTATTGTTATGTAGGCCCTAATTATATTTTGACCCTTTAGAGTCCTATATATACCAAGGAGGTATTTTCATTTGATTTATCCAAGAATTTTTCATTTATGTGATGTAAAGGGAGGTTTCCCTCTCAATGTAGCTTATTATCTAGTCGTTGATCTATTTTTTCTTATGTTTCTGTGCTCTTTTGATCTGGTTACATAACGTAAATATAAAGTTTACAATATATTTTGAGTGAATCTTCCTTTACTTCTTCATTTCCTATTTTTCCCTCTTTAAGCCATGTTTAATGGATAAATTGATTCAATATCTAGATTTTTTTTTGGTAATTTAACTTATATCCAACCTATGTTGGCCTGTGGAGGAAGAATTTTATCTAAGGGAAATTGTCTATCTTGTACAAATGGATAGCAAACTAGGCCAAGAAAGGCCCAAGTTGAGATTTTTTTGTGATTATGAAATTATTGATATGGATACAATGGATATATCTCATGTACTTAGATGAATCCATTACTATTGGGCCACTCAATTTGAAAATTACTTCCTCTAATTGTTGACTGTTAGGTTGAATTCAAATTCTAACAATAATGCAATACATAATTCATATGCGATATAAAATAATAATTAAATTTACATTTCATATACAAAATTCATCCATTACCCATTAAACTCATGAAATCATGTGATAAATTACCTATCGAAATAATCCCCCCTCCACCCCACACACACACACATGCGTGTGTGTGTGTGTAAAGTTTACAATAGATTTTGAGTGATTCTTCCTTTGCTTCTTCATTTCCTATTTTTCTCTCTTTATGTCATGTTTAATGGATAAATTGATTCAATATGTCGATTTTTTTAGGTAATTTAACTCATATCAAAATTAAGTTGGTGCATGGAGGAAGAATATTATTTGAGGGAAATTGTGTCTATCTTGTACAAATGTATAACAAATTAGGCCAAGAAAGGCCCACGTTGAGAGTTTTTTTGTCTATGAAATTATTGATATGGATACAATGGATATTTTTCATGTATTGAGATGACTCCATTACTATTGAGCCACTCAATTCGATTATTACTTCCTCTAATAACTTACTGTTAGGTTGAATTCAATTTATAACAATAATGCAATACATAATTCATATTAAATATAAAATAATAATGAAATTAACATTGCATAGACAAAATTCATCCATTATCCATTAAACTCATGAAATCGTGTGATAAATTACCTATAGAAATAACCCCCCCGCCCACACACACACATATATATCTAACATTGGTGTTGAGGAGTGATTCACTATCAAACCATAAGAATTAGTAAATCATTCCATTTTTAGCCCAAGTCATGAGACCAGCAAGGTGAAGGAAGCTTCTATAGGGATCTAATCTTACTTATCCCAACCTATTACTTTCATGACAAACCCAACCTATTCTAAGCATTATATGCCCTCAACCAACCATGGAACTCTCTTCAACTACCCTACACAACACAAAGAATATATTCCCTTTCTTTATTCAATAGTCTCCCAAGGATCTTCTTCCCTTGCAATGATTTTCAATGTAGTGGAAATAACCCAAACTACTCATTTCCTACGAGGAATATCCTTCGATATATTTGGATTCAAACAAAAAATGAGCTGTAATAACAAGGTTACAAGTCCATGGGTGTTTACTTCAACTAATTTGAATATTCCAACAATAAATTCCCCTCAAAAGCATGGCATTTCCTCTCATACTTCAAGAAAAAGTCCCCAAGTTGCATAGGCTCTTACTAGTCATGAGTCCATAAGATTATCTTGCAAATTGCAAGCACAAACCACCATGGTTTCATGTAAGTTCCTTCATATAAACAAGAACATAAATATGCTAATGGGAAATGGAAATTCCACCCCCTTAAACCTTAGTGAATGAATGGTTTTCCACCAATTTTCACAATATATGCTTGCCCTATATGGGAAGTACACACCTCCCAAAAATCATGGGGGATTGTCAAAAGGACAACCTAAGTCAAGGTTGATATCTGAGATTTTCAAGAAAAAATGCCCTAAAAGGTAGTACCTCCAAAGAACAAGTGACTATGTTAAATCACCCATGAACCCCATTTCCTCTTCCCCTTTTGTGGTATCATGTTCCTCTCATTGCTTTCTCAAGCAACATTTTTGGTGGATATTATATTCCATTCCCCTTTATGAATTAACTTGCATAACATATGCACACCATGGAAATATGTAACAACCACAACTTTAAACTAACCCAAAGTTGAAAATCACAAGAATTGACTAACTAGGGCCTTGACCTTAACCTATGCATTAAGATTGTTTACAATATATTTCACATTTTTACAACATGGGGTCATCATAACTCAACCCACATGGCTTGAATCCAATCAAATAATCCATGTCATACCAATAATACATGACTTAACATGTTATATTTTGAAGGTCAAAACTAGGATATTACATTCCCATATTTGGAATAATGTTATCGTCAATAAGACTTTCTTTCTTTCCAGCAATGAGACAATTTTGTGTTCTTTAGATAAATCTATAATGTTAATCTTCACGTTCCAATATTGCATGTGTTCATTGTCTTGGAAAACAATGTACACCATCTCCTCTCACTACCTTGCTGTTATAGACATTTTTGTGCCTTACAGCTCTAAGCATGAAATGTCCATAAACCAAGGGATCCTAAGTCCCTAAAAGTGTTGTTCCGACCCCTAAAGGAACAAGGTCAACAAATTACAGCTTCTCCCAGAAGTTCTCCACCAGAAACTGCTCAGAATCAGTCAAATCAGGATCATTTCAACTGCTCCACTGGCTAGCTGCGTTGCATAGCACCCAAATACACTAGCTAGGTGCATTGCAACGCACCTAAATGCACTAACAGGGTGCGTTGAGCGGGAAATGACAAATGGCAGTGTCATTCCGCGAGGTGGAAAGACAATGGAAGCTTCCAGAATCTTCCCCAATGACACTTGCCTCACTGAGTTCGACCAAGGATGAGTAAGAGGCTCTCAGTCTCCAAGTGGAAGCAAGAACTGACAGAGAGAAGACACTAGTCAAATCATAAGCTGACTCATCCTCTTTGCATACATCTATATATGGATCCCTCATCCCAGAGATCCAGAGGCTGGAATTTTGTACATTGCAGAGAATTGCTGTTGGTTTTGAGATAGATATCAGAGTATTGGGTGATTTATGCTTTGTTGGAGGTGAAGAGGGGCTTCTTTGCTGGGAGGTTGATGCTGGATCAAGAATCATTGGTTGTAACTCCTCTTGGATCTTCTTGCTTATATCAATAAAACTATTTGAGTTTCTCCTACATGCTTGTGTATCATTGATGATTGTTACATTTGTATGTTTAGCTTAAATCTGATCCTAAGCTATTTATGAATATAAATCCATGTCTTTGTGTAGTTTTCTTCTTCTGTGATCTTACAGGAACTTGGTGAAGCTGGGCAAGTAAGGGAGCAGGTAGTTGGAAGCTGTCAAAGAGGAGAGAGATTGGATCAAAGGACTAGCGCAAGACACAGGTAGCTGGAAGCTGTCAAAGAGGAGAGAGATTGGATCAAAGGACTAGCGCAAGACACAGGTTGGTTCATCCTATTCCTCTTCGTTTATAATTCATAAAGAAGAATACAAAAGTAGTTTTCTCTGTTTGTTTCTAAGGTCACTGTCACACCTTAGTGGGATAGGGTCATTCTGAATAGACACTTTTCCCATTAACAAAATGGCTCGGCGACACTTATGTGATGGATTGGTAGCATTTACCCCAAATGTGGATGGTATGGCGCGACCATGGTGATGAGAAGTCATCCAGAGAAGTCACCTGTGTCCCATCCACTACCATACATTATACTTCATTCTTTCATGACCGCCACCCTGAACCATATATCATCAGATTTTTTTCACCTCCATCAAAATCATTTGCTCCGTTCCGTGTCATTGATGTGGGATTCATTAAGGCCCTCCTTTGACAGATCACTTCTTGTCGACATCAGCTCATTATCCAAGAAGTTGATCTAGGAACACCCCATTCAGTACTTTGAAGCTTGCATGCCTCAATGGCAAGTTTCTCACTTCTGGCGATAGGTATACATCAATGACCTTCGACCGAAAGATTTTGCGTGGTGTTCGACACCAAATCCTTTATTCACACCACGTGAATTGTACTGTAGTACCTTGAGGGTCATCATCATTATCGGTGATTCCTCTCGCGCTTGTTAACAGTTTACATCATTGATTGGTAATCAAGCGATGTCTTTCGATGTTCAACTTCAAAACATTTCTCACATGGATCGACTTGTACTTCGAGTGAAGATCGGACGAGATTGAAGACCCCGGATCTAGTTTCATCCATCCGGGCTGCGATATATATTCAGGGAAATAAAGACATTAAATGTACAGCATTGCAGCACAGATAATCATCCTACCAAAAGGATGATGGCTCTATCAGAATCATCAGTCTACCATCAGACGATTGTCTGTCTTATGTACATGAAAATGAATTTATAAAGCTGAGCATGGGAATGCCTGCCTCAGCAAGATCATGAAAACAGTATGAAGATAATGTTGGGTCCCTATAATACTAGTGATTACCCCATTACTATTGTAGTTATACCCCTTATTTATATTGTTGTGCCCCTATTACCCCCATATTGTTATTTCTGTGCCCCATAGAATCCCTCTATTGTTATTTTTGTGACTTTATATTATTATTGTTAGGTCGGCTGGATTATATTGTGACTCCTTAGACTCCTATATATAGAAAGGAGGTTTTGTCATTTGTATCATCCAAGAATTGTTCATTTATGTAATGTAAAGGAGGTTTCCCCCTCGAAGAGGCTGAATTCTAAGGCGTTGATCTTTCTTTTCTATCTTTTCTTGAGCTGGTTTCATAACATTTGGTATCAGAGCTTTGGATTCTAGGGTTTCGCTGCTCCAAACAGGTCATCGTGGAAGAAAAAAGAGCAAAAGGGCTTTGTTACAATTGTGATAGCAAATACACAAAAGGTCATAAGTGTGCTGAGAAGAAATTATTCTACATAGATTGTGAAGAGGAAGAAGAAAAGGAGCAAGAAAGGTCAAAAGAAGAGGATATATTCCAGGAACAAAGCCTAGATGAAGAACAAATAAATCCGACCATATCTTGTAATGCATTGGCGGGAATTACCACTCCTCAAACCATCAAGATAGAAGGACAAATCAAGAAGAAAAAGGTAATAGTGTTGATTGATTCAGGAAGCACCCACAATTTTATTCATTGTAGGGTAGCAAAAGAATTGAATTGCTTCCTATATCCATCACCAGAGTGTCAAGTGATGATTGCAAATGGAGGAACAATAAATTGTTCTGGAAAGTGCCATAATATCAAGCTATCCATGGGAGAATATGTATTGACTAGCCTAATGCTTTCCATTCTAATGGGAGGTGCTGATGTTGTACTAGGAGTCTAATGGCTACAATCCTTGGGTACAATAGCTTTTAATTTTCAAGAACTTTTCATGAAATTTTCTGTGGAAGGAAAGGAAGTTGAATTAAGGGGTATTGCAGGGAAACCAGGAAAGATAATCAGCTCTAATGGCATGACAAAGCTTCTAAAAAAGGAGCAAAGAGGTGTAATTGCACAATTATGTTCGCTAGATGTTTCCACATTGGAATCATCTATTTCTCCAGATCTCCAAAAAGTCCTGGAAAATCATTCCAAGGTATTTGAGACTCCCAAAGGTCTCCCACCTATGCATGATCATGATCATGCTATTCATCTGATTCCAGGAAGTGTTCCTCCAAACATCAGGCCGTACAAATATCCATATGTCCAAAAAAGTGAAATTGAACGTATGGTTGCAGAAATGCTAGAGGCTGGTATAATTCAACCGAGTCAAAGTTCTTTCTCAGCTCCAGTAGTATTGGTGCACAAGAAGGATGGATCATGGCGCATGTGTCCAGATTATAGGGAGCTCAACAAGCTCACTATTAAAGATAAGTTCCCCATTCCTGTCATTGATGAATTACTGGATGAATTGCATGGATCAATTTACTTCACCAAGTTGGATCTTCGTTCGGGATATCATCAAATCAAAATGAAGATTGAAGACATTCCGAAAACGGCATTTAGAACTCATGAGGGTCATTATGAATTTTTGGTCATGCCTTTTGGCCTTACCAATGCACCTTCAACTCAAGGTTTGATGAATTCAATTTTCAAACCATTCCTTAGAAAATTTGTGTTGGTATTTTTTGATGATATACTAATCTACAGCAAGTCTTGGAAGGATCATGTTGAACATGTTGATAAGGTGCTACAACTATTGGAGGAGAAACAATTATATGCAAAAAGATCCAAATGTTTCTTTGGAGTCCAGGAGGTGGAATATTTGGGTCATATTGTATCTCATGAAGGAGTTAAGGTAGACCCTAGCAAAATTAAAGCCATTAAGGAATGGAAAATCCCCACATCCATAAAGCATCTGCGAGGATTTCTTGGGTTGACAGGGTATTATCGCAAGTTCGTTAAGAATTATGGGAGAATAGCAGCACCTCTAACAACATTATTGAAGAAAGATTCATTTTCATGGACTCCGGAAGCAACAAAGGTCTTTAAACATCTTAAAGAGGAAATGTGCCAAGCATCGGTCTTAGCTACACCAGACTTCACAAAAACCTTTATTGTGGAACGTGATGCTTCAGGAAATGGAATTGGTGCTGTTCTAATGCAAGATGAAAGACCCATTGCTTTTGAAAGTCGTCCAATCAAGGGAAAGTTTTTAAGCAAAGCTATTTATGAGAAGGAAATGTTGGCAATACTCCATGCACTTAAGACATGGCGACCCTACCTAATGGGAAGACACTTCAAGGTAAAAACAAATCATGATAGCCTTAAAAACTTTTTAGAACAAAGATTATCCTCTGAAGAGCAACAAAAGCGGGTCACAAAGATGTTGGTTTATGACTTTGAAATCATCTACAAAAAAGGGAAGCAAAATGTGGTGGCAGATGCACTCTCAAGAAAGGATGAGGATATGGAAGCATTGTTGTGTGCCATTTCTATTATCCAACCAGATTGGATAAACGAAGCAAAGGAGGAATGGAAGAATGATGAAGAAGTGTGGGCAAGGATAATTTTAGGGGCGAATGTTCGCCCTTTGGCGAAATTAAGGGGTTTTAAATTTTTAGTGGGCGAATATTTTGTATCATAGTACATTTTTACAAATCACCTCAAATAGCCCACCTTATTTTAAGGGAGAGGGTAAAAAAGGTAAATTTAGCCCTTGAAATTAGGACTTACAACCTTCCATTCGCCCATTTTCAAGAATAGGTTTTATTTAAGTGAATCCATTCGCCCATTTTCAAGAATAGGTTTTATTTAAGTGAATCCTATGGGCCAAATACCATATTTATAAAAGAGGTATGGTAAATTAAAAAAAATATAAATAAATGAGAGGCATGGTAAATAAATAAAACATTTTTTATATTTACTCCATAAGTCACCTTATATACATGTAAGGGTGTAAACAAATAAAAATATAAGTAAAGTGGAGGTATGGTAAATAAATAAAACATTTTTTATATTTACTCCATAAGTCACCTGATATACATGTAGGGGTGTAAACAAATAAAAATATAAGTAAAGTGGAGGTATGGTAAATAAATAAAACGTCTTTTTATACTTACTCAAAAGGTATGGTAAATAAATAAAAATATAAATAAACTAGACGTATCATAAATAAATAAAACCTCTTTTTATATTTAGTCCATAACCCTCGTTCTATTTATGAAGGCTCAAGAAAGAGGTTTTATTTAAGTGAATCCTATGGGCCAAATACCATATTTGTAAAAGAGGTATCGTAAATTAATAAAAATATAAATAAACGAGAGGTATGGTAAAAAAATAAAACATTTTTTTATATTTACTCCATAAGTCACCTTATATTTACAAACACTCAAAAAATGAGTTATATTTAGGTGAAACCTATGGCCAAAATACTATGGGACAAATACCATGGACTAGATTGTTATTAATACCATGCAAAAAACTATTATTAACCCTAATATTAGAATTAATAAAAACAAAAATGGCACATGGTATTCACCAAAATGGCACATGGTATTGACCCATGGTATTCACCTGGAATGTAGCCTATTTAAATGGGGGAATTAAACTAGCATGTAGCCTATGCTAAGATTCACTAGGACTTTACAAAGTTTTATTATTTAGTGAAAGACTCGCCAAGATATTACAATATTTTATAATTGAGTAAAATATTCGCCATGCCTGGTGAGAGATTCGCCAAAAAATTATATATACATATTATATTATTGATAAAATCGCCTTCCATTTTTCCTATATACCATGGAGATTCGCCCATTTATTATATTTATAAATTTAGGGGGGGTTCTTAAAATTTTCCCTGAGTGTGGGCACTTATTCGAAAGCTACAACAAGATTCCAGTACTTCTGATACATTTAGCTGGCAAAATGATTCGTTATGGTACAAAGATCTCTTATACCTCTGTAAGAATTCCCAGCTAAAAAAAAAGATTCTTATGGAATTGCACACTTCTCCCTTAGGAGGGCACTCAGGATTTTTAAAAACTTACCACAAGGTTAAGAAGGAATTTTTTTGGGATGGCCTTAAATCAGATATTCAAAAGTTTGTGGCAGAATTTTTGGTTTGCCAACAAAATAAAGTTGAAACAATTAAGACACCGGGTCTATTACAACCTTTATCCATTCCAAGCCAACGTTGGGAGGAGGTTTCAATGGATTTTATCATAGGTTTACCCAAGTCTGAGGGAAAGAGTGTCATCATGGTGGTAGTTGATAGACTTACCAAGTATGCACACTTTTGTGCATTATCACATCCATTTAAAGCCAGTACAGTTTCTACTGCATTTATGGAAACCGTTCAAAAGCTACATGGAAACCCAAAGATTATTGTAAGTGACAGAGATCCCATTTTCACTGGAAATTTTTGGACATAATTATTTTCTTGTCTTGGTACTCAGTTAGCTCATAGCTCATCTTATCATCCTCAATCTGATGGGCAAACTGAGATAGTAAACAAATGTTTGGAAGGATATCTTCATTGCTTTGTATCTGATAAACAGACACAATGGGTCAAATGGTTGCCTCTGGCTGAATGGTGGTATAACACTTCCTTCCATACAGCAACAAAAATGACCCCATTTATGGCACTTTATGGGTACCAACCACCATCAATCACATCATATTTAAGAGAAAACTCTAAGGTTCAGGCAGTGGAACATCACATCGAACATCAACATCAAGTCCTCCAACTCTTAAAGGATAACCTCGTGTTGGCACAAAATAGAATGAAACAACAGGCAGATCAACATCGCAGTGAAAGAAGTTTTGATGTAGGTGATTGGGTATTCCTACGGCTACAACCATATAAGCAAATGTCCCTAAAGCAAGCTAAGAAGGATAATAAATTATCACCAAAGTATTATGGTCCGTACAAGGTGTTGGAAAAGATTGGTACTATGGCATACAAATTGGAGCTTCCTGTAGCTTCTCGATTGCACCCAGTTTTCCATGTTTCATGTTTAAAGAAGGTTATAGGCGACAAGCTCCCAGTTCAAACAATATTGCCAGAACTTGACGAGGAAGGAAAAATTATATTGGAACCGGAAGTAGTCATAGAAACAAGAACTCGACAGCTACGAAATCGATCAATTTCAGAGTATCTTATCAAGTGGAAGAACTTATCCGCTGAAGATTCCACATGGGAGGATGAGAATTTTATGCAGAAGTATCCAGAACTGCTCAAGCGTTGAGGACAACACTTTTTTGAAGGAGAGGGGCATGTTGGGTCCCTATAATACTAGTGATTACCCCATTACTATTGTAGTTATACCCCTTATTTATATTGTTGTGCCCCTATTACCCCCATATTGTTATTTCTGTGCCCCATAGAATCCCTCTATTGTTATTTTTGTGACTTTATATTATTATTGTTAGGTCGGCTGGATTATATTGTGACTCCTTAGACTCCTATATATAGAAAGGAGGTTTTGTCATTTGTATCATCCAAGAATTGTTCATTTATGTAATGTAAAGGAGGTTGCCCCCTCGAAGAGGCTGAATTCTAAGGCGTTGATCTTTCTTTTCTATCTTTTCTTGAGCTGGTTTCATAACAGATAATGTATTGTATTGTATCTTATTACAGGTCTCCTCCCAGCATTGAAAGAACTTCGGATCCTCCTAATAAAGCATTTCACCCGATAAATGGCCTCATACTTTAGGGGGCAACTGTTATAGACATTTTTGTGCCTTACAGCTCTAAGCATGAAATGTCCATAAACCAAGGGATCCTAAGTCCCTAAAAGTGTTGTTTCGACCCCTAAAGGAACAAGGTTAACAAATTACAACTTCTCCCAGAAGTTCTCCACCAGAAACTGCTCAGAATCAGTCAAATCAGGATCATTTAAACTGCTCCACTGGCTAGCTGCGTTGCATAGCACCCAAATACACTAGCTAGGTGCGTTGCAATGCACCTAAATGAACTACCAGGGTGCGTTGAGCGGGAAATGACAAATGGCAGTGTCATTCCGCGAGGTGGAAAGACAATGGAAGCTTCCAGAATCTTCCCCAATGACACTTGCCTCACTGAGTTCGACCAAGGATGAGTAAGAGGCTCTCAGTCTCCAAGTGGAAGCAAGAACTGATAGAGAGAAGACACTAGTCAAATCATAAGCTGACTCATCCTCTTTGCATACATCTATATATGGATCCCTCATCCCAGAGATCCAGAGGCTGGAATTTTGTACATTGCAGAGAATTGCTGTTGGTTTTGAGATAGATATCAGAGTATTGGGTGATTTATGCTTTGTTGGAGGTGAAGAGGGGCTTCTTTGCTGGGAGGTTGATGTTGGATCAGGAATCATCGGTTGTAACTCCTCTTGGATCTTCTTGCTTATATCAATAAAACTATTTGAATTTCTCCTACATGCTTGTGTACCATTGATGATTGTTACATTTGTATGTTTAGCTTAAATCTGATCCTAAGCTATTTATGAATATAAATCCATGTCTTTGTGTAGTTTTCTTCTTCTGTGATCTTACAGGAACTTGGTGAAGCTGGGAAAGTAAGGGAGCAGGTAGCTGGAAGCTGTCAAAGAGGAGAGAGATTGGATCAAAGGACTAGCGCAAGACACAGGTAGTTGGAAGCTGTCAAAGAGGAGAGAGATTGGATCAAAGGACTAGCACAAGACACAGGTTGGTTCATCCTATTCCTCTTCGTTTATAATTCATAAAGAAGAATACAAAAGTAGTTTTCTCTGTTCGTTTCTAAGGTCACTGTCACACCTTAGTGGGATAGGGTCATTCTGAATAGACACTTTTCTCGTTAACACTTGCAATGCTTCTAAGGCCTTAGCATTGTAAAATATACCTACAACAATCATCAAGGAATCATGCACATCATAGCCATTTCTATGCCACAATTTTCATTTATAGGAATTCCAAATTCATAATAGAAGAAACCATATAAACTATATAACACATAATATATAATTTTAGCCCAATACTTATTTATATAAATGTATGTTTACTTCCCATGGGAAAGATTCAACTTATTATCTTCATCCATACCCAAGATAGATTTTCTCTTCATAGAAACCAACATATGTCATGAATCTCACACATAAAATTCATTCTAGTTCCTCCTCTTTCTTGCAACCATACCTTGAAAATCTTAGGCATCCCCATCTTTACTAACCAGTGCCTCAATTGATCCATAATTCACCGGAGATTCTACATGCAAGAAGAGTGTAAATTTCTAGCGTTTTGTTACTAGAGAATCCCACTATGCAACATTAAAACAATTGATTTTTGTATAGCAATGGGAGTTATTCCTGCATGGCTAAGGGTCTTCAATTCGAACATAGATGCATTATGCAAATTATTATTTTGGAAAAGTTAAGTCAGCCCCAGAAAAGTCAAGTCGACCAACTAGTGAAGCGATGTGTCCCTTAGGTTGTCACACCCCTTGGATGTGTATAAATAAGATGTTAAGATGACTCATTTCGAGAACAAGAAAGAGTAAGTTTTCCTCTCCCTTCATCATTTTTATTCCTCTTCTTCAGTTGCATGTGTGAGAAGAAGGACGATTTTGACTAGAAAGTTTGATCTTTGTTTGACCAAACTTTGATCATGGTTGACCAAGTTGTAGTTGACCACATGAACATCGCACATGTGCAATGTTGACTGCAAACCGCAGTTGACCATAGCGTTGAAGTTTGACCAAGTCGATTTGACCAACATTGAATCTCTGATTTTTGGCTGGTTTGACTAGCAGATGTTTTGACCATGTTTTATTGGTATTTGATTTAGACTACTGGCACAAATTTCTAAACAAATTGTTGATTTGTAGACCTTGCTAAAGAATAATTTCTCCTAATAAAAGTTGTTGGGTTTTCTTCCCAGGGTAAAATTATTGTCTCTATTTTGTTTGGCTATCTTTCTATGATCTTTATTGTTTCCATTGCATTTACTTTTGATATTTTCTTAGCGTAATTATTCAATGATAGAATTGGCATAAAATATTGTGTGAAAAATCATTAGGAAGTAATTATATGGAAAAAAAAATGTATTCTACTATACATCTTGTAGAATTTCAACATGGTATCAGAGATTTGTTGAAAGATAATCCATTGAAGTCAGCCTAAGAGATAGTATTTAGTAGCTTGATTGAATTTTTGAACTCTTATCAAAATGGTGCCAATTCTTAAAGTAGAAGATAGGTTGGATGGTGCTACTAATTTCAAATCTTGGAAGACCATGATACTTCTTATCTTGGAAGAAAATGACCTTCAAGATCATGTGAAGGAAGTCATTCCAGAGCCAATGGGAGTTGAGGAGAAAACCAAGTATAAGAAGAATGAAGTCAAGGTTAAGAGAATCTTGATAGATTCCATAAAGGACCACTTGGTTCCACATGTTGTTGAGTTGAAGATTTCCAAAGAAGTATATGATGCTTTGGTGGGATTGTATGAGAGTAGAAACACTAGCATAAAACTAACTTTAAGGCATCAAATCCATAGTTTCATGATGTCTAGATCAGATTTTGTTGTCTCCTATCTTATGAGAGTCTCTTAGTTGAGAGATGAAGTTATATCCATTGGAGCTACCATTGATGATACAGAGCTTGTTGCAGTGACTCTCAATGGATTCCCTTCCTCGTGGGGGCCATTTGTTCAAGGAATTTGTGCACAAGAAAATATGCCCAAGTTTGATAAGCTATGGGCTAATTGTGTTCAAGAGGAGGCCATATTGGTGTCCAAGGAAAACTTGTAGAGACCTTAGAATGAGGAAACTCAAGCTCTTATAGCTTATGCAAGGAAAGGAAAAGGAAGAAGAAATTTTGGAAAGTTTGATAAGAAGAATACAGGTAGAAAACCCGCTTTAGTTTAGGATCAGAACAAGAAGGATATGTCAAAGACCAATTGATTCAGGTTTCATGATTTTGGACATTATGCCTCCCAGTGTCCTCAGAAGAAAAGGAAGGAAAAGAAACATGCATCAACAGTTGATGTTGATGATTATGATGAACATCAACCTCAAAAGAAGACAAAGGATTTTAAGCTTGATGAGATTACAAACAGAATTCAGAAAGAATACTTCTTATGACATTATTTAATGATTTTTTCCCTTGAAGGAAAAGGATGAGGTATTCAACAGGATCTAGGAGTTCAGGGCTTAGCTAGAAAACTTGACATGGAATAATATCAAGGTTTAAGGATAGATAATGGAGGAGAGTATACTTCCAAGGCCTTTAATGATTTTTGCAAGGAGTCAAGGATCAAGAGGGATTTGAATGTTCCCTACAACCCTTAGCAATTTCTTCCTTGATCAAGAGATAAGTACTTCCAATCATATTTTTTCTCCTTCGAATTTTTTCGGTCAGCCTCTTGTCCTTTTATTTTGTATGTTTTATATACTAGAAAATGATTTATTAGTTACTATTTTTCCTTTTGGATGGCCTCCTAAATGAGTTTTTTCGAAAGGAAGAATAGGTTCATTTTGAAGGATTCAAAGGAAATTATTCATGCAATAGATGGTAGCATCAAGAAGTAAAAAATCAATTTTATGGCAAGAGGGTTCTCCCAAAAAGAGGGAGTGGACGACGAGGAGACTTTTTCTCCAGTCGCCATATGGTCAAGTTATTGTATGGCTTAAGGGCTCGAGAAAAGACTCAATATGAGTGATTAGTGTTCGAAATGGAGGATTGTACATATTGTTAGAAAATCTAGGACCATGCCTACTGACCGAAAGAGCTTCCAGTTTAGAGGGAGCAAACAGTCAAGCAGAGTGGAAGGAGTAACCTTCCAAGAGGATGTCATGGTTTGAGATTGTTAAATTGGATGCTTAGAGATGGGAGGTATCTAGGGGGAGTCTGCCTTCTATGAGGGAACCATGCCAAATATCAGGGTATGCTTTAGTAATAGAGGGACAAATAGTGGCAAGAATATATTTTTTTGTGACAAAGGGAGCAACGAGGATTTCCACTGGAAGATCTACTTCAGAATCAAATGGAGCACCTAGTCATGGTGACCAGAAAGTAGTTATGGTGATGGATTAAGTGAAGGAATCTAGCTAATTTATGGTTGAGCCGAGGTAGGAAAATTGGGTTGAAACAAAGCATGTGGAGGTACCTATGAGGTATAGTTTGATATGGTTTGAGTGTGTCTCAGGTGGTTAATTGAGGTTGCATGGATATATTGATTCAGATTGGGCTAGGAGTGCAAAGGATAGAAATACCACCTCAGGGTGTTGCTTCATCTTGGGATCAACTATGATATCCTAGTTTAGCAGGAAGTATATTTTTGTTGCACTCAACATAGAAGAGGTAAAGTATATTGCATATAGTACCACAAGTCATGAATCAGTGTGGTTTCAAAAGTTATGGAAGGGCCATTTGATCAAGGGGTAGAGACAACCTTGATGTATTGTGATAATCAAAGTTGTGTCAAGATTTTAGAGAATCCAGTTTTTCATGACAGGTCGAAGCACATTGAGATCAAAATATCACTTCATCTAAGACATGGTGCAAAAGAGAGTAGTGTAGCTCCAATACATATCCACAGACAAGCAGATTGTAGCAATTCTCACTAGGCATCTATCTAGAGTGAATTTTTTATACTTCAATTACAAGCTTGGCATGATGCAAAATATCCCCGTCATTGAGTGGGATTTTTGATGTTTCTGCAACTTGCAAAATAGGTAGACATTCTGCCACAGGGTCATGCTAATTTGGCTAGGGGAGAATGATACATTCACCCATGAATGGCCTGGAGTATTTATGCTTGTAGGATAGGGAAGACATTCCCCCACAGGGGCATGTTTATTTGACTAGTGGGGGAATAATACATTCACCCATGGAGCCATGCTGATTTGACTAGGGATGAATGGCCTAGGGAAACTGCAGCATAGGGAAAATATTCTTCCATTAGAGTCATGCTTATTTCAAATACATATGTTCATGTTGATTAGAATAGGGAAGAATGATACATTCACCTAAGAATCCATCTTGATTTGGTTGGGCCATGTTGATTTGGTGAGGGGTGAATAGTCCAGAGGCAGACCTTCTCCTAAGAAGCCATGTTGATTTGGCTCGGTCATGTTGATTTGAATAGGGGAGATTGATACATTTACCCATGGAGCCATGCTAATTTGGCTAGGGGTAAATGGCCTGGAATACTCACATTTCCTGCTTCACGATGGAGTGATCTATATCTATAGATGTGCATGTGAGGAGACACTACATCAACATAGCAAGCTCGTGAACTTTTCTAGTGGAGGAGAAATATGTTTTCATCCAAGGAGAATACCTCCCTCACTGAGAGGGAGTGTTGATTTTTGTGTAGCATTAGGAAGTATTCGTACATGGCTAAGGGTCTTCAAGTTGGAGCTAGATGCATTATTCAAATTATTATTTTGGAAAATTCAAGTTAGCTCGGGAAAAGTCAAGTCATCCAGCCAATGAAGGGATGTGTCCCTTGGGTTATCACAACCCCATGTACGTGTATAAATAAGATGTTAAGATGTGTCATTTGGAGACCAAGAGAAATTTTTTCTCTCACTTCATCATTGCTATTCCTCTTCTTAAGGTCACACATGTGAGAAGAAGGATGATTTTGACCAACGAATTTGTTCTTTGTTTGACCAAACTTTGACAAAGGATGACTAAACAATTTTTAGACTAAGTTGACTAGATTTGATTGAAATATATTTAACCGTAGGAAGGAAACACGTGTGTACTGTTGACCACAGACCACAATTGACTACAGGGTCAAAGTTTGACTGTAGGCCAGTTTGACCAAGTCGAGTTGACCAACATTGAATTTTTTGTTTTTGGCTAGTTTGACCAACATTAACCAATAAATGTTTTGACCAGGTTTGACTGGTATTTGAATTGGATCATTGGCATTGATTTCTAGGAAATTTGTTGATTTGTAAACCTAGTTGAAGAATAATTTATCCTTATAAAAGTTGTTGGGTTTTCTAGGGTAAAATTGTTGTCTCTATTGTGCTTGGTTGTATTTCTATGATCTTTATTATTTATGCTACATCTACTGTTGAGATTTTATGAGTGTAATTATTCAATGATAGCAGTGACATAAAATGGTATGTGAAAAATCATTTGGAAGTAATTATCTGGCATAAAATTGTATTATATTGTGCATCTTGTAGATTTTCAACAAAAACAATCATTATCATAGAGAAATCAAGGCATAGTATAGCGTTCTAGTGTCACGATAGTATCATCCTCCCCATACTTTCAAGGTTTTAGCATCCATCATATGTCATTTCTTGACAAATCCATCACCTTACTTGTGTCATAGATGTACAATTACCATGAGATATTATAATCTATTTTCAATGAAATTTTGAATTTTTCCATCACAAGAATCAAAATCAATAGCTATGAGAATATTTTTAAGAATATTCTCATAATGTTTGGCCTTGTCATGCAGTAGCTACCAATGTTTATTATGTAGAAATTTATTGTGTAGATTTAAAACTACTCATGAAATTTACTTAATCACAATACTTGAAGCTACTCTACTCATCTATGGAAATCAAATCACGATCGGGAATAGAAATCATTAACATGCATCAAGATTCAACACACATACATAGATATTTATCTAGGGGAAAGAAATTTCTCAAAACCCCTTACTATTTGTATTTCATTAATCAAAGAATAGAGAAGAAATGTAATGCTTTCTCAAGCCTGAGCAACCCTTGCACTAGTATAGTCTATCTCACTGCTTCACATATTGACTCAAGCCAACACTCAGCCAATTTCTTAGTCTACCAAACTCCTATTTCCTTGTGATGTTTGATGAGGAATTATCCCCCTATTAATTAGGGAAATTACTCATTGAGAATTGCGCAATTCCTTTAGGCCCTTCTTTGACTGCATGCACCACCTATACAACTTGGAAAATTCTACAACTGATAGTACACTTCCCTTGAACTCCAATATCAACTGGGTAACTCAAATTCTCTGCATGCATGAGTTAATTTAGGTTGATTGATCAGTTTAACTGGATGATCACTCAGTGTGAAAAAAGTTACACACCCTTGACTGAACCTCCACTAGTTCTACTAATAGTGAGAACTAGTTACACTGACAATAACTCAAATTAACTGAAATAGATTGCTACAAATTAGCAATCAATCATGTAGAATTGAAATCACATGTCTCCAAATCAGATTAACTAAGTTAACTGAGTGACAAGAACTATGTCACCTCAGTTAACTACCTCCAAGTATTCTATTGAAATTGAAATTCGAATTTCTCCTAACTTAATTAAGGCAAAATTAAATTAGGATTTTCTTGTTGCATTTTCAACATATTATGGGCTTACTCTCATGGCCATATACAAGAAAAATCTACCTACAATCTGTCATTCTTCACATATATTTCAATCAACCAAATAAACATGAGTATTTGTGCATATAATATATTCATTTATATTTACAACTATGCAAAAACAAATCACATAATTATTGCACACCAATCACTTTCAATTATTAGCTATTTCTTAATTTGCAATGAAATATTGTTCCCTAAATTTGTAATGGTATCACCATCATGCATTTACATGATGCAATCAAACATATGTGCAAAGATTCATATATGCATAACCACAACTTTGCATATTATCCAAGTTCACTCCACGCACCCTTGCATTAATTCAAAAATATTATATCATCATATTAGAAAATCCACCATGACAAGTTGGAGGGCCTAGCTAACATCTCAACACATAACCCAACCAGCTTCCCAATGTTTATTTGACCAGTTGGGCACTTCTCTCTTTAGTGAAATAAAACACAAAGAAAGCCATTTCCTTTCTCTATTTAGTAGTCCCTCATGAACTGTAACACCTGCCTCCCACATCTACCGAAGTAACCATCCAATCGGGGTAAACATGAAAGGAGAGGCCACTATGATATGATTTGACCTCCTAAGTCACATTAAGGAAGTGGAACCAATGGAAACAAACCATAAAGACATTCAACATTGGCATTAGGACCCTCAGGAACCACTCCAACCTTTCTGCCAACCAGCCCTTGGGTTCCACTGAGTTTTTGGACTACTTGACCTCTGGACGCTCTCACAGGCCTACAAGCCAGTGTCTAGGGACTCTTTTGCACAGTACTATGCCAATGTCCCCGGGATTTGAGCCACTTTTTTAGGCCCAGAGCTTAGATCACTACCCATAACTGAATCACATATTCTGAACATTAAAGTAATAAGGAAATGATAGTATAAATGCAATCACTTGAGTGAGACCTTGACTAGACCCCTACTAGCTATTATCACTAAAAAATTTCAAAGAAAAAGGGTAAGGTTAGGAAGAATTGGTCTTGGTCATTTTCGTGTTCCTTTCATGCATAAGAAGCACTTGGAAAGCTCAGGGTCAGCATACATCAGAGTTCTTTGAAGGCTCAAGTGAGGCAGTTCTCCATTTCAACTCAAGCAAGACAATTAGCACTCAAGAAGAAGAATATAGCTTTGAGGAAGTCAAAAAGAAATTGATGTCTGCCAATCTTGAGATTGTCCAACTAAGAAAAACCTAAAGGAAACATGCAATCGAGGAAGCTTATTTTAATAAAATGGAGGCTCTGATGGGAAGACAAAACGATTTTAATACCCGAAGTGGTCAACTTTCATGCTCAATACTACACCTGGACAGTCCCTGCAATAAAGGAAGCAAGATACATTAGGAAAGTCAATACAAAACTGAGAGCTGGAATCAGAATTATGAAGAGGCAAATCGAAGATCTGAAGATACAACTAAGCCAACGTGAAGGACATCCTTAGCTAAGATAAATCACATAGCAAGTAAGGCTAAGTCCTAAATTTTGATAAATTACCTTTTGAAGTTTACCTTGAAGAATGGTGTCTATGTATTCAAGTTTGAACAGCTTCATGACAGATGGAAAAGCCATTTCAAGAAAAAGAAAGCTCAAGAAAGTCAAATTTTGGCCTTAAACTGTGTTTTTGAAATTACACAGCAGTTTCGTAGTGCGCTACGAAACTGCTGTAGGTGATGCCTAATGCACAGCAGTTTCGTAGCGCGCTACGAAACTGCTGTAGCTGCATATTATGATTCAGTTGACCAATTTTGAGAGACAAAGGGGAAATCTTTTTGAAAAGGAGTTTCTGAAAAGGATCATTTACAAAGTGTAAACATCCAGCAAGGGCAAAACAAGCAGAGGAAAGACATATATGAACTCTAAGCTATATGTTATAAAAGTGATCATTATTTCATAGCTAGTATTGTTCATGATGCTTCAGGCAGCATTAAAGAGGTTTTGTCTTCACACGTGTATATGGGCAAGGTCTACAGTGCATGGAAAACAAGATAGTCCAATACATTTTTATGTAATTAAGAATAACAACAGGGATAATTGACTTTGAAAATCCTTATGGAGACCAAAGGCAGAAAAACAGGAGCAGCTTCCAAATTTCCAGGAACAGTAAAGGGATAAGGCATCAAGGGTTAGCAGGCAGTTTCGAATCACTACCAAAGCTAAACTGAAGAAGGCCATTTGTCAGAGAACGAGTTTGGATTGTAATCAATGCTACTACCAACATGATGAGGAGTTATACTCCTAATTGTTTTAGGTCTCTAGAACTGCCAGTCAACAGTTAGTTACATTTAATAGTTAGTTTTAAGTATCAATAGGTGTCATAGTAGGAAGAATTCGAATTCCCCTCATGCTGGAGGAGGAATCTCAGTTATGTAAAGAGCTCTATATATAGGAGAAAATCCAATGTACCAGGGGTTGGAAATTTTTCAGAGAACACTCATACAGTGCTTTTGTAGAAGACTGTGTTTTAATGTAATACAGTGATTTGGCTTTGCTCCTTAGGATTCAAAAGGAGTTCAATGTTTAAATTGTCCTATGGTTGTCTTCATTTTATTTCTTGTAGTAGTATGAATGCATGATTACTTAGAACTCATTGGCTATTCTCTAATTTCCTTCATGTATTTGTAGACTGTGTCTTCCTACATATTCCTGATGTGTTACTGATATGTTGAACTCCAGATGCCCTGACTTCCAAGCAAAGTTAATATTATTGTCATACTGAAGCATTTCTTGACTCCAAACGCCCAATGGATGTTTACTGATCATGTTCAACCATTCATATTTCTTCACTTGTTTCATAGAGTTAGCCATCTAATCTTTATCAAAATCTTTAACCTAGTGAGAGAGCCCTCTCAGGTTGAGGAGGCTAAGCCTCAGCCAAAAGTTGGTTTGAAACAGTTACTCAAGGTCTACCTGATCAGCAGTCTATTAGGGTTGATTTTGTGATAACACTAGCCATGACAGGCATTTCATCAAAGATATCACGGATATGTAATCTACATGTGTAAATATCAGATTTGAGCATAGGGGTCTCATACTTAGCTGAGAATCACTAAGAGACATTGATGCCTCAACATACTAACTTCCATTTCATCCATTAGGTCATAGATACATTGATCATTCATTTACAAGTAAAAACATGATGAGAGCCATACATGGTTGTTGTCATAAAACACATATATAACTAGCATAATAGCAGCATAAATACCAATGAAATCACAACCATATAAACCACATATAATCTAGTATAATACTCATAGAAATAAAAGGATAAATAACCTCATATTGATGATGAAAAATCCAAACCCAAGATGGGACTTGCACGTTCCACCCGACCGTAGAATGACTGAGCCAAATCTCTCTTCAACCATTCACCCTCTTGTCATATTCCAAGCATGAATGTGGGATCTCATAAAACACATCAATCCAAAACCATGCAGGGCTTCCAGAGGTCATCCACCTCAACCCATAAAACAGTGATTCCACCTCACGGTCAGACATCACAAAACCATCATCAGATTGGTCTCTATCCAATCCTTCCATGGATTCCAAAGAGTTTGTCTAACCAAGGCTTCCAGGACTAGTAACTCAACCCACATCTTTTACAGTCTTCCATAGCGCTTGTCCAAGCAGGGCTTCCAGGACCAGTAACTCAACACACCAAGGGCTTCCAGAGTGTTTTTCCAACTAAGGTTTCCAGGATTAGTAACTCAACCTAAGTTGTTACAGGGCTTCCAGAGCGTTTGTCCAACCAGGGATTCCAAGACTAATAACTCAAACCGAGCTAAGGAACATGAGAACCAACCAAAACAAAACAAGGGAAACAAATCCATAATCCCCATGGCTATCTAGGAAATGGAAATGCTAGGAAATTCACTGTCAATCTTGGTCATCCTCCATGCCCATGACAGATCACAATCAAAAAACCACATGCATATGCCATGCATGCCAAAACTAGTGAGGAAATCATACATGCAACTTAGTACATGTAAGCCAAATCCATTGTAGTTGTTGATCATGATGTCCTCTTGTGCTTTTTTGCTCTTCCTTTGCCTTCTTGCTCAAATAATCCAAGTATAGCACACCCTCCAGGAGTGCTCCAATAAAACTCTAAGTATCCCAGAGTATGAGAGAGAGAGAACATTGAGAGAGCTCCAAAACTAAACTGGCAAAAGTCCGTGTACTGATCCTCAGAAGCCTTCTTATGAATGAGGCCTCTATTTTCTTCATTTTCCATTATTTTCCTTCATTTTCCTCCTCACATGCAACCTATGATCTTTCACCTCCCTTTTCTCCTAATTTCCTTTATTTTCATAAATAATTATGCCAAAAATGCCATTTTGTCTTTGCCATTGCCATTGCCAATTTCCATGCCATTAATAACCAAATGAACACCCACACTAGGATGTCTTATCCAACATTCAGCTTGGAAAAAGTGTCCCATCAACCATGGGTATTATTTTTCCTTTATTAACTTTTATTACATGGAATTTTCACCAAGGTTGCTACATGAATCAATTCTCTTCTATACTCTTCAGTGTAGGTAAGAAGGTGATAACCTAGGACATTGATACAAGTAGGGAGACTGCCAGATACATGTGTAGTGATATGGGTTTTACCAAGTTCAAAAACAACATGGTTTCAAAAATAGTTGTCTCCATTGTCATTCCTTTCCAAATCATGGGCATAAATATTAAATTCCCTTGGTTATGTTCTTGTAACCAACTCTACACCAACATTCTACTTCATGAATGCATCAAATATTTTGATAAGTATCTTCTTGTCCTTGTTCAATCCTAGTCACACAACCAACAACAACCATAATTAATAATCGTGTGACATTTAATACATATGTCACAATATATATGTGTATGATAATTTATCTGCAAATTTTTATGTATACATATTTTAGTCTAATACATACATTCTAACAAATCTTCTCTTTCGCATTTGTCAACATTCATATGGTTTAATTATTTTTGAATAATCACACTCCTAAACCTAGAGAAATATAAATAGCATAGCAACAGATGAGTCAAGAACTTCCTTCATATTCCATGTGCATTATGAGGGTTTCCTTAGTTTTACAATTAAAATGATCATTAGCGACTGACACAAAAATTATTTACCATAGGGTTTTGTTGTGTTGTACAACAACCCCCCATTTATTTTTCTTAAAAAGCTTAGGAGATTATTGTACAAATAAATAGGGACCCTTAAAAAAGTGAAAAACATAGGAATATAGTTTAGTTTAGGGTTTTTGTTAAGAAGAAATTTGATTTTAATAAACAAATCCTGATAAAAGCTTGAATGACTTGAATAAGGCTTACCTTAAAGAAAACCTGACAATATCGCATATCGCAAAGTTTCAAAGAGACAAAGTTTCATTTACCCTTTTGAAACTTGCGATTGCAATAAAAGATAGCCCCTGGGAACCAAAACATATCTATTCCTTAAAAAATCTTAAGTATTGATGATATTCCTTCACGACGGAAATTCCCCACATTGCAATCTTATAAAAAAAGAGATATATCATAAGACCAAGGAACATCCCAATTGTGAAATGCGATAAGCTACACGACTCGACAAAAAAATAAAGAAAACTCTTTAAGAATATCGCGTCTAGATAAATCGCAAGAGTATCAACATGCTCCCCGCTTGTATCATCCCCAATTTCCCCAATTGCAATAAAGTTATTTCTTAAAGAACGTGCCTAAGGAAAATCATAAAGCTAAAGATAAAAAACTAAATCCGTGCTTAATAATAAACCCATGGGCCCGCTACAATGCCACGTCACTTCTCGGAAATTCACAAATCGCTTAAAGCTTTCGACCATATCCATTCTCTGCTACTCCCGAAACCTCCGATTGTGATATTGCGATAATGCGCTTATCGCAATCGCATAACTCTCATACTTAAAAAGTCGATACAGTGATATCGTTATTGCATATTAGCAGGGTACATGAAGAATAAGTTTTATTTACCATTTGAAAAGGTTTTGTGATGTGATATATTAATGAATAATAAATAACCATGCAAAGCCATGATTTCAGTTATTAAAGGATTCTAGCTATATTTATGATTTCAAAGCCCAAAGAGATTTGATGGCCTGTTTGGATTGATTTTCATTTAAACTTCCCTTTCCATCATTTCAAATACTTATGTGTTTGTATACTTCCGCGTTTAAATCCTATTGTTCTTCACTCCTCTGTATTCTCAAATTTACAAGTTCCACATGAGAAAGAATTGTGTAACAAGATGACTAAGTCGAAGAAAGGAAAGAAACCTAGCGAAGCTACACAATCTGCTACATATGATGTAATAGAATTTCCCCCATTGTTCTCAGACACGACATGCACTATCGACTGCGGTAATTCCTCATGGGAAACCATGTACCAGTTGCTGGAGAGTGAGGGTCCTAGGATAATTCAAAGTAAAGCAATAGAAGATGCAAGTTCTTTCCTTCACATAATTCCTGCTAGACCAAATATTTTACTACACACCGATATGGTAAAATGGATAATAGACAATATTAGTATTACCGGCCGGTCATTCCAGACTTCAAGGCAAACAGTTATTGGGTCCTCCACAGCAAAAGACTTGAAGAGCATGTATCATATACCAGACCCACATAAGGTGTATGATAAAGCCTTCCTCGAGCATTTTGCAGCCAAGAATGAGGAACCATTAGACCCAATTAAGCAATGGAGGTCCAATTCAAACAAGCATAAATATGAGAAATTGGGTATGTATTATATATCATCTCTCGCTGCCCTTACTCGTATATCGCATCTACGATGTGTAGATTGTTTCGATATGTCGATACCACCAAGTTCTCTGTTGAGTGGGTTCCCCTAATTGATGCAGCAAAAAAATCTTTTGTAATGGATTGGGGCACTATCTTGTCTAACAACCTTGCCTTATAAATTCGGGAATATAGAAAACACTGATATGTCACCTCTAGAACAGTCCCACCATTTTTTATGAGTGCCTACATTATGGATGCAGTTTGTTTCACTACCAGTTTCCTAACTATAAGGTGGAAATGGATTATTCAAGATATTTCCCCCATTAACATATATCACAAAATCATGTGGGAATCCAATTTCCAAACCCATTTCTACAAAATCTGCCAAGGAATTATGCTACCCATCAACCAAGTTGTTTTTGACAAGAGGGCCCCAAGGTTATTTGATGAGGCCAAGATTGATATTTTACCAATAGGTAGGTGGTTTGGGGAAGAACTGTTTACTTATGTCCAAGTCTTTGGAAGCATAGCACCTCCCCATGTTCTCTCATGGTATGTACCAGATAAACTTCTTGCTAGAGAAATCGCTTGCCAAACTATAGGGGATGGGATAACCAAGACCCTCAGAGAATTTAAAAATTCTCTTTGGCCTTCCTTTCCCCTCCAATGTGGTTTTATGCATTACACGATTTCAAACATACTAAGTTTGAAATCGATCACATTACATGTTTAAAGCTTGCCACCATTCTTGGCAAACAGTTTGACCCCAATAAGGTTGCACATAACTTCACTACTTTAGTGAAAATAAGACATTTCAACCATGAGGATGATGATTATGATGACTTATTTGAGTCAGTTGAGTTATTTTCACAAGTGAAACATTTGGCTACTCTGAGATTGGACCCAAAATAGTTAGTCCAATTGCACCAGTACAGGATAAAAATGTTACAAATGTCCTTTTGGATCTGTTAGAGATCCCTCAGCCAAATGTTCAAAAGGAATAGAGCTCAAGCCAAAGCTCAGAAAAGGGCTCGGAACATATTTCCGAGCATAATTCAGAGAAGAAATCAGAACAAGGTTCTGAACATACTTTAGAGTAGAAATTGACACAGAGTTCAGAACATGATTCAGAGCATAACTCACAAAAGAGCCCAAAGAAGAGCCCATAGCACAGTCCAGAGAAGATTCTAGAAAAGGACACTAAGAAGGAATCTGAAAAGGTCTCAAAGGAGAAAGAAGTGGAAGATGTTTCCACTAAAGTGCATACAGATGAATCCCCTCTGAAAAATCAACTAGATGAGGCATGGAAACAATTTGACCAACAACTAAGAGGACAGCAAGGGGAAAAAGATGTTGAAATGGAAACAACATTCAACACACCCCAAAACACTGGACAGAGCTCGCTCACTAGAAGGGCTACTGACAAATTTGTTACCACAAAAGAAGTTGAGATCATCCCAGCCTTCCCTTCAACCAAAATTGTTCTCAGAGTGGAGGAAATTCCTCCTCTTGATGTCTTTTACAGTCCCAAGCATCGAGTTGTAGTAAAAAGACAGAGGAAAAGGAGGAAAACAAAAGAATCATCAGCAATAATTCCTAATAACAAACCCATGGATGTAGTATGGAAGGACACCCCCATGTATCCTTCAGACAATTTGACAAAACTATCACAGTTTGCAGGTGCTTATGCATCTGCTACTATTGACAAAGTAGTGGAAGTCAAACAATTAGTAAGAGAGAAGGAAGAAAGAATAAAGCATCTAGAGCAACAGTTGGCATAAGAGAGACAGAGTGTCAACCATCAAATAAAGGCATAAATGGACCAATTACAACAGAGCTTTGACTAATTGAATCTCCAATACCAAGCATAAACAAGTGCCAAAGATAGTCAAATACAACAACTACATTTTTCTATGGATCATCTGAAAGATAATCCTAATGTTGAGGATTTATAAAAGAAGCATTATAACTCAACTCTTTATTATCTAAGAAATATGTGAGATTCTGTCAGAAGCTATCAATCATCAATCCAATGTGCAACCAAAGTCATCCACTGATGAATCAAGCATTCGATTTGAGGATCACTTTTAATGAGATTGATGATAATATTTCAGGATACATAACATGGCAGGATACTCGAGAGGGAAGAACAAAAAATCTATCCAAGATAGAGGAAGCTCATAAAGACATCCTCTTTGCCGATTGGGATATTCCGCTAAAACAGGCAGAAAGAAAAGTTTCAAGAGCGGTTAATGCTACAAATAATATCATTGAGACCATTAGTGATAATTTTCACAATGCTAATTTAATAGAGGAATTCCCACCTAGGAGTCTCCCCGATATCAAAGCCCTAGAAACACACTGGCAAGAAACTTTTAGAGTGAGAGAAGAGGCGATTAAATAGATAACAAAACTTGATTGGGAAGTATATTGGAGATATCTGGTAAAGCCACACAGTCAGTGGCTAATGCTATGCTGCCTCGCTGACTCATCCATGCACATGCTTCCTACTCTCTCAGATGCAATGTATACAAGACAACTGTGCATGAGGATAAGTCAACCTCCTGAAGTCAAGCCGATGATGGATATCTACGAGCTCAGACAACGAATGAAGGAATAGATACCATTACAACCTTGAGCTCGTCATTTCAATAATTTATGTTTTATGTAATTATGTCACTTATTTTAAGGAGAGTTTTTTAAACCTCCTTAGAACTTTCATGTAATATCTATTTTTGTACTTTATTTTTATTATATAAACCCTTTCATGTCTTTGAAGAAAGGGTCCCCAATTTTATAAAGAAACACTTTAAAAGCTTGCACTTCTGTACTTTTAAATTTTATCCTAGTAGAATTACTGGATCAGAGTCCTGAAGTTTTATGAAGAAGCCTTTGGAAGCTTGCACTTTTGTACTTTTGGAAACCATCTTAATGAAAAATATTGGACTGGAGCTATTTACTTCATGAGCAGAATTATATGCATCGGGTAATTCTATCATTATGTATTTATTTGTTTATGAATTGATAGCCATTTCTCTTTATATTGTTTATCACATGTATCTATTTTCATGCAGTTTTGTATTCATTCACTTATGAACATGTTTGGACTGTTATCTTTAATACATTGATGATAAAATGTTTGAATGATATTTGATGCGATATATGTTTAACAATTATTTTTATTAACTATTTAATCAAAATAATTACTTTAAAGGCTTTTCATTTCTATTAGTGTTTGATTAATCTTTATTATCATACACTAAAGATAATGATTGTAGATCGCATAAGTATAAGTAAAATCCTGGGTAATATATAGATAGGTTAAATATATATGTGTTTTAGTTGAAAACTGCCCCATTTATCACCTAGTTTTTTGGGAATAAACACCATATCCATCCTATCACATTTTTATTGGGAAACTAGTCCCATTATATCCAGTCAGAGCCACTAATCCAAATGGATAAGGGACGATATTCAAGTCCCTGACCAGGTGGTTTTCCTCCAGGTTGTTGCAGCGATTTTCGAGGCTTCAACATTTTGGCGCTAGAAGGAGGGAAAATATTATAACTGGAAAAGAGAAATCTATCTAAATTAACAAGCCATTCCAAGATTCACTCCCCCTTCGAGATCACCTCCAACTTCTAGATCCTCACCTAAAATTCCTATTTCTAGATCAGAAGTTGAGAAGTCACCTCTAAAATCTCCTAGTACAATTCCTAAAGCACCTTCTTCATATTATAATCCTAAATCGCCTGAGGTCTAGACTTTAATAAAGAAATTAGAGGAAATCTCTATTTCAGCAGAAAATCTTGTGCCATCTGAAGCATCTAAAGGAAGTATCACTTCTATTTTTCATCCCACTCGAATTTTAACTCATTCTCAAGGCGAAAAACTTGGAGTTCCTCCATTTGAATTTCCACTTCCTTCTTTTAGAAAGAAGACTAAGTAATCTGAGTCGCAAACATCAACTAGTGAGGGTTTATCAAATTCCCCTCCACAAACACCTTCATTCCCTCCATTCACTCCTCTTAATGTCCATTCTTTTCAAGGTACTAGTGCTAGTTCATCTAGCCCAAGTACACAATCTACCTCTTCTTCCACACAAACTCCCTCAGTATCCACTTCCCCTCAAACTCTAATAATGGCAGGTCAACAACCACCACCAATTAGACCTTGGGCCAATCTTGGAGCTGTGAAAATGGCACCACCCCTCCATCATCTACCTAAGCATCCTAAAATATGGTTTCTGAAATTTAATCCTGATGATGGATTTCCTGTTGAAGAACATATCCATAATTATATGTTAGCTATTAATCTTAATGGAGTGGCTGAAGAAGATTGTGTAGTAAGATTATTTCCCTACACCCTCCAAGGATCAGCAAGCTCATGGTATTTTTCATTAGCACCAGCGTCTATTACTAATTGGAACATGTTTGAAGAACAATTTTTATCCAAATTTGGTGATCGCATAATCACATCCCTTATCAATGATATTTCTAATTTAAAAGCTAAATAAGGTGAAAATATAAAAGATTTTAATTCCAAATTCAATAAATTGTTAAACAAAATCCCGACCACATCAAGCCCTGGTATTGATGTCGAGATCGAGTGGTATATTTCTTCTCTCCCTTCCAATATAATAGTTTTTGTAGATAAAGCCAATAAGGCTACTTTGGTAGAAAATATGAAAGACGCCCTGTCTGTAGAAAAGAGAATAGTTGCATTAGAAAAGAAGGCAACCCAGGAAGATAGGAAAACGAAAAAAGGTTACATTTAAGGATGAACCAAAGAAGAAAACCCCTAAGGATCCTTTTGATATTGAAGGCCTATGAAAATTCCTTAAAACCATGTCAAATGAAATGGTAGAGATTAAGAAACAGGTCCTCGAATCCTCTTCTAAGAAACCTTTTAGATCCTTCAAGAGTAAACAAGCATCTAATCCTCATCCACCAAACACAATATCCAATGTTGAATTTGATTTAGATGAAGATGAAGAAGAAACTATATTGACTGATGAAGAGACAGAAGATAAAGAATTTGTTGAAGTACATGGAATGTGGGATTTTATCCTCCCTGTTTTCGATAATGATGAATAGAAAGAAGCTCTACCTGTTCGCACTAGGAGTAAGTGCCCTCCTGATTCAACACAGTCAAATCAAAAGAAAATTCCCTCAACCTTTTCTACCAAGGATAAAGTGGCCAATAAAAAATATTCTCCTAAATCTCCTCAACCAACTCCATCCTCATCTAATCCTCCATCTTCATCTAAAACATTGGTAGTTACTGATACCATGGAGTATAACATAGTGGAGGACATGAAGAAAACTAGAGCGAATATCTCTCTTCATGAGCTCAGTAAGCTTAAACATCAGCAGAAGTTATTGCTGAAAGAATTGAATGCAGTTCCTACTTCTCCTCTTCCTATTGTTGTGATATCCCAAGCTGCCAGAGGAATGGGTAAACCTCCCAATGATTCATCAAATAAGTTTGATCCTACTGATGCTATCTTAATTGGTGACAGATCCAATTCACATACTCCCCCTTTCCTCTTGACTTATGAAATCTTCAATAAAAATATATGTGACTACTTAATAGACTCAGGGGCCTCTTCAAACATTATGCCAAGAATAGTCTGTACTAAATTAAATGTTTCACCCAAAAAGTCTGTTGTTCACATTGTGCAACTTGATAGAACAAAAGTTGAGGTCTTAGGAGAAATGAATTCAGTCACCATTAGACTCTCTTCTAATCCAAAAGTTTGTCAAGTAATTGATATATTAGTTGTTGATATTCTGAGTTCTATGGTTTAATTCTTAGTAGAGACTGGTATGAAAATCTCCACGGCTATTTTGCAACAGATTGGTCTCACGTGTGGCTCCCTTACAATGGAAAACCAAATCAATTCAGAATTGACTGAGAAAATCATTTGAAGCACACAGTAACTGATTTTGAAGATGAAAATGAGCTATTATCTTTTAATAATGATATCATTGGAAACTGCTCTGCTGAGTCATTTTTATGAAATTTCAAAGCACATAAGTCACATTTTTTGGATAACTCAGTTACTTCCCGGATTGAGAACTTTTCTCAAACCAATTATTCCAAATGTATAAATCTTGTAGATAAACCATTAGTTAAACCTTTGTTTTGGACATTATATTTTGATGGATCTAAATCCAATGATAGTGCACGAGCAGGTTGTATATTAATTAGTCCAGAAAGAGAAAAAACCATGCTAGAATGTAGGTTAGAATTTGTATGCACAAATAATACCGCTCAATATGAGGCCCTAATTCAAGGTTTGTATAAAGCAATAAGTATTGATATCAAATATCTTCAAGTTTTTGGAAATTAAAAAATAGTTATCAAACAAGTAAGAAACACCATTCATTATCTCTCTGGACATTAAAAACATTACCAATCATTAGTCCATGATCTTACTTCACATTTTCTAGCATTCAACATCTCTCTTATACCTAGACTTCAAAATGCAAGTGATGACCCTCTGGATAATATAGCATACAAGCTTATACCATCAGAGGATTACAGTCCAAATAGGTTTTCCATAGAATTAAGTTTTCGACCATCCATTCCCAATAATGTCACCAATTGGCGAGCCTTTAACGATGACGAGGATATCATAAGCTTTTTGACATCTGAAGGATCATATGATGATCAAATAATTGATGAGAGTGAGCATGATAATCCATTAAAACAGAAGTCCAATGAGAATCCCATACCTAAATCTGTGGTAAAACTTGAAGATCTTTATGATCTTAAGGACAGATTTAAGAAGGTCACTAATTCTAAACTCTAAAGTGCAACCTTAAGGTTTGAACTAGTAAACCTTAGAACTAATATCAAACCCCAAAACATCATTCTAGGACTTGGTCTCTCTCCTGATGACAAATCAGCCTTTATTCATTTGTTAAAATAGTATAAAGATATATTTGCTTGGAATTATGATGATATCAAAATATATGATACCTCCATCATACAACACACCATTCCCATGATATCCCATGACAAACCTATACAACATAAATTAAGGAAAATTCATCCAAATTTAGAAAGTCAAATCAAGTCTGAGTTGAATAAACTCCTTAAAGCCAAGATTATCTTTCCTGTTATGAATTCAAAATGGGTTTCAAACTTAGTACCTTTCAGTAAGAAGAATGGTGACATTCGCATCTATATAGACTTTAGAAATCTCAACAAAGCCTATCAGAAGGAAAATTTCCCATTACCGACTATGGAGAAAATACTGCAATCTGTAGCTGGTTCAGAACTAATGTCTTTTCTTGATGGATTTTTAGGGTATAAACAAATCCTGGTTCATCTAGATGATAGATTAAAGACTACATTCAGGACCAAATGGGGAACTTATGCCTACCAAAAAATTCCTTTTGGTTTAATAAATGCAGGGCCAACTTTCCAAAGAGCTATGGATATACCCTTCAATGATCTAATAAACAAAATTGTTGTCATTTATTTAGATGATATAATTGTTTATTCCAAGAAGAGAAATAACCATTTACAGGACTTAAAGTGGATCTTTGAACGTTGCAAAAAGTATGGAGTTTCATTAAATCCAGAGAAGTCTTATTTTTCTCTAAATGAAGGTAAGCTTCTAGGGTTTATCGTATCCAAAAAGGGCATTTTTATTGATCCAAATAGAATAAAAGAAATCACTGAAATTTCTTTACCCCATAATAAAAAATCTATGCAGTCTTTTCTAGGTCAGATAAATTTTGTTAAGGGATTTGTCCCTGACTTTTCCCAAATTGTTTTACCATTACAAACCATGATTAAGAAAAAATCAATCTTTAAGTGGGGACATAACGAAAGAGAAGCTTTTGATTTAATCAAACAAGCTATTATGAATGCTCCCTCTTTGACAACTCCAAATTTTTCTAATCATTTCATCCTGTATACATTTTCTTTTGAAACATCTTATGTTTTTGTTTTAACGCAACTTAATGATCAACAAATCGAAGCACCCATCTCTTTCTTTAGTTCTAATTTTCAAGGTGATGAACTAAATTATTCAGATGTGGAAAAGCAAGTTTTTGCTGTTTTCAAATCTATAAATAACTTCAGGCCTTTTCTCCTCAAAACCCATACTAAAATAATAGTCCCATTCTCAGCAGTGAGACAATTACTTATGCAAACGAAACTAGGGGAAAAAAGGGCAAATTGGGTAACAACTCTGCAAGAATATGATATTGACATTAAACCAGACAAAATTGTCAAGGGACAAGGTTTTTGTAGATTTCTTACAGGAGCTTCCAACCTACCAGTAGACGAGGACTCAAGTAATACTGTACACATATTAGAGGTAAGCCTAAACAATTTAGAGTCCCAATATGTTGATCTTATTTTCTATTTGAAAAATGGATATGCTCCCCCTGAACTCAATCACAAAAGGAAATGGGCTTTAAGATTGAAAACAAATCAATATGAAATCATTAATGATGTATTATTAAGGAGAAATTATGATTATGTATTATTAATATGCCTTGAAAAGTCTGAAGCACGGAAGGTTTTGTAGGAACTCCATGATGGACCAGCTGGTGGACATTTTGGAGGAGATACTACTGCACATAAGATCCTGCATGTTGGGTACTATTGGCCAAACTTGTTCAAAGATACCCATGAATACGTGAGGAAATGAAAAATATGTCAAACTGCTACTGGAAGACAATGGAAACTTGCCTTACCTCTGCAACCAGTCAACATTGAACAACCTTTTGAACAATGGGGATTGGATATCATAGGTGAGATTGTTCCTCATTCCTCAAAGAAACATAAGTATATCCTTACAGCTACATACTATTTTACTAAGTGGGTGGAAGCAATTCCACTAAAGGTAGCCAATTCTGATGTTATCATTGAATTCATTGATTAATTCATTATTTTTAGATTTGTCTTACCAACTACACTTATGTTTGATAATGCATCTTACTTTTCAGGAAATAATATGACTTAATTTTCTCTTAAGAGGGGTTTTAAACTTAAGTATTTTTCTAATTACTACCCTCAAGGAAATGGTTTAGCAGAATCAACCAACAAGAACCTCATAAGGATTATTAAAAGAATTGTTGATCAAATCCAAAAGAATTGGCATAAATCTTTAATATTTTCTTTATGGGCGGATCGAATAACCTAGAAGGCCTCAATAGGCACTTCTCCATTCAATCTAGTAAATGGAAAAGAAGCTACCATACCTTCAAATCTAGCCCTTCACTCATTAGCCCTAGTCCAATTTATTGAAGAAACACCTTCTTCTTCTTTACAACTAAGACAATCTCAAATTCTTAAACTAGAAGAAGAAAGGGAGAAAGCCAAACTTACACATACTCACCATCAATAGCTAGTCAAATCTTCCTTTGATGCAAGTTCTTGTTAGGATATTCCGACACATAGGAAATAGTTAAGTATAACTTGGTCTAGTGTAGAGTTAGGTAAAGTGTGTTTCTTTACTATGTACTTTTGTAACTTACAATCTGACAGTCATGATACGTAGTGATTCGACGGTTCATTCTCTCCTCGGTATTACCAACACTTGATTCGTGGCTTAACACCTGATTGGTCCATGATCTCTATTTAAAGAGCATGGAGGGTCATTTGTAGGGTAATTGTTCATGAGAGAAGCTTATGTAAATTTTCATTCTTTTATTAATAAATTGCCTGAAGTGGCCATGTTGGCTCAGGCCATGGACTATTTCCCTCTTTGAGGGTTTTAACCAAGTCAAGAATACTAGTGTACTGATCTGTGATATGTTTGTGAGCAGTTTCCTTTGGTGTTCTGTTTGAGGAAATTACCCCGTAAATTCCTACATGGTATCAGAGCTATTTGAGGGCCACATCTATTGGTGATGCAAATCTGAAGTGGGTAGAACTGCATCTGACTGTCGTTTCTTAGATCTACTATTTCTGACTGCTTTCGGGCCAAGAGGACTGCTCTATTGTGTTAGGAGTATCTGTTCTAGTGAGGAAGCCCTTTTGTTTCACGCGAAAAGGTTTCTGGTAGCCCTAGCTACGTCATTTTTAAAATCTAGAGGTATACAATGTTTATTTGCAATTTTTAGTTATTTTCTCTCTGTTTATTTCCGTTTATTTCTCTCCTTTTTTTTATTACTGGATCTATACCTTTCATTTCTATGTATGCTCTTTGCCCCGCGAATCTATGCGATCTGGGAAAATCAGAAACAGAAATGAAGGATTTTTCTCATGCATATGCTCTTTTCCTCCAAGCCTTAGTGTGATCTCTGAAAATAAATAACATTAAGGAAAATTTTTAGTTTCCGGGTAAAGTTAACTTCAAACCATGAGGTTTGTTTTTTTTTGTATGTCTGTGTTGGGTTTTGTGGTCTTTTTTTTGTAGAAA
The DNA here is from genome assembly GCA_031772625.1 of Pinus tabuliformis. Lineage (NCBI taxonomy): Eukaryota > Viridiplantae > Streptophyta > Pinopsida > Pinales > Pinaceae > Pinus > Pinus tabuliformis. The sequence goes on along the minus strand of CM062814.1, from coordinate 611,803,981 downwards.
AAAAGAGCTTTCTCAAGTAAGCACGCACCCCAAAGGTTCAGTGACTAAAAAAAAAAAAACCCTTTCCTCTTTTCCAAAAATTACTAACCTTTTAAACTAGCTCACTTGGTCAAAGTTACTTTATGAGAATAGAGGTCTTGGGTTCAAGTCTTTCTTTTTGTTGAGTTACTTTTTCAAAAAGCACATGTAGCTTATGTTTTAAAGTTACTTTATATAAAAGTGTTCTCACCCATTATAAAAAGTGAGTCACTTATAATTCTAAAGTCTCTTTATCTTTTATTTAAGTTACAATTTAGTGGGTAGCTCATAAAGTACCATTGTAAAAGTGACTTTCACTTATTTATAAAAGTGAGTCACATAATGTTTTTTTTAAAGTGAGCTAATTAGATTTATGTTTGGAAAGGAGGGGGATTTTTTTTATAAATATAACATTATAATTCATTTCCGCACATTCACACACTTCGTCAGCATCTTCAACAATTTTTCTTCAAAAAGCCATGACTTTTTCATCCAGAAGTCGTTTTCAGAGCCGTTTTTTTTAATCGACCTAATTTTTTTAAATATTTCCATTGGAACACTTAGTTTCAGCATCTACAGCTTCAGTTTCTGTTAAAATAGAAATTCCATTCCAAGTTATTCTTGATAGCACCAACTACTTCCAATGGTGGTCCTACATTGTGGATTTACTTAGAAGTAAAGGTCTTTACAGAATAGTCTCAGGCCAAGAAACCAAACCTCAAGATAAAGATAAGGTAGCCAAATGGGAAAATAGGCAAGATCAAGGACGTGGGTTGATAGGGATGTCTATTTCTCCAGACCTTAGATTCCATATCGCAGAACTTGATACTCCTAATGAAGCAATGAAACAACTCACTAAAGTTTTGGAATTAAAAATGAAAACCCATCAACTTGAAAATTAGTTGCTTATATTGGACCCCAATAATTTTTCTTCCATTGAAGATTTTTTGTCCAAAAAACTCTTATACTTCTCTTGGAAGGTGTTAAGGTTAAGAAAGAAGATGGTAGCCTTATCTATTCCATTCTTACTAAGTTGGGACCAGTCTACTCTGTGTTTGTTTCCACCTTCCATTCTACTAGAGAAGCCTTTATTTCTCAAGAAAAAGACTACAAGTCCCCCTCTTTTGATGCCTTTTGTGATTCTTTAATAAGAGAACAAGAAAAGCTCTTATATCTTGGTCTTCTTAATCTTGGAAACTCTTCTAAGAAAGCCTTAGCTTCCTAGCAACAACCAAATTCAAAGAATCCTAAGAATCAGTATCCTAAAAAGAATGGTCCTAAACCAAACAAGGGTCTTAAGCAATTTTAGTCTCAAAATGAAAAATCATTTCAACAAAATGACAAGGCAAATAAAAACAAAGGGAAGAAGACTGATAGACATTTCCACTTTTGTAATTGAGATGGCCACTTAGAATCCAAATTCTTTAAGAAGATAGAAGCCTTGGAAGTAGCAATGGAGAAGCATAACATCCATTTGGAGCACTCTTCAACTTCAACTTCATCTTCAGGAATAACACTTTTTGCATGTGGTTGTCAAGTATCTCGGTCTGGTTATGCAAAAAATGTATCTTCTTCAAGTCATTCTCATGAGTGGCTCATTGATTCTGGAGCTTCTTATCACATGGCCAAAAACAAAGCCATGTTTTCTTCTTTAAATGATTGTAACACCAAAAATATATATGTTGGCGATGATAGATCTCTTAGTTTTGCAGGGACTAGAACTTTTCATCTAGATAATGGTCAATCTAATGATGTATTATGTGTTCCAACCTTATCCTGCAACCTTCTATTTGTATATCAGATAACTCATTCAGGTGAAGGTAAAATCATTGAATTTTCACCTCAAGATGTTGTAATTAAGGACCTAGGAGATCCTAGACAAATTTTAGCTACTGGGATTGTTGATGATTCTACAAGGTTATATAATTTTAACAACTTTGATTCATCAAATCTTCCCTCGGTATTTGTTGCTCATAATGATGAAGTGAGCATCGCTCCCTTCAAAATCTATGTAAAGAAAATATGGTGACAGGTCTTCCAATGGTATCTTGCAGAGATGTTGTTTGTTCCGGATGTGTACTCGGAAAACATCATCGGGACAGTTTTGAAAAACATGCCTCTTGGCATGCCTCAACCCTTTTACAGCTTGTGCATAGTGATTTATGTGGTCCACTTCCAGTTGTTTCATTCTCTAACTACAAGTATTTCTTAACTTTCATTGATGATTTCTCTAGACACACTTGGGTATACTTCTTAAAACTCAAGAGTGAAGTATTTAACATGAATTTTGGCCTCTAAGGCCTTTGTTGAAAAACAATTTGGACATCAAATTCTTAAGCTAAGATTTGATAATGGCGAAGAATATGTTAACAACAAATTCATCAACTTTTGCACTGAGAATGGAATTCAAATGCTACATACTGTTCCATATATTCCACAAAAAAATGGTGTAGTTGAAAGGAAGAATCACACCTTAAAGGAAATGGATAATTGTATGCTTCAAGCTAAAGGACTTAGTCTTAATTTTTGGGTAGAAGCAATTAACTGTGAAAATTACATAGTAAATCGCACTCCTACTAAGGTTTTAAAGAATATCACTCCAGAAGAAGCATGGAGCTCAATTAAACCAGATGTAAATCACTTTTGTGTTTTTGGAAGTGAAGCATGGACCCATATTCCAGATGAGAAACATAAAGATTTAGAACCTAAGAGTGAAAAATGTATTTTTGTTGGATATTCTGAAGATGTCAAAGGATATAGACTTATTCCACTTAAGTCCAAAAATGTTATCATTAGAAGAGATGTAAAGTTTGCTGAAAATATATCGGCCTACGAGCCTAGTTCAGTGGATGTGCCACCTCTCTCTATCCCTTCTACTTCTAAAAATATTTCTTCTTCAGATGATGATAGCGAGGATGACAATCCTCCCCCACCTTCTCAAGATCCTCCTTCAGCTCCTCAGCTTCCAAAATGGGTTCGTGCTACTCGAGATGCAACAGGTTCTCTTGCCGGTGATCCTACAGATCAGTGACGTACACGTTTTTAGTTCGATAGAGCCTCTTCTTCACTGGCTCAAGCTTCAATGAATTATGATCCTGACACCTTTGTAGAAGATTCAGGCCATCCAGATTGGGACGCAACTATGAATGAAGAATATCGTTCATTATTGGCAAATGATACATGGGATATTGTTCCTCTACCAAAGGGACAAAAACTTGTTAGATGCAAATGGGTTTACAGAACCAAGTATGGACTAGATGGAAAAGTTGTCAAACATAAATCCCGTCTTATTGCTAAGAGTTTTTCACAAGTTGAAGGCATTGACTATACTAAAACCTTCTCCCCTGTTGCCAAAATGAACTCTATCCACCTTGTTCTTTCCCTTGTTGCCTCTTTCAAATGGGAAGTCCATCAGATGGATGTTAAATCTGCCTTCTTGCATGTGGATTTGCATGAAGAAATCTATATGGAAAAACCTACTGGCTTTATATAAACAGATTCTAGCCTTGTATGTCAGCTTAAGAAATCCCTTTATGGTCTCAAGCAAGCCCCTCAGGATTGGTATGCCAAAATGGATAACTTTCTTTTAGAAATTGGCTTTTCTAAGTGTCATTCTGACAATATTGTCTACACCAAGAAAGTGGGAAAGTCTCTTATCATTCTTGTTCTTTATGTTGATGATCTTATCCTTACTGGTAGTGATCCTAACCTTATAAACCATGTGAAGTCCAACCCTAAAAAGAAGTTTGAAATGACAGACTTAGGAAACTTGCATTATTTTCTTGGTCTTCAAGTCTTGCAATCCAAGGAAGGTATTTCCCTTTCCCAGTCCAAGTATGCCTGTGATATTCTACGCCATTTTCACATGGAAGACTATAAGCCAGCCCCTTCTCCCTTTCAATCTGGAGCGAAATTTTCAGTCACTTGTACTTCCCCTAAATTTTATGCTACCTTATACCGTCAACTTGTAGGAAAACTTTTGTATCTAACCCATACTCGTCCTGACCTTTCCTTTGTTGTTGGCCTTATTGCTTGGTTTATGCAAAACCCACATGAAAGTCACTGGAAAGTAGCTAAAATAATATGTCATTATGTTTGAGGTACAATTTAGTTTGGGATTCATTACAGTGCAGAAGCATCTCCTCTATTGGTTGGTTTCATTGATTCCAATTGGGCTGGTGACCCTGATGATCGGAAGTCTACTGTAGGTTATGTGTTCACTCTTGGTTCAGGACCTATTACATGGGCTTGCAAGAAACAAAGTGCCATTTCTCTTTCTTCAGTAGAAGCAGAGTATTGTGGTGTCATAGAAGCTAGCAAGGAATCCCTGTGGCTTCGTCAAATCCTGTCAGAGTTTGGCTTTTAGCAGCAACATCCAACTACACTTTGGTGTGATAATCAAAGTGCCATTCAACTATGCAAAGATCTAGTCCAACATCAGCGCAGCAAACACATTGAATTGCACATGCACTTCATTAGAAAGCTCATTCATGACCATATTCTTGAAGTGCAAATTGTTCAACAAATGATGAAGTTGCAGACATCTTTACAAAGGCTCTCACAGAGCCGAAGTTTACTAAACTTCGATTTATGGTTGGAGTTCAAGAAGTTGTTACTAAGGGGGGATAGGCTCTAATGACTCCTTCCTTCTCCTATTGTGTCATATTTGTACATCCTTCAATCCTATCCCAAGTTTTTCTTAAGGGGGGATGTTAGGATATTCTGACACATAGGAAATAGTTAAGTATAAGTTGGTCTAGTGTAGAGTTAGGTAAAGTGTGTTTCTTTACTATGTACTTTTGTAACTTACAATCCAACGGTCACTATATGTAGTGATATGATGGTTCATTCTCTCATCGGTATTACCGACACTTGATTTGTGGCTTAACACCCAATTGGTGCATGATCTCTATTTAAAGAGCATGGAGGGTCATTTGTAGGGTAACTGTTCATGAGAGAAGCTTATGTAAATTTTCATTCTTTTATTAATAAATTTCTTGAAGTGGCCGCGTTGGCTCAGGCCGTGGACTGTTTCCCTCTTTGAGGGTTTTAACCACATTAAGGATACTGGTGTACTGATCTATGATATGTTTGTGAGCGGTGTGTTAGCGCTTGGAATTCACCTAGGCTGAGATAGACAAACTCTCAAGGCTACATCAAACCATTTCACCTCGTAGCTAGCCCTACGAGGTATGAGAAGGCTCTCTCGGGTCAGATTTGATAGATCTTATAATATAATTAGGCTGACCAATTAGGATCAAAGATATTAGGCTAGTAAATTGATAGAGGGGGGGTTGATTTAAAGATTTTTGGTTTTTTGGTGGCAATTGGAGGGAGTGCAATTCAGGGTGCGGGGATTGAGCACAGTTTTTGCAGGGGGATCTTTGGGGCAAGGTAGGAACTTGTGCTGATGCCTTTGGCTTGGATGAGTGATCAGGGAAGAAAGAGAGGAGGTTAAAGAGGGCAAACAAGGACTTTGAATCCTCTTTAAACAGTGGAAAACATAGATATTGAACAGAATTAAAAGCTGAGCATGGCATGCATGAATTCAAACTTTATCACTTCATCATGTTCAATTAGCAGCAAAGAAAGAGAGATGTAACACATAAACAAACTTACAGTAACAATTAGAAGACACACCATCAACACAATTATCCACAAGAATCCACAATGAAGTCTGCAAAACCCTGGCCTTCCTTTCCTTAAATTGCAGAAGTAGATGTACAATACACAATAATGCTTTCTCCCACAAGAGTCCAAACATGAAAATGAGAAGGAGAGAGCATAATATAGACCATCTAGACCATCTAACTCCTTTCCCCACCTCTAGGGGTCGAGCTCAGCTTCCTAGGAGCTGTTACAACTAATTCTAAATCAGTCACTAGATAATAGGCCAGCACAACAACTTGCCTCTAAAAGTTAGGAAGCCTATCCATGCATTAAATATTAACTATTTACATCAAAGAAGCTTCTAGAAGAGTAAAGAAAGATAAATCCTATCAAAGTACCATGAAAATATTACATTCATCCATCATCTACAAGTAAAAATGGTCAACCATAGTCAAAACAGTGTTTTTTGACCGAAAATGGCAAATTCTGGCAAATCTGGAAGTTCTGGTCGCGCCCCTGGAAGTTCTGGTCGCGCCCCTTTACAGCTGTTTTTGAGTGGGTTCCACTGATCCAAATCAGGTGCAAAATGGCTCATTGGAAAGCTTGGCCTGTCTACTTTCCATCCCAAGTGGAATTTCTGAATTTGGTGTTGATTTGGCCCCTCAAAAACCATTTCTCCCAAGGTCACTTTCTGCAGCTCAAAAAGTGGGCAGAAAGTCATTTTTTAGGTGTATTTTGAGCTTTTGGAGGCTCAAAACTCAAAATCAGGCTTCTCCCAAGTATTGGTAATTTTTCTTTTTGAATTCCCTTTCCAAAAATGCCAAGTTTTCAAAATTCCGAGCAGTCCTCCAAAATGGTCTCACCCGGGGTGAGACCAAACCGTGGGCAAAACCTGTAATTTTACCAAAAATTTCCAAAATGCTCCAAAATTCTCAAAATTTTCACATTTTGATGCTAGATCAAGGCTGATCAGTACCATGATGAGTGAGAGATGCCTCAGCCAAGATGCGGAGTGGATTTGTCCTTTTCTTCTTCTTCGGGGCCTCTGACAGCTTCCTTTGGAGAATTTTCATTCTTGCCTTGCAAACATGTAATCTTGCCCAGTAGTGTGTCTTCATGTTCCGGAGCAGCTCTTTGTCACGGTTTGCCTTGTCTAACAGTCCCTCCAAGCGCCAATTTGCTCGGATGAGCAATAACTCTCTATCCTTGGGCAGTGGGTCCCCAGGCCTCCTGCGGTTGATGACTCGGTCGAATCGAATCCTCCATAACTCATCCAACTCTTTCTCTGTCTCCAGCTGTTTGGTCCGCTGCTCTAAATAAGTGATAGTCCACTGAGCCATCTCAAGCTTCCGCTGCAACACAAGGTTCTCTTCCTTGAGCTCATAGAAATCTAAAGAGGAAGGAGAATGAGCATCACGACCAGTGAAATCATCATGTGCCTCGCCAACTGCCTCATCCTCAACCATGGGCTGCTTGCCCTCTCGTACTGCCTGTGCCGATGAAGAAAGCGAGGCCCCTTCCACCTGGTGTGGAGATAACACTCGCTGCTCTGATGATGAAGACGAGACCCCTTCCACTGGCTGTAGAGAAAGTACTCGTCGGGCTGCTGCAAATAAGGTCCTGTGACCTCTCTGATATGTGACCCGAGGAGAAGAAGCCATGTGTCTCGGGATGCTGGTCTCGGGCTGATGTGATGGCCCTCCCTCCTCATGAACTGCCTCCGGCCCTGAATGTGGCTGTGTAAAAACATCTCGGGAGATGAAATCCGCCCAAGGGATGCCCTGCTGGCTCAGCTGATGGGAAACTACTAGCTGAATAAGACCATGATGGCATAGGCTCCGGAGCTGCTGTACTGGGGTCTGTCTCCGAAAGGTAGTGGCCATCCTCTGAATGTCGTGAAATAAGTATGCCGAGATGTTCATCATCCTCACTCTGGTGAAGTGCATCATCATGCGGATATGACAAGAAAATACTCGTGAGAATCTCCCCTCGCATGTGAAGTAGTGCATAATGAGTCTCATGGTGTCTATATACTCTGCTCGGAGGAACTTGATAGGAAAGTTCCTTGACAAGTGATGCACATAGGCAGGCCTAACATATGGCTCATAGTATACCAGGTCCACCCACTTGCGCTTTGGCCATACCTCACCCACATTGGGTATCCCGGTAGCATCTGTGATAGCCTCTGGAGAAAATACAAAATTCACCCCTGCAAGGGTGACCTGCCTGTCATGGAGATGGAGGACAAACAACCGGGCCAAGTCCCTGTGATGATGGATGTGTGACAGCCTCTCACAAAACTGAAAACAAGCCATATGCTGAAAGCAAGATAGTGCCAACGGGCAAGCCTGCAACTCTGTCAATGATATAGGCTCCTCCCTCTTGTGATGACCACCCTTGCCTCCCCTACGAGGCCTCTGCTGTGTATGAATCTCAGAAGATGATGATCGGTCATCACCTTGCTCATTAGTCTCAGTGGTTGACATGGTGTTATTGAGCAAGGTGGAAAAAACAAGTCAAATTGACCGCTGCCCTGCCTGCAAAATGCTGTGAAGTATGCTGTTTTCAAGGGGAAACATCATGAGGGATATGTTAGGGGAGGAGATTTACGTATAGGAAAGGGAAAAATATATATATAAGCAGGGAATTCTGAAGGAAATCATCACACAATGCTAAACATGTCATTCCATCTTTCATCATTTGCAAATTAAAATTTTATTAGGGAAAACTTGTGTTTTGAACACCAAGGGAAAGGACAATGAAAATCTCCATGATGGAGGGAAGGATGTCATGAGCATAGGGGAATAGGGCAGCATCAGTTATAAACCTTTAACAGGCTGCTCTCCTTAAATTTTGCCTTTGCATGTCATCTAAGAGCATACTCTGTTTTTTCATAACTTTTGGAATGGCCATTCAATGCTTTTGGGAAACAGTGATTTTGTATGTTTGATCACCAAGGGAGGGAAGGGTTACTGTGATAGGTTTGCAATGGAAATAGAGTATGATGTCTTGTGAGTTAGGGAGATGAGGGGATATAGAGAAATAGGTTTAAGGAGACAATAAAACCCATCACCAAAATCTGCCAAACAATTTTCATAACAGCAGTCTTTCCATGGTGCTGGCAGTTTCATTTTTGCATTTGTCATTGGGAATTAGGATTTCACTGTATGTTTTGACATTGGGGATGGAAATTCAATTGCATAGGGAGTTTTGCATGAAGGGAAATGCAATTTGAATTAGGTTTTCATATGGGGAATGGATAGGGAAAAACAGAGTTTTATGGATAGAGAGATGATACCATGCTAATGAGAAACCCTAACACAGCAAAACTGTTTCCTTTGACAATTATGCAGCTGTATTTTTGATGAATTTTGTGATGACTTTAACACAGCTTTGAATCTTTGACATATACACAGCAAGATGACACTTTTCTTTATTTTTTTTTATAAGGCTATGCAAATGACATTTTCACTGTTTTTACAATTTCTTGTGTGCATGCCTTGTCATCACTTTTCTTTTTGTTTTTTACAATGTTTTCTTTTTTACTTTGCTGTGTATTAACGTATGCAAATTTGCTGTGTAGAGAGGGTAGGGTTTTAATCATATAACATGGGGAAAAGGTAGGGTTTGTATGGTTTAATTTGAAAGGGAAAAGAGATGAATGGCATGAAAGGGATTTAGGGAGATAGATGGAGAAAGGAAATTAGATTCTGGGACTAGGAAATACATTAACAATCCTTTGCCAACCATACTCTATAACAGCAGGTCTTTAAACAATACTTGCAGCTTCATGAATGCTTTTTTTTTTGTCATAGGGGAAATAAAGTTTACATGTTGACAAAAGGGAAGAGGGATTTCAATTGCACTGGGATTTTTAGGGAAAGGATAAGCAATTGAATTAGGGTTTTAATGAAGGGAAGGGTAGGAAAACAGAGTTTGAGGTTAGGGAAATATACCATGTTCTTATGTAAACCTTACCACAGCAAAATGTTCATTTTGACAACATGTACAGCTGTATATTGTTAACTTTGTCATGACAGTCACCTAGTTACCTTGCCTCTGATTTTTACACAGCAATATGTCTCTTTTGCTCTTGTCTTGTCTAGGCTATGCATAATGATATTACTCTGTTTTTTGTGATATTCATATGCATGCATTTGCCATCATATTCCTTTTTCTTTTCACAATGTTTCTTTTTCATTTTGCTGTGTTTTTTATACATAAATTTGCTGTGTGACAAAGTGTTAGGGTTTGAGTAGGATGCATGCGAGAAATTAGGATTTGAAATGGGGTTTAGGAGGGGTTAGGGTTTTTAGGAAATTGGGATGGGATCTAGCATTAATTTGCAAATGAGATCAATGAAAATGACACTCTAACACATGTGAATTTATAATAGGAAACTAATGGAAGGGAATAAAGGAAAAATTACCTTGAAAAACAAACAATACAACCTAACATAAGCTTGCAAAGACATCAAGTCACTTAACCTATTTTTCATTAATTTCTTGCATGATAAAATTACCATAACCCTCCTTATTCATCCATGACATGATTATAAACATCATAAGGGAAGCATACCTTGAAGAAATCCGAGCAAATTTGAAAGAAAATTGAAGTTTGGGTGAGTTTTACGGCAGACAGAGTTTTTGGTCGCGAACGCTCTGAGAATGGTCGCACTCCTCCGTTTGGTCGCGCCCGTGTTATTTAACACTGTGCGTTGGCCTCCGTTTGGTCGCGCCCACCCACGTGGTCGCGCACACCTGTGGTTTGGTCGCACATGCTCAGAAAGCCCAGAATTTGCTGCAAATTGCCAATTTGCCTTCTCACCTCTTTCTCTTGTGTTTTCTTGCCTTCAAATGCACAATGAGGGTCTTCAAAGAGGGAATTTACCTTTATATGCTTACATTTGAAAAAATTTAACTCAAAAACCCACTTTATAATGTTTCCACTTGGACATTCTTTTTTAACACTGTTTTGGAGTCATTTTGTCCTGAAATGAGCCTTCTGATGCGTTTGAATCCTTTCTTTTTGCAGGTTGACCGCCTGAGGGACTGTAGTGAAGGAACCAGGGTTATTGCCGGCACTTTTACAAATTTTTGAGAATTTCTTTATTTTTTTAAATTTCCACATGGCCTTGGACTTAAAAACAGGGTTTTTAAACCCAAGGCATAAAATGAGCTATAGCTGAAGAAAATGATAATGAAACGTATGTACAAGACTCCTTCCGACTTGCTGGGCACCTACTGACCATGACTCATGACCTTGAAATGATTTTGACTCAAAACCCTAGACCTAAGACCATGGGACCTCAAGACAAAAACAAGAACAAGCCTGACTCAATTACATTGTTGTATGACCTGATCCAGCAAAGCCAAGAAGGGAACAAAGACCAGCTCCTCCATTCAGTGTTATGGCATGCCTAGCGGGATGCAAAACTGACACTGATGAGACACCTATAAATGCATATGCAAAGAGTTATTGATCACTGATGGAGGGCTCAAGACCGACACTAACACGGTGTTCTTTGGTGTTCTGTTTGAGAAACTTACCCTGTAAATTCCTACAGTTTTCACAAAATCTTTTCAAATTGGAGATCTTGTCCTTAAATGGGACAAGGAACATGAGGAAAAAGGAAAGCATACTAAATTCAAGAAAATGTGGCTTGGACCATTTCAAATTGTTGAACAAGTAGGCCCATCAACATTCATATTGCAATATTTATCAGGAAAGGGAGAGTCTCTTCCTGTCAATGGGCTTATTTTGAAAAAATTCTTTTCTTAGAAGATTATATCTTCTACTGTAACATTATTGCATTTACCTTTTATGTTTTCTTAGAAAAATAATTTTAAATAGCATCACTTTTCGCTTTGCAAATAAAATCTCTTCAAATATTTTATGATCTTTCGCTTTGAAAGTAGAAATTCTTAATGAAATGATCACAACATTTGAAAATTATATAAATATCATAAAACTCCGAAATTTTATTTTCCATCGAAGTTGTAAATTCTTTGAAAACCTCAACTTTATAAAATCATTTTATTCTATTATCAATCAAGAAAGGTTCTCTTTAACAAAGTAAAGACTATTTATAGCTAAGCATCTCCAACTCTAAAATATTCATCCAAAACTCTTAAGGAGTCAATGATTCTGATCCCCATCCATTAACTTTATTATTTTTAGAGTGTAATTCAAAAATATATTAACCTTAAAAGATAAGGGGTCTCATCACAAGCCTACTTACCATGCTCACAGGGAAATAATATACTTACATTACCAACATTGAATACCAAAGGGTAATGATTTATGATTGTTTTAATCTTAAGACAAGGGGTATCATCATGAGCCAGCTTGTTCAGTTCAATTACAACTAGTGAATGGCATTAACATTTTCTGGTCACCAAACCAGGGCAATTGCTTTTAGGTAATAAAAATTTGTTAAAAGAAAAGTAAATAAATAAAAAATGAAAAAATGAAATATATATATACTTTTGAAATTATCTCTAAGGAATGAACTCTTATATGGATGGGATTCTGAATCATTGATGGTTAAAAGGTAACCCTGTCGAGGCTACGAACGCTGGGTGGCAGTAGTGGCTCTACCTGTGACAACTGAGTATATTAAAAATGCTAAGCTATAAAAGCCCCCTACTTTATCTTTACAAATAATTAATGACAAATATAGACAACCAGGATTTTCATCTATAAGAGGATATAAAAAGAAGTATAATTAAATGAGTTTTTTTAGCTTAGAGTAATGTTACTTATCTAAATATTTCAAAACTAGTCCTCCTTTCTTCAATTATTTTTACTTAGAAAAGTTTTAAAATTTTCACTATTATCGGAGATAATTGGTTCTTCTAGGGAATCGCCAATTGTTGTGCTGTACAACAACCCCCCATTTATTTTTCTTAAATATCTTAGGAGATTATTGTACAAATAAATAGGGACCCTTCAAAAATTGAAAAACATAGGAATATAGTTTAGTTTAGGGTTTGTGTTCAGAAGAAAATTGATTTTTAATAAATAAATCCTCATAAAATCTTGAATGACTTGAATAAGACTTACCTTAAAGAAAACCCAACAATATCGCATATCACAAAGTTTCAAAGAGACAAAGTGTCATTTACCCTTTCAAAACTTGTGATTGCAATAAAAGATAGCCCCGGGGAACCAAAACATATATATTCCATAAAAGAGCTTAAGTACCGATGATATTCCTTCATGGCGAAAAGTCCCTACATCACAATCGTATAACAAATGAAATATATCATAAGGCCGAGGAACATCCTGATTGTGAAATACGATAAGCTACTGGAACTGACAAAACAATATAGCACGCTCTTTAAGAATATCGCGTTTGGATAAATCGCAAGAGTATCAGCATACTCCCCGCTTGTATCATCCCCAATTTCCCCGATTATGATAAATTTATTTCTTAAAGAACGCGCCTAAGGAAAATCATAAAGCTAAAGCTAAAAAAACTAAAGCCACACTTAATAATAGACCCATGGGCCCACTACAATTCCATGTCACTTCTCGCATATTCGCAAAGCGCTTAAAGCTTTCAGCCATATCCATTCTCCGCTACTCTCGAAACTGCTGATTGCACTATTGCGATAATGTGATTATCGTAATCACACATCTCTCATACTCAATAAGTTGATACATTGATATCGCTATCGCATATCAGCAGGGTACTTGAAGAATAAGTTTTATTTACCGTTTGAAAAGGTTTTGCGATGCGATATATTAATGAATAATAAATAACCACACGAAGCCACAATTTTGTTTATTAAAGGATTCTAACGGTATTTATGATTTCAAATCCTAAGGAGATTTGATAGCCTGTTTGGATTGATTAGCATTTAAACTTCCCTTTCCATCATTTCAAAGCCTTATGTGTTTGTATGCTTCCACGTTTAACTCCTATTTCTCTTCACTCCTTTGTATTCTCAATTTGTAGGTTTCGTCCGAGAAAGAATTGTGTAACAAGATGACTAAGTCGAAGAAAGGAAAGAAACCTAGTGAAGATACACAATCTTCTACATCTGATGTAACAGAAATGCCCCCATTTTTTTCAAACACGGGATGCACTATCGACAACGATACTTCCTCATGGGAAACCATGTACCAGTTGCTGGAGAGTGAGGGTCCTAGGATAATTCAAAGTAAAGCAACAACAGACGCCACTACCTCTTCAGAAGCCTCCCACTTTGAAGCTGCAAGTTCTTTCCTTCACAGAATTGTTACTAGACCGAAGATTTTACCATACACCGATATGGTAAAATGGATAATAGACAATATTAACATTGTTGACTGGGCATTCTAGACTTCAAGGAAAGCAATTATTGGGTCCTTCACAGCAGAAGACTTGAAGAGCATGTATCATATACCAGACCCACAAAAGGTGTATGATAAAGCCTTCCTCGAGCATTTTGCAGCTGAGAATGAGGAACGATCAGACCCAATTAAATAATGGAGGTCCAATTCAAAAAAGCACAAATATGAGAAATCAGGTATGTGTTCTATATCATCTCTCGCTACCCCCTACTCATATATCACAGCTATGATGTGTAGATTGTTCGGATATGCCGATACCACCAAGTTCTCTATTGATTGGGTTCCCCTAATTGATGCAGTAGTAAATTCTTTTTTAATGGATTGGGGCACTATCTTGTCTAACAACCTTGCCTTACAAATTTGGGAATATAAAAAACTTTGATATGTTACCTCTAGAACAGTCCTACCATTTTTTATGAGTGCCTACATTATGGATGAAATATGTTTCACTACCAGTTTCCAAACTATGGGGTGGAAATGGACTATTCAAGATCCTATCCCCATTCACATATATCACAAAATCCTGTGGGAATCCAATTTCCAAACCCATTTCTACAAAATTTTCCAATGAATTATGCTACCCATCCACCAAGTTGTTTTTGACAAGAGGACCCCAAGGTTATATGATGAGGACAAGCTTCATATTTTACCAATAGGTAGGTGGTTGGGGAAGAACTATTTACTAATGTCCGAGTCTTTGGACGCATAGCACCTCCCCATGTTCTCCCATGGTATGTACCAAATAAACTGCTTGCAAGAGAAATTGCTTACCAAACTGTAGAGGATGGGATAACCAAGACCCTAAAAGAATCTAAAAAGTCTCTTCGGCCTTCATTTCCCCTCCAATGCAGTGTTTATGCATTATATGATTTCAATCATGCTACGCTTGAAATTGATCACATTACATGTTTAAAGCTTGCCACCATTACTGGCAGATAGTTTGACCCCAATAAGGTTGCATAGAAATTCACTGCTTTAGTGAAAATAAGACAGTTCAACCATGAGGATGATGATTTTGATGACTTGTTTGAATCAACTGAGATGTTTTCACAAGTGAAGCATTTGGATACTCTGAGATTGGACCCACAAGAGTTAGTCCAATTCCACCAGTATAGGAAAAATGTTACAAAATGTCCCTTTGTATCTGTTAGAGATCCCTCAGCCAAATGTTCAAAAGGAACAAAGCTCGAGCTAGAGCTCAGAAAAGAGCTCAGAACTATAGAGAAGAAATCAGAACAAGGTTTCAAACATACTTCAGAGCAGAAATCAGCACAGAGTTCAGAACATGATTCATTGCATAACTCACAGAAGAGCCTAGAGCACAACCCAGAGAAGAGTCCAGAAATGGACAATAAGAAGGAATCTGAAAAGGTCTCAAAGAAGAAAGAAGTGGAAGATGTTTCCACTAAAGTGCATATAGATGAAACTCCTCTAAAAACTCAACTGGATGAGGCATGGAAATAGTTTTACCAACAACTAAAAGGACAACAAGGGGAAAACGATGTTGAAATGGAAACAACATTCAACACACCCCAAAACACTGGATAGAGTTCGCTCACTTGAAGGGCTACTGACAAATTTGTTACTGCAGAAGAAGTTGAGATCACCTTAGCCTTCCCTTCAACCGAAATTGTTCTCAGAGTGGAGGAAATTCCTCCTCTTGATGTCTTTTACAGTCTCAAGCATCGGATTATAGTAAAAAGATAGAGGAAAAGGAGGAAAAAAAAAGCATCATCAACAATAATTCCTGATAAAGAACCCATGGATGTATTATGGAAGGACACCCCCATGGACCCTTCAAACAATTTGAAAAAATTATCATAGTTTGTAGGTGCTTATGCATCTGCTACTATTGAAAAAGCAGTGGAATTCAACAATTAGTAAGAGAGAAGGAAGAAAGAATACAACAGTTAGAGAAATAATTGGCAGTAGAAAGACAGAGTGTTGACCATCAAATGAGGGCACACATGGCCCAATTACAGTAGAGAATTGACCAATTTAAGCTCCATTACAAAGCAGAAACAAGTGCCAAAGATAGTCAAATACAACAACTATAGTTTTCTATGGATCAGTTGAAAGATAATCCTAAGGTTGAGGATTTTATAAAAGAAGCATTAGAACTCAATTCTTTATTATCTAAGTAACAGACGACATTCTGTCAGAAGCTATCGGTCATCAATCCAATGTGCAAGTAAAGTGATTCATTGATGAATCAAGCATACGATTTGAGGATCACTTTTAATGATATCGATGATAAGATTTCAGGATACATGACATGGAAATATACTTCAAAGGGAAAAACAACAGATCTTTCTAGGATAGAGGAATCTCATAAGGACATCCTCTTTACCGATTGGGATATTCAACTAAAACAGACAGAAAGAGAAGTTTCAAGAGTGAATGATGCTGCAAATAATATCATTCAGACCATCAATGATAATTTTCACAACACTAATTTGATATAGGAATGCCTGCCTGGGAATCTCCCTGATATCAGAGCTCTAGAAACACATTGGAAAGAAACTGTCAAAGCAAGAGAAGAGGTGATTAAACAACTAACAAAACTTGACTGGGAAGTATATTGGAGATATCTAGTAAAGCCACACAGTCCACACAGTCAGTGGCTAATGTTACGTTGCCTCACTGACTCATCCATGCACATGCTTCCTACTCTCTCAAATGCAGTGTATATAGGACAGCTGTGCATAAGGACAAGTTAGCCTCCTAAACTCAAGCCGATGATGGATATCTACGAGCTCAAACAATGAATGAAGGAATAGACACCATTACAACCTTGAGCTCGTCATTTCAATAATTTCTATTTTATGTAATTATGTCACTTATTTTAAGGAGAGTTGTTTAAACCTCCTCAGAAATTTCATGTAATATCTATTTTTGTACTTTGTTTTTATTATATAAACCCTCTCATATCTTTGAAGAAAGGGTCCCCAATTTTATAAAGAAACACTTTAAAATCTTGTTGTAGGTAATTTACAGGGTAAGTTCTTCAGATAGAAAACCAAAGGACATAGCTCACAAACAGATCACAGATCAATACACCAATATCCTTGACATGGTTAAAACCCTCAAAGAGGGAAACAATCCACGACCTGAGCCAACATGGCCACTTCAGGAAATTTATTAATGTAAAAGAAAGAAAATTTACATAATCTTCTCTCATGAATGGTCACCTTACAAATGACCCTCCATGCTCTTTAAATAAAGATCATGGACCAATCGGGTGTTAAGCCATGAATCAAGTGTCGGTAATATTGAGGAGAGAATTAATCATCTGGTCACTTCATGTCTAGAACATATCGTGATCGTCGAATTATAAGTTACAAAAGTACATGGTAAAGAAACACACTTTACCTAACTCTACACTAGACCAAGTTATACTTAACTATTTCCTATGTGTTGGAATATCCTAACATCCCCCCTTAAGAACAACTTGGGATAGGATTGAAGGATGTACAAATATGACACGATTGGAGAAGGAAGGAACCATTAGAGCCTATCCCCCCTTAGTGACAACTTCCTGAACTCCAAACATAAATCGAAGTTTAGTCAACTTCGCCTCTATGAGAGCCTTTGTAAAGATGTCTGCAACTTGATCATCAGCTGAACAAAATTGCACTTCAAGAACATGGTAACTAATGAGATTTCTAATGAAGTGCATGTGTATTTCAATGTGTTTTTGGCACTAATATTGGACTGGATCTTTCCATAGTTGAATGGAACTTTGATTATCACACCAAAGTGTAGTCGGATGTTGTTGCTGAAGCCAAACTTTGACAGGATCTGACAAAGACACATGGCTTCCTTACTAGCTTCTATGGCACCATGATACTCTGCTTCTGCTAAAGAAAGAGAAATGGCACTTTGTTTCTTGCAAACCCATGTAATAGGTCCAGAACCAAGAGTGAATACATGACCTGCAGTAGACTTCTGATCATCAGGGTCACCAACCCAATCGGAATCAGTGAAACCAACCAATAGAGGAGATGCTTCTGCACTGTAATGAATCCCCAACTGAATTACACCTCAAACATAAGAAAGTATTATTTTAGCTTCTTTCCAATGAATTCATGTGGGTTTTGCATAAACCAAGCAATAAGACCAGCAACAAAGGAAAGGTTAGGGCGGGTATGGGTCAGATACAAAAGTTTTCCTACAAGTTGACAGTATAACGTAGCATCAAATTGAAGGGAAGTAGAAGTGACTGAAAGTTTGGCTCTAGACTGAAAGGGAGAAGGGGCTGGTTGACAGTCTTCCATGTGAAAGTGGCGTAGAAGATCACGGGCATAATTGGACTAGGAAAGGAAAACACCTTCCTTGGATTGCAAGACTTGAAGACCAAGAAATAATGCAAGTGTCCTAAGTCTGTCATTTCAAACTACTTTTTATGGTTGGAATTCACATGGTTTATAAGGTTTGGATCACTACCAGTAAGGATAAGATCATCATCAACATAAAGAACAAGAATGATAAGAGACTTACCCACTTTCTTGGTGTAGACAGTATTGTCAAAATGACACCTAGAAAATCCAATATCTAAAAGAAAGCTATCCATTTTGTCATACCAAGCCCAAGGGGCTTGCTTGAGACCATAAAGGGATTTCTTAAGCCAACATACAAGGCTGGAGTCTGTTTGTATAAAGCCAAGAGGTCGTTCCAAATAGATTTCTTCATGCAAGTCCCCATGCAAGAAGGAAGAATTAACATCCATCTGATGGACTTTCCATTTGAAAGTGGCAGCAAGGGAAATAACAAGGCAGAAAGAGTTCATTTTGGCAACAGGGGAGAAGGTTTTAGTATACTCAATGCCTTCAACTTGTGAAAAACACTTAGCAAAAACAGGACGAGCTTTATGTTTATCAATTATTCCATCTGGTCCAAACTTGGTTCTATAAACCCATTTGCATCTAACAAGTTTTCGTCCCTTTGAAAGAGGAACAAGATCCCATGTATCATTTTCCAATAATGAACGATATTCTTCATTCATAGTTGCATCCCAATCTGGATGGCTTGAAGCTTCTGCAAAGGTCTCAAGATCATAATTCGCTGAAGCTTGAGACAGTAAAGAAGAGGCTTTATCAAACTGAGAACGTGTGTGACGCTGATCTGTAGGATCACTTGCAAGAGCACCTGCTGCATCCCAAGTAGTGTGGACCCATTTTGGAAGATGGGGAGATAAAGGAGGATCCTGAGAAGGTGGGGAAGGATTTTCATCCCTGCTGTCATAATCTGAAGAAGAAATATTTTCAGAAGTAGAAGGGATAGAGAGAGGTGGAAAATCTGTCGAACTAGGCTCGTAGGCCGATATATTTTCAACAAAATTTACATCTCTTCTAATGATAACATTTTTGGATTTAGGTGGAAGAAGTCTATATCGTTTGACATCTTCAGAATATCCAACAAAAATACATTTTTCACTCTTAGGTTCTAAGGCTTTATGTTTCTCATCTAGAATATGGGCCCATGCTTCACTTCCAAAAACATGAAAGTGACTTACATCTGGTTTAATTGAGCTCCATGCTTCTTCTGGAGTGATATTCTTTAAAACCTTAGTAGGATTGTGATTTACTATGTAATTTGCACAGTTAATTTCTTTTGCCCAAAATTTAAGATTAAGTCCTTAAACTGAAGCATACAATTAGCCATTTCCTTTAAGGTGTGATCCTTCCTTTCAGCTACACCATTTTGTTGTGGAGAATATGGAACAACATGTTGCATTTGATTCCATGCTTAGTGAAAAAGTTGATGAATTTTGTTAACATATTCTCCGCCATTATCAGATCTTAGCTTAAGAATTTGATGTCCAAATTGTTTTTCAAACAAGGCCTTAAATGCCAAGAACATGTTAAATACTTCACTCTTGAGTTTTAAGAAGTATACCCAAGTGCGTCTCGAGAAATCATCAATGAAAGTTAAGAAATAATTGTAGCCAGAGAATGAAACAACTAGAA
Source organism: Pinus tabuliformis (assembly GCA_031772625.1). Lineage (NCBI taxonomy): Eukaryota > Viridiplantae > Streptophyta > Pinopsida > Pinales > Pinaceae > Pinus > Pinus tabuliformis. The sequence goes on along the minus strand of CM062814.1, from coordinate 611,784,044 downwards.
GTGGACCACATAAATCACTATGCACAAGCTGTAAAGGGGTTGAGGCGTGCCAAGAGGCATGTTTTTCAAAACTATCCCGATGATGTTTTCCGAGTACATATCCAGAACAAACACCATCTCTGCAAGATACCATATGAAGACCTGTCAACATATTTCTTTACATATATTTTGAAGGGAGAGATAGTTTAAGTGACCAAATCGATCATGCCAAAGTTTGCTCACTTCATCACTATGAGAAAAAAAATACCGAGGGAAGAGTTGATGACCCAAAGTTTTTAAACTTATATAACCTTGTAGAATCGTCAACAATTCCATTAGCTAAAATTTGTCTAGGATCTCTTAGGTCCTTAATTACAACATTGTGAGGTGAAAATTCGACGGTTTTATCTTCACCTGAATGAGTTATCTAATCTACAGATAGATGGTTGCAGGATAGGGTTGGAACACATAATACATCATTAAATTGACCATTGCCTAGATGAATAGTTTCGGTCCCTACAACACTAAGAGATCTATCATAACCAACATATATATTTTTGGTGTTACAATCATTTAAAGAAGAAAACATGGCTTTGTTTTTGTCCATGTGATAAGATGATCCAGAATCAATGAGCCACTCATGAGCATGAGAAGACGAAGATACATTTAGTGCATAACTAGACTGATATGATTGACAACCACATGCAGAAAGTGTTATTCCTAAAGATGAAGTTGAAGTTGAGGAGTGCTCCAAATGAATGGTATGCTTCTTCATTGTTGCTTCCAAGGCTTCCATCTTATTAAAGCATTTGGATTCTAAGTGGCCATCTCAATTACAAAAGTTGCAATGTCTATCAGTCTTCTTCCCTTTGTTTTTCTTTGCCTTATCATTTTTTTGAATTTATTTTTTATTTTGAGACTGAAAGTGCTTAAGACCCTTGGTTGGTTTAATACCATTCTTTTTAGTATGTTGTTTCTTAGGATTCTTTGAACTTGGTTGTTGCTGGGCAGCTAAGGCTTTCTTATAAGAGTTTCCAAGATTAAGAATACCAAGATGTAAGAGTTTTTCTTGTTCTCTTATTAAAGAATCACAAAAGACATCAAAAGAAGTGGACTTGTAGTCTTGTTCTTGAGAAATAAAGGCTTCTCTAGTAGAATGGAAGGTGGAAACAAACATAGAGTAGGCTAGTCCCATCTTAGAAAGAGTGGAATAGATAAGGCTATCATCTTCTTTATTAACCTTAACACCTTCCAATAGAAGTCTAAGGGTTTTGAACTTTGACAAAAAATCTTTAATGGAAGAAAAATTATTGGGGTCCAACGTAAGCAACTCATTTTCAAGTTGATGGGCTCTAATTTCATTTTTAATTCCAAAAACTTTACTGAGTTGTTTCATTTCTTCATCAGGGGTATCATGTTTTGTGATATAGAATCTAAGGTATGGAGAAATAGACATCCCTATCAACCCACGTGCTTGATCTTGCCTATTTTCCCATTTGGATTTCTTATCTTCAACTTTAGGTTTAGACTCTTGGCCTGACGCTATTCTATAAAGACCTTTACTTCTAAGTAAGTCCTCCATGTAGGACACCCATTGGAAGTAGTTGGTGCTGTCAAGAATAACTTGGCATGGACTTTCTATTTTAATAGAAACTGAAGCTGTAGATGCTGAAACTAAGTGTTCCAATTGAAAGATATTGAAAAATAAGGCCGATTAAAAAAACGGCTCTCAAAACGGCTTCCGAATGAAGAAGTTATGACTTTTTGAAAAAAAGTTGTTGAAGATGCCGACGAAGTACATGAATGTGCGGAAGTGAATGATAATGTTTTTAAAACCCACCCGGTGCCCCCCCACCCCCTTCTTTCCAAACTTAATCTAATTAGCTCACTTTAAAAAAAAAATATGTTACCCACTTTTATAAATAAGTGAAAACCACTTTTACAATGGTACTTTATGAGCTACCCACAAAATTGTAACTTAAATAAAAGATAAAGAGACTTTAGAATTATAACTGACTCACTCTTTATAATGGGTGAGAATACTTTTACATAAAGTAACTTTAAAACATAAGATACATGTGCTTTTTGGAAAGTAACTCAACAAAAAGAAATACTTGAACCCAAGACCTCTATTCTTATAAAGTAACTTTGGACCAAGTGAACTAGTTTAAAAAGTTAGTAATCTTTGGAAAAGAGGAAGGGTTTTTTTTTTAGTCACTGAAGCTTTGGAGTGCATGCTTACTTGAGAAAACATTATTTTCCTACAAAACAAAAAAACACACAACCCAAAATGGACATGCAAAAGAACAAACCTTGCGGCGAAAAAGAGCATACGCATGAGAAAAATCCTTCCTTTCTTTTTTTGATTTTCCCATATCGCACAGAGTCGTGAGGCAAAGAGCATACGTGGAAATGAAAGGTATGGATCCAGTAATAAAAAACAGAGAGATAAATAAACCGAAATAAACAGAGAGATAAATAACTAAAACTGCAAATAAACACTGTATACCTCCAGATCTTAAAAATGATGTAGCTAGGGCTACTAGAAACCTTTTTGTGTGAAACAAAAGGAGTTCCTCACTAGAACGAATGATCCTAACACAATAGAGTAGTCCTCTCAGCTTGAAAGCGTTCAGAAACAGTAGATTTAGGAAACGAAAGTCGGATGCAGTTGTACCTACTTCGGATTTGGATCACCAACAGATGTAGCCCTCAAATAGCTCTGATACCATGTAGGAATTTACAGGGTAAGTTCCTCAGATAGAAAACCAAAGGACACTGCTCACAAATAGATCACAGATCAATACACCAGTATTCTTGATGTGGTTAAAACCCTCAAAGAGGGAAACAGTCCATGGCTTGAGCCAATGCGACCACTTCAGACAATTTATTAATGTAAAAGAAATAAATTTACATAAGATTCTCTCTTGAATGGTCACCTTACAAATGGCCCTTCATGTTCTTTAAATAGAGACCGTGGACCAATCAAGTTTTAAGCCACGGATCAAGTGTCGGTAATACCGATGAGAGAATGAACCGTCGGATCACTTCATGTCTAGAACATATCGTGACCGTCAGATTGTAAGTTACAAAAGTACATAGTAAAGAAGTAGACTTTAACTAACTCTACGTTAGACCAAGTTATACTTAATTATTTCCTATGTGTCAGAATATCCTAACACTTGCACTTCTGTACTTTTAAATTTTATCCTAGTAGAATCATTGGATCAAAGTCCTGAAGTTTTATGAAGAAGGCTTTTGGAAGCTTGCACTTCTGTACTTTTGTAAACCATCTTAATGAAAAAGACTGGACTGGAGCTATTTACTTCATGAGCAGAGTTATATGCATCAGGTACTTCTATCACTGTGTATTTATTTGTTTATGAATTGATAGCCATTTCTCTTTATATTGTTTATCATATGTATCTCTTTTCATGCAGTTCTGTATTCATTCACTTCTAAACATGCTTGGATTGTTATGTTTAATGCATTGATGAGCAAATGTTTGAACGATATTTGATGTGATATATGTTTAACAATTATTTTGATTAACTATTTAATCAAAATAATTACTTTAAAGGATTTTCATTTCTAATAGTGTTTGCTTAATATTCATTATCATACACTAAAGATAATCATTGTAGATCACATAAGTATAAGTAAAATCTCGGGTAATATATAGATAGGTTAAATATATATGTATTTCAGTTGAAAACCACCTCCTCTATCACTTAGGTTTTTGGTAATCAACGCCCTATCCATCCTATCACATTTTATTGGGAAATCGGTCTCATTATATCCAGTCGAATCCACTAATCCAAACAAATAAGGGATGGTATTCAAGTCCCCAACCAAGTGGTTTCCCCCCATGTTGTTGCAGCTATTTTTGAGGCTTCAACAGGTTACCACCCAATTAGCAATTCAATATTCATAAATATATTTATACCATCCACTTTATTTATAACATGCAACCACTTTAAAAGGAAATTTAAAATTAGTGTGAGAAACACTCTCATTATCTCATTTTCCTTGTTGTTCATGTTCACCATCTCTTGCTACAACCATTCATTAGCATCTTGTAGCTTCCTTTCTTGTATTGGATTTACCTCAACTCACATTTGATTATAGCAACAATTCTTGTTCTTGTTTTGGGTTGCTTCTAAATTATATTTGTTTCTTGAAATTTTTGTTCCATTTTACTTGAGAAATTTTAGGCAAGCCCAATTTGGTATCTCTTCATTTCTAGCCCATAGTAGTATCACAACCTCAATAGCTTATTTCTTTCCTTGGCTAGTATTACCATAAGTTCACCTTTATTTTCCAAAATGTTCCAACACTCTAGAATGTCATCCATTTGTATGGACATATGTCCAAGGAAACATTAATTCCATTATGATCTGTAACTAACACTATTCATAGATACACATCCCACTTCCTATGCATTGTTTTTACTTCACATCTAAAAGTAGTAAGGTTGTATTATTAGTTACAATGTATCTTTTCTAATCCAAGAGCATTGACAACTCCTTCCTTTCAAATTATATTTGTGAATGTAAATTGTATTTAAATGCATTAGTTGCATTCTTTTTGGTATGGCACCAACAACCTTGGTCCCTTTGTCTTTTCTCATCCTCTTGTCTTCAAGTTTGCAAAACTTGCCAGTGGTTTCAATTATGACATTAAATTGATTGTTAATAAGCATTGCTATTATAATCTTAGATTTGAGTATCTTTGCTACTTAAATAGTGTTGTCATCTCTCCATGAATGCCCCATTATGAAAGTTATTCAATTATCTTAGGCTTATTTATGCCTCTTTATACAATAGGTTCCATAACAAAGCCCTTCTTACAAGTCTTAGGTGGTTTGGAGATCATTAAAAAAATGTTAATCTCAAGCCTAGAAGCTCTATTTTTCTCATTATATGTTATAGTCAGAGGTAATTTTCAAAACTAAATATTCATATATATGTATTCTCCTCTAAATTGTATTTCAACATGTGTAATGTTACTCTATTCTAATTTTAAAGTTGAATGTTATTGTTAAAAATAGCAACAAGAAATTCCAATTTATTTCCTTAAATTAAATTGTGAATTAAAATCAAATTCTATTCTCATAGCAAATTGTAATAGTTAAAAAAGTTAAATTGACTTAATTGACTTAGGAAATTCGAGTTGGAAGTCTATCTAGAGTCATGTAGAGTGATCCCTAAATTTTAGGGGCCCGGGTTGAGTTCTTTTGAGTTGTAATTGAATAACTCAGTCTAACTGAGTTATAGTCATTTAAACTAGTTCTAATAGTTGGAGGAACTAATAGAGGTATAGTAGTGGATTAGTGCACCAGTGCCACACCAGTTAACTAAAGATTCACTCACAAATAATTCATGCATGTCAATTCAGAGGAAGACCCAGTTGAGACTAGAGTATAGGGACAATGTACTATCAGTTGTGTGATTTACCGATTTGTACAGATCATGCATGAAATTAGTTGAGGACCTAAGTTTGGATTGCGTAGTTTTGGAAGAATGATTTCCCAATTAAATATGGGTTGATCCTCTTAGGAATTACGCAAGGAAATAGGGGCTTGGCAGGAAACAGAATTGGCTAAGTGTTGGCTAGAGTGGGCTTGTGAGGCAGAGAGTTGATCATACTTGTGCAGGGATTGTTCTAGTGAGAACAAGCATTGTATTTTCTTCTCAGATTTCTGATTAATGCAATATAGATAGTCAGGGTTTTGAGTAGTTTCTTTCCCCAAAGAAATATTGTGTTATGTGTGATTGATATTCTTCCTCTTGTTGATTATTGTTTTCATCGATCATTATTGGTTTTCGTTGTTGAAAGTAGAGTAGATTCTTGTCTTGTGTTTTAGAAAATTACATGAGTTGTTGAATCTACAGAAAAATCTACATGGTATCAGATTTAAATATAGTATAAAAGAGGAGATTTCAAGTTTTTTTTGCAGGTGAAAATCGAATTTGTAGTTCATACTTCAGATCAAGAATATGTCTTTCTACGGGTTGCGACTTGAGTATGCCTTGGAAGTCAGCACGAATTACATAGCATAGAAGGGTAGGATGGAAGTAGTGATGGAAGACAATGGCCTCAACGAATTAATTGATCAAGAAATTCCTAAGCCTCCAACATCAGATGCTAATGATCTAGTTGAATGGAGAAAGTGTGTGGCAAAGGTGGGGCAGATTATTCTTGAGGGAGTTCAAGACCACATCATCTCGAGTCTCCATGGAAAGGAAACTCTGCATGCTATGTGGAAGGCATTGATAGAATTATTTTAGAATAGTAGTGACCACAGGAAGTTGGAATTAAAGGACTAACTTAGAAAGATCAAGATGGAGAAGGGAGACTCAATTACGAAATACTTGACCAAGTTCACTCATTGTCGAGATGAGCTTGGAAGTGTTGGGATTACTATTGCTAAGGATGATATGGTGAGCCTAGATCTTCTAGGACTCCCCAAGAGTTGGCATAGTTATCAGGAATTTTTCAATGGGAGGGAGAAGTTGCCATATTGGGAACGACTGTGGTCAGATTTGGTACAGGAAGAGATTCAGAGGAGCACCAGGGACAGATCCTCATCGAAGACAGATGGTGAGGAAAATTGTGCCTTAACAGGTAAGACAAAGAAAGGGAAGTGGAAGGTGTCCCATTCAAAATCAGATTCTTGTCATGGAGGCAAGAATAAGGACATGTCGAAAGTCAAGTGATTTCATTGTAACGAGATAGGGCATTTTGCTACAAATTGTCCGCTCAAGAAGTCCAAGAAGAAGTTCTCAGGAGGAGCGGCAGGTGAGGCTCTTGCCTCATAATTCGAATTGGACTTTACCCTCACCGTATGCATGGTGTCATCGACGATGGATAGTGTATGGTACCTAGACCGTGGAGCTTCTTTCCACATGACTAGTAACAAGGAGCTCTTCAATGAATTGGAGGAGAAGGATCTCCAGATGCATATCTAGATGGGTGATGACGGGAGGTATAGTTCTATTGGGTTGGGTACAGTTACCTTTCAGAGGGATTCTGGTGCTCCCCTCGCTTTGCAAGATGTTATGTATGTTCTTGGTTGGAAGAAGAACTTGGTATATGTGATCTTTAGTAAGGGAAAGGTGTTCCTTCGTCAGATGGCCACAAGACAGGTAAAGAGGATAGGGATTTGGGTGAAGAATCTCTACAAGTTGGAGGTAGAAGATTGTGTTGCCTTGAGTACGAAAGCAGAGAAGGTGCAGAGATGAGACATCAGTGAGTTGTGGCATAAGCGGTTGGGTCACTTGCATCATGGTGCTTTGAAAATAATGCAGAAAATTTCTACCAATCTTCCCAAAGGTACACTAGAGTAAGTTGACACATGCAAAGGGTGTACTTTCAGAAAATTCACCAAATCTTCCTTTCACGATAAATATAGTCGAGCACAAGCAATCCTCGATCGGGTCCATTCAGATGTGTGTGGAACATTCTTGACAACATCCATGACCAAGCACAGGTATTATGTTATATTTTTTGACGATTTGTCTCGTAAATGCTGGATTTTTTCATGCAGAAGAAAGATCAAACTTTTTCAAAGTTTTATGAATTTAAAACATTGGTTGAGAAAGATACTGGCAGGAAGGTTAAAGCTCTCAGGAGTGATAACATTGGATAATATGTGTCAAATGAGTTTAAAATATCTTGTGTGGTAGAAGGGATTAAACGGGAGTTGACAGCACCCCATAACCCACAACAGAATGGGGTGGTTGAAAGGAAGAATAGAAGCATTGTAGGGGAAGAATGGGGTGGCTGAAAGGAAGAATAGAAGCATTGTAGGGGCAGAACAGGTGATGTTGCATGATCAGGGCCTACCACTACATTTGTGGGTCAAGGCATGCAACACAGTTGTTTATTTGCAGAACAGAAGCCCTCATCGGATTCTTGGGATGAGTACACCAGAGGAGGCTTTCTCAGGGAAGAGACCAGATGTGGGTCACTTCAGGATTTTTGGGTCATCAGGACATAGCCATGTGACCAAAGATGCATGGAAGAAGCTTGAGTCAACAACAAAGTTGTGGATATTTGTGGGGTACACTAATACACCTCACAACCATCGGGTGTATCTGCCAACCAGCAGGATGACAGTGGTTCACAGGGATGTCAAATTCAATGAAGAGAAGGCCATGCAATGTTCCATTGAGGGGGAGCTTCAACTACATGAAATTGAGGATATTTTGGATCCTAAAGAGGAACCTCATGTTGAGTGGAGCAGCCACATGCAAAGGATCCGAGAGTGGAGACATCCACTTAGGCAAAGTCTTCTAAATATGGGAGAAAGCACACCAGAGAGGCTGACAGGTTATTGCAGGACGCAGGAGAGAATGTGGGAGCACCCACATCACATGCATAGGTAGAGGAAGTCACTTGAGATGTACATTGGACACATGGCTCTTATGAGCAGATGTGCTGAGACATAGCCATCTTCTTTGAGGAGGTAGTGCAACAACCAATTTGGGTTGATGCCATGGTGGAGGAGTATGACTCCATTATTCGTAATAGTGTTTGGGATGTGGTCCCAAGACTGGCAGACAAGTCATTGGTGAGCTCCCAATGGCTTTACAAGGTAAACCAAGTAACAGATGGTAGTGCGAAGAAACATGAGGCTAGGTTTGTGGCCCGAGGCTTTTATCAGGTAGAGGGGATTGACTATGATGAGACCCTTGCTCCTATTGCAAGGTACTCATCAATCATATCCATTTTGGCACTATCAGTGTAGATGGGTTGGAAGATACATAAGATGGATGTAAAAACAACCTTCCTTAATGGCATGATTGAGGAAGAGGTTTATATTGAGCAACCTGAAGGTTTTGAGACCTTTGACTGAGAGTCACATGTGTGTCGACTCAAGCGAGCATTGTATGGGTTGAAGCAAGCACCTCGTGCTTGGTGTTAGTGTCGGTATCTTCATCCCTCCATCAGTGATCAAAATTCTCTTTTTGCATGCATTTTAGGTGTCTCATCTGATCACCTTCATTCCATTAGGTCATGGATCATCTAATGGTAGTGGTTCTTTGTCAATTTCCCTCATGCTTTTCATCTACTAGCCTATTTGCACATGTACAGATCATTTGCTATCATTTTTATTTCATTTCAATTGCAGAAGTCATTTTAGGGTTTCATGTCTCATTAGGTCTTGTTGAAAATGCAACAAGATGATGGAGCTTAGTGGAAAGGAGTCGCCTTCACTAAGTGGGCCCGCAGGCTATTTTTGGCGCAAAGTCTATTTTTAGACTATGTCTATTTTTAGAGATATGGATCATGGTCTATGAGTTGCAGGATGCTATTTGTGGATGATTGGTCATGTTGGTAAAAATAGATGGACTTCTATTTTTAGACATATGGGTGGTTTCTATTTTTAGACTGCGAGGCTAAAAATAGAACAGTCAAATATTATTAGCTCATAATCATATTTGGACTATAAACATTATCTTATCCTCTTGGAGCACTTCAGTTTGAGATACAAATGTGGCACATGTAGCTGTCAGAAGGAAATACGCTTTTCTTGTGAGTCCGTTGAGCTATTGCATGGTGGACTTCAGTTAGAACTCATGTGGTTGAGTTTGGTGGAGTTGATTGAGGAGTTGATGGAGTTGTGTTTAGTTTGACTTGGTTAAACTAGTTGTATTTAGTCTAACTGCAGAATACACTAGTGATGAGTGATGTGAATTAATTGTTAATTAATTTACTAATTATTAACTCATAAAGCAACTAAATAATACATCAGTTAACTCAGTGCATGGACAATTCAGTGGAGACAGGTGTTAGAGGTTGAGATTGCTATCAGTTGTGACTATAGTTCTGCATGAGATCTTGCACAATCAATGGATTGAGTATTGCCAATTAGGATTGCGTGGTTCAGCCAAGGAAATATGAGTTTGGTTCAGCCATTCGTCATTATTCTCATGCAGGATTGCGCAGTGGAGGCAAGCAAGCAGTGGAGGAGATTTGAACCTGTGATTGATTCAGATCTGAGCTAGTTTTGTGTGTAACAGGTGGAGATAGTACTGAGTACTTGTGAGGAGTATTGTACTATGTATTGTTACATGTTCTCAATCATTATAATAAACAAATAGTGTGGGTTTTTCAGCTGTATGCTTTCCCCGGGTTACATACTGTGTTAATGTGCACATGCGATTGATGTTTCATTGTTTTTAATTCCGCAAAAATTGATGATCAACGTAGAGGAGGTTATGTATTATGCATGTATTCCGCAACAGTGTATAATCAGGATAATCTCTGTGAATAAGTGTCATATTATTCAAAATTTCTACATGGTATCATAGCAGAGTTGATCATCAGATCTATTATTCAGAAAGTGTTTACATTTTATTTCTTCAGGGAGAGTCAGTAATCGGGCCAGGTAGCCTCTGGATTCATCCTTCCTTTGGAAGGTGAGAAATCTAGTAAAATAACATACAATCAATCTCTGTACGAGAAATACTTTGTTCTCACGAATTTTAGATCAGAAGCGGTTGAGTTTTGAGCTGGTGGAATTCGAATTTGCAGCAGTGTTTTCTTGGTGTCAAAGTTGAAATGTCTTGCAATGGATTGCGATTGGAGTATGCTCTTGAAGGCAGCTCGAACTATATTGCATGGAAAGACAGGATGGAGGCAGTGTTAGATGACAATGGGCTGAAGGAGTTCATAGAGGCTGAGGTCCCAAAGCCTACTGATGTTGCTGAAGCTGTGGTTTGGCAAAAGAAGATAGAAAAGTGTCGAAGGATTTTGTTGGAGGGCGTGAAGGATCACATTGTATCCAGCCTACATGGAAAGGTTTCTCCATACTTGATGTGGAAAGTGTTGACAAATCTATTCCAAAGCAAGAGCGCTCAGAGGAAGCTGGCACTCAAGGATAAACTTAGAAACATTAAGTGCAAGAAGGGAGATAGTATGCCCAAGTATCTCACGAAGTTCACTCAGTGCAGGGATGAGCTGGGAAGTGTGGGGGTGACTGTCGATGATGAGGACTTGGTGAGCTTGGCTCTCCCTAGTCTTCCGAAGAGTTGGCATTCCTATCGGGACTTTGTCAATGGTTGGGAGAAATTGCCAGGATGGGAGAGACTTTGGTCAGATCTTGTGCAAGAGGAGATCAGGCGGAATACCAGGGACGGATCTTCATCAAAGGCATCTGATGAAGAAAATTGCGATTTGGCTGCCAAAGAAAAGAAGGGGAAGGAGAAGGGTTCTGTTTCCAAATCCAGTTCTTCCAATGATGGGAAGAAGGTTGACAAATTGAAAGTGCGATGCTTTCGTTGTCATGAGGTGGGCCATTATGCTGCAAATTGTCCACGGAAGAAATCCAAGAAGGGATCCGGAGAAGGATCTAAAGGTGAGGCACTTGCCACAGTTTGAGTTGGATTTCACACTCTTCACATGCATGGTTTCATCCATGGTGGAAGTGGTTGGTTTCTTGACAGTGGAGATTCTTTCCACATGACCGGTGACAAGAGTTTGTTCAGTACTTTGGAGGAGAAAGATCTCCAGATACTCATAGCGATGGGTAATGATGAGAAGTATAGTGTCTCAGGTGTAGGCACGGTTATTTTTCAAAGGGAGCATGGAGCTCGCCTTACCTTGACCGATGTCAAGTATGTACCAGGACCGAAGAGAAACTTGGTGTCGATCGCGATGCTGGAAGATAGAGGTTATGATGTAGTCTTCAGTAAGGGAAAGGTTTTCCTTAGTCACATCATCACTAGACAGGTGAAGCAGATTGGTTCACGGGTCAAGAACCTGTATGCTCTTGAGGTTCAAGATGCATGCAAAGCCTTGAGTAGCGAGGCAACTGATGGAGACTTGGTGGTTGAGAGGGAGCGTATATTACCTCTCAACATGCAAAGCCAGAAGAAGTCTCAGACAATTGTGGAGGAGCCACGATTGGTGCAGCAGCTTCAGGAGGTTGTGGAGCAGCCACAACAAGGGAAGCTGAGAGGAGATCAAGTAGAGACATCTACTCATGCAGAGACCTCCAGTAGGGGGAAACTTCGAGCCAGGTGGGCTGAGGGATCACATGCAGCCATACCTCCAGGTAGAAGGTGGGGCGATGTAGAATGATCGTCCCAAGGAGGAGGAGCAGGATCCTTGAGGTACCCAACCTCTTGGATGAGACCTTGCTACGGGAGCCCCGATGTGGAGTAGCAGGAACTGACTTATTGGGTAGAGATAGATGCAGATGGAGCATTAGAGAGAGCAACAGTGTAGGGAATCCCGAGACAGCGTATAGCTAGCAGGCTACAGCAATGCGAGAGGCACAAGTGTTTTGCACAGTGCTAGGTGGCACAGAGAGGTGTGAAATGGTGCGAGATGCATGGAGATGTTGCAATAGCACAGATGTCAGAGAGGGAGCACTTGTCAGCAGCAGGTAGAGCTTCAGCATCAGAGTATGTTCCTAGCCCAACAGAGTGGTCAGTTGGGAGTGTTTTTGTTCCAAGTGTTGTTGGAGCAAGTGGACTGGGCAAATGTGTTGCATGCATAACATTCCAGAGTTGCAGGATAGGGGTTGCAGATAATCCATATCTTGTTGAGAGGGAGTGTTGAAAATGCAACAAGATGATGGAGCTTAGTGGAAAGGAGTCACCTTCACTAAGTGGGCCCGCAGGCTATTTTTGGCACAAAGTCTACTTTTAGACATATGGATCATGGTCTATGAGTTGCAGGATGCTATTTGTGGATGATTGGTCATGTTGGTAAAAATAGATGGACTTCTATTTTTAGACATATGGGCGGTTTCTATTTTTAGACTGCCAGGCTAAAAATAGAACGGTCGAATATTATTAGCTCATAATGATATTTGGACTATAAACATTATCTTATCCTCTTGGAGCACTTCAGTTTGAGCTACAGATGTGGCACATGCAACTGTCAGAAGGAAATATGCTTTTCTTGTGAGTCAGTTGAGCTATTGCATGGTGGACTTCAGTTAGAATTCATGTGGTTGAGTTTGGTGGAGTTGATTGAGGAGTTGAGGGAGTTGTGTTCAGTTTGACTTGGTTAAACTAGTTGTATTTAGTCTAACTGCAGAATACACTAGTGATGAGTGATGTGAATTAATTGTTAATTAATTCACTAATTATTAACTCATAAAGCAACTAAAGAATACATCAGTTAACTCAGTGCATGGATAGTTCAGTGGAGACAGGTGTTAGAGGTTGAGATTGCTATCAATTGTGACTATAGTTCTGCATGAGATCTTGCACAATCAATGTATTGAGTATTGCCAATGAGGATTGCGTGGTTCAGCCAAGGAAATACGAGTTTGGTTCAGCCATTCATCATTATTCTCATGCAGGATTGCGCAGTGGAGGCAGGGAAGCAGTGGAGGAGATTTTAACTTGTGATTGATTCAGATCTGAGCTAGTTTTGTGTGTAACAGGTGGAGATAGTACTAAGTACTTGTGAGGAGTATTGTACTATGTATTGTTACATGTTCTCAATCATTATAATATACAGATAATGTGAGGTTTTCAGCTGTATGCTTTCCCCGGGTTAAGTATTGTGTTAATGTGCGCATGCGATTGATGTTTCATTATTTTTAATTCCGCAAAAATTGATGATCAACGTAGAGGAGGTTATGTATTATGCATGTATTCCGCAATAGTGTATAATCGGGATAATCTCTGTGAATAAGTGTCATATTATTCAAAATTTCTACAGGTCTATGGTTTTCCACCATGATCTTCAAAATCTCAATAACAGGCCAGCAGTCACATGAGGATGTTCAATAAGTTCATAAAATCACAAATTCTACTGATGATTTGCTCCATAAAGGGTTTTTACCTCAAAACTCTGTTTTGAGGTGAAAACATGGTTTTTCCATTTCTTGTACAAATTTTATGTAATTTTATCGTTTTCATATGTAATAAAGCATCATCTGCAGCCCTGGGTCACCTTGCCAAACTTCTGCACTCTAGCTCCTGCAAAAAGAGACAAGAAAATCCAAGCATTATTCCATCAAATGACAAAAAGAGAGCCAAACTGCAAAATAGGGTTTTAAAGAACAAAGTGAAAAGGAAAACTTTAGAAAGTGGGTTTTCTAAATGAAAAATTAAAGTCAAAAGTATATAAAGGGATCATTTGTGTTGAAGACTTCATTTGTGCTAAAAGTGAGAGAGAACAAGGGGAAAATCACGTTTTGAGGTGAAAAGAGGGAAATTGTAGCAAGTTTCAGGATTTCTCTTGGTGTGATGCACCTAGGCATTGGCGTAGTGCACCTGCCCGGCACGGTGTACCGGGCGCAGGATTTACACAGAGCTTTGAATGAGCGCGGCGCACCTGGGTGTTAGCGCAGCACACCAGTCTACCAAGCCAAAAATTCATCCCATCGATTCTCTAAGGCTCTAAAATTTCCAAATACTATTCCTCCAAGTAAGTAAAACCTCCTATTTTCCATAGCAAGACATTTTATCATCCTTGATGGTGTTTTGATAGGTGAAAAATCAAACCCTAAATTGTTGCACAGTTGTCTTGCAAAACTATCTAGGGTTTTATAGGTTTTTGTCATTCTTGCTATTTATAATCCCTTGCATCATTTTCCCATATCCCATTCCTCTCCACTAAATTTCCCTAATTTTGTTTCCCTTTCCCTCTCTCATTTACACTCATCTTACTCCCTTTTTCCCAAACCCTAAGCCCTACACTTAATTCCCACTATTCCTCAAAACCCTAATCTTTATTCCCAAAACCCTATCACTCCCTAATAACCCTACAGCCAGTATCAAAACCTTCCTTTCCACTTATATTATCAATCCACTCATCAAATCCCAAAGAAGAAAACAATAGTGACCTATTCTTGAGAAAATCTCTTCATACTCATCATTTTACACCATACATTGGCAAACATGGAAACAGATTCAGCTTATGAAAGGGATGAGGAAACTGTGAGTGATTCCTTCCAATAGATTCATGCACCAAGAAAACCACATAAGGGAGGAAAACACATCCAGGAGGAGCCCACCACACTTACAGAGTTACTAGCTTTCCCCCTTGCAGTATCATGCTTTAAACATCAGTCTTGCTACCAGTTTTGTGAGATGGTGGAGAGGGTAAAATACCACCATGAACTTGATAGGCTATTTGTCCTTCATCTTCACAATGTCCAGGT
Source organism: Pinus tabuliformis (assembly GCA_031772625.1). NCBI lineage: Eukaryota > Viridiplantae > Streptophyta > Pinopsida > Pinales > Pinaceae > Pinus > Pinus tabuliformis. The sequence continues at coordinate 611,768,929 of CM062814.1, read as the reverse complement.
GAACTTAGTAGGTGTTTCCTTCACTTTGACACCTGAAACTATAGCTATAGCAACAGCTATTCCAAATGTGGGTGAATAGTGGAACAAAGGACAGCTTGTGGGCAAAGAGCATTATGAGCCTTATATCAAGGCTAGTTATCAAAAGCAAATTAGTAGGGTCTTTCCTTTCAGATACCTACAGGACACTTATGCTCCACTCATGAAGCTCATTATCAAATAATTCACCTGTGAAGGGAGATTTTCTCGCTTGTACACTTATCATGTTAGATTATTGATGCATTTTGATAGAGTGAGGATGATGAACCTCCCCTATTTCATATGCAGAAATATTGATAAAATGGCTACATTGGTGCAAAGAAAACCTCTTCATCAACAGTTGATCCAGATTTAAGCAGGAACGCAACAAATTACAGAGATAACCATATACACAAAGATGCAGCGGAAATAATACTTCATTTCATTAATGGAAAATACTGACATATGCTTACAAACAGAAATGGCAATAAACTAGCTAGGGCGATGGTAGCTTATCTCTGAGAAGAGATGTGATGGCTACATGCCTCTGAACTGTTCTGCACTGTATTACAATGAGGCTCGAAGGCCTATTTATTGTTGAGAAACAATGGAAAACCCTTCACATACCGAAACCTAACCCTAGAAGATGAAACGCCAAATTGTGGGCCCCGTTTGGGTAAATTGGTACATCAATTTCCCGGGGTCGTAACTTTGGCATACGATCTCCGTTTGACGCGTACGATAGCTCGTTAGAAAGATCTATCCGAGTACTACCACTTTGGGAGGCAACAAAGGGCTCGGTCGCCCCAGAATTCCAAAAAAACGTCGTTTAGGGCCTCAAAACGGCTCCGGAAGTTCAGGACCCGAAAAACTGCTAAAAATAGTAAACTGTGCTACAATTAAGGAAACTGAAAATGCTGAGAAAGACAATGGTGGGGGTCCAGGTGGACCTGGCAGGTGGCCACCAATATCCACCTGGATCATTCCTCCCCCCTTAGGAAGCAATGGTCCCCATTGCGTTGAGCTCCTCCATGAGATGAGGAAACCTCTGCTGAACTTGTTCCCTGGTGAGCCACTTGCCCTGCTGAAGGAGTTGGCCTGCTTTGACAACTCGATACAGTTGGATATGCTGTTGGCGAGTGTTCTTGATCTGTGTGTCCATGATCCGATCAGTTGCAGCTTGTTCCATGCAATCTGGATTTAATTCTGTGGGTTTGAGTTGTTCTGCAATGTCGGATGTGTCTAGCAATGGTGGAAAGTATGGCCGAAGGCGGTCCACATTGAACACTGGGTGCAGGCCAAGGAATGGGGGAATGCTGAGCTCAAATGCATTGTCTCCCATAGCCTTAGTAATGGTGTAAGGACCATATCGAAGTGGTCTCAATTTCCGATAGGCTCCAGTAAGGCGTTCCTTTTGCAAATGCAACCAGACTTTGTCGCCCACCTGAAACTTGTGTGGCACCCGGTGTTGATCATGTCGCTGCTTGTACTTGGCATTTGATTTCTCAAGAATGTCATGGACCTGCTGGCGAATATGTTGGATGCGCTCAATGAAGCTGGTGGCCTTATCTGTTTCGGACTGGACATGAGCTGAATTCATGTGAGTAGCTGCAAGTGGCATGGCCACATCAATGGGGCATAGTGGCTGGAATCCTAAACCCACCTGAAAAGGGCTATGGCCAGTGGAGCTGTGAAGAGCTCGGTTGTAGCTGTGCTGAACATAGGGGAGGCTCTCGTCCCATGTGCGTGGATGCTTTGAGTTATACATGCGCAGAATGTGCACAATCATCCTGTTGACAACCTCTGTCTGGCCATCAGTTTGAGGATGGAAGGCTGTGGACTTCGTGAGTTTGGTGTCCAGCATTGACCAGAGACTGGACCAAAATGTGCTGAGAAACCGACTGTCCCGATCTGAGATGATAGACTGTGGGATCCCAAAGTGCACCCACACTCGTTCAAAGAAGAGTTTAGCAGTGGCTTCTGCTGTGATATTCTTCTTGCAGGCCATCATAATGGCCATCTTTGAGAACCTGTCGACGACCACAAAAACACAGTCATTTCCATGCTTAGTGGAAGGAAGGCCTGACATGTAATCCATGGAGATGGATTCCCAAGGTCGACTAGGGGTAGGCAACGGGGTATAGAGGCCTTGCTTCTTAATGGTCGGTTTGGCAATGGCACAGGCAGTACATGATCGGATGTACTTCCCAACATCCTGTCGAAGATTCGGCCAATAGAAATAGTTTTGCAGTACTGCCACTGTTTTCTCGACCCCGAAATGCCCAGCAGCCCGACTGTAGTGTGCTTCCCAAATCATCTTGGCACGCTCGCTTGAAGGAACACAAAGGTGACCGAGGTGGCATAATAGGGCATCCTGGAGGTGAAAATCTGCAACCTGCCGACCCCCCAAGAGTGTCTGGTATGTGTGGCCGAATTCTGGGTCGCTTTTGTAGAGAAGTGGCCAATCAGAAGTCTCGTGCCCGCAAGAGTTGAGCACGGTGGTTAGCGCCATGATCGGTGGTCGACTGAGGCAATCTGCAACATTATTGGTGCTGCCCTTTTTATACTTGATATTCAAGTGAAACTGTTGCAGGTATGTAGACCACTTCTGATGGCGATCATTCTGCAATTTCCCTTGGGTCTGTATGAATTAGAGGTCGGTGGTCTGTGTGGATGACCGTTTCCTTCCCCAAAATGTAATGCTTCCATTGTCGGCAGACCTGTACAATGGAATACATCTCTTTATCATAAGTGGGGTACTTCCGGACTGTGTCTGAAAGTGTTTCACTGTGATATGCCACTGGATGTCCATGTTGAGTAAGGACTGCCCCAATAGCATAGTCAGAGGCATCTGTCTCGACCTCAAATGGTTGTTGTAAATCTGGTAACGCGAGCACTGGTGCCGTGCAGAGGCGATCCTTCAACTCCCTGAATGCCTTCTGTTGAGATTCAGACCAAAAGAATTTTGCTTTCGCCCCGCCCTTGGTGACTTGACTCAAGGGCCAAGAAATATGAGAAAATCCCAACACAAACCTGCGGTAGAAGTTGGCAAGACCTAGAAAGCTGCGGAGCTCTGTTAGAGTGGTTGGAGAGGGCCAATCCCGAATGACTTGGACCTTGGCTGGATCGACATGCACCCCCTGTTCATCAATGATGTATCCCAGATACTGGACCTCGGTCATGCCAAAAGTGCATTTCTCCAAATTGGCACATAGCTTGTGTTGCCGCAGTGTTTGGAGAACCTGTCGGATGTGGTGGAGGTGCTCTTCCCAACTCTGGCTGAAGATCAGAATGTCATCCAAGTATACTACTACAAAGGAGTTGGTGAATGGCCGCAAGATGTCATCCATTAGCCTCATAAAGGTTGCAGGAGCATTCGTCAATCCGAAAGGCATGACCAACCATTCGAAGAGGCCCTCCTTGGATTTGAAGGCAGTCTTCCACACATCTGAGGGTTCAATTGGTACCTGGTGATATCCTGACTTCAGATCGATCTTGCTGAAATATTTCGCCCCCTTTAGTTGGTCTAGGAGGTCATCAATCCGCGGGATCGGGTACCTATTACGGACAGTGATCTTGTTCAGCGCCCGATAGTCAATACAGAGTCTCCACGTCCCATCCTTCTTCTGTACCAACACTATCGGGCTCCCACAGGGCGAAGAACTCGGACGGATGTGACCTTTCTGTAGGAGCTCCTGAATCTGCCTCTTGATTTCATTGTTCTCCAGAACGGAGCGCCGATAAATTGGTCCATTGGGTAGCGGCGCACCTGGGGTCAGATTAATGGAGTGCTTGACTTGACAGTGCAGAGGAACCCCTGCCGGGGAGGTGAAGATGTCTTTGTACTCCTCCACAATCTTGTCCATTTGTAGCTGCCGTGCAGAGGGACCTCGTTTGGAGGCCGCGGCCACTGTCTTCTTCTTCCCTTGAGGGCGTATCATCAGGAAAACAAATTTCCTGGTTTTGGAAATGATCTTACTGCATTGTTTTGCAGTAATCAAAGAGATGGCGGCAGGTGGTGGTACCTCTGGTATCCTGAACAACTTATTTCCCAATGTAATAATAACAGCACGGGGCCTTGATTCATACACAGCATGTCGCTTCCACAAGTATGGTTGTCCTAGTAATACATCACAAACTTCAAGGGGAGCAATGTCACACAATACCTCATCCGTGAAGGGCTTGATGTTGTATGGAAGGCGACACTGCTGGCTCACACGAAGATCTCGCCCTTGGTAAAGCCACCCAATGGTGTATGGTTGTGGATGTGCTGTGGTCGGTAAGCCCAACCGCTTCACGACCTCTGCCGAAATGAGGTTCTTTTGACTCCCGCTATCAACAATGAACTGTATCGGGGAGCCCTTGACCCACATCTGGGAGTGGAAGAGACGCTCCTCCTCCTCTGGATCTTCGGGTTCATTTTTCTGGATCTTTGCGGTAGCAACAGTGGCGCTGGGATCCGCATCAATGATCTGCTTCCCTTTTTCATACCCCTTATCGGGTTCTGACTCAGAGTCGGAACATGCATCTGATTCTGAAACCTTTAGCTCAGCCACCAGTGACTGTTTGGCCCGACACTCACTTGTGTTGTGAGTGGAGCTCTTATGGAACTCGCACCATTTTCCAGTGTCCTTTCTCGGCTTCGCGGCGTTGCTCTTTGCTTGCAGCTTCAGCTGGTTGTCTTGGGCTGTCCCGCCTTGGCTTTGTCCTTTGTTCTGTGGTTTAGGGGCACCTTTCCCCTGCTTTGGATTCGCAGATCCAAAGTCTCGCTTCTTTTGTTTAAACTTCTGCTCGACTTTGACGGCATACCGGTATGCTGCGCCGAGCGAGGGGATGTTTAGGAACTGTATTTCTTCCTGGATGTACTTGTGCAGGCAGCCACGGTATTTGAGTATCAAATGTTGCTCTGAATCCTTGATACCCAACTTTGTGCGAAGGGTATGGAAAAGATTGGTGAACTCCGGCACATCTTGGTCCCTTCCCTGCCGCAGCGTGGTCCACTTTATGTATTCATCCTCATAGCTTCTGACAGGGTAGTACTGCTCCTTGATGGCATCCCGGAACGAATTCCAGGTGGGTGCGACTGAAAATAGTGAGCCAGTACTTTCATCCTTCTGCTCGCAGTAGGTTTCCCACCAGTCCTTGACGTGGGGGGCTGCTTTGAGAAGAGCAAAAACAATCTTTTCCCGACTCGAAAATTCATGAACAGAAAAATAACCCTCTAGCAGATTTAACCATTTATCTACGGCATCGGCGTCTATCTGACCCTCGAATATGGGGATTTCAAAATTAACTTGTACCTTAAAGGGTGTGGCGTTTCCAGAGGAGCTGCTGGAAGCCGATGCGCCGCTTCTGGGTAGCCGCTGAAGGATCTGCGCAAAGCTGTCCATCATCGCGTTCCGTTGTCGCTCGAGCGCTTCTTCGAGCAAGATTTTGATGGGATCTCCTGCCCCCTCGTCTTTCTTCTCGTCTGCCATGGGAGGCCGTCGGGATTTGCGAGGCTGGTCTTGCAAAGGTTCAACCAGTTCAAGCCCTAACTCCTTATATCCCGACCTTGTTGGGGACATGCAAAGAAAAACAGAGAAAAAGCAGACCGCTCTGATACCACTGATCCAGATTTAAGCAGGAACGCAACAAATTACAGAGATAACCATATACACAAAGATGCAGCGGAAATAATACTTCATTTCATTAATGGAAAATACTGACATATGCTTACAAACAGAAATGGCAATAAACTAGCTAGGGCGATGGTAGCTTATCTCTGAGAAGAGATGTGATGGCTACATGCCTCTGAACTGTTCTGCACTGTATTACAATGAGGCTCGAAGGCCTATTTATTGTTGAGAAACAATGGAAAACCCTTCACATACCGAAACCTAACCCTAGAAGATGAAACGCCAAATTGTGGGCCCCGTTTGGGTAAATTGGTACATCAATTTCCCGGGGTCGTAACTTTGGCATACGATCTCCGTTTGACGCGTACGATAGCTCGTTAGAAAGATCTATCCGAGTACTACCACTTTGGGAGGCAACATAGGGCTCGGTCGCCCCAGAATTCCAAAAAAACGTCGTTTAGGGCCTCAAAATGGCTCCGGAAGTTCAGGACCCGAAAAACTGCTAAAAATAGTAAACTGTGCTACAATTAAGGAAACTGAAAATGCTGAGAAAGACAATGGTGGGGGTCCAGGTGGACCTGGCAGGTGGCCACCAATATCCACCTGGATCAACAGTTTAACAACATTTATCATTTTTCATTGATCAAAATTGTTGTGTTGCATCATCTGAGCTTGTTGAATGTTTCATGGGATACTTTCATTTCACATGAGGTTTTCAAAAGCCCTCAAATGACCCCATCAGTGTTTCAAGAGGAAGGAGGGCCTTCAAATCAACCAGAGGTTCATGAGACTCAAACTACAAGTGTGCCAGTATTTGTCACTTATGAAAAAGGCACAAGGAGATTATTTACAGCTGCCAAATGAGTACTATCTCCACCTAGGGTGGAAGGGGTCTCATTTCCTTCATCAAACCACAGGCAAATGCTATCTTCACCCAGGGTGAAAGGGGCTTTGCCTTCTTCTTCAGCAAAGTAGGTACAGGATAAAGGGAAGCAACCATTGCATGAGGAAGGGCCTTCTGAAGGTCAGGAGAGAGATTTTATTTTGATTCAGGAGGAGGATACTGATTTGGGCTCCCAAAGCTCAAGACTCAAGGAGATCATCAAAGAAAAAGAAGCTGACATCCATGCCTTATCTCTTAACCTTGAAAGGGCTAAGTGGATCATTAATTACCTTGAGCAATGGAACAAGCAATTGGAGGATAAATAGATAATCATGGAGCTGCAAACCATAAGGGAAAACAAGCAAGCAGCAAAAAGAAAGAAAGTCAAATTGACACCCCTTGAGCAAGAGATTGATGCTGACCGGGAATCTTGGCTAGAGAGGGCGAATATGCACTTGGAAAAGTTGCTTGAGAAAGCCAATAAGGAGAAAAAGATGTTGCGGCACATGGCCTATCACTATTTGGCACGGAACAAGATTTGAAAAACAAGGATAAGGTGCCTAAAAGCCAAGTTGAGGAAGACTTTGAGGAGCAAGAAAGAGCAAGATAAGCTCAAGATTTTAGCTGAAGCTTCATTGGCCTAGCATAGCACTTGATGTAGATCACTCATGCCAAATTTCAAGAAATTTGGTAAACTTTTTGGCAATTTTGAATTTTTCATGGAAAAAACAGGTTTTTCCGGCAGGTGCGTAGCGCCACCTGGCGCTCGCTTTTGATAGGGACCTCCTTTGGAAGAAAAATTTGCATTTTTGGATTCCTTATGAAAAATTATGCATGCCCAGAAATTACTAGGAAATTTTGACAAGTTTTGGACCTCCAAAAGGGTCAAAAACACCTCAAAAATGCCCTCTCTGCCACTTTTTGGCCACACAGGAAGCAGTGACACCAAATTCAAAAATTCCACTTGTCTGAGAAAGTAGACAGATAGACCTTTCAAACAAGCGAACTTGGAGAAAATTTGGTGAAGGGGAAGGCCTCCAAATTCAGCTAGAAATAAGCACTACGCACAGAAAAAGTGGCGCTACGCGCAGGAGGAAAAAGTGCCAATTTTGCTCAAAAACTCTGTTTTCGCCTAGTTTTCTTCCAGTTTGACTTTTTCTCTCTTATGGTCAAATTCATGATGTGAAATGATGTAAATTGATGTACTATGATGTAAAAATGATAAAAATTTACTTGATAAGGTAGATATATCAGTTGTAGGTGGTTTGTAGTTGAATAAATCAGTTTCCTAGGTTTAAGAGGCAAGCTGTTCCACTGCCTATTTTTCTGTTCCTAGTTTAGATATGGTTGAAACCACCCCTCTTCTCATGGATTCGAACCCTGATGGATAGAACAGGTGGTTTGGAGGTCTATATCATGTGTTTTTTCAGTCATTTGTAAAGGTTGGACTCTTGTGAATGCTTTGAGCATTATTGTACATTCATCTCTGCAGTTTGGCAAGGAAATAGACCAGGGTTTGCAGCATTTTGTGGGATTCTTGTGGCAAGGTGACTTAGTATTGTTTTTCCTTCTACAATTCAAGTTATCATGTGTTTATGTGTGCCATCATCTCTCTCTTTTCAGCTTAACTAAATGAATCAAGTATAAAGGTGGAAATCATTGATGTTGCAGTGCTCTACCTTAGGGTTTGTTTAGCTTTACATGTTTTCTACTGTTTGAAGAGGACTCATGACACTTTCATGCCCTCTCCAACTCCTCACCAGTCTTAAGACTCTCCATTTCACTTAATTCAAAGTACTAAAGCATTTTCCTACCTCGCCCCACAGAAACCTCTGCAAGACTGAGTCCATTCCCTGGACCCAAAACTGCCTTTCACATTTGATCCAGCAATCAACCATAAAACTCAATCAAACCCCTCTGAGAATACTCCTAGCCAAAAATTAGTATTTATATCAGTCATCTCAAGCTTTACTTGCCATATTTTCTTGAGATTGACAAGGAAAGAGCCCTCTCCTGACCTGGTAGGGCTAGCTACCAGGTTAAGCGTGGTTTGATGTTACCCTAGACCTGCCTTTCTCAGCCTGAGGTAGATTTAGGCAATAACATATTGGCGACTGTACTGGGGAAGAAAAGTTTGTTTGTTATTGTTGTTTGCTTTGTAGACTACAGACAGAGCCTAAAGTTAGTCAGGTAGCCTTCGAACTGCTCTTGATTTGCAAGTGCATAAGTAAAGAATGTTGCTTCATTCAATCTCCGCTTTAGTTTATGAACTGAACATTTGAACTAAAAACTATTACCCCAATATCTTAAAGCAATTCTAGACTTTGGATGATGAGTTTAGAATTTGATAGGCTAACAAATTGATAATGTTTATTTGATTTTTGGGAATAATTCAACACACTGGCTTCCAAACGATACACCAGGGCCAATCCTGATCCTGATCATCCTCTTGTGTATGAAAACCCAAATCTCATTCCAAGAATTCTCCGACAAGAAAGTTTTGTGATTCCCGTTTTCACATCTCATTCATGTCCAATTGTTTTTGAATACCTTAAAGATCTTGAGTTTGATGAACATTTTAATCTATCTTTGTTTGAAACTAAATCTGAAAGTGCAATTGGTTCTACTGTTCTAAATCCGGAGTTTGTCAAAGATTTTGAAACTGAAAAGGCTAATAGATCAATTGATGATTATATCTTGAATCTTCAAACTTCCATTGTGGCTACAAACATTCCCGAGTTCTTAGAATCTGCATCCGCAACTCTTGGTTCATCTGCTGTTGTATATGGTTCAGAGATTCCTACTAAAACTCCTTTTATCCCCACCATTCCCGTGAAGCCCACCATATCTGATCAGAGACCCCCTGTCTCTTCTCTCCCATCAACCCCTTCAACACCTCAAGCATCTCATATTTCCTCCCCTCTTTCTACACCTCAGACACCCATTACATCGTCTACTATCATTGTTCCAACTCCTCCTACATCCCCAAGGCCAGTTTCAAATCCACCTAGAGCAATGGCTGCCCTATATGCACCTCTCATTTTGCCAAAAAATTTGGATGCTATGCTTGTTGATTACCAAAGAAAAATTCCATTGTTTGATGGTACCCAAGGTATCACAGCACAACAACATGTGGATAAGATGACCGATTTCTTTGACCTTCATGAGATAGATGAAGAAAATGTGACCATGAGATTATTTGTACAAACTTTTGGAGGCGAAGTGTGAAAGTGGTTCAGAGCATTGCTAGCTAGGACTATCAATACATTGGCGGTTCTTCATAGACAATTTCTGGATCGTTGGGAGGTAAAGAAAAATCCACTTCAAATTCTTTCCGAATATGAAAACATAAAGAGGAATGTTGGTGAAAGTGTCCAGGATTACTATGTTAGATTCAATACTGTTTATAATGCAATTCCAGCTGATATAAAGCCACCAATGGGGTTGGCTTTGATTAAATTTCATGATGGCTTTGATCCCGACATGGCATATCAATTGAGAGAAAGAGACCCGGCTACATTGGAGGATATGCAGAAAATTGCAGTGAGTGTGGAGGCAAATCTGCTAGCCAAGAGAGCTAGAATAAAGACCGAGAAGAAGGTGACCATAAAGGAGGAAGCTTCTTCCTCAGATCACTTGCTTCGCAAGATTGAAAAGATGTTTGATAGACTCACTATTGCAGATAAGCCTGAGACACAGATCAGAAATCCAAACTTCCGTGGTCAGCAGCAACCACAGTTCAGAATCAAACAACGGGAACAAAGAGCACAAGACCAAGCAGCACAACAGCAAGTTAAAACACCATTACAACAGAATTTTGTACATGGTCCGGAATCAGATGATGATGAGAATATAATAGGAGAGGAGAATCATTTCTTTACACCTGATGGTTTGCCAATCTATATCACGGAGGATGAAGAGTATTCAGAAAGCCCAGCTGTACAAAAGGATGAAGATTTTATCTTAGCAAATGAAACAGTCCTAGAAGAAGAATCTGATGAATATCAGAGGGGATACATGAATGCCTTGACAGCCCAGCAATGACAATATTCACTCAGGAGTAGAGAGGTACCCATCAATCCAATTCAAAAGAGGAAGGAAGCAACACCACCAAAGAATGATTCTCCAAATGTGCAGAAAAAGGGAAAGGAGGCAGCAGATCCTACCACCAGCAAAACACAATCAGCAAATGAAAAGTCAAATCAACCAAGTGCATCAAAGGAGAAGACTGAAAAGAAAGATGCTCCACTCAAAGAGGTAGAAAAAACTACAGCCTTTAGCTTAGAGAATGAGATTGCTAAGTTAAAAGTGTCAATACCTTTGACTGAATTAATGAAGAATAGCAGCTATAAAGGTCACGTGTCAAAGATTTTGAATTTAGATCCGTTATCTGATATGGTTAATGTGGAGGATGACCAACCTGAGCTTATCTTTGGTCCAGCATTAGAAGGTCAATCTGAGGATAGTGATGTAGCTCCTTTTTACATCAGCCTTAGATTGCATGATTATGTCTTGCACAATGCCATGTTTGATTCAGGAGCATCTCATAATTTGATGCCAAAGGCAATTATGGAAAAATTGGGTTTAGGTATCACTTGCAAGTACCATGATCTTAATTCCTTTGATTCTGGTAGGGTCAGATGTATTGGTCTCATTAAATATTTTGTTATCACTTTAGATCAGATTCCAGTGAAGAATGTTCTTATAGATGTGGTTGTAGCCGATATTCCCCCTAGATTTGGCATGCTTCTATCCAGATCGTGGGGCACAAAACCCAAAGGGACATTGCAGCTAGATTTCTCCTATGCCACGATTCCTGTGTTTGGTCAGTTGAGGAAATTATATCGAGATAAAAAGATGAAGTATATGATCACAAGCAAGGAGAAACCTTTGAATCATCCAATCAATTATGTACATACAGATTTAGAATATTATGTCCTTTATTCTGATAGCTATAATGATGTAAATAGCCAATTAGTTGAAGTTGAAGATATTCCAGAGATCACAGAAAATTTCAGAGCCGTACTTGATCAAGAAAGGCAAAGGCTTGATAGTACTGCTGAACAATCAACCTTTCGCCAACAGCATAAAATTGATGGATAGCAAGCAAAGGTAGAAGAGCGGGCATAATTTCAGCATTTGGAGGACGAAGCCGGTTTGTGGAGTATGGACTTTGATGGAGCAGTATGTAAGGATGGTGCAGGAATTGGTATTTGGATACGCAGCCCTGTTTTCCTACCAAATAAAGTCTCGAGTAATGTTAGAGTTTGTTCATATAAATTGGCATTTGACTGTTCCAATAATGAAGCTGAATATGAGGCTCTTATTGCTGGTTTGAAAATCCTCAAGAAGTTGAATGCAAAGAGAATTTCAGTTTATGGCAACTCTGAATTAGTAATCAAGCAAGTCAAGGGTGAATACCAAGCCAAACATCCTCGAATGCAGGCTTACCGTAATGCGGTTTTAGATATTTTGAGGGTGTTTCCATATTATACTTTGACATGTGTCCCTCGTGTACAAAATGTTATTGCAGATTCCCTTGCAACAGCTACAAGTAACTTGAAAATCTCGATGAATTCAAACAATAAGTTTGAAATTCATGTGAAACATCACCCAGTTGTCCCTGATAATCAAAGATATTGGTAGGTGTTTCAAGATGACAAAGAGATTGAAGAATTTCTGCAAAATGAAGGCAAATACAAAGATACTTCTATCGATGGAGAGCAAGATGATGGTGAATCAGACATAGAGGTAAATCAGATGGAAGTTTTGCAGCTGAAGGACAATGTCATTCCTAAAGGCTTAATACCTTTAGAGGAGTTATTTGATCAAGATGATGTAGCCTGGAAACCAAGCTTGGTGTTGACCGAGAAGGGAGTTGAGGATGTGAATATTGGAACAACAGAAAATCCAAAGATAGTGAAGTTGTCAAAGGCATTGCCTCCTCAAGTAAAGGCAAAATACATTAGTTTATTATCTTCATCTATTGATGTATTTGCATGGGACTATTCAGATTTGAAGGAGTACGATAAAAGTATAATCTAGCACATCATTCCAATCAAGCCAAACAAGAAGCCATTTCGAGAAAATTTAAGAAGGTGTTGAAGCCCCGAAAATCAGGTCTACAACAAGGGGGATACCCACCCGGTCCAGACCTTGGTTAGCAGCTCCTTTTCCGTTTGGTATAGTGGGTCTGACTGGGGATATGGGACCAGTTTCCCAATGTGTGTGTGTGTGTTGAGAATTGATATTTCTTAACTAATGATTCCTAAGTAAAATGCTTTCTTTATTCTAAATCTAATCTATCAACATGTAATTGTAATTTAATAAACATAAATATCTAATTCTAAACTAACCTGGGATGTAACCTTTCCTTTATGCGATCTAAAATGATTTCAAATGACAGTTGGTAATAAAGATCATTCAACTACTATGAGAAAAGAATTCAATAAAGATAAACCATTTCATATAAAAAGTTAGATGAAATAGTTGCGAAAAACATATCGCATAGTAAGCTACTCATATACTAAGCAGAAATAAATAGCTATCACCGTACAAAAGTGCCAAATGATAACTCAAGCATTTAAGCATTCATATATAAATAACTGAACATGAATATCACCATAACACATAAGAAGAAACAGTTAAGAGATAAAAGTACCATTTATAACTAGTTCTACTCATGAGCTCCAGCAATAATGATCTATTTCTTCCTAATCCAACATCCACTAAGAGTACAGAAGTGAAACATCAGTAGTAGATATTAAACGCAGATACCAATAAATCCTATTCTATTCATTCATCAAAACCTCCTCAGAGGGTACAAAAGCGCATGTTTTGAGGACAAGTTTTTGATAAATTTTTAGACCCTTCTCTAAATGCATGAGAAGGGTTTAAATACTACTAACTAATTCTAAAAATAATCTATTATAAAAATGTATGATGCGGTTTAAATGACCGTCCTCATTTCAGACAAAAATAAAGCAAAACTAAAATTAAAACTGAATCTAAAACTAAAACTACTAACTAACTATTTATGTATATGCTCCTTGAAATCGCATGCGTTCAACATTTGCTTGAGGAGAGTTGGCTGGCCGACTTCTGACTTTAGCTGTCCTACGAAAATGGAATCTGTAAGAGTTGGCGCCATCTTCTCAGTAGAATTGATGACACATTTGAGAGTCATACACTGGCTATGTGGTTTTACCAAGTACGCCCAGTAAGAATCCCAATTCAACTTGGTTAACCTTTGGATTGACTCTGCCTTTTCTTGAGCCTTTTGTCTCCAACTTGTTTGTAGATGTTGCACCTTTGGTAGATATCTACGTATCGCTTGATGATATACCTGATAATTATTACTGGTTTTGAGTTCTAATTTTACTTTCAGTCTTTAGCGCTTTTTCCCTACAAATTTTCGTGCTTACAGGCGACTGAGTAATTTGAGGCTTTCCATCTCGAGGGGTTTTTCCTGGTGATCGCGCATCAAAAACTGCCTCCGTTTCTTGATCTGGGCTCCCCTGATGCGATTTTCGCCTCTTGCGTGTTTTGTTAGAGGATATAAAGCTTAAATTTTGTAGAAAGAATGGTTTTATATGTCCTTGGTTTTGAGCTTTGATACATGATATCAGCATTATTTATTACTCATTTAATCATGTCCGTATACGGGAGAATTTTGGGTCTCGCTGCTATCCTGTGCAAGAATGAACATGCTAGATCTGTAATAGACGCCTTAGAAGACCCGTGTGAGCCTGCAGTGGTCATTACCTCCATTACCTTGGGATCTTCTTCCTCAATTAAACTATACATGCCTTCCCAAGTAGTGATACCAGCATCTTTGTTGCAAGTGGTGTTTGTGTACAAGGGAGTCATCTCTTTATCTTCAATACTGGGGGATTTACCCTTCTTTCCCATAATATCTTGAACTCTACTCTGTATACTTCTCAGTTCTTCACTCCTGCAGTTTACAAATGAGGTGAGAACGATGATAAGAAAAGGTGACAGGAAAGCTTTAAATGTGGAAAACATATAAAAGATATCACCTTACGTGAACTGGCTCCTTGATAAGATCAAAACCATATTTCATTAATGATTTCCAACTAACTCATTAATTAACATAAATGCGCATAACCAGGCCTCAATTTATGGAAAAATATTTCTCGAACAACGGGCTGTGCAGATCTGCGATAAGGCGATTTTGCGATTTTCTTCGCAATATCGCAGATCGCAATATCGTAATATCGCAAATCCTTTACGTGCGGCAAGAATCCGTTAATGTATTTTCTACGAAATGCAATTCGCGAGATGCGCCATCGTATATCGGCGTTTCAAGGCACTTCAACGTAGGTGAGGTTTAAGGCATGCGATGCGATGAGGGTTTTTCATGCATGATTTCGCATCGCGATTTCACATTTTTAGAATTCTGCTTATGAGAAGGTATCCTTTACCCTTTTTGCGATGCGACGAGTTTTTAATGAGTGATTTCCTTCTTACTTATCATAAAACTTAAGTCTTTTTAGGTTTTTGATGGTATTCTCCTAATTTTATGATAGTAAGTTTTATTGAAAAGGGAAATACAGGCATTAATTGATTTTTTTTTAATTTTTGAATGAGGGTCGCCACTTATTTAGTATTAGTGATAAAACTAAATAAGAAGGGGGGTTGTTGCTAGCCACAACAATTGGTGATTCACTTGGAAGAACCAGTTATCTCTGTTTTTCTTTTGGATTTCCTAAAATTCAAAAATAGAAATTGTTTTAGAAAATCAAACTTTATTATAGAAAGATAAAATACACTATGCTTTTCAGCCGTCAATGATAGTTTTTTTTGTCTATGTCAACTTTGTTTATTTACTTCCTGGAGCTAGTCATTGTATTTTCATCAGTCACTACTTGGTTTATAAATATAAAAACAAAGCCTTCTCTGTAAATCATTTTTTAAATATTCTCATTTTTCGTAGGTAGAGCCACTGCTGCCAGCAGGCGTTTATAGCCTCGACAGGGTTACCTGTTACCCAGCAACGATCCTATATCCCACTTGGAGAAATATACAATTTTCAAAGAGAAATCCATATCTACACTTATTACTTTCATTTTATTTTAATCCTTAAGAATAATGCCTTGGTTTGATAGCCAAATTATGATAGTGCCACTCACTTTATTTATAGCTTTGTTGAACAAGTTGGTTCGTGATGAGACCCCTTGTCTTTTGATTGCAACAATCTTAAGTCATTGCCCTATTGTGGTATGCAGTTTTGGCAAAGTCAGCAAGTTATAATATCTATGATCATGATAATTCGGCTCGTGATGAGACCTCTTATTCTTTAAGTTTAAAGTGTATCATTGGATTATTCCTTGAATCTTGTGATTCCTTAAGTGGGGAGGAAGTCATTGTTTCCTTAAGAATAGCTATGGACAACAATGGTAGAGTTTTTGGAAAGAGCTTTTCTACAAAGAATCTTTGTTTTGTTATTGATGCCTTTCATTGGAATGATATAAACCAAATTCCCACTAAAGGTAGCTTTTTATCAAAATTTACAAGGATGAAACTAGTACCATATTCAGGCTTATAGCTTTTCTGACTGTATCTTTCAATAATAATGACCAACTTTCTAGATTATTTCTATTTATAGAAATGAGAAAACAAAATCTAAAAGAAATACTTGTCCTTCTCGTGAATTCCAAATGTAACCATTTACAATTGGTTTTATTATGAAAGTAAAGAAAAACTAATTTACAAAAATAGAAGAACGATCTCTTATGGAAAGTATTTTTTGAGGATCTATCCGTTAACGGGTAAAGATTCTCTTTTTCTTGTTAAATCCTGTAACATAAAGGTATATGGGCCTATGATTTCTGCGATTTGGAAAGGTCCAAGCCACATTCGTTGAAACTTCGTATGTTTTCCCTTTTCCTCATGAGCCTTGTCCCATTTTAAAACTAGATCCCCTATCTGAAAGTCTTTTCTGGACATCATGTTTGAGTCAAAAGAAGCTTTTACTAATGCTTGGTGATGAGCATGAGTTATTTTAGCCTGCTCTCTTTACTCTTCTAGCTTAAGGATTTGTAACTGCCTTAGTTGTAAGGAAGAAGTTGGTGTTTCATTAATATATTGAACTAAGGCAAAAGAGGGAATTGCTAGATGAGTTGGAAGAACCAATTCTTTCCCATAAACTAAATTAAAGGGAGAAGTGCCAATAGAGGCTTTCTGTGTTATTCGATCCACCCATAAAGCATATATTAAAGACTTGTGCCAATTTTTATGATTTTGGTCAATGGTTCGCTTAATGATCCTAATCAAATTTTTATTCGTAGATTCAGCTAACCCATTCCCCTCTGGTAATAATTGGCAGAGTACTTAAGCTTAAAACCTCTTTTGAATGCAAATTCAGTAATAGCATTGCCAGAAAAATATGATGCGTTATCAAACATTAAAGCAGAGGGTAAACCAAACCTGGTGATTATGAACTGATCTATAAATTCAATGATGTGTTCGGCATTAGCTGTCTTGAGAGGAACTGCTTCTACCCATTTAGTAAAATAGTTTGTAGCTGTAAGGATATACCTATGCTGTTTAGAAGAGTGTGGAACGATCTCACCTATTATATCCAATCCCCATTGATCAACAGGCTGTTCAATGTTGACTGGCTGCAAAGGTAATGATGGCTTCTTTTGTCTTCTAGCAGCAGTTTGACAAACTTGACACTTTCTTACATAGCTGTGCGCGTCTTTGAATAATGTGGGCCAGTAATAGCATGCGTGGAGGATTTTATGTGCAGTAGTATCATTAGCATAATGTCCACCTGCTAGTCCATCGTGGAGTTCCTGCAAAACCTTTTCAGCTTCAGATTTCTCAAGACATCTAAGGAGAATAGAATCATAATTCATTCTAAAAAGTACATTGTTCACGAGCTGATATTGCTTAGCCTTCAACCTTAAAGCTCTTTTCTTTGTATAATCGAGGTTTGAAGGAGCATATTCGTTCTTTAGATAGAATATGATATCAACGTATAATGATTCAACATTGTTTAGGCTTACCTCGCACATTTGTATCTCTGTAGATGGTATTTCGGAAATAAGCGATGCTCCAACCAGCATTTTTCAAAAGCCTTGACCTTTAACAATATTTTCTGGTTTAATCTCAACATCATATTCTTGTAATGCCGTAACCCAATTGGCTCTTTTCTGTTAGGCCCCTATACTACTAGAGTGTAGGGGCCTAACATTTTCTCACCTACATCTTTATGTACTAAGAGATTTCTTACCGCTGGAAACAGTACTATGATCTTTGTATGGGTTTTAAGTAAATAGGGTCTGAAATATTTTATCGCTTTGAAAATAGCAAATGCTTGTTTCTCTACGTCTGAATAATTTAACTCAGCCCCTTGTAGATTTGAACTGAAAAAAAGAAATTGGGGCTTCTGCCTTGTCTTGATTTGGTTGAGTGAGTATCGCATCGTATGATTTATCAGATGCAAATGTATATAAAATAAAAGGATCGAAAAAATTGGGAGTTGCTAAAGATGGAGCATTAACAATTGCTTGTTTGATCAAATTAAATGCTTCATATTCGTCTTGGCCCCATTTGAAGTTTGAGTTATTTTTAATCATTGCCTGTAAAGGAGATACGATTCTTGAAAAATATGGAACAAATCTCTTTACAAAGTTAATCTAGCCAAGGAAAGATTGCATAGATTTCTTGTTGTGAGGCAAAGGTACTTCAGAAATCTCCTTGATTCTGTCAGGATCAATATGGATTCCAGATTTTGACACTATGAACCCAAGAAGTTTTCCTTCACTTAATGCAAAAAACGATTTTTTTGGGTTAAGTAAAATTTCGTACCTTTGACACTGTTGGAAGATTTGTTTTAAACCTTTGATATGATTGCCTCACTTTTTTGAATATACAGTTATATCATCCAGGTAGATTACTACCGATTTGTTTACTAATCCTTTAAATGCGATGTCCATGGCTCTTTGGAATGTGGCACCAGCATTAATCAGACCAAAAGGCATCTTTTGATAGGCGTAAGTACCCCATTTGGTCCTGAATGTGGTTTTTAATTGATCATCGGGATGGACCAAAACTTGGTTATAGCTGGAGAAACCATCCAAGAAGGACATTAATTCTGATCCTACAACTGCCTGCAATATTTGCTCCATAGGAGGCAAAGGAAAATTATCTTTTTGGCAGGCTTTGTTCAGATTTCGAAAGTCAATGCAAATTCTAATGTCTCTGTTCTTTTTTCTAACGGGAACCATATTGGAAACCCATTGAGAATGTCGTACGGGAAAGATGATTTTGGCTTTCAATAGCTTATTAAGCTCAGATTTGATCTGGTTTTCTAAATTAGGATGTATCTTTCTCAGTTTTTGCTGGACAGGTTTTTCATCGTTTATCATTGGGATAGTATGTTGGATGATAGA
Organism: Pinus tabuliformis; assembly: GCA_031772625.1. NCBI lineage: Eukaryota > Viridiplantae > Streptophyta > Pinopsida > Pinales > Pinaceae > Pinus > Pinus tabuliformis. The sequence goes on along the minus strand of CM062814.1, from coordinate 611,749,991 downwards.
AGTGTCATAAGTCTTAAGTTCATCATAGTTCCAAGCAAAGACACTTTTGTATTGTTTCAAGAGATGAACATACGCTAGTTTTTCTTCAGGAGCTAGGCCAAGGCCTAGGTTGATATTCTGTGGCTTGGTATCAGTTCCTAGATTCACTAATTCATAGTTCAGAGTTGAACTTTGAAGCTTTGAATTGGTAGATCTTTTGAATCGATCTTTTAAATCATATAGATCTTCTAATTTGACTACTAATTTTGGCATAGCATTATTAGTGCTATCTTGTTGCAATTGTCTGTCATGTTGGTCCTCATCAATTATCTAATTAGTATAAGATCCCTCGGAGGTGAGGAAGCTTACAATATCAGGATCATCGTTGAAAATTCTCCAATTTGTAATGTTATTAGGAATTGAGGGTCTAAAGATTAATTCGATTGAAAATCTATCGGGGCTAAAGTCTTCTGAGGGAATGAGCTTGGAAGCCACGTTTGCTAAGAGGTCGGCACTAGCATTCTGGATTCTAGGAATTGATGAAATATTAAATGCTATAAAATGTTCAGTCAGATCTTGTACTAAAGATTGGTAATGCTTTAAATGACCTGATAGACAATGTATAGTATTCCGTACCTGTCTGATAACAATTTCAGAATCTCTGAAGACTTTTAGATATTTGATGTTCAATCCGATTGCCTTGTATAATCCTTCGACTAAAGCCTCGTATTCTGTAGTATTATTGGTGCAATCGAACTCGAGTCTACAAGTTGGCATAGTTTTGTTTCCTTCTAGGCTAAATAATACGCATCCTGCTCCTGTGCATTCATTAGACTTAGAACCGTCAAAAAATAACTTCCAAAATAAAGATTTATTTACAGGATTATCTATAAAATTAATACATTTAGAACTATCTGTCTGAGAAAAAAATTCTACTTGAGATAAAACAGAATGTTCTAAATAAGGTGAAGTGTGAGCATTGAAATTTCCTAGGAAAGAATCAACAGAATAGTTGCCAATTATATTATTGTTGTATGCTACCTGTTCGTTTACTCCTTCCAATTCTGTTACTATGTATTTTTTATGTCTTTCTCGCTCAACCTTTATCTGATTTGGCTTACCATGTAAGGGAGCCACATATGTGACCAATTGGTTGCAAAGTATCCATGAAGCTTTTCTGACCAATCCCTGCTAAGAATTAAGCCATAGAATTCTGGAATGTCTGCAACTAAAATATCGATAACTTGACATACCTTTGGATTAGATGAAAGCCTTATGGTAACCTGATTTAATTCGCTGATCACTTCAACTTGTGACTGATCCAGCTGCACTATGTGCAAAGCATATTTTCGAGGCTGAACGTTCAACTTTGCACAAATTGATTTAGGTAAAATATTGGATGAGGCTCTTGAATCCACTAAACAATTATGCAAATTTTTATTGAAAATTTCATAAGTAAGAAGAAATGGCTGAGTATGAAATCTTGACCTTCCTCCAATTAGAGCAATGTCATTTGGATCAACTTTGTTAATCACAGTATTTGGAGGTCTTCTCATCTCATGGGAAGCTTGCGAGATTACAGCGGCGGGCAATGGTGCAATTGGTACTGCATGCAATTCTTTCAAAAGGAGCTTTTGTTGATGTTTTAACTTGCTCAATTCATAAAAAGTGATGTTGGCCCTAGTCTTCTTCATGTCTTCTATGATGTCATACTCCATTTCATCCGAAACAATCAATGTTTTCGATGGAGTTGGTGAATCTGTTTGGACTGGGCTTGTTTGAGTCACTTTGGATGTCGTTCTCTTGGCTGTGACTTTATCCTTTGGCGTTGAGCTTGTGCTCTTTGGCTTCAGATTAGATTGAGGAGGATCGAGTTGATTTCTACTTCGAGTACTAACTGGCAATGCCTCTTGATCCTCTTCATTGAGGAGGATGAAATCCCACATACCTTGTAATTCTACAACTTCTTCTTCATCGGTAAGTACGTTGGTAGTAATTTCCTCTTCTTCTTCTTCTGATTTAGCACTTGTAATAGCGTTAGGAGGCTTTGGATCAGTTAAAGGATTTCTTCTATAAGGCTTGTAAGGCTTTTTAGAAGAAGTCTCTACTACTTGTTTATTTATATCAACCATTTCATTAGACATGGTCTTCAAAACTTTTTGCAATCCTTCTAAATCAAATGGGTCTTTGGGTTGTTTTTTCTTTGGATCTTCTTTGAAAGAAACCTTTTTGGATTTATGTTCTTCAACAACGTTTTTCTTTTCTAGAGCTATGATACGTTTCTCTACTGCTATTTCTTCCTTCATATTGTTAGCTAAAGTTTTTTTGTTAGCTCTATCCACGAAGATTGCTATATTTGATGGTAAGGCAGAGATATACCATTCACTTCGCACTTCTTCGTTGGGTTTAGAAGTAGTTTGAATTTTGTTCAATAGTTTATTAAAATGCGAGTTAAAATCTTTGATAGGTTCCTTTGACTCAGCTCTAAGGTTAGACAGGTCATTGATTAATGTTGCAGTGGACCTGTAATCACCAAACTTAGTCAAAAATTATTCTTGGAAGATGTCCCAACTAGTAATAGACCCGAATGGTAATGAGAAATACCATGATCCAGTTGCTCCTTGCAACGTGTAAGGGAAAAGCCGAACAACAACATCTTCATTAGTGACCCCATTAAGATTTATGGATAACATAAAATTATTTATGTGTTCTTCCGCTAGCATGCTTGCTTCATGATTAAACTTAGGCAGCCATTTTTTAGGATGGGCCAGTATTTGACTCAAGGGCGCAAGCATTAAGACTGCCCCTGGGTTATTCCATGGCATTTGGGCCATCGTTGAACTGCTAACAGAGGAAAGCACAGAAGATGATCCCTGCGGTTGGGAAGATGAGGATATTACAGTTCCTGATGTTTGAGAAGGAGATGTTGAAGTTCCAGTGGTCTGATGGATGATGATTTGAAGTGGAGGAGTGGATGGTTGACTTCGCGGTGGGGAAGTTGAGATGGATGATGATGACGAAAGAGTCTCACTATCAGACCCTTTAGGTGATTTCCTGGCTCTCTTCCTTGTAGGTAGAGGTAACTCAGTTGGCTCAATACCAAACTTTTCACTCTTTAATCTGGTGAGAGGATGAGCAGGATTATATTGCGAAGTCACACTGCCTTGAGATTTATCAGATCTTTGAGGTGATATTGAAAATCGTTGAAGTTTATGAATCAAAGATTCAACTTCAGGAGGTTCAATAGTAGATTTCTCTGAAATATCAGGGTTTGTGGTAGTGGTTGTTGTTCTTTCGACTTCTTGCTCAAGATTTAAAGATTCTAAGTGTGATGGAGAAGTCGAGGGAGATGGTGAGGGCAATTTACTCTCAGAATGGTATTTATAGTGAGACATAGTTTTCATTCACAGTTCAGGCCCTCCTTCTAGCGCCAAATATGTTGAAGCCCCAAAAATCGGGTCTAGAACAAGGGGTATACCCACCCGGTCCGGACCTTGGTTAGCAGCTCCTTTTCCGTTTGGTATAGTGGGTCCGACTGGGGATATGGGACCAGTTTCCCAATATGTGTGTGTGTGTGTGTGTGTGTGTGTGTTCAGAATTGATATTTCTTAACTAATTATTCCTAAGTAAAATGCTTTCTTTATTCTAAATCTAATCTATCAACATGCAATTGTAATCTAATAAACATAAATATCTAATTCTAAACTAACCCAGGATGTAATATTTCTTTTATGCGATCTAAAATGATTTCAAATGACAGTTGGTAATAAAGATCATTCAACTGCTATGAGAAAAGAATTCAATAAAGATAAACCATTTCATATAAAAAGTTAGATGAAACAGTTGTGAAAAACATATCGCATAGTAAGCTACTCATATACTAAGCATAAATAAATAGCTATCACCGTACAAAAGTGCCAAATGATAACTCAAGCATCTAAGCATTCATATATAAATAACTGAACATGAATATCACCATAACACATAAGTAGAAACAGTTAAGAGATAAAAGTACCATTTATAACTAGTTCTAGTCATGATCTCTAGCAATAATGATCTATTTCTTCCTAATCCAACATCCACTAAGAGTACAGAAGTGAAACATCAATAGCAGATATTAAATGCAAATATCAATAAATCTTGTTCCATTCATTCATCAAAACCTCCTCAGAGGGTACAAAAGTGCATGTTCTAAGGACAAGTTTTTGATAAATTTCTGGACCATTCTCTAAATGCATGAGAAGGGTTTAAATACTACTAACTAATTCTAAAAATATTCTATTACAAAAATGTAGGATGCGGTTTAAATGACCATCCTCATTTCAGGAAAAAATAAAGCAAAACTAAAACTAAAACTGAATCTAAAACTAAAACTACTAACTAACTATTTATGTATCTGCTCCTTGAAATTGCATGCGTTCAGCATTTGCTTGAGGAGAGTTGGCTGGCCGACTTTCGACTTTAGCTGTCCTGCGAAAACAGAATCTGTAAGAGCTGGCGCCATCTTCTCGGCAGAATTGATGACACATTTGAGAGTCATACACTGGCTATGTGGTTTTACCAAGTACGCCCAGTAAGAATCCCAATTCAACTTGGTTAACCTTTGGATTGACTCTGCCTTTTCTTGAGCCTTCTGTCTCCAGCTTGTTTGTAGATGCTGCACCTTTGGTAGATATCTATGTATCGCTTAATGATATACTTGATAAATATTATTGGTTTTGAGTTCCAATTTTACTTTTTGTCTTTAGCGCTTTTTCCCTACAAATTTTTGTGCTTACAGGCAACTGAGTAATTTGAGGCTTTCCATCTCGAGGGGTTTTGCCTGGCGATTGCACATTGGAAACTGCCTCCGTTTCTTGATCCGGGCTCCCCTGATGCGATTTTCGCCTCTTGCGCATTTTGTTAGAGGATATAAAGCTTAAATTTTGTAGAAAGAATGGTTTTATACGTCCTTGGTTCTGAGCTTTGATACGTGATATCAACATTATTTAGTACTCATTTAATCATGTCCGTATACGGGAGAATTTTGGGTCTCGCTGCTATCCTGTGCAAGAATGAACATGCTAGATCTGTAATAGATGCCTCAGAAGACCTGTGTGAGCCTACAGTGGTCGTTACCTCCATTACCTTGGGATCTTCTTCCTCAAGTAAACTATACATGCCTTCCCAAGTAGTGATACCAACATCTTTGTTGCAGGTGGTGTCTGTGTACAAGGGATTCATCTCTTTATCTTCAGTACTGGGGGCTTTACCCTTCTTTCCCATAATATCTTGAACTCTGCTCTGTATGCTTCTCAGTTCTTCGCTCCTGCAGTTTACAAATGAGGTGAGAACGATAATAAGAAAAGGTGACAGGAAAGCTTTAAATGCGGAAAACATATAAAAGGTATCACCTTATGTGAACTGGCTCCTTGATAATATCAAAACCATATTTCATTAATGATTGCCAACTAACTCATTAATTAACATAAATGCGCATAACCAGGCCTCAATTTATGGAAAAATCGTTCTTGAACAATAGGCCGAGCAGATCTGCAATAAGGCGATTTTGCGATTTGCTTTGCAATATCGCAGATCGCAATATCGCATATCGCAATATCGCAATATCACAAATCCTTTACATGTGGCAAGCATCCGTTAATGTGTTTTTTGCAAAATGCGATTCACGAGATGTGCCATCGCATATCGGCATTTTAAGGCACTTCAACGTAGGTGAGGTTTAAGGCATGCGATGCGATGAGGGTTTTTCATGCGTGATTTCGCATCACGATTTCGCATTTTTAGAATTCTGCTTGTGAGAAGGTATCATTTTCCCTTTTTGCAATGCGACGAGTTTTTAATGAGTGATTTCCTTCTTACTTATCATAAAACTTAAGTCTTTTTAGGTTTTTGAGGGTATTCTCCTAAGTTTATGATAGTAAGTTTTATTGAAAAAGGAAATACATACATTAATTGATTTTTTTTAATTTTTGAATGAGGGTCCCCACTTATTTAGTATTAGTGATAATACTAAATAAGAAGGGGGGTTATTGCTAGCCACAACAGAAGGATAAATCCAAAGTTGCTGCCATCATTAGAGAAATTGTACAAGGCTGGTATAATCGTTCCAATAACATTTTCATATTGGATTTCCAATTTGGTGACCGTGCGAAAGAAGACAGGTGAGATTAGATTATGTATTGATTTCAGAAATCTAAATAAGGTGTCTTTGAAATATAATTATCCATTGCCAAAAATGGACCACATACTTCAAAGAGTATTTGGAGCATCTCGTATGTCGCTACTCGATGGGTATTCCGGCTATAATCAAATTCTGGTCCATGAGGATGACAGGGACAAAACAACATTCACCACTTCGTGGGGGACATTCCATTATGCTAAGATGCTGTTCGGATTAAAGAATGCTGGTGCAAATTTTCAGCGGGCTATGGATATCGCCTTTGCAAATGAGAAAGATGTATTTTTAGTAGTTTATCTTGATGGTTTGACAGTTTTTTCCAATTTAGATGAGGAGCATCTTTACCATTTGAAGATTGTTTTTCAGCGGTGTAGAAAGTATGGCATATCTCTTAATCCAAAAAAGAGCTTGTTTGCCATGGATGAAGGGAAGCTTCTCGGTCACATCATGTTACACTAAAAAATGTCACCATGACCACTTACAGTTAGTATGGCTCAAATCAACAGTCATGCTACCCTCTTAGGCAAGTCTTATGCGTCTGCTATCCATCTCAAACTCAAAGAAGAGAGAAAGTCTTGTCAAAAATATGTTTATCTCTGGGGTCGCAGGTTCTCTCTAGCCTTACCTGCGGGGACGCTGACCATGTTCACAAAAGGTGCGTCCTTGGACGCTCTGTATGTTAAGGGACAGGTGCGTCCTTCTGTAAAAGGCAAAATGCGCGAGTTTCATCTTAAAAAAGTTACTTGTGGTTACTTCTAGAACTTTCTAGAGGTCGGTTTGATGAATTGGATGCGCCTCCAGTTGGTTCATGTATCTCTATTAAGGGGGAACTTATCCCATCAATAAGGGAGCTATCCCACCCAAAGAGGGGGATTATCCCATTGATGGTGGACCTGAATAACCTCTTTACAGCACTATAAATAAAGACATTGAGCCAGAGGGAGGAGAGGTTGGAGCTATACATTTTCTTTGGGTAAATGCTGCAGGAATTAGGACTCCCATTTAGAACCTTGTGAGGAGAGATTGTCTTTGCTTGATTCTACTTGGAAGTGGGTGAGCTTTGTCAAAGTAGAGGAAAACCCTTGATGGACCCTGGGAGGAACTTGCACAACACCAAGGCCAGGTTGTAAGAGTTTCTTTGTTTCGTTATTAATACAAACTGGTTTATTTTTCTCAATAGCTTGTGTTAATGAGTTATTTCATGTGTTCCTTGGTCTGCATGTTGGATATATGTTTTATTATATGAAATGCAAGTGCTTGGTAATTGTTTGATTGTTTGTGGTTGCAGGAATTGACTTGAAGGAGGAGCTCATCCGGATCGGCAAGGACGGACTACAACAACCGCGTTTTGGAATAAGGTAAGCCTAAACACTTGTAGTTTTCATGTTTTAAAAGGTATATTTAGAGAAAGATCACTCCATTTTGTCTTGTTTGTCGCTAGAGAGTTTAGACTCCTAGGGAGGTCAGTTGTGTCCGCACAAACGACTTTTTCCGCCACGACAAATTGGCGACTCCACTGGGGAATCCATTAATGAGAGAGTCTTTTCCTTTGTGTGAACTTTGCTCTGTGAAAATCACTTTTATTTTCTGGTTTTTGACTGTGAGAATTAGTATTTGGGTGGCTTAGCTTTAGATTTAGTTAGATTTGGTTTTTCTCAACTTTTCCAGAAGGACGCACCCTCTGAGTACTGCACAGTGCGTCTTTGGACGCGCTGTTGCCATTTGCACAGAGCGGGCCCGCACCTGTTATAACGGGTTGCCTGCGTCTTCCTGTAAAATTTAGGAAAATTCCATTTTTTGCTTTAATTGCTTTTAGATTTTGATTTTTCTTAGTGTTTTCTACCCAGATCCTTTAGTACCCTGTCAAGAATTTTCACCTGAACTTGTTTTGTGAGCTTTGAGTGTTTTAGTGGATTTCAACGAAGTTTAGGCCTAGGGTTTGATTTTTCAATAGGTCCTGTAGTGACTTTGACGGTAGAAAGTTGTCCAGCCTTAGATCTCTCTGGTTAGTCAGCCTTCTTAGAAGTCGGGCCTGTCGTAAAGTCTCCTTGTGTGAGCAGCTTGCCATTTAAGTTGTTTTGGGTCAAATTTCGAATTACTTGTTTATAAAGTGTTGATTTCCATTTTACAAAAGAACAAAAAGATTAGAGTTTTGTTTTGACTAGTTTTTGGTTCTGCAATAAGCTAGTCCTTGATTTGATTGTGATCAAGTAAAACACCTTAGAATAATCATTGTTGGTTTTGGCCTCGTTAAGATTGCTTAGAGTAAATTTACCTTTTAGTTTGCTTATGAGTGCATTTTCATAGATTTTAATAGTTGTTAAGATTGATTTTTGGTTATATTAGATTTATTTGTTTTATTAAAAGAAAAATACAAAAACATCTTCTTTAAAAGTCTTGTTTCAAGTAGCTTTTTGTTTTTGAAAGAGAAAAAGAGTTTTTTCGTGCATGTAAAGAGCGGTCATGTTTTTTATGCTTGGAAAAGACAAACGAATTGTTTCTTTGATTGTCTTCAATTAAGAAGTTGCTTTTATAAAGATTGCATTCTCTCAACTTTTTAGTTAAGCAATTCATCGAAAAAGTAAAGTAGTGGGTAAATCATCCTAGGTGCATTTTGTAGTGGTTTCGAGTCGAGTCAACACACCACTGGTTTCACTTCCATCACCTTTTGACTTAAGAAACAACCTTAAAAGTAACGCTTAAATTAAAATCAATCTAGTAATTTTTATTTTTCTAGGGCTCTGAAACACCAACATAGCTTAGGCTAGGGTCTTGGAGTAGGTGAGTACTTAACTCTCCAAGACTACAAAACCAAACAGATAGTTTATCTTGAGTAGATTAAATCCAATTGTTTCAGTTATACTCTGGGAAAGCTCCTCTTAAAGGAGAAGCACGAGCTCGTGTCCGAACCAGTGAGGGGATCATTCCTCCCTCGTTGGGAACGACGCCAGACAGTACGTATTACAAACGGTAAACCTCGGATTAACCATTGTCGAGGAGCCAGGGGTCACTTATCGGTAAACCTTGGATTATTGTCAAGGAGCCGGTAAGGGGATTGAGCTTGTTACTCTGCCCTTGCGTGCTGTCGGAGTTTAGACTGTTCCCCCAGGTGTAATTGTTGTGATTGGTAACTTTAGTGACCATAATCTTTAGGGTTCTACCGAGGTGACGGTGGAGGGAAGGTCCCACTGTACCTGGAGCAGACGTCGGTTATACTCACTTGGATTTTCCGGGGGTTCACTTCACTTCGAGACGGTTAAAGTGGAGGAACTTGTGCCGGTCTATTCATTAAGCAGGTTGCCGGGGTAACTGTTCCACCCGCCATTTCTGTACTGAATCCTGCGAGGTTGGGCCTAATCACCAACTAGCGCTTTTGGTCCGGAAGACTACTGTTTGTGTGTGGTTTGACGCTCTAGATTATTTAGGCGTGTGCTTCAAATTTGTTTGCTTCTTTAGAAGACTTTAGGTGGTTTGATTTGAAATTTTTACTTTGTTTTCGTGTGTTGTAGTTAAAAATCTTTAATTGTGGCGGAATTACCGAGACAGTCCCGTAGACTTCGGGGCCAGTCTCCTGAAGTTGTTTCTGTGGCCGAATTGTTGAGAAGATCCCGTAGACTTAGGGGATCCCCTCCTCGAGACGACCCGGGTAATTTAGAAGGGTTAAAGGTCCTTGTAACTCCTCCTAGTGACAGTAGAGTAGGTTCACCTGAAGAAGGAGAATCTTCCTTGGTAGTCCATCCAGATTACCAAAGTTTAGAAACAGGTTACAATCCCGAAACTGTTACAGTTTCCGAGCTTGCTGGTAGTTTTTCATCTGCCAGTGAAACAGGCGAAGAACCTGAAATTTCCGAACCTGTTACTCCAACTTCTAGTGTCCCTGATTCACCGAGAATAGAAAGAATTATCACCGAAAATCTACCTTCTGGTTTGATTGCTATAGAAGAACTTGCTCCAGAAGAAGATATAGGTGTCTCTCACCTTGAAGGTCAACTTACTATTGATCTAAGGGAGCGTGAATCCATCTTTTACAGTCCTCCTAGAAGTACTTCTTGGTACCTTGCGTTAACCAATTTTTTAGACAACTCAGTCGGTTTTTCCACACCTCGTACTCCTTTTCCACCTGGAGGTATTCATACTCCTGTAAATATGTCTGGTCAGTCGTCCGTGTTTACACAAAGTCCTGAATCTTTTTTACACGGCGGTCCTTCTGTTCCCACTGGGTATCAGTCACTTTCTGGTACCTTTGCGGGGGCATCTCCTCAACCCATTGATCATGGGTTATTTGCTGGAAACAGTGGTAATATACCATTGGGTGTAGGAGACATTTACATGATGTCAGGTTCAGTTCCCGTTTCCCAACCTCAAGGTGGCCAATTACCGCCTGGGGGGCAACCGCAGTTAACGCCTGGGGGGCAACCTCAAGGTACACAAATTGTGTCTGGGGGGCAACCTCAAAGTCAGTATGTACCTATGGTGCAATACTTACCTCAAGGTCAACCTCAGCCTCAATATGTACCCCAAGGTCAACCTCAGTATCAATATCAACCTCAAGGATGGCAACCTCAAGGATGGCAACCTCAAGGGTATCAACCCCAAAGTTATCAACCTCAAGGGTACCAACCTCAAGGTCAAGGTCAACCCCAGTATCAGTATTTACCTCAAGGTTATCAACCCCAAGGTCAATACTCAAGTCAAGGTTATCAACCGCCTCAAGGTCAGTCATATGTTCCAAGTATGGGAACTGCACCTTACAATTATCAATCCTACCCTCAATCTGGTTATGGATCTCAGTACCCTCAACCTGTTACGGGTCAGTACCCTGGAATGTTAGTGTGGGATCCCTCACAGGGTCAACAGGTGTTGCAGCCAAGTGTACAGATGCTTCCTCAAGCTGGACAACCCGTAGTTTCTGGTCCAACCCAGCAACCGCAACCTGTCCAGCCAAATGTTCAAACTTCTGTAGCTTCGGTAGTTACTCAGCCGTCAATTGCACCTAGTACTCCATCTCAAACGGCTGCTGCAACTATCGCTACATCTACCATACTTACTTCTGGAGTATCGACGGCTCCAGTTTCTACTGTCCCTGTTACCACACCTCAGACATCTTTACCGTTGTCTGGATCTACGATTCAAACCACGGTCCAGATGCCTGTAGGTCAGCCTGGTATAAGTACGGTTGTGACTACTCAACCTCAATTTGTTCAACCTCCGTACCAGGGACAGTACCAACCTGGGCAAGCTGTCCAACAACCGGTTTACCAGTATCAACCGTATCCTGGGTACACTTATCAACAACCTCAACAACCCCAGTACGGTCCGGTTAATCCTGGTTTTCCAGGAGGATATAATATCCCAAATGCGACTCCTGTTCCTAGTTATCCTGGATATCCTCCTCCTGGGGCTGGTATTGTGACCCAGAGTTTTAGAGATCCTAACCGGCAGTTACCGTTTATTGCAACTTTAGATTTACCCGACTTGACGCGCCTAACGAACGATCCAATTCAATATCTTCAGTTCTGGCCGCCAATGCCAAATAAGTTGCCCAGTGATATACCCAAGTTCGAAGGTAAGTCTGGAGAGGATCCGTCCAATCATGTGATGACTTACCACCTCTGGTGTGCTTCGAATTCTATCTCAGATGATTCCATCCGCTTACGTCTTTTCCAGCGTACACTCATTGGTCTCGCGGCCAAGTGGTACATTGAGTTACCACGGGCCTCTTTTTACAACTTTAGCCAGTTAGCTACCTCGTTCTTAACTCACTTTCAGTTGCCGGTCAGATACGATAACGGCACGGAGTTATTAACTTCACTAAAACAATCGACGTCCACGTATATTTCTGATCACATTCATGAGTGGAGACGTCGAAGGCGATTAGTGAAAGTTTTTATCCCGGACCAAATCTTAGCTGAATGGTTTGTCAAATCATTATTACCAAAGATTACTGAAGATGTCGCTAAGGCCGGAGTAGTTACTGAGGAGCAAGTCATTGCTCAGGCACAATACCTTGACTTAGTTTACACTCAGTCGGGTACGTTACACGAGAAGACGTCGAATCAAATCGCTGCTGCTCCTTCGGGATCTCATGCCGCTGATGGTATGATTGGTATCGTGACTACGAAGAGTAAGAAGAAGTCTTCCAAGGCCTCCAATACTCCAATTATCACTTTGCCTGATTCTCCGACAGGAGAGTCTTCTCCTCCTGAACTTACCGCCGACATTCACGCTGTAGAGTCATCTACGGCCAAATCAAAAAACGGTGGAAAGAAGAAAGGAAAGAAGAAGGCTAAAGCAGACAAGGCTCCAAAGGAGAAAACTGAAAAGTCGGAAACCAATGACGAAAAACGCAAACCTCGATATCCTTGTCTTATTTGTGAAGAGGATCATTTTACGAGAGATTGCCCTCATCGGGCCGAGGTTGTAAAAATAGTCAAAGGTTCTCCCACTCCTGCTGTGTTAAAGAATCCATTTCCAGAGCAGGAGAATAAGATGATAGGTTCTTCTTCGAATGCCAGTGAAGAACCCATTTTGATGATGTCTCATGTGAGGATTGCGACTCGATCGCAAGATTATGGTAGTAAGGCTCCTGTTGATGGCAAGGAAGCAGAATCTTCTCACTCTAACCCATCAACCTCAGCTCCTGGTTCCGATCCACTACAGATCGAAAAACCTAACCCAGACTTAGTGATTAAGCCGCCCGCCAAGGGTGTACTTCGAAGGTCTGCTTTCAATCCACATGCGAGAGCAGCCCAGAATTACAACATTGTTGAGGACTTAGCTGTTTCACCTTCAGCAATGTCGGCACTCGAAGTGCTGCAATCATGCCCAGCACAACGGAAATTGCTTTTGTCGGCTATCGGAGCTGTCGATGTTCAGGACCCGAACCTAATGATCTTTGATCTAGAAAATAGTACACCACGTCTCCCCCATCAAATGGCTTTCCAAATTCCAGTGATAGTCAAAAACAGGCCTATTCATCGGACTGTGATTGATGAGGGAGCTTCTACGTGTATTATGTCGATTCAATGTTGGAGATCGCTTGGTTCTCCTTCGTTGAACCAATCCCCCACCATCCTTAAGGCCTTTGATGGCCGTGGGTTCCGTCCGTTTGGTATTCTACAAGAATTGCCTATAGGGGTTGAAGGTAAAACCGTTAGTCTGGATGTGGAAGTGGTTGATGCCCCTCTAGACTACAACCTTCTTTTGGGTCGAAGTTGGTCATATGCTATGACAGCGGTCGTTTCATCGGTCTTCAGAGTAATTAAGTTTCCACATAACGGTAAGATCGTGACTATTGATCAGCTGACATACTTTTCATCCGACCCAGCCTCTTCAGAGAGTATCCAGCATGTTGGTAAAACGACAATCCCTTATAGGGACGTTGGTGTAGGTTTAGTTAAGGATTCCGGTTTACTGGGAACTTTTCCTCTCCCTCCACTCAACGCAGATCCTTCGTTTGCAACCATTCATATGATTACGTCAGAAAACATTATTTATGATGATCCTTGGTTCGTCCCATCTGACTCTGAGATAGACTCACTCGGTGATGTTATGCCTTTGAGTCCATATGAAATTGCTTATGAAGCTCTCATGTCTTTTACTGACTTTCATTCAACCGAAGTCGACCAAATGAATGTGGTCAGTGAAGAGTCACTTTTCACCTCACCCTTAGAACGGATAACGTTTCCCGAAGTCGTGTCATCTGACGAACAACTTCGCGAAATCCTAAGTGTAGACGATCTACCATGGGAAGATCTCCATCACAGATCTTCGTTTTTACCTAAGGATGATGCATTTGAAAATGATTTTTCATCTATCTTTACCGCTGAATATGTCAAAGACGCTCAGGATCCAACGAAACATTCTGATTCAGAGTTGAATTTAGGGAATATTTCTCGTACTATTCCCATTGATATTTCAGTGAAGCCCGGAATCGAGGAAAACATTCATATAGGTGCCGCATGTACTGAAGAAGAAATCCAAACTTACAAGGCCCTATTCCAAGAATTCCGCGACGTGTTTGCCTGGTCTTACGAGGAAATGCCGGGAATTGATCCTGCCATTGTTGTTCATGAAATAAAGACCTACCCGGATGCTAAACCCGTCCGGCAACGGTTGCGTCAAATTCACCCTCGAAAAGCGGCTGCGATTAAAGCAGAAGTCGAAAAGCTGTTGAAAGCAGGTTTCATTTATCCGATCCCGTTAACGGATTGGGTATCGAATATTGTTCCGGTCAACAAGAAACAAGGAACAATAAGAATCTGTATCGACTATAGGGATATAAATCGAGCTTGTCCAAAAGACAACTATCCTACGCCTTATATCGATCAAATTATTGATGATTGTGCCGGAAGTGAAATGTTTTCCTTCATGGATGGTTTTTCGGGCTATAATCAAATCAATATTCTACCTGCCGACCAACCAAAAACGGCATTCATTTGTCCATGGGGGACATTTGCTTATTGCAAGTTACCTTTTGGGCTTAAGAATGCCGGGGCCACTTTTCAACGGGCGATGTCTTATGCATTTCATGACATCAAGCACATTGTGCAACCCTATCTCGATGATTTGCCTGCTCATTCTTTACATCGAGCTGATCACCTTGTCCACCTACGAGCAATCTTTATGAGGTGTAGGCATTATCGAATTCGGTTGAATCCCCACAAGTGTGTTTTCTGTATAGAAACAGGTCGATTGCTGGGATTTGTTGTTTCAAAAGCCGGCATTCGCGTCGATCCCTCGAAAGTCGAGGCTATCATCAAATTGCCTCCTCCTTCGAGTTTGCGCCAACTCCAAAGTTTGCAAGGGAAAGCGAACTTTTTACGCCGATTCATCCCAAACTACGCCGAGGTCACTAAAGGTTTTACACGGTTGTTGAAACAGAATGCACAATTCTTTTGGGACGAGATTGCCCAACAATCTTTTGATGCACTTAAACACGCGTTGACCCATGCACCGTTATTGCATCCTCCCAACTACAACCAAGACTACTTCTTATACCTCGCAGCTTCGCATTCCACCATTGGAATGGTGTTAGTTCAAGAAGATGAATTCGGAGCGGAGCATGTGATATATTATCTTAGTAGGACCTTGAATCCAACTGAGTTAAAATATTCGCATGTGGAGAAATTGGCCCTGGCAGCCGTTCAAGCTGTCCAGCGTTTCCGTCACTACATTCTTCTCCGCAAAACTACAGTTATTTCGGATTGCAACCCTATGATTTATATTTTGACAAAACAACTGCTAGGGGGCAAGTACTCTAAATGGATTGTTATCCTGCAAGAGTTCGACTTGGAGTTCGAGAAGTCCAAGTCTAAGAAATCCTTAGTTTTTGCGGAATTGATGTGTGATTTCCCGAGTGCTGACACAGAGACTGTGGCAGAGGAGTCCATTGCGGACGAATCTTTGTTTCTTATCAGTACTGTAGATCCGTGGTACGGGGATATAATCATTTATCTCCAAACCCAAACCTTTCGGCCTGAAGCTTCCAAAGCGGAACGTCGAAAAATTCGGTTTCAATCCCAGCCATACAAAATTATTGGAGATACACTTTATCGCCGGGGGGCAGACTTAGTTTTTCGACGTTGTTTAACTCACGAAGAGGCTGAGAGGGTTTTGAATGATTGTCACTCTGGAGCATGTGGCGGTCATATGTCTGGGTATGCCACAGCTCAGAAGGTGTTGCGCGCTGGTTATTTCTGGCCGTCTATGTTTAAAGATTGTATCATTGCAGTCAGGAAGTGCCACAACTGTCAAGTGTTTGATCGCAAGATGCGCGCTCCACCTGCTCCTCTCCACCCTATAATTGCCGTTGGTCCATTCGCCAAATGGGGTATCGACTTTATTACTTGTAACCCTCACTCGGCCGGGGGGCATGCGTATATCATCCTTGCGGTTGATTATTTTACTAAGTGGGCCGAGGCGATGCCTACATTCGACGCAAGCGGCAAAACAGCTGCAGTTTTCGTATTCAATCATATCATAACTAGGTTTGGTGTCCCACAAGCAATCATTACTGACCATGGGAGCCATTTTCGAAATGTCATGATGACTGAGCTTACAAGCCAGCTTGGTTTGCGCCACGATAGCTCTACTCCTTATTATCCGCAAGCCAACGGTTTGGTTGAGTCTATCAACAAAGTTCTAGTTATCATGATCCGACGAACCATTGGTGTTCATCGGTCGAATTGGCACAACATGTTATTTTCAGCGCTATGGGCATACCGAACCTCAGTGAAAAATTCAACAGGGTTCACTCCTTTCCAGCTAGTTTATGGCTTAGAAGCTGTGTTACCCATTGAATGCGAAATCCCATCACTTCAAATGGCTGTCGAATTACTTCCAGCTACTTCCGAAGAGGAGAAACGTTTATTGTACTTGGCTAAATTAGATGAGACTCGACGTGACGCTACATTGGCAATCGAGACTCACGCGAAACGAATGAAAGCTCAGTATGATAGAAATGTAACCCCTCGAAGTTTTTCGGAAGGAGACCTAGTACTATTATATGATCAAGCTAACGATAAGCTAGGTGCCGGAAAATTCGTTCCCATGTGGCATGGGCCCTACATTGTAAAGCGAAAGCTAGCAAAAGGGGCTTATGAGCTAGTTGACTTTGATGGGGACTCTTTGGGTAAACCCAGAAATGGACTTTACCTAAAGAGGTATTATGCTTAAATGAGGGAATGGAGAAATTTTTAGATAGGTTAGATTTTCTTTCTAGCTAGCAAGTGTGTTAGTTTAGTCAGTGTGCTTAGCTTAGAGAGTGTGGTTTTTCGTCGTTATTCTGGCTTATCTTGGTTTTACTCTTGATATTGCAGATGTCGACGCCTCTCCAAACATACATTGGATTTGCTGATGGTGCTTGTCGTAGTACACGGAACATCTCTTCCGCAGCTTGGGTTATCTATTCGCCCTCTGACGAGTTAGTTTCTATGCATGGGGTAAGCCTCGGTCAAACAACGAACAACATTGCAGAATACAGTGCAGTGATTGAATTATTATCCGAATCTATTTCATTTGGAATTCGACGTTTGATAGTGAGGTTAGATTCTGAACTTGTTGTATTACAGCTTAATAGAGTTTATGCCATTAGGAATCCTGTGTTATTAAGGTTGTTTTTGAGAGTGCGTCTCTTGGAACGTGAATTTGATTACATTGAATATCAACATATTCCAAGGTCTTTGAATACATTAGCAGATGCAATTGCTTCTCGAATGTTGGACAGACATTTACGATAATCATGCAAGTAAATTTAAAAACATTTCATCACATATGTTAAACAAGATAAGCCGGTAATAGTGATATATATAGATAGAAGTGTGTCAAAAAATATATACATCGTCTTCGATCATAGGTTGAAAACACCTTATGATCGGCAAAATGATAGTACAAAAAGTCAAAATGTCACATGTGACTACAAAAGTGACTAGTCAATCACTGGTGGTGCTCTCTGTATGACACCACTGCGCGGGCTACCTTACGCAAAAATCTCCTAAACGGTCCAGGGACCGCGACTACGAAGCGCTGAAGCCTGATAGGAATGTCGTCCATAGTAGTCTCAGGTATATCTGCCGTGAGACGCTCTAGATCATGCTCCAACTCAGCTAGTACTTCTGCTGCCGCGTCCTGTGGGGCCGGTACCGGTGCAGCTGGATGTAGTCTATCAAAAGGCCGGAGGTTGGCTGGACGCTGTGGACCAACATCTGCATTTTGAAAATTTTACTGTTAGTTTTGAGACGATATATATGAAAAATAAAAAATACATAATTAGAAAACTTGTGAAAATAAAAGTACCTCTGTCGTCCCATTGTTCTCCCTGTGGAAGAACCATGTCCGGATCACCTCTGAAATCCATTCCGGCATACGGAAAGTCCTGTATCGAAAAAACCTGGTCCTCTAACCAGTGAAAGTAACTATCTGAGAATCGAACCACTGCCGCACCCTCGTCAGGATGCCGGGCCATCACCGCAACCCATCGTATCAGCTTTGGCTCCCGAGGACCCAAGATATCAACAGTGAGTTGCTGAGGGATCAGCATTGGAACTCTCTCCAAGGCAAAGCTCACGACTATAGGCCCATATCCAAAAGTCTTTAGTCGTCCGTTCTTTGCCTTGGTCAGTTGGCTCTTCATATGAGCCGACACAGCTTCACACCAGTTGAAAATGGTGCCTTGGTAACAGTCAATTGCCATCCGCATTTGGGATCCGGAAGCAATGTGTAAAGCGGCCGCGCCGCAAATTCTGGTAACCGTGAACGCTATGACTTTGAGTTCCGGTAAAGTGATGTGTTTTATCTCTATGCCTTTTGAATGGTGAGCCCCAGGTGTGCACCACTCGTCGCGGAGACTATCAAGGGATTGGCCACCCGGCCTAGTCCCCGCAAGATTGAGTTGCTCGCCTCTGTTTGGCAAGCCAGTGAGAAAGTATACATCCGAGGGCTCTATCTCGAGCTGGTGCCCTCCTATGTAAAAGCATTGTTCTTGAACGTTCCATCGCTCAACCAGCCATTCCAAGAATCTTACCTGGCCCCTCATGCCCGGTATGGTCCAATATTTGTATAATCCGCATGCTCTTAGGGCATCCAGAGAAGGTTGGTGATTTATTGCAGCTTCATCTTCCTCTACATGCTCTCTTTCTCTCCAGTCTAACATGATTAATGCCCTGCATATCAAAAATAGCAATTAGAAATTGATTTGGGGATTTTTGGTAGTTTTTTGAGGGAGTTGGGGTTTTGAAATGCGCACTTCTCGGAAGACGCACCCCGGCTTTGTAGCACAGGGCGCCCGGACGCGGCTGGCCTGAAGGCGGGCTGCGTCTTCCGACCATTTTCCCGTATGAGAAAAAGTCGGGGGACGCAGGTCACCCGAAGGGCACCTGCGTCCGCCGAGAGGCGCATTCCAAAACCAAAACCCCCCCAAAAAATGAAACTAAGACCTAAAAATTAATTCTAAACGGATAGAAATGCAGAGTAGGATGTGTAAAATACCTGGATGAGACGGCGTTCGATTCCGACGGTCAGATTTTCCGCAGCGACCACGGGAAGTTTCTTGTCAAAAGCTCCTTTTTCAACCTCAAAGTCAAACGGTAAAAATGACATGGTAAAAGGTCTTTTTATAGGTTTTTTGGATGAATTAGTTCATTTTTTACCATGAAAAGATGTTTTTCGATGTATTTTTGCCTATTTTAAACAGGTATGAGTAATGTGTTGCTTTTGTGCAGGACAAAGGGATTTCGAGGGAAATTGTCATTTTTCACAAATAAAAATATCAGAGTCATCTTTTAAGCCCTTTTCTGACTCCTAAAACATGAAAAGATTGCCGAGCGTTTCTTTTACACTCGTTAAAACGGAATTAAAAGACGGTCCCCTTTTAGCTCTTTTCTGACCGCAAAATCAGGAAAAGATTGCCGGGTTTTTGTCGTTTCGAACTCGATAAGGAAATAAAACGACGTGTCCTTGATCGCTTTTTACTTTTCAGGTCAACGACACTATTATGAAAGTACTCCTTGGTCGCAAGATCAAGCGGTTCCCCCAGGTATTATTTTATACTTTTTCGGGCTTGAGGGACACAAATATACGAAAAAGTTCAACGTGGAGTCTCCTTTTGTTTTTTCAGACTCTCTAAAAATGAAAAACGCCGAGTTTCTCCTATACTGGGCTCGTTAAACTTTTACAGTAAAGGACCTGTTCAATTACAAACAGGAACGAACCACTCCTTCCTAGGGTTCGAATTTAAACTAGGTTGGACTCGTCCGAAGGATGAGCTTATAATCAAGCATATGTTATCCTCCTCAAGCTTGTTAAAAATAAAGAGGTACTTGCCAGAAATGGTGGGGGAAAAGAGAGAAGAATGAACCTGTTTGTCACCTTTTGTCTCAAAAGAAACTTTATTACCACTCTTGAACACGACACTTTTCATTCACCTGGGTTGGGAAATCTTTTACCTCACAGTTGACCAAACCACTTTGAAAGTCTTTAACTGGGTTTCGGGGATTAACTTTGAGTTATTCGTCACCAAGCCATCTGTCGTGTCGTTATGTGTTCAAGAGGTCTGCAAGCAAAACTTTCATCTGCAAAATACTTGTCATCCATTTGACCATCCCTGAGTCAGTCCTTACAGCAACATTTCTTCAACTTGAACAATGATTTCGTGTTGTGGGCTTGCCTGCAACGGGTCGCTTTCTATCGACATCGACACATTATCTAGAAAGATGACTTAGGAATCGACAGTACCTTGAAGTCTGCATGCATCAATGGCAGGTTTCTCGCCTTTGACGTCAGTTTACATCATTGACTTTCGATCAAAGGATTCCGTGAAGTGTTCGACATCAAAACATCTATTCACATTTCACGGGTTGTGCTTGGTACTTTGAGAACCATTGACATTACTGGTGGTCTCTCTCACGCTTGTTAACAGTTTACATCATCGACTGGTAATCAAGTGGTTTCTAACATGTTCGACATCGAATCATTTAATCACATGGCTAGAATCGTACCAATTCGGGAAGTAGAAGTGAAGACCCTGGATCTAGTTTCTACCATCCAGGCTGCGAGGAGTTTTGTATTCATTATCTATGTAGACTAATCATAAACAGATGGCTGCGTCCATACTGTGTCTACAAAAGTCTATAAAAATGATGTACTGCAAGATCATTCCTGTATCAGAATAGTTAGTCCATTAGTTAAAGTTTTGAATCTGAGTATGGGAATGCCTACCTCAGTGATGATATAATCTTATACATGTATTTTGTGTTGAAAATTGCAGGTTCCAACCAGGCCATCCACAAGACAATCCTTGAAATGATAAAGCGCTTCACCCTTCCTAGAATTACAAAACCCTAAATCTATTCCAGGCTTCGCACTTTAGGGGGCAATCTGTTACACTAAAAAATGTCACCATGACCACTTACAGTTAGTATGGCTCAAATCAACAGTCATGCTACCCTCTTAGGCAAGTCTTATGCCTCTGCTATCCATCTCAAACTCAAAGAAGAGAGAAAGTCTTGTCAAAAATATGTTTATCTCTGGGGTCGCAGGTTCTCTCTAGCCTTACCTGCGGGGACGCTGACCATGTTCACAAAAGGTGCGTCCTTGGACGCTCTGTATGTTAAGGGACAGGTGCGTCCTTCTGTAAAAGGCAAAATGCGCGAGTTTCATCTTAAAAAAGTTACTTGTGGTTACTTCTAGAACTTTCTAGAGGTCGGTTTGATGAATTGGATGCGCCTCCAGTTGGTTCATGTATCTCTATTAAGGGGGAACTTATCCCATCAATAAGGGAGCTATCCCACCCAAAGAGGGGGACTATCCCATTGATGGTGGACCTGAATAACCTCTTTACAGCACTATAAATAAAGACATTGAGCCAGAGGGAGGAGAGGTTGGAGCTATACATTTTCTTTGGGTAAATGCTGCAGGAATTAGGACTCCCATTTAGAACCTTGTGAGGAGAGATTGTCTTTGCTTGATTCTACTTGGAAGTGGGTGAGCTTTGTCAAAGTAGAGGAAAACCCTTGATGGACCCTGGGAGGAACTTGCACAACACCAAGGCCAGGTTGTAAGAGTTTCTTTGTTTCGTTATTAATACAAACTGGTTTATTTTTCTCAATAGCTTGTGTTAATGAGTTATTTCATGTGTTCCTTGGTCTGCATGTTGGATATATGTTTTATTATATGAAATGCAAGTGCTTGGTAATTGTTTGATTGTTTGTGGTTGCAGGAATTGACTTGAAGGAGGAGCTCATCCGGATCGGCAAGGACAGACTACAACAACCGCGTTTTGGAATAAGGTAAGCCTAAACACTTGTAGTTTTCATGTTTTAAAAGGTATATTTAGAGAAAGATCACTCCATTTTGTCTTGTTTGTCGCTAGAGAGTTTAGACTCCTAGGGAGGTCAGTTGTGTCCGCACAAACGACTTTTTCCGCCACGACACATCATATCCAAGGAGGGCATCTGCATTGATCCTACTTGAGTGGAAGCCATTCAGAAAATTGATTTTCCACGTAGTAAAAAGGAGATCCAAGAATTCAACGGTAAGATGAACTTATTACGTCTTTTTGTGCCAAATCTAGCTGAACATTTGAGGGAAATCATAAACATGTTAAAGAAAGATAGTGTATTAAAGTGGACCGAAGAAGCTATCAAGTCTTTCAATTTGGTAAAATTGGCTCTTTCCTCAGCCCAGATTATTCCCAAGATTTCATATTGTTTTCATTCGCTTCAGATCATACTATGGCAGCGGTCTTAATGCAGAAAAGAGGCCATCTTGAGAAGCCAATTTCCTTTTTCAGCAGGACAATAAGAGATGCAGCCTTAAAGTATAACATTATTGAAAAGCGAGCTCTTTCCTTGGTAAAAGATTTGAAACATTTCCAGGTATATATTCTGCATTCTCATATTCTGGCTTATGTCCCTAACGCAGCCGTTAAAGATGTCTTAGTACAAACAGATCCAGAAGGGAGACGAGACAAATGGATCGCAGCTTTGTTAGAATATGACATGGAGATAAAGCCAACAAAGCTCATCAAGGACCAGTGGCTAGCAAAACTGGCGGCGAACTCTAATTTTCATGCCTTGTACATAAATCTGATTGCTGCTATGTTCGAAGAAGATGAAGACAACCCACTTGTTCAGGTATCTGAAATTTTTATTCATTCTCCTTGGTATTCAGATGTTGTATATGTGCTCTAGCATCTTTCATTGCCACCGGGGATGAATAGAAATAAAAGTAGAACTCTTAAATTAAAGGCTGCCAAATTTTGTATTATGAATAATGCACTTTATTGGAAAGATCCCGGTGGTATTTTGCTGAATTGTTTGGTTGAGGAGGAAGCAAAATAGGTCATGGATGATTTTCACAAAGGAGACTGTGGAGGTCACCTATTATGGAAGACAACAGCCAATAAGATTTTGAGAGCGGGGTATTATTGGCCTACCTGCTTTGCTGATGTGTATAAAATTGTTACAAGCTGTCACGAATGCCAGATTTTTCAAGGAAGGAGAAAGTTGTAGCCTTTACCTCTCAAGATAGTGGAAGTTAGTGCTCCGTTTCAACAAAGGGGTTTAGATTTTATTGGCAAGATTCATCCTACATCTTCAGCTCAGCACAAGTGGATCCTCACAATGACAGATTATTTCACAAAATGGATTGAGGCGATTCCCACTCGGCAGGCCACCGACTTGGTAATAATTCAGTTTCTTGAAAACAATATTTTGTCACATTTTGGCTGTCCTAATAAGTTGATTACAGATAACGCAACAGCGTTCAAGTCCAAAAGGATGATTGACTTTTGTAGCAAATACAACATTACCTTGGGACATTCTACTGCATACTATCCGCAAGGTAACGGATTGGCGGAATCTTCAAATAAATCATTGGTCAACATCATCAAAAAGCTGCTGGAAACAAACAAAAAGAGCTGGCATAAGAAATTGGTTAATGCACTATGGGCGGATAGAGTAAGTCAGAAGAAATCAATAGGCATGTCTCCTTTCGAGATTGTATATGGTGTTGACACGGTGTTCCCGACATCTCTCGCAGTCCCGGTTGTTAAACTTCTACAGGAAGCTGGAAGCGAGGAAGATCATTTACAACGAAGAATAAACCAAATGATCCATTTACAGCAGATGAGAGAGGAAGTTTTTCAGAATACCTTCAGGTTGCAAGAGAGAATCAAGAAAATCTATGATCGGAAGGCAAAGGCAGACAAATTTCAGATTGAAGACATAGTGCTGAAATGGGATGCCAGAAACGAGGACAAAGGCAAGCATGGCAAGTTCGAGAATCTGTGGAAGGGACCATTCAAAATTGATGCATATCGGGGTCAAAATGCTTTTCTGCTTAAATAAATGAACGTGAAAGATTGTCCAAGAGGGTCGGTCAATGGTCGACTGCTGAAACGGTATTATCTTTGAGATATTTTTTGTTGTCACATATATCACTGTACATACCATTTTATTTCCTGCATTGAAAAGTGTGTACTGTCATCATTCATTCAGTTTTGGGCCCGAAGTGAAGGCTATAAAACTGAAGGTCTGATTTTAGTTTTTGATTACTTAGTGTAGATTGTTTGAGTCAGTTTTCGATCAGTTTTTAGTCTTGTAATTGAGTCAGTTTTGAGTCAAGATATGTTTTTTGGTTTGCTGAAGTTATTGACTCCATTTATCCCAATCGAAAAGGCACTATCTGCTTTCTAGAGATCTGTAGTTCTTGGCACCTCCCAAGAGCTACCATCCCCATTGGAGCCAATGTTAGTGTCGGTATCTTCATCCCTTCATCAGTGATCAAAATTCTCTTTTTGCATGCATTTTAGGTGTCTCATCTGATCAACTACATTCCATTAGGTCATGGATCATCTAATGGTAGTGGTTATTTGTCAATTTCCCTCATGCTTTTCATCTACTGGCCTATTTACACATGTACAGATCATTTGCTGTCATTTTTATTTCATTTCAGTTGCAGAAGTCATTTTAGGGTTTTCATGTCTCATTAGGTCTAAGGTTTGCCACCATGATCTTCAAAAGCTCAATAACAGGCCAAAAATCACATGAGGGTGTTCAATAAGTTCATAAAATCACAAATTCTACTGATGATTTTCTCCATAAAGTGCTTTTACCTCAAAACTCTGTTTTGAGGTGAAAACAGGGTTTTTCAATTTCTTGTAAAAATTTTATGTAATTTTATCATTTTCATATGTAATAAAGCATCATTTGTAGCTCTGGGTCACCTTGCCAAACTTCTGCACTCCAGCTCCTACAAAAAGAGACAAGAAGATCCAAGCATTAGTCCATCAAATGACAAAAAGAGAGCCAAACTACAAAACAGGGTTTTAAAGAACAAAGTGAAAAGGAAAACTTTAGAAAGTGGGTTTTCTAAATGAAAAATTAAAGTCAAAAGTATATAAAGGGATCATTTGTGTTGAAGACTTCATTTGTGCTAAAAGTGAGAGAGAACAAGGAGAAAATCATGTTTTGAGGTGAAAAGAGGGAAATTGCAGCAAGTTTCAAGATTTCTCTTGGCATGGCGCACATGGGCATTGGTGCAGAGCATCGGGCATAGGATTTACACGGAGCTTTGAATGGGCGCGGCGCACTTGGGTGTTGGCGCGGCGCACCAGTCTGCCAAGCCAAAAATTCATCCCATCGATTCTCTAAGGCTCTAAAATTTCTAAATACTATTCCTCCGAGTAAGTGAAACCTCCTATTTGCCATAGCAAGACAATTTATCATCCTTGATGGTGTTTTGATAGGTGAAAAATCAAACCCTAAATTTTTGCACAGTTGTCTTGCATCAGCTGAGCTTGTTGAATGTTTCATGGGATATTTTCATTTCACATGAGATTTTCAAAAGCCCTCAAGTGACCCCATCAGTGCTTTAAGAGGAAGGAGGACCTTCAAATCAACCAGAGGTTCATGAGACTCAAACTACAGGTGTGCCAGTGTTTGTCACTTATGAAAAATGCACAAGAAGATTATTTGCAGCTGCCAAATGAGTACTATCTCCACCTGGAGTGGAAGGGGTCTCGTTTCCTTCATCAGACCACAGGCAAATGCTATCTTCACTCAGGGTGAAAGGGGCTTTGCCTTCTTCTTCATCAGAGCAAGTACATGATAAAGGGAAGCCACCATTGCATGAGGAAGGGCCTTCTGAAGGTCAAGAGAGAGATTTTATTTTGATTCAGGAGGAGGATATTGATTTGGGCTCCCAAAGGTCAAGACTCAAGGAGATCATCAAAGAACAAGAAGTTGACATCCATGCCTTATCTCTTAACCTTGAAAGGGCTAAGTGGATCATTAATTACTTTGAGCAACGGAACAAGCAGTTGGAGGATAAACAGACAATCATGGGGCTGCAAACCATAAGGGAAAACAAGCAAGCAACAAACATAAAGAAAGTCAAATTGACACCCCTTGACCAAGAGATTGATGCTGACTGGGAATCTTGGCTAGAGAGGGCGAATATGCACTTGGAAAAGCTGCCTTCCTTAGATCCCTTCTTTCACTCCAATAGTTTTCCCATCGAAATGGATGCAAGGGAAATGGATGCATTTTCACACTATGAAAAGGAGAAGTAAAGTCATATAGTCCAATTATTGAATATATGAAAATATTGTCCCATTGTCTGGATCTCACGGAGCCTTGAGAAAGCCAATAAGGAGAAAATGATGTTGTGGCACATGGCCTATCACTATTTGGCATGAAACAAGATTTGCAAAACAAGGATAAGGTGCCTAAAAGCCAAGTTGAGGAAGACTTTGAGGAGCAAGAAAGAGAAAGATAAGCTCAAGATCTTGGCTGAAGCTTCATTGGCCCAACATAGCACTTGATGTAGATCACTCATGCCAAATTTCAAGAAATTTGGTAAACTTTTTGGCAATTTTGAATTTTTCATGGAAAAAACAGGTTTTCCCGGCAGGTGTGTAGCGCCACCTGGCACTCGCTTTTGATAGGGACCTCCTTTGGAAGAAAACTTTGCATTTTTGGATTCCTTATAAAAATTATGCATGCCCAGAAATTACTAGGAAATTTGGACAAGTTTTGGACCTCCAAAAGGGTCAAAAACATCTCAAAAATGCCCTCTCTGCCACTTTTTGGCCACACAGGAAGTAGTGTTGGGAGAACTGATTTTTGGAGGGGCAAATGGACACCAAATTCAAAAATTCCACTTGTCCTTGAAAGTAGACAGACAGACCTTTCCAACAAGCCAACTGTTATAGACATATTTGGGCACTACAACCCCAAAATCATATGTCCATAAACTAAGGGCTCCTTAAGTCCCTAAAAGTGTTGTTTCACACCCTAAAGGATCATGGTCAACTGATTACATCATTTCCCATAAGTTCCACCTGAAAAACTACTCAGAACTGGCCAAAACTAGACCATACAGACTGCTCCATGGGTAAGGTGCGATGCATACTCAAATGGCCTTCTGTGGGGTGCGATGAGCGAGAATAGACAAATGGCAGAGACAGTTTACAAGGTGGATGATCATGGAATATTCCAGAAACTTCTCCTGTGACACCTGCCTCTCTGAATTCACCCAGGGATGAGTAAGAGATCATGAAATATCCAAGTGGAACCAAGAACTATCAGTGGAATGACACTAATCAAAAACCCAGAGCTGACTCACACCCTTGCAAGACATCTATAAATGGATCCCTCATCTGAGAGATCTAGAGGCTGGAATTTTGTATTTTGTAAGGAAGTGTTGTTGGTTTGTTGGTGAGAAGAGACATCGCATTGTTGGGTGATTTGCTTGTTCATGAGGTGAAGAGGGATTCTACAACCGGGAGGATGATGCTGGATCAGATAGTTGGGTTGTAATCCTCTCTTACATTACTATTAATAAAGTTCTTTGAGTTTTCCTCCATATAATCTTATATTTGTGAATCTTATTGTTTATAAATGCAATTGTATGGTCAATGTGTTTTTGATTCTGCATTGTTTATGATATTTTAGATAGAGATGCTTTGATAGTTTTCTGTTACTTTGACTCTATAGGTACTCTTTGAAGCGGGACAAGTAGGAGAGGAGTGGCAAATTCTATCAAGGAAAGGAGAAATCAAGCTAGGATCAAAGCGGAAGATCCAGGTTGGTCCTCTTTTCTTCTCTTCCATATATCACACTTAAATGAACTCTTGAAAAGCTTTCATTGTTTGTTTCTAAGATAGCAACCCATTTTAGTGGGACTAGCAGTTCGAATCGACACTAGTTTTCCTTGAAACAAAATGGCGACTCCACTGGGGAATGAATAGTTTCTTTTGTTTGTTTATTGTTTGCTTTATAAACTACAGACGAAGCCTGAAGTTAGCTAGCTAGCCTTTGAAACGCCTTTGCTATGCAATTGCGAAGTAGATAAACGCTGCTTCAGTCAATCTCCGGGTTGGTTTATGAATTGAACATCTGACTTACAAAGCATCCTAAGTGCCCTTGTGGTAGTTCAGAACCTCATCAGATCCTACCCTTATGCTTTGTGTTTACTGTCCATCATTACTCAGCCTAAATCACTGAACTTAGATGCAAGTTTTGAGCAAAAACCAATCTCAGTTTTGCTCCCTGGCCCATCTCACTGTCTGTAACTATGCAACCTGGATGCATCGCACCTCTCGTGTGTTTCAGGTGAGATGCATCCCTGTTTCCCTGTGTTGCAGGTGCAATGATTAAGTGAATTGTTTTTCTTCTCTGAATTTTGGTTTTTCCTCTTTGTTTTTCAGCTTTATTTAGTAGTTTTGTTGTTCATGATCAGTACCTTCTTGCTATAACCATCTTCCTTCACATTATTTCAGCCTCCATCAGTTAGGAATTGTAAATGTTTTTGTGTATTTGTCAATCATTTACAATCTTCCTTTGTCGAAAGTAGCCTAATCGAACTGTCGTTTTTGATGCAAGTGCCGTAATTGTCATTCTGAATCAAAATAAGAGTGTTGTAAAGTCTTACTCTTCTAGATAGTTGATTGTAATTTTTTCATTGTACTTGATTTTTAAATTATTAGTATTTCAAGTGTCGAAAACAGTTTTCAATTCGAAATCGAAAAGTGTCATCTTAGTCTTCCTTTCGTTTTGAAAAGAAAAATTGTTAGTACTGTAGCTTTTAAAGAAATTAGTTTAGATCTGTACTTAGCTTTCTTTTTGTCATTCACACATTAAGAAAGCGGAAAACAAATACATGCATGTGCATCTACATTTTGACTGCTTGCGAAATTTTATTTAGGAAAGTGCATTTAGTGTGTGCTCTATGATCTCTGCTGAAAGAAAATCATTATCTTCTTTCCTTTGTAGCTAGGATTTTCATTGCTAAAAGAACATAAACGATTGTTTATCATTTTAGATTGCATATTTAGGAATTTCACATTTACATCACGTGGTGAACCTTGAAATACAAACTTCTAAGCAAGATCAACTCTAAAATAAACCTCAATGAACATAAAAACACTTTGGAACCTAACGCAACACATATACAAGTCTAGGCTAGAGATGTGTTCCGGCGTGATTCCTCCTCTTTGATACGACAAGTGCCAGTACGGACTTGTGCTCCCCGTACCGTCGAGTATATATTGGGAGACCACAATAGGCTGATATCCTTTATCCTTAGGAAGTCGTGTCTGCCGCCCTATCAATTGTAATGCACTAAACACAGCATTCGGAAAGATTGACTGTCGTACATAAGTCCTTAGTAATTTCTCTATCATTTATCACCAAGGTGTATTTTACAGTTTTACGTTCGATTTGGTAGACCCTCTATCTATACTTCCAAAGCAATCACTTTCGTTCCTTTCGACTCCTTAAAAGAAAAGGTCCATCTGATCACTTGTCACTTCAGGCTCATTAAAAATCGAAGGCGACTAGAGTCACCTTTAGCTTTTTCTCAACTCTTAAAAATTTAAAAAGCAAGTTGCGTCAAAGTGTCTTAAAATTCATTTAAATCGAAATAACATTTTTCCCCTTTAATTTTTGAGTTGATCAAGTAATCTGCAATCGTGGAACAAAGTCAATCAAAACCCCATCGTTCGCGGAGGCTAGCAAGTCAACCATCTTTGACCCCGGAAAAGAAACCATCCCAGGCAAAGTGTTCTCATTTAACTGAGTTGAATTCACTTGATTTATTTGAAACTTGTGTTTCAACATTGTCAAAGACTACAGTTACTCCAATTATCTCTGGTACATCTGCCTTTACAAAAGAAGTTTTGCAGTTACAAGAGGACATTAGAACTAATCCTAATGTAACGATAGACACCTCTATCCCTGAAACAACTCCACCTAGGACTGATCCAGAAACTGAAATTCACTTTCCTGAACATCTAGAAGTTGAATTCCAGAATTCAGAAGGTGTCACCCCTCCAGTATCTGTTACTGCAAAAGCTACACTTTCTTCGGCTCCAGAAATATTTTACGGACCTGACGGTCTACCTCTTCCACTTGGATTGATTTCTATAAAATAGATAGTAGAGGATATTCCACCCAGTACTCCAGTGCATTTTGGAACTGGGATCCACTTACATCCTTCTACTACAGAAGTTAGTTCTTTTTCATCGCAAGTTCCTGTCGAATCGCTAGGAAATCTTTTGGATAGACTAAACATGTCTGAACAACCATCAACATCTAGGACTGTGTCAACTGACATAGCTATGGTGGAGCTTCCTGCTGCCATTTCTACAATGATTGCTGGTATACCATTTGTCCCGGCTAGTTATCAACAATAAGCCAGAGTCCAATCAAGGACTGTTTCGACGACATGGTTAACTCCTTTTCTTCATCCAGATTCTCATCTGATATTTCTTATGTTGAAACTCAACAAGTTGATCCAATGTGTCTTCAAAGGCCAATCTACCCTTTAAGTATTGGACTACCACCATATGGGGGGCAGTATGCCTTTTCATTGTTACCTCCTAGAGAAAAACCATATGAGAGTCTACAACAAAGTTCAGGTCAAACTGGAATTACATCCAGCGGTTGGGTACCAATACTGCCTCAACAACCAAGGGTTGTATATTCAATGCAACCAGTCCATCCTGTGTCGAATATTCCCACTACACCTGCTATTGTGATTGAATCGCAAGGCGCTACCTATTGTATGTCAACCTCAAGTTTCTCAGGTTGCAATACAACAACCTCTCGTCTCGGCGATTCAATCACAACCTCAGGTTAGTGCCTCCTTATCTGGAGTGACTCAGGCTCAAACAGGTACTATGACTTTGCATCTTGGTCAATCATCCAGTATTGGACAATATAAAATGGTCCAACAACCATGGTTGGTTCAATATCAACAACCGTAATTATAGAGATCATACCAAGGACTTGAGCAACAAATCTTTGTAAGTAATGGGCAACCGCATTTCCAAAGCAATTATCAACAACCATACTATAATGGTTATGCCCATCAACCTTATCAAAGTTACCAGCATCAAATACATTATGCCGGTATGCAAAGACCTACTGCTCAGGCGATTCCATCTTATCCTAGGTATGCTTCGCCTAGCTTGAATCAATAGTTTCCCTTTGTAGCGACTCTATAATTACCAGATCTAAACCGGCTGATGAATAATCTAATTGCTTATGCCCCTTGGTGGCCTGCGATTCCTCATAAACTTCCCTATGATATTCCTAAATTCAATGGAAATTCGGGTGAATATCCGTCGAATCATGTGATGACATTCCATTTGTGGTGTTCATCCAACACCCTGAATGATGATTCGATTAGGCTTCACCTTTTTCAACGAACGTTAACTGGTCCGAAAGCTAAATGGTATATATAATTGCCTAGAGCTTCGTTTGATAACTTCAGCACCCTTGCCACTACCTTTTTAACCCATTTTCAGTTACCCATAAGGTACGAAACAGGGATAGAACTCCTTACCAACTTTAAACAGACGACAGCCACTCACATATCTGATCATATTCATGAGTGGCGGTGTCGTCGAAGAATGGTAAAGACGTACGTTCCTGATCAGCTTTTAGCTAAATGGTTTATAAAGTCATTGTTACCCTCTATTACAGAGGATGTGGCTAAGGGAGGAGTTGTCACTGAAGAGCAAGTCATTGCTCGTGCGCAATATTTAGACTTGATCTATACTCAGTCTGGCACGCTCTACGATAAAATTCCTAACGCTCCTAGACCATAATTTTCCGTTTCTCCCCCTTCCTAAATCAAACAAAGACTCTCATGTTGGCGATGGCATGATAGGTACGACAAGCACGAAAACCACAAAGGCTACATCTAAGAAAGCTTGTACGGTTTCTAGTCAAAAAGCGGATGAAGAACCTCTCACCTCGGAGGTCAATGTCGTGTCAACTGACAAAGGCAAAAATCCTAAGCAACCAGGGGGCAAGAAGAA
This sequence comes from Pinus tabuliformis, assembly GCA_031772625.1. NCBI lineage: Eukaryota > Viridiplantae > Streptophyta > Pinopsida > Pinales > Pinaceae > Pinus > Pinus tabuliformis. Next base: position 611,718,006 of record CM062814.1, on the reverse strand, counting down.
AGGGACAAACAAAAGGAAGAAACAGGACGATTCAACTCTTGAGAAACCTTCTGGAAACCCCACTGGAAAGAAGAAACCTAATCGGCCATGTTTCATATGTGATGAGGACCATTACACAAAAGATTGTCCACATCAAGATGAAATAAAGAAGTTTTTCAAAAAGACTTCAAATACCTCGGTGGTATTGGTTGATCTATTTCCAAATCCATAAACTAACCTAGTTGCTAGTGATCGTGCTTCCCCATCCAAAGTGCTTATGCTATCCATCTCAAAACAAAAAAATGACGCTTTGACATCTACAAGGAATAAGGATTATGGAAATCCATAATCATCGAATGGCAAGGCTATAGATCAACCCAGCAGTTCGACAACAACTTCGTCAGAAGTTGTTCCACCAATCATTCCTGAATTAACAATAAAACCGCCTAAGGGAGTAGTACATAAATCGACATTTAATCCTCGTGCTTGAGCAGCACAGAATTATAATATAGTGGAGGATCTGGCCCAATCGCCATCCGCCATGTCGACACTTGAAGTACTACAGAATTGCCCATCCCAGAAACAGGCTTTGTTATCAGTGATAGGTGGGATTGATCCAGCGGATTCCAATCTAGTGGCCTTTAATCATAAAGGATACGAACCTCAGTTACCAGCACAACTCGTTTTCCTCATCCAGGTGAAATCCCTCAACAAAACCGTTCATCAAACAATCATTGATGAGGGAGCATCTACCTGTATTATGTCGATGAGTTGCTGGAAAACTTTAGGCTCTCCACCCTTGTCACGATCATCAACGACGTTAAAAGCGTTTGATGGAAGAACATACAAGCCATATGGGATATTAAGTAACTTTCAAATCAAACTGGGGGGCAAGACAATAGAAATTGAAGTCAAGGTCATTGATGGAAACCTTGACTACAACATCCTACTCGGTAGGCCCTGGATTTATGCTATGGCTGCTGTTGTGTCAACATATTTTAGAAAGATTACATTCCCCTTTCAAGGTAGAATCACAATCATTGACCAACTCACCTTTCTCCCCAATAGTTCTCAAGTTATCGGAAGCATTCCATTGATCCATGGAAGCTCTTAATCGCTTCAAAATATCAGAGTAGGTCTCCTAAAAGACCCTTCTTTAATGGGCACTTTTTCCCTTCCGCCTCCGAGTAATCTAGCGGAAGTGGCCACAGTGGAAACCTGTCACATGATATTTTCTACATCGTCAAAGATTAAGAAGAATTCCGAACATTTTGTTAGCATGGATCATCGCCAGGTGTTTCCCCCAAGTCCCATAGAATTATTGTAGCAATCAATATTCTGGGCATGGACAGCAAACCCAAATCAACGCTCGATAAGCATTTGGATAGATAGGTCTCTAGAGTATGGTACCTCTTCTAATCCTTGGTCGCATGCAATTCTACAGACGAAGGAATCATTCAGTCAATGATGATAGGAGAGACACCATGGGAAGATCACCACCATCGTTCCCAACCTCAAGATAACAACGAGGATTACACTAAGGACCTTAATCATCCTTCAATTTTTTATTTTCTATCAAATACTGTAAATATGGTGGAATCAGAGTGAAATCTATCCAATATTGAAGAAACTATTGCCATTAATATCTCGACCAAACCAGATGTTGTAGAGAATATACATGTTGGCAAATATTGTTCTCCTTCAGAACTGGAAATATACTGCGCTCTCTTTCACGAATTCAGAGATGTTTTTGCTTGGTCATACGAAGAAATGCCAAGCATTGACTCGAGCATCGTTGAACATGAAATCAAGATGTATCCTGATGTCAAACCAGTACGACAATGGCTTCGACCGCTTCACTCGAAGAAAGCCGCTTCCATGAAGGCAAAAGTTGAAAAACTTTTACATGCTGGTTTCATTTACCCCGTTCCTCTCACTAATTGGGTATCGAATATCATTCCTATGATGAAAAATCAAGGGACGATTAGAGTGTGTGTCGATTACAGGGATGTAAATCAAGTTTGTCCAAAGGAAAACTACCCTACACCCTTCATCGACCAGATAATTGATGAATGTGCCGGATGTGAAGTCTTTTCATTTATGGATGGATTTTTCGGATACAATCAAATCAATATCCGCCCACAGGACCAGACAAAGACTGCATTTATATGTCCTTGGGGCACATTCGCATACCACAAACTACCTTTTGGTTTGAAGAACACAGGGGCAAGATTTCAGAGGGCAATGAACTACGCCTTCCATGACATCAAACACATCGTTCAACCATATCTTGACGATTTACCGGCTCATTCGCGAAAGCGGATTGATCATCCGTAGCATTTGAGAGCTATATTTCTATGTTGCCGACACTACAAGATACGACTCAATCCACACAAGTGTGTGTTTTGTGTTGGTTCTAGTTGGTTACTTGGTTTCGTAGTTTCTAAAGACGGAATTCAACTCGACCCATGTAAGGTTCAGGCAATCATCGACATGCCTCCACCTTCAAATTTGCTTCAGATTCAGAAACTCCAAGGGAAAGCAAACTTTCTAAGGAGGTTCATTCCAAATTACGCCAAACTTGCTAAAGGTTATACATGTCTTTTGAAAAAGGAAGTTCCCTTCAACTGGGATCAGGTTGCGCAAGCTTCCTTTGATGCTTTGAAAAGTTCCTTAGTAAAAGCATCATTAATGTATGCTCCTGATTATCAAAAAGACTTTAACCTGTATCTCGCTGCCACAGATACAACCATCGCAATGGTTTTAGTACAAGAAGACAATGGAATAGAACATCATGTGTATTATTTAAGCCACAACTTAAATGATACGGAAAGCAGGTACTCCTATGTTGAAAAGCTGGCTTTGGCAGCTGTTCAAGCAGTACAGAGATTTTGACACTATATACTCTTTCGCAAAACTACCATCTTGTCAGATTGCAACCCTATGACCTACATCCTGTCGCGTCAATTCCTAGGGGGCAAGTATTCAAAATGGATAGCCATTTTGCAAGAGTTTGATCTGGAATTCACCAAATCCAAATCAAAGAAATCTCTAGTCTTCGCGGAGTTACTTTGCAACCTCCCATCGTCGTCCAACGATTTAACATCTAAAGCATCGATCGTGGATGAAACATTGTTTCTGATATCATCAAGCGACCCGTGGTACAGAGATATACTAATCTATCTCCAAACCCAAACCTTTAGGCCTAACACCTCTCGCTCAGAATAATGACGTACTCGATACCAAGCAAAAGACTACATGATCATCAGTGATACACTTTACCATCGTGGTGTCAATACAGTTCTGCGAAGGTGCCTCACGCATGAGGAGGCCAAAAAAGTCCTAAATGACTGTCATTCAGGCACATGTGGGGGGCATCTATCTGGTTACGCTACTGCACAGAAAATATTGTGAGCTGGCTACTTCTGGCCTACTATCTTCAAAGATTGCATAATAGCAGTAAGAAGTTGCCATGCTTGTCAAATTTTTGATCGCAAAACCAGATTACCACCCGCACCACTGCATCCAGTAGTTGTTGTTGGGCCATTCGCCAAATGGGGCATAGATTTCATGACATGTAACCCCACCTCGGCCAGGGGGCATGGGTATATCATAGTCGCTATCGACTATTTTACAAAATGGGTCGAGGCGATGCCTACATTAAACAACAGTAGTGAAATGGCTGCTCTTTTCTTTTTCAATCATGTAGTCTCTAGGTTCGGTGTTCCACAGGCTATAGCCATAGATCATGGATCGCATTTTTGCAATAACATGATGGTTGAATTGACTGCAAAATTAGGATTGTCCCACGATAGTTCTACTCCATATCATCCGCAGGCCAACGGACAAGTTGAAGCGATCAACAAATTCCTCAAGTGCATGCTGCAGAGAATGATTGAAGCCCACAAATGGGATTGGCATTTAATCATGTACTCAAGCTCTATGGGCATATAGAACCTCGGTGAGAAATGTGACCAGATTTACGCCCTTTCAGTTGGTGTACGGCCTGGAAGCTGTCTTACTGATTCAGTGTGAGATTTCATCTCTAAAGCTCGCAATCAATCTACTCCCTGAAACTTCAGAGGAAGAGGATCATTTCTTGGAACTAATCAGCTTGGATGAAACCCGTCGTGACGTCGTGCTGGCTAATGAAACGCATAAGAAACATGTCAAAGCACAATTTGACAAAAATGTCAAGCCTTGTGTCTTCTTAGAAGGTGACCTGGTCTTACTCTACGATCAGGACTCTGATAAATTGGGAGCAGGTAAGTTCCAATCATTATGGATGGGCCCCTACATTGTTAAACGGGTATTAGCAAAAGGAGCCTACAAGCTGGTAGATTACGATGGAATTCCACTATCACAACCCCGGAACGGGTTGTATCTTAAGCGATACTATGCTTGATCAAGTGTAGTAATCTCTTTATATGCTTTTGTTTCATTTTTGTTTTCGTCAAGAGTTGTTGTTTTGGTTAAGTAATCCACTTTGCATTTATTACAGATGTCAGAATTTTTGGAAACAGTCATTGGGTACGCCGACAGATCTAGTCGTAGAACGCAGAACCTATCTTCTACAGCCTGGGCCATCTTTGATCCAAGCGACGAGTTAGTGAGTTTCAGGCGGATATATATTGGTCAATCAATGAACAACATCGCTGAGTACAGTGCGTTGATAGAGCTTCTCTCTGATACCATTTCGCATGGCATACGTCGACTTGTTTTTAGGCTACATTCACAACTCATCATTCTACAGCTTACTGGCATCTATTCAGGTCGGAACCCAGCTATCTATCGTATGTTCCTGAGAGTCAAGACTTTGGAAAGGCAACTTGATTCCATTCAATATCAACACATTTCCAGAAACTTAAACACTTTAACTGGTTCGTTAGCGAATTATGTGTTAGACAGACATTTGCAACATTTGTAAGGAAAAGCATTTTACATCAACATTTGCATCTGGATCACATAAATTAACCAAAATAAACTCCGAAAATCAAAAATATATAACTGTTTATAGTTTCACATGATGTTTTGTGTACAAGGAAAAATCAGTCATGCGACCAAGAAACTCAAAAGTAAATGCAGATAAGCATCCTATACTAATGATGCTGGTGAGAACATGTCACCACCTATGCGATCATACATAGGAGCCTAGTCCATCGACTCAGAATGCCAGTAGTATGGCGTTGTAGCCTCAGAGGTAACTCGTCAGTCCTCACATCCTGAATACCAAGGGTAAGACCCTCGATCTGATCCTGCAATACTGCTAGGGTCTCTGCTATGTCCAGATCACGAAGGACAACCCTCCCTACAGCTTCTCCTGCTGGAACGCCAGCTACCACCCTTAGGCATGCCGCTGGTCTCACTGGCCCAACATCTGCACAAGTACATGAGTTCAATTAGTCTTGATAAATCACAAAAATATTATAAAACTGATAAACAAAGATATGGTCAAAATCTTTACCTATCACACCCCACTGCTCGCCAGCTGGCAACGCCAAATCTGGGTCACCTTGGAAGTCCATCCTGACATACGGATACTCTGAGAAGACCATCTCCTGATGGTCAAACCACTCAAAGAAGGCATCAGAGAAAGTAATCTGTGGCTAACCAGCATGTCTGGCCATGAGATCAACCCATCTCTGCATCCTGGGTTCCCTTGGTGCTGGCAATCCTAGTGAAATATGTTGTGGCTACATCAGTGGGATCCTCTCTAAGGCAAAAGCAGTCAAAATGGAACCGTACCCGAAGTTCTTGGATCTTCCATTCTTTACCTTAGAGAGCTGTTCTTTTATCACTGGAAGTACTGCCTCACACCAATTGAATACCTTCGGTTCCAAGCATTCTAAAGCATACTGCACATAAGATCTGTTCACCAAATGAAGAGCTGCGCTACCAGCCAATCTAGCAAAGGTGAATAAAATGGTCCTCAAAGACCAATCAGTGACATCCCAGATATTGATCTTGCCATCTCTACTAGGCTGAGATCCATCTCTACAAAGCTGACGGATATAATCTCTCATCGATTCGCCCCCACGGGCGGATCCTGACAGTGAAAGAGGGGCACCACGCCTTGATAACCCTGTCAAAAAGTAGATGTCCTCGACTGTCAATGGGATGGATTTACCTCTAATCTGGAACACCTGGTTGATCGGATCCCATGCATCGAGGAAATACTGCAACAAGCTGATTTGTTGCCTCATGCTAGATATACAGAAGAATTTGAGCAAACCACAATTTCGCAATGCAGTAACAGTACCCTGATCATGTAAGGCAATCATGTCTTCTTCTTCATGCTCGCATTCACACCACGTGACAACCATCTTGATCCAAAAAATATCTAAGTCACGGACAAAAGATGAATTATGATCCAAATTTGAGAAAAAATAGGCAAAAATTTCATGAGAAATCATTGTGCAAAGTTTCCCTTCTGCGCCCATCGCACCCTGCCTTTGGACTAGGTGAGATGCATACTAACTGGCCAATGTACAACTCAGTATGCATCGCACCTTTCAATATAGGGCAGGTGCAATGATGGGAGAATGATTTCTTCAAACCCCAGGGGCTTAGAAAAAGGGGAAAACTTGCTCAAAATTAGAAAAGGATGGAATGAAAATGAAGAGCTCAGGGTTAGCTCCTACCTGGTCCTGACGGCGCGGAGAATAGTCCGCCGGATCTCCCGAAATCAGCTGACGAAGTTTGACGCAAAAAACCACTCCAATGCTCCAAATACAAATTTGAAATGAAATGGTAAAAATGAGAGGTAAAACTACTTTTTATGTTACTATTCACGTACTTCAAGTAAAATGTTAGTTTTTAATTCATTTTTCAAGCATATATATGTGTATTTCTAATCAATTTGATGGAGCAATAGAGCAGGTTGAATGACCGAGAAAAGAATCTAACGTGTTAAACGGTAAATTGAATATCATTAACCAATAGTAAGAGCAATGTTCAAGCTCGTTAAAAAATCAACCTGCACTGAGCACATGTTGGCACAAGGTTCAAGCTCATTAAAAAATAAACCCGGTTTTGGTAAATAACCTTTGTGATCGCTTTGCTATCTGCCCTTTGTGAACTTTGGTTGTGTTCCTTCCATTACCTCCATTTCATTCATTCGACCATACACTTCCACTTGATTGTTTACACTTTTGAGGAACATCTGCGACGAGTGATTCTGATTGCCACCCTCTTCACACTACCATGTTTTGAGAAGTTCCAAACTTACCTGGAACCAGCTGCTACCCAGAAATATCACTCGTTCCTCAAAAACAAGCCTCTTTTAAACTCTTTTTAGACTCGTTAAATATAAAAACATTGTCGAGTTGTTAGCCTTCCCAGCTCGTTAAAGTAAGGGGAATGCTATCCCTCTCATATATTTTAATCTTTTTTTACTTGAGGGATTATTAAACAAAAATATCGAGCGCTTTTCTTTGTCGGCTCGTTAAAACTATCGAAAAGTCATCCCTTTCATATTATTTTACACTTTTTTCGGACTTAAGGGATTATGCCACGAAAAAGGACTATTGGAGTCTCCTTTTCGTCCATTTTCAGACTCTCTAAACAAGAAAAGGACCGAGTTATCTTTGTCGTTAAACTCGTTAAAACAATAGCGACAAACTTGTCCACCCAGACAAGAATGAGTCTCACTGACACTAGGCTCGCTAAACACAAAGTGACAGGTTTGCCTTAAGGGAAAATTATAGACCAAGCATATGTTATCCTCCTCAAGCTTGTCAAAAATAAAGAGGTATTGGTTAGCAATGACTGGGGAAAATGGGAAGAAAACTTGAAGAACTCTATTGGTAGCAAGTCGCTCTTGAACATGACACTTTCACTCCATCACCGTGATTGAGTTGGGTTGGGTTTTTTCCATTCACCATCACCATTGGTCCGCTGTGCCATCCATGGGGTTAACGCTACCAGTCCATATTAGTGTTGCCAATATGTTCAAGAGAATTCATTCAGAGAATTCACCATCCAGCAAACACCTCATCCACTGCATTACATCCACACTTCATTTTTCATGACCGCCATTCCTGAACCTCATATCATCAGATCGTTTTCACCTCCACAAAAATCATTTGCTCTGTTTCATGTCGTAGATGTGGGATACATCAAGGCCCTCCTACGATAGGTCACTTCTTGTCGACATCAACTCATTATCCAAGAAGTTGACTTAGAAACAACCCTTTCAGTACTTTGAAGCTTGCATGCCTCAATGGCAAGTTTCTCACTTCCGGCGACAGGTTTACATCAATGACCTTTGACTGAAAGACTTTGCGTGGTGTTCGACATCGGCTCATGTATTCACACCACATGAATTGTACTGTAGTACCTTGAGGGTCATCATCATTATCGGTGACTCCTCTCGCGTCTGTTAACAGCTTACATCATTGGCTGGTAATCAGGCGATGTCTTTCCATGTTCGACTTCAGAATATCTTTTCACATGGATCGACTTATACATCGGGCGAAGATTGCACGAGTTTTGAAGACCCTAGATCTAGTTTCATCCATCCGGGTTGCGATATATTCAGGAAAATAAAGACATCAATTGTACACAGAAGCTGCAAAGATGGTCATCTAAACCAAGGAAGATGACTCTTCATGCAAGAATCACAAGTCTGCAACAACAGATGATTGTCTGTCCTATCTACATGAAAATGAATTTATAAAGTTGAGCATGGGAATGCTTGCCTTAGCTAGATCATGAAAATAATATGATGATGATGTATCGTATTGTATCTTATACAGGTCACCTTCCAGTTTGAATACCTTGGATCCTCATGAATAAATCATTTCACCCGACATCAGAAGATTTACGACCTCATGCTTTAGGGGGCAGCTGTTATAGACATATTTGGGCACTGCAACCCAAACTCATATGTCCATAAACTAAGGGCTCCTTAAGTCCCTAAAATTGTTGTTTCACACCCTAAAGGATCATGGTCAACTGATTACATCATTTCCCAGAAGTTCCACCTGAAAAACTACTCAGAACTGGCCAAAACTGGACCATACAAACTGCTCCATGGGCAAGGTGCGATGCATACTCAAATGGCCTTCTATGTGGTGCGATGAGAGAGAATAGACAAATGGTAGAGATAGTTTACAAGGTGGATGATCATGGAATCTTCCTAAAACTTCTCCTGTGACACTTTCCTCTCTAAATTTGCCCAGGGATGAGTAAGAGATCATGAAATCTCCAAGTGGAAACAAGTACTATCAGTGGAATGACACTAATCAAAAACCCAGAGTTGACTCGCACCCTTGCAAGACATCTATAAATGGATCCCTCATCTGAGAGATATAGAGGCTGGAATTTTGTATTTTGTAAGGAAGTGCTATTGGTTTGTTGGTGAGAAGAGACATTGCATTGTTGGGTGATTTGCTTGTTCATGAGGTGAAGAGGGCTTCTACAACCGGGAGGGTGATGCTGGATCAGACAGCTGGGTTGTAATCCTCTCTTACATTACTATTAATAAATTTCTTTGAGTTTTCCTCCATATAATCTTGTATTTGTGAATTTTATTGTTTATAAATGCAATTGTATGGTCAATGCGTTTCTGATTCCGCATTGTTTATGATGTTTTAGATAGAGATGCTTTGATAGTTTGTGTTATTTTGACTCTACAGGTACTCTTTGAAGCGGGACAAGTAGCAGAGGAGTGGAAAATTCTATCAAGGAAAGGAGAAATCAAGCTAGGATCAAAGTGGAAGATCCAGGTTGGTCCTCTTTTATTCTCTTCCATCTATCACACTTAAAGGAACTCTTGAAAAGCTTTCATTATTTGTTTCTAAGATAGCTACCCGTCTTAGTGGGACTAGCAGTTTGAATCGACACTAGTTTTCCCTGAAACACCAACTTGGAGAAAATTTGGTGAAGGGGAAGACCTCCAAATTTAGCTGGAAAAAAGCACTATGCACAGAAAAAGTGGCGCTATGCACAGGAGGAAAAAGTGCCAATTTTGCTCAAAAACTCTGTTTTTTGCCTAGTTTTCTTCCAGTTTGACTTTTTCTCTCTTATGGTCAAATTCATGATGTGACATGATGTAAATTGATGTACTATGATGTAAAAATGATAAAAATTGACTTGATAAGGTAGATACATCAGTTGTAGGTGGTTTGGAGTTGAATGAATCAGTTTCCTAGGTTTAAGAGGCAAGTTGTTCCACTGCCTATTTTTGTGTTCCTAGTTTAGATATGGTTGAAACCACCCCTCTTCTCATGGATTCGACCCCTGATGGATAGCACAGGTGGTTTGGAGGTCTATATCATGTGTTTTTTCAGTCATTTGTAAAGGTTGGACTCTTGTGAATGCTTTGAGCATTATTGTACATTCATCTCTGCAGTTTGGCAAGGAAATAGACCAGGGTTTGCAGCATTTTGTGGGATTCTTGTGGCAAGGTGATTTAGTATTGTTTTTCCTTATGTAATTCAAGTTATCATGTGTTTATGTGTGCCATCATATCTCTCTTTTCAGCTTAACTAAATGAATCAAGTATAAAGGTGGAAATCATTGATGTTGCAGTGCTCTACCTTAGGGTTTGTTTAGCTTTACATGTTTTCTACTATTTGAAGAGGACTCATGACACTTTCATGCCCTCTCTAACTCCTCACTAGTCTTAAAACTCTCCATTTCACTTAACTCCTCACTAGTCTTAAGTACTAAAGCATTTTCCTACCTCACCCCACAGAAACCTCTGCAAGACTGAGTCCATTCCCCAGACCCAAAACTGCCTTTCACATTTGATCCAGCAATCAACCATAAAACTCAATCAAACCCCTCTGAGAATACCACTAGCCAAAAATTAGTATTTATATCAGTCATCTCAAGCTTTACTTGCCATATTTTCCGAGATTGACAAGGAGAGAGCCCTCTCCTGACTTGGTAGGGCTAGCTACCAGGTTAAGCGTGGTTTAATGTTACCCTAGACCTGCCTTTCTCAGCCTGAGGTAGATTTAGGCAATAACACTTGGTACACCAAGATCAATAGCTACTTCACTGGGTTGGGCTTCACCAAAAGTGAAGCATATGCTAACATGTACCATATTGTGGTGGAAGGTATTTTTTTTATTATTGTTTTATATGTCAACGATTTGATTATGACAAGTGATGATAAGTTTATCAAATCTTGCAAAGAGGATCTTGCAAGAGAGTTCAAAATGAAGGACTTGGGGCTCATGCACTACTTTCTAGGCATGGAATTATGGCAAGATGATGGGGAAACTTTCGTCTCTCAGGGAAAGTATGCTAATGAGATACTGAAAAGTTCCATATAGAGAGCATTAAACCCATGGAGACTCGTCTAGCAAGTAATTGGAGGAAGGAGGATGCTACTTCGGGTGAATTAGTGGAAGCTATTGTTTACAGGCAACTTGTGGGTTCACTCGTGTATTTGGTGAACACACGACCGGACATGTGCTATGCATTTAACCAACTTAGTCAAGCGATGGTTAGGCCTACCAAGATGTATTGGAAGGCGACCAAGCATGTCTTGAGATACCTCAGAGGAACTACTCAGTATGGATTGTGGTAGACGGACAGAGGGAGTGAAGCTTCAAGGCTTCACTGATGCAAATTGGGTAGGCAGTCCATCCAACACGAAGAGAACATCAGGAGGTATCTTCAGTATTGGGTCAACAGTTGTTTCTTGGTATAACAGGAAACAGATATCGGTTGCACTCAGTTCGGCAGAGGCAGAGTACATGGCCGCTAGTCAACCATCATGTGAGGCCATCTGGATGAGGAAGATTCTGGTTAGTTTGTTTGGTCAGCAGATGGATCCAACTATGATTTAATATTATAATATTAGTTGTATCAAACTCTCTAAAAATCTAGTTTTTCATTATCGGTCTAAGCATATTGATATATGATATCATCATCTTCGAGATTGTGTAAAGAGGTGGATTATGTTTTTGGAGTACATTCCCACAAAGGAGCAGATTGCTGACATTTTGACAAAGGCATTGTCAAGATGTAAATTAAAGTTTCATAGAGACAGGATCGAGGTAGCTGATAATCCCTTTCTTGTTGAGAGGGAATGTTAAAAATAGCAACAATAAATTCCAATTTAATTTTTCCTTGAATTAAGTTGTGAATTAAAATCGAATTATATTCTCATAGCAACTTGTAATAGTTAATTAAGTTAAATTGACTTAATTGACTTAGTAAATTCGAGTTGGAATTCTATCTAGAGTCATGTAGAGTGATCCCTAAATTTTAGGGGCCCCGGTTGAGTTCTTTTGAGTTGTAATTAGATAACTCATTCTAATTGAGTTATAGTCAGTTAAACTAGTTCTAACTGTTGGAGGAACTAGTAGAGGTCTAGTAGTGGATTAGTGCACTAGTGCATCAACCAGTGCCACACCAGTTAACTAAATATTCACTCACAAATAATTCATGCATGTCAGTTCATAGGAAGACCTAGTTGAGACTAGAGTGCAGGGACAGTGTACTATCATTTGTATGATTTTTCCGAGTTGTACAGATCATGCATGCAATCAGTTGAGGACCTAAGTTTGGATTGCGTGGTTTTAGAAGAAGTATTTCTCAATTAAATATCGGTTGATTCTCTTAGGAATTGCGCAAGGAAATAGGGACTTGGCAGGAAATAGAATTGGCTAAGTGTTGGCTAGAGCGGGCTTGTGAGGCAAAGATTTGATCGTACTTGTGTAGGGGTTGTTCTAGTGAGAACAAGAATTGTATTTTCTTCTCATATTTCTGATTAATGCAATATAGATAATCAAGGTTTTGAGCAATTGCTTTCCCAGAGAAATATTGTGTTATGTGTGATTGATATTATTCCTCTTGCTGATTATTGTTTTCATCGATAATTATTGGTTTCCACTCTTGAAAGTAGAGTAGATTCTTGTCTTGCGTTTTAGAAAAGTACATGAGTTGTTGAATCTGCAGTTACAACACTCAAAAGTTCATAACTTACTCACTTTCTACACCTTTCTTGGTGAAAATTAAATATAGGCACCAACTTCTTCCCCCTATATAACTAAATCAAGAAAAATCTAGCAAAATGTTTGTATTGAGCATTGATACTGTTTCTATTCCTAAACGCTCAATAACCATCAACTTTATGGTCTACTATTACAATCATTTGTTGCATTTTCTTGAATATGCTAACTTAACACTTTTTGCACTTAATTTATCCTCTATTGAAATGAGCATAAAATAGTATTTCTCAATCAATGAAAAACAATAAATTACCACTTGGACAAAGTTTTCCAAATTAATTAAATTTAAATATAAAACAAGAAAATTTTCCAAATCTATTATCTTGGGTCACTTTTCCTTAATGTATAGTTTCCAAAAATGTAAAAAAGTGTCCCAAGTAGTGGATTTGGCCCCATATTTTCAATTTCATTTAGAATTCATTGGAATCCATATGAATGAATTTATATGTTTTCTCATGCCTACCCATATTCCTTTCTATGCAATTTTCATCTTTAACAAGGCTCCTAGGAGAGAGTAATAGTCATATTCTCTAGAAGTCACTTTTTTCTAATTTTTAGGAGTTCTGGGCCAAAACTACAAATGAGAGTTCAAGGCCATTTTCACAGAGTCTGCCTCTACAAACTTGCACTAAAAGTTTGAACCTAAATCAAGTTGCTTTGCAAAATCTATGTTCAAAACAATATTTTTATTCTAGAGTTGCTTTTTCAATATATATCTATATATATATATATATATATATATATATATATATATATATATATATATATATATATATATATATATATACACACACACACTTTTGCTTCCTCTTCTTTCTTCTTTAAACTTGGATTTTATTTTGTATTCTTTATCGCCGCATGGCCAACACTAATTATCCATTAATGAGGCTTGGGCGCTCACTTCAATCCAAGTAATTCATATGTATTAGGCATGGATGCCTTTTCCTTTTAGTTAAGGTAGAGAGTGAACAACAAATAATTAACCTCTATCTTTCCCTTACATCCCTTTTTCCTCACTCCATTTTGATATGCTTACACTTTACCTTGTATTAGGAGGAAGGAAAAAGTGTGTACCTCTCCCTCTACTTCTTCTAGCTTCACCTTCAAACTTCCACCCTATATTTTTTCATTGGTCTATTTCTTTGAGGAAAAGGCTGAAAGGGAAAAGGGAAATCTCTAATTTCATGCTTCAAAGCTCCACCTCACTTTATCTCCTATGAGTATTTACCCTAGTCATTTTTTCTTGGGGTGGAAACTAGAAGGTGAAGGATTTTACATCTTTATATGACTTATTCCAAGGTCTATCTCCACCTTTTACTTAGTTAATTTCCTTAAGGTGGAGGGCTAGGGTTTTTACCTCAAGCATGTTTCTACTATCTCCTTTCCTTTCTCCCACCCTACCTCAATAGTTAGAGAATGCCTTTGGGGTGGAGGGGGGAGGTACATTCCCCCCCTTGCTAAAGTTCGTTGTTATTGCTTCCACACTAGGATTGAATTGATTTTTCAGGCTACAAATATAGGAGATAAAAGAACATGAACTTTGACATGTTCTCACTATACTGATTCTACAATGTCTCTCTTTGAATTTGAACACTAAGCCATCTCCCATATGCTACAAGAGTGCTCTTTTCATGGGCACATGAAATTGCAATCCCTTACATGCCCTATAACAAAGCCACCTATCTAGAGTCAAACTTACTCCAATAACTTTCTCAAAGTCAAGTTAATGTTTCAAGAATAAATTGCATCATAACAACATCAAAATATTTTCCTTGTGATATTTGTTGCAACATCTCTCAAAATGCCAAAATTTCTCCATTATCCCAAAATGACCATTATGTTCTCCATTTCTTCATTCAGTAATATGTTGATGGAAATAAATCCCACCAAATGTGATGGCAATGGTTGTTTATATCTCAACAAGTTTAAAAACTCGATCATCCTCAAAGAAACCTAATTTTTCTACATGATTATGCCAAAAGGTTGTTGGATTGAGATTGGATCAAAATTGAACCTCTAAACTCTCTATGATCTACAAGTTACACATTTAAACCTAATCCTATATAAAGTATATTGGATACATTCATTTTGAACTTCCCATGGACTTGGTATGGATCTAACTCTCAACTCTCCTCCATTCGCTCATTACCCTAAACATTCAACTCACCATCTTGGATGCTTATGATATATTTCCTAATTCTCATTGAGGATTTTTGCCAAATAGTTGATATGAAACTATACATTTCTTCTTATGTCACGTTTTCTTATGCATACCAACCCCATATTGTAAGTTGGGGTATAATACCACTCTACCTACTCGGATGCCTACCTTTCCATTGGGGAATTCAATTTGAAATTTAATTCCTCTACTTACCAATTGCTATATGGAATTCATATGCAAATTTAAAATAACAGTGGAACTAACATTGTTTATATATAATTCATTCATTACCCATGAACTCATATGTGACATGATATATTATCAACCTAAATCATTCCACACATATTCCGCACATAAATAGGTATGAATATTTATCTATAATTTAATCCGTGTCCACCAAACTAAATATTGAGGAGCAATTCACCGCCCAACTATAGGAATCATCTAAGGATTCCACCCCCAAGCCAGACCATGATATCACTAGGGTGAAGGAAGCTTCTGCAAGGCTCTAATCTCACTTAATCCAACCTACTCACTACTAAGCACTCTAGTCCTTCAACAAGCCATGGTACTCTCTTCCACTATCCTACACAACCCAATGAAGATCTTCACTTCTTTGCTCAACAATCCCTCTATTGTTCCTTAATGTAGGTAGAAAGACAAAAATTTTGTTGGTTTCTTACTAGGAATAACCTACAAAATATACATTTGGCTCCTAATAGTGAAGTAGGTCCATTATTTTTTTCTTTAGCTAATCTAAATTTTTTAACTATGGTGTTTTGTTGAAAATCATCCCATTTCCTCTCATATTTGAGCAGCAACTCCATAGCTCCCATAGGATCCTACTAGGAATATGTTTGTGGGGTTCTCATGTATTTTGTAGGCATAGACCACCATGGTTTCACACTGTTGAATTTCCACAACCTTGGGTCTAGGATAGAATCTTAAAATCACTGACACTACCAAACCAAGAATCTCAACCATAAACTACTTTGCACAGCGGAGATATAAAGTAGTAAATCACATATGAACAATGTTGAAAATAACAACGAGAAATGATAAAAATAGAATCTAGAATATTCCAATTTTAATTTGTCCTTGAATTAAAATTGTGAATTAAATTCGAATTTAGTCTCACCAGCTGCTTGGAATTAATTAATTAATTCATTATGGATTAATTAGTTGGAGAAATTCAAGTTAGAAGTCTTTCTGATGTCATGCAAGAGTTATCCCTTAAATTAAGGAGATTATCCCTTCATTAAGGGGATAAGATTGAGTTATATTTGAGTTGTAATTAGTTAGCTTAGTTTACTGAGTTAAGTCCAGTTAAATTAGTTCCAAATTGTTTGAGGAACTAATTGTGAGTTATTAGTCAATTGATGCATGCATGCACTCAACCAGTGTACTCCAGATAACTAAAGATTCCCTCATTAGAAACTCATGCATATCTATTCCGAGAAATACCCAGTTGAGCTAAATGTCAAGGACAGTGTACTATCAGTTTTATGTGTTTTCCTATAAAGGAAACTCATGCATGCAGTCAAGTTTCCTTGAGGATTGTGCAGTTCTGATAGTGTGTTAGAGCAGTGTTACACTGGGTGAAGGAGATCATCCCAGAGGTAATTGCATAAGGAAATAGGAGCTTGGAGGACAGAGGAGAAGGCTTGTGAGAAGCTTTGATTGTCTGTGAGCATCCAGGAGGATTGTACTGAGAGCTGGCTAGCTGTGAGAGCTAAGGCTTTGTATAATTTTGATGTATTTTCACCTTGTATGATAATACAAATAGTGGGGTTTTTAGCTAAGGCTTTCCCCTGAGTATTTTTTGTGTTTCATGTGTATTGATTCTTCTTCTTATGGTTATATGTGTTCAACTCTGATTCAACTCGATCTTTAAGCTTCTGCAAGTTTGATAGTAGAAGTAGATTATAGTATTTTTCTTTGGTATATTGCATTATTGAGTTAATCTATAGTCAGATTTTCTACATAGATCTCAGAGGTAGATTTGTAGAGAATTTGTAGGAAATTCTACATGGTATCAGAACTAAGTTCATCGGAGCTATGAACAGTATACAGAGAAGAGAATTCGAAGTTTGAATTTCGAGGTTGCGGGTTCAAATTGAATTCAGATCATACTTCAATTGAGATGGGACATTATGCGACTAATTGCCCATTGAAGAAGTCCAATAAGGGATCCTCGAAAGGATCCGAAGGTGAGGCATTAGCCTCTCAGTTCGAAATGGATTTTACTCTCATCGCATGCATGGTGTCATCGATGATGGGTTGTGGTTGGTATCTTGACAGTGGAGCCTCATTCCACATGACTGACGATAAAAGTTTATTCAGTACCTTGGAGGAGAAAGAGCTCAATATGTGCATAGAGATAGGTGACGACGAAAGGTATAATGTTTCAGGAGTGGGCAAGGTTGCTTTTCAGAGGGAGCATGGAGCTCCTATCACCTTGACAGATGTGAAGTATGTGCCTAGACTGAAGAAGAACTTGGTATCGGTCGCGATGTTGGAGGACAAAGGCTACGATGTTGTCTTCAGTAAAGGAAAGGCGTTCCTTAGACACATCACCATGAGACAGGTGAAACATATCGGTTCACGAGTCAAGAACCTATATGCTCTTGAGGTTCAAGATGCATGCAAAGCCTTGAGGAGAAAGACAAATGTTAGAGACTTGGTGGTTGAGAGGGAGAGTAAATTACCTCTCAACATGTAGTCCCAGAAGAAGTCTCAGACAATTGTGGAGGAGCCACAATTGGAGAAGTGGGCAGAGGGATCACATGCAGCCATACCTCCAGGTGTGAGGTGGGGCAATGTGAAGTGATAGTCCCAAGAAGGCTGAAATTGGGCAGGGTCCATTGAGAGGTTTTATCTCATGGATCGTACCTTGCTACGAGAGCCCAAAGTACATAGTAGCGGGAGGAATCAGTGGGATTGATGCAGTCAGAGATCAAAGTGACAGAGGCTAGAGCAGTCAGATACTAAAGAGTGTAGAGAAGGATTGACAATAGTGCAGAAAGGTTGAGTCAGCAGAAGTGCAGAGTTTTTAGTTGACAGAGGCAATAACAATCAGAGACTTTGATGATAGATGCATCATACTGATTCAGGTTGGATGTTTTTTTTTGTTTCTGGAGTGTTGGAGCAACAACACTAGAGAGAAGTGTTGCATGCATAACATTCCAAAGGTTCACGATCATGATCGAGTTGAATTCCTTTCTTATTGAGAGGGAGTGTTGGAAATAGCAACAAGAAATGATAAAAATAGAATCCAGAATATTCCATTTTTAATTCGTCCTTAAATTAAAATTGTGAATTAAATTCGAATTTAGTCTCACCAGTTGCTTGAAATTAATTAAGTAATTCATTATGGATTAATTAGTTGGAGAAATTCAAGTTAGAAGTCTTTCTGATGTCATGCAAGAGTTATCCCTTAAATTAAGGAGATTGTCCCTAAATTAAGGAGATAAGATTGAGTTATATTTGAGTTGTAATTAGTTAGCTTAGTTTACTAAGTTAAGTCTAGTTAAATTAGTTCCAAACTGTTTGAGCTAAATGTCAAGGACAATGTACTATCAGTTTTATGTGTTTTCCTATAAAGGAAACTCATGCATGCAATCAAGGTAAGGTTCTTTTGAGGATTGCGCAGTTTTGACAGCGTGTTAGAGCAGTGTGTGAGAGCAGTGTTACACTGGGTGAAGGAGAACATCCCAGAGGTAACTGCGCAAGGAAATAGGATCTTGGAGGGCAGAGGAGAAGGCTTGTGAGAAGCTTTGATTGCCTGTGAGCATCCAAGAGGATTTACTGAGAGCTGGCTAGCTGTGAGAGCTAAGGCTTTGTATAATTCTGATGTATTTCCACCTGGTATGATAATACAGATAGTGGGGTTTTAGCTGATGCTTTCCCCTGAGTATTTTCTATGTTTCATGTGTATTGATTCTTCTTCTTATGGTTATATGTGTTCAGCGCTGATTCAGCTCAATCTTTAAGCTTCCACAAGTTTGATAGTAGAAGTAGATTATAGTATTTTGCTTTGGTATATTTCATTATCGAGTTAATCTACAGTCAGATTTTCTACATAGATCTCAGAGGTAGATTTGTAGAGACTTTGCAGGAAATTCTACACACAATAAACACAGTTTTAAACAAATTGTACAATATGTACAATCACCAATCTTTGTTATATTAATCCAAATCTAATAAATACAACAGTTTATGGTTATAAGATACAATGAAAAGCTTGGCTACAACACTTCTATGTCGTATCTTGTCCTATTGGTCTGTCACACCTGTACTACTCACTAAATGTGCCTAGTCCATCAAGGCCACTACACATCGAGACTCCAAGAAGGTTGCCGCCTATCACTGTTGCAAGTCACATCTGCTACAATGAAAACGGTCTCATCAACTGCTCTCTGGGTTGGCCAATTCTCGAGCTCCAATCTGCCATGCTAGAAACAACTTTAGTCCATCAAAGTGTTGCACTTCGGCATCGTCCTTCACCCAACCTTCAACTCCTCTTTGTCCTCCAAGATATCTTGTCTAGGGCTACTTTGGGTAGCCAACACGCTTCCCTCCAACCAGCTCTATGACACCCAATCTCATCACTGTCAGATATGCACCTAATATGACTTTTCCTCACCTCAGAATGTCATATAAATGGCTCCAACAGGCTATAATAATTCAGTCCACACATGGACCATCCAACTAGCCTCCAAAACTACATAAGTACATACCTATGCTAACTTAAGGGCTAGTGTTTATTCTCTTAACTTAGGTTACTGGTTAGGGCTTCCTAGCTGTCTGCTACAACCCACTTTTCTTCACTTCTAGACCTCCTAAATAATGTGCCCTTCTCCCAAACAAGTATCTTCTCCTACGCTACTATTTTCTCCACCTTCTATGCCTCCAAACGCTACCCTAGAGCCACCTGTTCACACAACAACCTGCATGTGTCTCTGTGCCAAACTTCGGCCTCCTAAACAATGCCTTTTAGGCCTACGGCTGAGTTGTAGCAGCTCCTCGTAGTTGCAGCTCACTTGTGGGAGAAAGTAACCACAACGATTAGGCCTATACACCACCCAAAATTTCCCTTAAGTAATACGACTCTATCTGTGATTAATTCGGAGATAAAACAACCTTAGAACTGCCCTTAACCTCCACGTTTTGTCCTC
The DNA here is from genome assembly GCA_031772625.1 of Pinus tabuliformis. NCBI lineage: Eukaryota > Viridiplantae > Streptophyta > Pinopsida > Pinales > Pinaceae > Pinus > Pinus tabuliformis. The sequence continues at coordinate 611,697,718 of CM062814.1, read as the reverse complement.
CAGATCTAACGCTACCTCAGAGATGTATTTCACAAAAAATGGATGCACATTTTGATGCCTAAATGACTCCAATACACCTCATATTTATACACAATATGAGGGATCCAACAAATTAGTGAAAGGACATGTCTCTTGGACGAATTTACTTCAAGCCCATGACTTGATTGTCCATAATTATTTGTCACCTTCAAAAATTCATAACTTCATTTCTAGAGCTCTGATTTGAGTTATCCTTGGAGCATTGGAATCGGCTTGCCAAGTTCTATCAACTAAAATTTTCCCAAGTTAAAATTCATCATAGTTTTGACCCAAATCGCAATGGGTGCAAAACCCCACACTTGGGTTCCAAGCCCACAAGTTTCCCTTGTGGTGCTTTGCCCTCCAAACCTTGAACCTAGGGCTTGGAGTACCTCCCAAGCTACACAATTCAACACTCCCTCTTAGCGAGGGAGGTACTTCCAAGACTAGGAAGTATCTCGTCATCATCATCACTGCTTGCAACACTTGTCCAACTCTTGGCGCTCACAATCACAACTATCCCTGTACGGTGAACTACACCCTTCTCGAACGAATCGATGTCACTTCTAAAAGAAACTTGCTTCTTCTTCTTATCTTGTAATGCCTTCCATTCTTTCCATGATTCCTTCTTGGTAGTTGTAGGAGCACCCTTTCTCACCACTGACCACATGCTATTCTTGTGTTGCAAAGTCTCCCTTTGAATCTCCAAGTCCCCTCTCGAACTAGACTCCTTCTGAGTCTCTGGAACCTAGACCTTCCCAAAAATGTGTACCTTCTTCTCGGGAATCTGTGCCTTATCCTCTAAAGCTTGCACCTGCACCTGTACTTGCTCCTACTTCTTTGGAACCTGCACCTGCACTTGCTCCTGCCTCTTTGAAACCTGCACTTGTCCCTGCTTCTTTCCATGATCCTTAGGCTTGGCAGTAAACCTATAGAGACCATGCTCTCTAACTCTGAGTACAATCCCATCAGACTTAGAGCCTCTGAGCTTGAGTCTTTCCTTTCCATCCTAGAACAAGACCTCAAACCCTTTCTTCTCCATCATTGAGACAGAGAGCACATTATATCTGAGTCCTGGTACAAACAATACATCCTAGACCTGCATCATACATCATGTCTCCATTCTGAATGGCACAACACTCGATCCTCAGATCTCCAACTGAATCTTGTCGCCCAACACCATGTGCAACTTCGAGTCCCATCCAGCTAGAGTCTCAAAAATATCATGTGACCCTGTCATATGCTTCGTCACACCACTGTCCACGTACCATCCATCCTCTTTGATAGTACTCTGCGAGAAATGAGAAATCATAGCAAAATCCTCCTCTTTGTCTTCCAATCTTCTAGCGAGCTCATCCATCTCTGCTTTATTGGCAATAAGGGCAGCCTACTTCCCTTTTCTTTTCTCATCATCTCCCTTCTTCTTTGGACATCTTAATGAAAAATGACCCATCTCGCCACAGTTGAAACACTTGACTTTACTCAAGTCCTTCTTTTGCTTACCCTTCATTCGTGATGCAAGTGCCACATCATCATTTGAAGCTTTTTGCTTCGACTGAAGATCCTCGTCCTGCAAATCTTCCTGAATGAAGTCATCCCACAGCTTATCCCAATCTAGCAGCTTCTCCCTGAAAACAATTCATTTGATGAAGGGCTTCCATTCCTCAGTAAACCCTTTCAAGGCAATCCTTACCATATCTCCATCTGAGACAATCACACCAATGGCAGCAAGCTCATCCTTGACCTGAGACAATCTCGTCAAATACAAGGTCACGTTTTCACCCTTTAACATCTTGGTGGACTTCAACTTCTCCTCCAATACCAATACCCGTTTTTCGTTCTTATTCTGCAATAAATTCTAAAGAGACATCCACATCTCATGTGCGGTGTTCTTCCAGGAAAAATGAGGTATTAGGGAATCCCTCACACCATTAAGGATGATCAATCTCGCCCTCGCATCCAAATCTTCCCATATTTCCAACTCCTTAGGGTCAGTTGGCTTCTTGATCTCTTTCTCGACAAAATCCTAGATCCTGTTGACCTGCAATATCAACTTCTTCCTTTCCTTCCATGGACTATAGTTGGATAACCCCTCCAACCTGTCCTCATATCAGATACCTGCTTACAACTTCGACATTGTAGTGAACCCTTCACTCACAATGTGACCAACTCCCTCTCACGTTGTACTTCATTGCACACAACTCTGATTTACTTACTTCCAAAGTAGCTCAGACACACTCTGATACCATGTTGAATTTCCATGATCTTGGTTCGAGGATAGACTCTTAAAATCACTGACGCTACCAAACCAAGAATCTCAACCATAAACTACTTTGCACAGCGGAAATATAAATCAGTAAATCACATATGCATAATATACACAGTTTTAAACAAATTGTACAATCACCAATCTTCGTTATATTAATCCAAATCTGATAAATACAATAGTCTATGGTTACAAGATACAATGAAAAACTTAGTTGCAACACTTCTATGTCGAATCTTGTCCTGCTGGTCCATCACACCCATACTGCTCACTACTAGTGCCTTAGTCCATCAAGGCCACTACACATCGAGACTCCAGAGGGCTACCTCGTATCATTGTTACAAGTCACGCCTGCTACAATGAACACAGGCTCATCCACTGCTCTCTAGGTTGGCCAATTCCCGAGCTCCAATCTGCCATGCTAGCAACAACTTTAATCCATCAAAGTGTTGCACTTCGGCACCGTCATTCACCCAATCTTCAGTTGTTCTTCGTCCTTCAAGATAGCTCGTCTAGGGCTACTTTGGGTATCCAACATGCTGCCCTCCAACTAGCTCTATGACACCCAATCTCGTCACTGTCAGATCTGCACCTAATATGACTTTTCCTCACCTTGGAATGTCATATAAATGGCTCCAATATGCTACAATAATTTAGTCCACACATGGACCATCTAACTAGCATCCAAAACTACACAAGTACATACCTCTGCTAACTCAAGGGCTGGTGTTTATTCTCTACACTTAGGTTACTGGTTAGGGCTTCCTAGCTATCTACTACAACCCACTTTTCTTCACTTCCAGACCTCCTAAATAATGTGGCCTTCTCCCAAACAGGTATCTTCTCATACAATGTTGTTTTGTCCACCTTCTAGGCCTCCAAACACTACCCTAGAGCCACCTGTTCACACAACAACTTGCTTGTGTCTTTGTGCCAAATTTCGGCCTCCTGAACAATGCTTTTTAGGCCTACGACTGAGCTGTAGCATCTCCTCCTCACTGCGGCTCACTTGTGGGAGAAAGTAACCACAAAGATTAGGCCTATACACCACCCAAAACTGCCCTTAAGTAATGCAGCTCTCTCTGTGATTAATTCGGACTTGTAATGAAGGTAAAACAAGCCCAGAACTGCCATTAACCTCCATGTTTTGTCCTCCAAATCCAACGTTGCCTCGAAGATGTATTTCACTAGAATTGATGCACATTTTGATGCCTAAATGACTCCAATACACCTCATATTTATACACAATATGAGGGCTCCAACGAATTCGTGAAAGGACATGTCTCTTGGACGAATTTACTTCAAGCCTACATGACTTGATTGTTCATAATTATTTGTCACCTTCAAAAATTCATAACTTCATTTCTAGAGCTCTGATTTGAGTGATCTTTGGAGCATTGGAATAAGCTCGCTAAACTCTATCACCTCAAATTTTCCCAAGCTCAAATTCACCATAGTTTTGATGCAAATCTCGATGGGCGAAAAACCTCACACTTGGGTTCCAAGCCCACAAGCTACCCTTCTAGTGCTTTGCCCTCTAAACCCTGAACCCTAGGGCTTGGAGTACCTCCCAAGCTACACAATTCAATACACACAAGTTTCATCATAAAAACAAGAATAAGAAATACAAATGGTAGAATGAAGAATGATCCCCATGATCCCTAGCGATAAAAAAAAATTCCCAAGAATTTTCATACAAATTCTAAAAAAAATAAATAAACAATGGCGAGAGCATACAACATAAAACAGATATACATAGAGATTTTCCCCTAGATCCCAAAACTGGGAACCAGATTGATTTTTCATTATATTCCTTTCAATGTTACAATACATATATATACATGTCGAAGCATCCATTAACCCTGGATTAGAACATAACCGTAGTTCTCTTGACCGGATCTACAAAATACCATGGACAAAAAACTATCATGTCCAAAACCATGTGTGAAATCCATGCACAAAACCATAGGTAGGTCTTCCCACCTAATATAGGGTCCGAAAAAAAATTTCCGGGGCGTTGCGCCTGGCGCAACGTACAGGGGGAGCTGCCGCCCCCTGCACGTGGTGTAGTCGTGGAAAGAATATAAAACACACCCAAAACACGGGAACTACACCCTTCCCAAGAAGGATAGGGAAATGTCAAAATGACATCTCAAGTGAAGGTTGATGTGAGAGCTTGTAAGGAAACTTGGGCTAAAAGGTAGACCTACAATGGACAAGTGTCAATATCTAATCACTCATACACCCCTTTTCCTCCTCCCCTTATGGTGTCACGACCCTTTTGTTGCTTCCTCAAGCAACCCTTTTGATCAATATTGTATTAATGCATTTCCATTTTATACATACATTTGGATAACATAAGCATGGCATGGAACAACATAACAACTACATCAGCCCAATACTCAAACTCACAAGTGTTCACTATTTGGGTCTTGGTTTTGAGCTCCATACTAGGAATATTTATAATATATTTCACATTTTTACAACATGGAATCATTATAACTCAAAGCAAATGGCTTGACTCTCGTCACATAATACATATTATACCAATAAGTAATTGTTTAACCTATTATTTTAGGAGTCATAACCAAGATATCATAAGATCTCAATTGGAAAAGTGGAGAAAACATTGAATTTCTTCAATTCCATGTGGAAATGGGAAATCTTCTTACAACAAACAAAAATGAAATTCTAGAATGGTGGAAGAAAGAAGATAAACTAATCCCTATCATAAGATTTTCACTCTATACTTATAATTTAATAGACACCATCCATCAAAATACACTATATACTTATAATTTAATAGACACCATCCATCAAAATACCAAAAGCAAAAATGTGACACTATCTAGTCCAAAAATATATGAGAAAAGAGCAAACTCATAGTTACTAGGGTTTTATAGGAAAAATTCTATTTTTGGTATGAATTATGTGAAGGGAAATTGTATAGGTTATCACATATTGTTCATATAAATTATGCAAAGGGAAGGAAATGGTATGAGTTACCACATATTTTTAATAAAGATTTACTGAACATAAGGTCTTAGAATCCTAGCAATTTCTTATTTTATTAAAGTTTCTGCCACCATCATTTTATACTTCAAAGAAAATTCGGCTGAACAATGAAATTATGAATTTTCAATTCAGTACTACTTTCCCAGGAGGAACCCAAAGAGTTCTGCTAGCACCTCAAAGAGTGTATGCTAGCACCGATATGGATGGGGACTCTGCTTTCTATGCCGAGAGAAAGGTAAAACAATTTTTTTGCAAAGAAAGCCAGGCTGCAACCCGAAAACAAATTGGGCGCAGAAACAAAAGGAAGAAAGCCTGGAAGCGCTACAAGGCCAAACTGTGGGCCAACAATAGAGTGCAAAGAAGCCATATATATATATATATATATATATATATATATAGTGCAATTATTGGCATGTTCTACGGCACGTTCAAAGAGATTATTGGAAATGGAGAGCTTCACAATCTCATCTTGCTATCTTGGAACATCAACGGGATAAAGCTCTTAACCCTGAGATTAAAAACTACAATGCTTAAAGTGAAAATTGTTTGAATATAAAGAATGGAGGGATGCAACACATGACAAAACAAGAAAACCCTGTGAAGATTTATTGCCCTTTGCAAATGAACTAGACCAGGCAGCTTGGAGATAACAGTTGCCAAAAAAATATGTTTTTGGAGAGCTCCAAGTCCCTCTTGCTAATGGAGCAATCAGTAAGTTACAAAAAAGTGTTGCATATACCGAATTTGGTGGGAGATTTAATAGTTGTTGCAAAATCAACAGATTTGGGCTTGAAAGTTCAGTTTGATTAGCAAAATTACATTGTGAAGAACCAAGCAGATAATGTGCTTTTACAACCTCCTAGAGAAGGGAATTTACATGTTAAGTTAATTTCAGAAGTTGCATAATTTATTGTAGAAAATAGTTTGAGATTGTGACTTCAAACGTTTGGCATGTGAATGCCAAAGCTCTGTTTAAAATGGAAAGTGAAAATATGATAGATGGTATGAGCCTGAAAATTGATTCTGAATTTTGAGTGTGCAAGTCTTGTGCAATTGGCAAGAAAATTAGAATGCCCTTCTCACATGTTGAAACTAGAGCTATGGGTTTCTTAGATTTAGTGAATACAGATATTTGTGGGCCCATAAGTATAGAACCTATTGGTGTGATGAAGTTTTTTTAACCTTCATTATGACTTTAACAGAAAAACTTGTATTTATTTCCTGGAGGTGAGTTGTAATGCATTTACTTCTATTCTACGTTTCAAAGCTATGGCTAAGCAAACTAGTCTACACATTAAAGCAGAAAAACTGTTAAATATTTCCTGAAGATGAGTTGTGCATCTAGTTCTATGCTACAGTTCACAGCTATGGCTAAGCAAACCAATGGACACTAAAACGTTAATATTAGATAATGCCAAAGAATTTACTACTGGAAACCTCAAATCCTTTTGCAGGCAAGCCGATATATCGAGGCAATTTACAACTCTATATTCCTCTCAACAAAGTGGTCTTGCTGAGAGGAACAATAGAACATTGTTGGAAGCAAATACATGCATGCAGTCCGAAGTGTGCTAGATAGTAAATGATGGGCAAAATTTGTTCCAACAAAAACAGATTTGTAAAATACACTCTTAACAACAATGAATAGGAAAACTCCAGAAGAAGCTTGCATTAGGGGTAACTCCAAATGCAGAATACTCAAAGGTTTTAGGGTGTGTTGCATACAAGCAAATCTCATATGAGCGAAAAAAATGGACCCAAAAGGTTTGAAAGCGATTCTTGTTGGCTACATTAATGTGGCACAGGGATAGAGACTGTATGATCAAAAAATACACAACACCAAAGATGCGATCTTTGACGAAAGTAAGCCAGCTAGGATCAATGGCAAGGCCAACTGTGATCTTGTTGATGTGATTAAATTGTATTGTTTGAAGAATCCAATAGTAATCAACAAAAAGGGACCATAAAATAAATTTGAATGTGCAGCTCAATATGTTCAAGAGTTGAGAGAAGAGAACACATTGATTGGAGCGGGGATGCCTACTGTTGAAACATGAGAAATTGAGGTACAACAACACTCCACCATAGTAAGTACATGAGCAGCCTGATAACTCAGCACAAAGATTCTTCTGAGATGAAATAGAAAGCTCACTTGGATGGTTTAAGAAAAAGTGCATCCAATGGTAGAGATGCTAAGCATGTGGACAAATTACAGAGGCGAGAAAGCTTTTTGTTTGTTTGTTAGTGTGTTTGTGATTTGCAGGACTAGCCTATGGTCTAAGAAACTATGATCCAAGGGCATCTAAGCCATTAAAATTACCCATGGATTGTATCTGGCCTGGGCCACACCAACCTTTGCAATGTCTCCTCTGGACTACCACAGGTTTAGAAATCCAATCTCATTAGCGGGATTTGATAGTGAGGAAACCTCTTTTGTTTTGATCACATTCATCATTTTTATGCTTTCATAACCATTGTAGACCAAAATTATCAGAAGGAAATTGCTGATAAAAATTGCAAAGAATGGAGAACGGCTATGACGGAATAATATGCTACTCTCTTGAAAATAAGACATGACTGGATTGTAAATGGATTTATAAATCATATGTAAGGAAAAATTGTACCATTGATAAGTACAAGGCTAGGCTTGTTGAGAAATGGTATTCTTAAGCCGAGGGAATGGATTATTCTAACACATTTTCTTTAGCTGTGAAAATGGCTAGCATAAGGACATTATTGGCATTTGCACTTGAGGTAGATTAAATTTATATCAAAACAACACTTTTCCTTGGAGATTTAAAAGAAGAAATTTATATGAAATAACCAAAAAGGTTTGAAGTTAAAAGACTTGGAGCATTTGGTATACAAATCAAAAAAGACATTGAATAGGCTAAAACAGGCATCAAGATCATGGTATGTTAAAATGGATTCTTTTCTTTCTGATCTTGGCTTCGTTTGTAGCAAGGTTGATTATAACATTTACAGTTTAAATATTGATGAATGTTTCATTATTATGGCTTTGTATGACGATGATATGTTGTTTGTTAAAAACCTATAAAGCATGTAAAATAGAAGCTTTCATCCCAGCGTGAGATGGTAGAATATGGTGAGGTCAATTATTGTTTGGTCTAAAAATCAGTGGAGATAGAAAAAGAAGATTTATTTCACCAAGCCAAGAAAGATATATTTCAGAGGCACTAAGAAAAACTTCCATGGAAGATTGCAAAATCATCGATACTCCCATGGGAAAAAACGTAGGTTTGTAAACTAATGATGTCACCCATCCAAAGTTATGGATGATAAATTGTATTGGAGTCTAATTGGTAGTCTTATTTATATCATTGTGTGCACAAGACCGGATATATTTTCCTGCTGTCAACCCCAAAATATATAATTTTAATCTAAGAACTGATTATCGGATGTTAGCCAAAAATAATAGAGCTGTAAGGTATGGCCTTGTGTATGGTGAAGATGGTTTTCAGCTCATCCGATATGCAGACACTAACTAGAGAGGTTGCCAAACACAAGTTGATGAACAAGGGGTTGTTGTTATATGTCGGTTGATGCAGCAGTGGCGTGGTTCAACAAGAAGAAAACAGTGGTTGTTTGCTTCTGTAGAAGCTGAATATGTTGCAACATCCCAAGCAACACAAGGTTTAGTGTGGCTGAGAAGATTGTTGGATGACATAAACAAGGGACAAGGCGATCCAATAATTTTGATTTTTGACAGCCAAAGCTGTATCTTTATGTGCATGAATCTAATATCTCATTCAAAGAAAAAGCATATAGCTTTTCACTATCACTCTGTTGAGGAGGAAGTCCATGATGGAGGAGATCATATGCCCACTCAGGAAATGGCAACACACATGATGACTAAAGCATTGGCTAAGGAAAACTTTTCTTATTATATAGGACAATTGGGATTAGCAGAACTTTTGTTTGAGAGGAGTGTTTGGAATAAAACAGACTTTGAGTTAAAAAAAAAAATCTGCTTGCTGCAACATATTTAATTTGTAACTGCTAAACACACTTAGTTTAGCTTTTTGCTTTCAGGCTGTGGATTAACTTTGTTTGAAAAAAGCCCAAGTAGTAAAGCTTTGAATGTCACTTCTGCATGTACATTGTAATTTTGGGACTCTATGTGTCTTTATGAATAATGGAATAAAGAGTGTACAGAAATGTGAAGTTGGGAAATTTGAAATTTGAGTGACACTTCTTCATTTCTTGTTTTTTTCTCTGCAAGTCCTGTTAATGTATGAATTTCTGCAATATCTCTAACTTTTGTAGGCAGTTCAACAGATATCAGACTTTTGAGTAAGGGGCTGAGGCGCCTTCCATCTGTACAATATGAACAAAGTACTGAAAACCGTAAAGCTGCTATTTACTCTGTAATGAGTATTTCTGAGAGGCCCTTATGCCGTACATGACAGCCTAGTGCTGTTTGCATTATGCTGTATTTGAACAGTTGTTTGAGTCAATATAGTTGTCATTGTTCCACAATTCTGATTTCTGATATGCATGAGGTTTTCTGTGTACTGGTAAATAGTATCATAGGTATCTGCACAATTCTGAATTATCCTAGGTTTAAATATTTGCATTCATTGAACATTTAAACATTTAGGGATTGCATGGGATATCAGAACATTTAGGAGATTGCATGAGTTTCAAAGGGATGAGTCGTGTGCAACTTTTGCGGATTAGATAACCTTCCTCTTTGCCATGCAGCTCCACACGGCATGTTTCTCAAAGAACTTGCATTTTCTGTATCCAGCTCCAATTTATTGAAGAGAGTGAAGAAAACACATATATAAAAGATTCATGAGTGAATTCATATTTTTACCATGCCATCAGAATAAAAGGCAGGGGCTGAGATTTACCTGCCCGGTCAGCATAAGCTCAAGGAACAGTTCATTTTCTCACTGCCATTTTTACGAGAACCTTCTCATGGAAGTTATTTTGGCCAAACTCATGCTACAAACGGCTCAATTTTCTGAAAACAACTTGTGAAGTGCAGAAACAACATGAATGGATTCTCTTCAAATTATTTGGAATTGAGTTGGCACGAGTACATAATGTCCATAGAGGTGTTAATTTGTATTGTGTATTCAGTAATCCCGTGCTTGATGCCGAATAAAATTAAAGAATCTACAAAATGAGGAAAACAAACATGAACTCCGCTTAAAGATAACATAATAGTCCTTGCCTTTATTGCAGAATCTGATTAGCCATGTTGGAAGGCTCCACTGACCAGCACCTAATTATGGTTCCAGATCTTCAACACAGCCTTGCATTGGAGGTAAGAGTTCTTCCAATTCAACTTTTTGCAATTCAGTTGGTGAAAACTTTCTCCAGTTAGCCCATGTTTAGCATTTCAACCTCTGCCATGAAAATTGCACAAACAGATCGGTGATCCGAGAATCTTGAGTCACCACGGACATATGAAATCTGTTTTAGCCCTTCACCATACCATAGTATCCGGTCACACCTGTATTCCACAGAACAACTAAATGTATAATTGTACACATGCCGGAATTTTTGAAGAGGCAAAGCTCAGGGGTAGAATGTAACTTCATACTTATTAGGCACCCACATTCTCTGTGTGGGTTTGGATGTCCACACCAAAAAGGATATGGAATTATGTCACCAAAACGATAAGATTCAGAATAACAATGCTGTAATCAATGGAAATGTATTTACTTGTGCTTACCATGCTGGTGTGCGGCGCTTTTCACTTGATTTCAGGTTTTCACCTGCATACCGATCTGAATTAGTGGAGTACTTATACGTGGGTGCAAAATATATTTTTCCTTCATTCCAGCCTTTGAAGGCTCTCCCAGCTCTCTGCTCAATCCTAAGCTGTCGAAAGCATTCCGGGTTCAAGGATTTACAAAGGCATTACTTGTTATTGGTGTGATATGTCAGAATGTAGAAAAGATTCCCTCATTAGCTCCAAGTGCAGCTTGACAGATATAACACAACATTTTTATGAATCAAACATACCTGTAACCTACCTGATCTTTCTCCAGTAGTGCCTCCCAATCATTCTTTTCTAAGAGCTTCTTTGTATCACCATAACTGAGAGCAATGCGATAATTCATATCCCCAAGCCAAATAACTCTACTGCCAGAGTTGATCATCAGCTCAACTTAGACTACCAGCCTCACTACTATTATACTATCTAAGAAAAAGGAAAGAGGCATCCGTTGAACACAAAAAAAACTTCAATTTAAACGCTTCTAGCCTTTAAATTAAAAAGTATCATATATTCATCTTAACCCTCAACATATTAAGCACCCAAAGGGGTCAAAGGAAACTTGATTGCAAACCTATAGCTGTTTCAAAAACCCAGGGTTAAGATGGATCTATCAGAGATAACTCAATACTTGTGACTGTGACATATCTCTTCCACCCCAAGCTGTACGAGCATCTTACTCCTCTTCGAAGAAAAAATATGTTCATAATCTTTCAATACTATGCCAAGAGTTTAGTATGCCAGGAATATATTTCAAGGTGCAAATTTGTCAATTCAGAACTTACTCGTGCTGCAGAATAGTTTCAGGTGATTTCTCTCCAGAAAAACTGTGAAGCCGTGGAAAGTACGTGTTCTTGAGGATTTCCAAGACATCAGAATTCCTTCTGAGTTCATCGCCGTCTTTCTGCCCAGAGGCCAAGTGGCTACACATAAAACAGAAGGTTGTCTGATACAGAGACATGCTAACTGAAACACAACCCTGCAACAAAATATTAAATTGTTGCTTCAATTAGAAATATGAATCTCGCATTGTTATTAAAAAACCCATGACTCTGCATGGCCTTTTTCACTTTGTCACTAAGCAATAGCTTGTTGGTTATTTGAGATGAACTGTTTGGGAACAGAAATAAAAACACTAAGGAATACCTTTTATTAGTGGTAAAAGCAGCATCACAACAGAAATTAGTCATGAACATGTGTCTCACCTTGTTGCCTAGGTAACCCATTAGCCCGCGTCCAACACAAGAAACCTTCAAATTGTGTACATGATATCTCAATTCGCTCCGAACCCACACAGTGAGAAATATGCCCACCATTTGTTTACTTGCAACTAAACAATATTTCTTCTGCTCTGAGATCTTTAATGAGGAGCTCCTCGATGTTGGAGAGAAGAGAGGTAAATCTCCCACACGATAACTGTCTTCCTCTTCAGATGAAGAAGCTGACTTAAAACTGCAAGATGAATCTGTCCTTTTGATTGTCCTACCCAACAAGAAGCGGTCAGAGGCACTCCACAGCCGTTTCAACATTGGCCTGCCCTTGACATTTTCACGATATGACCTGAAGCTCCTGCTAAAATGCCTAAAAGACACACTTCGTAAATGAGGCAAATTCATTTTTGAACTTTCAAAATCAGAATGCGCACTACTAATTTGATCAGTTATATCTCTAGATTTTTCTCCAAGAGATGATAAAGTTCTACTGTTACTTCTGATCGTGCATGTCCCTGGTGAATTATTGAGTGTTTCATGAATGAGGGCAACCCATTTAGCTGCAGGACTACTATCCTCTGTACCCAACACGTTTGCAGCATTTAAAGGCACAATTTCCTGAAACCTGGACCGACAAACACAGAGCAAGCATCCATTGATCAGTGTATATTTTCCCATTATTATAAAGAGACTCTTGGAAAGCGGTGTCTTCTATACAAGATTTATCAATTTACTAAATGAGAGATGGCCATACGGATTTAAGCCAGGATGGATATCTGTATAATTGCCTATCATGTCCATTTTTATTGTATATTAGCGAAGCATGATGCGCATATTTCAGAAAATAGAAATTAAAAAAAAAAAAAATAAGAGGAAGGAAAAGAGAGCCTATACCCCAGAACATATATGTCTGAAGGATCTGAAATTTGTAGGAATTCCTTGAGATCAAGCCCAGTATTTGGAATTTTACCTCCCACGTTCCATGTTGCCACAAATATCCTGCCAGATAAAAATCCAAACCAGGAACAAATCCCAGGCTTAGTAAATTCCTATGGAGTCCTTGTTCGGTTGATGAATAGCAACTCATATTCAAAAAATTTTGCTTCGATACCTGAAGTCCTGGACGTCCATGGCTTGGGAAACATCAGGTTCCAGTCTTTCAAGGTTGAAATTTTCAGGCAATTTCTTCTTTCGACATTTTTCTGCAATGGAAAAAAAAAATGGCATTATACAGCATGCTACTCCATAAATATATTGAAATAGCCTTCCCTCCTACCTGCCTATAAGATGGAGCTCCTATGTCTAACTTTTCATAGTCTATTCTCAAGACAATCAGATGAGCTAAGCATTGATCACTAGGCATAGAGTCCAAAATCCAGAAGCCCTAGGGATCCTTAGTACCCAAAAGTTATAACGATCACTGTTAGAGATCGTTCAGGCTAAAAAAAATTATGAGGTTGAAGAGATTTTCATTTAGTACCTGCCAAACTCCTTCCAAGAATGAACGGGTCCTTATCTGAGCAGCAACCTTGCTTTCCATTAAAGGATCCCCCACATAAGTTATGATAATCACTATTAAAGATCGTTAAGGCTAAGAAAAAGTACTGGATTTAAGAAATTTTCATTTAGTACCTGTCAGACTCCTTCCAAGAATGAAGGGATTCTTATTTGTGTAGCAACTTTGCTTTCCATTGAAGGAGCCCCCAACCTCTGTATGTTATAGAAGTTATACAAGATACCATTTCTTGGATTATCCTTAACAAACACTTAAAACAGCAATCAGTGCAAGAATATCAGTATTACCAGGAGCTTCATGTCTTCTGATCATTTCGTCTGCATGGAATTCATCCCCTAAACTACTCTGGATATGCAGCCTCTTGCTTCCTAAGACATTCGGCCAACACAAAGTAAAAAAAAAACCATATGTACTGTCTTCAGTTCAAGAGACATTTAACAATATATAAACAGCATGAACTTCATTAATAATATTCCTATTATAGGCTGAAAACAAACACACAAATCAACTTCCAAATATGAAATTTTAATAATATACACAGAAAAAATCAACTCTTCACTATGAATTTACAAATACAGAGAATGGTACCAACGTCAAATGCAGGAACTAAATGCCTCGTTTTTATTAAACCTGACTACATCCTTTATTGCATTGCAGTAACACATCTTATGAAGAAAAAAGTTCACAAACTGTGGAAATGCAAACAGACCCATGAATAAATATATGAAGGTTGGTGTACTATTGGTCACCTTTGGATTTGAAGAAGCAGAAAAATATAATCATGAAACTGAATTGTCATGTTAGACTCCATGAACGTAACCGCAGTAGCAGATGCCATCATAGCAGTTCTGGTCGGTCCCTTAAATAACCTGCATTGAGATTTCTTATGACTTTGTTGTTGTACTCGATGGCGCAGTTACCAACCATAAATGATAGAATAGTCAAATCCTGGTGAAATTTTTGTTTGCTTTGGAACCGGTCTATTAAAACGTAGAAAAAATGGCAGGGAAGGAAGATTGTTTAATGTGTTAGATTCATTAGGTGGGCGATTGTTGTCCGAATCGTCTGTAATTTGTTGGGTTAGTTGAGATTGGTCAACTTGTAATCTAAAGAGTGTAGAATTTGGCACGACAGATAAGATACCATACTCTGGATATTCATAGCTGATGGATATCACATTGAATTTTCTTTAATGGCGTGTCGAAGTTTATTAACTTATATCGATGGTTTTATGTTCTTTCCAATAACTTTGGTTGTTAAGATGACACAGTTTTATAGTTTGAATTTGGATTATTAGGATTATTATTGGGATATTTTAAATCATAATGTGGAGCCATCCCAAGGTTTTTTGGAAATGAAAAATATATTTTTGATATTTTATTATAAAATGAAAAATTATAATTTTATGGTTATTTAAATTCATTTATTTCATTTTCATAATTTTGTTTAGTATATCACTTACAAAAATAATAATAATTTTTAAAATCGTTATGGTTATTCAAACTCGTTTATTTTGTTCAGCATATCACTTACAAAAATAGTACTAATTTAACTAAAATCAAGAGTATATCATTATACTAACTATTAAGTCTAAGTTTTAATAGCATGTCATTTACAAAAATAGTAATAACTTAACTAAGATCTAGAGTATATCATTATACTAATTATTAAGTTTTAACAAAAAAAATATTAAAAGAAACATATGATATCAAAGCACTATAAAGAAAAAACTCTAAAATGGAGCACTCTCATGCATCCAATACTAAAGTTTCTTTCAATAACATGTTAGTTAAAATAGTAGTTTCTCTATAGGAATGTGAAACTTGCAAGTTGTCAATTTTTTTTTGGTAAATTTTCCATTGGCATGCTTCAAGATGTAGAATTCTAAGCTTTGCCTTCTTATGGAACCCATCCACCAATACTTTGGAGTCCACCACCAACTTAAAAACTTTAATTTGATTCCAAACTACCAACGTTAAAGCAAACCACATTGCAAGCAATTCTGCAACAAAATTTGTGCGTTGACCCAATCTCACCTAACACTTTAGGTGGAAGAAAGATAAACACATGAGCACCACACTTCTCCTTCTGACATGCTACATGAAAAAAACCCCACACAAAGCCATCATTAATATTCAATTTTGGGACAACCCACTTCCTTTTGTCCTCAAAAGACCTCTTGTGTTCAATGAAAAAGACTCTAATTTGGGACCCACTTCCTTTTCTCCTTAAAAGGCCTCTTGTGTTCAATGAAAGAGACTCTAATTTGGGATTTCTAAAGCGATATCACATTTTATATACTTAAATTATTTATTTAAGTTATATTTTGTAAATATATGGGGATATATTAATATGAGTAGTTAAAGTTTCAAATTCAAATATAGACTACAATTATTTTTTAGTAATAAGAAAAGAGTTTGTCTTTTCCAAAAACTTAAACTATAGGCTTTTACACAGTAGAAGATTACAGATTTGTTTGACAAAACTAAAATCAATATCAAAATAAAGGACAAAGAGATTAGGTATAAGTTACAATCCAAGGGCATATGTCGTTTTTCTTGTGGAGATCCTAGTCTCTAAAATGGAGATTCATGAAAAAGATGATGGTAATACTTCATTATCACCATTTTAGTTTTTTTAGTTATCACCATTTTAATTTTTTTAGTGATAAATGAAGTTCCAACCTCCAAGTGCATGTTCTTTTTAGATAATGTATTAACTATCAAATTTCATTATCTATACATATTAACAAAAGACACATTAATTAGTGTAGAGTTCAATTGCTTTGTTTTTAGTTAAGGTTAGTCATTAATAACTAAGAACTTGTAGATGTGTAACTCATTTTTTTAATATTAGCAATGAAATAAGCCTAAGCATACTAAACTCTACCAAATTGTTGGAACTAGTATCTAAAATTGCTTTGACTTTAAAAGAATGAGAGTTTTGAGAAATAAAAGATACCTCCTACACCATATATATATAGCTCATTTATATTCAGCTTCTATTTTTTTCTTTTATATACCTCTTCTAATATTTAGTAAAATATTTTTTTCCCAAAAAATTAAAATTAATATTACATAACTTTCTATTAAAACTATTTTTTTATAATTTAAATTAAATTTTTCTTATTCTTATTTTTTTTTTCCATATTTACCAGGTCACCAATCCTACGAATATGTACAAATTAATTTTATACACTATAATTTTATTATTTATTTATAAAATCATAAGATATATTGTTATTACTGAAAATTTTAAAAACATATATTATTAAAAAAAATAAAAAATAAATATTTTTATAAAAATATTAAAAAAAACATGAAAACCAAATTTAAATTAACTGAATCCAAAATACATGTGCAGGCATTCACACTCTTTAATTATAAGAAGGAAAAAAAAGATTTTAAAAATTAATAATGACGTTATTAAGATTTAAAAAAACTAATTTCAATAATATATTTTAAATTTTAAATATTTGTTTTAGTGAAAATTATCTTAAAAACAATTTTAATTTACTGAAACAAAAATACATGTGCAGCCATTCACACTCTTGAATTATGAAGGGAAAAAAATTAATTGAATTGATTGAATTAATCTAATTCAAAAGGATTTTAATAATGTTATTAATAAAAATTTATAAACTAATTTTTTTAAGATTCGTAGTTTGGTATCGCAGGTTGTTGTCCCACGTGTTCAATTTATCCTTTGAATTTATTAAAGTAGTTTTTTACTCCTACAATGTTTTTCAGAAAAGTCATGGGATTTCGTGTAGGGATATTATTGAATATCTTGAAGAACTTTCTTTCAAAGTCTTAATTTTCTTAGAATAATTTGTTTAATTTGCCCTTGTTGTGTACCAGGGCACAGTTCACCCAATCTCATTAAATATTTCGAAGAAATTTCTTGCAAAGTCTTTCCTGCTTTTTTTTAAGTAAAATTTGTTTACTATGGCTCAATATCATCCTTTCTCCCAGTTTTTACAACTCCACCAAAAAATTATTCATTAATCAAATATGCATTACATGGATAAGGTGCAGATGTATAATAAAGGGAATTTTTAATTATAGATATATGAATTATTTGGTTAATTATTTAAATATTTCATTTATATATAATGAATATATAATTAATGAATACACCATTATATATAATTAATGAATACATTTTTTAAGGTTATAAGAACTCAGAAATTGGTGGATAATTATTTAAATATTATATATATATATATATGAAAATGAAATATTAAAATGATTAATTAAAATTTACATATTAATAATTGAAAGTTTATTTATTATGTATGTATCATATTATTTATGTGATGTATATTTGATTAATAAGAATTTTTTTAGGGTTTGTAGGAGTAGGGAAAGGGGATATTGTGCTTTAGTGGATAACAAGAACTTACTTCTAGAGCTTGGGAAAGACAACTAATACTCGAGCAAGGGGCTATGCTCTATTTCAAGGTGTGTAATAGGCGTTATCCCTAGATTATCCCTAGATATTCGTAAATTGATCATATTGGGTAACTTAAATCAAATATTTAAATAGTTAACTAAAATAATTCATATATTCATAATTGAAAGTTACATTATGATGCATCTACCC
The DNA here is from genome assembly GCA_031772625.1 of Pinus tabuliformis. Classification (NCBI taxonomy): domain Eukaryota; kingdom Viridiplantae; phylum Streptophyta; class Pinopsida; order Pinales; family Pinaceae; genus Pinus; species Pinus tabuliformis. The sequence continues at coordinate 611,679,335 of CM062814.1, read as the reverse complement.
CATTATCTATGTAATGCATATATGATTAATGAATAATTTTTTTAGGGTTGTAAGAACTGGGAGAAGGGTGCACAAATATATGTGTGTGTGTGTGTGTGGGTGTGTTATTGAAATGATTAACCAAAATTTATACATCTATAATTGAAAGTTTCTTTATTGTGTATGTATTTTATTATCTATGTGATGTATGTTTAATTAATGAAGAATTTTTTTAGGGGTTGTAGGAGTAGGGGGAAGGGGGTGATATTTTTCTTTGGTGGATAACAAGAACTTACTCCTGGAGCTTGGAAAAGACAACTAATACTCAAGCAGGATCCTATTCTCTGTTTCAAGATGTTTAACAGACATTATCCCTAAATATTTGTAAATTGATCATACAGGGTGACTTAAAAGTCATTATCCAACATTTGTATTTTAATTCACCTCTCTAGTTTGGAACTTAAAGAAACTTTTAAAAGGATCTATTAGGGCTTGGGAAATGGCTTGGAGTTCAATGTGAAAGATGTCCCATGGCTCAATAATGCCTTGGCGGATTCTTGGAAAATTTAGCAACTCAAAGTGAAGTAGGGGTCTTGTTAATCAACTATCCTGAGACATCCTTTCCAATTCTTTGATATGATGACAAGTTGTCCCTAGAGATAGCACCAGGTTACAATAGGTTGGAATAGGTACAATTATCTTCAATAAGTCTACACACCTGAGGTCCATTACTCTTTATGGATTCTACTTCTATGGTGCTTCACCTCATAGAGGAAATCAATGCAAAGTTCTTCTCAACGATGAGAAAATCATGGATTCTATTGGTGGAAAGAAATACATCAAGGGTTTGCATGCTTTAACTCTCTTGTTTAACCCCTAGATGGAAAGTGATTTGATGTTTGGTGTATAAATGTGGTTTGTGGCAATTATAAAGATGGAAATTAGTGAAACGGTCTAGAAATCCACTCCAATAAGCAAGTTATCAACCCTAGGATGGTATCTTCTGTGGTACCATATGTGTGGGGTGGTTTGTTGGTTAATGGTTAACACTTCATGTTGATAGGTGGTTGCCATTGATGTCAACCCAAGCAGCACCATGAGATTCCCTACTTTTGTTGATCAATATGACATGGAAATGCATGGATTATAATGTCAGGATCATTCTTAATGGATTCTCCTCGTCGAGATGTTTCCAGTGCTATGTGGCACACCACATAGTTTTTCACAGTTTGAGAGATATTCGCGTTTGAGGTTAATAATCCCAATGAGTGGAAAAAAACCCCAAGCAGTGGTGACATGGCACTCTTTCCTTGGTTGATGATCATTAGACATCAAGCATGAGTTTTCTTTATCATGTTTTGTGGAACAATCACCTTGTGAGAGGGCATCAAATCATTTTGCACCCATAAGAAGTATCCTTTAAACATTAAGGGTCAAATTCATTCACCACATGGGAAGTGGCCTTCATTGCTTAGGATACAAGGCATGGAGAATTCAAATTTTACTCCTAAAAGGATTCCTCCAATGGTCATATTTTGAATCCCTTTCTAGTTAAGGGTTCATCTATAAAAAGAGATGTATACCTCACCTCACATGCATGCACTTGTAATGAAAAATCAATAGAGATCACTCTGAAATTTTCAACCCCCTGAGGAGAAATGTAGAGATCGAGAGAGAGGGAAAGGGTTTGGTTACTTTTATTTTTAGTTTGGAGGTTCTTTTGAAGTCACCTTACAAGAAGAAGATCGAACTTGTTGTTATTATTTATGGTTATTACCTATGGTTGTCTATAAAATTCAGACTTATGGCTCTATACTTTCAACCTTGTGATATAGTGTCAAGTTAATAAGTGTTTTGTATTGCATTTTCTATTTAGGATTTGGGATTCACTTGGTATTTTCTCATTGCATATGGAAGACCTATAATTCAGCCCTCATTAGGGCACTTTTTCACTGAGGCAACAAGGCAATTTTGCTTGTAAATCTCGGTCCTGTAGTGATTATACCTGTGGCTAGGGCACTTGTTACAAAACCATCGAAGAAGAAAAAGTTTGATCAAGACTGCGGATTGAAGGAGCTTCATTTGACATGTAATTGCACAAAAATATTAGGACGCACAAGACTGAGTCATCAAGTTTTTTTTGTAGAAGTTGTTTTAGCCCTTTCTAAGGCATTAATATTTTGCTACAGAAGTTCAAAATTGTATTTCTAAGTAGTATGAGGACTAAATCTTGATCTAGGGCTTGTTCATTACATAGTTATGGGCTCATTGTAAAGGTTTTCCTATACATTGAACAATGCAGTGTTGAAGCCAACTCATTAAGGTTCAAGCCACAATCACATCAAATCTATGAAGTGTGGTTTGTCTTCCTATCAAGGGTTTCTTCTACCGTTGAATACCTTTGTGACTTGTAGTGAGTTTACGAGTAGATTGATTAAGTCAGCGGAGTAAATGATCTAGACATAAATATATAGATACTCCTACAATCCAGATTAAGTTGACTTCACTAAAATTCAAATTGTACAGTGACATGATTGTTGGACCTTTTATCAGGTATACTCCCTATGGAAATATCCAGTATAACATTTGAAGTCATTAACATTTACTAAAGGAAACAACTTGAAGTATACCCATCGTTTCATCTTCAATTGGTTCCTCAAAACATCATCCTACAAGAATTTTGGCAGCATAGAAGGACAAGAAGAGTTTCACAATTTTGTTTTAGTGACTAAAGGTTGGCAGGATTAAGTCTAGTTATCACTTATCACAAGGATAGATAATTGCTCGAGGTAGAAGTGCATTTGCAACAATAGTTGACCTAAAGATAAATCATTAGTGAAGATATTATCATCTATATCATAGGGTGATCTACGGTAGTTTCAAGAAGTAAGCATTGGCACCTATAGGACTATCTTCACTACAATACAGCCTTATCATCAAGGATAGGGTAGTTACATCATCTGGACAGCTAAGGTTTTCGTTGTAGATAGGGTCTTGCAATTCTGATCTAAAGGACATTATGCATTTGAGGGCCATTGGTAGAAAGGTCTTTCATCATTGATCATTCTCTATAGCAAACAAAGGCAGAAAACACTCCAAGTTTCATCACCAGCATCAACTCACATCAAAGGAATTTTGTACAACAGTTCAAAATCATTGCATAAGTAGCATTATGTAATTTAGAGTCTTGTGGAAATTTGTAAAGGCATTATTGCAAAGGGAATTGTAAGAGTCATTTGTTCATAGGTTTATTGGGACAAGGGTTTAGGTCATAGGGTTGATTGGTCAGTTGAATAAAAGTCATTGTATATCGTTATAAAGCGGATCATTGTCCCTATTACGGGAGTCCACAATTTTGTATTAATTTTTTGTCTTTTCCGGGGTGGTAGGGTGGTGCTAGGGAGGTGGTTGAAGTCACCTTCATGTTGGAGCTTGAAAACACTTCAGCGTGGTAGGGTGGTGCTAGGGCAAGTTGGATCTTGCTAGGGTGTTGGAGCATTCTTTCAGCGGATTGCTGATAAAACTAGGGAATTGGAGTGTCCTTCCAGTGGGAGTGAAAGAAGAATGCTTTTCTATAGTTTTAGGAAGTTATGGATTTGTTTTCAGTTGGAGCTGAAGTTTTAAAGAACTTATTAGAAAAGTGTTCGATGGTTTCAAACCCAAAGGGGGTTTTCCATCTAAAAATCGTTGTGTTCATTGTCTACTATTTTTTTATGATTTTTTAATACTGTTGAAGATTAACTAATGCTCTGAAAATATTAATATGTTACTAATTGCTAAGAAATATTGATTCACCCCCCTCTCAGTATTTCCAACACCTCGACTCTAATTTATCTTTGTGATGTCTATGCAAGTTAGTGGAAATATAGGGTTATTCATTTAGTGGCTTAGAGAATCGGGTCTTATTCGGCCTCATCGTCGTTGGCTCTAGAGGTTGTCATTTGTGGTATTGAGCCCTTTGTGTTTGGGCTTGGAAATCTATTTGGAGGAAGGTAGATTTAGACCATCTAGATAGGTTGTATTTCATTATCATCATGGATAGTCAAACTACTGCATATACCTAATTAGTACAATTTGTGGAGCTTTTGGACTCTCTAGTGCGGCTTTAACTACATTACAACTAGCTAGCATTCCAATTATATTCAATAGTGGACATCCTAATTGAATAGTGTTAGCAAATACAATGGCCAGAGGATCAAATTAGTAACCTAAGAAGTGAAATCGAATACATACAACAAATTGGATCAGAGAGTAATCAGACTCCCATTTCCTTAGTCAATTATGTCTCTCCTAGATTTAAATGTAGAAGCTCCATCTATGGTGCCTACTCCCCCTTAGGGTCTATTCATCAATCCATTTCTAGTATAGCTCTAAATTGTGACAAAATTTTGTTGTATCCTAGGTGTTTTATGAAAAGGTGTATAACTCACAATTTTAACTTGTATGGAATTTTGTTAATTATTTGTCCTGAAGGAAAGCCTTTAGATTGGCGTGAAGTTGTCAAGCTTCAACATCTTTTGTAACCCTAAAACACTATTGTGTATGCAAGTGCAAATTTTGACTAATGTAAAATTCTCCTACAGGTTCAGAAACTACAACACAAGGGCATCTAAGCCATCAAAATCACCCAAGGATTACACCTAGCCTAAACCACACCAACCTATTAGATTTGTGCTCGCGAGGTTTTGAACCAATAACATTTTCATCCACGAAGTGCCTTAACAGAACATCATGTCATTGATGCCCCATGGACAATTTAAACACTAAATGAATCAATTAATTCATTGATTATTTAATTATTTTGTTATTCAAATTTTAAGAGTTTATAAGTAGTATTATTTTGAAAATTTTGTTAGTTTATTACCTAAAATCTATAGTAACTAGACTAAAAATCTATAGCTCTTTAGAAGTTAGAAAAGTTTTAAAAATGTGATTATATAGAAAAGGAAATCAAAAAATTAAAATTAATTAATTTAAATTCTTAATATTATTAATAAAATTAATTAATTTATAACTCAAAAATAAAGTTTTTTTAAATTCTCTATGTGCGTGACTGCCCTAGCCAGCCGCCCCTCCTCCCGATCTCAATTTTTCCAATTGTCCTTTGATGCAGTTTCTATTGCAGTTTTGGATTTTGCGTCCTTTGTTGCGGATAAATCTTCTTATTCTACTCTATCCTTTGCGGTTGTCTGTCTTGTTTCCATGGCTTCATCGATGGCTAGATTCAAACACCAATCTTCAGATTTAAAGTCGTCCCTATCTCCCTCAACAGTGGGTTCATATTTAGCTTTTGAATCTCTCGCCTCCAAGTGCATAGCTTCCAATCAACTTTTGTCCTCGACTGCAAGCTCGAAGATGGTATCTGGTCCTGGTAACGCCTCAGTGGGAGGTAACAAGTATGCGATCCCTCCTTCCTTCAATGATATAGTGAAATATGATTTTGTCCCCTCCTCCTCTAGGTTGACCGTTTATAAAGCCCCCTCAATTGAGGCCCTTTGAGCCTTGATGCTGAGTGAAGCGAAACTTTTTTCGGAAGCTGGATTGATTTGTAGGTTCTATGGCCTATGGTCGAGGCTTGTATATATTTATTCTTCGATTTATCATCATTGGAAGCCATTCATCTCTGATTATTTGAACATTTTCCCTCTGGAATGGTGTTTCTTTGTTGTTATCTTTGATAAAGTTGAAGACAAAGTGTTGATTTATGAATCTGGATCGTGGTTTTGGGGTAGTGCAAGGATTTATTTGCAAGCTCGGTTCCCCTCCTTTGACCTTCTTTCGGCTTCAATCTCTACTACTTTGGTTTGGGTAAGGTTCTCTAACATCCCATTGCATATCTAAAATCTCTTCTATTTGATTGTAATTGGTAATGAATTGGTAATGCCGTGGGCAAATTCTACTATCTACGTAATGATACTAAATACTACCTAAACTTACATATGATAGCATTTGTGTGGAAATGGATTTTAAGATAAAAAAGTAGAGTAGAGATGACCATATCAACTAGGATTAAGCTCTATTACAAAAAAAACTGCGTCTAAGGATTTACAAGACCAGAAACGATTATGTCGGCATTCGATAAGAAAAAGAAAGATTTCAAAATCCGCTGGGTGACCGGAGAAATAGAAAGATTTTATTATATGCATATTGGTGTTTAAAAGATTTCTTGGTAACTGAGCTTGTGAACTTCTATTTCCTAAACGACTGCTAAATTTATAACTCGTCTCAGCCTCGAATCCGCTTCCTAAATGTGGTGTTTAAACGAGTTCTTGGTTGCCAGGGCGAGATGAGGCCTCTCCATCGTTATAGGTTGGTAAACTGATCGACAAAGGAGAAGTATCGGAGAAGAGAAAAACTTCTCTAAAGAATGGAACGCGTGGAACAAAAGCGTAAATAAATAAATAAAGAGGATGAAACAAAGGATTTCTCATTGAATTCATGTTAACAGGTCTTGACTGTTTATGGGTGCAAAAATTGGATTAAGAAAATATTCTTTTCACGGCAGAGCTTATTAGGAAACTGAGAATTCTCTTAAATATTGTCCCAAAGTAGGATTGAACACAGAAAATAAAAATAGCCGAAAACCAAGATGGTGGGACGACGCAAAATCAGATCCAAATCAGATCACTACACAATTTATAAGGAGGTTGTTCCCCATTTTTTCGTAATGATGTCCATCTGCAAGAGGATTAAAAACCTTCAAAGATCATGAGAGATTCTTCTAAGTAAAGGGATTTTCAGTAGCAAATCAAGTGGATAAAGGTAGTAGTATTGAGGCTTTTAGAAACTTAGTGAATGTTGGTTCCCCAAGTGCTCCTCTAGTTCCCCAAGTGCTCCTCCTAAGAATTCTCTTGGAAAAAAGGCTTATGAAGTTGAGCATCCAACCATGGACAAGGGAAATGCCTCTAAGCCCATATCCTTTGAGGGTGTTCCTTTGGAAAGTAAATTCGAAACGTCTCCTTGCGCAGATCAGGTAAATGTGGATGAGCCTTCATTGTTTCAAAAGAATGAAATTGTTAGTGGAGGTCAATTAAAGAATGGCGACAAGATAAATTACCCAGAAAACTTGGGTGGGATACAAGTTAGAAAAAAAATAAAAAACAACTATCCAAGGATAACAAGAAGCCAATCAAAACTAAAATTAAACTAAGTTGTGATTGGGATGCAAATACATTTGGATTTTAGGTGGTATTCTTGAAAGTTTTAGTTGGAATGGGAATAAATTCTATGTTTTGTGGAGTTCTCAAGTAAGGTTTTGGGTTGATCCTCATGCTCAAACCCAAACCTTCAAGGGATTTTGGTAACTCTTGTTCTTAGAAGAATTGTAACAGTTTTGGGCCAAATCTCGGCTTTATTAATATAATCTCAATACCCATCTCTTTTAAAAAATAATAATTATTGATTTATTAATTATAATATTAGTAATAAAATAGAATATAGTTTTGAAAATAAAAGAGTAACAAATATCACCCAAATGGGGTGGTAAATAGTGGGGGCATGATCGCTCCCATGTGTTGTGACATTGCCACCCTGCCTGCATTAAAGACGTGGCTTGTCATGATTGGCAATCTAGCTTTCAAATTTCTCATGGGGAGGGGATGGGAGTTGTTGAAAATGGCAACAAGAAATTCCAGTTTAATTTGTCCTTGAATTATACTGTGAATTAAAATTGAATTCTATTCTCATAGCAACTTGTAAATAGTTAATTAATTTTAATTAACTTAATTAGCTTAGGAATTTCGAGTTGGAATTCTTTATGAAGTCATGTATATGTTCTCCCTATATTATAGGGGTCGAGGATGATTTAAGTATGAGTTGTAATTAGTTAACTCAGCTTACTGAGTTAAGTCCAGTTAAATTAGTTCCAAAATGTTTGAGGAACTAATAGTGAGTTAATAGTCGATTGATGCATTAGTGCACTCAACTAGTGATACTCCAGTTAACTGAAGATTCCCTCATCAAAAACTCATGCATGTCGATTATGAGAAAGACCCAATTGGGATTAGAGTGTAAGGACAATGTACTATTTGTTTTAGATTTTTTTGAGTTGCACTGATAGTGCATTCAATCAGGAACTGATCCTTGAAGGGATTGTGCAGTTTGAGTGCATTGATTTCCCTTTAAGATGGGTTAATTAGCCATAGGAATTGCGCAAGGAAATAGGGACTTGGAGAGCTAGTGAATTGGCTAAGTATTGGCCTAGTGCTTGCTTGTGAGTTGGAGATTGATTTTACTGAGTGTTAGGATTGTTCTTGAGAGAAGCAACAATGTAATCTCATCTTGATTTTCCGATATATACAATACAGATAGTGGGGTTTTGAGCTATGGATTTCCCTAGATATTTATTTTGTTATGTGTATTTGATTCTCTTCCTCTATCGATTATTGTTTTGCTCAATCTTTATGTGCTTCCGCTATAAAGAGTCGAAGTAGATTCATGTCTCATGCTTTAGTAAATTGCGTGAGCTTGTGAATCTACAGGATTTTCTACATAGTATCAGAACTAGATTTGTAAAAAATTTCTACATAGTATCGGAGCTGAGAATAGTATACTAGAGGAGATTTCAAAGTTTTTGAGTTCAAGGTTACAGGTGAAATTCGAATTTGCATTTCATACTTCAAGATCAACAGATAGCATTATACAGTTTTCGGATCGAGTATGCCTTGGAAGAAAGCTCGAATTTTATAGCCTGGAGGGACAGGATGGAGATTGTGCTAGAAGATAATGGCTTAAAGGAATTCATTGATCAAGAAGTCCCCAAGACAGCAACTACAGATGCACAGAACTTGGTTGAATGGAAGAAGTGTGTGTCGAAGGCAAGGTAGATAATCCTTTAGGGAGTTTGAGACCACATTGTCTCAAGTCTCCATGGAAAGGAAACTCTGCATGCTATGTGGAAAACATTGACATATTTGTATCAGAACAGCAATGACCAAAGGAAATTGGCACTGAAGGAAAAACTTCAAAAAATCAAAATGGAGAAAGGCGAGACTATTTCCAAATACTTGACCAAGTTCACTCAATGTCGTGATGAACTTGGAAGTGTTGGAATCACAGTTGTCGAGGAGGATATGGTGAGAATTTATCTTCTAGGACTCCCAAAGGGTTGGCATAGTTATTAGAACTTTGTTAATGGTCAGGAGAAATTGCCGAATTGGGAACAACTGAGGTTGGAATTGATGCAGGAGGAGATCAATAGGAACACCAGGGATGACTCTTCATCAAAGACTGATGATGAAGAGAACTGTGCCTTAGCGATTAAGGTGAGGAAGGGGAAAGGGAAAGCTTCCCATTCCAAATCAGATTCTTATCATGGAGGTAAGAAGAAAGATATGATGAAAGTTAAATGCTTTCATTGTCATAAGATGGGACATTTTGCTACAAATTGTCCACTCAAGAAGTCCAAGGAGAAGTCTTCAGGAGGATCGGCGAGGAAGGTTTGGCCTCTCAATTTGAATTGGACTTTTCCCTCATTGCATGCATGGTGTCATCAATGTTGGGAAGTGTATGGTACTTAGAAATTGGAGCTTCATTCCACATGACTAGCAACAAAGATTTATTCAGTGACCTGGAGGAGAAATATCTCCAGATGCATATCGAGATGGGTGACGACGGGAAGTATAGTGCTTTTGGATTGGGCACGATTGCTTTTCATAGGGAGCACGGGGCTCCAATCACCTTGAAGAATGTTATATGTACCCAGGCTAAAGAAGAACTTGGTATCCGTTGCCATGCTTGAGGATAGAGGCTATGATGTGATCTTGTCGAAAGGAAAGGCATTCCTTCGACACATAGCCACGAGTCAAGTAAAGAAGATAGGGATTCGTGTGAAGAATCTCTATAAACTGGAGGTAGAGGAGTGTGTTGACTTGAGTTCAAAATTAGAAAAGATGCAGAGCCAAGATGTTGGCCAGTTGTTGCATAAGAGATTGTGCCACTTGCGTCATGGGGCTTTGAAGATATTGCAGCAAATATCTACCAGTGTTCCCAAAGGTATGCTTGAGCAAGTTGATACATGCAAGGGCTGTAATTTTGGAAAATACACCAAGTCTTCTTTTGGAGACAGAGACAGTCAAGCAGAGTCTATTCTAAAGTGAGTCCATTTAGACGTGTTTTGACCATTCTCAACAGCATCCACAACCAAACATAGGTATTATGTTATATTTGTTGATGACTTTCTCGTAAATGCTAGATATTTTTCATGCAGAAAAAGTATCAAACTTTCACAAAGTTTTGTGAGTTCAAAGCATTGGTGGAGAAAGATTCTGGAAAGAAGTTTAAAGCTCTACAGAGTGATAATGGTGGTGAGTATGTCTCAAATGAGTTTAAAAACTTCTATGCAACAGAAGGGATTATACGAGAGTTGACGACACCCCATAACCCTCAACAGAATGGGGTGGCTAAGAGGAAGAACAGAATCATAGTAGGGGCAACGAGGGAAATATTGCATGATCAGGGCCTACCACTACACTTGTGGGTTGAGGCATGCAACACAATGGTTTATGTTCAGAACTGTAGCCCACATCAGATACTTGAGATGAAGACACCAGAGGAGGCTTATTCCGGTAAGAGGCCAGATGTTGGTCACTTCAGGATTTTTGGGTTATCGGTATATTTCCATGTGACCAAATATGCACGAAAGAAGCTTGACCTGACAACAGAGTTAGAGATATTTGTGGGGTACACTGAAACACATCACAACTATTAGGTATACATGCCGACGAGTTGGATGACAATGGTTCGCAGGGATATCAGATTCGATGAGGAGAAGGCCATGCAAGTTTCCCTTGAGAGGGAGCTTGAGCTACATGTGGATGAGGAGCTTTTAGCTCCTAAGGTTGAGGAACCTTATATTGATGTGGAGAAGCCACATGCAGAGGTTCCGGGAGTGGAAACATCCACTCAGGCAGAGTCTTCCAGAGAGGGAAGAAAGTGCACTAGAGAGGTTGACAAATTGTTGGATGATGCACGGGAGAATGTGGGAGCACCCACTTCTCAGCGTAGATAGAGGAGGTCACCAGAGAGGTACACTCGATGCATGTCACTTATGGGTGCATGTGTTGAGACAGAACCATCTTCCTTTCAGGAAGCAGTGTAGCATCTGGTTTGGGTTGATGCGATGGTGGAGGAGTATGACTCCATAGTTCGAAACAGTGTTTGGGACGTGGTCCCGAGACTGGAGGACAAGTCAGTTGTGAGCTCTCTTTGGCTTTACAAGGTAAAGAAATATGTAGATGGTAGTGCGGAGAAGCACAAGGCCAGATTTATGGCCCGTGGCTTTTCACAAGTAGAGGAGATTGACTATGATGAGACATTTGCACCTGTTGCAAGGTACTCGTCAATCAGATCTATATTGGCACTATCAGCACAGATGGTTTGGAAGATCCATCAGATGGATGTGAAGACTACCTTCCTCAATGGCATGATTGAGGAAGAGGTGTACATAGAGAAGCCCAAAGGCTTTGAAACCTTTGATCGAGAGTCGCATGTGTGTCGACTCAAGAGAGAATTATATGGGTTGAAGCAGGCACCCCGTTCTTGGTACACCAAGATAGATAACTACTTCACTGGGTTGGGCTTCACGAAGAGTGAAGTGGATGCAAACCTGTACCACATTGTGGTGGAAGGTAAGTTTTTTATCATTGTACTTTATGTTGATGGTCACATACTGACAGGTGATGAGAAGCTCATCAAATCTTACAAGGAGGACCTTGCAAGAGGGTTTGAGATGAAGGAAATGGGGCTCATGCATTACTTTCTTGGCATGGAGGTATGGAAGGGAGATGGGGATTTGTTTGTATCTCAAGGTAATTATGCCAACGAGATACTTAGGAGATTCTGCATTGAGAGTAGCAAACCCATGGAGGCTCCTCTAGCTGGTAACTAGAGGAAGGAGGATGCTACTTTAGGGGAAGTAGTGGAAACTACTGTTTATAGGCAGCTTGTGGGTTCACTCATGTACTTGGTGAACACATGACCAAATATGTGTTATGCAGTCAACCAACTTAGTTAAGTGATGGTTAGGCCTACTCAGCTTTATTAGAAGGTGGAAAATCATGTATTGAGATACCTCAAAGGCACTACTTAGTTTGGGTTATGGTACAAACAAACAGAGGGAGTGAAGCTTCATGGCTTCACTGATGTAGATTGGGCAGGGTGTCCATCCGATAGGAAGAGAAAATCAGGAGGGATCTTCAGTATTGGGTCAGCAACAGCTTCTTGGTATAGCAGGAAACGAAGATCGGTTGCACTCGATTTGGAAGAGGTAGAGTACATGGTTGAAAGAAAGGCAACATGTGAGGCTATCTGGATGAGGAAGATAGTAGTTGGTTTGTTTTGTCAACAAATGGATCCTACTGTGATTTATTGTGATAATCAGAGTTGTATCAAACTCTCTGAAAATCCATTTTTTCATGATCGTCCAAGCATATTGATATTTGGTATCATCATATCAGATATTGTGTGTTGATGCAGATCATGTTGTTAGATTACATTCCCACGGAGGAGCAATATGCTGACATCTTGACAAAGGCATTGTCAAGATGTAAATTCGAGTTTCACAGAGATAGAATTGGGGTTGCAGATAATCCCTTTCTTGTTGAGAGGGAGTGTTGAAAACGACAACAATAAATTCCAGTTTAATTTGTCCTTGAATTAAACTGTGAATTAAAATCGAATTCTATTCTCATAGCAACTTGTAAATATTTAATTAAGTTCAATTAACTTAATTAGCTTAGTAATTTCGAGTTGGAAGTATTTCTGAAGTCATGTATATGTTCTCCCTATATTATAGGGGTCCAGGATGAGTTAAGTATTAGTTATAATTAGTTAACTCAGTTTATTGAGTTAAGTCCAGTTAAATTAGTTCCAAACTGTTTGAGGAACTAGTAGTGAGTTAACGATTAGTTGATGCATTAGTGGACTCAACTAGTGCTACTCCAATTAACTGAAGATTCCCTGATCAGAAACTCATGCATGTCAATTCTGAGAAAGACCCAGTTGAGACTAGAGTGCAGGGACAATGTACTATTTGTTTTAGATTTTCTGAGTTGCATTGATAGTGCATGCAATCAAGAACTGATCCTTGAAGGGATTGCGTAGTTTTGAGTGCATTGATTTCCATTTAAGATGGGTTAATCAACCATAGGAATTGTGCAAGGAAATAGGGACTTGGAGAGCTAGTGAATTGGCTAAGTATTGGCCTAGTGCTTGCTTGTGAGTTGGAGATTGATTTCACTGAGTGTTGGGATTGTTCTTGAGAGAACAAGCATTGTAATCTCAACTTGATTTTCCAATATATACAATATATATAGTGGGGTTTTGAGCTATGGATTTCCCTGGATATTTATTGTGTTATGCGTATTTGATTCTCTTCCTCTATCGATTATTGTTTTGTTCGATCTTTATGTGATTCCACTGTAAAGAGTAGAAGTATATTCTTGTCTCTTGCTTTAGCACATTGCACGAACTTGTGAATCTACAAGATTTTCTACAGTTATTGGGTGGGGGGGGGGGGGGGGGGGGGAAGAAGGGAAGTACGAGCTCCATCCCATGAAAAACTAACATGATATTTATATATAACAATTTTAATGGGATATACAATGAAAGGACCTCCTATAAGGTTAAATTGTGGCGTGCCTAGATATCGGGGAGTAATAGAAATAGTCACTATGATCATATATTGGAGATGTGAGAAGGGAAGGAGGCTAATCAAATGGTTTCATAGAATGATATTGAATTTCATTTATATGGTGATCAGGGAATAGTTTCATCTTGATCGAGTTTCTTAGAGAACGATGGTCGTCACAAGAATGATGTCTAGCTCTGGAAAATTCTAGGGAGCACCTCCATTTTATTTCCAGGTACTCTTGTTTGTTTGTTTTTATGGTTATCATTGTTGTTTGGATTTATTCTTCCACATTGGGGTGGGTTTATGTTCTTTTTACCATTCTTAGTAAATTATGTAGTATTTTACCTTATCATGCACTAAATGTTTTGTTAGTGTTCTCTTGGGGTAAGTTATGTTGAGAAATCTAGGGCATTGGAATGTTAGGTGATTTCTCTTTTATGATAACTACTTTTGAATGATTTTTATTTCTTTAGATTAAATTATTCTTTTACTTAGATTATTATAGTGTTCTTCTTCATCAAACAACTACCAAACCATGAAAAATAATGAGACAAGAGACACATGATATAGGTGATCATCCAGGGCCAAAACCTCTCCAACTTTAGAGGAAAACCTAAACGAATTTTGCTTCTTATAGAAACTTCAAATGAATACCAAGACCAAGACCCTTGACACAACAACCTCTCCAAGACCAAGTCACAAGATACTTCTTCACTGCTTCTTCTTCTTGCCCAAGTCAATAATAGTAAAATTGACCTCTTGTAGTGCTAATCTCGGCTACTGTGAAATTTTGGCTCCTTTCCACAGACCTGCAATATTCGACCTGTTTGCACCTCTGTAATTCCACACGTGAGAGACAATAGAAGGATATTTGATATGCCTTCCTCCTTTGCCTGACTTGAAATCTTCTCTTGGTGATCTTGACTTTCAAGGTTTCTTAATTGTTGACCTTCTTGATAACATCTTCAAGGATTGATTTGACACTATTGTAGAAACCCTAGTTTTTGTCACATGTGTGAGGAAACTAACCCAAAAACAATGTCAAACAACTTCGGTTTCAATTCCTTCTTCTTTCGCTTGATGATGACCCATTTCTCTAGTGATTGTAGGAATGTACAGGGTAAGTTCCTTAGATAGAATGTCAAAGGACACTGCTCACAAATAGATCACAGATCGGCACACCAGTATTCTTGACATGGTTAAAACCCTCAAAGAGGGAAATAGTCCACAACCTGAGCCAATGCGGCCACTTCAGCAAATTTATTAATGTAAAAGAAATAAAATTTACATAAGTTTCTCTCATGAATGGTCACCTAACAAATGATCCTCCATGCTCTCTAAATAGATATCATGGACCAATCGGCTGTTAAGCCACATATTAAGTGTCGGTAATACCAAGGAGAGAATCAACTATTAGATCACTTCATGTCTGGAACATATCGTGACCGTCAAATTGTAAGTTACAAAAAGTACATACTAAAGAAACACACTTTACCTAACTCTACACTAGACCAAGTTATACTTAATTATTTCCTATGTGTTGGAATATCCTAAAATCCCCCCTTAAGAACAACTTGGGATAGGATTGAAGGATGTACAAAGATGAAACAATAGGATAAGGAAGGAGGCATTAGAGCTTATCCCCCCTTAGTGACAACTTCCTGAACTCCAACCATAAATCGCAGTTTAGTAAAATTCGCCTATGTGAGAGCCTTTGTAAAGATGTCTGCAACTTGATCATCGGTTGAACAATATTGCACTTCTAGAACATGGTCATGAATGAGATTTCTGATGAAGTGCATGTGTAGTTCAATGTGTTTGCTGCGTTGATGTTGGATTGGATCTTTGCATAGTTGAATGGCACTTTGATTATCACACCAAAGTGTAGTCAGATGTTGCTGCTGAAAACCAAACTCTGACAAGATTTGATGAAGCCACGGGGCTTCCTTATTAGCTTCAATGGTGCCACGATACTCTGCTTCTGCTGAAGAAAGAGAAATGGCACTTTGTTTCTTGCAAGCCCCTGCAATATGTCTAGAATCAAGAGTGGAGATATAACCTGTGGTAGAATTATGATCATTAGGGTCACCAATCCAATTAGAATCAGTGAAACCAACCAATAGTGGAGATGATTTTTCACTGTAATGAATCCAATTGAATTGTACCTCAGACATAACAAAGTATTCTTTTAACTGCTTTCCAATGAATTTCATGTGGGTTTCTCATCAACCAAGCAACAAGGCCAACAACAAAGGAAAGGTCAAGATGGGTGTGGGTCAGATATAAAAGTTTTCCAGCAAGGTGACGGTATAAGGTTTCATCAACTTCAGGGGAAGTACAAGTTACTGAAATTTTTGCTCCAGACTGAAAGGGAGAAGGGGATGGCTTATAGTCTTCCATGTGAAAATGGCGTAGAAGATCACAGGCATACTTGGACTGGGAAAGGGAAATACCTTCTTTGGATTGCAAGACTTAAAGACCAAGAAAATAATGCAAGTGTCCTAAGTCTGTCATTTTAAACTTCTTTTTAAGGTTGGAATTCACATGGTTTATAAATTTGGGATCACTACCAGTAAGGATAAGATCGTCAACATAAAGAACAAGAATGATAAGTGACTTACCCACTTTCTTGGTGTAGACAATATTATGAGAATGACACCTAGAAAAACCAGTATCTAAAAGAAAGCTATCCATTTTGGCATACAAAGCCTGAGGGGCTTGCTTGAGACCATAAAGGGATTTCTTAAGCTAACATACAAGGCTGGAGTATGTTTGTATAAAGCTAGGAGGTTGTTCCATATGGATTTCTTCATGCAAGTCCCTATGCCAGAAGGCATATTTAACATCCATCTGATGGACTTCCCATTTGAAAGAGACAACAAGGGAAAGAACAAGGCGGATAGAGTTCATTTTGGAAACAAGGGAGAAGGTTTCAGTATAGTAAATTCCTTCAACTTGTGAAAAACGCTTAGCAACAAGACAAGCTTTATGTTTATCAACTTTTCCATCTGGTCCAAACTTGCTTCTGTAAACCCATTTGCATCTAACAAGTTTTCGTCCCTTTGGAAGAGGAACAAGACCCCATGTATCATTTGGCAATAATGAACAATATTCTTCATTCATAGCTACGTCCCAATCTAGATGGCCTGAATCTTTTACAAAGGTGTCAGGATCATGGTTCATCGAAACTTGAGCCAGTAAAGAAGAGGCTCTATCGAACTGAGAACATGTATGACATTGATCTGTAGGATCACCTACAAGAGCACCTACTTCATCCCGAGTAGCACGAACCCATTTTGGAAGCTGAGGAGATAAAGGAGATCCTAAGAAAGTGGGGGAGGATTGTCATCCTTGCTGTCATCATTTGAAGAAGGAATATTTTCAGAAGTAGAAGGGATAGAGAGAGGTGGCACATCCGCTGAACTAGGCTCGTAGGCTGATATGTTTTTAGCAAGCTTTACATCTCTTCTAATGATAACCTTTTTGGATTTAGGTTGAATAATTCTATATCCTTTGACATCTTCAGAATATCCAACAAAAATACATTTTTCACTCTTAGGTTCTAAGGCTTTATGTTTCTCATCTGGAATATGGGCCCATGATTCACTTCCAAAACCACGAAAGTGACTTACATATGGTTTAATTGAGCTCTATGCTTCTTCTGGAGTGATGTTCTTTAAAACCCTAGGAGGAGTGATATTTACTATGTAATTTGTACAGTTAATTGCTTTTGTCCAAAAATTAAGACTAAGTCCTTTAGATTGAAGCATACAATTAGCCATTTCCTTTAAGGTATGATTATTCCTTTTAACTACATGATTTTGTTGTGGATTATATGGAACAATATGTTGCAATTGAATTCCATGCTCAATGCAAAAGTTGATGAATTTGTTGTTAACATATTCTCTGCCATTATCATATCTTAGCTTAAGAATTTGATGTCCAGATTGTTTCTCAACAAAGGCCTTAAAGGCCAAGAACATGTTAAAGACTTCACTCTTGAGTTTTAAGAAGTATACCCAAGTGCGTCTAGAGAAATCATCAATGAAAGTTAAGAAATACTTGTAGCCAGAGAATGAAATAACTGGAAGTGGACCACATAAATCACTATGCACAAGTTGTAAAGGGGTTGAGGCATGCCAAGAGACACATTTTTCAAAACTATCCTGATGATGTTTTCCAAGTACACACCTGGAACAAACACCATCTCTGCAAGATACCATAGGAAGACCTGTCAGCATATTTTCTTTACATACAATCTGAAGGGAGCGATAGTTTAAGTGACCAAATCACTCATGCCAAATTTTTCTCACTTCATCATTATGAGCAACAAATACTGAGGGAAGAGCTGATGACCCAAATTTGTTAAACTTATACAACCTTGTAGAATCATCAGCAATGTCAGTAGCTAAAATCTGTCTAGGATCTCTTAGGTCCTTAATTACAACATCATGAGGTGAAAATTCAATGGTTTTACCTTCACCTGAATGAGTTATTTGATATACAGATAGAAGGTTACAGGATTAGGTAGGAACACATAATACATCATTAAATTGATCATTGTTTAGAAGAATAGTTCTAGTCCATATAACACTAAGAGATCTATCATCACAAACATATATATTTTTGTTGTTATAATCATTTAAATAAGAAAACATGGATTTGTTTTTGGCCATGTGATAAGAAGCTCCAGAATCAATGAGTCAGTCATGAGAATGAGAAGAATAAGATACATTTAGTGCATAACCAAACCGAGATGCTTGACAACCACATGCAGAAAGTGTTATTCCTGAAGGTGAAGTTGAAGTTGAAGAGTGCTCCAAATGGATGTTATGCTTCTTCATTTCTGCTTCAAAGGCTTTCATCTTCTTAAAGCATTTGGATTCTAAGTGGCCATCATGATTACAAAAGTTGCAATGTCTACCAACCTTCTTCCCTTTGTTTTTAGTTTCCTTATCATTTTGTTGAGTTGATTTTTTGTTGTGAGACTAAAATTGCTTAGGACCCTTGTTTGGTTTAGGACTATTCTTTTTAGGATGTTGCTTGTTAAGATTCTTTGAACTTGGTTGTTGCTAGGCTACTAAGGCTTTCTTAAAAGTGTTTCCAGTATTAAGAAGACCAAGATGTAAGATTTTTTCTTGCTCTCTTATTAAAGAATCACAAAAGGCATCAAAAGAAGGGGACTTGTAGTCTTGTCCTTGAGAAATAAAGGCTTCTCTAGTAGAATAGAAGGTGGAAACAAACACAGAGTAGGTTGGTCCTAACTTGGTAAGAATGGAATAGATAAGGCTACCATCTTCTTTCTTAACCTTAACACCTTCCAAGAGAAGTCTAAGGGTCTTGAACTTGGACAAAAAATATTCAATGG
Source organism: Pinus tabuliformis (assembly GCA_031772625.1). NCBI lineage: Eukaryota > Viridiplantae > Streptophyta > Pinopsida > Pinales > Pinaceae > Pinus > Pinus tabuliformis. The sequence continues at coordinate 611,660,358 of CM062814.1, read as the reverse complement.
AAGAAAAATTATTGGAGTCCAATGTGAGCAACTCATTTTCGAGTTGATGGGATCTAATTTCATTTTTAATTCCAAAAACTTTATTAAGTTGTTCCATTACTTCATCGGGGTATCAATTTCTGCGATATGGAATCTAAGTTCTGGATAAATAGACATCCCTATCAACCCATGTGCTTGATCTTGCTTATTTTCCAATTTGGCTTGTTTATCTTCATCTTTAGGTTTAGACTCTTGGCTGTAGGCTATTCTATAAATACCTTTACTTCTAAGTAAATCCACAATGTAGGATAACCATTGGAAGTAGTTGGTGCTGTCAAGAATAACTAGGCATGGAATTTCCATTTTAAAAGAAACTAGAACTATAGATGCTGAAACTAAGTGTCCCAATGGAAAGATCTCGAAAAATTAGGATGATGAAAAAAAAAGGCTCTGAAAACGACTTCCGAATGAAGAAGTTATGGCTTTTTGAAGAAAAATTATTGAAGATCCCATTGAACCACGTGAATATTGGGAAGCGAATGATAATGTTATATTAAAAAAAAAAAAAAAACCTTTCCAAAATTAATCTAATTATCTCACTTCAAAAAAAGATTACATTATGTGACCCACTTTTATAAACAAGTGAAAGTCACTTTTACAATGGTACTTTATGAACTATCCACTAAATTGTAACTTAAATAAAAGATAAAGTGACTTTAGAATTATAACTGACTCATTTTTTATAATGGCTGAGAACACTTTTACACAAAGTAACTTTAAAACATAAGATACATGTGCTTTTTGAAAAAGTAACTCAACAAAAAGAAAGGCTTGAACCCAAGACTTCTATTCTCATAAAGTAACTTTGGACCAAGTGAGCTAGTTTAAAAGGTTAGTAATTTTTGGAAAGGAGGAAGGGGGGGGGGGTTTTGCTCACTGAAGCTTTGGAGTGCGTGCTTACTTGAAATTTATTTTTTTTCCTGCAAAACAAAAAAACAACCACACAAACCAAAATGAACACACAAAAGAAATCCAAGCCTTATGGCTTAAAGTTAGATTTGGTCGGAAACTATATATTTTCCTCAATGTTTCTAGTTTTTCGAGATCACACTAAGGTGCAACGGAAAAGAGCATACGCATGAGAAAAATCTTTTCTTTCTGTTTCTAATTTTCCCAGATTGCATAGAGTCACGGGCAAAGAGCATAAACAGAAATGAAAGTTATAGATCCTGTAATAGAAAAAATTTAGAGGATTATAAACCGAAATAAACAGAGAAATAAATAATTATAACTGCAAATAAAGGCTGTATACCTCCAGATCTTAAAAATGACGTAGTTAGGGCTACCGAAAACCTTTTTGCAAATTGGTTCCTCACTGGAACATATGCTCCTAACACAATAGAGTAGTCATCTTGGCCAGAAAGTAGTCAAAAATAGTATATCTAGGAAATGACAGTTGGATGCAGTTATATCGGCTTTGGATTTGGATCACCAACATATGTGACCCTCAAATAGCTCCGATACCATGTAGGAATTTACGGGGTAGGTTCCTTAGATAGAACACCAAAGGACACCACTCACAAACAGATCATAGATCAGTACACTAGTATTCTTGACGTGGTTAAAATCCTCAGAGAGGGAAACAGTCGAAATCCTAAGCCAACACAACCACTTCAAGCAATTTATTAATGTAAAAGAAAGAAAATTTACATAAGCTTATATCATGAACGGTCACCTAACAAATGACCCTCCATTCTCTTTAAATGGAGATCATGAACCAATCGGGTGTTAAGCCACAGATCAAGTGTCAGTAATACCGAGGAGAGAATGCACTGTTAGATCAATTCATGTCTAGAACATATCGTGACCATCAGATTGTAAGTTACAAAAAGTACATTCTAAAGAAACACACTTTACCTAACTATACACTAGACCAAGTTATACTGAATTATTTCCTATGTGTCGGAATATCCTAACAATGATTCTCACACTTCCTTCTCTATTTGAGATGCTTGACCAAGTTGTGCTTAAAGTGATGCTAAGTTCTCCTATATATAGTGGTTTTTCCATGAGATATAGGTTGAATTTACCTTGTGCCTAGGCCAACATGACTTTCTAGAATCATCTTTATTTCCTTTTATAGGTTGACTTTAACGAGTGCTTGTGACAAGGTCTTGGAGGGTTAATGACTCAGAAAAATTCCTCTTTTACAATGTATAGCATGCCCAAATGGGTCTTCAATATTTGACATTGACTCAATAGACTTTATGACTTGATGACCAACCCTAATAGCTCACAATGAGAACTTTAAATATAAAATAAATTTCCTTGAGCATAAAACCCATGAAACAAGTATTATAAAATAATTTTATTGTTCTTCTTTACATTAATTACATAAAATCATGATTACACATATCATTATGAAGATGGAACCTAGTTACACATTTCAACACTCCCTCTTAATTATGGTGGTATTCATAATCTACACAAGGTACTTGGACATTCTCAAACTAAAGAATTCTGATAAGAAGAGTCATATTGGTAACTTAGTTGATTAGCATCATATCATCCATCATTGTCATATAGCAAGGCCTTGACTAACCGCTCTATACCTCCACAAGATTAGATCTCACTGTTGGCGAGACCAATGATGTATAAACACCCTCTTCATTGTCTCTCTTGGAACATACCCCACCCGAGTTTTCAGAGTGTGTTCCACCAAGACTATTCTTATCTTGGATTCTAATTCCTCAAAGAATATTGGTCCTCTATGAATACTCTTATCTTGGATGCCCTAACCCATCCTCAAAGAGTATCGGATACCATATTTTTACCCAACCCTCCATTATGTCTTCCCAAGTGAATACAAGAATGATGTGTCTATCTACCCCTCTCAACTTAGGGAGGACATACCCATTCCACTGAAGGATTGTACCCAAGCTCCCTCTTAACTAGGGACTTGACCAAGCTCCCTCTTGACTAGGGACTTGCTTCCAACAGCTCTTTAGGTGGAGATCATGGGATAACCAGCTGCTTTTAGAACTACTTCTTTTGATGTCACAAATTTCTTCTTTGTCATAAAGTATACATATTTTGGGACTTCTTTATAGGGCACATACTATCCATCACTTTAATCCATGATTCATGTCATCATTCCTTTCATTGGAAAGTGATCCATTAGTCCATATATGACCTTCCTTCGTGCCATGCTTACTTATTCATATCATGTTTCCTTAAGGAACTTATATCCTATCACATGATCATCAATTATAAAGACTTCCATAGTTCTTCCCTTATCAGCCCTGCATAAGCCCATCCAAATATTTGCTCAAAAATAAGAAATGAACATTAAATCAAAATTATCTTTGTGATGGTCTTTCATCATGACATCCTCCAGTTTGCATCAGTATCCTTCATACATATTGACTCATCTCCAAAATATATATATTGTCAAGGGTCTCTTTCTTTTTCCAACTTCATCAGGGTCTTCATATCTTTCATGGGGATATCGTAGTCAAATCTTCCAGTCCTTGGACGTAAATTTCCTTCTCCATAGTTGCAAATTTCATGATCTCATCCTTTCTTTTCTTCACAAATTTCCTTTACCAGAATTTTCAATTAGAGTTCCTATAATTTTGGTATCCATCTCATATTTCATATGAGGACATATTATGTTAATTTCATCTAGTCAATGTGTGACCCTACCTTCCTGCATCCTTTCAAAGGAGGAAATCCTTGATTTTGATCATTCTCTTGAGATAAAGAATTTATCCATGTTACCTACAACCATATGACATGACTCTGTTTTATCAAATACAAGCATACATACCTCATTTTCCTTTAGGTCATCCAGACTTCCTTAAGCAACTTCCTTGATTGAAAGAACTTCAATTCCTTGATCTTCTTTCCTTCTTTTGGCATCATTTCATCATCCCATGAATTCCCACAAGTTGGAATTATTGATGAAACACTTTCTTCCTTTTAATCTTTGAACCTTTCAATGAAGATTCCAACACAGGATCTTGAGTATCCTTATTCAGCAAATGTTTCCTTTTAATCGATGTATGATGAGATTTGTACTATATGACTTTTTCCCTTTTCTCATAAGTACCACTTATGCTTCTAATGAGGTTACCAAGAGCTATATCCTTTTATAGGTGACTTCCATAGACTTCTATTTCAACTATCTTTCATGTTTCTCTATGATGATGTCACAAGCTCTTGTTGTCAATGCTGCTATCATGCTCCTTAGTGACTCATAATAGAAATCTTGAAAAACATAAACTTGAAAAGAATTACATGAGGAAGACTATCTCAATCATAACAGAGATATTTTACTTCCTCTTTCTTGGATTTATTCTTTTCAACTTCCTCCACTTCTTCGGTGAGATGGGCTTCTTCTCTTCCCCTTTTTTTTATTTTCCTTCTTGATCTTAGGAAAATCTCTCTTGTAATGCCCATATTCTTGACATCCATAGCATTAAACCTTAGCCATATTCTTGACATCCATAGCATTAAACCTTAGCCATATTCTTCTTCTTTTTTTGAGGACCAAATTTTCCAAACTTTCCTTTTCTTTTATTCATTGTAGCATAAGCTTATTTTTGTTGATTTGATCCTACATCAGTTTTTTTCTTAAGTCTAGTTTCTTCAATCTTGCATAGTGACCATAGATCCATGAATGAAGTAGATTCTTTCTTCCCATAAATGATTGAAGTAAAGTTACCCCATTCTTCTGGCAATGCATTTAGTACTACAGTGGTCATCTCTTTGTTAGACATCGTTTCTCCCAGATCTTGAAGTTGGTCCTTTATTTCAGATATCCTCATAAATTATGAGGCTATCCCTTCTTTTTTTGATATGCTTAGATTGTAGAGTTCTTCCCTTAATGAGATAATATTAGGCCATTTATATAGGTTTTTCCTTTTATTTAGGATGAATATCAATACTAATTGAGAGGGAAGAGGTCATAAGAGACATCTTGGTTTTGTTTATTAAAGAGCCTTAGCCTCAAAGAAACCTAAACATACCTCCATGAGAGAAAATAAATCATGAGAGGAAAAGCAAGGATTTAAGGAAAAATGCTCTGAAGCTACTAAGATAAGGTAGAGGAGATAAAGAAAGTAGTTTTAAGTAGAAGACAAATCCTAATTGACTCTCAGAACTTGAAGGAGTTGGGAGATGGGTGAATGACTCAATGTATCCCAAACCTAGGGAGCTAAAATAACTCAAGATTGCAAAAACATACTAGCCTAAGTCAAAACCCTAATTGCATATGAATTAAAAAACAAAAATAAAAACAAGAGTAGTAACAAGATATCCTTCACACCATTAGGAACTTCAATGGAAAATTGAGGTTTTGTGGAAGGTTGTCTTTAGGGTAAGTTATTAGTTACACATGTCACAGGAGGTAAAGGTAGGAAAGAAGAATAGGGAGTGTTAAGTTGGATCAATGGGTACTCAGGCCAATGTTATTGTGCTTGATGAAGAACTCAACCCTTAGGCACTACACAGGAGAAGGAAAGGGACGGTGACATGTTGTTGGAGGTGGAAATGGAAAAAATTCCTCATTCTTCCATTATTTAATGTTGGCATTGTTTTGTAGTTTTATTACCATAATGAATAGACATAGGTTGTTGTCTATATAATTTTTTCCTTTATGAAAATCACTACTTATATGGAAAACTCTAAACAATTTGGACAAGTATGAATATCTTTAGCTAGTGAAAGGATTGGTTTTCTTGAGGCAAGCCTCCACAAAAAATTATGTGTGTGCGTGTGTCTACACACACACACACATATATACACAATAAAACCTCTTCATTTATTTTACCAACAAAGTACTCAAAAATTAAATTTGTTTTCATTTTCCATTTAAATTTTTAATAATTTAGTAAATAATTTTTATTAGTTAATTTATTTTCATTTTATTTTTCAAGAATTTACAAATTTTGTTGGCGTTTTCAATGCTGGAAGATTTGTATCTTTGAGAGTTTTAGTGGATACAATGCTTTTTTAGTCACTTGATGGTCAAATTAGCTAGGTTTATGCCTTCGCTCCCACCCCATGCTTTAGATTTCGTTTCTTTTAACTCATTGTCACAAATGAGCTATGGTACCAAAGGGAAAATCCTTCTCGCTTTGTCAAGAAGCTAGAAGAAATTCCAAAGGTCGAGGTTTTTGTGCCACAGTCAAGAGCAAGAGCCCTGCAACTGGTTAAACATGGATTGGAAATCCAATTCATGGGGATCTATCCCTCCCCAATTTCTGTGAGGTTGTTGGTTGAAAACATTGGAAACCCGTGATCAAGGGTTCTGTCACTTCTGATTTATGCGGAAAAGTATTTTTTACCTTCATTTTTTAGAACAAGGATGATCAAGACCTAATATTTGAAAGAAGACCTTACTTCATGGGAGCCCATGGGTTATATATAGATTGATGGAACCCATATTTTAACCCTAAAAGTGATGTCCCATCTATCATCCCTGTTTGGGTAAAGCTTCATTTTTTTCCCTTGCATTGTTGGAATGATATTACTTTCAAAAATATTGACAATGCACATGGGAAATACATTGATCGAGCTGAGCCACCAGAGGGGCTCTTCTCCTATGTAAGGATATGAGTGGATGTAGATATGGATGAGGGTATCTTAGCAGCAATAACCCTAAATATCAATAGATAGGCTCATATTTAGGAGGTTGACTACGATCAATATCATTTTTAATGCAAAGTTTGCCATGAATATGGCTACTTTACAAGAATCTGCAAAATGAAGCAAGAGGAGTAGCAGAAACAAGGGAATGAAGGAGAAAAATGGCAATAGAAAAAGAGGAGAAGGGGCCTAGCTAAACAACAGAACAATCCACCAAAGCAGCCAGATTAGAATGGTACCAAAGGGAAAGGACCAGCTTCCCCTAAGCGATCCACTTTGGCGGGAGAGGAAGGATCTAATAAAGGCCAAAAGGAGAAAAATAACAGCTTCAAGGCTCTCAATTCAATTACTAAAGAAGGGAAAATTCTTGAAACCAATGTGCAAGAACAGGTACAAAATTCAACACCGGGGCATGAACTAGAGAAAAATGATGAATCCATGCTTCCATTAGAAAATTATCCAATTCCAGAGTAGCAAACAGTGGAATCTTCCTTAAAAGAGGAAAAATTCCTCTCTCCTGAAAGTTATAAATTGGGGCCTTCCTTTTTGAGCTCAGTTGATGAGAAGTCGAAGGAAAAGAAGGAAAATTAATTATAAAGGCTCCAATGGAAGGTTGGTCGGCGAATCAATAGAGAGGTAAGGCATGAAAAAACAAAGAAGGATAAGGAAATGGGAAAAAGGAAAATCTTAGATAAAAACTAAATGGATATAGAAACACTAAAAATTAGGCAACTCAACCCCTCAATAAGGGGCTACTCATACAATAAGTAATGAGGGTCCTCTCCTGGAACTACAAGGGATTGGGGTCGACAAAAATGATGGAGGAAGTGAAATCTTTGATCAAGAAAGAGAGATCCTTAGTTATCCAGCTCTAGGAGACAAAACTGGGGGATCAATAGGTCCTCCAAATTAGCACAAGATTATTAATGGTAGCGGGATTCTTTTCATTAGTGTAGGAGGAGCTTTAAGTGGGATATCCACCATGTGGTATTAATCTTCCCTTAGATTGTAGAATATAGTTCATCATATCGCTAGTTGGCTACTCATTTTCTACATTCTCCTTCAAATAAAGTATGTTCCATTGTCAATATCTAAATTCTTATCCAATTTAGAGAAAAACATGATTATTGAATTCCTTAAAGGCCCTTGGGAACACAATTTTTGGATCAGAATGCATATTGGGTGGTGACTTCAATACAACCCTGCATAAATGGGGAAAAAGGGGGATCTCATGTTTGATATAAGTTCCAATAACATCTAGAATACCTTATCCATAAATTAAATTTGGTATATATAAAACCCTCTACTAACAAATTTACTTGGAGGAATAATCAAATTGGACCAAGCCACATTGCTGCCCGGTTAGACAAATTTTTAATTTCAAATTCATTCTTACCAAAAAAAAAATGTCCAGTTCCATAATCCTCCCTAGTATCATCTTGGATCACATGCTGATCACTTTTGATATCTCATAAGACATTGACTTTGGGCCACTACCCTTTCACTATTGTCCAATTTGCGCAAACTTTCCAAACTTCAGCGATTTGGTGAAGAAGGCATAGAGTGAGTGGGTATTGGGAAGCCCATTTATGATATGAGAGAAAAATATTAAGCGCCTAAAGATTCCATTAAAATAATGGGCTTGAGACCAACAATTAAAAGAAAAAAAACATGGAAAAATATGGGTACATGAAAAAAGAATGGAAATTATACAAGGTAAGATGGAGAATGAGTTAGTCACACATGATATGCTACAAAAAGAAAGAGAATAATTTGTAGCCTATCATAAAGCTCTTAAAGAGGAAGAAGAGAATTTTCATTTAAAATGTTAGATCATTTGGTTAGAGGCTTGAGATACAAACACAAAAAAATCACAAGCAAGTAAAAAATCAAGTCTAGAAAAATAATATTAAAGAGATTGTTGCAAGAGGTATAAAAATTTCATATTTTGCATCACTCAAAAAGGAGGTGGATTGTCACTTCAACAATTTGTATAGTGCCACAAGCCCTAAGAACCCTTAAGCAAAACAATAAATGTTGGAACATATTCGTAAGTCTATTTCACAAGAAGATAATGATGCAGTGACAAAAGACTCTCACTAAAGAAAAATTATTCCAAGTTGTCTTTTCCTTCAATTTGAACGAAGCAATAGGACTAGATGGATTCTTTGCTTATTTTTACCAACAATTTTTGGAGGTAATAAAATTTTATTTTTGCATAATGGTGACTTATACTTTAAAGAACAATTGTATGGAGGGGGGAATTAATTCTTCATTTTTATCCCTGGCCCTAAAATATCTAAATCTTGTTTCCTTCTCAATATTTCAGTCGATATTACTTTGTAATATTATTATAAACTGATTTGAAAGTTTTTTTCCAAAATGCTTAAGCTTATTCTTCCCATAATTATCTCAAAAAAGTAGGGATGATTCGTGCATCAAAAGAATACATTTGAAGACAAGTGATTTTTCCCATGTTGAGCCTTCGCCTCTGCGTCTGCTGAGCTCCCTTCATTGCTTGCTTCTTGTCCTCCCCTAATGGCCCCTCTGGAGTCTAATTTGGAGGGATAATGGCATCCTTCTCACACACCCCCTCTTGACCCTACTTCCATGGCCTTTTCCAACCTCACCAGTTCACTCGGGCCTCCTCGGGAGCGTCCTCCCATTCCAAGTTTGTGAAGAAACTTGATGTAATCCTAGATATAGAGTTGCCCCCTGCAATTCCTCGCAAAGAAGCACTCTCTCTGGTAGAGATAGGATTGGTCGGTTAGTTCATTGGACTCTGGCCCTCTATGAAAACAGTTCAAAAATGGGTTGAATGAAATTGGGCTACAAAAACTCAAGTTCAAATCTCTATTTGTTTTTGTGGTAAGGGCTATTTTACCTTCTACTTTGAATCAAAGGAAGATCAAGATTTGATCTTCAGAAATGGACCATACTTTATGAACACAAGAGGTTTATACATAAACATATGGATGCCAGAATTTGACCCTGAACTCGATATACCCAATGTTGTTCCAGTCTGGGTTCAACTTCCTCACCTCCTTCTCCATTACTAGGGAGATGATTTAGTAAAAGAAATCGGTAATGCATTCAAGAAATATATAGATAGAAGTGAGCGAAGAGAAAACTTGCATGCATGCACTCAAATTTGCATGGAAGTTGACCGGGACAAGGGGATACCAAAGGAAATGAAGATCAAGGTAGATAAATGGATGCACATTCAACAACTAAATTATTAAAAGTTATTTTTTAAATTCAAGGTATGTCATGAATATGGTCATTTTGCAAATAGATGTGATAAACGAACAACAGAGGAACCATTAGAAACCCATGAAGCCCAATAGGAAACAACCAGATGAAAAAAAACAGGGAATTCCAACAAGTCAACTAAGGCCACAATGCCCTCTCAATTAAGATCTAATTTTTCTGATGCCCACCCCTCCATTCTTCTGCATTCTGGAGCCCATCATTCCCTTCTCAATAACCCCATTCTCATCCTTAGCACCCCTCGATTTTGACCCCCCCACAACTTGTGAAGATGGTGAGATTCATATAGATGAGTTAGAGCATCTCAATGTCATCCCTTCTCCCTCATATCCTATTATCTGATGCAGGATCATCCTGCTCATAATATTATTGTTCATTTGGTTGATTTAGGAGGTGATGTTTTTTAATTGTTTTTAGGAATCTTGTATAGATTGAGTGCGAAATCTATGTGCGAGGCTTTTAGTTGTGAAACATTCTCAATTATATGAGAATATCAGGGATAACTGATGTGTGTAGATCTCATAGGGATCTTAGGGATTATGAGATCCTCGAATAGGAATTAGTTGAGTGAATTATGGAAAAAAATCATGGATTTAGAATAATCCATAATTATGTAATTAAGCTATAAATGTAAGCTTGTGAGGAGAGTGAGAAATAGAGTGTTAGAGGGTTAGACAAAGTGTTAGATAGTGTTAGAGAGTGTTAGGAAGAGCTAAGTAGTGGAGAGAATAAATCAAAGCATGATATGTTCTGAATACATGTGTAAATACTGTTATGAATGAAGAAAGGAGTTTTTTGTTTAAAAGTGGTTTCTGCGTGGTTTTTATTATGCGATTTGTTTCTTTAATCATAGGTTGAATCTCTTTTAAATCCATAAAATTGTGTGTGAAATTAAACCTTTAGTGGAGTATTTGTTTGAAGATCGGCGATGTTCGCTGGTGAATGCACACGCACCTTAACACAAGAAATGGACCTAAAACATTATAAGATCGAGTTGATTGATAAATTCATGAAGAAACCCGGAAGAATATCAGGATCGTCTGATTGACAGATCCAACAGATCTATGGTCATCTTGTGCCAATAAGCATAGAGGTTAATTCCAAAAGTGGATGCGATCATTTATAAAACTGAGTTAATAACTCAGTTAATCATGGACGTCTGCTTGAAAAGCTCAGATTGGATGATAGTCATGTCGAAAAATGCACGAAGTTTAATCTAGATTTCGAATGCGATATGTTATGAACTATAGTTTAATCTATTGAGTTCCGGATAGATCGTAAGAATTCGGACCCGAGAAAGTTATGAACTGGCTTTTTATTTCCTTTTAGTTCCATGGGTAAAAATAAAGGTTTTTCATATATCGGGAAATTTAAATAATTCCACTATTTTATCAGAATAGATTAATTTGGAGTCCACGCAAGAGATTGGGGCTTGATAGTTAATTAAATAGGGGTTTAATTAATTTAATTTCGGGATTTGTGTTCGATGCAGTTTCGTTGCATCAAAGTGGTATCAGAGTAGAAGAATATTCTGCGTGAAGTATGATTATATTGCAGATTTGTTAGTGTTAGTATTTATAATTTTTGTGCAGAGTAACAGCAGAGAAAGGTGAGAAGATTTGCAGCGGCCTAGAGCAAGGAGTGCTCATATGGTTCCAGAAGAGAGAACCAAAGAGATGCCAAAAGACTGAGCTCAGAGGAGAGAAGCTTGGTGAGGTATCGTATAGCAGAGAGGACTTGTTACTACAGAGGTTGATTGTAGCTCACAAGTTAAAGTTGTTAGAAAGACAAGAAAGCATATGACAAGGAAAATCAGAGGCGCAGCGGAAGTAAAGGGAAAAACAGAGGAGTCAGTTTTAGAATTTGATTGAGGTAAATATTTTCTTTTATTTGAGTTTGAAGAATTAGTGAAAATGAACATGGAGAAACTTAGGAAAGGTTCAAATAAATGTCAGATGAGTCATGAAGAGCGTAGGATAAGTATTGCAGTGATGAGAGCAGAGTTTAATATACTACCGGAATGGTTTCAAGAGAAAGAGAATGAAAACCAAAGACATGGATGGAAAATAACAAAACGGGTCAAGTGGAATCTATTACAATAGAGATGGAATGCAATGTTGATGAACAAACTTGAACAAATACATATTTCTTTGTTGGAGAAGGAGAGGCTCATGGGAATTGAGTCACAACAAAGAGGATTTGTTGAAACCCAAAAGTTCCATGATGGGAATTTGGTGCTTGAAGCATCAAAAGATACCGAAAGGTCTTGTATTTTTAAAACTGATAGTTTGTCTGTGAATGTAGGTATGGTACTAAATAAGGAATTTGTTGCTATAGAGACAACTAATGACCATTGTTATGATCAAGAAGTCTTTTGTGAACCTAAAGGAAATTGGGATGATTGTTTTTCATTTCATGAAGTTGAGTTTGCAGCTCAATTAGAGAAGGAAACAATAACTAAAGAGACAGAGACCGAAGAAGTTGAAACCAGAGAAACTGTAACAAAAGAAGAAAAGGACACCATAGAGAACATCAACTGTGTTGATTTGATTAACAAAGAGGAATTACTCCTAGAGCATGGTGGAGAAAATTTCTTTATAGATATACAAAATTTGGTTGACTGTTTGAGTGATGATGGTGAACTTTCAGATTTAGTTCTTACTAATCTTAGCACGAGAGAGTTACCTGGCAAAGCTATAGGTGCAGACGATGAACCAGTTCGAGACTCGTTCAAAATTTGGAAACCAGGAAAATGGGTATTCAAGTTTCCACATGTAGTTCATGAGTTTATATTTTCAGAATAGAGGATGATGAGGTATGGAAAGTCGAGAATCATGTTTAATAATTCTTTGAAGATATTATTCTGTGAATTTAATGCCAAACTACATGATGAAGTTATTCCTTTGAAGGACCATCAGCAAAACAGAGTTTGGAATCCTAGAGGTAGCAAGTCATTTAGACTTATGTCTGTCACATTACTACAGAAAAGTGACAGACCTCATAGACAGGAGTCTATGATTCTTTTTCTACATCGGGAGTTTGATGCAGGAGCATCCTGCTCATAATATTATTGTTCATTTGGTTGATTCAGGGGGTGATGTTTTTTAATTGTTTTTAGGAATCTTGTATAGATTGAGTGAGAAATCTATGTGTGAGGCTTTCAGTTGTGAAACATTCTCAACTATGTGAGAATGTCAGGGATAATTGATGTGTGTAGATCTCATAGGGATATTAGGGATTACAAGATCCTCGAATAAGAATTAGTTGAGTGAATTATGGAAAAAATCATGGATTTATAATAATCCATAATTATGTAATTAAGCTATAAATGTAAGCCTGCAAGGAGAGTGAGAAACAGAGTGTTAGAGGGTTAGATAGAGTGTTAGATAGTGTTAAAGAGTGTTATGAAGAGATAAGTAGTGGAGAGAATAAATTAGAGCACGAGATGTTCTGAATACATGTGTAAATACTGTTACAAATGAAGAAAGGAGTTTTGTGTTTAAAAGTGGTTTCTGGGTGGTTTTTATTATGTGATCTGATTCTTTAATCGTAGGTTGAATCTCTGTTAAATCTAGGAAATTGTGTGTGAAACCTTTAGTGGAGTCTTTGTTTGAAGATCGACAGTGTTCGTCAGTGAGTGCGCGCGCACCTTAACACAAGAACTGGACTCGAAACATTATAAGATCGAGTTGATTGATAAATTCATGAAGAAACCTAGAAGAAGATCAAGATCGTCCGATCGACATATCCAACAGATCTATGGTCATCATGTGCCAATAACCCCAGAGGTTAATTCTAAAAACGGACGTGATCATTTATAAAAATGAGTTAATAACTCAGTTAATCATGACCGTCCTCTTGAAAAGCTTAGATTAGACAATAATCGCGTTGAAAAATGCACAGAGTTTAATCCAGATTTCAGACGCGGTATGTTATGAACTGTTTCTTAATCCATTGAGTTCCAGATTGATCGTAACCGTTCATTGTGAATGGACGAGATCTGACGGATATTGCTCCAGAATATGTGCGTTAGTTAATTTAGAATTCGGACCCAAGAAAGTTATGAACTGGCATTTTATTTCCTTTCGGTTCCGTGGGTAAAAGTAAAGGTTTGCCATATATCGCGAAATTTAAATAGTTATGCTATTTTAGCAGAATAGCTTAATTTGAAGTCCATGCAAGAGATCAGGGTTTGATAGTTAATTAAACAGGGGTTTAATTAATTTAATTTTTGAGATTTGTGTTCGATGCAGTTTTGCTGCATCACTATCCCTCCCCCTGGCCTACCTCCTCCCAATTTCTCCTCCCCTTCCCTTCTTCTCTCTACCCATCGAACCCCCAAGCTTCAAACTTTGCATGGATCTTAACCAAAAATAAATCCAAAGAAATTCTTGCCCCTCCAGAGAATCCCAAAAAATCTGGAAGGAAATCAAACAAGGAGATAGAGGACAAAGCAGCACAAAAGGACATGGCAATGGAAATCCAATGACCAATGGACACTTTCATTGATAGAGGTGCAAGAATCAAGGACATGCAAACCCAGGTAGGGAGAGGAAAGGGTACTTTTGCTCCATCTCGAAGTAAATAATGAATCTGGTCTCCTGGAATTGTATAGGTCTTGGGCATACCTCTAAATCAAATGCAGTTAAAGATCTAATTAGATCATAAACTCCATAAATATTTTTCCTCCAAGAGACCAAGCTAAGTGAAGAAGAAATGGTGCTAGTAATTCAAAGAATAAAAAAAATTGAAGGTGCAACAATAAGTACAAGAGGAGGATCAGGAGGAATTTTCACTATGTGGAATCCAATAATAATGGAACTCAATGGAGTTCACAAAAATCAGCACTGGGTCAAAACAGACTTTAAAAACAAAAATACAGGGAAAATATCATAATATTCAATGTTTATGCCCCAGTGCATTACAGAGACAAGGAAAATGTTGGCAATCCTTAATAGACCAGCTAGCAACAGAAGAAAACCAAAGTATCATAGTTGGAGGGGACTTCAACTTGGTAATGAATGCTGGAGAAAAACAAGGAGGCTCCTTCCTCCTTGATCCAAGCAGAGACAAACTTGAGATCATAATAGAGGAATAGAATTTAATGGATGTCATTCAAAAGAATAGAAAATTCACCTGGAGTAATAGAAGAATGGCGCCAGGAAATATAAAGGAAAGATTAGATCATTTTTTAATCCACGCCAACCTCATTTTAGGAACAAAATTTGTCTCTTCAAAAATTCTCTCAACATTGGCCTCAGATCACTAGCTTATTTCGTTATCCTTTGGTGAAACCACAAATATGGGACCTCTTCCTTTCGCTACTACCCTCAGTGGTCCTCCATCGATGAGGCCAAGCAATTGGTGTAGTCAACATGGAAATCAAGAATAAATGGATCGCCAGGGTATATATGGGAAATCAAGCTCAGGATGGTTAGAAATGCACTCAAAGAATGGGTCATAATTCACTGTAATGGTCCAAAGAAAAAGAAAATCCAATTACGAAGAGAGCTAGATCAGGTTTAGGTGAATCTGGAAAATGGAGAAGATGCTAAAGAACTACAATCCAAAGAAAAAGAGCTCTTCTGGGAGATATACCAAATAAATAGGAAAGAAGAGGAAAGTTGGAGGATAAAATCTTAGAGTTTATGGATATAAGGTGGTGATAGGAATACAACTTTGTTTCACAACCAAACCAAAGCACAAAGAATAAAGAAACACATATATGTGATTAAGGGAGAAGGGGAATGTAGATATTGAAGAGCAGGATGAAATCAAAGAGGATGCATATCACCATTTTAAAAGATTACTAACAACATAGGCAAATCCAAACAAATTCAAGGATTTTTTAAGAACTGCTCCAAAATTGGTTTCTAAGGAGGCAAATGCAGCATTGGCCAGACCAGTAGAGGAAGAAGAGCTAAAAAGTGTGATATGGAATATGAACCTGGATAAAGCTCCAGGGCTAGACGGATTCACCATTTCTTTCTACCTCTCATTCTAGGAGCTCATCATGAAAGATCTTCTCAAGATGATCTAATGGGTTCAACACAATCAAAAAATAGTAGGTAATACAAACTTGACCTTTCTTTCCCTCATTTCTAAAGAATCAAGACAAACCTCCTTTAATCACCTCACACCTATATCTCTGTGAAACTAATCTTACAAAATCATAACCAAGATCTTGGTTAACCATCTCAAAATTCTTCTCCCTCATCTGATCTCTGAATATCAAGGAGGTTTTGTTCCCAACCGGCAGATAGTCGATTATATCCTTTTAGTCCAAGAATCCATTTATTCTATCCTTCCTCGAAAAGACTAAGGATTCATCTTGAAGTTAGACATGGAAAACGCCTTTGATAGGGTTATACACTTGTTCCTATTTTTCCCCTACATAAGTTAGGCTTTGTTAGGGACTTCATTTACCTCCTAAAATCTTGTATCCATAGGCCCTAGATAACCCCTTTAATCAATGGAAGGATAGGGTGTTTCTTCCAAAGCTCTATAGGTCTTAGGTAAGGTTTCCCTATCTCTCCATTCATTTTCATTATAATGGATGAATCTCTCAGTAGGAAACTTGACCAAGATAGGAAAAGTGGGTTCCTCATGGGAAGTTAGTACAACAAAGGAATTAAAAGCATGAATCACTCCCAATTTGCTGACAACACTTTATTCATGGGAGGAACTTCTTGCAGTATTTATAGAAGGTTCAAATTCATTTTGTATCAATTTTTGGAAGCTTCGAGAGGCCTTCTTAACAATTTAAAGAGCAACATTTACAGTTGGAATATCTGTCCCATAACTCTCCAGCGCATCTCTCAAATTTTTTGGCATACCCTTCAAATAAGATTGTACGTATTTTAAATATTTTGGAATGCCAATATCAAAATTTACAATAAAATCAAAGGTTTGGATAGAGGCTATAGACAAAATGAAGAGAAAATTACAGCAATGGGGAATGCAATGGCTCAATCTGGCAGGCAAGATAATCTTAATTAAATCAATTCTTTTAGCTCTACCCTTATACCAATATACAATTGCGCAAGCTCCCACTGGGATTCAAAAGAAAATTGATTTAATCATAAGGAAGTTCTTATGGTAGGGAGGCAGAACAAAAACAAAAAAAATATTCTTAATAAGTTGGAAAAATTAATAACACCTTATGAAAAAAGAGGGATATCTATTTAACAACCAGGACTAATGAATTTAGCTTTGGGAGAAAAACTCATATGGAGGTTAATAACAGGAGAATATTCATGGTGGAACAAGTATTAGAACACAAATACATTAATGCCTCCTGACATAAGCTCCTCACCATTCAAATTCCTAATAGGCCTTATTTGCAGATTTGGAGGTTGTGCAAAAAAATCCAGCCTCTTATTCAAACCAACACTTCCAGAATTCCACATGGAGGGAAAGAAATAAACTTTTGGGATGATATCATATGGGAAATCCCAAGCTCTCATCCATTCCACACTTCCAACATCTCAAGAATTGGCTTCAAGGTAAAGGCATTACAAAAATGGATCAAATATCATTTTGGAATCAACAAGACAATGCATGGAAGGATGGAAAACTCCTACAATTTCGTTGGATCTCCTACAGGAATGGAATCTTCTTCTCCAACATCTCAAGGGAGAAGCTCTAATATGCTTCAATTAGCAAGATAGATTCAAATGGAACCCAACTAGAATGGATTATAGAGTTAAAATAGTATTTGAAATGCTTTAAGGATAACAGGAGAAACAACCCAACTGGTCCCTATGGAAAATTGTTTGGAAAATTGAAAGTATTCCCAAAATTAAAGTCTTTATATGGAAAATTCTTAAGGGGAAGATTCTTACAACTAACAACCTCAGAAAATGAGGAATCCAAGGGCCTTCAATCTATCCTTTATGTTCGAGGGCTGAGGAAACCATTCAACATCTATTTATCTCATGTGAAGTCTCAAAAAACGGTTGGCAAGCTTTGGTTAACCCTCTTCAAGCTCAGGTAAATTCTAACCTTAGCATTTCTAATTTCTTCAACAATTGGAATTGTAGCTATCCTTATTCTTTCAAAAACAAAAATTTTCTTAAGTGATTTTGGACAAGTCTCCCAGCATTCTTATGTTGGAAGATTTGGTTAGCTACGAAAAAACATATTTTCCAAAACAAGAAAAAAAAAGGAAGGAAAGTTATGGCTAAAACTTGGAGCCTGTCCATAGAAGCCATCCTCTAAAAAGGAAATATTAAAATTGATATTCATTCCTTGCAAATTGAATAAGGGTAATGGTTCAATTTTGTTTTGGATAAAAAACCCCACAACATCTATCTCCCCCTGAGGAACTGAATCATCATAGTCAATTGGAAGGTGCGACTGAAAAAAAAAGGAATTTAGGGACTGGTTAAAAGCTCATAAATGGCCATGCATCTTTTTTGATGGGGCATCTAAATTTAATTTGGGACGAGCAAGAACAAGATGATTCATCCTTGATCATAAAGGAATATAAACAATGAACTATGAGTGGGGTTTGGGAAACTAAACAAATAAAAGGGCATATGCTTATGGTCTCCTTCTGGGCGCATAGATCCTTCGTGAGTCCAACTGTAAATTCCAATAGTAATTGGGGATTCATCCATTCTCATTCAAAGATGGTCAAGAAAATGAGACCCAACAATGCAGATCTTGGGAAAATTGTGACCTGAATTCTACATCAGATGAAGCACCTGGGAGAGGCCTCTTACTTCACGTTCTCAGAGAAAAAAATGGCAAGGCCGATGATCTGGAAAACAAATCTTGTTGTAGACCCCAAGGAGAAGCCAAAATCAATGAGGAGATCCTTCTCAAGCATATTCCTTGAAACCTTATTAGACCACCTACAAGAAAGGACCTTAGAAATGATTATTTCAATTCGTCTTCCCCAAAAAGACAACAAACATCACTCCATTGATCACCAATAAATATCCAAAGGAAAAATCGACTATCCCCATGTGGACCAACATACCCAAGTTAAATCTCCTACTTTTCAACTCGCATACAGTGAAATGACTCTCATAATCGTCCTTACAGATATCATGTTTGTGTATTGCACTCTAATCTCTTTAAATATATCCCACAACATCCTATTTTAAAGAAATTTTCTAATTGATGAGCAGTCCCCCTCAACGCTTTTCTCCCCTTCCTCCATTTCACTTCCCCCTTCATCTTTCAGTGCTCTCTGTGGCTCTCGATTCCCTCCTTTAGCTTCTGCCCACTCCCTATATTCCCAAAATATGGATTCTAATCCTAATTCCCACCATTGCGAATATTTCAAAGCAAAACTTGACCAAGTAAAATCATTGCAGAATCAAAGGAACAAAAGATGTTTTTCAAAAATGGGATTTCTATACTACAAATCAGGCTCCCTCAAAGAATCTGTCAATAAGACTTGTCAACATTGTTACCACATCGAGCAAGCCTTATATCCACTGCATGAAATGGTTGAAATGAAACTTGCAAAGAATTTTGGCTCCAATGACATAGAAGCATACATCATTAGAAGGAAGAGAGATACATAAATATAGAGAAAAATGAATAAAAACGCTCAGCTTCACAGAAGTCTCCACGGGAACTTGTTTTCAGTCAAAATGATTCTCTTTCCCTCTATATTTTTTTCCCTCATATTAGTTATAGATTAATGTAAATTCTTTTATCTACTACAACAATTTATTAGAGTCTACAAAGTAAGTGTCGTAGGAAATGTAGATGTCAATTCATATTACGAAAAAGAGGGAAAATATGGACAAAGGAAACTAGATCTAGTTTCCTCTCTCAATCAACAAGAAGCATTGTATCAAGGCTATTAGCCTCCATTTTTTTGGAATGAATATAAGACAACTGAACTTGTTAAAAAAAACATATATTTGATAATATCATCATGGTTCAAGAGGCAATCAACTCCAGCCAAAATTTGGAAGACAAAGGCATAATCATCAAACTAGATATGGAAAATTCCTTGGATATAGTAAGTCATGAATTACTTTTCAAAGTAATGTACAAATTTATCTTTAATGTTAAATGTATGCGATGGGTTTCATTATGTATCAAAGTGCCATGGATTTCCCCATTGGTTAATAGAAGAGTGGTTAGGTTTTTTCGAGCCTCTCAATAGCTTTGTCAAGACTTCCATCTATCTCCTTTCTTATATATTATCATGGCATGTTCTCTTACCTGCAGGCTGAAATATGAATGGAGATGTGTGAGCCTTTTGAGAATTAGATTTTCCATAGGTATTAAAAGCATCAATCACTCTCAATTCGCTGATGACATGCTCTTGTTGGGGGTGCCTCCATAATAATAGCTAGAAGGTTTTAAAAATAATTGGATTCCTTCCTTGAAGCCTTTGGAGGCCAAACAAACTCAAGTAAATATCATATTTATACATGGAATGTATCATTAAGTAAAGAAAATTTAGAATATTTAGGCTTTTCAAATAGTTGAATCATGGAAGGAATTCAAATATCTAAGAATTCCAGTCTACCTAAAATTGCATTCATCTCTAGTATGGGAAGGAATTGTAGAATAATTTAAAGGGAAATTGCCTCTTGGGGAGCTCATTCGCTCAACCTTTTTGAGTTTATTGTTATCAAGGAAGTTCTCTCTGCTCTACCTTTATACCAATTCTCATCTCTCCTTGCTCCATAGAGAATCCTTTTAGCTTTAGCAAAAGAAACTCATAAATTCCTATGGGAAGGTGGTAAGGAAAGCTCCAAAAAATCCATTTTCTTAAATGAGCTCTAGTGAAGGCCCATAAAAATAATGGGGGTTTGGGATACAAGAACCATCATTAATGAATAAGGCAAAAGGAGGAAAACTAGTTTGGAGATTTGTCACCCAAGAAGAATATTGGTGGAAAGCAATCTTGAAGGAAAAATATGTTCAAGGAGAAATAAATCAATGCCTGGAATCCATCCAAATAATGAAAGTATGTCCCTCGATATGGAAATTATATGTTTCAACATCCACTCTCATCAGCTCAAGGCTATATTGGAAGCCAGGAAATGGTAATAGTATTAATCTATGGAACGATAAGATTATGGACCAATGGCCTTTTTAGCGATTTCCTGAATTCCTTCCCTTGCAAGAATATTTTTATGTTCAAAGGAAATTTACATTGGCTGACACCTCCAATTAGGATGATGGAATTGGATGAATTAGAACTTAAGGAATGCCTCACCAAATCTCC
Organism: Pinus tabuliformis; assembly: GCA_031772625.1. Lineage (NCBI taxonomy): Eukaryota > Viridiplantae > Streptophyta > Pinopsida > Pinales > Pinaceae > Pinus > Pinus tabuliformis. The sequence goes on along the minus strand of CM062814.1, from coordinate 611,639,252 downwards.
AGTGCTTGGCTACCAAGCTCTATGAACAACTGATAGGTTGCGCGCCTTGGATAAAGGAGTATGAAGATCAAATTGGTTGGAATGCTTTAGATTATTAAATCAAGGAAGGTTGTGTGGATTTTCTCTTTCAGTCTATCATGTCTCAAAAGCTTAGCATTTGGAAAAGAATAAGGAAGACTAATGCTAATCCAAAGGTGAATTCCTTTAGTTGGCTTCTTGCACATAAGAATATCCTGATAGTTGAGAACCTTAGAAAGAGAGGCATCCATTGTTGGAAAATCAGAAAGCCAGTAAATATTTTCGTTATCTTGATAATTACTTGTGACATTTCTTATTAGTATGATTCTTTATATCTTCTTTCTTTAGTTCATCAAGAAATTACCAAAAGTAGCAACACATAAAACAATGAACACAAGATGTAGGCACATGCCAGGGTAAAACCCCCCTCAAGGGGAAAAACCAGTCAAAGTAATTATTCCTTTCAATAGTATTCTTTGAGACTCTTTACCCTAGACCAAGACCAGACCTTCCCTCCACACTAAGTGAGCCTCCAGAAGATTGACCTCTTCCCAGTAACTTCGACTATGAAACAACTTGCAGTAGTCAACAACTTGCGACAGTAGTCCAACTTGGAAGACTTCGATCTCCCAATCCAGAGTAAGATCCCCACTAAAATTTTGATTTTTCTCTTCTCCTTAGACTCCCCAAAACTCGTATTCAGTTAGGCTTCCTGGAAACAGACTTTCCTAGCTTCCTACTTCGCACTTCTGCCCAACAAACAAATTTTTGCACTTCTACCCAGTATGGAGACAATGAGAAGTGATGCTCCAATTAATTCAAAGTCCTTCCTTTTATAGGCTTCATGTGGGGTCGAATGGGTCCTTAGGCCAACTTGATCTTCTCTTAGGCTGACATGGTGTGGAGGTTACATAATTCATATTTGACTCAATACTTAACCTTTTTACATGATTCAAAAGCACAAGAAGGGTCTCTTTAATTATGCAATAATTTTATAGACTTAGAATAAATCCTAGAAGTCCTCAATGGGGATTTCGACCTAGAACATGGTGACCCAAGCATGAAACCCATGCTTTAGTAAGTCATAATAATAATAATAATAATAATAATAATAATAACAATTTTCTTTATTCTTTTGACAAATACATTACATGATGACTCGAGTAAATTATTGAAGATAAAACATAGTTACTTTTTCCAACACTCTCTCTTAACTAGGGAGGTATTCATAATGTACATATACAATAGAAGATATCAAACTATATGAACCATGAAGAACTTTAGGCATCACAATGCCATGGACTAGATTCCTGACCAGGGAAATCTATCCAATCAATTAGTCAATCTAGGCACCGAAATGCCATGTACTAGATTCTTGACTAGGGCAATTTATCCAACCAGTCACTCAATAGTTTAGCCACCATAATGCCATGGACTAGATTCCTGACCAGGGAAATCTATCCAAGTGGGAATAATATGGAATCAAGCTTTCAACCCCTCTAGGTACCATCAGGTTTGCTTGCTAACCATCAAACCAAAAATCTAGGTGTGTATCCAAAATATAGCTCGATGATCAACACCATCTTTCCAACTTCTAGACATCAACACAATGTGTTGGCTAGATGTATTCCAAGGCAATGCTTCACTCACAAAGCCTCAACACCTCTTGATCCAGCAGATCAAGAATGACCAATCTCTCTCAATCAAACTGATTGATAATTAGCATGCTTTCCTTCAAGAGATTCACCTATACAAACACAACCCCAATCAATAATATAATTTTGCATGTACATAACCAAATACAAAGCTCTGGAGTCTTCCAAGCAATAGATGTTGCTTCTCAACTTTCCATAGTAGACTATCAACTGAATCTTTGACAAAATAATCCTCAATCATATTTCCTAATTTACATGAAGCAACATATCCTCCGAAATTCATTCTTCAGTTGATACTAAGCTATGCCCTCCCTCTCAACTAGGAAGCACCTCTTTATCTAGACTCCCTCTTAATATTAGGGAGATATCTTCTATTCATGCTTCCTCTGGGAGATCAACTTATTATTTTCGACATCAGAGAATATTTAATGGCTTCCAACCATTTCATCCGAGTTATCATCATCCCTATCATTCTCATCACATCTTCACCAAGTTGAAGATTGTGTACCAGCACACTTGCTTGTCACATTGAGCATCTTCACCAAGTTTAATATTGTGTACGAGCACTCAATTACAAACAAGAAACATATACCCTTCAACATCTTACCAGGGACTTTGTTATTCACCCTAGACTATTTCATAATATTCATTCCATCTAGGGTTTCAATATGTCTTCCAAATGTATGACATACCTTACTACAACACATATCAAACCCTAGAAACCATTCACACAAATATAGATCTTCAAAGTATCTAACAACCTTTCAAAACATATATGTTAGACTTCTCACTAGGGATTCATACAAATCCTAGATTTCATTCAAACAAATCCATCAAAGTCAATCACAACTTAGTCATTAACCTGACCATCTTTCACTAGGGTTAGTTCCAAGTCACTATATTTTCAATCAACCATCAATCAGTCACTAACATGACCAACTAATACTAAGGTTAGTTTCAAACCCTAGATTTCTGAGCAATCATCATACTCAACCAAAAATTCAAATTTCAACAATTTCTTCAAAAATCTCAAATTATATAGTCAACGTTCATCAGGGATTTCAATTTCGACCAAGTTTCAACTCCAAAACCCTAGAATTCCATTTTCACAAACTCAACAACCTCACATAGATCTTGAATCATCGTATTTAAGATATTTTACTTTGACTAAGGGTTAATTCCAAAACCATAGAATTACACAATCTCAACAACCATTAAATGCATAGATCTCAGATTGTTATATTTCACACTAGACAATGTTACTACTAGGATTTAACTGTAAAACCCTATATTTTCTTATTCAACAATCACTTAATAGATTTCATATTATTATATCACACATACTAAACAACTTTTAACTTCAATAGGGTTTAGCTATAACACCCTAGATTTCGAAACATCAACATCCTAGAATCTTAGACAATGACTCTCATTGAATCCTAACACTCATGTCCATCAATGACTAGGTGAACACATATCTAGGAAATCATAACCATACACAAGCATATCATATGTCCAACAACATAAATACATCTTGACCCAGATTAACCTAGGATTTCAACTAAAAGGACATATCTATATATGCCTAGATTTCATCATCATGCAAAGATATTTCATAACATGTGATAGTCAAACCCAACTTCACAACAATATAAAATAAGAGTTAGACAAACAATCATTTCAATTATACTCGGGTTTGATAAGTCAACACACACATACCAAGTAAATCAATTCTAAGACAATATAAGGGACTTGACCACATATTCTACCAAACCTTAATAAGCTAGGTTTCCAATGTAGAACACATATTCCACCAAACCCCAATTAGCTAGGGTTCCAGTGTAGAATCACACATTCCACCAAACCCTAATGAGCTAGGGTTCCAATGTAGAAAAATAACAAACCAAACATTACCAAAACTTCAAAGGTTCGAGATTCACCTAACAAACTAGGATTTCCACATCACACCAAAATCCCAAGCATGACTTCATCGATAAGACTTCAACTATCATTTAACAATATCCCTAAGCAACTTAGGATTTCAAACATTCACAATAGCATAACCCTTGGTTAGGTTTTTCCAGAACCTGTCTAGGGTTCTACCAAATCAGATAAGAGTGGGGTGGATAGATTTATCAAGAGATGAATCATCCAAACAAGAATTACTAGGATTCAATACTGCTAGTCATAAAAAGGTTAGTAATAGATCATCAAATAAATAATCCTTTCAATGAATGTATTCAAAGCATACCTTTGTTTCTTAACTAACCTTGTCTTGAGAGATCCTCCATCTTGCAATGTTTTCCCTAACCAAGACAACAGAGGGAGAAAGGTGATTAGAATTTAATATAATAAAAAATAAATGAGTACATGAATCCAAAACAAAAAATACATGAGATACTTATCTTTGAGAGTTGTTGAGAGCTCCCTCCAAATCTTGAGGGAAACCTATAAAATTAAAACAATACAAAAGTGTCTTTTCCAAAGATATGTTAAAAACCTATAAGTTCTAAAACATATAAAACAAGTTATGTAAAGAAAATGACTTAATAGTGTAGGTCCCTAATGTTAGATTCTTCAGGCTTGACTTTCTTTTAGTCTCCTTCTACAACAAGGTTGTCTTGATCTCTTCCTCTCTTCTTATTCTTTGGATTCTCAAGACAATCACTCTTGTAGTGACCATTCTTATGACATTGATAGCACTATATCTTAGAATGTTAGCTTTCTTCCTTCGTCCCTTCGATCTCTTTTCTTTATGATGAGAAAAATAAGCATTTGATACTTCTTCAGGATTGGAAACCATTGAGGTTCTTAATTCTTCTTGACTACATGCTGTCTATAATTCTTCAGAGGTGGGAGCTACCTTCCAACTATTGAGACTTGAAGCAAATGCACTCCAAGAGGGTGGAAATCCTAATATAGCAGTGATCACTAATACTTTGTCTAGAATAATCTCATCGATGGCAAAAAGATCAACCCTGAGTCTAGCTATCTTCACAAAGAAGGTTGCCATAATATCTTGTTTTGTTATCTTTGTATTCCTTAGCTCATTCTTTAAACTTGCTACTTGATCAATATTCTTAATAGTGAACAGCTTCGACACAGATTCATACATCTCATGAGCATGATCGATGTTAGCTATGAATGGAAAAAAATTGTCTTTTATCCATTCCATCATCAGAGTCATAACCACCAATTCTAAATCCCTGAACTTTTCTTTGTCGACATCACTGACTTCTTCTGTAGGCTTCTTTACATTTCCTTTTACCAAATCTAGTACCTTGTTCTTTTCCAGGATTAGGTCAATCCTCTTCTTCTAGGATATGAAGTTAGATTCTTCTTCAAGCTTATTCTCACCCTTGATAGAGTTAGATATCTTCCTTGAATATGATAGACTTCTTCCCTGAGATACTGCCTATGAATGGATCTTCCTTTTTCTTCCTTCTTCACCAAAGCTCTAATACCATGTTGTGAAATAAAAAAGGTAGTAAAGATTTTCTCGATCTTGATAATTACTTGTGATGTTTCTTATTATTACGATTATTTATATATTCTTTCTTTAGTTCATCAAGAAATTACCAAAAGCATCAACACATAAAACAATGAAAAAAGAAGTAGGTACATGCCAGGGCAAAACCCCCCTCAAGGGGAAAACCAAGTCCAAGTAATTCTTCCTTTCAATAGTATTATTTGTGACTCTTTACCCTAGACCAATACCATACCTTCCCTCCACACCAAGTCAAACTCTAGAAGATTGACCTCTTCCTAGTAATTTTGACTATGCAGAAACTTGCAGTAGCTAGTAGTTTTCGGTAGCAGTCCAACTTGGAAGGCTTCGATCTCCCAATCCAGAGCGTGAACCAAAGTGATACCACCATCAAAATTTCGATTTTTATCTTCTCCTTAGACTCCCCTAAACTTGCATTCACTTCGGCTTCCCGAAAAAGGACTTTCTCAGCTTCCTACTTTGCACTTCTGCCCAAAAAACATATTTTTCATACTTCTGGCTAGTAGAAAGAGAATGAGAAGTGATGCTCGAAATGAATTTGAAGTCCTTCCTTTTATATGCTTCTTGTGGGGTCGAATGGGTCCTTAGGCTGACTTGATATTCTCTTAGGCCGACATTGTGTGGAGGTTACATAATTCATATTTGACTCAATACTTAACCTTTTTACATGATTCAAAAGCACAAGAAGGGTCTCTTTAAATGTACAATAATTCTGTAGATTCAGAATTAATCCTAGAAGTCCGCAATGGGGAATTTGACCTAAAACATGGTGACCCAAGCATGAAACCCATGCTTTAATAAGTTACAATAATAATAATAAAACTTATTTTCTTTATTCTTTTTACAAGTATATTACATGATGACTCAAGTACATTATTGAATGTCGAACGTAGTTACTTTTTCCAACATCCATGACCCCTCAAGATGTTATCTCTACAAGAAGAAAGTGGAAGATATATCTCATATTTTTTTGGAATGTTAGTATAAAAAAAGGTATGGTTGGAGGTAACATATCCTCTCCATAGTAGGGTTAAATGTCCCTCTGATCTATAAGAATTCTTCTCATCTTGTTGCTAATCTTCAAATCCCTCTTACAGACAAGAGTGATATCCCTAGATATGGTACCCAGATCTAGAAGAATACAAACAGTACATAAAACTTTCCCTAGGTTTAATTATCATCAAATTAGCAATGAAAATAAAACTGGGATGGACCCATACCTTTTTTATGAAAGTTGCCCTCACTAGTTGTTTGTAGCTTCCATTCTCATCCTCTATGCTTTGAAGCCAAGATTTACAAATGACATAAACAAAAAAACCATCAAAGCACCAACAATTCAAATATAATTTGATAAAACCTATATAATCCATCAAGTAAGCATATACCAAAGATTTCCAACAAATAGACAATGATATTTTGGAAAGAAAAATGTAACTGTATTATAATGTATAAAATGTTGCAACCTGAAGTTACCTTGATTTTTTAGGTCCCTTTTCAGTTGTTCTCTATTCCAATGTCTTGCCTTCAAAAGTCTTGATCAAAAGGTTGGTATTTCAGTAGAGTTTCACCAAGTTTTCTTCAGATTTTCTAACTAGTCATCTCAATGGGAGATGATTGTACTTATAGGCTTGGGAAAGGATAGGAGGAGGATAAGGGATGGAGGGTTGATATCCAAAAAGGTAGGGATGTGAGTCATATCCACACTGATTGGAGGAGATGCCATCTACAAGGCTTTTATTCTAGAAGCTTCTCGTGCTTTTTAATTTTACCCTTAGTTAAAACAATGTCACATCTTTTAAACAAGAAAAGTGTGACAGTGTCACAACCTAGCAGCGTCACATTTAATCACAGTCCAAACTATGACATCCTTTAAAAATAAGTGTTTTAAGGTATTTTCACAAGTTTCTTATATTCCAAAAAAAGGTTTTTCTTCCATCTTCTTCAAGGATTAATGGGAATTATGATTCAGATGACGAAGGATAGTGGCACAACATCAATTTCCATTAGTGCAATAAAATAATGTGTAACACATGTGTAAAAAATTATAAAGGAAGTATTATATAGAAGCCTCTTCTCAAAATGTATTTGGAAGCCCTCCCCAAATTTATATGTTGGGAAGCTTAGCTTTCTAGGAATAATGCAACCTTTAATAACAAGCTTACTCCTCCCCAAAGAAATGCAATTGAAGTATTATCATTGTGTGACAAATTTGAAGCTCAAAATTAGGATCATAGCTCCCTTATGAAAGAATCGGATTAGTTGGAGCAAGTATGGCTCAATAAATTGGTAAAAATGGATAACAATCCATAAATTACTATTTGGAATTAAAAAATGATGGGAGAATGTTGGAAGATTAGAATGATAGATGTAGAACTCAAAACTTGAAAGAATAGTAGACAAGAATGGATCTTTGATTGGGCATCCAAACGGAATCCGAGACCGTAGGAGGGGGAGGGGATCTTTATGGCCTTGAGGATGACGAAGTATTCAAGTACTCATGGGGACTTGGTCATATGAAAAATAATCAATAAAGGTTCATGGCCTTTATCAAGGTCTCTTTATTTCCAAATAAAAGTAGGTGAAAGACCCACAATCCTGGGAGACTCCCTCCTTATTTTGTAGCATTTAGTTAAAGTCTCAATCCTGAAGGAAAATTATTTGGAAAATATCATGAAAATAACACAAAAAATGGTAAAAGACATTCCATCAATAACATACTTTCATGTATTACAGGACCATAACAAAGAAGCAGACAAGTTCACTAATGATAGATGAAAACTGAAAGCTGGAGAATTGTGCATCAATAGTCGAATCATTCCATCAATTATCCCTTAATGGAGTCTAATAACTCAAAAATTAAGTTAACCCAATACAAATCAGCCCATCAGATCAGGTTCCTAGTCATCAAGGACTTTATTATGAAACAATAGTTTTATGTTTTACAAATATTGTTTTATGTTGGGGCAATTTTGTAAGATATACACCTATAGAAACCCCATTTTATCACTCAACAATATGCTCCTAGGAAAATTTAACATATCTCTTGGATAAGAGAAGAATGATAGAAATTTTTAAGTTAATATGTAATTCTTGATGTATTTGTTTCGAGCCAGAGACATATTTATATAATATAAATACTCTTTTTGCTTTGTATTTGTGTGTCTATATATATATATAAAATATTTAGTTGTATATTCTATTATTAAATTTTACAATATTGAAAAAATCATTAAAAAATATAATATTAAAAAATTGAGATTATCTTTATTTATTTGAGAAAAAGAATATATTAACCACTTTTCATTTGTATTATACGAGATTAACTACCTTGTTTTCAAGTAAAAAAATATAGAATATAATATTCGTATTTTAGTATATAAATTAAATTACTCATTTTTAAAATTATGAATAATATATTATTACATACAGATAGGTAGATAAAGAATATAATTTTTAGAAAAGTTAAATTTTATATGTACTTTTGGAAATGTCAGCTTTTTAAAATGTCCAATAATTTAAGCAAGCATTCCACTCATTATTAAAGACATTTCAACTTCTTTATTCCTAGTAATGAGTGGAGTGTCCACTCAAAACATTGAACATTTTAAAAAGCTGACCTATACTTTAGTTCATGACATTTTAAAAAGCTTACATGCACTTTATTTCTAAACATTTCAAAAAATTAGAGTGCACTTTATCTTTATTGATAACCGAAGTGTCATTTTTATGTTTCAAAAAGCTTACATACACTTTATTTCCATATCATTAAATCATTTAAAAAAAACATGATAATTTTATCAAATTTAAAAAATTGTATGAAACTTAGAAAACTACAACTCAATGATATATTGCTAAGGCTACTTTCAAAAAACATAAGGACATTAATATAGTTTTGAAAACTATATTATTTTTAAAATTTAATATTATCTTTCTTATCTTGATTACATTGTAATAATAAAATCATAGACTATAGTGAATTTAACCTTATTTTTCTAATTTTTGTTGCATTTTAATAACAAAATTATAAGTTATAAAGGATGGATGGTACTTTGATATAGTGTAGTAATAAAAAAAAGGAATATATTAGTTGTGAGAGTTATTATGTTATATTATATATTCAACGATCTTATTAATTTTATATTATGAGTTTTCATGCCATTGTTTCTTGTGTGTTTTTCTCACTTATATTTAGTAATGTTGTTAATTTTTATATTAGTAATTGTCTTAGAAAGCACAAATACATGTTAAAAAAAAATAATGTATGAAAATGAAAAAAAAAGAAAATATGGTTCACCAATAATATATGACAACTCTCCTCATGATAGGTGCACACCACATATCTCCCATCTGAAGGCGCTTCTCTCCATGCAATTGTCAACACCTGTGAGCATGAGGCTAAAGAAGCTAGTATGAGTGGACAAACCGCATGTTAGTTTGATGATGGGGAAATTAATGCAAAACATTTTGAGCTCAACATACACTCCTTGATGTTAATTACCACTCTCAACCGTTACTACAACTTAGCCTTAGTGCACTCCTAAACCCAGATGGAAACGATCCTGGTAGTATGGTGCATCAATTTTAAAAGGTTTGTATTTTTTGAGGTACACCCTGTTCTACATATTATTTTGGTAAGATACCACAAGAATTCTCTACTTTTGTGTCACATTTTCCGGTATTGCAGGTACCCCCTACTAAATGCTACCTTCAAATAGACCTCATGCTCTGTCACTTTGGGCTTGATTCCTCTTTGCTTGTTTCTATAACCTCTAGAACTCTATCCCCCTACCCATAAAGAATGGTTCTCTCCTCTCTATTCTCAATGTGCTCTCGACTAGGGTTGAACATCAGGTTTTGTTTTTCTAAGTTTTGCTCTCCTTAATTGTCTCTTGTATTTCCCTCTTGTCCTTGGCTTGAATTTTACCATGTTGTGTTATAGCTCTTCCCATAGCCATCATGGAGGCCATGGGATAAGGGAAGCTTCCCATTCAAGGGCTCAAGCCAATGTATAAACTTTAGCTACATGTTATTGGGAACACACATCTTATGCATGCATAGAGGAAATTAAGTTGACTAAGTAGGAAGCTAGAGTAGAAAGATGATTCATATCTAATATAGAGGTTGAAGAAAATATAGGTCAATGGATACCAAACATGGGAAATACCCACTCTCATCACACCTAGTATATGAAAATAGAAGATATCTATTGGAAATTCAAAACTATAATATGTAAATTCCTAGTGGAATGCAATGAAACAAAATAGGAGATATTATTGAGTATGGGTGCCTTATAGGTGCAGCTCACAAAATTGGATTGTAAAGTTTATGTGCTTTCTAAGAAAGTTATAAACTTGGACTTCCCTGGTAGTGGTGAGGAAGAACGTGACCTTACAACCATTCAGGGGGAATCCCCTGCTACTTAACCAATAATACCTGTTTTGATATTTTTTAATCTAAGAAGGAAAGCTTTCCTAGTTGATAGCTTAAGCTCTAATTTAATCAATAGTTTCCTTGATAGGTCTAGACTTGGTACTTTATATAAACATGTTTTTACCATTGGACTGGTAATTTTGACAAAAACCTTATGTGTGTGCTACTAGTCTAGTTCCCAAGTGACAGGCTAGTAGCTACAAGAATGTCACTTTCACTTAAAGTAATATAAAATTGTGCCTAGCTTTTAAAAAAACAATATATGACAACTCAAATACAGAACATCAAATCTAGATTACATTTAGAAACAAAAGAGATATGAAAACATATAAAAAATTATTGTTAAGAAGAAAAAATATATGATCTGATAGTATGGATCAAATGAGATTTGGGGGAAAATATTTTGAGGCAAGAAATGTCTCTCCACTGTTGTCCTATTTTAACATATATAGTGTTCTACATTCATGCATAGTGTTCAAAGAAAAATGTTGGTGAGATGTGGATGTTGTACAAGGAACTAACTCTAGAAAGGGTAGTGAAAGTTAGTCCTCAATGGTCAATGTTGTCAACCACTACTATTGATATTTATAATATCATGAATTGCAATTTATGTATTATTAAACCCCTTTCCATTGGAAGGGCCAATTTCCTACAAGACCCCCTTGTTATGAGGGATATTGGGATGTGAACCCTTTGTAGTTCTCAAAGGAAGCAACCAGAAATGAGAGCAATTACAGTGTCTTGGAATCAACTTTGTAGAAAATTAAAATAATTATAGCTACTTTGTTAACAAGGCATGTTGCAACACATATGTTGCATGTCAAGATTACTTAATGGTCCTTTCAAACCAACACTTTTGCATCCAAATAATCATCTTTTTTAATAGTATAAGATTGGCATTTCCTTTGTTCTACATAGCATTGAGTGATTGACATCTCTAGATTTTTTAGCATTTGTTTATTATGTTATAAGGTGTCAATGTTAGTTGTGTATAAGTGCATGGAATGTCTAAATGTTTGTTTCTCTTCATGTGACAAATTGGAATTTGTCCTATACATGAGAAAATTCAAATGTTCCAATGTAGGCTTTGCATTTCTGATGTGGGAAAAGAGGTTCTAAAAGCAACTTGAGAATGGTCAGTACTTTGCTACCATAAAATGGTTGCAAGTGTGAAAACTTTATTAATTCTTTTCCAAAGTGTGGCACTACACAGTGTCCTTGAATATATGGGAAATGCCTTTTAAAGGTGGTATTTGCTTAAGGTCACCCACAAGGATAATGAAGTTCCCTTTAAATATGGTTTTTCAATAATTAGGGAATATTTTGCAAAAAAAATGTTAGCACTACATGCAAGAATTTAGTAGGTTGATGATGCTCTACTCATCAATTTCAATGTAATGATCATGCATAAGGTCTTCTTAGAGTGTTGTTAGAGACTATCCTTCTAAAGGATGCATTTCTTTTATAGGTATTTGCAAGCAACATGTAGTGTGAGTGGATTTATGTTAAATGTTGCAACACTATTTGGAGCAAGCAGTAGCAAGGGATTGATTTTGTTGGATCTCGATGGGTGCCCATATTGGCATCTTTTTAATGCCCATCCAACACCTTTTTGAGTACCTTTTTCCATTTTCATGCCACCCTATCACCTATTTTTTTCCATATTGATGCATTTTTTATTAAGTTACAATTATCATCCAATTATGTCACTTTAATGTTCATACTTATGTATTTAATAGGGAATTTACCTTTTTATGCTAACTTATTAGAGTTCATGTGAATAAATTTAGACAGGTTCACAAAGGTACTCTTGAAGTAGCGGTAAAGGATAGTAGCTACAATAGCCTCTTGTGTTGCTACAACACTTTCAGGTTGGAGCAACACCCTTATATTGCTACAAGACCCCAAGTACCTCATTGTTACAACATGGTGTTGCAACTCTTTTTGTTACAATACAACTAAAGAGTAGGTGTTGCAACTCCTACTACTGCAACATGAATACAAGGCAAGAATTGAAACTCCAGCTACTACAACATGAACAAAAATCAATGATGCAACATGTCACTACAACATGACAGGGTACATTGTTGCAACACAAAAAAGCTAAAAGAACAGGTGTTGCAACATGCTGACAGTTAACTGTTGAGGGAAAATGTTGCCACTCAGGGACTATTGGCACAACACACCTCCAACCAACCTCTTGCCATGCCGTTGTCATCAACAGATTGCAGGTTGACCATTTGACCACCTAATGAAGAAAGTGATAAGAGGTAGTTCATCATTAGTAAGGAAATCCTAACCACAACAAGAGATCAACTAGTTGGCACCAATAGAAATAGTTGAATGAGTTATGTTTATCTAAAAATTCTCATGGTTTTCCTTTGACCTCTTAACCAAACTCAGACTTCATTATTGTGTATAAAAACGTATTGCTTTACTTGAGATGGGGAGGACAAAATAAGTGTATTTTTCTTTCTGAACTTCTTTTAATACAAATATCATTATTATATTCCATTTCTTGTTCTACTTTGTGCAAATGGTGTGTTGATAACATAGGTGATATGTTTTCATAAATGCCTCACTTAAGGAGCTAGGGGCCCCTCCATAGTTAGGTACTTCCTATAACCATATAAATCAGTTCCTATCTACATTTATATTTATGTAACTTAGTTCCTTTATACTACTACAACTCACTAATTAATAAATTACTTAGTTTATGTAATTTGTTGCAACTCACGAACTCTATAAATTACTTTTCTTATGTATGTTGTTGCAACTCGCTGATATAATAAATTACTCTATTTTTATACATTATTGCAACTCATTAATCAAATACATAACGCTGTTATTCTATATTGTGGATTGATCTATTATGTAATTATGTTTCTTTAAATTGTTGAAACTCATAACTATGAATGGGTAACTTACTCTGTTTTCTGAGAATTGTAGCTCACTAATCTATTTTTTTATATATTTATAGTGATGTCTTTACAATATTAAGTTGGATTGGATTTTGAATATTGTAGTTTATCAGCATTGCATATGCATCTTTGGTCCAGGGATCAGGATCACATAAACCTTGAGCAAGTCACCACTTTAATGCATGTATGATTTATTTCTACCAATTGGGATTGTTCTACATATTTTGGACGTTAAATTATTAAGCTTCCTATGCACATTAGGTATAAGCATGTTATTTCAATTCTACAAGTGCTACCTTTAATTCCCTGCAAGTGTGGTCTACTTTCCTTGGTGACTTGTAAAAGACATTAATATATTGCTCTAAAACACACATCTAGATTATTATAACCTGATTAACACTTAATAGAATTCTACTAGCATATGCAGTGCATGATAGTTCACAAGTTCCAAATGAACATGTTCAAGCCTCGAAAATCATTGCTTCAACACAGGGGGAAAACCACCTGGTCCGGACCTTAAGACAACTCCTTTTCCATTTAGGTAGTGGCTCCGACTGGGGATAATGGGACCAGTTTCCCAATGAAAGGTTATTGAATGGATGTGTAATGCTTATAGTGAATTGAAATAGATGGATTTGCAGTAATGAATTAAATGGAAAATATATGAATTAATCTATTCTATAACCCGGGGTTGTTTAAATTTTATCTAGATGCGATCTATAATGATTTTCCTTAGTAAATGAAAATATAGATTGCTCAAACACCAATGGAAACGAAACTATTTCAAGACTGTAAGGTCCCACCTTACCAACCATCAGTATTATACTAAGGCTGACTCAAAATGTGATTTAAGTTTAAGTTTTTAAGGCGTAAAAGTTAATGCAAGGTTATATATCTATATTTTTATTTTTATTAGTATTCTTTACACTACATACTAATTTCTACTAACTATATAACACATGGTAATATTAAACTTCTCATTAAGGCTACAGGGTCATGGTTACTCAAGATCCAAAACTTACAACCATAAGTCTTAAAAACACATTTTAATGATAGTCTTTAGTGGGATAAATAATATCAATATTTACAAACCACAATTTCCAATAAGATAATTGTTCATTCTATTGCAATTAAGAATGTTTAAGAGTGACTAATTTGATTTTGTTCTAGATAATATGCCTATGAATTCTTTGGTAAAACAAAGGGAAGAAAAACAAGATAATTCAACTTCTAAAGGAGTGGTTTCCAATTATTATGAATTCATATGTGAGCTAACAATTACAACATTTCACCTAACCAATTTGCCTTCCATGGATTTTTACTTCAATGGAATCATCATGCTTATTCTTTGAGATATTTCCAAAAACACCTTGGTTGCAAATCCTAAATTTACTTAGTCATTTGTTGGAAATAATACTGAGAGGGGGGGGGGGGTGAATCAGTATTATCAAATCAATAAAACTTTTTCATTTCCATATTCAGATTCATATATGCTACTTCCACAACTTCTTATGATTCAGTTAGTTGATCCTTAATGAGTGCATTAGAACATTATCAACCATATTAACAGTAAACAGGTGCAGTAAAATAGAACAGATCATCACACATAAGCCACACACATGAACACCATGATATAAGGTGGAAATCCAATGTGGGAGAAAACCACCTGCTGCAAGTCATCTCAATCTTCTTCTTAATAAGAAAATCCTTTTACAATATTTATGTACTGGTGCAGTCTTATACCAGTACGTAGGCTTCTACCTGCAGAGAGCTACAACCCTCTCTCGTTCTCCAGTCTCTCCTGGAAGGGAGCTACAACCCCCATAGTTCTTGTACTAGCCAATCCATTTACTAGTACGCAGGCTGCTACCTGCTACAATGCTCCAAAGTTTTCAACTGCTACTGGAAGGGAGCTACTACCCCCTTAGCTCTTGTACTAGCTAAGATACTAGTACGTAGGCGCCGACCTACAATCTTCTCTCCTCCAGATACCACGTTTCATACATTTTCAGACTGGATATTCCTGAAGCACAACACATAATCTGAAAGGCCACGTTTCATCCAATTTTCATACTAGACCCATTAATATCATTGAAGCACATAATCAATCAATCTTCTGAATCACCCAAACACCAGATCGATACATATACAAGGATAATATATGTGTTAGCACCCATATCTAGTCCATCAGATCACACAAATATGAGTCATTATGATCCTGATCCAATATTAGTTCTCATCCATCAATACTGAAGCTAAACACAATCAACCAAACAGGATATGCAGAATACTGACACCTTTAAACTGTCATCAGAAACCATCAACAACCAGAACCACCTGTGACTTCAAATATCATAGCTCAAATTGTATACGCTACTACAATGAACCAAACCTGCATATATACGCGCTTACACCAAAACCAACCCACATACAGATCTATAAATATTCAAACATGACTTGCAGCGATTTCAAACTTAAGTTATACCCAGTTCAGATCATTTTTCAATATACAGATCTAGAATAAGCATAATCAAATATATAGAGATAGTTCATTTCAAACCATTTGATCCCGATCTATCCTTAGATCTTGTTCTCCATCAACCAGTGAGGTCCCTCTTTAGCTCAGATCCAGATCTGCACCATAACCCAATCACAATATTCCAGATCTAGATATTCAATAATTCAGATGATGCTTTGCCAAATGATCTCCTTCCTCTTTTCTAGCCTTAGTCCTTTCTTAATACCACGGTCCAAAACCATAGGATCAAAAAACTGTTGGACTAATACCATGAACCAACCATGAAAGTGCGTGAGATCAACACTTTTGGATGCAATACCACGGGCCAAAACCATAGGATCAAAAACTGTCGGACTAATACCATGAACCAACCATGAAAGTGTGTGAACTTTTCTCTTGCATGAAAGTGCGTAAACTTTTCTCTACATGAAATAAACTTTTCTCTGCATAAAAGTGCGTGAACATTTCTCTACATGAAATAAACTCTTCTCTGCATAAAAGTGCGTGAACTTTTCTCTACATGAAATAAACTTTTCTCTGCATAAAAGTGCGTGAACTTTTCTCTACATGGAATAAACTTTTCTCTGCATAAAAGTGCGTGAACTTTTCTCTACATGGAATAAACTTTTCTCTGCATAAAAGTGCGTGAACTTTTCTCTACATGGAATAAACTTTTCTCTGCATAAAAGTGCGTGAACTTTTCTCTACATGAAGGAAACTTTGTTGCACTATAATTTATCAAATAAATTTGTTGCACTATAATTTATCATTTGTGTGATTTTCCATCAAGGACAACACTTGTCTCATAATGCCAACAATCTCCCCCTTTGGACTTGTCATACTGAGAATTTTCATCTGATATCTCTTCCGTAGATTCATCTAGATATATATAAGTGAGTTGATCTTCTATGAGTTGTTTGCCATCAAGTACAACACATGCATCATAATGCCAACAATCTCCCCCTTTGGACTTGATGGCAACAATACCAAATCACTCTCCCCCTTTGACATCAAGGGCAAAGGGCGAACCAAGATATTCTCTTTCCTAGAAAGGCATTCCGCTATTCATACTCCCCCTGAGTACCTGTTGAAATCTCTGAATGAGCTCCCCCTTTGTATATGCCAAGGTGTACCAATCTGTTCATGCTACATGTTGAAAGTTCTGCTCTTGCTGAATTGTGTTGTTCATGCTCCCCCTGTATGTAAGCAAGGTCTGCAAAAAGGTGTTCTACAAGAACATGACTCTATACATCATACGTGACCTTCTTAGCACCAAATACTCATACATACATCCATCTCCCAACCAAGTGGGGATATACCAGAAAATGACAACCAAGTACATTACATCATTCATCCCAGGCATAGTGGGGAAACCAACATAGGCCGTTACATGACCTTGATATGACTGAAATATTTCATCAAATGACTACAATAGATAGAGACACACTATTACATCATGAGTCTTGATATGACCTTTACATCGAATGATATACATGCCATTTATAACAGAGACCAAACACTTAAATAAGATCATGATAAACATCAGCAACGACACTGAATGATCTGCTCCATAGCATCTGTCACCAGCAACTTGTATTAGTGCATGAATCATCAAGGTATGTCCGTATCAACTCATCCTTTTGAACATAATTTTGTATATACAGAATCATTCTATCATATGTGAGAAACACCATAGCCATCCAGATTTGCATGGACCAAGTATCATCAATTGGGAATATCAATCAACATATGTACGAAACAACCTATCATCATAAAGGTAAGAACTCATCATCATCAAGTCTCCAACAATGCAACTTTGAATAATCATCCATGTATCCAGCCAACAATCCTCATCCATATATGTGCCAAGAACAATAGGAATCCTGCATCATAACTGTAATATATGATCTTTATGCATATGACGACAACAACATATGAGTGACTCATCATCAAGTAAAGAAGATGTGAATTCAAGCTAAGTACTTCTCCTTATCCTTATGAAGATCACCATATAAGTACCATTAGAGGATCAACCACAAATATGATCTAAATATCAACTATGTAACCCCAAGAATCATCTGAACAACTCATAACCATATTATAGATGAATCATTTATCCATATAAGCATCATCACCAAGGACTATTAACCATAATGCCAACAATGCATTAAAAGCATATGCTCCCCCTAAACCTGTGCCATCTTGTTTACTGTCAGATCTGATCATTCATATCAGCAAGAAGTATCAATACATCATCATTATCAAGTTAGAAACAAAACACTTCTAACCATCAAGTCATTTCCACACATCATCAGCAAATTGTAACCATTATCAAACAGCGCAAATAATAAACCGAACCATGACTGATCCTTTTCCTGAACCTGTCCCTACTGCCTTTCCTCAAACAATCATATACGCGACTATGCCATAACCGACTCGCGTATATACGTGACTTATCTTTAAGAAACTTGCGTATGAGATTTAGGACACTGAAGTTTTACACTTCCAGCTCCCTCTAATTCTGTTATGTCTGTATGTTGTGCTGTGCCGCCTCTTTCTGACTGTACTTCTTTATTCTTCCACATCTTCAAGTGTGATGATGATGTTTTCTCCTTTTGGTATGGTGCCCATACTTTGTTCCTGCATTCCTTAGCTATATGTCCAAGCTTGTTACATGCATAACATCTTACATGTTTCATATTCCTCCTGTAGCAATCAACAACTTTGTGACCAAACAAATTGCAAGAAAAAAAATATCCATTGAAGTACCTGGAATGTGATGATCTTTCGGTGTGATGATCTTGAACCATCCTTCTTTTGCATCTAGCTGCAACATGTCCAAGATTATGACATTCATAACATTCAATATTATTCATCTGTGTAAATGGCCGACCATAGTTAGGAGTAAGATATTTTCTTTGAGGAGTATCTTTCCTTGATTGTTGATGGGGATGACCTTTCATCTCCCTTATCTCCTTGTTGATCATTTTGGATTTCTCTTTAGAGTTCCTTGCCTCACCTTGTGAACTAGATTCACCTTCAACAGATTCATGAAAGCCAAGACCAGTTTTGATAGCAGGAGATCTTTGACTATTAAGAATATCATCCAAGACTTTAGTACTATCTTGAAAACGTAAGAGCTTATCCTTTTCTTCTAATTTACTTTTCAAGATATTTACCTCAACCTGAAGTTGTTCTTCTTTTTCTAGATATTGCTTCTTCATGTCTTCTTCAGCTTTCCTTTCTTCTTTCAACTGATGCTTTAGCTTGAGAATCTCATTTTCTTGTTCTTCATTTAGATCCTGTTGCATTTGACGAATTCTGAAGGCACATTCTAGCTGAGAATTTAAGCTGATAACTTCGTTTCCCTGTTTTTCAATATCTTGGACTAGATCTTTATTCTGCTTCTCTGATTCTTCAAGATCTTCCTTTAGAGAGCGGATCGTGGCTTCAAGACTTTCATATTAACTGGATCTATCTCTGAGTTTCTTGATGGTTGTGTTCTTTTCATTGACTTCATTTCTTAGAGATGTTGCTTCAACCTGCAACTTTTGATATTTATCCTTGAATAACTCTCGTTGAGCCTTTTGTCTAGTAACAGCTTCTTTGAGAGCACCACTCCTTATGTTCAGAAGTCTTTCTTGTTCACTAATTTTGTTTGTCAGCCTGTTAAATTCTACTTCTATTTGATATCCTTCTTCCTCACCCATAAGAGCACATTCAGTTGTTTCGTTATCACTTCCATCTTTTCCAAATGGATAGATAGCTGGAACATCAGAGGGTAGCAAATTCATACCTGATAGTTCATCTTCATTCTGAAATGATTCTGAATCTTAATCTGAATCTGAAGAGCTTCTTATACCTAATCCCCAATCGATTCTCGCACTGTCATAGTTCTTCTAAGATGTCTTCTTCTTCTTATGAGCTTTCTTCTTAAGCTTCTTTCCCATTGTTCCACGGATCTCCTTCAAGCGATCAAGCTTCTACCAAAGGACCTGCTCTGCTACCAATTGTTGGAAATAATACTGAGAGGAGGGGGGTGAATCAGTATTATCACATCAATAAAACTTTTTCATTTCCATATTCAGATTCATATATGCTACTTCCACAACTTCTTATGATTCAGTTAGTTGATCCTTAATGAGTGCATTAGAACATTATCAACCATATTAACAGTAAACAGGTGCAGTAAAATAGAACAGATCATCACACATAAGCCACACACATGAACACCATGATATAAGGTGGAAACCCAATGTGGGAGAAAACCACCTGCTGCAAGTCATCTCAATCTTCTTCTTAATAAGAAAATCCTTTTACAATATTTATGTGCTGGTGCAGTCTTATACAAGTACGCAGGCTTCTACCTACAGAGAGCTACAACCCTCTCTCGTTCTCCAGTCTCTCCTGGAAGGGAGCTACAACCCCCATAGTTCTTGTACTAGCCGATCCATTTACTAGTACACAGGCTGCTACCTACTACAATGCTCCAAAGTTTTCAACTGCTACTGGAAGGGAGCTACTACCCCCTTAGCTCTTGTACTAGCTAAGATACTAGTACGTAGGCGCCGACCTACAATCTTCTCTCCTCCAGATACCACGTTTCATACATTTTCAGACTGGATATTCCTGAAGCACAACACATAATCTGAAAGGCCACGTTTCATCCAATTTTCATACTGGACCCATTAATATCATTGAAGCACATAATCAATCAATCTTCTGAATCACCCAAACACCATATCAATACATATACAAGGATAATATATGTGTTAGCACCCATATCTAGTCCATCAGATCACACAAATATGAGTCATTATGATCCTGATCCAATATTAGTTCTCATCCATCAATACTGAAGCTAAACACAATCAACCAAACAGGATATGCAGAATACTGACACCTTTAAACTATCATCAGAACCCATCAACAACCAGAACCACCTGTGACTTCAAATATCATAGCTCAAATTGTATATGCTACTACAATGAACCAAACCTGCATATATACGCGCTTACACCAAAGCCAACCCACATACAGATCTATAAATATTCAAACATGACTTGCAGCGATTTCAAACTTAAGTTATACCCAATTCAGATCATTTTTCAATATACAGATCTAGAATAAGCATAATCAAATATATAAAGATAGTTCATTTCAAACCATTTGATCCCGATCTATCCTTAGATCTTGTTCTCCATCAACCGGTGAGATCCTTCTTTAGCTCAGATCTAGATCTGCACCATAACCCAATCACAGTATTCCAGATCTAGATATTCAATAATTCAGATGATGCTTTGCCAAATGATCTCCTTCCTCTTTTATAGCCTTAGTCCTTTCTCAATACCACGATCCAAAACCATAGGATCAAAAAACTGTTGGACTAATACCATGAACCAACCATGAAAGTGCGTGAGATCAACACTTTTGGATGCAATACCACGGGCCAAAACCATAGGATCAAAAACTGTCGGATTAATACCATGAACCAACCATGAAAGTGTGTGAACTTTTCTCTTGCATGAAAGTACGTAAACTTTTCTCTACATGAAATAAACTTTTCTCTGCATAAAAGTGCGTGAACATTTCTCTACATGAAATAAACTCTTCTCTGCATAAAAGTGCGTGAACATTTCTCTACATGAAATAAACTCTTCTCTGCATAAAAGTGCGTGAACTTTTCTCTACATGGAATAAACTTTTCTCTGCATAAAAGTGCGTGAACTTTTCTCTACATGGAATAAACTTTTCTCTGCATAAAAGTGCGTGAACTTTTCTCTACATGGAATAAACTTTTCTCTGCATAAAAGTGCGTGAACTTTTCTCTACATGGAATAAACTTTTCTCTGCATAAAAGTGCGTGAAATTTTCTCTACATGAAGGAAACTTTGTTGCACTATAATTTATCAAATAAATTTGCTGCACTATAATTTATCATTGTGTGATTTTCCATCAAGGACAACACGTGTCTCATAATGCCAACAATATCCCCCTTTGGACTTGTCATACTGAGAATTGTCATCTGATATCTCTTCCGTAGATTAATCTAGATATATATAAGTGAGTTGATCTTCTATGAGTTGTTTGCCATCAAGTACAACACATGCATCATAATGCCAACATCATTTTTATAGACAATTCATAGATGTAATTAGCTACAACCATTGAAGCATTATGTCAAACAGTTTGCAGGCATGAAATGTACAACCATTGAGGCATTTTGTCAAATGTTACAACCATAACCGTTAAGGCGATTTCACCAAAATTAACTAACGTGAATCTAAGATTACATAATTTCTTTTTCTTTGTCAGTAATGCGAAGAAGTGAACCTAATACATAAGTAGAACCATCACCCATCTTGATTGCAGCATGTACAGAAATTTAGGCACATAATGACTATAAATATATAATATTTTTTACAAATAGCTCGCAGCGATGTAGCTACAGCCAATGGGAATTTTGAACAACGGTTAACAGTCACAAAACAAGCTGCTAACTATTAAACTATCAAATAAGCAGTTACAAGTTTATTAAACTATCAATGTATTAACCATCAATACTTTAAAATAATAATTCCAAGTTTATATAATAGATTGATTTCATAAAAATAGATTACCAGGTAAATCGCAACTACAAAAAAAAAGCAGCAAGACAAACCACCAAGCAGCAGCAACAAATCTGTAAATATAAAAGATTACATAATCGGATTCTGAAACTCTGTTTTTTGAAATCAATGTTGGGGCAACATGGCCACTAGGTACAGATACCCCCTGAAGTTAAAATAAATCGAAGCAGAAATGCCCAGAAATGCGATTATTTAAAACCATAACCAAAAACAAATTCATACTATCTCATTTATCCCTTTTGTCAAACATATAATCTAAAAACTTATCTATAGCTGTAAAAAGAGAAGGAAAACCCAAATTTGTGTTATTAACATGTTTTCATAAAACTCATGGCAACCTAAATTCTTCAGCCATTAAAACATGATGTAAATCAAATTGCAATGAAATTGTACCAAAAAAAACTTACATAAAATAAACTACAGTTATTGCAAAATTCCTTCAACATTTATTGTGCAGCATTTGATATAAATCTAAGTTTTAGTCAACAACCAAATAAGCAAAACCATGTAATGAACTACAAAAAGAAACACAATATAATGTTGTCAACATGCCTGGTAGTGAATTTAAACAACTCAAAAAATGGGAGTATGCTCCAGCTCCAATATCCTTACCAACTCATTGTGAACCACCCGATTTTCCTCCCAACCATATCCAGGAAGAACTTCTCCCCTTGGAACCCCCGAGCTGCAAAAGCTCACAAGCAGTACCAAAAGACAATAGTAGAGAGATTTCCAAGGCAAACTAAGGAAACAAATTTTCACTTCCTCTCAATACCACTCTTGGTCAACCTCAATAGCTAGAGATCTTAGGATTTTAACAATAATTTCAGATTTATTATGGAAGCAATTGGCTAATCCCCATATCTCTCCCTCTCACTTTTTTCCTCAAGTCTCTTCCACTCTTGGCCTCCCAATCCCCAGGTGAGAATACATGAGACCCATATATAGGAGGAGAACCCAATTCTTGTCATAAAGGAGAAGAAATGTGCATGCAATGGATTCCATTCAGTGGAGTGTAATTTATGCCATTAAGGAGAGGCATGCATGCCTTAGTTAAGGAAAGTGTAACGTATGCTTTAAAGAGAGCGCAAGAGGAATATTTTATGACATATTTTTAATGAGTGAAAAGGAATATGACATTCTTTGATGAATGCATAAAATAGAGTATAATGAATTATTTAAGAGAGAGAGAGAGAGAGAGAGAGCCATGAGAGTCATGAAGGAGATGTGTGAATTGATTGAGGAGATAAAATTGACTTGTAATTCCTTTTTAATAATAATATCATAGTCTCGTAAAAGATAATAATAATATTAATAATATTGAGGATTCAATCAAGATTGAACTATTAGGATTGATTAATGATAAGTTAATTTGTTTTTCTTCAACTCCGCTTGATTACCAATTTATGTAAAGTGATTTACTATTTTTGGAAAGTCGTGCTTGAGACGCTAGACATGACTTTCTATTTTTAGAAAGTCATTCCAGAATTGTGAGAATGAAATTTTATTTAAGGAAATTCATCCATGAGTGGTATTTTTATTCTGGAGAATAGGGATTATGCACCCCTATTTCATGCATCTCCGTGCCTTAGTAGATTGAGGACTCTGCGCCCTGATCTACTCCAAAGATCCAAGCTTCCACAGCTTGATCTTTTTAAATATTCAGGATTTCGCGCCCTACATATACAAGACTCCACATCTTTATCTTTCTTGGATTTAGGACTCCACGCCCTAATTTCCATGCACTCTCATCTATTGTGCTTTGAAACTTTGTGTTTCTCCTTATGGTACTGATTGTGAGCTTTTACCCATCTGATGGTTCACTGGACAGGCCTTGTTCAAATACCTGCACACAGTACAATCTCATAGATCAAAGGAATCAAATAGATTTCATAATGAAATTAACTTAATCACATTTTACCCAGAATGGTGCATGGCTTCCACAGTCATTTTGGTTTTGAAGAAATGACTTCCACAGTCATTCATAATTGAACATCCTTGTTGGAAAATGACCAGGTACCCTACCACATCCTTCTTAGTACAATATTAGACATATATAATCACACAAATCATGTATCATCCATAAATCATAATTAACTATCTATTTCGCATAACCATGAGAATCCATGGGTATATGTGTCTCAATCTTGGATCAACATCCATGTCATACACCTGCTTCATAAATAATATACAAACAGAAAAAACATATGTATAACATTTTACTTAACCAAAACCATCTAATATAGATAATCAATGATGCCACATATAAGAGGAAATATAACTATATAAAACATTGTTCCCCAATCCAGTGATCAATCTATCATACATAAACATAAAAGGAAATATAACTATGTATGTAAAACATTATTCCTCAATCAAGTGATCAACCTATCATATATATATAACCCTTGATAAGAGTGACAAAACTATACTAGAAAAATAGGACACTACATACTCCCGCTCTTGGAGTAAACTTGGCTCGAAGTTTAACTAAACAAAAAAGGAAACTCAAGAAGTTGTTAGCCTCACTCTCTTAAAAATCAATAATAAATCCAATTATTAAATTAAAAAAATAAAATCATGAGAATTCCTCAAACTAAGGAAGTCTAGTTTGGATGAGAGATTCTTTCCAACTAGCTCTCCTAAATTAGTGTGTAAGTTGAGAAATTGTCTTAACCAAGTGAGTCTAAGATAGACACGCTATCTTAAGACCACTTACTCATGTATTTAAATGCATTATTAAATTTTTTGAATAATGTGAATTACATGAGCATGAGAGACCACATGATGGCTCTCTTCCTTTTCTGCCAGTTTAATTTTTGTGTGTTAATTTGTTGTGCACATGGTTATATGGCTTTGTGATTCTTCTTCATGTGGTATCAGAGTGTCAGGTGAGATCTAGGCGAGAAGCATGAGCTTTGTGAGCGTCATGAGCTTGAGTCACTGGGTAAGTCTTAACTAGTGCATCTGCCTATGCGTGGAGCCATAGAGCTGATTGAGAGAGCCAAGCATTAATGTGGCATTTGACTATGGTGTGGCTGCTGGGATCTAAGCCGAGGTCTTGATTGGATATCATCTCATCTTCTTATTCATGAGTGAAGGCTTTCCATTTGGAGGTGAAACGTCGAGTGAAGCATTAAAATTTGTGGTTCTATGTTGGGGGTGCAAACCTCCTATGATCGTGGATCCATTGTTTGAAAGATGTGAGTTAGCACTGAAAACTTTGGCGATCATGTGAGAGATCGTGTGGACGTTGCTTTACTAAGCCTGCGTGGAGCCTGTTTCTGTAGTGTTGACTGCATAGTGCAGCCTTGTGAAGCGAAGTGGGAATGGGAATATGAAAGCCTTATGTTGCTATTTTTTTCCTCAAAGCCTTGCCTAAGATTTGAATGACGCTCTCCAAAACGCGCTAACTGGACTACGCTACATCTTGTTTCAACGCAAAGATCTATCGCAGATCATGAGAAAGAGGAATGGTGTGCCTTCTGATAGATGAACAAGCTTCAATGGCCGAGCGAGGATCCAATCCCATCAACTCCCAAGTAATCTCGTAGCCACCTGAGATCTCGATCATTTTTCTAGTTAGCAAAACACAATAATATGGAAAATGCATCTGCAGAAAATTTTTATTAGCGTGTTGTTGGAGCAGTCAACAAAACGCTGAAACTCAACACTCTTCTGTTGCAGCAGAACACGGTAGTGAATAAATACTTTGTGAATAAGGAGGTTTTTCACCAGAACAGAGATCCACTGTGGTGCAGAGAGCTCGGCAAGGATGTAGTGATATGGAGAGCTCAAGGCTTGACTGCAATGGCCTCTGATTTTTGCGCTGCCGAGGAGCGAGGCGAAGTTGGAGAGTTTGAAAAGAAAATGAGATCCAACATTGAATTTGTCATGCAAGCACAACCGTATTTAGTGATCATCAACAACCTCAAGATAGGAAGAAGCCTCACTGGGCACATCAAACCAAATGAAGTGCTCTCTGGCCTTCAAAACCAGGATTGACCATTCCAGCAACAGATGGTGTCTCTCTACTCTTGTTGAACTGAAAAGATAGCTCTGCACCCTCAAAAGACACTCTACAAGAGCCGGGGAGCAATACCAAGGATCTTTCTGAAATCCCGGTGGTCAACAGTTCAAATCATATGGTGGACAACTCTTTATGGTAAAAATTTAATTTATATTTTACATGCTTAATTTAAAATTAAAAAAAAAATCCATTTATTTGTTTTAATGGGAAGCATGTAAAATAAGATTGGAGTGATAAGATTGTGGAGTAATAAGTGCCTTTGGAAGGAGTGATTGGTAATATGGAATGATGAGTGATTTTTTTTCTTAAGGGCAGCTTATTGTAGAAATCCAAAAATAGTATTTTACTTTGAGGTAGCTTAAATTCATTTCAAAGTCAAAGTCAAAGTTAAATTGTAATTGAGAAGTCACAATGACAAGTGAGAAAAGTGAGGGTTGATGTGAAAGAGAGATAAAACAGATATTAACGTTAACTTTGATGCTAGAGCTTGGCATTATTATTGTTTTAGAGTCAGTTTTTGAAGACAATTTGATGCCAAGGAGTTCTCAGTCTGTGCTTGAGACGCCTCACTGAAGACATTGTCACGATGATGTATCTTGAAGGTTAATAAAAACATATCTTATGTGGTGATCGTGTCCTAGATCCACCTGAAATTGAATAAGGGGATCATAGGTACACTCTGTGTCATGAATGTGCTTGCATGATTTGAGTCGAATTTGTAAAACACTCTCTTTATTATGCTTAAACAAAACAACTACATGCACATAAGAAATTTTACATATACAAGTCATCGATCAAGCTCCTGAAATCAAAGCTCCCATAATCAATTAAGTTCATAAGCACAAAGCGTCACATCATCGACTTGATAAAAGTAATATTCTGCAACAACATTTCACATCATGTAATCAAAGCAATCAAGTTAAGGACGCTACAAAATCCAGCATTTTAAGCCAAGACTACATCAACATCATCAACACTTTTTGTTTCACTTACAAATAAACCTGTTTTAAATTGAATTGTACAGGTGCATTCTCGGTTGTAACTGACACCCTAATTTGACTTGTTAAGGTGAATACATTAATTCAAGTAAGTCTTCAACTGAGTCATCAAGATTGAACTTGTCCTTTGTATCTTGGGTGCATTTTCGACAGTGTTCGACACCCTTTCATTTTTTTACAAATCATCACATTCAGTGAGTACATTCAAAAAATCACAAGTGTCAATAATCAATCAAGCAAGTTCAAGAAAGCCGTCTAGAAAGCAATCATCATTCAAACAATCAATTGTTACAACAGGATCAAGCAAGCGTGCAACAATCAAACAAACATCAACCAATCAAGTTCTACAAATCCAGCAAGTATTAAAAGCAAGTGAGCGTGTGTTCCAACAAGTTCACATGGCGAAAAGCATTCAGTTGTTAAAGATTCTTAACAATTTGATCCTCTCAACTACTGAAGACATGGTGCAAATTAGCAAAGAAACTCTTGTTGATATTTCAATGAATCTACAACAAGCACATGAAACAATTGAGTTCCTTCAACTGGAGTCGCAACTTCAAAGAGATGAGTTGCAACAGAAGAGTGATGTTTCCAAGTCTTTCATCCATACAGATGAAGATAAAGATGTTGATTCCAAGTCACTGATCCAACCAACTTCAAGTGTTGAAGTGGTCCCTGATCTAGTTCAACTTTCTTCCAAACCAATCATCAAGCCATGGGAAGAAATCCAAAGTAACAGAAATCGACGAGGATTAGGATATGACAAATATGAAAACAACTTGCATATCCCTGATTATTCTAAACCGATCAAGTTCATCAGTGTAGGATTTCTTGATCAAATACAATCAACGAGCCATGAGAAAGTTACAGTCAAACAAACATGTATGCAAACTGAAGTTGCAGTCAAACCAAAATGCCTTCATTGTCAAAGAACCAGTCATCTGGAAGATCAGTGTTTTGATCTTCATCCTTATCACCATTGTGGCAAGTCAAATCATTCATCAACACAATGCAGCAAATAACAACAATCAAGCAGATTGGAGATCGATTATTCATGGATTGATCCCTGGGAATGGTCATCCACAATCAAAATATTGTACACGTTTTACAATTGGATTCACTCACACATATTGCAGCCAACAGTCAAATGAAGATGGTACTCTTGTGCAGTTGAACGGGGGAGTACACCAGTGAAATACTCCTCCACCTACAGGGGGGAGTTCAGATATATTTTGGAGAAGATTGCCTCTCCTTTCAGCTGACAAAGGGGGGAAAATGTCAATGAAATTGACAAGTGGTTTTCAGACTGAAAGTCTCGACAACATCAGCGAAGCAACCAGTGGGCATCTCCATCAGCCAGTGGGTGATCATCATCAACAAATATGCCAGTGGGCATTCATCAAATTGTGTCAGTGGACATCGGATGTTGTTTTCAAGCAAAGGACAATTGGATCCTTTTGTGGCTTGCCACATGGTGGAGTTGTCAAGCGACATTCAAAGATGAATCAGTCATGCTGATGAGTCATGGTCTCTTCATAATGTAGTTTCTTCAACATCCAGCTTTGGCAGTTTTTCAGGAAAATGTTTTTTGAGGATCAACTTGAGAACTTGGAAGATGGTTCCTTGTTCATTTTGGATTATTCATTGATGGGGGAATGTTAGCATCACTCTCTTAAAAATTGATAATAAATCCAATTATTAAATTAAAAAAATAAAATCATGAGAATTCCTCAAACTAAGGAAGTCTAGTTTGGATGAGAGGTTCTCTCCAACTAGCTCTCCTAAATTAGTGTGTAAGTTGAGAAATTGTCTCAACCAAGTGAGTCTAAGATAGACACACTATCTTAATACCACTTACTCATGTATTTAAATGTATTATTAAATTTTTTGAATAATGTGAATTACATGAGGATGAGAGACCACATGATGGCTCTCTGCCTTTTCCGCCAATTTAATTTTTGTGTGTTAATTTGTTGTGCATATGGCTGTATGGCTTTGTGATTCTTCTTCAGACGCATAGAAGATGCATCTTCTCAAGTGGCGGAACTAGGACTGTACGAGTCCCATTGGACCTTTATTTAGTCCACCATGTGACGTTTGAGCTGTCGAGTGCGATGGTCCAAAATGCAAACTAGCTCTGCCTTAAGATTTCCTTCATTTGTTACCTATAATTGATGCCAATCTAAAATGTGAGAAGGATCATGAACATACTTATGTAGTACCAAAATATGAAATACATCATGCATACGATGAAAGACTGGTGGTAAAGAAATATGATATGCCACAGGTCCAACCCCGGGTGAGCCATATATGTTGCACGGTGAGCTTCTTTCAAAATGAACTCACGAAGCCCATCTTGATCTGGAACTACAATCTTTTGCATGAATCTCACCATACCGTCGTCATCACAAGAATACCCTTCTACCTTGTTTTTCTTAGCCCCCTCCCCAGAAAGAGAAACTTTAACTTCCTTGCACCATTCATCTACATCCTGTGCCCACAAGATGCGCTCCCATAAATCAATCTTCAATTGAATTACTAAAAATATTCGTGGTCTTTGACTGAGTGCATCGACTACTTTGTTCAATGTACCCTTGATGTAAGTTATATCAAAATCATATTCACTTAGGAGTTCTGACCACCTTCTTTGCCTAACATTTAGATCACTTTGAGTAAATATATGTTGCAAACCTCTGTGATCTGTTTTCAATTCAAATTTCTTTCCCACCAAATAATGTCGCCAAAGTCGTAAGGCATGAACTATAGCTGCTAGTTCTAGATCATGGGTTGCATAGTTTTCCTCATGCGTCCTTAACTTCCTAGAGGCATATGCAATCACCCTACCATCTTGTGATAATACCGCACCCAATCCATATTTTGACACATTGGTACATACTATGAATGGTCTATCCATATCTGGAACCTTAAGTATCGGAGCTGTAGTCAAACATTGTTTGAGCTTGGAAAATGCTTGCTCACACTCATTTGTCCAATTAAATCATACTCCCTTCCTAAGCAATGAAGTGATAGGGCTGGCTATTTTTGAAAACCCCTCCACAAATCTCCGATAGTATCCTACCATACCCATGAAGCTACACACTTCATGCACATTAGAGGGTGTTGGCCATTTTGAAATTGCATCAATATTTGCTGAGTCAACAACAATGCCTTCACTGGAGATAATGTGTCCAAGATAATGGATTTTTGATTGGAAAAAAGAACATTTGGACATTTTTTCATAAATTTTATTTTCTCTTAAGAATTGTAACACCAATATCAGGTGTTTCTCATGCTCTTCTAGGGACTTTGAATAGATTAGGATGTCATCGAGGAACACTTGTACAAATTTGTCCAAGTAATTCCTAAATAAACCATTCATCGGACTCATTAACACTCCTAGGGAATTAGATAACCCAAAAGGAAAAACCACAAAATCATAATGACCAAAACAAGTTTGAAAAGTTGGAAATATCTTCTTCTTTAACTTTGATCTGATGATATCTAGATTGAAGATCGATCTTGGAGAATATGGTGGCTCCCTTCATTTGATCAAATAGATCATTAATGCGAGGCAAAGGATATTGATTTCTAATAGTTACTCGATTCAATTGCCTGTAGTCAACAGAGAGCCAAAGGGATCCATCCTTCTTCTTTACAAATATCACTGGAGCTCCCTAAGGTGAAACACTAGGTCTAATCATACCCCTGTCCAATAACTCTTGAAGTTGTACTTGAAACTCACGAGGTTCAATAGTAGACATTCGGTAAGGAGCTTTGGATATAGGTTTAGTACCAGGCTTTAGCTCTATGGAGAAGTCAATCTCTCGCTTTGGAGGTAAACCAGGCAACTCCTCTGGAAAGACATCAAAGAATTCTGAAAGGAAAGGATATTGTTCAAAGGATGAAAACTCTCCCTCATTTAAAATCATTATAGCATACATTTGACATCTTTTCCTAAGACTTCTCTTCATCTGCAAGAATGAGATAAGTCTTAAAGAAACAAGTCTCCTTTCCCCATGGATAACCATAGATTGGCCCTCATCACTCAAAAAATGAAGGGTTTTGCTTCGACAACTAAGCACAACCTAGTGGGATTCAAGCCAGTCCATCCCAATTATCACATCATAGTGACCAAGTGGTGTCACATAAAGATTCACATTTGTGACACACACTCCCAAGTCTAAAGGGCACTCTTGCACTAAGCATTCAACCTTTTGAGATCGCCCCGAGGCCATCTGAACCTGATTAAAATCATTTTGCTCTATCGCCACCAATTTACATTTCAATAAATTATTAGGAGAAATAAAACTTTTAGTTGCGCCAGGATCAATCAAAATAGTAACAACCATACCATTTATCTTACCTGATGCTTCAAGCACTGTAGACTGATGCTCGACTTGGCTATTTTTCACAACTGCATGAATCCTATGGGCTCTGCCCATGTCTCTAACAGTGGCTTCTTCCTACTCTGATTGTGCTTAGTGTTCTTTTCAGGGAAATCTCGTTCATAATGAGGTCCTCCACAAGTCCAACATCCATTAGTGTGAGCAATTTTCATAAATTTGACCCTTTTATTAGGTGATTCTTGAGTGCGAGCATTACTTTGTTGAAGATGTTGCCTTGGGTTATTTCTTTGGTTCTTAAAAGTATGATTCTTTTGAAATCCATGATGATGTGAACCACCTGAATTATGTCTTACATATTGGCCTCCCCTTCGAGGAGGTTTCCCATGGAATGATAGATTTGGGGTTGTATCCCCCCCTTTCTTCCCCAATAATTCTTGCTCGACTATAATTGCTTTTTTCACTACATCATGCAACATAGTAGGCCTCAAAATGTGCACCTTTTCCTTTATAATAGGATTCAATCCATACAAAAACTTGTTTACCTTGAGGGCTTTAGTATTTAGATGGGTAGCATATCTAAGAAACTCCATGAATCGTGCTTCATATTCAAGGATTGTCTTAGTTCCTTGCTTAAGATCATGGAACTCATTCAATTTCCTCTCCAAGTATTCAACAAAAAGGTACTTTGCTCAAAATTTCTCTTCAAATCGTTCCCATGTCAAGGTAGACATGGAGTATCCTAATTGGGATTCTAAGTTCCTCCACCATAATAGTGCACTCTCCTTAAGTTGGTATATAGCCAACTTTGCCTTTTGGTTGCTAGAATAATTCCACAACTCAAAACATAGGCGCATGTTTTCCAACCAAGCTTCTGCTACCTCCCCTTTTGTGGTACCCTTAAAGATAAGAAGCTTAACTTTTTCCAACTCTCTATGTACATCTCCATCAGATGGTATTTCTTGCCTCTCTAATTGAGATGAAGAACCAGGCACTGAAGGATTTCCCCCAAAAATACTAATCAAGACTTCAGTCATCTTTTGGAAAGATAACATCATATCCCTTACTTCCCTGATGGATATTTGCTCAGATTCTTTATCTTGGGGAGGTGGAGATGAGACTTCCTTCCTCCTCCTTGATGTTCTCTCCATGATTACTTAACTTGACCAAGGAAAAATTTAGGTAAGTAAATAAATATTAGTAGGAAAGCCCTAGGTCCTAGAGTTTTAACCTGCTCTGATACCATATGTAAGGTCCCACCTTACCAACCATCAGTATTATATTAAGGCTGACTCAAAATGCGATTTAAGTTTAAGTTTTTAAGACGTAAAATTTAATGCAAGGTTATATATCTATATTTTTATTTTTATTGGTATTCTTTACACTACATACTAATTTCTGCTAATTAACTAACCCATGGTAATATTAAACTTTTCATTAAGGCTACAGGGTCATGGTTCCTCAAGATCCAAAACTTACAACCATAAGTCTTAAAATCACATTTAAATGATAGAGTCTTTAGTGGGATAAATAATATCAATATTTACAAACCACAATTTCCAATAAGCTAATTGTTCATTCTATTGCAATTAAGAATGTTTAAGAGTGAGTAATTTGATTTTTTTCTAGATAATATGCATATGAATTCTTTGGTAAAACAAAGGGAAGAAAAACAAGATAATTAAACTTCTAAAGGAGTGGTTTCCAATTATTATGAATTCATATGTGAGCTAACAATTACAACATTTCACTTAACCAATTTTCCTTCCATGGATTTTTACTTCAATGGAATCATCATGCTTATTCTTTGAGATATCTCCAAAAACACCTTGGGTGCAGATCCTAAATTTACTTAGTCATTTTTATAGGCAATTCATAGATGTAATTAGCTACAACCATTGAAGCATTATGTCAAACAGTTTGGAAGCATGAAATGTACATCCATTGAGGCATTTTTTCAAACACTTACAAGCATAACCCTTAAGGCAATTTCACCAAAATTAACTAACATGAATCTAGGATTACATAATTTCTTTTTCTTTGTCAGTAATGCCAAGAAGTGAACCTAATACATAAGTAGAACTGTCATCCATCTTGATTGCTACATGTATAAAAATTTAGGCACATAATGGATATAAATATTTAAGAATTTTTACAAATAGCTTGCAGCGATGTAGCTACAACCATTGGGAATTTTGAACAACGGTTAAAAGTCACAAAACAAGCTGCTAACTATTAAACTATCAAACAAGCAGTCACAAGTTTATTAAACTATCAATGTATTAACCATTGATACTTTAAAATAATAATTCCAAGTTTATATAACAGACTGATTTCATCACAGCTACAAAAAAAGCAGCAAGACAAACCACCAAGCAGCAGTAGAAAATCTGTAAAATATAGAATATTATAGAACTGGATTTTGAAACTCTGTTTTTTGAGATCAAATTTGGGGCGACATGGCCATAAGGTACAGATACTCCCTAAATTTAAAATAAATCGAAATAGAAATGCCTAGAAATGTGATTATTTAAAACCACAACCAAAAACAAATTCATACTATCTCATTTATCCCTTTTGTCAAACATATACTTTGAAAACTTATATACCGTTGTAAAAAGAGAAGGAAAACTCAAATTTGTGCTATTAACATGTTCTCATAAAACTCATGGCAGCCTGAATGCTTCAACCATTAAGACATGATGTAAATCAACTTGCAATGAAACTGTACAAAAAAAAAAAACTTAAATAAAATAAACTACAGTTATTGCAAATTTCCTTCAACATTTATTGTGCAGCATTTGATATAAATCTAAGTTTCAATCAACAACCAGATAAGAAAAACCATGTAATGAACTTGTTGTGGTAAAAACACAACACCCCCCATTATTGATGCATCCGCTTCAAATAATGGGGACCCTTTCTATAAAATTTTTGGCTAAGCACCTTTTTTGATTTTTATTTTAATTGATTACCCTACGCTTTCATTAATTATTAGTTTTCTTTGGATTCTTGTTTTGATTGCTTTGTTAGAATCGATTTTTTATAAGCTTCACATCGACGCTTGTTTCGCCTCATTTGGTCAAATGGTTTGAAAATGACACTCCTTTGAAATCTCATCATTTATCTAGCCTGGGTTAAAAATGCATAAAATGTACATATTGCATTTTGTAAATAAATTAGTCCAATAACGCATTCAGTTTAAATATTAACTCGTAGAGGGTTTTACTAACATTTTTCATTATGCAGCCAAATAATTAAGCATCGGGACTTAAGAAATTCACTCCAATTTTCCAATCAAATCTTAATCTCGAAAAACCAAACATTCAAGTGGCTGTAGTTTATTTTTATTATTTTTCATTTATTTTCTAAGTAGCTGTAGTTTTATTTTTTTAGCTATAGTTTAAAAACTTATGTTCATAACAACAAAACAAAAAAAAATGAAAATTTAAGTTTTAAAATTAAATTTTAAATTAATTAAATTAATTAATATATTATATAATTAATTTAATTAAATTAAAATTTAAAACAAAAAAAAAAAAAAAAAAGAAATATGAAAAATCAAAAATTATATCGCATCGGAGTTTTTTCATTAGCACATTTTTATGAACCCTTCCATTCTCTCGATTGCCGAAATTTTGAAAACCCCCGATGCGATATGGGTTGGAAGTCTTGTTCGCAATGCATTCTTTCAAGCCCCCGACACACACCATAACACTCATAACCCCGATGCGATATCGCATCGGGGAAGTTCACTTGACATATGTTAATAAGCCCCTCCATCCTCCGATTCCCCGATGCGATGGAGCATGATGATTTAATCCTAAGTCTCATCAAAAGGGTTGATATTTGTTTTTATCATACGTTTTATTTGTTTTAATATCACTCACGTATGAGTGAAGTGAGGAAGGGTAATATAGTTATGTTTTAAAGTTTTTATATATTATGAGTAGGTTAGCTATTTAACATTATCGTGATATGTTACTTTTAATATATGTATTAGGAGTAGAGTAGAATAATGTAATATACATTAGTTTAAATAATATGTAATATTATATTATAGTAATTAAATTAATAATATGTAATATTATATTATATTAATTAAATTAATTAATATGTAATATATTATAATCTGTA
Organism: Pinus tabuliformis; assembly: GCA_031772625.1. Classification (NCBI taxonomy): domain Eukaryota; kingdom Viridiplantae; phylum Streptophyta; class Pinopsida; order Pinales; family Pinaceae; genus Pinus; species Pinus tabuliformis. Next base: position 611,603,065 of record CM062814.1, on the reverse strand, counting down.
ATATATTATATTAATTAAATTAATTAATTATATGTAATATTTAATTAATTTAAATATCATTTAGATTAATATTAATTAGTTTTTTTAATTAGATTAAATTTGTTTATAAATAGATTAATGTTAATTAATAATTAGTTTAATTAGAATTAATTAGAGACTAATTTAGGATTAGTTTTTAATTCTAATTTTTAGCCCAGCAACAGAATTTCCAGATTCATGCCAGATTTGACTCATCAACTTTGGAAGCTCATAAATTGAGTTCTACTTGGCCAAATGAGGCCCAGGACGGCTCATTGGAAAGAGAAAATCAAGGAGAACATTTTGAAGGAGGTTTCACCAACAGATTTGATCATTTATTGGGCCAAAAATCAGGCAGAAGATCAGGCTCCGAATTTTGAAAACAAAATCAATTTTCTGAGTTATTGTTTTCAATTTCATTTGTCCAAAACCTCTTCTAAGTGCATATCCATTGGTCAATAATATCATTTACCAATCAAACCATTCCAAGCATCAATACAGAGCTTATATTTTGTTTTTAATTATTTATTTAAATAGAATTTGATTGGGTTTGATTTAATTGCCAGAAATAATATTTTGATTGCATTTTAATTTATTTTGATTTCTTTTGCAGGAAAACAGTGGGAAGAATATGGAAAAAAAGATCTCAATCAATGAGAAGGCTCCAGCAATTGAAGATCAGGAATTTTGAGCAAATAAAATTGGATTTGGCAGATTTCTCTTCACCAAACTTTCCTCTCAAGAATTCCTTCACAAACAGTGTAAATAACAGATTGCAAAATGGAATAGGGGCTGCTCTCCTTTGCAATTTTAGAGCTTCTAAAAGCACTATTGTAATTGGAATTTAGAGTTGTAGGAGGGAGGAGTGAAAAATCTCAGATCTGGGGATTATTGAGGATTTTCCCTTTGTATATTGAATTATGCATGAGGAACAAAGCTTGCACTATTGTGGCTCTAGTTTTGAAGGCAGAAGTTCAAGCAATGTAAAGGGCTGTTGGAGACCAAGAACAGAGAAATGGATGCAATAAATTGGTATTTCTAATACTACTGTTTCAAATATCAGTTTTAATTTTATGGTGATATGAATGTGTCATTTTATTCATGTTTGTGCACTATTGTCAATATGGGTAATTTGTCTCAATCTTGTTATTATGTATCTCTGTTTTTATGGATTAATTTCTCATTTTGGAGTAACTACTTACTCTGAAATCTGTCTTATGAAACTGATTTATTGAATAATAATGTGTGTGAACTATTTCTACATATCATTATTCAATTATTGGATTTATTGATTTGATAATCAATGTCATTTTGAGAACTACTTCCTGAATGTTGTTGATTTATTATTTCAGTTTTAAGGTCTCAATAGAATGTGTTTTGGTAACCATAATATCAGTTAATCGAACTACTTCATTAACTTGATATTCATTATAAACAAGACATGTTTAAATCCTAATATTTTAATTATCTTGCTCTTAGTTGGGTTAGATCTATATCTGCCTAATTAAGATAGGATTTAGATTAGTTTCTTTTTCTTGCATCATAGAATAAGCTTGCATTTAGAATAAATTTTACATTCTTTTAAATCCTCTCCTCAAAGAGGCAAAACTTTAGTTGTGGCTTGGCTGAACCCAAATCAGCTTAAGGGTCATTCTCTTGCCTGATCAGCAAGAAGAAGTGATCTGATGTCCCTGTCTATTGGTAGTTAAAGGTACATTATAAACCAATAGCAATAGGGAGAAGGTAACTGGACCTAGATGAACAGTCGGAGCCACCACACCAAACGGAAAAGGAGCTGCTTTTAAGGTCCGGACCGGGTGGTTATCCCCCAATGTTGTTGCAGCGATTTTCGAGGCATCAACATTTTTGGCGCTAGAAGGAGGGCCTGAGATTTTTGTCTATTGGAGTCTTTTCAATTTTAACATTTTGTTTATGGCTTCTCTTAAACTTCCAATTTGGAGTTGTATCCATGGACGTGCATCCTCCAATACTCCACCCGAAGTGGTAAGACTCTTGTCTCAGGCAAAGTTTAATGGTAAGAGGAATTCTTTTGCTTTCAACCATGTCTTTCAATTTATTCAAAATGTTTCAAATTACAATTTTCAAGGAATTGATGAAGGCATTTTATGCAGAATTTTTACTCTCACATTTGCGGCAAAAGCCAGAAACTGGTGCAAAACTCTTCCAGTTGCCTCAATCCATAGCTGGGATCAATTTGTTACAATTTTCATCTGTAAATTTGACGGCTACGATTATGAACAGGTATGTGAAGAAATTGAATATCTACGAAGGTTTAAAAATGAGTCTGTTAATGATTTTCATATTCGATTTCACTTGAATTGTTTAAGATTTAAGGACGAAGATAAACCTACGAAAGAAGAATCATTAGATTGGTTTAAATATATTAGTTCTCTTCCAACCATTCCCAATCCATATGAAATTGGTTCAAGCTTTGTTCCATCCCCTTCCAATACAAATGAGAATCCCAATTTGGATGTGCAAATAAATTGTGATAAAGTGGTTTCACAAAGCTTGGAAAATATTTCCATTCAAATGCAAGAAGACAACAAAAACAATTTTGAAGAAAGAGCTGCCTTGGAATCTGAAAGCTACTGTGAAGAAAATTCGGAAAATCAAATCGCAAATCAGCAAGTACAAGCAACAATCAAAATGCAAACTGCTGTACAAATTTCTGAATTTCTCCATGATAAGCAAATGCCAAAATCAGAGCAGCAAAGCAGCGTTCTTCAAGAAAGCATATGCACGCAAAGGAATGATCTGCGATCTGAAATTTACAATGAGCATAATGCACAAGAGCTCTCAAACAGAGACAGTTTTAAATGCATTGTTTCAGGTTCACATTTTTCCCTTTATCCTGATATTTTCAATAATGGTAATATTTTTCCTCTTGATGTTAATGATATTCCAGAAATTAAAGAGGCTGATCTAAATGAATTACCATTAAAGTTTTATCAAGATAAAGAAACAATAATTGATCATTCTTTTGCCATTAATGAACATGAAATGCTTGTTCCTCCTTGTTTTGATATATTGGATGAGATTGAAGGAAATTCTAGAGAATCTTGTGAGGTCATTTATGATGATTACTCCGATATTGAGGATGTTGATTTCAATTTTTCTCAAGAGAATCCTCTTAATAAAATTCAAATAACATCTGAGGATGAAGAACGCTTCAATTTAGAAATTATCTCAACTAATCCTCATTTTACAGCAGCAAATTATCTTCATGATTTCACCATTCAAGAAATCATTCCAATTCATGATTCATATGAGGACCAAACTCCCATTCCTATTCATAATCATAATTCGTTTTCTATTTCACAAGTTGGAATTCGAAATCACCCAAATTCCATAATTCTGGCCATTCCTTGTGAAAATGAAATCATTTCAAATCGATCCCAATTGTGCTGTAACATTAGTTGTACAAATAATGACTTCATTTTAGTTTTTCTTTCACAGCTATTTTGTTTAAACTTAGATTTATTTTCTGATTTTATTTTACAGATTTTTCACACTCTTCGCTGGCATATTGAACACCTTATTATCAAACACTCAATTGATGCATTGTCCGATTGGGAAATCGAAGTTTCATATTATAATCATCAGCATCAAAAGATATTAATATTCCAATTTAAATCAATGCTAATGTTTCATCAGAAGCTTCTATTTTTTCAAAGGCAATGTGAACAAGAGAATGTATTTTTGCAATCCGGCCAGCAATTCAATTCAATTAATAAATTGCCATTTTATTTGAAAGACTTCCATCCATTTTTCATTGACTCATTTGAAAATTGTTTGGAAATTTTTCCTTCAAGGAAAATTGTCAATGATTTAACATTTGTACATAACACTAACAAATTTTTTCAGGTCAAAGAATCTAAAAGCTCATCTTCACAATCTGGCCTGTTATCTCTTCCTTTGAACATTTCCCAATCATTAATGGAAATCCATCCAGATTTTTGTGATCCAATCGGTATCGAATTAGAAAGGAAATTTCAAGAGAAGGAGATTTTAATCAACTTACTAACAATAAATGTACATTCTTATTTCAGATTTATTTTCCTTAGTTTAGTTAGATTTTTATTCTTATTGCTAACATTTGAACTGTACATAAACGCGGGAATAAAAATGAGAGAATGGTTACACTGGAAATATGACTATACCTAGTCATTTTCATGTATATGGTTAGAATAGGAGTAGAATTAATTTAGTTAGCTTGTTTTATGTAGTTAATTTATTTGCAATAGTTCTGTAGATTAAAAAAATAAAACAAAGCAATCAGCCTTCTCATACATGTTCAGTGGAAACATTTTTCCTTATCAGAAAATTTTAATTCTTGCTTTCCTTTTTGAAATTTCTTATAGCGATTTCTCTACTCTGCCTATTTTAAATAATGTCTTGATCAAAGTCAATTAAAATTGCACTTGGCATCGATTGCCTCAAAGCCACTTTTCTTCATTTCGGGATTTCCTTCTAAGATTTTCTTTTGAAATTTATATGGTAAGGATTTGAGGATATAAAAGCTTCATGATCCCATTATCCTATGAGATGTATGATTGACTATGATAAGCCTAATTCTAATTCAATCATTATCAGTCAATCTAACCTGTCACAGCAATCATATGAAGTTCATATTATATTCCTCGGAATTTGCCAAAAGCTGATCTTAAGGATGCCCATTTTGCCAAGTGCACACATTTAAATCTGTTTTGACATTTTTCTACAATTAGTGGCTTAATCTCATTTTAATCTTTAGTTTATTATCTGATGCTGTAAAAACGCATCATGCCTATTTACTAAAGGCATTATTAAAAAGCCACTATAACAATACAGATTTTTCTCGAGATTAATTCGGAATGAGCAGAGGTAATAAATTGTTACTTCACTTCGAAAGGGAAGCATAGTTTCATATTTATTTCTGGTAAATTTTATATTCCATGAACATGAATGATTGATTTCATTTAGGCTGATTGCGCACTTAGATTTAAAATAAATAAAGAGATGATTTTAATCAAAGGAAGAATTTGAAGATGTATCAGGTAAAATTCGCAAACAATTTCCTTCCAGGTACGCATTTGCAAGTTCGTTCTCATCTCTTATTAGTTTCTCTTTTCCTTAGTTTATTTTTGATTTATGTTCTGTTTTATTTGCAGGTTTTTATTTATTTTCAAAATCTGAAGTAAGCAGCAAACTCATTTTAAACTTGCAAACAGGTTCAGGGAAATTCAATTCTGATTCATTAGAGTTTAAGCATTTTTTTAGCTTTGCTTTCATTCATTAGAAAACCCAATTGAAATTTCAAGAAATATCATAAGACCATTCGCATCACGACATTGCATCGGAAGTAGCTCTTAGCATTCCTTTTGATCACAAATTGTTCATTAAAGACCTCCGATGTATTATCTTACTCATATGTCATATTGCATTTCGCTTATCGAAGCTTTCCAAGTGAAGTATACTTACATGAACATGAATCGCCTATCTCCGATAATCGACTTTACCGATATTGCGATAAACACATAATTCCGGACCCGATATGAAATTCAAATCAAATTCATAAAATATCGCGTCCGTTCAATCGCAATAATGGTAGGAGTATAACTTTAAAGGAGGCCGATGTTTCGGATCCGATATGTTATCAAATTTTCAACATAAAATTATCGGGTCCACTCTTCACCACATATCGGCATATTGAGAATTGTTAAATCGTGCACATAACATTGCCGATCGCGATCGCCGATTAGCCACGTCATTCATCGCATATCGGCATCGCAGCAATCATAGTGTTACATCGGGTGCTTAAGATTGTCGATCGCCGATTTACGTCATCCATCGCATTGCCGATATTGCAATCGCTTCCTTGCAGTTTTATTTATGACCGATATCTCGAATTCGATATGTTATTAAAATCTCATCATAAAAAGTTATCGGGTCCGCTCTTCATCGCATATCGGCATCGCAAAAAATATATTGTGTTACATCGGGTACCCAAAATTTGCCGATTGCCGATTAAGCTATGACATCAATCGCATCACCGATATTGCAATCATTTCATCACATTCTTACGCTCACATCACCTCTCTGAATCTACAATGTGTATTTTGCAATATGGGAAGCACGATGCAATTTATTCTCTGATCCCCGATATAATATTTCTTTAATGATGCGATCGCTTCATTTCATTGCACATGTTCTTATCGGCAATTTGCCATTGCAATCTCCAATGCAACAACTTCTAATGCATGCCTCTAAGCCGTTAGCATTTAATCAATATATGGCATAGCAATAAAAGTGAAGTTTTGCAGATTGAATTTGAAGTATGGTGAAGAAACATGTTATGTGAATCATCCGATACGGCAATGTGTTATTTTAAAAGCGAGCTTGGGTAACAACTATGGTAAGAAAGCAGTTAATGACCAATTTGCAGCATATCCAAATTATTTCAATTTCTCATACATTTAAGTTTAAATATATAATTCCATAATTAAAAATGGAATTCAAGACCTCTCTATCTTCATATTTAAATTTTATTATCGTAGATTTGGTCTTGATTCCGAACTATTTATAAAATCATGGAATTTATATGAAACTTGTGATATTTTGAGAAACAGTCATTGCTGCAAATTCTCATTCTCATTTTTGATGCATTTGCTTTAATTTCAATTCCCTTGAGCACTAAGCATTCTATTTTGACAATTTTACTGCTTGCTTTAGTTTAAATAAAATAAGTAATGATTTTGGGTTATAGGATTTTGGTTAGTTTGACTTCTTCATATTTTAATGATTAATTAAAATAAGAAGTAAGCTAGCTTGGAGAAACTGATACCTTTCAGGTAAGATCAAAAGCAATTATCCAATGGTAAGATTCATGTACCCACTTTCATTAATTTCCATTTCATCACTTTAGTTTCATTTTTGTTTTTTAAATTATGCTGATATAAAACTCTGTTTTGCAGCTCTTTACAAATTTTTTCAATCCTCTGCCAGATCATATTTTCGAAAGTCCATACTCTTCTGCTGGCTTTATTTCAAGAAGAAGCGATAATCCTCATTGAATCAGCCACACCAGGAAGTTTCTGAACCTTTAATCTGTTTCTTTAAGCATTCCTTTTCTTTTAGAAAATGATTAAGATGATGCTTGGGAACAAGAAGACTCATATCAAACAGAAATTATTCATTGTGGCTGAATTTTACGATCACTGTTATCTAAAAGTCTAAAGCATTCACAACTCTGCAAGGTATGTTTTTCTAAATCTCAACATAAGAAGGAATGATAACATGCTTATTTTCTTTTTCTTCATATTGTTGGAGGCATTGGTACAAACATTCTTGTTTGAGTTTATCTTGCGATACTTGGATTTTCTTTTCCATTTTTAGAGATTTCTTGGTTTTGATTTTTGCTCGCTGATTTCTTTTCCCATTTTAACATAAGAATTATTTTTCTTTGGTTTTCAGTTTTGATTTTGGTGACTTTGCCATTATTTATATGGAAGGCCTATTGGTTACCTAATAATGGTCAGCATACATGGGAAGAATTGTTAATAGTCACCTATTAGCTTTTTCTTAAATCTCTTAGTGAAGCTTGATTTTCTTATTATAAAGGTAGACATACTTAAGGAAGAGATTACCAATCAAGAGAAGTTGGCAAAGTATCATAAAATCTGAAAATTTCTTTTTTATCAAACTGTAATCATTTTGAGATTTCAAAATTTTATTAAGATCTTTCAAAGTTCTATTATCAGTCAAGAAAAGTTATTTATAACCAAGTAAAGACACTTTACAGCAAAGCACCTTTAACTCTGAAATTGTCATTCTTAACTCTTAAGGAGTCAATGATTCTCCCTGTCCCAAAAAGTTTTATTTTTCTAGAGTATAATCCAGAAATATATTTAAACTTAAAAGATAAGAGGTCTCATCATGAGCCTGCTTACCATGATCATAGGGGAAAAAATAGGCTGACATTACCAATACTGCTAAACAAACCAGGGTAATGGATTATGATTGCAAACAATTATAAGACAAGGGGTCTCATCACGAGCCAGCTTGTTCAGCCCAATTTTAACCAGTGAATGGCATTGTCAACTATCTGGCCACCAAACCAGGACAATGGCTTTTAAGATTTAATAAAAAATAAAAATAAAAATAAAAATAAAAATAAAAAAATAAAAAAGTAATACATATATAGATGGATTTATCTCTAGATCAATAATTCTTAAACAGATGGGATTCTGAATCATTTATGATTAAAAGGTAACCCTGTCGAAACTATAGATGTTTGCTGGTAGCAGTGGCTCTACCTGTGACAAACGAGTATATTTTGAAAGCTAAGCTGTAAAGTGACCCCTGCTTTATCCCTTCAGCTAATTAATGACTGATATAGAGTTTTGAAATATTTTAATTTATGAGGAATTTTAAGAAAAATTACAGTTAGATGATTCTGGTTTTTATTCAGACTAATGAACCTATGTCAAGCATTTCAAGCATAATTCTCTCTTCTTTAAGTTATTATACTTTAATTTTTGGAAAATCTTATTCATGTCAAAAAAAGAGATAACTGGTTCTTCTCCCGTGTGTCGCCAATTGTTGTGGTAAAAACACAACACCCCCCATTATTGATGCATCCGCTTCAAATAATGGGGACCCTTTCTATAAAAATTTTGGCTAAGCACCTTTTTTGATTTTGATTTTAATTGATTACCCTACGCTTTCATTAATTATTAGTTTTCTTTGAATTCTTGTTTTGATTGCTTTGTTAGAATCGATTTTTTATAAGCTTCACATCGACGCTTGTTTCGCCTCATTTGGTCAAATGGTTTGAAAATGACACTCCTTTGAAATCTCATCATTTATCTAGCCTGGGTTAAAAATGCATAAAATGTACATATTGCATTTTGTAAATAAATTAGTCCAATAACGCATTCAGTTTAAATATTAACTCGTAGAGGGTTTTACTAACATTTTTCATTATGCAGCCAAATAATTAAGCATCGGGACTTAAGAAATTCACTCCAATTTTCCAATCAAATCTTAATCTCGAAAAACCAAACATTCAAGTGGCTGTAGTTTATTTTTATTATTTTTCATTTATTTTCTAAGTAGCTGTAGTTTTATTTTTTTAGCTATAATTTAAAAACTTATGTTCATAACAACAAAACAAAAAAAATGAAAATTTAAGTTTTAAAATTAAATTTTAAATTAATTAAACTAATTAATATATTATATAATTAATTTAATTAAATTAAAATTTAAAAAAAAAAAAAAAAAAAAAAAGAAATATGAAAAATCAAAAATTATATCGCATCGGAGTTTTTTCATTAGCACATTTTTATGAACCCTTCCATTCTCCCGATTGCCGAAATTTTGAAAACCCCCGATGCGATATGGGTTGGAAGTCTTGTTCGCAATGCATTCTTTCAAGCCCCCGACACACACCATAACACTCATAACCCCCGATGCGATATCGCATCGGGGAAGTTCACTTGACATATGTTAATAAGCCCCTCCATCCTCCGATTCCCCGATGCGATGGAGCATGATGATTTAATCCTAAGTCTCATCAAAAGGGTTGATATTTGTTTTTATCATACGTTTTATTTGTTTTTGAAATCACTCACGTATGAGTGAAGTGAGAAAGGGTAATATAGTTATGTTTTAAAGTTCTTATATATTATGAGTAGGTTAGCTATTTAACATTATCGTGATATGTTACTTTTAATATATGTATTAGGAGTAGAGTAGAATAATGTAATATACATTAGTTTAAATAATATGTAATATTATATTATAGTAATTAAATTAATAATATGTAATATTATATTATATTAATTAAATTAATAATATGTAATATTATATTATATTAATTAAATTAATTAATATGTAATATATTATAATCTGTAATATATTATATTAATTAAATTAATTAATTATATGTAATATTTAATTAATTTAAATATCAGTTAGATTAATATTAATTAGTTTTTTTAATTAGATTAAATTTGTTTATAAATAGATTAATGTTAATTAATAATTAGTTTAATTAGAATTAATTAGAGACTAATTTAGGATTAGTTTTTAATTCTAATTTTTAGCCCAGCAACAGAATTTCCAGATTCATGTCAGATTTGACTCATCAACTTTGGAAGCTCATAAATTGAGTTATACTTGGCCAAATGAGACCCAGGACGGCTCATTGGAAAGAGAAAATCAAGGAGAACATTTTGAAGGAGGTTTCACCAACAGATTTGATCATTTATTGGGCCAAAAATCAGGCAGAAGATCAGGCTCCGAATTTTGAAAACAAAATCAATTTTCTGAGTTATTGTTTTCAATTTCATTTGTCCAAAACCTCTTCTAAGTGCATATCCATTGGTCAATAATATCATTTACCAATCAAACCATTCCAAGCATCAATACAGAGCTTATATTTTGTTTTTAATTATTTATTTAAATAGAATTTGATTGGGTTTGATTTAATTGCCAGAAATAATATTTTGATTGCATTTTAATTTATTTTGATTTCTTTTGCAGGAAAACAGTGGGAAGAATATGGAAAAAAAGATCTCAATCAATGAGAAAGCTCCAGCAATTGAAGATCAGGAATTTTGAGCAAATAGAATTGGATTTGGCAGATTTCTCTTCACCAAACTTTCCTCTCAAGAATTCCTTCACAAACAGTATAAATAACAGATTGCAAAATGGAATAGGGGCTGCTCTCCTCTGCAATTTTAGAGCTTCTAAAAGCACTATTGTAATTGGAATTTAGAGTTGTAGGAGGGAGGAGTGAAAAATCTCAGATCTGGGGATTATTGAGGATTTTCCCTTTGTATATTGAATTATGCATGAGGAACAAAGCTTGCACTATTGTGGCTCTAGTTTTGAAGGCAGAAGTTCAAGCAATGTAAAGGGCTGTTGGAGACCAAGAACAGAGAAATGGATGCAATAAATTGGTATTTCTAATACTACTGTTTCAAATATCAGTTTTAATTTTATGGTGATATGAATGTGTCATTTTATTCATGTTTGTGCACTATTGTCAATATGGGTAATTTGTCTCAATCTTGTTATTATGTATCTCTGTTTTTATGGATTAATTTCTCATTTTGGAGTAACTACTTACTCTGAAATCTGTCTTATGAAACTGATTTATTGAATAATAATGTGTGTGAACTATTTCTACATATCATTATTCAATTATTGGATTTATTGATTTGATAATCAATATCATTTTGAGAACTACTTCCTGAATGTTGTTGATTTATTATTTCAGTTTTAAGGTCTCAATAGAATGTGTTTTGGTAACCATAATATCAGTTAATCGAACTACTTCATTAACTTGATATTCATTATAAACAAGACATGTTTAAATCCTAATATTTTAATTATCTTGCTCTTAGTTGGGTTAGATCTATATCTGCCTAATTAAGATAGGATTTAGATTAGTTTCTTTTGCTTGCATCATAGAATAAGCTTGCATTTAGAATAAATTTTACATTCTTTTAAGTCCTCTCCTCAAAGAGGCAAAACTTTAGTTGTGGCTTGGCTGAACCCAAATCAGCTTAAGGGTCATTCTCTTGCCTGATCAGCAAGAAGAAGTGATCTGATGTCCCTGTCTATTGGTAGTTAAAGGTACATTATAAACCAATAGAAATAGGGAGAAGGTAACTGGACCTAGATGAACAGTCGGAGCCACCACACCAAATGGAAAAGGAGCTGCTTTTAAGGTCCGGACCGGGTGGTTATCCCCCAATGTTGTTGCAGCGATTTTCGAGGCATCAACAGAACTATAAAAAGAAACACAATATAATGTTGCCAACATAACTAGTAGTGAATTTATACAACTCAAAAAATGGGAGTATGCTCCAGCTCCAATATCCTTACCAACTCATTGTGAACCACCCGGTTTTCCTCCCAACCATATCCAAGAATAAATTCTCCCCCTGGAACCCCCGAGCTACAAAAGCTCACAAGCAGTACCAAAAGACAACAGTAGAGAGATTTTCAAGGCAAACTAAGGAAGCAAATTTTCACTTCCTCTCAATACCACTCATGGTCAACTTCAATAGCTAGAGATCTTAGGATTTTAACAATAATTTCAGATTTATTATGGAAGCAATTGGCTACTCTCCATATCTCTCCCTCTCACTATTTTCCTCAAGTCTCTTCCACTCTTGGCCTCCCAATCCCCAAGTGAGAATACATGAGACTCATATATAGGAGGAGAAACCAATTCTTGTCATAAAGGAGGAGTAATGTGCATGCATTGGATTCCATTTAGAGGAGTGTAACTTATGCCATTTAGGAGAGGTATGCATGCCTTAGTTAAGGAGAGTGCAACATATGCATTAAAGAGAGAGTAAGAAGAATATTTTATGACATATTTTTAATGAGTGAAAAGGAATATGCCATTCTTTGATGAATGCATAAAATAGAGTATAATGAATTATTTAAGAGAGAGAGAGAGAGAGCCATGAGAGTCATGAAGGAGATGTGTGAATTGATTGAGGAGATAAAATTGACTTGTAATTCCTTTTTAATAATCATATCATAGTCTCGTAAAAGATAATAATAATATTAATAATATTGAAGATTCAATCAAGATTGAACTATTACGATTGATTAATGATAAGTTAATTTGTTTTTCTTCAACTCTACTTGATTACCAATTTATGTAAAGTGATTTACTATTTTTGGAAAGTCATGCTTGAGATGCTGGACATGACTTTCTATTTTTAGAAAGTCATTCCAGAATTGTGAGAATGAAATTTTATTTAAGGAAATTCATCCATGAGTGGTATTTTTATTTTGGAGAATAGGGATTCCACACCCCTATTTCATGCATCTCCATGCCTTAGTAGATTGAGGACTCCGCGCCCTGATCTACTCCAAAGATCCAAGCTTCCACAACTTGATATTTTTAAATATTCAGGACTTCGCGCCCTAAATATACAAGACTCCACATCTTTATCTTTCTTGGATTTAGGACTCCATGCCCTAATTTCCATGCCCTCTCATCTACTGTGCTTTGAAACTTTGTGTTTCTCCTTATGGTACTGATTGTGAGCTTTTACCCATCTGATGGTTCGTTGGTAAGGCCTTGTTCAAAGACTTGCACACATTACAATCTCATAGATCAAAGGAATCAAATAAATTTCATAATGAAATTAACTTAATTACATTTTACACAGAATGGTGCATGGCTTCCACAGTGATTTTGGTTTTGAAGAAATGACTTCCATAGTCATTCATAATTGAACATCCTTGTTGGAAAATGACCAGGTACCCTACCACATCTTGCTTAGTACAATATTAGACATATATAATCACACAAATCATGTATCATCCATAAATCATAATTAACCATATATTCTGCATAACCATGAGAATCCATGGGTATATGTGTCTCAATCTTGGATCACCATCCATGTCATACACCTGCTTCATAAATCAGATACAAATAGAAAAAACATATGTATAAAATTTTACTTAACCAAAACCATCTAATACAGATAATCAATGATGCCACATATAAGAGGAAATATAACTATATAAAACATTGTTCCCCAATCCAATGATCAATTTGTCATACATAAACATAAAAGGAAATATAACTATGTATGTAAAACATTATTCCTCAATCAAGTGATCAACCTATCATATATATATATATATATAACCCTTGATATGAGTGACAAAAATATACTAGAAAAATAGGACACTACATTGCTTCAGCACGGGGGAAAACCACCCGGTCCGGACCTTAAGACAACTCCATTTCCGTTTAGGTAGTGGCTTTGACTGGGGATAATGGGACCAGTTTCCCAATGGAAGGTTCTTGAATGGATGTGTAATGCTTATAGTGAATTGAAATAGATGGATTTGTAGTAATGAATTAAATGGAAAATATATGAATTAATCTATTCTATAACCCGAGGTTGTTTAACTTTTATCTAGATGCAATCTATAATGATTTTCCTTAGTAAATGACAATATAGATTGCTCAAAAACCAATGGAAATGAAACTATTTCAAGACGATTAGTTTGATTAAATAGTTAATCAAAATAATGTGTAAACTCATATCGCATTTAGAATATCAAAGAAAATTACTTAGCATGTATAAAATTATCAATGGCAGCATGATCAGTGGTGAATACATGTAACATTGTTCTTTAAATATCAAGTAATAAGCAAGCTGAAAAAATAAATTTACTATTTACTTATGAACAAAACAGAGGTATAATGATAGAAATACCAGATGCACTTCGCTCGTCTCATAAAAGAAATTGCATCAGTTTAGTCCTTCTCACAAAGATGATTTCGGAAGTACATTAGTGCAACTTCTCAAAATTCTTTATGAAAATTTGAAAAATAATGTTCTAACCGTTCTATTGAGAAAAGTATGAAAGTACAATAGTGTGAGCTTTTTGGCCTTTCTTCATAAAATTTGGGACCCTTATTTCATACAAAAAGTAAGCTTAAATAGAATAAAACAAAATTAATCTATTATGCAGAGCGTTGAGGGCATTTAAACAGATTCCTTCAACAATTCTTAAAGGCAAACAGTTTTTGGTAGCAATTTTTGAAAATTGTTTATTGTCATCATCATCTTTGTTTGTTCAATCGAATTCTCTGGATGTTTGTCTGTCTATTTGAATTGATTTGCCACTTATCAACACAACTGTCCTCCTCTGTCATGAACCTGAACACAGAAAATAGGAATCGATAAGATAAACATAAATGAGATGATAAGCGAATTTTATTTGAAACAAATCACGTTTTGCAGGAAATCAAGAAAAACGTAGAGCACAATAAATCCTGACACAAACATCATGGAGAGGAATGCAGAGTGAGGAGGTGGACTTTACGGCTTATCGCAATCAGAAATCAGAGTTTGGGGCAGATCATAAAACAATTGCAATCGGATTAGAATCAGGGGCAGAACTCAGAAAAATCGCAATCGATTTAGACTGGGAGTATTTCATACAAGATCCCAAAGGGGCCTTTTCAAATAAAATCACAATTAGAATCAGAATGGGTCTGGGGCTTATCGCATATCGCAATACACAGGATTTATTGCAATCACAAATTGGAGTTGCAGACTATAAGAAGTGGATGAAATACTTGTGATTTGCGATATTCAGGATGATGTCAGGGATGATATCATGGTGACATGGCAGATGACATGGCAGGTGGTGTGGAAATGACGTGAATCTTACGTCATTGATGATGTCATATCGCAATCAGTCATGAAATCTCATATCACAATTGCACTTGGTATAAGGCTTAACTCTTTGGAACTTTGCGATTGCGCGGATGTAATATTTTATTGAATTACAGTGTATAATCCTGTCAAGTCCAGGCCTTATCGCATATCGCAATCAGGAAAGGGAGCGGAGTATGGATTTAAGCTTTTTGGAACCTTTTGCGATAGTCGCGGACACGGGGAATTTATGAATTGCAATGGATAATCCCGTCGAGTCTGGGCTTAATCGCATATCACAAAAGGGTAGGGGCAGAGTGCTTGGACTAATGAAATTTGTGATGGCATGTGGATGCAGGATTTTATAGATTGTTGTTGATTTTCCTGTCGGGTCTGGGGTTGATCACAGATTGCAAATTGGTGAAGGTAATGGGGAAGGACTCTTTGGTAACTGCGATAGCTCCGGACGTGGGGGATTTATGGAATGGTTTGTATAATCCCGTCGGGTCCTATCTAATTGCAATCGCAATAGGCAAGAGGCATGGCTTAAGATTTTGTGGCTTATTGCGATATCCGCGGATGCGGGGAATGTATGAATTGTTTTAATTTTGCCGTCAGGTCCGAGCTTAAATCCCAATCACAATAGAGGATGTGGAGGGTTCTTTGCCTTAGAACTTTGTTTATTTGAGATGCGAGGGAGTCTTAGCCTTTAGAAACTTTTGATTATTTTGATTTTTTGTTTAAATAACTCATGTTTTAATACTTAAGGATTTAATTAAATAACCTAAGTGTGATCTGGGTCTCAGGGGCTATTTAAATTTTGGTTTTTTATAATCAAGGTTTAATATTTGGGTTTTAAGTAAAAAACTTAAGTATTAAACTTTGATTATAGGATTTTATTTATTTATTTTTTTTAAACTAAAGGTTCCCTATTTTAATATAATAAATTTCATAGGAAATTTATGACATATTAAAATGGGGTTTGTTGAACAGTACAACAATTGGCGATTCACTAGAAGAAAGCGATCTCTGATAAATGAAAATTTCCAAAAATTCAGTAAAAATGATCTAAGAAGTGAAAACTATTTTTCGAAACATTTAGATAAATAAAATTACTCTGACTATAAAACTCATTAAATTGCAATCTCTTTTAAAAACCTTTTGTGAATGAAAAACAACTATTTACTTGTATCAGTCATTAATCAGTTTATAAAAATAAAGTAGGGGGTCTTTTACGACTTAGCTTAAAATGAACTTTTTTGTCATAGGTAGAGCCACTACTGCCAACGAGCGTTAATAGCCTCGACAATGTTACCTTTTAACCAACAAAAATCCAGTATCCCATCCATTTAATAGTGAAATAATTAGAGATATTTTTTTTTGTTGCTAAAAAGCCATTGTCTTGGTTTGGTGGCCAGATAACGACAATGCCATTCACTAGTAACAATCAAACTGATCAGTGTGGTAATGTCAATTTAAATGGTTCCCTATGAACATGGTAAGTAGGCTCGTGATGAGACCTCTTATCTTTTTAGATTTATTATATTTTAGAATTACACTCTAAAAAAAATCCCTTTTTAATGGATTGGGAGGATCATTCACTCCTTGAGAGTTTTGGATGACAAATATGAGTTGAAAGTTTATAGTCATAGGACGATCTTTACTTTTTAAGGATAACCTTTTTTAACTGAAACTAGAGTAAAAGGATATAATTTTTTGAGGTTTTTTTAAATATTTTACAACTTAATGGAAAAGATTTTCAGAGTTATATAATTTTTATCTAATTTTCAATTTTGGTAACCACTTCTTAAAAATTCCTACCTTCAAAATGAAAAAAATAAAAATAACTTCAAGAGATGTTTGAAAATTCAATAGAGTACTATTTAACATTTTATTAACAAAATCTGTAAAAGGAAAAATAAATTGCAGCGGGATGTACAATGGAAGTGATTTTTTACAGATTTTATTCTTTATTCTATTTTGTTTTTTTAAGAAATTAAGAAAATAATTTCTTTAAGATGAGCCCATTTACAGGAAGAGAATCTCTCTTTCCTGATAAATCTTGAAGTATAAATGTAGATGGGCTTATCTGTTCAACAATCTGAAATGGACCAAGCCATAATTTTTGAAATTTGGTATGTTTCCCTTTTTCTTCGTGTGCTTTGTCCCACTTGAGAACTAGATCTCCAACTTGGAAGGATCTTTGTGTGACTGAACTTGCATCAAAAGAAGCTTTCACCATCTGTTGATGTTTGGTGTGTGTGAGTTTGGCCTTTTCCCTTTCTTCTTCTAGTTTTAGGATTTGTGAATTTCTTAATTGCAATGAAGAAGAAGGTGTTTCTTCAATAAATTGAACTAGGGCTAATGAAGGAAGAGCTAAATGTGATGGAATAATGGCTTCCTTCCCATAGACTAGGTTAAATGGAGAAGTGCCTATAGAGGCCTTCTGAGTTATCCTATCAGCCCATAGAGAAAATATTAAAGCTTTATGCCAATTTCTTTGATTTTGATCTATAGTTCTTTTGATTATTCTAAGGAGATTTTTATTAGTGGATTTTGCCAAACCGTTTCCCTAGGGATAGTAATTAGCAGAATATTTGATTTTAAAACCTCTCTTAATTGTAAATTTAATCATACTGGTACCCGAAAAATAAGATGCATTATCAAATATAAGTACAGAAGGCAAACCAAATCTTGTAATGATAAATTGATCAATAAATTCAATAAGATTCAGAATTGACTACCTTTACCGGAATTGCTTCAACCTACTTAGTGAAGTAATCTGTAGCAGTGAGAATATATCTATGTTGTTTAGAAGAATGACGAACGATCTCACCTATGATATCTAGCCCCCATTGTTCTAAAGGTTGTTCGATGTTCATTGGCTGCAGTGGAAAAGATGGTTTCCTTTGTCTTTCAGAAGTAGTTTGGCATGTTTTGTATTTCCTCACCTATGCATGGGTATATTTGAAGAGAGTGTGCCAGTAGTATCCAACATGTAATATTTTGTGTGTTGTAGTATCTCCTCCAAAGTGTCCACCTGCTGGTCCATCGTGAAGTTCCTACAAAATTGTTTGTGCTTCAGACTTTTCTAAGCATCTTAACAATATGGAATCATAGTTTCTCCTAAATAACATGTTATCAACAATCTCATAATTTTTTGCTTTTAATCATAAATCTCTTTTTCTTTTATAATTGAGTTCAGGAGGAGCATATCCATTTTTTAAATAAAAAATTAAATCAGCATATTGGGAATCAACATCAATTACACTTACCTCAGAAATGTGTTCATTGTTACATGTGTCTCCTTCAGCTAGTATGTTGGATTCTCTTGTAAGAAGTTTGCAGAAACCTTTCACTCTAACAATTTTGGCTAGTTTTATTTCGATATTGTATTCATGTAGAGCTGTTCCCCAATTTTCTCTCTTTTCTCCTAATTCTTTCTGCATTAGTAATTGCATCACTGCTAGGAATGGAACTATTACTTTTGTGTGTGTTTTTAAGAGAAAAGGTCTAAAATGCTTTATAGATTTATATACAACAAATGTCTGTTTTTATACTTCTGAATAATTCAATTCAACACCCTGAAAATTTGAACTGGAAAATGAGATGGGTGCTTTAATTTTCTGATTATTAATTTGTGTCAAAACAACAGTGTAAGATGTTGAAGAAGCAAAAGTGTATAAGAGGAAATGATCGAAGAAATTCAAATTATTTAAAGAAGGAGCATCGATAATTTCCTGTTTGATTAAATCGAATGCTTTCTTTTCATGATGACCCCATTTAAAAACTATGTCTTTCTTAATCATTTGTTGTAACGACAAAATAATTTGTGAGAAATCAGGGACAAACCTTTTGACAAAATTGATTTGTCCAAAAAATGATTGCATGCTTTTTTTGTTATATGGTGGAGAAATTTCTAAAATTTCTTTTATTCTATCAGGGTCAATGTAAATTCCATTTTTTAACACAATGAATCCTAAACGTTTCCCTTCACTAAGAGCAAAAAAAGACTTTTTTCGGATTCAATGAAATCCCATATTTTCTACAACGTTCAAAAGTTTGATTTAAGTCTTACAAATGACTATTTCTATTCTTTGAATAAACAGTAATGTCATCTAGATAAACAACAACCATTTTTGTCTTTGAGGTTTCTGCGAGTCTCATGTTTATGTAGATTTACTTCTGGATCCATCGCATTCAAATTCTTTTTTGATCGACGTTTTGAACCAGCAACAGTGGTTCATCTTCAAGATGTGAAAGAATTGTTGAAAGATTGGTCTTATTTCTCAAACATATAGAGATGTGTGAGATGCTTAGTCGACAGATTCTTTGGATTATTTTTAATTGTCCTATTTAAATGTATTTGTATTAATTGTTTCATGTTTTAATTTTATTTATTAATTATATTTAATTTAATTTAATTAATTTAATTATATTCATTTTTTAATTAATTATTTATTTTAAATATTTTAATTTAATTAATTTATAAATTAAAATTAAAATACACACCCATGTTTATTTATTAATTAAAATTAAATATGTATGTATACATATTTATTTTAAAATCAACTATGTATGTATACATATTTATTTTAAAATCAACTATGTATATGTATTTTAATTAATTTATTAATTAAAATTAAAATACATCTATGTTGGTTATATTTCTATTTATTTTATTATTTTAATTAATTATTAATTTTAATTGTTTATTAATTTTAATTGCTATAATTTTATTTGTTTATGTTTTAATTTTTAATTTGTTTTAGGATGTGATGCCCTATTTTAATTGTGTTAAATAATCCTTAAGTTATTCTTGTTTGTTGAATAATTCTTTTAATTTAATTAATTTATTCATTCAAATTAAAATACATCTCCATTTTTATTTATTAATTAACCCTTTAGTTATTGGATTATTATTTTAATTATTTTAATTTTAATTAATCTATAATATTAAAATACATGTCTATGTTTATTTATTTAAGTATATGTATTTTTAATTAATTTATTAATTAAAATTAAATTATGTATAAATGGGTTATACTTATCTTTATTTTATTATATTCATTTATTTTATTATTATAATTAATTATTAATTCTAATTGTTTATTAATTGTAATTGTTATAATTCTATTTGTTTTTGTTTTAATTTTAATTCGTTTTAAGATGCGCTGCCCTGTTTTAATTGGGTTACTTATCTCAATTTTATTAATTTTAATTGTATGTTTTGATTATTTATTAAAGCTTCTTATATATAGTCCTAGGTTATGAAGTTCTTATGGATTAGATATTTTCAATTAATGTTAAATTATATATAATTATGGTTATAGTGTGTTAATTTAGTTAGACTGGATTACATTTATTTATTTATTTTAGGTCAATTAGAGGAGGATTCTAGTTGGGTAGGCGTAGATTTGGATGATAGGATAGGAATCCAGTTTTCTCTTATGGTCCATCCATCGTCTCTATTGAGGTTATTAGGGTGTTTGCTAATTTCTATGGCTTCTCTGAACTTCCTTATGAAGTAATGATCACTTCTAGCTAGGATGTGGTATCCTCTATATAGATTTGGTGCTTAGTTTTTTCAGAATGTTCAGCTAGAGCTGAGGATTTGGATCGATTGTGTTTAATGTCAGCTGAGTGTTCCTGGATTCTTGTACTAAAGGATCTCCCAGTTTCACCTACATAGGGTTTGCCGCATGAGCAAGGGATTAAGTAGACACCTTTATGGCATTTAGGATCAATTTTGTCTTTGACTGGATTAAGGCAGTTACGGATAGTGTTTAAGGGTTTGAAGGTAGTTAGAATTCCATTATTTTTCAGGATGCGGGAAATTTTGTCTGTAGTCCCTAGTATGTAAGGGAGGTTGACTTTTCCTTTTATATTATCAAAGTTTTTATTTTTGTTAGGACCAGTGTATGCCTTTTTTATGGCTTTGATAGCTTGATGTTTCTTGTATCCGTTTTTTAGGAAAACTTTAGTAAGGTGTTCTATTTCTTCTTCTAGGTGTTCCTTGTCATAAATTCTAAGGGCTTTGGTTGCTAATGTGTTGAGGATGCCATCCTAAAGATGAACCACCATTGCTGGTTCGAAACGTCGATCAAAAAAGAATTTGAATGCGATGGATCTAGAAGTAAATCTACATAAACAACCATTTTATTTAACAGACCTTTGAAATCTATATCCATGGCTAGTTGGAAAGTGCCTCTTGTGTCTATTAAACCGAATGGCATTTTTTGGTAGGCATAAGTTCCCCATTTGGTTCTGAAAGTAGTCTTTAACCTATCATCTGGGTGGACAATAATTTGATTATATCCAGAGAAACCATTAAGGAAAGACATAAGTTTTGAACCAACAACTGATTGTAAAATTTGTTTCATAGTGGGTAGTGGGACATTATCCTTTTGACTGGCCTTATTAAGATTCCTAAAATATATACAAATGCGGATATCACCGTTTTTCTTCCTAAGAGGTACCAAGTTGGAAACCCATCTTAAATGCCTAATAGGAAAAATGATTTTAGCCTTAAGGAGTTTATTCAATTCTATTATTTATCCGGATTTAAACAGGAGCACAACAAATTACAGAAATAACAATAAATACAAAGATGCAACAGAAATAATACTTCATTTCATTAATATAAAATACTGAAATATGCTTAGGCTCAAATAAACATCCAAAAACCTAACCCTAGGATATGAAATGACAAACTATGGGCCTCGTTTGGTTAAATTGGTACATCAACTTCCTGGGGTCGTAACTTTGGCATACGATCTCCATTTGATGCGCACAATACCTCGTTAGAAAGATCTATCCGAGGACTACAACTTTTGAGTGAGGAACATCAATCTATAACCCATGTTGCTCCTGGTTTTTCCAAAAAAAAACGTCGTTTAGGGCCTCAAACCGACTCTCGAAGTTTAGGACCTGAAAAACTACTAAAAATAGTAAACTATGCTACAATTAAGGAAACTCAAAAACTGAAAGGGACAGTTGTGGGGGTCCAAGTGGGATAGGTGGGTGGCCACCAACATCCACTTAGATCATTCCTCCCCCCTTAGGAAGCAATGATCCCCGTTGCGTTGAGTTCCTCCATGAGATAAGGAAACTTCTGCTGAACTTGGTCCCTCGTGAGCTATTCTGCAACCTCTGATGTGTCTAATAATGGTCGAGAGTGGTCCACGTTGAACACTCGGCGCAATAAAAGGAATGGGGGAATGTTGTGCTCCAAAGCATTGTTTCCCACAACCTTGGTAATGGTGTAAGATCCATATCGGAGTGGTCTGAGCTTCTGATGGGCTCTTGTAAGGCGTTCTTTCTGCAAATGCAACCAGACTTTGTCTCCCACTTGAAACTTGTGCGTTACCTGATGTTGATCATGTCGCTTCTTGTACTTGGAATTTTCCATAATGGAGCGGTGATATATCGACCTGCTGGGTAGAGGTACTCTAGGAATCATATCAAATGAACGCTTGACCTGACAGTGAAATGGTACCCCTGTGGGTGAGGAGAAGATGTTCCTGTATTCTCTCATGACCGTATCCCTTTGCTGTTGCTACTGCGTGGAGGAACCCTTCACGAGGGTCATGGATGTGGCGATGATATTCCCCTTACTTTGGGGGAGAACCAAACAGAAAATGAATTTCCTAGTATGGGAGATGAGCTTGTTGCATTTCTTAGCAGTGATAAAAAAGTTGGTAGTAGGTGGGGCTACCTTTGGTGTCCTGTATAATGAATTGCCCAAAGAAATAATAACAGTGCGAGGCCTTGAATCATACACAGAATGTCCCCTCCATAAGTATGGTTGGTCTAATAGTACACCACAAACATCAAGTGGTGCAACATCACACAATACCTCATCCGTGAAGGGCTTGATGCTGTAGGGAAGGCAGCACTACTGGCAGACTCGGAGATCTCGTCCTTGGTGAAGCCATCCGATACTGTACAGTTGTGGTTGTGGTGTAGTTGGTAGGCCCAACCGCTTCACGACCTTTGCTGAAATGAGGTTCTTTTGGCTACCACTTTCGACAATGAATTGCAGTAGCGAACATCTGTGAGTGTAAAAGACACTCCCCCTCCTCTGGATCTTTGGGCTCATTATTTTGGACCTTGGCGGTGGCAAAAGTGGCGCTGGGCTCCACATCAATGATTTGCTTCCCTTTGTCATTCCCCTTGTCAGGTTTTGACTCAGGGTCAGAACATGCATATGATTCTGAAGCCTTCAACTCGTCCACCAGTGATTGCTTGGTCCGACACTCACTTGTGTTATGAGTGGGGCTCTTATAGAACTCACACCACTTTTCTGTGTCCTTCTTTGACTTTGTGGTGTTGTTCTTTTCTTGCAGCTTCGACGGGTTGTCTTGGGTCACCCCGCCTTGGCTTTTTCCTTTGTTCTTCAGATTCACAAATCTAAAGTCTCGCTTATTTTGTTTAAGCTTCTGCTCGATCTTGATAGCATATCGGTATGTTGTGCGGAGCGAGGATATGTTTAGGATCTCCATCTCATCCTAGATGTACCTGTGTAGGCAGCTGTGGTATTTGAGTATCAAATGTAGCTCAGAATCCTTGATACCCAACTTTGTGCAAAGGGTATGAAAAAAATTTGTGAACTCCGGCACATCTTGGTCCCTTCCTTGCCGCAGCGTGGTCCACTTTATGTATTTATCCTTATAGATTTTGACAAGGTAGTACTGCTCCTTGAAGGAATCCTGGAATTAATTCGAAGTGGGTGCAACTGAAAACAATGAGGTCATGCTCTCATCCTTCTACTCGCAGTAGGTTTCCCACCAAAACTTGATGTGGGGGGCTACTTTGAGAAGAGCGAAAGTAATCTTTTCCTGGCTAGAAAAATCATGAACAGAAAAATACCCTTCTAGCAGATTTAATCATTTATCTACAACATTTTCATCTATCAGGTCCTTGAATATGGGGATTTCAAAGTTAACTTGTACCTTAAAGGGTGTGGCATTTCTAGAGTAGCTGTTGGAAGTAGATGGATTGCCCATGGGTAGCCGCTGAAGGATCTAGGCAAAATTTTCCATCATCACGTTCCTTTGTCGCTCGAGGGCTTCTTTGAGCAAGATTTTGATAGGATCTCCTGCCCCCTCGTCTTTCTTTTCATTCACCATGGGAGGTCGTCGGGATTTATGAGGCTGGTCTTGCAAAGGTTTGACCAGTTCAAGTCCTAACTCCTTATATCCCGACCTTGTTGGGGACATGCAAAGAAAAACAGAGAAAAAGAAGACCACTCTGATACCACTAATCCATATTTAAATAGGAACACAACAAATTACAAAAATAACCATAAATACAGAGATGCAGTAGAAATAATACTTCATTTCATTAATGTAAATACTAAAATATACTTACAAACATAAATGGAAATAAACCAGCTAGGGCGATGGTAGCTTATCTCTGAGAATAGATGTGGCGGCTACATGCCTCTGAACTATGTTATAATGAGGCTTGAAGGCTTATTTATTGTTGAGAAACAATGGAAAACCCTAAACATCCAAAAACATAACCCTATGAGATGAAATGCCAAACTATGGGTCCTGTTTGGATAAATTGGTACATCAACTTCCCAGGGTCATAAATTTGGCATATGATCTCCGTTTAACGTGCAAAATACCTCGTTAGAAAGATCTATCTGAGGACTACAACTTTTAAGTGAGCAACATTGGTCCATGACCCATGTTGCTCTTGGTTTTCCCAAAAAAATCGTTTAGGGCCTTAAAACGGCTCTAGAAGTTCAGGACCCGAAAAATTGCTAAAAATAGTAAATTGTGCTACAATTAAGGAAACTGAAAAACTGAAAGGGACAGTTGTGGGGTCCAAGTGGGATAGGTTGGTGGCCACCAACATCCACCTGGATCAGTTTTGATTTGATTTTCTAAGTTTAGATGAATTTTCCTTAATTTTTTTGGATATGTTTATCATTAGATGTCATCGGAATTGTATGTTGAATGATGGAAGTGTCAAACATTTTGATATCTTTGTAACTCCAAGCAAAGACATCTTTATATTTTCTTAACAAATGGATGAAGGATAATCTTTCTTCAGATGAGAGACCAAGTCCTAAATTGATGTTCCAAGGTTTAAGATCTGTCCCAAGGTTTATTAATTCAAATCTCAAAGTTGAACTCTGTAATTTTGAATTAGTAACGCTTTTAAATTTGTCTTTTAAATCATAGAGATCCTTGAGTTTAACTACAAATTTGGGAATGGGATTATCTTTTCTGTTTTAATTGATTGTTGTGTTCATCTTCATCAATTATTTGGTCATCATATGGTTTTTCAGAAGTTAAGAAGCTTAAAATGTCTTCATCATCATTAAATACCCGCCAATTGGTGATATTATCGAGAATGGATTGCCTAAATATTAATTCTAGAGAAAATATATTAGGACTGTAATCTTCAGGTGGGATCAATTTTGATGCAATGTTAGCAAGAAGGTCAGCGCTAACATTCTGAATCCTAGGAATAGCAGAAATGTTAAACGCTAAAAAATGTGAAGTGAGAGGCTAAACCAAAGACTGATAATGTTTAAAGTGTGTAGAGATATAATGCATCATGTTTATTACTTGTTTAATTACAATTTCTGAATCTCCATAAACTTGAAGGTATTTAACTTCAAGGCTAATTTCTTTGTACATACATTGGACTAATGCCTCATATTCTGCAATATTATTTGTGCATTCAAATTCCAATCTGCAAGTTAGCATTGTCTTCACACCTTCATGATTAATCAATATGCATCCTGCTCCTGCACCATCGCTTGATTTCAACCCATCAAAATACAATGTCCAGAATAAAGAATTAATTGATGGTTTTTCTAGCATATTTACACCTCTTGAAAAGTCTGTTTGTGAAAATTTTTCAATTTGAGAAGTTACAAAATTACTTAGAAAGGTGACGTTTATGCTTTAAAATTCTCAAAAAATGATTCAGTAGAGTAGTTTCCAAGGATGTTGTTATTAAATGATATTGTCTCATTTTAACCTTCGAAATCTCTTACTGAATGTTTCTTATGTTTTTCTCTGTTGATTTTGATTTGATTCGACTTTCCATTAAATGGGAGCCATAAGTGAGACCAATCAGTGGAAAAATAATCGTGTAGTTTTTCTGACCAATCTCTACTAAGAATTAAACCGTAGAAATTTGGGATATCAGCAACAAGTATATCAATTATTTGATCAGCTTCAAGATTTGAAGATAATCTAATAAGAAGTAAATTCATTTCTCATATGACTTTGACTTTTGTCCTATCGAGTTGCACAATGTGAACTGGAGTTTTCTGGGGTGACATGTTTAATTTCAGACAAATTGAATACGACATGATATTCGAAGAAGCCCCTGAATCTACCAAGCAGTTATGTACATTTTTATTAAATATTTCAAAAGTCAAAATAAAAGGAGGAGTATGTGAGTTAGACTTGTCACCTATCAAAATATCATCAGAGAATTTGAATAATGGATGACCAGGAGGTTTACCCATTCCGTTAGAAGCTTTGGATACCACAACAGTAGGAAGAGGAGAAGCAGGTACTGCATTCAATTCTTTTAGTAAAAATTTCTGCTGTTGTTTGAGTTTAGTGAGTTCATGAAGGGAAATGTTTGCTTTTATTTTCTTCATATCCTCAACTATATTGTACTCAATAGTATTTGAAACTACTAAGGTTTTTGTGAAGATGGAGAATTGGATGAAGATGGAATTACTTGGGGAGAAGTGGAAGTGGATTTTTTAAAAACAACTTTATCTTTAGCAATGGAAGTTTAAGGTTTCTATTTTTGAATTGGTTTTATAGGATCAAATGGATTTTTGATTCTTGTGCTAAGAGGTAATGCTTCATATTCATTTTCACTATCAGAAATAGGAAGAATAAAATCCCACATTCCATTTAACTCAGCTATTTGTTCATCTTGGGATTCATCAACAGAAAATGTTGCTTCTTCGTCATCTTCATCACCAGTTTCTACATTAGAGAGCATGTTTGGAGGTTGTGGATTAGGTGGCTGATTTCTTCTAAATCGTCTAAAAGGTTTTTGGGAGGAGGATTCAGCTACTTATTTTTTATCTCTACCATCTCGTTAGATAAAGTTTTAAGGACTTATTGTAAGTATTCAAGATCAAAGGGATCTTTTGGTGCTTTCTTTTTAACTTCATCCTTAAATGTAACTCTTTTTAATTTTCTATCTTCCTGATCTTTTTTATTTTCTAGTGCATTTATCCCCTTCTCTACAAACACAACTTCTTTCATATTATCTACCAAGATATTTTTATTAGCTCTATCTATAAAAATTCCTATGCTAGAAGGAAGAGATGAAATATACCATTCAATTTGTACATCAACACTAGGTCCAAAAGTAGATGGGATTTTATTTAACAATTTGCTAAAACTAGAATTGAAACCTTTTATCTTTTCCCCTGAATTCGTTTTTAAATTGGAAAGGTCATTGATAATAGATGTGGTTGAGAGATCATCGCCAAATTTACTCAAAAATTGTTCTTCAAAAATATCCCAACCAGTAATAGAATTGGCTGTTAATGAAAAGTACCAAGACCCTGTTGATCCTATTAGAGTGTATGGGAATAATCTAACAACGAAATCTTCTTCATCTACCTCATTGAGATTGATGGCTAACATCTAATTATGAAGGCACTCTTCAGTAGGTAACCCATCATCAGGATTGAATTTTGGAATCCATCTTTCAGGATGTTTTGGTAGAGGATGATGTTGTGCTATAATTTGAACAGCTCACGGATTAGACCATGGTCTAGATGCCATTGTAACAGTTAGGGAGGTGGATGTGATGAAAGAAGAACTAGTAGTTGTGATAGTACTTCTTAAGGCAACACTATTTGTTTGTGTAGAGGATATGGAAATAGATGAAGTGAACGGTAGAGAGAAAGGAAATGAAAAAAGAAGAAATGGAGATGTTAGTGAATGAGAGAATGAGGTAATCTCACTAGTAGATGTTTGGGAATCTGTTGTAGCATATTTCGTTTGGCGGGATTGAAGTGGAAATTGAAATGGAGACATGCAAAGTTTTTCACTTTGGGACTGAGTTAAAACAACAGTTCCTTGAAAAATAGAAGTTATCCTTCCTTCAGAATCATTAGATGATTCGGGCTTTTTTGCTGAAATGGACACATCTTCCGATTTATTTATCAAAGCTATAATTTCTGGTGATTCTGGAGTATAAGCCGTAGGGATTACCTCAAGTAGTATTCTAGGAGACTTGGGAGGTGATTGTACAACACCTGATCTAAAAGTAGGAGATTCTGGAGGGGATCTGGAAGTTGTAGGAGATTTGGAGGGAGAATTACTCTTGGAATGCCCTTTTGTTTTTGGATTGGACTTACTTGCCATTCATAGTCCGTAAGCCCTCCTTCTATCACCAAAAAGTGTTGAGGCCTCGAAAATCGTTGCTTCAACATAGGGGGAAAACCACCCAGTCTGGACCTTAAGACAACTCCTTTTCCATTTAGGTAGTGGCTCTGATTAGGGATAATGGGACCAGTTTCCCAATGAAAGGTTATTGAATGGATGTGTAATGCTTATAGTGAAGTGAAATAGATGGATTTGCAGTAATGAATTAAATAGAAAATATATGCATTAATCTATTCTATAACCTGGGGTTGTTTAACTTTTATCTAGATGCGATCTATAATTATTTTCCTTAGTAAATGACAATATAGATTGTTCAAACACCAATGGAAATGAAACTATTTCAAGATGATTAGTTTGATTAAATAGTTAATAAAAATAATGTGTAAACTCATATCGCATTTAGAATATCAAAGAAAATTGCTTAACATGTATAAAAATATCAATGGAAACATGATCAATAGTGAATACATGTAACATTGTTCTTTAAATATCAAGTAATAAGCAATCTGAAAAGATAAATTTACTATTTACTTATGAACAAAACATAGGTATAATGATAAAAATACTAGATTCACTTCACTCAACTCATAAAAGAAATAGCAACATTTTAGTCCTTCTTACAAAGATGGTTCCGGGAGTATAGGAGTGCAACTTCTCAAAACTCTTTATGAAAATTCGAAAAAACAATGTTCCAGTCATTCTATTGAGAAAAGTATGAAAGTACAATAGTGCAAGATTTTTGGCCTTTCTCATAAAATTCAGGATCTTTATTTCATACAAAAAGTAATCTTAAATAGCAGAATACAAAATGAATCTATTGTGTAGAGACTTGAGGGCATTTAAACAGATCCCTTCAATAATGCTTGAAGGAAAACAATTTTTTGTAGTAATTTCTGAAAATTGTTGTCATCATCTGCTTCGTTTGTTCCATCCAATTCTCTGGATGTATGTCCATCTAGTTGAACTTATCTTCCACTTATTAGCATAGTTGTTCTCCCCTGTCATGAACTTGAACACAGAAAACAGAAATCGATAAGATAAACATAAATGAGATGATAAGCAAATTTTATTTGAAACAAATCACGTTTTGCAGGAAATTAGGAAAAACGTAGAGCACAATAAATCATGACACAGACATCATGGAGAGGAATGTGGAGTGAGGAGGTGGACTTTATATCTTATCGCAACCGGAAATCCAAGTTTGGGGTAGATCATAAAACAATTGAAATTGGATTAGAATTAGGGGCAAAACTCAGAAAAATCGCAATCGATTTAGACTGGGAGTATTTCATACAAGATCCCAAAGGGGCCTTTTCAAATAAAATCACAATCGCAATTGCAATGGGCAGGAGACAGTGAAATGGTGATCTTTTTTTATTTGCAATAGCCGCAGATGCAGGGTGTTTATAAATTACAGTGTATAATCCTATTGGGTTGGGGGCTTATCGTATATCGCAATACGCAAGATTTATCACAATCACAAATTAGAGTTCCAAACTTTAAGAAGTGGTCGAAAGACTTGCGATTTTCAATATGTGGGATGATGTCAAGGATTACATCATGGTGACATTATAGATGGCATAGCAGATGGTGTGGCGATGACATGGATCTTACGTCATTGATGATGTCATATCGCAATCGGTCATGAAAGCTCATATCACAATCGCACTTACTATAAGGCTTAACTCTTTGGAACTTTTTGATCGTGCGAACATGATATTTTATTGAATTACAGTGTATAATCCTGTTGGGTCTGGGCCTTATCGCATATCGCAATCAGGAAAGGGAGCGGAGTATGGATTTAAGCTTTTTGTAACCTTTTGCGATAGCTGCAGACGCGGGGAATTTATGAATTGCAATGGATAATCCCTTCGAGTCCGGGCTTGATCATATATCACAAAAGGGTAGGGGCAGAGTGCTTGGACTAATGAAATTTGTGATGGCATGTGGATGCGGGATTTTATAGATTGTTGTTTATTTTCTCATTAGGTCTGGGGCTGATCACAAATCCCAAATCGGTGAAGGTAATGGGGAAGGACTCTTTGGTAATTGTGATAGCTCCAGATGTAGGGGATCTCTGGAATGGTTTGTATAATCCCGTCAGATCCAGTCTAATCGCAATCGCAATAGGCAAGAGGAAGGAATTAATATTTTGTGGTTTATTTTGATAGATGAGGACACTGGGAATGTATGAATTGTTTTAATTTTTCTGTTGGGTCCAGGCTTAAATCGCAATCGCAATAGAGGATGCAGAGGGTCTTTTTCTTAGAACTTTGTTTATTTGCAATGTAGGGGAGTCTTAGCCTTTAGAAACTTTTGATTATTTTGATTTTTTGTTTAAATAACCCATGTTTTAATACTTAAGACTTTAATTAAAAAAACTAAGTGTGATCTAGATCTTGGGGGCTATTTAAATTTTGGTTTTTTATAATCAAGGTTTAATATTTGGGTTTTAATTTAAAAACTTAAGTATTAAACTTTGATTATAGGATTTTGTTTTATTTTTTTAAACTAAAGGGTCCCTATTTTAATATAATAAATTTCATAGGAAATTTATAATATATTAAAATCGGGTTTGTTGAATAGTACAATAAAACATCAGATTGAGAATTAAATGTGTAGTTTCTCATTTAAATGTTAGGTAATTGAAGAAAATGTCATTTTTGGCATCATTTCATAGGAACTACCAGTAATGCAATCATTGTTTTATTGTTTGATTTAACTAGTATATGTCCTTAAAGTAATCAATGTGATGTATTTCATTCAATCTTTTTTATTTTATTTATTTTAAGCAAGGAGTTTGTTTTAAAAAGAATCTATTTTTAAATTTCCATGCACAAAGCTAGAGAATAGCTAGTTAGATTCATTATCTCCACCAAAAATTGCCATAAGAATAACAATGTAGGACACTCTCAAGAGGAGAAGGGACATATTCAACTGAAATATTTAACTCCCGCAACAAGATCCCTTGCCAAGAAGAAACCTAAACCCTTTGTTTAGGGACCTGAAATTTTACAAGCTTCATACTCCACGCAAATAAAAATCCTATTCCTTGAGGATTGGTAAATGAGTAGTCCCACTCCGAAGAGTTGATTTTTGTGGACTCTCCTAAATAACTTGTAGAATAGGACATTTCTTAAGAAAATATGGCACACAATATCGTCAAGGAGGAAACATCCACTGTTGAATTCCCTATTCTAGAATCATATGAAGAGACAAGGATGAAGAATATCCCACACTCATCCTTGTCTAACTTCCATGGCTTGTTGAAAGAGGATCCTAACACCTTCATCCTTAAATTTAATGTTCTTTGTAGAAGTTATATCTATGTGATTGAGGCCCATAAATATAGGCTTTTTCCAACTACACTCAAGAATGTTGCACTACACTAGTTCATGAGCCTTGGTAGTAACAACATTTGCACCTAGGCACAAATGAAACAAAAATTATTGGAGAAATACTAGGATTATTGTAAAAACAAATAAAGGAGGGAGTAAGCCTTCCGGATGAATCAAAACAAAGATAATATCCTTAAAGACTAAGTTAAAAGATTCACCTACTATTTACAATGGGAAAGACAAGGAGAATTGGCTCCATATACACTATGTGTCTTGCTCCTACAAGAATTCAAGATGATTGTATTGAGCTTTTAAACTTGATGGGTGGATGAGATGTCTCTTAGCATTCTTACAGTGACATCATTGAGTTATGTTGAAGATACTTTAGAGGTACTTCAAAGCTTGGAAAAGGATCAAGAGACATATTAACAAGAGTTGGAAATACTGGTGGTAGTGGAATTACCAATATGAGATTGGAAATATGTTAGAATATTTTAAAACATATATACTTATTTCATTAAGTTCCTAATTAGACACACTACCCATGAAAAAGAATAAGGGAGAAGCATAAATATATTTGGAAATATTTTGGCCCAAGTGTAGAAGAAAACACCGGTTGAAGGAATGCTCATTAGATCACATTGAGGCTTGTGAAATATGTAACAAGAACCATGATACAAACAATTTCCCACCCTTTTATAGATTAATTTTTTTTTTATTATGAAACCAAAGAACTGGAGTAATTATGTTTCATCTCTCAAAATATTACATGGCAACCGAAGCCTCAAGATATGATTTAAGACAAATCAAAATATTATAATTCATATTGGGTTTACCCTTTAATGAAATATTCTTCTTTGTTATGGTCCTTGCAATTTCAGACTTGTATGGTTCCCCCACCTAACGAGCCTTTGCCGCAAGGGTGGAGGAATACTTTGATGGCCCTCAACAAGCCCTATTGCAAACACCTATTCCACTTCTTCCTTCTCCACAACTACAACCATCTACATCTGCTCCTCCTCGACCTCAACATTTTTTGAAACTCATTTCTAACCTAAATAATGGTAAGACAGCTCAACTAGTGAAATCTTAAATTCTATTTCTTAGGTGAACTCAAGAATGTGTGAGTTCACATATTGTTGTTCCAAGAAATTAAAGATGTTATTATACGCTCAAAATTGGTAAGGGAATTATGTGTAAGGAGACTTAAAAGAAGAAGGAAAGACCCTAAAACCATATATCATGGGAAAATTGTAAGATATTATGATGGAGGGAGTCCTTGCTATGAAATATTTAGATCCCAAAAAGCCAATAGTCAATGTGAAAATTAACGACATTGATATTTACAACACATTTATTGACCTTTGTGTTGCTACTAATGTAATGACCCATGAGATGATGGAATCCCTAGGACTTTCCAATCTCAGAAAAACCCCCAAAGTCTTAAAACTTGTTGCTTGATCTACCATTAAACCATAAGGGATCTTAAATGATGAAGTAATAAATGTGCATTTGTGGGAGTATCATATTGATTCCATGGTTTTACAACCTAAGTCCTCCCTAGGGAGCTATCCTTAAATTTTAGGAAGGCCATGGTTGGCCACTGTAGATGCATACATTGGTTGCAAATCTAGTAACATGAAAATGTCTCACGGGGCTTCCACTAAAAAATTACCCTATATCCTCCCACTAAGCCTAGAATTGAACCTAAAATTCCATTTTGGGTATATGGAGAGGAAAGTGACAAGGAAGTTGTTTCTCATAAAGTACTTATCATAGGTCAATACCTTGGCCTTAGAGAAAAGAATTGAGGATGAAGAAATTGGTGACTTTATAAACTCCTTGTCGTCCAACTCACATATTATCACACACATAATGGACCTTTAAATCCAAGCTTCTCTCACCACCAAAGATAGATTACCTATAGAAAATGAGTCATCTTTCGAAGAAGAACAAGGTTCAACTTTGGAAACCAGAGAAATTAGCCCTTGAAAACTTTAAAGATCACTCAAGGGCTAACACAACACTAAAATTAGTGACTCATCAAGGTTCTACAAAAGTGTAGCAATGATTTTTCCTAGGACTATACTAACATGAAGGGGATCCATCCTAATTTGTGTACACACAACATCTATATCAAGGAGGAATCCAAACCCATTTGACAACCTCAATGACATATGAATCTTGCTTTGTGGGACATTGTTAAATAAGAATTGTAGAAATTACTTTCATCTAATTTCATCTACTATATTTTTGACAGCAAATGAATCTTGCCTCTTGACATTGTTCTAAAAGAGAATGGAAAGAGAAGGATTTTTGTTTATTATAAAGAACTCAACAAAACCACACACAAAGACCAATTTCCACTATCATTCATCAACCAAGTGCTAGACACATTGGTAGGAAGAAGTACTTATATTTCCTCGATGGGTTTACTAGATACAACCATATTCAAATCACTATGGAAGACAAGGAAAAACAAACATTCACCTTTTCTTGGGGGACATTTTCCTACTGTGTTCTATGATTTTAAATGTTGATCATATCAACTATTTGAATGATCTATTTTGATTGTAATTTTTTTTCTAAATTATTTATTATTTAATTAATTAAATCATTTATGATAAAATATCTTTGCATGTTGGTGTAACCTCATCTATCTCCAAAGAAATGACGAAAGATCATTAAGAATAGCTACATATTTTCATGGATCAATGGATGCCTCTTCTATAGAGGGCCAAATATCACTATCAGACAATGTGCATGATGGGATGAGATATGTGACATCATAAGGGATTACTATGATGAACCTTGTGTGGTTTGTTGATAAATCAATTAAGGCAACATTAGGTCTTTTATTAATTGATTTCTCTATTACTTTAAAGTCATTTGTGATGTTATTATCTTTATTTTCTTATTTTCTTATGATCAAATAAATGCTAATATATTAAAGATCACAAACACATGAAAAGAACACCAGAGATAGGATCCAAGCCAGGGAAAAACCCCTGTCCTAGGGGAAAACCCATAAATTCTCTTATTCTAGAATCAACTTAAAAGGAGACTTCCAAGACCAAAACAAGACACTGATTCCCCAGACCAAAACCAATATCTCTTCTTCCTCCAAAGATCAATCCAACTAGCATTTCTTCCTTCTACATGAAAAACTTATCCAAGGGGCAGTGAGACAAAACAAGAGTCATAAAGCTTCAAGATCGAATTGTACTTCATTATGAAATTTTCCGGCCCAAGGTAACCCTAGAAACCTCAAAAAATTTCACACTTGTGACCTGAACATAGATGGAGATCTGAATCATCCTTCTAGACTTTATCTTCTTTCTTGCTAGGCTCTTCTTTGCATCCTTGTTTCTTGATTGCAAACCAAAAGATATATATGTGTGTTATCTCTCTTTATTCAAAACGCTCGTCTAGCCTTTCTTAAACCATTCACATGTTCTTTTTCCATTGTAGATCAAATGAGAATATTTGTGCTTGTATATATCTCCAAAATGGAGGTCGAAGTCCTCTTATTATATTTCTTTCATAGGTTTTCAAACCTACTTGAGAAAGTCTAGCTGAGTTGGTCTTGGGAGAAAATAGAAATTTCTTGAATACAAAATAAATATTTTCTTGTTGATACAAATGCCCAAAAGGTTCTTTTACATAATGGGTGCTTTGACCTAGAGACAAATGACTTTGAGAATGAAACCCATGCTTAATAAAATATTTTTTCTTTTACAATATTTTTCTTTTTCTTCTTTTTGACAAATATAAGAACTATATCATGTCATGAGCCAAACAACAATTATGAAGACTGATACTAGATACATTTTCCTGCACTTCCTTTTAAATAGGGAGGTATTCATAATTGTTTAATCAGTACAAGGACATTACTCACTTTGAAAAGTTTTCATAAGAATAGTATCGCAAAAAACATGTACAATGCTAGAGACCATCTAGGCTAACTCTCAAGGTATCAACCCATCTAGGTTACCTGCCAAGGTACCATCCCAACAAGGATCCAGGTGTCATCTAGGCTACTACCAAGACACCAACCATGAAAAGGTTCTAGGTATCATCTAGGCTACCTGCCAAGATATGAACTCAACAAGGATCGAAGTGTCATCTAGGCTACCAGCCAAGACACCAACTCAATAAGGATCCAGGTGTCATCTAGGATACCTTCCAAGACACCAACTCAGCAAGGATCTAGGTGTCATATAGGCTACATGCCAAGACACCAAATCAACAAGGATCCAGGTGTCATCTAGGCTACTTGCCAAGACACCAATAAGGATCTAGGTACCATCTAGGCTACCTGCCAAGACACCAACAAGGATTTAGGTACCATCTAGGCTACCTGCTAAGGTACCAACCCTAATAGGGATATGGATATCATCTAGGTTAAGATATCAACTCTAACTGGGATCTAGGTATCATCTAGACCAAGATATCCACCCTAACAGGGATATAGTTATTGTCTAGCCTAATTTCCAAGATACCAACCCTAAGTACCATCATACGGGTTATTAATCCTAAGGTAAACCAACTCATCAAACCTCTTTCTAAGGTCATTATTTTCTTTGCACGTTCCATATTTAAGTAATAATGAGGTATAAATCCATCTTAAATCATCAATGTGGAATCTTCAATATCATCATAACATTTCTCTCTTTCCATCATCCATATAAACAATGTTCCTATAGCTCCCTCTTTCCATCATGTCCATCATGAAGTATTTCTTAAGCATGATATTTAATTTTGCCTTGCTCTTACATCTTTTTCATACAATCATGTACCTACAATTTTTATCAACAAGTGCAACCAAGAAAAATATATATGTACATGAGCATGATGTTAATTTTGTCAGTCTAGGGTTTTAAAAGGATACTACTAGGATTTTAGTTACAAACCCTAGATATTCCATGAGATGGCCCTAAATAGGGAAGTCCTAGGGACTTTGACTTTCAAGCTCTAAGGTTTACTCAATTCAACCCTTGTTATGGTTTGATCATATATCCTATATTACATCTATAAACCCTTAAAAAAATCCAGATATGGGGCTTTATAAGAGGGAACAAATAGTTAGGGTTTTAGTTTTCTCTTATTCTAGGGGTTTTCTAATTCAAGTTTTGACAAGGATTTTCTAACCCTCGATACCAAAAATCTTAAACAATGTAGCACCCTAGATTCCTATCATGTAAAATATGCCATATTCATACCCTAAAATTTTCATAGCCTTTTGGATATAAGGAAATTACAAATATCCTAACATATTTCATAAGCAATGATAATTCATTAAATACGAGGTAGGGGAAGTGGAATGATAATGATAATGCATTTAACATATTACTTACTTTTAAAGGTAGGGGAAGTGATTTGATTTTACAAGTTTTAATACGAGGCTCTCTCTAAATCAAGGCGTATTCTTCAAAATTATTTCAATATTCAAATATCCCTTCTAAGCTCCCTCTGAGTCTAGCTACAACCTATTGACTTCATATTTGACGAATAGCCTCTGGAATATAACTGCAATCCTCTTTCAGGGGGATCATAAAAAGAAAATATATAATTAAATAAAGTTAGACACGGAAACAACAACAATATAATGAAGGAAATGGAATATAATGTTTATCTCTTAAAAATAGAAGAACCTACCTCTTGTTCTTGCTTAGATTTAGACATCATTCAGGTATTTCTTCAACTCATTTTGGGGTATTAAGATTTCAGTGTTCTATCCACCATCTTATTTTGAAGTTCTAGGTCAGCTTTATCATAGACTTTCATTCAATTGTCGATGTCAATGACAATGTTTTCAAGATCCTTCAAAGGCTAGGTTCAAATTGGTCCCAAGGTGATTTATATATCCTTAAAGAACCTCTTCTAAATTCTTCAAGAGGGGTATTCTTACAAAATATTCAGCAAGATGAAGTATATAGGCCCTAGAATCAAGACATGTAACAAAACCATTAGTCCTTTGGATGTTGCTACAAGGCATTTTTTCACAATCCAAGGTACAAATACTTCCAATATTGTCACAGGTATTGTCTTCAAGGCGACTAACTTTAGCTTCTATTAAATATGAATTTAGATGCTCGTACATCCTTTCAATCTCAAGTTCCATACATATATTAGCTTTAGAAATTCCACAAAATCCTTCTTCTTAAATTCATCAATGACTTGAAAATAGGTCTGGTACCTATTGTAGCTCTTGTCCTACAAGTACACATACTTTAATATTGATGATGAGCCTCAGTTGAGGGCTCGAAATGTTGATCTTCAAATCAATATGGATAGGATGAATATGGGAAAACACTTTACAAGAAACTAAGAATCCCAGAAATCTTAAATCTGAAAATATTCAATGTCATTGTCACCTCCACTCTAGTTAGGATATCCTATAGATGTTGATTCAGTTCTTCAAGCATTGTTTTATTGTTTCTTAAATCCTTAAATGATTCTTGGATAGACCCACCTTATTTCATTATCGATAATAGGTTTGAAACCCATTTCAAGTCCTTATGGATACCAAAAGCTTCTCACTATTACTATAATAATTTTCCAAACCAGACTTTGAATGCTTCTTTTATCTTTGGTCCTTCATTTTCTTCAAAGGTCTTCGTTCGTTGGCCTTTTTTTTTCCATTGGAAGAATTCCAAACCACAAAAATATCGATAAATGAAATAATTTTTTGTGTTCTAAGTCAGACCTTTCCTAGGGTTTCTTGTAGAGGTTTCTTAAGCCTCTAATTACAGTGGTTTAAGTCCCTTTACAAGGTATTTTTGTTTGTTGGCTACAAGACTTATGTACATAATTTTTGCACTTGAACTGAGCTCCTTGTTATATTCAGCGCTTCCTCGGAGACTTTGGATCTAAGCTTAGGGTTGTGGCCTTGTATTACAAATTTCTATCCTATGAAAAATTGCTTAGAAATTTAATTTAGCTTTCAAGATAGAAGTGAGCAGGCCTTTCTCTCATAAATTTGTCTTCACTTATTTCAGCCTTCAAAACTATTGTGCACAATCCTTTTATCTCAGCTACTTGGAGAAATGTAAGCCACTTCAAGTGATCTTATCAGTTGTCTATGCCACTTACCTTAGCTCTAAAACCATGTTGAGAAATCCATTAGGTTTTTTATTAACTAATTTTTCTATTACGTGACAGTTATTTGTGATGTTATTATCTTTCTTTTCTTATGTTCTTATCATCAAATAAATGTCAATATATTGAAGATCAAAAACCCATGAAAGGAAAACCATAGATAGGCTCCAAGCTAGGGGAAAACCCAAAAATTCTATTCTTCTAGAATCAACTTCAAAGGAGACTTCCAAGATAAAAACCAATAGCTTTTCTTCCTCCAAAGATCAAGCCGACCAGCCTTTCTTTCTTATGCAAGACAAACTTCTCCAAGGGGCAGTGAGACAAAACAAGAGTAATAAAGCTTCAATATCGAATTCTACTTCCTTTTTAAATTTTCGGGCCTAAGGTAGTCCTAACAACGTCATAAATTTTTGCACTTGTGACCTGAACATAGATGGAGATCTGAATAATCCTCCTAGACTTTATATTCTTTATTGCTAGGCTCTTCTTCACATCCGTCTTTATTGATTACAAATTAAAATATATCTATGTGTTATCTCTCTTTCTTCTCAAGGCTCGTCGAACCTTTCTTAAACCCTTCACATGTCCTTTTTCCATTGCAAATAAGATGAGGATATTTTTGTTTGTATGTATCTCCAAAATGGAGGTCGAAGTACTCT
This sequence comes from Pinus tabuliformis, assembly GCA_031772625.1. NCBI lineage: Eukaryota > Viridiplantae > Streptophyta > Pinopsida > Pinales > Pinaceae > Pinus > Pinus tabuliformis. The sequence continues at coordinate 611,563,334 of CM062814.1, read as the reverse complement.
TTTTTATATTTTTATCATAGGTTTTCAAGCCTGCATTAGGCCGACTTGAGGAAGGTTGGTCGACTTGGTCTTGGGAGAAAATAGATATTTCTAGAATTCAAAATAAATATTTTATTGTTGATACAAATTGCCTAAAGGGTCTTTTACATAATGACATGGACCATGAATCATGGCACAAACCTAGAAGCACTTAATGGATGCTTTGACCTAGAGACAAATGACTTTGAGCACGAAGCCCATGCTTAATAAAATAATTTTCCTATTACAATAACTTTCTTTTTCTCCTTTTAACAATTATAAGAATTACATCATGTCATGAGCCAAACAACAATTATGAAGACCAATACTAGATATATTTTCCAACATGGGTCACTTTTCATATAAGAGGACCAGATGTAGATTACTACGTTAAGGGTATTAATAGCCCACAATATTTTGAGATGCCAAGAAGTATGTAAAGAGATGTGACAATTGTCAATGCATGGGAAGGCTAGTACAATCAAACGACATTTCGCTACAAACACAACTAGTAATAGAACCCTTCGAGAAATGGGCTCTTATCTTTATTGGACATATCAATCCTCCTTCTCTACAAAAATCCTACATCCTAGTTTGCTTAGAATATGTCACAAAGGGAATGGAAGAAAAGGCACTCACAGTTGCAACAAACCAAGCACTAAACTATTTTCTCCATGAGTAAATATTTACTGGATTCAGGATACCATGAGAGATTGTCATTGATGGAGGAACACAATTTACTTCAAGGCTCATTGAGAACCTCATGCACATACACAATATCAAACACAAGGTAACAATACCATATCATCCACAAGCTAATGGAAAGGTAGAACGTATAAAAAATATCCTTGAGGCCATTATATCAAAAAAAAAAATGTGACTACACCTCAAGGACTGAGTATACCAACTTCTTGATGCACTATGGGCCTACAGATAACATGGAAATGTATCACTAGTTACACACCATAGGAAATAGTTTAGGCACGAAAACAAATACTTCTATAGAACAGTGAATTAGATGAACTTCATTAGGATGCCCTACACTAGACGACCATGATCCAACATTAGAGAGTTTGGTGGCATGAAGATTTCATAAAGAAGAACATATTCAAAGATGGAGACTAGGCCTTATTATTTGATTTAAAATTTAAGGATTTCATAGGAAAATTTTGAATCATTGGCATGGACTTGTTGTAGTGGTTAAAACCATCCTCCAGAATTTTGCCTATGCTTCGATTTTGGAGCCTTCCTTCTTATACACAGGAGCTCATCTTGCACTAATCTAGGTATTCATGCTTTAACTGAAACTTATATTTTCATTTGTGCTTGTGTGTGATTTTCTTCACACTTGGTTGATTCTTCTAAGTCACAAGTTGATCTCCCAACTTGGACTAACATGAATTTTGGGCTTGCCTCCAGAAACTGTGCAATCCTTGGGCAATTAGCCTTGATGATAGGAATTGTGTAGTCCTAACTAGTATTTAACCTTGAGCTCAGAAATTGTGCAGTCATGGGAGCCATCTCAACACTGAGCCCAGAAACTGCACAATCCCTCACTAAGTTGAGAAACTACGTGGTGCACTGAGCTCGAAAGTTTCCCAGTTCCCCATAACTGAGTAGTATTTCCCGACAATGTGCATGGCAGGTTTCCTAAAAAAAACAAAAAAAATAAAAAGAAAAAAGCATCCCTAAAAATAGGGATCTATTTTTAGTATCCTGAAGGAGGCACTTTTGCTATTTTTAGAAACTTCCAAAAAGTATCACTTTTTCCTCTATTTTAGGCATGCACATCATAAACCCTAATTTTTCCAAATATATTTGGTTGACACTTCTAGAGCTTGTTAGCACTCAGAATTAACCTCAAGGCTGAGAAGAGGAAATTCTGAGGTAACCACAGACCAAGCTTTCGATTTGGCATCTAGCCCTGCCGGACCAGAGAGGGCTCTCTCTTTGCCAAAAAAATGTGGCTGCAATAAGTGAATCTTAGGCTAGATATGAAGTACGGGGATTTGATTGAAATTTGAGGGTCGAAAATAGCAAGAGAAGGGACCATTGAGCTATGGAATCGAGGCTAGTTTCTGCCGGAAAACTTAGGGCAAAGTAAGTGAAATGTTCAACAAGATAAAAGATGTAAATGAGAGAAGGAAAGAGGAGAAAACCCGCTGCACTGCAGGCATCAATCAAGGGATGGATCTACAGTGGCAGTGTTAGAAGAAAGAGAAAGACAAGGTTACTCAACAGAGCATATAACAGGGGATGGATTCTGCAAAGATAACCACTACATTTAACAACAAAATCATTGTGAAAGGAGCATCATGCATGGATGGATTCCTAACACTTCCCTTAAATAATGTTGTAAAAAGAATTAGCAGAAAAAATAAATTATGTAAGTGATTTTACAAGGAACACATGTTGCACATTAAACACTGTGATGGATCCCAAATCTAAAGGGCAGAAACTGCACCATCAAAAATAATATTCAGAAAAAGATTTGCACAATCCAAAGTAGCTTTCCTCTACTGAAAAATTCGAACCTTTTACACTCTGAAATTCATAAAATATATACAATTATCTCATCCCTGTACTAAGGGAGTTGAGCTCAACCATCTCCCTCAAGATAGAATTAGTTACATTAATTTGGGACTGAATTTCTGAAAATAGGTGTCAAAGATGAACTCATATCTCTTGAACCATAACACCTGTTACAAAATGGAAAGAGGTATTTGTAGATAAGGCCATGTTTGAGAAAAACTCTCTCAAATTTTTGAAATTCGTTTTCAGTTGCTCGGAATTTATGCCACAAAATAATCTCTAAAACTGGAAATCATTAAATATTTAAATCTGTAAAAATAGGTTGTAAAGATATAGTCAAATATTCCAATTCATGACACCTGTGAATAAAATGAAAAACATTTTTGTTATATGGCTCGTGGTTGACAAAAAAATCCTTGGGTTTCTCAAAATTACTTTGCATTTGTTGTAAAATGGCACCACACTACAATGGCTAAAACAGTAAAACAAATGCAAAATTTGTTTTGTTTTAATGTAGGCTTCAAATATCACTACATATCTCCCACATAGTAACACCTGTGCATAAAATGAAGGACATTTTTGTTATTTGGTATGTGATTGACAAAAAACTCTTTCACTTTTGTAAAATTCATGTCCATTACTTTAGAAACTGATTTTGTAGTAAACTTGTCCCCGTGTGCAGCAAATGACCTCAAAACATGCATAACCAAGAATCAATCATTCATTTCGATCATATCTTTTGATCCAGAAACTGGTTATGGGAGTGTGATATACCGTTGGAAATATTTTTCCAGCTGCTTCTGATGGACATAATTAGGATATGATTTGCACTGAAACTCATGTACAAAACATCTCTGAAAACCAGACAAAGTAAGAGCCCATTTTGATCCCTGGTGACAGGCTGCGAAGGCTGGAACTAACATTTTCCTTATTGGGGATGGAAGCTCCTTGGAGGTGTCAAGAACACCATAGACCAAGTGCCTCATCCATTGGGCAATATGGTGACAAAGAGCTGTAAACCCAAAAAACTCACACCAATCCAGAAACATATACATACTGCAATATGTACATAAACAAATACCGGAAAATGAAATGCTACCTTGGGAAACTTATTTATTTACAAATCTACCCTACTCTGATGAAAAATTTATAGATCAAGTAATGTTGTAATACCAGACCAACCAATCAAGCAGTTGTGGCAACGATGATGCTAGGGAGTGCTTGAACCAGGACACAATTAGAAATGCTAATAGCCATACATGCACAAAATGAGTTTGGCTGTGTAAAAGAAATTTGATTTGTCATTCACACTGAAAAGATACTCCATATATGCAACAACAGGATCATAGAAACCAGACCATGTCTGCTGCCCTAACTCCTCAACATATGCTTCCAACTGCAAATTGTCAATGCAAACATCCACGAGAAACCCTATCGTTTCTTGTTTTGAAGGAGGGAGGGTTTCCAAGAACTTTTTGGGATGTCAAACTTCATATGACTTAATTTGAACATCTATATACTCAATCTCCTTCTCAAAATTTTCAACCACTAACTCAAAGAAACTAGTTTTATCGTTAAGAGGAAACTTCAGAGATCTCAAACATTGAAGCACGGTAATGAAAAATACCTCATCTATTTCAATATCCACTAACTGATCTCTAAATTCTTTTAAAACTTCACAAAACACAGGGTTTGCCACATACCCTACCATCATCTTATTTTAGTACATGAACAGATCAGTGAGTGCTGGAATCTTTGGATTGATTTGGAGTCGCCAGGTGAATGTTTCAGCCTTCATATGTGTTTGATCGCTGCCCACCATCAGCAACTAGATCTGCAACTTGAATGATCTTTCCTGAAGAATATATTTCACCTCATTCCCCGGCAACAGTGCCAATATGTTAGCACTCAGAATGAACCTCAAGGATGAGAAGAGGTAATTCCGAGGTAACCACAGACCAAGCTTTCGATCTGGAATCTAGCCCTGCCAGACTAGAGAGGGATCTCTCTTTGCCAAAAAAATGTGGCTACAATAAGTGAATCTTAGGCTAGCTATGAAGTATGGGGATTTGATTGAAAGTTGAGGGTCGAGAACAAAAAGAGAAGGGACCACTGGGCTATGGAATCGAGGCTAGTTTCTGCTGGCAAACTTGGGGCAAAGTAAGTGCAATGTTCAACCAGATAAAAGATGTAAATGAGAGAAGGAAAGAGGAGAAAGCCTGCTGCACTGCAGGTATCAATCAAGGGATGGATCTACAACGGCAGCGTTAGAAGAAAGAGAAATACAAGGTTACTCAACAGAGCATCTAACAGAGGATGGATTCTGCAAAGATAACCACTACATTTAACAACAAAATCATTGCGAAAGGAGAATCATGTGTGGATGGATTCTTAATACTCCCCCTAGATAATGCTGTAACAAGAATTAGCAGAAAAAACAAAGTATGTAAGTGATTTTACAAGGAACACATGCTGCACATTAAACACCGTGATGGATCCCAAATCTAAAGGGCAGAAACTGCTCCATCAAAAATAATATTCAGAAAAAGCTTTACATAGTTCAAAGCAGCTTTCCTCTGATGAAAAAATCGAACCTTTTACACTCTGAAATTCATAAAATATATACAATTAGCTCATCCCTGTACTAAGGGAGTTGAGCTCAACTATCTCCCTCAAGATAGAATCAGTTACATTAAATTTGGACCGAATTTTTGAAAATAAGTGTCAAATGTGAACTCATATCTCTTGAACCATAACACCTGTTACAAAACGGAAAGAGGTTTTTGTAGATAAGGTCATGCTTGAGAAAAACCTCTCTCAAAGTTTGGAAATTCGTTTCCAGTTGCTCGGAATCTGTGCCACAAAATAATCTCTAAAACAGGAAATCATTAAATATTTAAATCTGTAAAAATAGGTTGTAAAGATCTAGTCAAATATTCCAATTCATGACACTTGTGAATAAAATGAAAGAGGTTTTTTTATATGGCTCGTGGTTGAAAAAATTATTCTTGGGTTTTTCAAAATTATTTTCCATCTATTGTAAAATGGCACTGCACTACAATGACTAAACCAGTAAAACAAATGCAAATTTTGTTTTGTTTTAATGTAGGCTTCAAATATCACTGCATATCTCCCACATAGTAACACCTGTGCATAAACAAAAGGATGTTTTTTTTATTTGGTATGTGATTGACAAAAAACTCTTTCAATTTTGTAAAATTCATGTCCATTACTTCAGAAACTGATTTTGTAGTAAAATTTTCCCTGCGTGCAACAAATGACCTCAAAACATGCATAACCAAGAATCAATCATTCATTTCGATCATATCTTCTGATCCAGAAACCGGTTACGGGAGTGTGATATACCGTTGGAAATATTTTTTTGAGCTACTTCTAATGGACATACTTAGGATATGATTTGCACTAAAACTCATGTGCAAAACATCTCTGAAAACCAGACATAGTAAGAGCCCATTTTGATCCCTAGTGACAGGCTGTGAAGACTGGAACTAACATAGCTCATTTGCAAATTTTATATTGGATATCTAGCATTCCCAAGGAGATCAAGGAAAATTTGATGCAATCATCGTTGCTTTTCCTTGTGAGTTTCTCTTTTGTCATATTTTGCTGTTTTTTTTTTGTTGTTTTTCTTGTGCGAGTGTTGTTTCACTTCATGATTGTTGGTGTTTCAACTTGTTTTGACTTGTAGAAGTGTTTTTTTAAGTTTTAATTTTCCTTTCCCAAGTGTCACATTGGTTTTCCTATTTTCACACCAATGGTCGTCATTGCACTTGATTCACATGGATTAATGCATACTTAGTCATATATGCACTCAAGCTCACATGATCTCTTATATCTTCTCATTTTCCACACTTCCCTTGGGCAGATCTGCACTCTCCTTGGCCGGTTTTCACTTTGCCCAGTTGGGCACTACGCAATCCTAAGGCTCAAGCCACAAGCTTGGCCTCTGGAATTACACAGTGTGCAATACAAGCTGGCTCCAACTACACAGTTCCAGGAGCCAACATGTGATATTGGCCACTTAAACTACGAAATACAAAGTCTCTCCCAAGCCACTACCAAGGTTGAACTACACATTGCATAGTTTCAAGCCAAAATCTTCGACCTTGGCTGCTAGGACTGTGCAATGCACAATTACCACAAGCAGCCAATCCCTCTTTCTAATGAGAATTGCACAATCCTCCCCATTAGATGCTCGGTTTGTTTCTTGATTATGTCTTGTAAGTATATCTGCTTAAGACTAATATTTTCCTTACATGAGTGCCTTTTCTATCCTATAGGTAAAACAGTTGTTGAGCACCTCTCCAAAATTCACTGTTACCATGGAACCTAAGAGCGCTACTTCAAACGAAACTATTGAAAGAAGTATTGGGGAAGTAGTTGAGAAAAAGCTAGTAGACTTGCCAGTATATGCAGACACTCAATTGTTTATAGAAAAGGGATCATCACTGACATGGAAGAAGGTTAAAGATGCCTTTACAAAGCACTTTGAGGTAGAATTAGAGGACTAACAGGTGTATTTCAGCATTCAACAGTCAGAACTATACAAGGTTGCATGCAAGTATCTAGCCTTCCCGTGTGTAGATGTCATTAGCTAGATTGTCTCACACATTGATGAGAAGATGATGACATTGAGCAGTGCTAACAGAAAAAATATTTCCACCTTCCGAGCAGAATACTATCAACACATGTATCACTTTCTCGAGCTAGTAGAGCACATGAAATCACTTTTCTATGCTACCCACATCTATGTAAACATGAGAGACATTGTCAAAGGCTAGGTGAAAGAGCCATCGAAGTTTCAACAGACACACACCTATATATACAAGACAAAGTCCATCAGGAATTCCTACCAGCTCTTGGTTATCTTCGCTTGTAGGATCCATGGTCAGCAGTGCACGAAAACCCTTCCTGAAGGGTGGGCAGTCTTATTGGACCAGGTGGTGAACAAGGGGAAATCATTCAACTGGTTAGATATGTTGGCTCAATAGTTGAAGGCCCATGTAGCACAGACTTAGAATCCTCCTGAGGGTGAGCGATCAAAGTTCTATATGTCTGCATACTTACTAGATGCAATATGTGCACAACAGTAGTTCCCTTGCATGAACTTGAAATGGAAACTACAAGAACTAGTCATGCACATCTATTGCAAGTTGCTTTTGAATTTCAATTAACGAGTAATGGCGCAACTAACTGACCACTTCATCATCCCATTGTACAAGCTTGTCTTTGAAGAAGATCCACCTTGCATGTCACAAGAAGCAATGGAGGTGATAGAAGACATCACAAATTGGTATGCCTCACCAGGTGGCAATTTCATTAGAGTGTTTGGTGGAGAGAAGCATTTGCATATTTTACCAAGCTATGCCACTAGCAAACTTGTCATGCAAGAAGTGTCATATCATCTCTCCACAAGGTTTTCAGCGGCATTTCACAAGAAGAAGAAAGCATCATGGCCCACTCTTCCTTTGGATATTGGATAATAATGGATAAAGAAATTGAAAGTCATGGATTTCGAGGGAAGGAGATAGTGAGGTTTGAATTCAGTACTTGGGACTTTAGTATGTATGATCCCCATGGTGTTTGTAAATACCATTGTGTGAGATTTTAATTTTCATGGATCGGCAAGGCATTCCATTGGCCAAAGGAGGATCCATGGAGGTATTGTTACAATGTCTCCATAATCCATGAGCCGATCATTTTTGCAAGGACTTCACAAGATGCTCCACAAATGTCAGCAACTCCAGAAGAAACAATAGTAAAAGGCATCAATCTCGTGCAGTACAAAGGAAAGAGGAAGATTGTTGATAGTCCATAGGGAGAAAAAAGCTACAATATGAAAGTAGACCCTATTATCATGAAAGAATCTTTGGAAGCATAATAAAAGATGGAGCGGAGAATATAGAGAGAATAACAGAGGAAGAGAGAAAAGCAGAGGTTGCCGAAAGCAGAACTAAATTTGTGGCAGACAGAGTAGAAGTTGAAGGAAGAATAAGGGTTGAGGAGGAGAGAATAAGAAAATCAAAAGTAGGAGGAAGAAATAAATTCAAGGCACAATGAAATAGGAAACAATGCTGATACAGGTTGGAGAGCAGGAGGAGAACCAACCAACAGCTGAGGAGAAAGGTGAATAGGTGTAGGATCAGGAGATTTCTCGGTAGATTGACCACTTAATTGAAGTGACATACATAGAGATGGAATAGGAACCATAAAATGAATATGTTGATTTGATGCCGAGAGCACCACAGTTCATCCCACAATCTCCACCACCTTTCGCAGCAGAGCCAACCCTGAATAAGGAAGGGGGTGTTGTTCCCCTGGATGATGATCTGGTAATGGATGTGTACAATATATCATTTGATGAGTTTCAAATGAGGAATTTACAAGCACGGAGAAATAATTTTTCAAATGATCATTCATTACCTACATTCATTAAAGAAAGGGTGATAGTGTTAGACACCAGGAAGCATCAAAATGCCATTGTCGAAGCCAACTTGGCCTATCCAAAAGCAACAATATCAAACATTCAGTATTTGATGGTCGAGAATGAGAAATTGGCACAGAAATTACAGGCTGCCAAGAAAGAGGCAGAACAACTCCACGCATCAGTGTTGAATGCAATTTCCACACAGGTTTACCTAGAGGAGATTAGAGTTATGATACTTGTTGAAGTATCAACACTTGGAGAAACCATGCGGAAGCTCTATGAGGGGATTTTCATCGTACATAAAGTGGTTTTCTGTTTTCATGGATTATAACAAAAGAGTAAAGAGTTTATTAAAAATCTCAAGAACATACAAGCTGCTATTTCCTGTGTGCAAGAGTGGATAATGCAATACAAAGGAGCACTGCTTGACTAAGTGAGGAAAATGAAGCCACGGGCATAGATGGAGAAAGTGAAAGTTCAAATGTTGATTCATAACAATAAGCAGCTCACCTCAATCATTGGTAGCATTTAGGCCTCATATGTATGGTTGTTAAGTAGTTTGGATGTCTTGGTGAGAACACACCAAGTCCCATCTAACGATTCACTCACCAAAGCCAAACCCAAGAACCAAGTCCGACATGAGATCGAAGATTACTTGGAGCAGCTGAGATAGAATTCCACCAAGGAAGACTTGGAATTGAATAGAATGAACATGCAAAATTACATCGGTGGTCTTGCCCAAGTCAAAACAATGTTTCTCATGCTTCATAATAAACTTGAAATTGGTTCCAAGGCATTGTACCTGGATGCCATGGAGGCTAGAGTTTGCTTCAATTTAGACACCATCACACAGTTTGGGGAAATCATCACAAAATATCAAGCTTGGCACCAATATGTGGCCAAGAAGGAGAAAGTGGAGGTTGTTGAGCTAGATTTCTCTCAAACTCAAGAATCATAGTGTTGTGTCTATTTAGGTTGTCAAGTTTTCACTACCCTATTTTGTCTTATATGGGTACAAGTGTAAAATGTAATATTATTTGTAATTATGTTGTAAGTAAAATTCCAAGTGCCAATATTGGAATATGAAGAGTCATCATGAAATGTAATGAGTCATTTTGTAAATAAGTTGAAGAGTCATGAGGGTACTCCAAAGGCCACAAAGAGGAGTTGAAGAGTCACCCCCTCTTGTTATAAATAGAACCTCATAACTCATGTAATAGGATTTTGGGATCCAAGATTTTAGCTAGGCTTAGGCTTAGACTTAGAAGGAACTTGGGAGTATTGTGAAGAGCCTTGGCTTCTCTGTAGTCTAGAGCAAGTATAATTCTTTGGAGGAGCTAGAATTCTTGACTTTAATGTTCCACCACTAGGGCTATTGGTCCGTCAATGGTGTATGTATGAATGTAACTTTCACTTATAATAATAAAATCAGAGCCGGCACAATTTCATGCATATGTTGTGAATATAGTAGGACTATTATTGTTGTATTTGCAAAGTATGTTATTTAACTTATGCTTATGGTTATGAACTATTTAGTTTGCATTTGTATGAATCTTTTTTAATGTGTGTTGTTGTATTAACTCGTCACTTTAACTTTTGGACTATTTTGCATCTTACCTTGTGATGTCATTATGCTCGTATGTTCCTTCCAAGATGCATACAAGCTTCCAAGGGGTGCACTTCCTTTTCCATTATTGTGTTGGAACCTTTATGCATCGCACTTGACTCTCTATAGGGTCACACACTTGCTCTCACCCAAAATTATCACACTTCACTCTACGCGTTTTCGCAGTCAATGCATAACATTAACACTCACTGTTGGGAATCCTACTCCAAATGGTGTGAGGTCTTGTTGGGACTTCATATCAAGGAGATCCCTTGAATGTTGGCGGGTCCAACGTCGCCAACATTTCTAGTGCTAGAAGGAGGGCCAGATGACAAGCTAAGCCCTTGAAGTCTATTTTGAATTTTTGCACTCATTTAATAACTTCTTCCACAATCATAACCCCGACATGTTTTTCTAGGAACGTAAGTCTGCAAGTGTCAACTAGTATTGTAGATGAATTTTCAACTCTAAAATTCAATGGCGAGGGTGAGACAACCTTACTTGAGCATAATGCTCATTTTCTTGATTTCTACAGAGAGCACAACATCCACTGTGAGGATGTTGCTCGTAGGTTGTTCATCCTCATGTTAGAAGGGCATGTAAGGAAATGTTTTCACACATTGACCGATGCCTCCATACCCTATTTTGAGCATCTTGTCACATAACTATATTGTGCTTTTGACATGTTCGATCATAAATGTCTATGCAAGAAAATTTTAGAATTGCGAAAATCCCCTGATGAATCACTGCATCATTTTCACATTCGTCTCATGCATCTGTGTTTTGAATTTCCAAAAGATGAAGTTGATATGAATTTCTTAGTAGGAAGGTTTCAATATCTTGTTCACATTTCAGAAAATATGCAAGAGTTAGAATATTTTGAACCTATCCCAACATACCTCGGTGTTAGAGCTTCTAAATCTATGATGAATGAAGTTATTGTTCCATATATCCCTCCATCCCCTTCTCATCAAACATCTCTAGTTCCAGAGGATGAGGTGGGAGAAGTTAAAAATTCATCTGTTGATCTACCACCATCTTCTCCCACCCCACTTACTGAGAATTTCAACACAGGTTTGGATTGTCAATTTGATGGTTGTGATGAAGTTTTATCTTGTCGCTCTCCGTCCTTCTGTCCCTCTAATCCTTTGGATTGTGATGTGTTTTGTTCACCACTTTCGAACCTGCCTTTTGATGTTCACGAGGATCAAGTTTTGGATGGAGTTGGTGTTGAAAAGTCAACCTACGGTATCATTTTAAATGAGTATGTGTGGGAACCTGAATAAGAATTTGCGGTCGAGGATGACCTCCTTATGTCCACACCTCTTCTGCATTCTCCTGACATTTTCTACAACTTTGTCATAAATGTTGAATCTTGTGAAATTTTAGTTTTTGTTGATGTTACTACTTTCCATCATTCGCAAAACTCATGGAATGCGAGTTTTTCATTTGAATACGGAGAGGAAAAATCCTTTCTGCTTGATCCTCCAAATCTCTCATCTTATCTTTTCGTAGATATAGAGGGTGAAATTTCTCATTTTCCATCATCCCCTCTATATGATTCATCAGATCATGAGGTTTCCTCTTTTTCTAATATTGAACTTTTTGATCGTGGTTGTCGTGATCTTTTCATTGATTCATTTGATCATGATTCTGATTTTTCCACTGTTGATCTTTCTAAGCCACCGATCTTTTACGATCCAGCCTCTGATGAATTGGAACCTCCCCAATTTTTCGAGGCACTTCAACTTGAGCTGATGGTTATGTCAGGTTCTCATAGTCTTAAGATCAATTACACTTCCGATCAAAAATGTGTTGAATCTTTCCAAGCTCCTCAACACTCTCTCGCACATATTGAAAATCATTTTTTTTACAATTTTTTCATCCTCCATCTATATCACACGATCCTATCACTCATTCATTGGAGGAGTTGTATGTAGCGAGCACTGCCGCAAAACAAAAATTTTCCTCTTTCTTCATGTTCGCTTGTTTTTCAAGTTCAAAAGTTTGTGCCCACATGTCTCTGACTCACAATGACACCATGGTACATCCACATGGTGTCTTTCATACGCTTTTTGTTCTTACTTTTCTATGGGTTCATTCAAACTTTGAATGTTTTGGTTTGTATTGCCTTATCTTTCTTATTTGTTATTATGCTTGTATATCTTTCTTGACATGCATTACATCACTACATGGGCCAGCCAATGCGTCGGTGGCTACATTGGAAGTATCACTTTATGTAACATTTACCTATGTTCTGTTTAGGTTAGGAGTAGGAGTAGTTCACTTTTCTTTGTTGTGTCCTTTGACTTGTTGTACTTTGTTTTTCTTTCACTTCGCTTCTTTCCTTTGTTTGTTTTCTTTCAGTTATAGGATAGTTTTCACATGAAACTGTGCTTGGATTCTCAGACAAGTAGGGTGAAATCCAAGAGGAAGTTGTACTGCTATCAACACCTGGTTATTTGTCTATTCCCTCTCTTAATGTGAATCTTGCATTTCTTTTAGTTGATGACACTTTGATGGAAAATATGTTCCTCTCGGAGAGAGTCATTGTGAAATCACGATACTTTCACATTTAACTAGTACGCCTCCTCTAATTAGTCTTCTATTTTCAGTTAATCCTTGTCAACTAATTCAAGTAAAGTGAGGGGAGGAAAACCTTAACAAGTATGTCATAGGTGTATATAAACATCCTTCTTTGAAGGGACAACCTCTTCTGCTCTCAATAAGTCGGGATCCCTATTCAACCCCATGAGATATATAAGTGCTTATGCATAGTTCTTTGAACAAATAAAAATTAAAAAAATTAAAAATTAAATAAAGGGTGAAAGAAGAGAGAGGCTTACTACACAGAGACGTGAAGCAAGAAACTCTTCCGGGATATTGTTCAGGCTCGCTGGTAGCAGAGCATTTCTTGTGTTCCTGAAGTGACTCTGTTGAGGTACTATCAAGGCATGTTGGAAGTAGAGTAACACCAGAGATGAAAAATAAGACTCTGACAATCTCTTGTGCATTTATATAATTCTCATCCCCAATCTAAACAACTCAGCCTAACTTGCCTTGGAATGTGTGTTGCCAATGAAAAGAATGGTAGGGACTATATCTTTAACCCAAGCTAAGTGAAGAAGTTGTGATAATAAATGAACTGAACAATACCTTTAGAAGAGTTAGACCTATTTTGCATGAGACAATATCCATACAAAGAGTTGGAGTTCTCCTGTGTGTCACTAGTGTAGCGGTTACAACAACCCTCCAAAAATTTTCCTATGCTTCGATTTTGGAGCCTTCCTTCTTATACACAGGAGCTCATATTGCATTGATCTAGGTCTTCATGCTTTGACTAAGAATTATCTTTTCATTTGTGCTTGTGCTTGCTTGTTTTCATAGTTAGTTGATTCTTCTAAGTCATAAGCTGATTTCCCAACTTGGTCTCACAACAGTTTTTGGCTTGCCTCCATAAACTATGCAATCCTTGAGGGAAAGCAACCTTGATGATAGGAATTGTGCAGTCTTGATTAGAAATAATATTGAGCTCATAACATGCACATTCATGGTAGGAATCCCAACATTGAGCCTAGAAACTTTGCAATCCCTCACAAAGCTCAGAAATTACAAAGTGCATTGAGCCGGAAAGTTTCCCAATTCCCCAAAATTGAGTAGTCTTTCTCGGAAGTGTGCATGGAAAGATTCCCCAAAAAAAGAAATAAGGTAAAAGGAAAAAGCCTCCATAAAAAATAGGGATCTATTTTTAGTATCTTGAAGGAGGCAAATTCTCTATTTTGAGAAACTTCTGCCAAGTGTCACTTTTCCTTGATTTTAGGCATGCGTGTCGTAAACCCTAATTTGCCCAAATCTATTTAATTGGAATTTCTAGAGCTCATTTTCACATTCAATCTTGGAGCTCTAGAATTCCTGAGGAGATTAAGGAACCTTCAGCGTGATCATCGTCGCTTTTCCAAGTGAGTTTCGCTTTTGTCATCTTTTGACGCTTTTCTATCACTTTTTATCGCTTTTCTTATGCGAGTGTTGTTTCACTTGTTTCTCTTCATGGTTGCTAACATTTCAACTTTTTTTAACTTGTAAACGTGTTTTTTTAAGTTTTATATTTCCTTTCCCAAGTGTCGCATTAGTTTTCTTGTTTTCACACCAATGGTCGTTGTTGCGGCGACTCCCCTCACATACTTGATTTTCCTTCTGTTTGATTAATTGTTGCACTTGATTCACATGGATTTATTCATACTTAGTCAAATATGCACTCAAGCTCACACCATCTCTCAAATCTGCTCATTTTCTACACTTCCCTTGGGCATATATGCATTATCCTTGATCACTTTTCACTTTGATGAGTTGGGTACTGCACAATCCTAAGGCTCAAGCCACAAGTTTGGCCTCTGGAATTGCATAGTGCATAGTAAAAGCTGACTCCAACAGCACATTGTGCAATTCTATGAGCTTACTTGTCACCTTGGCCACTAAGACTGCGTAATGAGCAGTCTCTCCCAGACCTCTTCCTAGGCTGAACTGTCCATTGTACAGTTTCAAGCCACAAGCTTCAACCTTGGCTACTGGGACTGCATAGTGCACATTTCCAACAAGAAGCTAGACCCTCTTTCCAATGAGAAATGCACAGTCCTCCCCATCATATGCCTATTTTATTGCTTGATCATTCCTTGTAAGTATATTTGCTTAAGACTGATATTTTCCTGCCATGATTGTCGTTTATGTCCCACAAGTATAGCAGTTATTGAGCACCTCTCTAGCAGTCAATGTTACCATGCCACCTAAGAGATCTGCTTCAAAATAAACCATTGAAAGTAGTACTAGGGAATTAGTTGAGCAAGCACCAGTAGACTTGCTAGTGTATGCAGATACTCAGTTTTTTATAGAAAAAGGATCATCACTTACATGGCAGTATTCTAAATATGTTTTTACAAAGGAATTTGAGGCAGACTTAGAGGACAGGAAAGTGTATCACAGCATCTGGTAGTTAAAACTATAAAGGGTTGCATGCAAGTATCTAACCTTCCTGTGTGTAGATGTCATTAGTTGGATTTTCTCACACATTGATGAGGAGAAGATGACATTGAGCAGTGCCAACAGACATAAGTTTTCCACCTTCTGGGCAGAAGACTATCAGTGCATGTATCACTTCCCCGAGCCAATAGAGCGCATGGAATCACTTTTCTATGCTACCTATAGCTATGTGAATTCGAAAGACATTATCAAAGGCTGGGTGAAAGAACCATCGAGGTTTCAAAATACATCCACCCATGTATACAAAACAAAGTTCCCCAAGAAGGCCTACCAGCTCTTGGTTATCTTCATCAATGGTCAACAAAGCACGAAAACCTTTCCTGAAGGGTGGGTAGTCTTATTGGACCAGGTGGTGAACGAGGGGAGTCATTCAACTGGTTAGATCTGTTGGCTCGATAGTTGAAGGCCCATGTATCACAAGCTCAAAATCCTCCTGAGGGTTTGCGAGCAAAGTTCTATATGTTTGCATACTTATTGGATACAATATGTGCACAACAGTAGTTCCTTGGCATGAACTAGACATGGACACCACGAGAACCTATTGTGCAGATCAACTGCAAGTTTTTTTCGGATTGCAACTATTGAGGAGTAAAGGCACAACTAACTGACCACTTCATCATCCCATTGTACAAGCTCATCTTTGAAGAAGATCCATCTTACAAGTCATGAGAATAAATGAGGCAATATCAGACATTATAGATTGGTATGCCTCACCAGGCGACACCTTCATTAGAGTTTTTGGCAGAGAGAAGCCTCCACATTTTTTACCAAGGTATGCCACAGACAAACTTGTCATGCAAGAAGTGTTGTATCATCTTGCCACAGGGTTTTCAATAGCGCTGCATAGGAATAAGAAAGCACCATGGCCCACTCTTCCTTTACATATTGAATTATACAAGATAAAGCACTTGAAAGTCGGGGATGCTGAGGGAAAGGAGATAACGACGTTTGAATTTGGTACTCAAGACTTGTTGGGTCTTGGTTTTGCCTAATTTTGACACCCTTTCCAGACTTTACCTCTCCCATTTTGAACTATCCTTGACCCCTATTATGCCTATTTCGGTTATAATATCTAGGTTTTGGCCAAAAGGGTGCGATATGCTGAAGGTATGCAAATTAACATGAAAAAGTGTCTTTTACCTTTATCTTAAGCATTCTGTAAAGATGGTTGTTCTTTATTGAATTATCATACCAACTGATATAGAGTTCTTGTGCGGATTTGTTTTGATTTGAAACAAGCCCGCATTTCCTACAAACATCTTGTGTGATCCTATTTCCTGCAAACGATCTGGAATTCTTGCAAACGCAAATTTTCTGCAATCGCCCAGATTTCCTACAACAAATTCAACAATTAGCTATGTTCCACTAATTTATAAATCAAACAAGGACATGGGTTTTGTGGGGAATCTATCATATATGGATGATGTCTTATTGGTCATTTTAGATCCGCCAACGAAACTGCCCAGATTTGTAGACCTCCTCTCGTTGGCTGTATGAAGGAAAGCTACAGCTATGTAACGAATTTCGTCTAATCCATGCTTTCAGTCATGGATTAGACTCAGTATAGCTAAATTTGATACTTTGTAACAAGACTGTTAGCCAATGGCTCAGATTAGTAGTTTTCCTTACTTCGAGCCACATATGGGCTTTTGTATTTGTATAAATTCGGCTCTAGTTTATATTGTAGGGGGTTGTTGGGTTGGCTTCAGCTGATACTATATATCAGATTGTACTCGACTGTGAAATTTTCAGATTAATACAATATTATATGTTTTGTCTATTTCACTGAGCAAGCTCTTCTAATTTTGAAGGGGTTGTGAGTGAGGGAGGGCCCCCTTTTCTCACAACTCCCTTAGTTTAGTGTGTGTATATTTTATTTCTATTATGCAGTAGTAATCTGTTCCTACAGCTAATGTACTCTTTCTAATATATTAGCAAAAAATTATTGAATGAATAACTTTCATGTTAATGTGTGTATTTCATTTAATTAAGACTTGATTTACATTGTTGAGTGAATTTCTTAAATTGTTGTAAGTTTGATTTTTGTATCTTTTCTAATCAACATTGGAAATACTAAGAGCTGTAGAGGGATGTTTTAATACACTCCATAGCCTTTCCTGCTAAATGTTAATGCAGAAAAGAGGCATTAGTTTTTTATGGATGTCTGGTTAGATTAATAACCACTCACAGTATTAAGCCTGCATATATTTTTCATAGCATCTCATAAGCTTATCTGCCCTGGGTTGATGATTTATGTTAATCAAATTATAAGTCTATAACTTGACTCAACAAGACTTTAATCCGTATGATCCCTATGGTATTTGTAAATACCGATGTGTGAGATTTTAATTTATGTGGATTGGCAAAGAATTCCATTGGCCATAGGAGGATCCATGGAGGTACTACTACAATGCCGCCAGAATCCATGAGCCTATCATCTTAGCAGGGACTTCACAGGCTTCTCCACAGACAACAACAACTCTGGGAGCAACAACAACAAAAGACAACAATCTCATGCAGGACAAAGGAAAGAGGAATATTTTTGACAGTCAAGAGGGAAAACAAAGTTGCAAGATGAAAGCAGATCCTATTATCATGAAACCAACTTTGGGAGAATAAGAAAAAATGAAGCAAACGATACAAAGGGTAGAGTAGAGGAAGAGAGAAAAGGATAGGTTGCAGGAAGCAGAACTAAAATTGCATTAGACAGAGAAGAAGATGAAGGAAGAACAAGAGTTGAGGAGGAGAGAACAAGAATAGAAGCGAATGTAGGAGGAAGAAGAAAGGGAATGTGTAATGATAAAGGAAACAACATCGATATAGGTTGAGAGAAGGAGAAAAACCAACCAATAGCTGAGGAGGAAAGTGAACAGGTGTAGGATTGGGAGCTTGCTTAGAATATTGAGCACTTGATTGAAGTGACAGACATAGAGATGGAACATGAGTCGTAGAATGAATATTTTGATCTGATGTCAATCGCAACATAGGTCATCCCATAGCTCCACTACCTTCGGAAACAAAGCCAGCCCCGAGAAAGGAAGGGGGTTTTATTCCCCTGGATGATGATTCGGTAATTTATGTGTACATTATATCATTTGATGAGTTCCAAAAAAATATTGTACAAGCACAAAGAAATAATTTTCCGGATGATAGTGTCGGACACTAGGAAGCATCCAAATGCCATTTCTGAAGCCAACTTGGCCTATGCAGGAGCAATAAGATCAAACATTCAATATTTGGTGGCCAAGAATGAGAAATTGGCATAGAACTTGTAGGTTGTTAGGAAAGAGGCAGAACAACTTCGCGCAGCAACGCAGAATGAAGTTTCTACACAGGTTTACTTGGAGGAGATGAGAGCAGCGATACTTGTTGAAGTATCAACACTTGGAGAAACCATGTGGAAGCTCTATGAGGGGTTTATCACCGTACATAAAGAAGTTTTCTGTTTGCATGGCTTACAACAAAAGAACAAAGAGTTTGTTAAAACTCTGAAGAACATACAAGTTTCCATTTCCTATGTGAAAGAGTGGACAATGCAATACAAAGGGGCATCACTTGACTTAGTGAAGAAAATGAAGCCATAGGCAGAGTTGGAGAAAGTGAAAGTTTGAATGTTGATTCAGAACAACAAACAACTCGCCTCATTCATTGGTAGCATTCAGATCTCATATGTACAATTGTTCATTAGTTTGGATATCTTGGTGAGAACACACCAGATCCCATTCGTCAGTTCACTCACCAAAGCCAAACCAAAAAACCAGTTATGGCAGGAGATTGAAGAGTGCTTGGAGTGGCTGAGATAGAATGCTGCCAGGGAAGACTTGGAGATGAACAGATAGAACATGCAGAATTACATCGGTGGTCATGTACAAGTTAGAAAAATGTTGCTCATGCCTCAGAACGAACTAGAAACTAGTTCTGAGACATTGTACCTTGATGCCATGGAGGCTAGAGTTTGCTTCCACCCAGACATCATCATGTAGTTTGGGGACATCATCACATAGTATCAAGCTTGGCACCAATATGTGACCGAGAAGTAGCAGGTGGAGGTTCTTGAGCTAGATTTCTCTCAAACTAAAGCATCATAGTGTTGTGTCTTGTTAGGATGTCAAGTTGTCTCTACCATATTTTGTCTTATATGGGTACAAGTGTAAAATGTAATATTATTTGTAATTATGTTGTAAGTGAAATTCCAAGTTCCAATATTTTAATATTAAGAGTCATCATGTAATGTAATGAGTCATTTTGTAAATAAGTTGAAGAGTCATGAGGGTAGTCCAAAGGCCACAAAGGGGATTTGAAGAGTCACCCCCTCTTGTTATAAATAGAACCTTATAACTCATGTAACAGGATTTTGGGAGCCATGCATTTTTTAGGTAGGCTTAGGCTTAGAAGGAGCTTGGTAGTATTGTGAAGAGCCTTTGCTTCTCTGTAGCGTAAAGCGAGTATAATTCTTTGGAAGAGCAGGTGTTATTGACTTTAATGTTCCACTATTGGGGCTAGTGGTCCATCAGTGGTCTATGTATGAATGGAACTTTCACTTATAATAATAAAATAAGAGACAACACGCTTTCATCCATATTTTGTGAATATAGTAGGACTATTATTGTTGTATTTGCAATGTATTTTATTTAACTTATGCTTATGCTTATGAAATATTTCATTTTCATTTGTATGAATCTTGTTGAATGTGTGTTGTTTTATTAACTCATCCCTTTAACTTGTGGACTATTCTACATCTTATCTTGCGATGCCATTATGCCCGTGTTTTCATTTCAAGTTGTGTATTAGTAAAGGCTTCCAAGGGGTGCACTTCCTTTTCCCTTCATGGGTCATAACCTTCATGCATTGCACTTGACTCTTTGCAGGGTCACAAAATTTCTCTCACCCAAAGTTATCATACTTCACTCTATGCATTTTCACAATCGAGGCATTACATTACCACCCACTTTTGGGACTCCCACTCCAAACAGTGTGAGGTCTAGTTGGGAATTCATATCTGGGAGATCCCCTGAATATTAGTGGGTATAGCATCGTCAATGGGACCTTATGAGATTGACATTGTGTATGAAAATAGGGCCAAGCTTCAAATAACTAAACTAATGGTGAATGGACATTGGCTTCAAGTATATCATAGACCCCTGTCAAAAGAATTCTTCTTAAGAAATACCAATTAAGGATGGACATATGGTGATATGGAGATCATTTGTAAGGGAGAAATCCATACTGGATGATTTATTCATACATTTTTTCCAATAATAATAATAATAATAAAGTCCACTAGTGAAAACTCATAAAAATGCACACTTTGGTGCATGGCGTGTGAAAATTGGCCTGTCTGGCACATTACATGTTAAATGAATAAATATAAAAACATAAAATAACTAAATAAATTAAATAATTAATGAGTATAATATAACTTCGTGGTTTCATGATGGTTATGGTAGGATCCTCTTACTCATGTAAATACTAGTTTCCTTGTTTTTTTTTTACCTACTAATAAATTGTTCTCCATGATAGCTTGAGATGCAAAGAAAGGTATGTCCTTGTTACTGCAACAGAGTTGAAGCAACACCATCTGTTGGATAGAACCAGCATTATTTTTGCAACATGGTTGCTACAACACCATCCGCGAGATAAAACTAGCATGATTTTCGCAACATGGTTGCTGAAACACCATCCACGGGACAAAACCAACATGATTATCGTAAAATGGTTGCTACAACATGATTTTTGGAAAACCCCCTGAATGATTGGACCACACGCGCATGTTGCAATACCATCTAGGCCAATGCAATGATTATGTGGAAACACACCACCGCCATAATTTTTATCAAATAGTTGTTGCAACACTGGCTTGGAGTAGTTGTTGCAACACGGGTTTGTACAGTGTTGCAACACCCATGCTAGCAAGGACTATAGAAATTTTGCATACATATTCCCATCAAGAGGAGGCATGGGACATGACAACTTTCCACCACCAATGTGGAAAAAGGCAACAACCCATGATAACTAGTGAAAGGTATATATTTCCTTTGCATAATGAATGACAATAATGGACAAAGTTTCTTTAATGGTACAGGTTATAAATTTCTCACTATTAGGAATCCAAGTGTTCTCACAAAAAATTTAAAAACAAAATTTATATAATTCAACCTTCAATGAAGAATCAATTTCTCTCTGACATAGGAGCACACAATGAAGATGTAAAAAATAAAAAACTAGGCAATTAAAATTCATAACCGCATATA
Organism: Pinus tabuliformis; assembly: GCA_031772625.1. NCBI lineage: Eukaryota > Viridiplantae > Streptophyta > Pinopsida > Pinales > Pinaceae > Pinus > Pinus tabuliformis. Next base: position 611,541,445 of record CM062814.1, on the reverse strand, counting down.
ATTTGCTAAAAAAACTAAAGCAAATAAATTGTAATTAGATTTACTGATTAATCTATGCTACATAATGCAAAAGAAGATAAATTATAGCCAAGTTGAGGGGCCCTCCCAAATGGCTTCATGTTACTTTGAAAGTTATAGTACCACGAACAAAGTATACACATGAATCAACTCAGAACATTAAATCGATGATTGTATATTAATAAAAGAAATTTTCAACAATACACATCAACCATATGCCTTTATCTCCTGCTTAATGATTGATAGATCGATGACAAACTTTAAAAATAACTCACGGATTGAAAATAATAATATAGTGTCTCTTTTGTTGCATAATATTGTTGTTTATATAGACTATATACATTATAGAGGGTTTATAGTGGAACCCTGATCTAATCTCTTGTTCAACACATTGTTCTAATTGAATACATATCGCAATAAGTAATAAAGGGTAGTATGGTAATTTAATCAATGAGAATAAACCATAATTAGATTGAATTAGGAAAATCCCCTATCATTTCCCTAGATGGACTTGTTGGTTGGATGTGCAATTGTTGGCATAGTTTTCCCATGAGTTTGATAGGACGCTAACACTCACCCTCTCCTTGCTAGAGTTGACATGATGAACACGGAAGAATCTTGAGTTTCCTAGGAGAAAAACCCATGTATCAATTTCTCTTTTAGAATCCCACAAGTATATCGAGCAATGAAGTGGGTTACAAGATCCTCATCAGAGTTACAAGATCTAAACTAATCAACCATCATTAGTAACAAATCAACTCTCTAATCCCCTTAGCCTACAAAAGACAACAAAAAATCTTATTAAATTAACAATATAATTACATTTCAACTCTTGAATCACGTTTACATAAAAAATATGGTAAAAGGAGTTATAATATGGTGAAAGGGGAGGATTACTATGAGTTGAAAGGGATAACTAGCAATGAAAATGGCATCAAATTAGAGGCTTTATATCTCCCCCAAGCCTCAGATTTTGCATGTCCTCATGTAAAAAAGATATCTAGTTGATGTTTTAGTACCAAAATTCATTCAAAACTAAGCAACACTTTGATTCATCGATGTGTACCAATGGGTATGTTCACATTGGCCCATTTTCTCTTCCAATCTTCTCCAAATTTTTGTTATGCAATACCAAATATTGAGTTAGTTTATGCCACTTCTTGATAAGTCAAGAAAAATTATGATTCTTTGATGCTAACTACTCGATTTCTCCATGTAGTTAGGCACTTTTTTCTTTTAGCACAGTTTTTAAACTTTTTTCATATATATCCAAACCTTGAACTCTTCAATATATGCTTTCAGTATTTCAATATTCTTATTTTTATTCTTCAATTTAGAATAAATTAGCCTACTCATAATAATTTTTAGTCTCTTCATAATTATTAGACATTAGTGTTAAAGGCCTAACAGAGTCAAGTTATTGATATATTGGAGTCTTAGGCTCAAAAAGCTTAGTTATGGACCTTTTAAACAAGGGAATTGAAGGCTCCTTATGTTGGACTCAACTATGCTAAATTGGAATTGGCTCAGTATGTAGGGGAAGTATCATTTTTAGGTGGACATGAAGTATTAGGTAATGGAGGCTAAACATTGTGTTTTTAAGGTTTCTCCTTATCCATACTCCTAGCGATGACTATTGTGATAGGAACAAGTCATGCGAATCCCTTCTTTACAAGTTTCCTTATTAGAATTTTCTCCACGAGCAGTGAAAGCTTCAAGTTCATGGAGACTACAATCTTCACTATCATTTGTATGTTCAAATGCATCATTCACTTCCCTGAATATCTCCTCAGGTGCAATAGTCGCATTAACAAACCATTGTGCACTAAAAATGTGTCTGAAATATCACCTCTTATGTAATTCCTCCACAATTAAAATTCTAATTAAAGCATGGTGATATAAGCTATGGTTTACATTTCTAGGGTTATGCTCTTTTTATTTTTCCATTTGACCTAGGATTTTGCATATATAAAATGGAAAAATCAAATAGTTGTTGGCTTAAAAATGTAATAAGAGATGGATATGGTAAAGGAAGGTGATAACATACCTTTCTTCACATGTGACATACTTCGACAACACAGATAATAAATTCCTCCACTTCTCTATGATATATGCCCTAGGTACGCCTCAACCCCAATTCAGGCTTTCATATATTGAGCACAAAAACCATGTCCACACCCCTTTTTCAACAAGTTTATTCTTAAACCAAATATCTCTCATTTGAGGTACTCCAGTGGCCTGAGCCATTCATTCTTCTAACAAGGCCATCTCTAAATCTCCTATATGAGTGATTCCACCATCGAACCCTTCTAAAAATGCCTTTTTAATGGATCCATTGTGTCCTTGAAACTTTTTAAGGAAGGGAATCCAACCTGTAGCTCTAAGTATCAGTCTACTATCATTATATGCAAGGTAGGATTTGAATAATTTCAATGAACATGGCCCTTTCCTAATTGAACTAAGTTTCCCAATGACGCCATGATCTTTGTGAGTAGGATTAATCAAAGACACTCTATTCTGAGTGATTTCCATTTCCAGTGAATAAGATAGGGATTTTAGGAATGGTGGTCAAAGTCTAGGCAACGAAATCATTTTAAATCATAGTGATGATTCAAAATGATAAGAATAATAGCAATGAGGGGCCATAAAATTGTGGGTCTACACGAATCATAAAGCTATCATGAATTTGCATGTCATTCAATTGGTGGGCTTATAAGGTGGTGGAATAAAAGGATAGGAGAGTGGTAATAATAACAGTGAGTAGAGTGTATAACAACAATAGAGTAAATATATATGAAAAATGGTATAATGTATAAAATCAAGGTCAAACATATATTAAAATTAGCCTAAAGGTTTATTTGTTTAAGAGTTTTCCATGTTTTCAATAAACTGATAATAATAATAATATTAAATATAATTAGAGTTGACTTATTACTTCAAGTTTCCTTAACAAAACACTTATGACGTGTTTCATGTTGATTTTGATAAACAAGGTTGCAAAAAAAAACTAAACTTGGGACTGTAGTTGAGCTGAACCATCTAAGTGTTGATTCCAAGAGTGACTAATTGTTGATGTTGAGGCTAATTCTTAAAACAAAAAAAAATGTGTTGCTAAGAATACCTTGTGGAGTGATGAAAAGGAGATACTAGAGTTACTTGGGCATCTCTAGACCCCTTGTAACTGATAAATAAGAATTTGCAAGGAAAATTTAAGCAGGTTTGTTACAGGTCATCTTATAACATATATAGAGATCGTGTAAGTATTGAAGACAATGGTTATCAAATTGTATAATGGTTATAGGACTACTTGTAGCGAATGAAATTGCTAGAAATATGAGTGTTGAAGTTTTTATTCGAGAACTTGAGGATAATCACCTGAAAAATCATCAGCTTTGAAACATTGAAATCTTGTCAATATTACAGATAACTAAAACATCAAATTTTGAAGCTAAAATCCACATGCCGAAGGTTGGAAAAGAGCCTTTGAAACTTTGTTCTTCTTTTATTGACAATATTAAACCAAGTATTAATGTTGATAAGTAAAATTAATATTAGAGATAATGAAATTTATTATCTAATTTTGTGGTGATTTTGAGTTAATGAATACTAAAACTTGATGCAAGGAAATTAATTGTAGTAGAGGTGAATGCCAGATGTGGTGACAAGAATAACAAGAATGGTTCTCAAGCTCTATAATGAGAAATATTTTCATAGTGATGATTTATATTTTGTTGATAGTGCTATTAGGAAAAACTAGTCACAAATAAAGTCCCTTTATTTAAAATAAAACAATCATTTTTATGTTTTAGCTAACAATATCCTTCTTATTTGAAAAGAACTTGGGGAAATTTTTCCAACTACTTTACTTGTTTTCATGCAAAATTCATGTTCAACTACATCAGAGAATTGGTTTTCACAATTAAATGCTTATTTTTATCTTTACATTTAAAAAAAAATGTGTGTTGCTTTTGTTTTCTTTTTTCTTTTATATATTTTTATTTTTTATAAGAAAATAAGAAATAAGTCAAGGTGAGGTTGTAGCAAGTCATGAATCCTCCTTTCTCACTACTTCTATTCCATATTGAACAAACTCCTCTTAGTTGATAGGATACTGATATAATCTTAGTCCTTTATACTAGATATAGATATACTATACTATAGTGTAGTGTCTATATATATCTATATATATATATATATATATATATATATATATATATATATATATATTACATTATACTATGTTAGTCAGTCTGCCTCTCCCTGAGGCCTAATTGACCTAATGATTCTCACAAAACCACTATAAAAGAAATTCTTGATCTAAAATGAGCCTAATAGGTGTGTAGTAAAATTTCCTTTAAAATTCTTAAATTTGGAGTAAAAAAGGACATCCCAATCACCTAGTTTGAATTGCACTTTTTGAAGAAACTTGTCATGCCACTTACTTCTTCACTAGACAAGGGTGGTTTACTGAATTGCAACTCAATGGAATTCAAAGTGATATATGGACCACTTATTGAGGTGACACGTCTTGAAAATTAAGTATTATATTTTGAGTATATTTATCATTTGCATAGTATCAGTTTCACTTTTTTTGTGTTCTTTGTGTATTCTCATTTGTCATAGATTTGTTAACTTTGGTCATATGTGAACTAGAATATGATGTTGCAACATATGCATTCAGTATGAATTGTGCATCTATATTTTCCCATAAATTTGGCATGTCTTTTATGAAATGTTTGTTCCAAAAAGGCAAATATTTTCATTTTAGAAATATTGTTGATTACCTTACTATAATTCAGTTATTTGTATGTGCTCATCATATGTTTCCCCTATTTCCTTTAAGAAGTCTTGAAATTTCGTTAAGTTGCTGCATTTTGTTTGCTTTAGAATGCAAATAGGAACTTTAATTTTTCATTGACTGATCCAAATTGGATTATTATATTATTTTTCATCCATATCAATGCTTTTAGAGTGAAAAAATTGGAGGAACTCGCTCACAAGGCCATTTTTACTGATCAATCCTAGTTTGGAGAATTGGGGTTTGAAATCTTTTGGAAGAAATTTGAGGCATCAAACAAAGTTTTTTAGGGTACAAAAACTATCTCTTGAATTAGAATCCTAGTTTTGTTCTACACTAAGAGACCTTTCCAATAGTGTAAGAAATATGTCAAATGGAGTCCTAGTGCAAAATTTATGCCACCCAGGAGTTGACCTTCCCGTTTGACCACCATAATTTATGAGGATTCCACATCATCCCTCATTACTCATGGAAAATGAGTTATCAACATGAAGACTGCGAAGAAGACTCTATAAGAGTTAAATTTATAACTCTATTTGAGAGTTGAAGTAGTCAAACTTGACTTCTAGTTGGCTATCAGGCTATGTTATAATCATGCCATTAGGAGGATATAACACAACTAACCCCCTAATGTAATATTATATTTGTGGGGTGTAACTAGACCTAACCTTCAAGGTTTATTATTAAGATAATATTATGAAATTCCTCTTATTTCAACCACCTCAAAATGTATCTCTTAAACCACCATCATCTTCTACTCATCGAGAGCTTTCCAATAATATAAACTTCATCTCATTCTCATCTTTGGGCACAAAGTTATGCCCATTTGAATATATACCCCTTAAGGGACACATAAGAATCCATACAGGCCATGTGGTTGACATATGGCATCCACTGGCCACATGTCACTCCTGCACTAATCCATGTATGTTGGAAATCTAACTTGCCAGAATGTCTATTAAAAAGTGAATTTTCCAATTCTACGGTGTTTCAATATCCCAATACACCACAAAGGGTAGTTATGTTGGTATTGTGATATGTCGATATCATAACATTTTGGTATCCTAATCTCCTAGTATCCTTATGTGCTAGTACTTCAATATGTCCTAGTATGTCTTAGTGATAGTTTAGCATGCAACCTCATTCTTTGACACCCAATCATTATTTGACATGTGGTGAATGTTGACATGTGCTTTAACATGTGGCAATTGCTAACATGTCCACTAATACATGGCAGTCGCTGAAATGGGTATTGTCACATGGAAATCATATTTACATAGTATGTATGTCAATAATGTTGAATATGGATGACATGTGTCATACACGTGGCATTTCCATGTCATCTTTTGTGATGTCATCATGACTTCATTCTTCAAAATCTTTGATACTCCAGTATCTGGCGTCATTAGTTAACATGCCCAATTAATAGAACCATAGTTTTCAAGTGATTTTTATTGATCAAATCCACGCCATACAAGTGTTTCCCAAAAAAATGTTTCTTTCATTCTTCTAAATGGCCTATATTCAATAAGCCCCTTATTCACTAGCCTTGGGTCACTACCCCTGTGTCATCCATGTGACAAGGGGATAAGGACATTAACACCTTTCAATCCCCAAATTTCTATAGCATGCTTCACTAAGGGACTTCATGCCCATAATTCATTTTAGCGTGAAACAAAAGTATCAAACCCCAAATTCCCTCCTGAGTTGCATGCTCAAGGTGTCATTTACTTCCTATCCCTAACATGAAAGGCATAAAATATGAGTACATTAAAGATTGATTATGGGGCATGTGAGTATTATATAGTTTTTTTAGCCAAATATATTACTTCACATCATAAATAGACATCATATAGGCCATATCACACATTAACCAGACCATCACATAAACACAATACATTTTGGCAATGATCGTTTCTTTCCCATTAACATGGTTTACTTACGTAGATGAAGTTTACAAGGGTACTTATTTAATTAAGACCATATGTTGTCTATAATTAATGAAGGGTGAGCCACATTCCACCCCACCATAGGCTCAGTTGCATTATAATATTTCTTACAGTTGGTCACCCCCAAGTGTTGTAGTGACTACAACCACCCTCCAAATTTTCCCTTAACCTGTTTTGGAGCCTCCCTACCAACCTTCATAGTAGCTTGCCTTGCTTCGTCAAGTCCTCAAGCTTCAGTGTCTTTCTTGCTCAAAGGCATCCTGTCGATCATAGTTTGATATTTTCCCTTCATTGGCTGCTCACCCGGACTTGGTCCAACTGCAAGCTGAGCAACTTCCCAGTGAAATTTGCACATTTCTGGAGGGAAACCAACCTTCCCTCCAGGAATTGCACAATTCCCTTTGACAGCTTGTTGGGCTTCAGGATTGCGCAATCCTACCAGCCAACCCTCCCAACAAGATTTGTGCAATTATTTCCATCAACAAGCTGTTCAACCAAGGATTTTCACAAATCTAGGCAGCAGTCAATTGCTCTGCCCAGAAATTGTGTAATCCCCTTGGGTAGTTAGCCCAGCTTACAGTCAGAAATGCGCATTTTTCTCCAGAAATCGAGTAGTCACTTTCATGTGCAGCTGAGTTGACCGGTTCCCTCTGGGACCGAGCAAAATAGACTTGCATGCATAGGCTGCTTCTCCCAAGGCAACATGCAAAGGCATCCCTTGTTTCAGGGATCTATGTCTAGTAGTTGGAAGTTACATGCAAGGAACAATTCAGAAACCTCCCTCCAAGTGCCGCTTCCCCTAAATTTGTGGCATGCGTGTCACAACCTTGATGTTATCAAAACTCATCAACTAGACGTTGCAGAGCTCATTCCTCACATCAACCTTGTAGCTATGACATCCCACATCACATCTAGGAGTAGTCGGCACATTCAACTTAGTTGTTTTGGGGTAAGCTCATTTCCCATGCCTTGTGCTGCATTTCTGTTGCTTTTTGTGTATTCGCTTGTGTGAGTGTTGTTTGCTTGATTTCTTTGAATGCTTGCTATCGTTTACATATATTCTAGCTTTTCCTAGCTCTGTTTCAATTTTCGTTGTTATCTTACTACTGTCGCATGCATGAAACTGTTTTTCACGGATGTTCGCCCAACCGGCGAATGACCTCACCCACATGCATGTTGATCTATTTGCCCAATCCTCCATTCATGTTTTTCATGCACTGTTTGTCACTTCTACTATCACTTAGTGTCTCCATGCATTTCATCGACTTACTTGCTTTCAGTTGCTCATCTGTGAGTCGGGCCAACCTTGGCCTGGTCTTTGCCTTCACCAAGACTGCATCGCGCAATCAGGAGAAGGAAGGCTCACGTTCCTCTCTATATTTGTGCATTTTGGCCCAACATTGGCCTCCTGGACTGAATTTCACAAATTTGTCCCTGGGCTAGCAGTCTTTCCCAGCTGGAATTGCACATTGCGCAATCCCAGCAGCTTACTGCCCAACTGGATTGCACAGTTTGCAATTCCAACAGTCAGTCAGTCTCCCAGTAGCCCTAACTATGCCTTGTGCAGTCTTGGCAATCGGTCTCCCGACCTCCCGACCGAAATTGCGCAACCTTCATAATCATTCATGCAGGTATGTTGTAAGTTGGTTCTCATGTTCATTTTAGTTTTCGACTGACATATTGCTTGTTATGAGTTTTTCCATGTCTCCAAGTATCACAGGTGTTCATCTGCCTCTCAGCAGTATAGGTACAATGGTTTCCAAGAGAGCAGAGACAAAGACACCATTCAGAGCACGCTTGGGGATGCAGTCGATCAAGTGTCCATGGGCTTACCTACTCACGAAGACATCAAGTTGTTCATGGACAAGGACATCAAGAAGCAGCATCACAATGAGCAACATCATGAGCAGCAGGTGAAGGTAGCATACCTTATGCAATGAACGCAGAAAATGAAGCGAACGCAGCGAATGCAAGAGGAAGGTTGTTAACAACATAGAGGTGGAGCAAAGTTGCAAGATCAAGAAGATCCACTGATAATGAAAGCAACTTTGGAGACTCAGTCTATGAAGTGACGACACGACATGAGGATTGCGTGTAGGCAGAAGATGGAACAAAGAAGGAGTTGCATGTGCTGAAGTAGCAACTCAGGAAGGACATGAAGCTGCAGAGACAATCCAATGAGTTTTAGCTGAAACAGGAAAAACAATGGGTGCAACATGCACTCACGGATGAAACTGCGCTAGTACAAGTTAAGGATCCATCCCAGCAGCTGACACAGAGAAAACATGGTGATCAGTGTTGTTGATCGCATGCAAAGGATCCAACAACATGCATGTCGTTGAGCGCATGCATGCAATCCAACCCATTCAACAGACTCTATAAGGCGAAGACAAGAAGCAAGTCCAATTGGGGTTGAACATGCATTGGGCAAGTTGATGCACATGACCACCAACACAAACTTGAAGATCAACACAGACACTATGCATTAGTGTGATGTCGGTTCAACCATACCCAAGAAGATGATGCACATGTTAGCAAATGAATTGGATGAAGGGGTCGAACCAATTCACTAGTTGCAACGAATGCAAGAGTTCGCTTCAGGAAGATGTCACCATGAGGTGCATGCACACCATCATGGATGACCAAGCTTGGCATCAGCTCACCAGCTTCACCATCACAAGCATGTCAAAGAGTTGGTCTCACCGCAGTGGACCGAGTGTCAGTGATGTCTTGTGAGGCTTGCTCAAGCCATGTTGTCTCACATGAGTACATCTGCATTGTAATGTTGAGTCATGTCAAGTATAAATCGAGTGTCAACAGTTGGATGTAATAGTCATAGAGTAGGTGAAGAGTCATGAGGGTAGTTGAACTGTCACAAAGGGGAATGTCAAGGGTCACCCCACCCTTTGCTATAAATAGTCCCTAATAACTCATTGTAAGGGCTTTTGGTCATCCAAGCTTCTACTAAGACTATCTTGAAGAAGGCTTGGACAGTATTGTAACGCGCCTTGGCTTCTCCATTGCATGGAGCTAGTACATCTCTTTGGAGGAGCAGGCGGATGTGGCTGTAATGTTCCACTGATGGGGTGATCCAGATTTAAATAAGAATGAAACAAATTACAGAGATAACCATAACTACAAAGACACAATTGAAATAATATTTAGTCCATTAATATCAAATACTGAAATATGCTTACAAACAGAAATGGAAATAAACTAGCTAGGGCGATGGTAGCTTATCTCTGAGAAGAGATGTGGTGGCTACATGCCTCTGAACTGTGTTACAATGAGGCTCAAAGGCCTATTTATTATTGAGAAATAATGGAAAACCCTAAACATCCAAAAACCTAACCCTAGGAGATGAAGCGCCAAAACTGTGGGCCCTGTTTGGTTAAATTCGTACGTCAACTTCTCGGGGTAGTAACTTTGGCATACGATCTCTATTTGGCTATCATAATACCTCGTTTCAAAGATCTCAAAGAGAAGTTAAAAAGAAAACCGACAAATCATTTTGGGATGGTCTCTCCATTTTCCCTAAAAATGTCGTTTAGGGCCTCAAAACGGTTATGGAAGTTCAGGACCCAAAAAACTGCCAAAAATAGTAAATTGTGCTACAATTAAGGATACCAAAAAACTGAAAGAGACAATGTCGGGGGTCCAAGTGGAATAGGTAGGTGGCCACTAATATCCACCTAGATCATTCCTCCCCCCTTAGGAAGAAATGGTCCCCATTGCGTTGAGTGCCTCCATGAGATGGGGAAACTTCAGTTAAACTTGGTCCCTAGTAAGCCACTTGCCCTGGTGAAGGAGTTGGCTTGCTTTGACAACTCAGTATAGTTGGATCATTTGTTGTCAGGTGTTCTTGATCTACGTGTCCATGAACTGATCTGTTGTGGCTTGTTCCATGCAATCTGGATTTAACTCTGTAGGTGAGCGCTGTTTTGCAATGTCTGATGTGTTTAGCAATGGTGGGAAGTATGGTTGAAGGCGGTCCACATTGAACACTGGGTGTAGGCTAAGGAATGGGGGAATGTTGAGCTCAAATGAATTGTCTCCCACAGCCTTGGTAACGGTGTAAGGACCATATCGGAGTGGTATAAGTTTCCGATAGGCTTCGGTAAGGCGTTCCTTTTGCAAATGAAACCAGACTTTGTCGCCCACCTAAAACTTGTGTGGCACCCACTGTTGATCATATTGCTGCTTGTACTTGGCATTTTATTTCTCCATAATATCATGGACCTGCTGGTGGATATGTTGGATGTGCTTAATGAAGTTGTTTGCCTTATCAGTTTCAAACTGGACATGAGCCGAATCTTCCTGAGTAGCTGCAAATGGCATGGCCACATCAACGGAACATAGTGGCTGGAATCCCAAGCTCACCTGAAAAGGGTTGTGGCGAGTCGAGATGTGGAGAGCCTGGTTTTAGCTGTGCTGGACATAGGGGAGGCTCTCATCCCATGTGTGTGGAGGCTTTGAGTTGTATATGAGAAAAACTTGTACGATCATCCTATTGACGACCTTTGTCTGACCATCAATTTGGGGATGGGAAGCTGTGGACTTAGTGAGCTTGGTGTCCTGCATCAAACAGAGACTAGACAAAAATGTACTAAGGAACCTAAAGATCCATAGGAGGAGGAGCGCCTCTTCCACTCCTAGAAGAGGGTAAAGGGTTCCCCACTACAGTTCATTGTCAACAGCGGAAGCCAAAAGAACCTCATTTCGACAAAGGCCATGAAGCGGTAGGGATTACCGACCACAGCACATCCACAACTGTACACCATCGGGTGGCTTCACCAAGGACAAGATCTTCATGTGAGCCAACAGTGTCACCTTCCATACAACATCAAGCCCTTCACAGATGAGGTATTATGTGACGTTGCTCCCCTTGATGTTTGTGATGTATTATTAGGCCAACCATACTTATGGAAGTGATATGTTGTGTATGAGTCAAGGCCTTGTGTTGCTATTGTTACTTTGGGAAATAAGTTGTACAGGATATCGGAGGTAGCACCGCCTACCACCATCTCTTTGGTTAATGCAAAACAATGCAGTAAGGTCATTTCCAAAACTGGGAATTTTTTTTTCTTGATGATACACCCTTAGGGAAAGAAGAAGACGGTGGCCACGACCTCCAGACTCGGCCCCTCCGTACAACAACAACAGATGGATAAGGTTGTGGAGGAGTATGAGGACATCTTCACCTCCCCCACAAGGGTGCCTCTACACTGTCAGGTCAAGCACTCCATGGATCTGACCCCAGGTGCGCCACTGCCCAATGGACCAATCTATCGGTGCTTTGTTTTTTAGAACGACGAAATCAAGAGGCAGATTCAGGAGCTGCTACAGAAAGGTCACGTCCAGCTGAGTTCATTGCCTTGTGGGAGCTCGATCGTGTTGGTATAGAAGAAGGATGGGAGTTGGAGACTATGTATTGACTATCGGGCGCTGAACAAGATCACTATTCAGAATAGGTACCTGATCCCACAAATTGATGACCTTCTAGACCAACTGAAGGGGGGAAAATATTTCAGCAAGATTGACTTGAAATCAGCATATCAGGAGGTACCAATCGAACCCTCCGATGTGTGGAAGATTGCCTTCAAAGCCAAGGAGGGCCTTTTCAAATGGTTGGTTATGCCTTTCGGGTTGACAAATTCTCCCACAAACTTCATGAGGCTAATGGATGGCATCTTGTGGCCATTCACCAACTCATTTGTAGTGGTATACTTCGGCGGCATCCTGATCTTCAGCCAGAGTTAGGAAGAGCACCTCCACCACATCCGACAAGTTCTTCAAACACTATTGCAACATAAGCTATGTGCCAATTTGGAGAAATGAACTTTTGGCATGACCATAGTTCAGTACCTGGGATACATTATTGATGAATGGGGGGTGCATGTGGATCCAACCAAGATCCAAGTCATTCGGGATTGGCCAACTCCAACCACTCCGACAGAGCTCCACAACTTTCTGGGTCTTGCCAATTTCTACCACATGTTCGTGTTGGGATTCTCTCATATCACTTGGCCCTAGAGTCAAGTCACCAAGGGAGGAGCGAAGGAAAAATTATTTTGGTTTGAATCTCAATAGAAGGAATTCACAGAGTTGAAACATCACCTCTGCTCTGATACCACTGATCCAGATTTAAACAGGAACGCAACAACTTACAGAGATAACCATAAATACAAAGATGCAGCAGAAATAATACTTCATTCCATTAATATCAAATACTGAAATATGTTTACAAACAGAAATGGGAATAAACTAGCTAGGGCGATGGTAACTTATCTCTGAGAAGACATGTGATGGCTACATGCCTTTGAACTATGTTACAATGAGGCTCAAAGGCCTATTTATTATTGAGAAACAATGGAAAACCCTAAACATCCAAAAACCTAACCCTAGGAGATGAAGTGCCAAAACCGTGGGCCCCGTTTGGGTAAATCGGTACATTAACTTCCTAGGGTCGCAACTTTGGCATACAATCTTCGTTTGGCTATCATAATACCTCGTTTCAAAGATCTTGAAGAGAAGGCCAAAAAAAAATTGGCAAGCTAGTTTGGGACATTTTTGGTTTCTCTGTTTTCCCTAAAAACACCGTTTAGGGCCTCAAAACAGCTTTGGAAGTTCAGGACCTGAAAAACTGCCAAAATAGTAAACTGTGCTACAATTAAGGAAACTGAAAAACTGAAATAGACAATGTTGGGGTCCAAGTGGAATAGGAAGGTGGCCACCAATATCCACCTAGATCATGGGGCTAGCAGGTTTACATGGTGTATTGTATGATTGTGACTTACATTTCTTTAATAATAAGAGCCAACACATTTTCATGCATATGTTGTTATTGTAGTTGGATTGTTCCAGTTGCCTTAATGATATATGTTGTTTAACTTATGTACTTATATATGGACTGATTTGTATGCAATTATATGAATCTTGTTCTTAGTGTGTTTCATATTTTGTTAATGTTGTCACCGTCCGTGTCAACTGCTCTACTGGACACTAGACAGAACTTTCTCATGAACCTTGTTATATTAACTGTCACACTCATCTCAGACTAATCTGTGAGTATTGTTCATGTTATCTTACCTTGTATGTTGTGACTACCGCATTCGTGTCGACTGCTCTACCGAAAGCTATGCATGTCCTTTGCATTGTGTGTTCCTAGCTGAGTTGGGACTGATCCCTTTCAACCTGGAACTCACCTTCACCTTCCTCTCCCTTCGAAGTGTCGGAACCTTTCATACTCATTCCTTGACTCATTGTATCAGTCACACCCTTGCTACTGACAGAGTTATCTTACTTGCCTCTGTGCGACATCGTGGTCAAGGCATTACCTTACGAACCACTATTGGGACTCCTACACCAAACGGTCTGAGGTCTAATTGGGACTTCTTACCAGGGAGATCCCCTTGACATGTTGGCAGGTCTAGCACTGTCAACACCAAGCTAAACCAAGAAGCCATAAAGGAAGTTATATGCAGCATTATAGGGTGGAGTCATGAAGGCCGTTGTCCTTGATCAAATTAACTTATTGGTTCCCTTAATAGCACACCAAGTCTATAGTTCTTGATCAAGTACTATGGTTGTTTCCTTAGCCACTCTACACAATAAGCACACTAGGGTTAACACCTCCCAAGTTATTATTGGTGTGAGTATGAAGGCCACTCTCCTTCAACTACTCAAATCTTAGAATTGAGAATTTTAGCCTATAAACCCAGGGCCTAATCTCATTCCCACTATGGTCATAATGGAGCTTGCATATCACAAAGATAGCCCTTCAATCAGTCAAAAGTTCCTTGTCGCCTCTCTCAAGTGCTTAGGTGCACAAATTTCAACATTTTTCTTATTAAATGGCCATTATGGGCTCACAAAACACAAAATGATCCCTTCACTTAGTTGATAACACTTCATGCATAACACTAACATTTATCAACTATATTTTTGGTCCTTTGGCTCAGGCTAAGACTCAACCCCTGACCTCACTAGCAAAAATCAAGTGAACTGAAATCATGCACATGATTTTACTTTTGATTACATGGAGAGCCTACTCTCTTCTCTCTTCTTCTCCATTTTTCCTTGTCTTTCACAAGTCAACTTCCTCATATTTCTTCCTTGATGGGTTTCATATTAGGTTTTCCAATACTGTTCAAATAAGAAATTTTTGGTTAGATACTAGAAGTCCTCTCATGGTATGCTACCCATACCTTTAAGCAGTTATGGTACTATTTCCCACTCCTCTCATAACTACTGGTAGTTATGGTTGCACCTTCCCATTAGATATTTTCTTGGGAAGGGTTGACAGTGATTATCCTTATGGATGTTTGGCTCAAAAAATAATCCATTCGTAGTTACTAATTCTCTAAATCCCCCTTTAATAGATCCCATCCTCCTCATGTAATCTCATGGTCTGCATTGTATCAAGGATTCACATCTTCATCAGGTGGTATTACATTATAATTATAATTATCCTAATTCTTTTCCCATTTACATTTACATGCAAGTACAAGGATCAATAACATAATTAATTATAATTACAATATTAGTGGGTTTAAATGATAGGGATTCAAAATCACCTCCCCCTTAAATGATCATTATCTTTGACGTCCACACCCCTTTCTGGTGTTAGCTTCGACAGCATTACACTATTCTAGGTGCTCTTTATTCTTTACAACAATCTATGGATTGATTCCTTTCAGCTACACCAACATCCTTGCTCCTTCTTCTCAACATAATTCTTCATGTTCTTTATTCTTTCCATTGCTTCAGTGATGGCATTCTTCTTCATATATTGTTCACTTTCATACCTTTGACATTTCTATAACACTTATCAGAAAATAGGTGTATTAAAATATTTTTTTAAACATAAGCATTTGCCTAAATTTTCACAAATTTGAATAAAAATATTTATTTAACCATAATACGTATATATATGGTTATTCCACTCTTTATCAATCTTCCATAGGTAAAAAACTTAGTTCATTTCTTGCTTAGACAACCCCAAATGTATTCATGATCCTAATGAGCGTGTACGTATACATACATACATATACATATACATATATATATACATATACATATACATATATATCTATATATATATATATATATATATATATATATATATATATATATCAAAACTCATCACACATGTCATGGATCATGGTGCACAAAGCATATCATAGGGTCCAGTGTACAGTAGCCTTATTCCTAGGCTTTTGACTTAACATCCACCAGTGGTTCCAACCAAGGCATTTACCATATCCCTCTGAGGCATTACATGGAATACTTCCAATTCTTCTACTACACCACATTGATTTCCATTCATCATATATCCTCCCTACATGGATACATTGTCTCATATGTATCACATGCATACAGTTTCTATGAGATTTATCATGAAATTTTCAATCATATTTTTTATTTTCCAAACTTTATTTATATAGAAGCAAAATATCAAAACTAGGAGATTGTTCTCATCATGTTTGTTTCTCTATAGGTGATAATATTTTCATCTTGCATCATGGGCTTACATCCCATTCCATGCTCAAGGAAATCTGCCTGAAATCTACATTCACATTGAACTAGGCAATGTTAGTTTCAAAAAATAACATCCTTTCAATAGATCATTTATAATAGTTATTAAATCAGTCTCAATACCCTCATAATAGTTAATAAGAAATTCATGTTTAGTTTCATAATGCAAATTCAAAGGAAAATTCAATGCACTGCAAAATTCATTTGATATAGGCATATTCATTTCAAAAAAATATTCCAATGGCAAACAAAACTTTTCCTTCCAACGATTTGATTTAGCTCAAGGCCAAGAGTTTCATTATCACTTTCTCCTTCACATATAAGATTCAGTATTCCACAATTCAAGTGTTGAGTTAGGGCCTATTATTGTAGAAAAATAAAACATGACCACTCAGGTCTAGCACAATACTAAAAGGAGCCCTTCATTGATCTAGTATTCCCTTCGTACCTCTCCTTCTTCCATGACATTATATGCCTTAAATCACACCAAAATTCCAAAACTTCCTTCTGGCCCTTAACCCAAGTTGAAGGCTTCTTCACTAATATTCTTAGTCAACAAGGTTCAAGTCATAATTACACTAGAATTAATTTGACTCAACAAGTTCTTGATTATCCCCTTTTCAAAGTAAAACTCATGACCTTGCAGGTGGATTAGATTTCATTTTCACGAGCTTCATATTTTTAAAAGCCTGCATTTTCCTTGAATAATCCATCAATGCTTCCTTTGACTGGTGAGTATACCACTTCAATTATTTGATCATTGTCCATCAAGATAGATCATACAAATTTCTATTTACCAAATCTTATGTCCTAGCAACTATTTTTCTTAACCATACCCTTCTTGTGAATTCATGAAATATATTCATTCTATTGAGATTATTTCAAAAGCAATATAAACTCAACCTGAAGGAATTTTTACCCAATTCCTTCAACTTTCCCATCATTGTAGTATGGTCGAATTCCATATTTACGTGGTTTCCATTACTATGAATGTTCAATTGATGGTTTTCTCAATGATGTCCATATGGCTCCTTATCTAGTCTTGCATCCCCTTATCATTTTCCTTAGGACTCTTTCAATGTCTAAAGGTAATTTCTTGCATCCAATCCCACTTAAAAAAGGTGGTCCTTTAATGTCAAATTCCAAGGCATGGTCTATATCGTTCCTAGTGCCCAAGTTCATTCACACACCAGTTGTTAATCAAATTAATCTCAACATGTGCTTTAGCACTTCTAATTAGCAACTAATTTTTTCTCTTTACATGTACAATCATTCAACAATAAATTAGCATATATCGGGAATAAATCAGCATGCTCAAGTTGAAGGTACTTCACAACCACCTCTTTTAGAATAAGCCTATAACAACCAAATCTCTTCTTATAATAGCCTATGGATCCCTCCCCCTTGCACTTGTGTGCATATAAGTTGTTTCAATCTTGGGTATACCCATACCATCACCATTTTGATATCAATTATGCAAGATTTCTTAGGCCTCTATAATTTACATTCCAACACCCATTTAATAAAATATCAATAGGAAGGAGAGTCAAGGCTTATTCCTTTTTAATTTATTTGCATAACTCTAGTTTGTAGCACTTTTCTCTATTTCCCTTGAAGAGCTATCTTCAACCAGGATGGCCATATCCCCTTGGGTCCAACCTATTATTCTAGTTGTTATGTTCATCTTTTGTAGCTCTTCTTTTTCAGTATGTGTTTTCTAGTATTTTATTCACATGTGAGAAAATCAACATGCAACTTTCCCTTGTTGCAGCATCCAGCGACCCTTGAGATGATCTCTATTCGATGGGTTAGTATCACTCTAATACTTCAATTGCTTACCTATCCATTTCCTATGAGTATTTATAAGCATGCATTCAAATAATACCTCAATCATGCATATTGACATGATTTTTCACTACTTGCATATTTCTTGTTATTCATATATATCCATGAAATGTGAAAACAACCTACATTATGAGAACTTATAGTAATTTAATGACATGTCTCAAAGGTGCAACATGTTATTTCCTTTCCTATGAGAAAAACTAGTAAGTACTCATTTATTCCAAGTGGCATGGATTTATTAGGTGACCATCAACATCATTTAGAGCATAGCTAATGCTATCTCACTACAAGGAAAATACCTTCTAGCGGATATTTTTGCGTAAGCCCCTATAAAAATATCCAAAATATCCATTTGTAGTGGAGGTCACTAGCATATGTGGGCTGGCGGATGTTTTTTGGATGGAGTGTCTAAAATATACAAACACACCGGTGCTTTACTATCCATACAAGCACCGGTCCTGCATATAACATGGTGCAACGTCAAAAATTTATTTTTATAAAATAAAAATAAAAACACAGTGTGTTAAATAACACAACAACCGGTGCTTGAATAGTCGATAGCACCAATTCCCTTCACATAGTAAAACGTCCCTGTGCGTACTAGTAAGGGGCACCGCTATAGTTTTAAATTTCTGGAGAAATACGGTGTTATTATCCAATGAAGCCTCGGTGTGATAAGCTTAAAAAAATGCCTTGAGGCATCTTCTAAAGAGCATCGTTAGGAGGTTTTTAGTTTCTAAAAAAATGTGGTGCTATAGTAAAAACACAACATTGGTGCGGTATCTATAGAGAAACGCACCAGGCGTCTTGAGAAAAACACCGTGGTATTTATTAATTTAAAAAAATGCGGTGCTTTTGGATATATCATGCACCGGTGTGTTTCGAGAAACACGTTGGAGGAGGTTTAAATTAAAAAAAAAACCCTCCCGGTCATAATTTTCATTTTTACAATCTATAGTGCAGGAGAGCTCTGAAGCATCAATGCCACTCTTGCCACATGCAAGCGCCCTGACGTCGGTGCTTCTATTTCTCACCATCCTTCCATACCATGCTCACTGTTTGAGTTTTCAAATTTTTCAAACCATCCTAAAATTTGTTTTTCTCCATTACATGTCTACAATGCCTCCATGATGACCAAATGTCTAGGTAATGCCTATGTTTCTTTGTAATTTAATTTTTTAGCAGATTAGAATTGCAAATTAGGCTAAATTTGCCACTATTTTTGAAAAAAAAAGTCACCGCGTGGTACATTCGATACTTTTAGTTCACCTGTAAATTAACAGGGTGCAACATAATTCGGTGTGTGAACATAATGCATTGTCGTTGTTGCAGTGCGTTTTGTAAATGAAAATGCACTAGGAATTATGCGACAGATTGTACGTCGATGCATTTATATTTACCAAATTCACTGCAAACTTAATATTTAAAAATATAGCCATAACTCGATGAGTTTGATATCCTGAACATTCCTTATTAGTGCGAAAATTTATTCGTGCGCATCGGTGCATAAGTTTTCCGCACCACTATCAAAAGCTAAAATTGTGAACCAACACTGGTGCCTCAGACTTATGTGTGCATCGATATCGGTGCAATTATAGTTGAAAGCACACCGGATTGGTGCATAAGTTTTCTGCACCACTATCAAAAGCTAAAATTGTGAACCAATAGTGGTGCCTCAGACTTATGTGTGCATCGATATCGGTGCAATTATAGTTGAAAGCGCACCAGTGTCGGTGCATGACTGTGTTTTGAGCACATCAATGATTTTTTTTAATTGAAAGTTATGTTTCCATATTTATAAATATATGTTTCATTTTATAATATATATATATATATATATATATATTATGTATGAGGTTGATGTATTTTATATGTCAATCAAGTAGCATAAACGTCAACAGAGAGAGCTCTAGCAGGAGCAAGACCAGTAGTTGGACCCATACAATATGGTCTAAACATGGCAGGCTAGAGAGAGGGAGAGGGATTTATACCCTCACCCTATAATTGCAATGACCTAAGTGCTCTTGAGGAATGTAGGCCTCCTCAAGTACTATGAGGAGGCTACATCCTAGAAGGTGTACTTTTCCTTATTGGCACATATGATCCATTGATGGAGTGCTTAGGAGTAGGCTTTCTATGTCGATACTAGGGTGTAGTATAGGCCCACTAAGGAGGTGTTGACGGTGCTGGACACGCCAACATTCAAGGGATCACCCTAGTATGAAGTCCCAACTAGACCTCACACCATTTGGTGTGGGAGTCCCATCTAGTATTATGGCCCGATTACCATTGTCTTAAGGATTTTCCTCAACTCTTGCTTTTCAGCACAGGAGAGTGGTTCACTTTGTCTTTGAGAAGTGAGGTTCGCGTGCCTGGTGAGTGTAAGTGTAATTTTTTCAATGGTTCTTTCACTGTGAGGGGAAACGGTGAAGGTGAGCTCCAGGTTGAAAGGGATCAGTCCCAACTCAGCTAGGAACACACAACACAAAGGACATACACAGCTTCCGACGGAGCAGTCCACTCGGATGCAGCAGTCACAACATACAAGGTAAGATAACACATACAATACTCATGGATCAGTCCGAGACGAGTGCAACGGTTTTTAAAGCAAGGTTCATGTGAAAGATTTGTCTGATGTCCGATAGAGCAATCGACACGGACAGGAAAGCATTAACAACATATACAACACATTTCCATTAATAGATTATGCATTACAACAAGTGAATTAGTTCAGATGTAGAACACATGGTTAAAGAAACATGCATTACAAGTGTTAAACATCAGTCTTACAACAAATAGAATACATGTGTGAAAACATGTTGGCCTGTTGACAAGCTTCTGAATTAAGTGAAAGTTTCAAGACACGTCGTCACACCATACATCACTAACCCCGTCAATGGGGCATTGGAGCCACTTCTTACCCCTCAAAGAAAAGATTACAAACTCTCTTGGCTATGTGGGAGGAGCTAAAGTGAAAATTAATTTCATGTACAAATGAGGGGGGTATTTATAGCCAAGGGTGAAATTGACTCTTGTGGCTGTTCGACTACCCTCATGACCATTCGACTTCCATGAATTTCCGACTTACATGACTCTATGTTCAACAAGTGGGTCTCTTGGACTTCCATGTTACATCACATTGATTTACAACAAGCCCATAGTAGAGATGTGGGAAACATGACTCATGACTTGACTTGACATGACTTGACATGACATTGTTGATACATTCGTGCTGCTGCTGGAGTGCATGTCGAGCTAGAGTGTTGCTCAGTGATGGATGTCTTCATATTGTACCATAGCTTCACCTTCGCATGGCAGAGTGCATGGAGTCTTCGATGGTCCTTGGCTTGCTTGATGAAGCTTTAGCATGTTGTTCCTTACTTTCATGCTGGAAATCTTGACAGGCTCATTTTTTCGCGAAGTTGCATGTTCGTTGCGTTTGTCCACTTCGCATGCTTCACTCATTCGTCCATTGGTGAACCTGTCCATCTGCATGTTCTCCCTTCATTCATCCCATTCGTCATATTGACATGTTTGTTGGTGTACATGTACTTGCAATCACTCATGACAATATGACATCAAATCCAAATCCTCCTAGTCTACCATGACACATGATCATTCGGATGCGGGTGACCGGGAGAGGAAATAGGGTTGTGATGCAGGATGATGGCTCTGGGAAAATGTTAATGAAAACTATGAAAGAGTCACTGAGGGATGGAGACAGACATTCTGAGTTGATAGTGACTTTTTGCAAGGTCTAGCTCAGTTAGGAGGAAAAATTGCACAAATTTTGGGAGGAACAGTCTAGGCTGCTTGAGGGCAGGGCGAGCATGCTCTGTGCATTTTTTGGAACGAATAGTCAGCAAGGGATGGATAGCCAAATTTGCACAATTTTCTAGAGGAAAGGGCCAAGCTGCATGAAGGATTAGCAGGCAGGGATTGCGCAATTTTTCTAGGGAACTGCCTAGGAGACTGGTAGCCAGATCTACGCAATTCCCAGAGGGAACTGCCAGTTGGCTACTAGGGTCACTAGCAGCTAGACTTGCGCAATTTCCAAAGGGAGCTATCGGTTGGCTGCTAGAGTTACTGGCAGCGAGACTTGTGCAATTCCCAGAGGGAATTTCCAGTTGGCTCCTGGGATCACTGGCAACCAGACTTGCGTAATTCCCAAAGGGAACTGCCAGATGGTTGTTGGGGTCACTGGTAGCCAGACTTGCGCAATTCCCAGAGGGAACTTCCAGTTCATTACTTAGTCACTCATAGCACAAACTGCACAATTCCTAAAGGGAACATGCAGTATGCTGCAGGGAGTTACTGGCTGGGAAAATTGCATAAAGGTCGGGAGGCCAGCCTGTTGATCATCTCTGTACAATTTCTGAGCTGATCTAACTGATGGGCAGCGGGAGGCCTGTTCATGAGCATTGCACAATTTTTGAGATGAGCATCCGATCAACTGTCCAAGTGGCCAACATGAGTGTTGATTGAATTGCTTGCGAGAAACACAACTTGAAAGAACTAGCTTGGTGCTTCTGTGATGTTCATGTTGACAGTCGATCGAGTCGAAAGCAGGGTGATGGTATGGTTTTCAGTGAGTAGTCTGGTCATCAGAACTTTAGCAAGAATGACTAAGTGCGTGAACAGTCGAAATATGCATAGGTGATCTTATGGACACACACTTGCACGACTTGACGATGAAACGACCAAACCATCTGGATACACTTGTTAAACATGACCGACCGACTGTGCAATCGACAAGCGCGACACTTGTGATTGATTGTTCAAGATCGAGACGACACTTGTGCGACAGTGAATGTGACTCCATGTGTGAGTGCAAGAGATGCTTGCATGGTAAACACAACAAACACATATGGAGCAAAGACTTTGAGCATAACCAGAAAACGGTCGCAAGCATGACTTAGACATGAACATGCAGAGACTTGAGTGCAATAAACAAGCAAGGTGACTGTAAAGACTCACACGAGCTCATCGAGTGAACTCAAGTTTGTGCAACCATCAAGTGAAAATCTCCAAGGGAGGCTCTGAAATTGGTGCAGGGCAAAATTTTGGAGGGTGGTTGTAGCCACTACAACACTTGGCAACACACTGGTAGAACTCCAGCTTCTCTATTTCGGTTCATTGCTAGCATAGGGCCTTGGTCTTTCAGGAATTATTGAATCGATGTGAAGGTTAATTCAGTTTCCCCACTTACCCCATGGACATACAATGTTCACCCTTTGCAAACTCAGTCAAACACAATCAAAAGTTTAGCTTAGATCTCAGTGTTTCAAATTTAGGAAGGGTAGTTTAGTTCACAAGTTGAAGATTTTCATGGTATAATTTTTCATCTCTAATGTTGCTCTGCTACCAGTAGGCCTGGACAGTACCCCGGTGGAGTCACGCAGAAACACAAAAATTTCTCCACTACCAACGAGCCTGGTCAGTACCCCAGTGGAGTTGCATGCTTCACCTTTCTGTGCAGGAAGCCTTTCTATTCTTTCGTCTTTGTATTTTTTAAGAGAATTGTGCATAGGCACTTATTTATTTTTAGGGTGGAAGAGGGATCCCGAATTATTGAGAGAAGAAGAGGTTGTTCCTTCAAAGAAGCATGTAATACCTCTGACATAGGTTTGCTCGTTTAGATTTTTCCCCTTCTCTATTTATACTAATTAGATTACCCTCAACGCACAGAGCAGAAGGCTGAGTACAGGCATGGAGCTTCCTAGTGTGGACACAGGTTCACGGTTGGACCAAAGCTTCCCTTACAGATGGTTCATATTTTCCATCAGGACTTCATCGACTGAAGGTTGTAACCAAGCACAAAGAAAATGGATACAAGACCAGCCAAGTGCTGCAACGTCACAAGTCTCTTCGAATTTCAGCCACATACTCTATTCAAAAGCTAGAATGTAGTAGTTGGTAGCACTTATTTCTAGAAACAAAAATAGTAATATATCAATCAAACAAAATGCACGTGAATAAAAATAGTAATTATAATAAAACAACACAAAATCAAAGATAATAAACAAAACAAACCAAATGAAACAACAAGCAGCAAGCAGATTATGTACAAGGCACAGGCATGGCTTGACTAGTTGAACTAATGTTTGAGGACTTGGCCATTTGAAAAAAATACTATCAATCCTCCAATCGAGTGATTGCAAATGATAGGTGTGTGATCCAAGCTTCTCGTGGACTAGTGTCAGTCCACCGGGCTCCACTACTGGAACCTAGTGACATTCTAGAAAACCTTCAAGTGAAGACAACACTATTGTCTCAGGTACTGTGTGCAACATGGGCTCGGATGATGGCATGGTTTAATTGTTTTTACTGTGGCAAGGGTTCAAGTCTCTAAAGTCAATGGGTAAGTGGATCTTCCTAGATTTCTTATGTGGAGGATTTAAATCAGAAAACCAAGTGTGATGACGAATTTTTCAAGTAATCCAAAAACTTAAAATGTTAATCAATCTATTCGATGAAAGGAGCACAAACAACATGCATGTGTTACCTGTTATTTGCTGCAATGGCTTGTCTTCTCCTTTACTTGGAATCTCATGTTGGATTGTTTGCATGTAGTGGGTACTCAGTTCATTATCTACTTGTGAAGGCCCATATTGGTATTGTTCGATCAAGCGGTCAAAAATTGGTCACTGTTGTAGTGTGTAACTTGTACCAAGATTAGCCATCTTTGGATCATGGTGGATCCCCGAGTTGCTATGTTTGTTCATAGTTTTTGTCTTTTGTGTGTTCAACATAAGTGCTTCAACATCATTGTTTGTGACTCTAAGCTTCAAACAACTCAAAATCATGCATAGTTCATTGTTTTGGATGACTGAGATGCACTCAGTCCTTGAGTCATCATGCGTTCCTGATTTATTAAGACTCATGGTCCACAACTTGTCTATACATGGACCATTTGGCATGCTGGTAATTTTTCTACTACCATTGCTGCTACTAATTCTACTAACAAAAAAACAAACTGTGCAAGTTTCATTATCATCAGTTGGGCAAGGAAGGAGTCCCAACTACTTGTCTGATGAGGTTGGGGTTGGCCGTGTGAGATAACACTCCAATGTATTTTCCAGGAAGAAGTTGCCAAACATGAGTTCTGCGAAGGCCAATGGTTCATTCTCGCCATCAAGGGGAGTGACATTGTGTTTCATATACCTCTCAGATAACACCCAGATTTGGTTGCATTTTCCCTTGTACGGAAGCCACAAGTGAGACCAGTCTGTAGCAAAGTATCCATCTAGCTTGCTGGACCACTCTCTACTAAGCAGTAGACCATATGCTTCCGGTATGTCCACAACAATTATGTTGATGCACTGGTGGACTTGGATGTCATGGGATAGTCGGATGATCATGTCTCATAGTTTACCAATGGATGGTATTGATGTTCTATCAAGTTGGATGATTCTCGTGGATGTTTCGCTCCATCGTGCATTGATCTTCTTAGCAATGGAGAGCGGCATGACATTAGCTTCTGTGTTAGAATCAACCAAACAATTATGGACATTGTAGTTGAAAAATTCAAATGAAAGAAGGAATGGGGGGCAATATGAGTTTTCTTCTTCCATCTAGAGTGTATTGAGCATAGTGGATAGTGATCTGGGAGGTGTGCATGCTCCCTTGTTGTTAGAGGTCACGTTGTCTGTTTCCGTTTGTCCCAATGCACATAGCAGGATATCTCGCTGGCTCTGGACTTTGGCTAACTTGAAAAAACTGATGTTCGCTCGAGTTTTCTTCATGTCATCGACTATGTTGTAATCTAGAGGTGGTAGACTCACCGAGGTGTCTGGGGTGGAACGGATGCTCGTGCTGTCTGGCAGACTGTTCTGCAACTTGCTGCTCATAGATGTGTTCTTATCTGTTGTTGTCTTCCTAAACTTTCCTTGTGTTTGTTTCTTTGAGGTAGCTGGTGGATCGACCTTCTTTATCAGGCGTCTCAATTTCTCTTGCATATCCTCAAGTATCGGGGGAGCCCCTTTACTCCTAAGATTGTAGCAATCATTTTTCTTTCGGGGTTGCTTCTCGGTGTTTGTATTTGAGACTACTTCCGAGCAGTGATATGCGTTCACCACATGCCCAGAACTTAGTACTTCATCCGGTGAAACCTCTTCATTATCATCAGTGTCTTCCGGTTTCCCCTGTATGTTTCCATTTGCATCAAGCATATGGGTATAGACATAGGTAACAACTCACTTCCAATCTGAAAAAGAGTTCTCAAGATGAAATTCTTCACGGAAGGAATAGTACTTAGCATCAGCGCATTAATCGAGTTGGAACATAGGCTTCTACACAAATTTGGAACCGAACTGGATGTTTCTTAATGAGCCGGTTGATGAACTGCTTGCTTGTCTCTGTCTGGGTGGATGACTATTCGCGAATGTGTTTGTCTTCCATTGCTTGAGTTCAGACATTTTGGTGGTCAAGTTCTTGACAAGGCGAATGAGGGTCTCAATATCAGTTACTTCCTTGTCTCTGACTTTGCTCATCATTTCTTGGGGCTTTCTGCTCACATCCTTGAAGTCTTTCATTGATTCGTCATCCTTGATGAATCCAATGGCACGCAAGTATTTCTCAAGAACAATAGCCTCTTCATAGCTTTCTAACAGTGTTGGCTTTGTAGCTCGCTTGACGAACTGCGCAATGGTGGTTGGCAATGTAGATGTGTAATAGTCGATAGTGATGGAGTCATAAGGTTTTGTGTCCACTAAAAACTTGTTCAAGATACGCGTAAACCTATGATTGAAATCTTTTACTTTCTCTTTTCCCTCCATCTTGAGGCTTCCCAATTCTTTGAGTAGTATGGTTGGAGTCTTGTCATCAACAAACTTTTCAAGGAACATATGTTTGAAATAACCCTAGTTCTATATAGCATTGGGTGGAAGGCTGTGATACTAAGCAACTACCTGGCCATCCAAGGTACATGGAAATAGTCCACATGCTACATCATCATAACATATCTCAAGGGTCTGCAGTTGTAGGTAGAAGTTGTCTAAGTAGTATTCTACCTTCACCACGTTGTCAAGGTTAAACTTGATGTTCATTCTTTCCGCTCACTTTGGAATCTTGTACAGAACATTTGGGAAAGCCAATTGTCCATGAGTCATCCATTCAAGATTTGGGTCAGCTATCTCTTTTTCCTCTTTGTCCTCTTCATCTTCTTCCTCTCCTTCA
This sequence comes from Pinus tabuliformis, assembly GCA_031772625.1. Classification (NCBI taxonomy): domain Eukaryota; kingdom Viridiplantae; phylum Streptophyta; class Pinopsida; order Pinales; family Pinaceae; genus Pinus; species Pinus tabuliformis. The sequence continues at coordinate 611,514,121 of CM062814.1, read as the reverse complement.
GAATCTAATGGTTCTGGATCTAAGTATGTCAGTTTGTCTCCGCCTCCACTTCCTCCGTTGCCTTCCCCTCCACCTCCTATATCAGAGTTTGATCCCAAGACCACAAGAGTGCCTTGTTCATCTTCAAAGAAGATTGGAGGTTCCTCTTCATCTTCAATAGCTTCTTCCAAACCTTCAAGAGTAGCAAGGACTGCTTCTTCCACCAATGATACAACCACTCCTGTGGGAGTGGCCTTTGGATTCTTAGATGCATGTGGAAGGTACTGTACGCCTGGGATTAGTCCAACTGCTTTCACGAACTGGCGAGTGATGGGATGGACAAAGCAAAGGTGTTGATATGAAATTTCGTGTTCAATTCTGGGAGGTGAGGAGTAACCAACTATAGAGTCGTGAGAGAGGGGTTGCGAGTTACTACCTTGACCAGATGGTTGATGAGTGAGTGTGAGGGGAATTTTAGCCATGTACAACTGACTGCCCTCCTTCTAGTGCCAGAAATGTTGACGGTGTTGGACCCGCCAACATTCAAGGGATCACCCCGGTATGAAGTCCCAACTAGACCTCACACTATTTGGTGTGGGAGTCCCATCCGGTATGATGGCCTAGTTGCCATTGTCTTAAGGATTTGCCTCAACTCTTTCTTGTTAGCACAGGAGAGTGGTTCACTTTATCTTCGAGAAGTGAGGTCCATGGGTGTAGTAAGTGTAAGTGTACTTTTGTCAATGGTTCTTTCACTGTGAAGGGAAAATGTGAAGGTGAGTTCTAGGTTGAAAGGGATCAGTCCCAACTTGGCTAGGAACATACAACACAAAGGACATACACAACTTCCAATGGAGCAGCCCACTCAGATGCGACAATCACAACATACAAGGTAAGATAACACATATAGCACTCACAGATCAGTCCGAGTTGAGTGCAACGGTTGTTATAGCAAGGTTCATGTGAAAGGTCTATCTGATGTCTGGCATAGCAGTCGACACAGATGGGACAACATTAACAACATACACAACACATTTACATTAATAGACTATGCATTACAACAAATGAATCAGTTCAGATGTAGAACACATGGTTAAAGCAACATGAATTACAAGTGTTAAAGATCAGTCTAACAACAAATACAATACATGTGTGAAAACGTGTTGGCATGTTGACATGCTTCTCAATTAAGTGAAAGTTCCAAGGCACATCGTTACACCATACATCACTAATCTCGTCAGCGGGGCGTTGGAGCCACTACTTACTCAAAGAAAATATTACAGACTCTCTTGGCTATGTGGGAGGAGCTGAGGTGAAAAGTCCTTTCATGTAAAAATGAGGGGGGTATTTATAGCCAAGGGTGAAACTGACCCTTGTGTCTGTTCGACTACCCTCATGACCATTTGGCTTCCATGACTTTCCCACTTGCATGACTCTATGATTAACAAGTCGGTCTCTTGGACTTCCACATTACATCACATTGATTTACAACAATCCCATAGTAGAGATGTGGGCAACATGACTCATGACTTGAAATGACATTGCTGGTACATTCATGCTATTGCTGGAGTGCATGTCGAGCTAGAGTGTTCCTGAGTGATGGATGTCTTTTGGAGGGTGGTTGTAGCCGCTACAACAGGAGGATATATACTTTATCAATAGCCTATCTAGGAGAGGGGAGGATTTTCCCCAGTTCCCTGATGTCCCACATGGGGTTTCAGCTGAGAGTTATCTTGCGTAAACTCAAAGATATGTTGGGCCTCATGCATTCCACCCATCAGATTTTCATGTTTGTGGTGGACCGCTACGGATTTCTTCTTTTGTTGCAGAGGAGGTTAGGTGTCTCTTGTTATTATTCACCATGATTGCACACTCTAGTGGTGATGGGAAGTGCATTACTTTCCTTGTTTTTTGTTATATTTATTCTTTGATTCAAGTGCCATGTTGGATCAGATGGTCTGACATTTTTTTGAGGCAGTTTTGCATGGCTGTAGATAGATGTTGTATTTTGGGACCTTCGTTTCAATTTTGAAATATTTTGGAGATATGAAGAAGAGGAAATGGATGGCGGAAGCAATGGTTAGGTTGTGGAGAAGACAACTGGGGAGGTAAACAGGAATAGGTAGTTGCGGGATGGTCATGGCAAGTTGTCAGCAGAAAGCAGGGGTAGTCGAGCGGAGAAGGCAGACAAGGGGCAGCCAAGGAAAGAAACAGCCGAGTAAGAACTGGCAGTGAAAGCAGTAGAAGTGAATACAAAAGGAGAACTTTGCAAGGAGAAAGGGGTTGGTTTTTAGTTTGATTGGTTAGTTGAAGAGTTCTGGTCATAGACAAGCAGCAAGGAGGATGCGATCTCTCAAAGCATCTGACCTGAAGACTAGAGTAGTAGCTGAGAAGCAAAGCGAAGACTGTTGCAATCATTTGGGTCATGTAACAGGGTATTTCATGTAGTTTTCTATGGCTGAGTCTAATGTATAATGTAATGTTCCCCTGTTGAACTAATATGAATGAAGAGTCAGATTGGTTTCTTGGTATGATGCGTGCATTTGATTATGTTATCTAGACCCACTAAAAATTTGAATGCGTTGCAAGTCTATGTTCATGGTAGATTGATCTTCATGTTGATATATTGTTAGTCTGAGTATATGCACAGGGCCACTTATAGAGTAATGGTTAAGATATCCCTGACCCTATACTGAACCCTTCTTACTTCTGGTCACGGCACACCTCGGGTGAGACTCCTTATCCCTTGGGGTAAGGTGAAAATGCCGGCATTGTCCTAGACTACAACGAACCATTGTTGGCTCTTTGTGCCCAAACCCAGGGTCTCTCCTTGATGTCACTTTTGTGCCAACAAATGGTTCCATTTTCAGGACCTGAAGCTATAAGAACTGATTTGGAATATGGTGTCGAGGATATTTAAGAAAGAGATTAGGGATTGGTGGGATAAAAGAGTAGATCAGTTTATATCAGAACAAGTTATTCAAAGGGGTCAACCTATTGCCAAAGTGAGTAGAGAGACTTTGTACGCTGAGGTTGCGAGTGACCAATACGAGATATTCTAGTGTAAGTTCCTAGAAGACTTGTATAATTGGTTAATGAGGCTAAAAGTGCAGAACTGATCAGAAGGAATGACATCAACTCGTCACAACTGGGCTCCCTCAGACCTTGTATCACTTCGACACTTGGATAGTGATCTGACAAGGGAAGTTGATTTTTGGGTACAGACTATAGTAGAGGGGTACATAGTTGAGTTTGCTGCAGAGAACTATCAGTCCTTCTCAAGGGCGGAAGCAGTGTTCAAGTCAGGATTAAGAGGGAAGTGTCGTTGTGGATTAAGATGTTCATGGTAGAAGAAGGGTTACTACCCTTATCTACAGCAACGATGGTAGCGTAAAACCCCAGTACTGGGGGAAGGACCTAAGGGGAGGATGCTACCAGTTGGGGAATAGAGATGTTGTTGAAGGAATGGATGTAGAGGGATTGTGGAAAGCTAGAGATGTTAGGGCGCATAGGAGAGTGCTATTAGCCGACAAGTGGCAGGCGAGAGCGGTTCAGACTCTGAAGAAGAGAAGAATGGGACCCCACCAAGTAGGAGTGGTGTCGGCGAGCTCAAAAGAGGGAAAGAGGATGGAGGAAGATGTAGGACAAGATAGGAATTCCAATGGGAAGAACAAAAGCCAAGATAATGATGAGGACTCTTCCTTACAAGTTGTGGGGAAGATGGCCGAGGGAAAAACTTGGAGCAGTCGCAAAGAGGAGATGGAAGAGGAAATGAGTAATGTCATGAGAAGTTTATTTGTCGAAGGTGAAACATCCACAAGAGATCAACAGCAGAGCCCGTGAAGTACAGGTAGTATCCCTACTCACCCTCCCGTGGTGCCTTATAATAATCCTGAGAAACTTGTTGCTAAGTTAGATAAAGTGATACGAGTACACAACTTACATGAGAAATATAAGGCCAGCTTCAATACCATAAATAATAATGGAATTAGTGGTATAAGTAATATGGGATTGCAAGGATCTCAGCAACCTGGAACCAAAGTATTTATGTTGTTGGGGCATACTCGAGTAACCATGGCAAGATATTTCACTAGATACCATGAATTTGCTGGTAGAGGAAATGAAGACGTAGAAAAACATTGGAACCTCTGTGAAGCTATATGGAGAGTGCGTCAGATGCCAGATAATGCTAAATCAATTGAGTTCCAGACCACGTTGAGGGAGAGAGCTCTGCATTGGTTTATAAAATGGGCAGAATAGAACCAGAATCCCACAGTAAATGATATCAAGAGAGGATTCGTGCAAGAATTCAAAGTACCTCAAACTAACCAGCAGGGGTTATCAGAGTTATGGGAAATCAAGCAGAAGGAAGATGAAACTGCTTGGGGGATGCAAAGATTTAAGGGTGCTATTTCTAAGATAAGTTACACCCTAGATCCTAATCACTAGAGAGACTAGTTCAACAAGGCACTCTCACCCCTTACGAGAACGTCGTTGAAACAACACAATATTGGGACTCTCCAAGATACTTTGGAACAAGCGTCGCATATGGAGGCCATGGTAGGATACCTGCATGAGTATTGGGGGGGCGAGGTTGCAAGGCCCGTCAATCATGGGCCTCCAAAATCATATTGTCAACTTAATAGAGAAACTGAAGGAGCTACAACTAGTTCGGCCAGCTAGACCTAAGGTATGGTGCACACACTGCATGGTGGAAGTACATGTTGCGACAGAATGCCCAAGGTTGAAGGGAATCAACCATTAAGGGGGGATTGTAGGAGCACCAAGAACCCCACCAACAGTAGGTGTTGCAGCAATAGGGGCACAAGGAGCTTTCCCAAGATGGAATACCCAAGAATACTGTGAAATTTGTAGGATGCACGGACATCTACCGTGGGTGTGCCCAATACTACAAAAGTACTCCAATGTTCCAAATAATAGCTATTGTGAGTTTTGTTCATCTACAACTCATCACACTGACCAGTGTACGACATTAGATGCTTTAGCAGAATAGCTGGACAGGGCTATGTTTAGAAACAATGAGTCCACCAGGGGAGAACAACGAGGAAATACAAGAGGAGGAAGAGTAGGATGTAGAGGTCCCATAAGGTGCTATAATTGTGATCAAGAGGGGCATGTTTCCAGGGAATGTCCGCTCCCTAGGAGACCATGGTGTTCGCAATGCAGAATCAATATGCATGCCACAGAGGATTGCCCTGAGCTCATTGCAAAATGGGAAGAAAGGACTAGACAGAGAGGGGATAACCTGATCAATGTAGAGCCTCGTACAGATAACACTCTTCCCGTAACTAATATAAATATAGTTACAAGGGGAGGAAAGAAGATCGGGGAAGATCGGGGTATGGTGGACCCACCCTCGATTATTAAGGCAGTATCTTCGAAGAAATCATACAAACCCATGCAACAAAAACAATATTATCAAGAGGTAGCTAAATTGTTTGAAGGGATGACCGAGACAAAGGAGAAACAAAAACAGGAAAACCGCGCTCTCAACAATGCTCAACCGATAGAAGAATGGTTTAAGTTATTTTTGTAGATTGTTAATGATGATTGGATGTTGAAGGAATTGCACAAAAGTTTAAAAGTGGTATTTCCAGAAAATGAAGAGGAATGAGAACTACCATCTGCCAAATTACCAGAAAGGCATACCAAAAGAGTGCGGCAGAATAAAAAGAGAAGAAGAAGGGAATTCCGAATCAATGCTCAGATTTTAGGATTCCATATTAAAGACACGATGTTAGACCTGGGGTCAGATGTAAATATTTTGCCCAGGAAAACATGGGAGGTGATGGGGAAGCCGAAACTTAAGTATTCACCGATACAATTGAGGATGGTGAATCAATACTATATCTTACCTATTGGAAGGTTGGAAGATGTAGAGGTGGATGTGGCGGGAGTAAAGACATACACTGAATTCGAAGTAATTGATATAATGGGTGATAAGGACCCGTATCCAACACTCCTTGGGATCGACTGGGCATATGAAAACTATGTTGTCATCGACCTGAAGAAAGAACTAATGATATTTGAAGTAGAAGGGATGTGGGTGATACAACCCTTGGACCCATATCAAGGATCCATGTTCACAGAACCTGTGGATGACAGGGACGAGCAGAATTCTAGACCAAATGTACAAATTAACGGCAGGTAAGAGAGAGGATTATATAAATCCTACAACAGGAGGATCAGTCAGTTATAGGAGTATTCAAAGCTCAAAAGTTGGTTTGGAAGCCGCGTGGGATGCATGGAAACAAGGGGGATATGAACTTGATACCAGATGTTGTGCAAAGATATGCAGGATAAACTGAATAGGGGCAGATGTAAGCGACTATCCTAAATTCCACGGTATTGAATCAGTAGACATTTTCTTAAACAAATTAGATAGAGAAATAAGAGAAGATCAAAAGGTTCCATTGTTAGATATCGTGTTACACGCCACCCCGAAAAGGTGGTGGAGAATGCACTGCAACACATTGTGTGAATGGGGAACTATAAAGTGAACCATAAGAGAGAGGTTCAATCAAGAAGAAGACCAGCCATAGAATAGAGTGAAATATAGAGGCAATTCAGATCCTAAGAAGCATTTAGAAGACTACATAGAAAATTGGGAAAAGGAAAGGCTTCTGAAAGAACTTTGGGTGCATGTATTTATACATACCCTAGGTACCATCCCGCAAGCATGGTACGTACAAGAGGAGCTTCGTAAACAAACAATAGATTGGGATGTCATGGCTACCCAGTTCATTAGCAGCTTCTCATTCAAAGATGTTGATCAACGCATGACTGAAACCTTATATGCTATTAAAAGGATCATGTTCACCCCAGGACAATTATGGGAAGGTTGCGTTGATGAGAAGTTCTTACAACATCTTTATGACACAGGTTATCTAGAATATATGGCCTGCGACAAAGTAGACGCAAAACTAGATGAAGATGGTTTAGAAGGATTGAGACACCTAACCTTTGAGGAAACAAAAGGGGAAAGGGATATTCAAGAAAGTCCTACAGGAGAAGCCACACACCTACTCCTGATGAAATTGAGAAAGCAGAATATTGGAATAGATGATAAACCCAAAATGGCATCTGTTGGGGATTATTGGGACAAACAGACAACAAGGGAGATCTTTGACCTGTTGCGGGAATATCAAGACTTGTTCCCAGCGTCAGTAGCTGAGCTAAAAGGGATAAAGGGGGACATAGGGGAGATGAAGATCGTTCTGAAACTGGATGCCCGTCCAATAAAGCACAGGCCATATAGGCTAAACCCCAAGGTGAAAGAAAAGGTTAAGAAGGAGATCGACAAAATTCTAGAAGCTGGAATTATATTTCTGGTAGATGAAGTGGAATGGATTAGTCCAATAGTCATACAAAACAAGAAATATGCAACAGAGATCAGAGTCTTTGTTGATTATTGAAGTCTGAACAATGCATGTGTGCATGATCCCTTCCCAACACCCTTTAGCGATGAAGTTCTAGATAATGTAGCGGGCAATGAGTCATATTCATTCACTGATGGATTTTCAGGCTATCATCAAGTTTGAATAGCAGAAGAAGACAAGAGAAAGACATTGTTCACCACTGAATGGGGGTCATATGCTTATCATGTAATGCCATTTAGGTTGAAGAACACACCTGCTCTTTTCTCAAGGATTGTTATAGCTACATTCAGAGACTATATTCACAGGTTCCTGGAGGTGTACATGGATGACTGGACATTATACAGTTTATTGAAGAAGCATACAAGCTTACTAAGGGTCATGTTTGAAATATGTCGACAATTGAAAATCTCCTTGAATCTAAAAAAATGCATTTTTGTTGTTCCATTTGGAACACTGTTGGGCCACATTGTTTGTAAAGACAGAGTGTGTGTAGACCCCGCAAAGGTTGTGGCAATCATTAACATGGAACCACCACATAATGTAAAGCAACTGCGGTCCACTCTAGGCCACACAGGGTATTACCAACGGTTCATCAAAAACTATGCATCAATTACAGCCCTGATGGAGAAGTTACTAAAAAGGACGGAAGCATTCACTTGGTCGGAGGACTGTCAAGCAGCATTGAATAAGTTGAAAGAGAAACTGGTAAGCGCTCCTATCCTTGTGTACCCAGATTGGAACAAGACATTTCATGTACATATTGATGCATTAGGGATCGCGCTAGGAGCAGTATTGGTGCAACCAGGTGAGAGAAATATGGATCACCCAGTGTACTATGCTAGCAGGAAACTATCAACTGCAAAAAGGAACTATACAACAATAGAGAGGGAGGCACTAGCCATGATTTACTCTGTACAAAAATTCAAGCATTACTTGCTAGGAGCACCATTTAAAATTTTCACAGATAATTCCCCACTAAAGTATTTAGTGAGCAAACTGGTATTAGAAGGAAGAATATGTCGTTGGTTATTACTCTTCCAAGAATTCACTTTAGAGGTAGTCATCAAAGCCGAAAGGCTGAATGTGGGGTCGGATCATCTATCACCTGTTATCACTCAAGTTGTTCCCTAAAGTTGTAGGAAAGGGAATACAGCCGAGGTAACCACAGACCAATCTTTTAGATACAGGTTCTAGCTAATCTGCATCGAGAGAGGGCCCTCTCTTTATGATTTAGCTATGTTTGAGGTATATTAGGCTAGTTATGAAGTGCAAGGGTTTTGTTTAGAGTCTGGTTGGAAGGATGGGGACTCAATAGAACAGTGAGGTAAAACTGAAACAATTCAGTCCATTGGGCATGATGGAGTCAAAGAAAGATGGCTTCCTGGGTTAGGTTTCTTATCAAAGGATTTATCACAGAGCAAGGTAATCAAATATGAAATAATTTATAGGCAGGAATAAGATGGAATGGAGTCAATGGGTGAAGGGCAATTAAGAATCCTTCATCATGTTGACAGAGGGAAAATGGATGATTCCTACTAAGGAGCAATTAAGAATTCCTTAGCTAATATTCAAGATGAAAGAACCAGGGGAAATAGGAGCAATTAAGAATTCACTGTTTATGCTTAATTCTCAAGAAAAAATTAATAATAACAGAGACTTAACACAGAGTGCAAACAAGAAAATTCCGAGTTATTCTTTTTCTCTATTATTTAGGTCATGAAACATATATGATATAGTAAGCACAGAAACTGTAAAACACAAGTTAGAATGGACTTATTAATCCATAAAACGATTCAAGAATTCTGCAACATGGTCCTTAGCATCAATTCTTCATCCAGTGAGCTAGACAAAATGGTTCCAACAACCTTTTTATTTCCAAAATTGTTTAGTATTACAGTCAAAACTGTGAACATCCACCACCAACCAACCCCAAATACTTCGTCTGGGGGGATATTTATACAAAAATGTCAATATATCATATAAAATATCTGATAGAAATAATATATGCTGATAATTAATGCTTCTTTTACATAAATAGAGACAGACAGTCTCAAAAATGAGAGACAATAAATAGATGCAATGAATTCATGCTGCGCTGGTTGATCTGTCTTTATGAGGTGTACTGGAGGTAGGTTCTGCAAGTCGGTTCCCAGCTGTCTTCTACTGATCTTCTGTGCTGATTTTTCTACTTTGGCCAGACTTTCTTTAACTCTGATGTGATGTGCTTTGACCCGTAGGACCGTGATTCATTTCTGTTCTGCGCATTATAACAGATGGTGCACAATTTTGCATTGACCAAAGATAAATTTACAGGATCTCTAACATGCTTTGCCACCACTCTGGTCCTAGTATTTTATGTCTCTGCAGCTTCCTTAAAGTCTCGTTAGCCTCTGTGTACCTGAAGAAATTAGGTGGGATGGTGAACAGATGCTTCACCTAATGCTCTATGTAGAATAGACTGTCCAAGCTGTTATAAAGGGACTGGCCAGATGGAAGTGCTTTTTCTCCTAAAGTACTTGAAGATGCATTAGCTTGATTGACAACATATGTATTTAATTTATGTACATAGTCCTTGTGCTTCATTAGACGATCATTATCTCCCAAAGGACTTGGCAAACCTTTTTGATGCAGGACTGTAAATTTTTCTGTGAAAGAATCAGTCTCCACCTGCATGTCCTGGTATCTTCTATCCAAGTTTTGCATTAGAGTTCTCATGGTTAGAACTCTTTTGATGTCCAGAATGGTCCCTGTTTTGTCTCTAATATCCAGTGCTTCTAGTTCTTCACCGGTCTTGGTATTCAAAAAATGTATTAGCCTGTTATCTTGCTCAGGCATCTGTTCCAAAAAGGCTCTTGTTTTCTGAATTTCCACTTGGGTTACTCTTATCAAATCAATCTGTTCATAAATGGTTTGAATAGATCTCCACACATCACTAAGGGATTGAGTGATGTTGGTCCACAAAATTCCTCTAATTTCTGCCAGAGGCTTATGCAGAGAGAGATCCTTTTCTAAGGCTCTTACCTTGTTCTCCAATGCTTTGACCTCCCTTGTTTTCTCTACCACATTCATCTTGGATTTATCATAACTTTGCTCTACTTTTGCCAGTTTTTCTTTGACTTGCTTCAATTCATATACTTGGAGTTTCAACTCCTCCATGGCTTTTATTAATTGCTCTGTAGTCATAGTTGTACTGCTGCCTGGTGCTGTTGCTGAGGTACCTGTGGTGATTTCTGTTGTTGATGCCGGGGCAGTGGGAGGCACTGCTGTAACTGTGGGAGGGGCAGTTGTGACTGTTGGAGCTACTTCAGGTGGCTGGGAGGTCGACTCTCCCTGCTTTTCCTGTAGTGCTTTCTCCAATGCTTGCTCTGTCTCACTCAATCTCTCATTCAACCTCATGAGCAGGTCCATCATGTCCTCTTCAAACTTCTGCTATACAATGTCTGTTGTCTATGGATGCATAAAAGGAGGCATTTTGAGTTGTTTTCTGAGGGTAGCAATGTCCTCTTCCTTTTTCCTCATTAGTGCTTTTATGCCTTTGGCATCTTTGGGATCATGTCCTAGTTCAATGATAATATCTTCCAAGGATTTTTATCCTATTGTCCTTTGCCAGAGAAGAAGCTTTTTCTAAGTCTAGCTGAGCAGAGGTATTATTTAAGGAATTTTGCAATTTATGAGCCAACATTGCTTTATCAGCTAGCATGGAATACACCATCTCTCTGGTCTGCTTGTGCAGCTCAATCTGGTCTATTGGATGAATGTCTTTGGCCAAGACTTCCAGATTTGTCCTGATATAATCAGCTGCCAATTGTGTTTGCTGCACCTTGGGCTTGAAGTAACTCATGATCATTTTCCCTTCTTTAATGTCATATGCTGACATTAATCTTTGCTGTTTTGTGGGGGCCATATTAAGATATTGGTTATAAATTTGCAGCCTCAATGGATCATTTCTAGATTTTATCTCTGTGAATGTTCTTTTGATATCAAAGATCTGCTTACTTGGTGGCCTAGTGGATGAAACTTCCACACTATGCTGCCTTTATAGCTCTTGCCTGTGTGAGCTAGTTGATGTGTTTATCACTGGGGAGGTTTGTGGGCTGGTTGCCCTCTCACCTCTTAGGCTTTCTATTGTTTCTTCAATGACTTCCTCTTCAGATAGAGGATTCAGTATTTGCCTTTTTGCACATGCTGTTCTCCAGGTCCACTGATGGGTGTGGCTTCTTCTCTATCTCTTTTCTTGCCCTTTTCCTCATTTAGAGGAGTCTGTAATGCCGGTATATCTGGTGCTTTAGTTTGTACTGGAGGAATTTTCTCCTGCTAGTCAGTCATTTCTCGTTGCTCTGTGTCTACTATTTCCTTTCCCTTTGAAGACCCTGTAGCTAGGGCACTGGTTTCCTGTACAGGTTGCTGTGAAGTTCCAGCAGAGGAAGTTTGCTGAGTAAGTTCTTCTATTAATGTACCCTCTACTCACTCATCCTGATTAGCATATTGTTCTACCTCAGGGATCCTATGATGTATGTAAGTCGACAGCCGGTTTCTTACTTTTCTGTCATTTATAAAGCTATTTGGGTCATATGGCACCCAACAGAAGCTTTTCTTCAATTTAAGGTCTTCCCCTAATATCTTATCAGCATCTTCCCATGCCTCCCTCTTGTTAATGATAAAAGGGCCTAACTGGTTTCTTATTCTCAGCTGAGCCTTTTTCTTTACATTGCAAAAGTGAGTTAAATCTGCATTGATAAGTTGCCTGAAATACTCCAGTGCAAATAGTCTCATGGGCACATATTTGGGCAGCTTATAAGGGCACAGTTCACAGCCATATATCCTGATTTCAGTGTGATCCTGGTAGAAGTACCAGTCACCTATCTCGTAGTTTTAGGAGAGCTGTAAAATCTTCTTTATGTCACCAGAGAGCCTAGGAGGAGGAGCTCCTATCAATAGATTGGAGGCAGGATGTACAAACAAGTCAATGAATTCACAGTAGGTATAAGGGGATTCACCAACCTTGTGGAAGACTAAGGTCCAAAAGATTACAGACCTCCTCTCTCCTTTGGAATCCAATTTCCTGATGGGAAATATAAAACTGTCTGGGTGATAATACAACAGCAGATGGTACATGAAAGTTGTGTATTTAAACACTCCTCTTTCTAAATTCATAAATTGAGCATGGATTTTGTAAGCAATGAAAGAGGCATAGTCATACTTAATAGCAGGGGGCTGTCCTGGAGTAAAGGTGGGTAATAGAACCAGGACCATCTCATCCACATATTCACTGGACCTAAATCCCAAGATCACTGATATCATGTCAATAATAATTCTTCCAGTTTCATTGAACCAGACATATAAATAAGGAGGTGGGCCTTGGGGCTGACAATCTGGTTTCATGAATAACCTAGCAATTCAGGTTATTTCTGCACTAGACAGTTGAGAGCCTTGCTCAAGCAAGAATCCCATGGAAAGAGGAGCAAGAGGCTGAACTGGATGGAAGTGTAGCATCTCATTAATAGATTCAGTAGTTATGTAAAAGAGAACAGTTTGTGATGGAGTCATAATTGCTTTACTAACAGGGTCATAATTGGCCCAGCAGTGGCGAATAATATCTAGGAACACATTGACTGAGGGAAGGTAATACCTGGGGAGATTGGATTCCCATATTCCATAGATATCAGAGTTGTTCAGATGACTATTTATGATTAGGCAGAAAGTATGAAGATGATTTTGGCAACCAGACGGGTCTTTTATTTGGAAATCTCTGTCAGCCAAGGGTAGATGATTCTGGTCTTTATGAGGTGCATTAAGGGGCATTACATTGAGGGCCACAGGGGCTTCCATGTTCAGTTTTCTGTGTTTTTAAATCGGAGGTCGAGTTTCTGTGGGTAAAACGGGAAAAAGAGCAATTCTGGATGTCTTGGTATGGAAATTATGGACTGCTTCAGCTTGAATTTGGCTCCTATAGGTATGATTTGCAGAGGAAAACCGAAAATACAGGTTTGGGAGGTGGGACGGGGTAAATACCTGTATTCTGGAGGCGAACCAGTGCAATTTGCAGGTTGACCGATGGGGTGCAGAGCAGGATGCTGGACTTTGCTTGGTTGGGTGGCGGACTGGAGCTTCTGCAGTTGCTTGGACGTAGTTTGCATGCAACAGTCTCGCGAAACAAATGAATGAAAATGGGCGAAAATGAAAATTTTTACAAGTTTTTGTAACAAAAATTGGCTTCACGGGGCTTTTTGGCGCTTTTCGGTCAGATGACGTCATCGGGATGTGACGTTTTGTCGTGACGTAGGGGTACAAGATGCTGATGTGGAGGTGACGTGGCGATGACGTCAACGAGAGGGTAGTAAGTGGTATTGGCCTACACTGCTTATGAGCCAAGGCAGTTTCGAGTGGAGGGGCTGCGAGCATGGCGAGAGGGCGCCGCGTGTCCCAAGTACAGCGACAATACCACCGGCTCCCTGGGCGGTAAACATCGGTAGAGGAGGGCCTCGTGATATGATTGTGAGCCATCCGATTCATGGGCCCAGATCTATCGGTTGGCGGAGGTCTGCGGTGGCTCAGGGTTACGGCGCGGGGCACAATATAATAAACGTCGATTTAAATATATCGGGGGTAGTTTGATTGGCTATGGGATGTTTAAACTGTTAATTAACCAGATGTTAATTAATCTTTGAATATTTGTGCGCGGGGAGGGTTTAGTAAGGTTATTAATTAACCCGGGTGGTTAATTGATCCCGAGGTCGTGTTGATAGGGTTATTCACAAGGTTCCAGATAAACCTTGAATCCCCTGTAAACATTGACATATGGCTATAATTTAGTCGGTGGTGGGGATAATAAAATTTTGGGGTTTTCCTTTTAAATACATAATACGGGCACGGGGAGGAATATAGGGATTTATATAATAATGTTAACAGTCAAAATGAATTTATGAAGGGTAAGCACCAAGTTACAAAGTTCAACAACTTAGGCTTAGGAGGAAATAGAGGTTTTACACAAGAAATGTGGCTCTTTTTTTTCCTAAATCAAGAATGTTATTTTCCTCAGGCTTTTTCATGAAATGGGGTAATTTAGGAGTATTGAGAAGATCTCAATATCCTTAAGGGGGGGGTTAATAAGTGATTTTGGGAGAAGTGTGAGGGGAAGTTAGTTATGCCTCACTTGATTTGTAGCCAAAAAATTGCCATTGTACTTATGATATCAATAAAATGGACATGTTTGAGAGACAAAATTTATCATAAACCTGCTTCTGCAACACCAAAACTACCTACCCAGCCTACAGTACCTAACATTTTTTCTTCCTCTTACATGGGTGCACTTGGACTAGAAAACCCTTACAAAATTTCTTTTCTTTTCATGGGAATCCTATCTAAGTCTGCCCTTATTTCTTCCAAGGGCTCAGATTTAACTGTTGAGCTCCTTTGCTTCTCTACATATTTACTTATCTGCCAAGATTGAACTGTTTGGACAGATTTTATTCTCTATCTCTAAAACAAGAAATTCAAACATGAACTAGCCAAAATTAAGCTTTTTGGCCATCCATCAACTGTGGCAAGAGTCAACCAACTGCACACAATGAGATTCTTTGCAAAAATAGAATATTAGTGGCATTTTGGACTAACACACTTTCCTGGTCTTCTTTATTTGGGGTTCATTTCTTTTCTTTTTTGACTATTCATTCTTTTTGCCCTTTGATCCTTCTTTTAGGGCATACCCTCTTTACATTTTTTAAGTTTTTTGATTTTTTCAAAATATGGAAAACCTTTACAGCAGGGAAAGGATGAACATATTAGGGATTTTAAGCAGTCAATCATGAAATATGACACCTATTGGTATAGGAGCATAACACTGGCTCCACTTGGGGATGGCTTTTCCTGGTGAAAAGTCAAGAACAACAGGTCAGATGGCCTTATGTAAAATTCTTGTTGCATTTGGAATATTCCTTTGTTGTAAATAAACAAACTATACAGACGACCATGTAAAATATACACATCTCTCATGAGTTGATCCAAAAAATTACACTTCTGTTTGTATACTTTGTTTGAATGTTTGTTCTTACGTTTTCAGCACCCAAGTCTTCTTCTTCAACTTCTGTTAAACTAAAAAATGAGGTAAAACAAAAAGGTGGTAAAGTTCCTTGACTGCTCCTCAAAATTTCCTACACATTCCTTCCCATTCTTATTGCTGTAATAAACTGCAGAAACTAAGCATTGTTATGTACAAGTTAGAGTCCTGACATATCAACAAACTGGATCAAAATAATGTTTTAGCATCCGACCATTAACTGGTCTATCTTCTTCTTTTGTACCATCCAAGCTTTTCAAAAAGTAGGTATTGTTTCCCTGTGAGGCCTGAATAATAAAAGGTCCCTTCCACAGGAAGTCAAACTTCCCATGTTTTCCTTTATCTTCTCTTTTGGAATCCCATTTCAGAACTTTGTCTCCTATGAAAAAATCCTCTGCCTTAGTCCTCTTATCAAATATCTTCTTGAGTTTTTCTTGTAGCACTTGAGATCTTTGATATACCTCTTCTCTAGTCTGCTGCAAATGTATAGTCCGATTTATTCTTCTCTGGATGTCATTTAGCTGTATTTGAACTTCTTGCAACAATTTCATTACAGGCATTCCCAAGGAGGAGGGAAATACAGCCTCTATACCATATACAAGCTCATAGGGACTAGTTCCAATGGATCTCTTGGTAGTTAGTCTGTCTGCCCATAATGCATTTATAAGATTCTTATGCCAATTTTTCTTGTTCTTCCAATACTTTCTTAATGATATTCATCAGGCCTTTATTGGATGACTCAACTAGACCATTACCTTGGGGTAATAGGCTATGGAGTGGCCTAAGGTAATGTGGTATTTGTGACAGAAATTGATCATTCTCTTGGATTTAAAAGCAAGAGCATTGTCAATTATAATCTTTTCAGGACATCCAAATCTAGACAAGATGTTGGTTTCTAAGAATTGCATGATCACAGAACCATTGGCTTGTCTACAAGGGATGGCCTCTATCCAGTTGGTGAAATAATCCGTGGCAGTCAAAATCCATTTGTGCTGGCTAGAAGAGGGAGGGTGAATTTCCCCAATGAAATCTAAACCCCATTGTTGAAATGGTCTTTGAATGGAAATTGGTCTAAGGGGTAGAGGCAGAAGCTTCCTCTTGCCTTCAAAGATTTGACATTTATGGCAAGCAGTAACAAATTTTTTGACATCAGCAAACAAGGTGGGCCAGTAAAATCTAGCCCTTAGGATTTTATCAACAATTGATTTCCAGTACAAATGTCTACCACAGTCCCCTACATGAAATTATTTGAGCACATTGTCAATTTCATCTTTTATTAGACAATTTAATAGAACACCTTCATGATTTTTCCAAAAAAGAGCACCATCTAAAATACAAAACTTTAGAGCTTTCATTTTTATAAACCTTTTCTTTGTTCTAGATAACCCTGGAGGAGCCTACAGGTTTAATAATACATAACATATATTAGCATACCAAGGTGATTCTAGGAAGGCCTGGCTGATTTGTGGAGTTGCCATCTCCTTTTCATTATCCGGTTCATTGATATCTAAGGCTTGGCATTGGTTTCAGTCATGAGTTTAGCCAATCCCTGGCCTTTTATAAGCTTTGTAGGTTTTATTTCAATATCATACTCTAATATAGTAGCAATCCATTTACCTCTTTTGCCTTCAATCCCCTCTTGGGTTAGGATATCTTTGACAACAATGCTTGGCACATAAGCTATTATATGAGAGTATAGTATGACTCTGAAATCTTTGATGGATTTCACAAGTGCATAAGCTTGTTTTTCCATGATTGGATATTTTAGAGGTGCATCCCTCAGTGCTTTGCTAAAGAAGGCTATGGGTTTTTCACATCCTTGATCATCTTTCTGTAGAAAAACAATAGCAATTGTGTGTTCTGATGCGAATGAAAATATTATGAAGTCTCTGTCAAATTTTGGGCTTGTAAGGATTGGTGTTTTGGTCAAGGCTTTCTTGATTTCTTCAAATGCTTGTTTGGCTTCTAATTTCGATTTGACCTTGGAATCCTTTTTCAGCGTATTATTCAACAATCTAATTATTTCAGCCAAGTTGGGTATGAATCTTCTTAAAAAAATTAATTCTCCCTAAGACAGCTTGGAGTTCTTTGACATTTCTGGGATGTGGTATTTGTAAAATGGCTTGTATTCTGTCAGGGTCAATTTTGATGTGATCTCTTGAGATTATGTGACCTAACAGTTTACCCTCTTCTAGGCCAAATAATGACTTCTTTGGATTTAATGATATACCATATTTTCTGCAGGTTAAAAATACTTGTCTTAGATTATCTAAGTGCTGCTGATCTAATTTGGAAAACACAGTGAGATCATCTAGGTATATAACCAGGAAATCATGAATTTCTTTAGCAAAAGCTATGTCCATTGCACGCTGGAAGGTTGCCCCTGCATTCTTGAGTCCAAATGCATTTTCACATATTTGAAAGTTCCCCATGGAGTTGTAAAAGTAGTTTTTTCTTGATCATCGGGGTGAACTAGAATCTGGTTGAAGCCTGAATACCCATCCAAAAGTGAGATTCTAGAGGCACCTACTACCCTTTGCAAAATGTGGTCCATCTTAGGTAAGGTGTAGTGGTCTTTTAAAGAGACTTTATTTAGATTCCTCAAATCAACACACAGTCTGATTTCTCATGTTTTCTTCCTAGTGGGCACTAAATTAGAGACCCATTCTGAAAATCTAATAGGTGCAATTATCCCAGTTTCATACATTTTTTTGACTTCTTTTTCAATTAGAGGGAGGAGTACAGGGTTTACCCTTTTGAGTTTTTGTTTGAAAGGTTTCTGATTTTCTTTTAGGGGTATTATATGCTGAATCATAGAAGTATCATAAGATTTGAGATCTTCATAGGTCCATGCAAAAGCGTCCTGGAATTATTTGAACAGTTCAATATATTTAAGCTTTTGGTCAGGAGGCAAAGCTTTGGACAATTTTATCATTTTAGGATTTTGTTCAGTCCCTATGTTACAGTCCTCAATTTCTGCATTTAGAGGCTGCATTTTGGGCTTCCTTGGAATATCATTAGAATCAAAAATGTCTTCCAGAGGAGTTAATCCTATGGGTAAATAATTGTCCTTTAAATCAATAACTTCAGATTCTCCTCGAGTAGTTTCATAAAAGTTTGTTTCTTTAAGCTCTTGCAACTCTTTGTTGGTAAATTTTGTTGGATGTAGCATTTGAGTTGCTGTTTCAGCTAAAATGTGTGTTTCAACTCTGTCTATTTGATCAACTTCTCCCACAATGCCTGTGTCTATATTAGTGTTGGAAAATTCTTCTTTTAAGGTCAGGAAATTATTAATCTGAGTGTCATTGTCAAACACTTGCCAGTTTTTTACATTGTCAGGTACGGTTGGCCTGTGTTTAATCTCAGCTGTAAAATGATGATTAGGCTCAAATGGCAGTTTACAAGTGCTGGCAAATGTTGCCAAACTGTGAGCATGCAAATTGTGTTTCCTTGGAATTTTGGCAAGCTATGTTTCTAGGAAGGTATTGAGTATTTCAATTACTACCCCTCTATAAGATCTTAATCTGAGATCATTTATGAGGAATTTTCCTTTCATTTGTTGAATAACTAAATCAGAGTCTCCCAAAATTGATACCCTAACTGCCCCTAAGCTTTTGATCAATTTGAGTCCTAGCAAGAGGGCTTCATTTTCAGCCATGTTATTAGTGCACCTAAAATTCAACCTGTATGCATGTCCTTCAACATGATAATTTTCTGTATTATGTATCCAAATCCATGCTCCTACTCCTAGCTTATTGACATATCCATCAAATTCCAAATACCATAGGATTTCATTTCTGTATTTAGTATCAGGACTCTTGGAAAGTTGCTTACTAGGGAGATATGGATTTTCAGTTTCATGTGGTTTCCCTTGTGTGTCTATTATAACAATTATTTGAGGAGTTTCTTGGGTTTGAGCAATAGAGTTTTCGTTTATGATCTCTTCTTGTTCAAGTGCTAAAACCCTGTCATCAGTTGGGGGATAAATTTCAGCATTGTATAGGATGAAAGAGTCCATGTCAGAATGCATAGAGTAAATGGGAAAATTCTGGGGTTTCTCCTGGCTGCTCACCACGTATTTCATCAAAGTTTCTCGGTACAATCTCTTTGGCTGGCCAAATACTGAAATGGTAGCATAGGACATGTCCAACTGTAAAGATCCCTAGAGCTTTGCACCCCAAGATCTAGACAGAAACATGCCATATTTTGGTGGAATATCAACTACCACTACATCCATTGAAATTGTCTTGGCAGAGTACTGAACTAATGATACACACAAGTTTTTGATCAATCCTAGACATCTGACCTGGCTTGAATCAAAGGAGAACAAGTCTTTGTATGGCCTGGTGATATCTAGGTCCAACTTTTCCATTACAGATTTGGGCATTAAATTATGGGAAGCTCCAGAATCAAACATTGCATTGTGCAATATTTTTTCATGAATATTTAGACTTACATAGAAAGGAGGGACTCCCCCGTCTACCGATTTGCCGTTTACTTCAGGGCCAAAAATTAATTCTAGTTGGTCATCAAGGACATTTACTGCATCTCTGTTTTTTGAAATTTGCAGTGATCTGCTAATTTGTTCTCTATAGACATCATGCTTAGCCAATTCTGACAATGGAATGGCTATCTTCAACTTGCCTATTTCGGTCTCAAGGTTGAAAGGTTTTTCTGTTTGAATTTTTTCATTTCGGGCAGTGAGATTTTCTTTTTTTGTTGTTTTTTCAATGCTTTTTCCTTTATTAAGAGTAGTGCTATGGGCTGAAGTTGCTTGTATGTCAATTTCTGGAGGTCCTCCCACAATTTCTTTGGAAAGAATGGAAGTTGAAGACTGTTTATTAGGTTGTTGATTATCTGAAACATCTTCAATTGTTGGATTGTTTAGGTTAGGAGTTGTTTTAGGAGGAGTTTGTACAAGAGGGTTCTTACCTTTAGCTCTGCTAGATTGTTTAGTTTCTTTCTGTTTATTGTCATCAGGGACATCTATTCTCCTGCTTCTCAGATTATATTTCTTGTGAACTTCGTAGATGGCTGTGTCATATCCCTCCCTATAATCAAATGATTCCCCTGATTGGATTTGGAACCGATTAAGAGTGTGAGCCTCTTGGTCTTCTTTGGTTAAGAAAATTTGTTGTTCACTACTGAGTCCCATTAAGTTAATTTGAGTGTCTTCTGTTGGTTCACTAGAAGTTGAAGCTTCAACGTAGTTTTCTTGGAATGGAGGTCTAATGTTTTGGTCAGGGCCAGCCTTCCCAGTATTGGGATTCTGATTTTTTCTGAAATTTGGATTTCTTCCAGTGTTGCTCGGTTGACCATCCCAAGGGGACTTCCTCTCAATTGTTTCTACTCTATCACCAAGTTTGTCCATTCCTTTAATGATAGCATCTAATTTTTGTTCAAAGGCAGAAGGTTCTTCTTTTATGGGTAACCTCCTTTCAGCTCTAGCCCGAGCTCGTTTAGAAATCAGGTTCGCCTCAACACTGACAGCTATACTCTGCATGTCTTCTAAGCTTCGAAGAGCTCTTTCCCTAAGCTGGTATGCCATGTCAGAGTCAAATGCATCAGGAAATTTGATCAAGGCCAAGTCTGGTGGAGGTCTGAGATTCTGGGGAATAGCACTGTATACATTGTTAAATCTGGTGTAGTAATCTTGAACAGTTTCTTGCGGACCTCTCTTCAAGTTTTCATATTCTGATAAAATGTGGAGAGGATCTTTTTTATTTTCCCATTTGTTCAAGAAGGTCTGATAAAGGGCTTCTGGATCAACAATGGTATTTGCAGGGAGGGCTCTAAACCATGTCCTAACATCTTTACTCAAACTTTGGACAAAGACTTTCATTCTTACATCGTCATCATCAATCTCATAGTTTTCAAAATAATCCATCATTTTCTTGTTGTGTTGTTGAGCTGTGTAAGTGCTAGTACCATCAAAATAAGCGATTTTGCTTTGATAATCCTGAGGCATAGCCCCTGGATTTGCAGGTAATTGCAGGGGATCATATCGGTTTGCCATATTTGCAGAGATAAGTGTAACAGCTGGAAGAGCAGGGATACCAGTTGAAATATGTGCTGTGGATGGGGGAGTGGAAAAGATGGTTTGAAGTGTTGATGGTGAACTAGGAGAAGCAACAGTAATGGCAGAAAGGACTGGTGCTTTTCTAGGAGTAAGCTCAGATTGGATAAGGTTCTGCTGGCTTCTAAGGTTCTTAGGAATCAGATTAGGATTTTGAAACACAGGTGGGGGATTTGGATCTGGATTTGATCTAGTGTAACGGATCTTCTTCTTTGGAGCCAGCTTCTGAATATATTTTTGGTTTTTCTTGAAATATTTTGAAGGATACAACTTTTGATAGTATCTTTCTAGGAAGTTTTAAAATATGGGAGTTTTGAATTTTCCTAAAGATCTATTGAAACAGGGAACTGATCAAGTATTTGAGACAACTGTTCAAAGCCTAAAACTAGACTGGAGATAGACTGAAGCAACTTTTATTTACTCCTACAATTGCATAACAAAAGCAGTTTCAAAGGCTACCTAGCTAACTTCAGGCTCCATCTGTAGCTCTTAAAAAAAATTAAACAACAGTAAAAAAACAATTATTCTGGTCGCCAGTTGAGTCGCCAATGATTTTATCACTCAGGTTGTTCCCTAAAGTTGTAGGAAAGGGAATACTGCCGAGGTAACCACAGACCAATCTTTTAGATACAGGCTCTAGCCAATTTGCATCCAGAGAGGGCTATCTCTTTATGATTTAACTATGTTTGAGGTATATTAGGCTAGTTATGAAGTGCAAGGGTTTTGTTTAGAGTTTGGTTGGAAGGATGGGGACTCAATAGAACAGTGAGGTAAAGCTAAAACATTTCAGTCCATTGGGCATGATGGAGTCAAAGAATGATGGCTTCCTAGGTTAGGTTTCTTATCAAAGGATTTATCACAGAGCAAGGTACTCAAATATGAAACAATTTATAGGCAGGAATCAGATGGAA
Organism: Pinus tabuliformis; assembly: GCA_031772625.1. NCBI lineage: Eukaryota > Viridiplantae > Streptophyta > Pinopsida > Pinales > Pinaceae > Pinus > Pinus tabuliformis. Next base: position 611,491,702 of record CM062814.1, on the reverse strand, counting down.
TGGAGTCAATGGGTGAAGGGAAATTAAGAATCCTTCATCATGTGGACAGAGAGAAAATGGATGATTACTGCTAAGGAGCAATTAAGAATTCCTTAGCTAATATTCAAGATGAAAGAACTAGGGGAAACAGGAGAAATTAACAATTCACTGTTTATGCTTAATTTTGAAGAAAACATTAATAATAATAGAGACTGAACACAGAGTGCAAACAAGCAACTTCTAAGTTATTCTTTTTCTCTATTATTTAGATCATGAAACATATATGATATAGTAAACACAGAAACTGTAAAACACAAGTTAGAAGGGACTTATTGATCCATAAAACGATTCAAGAATTCTGCAACATGGTCCTTAGCATCAATTCTTCATTCAACGAGCTAGACAAAATGGTCCCAACAGCCTTTTTATTTCCAAAATTTTTAGTATTATAGTCAAAACTATGAACATACACCACCAACCAACCCCAAATACTTCGTCTGGGGGGGTATTTATACAAAAATGTCAATATATCATATAAAATATCTGATAGAAATAATATCTGCTGATAATTGGTGCTTCTTTTACACAGATAGAGACAGAAAGTCTCGAAAACAGGGAGACAATAAATAGATGCAATGAATTCATGCTGCGCTGGTTGATCCATCTTTATGAGGTTTACTGGAGGTAGGTGCTGCAAGTCGGTTCCCAGCTGTCTTCTACTGATCTTCTGTGCTGATTTTTCTGCTTTTGCCGGACTTTCTTTAACTCTGATGTGATGTGCTTTGACCCGCAGGACCGTGATTCATTTCTGTTCTGCGCATTATAACAGATGGTGCACAATTTTGCATTGACCAAAGATAAATTTACAGGATCTCTAACATGCTTTGCCACCACTCTGGTCCTGGTATTTTATGTCTCTGCAGCTTCCTTAAAGTCTCGTTAGTCTCTGTGTACCTGAAGAAATTAGGTGGGATGGTGAACAGATGCTTCACCTCATGCTCTATGTAGAATAGATTTTCCAAGCTGTCATAAAGGGACTGGGCAAATGGAAGTGCTTTTTCTCCTGAAGTACTTGAAGATGCATTAGCTTGATTGACAGCATATGTATTTAATTTATGTACATATTCCTTGTGCTTGATCAGACGACCATTATCTCCCAAAGGACTTGGCAAACCTTTTTGATGCAGGATTGTAAATTTTTCTGTAAAAGAATCAATCTCCACCTGCATGTCATGGCATCTTCTATCCAAGTTTTTCATTAGAGTTCTCATGGTTAGAACTCTTTTGATGTCCAAAATGGTACCTGTTCTATCTCTAATATCCAGTGCTTCCAGTTCTTCACTGGTCTTGGTATTCAAAAAATATATTAGCCTGTTAGCTAGCTCAGGCATCTGTCCTAATAAGGCTCTTGTTTTCTGAATTTCCACTTGGGCTACTCTTATCAAATCAATCTATTCATAAATGGTTTGAATAAATTGTCAGGCGGAAAGAGTCGATAGTGCGGACACAACCAACCTCCCTAGGAGCCTAAGACTCTCTAGTGACAAACAAGACAAACAAGAGCAATCCTTCTCTAAACATGCATTTACTATATAAGAAATCAAGTGTTTAGATCCTACCTGTAGTCCAACGCTGTTGTAGTAGTCCAACCTCGCTGATCCGGATGAGCTCCTCCTTCACTTCGAAACCTGCATTCACTAACAATCAAACGATTAAATAGCACTTGATAATCTCATAAAATAAAACATATTTAACACATAGACCAAGGAGTACATGAAACAACTCATAAATAACAAGTTATTGAGAAGAATGGACTCATTTGCATTAATAGGAAACAAAAGGAACAATTACAACCTGAGCCTTGGTGTTGTGCAAGTCATCAAGAGTTTTCCTTTACTTTGACAAAGCTCACCCACTTCCAAATAGAACAAGCAAAGATGGTAATCTCTCCTCACAAGCTTCTAAATGGGAGTCCTAATTCCAGCAGCATTTACCCTTAGAAATGTTTAGCTTCCAACCTCCCCTCCTTCTGGCCCAATGCCTGTATTTATAGTGCTCAAGAGGAAGTTAATCAGGTCCACCATCAATGGGATAATCCCCTCTTTGGATGGGATAGCTCCCTTATTGATGGGATAAGTTCCTCTTTGGTAGGGGTACATGAACCATCTGGAGGCGCTTCATACACGTCAAACATACTTCTAGAAGCCTCTAGAAATGACCACAAGTAACTTTTTAAAGATGAAACTTGCGCATTTTGACCTTTACAGGGGTACGCACCTGCCCCTTTACATACAGAGCGTACAAGTACGCAACTTTTGTGAACATTAGGTGCGTAGCCGCAGGTAAGGTTGAGAGAACCTGCGTACCCAGAGATAAATACATTTATAAAGACTTTCTCTCTTTTTGGAGTTTGACATGGAGAGCAGAGGCATAAGACTTGCCCAGGAGGATAGCATGACTGTTGATAAAGCCATACTAACTGTAAATAGTCATGGTGACATTTTTTAGTGTAACAGATTGCCCCCTAAAGTGCGAAGCCTGTAGTAGATTAGGGTTTTTTATTATCTAGGAAGGGTGAAGCGCTTTATCATTTCAAGGATTATCTCGTGGAGAGCCTGGTCAGAACCTGCAATTTTCAACACAAAATACATGTATAAGATTATATCATCGTTGAGGTAGGCATTCCCATACTCAGATCAAAACTTTAACTAACAGACTAACTACTCTGATACAGGAATGATCTTGCAGTACATCATAATCATAGACTTTTGTAGACACAGTATGGGCGTAGCCATATGTTTATGATTAGTCTACTTAGATAATGAATACAAAACTCCTCGCAGCCTGGATGGTGGAAACTAGATCCAGGGTCTTCATTTCTACTTCCCGAATTGGTACGATTCTAGCCATGCGAATAAATGGGTTGATGTCGAACATGGTAGAAACCACTTGATTACCAGTCGATGATGTAAACTGTTAACAAGTGTGAGAGAGACCACCAGTAATGTCAATGGTTCTCAAAGTACCCAGTACAATCCATGAGATGTGAATGAATGAGTTGATGTCGAACATTTCACGGAATCCTTCGATCGAAAGTCAATGATGTAAACTGACGTCAAAGGCGAGAAACCTGCCATTGATGTATGCAGACTTCAAGGTACTGACGATTTCTAAGTCATCTCTCTAGATAATGTGCTGATGTCGATAGAAAGCAACCCGTTGCAGGCAAGCCCACAACACGAAATCATTGTTCAAGTTGAAGAAATGTTGCTGTAAGGACTGACTCAGGGATGGTCAAATGGATGACAAGTATTTTGCAGATGAAAGTTTTGCTTGCAGACCTCTTGAACACATAACGACACGACAGATGGCTTGGTGATGAATGACTCAAAGTTAATCCCCGGAACCCGGCTGAAGACTTTCAAAGTGGTTTGATCAACTTGTGAGGTAAAGGATTTCCCAACCCAGGTGAATGAAAAGTGTCGTGTTCAAGAGTGGTAATAAGGTTTCTTCTGAGACAAAGGATAACAAATAGGCTCATTCTTCTCTCTTTTCCCCCACCATTTCTGGCAAGTACCTCTTTATTTTTAACAAGCTTGAGGAGGATAACATATGCTTGATTATAAGCTCATCCTTCGGATGAGTCCAACCTAGTTTTGATTCGAACCCTAGGAAGGAGTGGTTCGTTCCTGTTTGTAATTGAACAGGTCCTTTACTGTGAAATTTTAACGAGCCCAGTATAGGAGAAACTCGGCGTTTTTCATTTTTAGAGAGTCTAAAAAACTTAAGAAGACTCCAAGTTGAACTTTTTCGTAAATTTGTGTCCCCCAAGCCCGAAAAAGTATAAAATAATACCTGGGAGAACCGCTTGATCTTGCGACCAAGGAGTACTTTCATGATTAGTGTCTCTGACCTGAAAAGTAAAAAGCGATCAAGGACACGTCGTTTTATTTCCGTATCGAGTTTGAAACGACAAAAACCCGGCAATCTTTTCCTGATTTTACGGTCAGAAAAGAGCTATAAGGGGACCGTCTTTTAATTCCATTTTAACGAGTGTAAAAGAAACGCTCGGCAATCTTTTCATGTTTTAGGAGTCAGAAAAGAGCTTAAAAGATGACTCTGACGTGAAAAATGATAATTTACCCTAAAGTCCCTTTGTCCTGCACAGAAACAACACATTACTCATACCTGTTTAAGATGGGCAAAAATACATCGAAAATGTCCTTTCATGGTGAAAAATAAACAAATCTAGCATTCATTCATCCAAAAAACCTATAAAAAGACTTTTTACCATGTCATTTTTACCATTTTAATGTTGAGGTTGAGAAAAGGGCTTTTGACAAGAAACTTCCCGTGGAGATTGCGGAGAATCCGACCGTCAGAATCGAACGCCGTTTCACCAGGTATTCTACAACACCCCTCTCTTGTTTTCCATCCGTTTAGAATTCATTTTTAAGCTTTTATTTGATTTTTTGGGGGTCTTGGGGTTTCAAGATGCGCACTTCGGGGTACGCAGGTCATGCACTGCTGACCTGCGTACCCCGATATTTTCCCAATGGGAAAATTACGGGGTGTACGCACCCGGCCTTAAGGGAAGCTGCGTTCGGACGCTCTGTCCCTAAAGGCCGGGGTGCGTACCCTGCAAAACACAAATTGAAACCCTCATACCTCCAAAATAGACTAAAATTTTTAAATTTTATGAATCTTAACTGATGTTTTATGATGTGCAGGGAGCACACCATGCTTGATTGGCATGAAAGAGAGCACGAGGACGTTGATTTGGCTGTGATAGGTCATCAACCTTCCATTGATGCATTAAAAGCATGCGGACTGTACAAATACTGGGCCATACCTGGCATGAGGGGCCAAGTGTCGTTCCTTGAGTGGCTGGTTGAAAGGTGGAACATTCAGGAGCAATGTTTCTACATCGGAGAGCACCAGCTCGAGATAGAGCCCTCCGACATATATTTTCTCACTGGCTTGCCTAACAGGGGCGAGCAACTTTCTCTATTCGGGACTAGGCCGGGTGGCCAATCCCTTGCTAGTCTCCGACTAGAGTGGTGCAACAACCAAAACCATGAGAAAGGGATAGAAATCAAGTACATATCCCGACCTGAACTTATGGTGATAGCCTTTACTGTTACCAGACTTTGCGGCGCGGCCGCTTTGCACCAAGCCACCGGGTCCCAAATGCGGATGGCTATAGACTGCTTCCGAGGCACCATTTTCAACTGGTGCGATGCTGTGTTGGCTAATTTGAAGGGCCAACTAACCAGGGCAAAGAGAGGACAACTGAAGACCTTTGGATATGGGCCTTTAGTTGTGAGCTTTGCCCTAGAGAGAGTTCCAATGCTGGTCCCCCAGCATCTTACAGTTCCAGTTGGGGCGCCTCGGGAGCCTAAGTTGACGAGATGGGTTGCGGTAATGGCCCGGCATCCTGATGAGGGCGCAGCAGTTGTTCGATTTCCTGATGGTTACTTTCACTGGCTAGAGAGCCAGGTCTTTGCTATTCAGGACTTTCCTTATGCCGGAATAGATTTTCGGAATGATCCGGACATGGTTCTTCCACAGGGAGAACAGTGGGACAACAGAGGTATTTCATTTTTCATGAGTTTTCAAATTATGTATTTTTTTTGTTTTTATATATCGCCTCAAAACTGACAGCACAAATTTTCAAAATGCAGATGTAGGTCCACGGCGTCCAGCCAACCTCCGGGCTTTTGAGAGGAGAGTACCAGCTGTACCAGCACCAGCCCCACAGGATGCGGCCGCAGAGACCTTAGCCGAGCTGGAACAGGATCTAGAGCGTCTGACGGCGGATATACCAGAGACCACCATAGATGATATTCCCATTCGACTTCAGCGCTATGTGGTTGCAGTCCCAGGACCTTTTAGGAGGTTCTTGTGTAGGGTAGCGCGGGCAGTGGTCTCGTATAGAGAGCACCACCAGTGATTGGCTAGTCACTTTTGTAGACACATATGACATTTTGGCTTTTTGTACTTATCATTTTTGCCGATCATAAGGTGTTTTTCAACCTATGATCGAAGACGATGTATATTTTTGACACACTCCTATCTATATATATATCATTATTACCGGCTCATTTTGTTTAACATATGTGATGAAATGTTTTTAAATTTACTTGCATGATTATCGTAAATGTCTGTCCAACATTCGAGAAGCAATTGCATCTGCTAATGTATTTAAAGACCTTGGAATATGCTGATATTCAATGTAATCAAATTCACGTTCCAAGAGACGCACTCTCAAAAACAACCTTAATAACACAGGATTTCTAATGGCATATACTCTATTAAGCTGTAATACAACGAGTTCAGAATCTAACCTCACTATCAAACGTCGAATTCCAAATGAAATAGATTCAGACAATAATTCAACCACTGCACTGTATTCTGCAATGTTGTTCGTCGTTTGACCGAGGCTCACCCCATGCATAGAAACTAACTCGTCAGAGGGCGAATAGATAACCCAAGCTGCGGAAGAGATATTCCGTGTACTACGACAAGCACCATCAGCAAATCCAATGTACGTTTGGAGAGGCGTCGACATCTGCAATATCAAGAGTAAAACCAAGATAAGCCAGAATAACGACGAAAAACACACTTTCTAAGCTAAGCACACTATCTAAACTAACAAACATACTAGCTAGAAAGAAAACCTAACCTAACTAAAATTCTCCATACCCACCATTTAAGCATAATACCTCTTTAGGTAAAGTCCATTTCTGGGTTTACCCAAAGAGTCCCCATCAAAATCTACCAGCTCATAGGCCCCTTTTGCTAGCTTTCGCTTTACAATGTAGGGTCCATGCCACATAGGAACGAATTTTCCAGCACCTAGCTTATCGTTAGCTTGATCATATAATAGCACTAGGTCTCCCTCCGAAAAACTTCGAGGGGTCACATTTCTATCATACTGAGCTTTCATTCGCTTCGCGTGAGTCTCGATTGCCAATGCAGCGTCACGTCGAGTCTCATCTAATTTAGCTAAGTATAATAAACGTTTCTCCTCTTCGGAAGTAGCTGGGAGTAATTCGACAGCCATTTGAAGTGATGGGATTTCGCATTCAATGGGTAACACAGCTTCCAAGCCATAAACTAGCTGGAAAGGAGTGAACCCTGTTGAAGTTTTCACTGAAGTTCGGTATGCCCATAGCGCTGAAAATAACATGTTGTGCCAATTCGACCGATGAATACCAATGATTCGTCGGATCATGATAACCAGAACTTTGTTGATAGACTCAACCAAACCGTTGGCTTGCGGATAATAAGGAGTAGAGCTATCGTGGCGCAAACCAAGCTGGCTTGTAAGCTCAGTCATCATGATGTTTCGAAAATGGCTCCCATGGTCAGTGATGATTGCTTGTGGGACACCAAACCTAGTTATAATGTGATTGAATACGAAAACTGCAGCTGTTTTGCCGCTTGCGTCGAATGTAGGCATCGCCTCGGCCCATTTAGTAAAATAATCAACCGCGAGGATGATATACGCATGCCCCCTGGCCGAGTGAGGGTTACAAGTAATAAAATCGATACCCCATTTGGCGAAAGGACCAACGGCAATTATAGGGTGGAGAGGAGCAGGTGGTGCGCGCATCTTGCGATCAAACACTTGACAGTTGTGGCACTTTCGGACCGCAATGATACAATCTTTAAACATGAACGGCCAGAAATAGCCAGCGCGCAACACCTTCTGAGCTGTGGCATACCCAGACATATGACCGCCACATGCTCCAGAGTGACAATCATTCAAAACCCTCTCAGCCTCTTCGTGAGTTAAACAACGTCGAAAAACTAAGTCTGCCCCCCGGCGATAAAGTGTATCTCCAATAATCTTGTATTGCTGGGATTGAAACCGAATTTTTCGACGTTCCGACTTTGAAGCTTCAGGCCGAAAGGTTTGGGTTTGGAGATAGATGATTATATCCCCGTACCACGGATCTAAAGTACTGATAAGAAACAAAGATTCGTCCGCAATGGACTCCTCTGCCACAGTTTCTGTGTCAGCACGCGGGAAATCACACATCAATTCCGCAAAAACTAAGGATTTCTTAGACTTGGACTTCTCAAACTCCAAGTCGAACTCTTGCAGGATAACGATCCATTTAGAGTACTTGCCCCCTAGCAGTTGTTTTGTCAAAATATAAATCATAGGGTTGCAATCCGAAATAACTGTAGTTTTACGGAGAAGAATGTAGTGACGAAAACGCTGGACAGCTTGAACGGCTGCCAGGGCCAATTTCTCCACATGCGAATATTTTAGCTCAGTGGGGTTTAATGTCCTACTAAGATAATATATCACATGTTCCGCTCCGAATTCATCTTCTTGAACTAACACCATTCCAATGGTGGAATGCGAAGCTGCGAGGTATAAGAAGTAGTCCTGGTTGTAGTTGGGAGGATGCAACAACGGTGCATGGGTCAACGCGTGCTTAAGTGCATCAAAAGATTGTTGGGCAATCTCGTCCCAAAAGAATTGAGCGTTCTGTTTCAACAACCGTGTAAAACCTTTAGTGACCTCGGCGTAGTTTGGAATGAATCGGCGTAAAAAGTTCGCTTTCCCTTGCAAACTTTGGAGTTGGCGCAAACTCGAAGGAGGAGGCAATTTGATGATAGCTTCGACCTTCGAGGGATCGACGCGAATGCCGGCTTTTGAAACAACAAATCCCAGCAATCGACCCGTCTCTATACAGAACACACACTTGTGGGGATTCAACCGAATTCGATAATGCCTACACCTCATAAAGATTGCTCGTAAGTGGACAAGGTGATCAGCTCGATGTAAAGAATGAGCAGGCAAATCATCGAGGTACGGTTGCACAATGTGCTTGATGTCATGAAATGCGTAAGACATCGCCCGTTGAAAAGTGGCTCCGGCATTCTTAAGCCCAAAAGGTAATTTGCAATAAGCAAATGTCCCCCATGGACAAATGAATGCCGTTTTTGGTTGATCGGCAGGTAGAATATTGATTTGATTATAGCCCGAAAAACCATCCATAAAGGAAAACATTTCACTTCCGGCACAATCATCAATAATTTGATCGATATAAGGCGTAGGATAGTTGTCTTTTGGACAAGCTCGATTTATATCCCTATAGTCGATACAGATTCTTATTGTTCCTTGTTTCTTGTTAACCGGAACAATATTCGATACCCAATCCGTTAACGGGATTGGATAAATGAAACCTGCTTTCAACAGCTTCTCGACTTCTGCTTTAATCGCAGCCGCTTTCCGAGGGTGAATCTGACGCAACCGTTGCCGGACGGGTTTAGCGTCCGGGTAGGTCTTTATTTCATGAACAACAATGGCAGGATCGATTCCCGGCATTTCCTCGTAAGACCAGGCAAACACATCGCGGAATTCTTGGAATAGGGCCTTGTAAGTTTGGATTTCATCTTCTGTACATGAGGCACCTATATGAATGTTTTCCTCAATTCCGGGCTTCACTGAAATGTCAATGGGAATAGTGCGAGAAATATTCCCTAAATTCAACTCTGAATCAGAATGTTTCGTTGGATTCTGAGCGTCTTTGACATATTCAGCGGTAAAGATAGATGAAAAATCATTTTCAAAAGCATCATCCTTAGGTAAAAACGAAGATCTGTGATGGAGATCTTCCCATGGTAGATCGTCTACACTTAGGATTTCGCGAAGTTGCTCGTCAGATGACACGACTTCGGGAAACGCTATCCGTTCTAAGGTTGATGTGAAAAGTGATTCTTCACTGACCACATTCATTTGGTCGATTTGGGTTGAACGCGAGTCGGTAAAAGACATGACGGCTTCATAAGCAATTTCATATGGACTCAAAGGCATAGCATCACCGAATGAGTCTATCTCAGATTCAGATGGGACAATCCAAGGATCATCATAAATAATGTTGTCTGATGTAATCATATGAATTGATGCAAATGAAGGGTCTGCGTTGATTGGAGGGAGAGGAAAAGTTCCCAGTAAACCGAATCTTTAACTAAACCTACGCCAACGTCCCTATAAGGGATTGTCGTCTTACCGACATGCTGGATACTCTCTGAAGAGGCTGGGTCGGATGAAAAGTATGTCAGCTGATCAATTGTCACGATCTTACCGTTATGTGGAAACTTTATTACTCTGAAGACCGATGAAACGACCGCTGTCATAGCATATGACCAACTTCGACCCAAAAGAAGGTTGTAGTCTAGAGGGGCATCAACCACTTCCACATCCAGACTAACGGTTTTACCTTCTACCCCTATAGGCAATTCCTGTAGAATACCAAACGGACGGAACCCACGGCCATCAAAGGCCTTAAGGATGGTCGGGGATTGGTTCAACGAAGGAGAACCAAGCGATCTCCAACATTGAATCGACATAATACACGTAGAAGCTCCCTCATCAATCACAGTCCGATGAATAGGCCTGTTTTTGACTATCACTGGAATTTGGAAAGCCATTTGATGGGGTAGACGCGGTGTACTATTTTCTAGATCGAAGATTATCAGATTCGGGTCCTGAACATCAACAGCTCCGATAGCCGACAAAAGTAATTTTCGTTGTGCTGGGCATGATTGCAGCACTTCTAAAGCCGACATTGCTGAGGGTGAAACAGCTAAGTCCTCAACAATGTTGTAATTCTGGGCTGCTCTCGCATGTGGATTGAAAGCAGACCTTCGAAGTACACCCTTGGCGGGCGGTTTGATTACTAAGTCCGGGTTAGGTTTTTCGATCTGTAGTGGATCGGAACCAGGAGCTGAGGTTGATGGATTAGAATGAGAAGATTCTGCTTCCTTACCATCAACAGGATTCTTACTACCATAATCTTGCGATCGAGTCGCAATCCTCACATGAGACATCATCAAAATGGGTTCTTCACTGGCAGTCGAGGAAGAACCTATCATCTTACTCTCCTGCTTTGGAAATGGATCTTTTAACACAGCAGGAGTGGGAGAACCTTTGACTATTTTCACAACCTCGGCCCGATGAGGGCAATCTCTTGTAAAATGATCCTCTTCACAAATAAGACAAGGATATCGAGGTTTGCGCTTTTCGTCATTGGTTTCCGACTTTTCCGTTTTCTCCTTCGGAGCCTTGTCTGCTTTAGCCTTCTTCTTTCCTTTCTTCTTTCCACCGTTTTTTGATTTGGCCGTAGATGACTCTACAGCGTGAATATCGGCGGAAAGTTCAGGAGAAGACTCTCCTGTCGGGGAATCAGGCAAAGTGATTATAGGAGTAGTAGAAGTCTTGGAAGATTTCTTCTTGCTCTTTGTATTCACGATACCAATCATACCATCAGCGGCATGAGATCCCGAAGGAGCAGCAGCGATTTGATTCGATTTTGGAAGATCTGGAATCTTCTCGTGTAACGTACCTGACTGAGTATAAACTAAGTCAAGGTACTGCGCCTGAGCAATGACTTGCTCCTCAGTAACTACTCCGGCCTTAGCTACATCTTCAGTAATCTTCGGTAATAATGATTTAACAAACCATTCAGCTAAGATTTGGTCCGGAATAAAAACTTTCACTAACCTTCTTCGACGTCTCCACTCATGAATGTGATCAGAAATATACGTGGACGTTGATTGTTTTAGTGAAGTTAATAACTCCGTGCCGTTATCGTATCTGACCGGCAACTGAAAGTGAGTTAAGAACGAGGTAGCTAACTGGCTAAAATTGTAAAAAGAGGCCCGTGGTAACTCAATGTACCACTTGGCCGCGAGACCAATGAGTGTACGCTGGAAAAGACGTAAGCGGATCGAATCATCCGAGATAGAATTTGAAGCACACCAGAGGTGGTAAGTCATCACATGATTGGACGGATCCTCTCCAGACTTACCTTCGAACTTGGGTATATCACTGGGCAACTTATTTGGCATTGGCGGCCAGAACGGAAGATATTGAATTGGATCGTTCGTTAGGCGCGTCAAGTCTGGTAAATCCAAAGTTGCGATAAACGGTAATTGCCGGTTAGGATCTCTAAAACTCTGGGTCACAAGACCAGTCCCAGGAGGAGGATATCCAGGATAACTAGGAACAGGAATCGCATTAGGGATATTATATCCTCCTGGAAAACCAGGATTAACCGGACCGTACTGGGGTTGTTGAGGTTGTTGATAAGTGTACCCAGGATACGGTTGATACTGGTAAACCGGCTGTTGGACAGCTTGCCCATGTTGGTACTGTCCCTGGTACGGTTGATGAACAAATTGAGGTTGAGTAGTGACAACCGTACTTATACCAGGCTGACCTATAGGCATCTGGACCGTGGTTTGAATCGTAGATCCAGACAACGGTAAAGATGTCTGAGGAGTGGTTGCAGAGACAGTAGAAACCGGAGCTGTCGATACTCCAGAAGTAAGTGCGGCAGATGTAGCGGTAGTTGCAGCAGCCGTTTGAGATGGAGTACTAGGTGCAATTGGCGGCTGAGTAACTACCGAAGTTACAGAAGTTTGAACATTTGACTGGACAGGTTGCGGTTGCTGGGGTGGACCAGAAACTACGGGTTGTCCAGCTTGAGGTACCAACTGTATACTTGGCTGCAACACCTGTTGACCCTGTGATGGATCCCACACTATCATTCCAGGGTATTGACCCGTAACAGGTTGAGGATACTGAGATCCATAACCGGATTGAGGATAGGATTGATAATTGAAAGGTACAGTTCCCATACCTTGAACATATGACTGACCTTGAGGTGGTTGATAACCTTGACTCGAGTATTGACCTTGAGGTTGATAACCTTGAGGTAAATACGGATACTGGGGTTGACCTTGACCTTGAGGTTGATACCCTTGAGGTTGATACCCTTGGGGTTGATACCCTTGAGGTAAATATTGATACTGAGGTTGACCCTGGGGTACATATTGAGGCTGGGGTTGACCTTGAGGCATGTATTGCACCATAGGTACATACTGACCTTGAGGTTGCCCCCAGACACAATTTGTGTACCTTGAGGTTGCCCCCCAGGGGCTAATTGAGGTTGCCCCCCAGGCGGTAATTGGCCACCTTGAGGTTGAGAAATAGGAACTGAACCTGACATCATGTAAATGTCTCCTACACCCAATGGTATATTACCATTGTTTCCAGCTAATAACCCATGATCAATGGGTTGAGGAGATGCCCCCGCAAAGGTACCAGAAAGTGATTGATACCCGGTGGGAACAGAAGGACCGCCGTGTAAGAAAGATTCAGGAGTTTGAGTAAACACGGACGACTGACCAGACATATTTACAGGAGTATAAATACCTCCAGGTGGAAAAGGAGTACGAGGTGTAGAAAAACCTACCCCTGAGTTGTCTAAATAATTGGTTAACGAAAGGTACCAAGTAGTACTTCTAGGAGGACTGTAAAAGATAGATTCACGCTCCCTGAGCTCAATAGTAAGTTGATCTTCAAGGTTAGAGACGCCTATTTCTTCCTCTGGAGCAAGTTCTTCAATAGCAATCAGACCAGTAGGAAGATTTTCGGTGATAACTCGTTCTACTCTTGGTGAATCTGGAACACTAGAAGTTGGAGTAACAGGTTCAGATATTTCAGGTTCTTCGCCTATATCACTAGTAGACGAAAAACTACCAGCAAGCTCAGAAACTGTAACAGCTTCGGGATTATAACCTGTCTCTAGACTTTGGTAATCTGGATGGACTACCAAGGAAGATTCTCCTTCTTCAGGTGAACCTACTCTACTGCCACTAGGAGGAGTTACAAGGACCTTCAAACCTTCTAGATTACTGGGGTCGTCTCGAGGAGGCTCACCCCAAAGTCTACGGGATCTCCTCAACAATTCGGCCACAGAAACAACTTCAGGAGACTGGCCCCGAAGTCTACGGGACTGTCTCGGTAATTCCGCCACAGCTAAAAACTTTTAACTACTACACACGAAAACAAAGTAAAATCTCAAATCAAACCACCTAAAGTCTCTAAAGAACCAAACAAATTTGAATCACACGCCTAAAGAATCTAGGGCGTCAAACCAAGCACAAACAGTAGCCTTCCAGACCGAAAACGCTAGTTGGAGATGAAACCCAACATCGCCGGATTCAGTACAGAAGTGGCGGGTGGAACAGTTACCCCGGCAACCTGCTTAATGAATAGACCGGCACAAGTTCCTCCACTTTAACCGTCTCGAGTGAAGTGAACCCCCCGGAAAATCCAAGTGAGTCTAGCCGACGTCTGCTCCAGGTACAGTGGGATCTTCCCTCCACCGTCACCTCGGTAGAATCCTAAAGATAATGTCACTAAGGTTACCAACCGCAACAAATGCACCTGGGGGAACAGTCTACACTCCGACAGCACGCAAGGGCAGAGTATCAAGCTCAATCCCCTTGCCGGTTCCTTGACAATAATCCAAGGTTTACCGACAAGTGACCCCTGGCTCCTCGACAATGGTTAATCCGAGGTTTACCGTTTGTAATACGTGCGTGTCTGGCGTCGTTCCCAATGAGGGAGGATTGATCCCCTCACTGGTTCGACACGAGCTCGTGCTTCTCCTTTAAGAGGAGCTTTCCCAGAGTACAAATGAGACAATTGGATTTATTCTATCACAAGATAAGCTACTTGTTTGGTTTTGTTGTCTTGGAGAGTTAATTACTCTCCTACTCCAAGACACTAGCCTGATCTAAATTGGTGTTTCAGAGCCCTAGTAAATAAAAGTTACTAAGTTGATTTTACTTTAAGCGTTAATTTTATGGTTTTTCTTAAAGACAAAAGGTAGCGGAAATGAAACCAATGGTGTGTAGACTCGACTCAAACCACTACAAAGATGCACCTAAGATGATTTACGCTACTTTTCTCTTTCAATGAAACTCCTAACTAAGAGAGTTGGAAAATGCAAATTTTATAGAAAACAACTTTCTTAGTAAAGACAATCAAAGAAACAATTTTCTTTATCTTTCCAAGCATACAAACATGACCACTCCTTACGTGCACGAAAAATTCTTTTTCTTTCAAAATCCCTCAAAGCTACTTGAAACAAAACTTTTCAAAGGAGATGTTTTTGTATTTTCTCTTATTTAATAAAGCATATAAATCTATTTTAACGAAAATCAATCTCAAAAGCTATAAAATCTATGAAAAATTGACTCACAAGCAAATCAAAAAGAAATTTACTCTAAGAAAACCTAATGAGGCAAAAGCCTACAAGGATGATTCTAGGTTGTTTTACTTGACCACAATCAAGCCAAGGACCAGCTAATGCAGAATCAAAAGACCAGTCAAAACAAAACTCAAATCTTTTTGTTCTTTTTGTAAAATGGAATTCAATACTCAATCAACAAGCACTTCGAAATTTTCCAAAGAGACAACTCAAAGGTAAGTTGCTCTCACAGGTAGACTTTACGATAGGTCCGACTCCTAAGAAGGCTGACAAAACCAGAGAGATCTAAGGCTTGACAACTTCTACAGCCAAAGTCACTACAGGACCTACTCAAAAATCAAACCCTAGGGCTTAAACTTCTATGAAATCCACTAAAACACTCAATGCTATCGAAACAAGTTCAGGTGAAGATCTTTGACAAGAGACTAATGGATCTGGGCAGTAAAAACTAAGAAAAAGAAAAATCTAAGAGGAAAAATGTAAAAAATGGAAATTTCTTAATTTTTAGCAGGGTACGCAGGCAACCTGTTAAGCCAGGTGCGGGCCCGCTCTGTGCACACAGCAACAGTGCGTACAAGTACGCACTGTGCAATACTCAGAGGGTGCGTACTACTGAAAAAACCAAGAAAAACTAAATTCAATCTAACCCTAAGCTAACCCACCCAAATACAAAGTCACAGAGCCAAAAACCAGAAAATAATTGACTTTTCTCAGATCAAAGTTGCATACAAAGGAAAAGACTTTCATATCAATGGATTCCCCAGCGGAGTCGCCATTTTGTCAGGCGGAAAGAGTCGATAGTGCAGACACAACCAACCTCCCTAGGAGCCTAAGACTCTCTAGTGACAAACAAGAAAAACAAGAGCAATCCTTCTCTAAACATGCATTTACTATATAAGAAATCAAGTGTTTAGATCCTACCTGTAGTCCAACGCTGTTGTAGTAGTCCAGCCTCGCTGATCCGGATGAGCTCCTCCTTCACTTCGAAACCTGCATTCACTAACAATCAAACGATTAAATAGCACTTGATAATCTCATAAAATAAAACATATTTAACACATAGACCAAGGAGTACATGAAACAACTCATAAATAACAAGTTATTGAGAAGAATGGACTCATTTGCATTAATAGGAAACAAAAGGAACAATTACAACCTGAGCCTTGGTGTTGTGCAAGTCCCTCCCAGGGTCCATCAAGAGTTTTCCTTTACTTTGACAAAGCTCACCCACTTCCAAATAGAACAAGCAAAGATGGTAATCTCTCCTCACAAGCTTCTAAATGGGAGTCCTAATTCCAGCAGCATTTACCCTTAGAAATGTTTAGCTTCCAACCTCCCCTCCTTCTGGCCCAATGCCTATATTTATAGTGCTCAAGAGGAAGTTAATCAGGTCCACCATCAATGGGATAATCCCCTCTTTGGATGGGATAACTCCCTTATTGATGGGATAAGTTCCTCTTTGGTAGGGGTACATGAACCATCTGGACGCGCTTCATACACGTCAAACATACTTCTAGAAGCCTCTAGAAATGACCACAAGTAACTTTTTAAAGATGAAACTTGCGCATTTTGACCTTTACAGGGGTACGCACCTGCCCCTTTACATACAGAGCGTACAAGTACGCAGCTTTTGTGAAAATTAGGTGCGTATCCGCAGGTAAGGTTGAGAGAACCTGCGTACCCAGAGATAAATACATTTATAAAGACTTTCTCTCTTTTTGGAGTTTGACATGGAGAGCAGAGGCATAAGACTTGCCCAGGAGGATAGCATGACTGTTGATAAAGCCATACTAACTGTAAATAGTCATGGTGACATTTTTTAGTGTAACATAAATCTCCACACATCACTAAGGGATTGAGTGATGTTGGTCCACAAAATTCCTCTAATTTCTGCCAGAGGCTTATGTAGAGAGAGATCCTTTTCTAAGGCTCTTACCTTGTTCTCCAATGCTTTGACCTCCCTTGTTTTCTCTGCCACATTCATCTTGGATTTATCATAGCTTTGCTCTACTTTTGCCAGTTTTTCTTTAACTTGCTTCAATTCATATACTTGGAGTTTCAACTCCTCCATGGCCTTTATTAATTGCTCTGTAGTGATAGCTGTACGGCTGCCTGGTGCTATTGCTGAGGTACCTGTGGTGATTTCTGTTGTTGATGCCGGGGCAGTGGGAGGCATTGCTGTAACTGTGGGAGGGGCGTTTGTGACTGTTGGAGCTACTTCAGGTGGCTAGGAGGTAGAATCTCCCTGCTTTTCTTGTAGTGCTTTCTCCAATGCCTACTTTGTCTCACTCAATCTATCATTCAACCTCATGAGCAGGTCCATCATGTCCTCTTCGGACTGTTGTACAACATATGCTTTCTGTGGATGCATAGAAGGAGGAATTTTGAGCTGTTTTCTGAGGGCAGCAATGTCCTATTCCTTTTTCCTCATTAGTGCTTTTATGCCTTTGGCATCTTTGGGATCATGTCCCAGTTCAATGATAATATCTTCCAAGATTTTATCCTGTTGTACTTTGCTAGAGAAGAAGCTTTTTCTAAGTCTAGCTGAGAAAAGGTATTATTTAAGGAATTTTGCAGTTTATGAGCCAACATTGCTTTATCAGCTAGCATGGAATACACCATCTCTCCGGTCTGCTTGTGCAGCTCAATCTGGTCTATTGGATGAATTTCTTTGGCCAAGACTTCTAGATTTGTCCTGATATAATCAGCTACCAATTGTGGTTGCTGCACCTTGGGCTTGAAGTAACTCATGATCATTTTCCCTTCTTTAATGTCATATGTTGACATTAATATTTGTTGTTTTGTGGGGGCCATCTTAGGATATTGGTTATAAATTTGCAGCCTCAATGGATCATTTCTAGCTTTTATCTCTATGAATGTTCTTTTGATATCAGAGGTTTGCTTACTTGGTGGCCTAGTGGATGAAACTTCCACACTATGCTGCCTTTCTAGCTCTTGCCTATGTGAGCTGGTTGATGTGTCTATCACTGGGGAGGTCTGTGGGCTAGTTTCCCTCTCACCTCTTAGGCTTTCTATTGTTTCTTCAATGATTTCCTCTTCAGATATAGGATTCAGTCTTTGCCTTTTTGCACATGACTGTTCTACAGGTCCACTGATGGGTGTGGCTTCTTCTCTGTCTCTTTTCTTGCCCTTTTCCTCATTTAGAGGAGTTTGTAATGCTGGTATCTTTGGTGCTTTAGTTTGTACTGGAGGAATTTGCTCCTACTGGTCATTCATTGCTCGCTGCTCTGTGTCTATTATTTCCTTGCCCTTTGAAGACCCTGTAGCTGGGGCACTGGTTTCCTGTACAAGTTGCTATGAAGTTCCAGCAGAGGAAGTACCTACTCTGGTTTGCTGAGGTAGCTTGAAAGATACCTGTCCAAAAGAGTCCAGTTCAAGGGTCTTTTCTAAATCTTTCATAGCTTGTTCCATCTTTTCTTGCCGAGTAAGTTCTTCTATTAATGTACCCTCTACCCACTCATCCTGATTAGCATATTGTTCTACCTCAGGGATCCTATGATGTATGAAAGTCGACAGCCGATTTCTTACTTTTCTGTCATTTATAAAGCTATTTGGGTCATATGGCACCCACCAGAAGCTTTTCTTCAATTTAAGGTCTTCCCCTAATATCTTATCAGCATCTTCCCATGCCTCCCTCTTGTTAATGATAAAAGGGCCTAACTGGTTTCTTATTCTCAACTGAGCCTTTTTCTTTACATTGCATAAGTGAGTTAAATCTTCATTGATAATTTGCCTAAAATACTCTAGTGTAAATAGTCTCATGGGCACATATTTGTGCAGCTTATAAGGGCACAGTTCATAGCCATATATCCTGATTTCAGTGTGATCCTGGTAGAAGTACTAGTCACTTATCCTGTAGTTTTTGGAGAGCTGTAAAATCTTCTTTATGTCACCAGAGAGCCTAGGAGGAGGATCTCCTATCAATAGAGTGGAGGCATGATGTACAAACAAGTAAATGAATTCACAGTAGGTATAAGGGGATTCACCAACCTTGTGGAAGACTGAGGTCCAAAAGATTACAGGCCTCCTCTCTCCTTTGGAATCCAATTTCCTGATGGGAAATATAAAACTGTCTGGGTGATAACACAACAACAGATGGTACATAAAAGTTGTGTATTTAAACACTCCTTCTCTTTCTAAATTCATAAATTGAGCATGGATTTTGTCAACAATGAAAGAGGCATAGTCATACTTAATAGCAGGGGGCTGTCCTGGAGTAAAGGAGGATAACAGAACCAGGACCATCTCATCCACATATTCATTGTACCTAAATCCCAAGATCACTGATATCATGTCAAGAATAATTCTTCCAGTCTCATTGAACCAGACATATAAATAAGGAGGTGGGCCTTGGGGTTGGCAATCTGGTTTCATGAATAACCTAGCAATCCGGGTTATTTCTGCACTAGACAGTTGAGAGCCTTGCTCAAGCAAAAATCCCATGGAAAGAGGAGAAAGAGGCTGAACTGGATGGAAGTGTAGCATCTCATTGATAGATTCAGCAGTAAGGTAAAAGAGAATAGTTTGTGATGGAGTCATAACTGCTTTACTGACAGGGTCATAATTGGCACAACAGTGGCAAATAATATCTGGGAACACATTGACTAAGGCAAGGTAATACCTGAGGAGATTGGATTCCCATATTCCATAGATATCAGAGTTGTTCAGATGACTATTTCTGATTAGGCAGAAAGTATGAAGATGATTTTGGCAACCAGACGGGTCTTTTATTTGGAAATCTCTTTCAGCCAAGGGTAGATGATTCTGGTCTTTATGAGGTGCATTAAGGGGTGTTACATTGAGGGCCACAGGGGCTTCCATGTTCAGTTTTTTGTGTTTCTAAACCAGAGGTCGAGTTTTTGTGGGTAAAACGGGCAAAAGAGCAATTCTGGATGTCTTGGTATGGCAATTATGGATTGCTTTAGTTTGTATTTGGCTCCTATAGGTATAATTTGCAAAGGAAAACTGAAAATACAGGTTCGGGAGGTGGGACGGGGTAAATATCTGTATTCTGGAGGCGAATCAGTGTAAATTGCAGGTTGACCGACGGGGTGCGAAGTAGGATGCTGGACTTTGCTTGGTTGGGTGGCGGACTGGAGCTTCTGCAGTTGCTTGGACGTAGTTTGCATGCAACAGTCTCGTGAAACAAACTAATGAAAATGGGCGAAAATGACAATTTTTACGATTTTTTTAACAAAAATTGGCTTCGCGGGGATTTTTGGCACTTTTCGGTCGGATGACGTCATCGGGATGTGACATTTTGTTGTGACGCAGGGGTACGGGATGCTGATGTGGAGGTGACGTGGCGATGACGTTAGCGGGCGGGGTCAACAGGAGGGCGGTAAGCGGTATTGGTCCGCACCGCTTATGAGCCAAGGCGGTTTCGGGTGGAGGGGCCACGAGCATGGTGGGAGGGCGCCGCGTGTCCCAGGTACAACGGCAATACCGCTGGCTCCCCAGGCAGTAAAAATCGGTAGAGGAGGGCCTCACGATATGATTGTGAGCCGTCTGATACATGGGCCCAGATCTAATGGTTGGCGGAGGTCTGAGGTGGCTCAGGGTTACGGCGCGGGGCCCAATATAATAAACGTTGATTTAAATATATCGGGGGTAGTTTGATTGGCTACGGGATGTTTAAACTGTTAATTAATCTTTGAATATTTGTGCGCAGGGTTTAGTAAGGTTATTAATTAACCCGGGTGGTTAATTGATCTCGAGGTCGCGCTGATAGGGTTATTCACAAGGTTCCTGATAAACCTTCAATCTCTTGTAAACATTGACATATGGCTATAATTTAGTCGGTGGTGGGGATAATAAAATTTTGGGGTTTTCCTTTTATATACATAATACGGGTAGGGGGAGGAATATAGGGATTTATATAATAATGTTAACAGTCAAAATGAATTTATGAAGGGTAAGCGCCAAGTTATAAAGTTCAACAACTTAGGCTTAGGAGGAAATAAGATGGACATCTTTGAGAGACAAAATTGATCATAAGCCTGCTTCTGCAACACCAAAACTACCTACCCAGCCTATAGTACCTAACATTTTTTCTTCCTCTTACATGGATGCACTTGGACTAGCAAACCCTTACAAATTTTCTTTCCTTTTCATGGGAATCCTATCTAAGTCTGCCCTTATTTCTTTCAAGTGCTCAAATTTAACTGTTGAGCTCCTTTGCTTCTCTACCTATCTACTTATCTGTCAAGATTGAACTGTTTGGATAGATTTTATTCTCTATCTTTAAAACAAGAAATTCAAACATGAAATGGCCAAAATTAAGCTGTTTGGCCATCCATCAACTATGGCAAGAGTCAACCAACTGCACACAATGAGATTCTTTGCAAAAATAGAATAGTAGTGGCATTTTGGACTAGCACACTTTCCTAGTCTTCTTTATTTGGGGTTCATTTCTTTTCTTTTTTGACTATTTCATTCTTTTTTCCCTTTGATCCTTCTTTTAGGGCATACCCTCTTTGCATTTTTTAAGTTTTTTTATTTTTTCAAAATATGGAAAACCTTTGCAGCAGGGAAAGGATGAACATATTAGGGATTTTAACCAGTCAATCATGAAATATGACACCTATTGGTATAGGAGCATAACATCACCACTGAAGACTGGAGAGAATGAAGGGTCATTAGATGATCAGCTCCCTGATGCTAAACTATTTAGAATAGAGGTAGTTCTAGACTACTTAGAAGAAATTGTTGGGCTATTAACAACAGGGCACTACCCGGAGGGGTATACACCAACACAAAAGCAACATCTAATAGTGAGGGTAGCGGACTATCAACTAATCGCATGACATCTCTATAATATGGGCTTGGATCAAGTCCTGAGATGTTGTATACTTCAACATGAAAGAGAAGAAGTGCTCTGGGAATGTCACACTGGAGTCACAGGAGGCCATGTGGGAGGAAAAGCCACCGCAAGGAAGATACTGCACGCAATATTATGGTGGCCAACTATCCACAAAGATTCTAAGGAATACGCTAAGAATTGTGATGTATGTTAGAGAGTTGGAAAGCCATCATGTCAAGATGAACTCCCTTTAAACCCAATTCATACAGTGCAGATATTTAAGAAGTGGGTGATAGACTTCATCAGACCCATAACACCACCAGTGCGACATTCACACGCAAGATACATAATAATGGCTACAGAATATCTCACACGATGGGCAGAAGCAACACCAGTCAAGGACTATACAACCGACACTACCACAAGATTCATTTTTGAAAACATAATATCAAAATTTGGATGCCCGAGAAGCCTGACAAGAAATCAAGGAACACATTTCATTAATGAAACTTTTGATCTCTTCTCAAGAAATTTATGATTCAACATCATAAAAGTATCCCATATCACCCACAGGCCAACGAGACTATTGAGGCATTCAATAAAATACTGGAGAAAGGTCTCACAAAAATTGTATCAGCCAACAGGGACGACTGGGATGAACGCGTGCCATCAACTTTATGGGCATACAGAACAACAGTGAAAAGACTTCATAAACAAACACCATTTCAGCTGGTATATGGAAAAGAAGCAGTTGTCCCAGCGGAGTTCATAGTGCCCAACATGTTTATTTCTCAAGCAACAAAAATGACAAATGATGCAGCATTAAGAGAAAGATTGAATCAACTGATGGAACTTGATGAATCCAGATTCTTAGCCGAATTTCACCAGTCAGTAGAGCAAAGAAGGAAAAAATCTTGGCATGACAGACATATCAGAAAGAAAACATTCCAAGTCGGAGATCATGTATTGTTATACGACAGCAAGTTCCAAACGTTCCCAGGTAAATTGCAAGTGCATTGGCTAGGCCCGTTTATAGTTGCGACAATCAAAGATTCTGGAGCAGTAAGGCTAGCACAACTGGATGGTGAAATGCTACATGGATGGGTAAATGGCGCACGCCTGAAACCCTTCCACATGCCAAAATCCACACAATCAAGTTAAGGGGGTCTCGGAAACGAGCCTGCAAGTAGGTAGTAGTCAATAAAACTTAGTCAAGTCATTACAATGTTCATTTGAAGTTCATATCTTTTGTAGTATTTTAGTAAGAATAAGCAAAGGCATCAATAAGGTTGCGGCAAAAATGTCATGATACTGCAACCCATTTGTGGTCAGGGGGGAATAGATAGACGTTCTTGTCAGTCTTAATAGTGACACACAGGTAGACGATTTTTCAGTCTAAATAGTCGCACGATTTGTCAGTCCTTTCCGCCATATGAGTAGTCATTTCCATAATAAGTAACTAATAATGCAACTGTCAAATGGAAGCCGTAAAATATTTTCCCGTTAGGAACAATTTTAGCTAATAAATACCCTCCATTACGGAAAATTTATTAACCATGTGGCCCACTCTGTCCTTCTGTTCGGTCCCTATAATACTAGTGATTACCCCATTACTATTGTAGTTATACCCCTTATTAATATTGTTGTGCCCCTACTGCCCCCATATTGTTATTACTGTGCCCCATAGAATCCCTCTATTGTTATTTTTGTGGCTTTATATTATTATTGTTAGGTCGGCTGGATTATATTGTGACTCCTTAGACTTCTATATATAGAAAGGAGGTTTTGTCATTTGAATCATCAAAGAATTGTTCATTTATGTAATGTAAAGGAGGTTGCCCCCTCGAAGAGGCTGAATTCTAAGGCGTTGATCTATCTTTTCTATCTTTTCTTGAGCTGGTTTTATAACATTTGGTATCAGAGCTTTGGATTCTAGGGTTTCGCTGCTCCAAATAGGTCATTGTGGCATTTTTCGCTATAACTTTTGTCTGTGGTGTTTCAGAAGTTGCAAAAAAAACCCATTTGAGAAGAAATCGTGCTGAACCTCGAGTCCAAATTTCAGAGCTTTGCGCACTATATTTTCGGAGATATGATCTGAGTAAGTTGGTCTTTTTGCAGACTCCTGAATTACATTCCAAACAGGTGACCTGGGAAAAATCTTCATAACTTTCTCTCTAGGGATTGGATTGAAATTTTCTAAGAAGGTACAGAAAGGGGACAGACTGTAGTTTCTTGTATGCATTTTTCAGATCCAAAGGTCGAAACAGTGACTCGTGGCACGTCGTACAAGTTTGCTCTACTGAAATAGTCTATAATCAAGTCATTGTGGGAGATTTCGCATAACTCTTCCTTGGAGAATCCAATTTGGGTCAGACTTGTGGCATTGGAAAGAGGACATAGAGGGCTACTTCAGGTCACAAATTTAAAACTAGATAATTGGAAAGTACAGAGATACATCAGAGGCAATATTGAGCTCCTACAAAGTGAAAAAAGGTGTGTAGATTTTCTTAAATTTTTGCTTAAGCTTGGTTTGAAAATTTATCTTGAAGGAATTCAAAGGGCATAATAGAGCATTATTATCGGTAACTAATGCATCGAGGAAAGAAAATGCAAACACCTAGTAAGGAACCTGAAAGCTCTAGCATGACTCATGAAGAAGAAGAAGAAATGCTATATGATATATCAAAATTACAAGAACAAGTGCAACAAGTGTCACTTGCAAAAAAAGCAACAGAATCTAAGATGGATGGTTTAAGGAAAGATGTAGAAGCTAATATGGATGAATTAAAGAAAGGTGTAGAAGCTAAGATGGATGGCATGGAAGCTAAGGTGAATGGCATGGACGCTAAAATTGATGGCATGGATAATAAGATGGAAGAATTGAAGATAAATATGAATAAGTTGCTACAAGAAATGGTCACTAAGGGTGAAAGGGTACTAAAGGAAACTCATGATGAGAACAAAAGAAATGTTAATCATGATTCCATAGACTCTAATGTTGGATCGAAGACTCACCATGTTCCAAAAATCGATATGAGGAAGTTTGATGGCAAGGATCCCGCCACATGGATATTACAGATGGAGCAATTCTTCGATCTCAATAATGTGCAAAACACACAAAAGGTACGTATGGAAACTTTATATTTGGAACCAAATCAGTTTGTATGGTATCAATGGCTTTTCTCTCGTAAACAATTTATCACTTGGGCAATTTTTACGGAAGAATTGATAGCACATTATGAGGATACAAAAAGCAACACTTTTTTTAGCCAATTGATAAGTCTCAAACAAAAGGGTTCAATAATGGAGCACATTGAGGAGTTCCAAAAATTGAACATAAGGGTAAAAGATATTCCAGAGGAGCATAGGATTGATGTGTTCATAGGGTCTTTAAAGGATAATATCCAACATGATTTCGCCTTTGGGAACCTGATTCATTAGAGAAGGCATTCAGGTTAGCAAGAAAAATGGAAAGCAAAATTATGGCAACCAGGAAGCATACCACTCACAACTATAAAGACGGAAGTGTTGTTGCCCCTAGTCTTCCACAACCTATAAGGTTGACACCACAACAATTGGAAGAAAAAAGAGCAAAAGGGCTTTGTTACAGTTGTGATAGCAAATACACTAAAGGTCATAAGTGTGCTGAGAAGAAATTATTCTACATAGATTGTGAAGAGGAAGAAGAAAAGGAGCAAGAAAGGTCAAAAGAAGAGGATATATCCAGGAACAAAGCCTAGATGAAGAACAAATAAATCCGACCATATCTTGTAATGCATTGGCAGGAATTACCACTCCTCAAACCATCAAGATAGAAGGACAAATCAAGAAGAAAAAGGTAATAGTGTTGATTGATTCAGGAAGCACCCACAATTTTATTCATTGTAAGGTAGCAAAAGAATTGAATTGCTTCCTATATCCAGCACCAGAGTGTCAAGTGATGATTGCAAATGGAGGAACAATAAATTGCTCTGGAAAGTGCCATAATATCAAGCTATCCATGGGAGAATATGTATTGACTAGCCCAATGCTTTCCATTCCAATGGGAGGTGCTGATGTTGTACTAGGAGTCCAATGGCTACAATCCTTGGGTACAATAGCTTTTAATTTTCAAGAACTTTTCATCAAATTTTCTATGGAAGGAAAGGAAGTTGAATTAAGGGGTATTGCAGGGAAACCAGGAAAGATAATCAGCTCTAATGGTATGACAAAGCTTCTAAAAAAGGAGCAAAGAGGTGTAATTGCACAATTATGTTCGCTAGATGTTTCCACATTGGAATCATCTATTTCTCCAGATCTCCAAAAAGTCCTGGACAATCATTCCAAGGTATTTGAGACTCCCAAAGGTCTCCCACCTATGCGTGATCATGATCATGCTATTCATCTGATTCCAGGAAGTGTTCCTCCAAACATCAGGCCGTACAGATATCCCTATGTCCAAAAGAGTGAAATTGAACGTATGGTTGCAGAAATGCTAGAGGCTGGTATAATTCAACCAAGTCAAAGTTCTTTCTCTACTCCAGTAGTATTGGTGCACAAGAAGGATGGATCATGGCGCATGTGTCCGGATTATAGGGAGCTCAACAAGCTCACTATTAAAGATAAGTTCCCCATTCCTGTCATTGATGAATTACTGGATGAATTGCATGGATCAATTTACTTCACCAAGTTGGATCTTCGTTCAGGATATCATCAAATCAGAATGAAGATTGAAGACATTCCGAAAACAACATTTAGAACTCATGAGGGTCATTATGAATTTTTGGTCATGCCTTTTGGCCTTACCAATGCACCTTCAACATTTCAAGGTTTGATGAATTCAATTTTCAAACCATTCCTTAGAAAATTTGTGTTAGTATTTTTTGATGATATACTAATCTACAGCAAGTCTTGGAAGGATCATGTTGAACATGTTGACAGGGTGCTACAACTATTGGAGGAGAAACAATTATATGCAAAAAGATCCAAATGTTTCTTTGGAGTCCAGGAGGTGGAATATTTGGGTCATATTGTATCTCATGAAGGAGTTAAGGTAGACCCTAGACAAATTAAAGCCATTAAGGAATGGAAAATCCCCACATCCATAAAGCATCTGCGAGGATTTCTTGGGTTGACAGGGTATTATCGCAAGTTTGTTAAGAATTATGGGAGAATAGCAGCACCTCTAACAACATTATTGAAGAAAGATGCATTTTCATGGACTTCGGAAGCAACAAAGGCCTTTGAACATCTTAAAGAGGCAATGTGCCAAGCACCGGTCTTAGCTACACCGGACTTCACAAAAACCTTTATTGTGGAATGTGATGCTTCAGGAAATGGAATTGGTGTTGTTCTAATGCAAGATGAAAGACCCATTGCTTTTGAAAGTCGTCCAATCAAGGGAAAGTTTTTAAGCAAAGCTATTTATGAGAAGGAAATGTTGGCAATACTCCATGCACTTAAGAAATGGCGACCCTACCTAATGGGAAGACACTTCAAGGTAAAAACGGATCATGATAGCCTTAAATACTTTTTAGAACAAAGATTATCCTCTGAAGAGCAACAAAAGTGGGTCACAAAGATGTTGGGTTATGACTTTGAAATCATCTACAAAAAAGGGAAGCAAAATGTGGTGGCAGATGCACTCTCAAGAAAGGATGAGGATGTGGAAGCATTGTTGTGCACCATTTCTATTATCCAACCAGATTGGATAAACGAAGCAAGGGAGGAATGGAAGAATGACGAAGAAGTGTGGGCACTTATTCGAAAGTTACAACAAGATTCCAGTACGTCTGATACATTTAGCTGGAAAAATGATTCGTTATGGTACAAAGATCGCTTATACCTCTGTAAGAATTCCCAGCTAAAACAAAAGATTCTTATGGAATTGCACACTTCTCCCTTAGGAGGGCACTCAGGATTTTTAAAAACTTACCACAGGGTTAAGAAGGAATTTTTTTGGGATGGCCTTAAATCAGATATTCAAAAGTTTGTGGCGGAATGTTTGGTTTGCCAACAAAATAAAGTTGAAACAATTAAGACACCGGGTCTATTACAACCTTTATCCATTCCAAGCCAACGTTGGGAGGAGGTTTCAATGGATTTTATCACAGGTTTACCCAAGTCTGAGGGAAAGAGTGTCATCATGGTGGTAGTTGACAGACTTACCAAGTATGCACACTTTTGTGCATTATCACATCCATTTAAAGCCAGTACAGTTTCTACTGCATTTATGGAAACAATTCAAAAGCTACATGGAAACCCAAAGATTATTGTAAGTGACAGAGATCCCATTTTCACTGGAAATTTTTGGACAGAATTATTTTCTTGTCTTGGTACTCAGTTAGCTCATAGCTCATCTTATCATCCTCAATCTGATGGGCAAACTGAGATAGTAAACAAATGTTTGGAAGGATATCTTCGTTGCTTTGTATCTGATAAACAGACACAATGGGTCAAATGGTTGCCTCTGGCTGAATGGTGGTATAACACTTCCTTCCATACAACAAAAAAAATGACCCCATTTATGGCACTTTATGGGTATCAACCACCATCCATCACATCATATTTAAGAGAAAATTCTAAGGTTCAGGCAGTGGAACATCACATCGAACATCAACAACAAGTCCTCCAACTCTTAAAGGATAACCTCGTGTTGGCACAGAATAGAATGAAACAACAGGCAGATCAACATCGCAGTGAAAGAAGTTTTGATGTAGGTGATTGGGTATTCCTACGGCTACAACCATATAAGCAAATGTCCCTCAAGAAAGCTAAAGGATAATAAATTATCACCAAAGTATTATGGTCCGTACAAGGTGTTGCAAAAGATTGGTACTATGGCATACAAATTGGAGCTTCCTGCAGCTTCTCGATTGCACCCAGTTTTCCATGTTTCATGTTTAAAGAAGGTTATAGGCGACAAGCTCCCAGTTCAAACAATATTTCCAGAACTTGACGAGGAAGGAAAAATTATATTGGAACTGGAAGCAGTCACAGAAACAAGAACTCGACAGTGACGAAATCGATCAATTTCAGAGTATCTTATCAAGTGGAAGAACTTATCCGCTGAAGATTTCACATGGGAGGATGAGAATTTTATGCAGAAGTATCCAGAACTACTCAAGCGTTGAGGACAACACTTTTTTGAAGGAGAGGGGCATGTTGGGTCCCTATAATACTAGTGATTACCCCATTACTATTGTAGTTATACCCCTTATTAATATTGTTGTGCCCCTATTGCCCCCATATCGTTATTACTGTGCCCCATAGAATCCCTCTATTGTTATTTTTGTGGCTTTATATTATTATTGTTAGGTCGGTTAGATTATATTGTGACTCCTTAGACTCCTATATATAGAAAGGAGGTTTTGTCATTTGAATCATCAAAGAATTGTTCATTTATGTAATGTAAAGGAGGTTGACCCCTCGAAGAGGCTAAATTCTAAGGCATTGATCTATCTTTTCTTGAGCTGGTTTCATATCACCTTCCCCATTCCACGTCATAGGTGTCAAATCCAGGTCAGCCGACGGCGGCAAACCACAATTAGGATACATGCGGAAAGTTTTCGTAGTAATTAGTTTCCAAGTCCATTCATAAAACATCGTGTCAAGTATGGCTACTTAATTTGCATGAAAATGCAGGAAGCTACTGAATTTTGAGTGCAAGTAGCAAAAAAACTCCAAACTCTTTCTGAAGAAAAGTAACAATAGAAGTATAGAAGTTTGAAGCCTCCAGTAATGATTGTCTATCAGAGAAAAAGAGCAATGGAAAAGGGAATTCTTTCAGTCCCAGAGGACAAACTCGATGATCGAATTTTCCTGCTGGAAAATCCATATGGAAAATATGACAAGTCTACCTTGGTAGACAATGATCTTATAGATTATTTCTAGTTTCCAATGCTAAAGAGGGAGGTGTATACAGAGGAAATTCATAAAGAAGATGGCACGAGAACAGCTAGAGTCAAAGAAGATTTCAGAGGGATACAAAGATCTATGCTGACCAATTTGAGAAGTTTGTCAATCTTCGGCAGACAACTAGCTGCAATGCAATGCACGAAGCTACTAGCCAGCGAAATGCATGGGGGATCCCTGTGGTTCAATAAAGAGTATCCAATTCACATATATGATATCGATCGCCTCACAGGGCTATCAGCAGGAGGAAATGCAGTGAATACAATGTTCCAAGAAAGAACGAAAAGAGAAAAGAAGCAAGGAGAAGATGATTATTATGGAAAATATGGGAAAAATCACGGGGGCAGGGGAGCCAAGATTGACCTTATTAACAAAATTTAGATAAGGTTTGCCTACTGTTAGAGTCGGTCTAGTAGCCCTCCACCAGAGATCAAAACTCTTTGCATTTCATAATTAGGTGTCTCATCAGTGTGATCATGTTGCATCCCGTTAGGCATGCCATAACCCTGGTGGAGAAGCTTATGTCTTTTATTCCCCTCTTGTTTGGCACTGCTGGATCATGTTTTCTTGAGTAAATAAAATCTTCACAAGGTCATTTCCCTGTTTTAAATGTCAAGGTCTTAGGTCTAGGGTTGAGTCAAGATTTGTCTTGAGATGTCATAAAGGACCAGTAGGCCAGAGGGATGTCTGTCATAAAGCATCATTTTAATAACTCTTATCATTGTACAGCTAATTTTTACCTTGTTTTCAAAAACCCTGTTTTTGAAGACAAAGGTCATTATCTCTTTTTTGTAAAAATTTGTAAAAAGTTCAAATTCTCCGAAAGTTGGCATGCAGCCTTGGTCTCCTTTGCCAAGACATCTCAGAAGCTATCCCTGCAAAAATTTTCAAGAGAAATCATCATTTCAACCAATTTATTTTGAAAAAGGAAACCAGAAGTCAGCAACAATTAATTCAAAAAAGTGTCATTTCAAAAACATTATAAAGTGGGTTTTGGGAAAATTAAATTCAAAAGTGAGCCTATAAAAGCCCCTCCCTCCTCATTGGTAACTCATTTGCCTCTCAACACTTCAAGAGAATACTTGTCAAGTCGATTTCAAAGTTCATTGGGCGAATTGGGCAATTACAGCGGCGCGCTACGCATCAGAGGAGGTGCGCTACGCGTTGGGGGCGCGCTACGCATCAATGCGCATTTTCCAGTGCAAATTAACTCAGGAGCTACGCGTTGGAGGCACGCTACGCATCAGGCTGGGCGCACTACGCGTAGGGTTTCTTGCTCAAGAAATCGCCAGCAAGCTACCAAAACTACTTCTCTCTCAAAATCGTTTCAGCATTTAAACAAGTCAAAACAACAGTTCATTGGGTGCACAGTCAGCATTATTTTTCAGTCACTTGCCTCCAAAACCATGTCAGAAACTGAAACAGATTATGAGCAAAGTGATGACCGTGAATCAACACCAGAGGTAGAGGTACCAAGGAGGCATCACAGGGGTGGTAAAGGTGGTCAGCATGTCAGGGAGGAGCCCACCTCTTTGGCTTATCTACAAGCTTGTCCACTTGCAGTGACATGTTTCTGATACCAATCATGTTATGAATATTGCGAGAGAATCTCCCAAATTCAAAACCATAGGGAATTGGTCCGCTTGTTTGTCCTACATTTGCACAATGGGCATGTGAATCTTGCAAGAGTGGACTTCACATTGTCACCCGAGATTGTTACTCAAGCAACAGGGATACCCAATATTGGAGAAGAGTGGAACAAGCGCCAACAGTTGGACAGATTTCATTATGAGCCATATAACAAACCTGTATATATGAGGCACCTAACTACTGTTTTTCCCTTCAGATTCTTAAGAGACGAGTATGCACCTTTGATGAGGATCATCATTCACTATTTCACTTGCGAGGGCAGATTTTCACGTTTATATTCGTACCATATCCGTTTGTTGATGCATTTCACACGGGTACGAATGATGAACATTCCATTCTTCATGTGCCAAAATATAGAGATGATGGTGCCCTTGGTGCAAAGAAAGAGCCCAGCACAGCAACACAAGAGCATCTATCATTATGCACTGATCAAGATTGTGGTCATGCATCAGTTGGCACAACAGGGTATTCCATGGGAGGATTTCATTTCTCGTGACTTGTTCACAGTGCCACAACCACCTTGAGGTTGTCCGTGATGAGGGAGGGCCTTCACATCAGTTTGACATTCCAGAGCCCGAGCTTGTCAGCTCCCCTCCATTTGTTACATATCAGAGAGGCCACAGGGCCTTATTTGCATCTGCACGGCGAGTATTATCTTCACACCAGGTGAAAGGGGTCTCGCCTTCTTCATAAGCACAACGAGTGTTATCTCCACCTCATGTGGAAGGGGCCTCGCTTTCGACAGCAGCATAGGTACCGGAGAGAGGCAAGCAGCCCATGATTGAGGAGGGACTGTCAGGTGATCCAGACATTGACATTATTGACCTTGACATCAGTTCTCTTAGCTCAGAGCTAAAGGAGATCATTCAGCAACAAAAGGCTGAAAATCGCTTGTTGCAGCAGAAGTTGGAAATGGCAAATTGGACAATCACCTACTTAGAGCAGCGCAACAAGCAACTAGAGGATGAGCACACTCTTGATGAGTTGCGGAGGATCCATGAAGACCGCAACTTGGCTCGCAAGAGACCCGGTGATTTGACACCCATTGAGCGAGAGGCTATGCTCATCCGGGTCAATACTCATTTGGAGAAGTTGCTGGCCAAGGCAAACAGGGAAAAGGACATGCTCCGACACATGAAGAATCACTATTGGGCTCGAATGCATGTGTGTAAAGCAACAATGAAGGTACTCAAAGGACGATTGGCCAAGGCACTAAATGACACACCTTCAGCTCAAATTTTAGAGAATTTGGAGCAATTTTGGTCCTTTTTGAATTTTTTTGGTCAAAAAACAGGTTTTTGCCCTCAAAGCGTAGCGTGCCGCGCGCTACCCTGAAGATGGGCAAGTCCATTTCTCAAAAACTCAACATTTTTTGATTTTTCATGACAAATTACACTTGCTCAGCAATTGCCAAGACATTTCATCAGGTTTTGAGCCCTCAGAAGGTCCAAAAACATGCAAAAAATGACTTTCTGCCACTTTTTGGACACACAGGAAGCAGTCTTTGGAGATTGCAATTTTGGAGGGGAAAATGGACACCAAATTGAGAAATTCCACTTGGGTTGGAAAGTAGACATCCAAACCTTTCCAAAAAGCATACTTTTGCCTCATTTGGATGCCGGGAAGTGCCTCAAAAGTTGGCTCAAAAGCGCGCTACGCGTAGAGAATTGGGGCGCTACGCATCAGGGAAATTTGCCAGATTTTCACCTACAGCTCAGCAAAACGCAGATTTGACTAGTTTTGACTTTTTGGAGTGATTTTTCATCCTCCTTGATGTAATTGATGTAATTTTATGTTGGCATGACACTTTTTAACCTATTCTAGAAGATTCATTCATAAAATGGCAAAAAATTAATGAATGAATTGGTTTCCTAGCTTATAGAGGCAAGTTGTTTTGACTGCCTAGATTGTAGTGCTCAGTTTAGAATTGGTTGAAACAGCTCCTAGGATGATGAGCTCGACCCCTAGAGGCAAGGAAGTGTGTTAGTTTGCCTATATTATGTACTTTCTTTGGGATTCCTGTGGTTACTTGTGTTGATGGTGTGCTTCTCTTATGTACTTGTAAGTTTTATTATGTGTATCATTTTCTCACTTTTCCTTCTGCAAATTAGGCAAATGAAGTGATAAGGTAGAATTCATGATTGCTATGCTCTGCCTTTAAGTTTTCTTAATATCAATGTTTTCATCTGTTTAAGGAGAACTCATGGTGATTTATTGCTCTCCTTAGCTCCTCACCAGTCATTCCTATCCACCCAACTCATTCAAAGGCATCTAGACAGTCTCCTACCTTGCCCCAAAAAGACCTCTGCAAAAGCTTTGTCCCATCCCCGCACCCAAAATTGCTTTCCCCCTGTTTTCCACCAAAACCCTAAAAATCTGAAATCAAACCTTCTCTATCAATTTACTAGCCTAAAATCAGTGTTCTTTATTGGTTATCTTTGCCCTTTGAAGATCTTTGCCGAGATAGACCCGGAGAGAGCCCTCTCCTGTCCTCGTAGGGCTAGCTACGAGGCTAAGTGGTTTGATGTTGCCTTGGATTTTGCCTGCTTCAGCCTGAGGCCAGATTCGAGCGCTAACACCTACTACATCATAGAATGAAAAA
This sequence comes from Pinus tabuliformis, assembly GCA_031772625.1. Taxonomy (NCBI): domain Eukaryota; kingdom Viridiplantae; phylum Streptophyta; class Pinopsida; order Pinales; family Pinaceae; genus Pinus; species Pinus tabuliformis. Next base: position 611,457,666 of record CM062814.1, on the reverse strand, counting down.
CAATGAGACACTTCGCAAGAAATGAATGCACTCTGGATGCAATCTTAGTCATGGAGCACTACTGTAACAGAGAAGTGATCAACTGGTCCACTTTTGTACTAAATGAACTCTTCGAGGCTTGTGAAGATATATACAAGAGGAGTACCAATTTATTGTTTGGACACATATTGATGACTTTGGAAATATGGAAATGGCAACCACTGAGAGGGAGGGATATGACGCAGATCACTGAAGTATAGTTGTTATCGCTTAGGTACGAGCCATGGAGAGTTTTGAGAGACTTGAGTCGCAAGGAATTTAATGAGGCAACTTTCATCGAATGGTATGAGCTGATGATGGATATAGTTAGGTCGACAGAGAGAATACCCAAACCACTTTTGGATGAATTTTCAAAGGAAATCTGGTTTGGAGTCTCACATGGGCACACGTATCTTAGACCTAGATGTGTCCACCCTGACACCTTCAAGATGAAGCCACAATTTTTTTTTTTAACTAAAGTAGATCTCCATAGCGAGATTGGGTCATGGTCAAGGGTTGCATGTGAGATCACCGAAGGAAAGTACCAATATCTATTTGGCAGACTAAAGCCATAGTTGCAAGTAGGAGAAGCGGGAGAGAGCAGCAGAAAGAGACTAGATGAGGAAGATATACACCCAATGGTGCTACAAATGGAACAACAAATGTTTGTAATAAGGAAAATGATTGCGAGATTCGATGAAAATTCAAGTGAGGCTAACCAGTCCATGTATTTTCAAGGTTCTACTATGTTTACACCAATAATTACAACTCCTCTAGTTGTGGCAATTCCTATTGTTGGCACTAGAACCCAATCACAACCAACAGTCCCGAAACCCAAAAAGAAAAGAGTAGTGAAGAATCTGGTAGCTAAGAAGCACGGAACTACCCTAGAGATTCACATTTTTTACCTTACTGATGAGGTCGGACAATTAGTATCTGCATCTCTGATTGTTGAAGAAATTCCCCCAAATCCATCTACCATTCCACCTTGGTTGCGGGAACCTTCTCCCCAAACGGCCTCCAACTTCGCAACCCTATCGGAAACCATCCCCTTTGGCACAAGATTAGTGTTACGCAGTAATTTGTCACTGTCTCCTTGTCAGTCTCCCTACTGTATCATGAATTCAAAATAACCATGCTCATGCTCTCTAAACTAGCCAAATGACCCACTTTGCCAAAGTTTATTTCATCAGCGCGACTGTTATTAAAATAACCGCGCTGACTGGCGGCTGATAGTGCAACTGATGCGCTGCCAGCACGGAAGCACACGGGTTTTCCGCGCTGGTCGAATTTCATGAGCCAGCGCATCCTATGTTTGTATTAAGTCGCGCTGACACTACCTACTCCGTTATTAAGATGCGATGTCAGCGCTCCAGTCCAGTTATGCAACCGCGCTGATCCTGTTTGGGCGAGTTTGTTCTAACAGCCAGCCTTCCAGATGACTCCAGACCTGGTTGTTGGCCTTGTGAATGTCACCCTACCTTCTATGGCATGTCTGTTCGTCATTTGAGCCACCTTCCTTGGAGATAAGCTCATCCTCCCACCATTCATGGAGACTCCTTCTCCTATTTAAACCTCCACCATTGCCATGAGCAGCTAGTTTTTGATAGTTTTGGATAGTGTGGAATTCATAGTGCTTAGAGTGCTGCTGCTAGTAGGTAGTTGGTGTGACAAGTGTGGATTTGCTAGAGGAAGCTTAAGGAAGGTTGTGAGTATTGCTTGTGTGAGAGAGAGCTTTTGTTTTGGGAGAATCTACCTCCAAGGGTGAATGCTTAAGAGACTTGCTGGCTGGACCCTCTAGAGAAGGACTCAGCATCAGAACTTTGGTTGTACCTTTCTCTGTTATTGATTAATAATAGATGACTACTGTTATGGTTCCATTCTCATTTGTCTTCGTAATGGTTAATGTGAATTACATCCTTTCTGACTGATGTATAATTGCATTTATTAGATTTCACGTTTGTGTTTGCATTTCTCTTCGTGTGTGCAGGTATCTATCTACGGGGATCGTGGAAGATCGTGACCGGCCAAAGCGAAGGAGCGAGAATGACATCTCTTCATCAAACAATAGCGTTGGAATCCAAGTAGGTGTTCATTGCCTATCTTTTATTTGCAATTAGGAACTTGCATAGTAGCATTGATTGATTTTTGCTAGACCCATTCTGGGCTAGTAGGGATCGCCTCTATCCGTAAAGGGGATTTACCTCTCCAACAATTAGCAACTGAAGACATGGAGGTAGAATCGACAGAGAATCCTAGCGGGACCACCCCTAGCAATGGCATCCAACCAGCCTCACTAGTATCGTTACTTTTTGGGTCAGACCCACTCTAGGGGAAAGAACCAATCACAACCCTTCCACACTTAGGGGGAATGAGTAGTATTGGCCATTATTCCCTATAAATTTCCTGGTGGTCCCCAACCTTAATATCATTCCCTCCACTCCCCAATTCACCCCACAATCAAAGCCATCTCATTATCCCACCTCCAATTTTGAGAAATCCATTGCCAGCGGCCTACTAATTCAGCAAAATTTTCCAGAGCCAAGCACAATGCAGAACGACACCCCGCAGCACTGGTCATCGACACAGTTGTTTGCATTAATCTAGCAAGTTGCGCAAAGAGCCAAAGAATACACGATGACTTGGTCCGAGAACATGAACGGCAAAAGCAGCAGCTATGGGAAGTTAGAGAGGAAAGAGATCACCTGTGATAGGAAAATATTGATTTGTAGGCGCAGGTCGATCAGGCGACACAAAATTTTTGGTCAATATGGCTGACCATCACAGATTTCAACTTAGAAGCTCTGAAGGACATTGCAGCCTGCACGTTGGCAAGTTGTTGCGATCACATTCAAGTAGCATGTTCAAATCTTGTGGAAACAAATGCTAATATGAAGAAGAAGATGGAAATATGGAGATCACTGTTGCCAAACCCGGTAGAAATATATGCTAGAATGATAGATGTAAATATAAGTGAAGTGGCAGCCAAGAAACAAGCACTCGATGAAGCACTAGCAGACGGGTACGCACTCATGGATAGAGTTCATGACTAGCCGGGAAGCCTCGTGCTAAATAATCATCTAGTATATCCTATGAGAGAGTAGCTACAGATATTATTTTCCAACAACAGAGAATGCACAGACTTCGACCAACTCCATAAGATCGATGAGCAGATCACTGCCATTCAAACATAGGTTGATCAAATTGAAGAGGAATCAATGAAAACCAAAAATCTATTTATAGACTTGCGTCCATCGGTCTGACTACAGGTTCTGAATCTAAAGGAAATCTACAACAATAGTGAAGAACAGTGGGACCGCAGAGTCAAAGTCCAACCGAACTAACATCGAACATAGCTAAAGACTTTACCCAACAAGCAGACCCAATCATCATCGCATGGGAAGCTTCCCTCCACAAATACAATGAATTCAAGTAGAGAATGACCACTGTTGTTCCTGAGTTGGGGCCTTCATTTGGGAAAGAAGGATAGCAGGGGAAGAAGGAGTAGCTGGAGTAGAAACCACCCAAAAAATGACATAGGATACAACAGGAGCTATAGCTCATCAATCGATAAAACCAGCACAGCTGCCAACAGGAGTATCCACAGAGACACCAACAAGACCTGTAGTGCTGGAAATAAATTAACTCAGGGATGAGTCAAAGAACTGTGGTCGGGGCCTGTTGGTGCCTGTTACACAAAAATATCGTCACCATGATTATTTGCAGTCAGTATGGGTCTATCATCACTTGTACTATCCTCCTAAGCAAGTCTCAGACCTCAACTCTTCAAGTCAAGCTTTGAAAATGAGAGAAAGACATTGAAAATCAATAAAACTCTGGTTCCGCACTTTCTTTCACTGTTGCCTGCGGTCCCGCACCTTCTGTTTACAAAAACTGTGGACCTGCCTGCTCTGTCCCTAAAGGTGTGGGCGCGGACCCCTGTGAAAGTAAAAAAGGCGCAAGTTTATTCTAAAAAACTCACTTTGGGTTAATTCTAGATGATTCTAGAAGGAATTTTGATGTGGGTTGGCTGCTCTTAGGTGGTTCATGCATCCCAAAAGAGAAGGAGCTAATCCCTTGATGAGAGGAGCTATCCCTTTGAAGGAGGGCTTTATCCCTTTGAAGGAGGACCTAGTAACTTCCCTCCATTGCACTATAAATTCAGGCATTGGGCTGGTTGCTGGAGAGGTTGGAAGCTAAACATTTTTGAGGGTAAATGCTGGTGAAATTAAAACTTCCTAGTTGAGCTTGAGAGGAGAGATCACATAACTTTTTGGCTGCATTGGGAAGAGAGTGAAACTTGTCAAAGTAGAGGAGACTTCTTGCTGGACCCTGGGAGGAGCTTGTACAGCATCAAGGCACAGGTTGTAAAGTTCTTCTTTGATTTGAATTAATACAATCAGATTCATTTTTCTCAACAAATTGTCTCATGTCATGTGTTTCATGAATTCCTTGACTTTCATGTTAAATATGTTTTATGATATTGGATTTTCAGGTGCTATTTAATGTGCTTGCTTGTTTGTGTTTGCAGATTCGCGACAAGGGAGCTCATTTGGATCGAAGGAGCAAGGCTTCCACAAACTTGTGTTGGACCCAAGGTAGGCCTAAAACACTTGTTTGCCTTTGTTTATAAATGCATATTTAGAGAAAGATAGTTTGTGATTGGTTTGCTTGTCATTAGGTCTTCTTTAGATTCTAGGAAGGTCTATCTTGTCCGCAAGATCGACTCATTCCATGTGACAAAATGGCGACCATACTGGGGACTTGATTTTTTCCTTGTTTTTACTTTGACCTGAGAAACTGTGTTTTTGTTTCTGTTTTTGGCTTGTTGTGTGTGGAATTGGGTAGAGATTGTAGATCCAGGGTTATTTTTCATTTTTCATAACTTTGGGAGAGGACCGCACCCTAGCCTTTTGACACAGTGCGTACTTATCCGCACTTTTGCTTTTAGCACAGAGCGGTACCGCACCTGTGTTAACTGTGGGCTTGCGGACCCTGTCAAAATTTTGAAAAACCTAAGATTTCCTTTGTTAGTCAGCTTAGTTTTTGTTTAGAAGTTATTATCCACTGCCCAGACCTGCATATAACCTGTCAGAAGCTTTCCTTAGGTTAATTTCATTGGTGTTAGGGTTTTAGGTGAAATTCCTAGGAGTTTTGCTTGTTGGGTTTGTTTTTCATTTTGGTCTTGTAGTAGCTCTGAGCTTAGAAGCTGTAGGAACCTCAGATCACCTTGGTCTCTACCAGCCTTCTTATGAGTCTGACCATTTATGAAATCTACCCTTGTTGAGGAATCCACTTTGTGTTTTCTCTTTACAAAACTTCGAAAAGCTTGTGTTTAAAAGTTTGGATTTTCATTTTTAAAAAGAAAACAAAATTGGTTGTTTTTGACTGATTTGTGATTCTGCATGAATTGGTCCTTAGTTTACATCTAGCTAAGTAAAACATCCTTTAAAAAGACATCTTGTAGGCTTTGACTTCAAATAGTTTTTTATAATTTATAGATCTCAAAGTTAGTCGTTTGCATAGTTTTGAGTGTTTTATAAAATAAAATAAAAAATCTCTTTTGAAAAAGTTTGTTTTTGTAGTGGTTGAGTGCTTTGAAACGAAAAGGGAAAATTTTTGTGAAAATAACTAGTTGTCTCGTTTTGAGTGCATTGGAAAGGACAAAAGCTCTTCTTTTAATTTATTTGTTAAGAAAGATTTGTGTTTACAAAGTATTTGCATTCTCAAACTATTTCTTAGCTAGAAGTTCATCAAAGGGAAAAGATTGTTTAAATCATCTTAGGTGAATTTTTAGTGATTTTGAGTCAAGTCTTCATACCACGAGTTTCATCTCCGCACCTTTTGACTTAAACAAAAACCAATAAAAATAACGCTTAAAGTAAAATTCATCTAGCAACATTTTTATTTCTAGGGCTCTGATACACCAACATAGCTTAGGCTAGTGTCTTGGAGTAGGAGAGTAATTAAATCTCCAAGACAGTAAAAACAAACAACTAGCTATATCTTGTGGTAGGGAAGAAATCCAATTGTTGCTTTTATGCTCTAGGAAAGCTCCTCTTAAAGGAGAAGCACGAGATCGTGTCAGAACCAGTGTGGGAATCAATCCTTCCTCATTGGGAACGATGCCAAATATTCATGTATTAAAAATGGTAAACATCGGATTAACCATTGTCGAGGAGCCTGGGGTCACTTGTTGGTAAACCTTGGATTATGTCAAGGAGCCTTCAAGGGGATTGAGCTTGCTACTCTGCCCTTGCGTGCGTATCAGATTGTAGATTGTTCCCCCAGGTGTATTTGTTTCAGTTGGTAGCCTTAGTGACCATATTCTTTAGGATTCTTCCTAAGGTGACAGTGGTGGGAAGATCCCACTATACCTGGAGCAGACATCGGCTATACTCACTTGGATTTTCTAGGGGGTTTTCTTCACTCGAGACAGTTAAGTGGAGGAACTTGTGCCAGTCTATTCATTAAGCAGGTTGTCGGGGTAACTGTTCCAACCGCCATTTCTGCATTGAACTCTGCGATGTTGGATTTCATCACCAACTAGTGTCTTCAGTACGGAAAGTTACTGTTTGTGTGTGTTTGATCTCCTAGATTCTTTAGGCGTGTGATTCAAATTTGTTTGGTTCTTTAGAGGCTTTAGGTGGTTTTCATTGAGATTTTACTTTGTTTGCGTGTGAAGTAGTTAAAAGTTTTTAACCATGGCTGAATTACCGAGGAAGTCCCGTAGACTTCGGGGCCAACCTCCTGAGTTTTCACCGAGCCATCCTGAAGGGTTGAAAGTACTCGTAACTTCTAGAGACAGTAGAGTTGGGTCACCTGAAGAAGGAGAGTCTTCTTTGGTGGTACATCCTGATTTTCAAGCTTTAGTAGCATATTATAATCCACAATCAGTGTCTGTTTCCGAAGTTACTCGTAGCTTTTCATCTACTAGTGATATAGGTGAGGAACCTGAAATATCCGAACCTGAAAGTGAATTTGCTGCTACTCCAACATCAGAGTTTGCTTCTCTAGCTTCTAGTGGTCCTGGTTCACCTAGGGTAGAAAGAATAATTAGCCAAGATCTTCCTTTTGGACTTATAGCTATCGAAGAACTTGATACTCCGGAAGAAGAAGTAGGCATCCCTATCCCTGAAAATCAACCTGTTATTGAGCTAAGGAAGCGTGAATCAATTTTTTACAATCCACCTAGGAGCAGTGCTTGGTATCTTTCTTTGTCTAATTTCTTAGAAAACCCAGGGTTAAGTTTTTCACCACCTCGTGTTCCTTACCACCCAACACCTAGAGGTTATTATCCTCCGTTGAATATGTCAAGACAGTCGTCCATGTTTACTCAATCGCCATAATCCTTTTTGTACGGTGGTCCTTCTGTTCCCTCTGGGTATCAGTCACTTTCTGGTACTTTTTCGTGAGCATCTCCTCAACCCATTGAACAAGGGTTATTAACTGAAAGCAATGGTACTAAGCCATTGAGCGTAGAAGATATTCTCATGATGTCAGGTTCTATTCCCAATCCTCAACCTCAAGGTGGCCAGTTATCGCCTGGGGGTCAGCCTCAATTATCGCCTGGGGGGCAACCTCAAGGTACCCAATTTGTGCCTGGGGGGAAACCTCAAGGACAATACATACCTACGGGACAGTACGTTCCTCAAGGTCAACCCCAAACTCAATATGTACCCCAAGGTCAACCCCAGTATCAATTTATACCTCAAGGTCAACCCCAGTATCAGTACATGCCTCAAGGGTATCAACCCCAAGGTCAGTACTCGAACCAAGGTTTCCAACCGCCCTCTGGTCAATCATATGTTCAAGGAACGGGAAATGTACCTTTGAATTATCAATCCTACCCTCAACCCGGTTATGGTCCTCAATATTCTCAACCTGTTATGGGTCCGTACCCCGGAATGAATGTAGTGTAGGATCCATCGCAAACTCAACAGGTGTTGCAGCCAAGTGTACAGTTGTCATCTCAAACTGGACAACCCTTAGTTTCTGGTACACCCCAACAACCTGTCCAGTCTAATATTCAAACTTCTGTACCTTCGGTAGTTTCTCAGCTTGGGCCTAGTATGCCTCGTACTCCGCCTCAAACGACTGCTGCAACTGCCGCAACATCTGTTCAATCTACCCCACCTACTTCCGGAGTATCGACAGCTCTGGTTTCTACTGTTCCTGTATCTACTCCTCAGACATCTTTACCGCCGTCTAGATCTACGATTCAAACTTTGGTTTAGATGCTTGTAGGACAACCTGGTTCAAGTACGGTTGTCACAAGTCAACCACAATTTACTTATCAACCGTACCAGGGACAATACCAATTCGGTCCTGTTGTATAGCAGCCAGTATATCAGTATCAACCGTACCCTGGGTACACATATCAACAACCTCAGCAACCCCAGTACGGTCCGGTTAATCCTGGTTTTCCGGGAGGATACAATATCCCAAATGCAATTCCTATTCCTAGTTATCCTGGATATCCTCCTCCTGGGGCTCGTCTCATGACCCAGAGTTTTAGGGACCCTAATCGTCAATTACCATTTATCGCAACTTTGGACTTGCCTGACTTGTCGCGCCTAACGAATGATCGCATTAATTATCTTTCGTTTTGGCCGCCAATGCCGAATAAGTTTCCTAGTGATATTCCTAAGTTCGAAGGCAAATCAGGAGAGGACCGTCGAACCATGTGATGACTTATCACCTCTGGTGTGCGTCTAACTCCATTTCAGATGATTCAATCCGTCTAAGGATTTTCCAGTGCACTCTAATTGGTCTTGTGGCTAAGTGGTACATTGAGTTACTGCGAGGCACGTTTTATAATTTTAGTCAGTTAGCTACCTCGTTTTTAACTCATTTTCAGTTGCTAGTCAGATATGACAATGGCATGGAATTACTAACTTCATTAAAGCAATCGATGTCCACTTACATTTTAGATCATATTCATGAATGGAGACGTCGACGAAGTTTAGTGAAGGTTTTTATTCCGGATCAGATCTTGGCTGAATGGTTTGTAAAGTCTTTGTTGCCAAAGATCACTGAAGATGTAGTTAAAGCCGGAGTTGTTACTGAGGAGCAAGTAATTTCTCAAGCACAGTACCTTGACTTGGTCTATACTCAGTCAGGTACGTTACACGAGAAAATCCCTGATCTTCCCAAGCAAAATCAAATCGTTGTAGCTCCTTCGAGATCTCATGCCACCGATGGTATGATTGGTACGGTTAACACTAAGAGTAAGAAGAAGTCTTCCAAGAATTCTTTTCCTATCATAACCTTGCCTGATTCCCCGACAGGAGATTCTTCCACAGAGATTTCTGTCGATATTCACGTTGTAGAGTCATCTACAGCCAAATCAAAATCCGATGGAAAGAAGAAAGGGAAGAAGAAGAATAAAACGGACAAAAATTCAAAGGAGAAACCTGAAAAATCGGAAACCAATGATGAAAAACGCAAACCTCGTTATCCTTGTCTCATTTGTGACGATGAACATTTTACAAGAGACTGCCCTCATCATGCAGAGGTTGCGAAGATTGTCAAAGGTTCCCAAACGCCTGCTGTTTTGAAGGATCCTTTTCCAAGTCAAGACAGTAAGATGATAGGTTCTTCCTCGAGTGCCAATGAAGAACCCATACTGATGATGTCCCATGTTAGGATTGCGACTCGATCACATGATTATGGTAGTAAAAGTCCTGTTGATGGTAAAGAAGCAGAATCTTCTCATTCTAATCCATCAACCTCAGCTCCCGGTTCCGATCCACTACAGATTGAGAAACCTAATCCAGACTTGGTAATCAAACTGCCCGCCAAGGGTATACTTCGAAAGTCAGCTTTCAATCCACATGCGAGAGCAGCTCAGAACTATAACATTGTTGAGGATTTAGTTGTTTCACCCTCAGCAATGTTGGCTTTGGAAGTGCTGCAATCATGTCCAGCACAGCGTAAATTACTTTTGTCAGCTATAGGAGCTATTGACGTTTAGGACTCGAACCTAATAATTTTCGATCTAGAAAATAGTACACCACGCTTACCTCATCAAATGGCTTTCCAGATTCCAGTGATAGTAAAAAACAGGCCTATTCATCGGACTGTGATTGATGAGGGAGCCTCAACGTGTATTATGTCGATACAGTGTTGGAGATTTCTTGGTTCTCCTTCGCTAAATCAATCGCCGACAATTCTAAAGGCCTTTGATGGCCGCGGGTTTCATCCTTTTGGCATTCTACAGGATTTGCCTATAGGGGTTGAAGGAAAAACCGTTAATCTAGATGTGGAGGTGGTTGATGCCCCTCTAGATTACAACCTTCTCTTGGGTCGAAGTTGGTCTTACGCTATGACAGCTGTCGTTTCATCGGTCTTTCGGGTTATAAAGTTTCCTCATAATGGAAAGATCATAACAATAGACCAGTTGGCTTACTTTTCATCCGACCCAGCCTCTTCTGAAAGTATTCAACATGTTGGCAAAACGACTATCCCGTATAAGGATGTTGGAGTAGGACTAGTTAAAAATGTCGGTTTATTGGGAACTTTTCCTTTTCCTCTGATCGACGCATCGTCTTCATTTGCAACCATTCATATGATTAGGTCAGACACCTTTGTTTATGATGATCCTTGGATCATTCCTTTTGAATCTGAGATAGACTCATTTGGTGATGTCATGCCTTTGAGTCCATATGAAATTGCATATGAAGCCGTGCAATCATTTACCAATCCATCTTCAACCGAAATTGACTTAATGAATGTGGTCCATGAAGAATCACTTTTCACATCAAGCTCTAATTCAATCATGTTTTCTGAACTTGTTCACTCTGATGAGCAAATTCGTGAAATCCTATGTGTAGATGATTTACCATGGGAAGATCTCCATCACACATCTTCGTTTTTACCCAAGAATGATCGTTTTGAAAATGATTTTTCATCAATTTTTATGACTGAATATGTCAAGGAACCTCAGAATCCAATGAAACATCCTGATTCTGAGTTAGATTTGGGAAACATCTCTCGAACTATTCCTATTGACATTTCGGTTAAACCTGGAATTGTTGAGAACATTCATATAGGTGCCTCATGTACAGAAAATAAAACTCAAATATATAAGGCCCTATTTCAAGAATTCCACGACGTGTTTGCTTGGTCCTATGAGGAAATACCAGGAATTGATCCTGCGATTGTGGTACATGAGATCAAGACTTACCCGTACGCTAAACCCGTCCGGCAACGTTTGCGTCAGATTCACCCAAGAAAAGCTGCTGCAATTAAAGCAGAAGTTGAAAAATTACTCAAAGCAGGTTTCATTTATCCGATCCTGTTAACGGATTGGGTATCGAATATTGTTCCGGTTAACAAAAAGCAAGGGACAATAAGAATATGTATCGATTATAGGGACATTAATCGAGCCTGTCCAAAGGACAATTACCCAATTCCCTATATCGATCAAATCATTGATGATTGTGCCGGCAGCGAAATATTCTCCTTCATGGATTGTTTTTCCGGATACAATCAAATCAATATTCTACCTGCCGATCAACCAAAAACGACTTTCATTTGTCCATGGGGGACATTTGCTTATTTCAAATTACCTTTTGGACTCAATAATGCCAAAGCAACTTTTCAAAGGGCCACGTCTTATGCATTTCATGACATCAAGCACATTGTGCAACCCTATCTCGATGACTTGCCTGCTCATTCATTACATCGAGCTGATCACCTCGTCCATTTACGAGCAATCTTTATGAGGTGTAGGCATTATCGGATTCAGTTGAATCCACACAAATGTGTTTTCTGTATAGAAACGGGTCGATTGCTGGGGTTTGTAGTTTCGAAAGCCAGCATTCGCGTCGATCCCTCGAAGGTTGAAGCTATTGTCAAATTGCCTCCTCCTTCGAGTCTCCGCCAACTCCAAAGTTTTCAAGGGAAAGCAAACATTTTACGATGATTCATTCCTAACTACGCCGAGGTGACAAAGGGTTTTACCCAGTTGTTGAAATAGAATACTCCATTTTATTGGGATGAGATAGCTCAAAAATCTTTTGATGCACTCAAACACGCGTTGACCCATGCACCGTTATTGCATCCTCCCAACTACAACCAGGATTACTTCTTGTATCTCGCCGCCTCTCATTCCACCATTGGAATGGTCTTAGTCCAGGAAGATGAATTCGGTACTAAACATGTGATATATTACCTTAGTCGAACTTTAAATCCAACTGAGCTAAAATACTCACATGTGGAGAAATTGGCATTGGCAGCTGTTCAAGCTGTCCAACATTTTCGTCACTACATTTTACTATGTAAAACTATAGTAATTTCGGATTGCAACCCTATGATCTACATTTTGACCAATCAATTGCTAGGGGGCAAGTACTCTAAATGGATTGTTATCCTACAGGAGTTAGACTTGGAATTTGAGAAATCTAAGTCTAAGAAATCTTTAGTTTTTGCGGAGTTAATGTGTGATTTCTCGCGTGCTGATACAGAAACTGTGGCGGAGGAAACCATTGCGGATGAATCCTTGTTTCTAATCAGCACTTTAGATCCATGGTATGGGGATATCATCATTTATCTCCAGACCCAATCCTTTCGGCTAGAAATTTCAAGGTCGGAACGTCGGAAAATACGATTCCAGTCCCAACAATTCAGGATTATTGGAGATACTCTTTGTCGCCGTGGGGCGGACTCTGTTTTTCGACGTTGTTTAACTCACAAGGAAGCTGAAAGGGTTCTAAATGACTGTCACTCTGGAGCGTGTGGCGGTCATATGTCTAGGTATGCCACAACCCAAAAGATATTGCGCGCTGGCTACTTCTGGCCGTCTTTGTTTAAAGATTGTATTACCTCGGTCCGGAAATGCCACAACTGCCAAATTTTTGATCGAAAGATGCGCGCTCCACCTGCTCCTCTCCACCCTATAATTGTCGTTGATCCTTTTTCCAAATGGGGTATCAATTTTATTACATGTAACCCTCACTCGGCCGGGGGGCATGCGTATATCATCCTTACGTAGATTATTTTACCAAGTGGGCCGAGGCGATGCCTACATTTGAGGCAGATGGCAAGACAGTTGCAATTTTCATGTTCAATCATATAATTGCTAGGTTTGGTGTCCCACAAGAGATTATCACTGATCATGGGCGTCATTTTCGAAACGTTATGATGACCGAACTTACAGGCCAGCTTGGTTTGCATCACGATAATTCAACTCCTTATTATCCACAAGCTAACGGTCTGGTTGAATCCATCAACAAAGTCTTAGTCATCATAATCCGACGAATCATTTGGATTCATCGGTCGAATTGGCATAACATGATATTTTCAGCGCTTTGGGCGTATCGAACTTCAGTAAAAACATCAACAGGGTTCACTCTTTTCCAACTAGTTTATGGTCTGGAAGCTGTGTTACCCATTGAATGCGAAATCCCGTCATTGCAAATGGCCATCGAGTTACTTCTAGCCACTTCCAAAGAGGAAAGCGTTTGTTATACTTGGCTCAATTAGATGAGAATCAACGTGATGCTGCATTGGTGATCGAGACTCGCGCAAAACGTATGAAAGCTCAGTATGATCGAAATGTGACCCCTTGAAATTTTTCGGAAGGAGATCTAGTCTTAGTTTACGATGAAGCTAATGATAAATTAGGCACTGGAAAATTCGTTCCTATGTGGCATGGTCCCTATGTTGTCAAGCGAAAGCTAGCAAAAGGGGCCTATGAATTGGTAGACTTTGACGGGGACTCCTTAGGTAAACCCAGAAATGGTCTTTACCTGAAGAGGTATTATGCTTAAAGAATGGGTATGGAGATTTTTAGTTAGGATAGTTTTTTCTTTCTAGCTGGTGTATTTTAGTTTAAATAGTGTGCTTAGCTTAGAGAGTGTTTTTCGTCATTATTCCTACTTATCTTGGTTTTACTCTTGATATTGCAGATGTCGATGCGTCTCCAAACATACATTGGTTTCGCTGATGGTGCTTGTCGTAATACACGGAACATTTCTTCCGCAGCTTGGGTTATCTATTCGCCCTCTGACGAGTTGGTATCTATGCACGGGGTAAGCCTCGGTCAAACAACGAACAACTTTGCCGAATATAGTCCAGTGATTGAGTTATTATCTGAATCTATTTCATTTGGGATTCAGAGTTTGATAGTGAGGTTAGATTCTGAACTCGTTGTATTACAGCTTAATAGAGTGTATGCCATTAGAAATCCAGTGTTATTGAGATTATTTTTGAGAGTGCATCTCTTGGAACGTGAATTTGATTATATTGAATATGAACATATTCCAAGATCTTTAAATACATTAGCAAATGTAATTGCTTCTCGAATGTTAAGTAGACATTTGCAATAATCATACATGTAAATTTAAAACCATTCCATAACATGATTTACAAGATAAGCCGGTAATAGTGATATATATATATATATATATATATATATATATATATATATATATATATATATATATATATATATATATATATATATATATATATATAGGAGTATGTCAAAAATACATCGTCCTCAATCATAGGTTGAAAAACACCTTATGATCGGCAAAAATGATAAGTACAAAAAACAAAAATGTCATATGTGCCCACAATAGGCGATCATCCTATCACTGGTGATGATCTCGATAAGAAACCACTACATGGGCCACCTTGCAAAGGAACCTCCTAAAAGGTCCTGGGACCCCAATCACATAGCGCTGAAGTCGATGAGGAATGTCATCTGTGGTGGTCTCCAGAATATCTCCTGTCAAGCACTCTAGATGACTCTCCAACTCAGCCAAAACCTCTGCTAATTCGTCCTGTGGGGCTGGCGCGACTGCAACTGGTTGTTTCCTCTCGTAAGGCCGGAGAGCGGCTGGTCGCTGTGGACCCACCTCTGCATTTGAAACTTTTACTATCAGTTTTGGGACGATAGAAAAATAATAAAAAAATTTAAATAGAAAAATGTCGAAAATGATTTTACCTGAGTCATCCCATTGCTCTACTGGTGGAAGAGCCATGTCTGGGTCACCATGGAAATCTACCCCAGCGTAAGGGAAATCCTGAATAGAAAAAACCTGGTTTTCCAACCTTTGGAAATACTCAGGTTTGAATCGAACAACCTTTGTCCCCTCGTCCGGATGACGGGCCATAACTGTGACCCATCGCATCAATTTGGGCTCTCGAGGAAGCCCAGCTCCAACAGTAAGGTGCTGCGGGATCAACATGGGAACCCTCTCCAGACCAAAGCTCACAACCAAAGCCCCATAACCAAAGGTCTTTAGTTGTCCGTTCTTGGCTCTGGTCAGTTGGCCTTTCACATTGGCCAACACAGCATCGCACCAGTTGAAGATGGTGCCTCGAAAGTAGTCAACTGCCATCCGCATCTAGGATCTGGTGGCAATATGTAATGTGGCACTCCCGCAAAGTATGGTGATAGTAAACGTGATCACCATGATTTCAAGAAGGGATATGGTTTTTATGTCTATCCCTTTGTCTCTAGCCTGGCTGTTGCAGAACTCTAGCTGGAGGCTATCGACAGACTACCCACCTGGCCTAGTCCCGAATAGAGTCAAGTCTTCGCCTCTCTTAGGCAAAACGGTCAAGAAATATATGTCTTCCGGCTCAATTTCGAGCTGGTGGCCACCAAAGAAGAAGCACTGGTCCTGTATGCTCCATCTGTCAACCAGCCACTATAATAAATCCACCTGGGCCCTCATGCCAGGTATGGCCCAGAATTTGTACAAGCCGCACGCCTTCAATGCATCGATCGAAGGTTGGTGATTCAACGCAGCGAGATCCATGTCCTCATGCTCTCGTTCACGCCAATCTAGCATGATGTACTCTCCGCCTCAAGTAAAAAGACAAATTAGGATGCTAGAGATTAATTTGTTTGGGCCAAATTTGAGAATTTTTGGGTTAAAAACCCTTGCGGCGGGGACCGCACCCTCTGGGTTAGACATAGTGCGTGGGTCTGCACCTTGCCTACATGGAAGGTGTGGACCCTTGACTTTTTCCCAATTAAGAAAAATTTGGGGTCCGCAGGCTGGCAGTGTTACACCTGCGGGCCCCCGCGCGCGGGTTTTAAGCCTAAAAACCCTCCAAAAAATGAAATAAAAACCCAAAACAAAAAATGAAACGGTTAAAAATGAAGAGTGGGATGATGTGGATTACCTGGAGAAGACGGCGTTCGATTCCGACAGTTGGATTTTCCGCAATCTTCACGGGAAGTTTTCTGAACAAAAGCACTATTTTCTCACCCAAAACTCAAACGGTAAAAATGAATTGACGAAAGCCCTTTTTATAAGTTTTTTGAGTAAATAAATTGCAAATTTGTTTATGTTTCACTTTGGAAAGGTATTTTTGCAACATTTTTAACCATTTCAAACAAGTATGAGTAATGTTTGCGTTTTTGTTTAGGATAACGGATTATTCAGGCGAAATCTATCATTTTTGACGAAAAAACATTTAGAGTCACCTTTAAGGTCTTTTCTGACTCCTGAAACATAAAAATATTGCCGAGTTTTTCTTTTAAACTCGTTAAAATGGAACTAAAAGACGGTCCACTTACAGCTCTTTTTTGACCGTAAAAACATGAAAAGATTGCCGGATTTTTGTCGTTTCAAATTCGATATTGGTTATAAAACGACGTGTCGTTGATCGCTTTTTTACTTTTTCAGATCAGGGGCACTAATTACGAAAAGTACTCCTTGGTCGTAAAGATCAAGCGGTTCTCTCAAGTATTATTTTATACTTTTTCAGGCTTGGGAGACACAAATTTACGAAAAAGGTCAACCCTGGAGTCTTCTTAAGTTTTTTCAGACTCTCTAAAATTGAAAAACGCCGAGTTTCTCCTA
Source organism: Pinus tabuliformis (assembly GCA_031772625.1). Lineage (NCBI taxonomy): Eukaryota > Viridiplantae > Streptophyta > Pinopsida > Pinales > Pinaceae > Pinus > Pinus tabuliformis. The sequence continues at coordinate 611,440,819 of CM062814.1, read as the reverse complement.
TACTGGACTAGTTAAAATTTCACAGTAAAGGACATGTTCAATTACAAACAGGAACAAACCACTCCTTCTTAGGGTTCGAATTTAAACTAAGTTGGACTCATCCGAAGGATGAGCTTATAATCAAGCAAATGTTATCCTCCTCAAGCTTGTCAAAAATAAAGAGGTACTTGCCAGAAATGGTGGGGGAAAAGAGAGAAAAATGAGTCTGTTTGTCATACTTTGTAACCACTCTTGAACACGACACTTTTATTCACCTGGGTTGGGAAATCCTTTGCCTAACAATTGATCAAACCACATTGAAAGTCTTCAGCCGGTTTCTGGGTATTAACTTTGGGTCAATTGTCACCAAGCCATCTGTTGTGTTGTTATGTGTTCAAGAGGTCACTGCCAATAAATCATTCATCTGCAAAATATCTGTCATCCATCTTGACCATCCTTGAGTTAGTCCTTGCAACTAAATTTCTTCAACTTGATCTATAATTTCGTGTTGTGGGCTTGCCTGCAACGGATCGCTTTCTATCGACTTCAGCTCATTATCTAGAAAGATGATCTAGAAATCGTCAGTACCTTGGGATTTCCATGCCTCGATGGCAGGTTTCTCGCCTTTGACGACAGGTTGCATCATTGACCTTCGATCAAAGGATTCCGTGACATGTTCGACATCAACACATTTATTCACATCTCATGGATTGTACTGTGTACTTTGAGAGCCATTGACATCACTGGTGGTTTCTTTCACACTTGTTAACAGTTTACATCATTGACTGGTAATCAAGTGGTTTCTACCATGTTCGACATCAACACATTCATTCGCATGGATAAAATCGTACTGTTTCGGGAAGTAGAAATGAAGACCCTGGATCTAGTTTCCACAATCCAGGCTGCGAGGAATTTTGTATTCATTATATAATGGACTATTCATAAACAGATGGTTGTGTCCATACTGTGTCCACATGAGTCATTCCTGTATCAGAGCAGTAGTTAGTTTTCTAAGAGTTTTCATCTGAGTATGGGAATGCCTACCTCAGCGATGATAAATGATAAATGGAATCCTCATCTACTACAGACTTCGCACTTTAGGGGGAAATCTGTTACACGAAAATATCGTCACCATGATTATTTGCAGTTAGTATGGGTCTATCATCACTTGTACTATCCTCCTAAGCAAGTCTCAGACCTCAACTCTTCAAGTCAATCTTTGAAAATGAGAGAAAGACATTGAAAATCAATAAAACTCTGGTTCCGCACTTTCTCTCACTATTTCCTATGGTCCCGCACCTTCTGTTTACAAAAACTGCGGACCTGCCCACTCTGTCCCTAAAGGTGTGGGTACGGACCCCTGTGAAAGTCAAAAAGGCGCAAGTTTATTCTAAAAAACTCACTTTGGGTTAATTCTAGATGATTCTAGAAGGAATTTTGACGTGGATTGGCTGCTGTTAGGTGGTTCATGCATCCCAAAAGAGAAGGAGCTAATCCATTGATGAGAGGAGCTATCCCTTTGAAGGAGGACCTAGTAACTTCCCTCCATTGCACTATACCTTTTTGGCTTCATTGGGAAGAGAGTGAAACTTGTCAAAGTAGAGGAGACTTCTTGCTGGACCCTGGGAGGAGCTTGTACAGCGTCAAGGCACAGGTTGTAAAGTTCTTCTTTGATTTGAATTAATACAATCAGATTCATTTTTCTCAACAAATTGTCTCATGTCATTTGTTTCATGAATTCCTTGACTTTCATGTTAAATATGTTTTATGATATTGGCTTTTCAGGTGATATTTAATTTGCTTGCTTGTTTGTGTTTGCAGATTTGCGACAAGGGAGCTCATTTGGATCGAAGGAGCGAGGCTTCCACAAACTTGTGTTGGACCCAAGGTAGGCCTAAAACACTTGTTTTCCTTTGTTTATAAATGCATATTTAGAGAAAGATAGTTTGTGATTAGTTTGCTTGTCATTAGGTCTTCTTTAGATTCTAGGAAGGTCTATCTTGTCTGCAAGATCGACTCATTTCGTGTGACAGTGCCTTCATTTCGATTTTGAAATATTTTGGAGATACGAAGAAGAAGAAACATATGGCGGAAGCAACGGTCAGGTTGCAGAGAAGAAAACTTGGGAGGAAAACAGGAATAGGCAATTGAAGTACAGTCACAACAAGGTGTCAGCAAAAAGTAGGGGTAGTTGAGTGGACAAGGCGGATGAGAGGCAACCAAGGAAAGAAACAGTCGAGTAAGAACTGGCAGTACAAGCGGCAGAAGTGAATACAAAAGGAGAAGGTCGCAAGGAGAAAGGGGATGGTTTTTTGTTTGATTGGTTAGTTGAAGAGGTCTTGTCATGGACGAACAACGAGGAGCATGTGAGCTATCAGAGCATCCAATCTAAAGACTAGAGCAGTAGATGAGAAGCGGAGCGAAGACTGTTGCAGTCAATCAGGTCATGTAACCAGGTATTTCATGCTGTTATCTATGGCTGAGGCCAATGTATAATGTAATGTTATCCTGTTGAATTAATATGAATGAAGAGTCAAACTGGTTTCTTGGTATGATGCATGTATTTGATTATGTTATCAGGACCCACTAAAAATTTGAATGCGTTGCAAGTCTATGTTCATGGTAGATTGATCTTCATGTTGATATATTGTTAGTCTAAGTATATGCACAGGGCCACTTATAGAGTAATGGTTAAGATATCGTTGACCCTATATTGAACCCTTCTTACTTCCTGTTGTGGCATGCCTCAGGTGAGATTCCTTATCCCTCAAGGTAAGGTGAAAATGTCGACATTGTCCTGGACTACAAAAAACCATTGTTGGCTCTTTGCACTTGAAACCAGTGTCTCTCCCTTATGTCCCTTTTGTGCCAACACGTGCGTTGAGACATGGGAGGGAGACCTTCCCTTTCACTTCCAAGTTTTTTTCTTTTTTTGAGAGGTTTCCATAGACGAGGCCTACATTTTACTATCACCTTCCTATGCTGATCATTGAGGTCTATATGTGCATGTGGGGGCAAATGATGCACAAGAGGGGCTTGTCAAAGTATCTGGCCAAGATATCCCCCGAGGCATTGGTGCTACTAGCTAGTGAGGATGACCATCAGTGTTCAAAATTGAACACATCGGAGCCCTTCAAAATACCTCAGGCACATCACAGAAGTAAGCAATGAAATTTCCTAGTCAAAAAATAAATAAAATTTGAGTTTTACAGGTTTTTAAAAAGAATTAATAATATTATGAAATGTTTTAAGAAGGGTTGTCAAGCCGTGAAACATTTTTTTTAATTCTAATTTTACTGAAGTCCAACTTGTCTCCAATTCACTAGTCATCAAGATACACGTACAGATATTAGACTCTGCCTACAGTGCATAGGGTACATGGACCACAGTAATGCCACTGGCCAATGCGGAGGTGGTGACTTAGACTAGCCGGTAAAATGGTCATTTCATATTCAAACTTTTAAACCAAACCCGTGTCAATGATGTCTAACCCTAAAAAAGTGGTGGTGACAAGGCATGAGAGTCACGGAGCCATTTCATATGACAAGGAAAGACTTGAGACACCTATTTCGTTAGATTCATCTCAACTTCCTAAACTTTAATATAACCCAAGACTCAGTGGTGAGTCTAGTGAGTGGTACTGGTGACTAGACAGGGACTTTGGGTAACGTTGTTTTCAGAATCAAAGGTTGTTGCAGCATTGAAGAAGATTAATGGTAAGGGAGTTGGAGCCTAGAGGTTGTTGAGTTTGAGCCAAAAATCATAATGGAATTCGCAAGCTCAGTGACTAATATTTTTCCCTGCCAGTGTGAAGGATTTCCTTTTTTCATCTGGTTGGAGAAGAACTGCAGTTTTCCAAAGAGCCATCTTTCTGTTGAGGGCCCTGAAATCGGGTCAACAACAAGGGGGATACCCACCCGGTCGGGAACCTGGTTGGCGGCTCCGTGCCCATTTGGTGTAGCGGGTCCGACTGGGGATAACGGGACCAACTTCCCGTTCTAAGGGGGTGTGTGTGTGTAGAGTTTAGTGATGTGTGTGTGTAGAATATGATAATGAAAATATAGAATTATTTCTAAGCTAATCTAGTTCTGAACTCTGAGAGTGAATTTTATACTACTTTAATCTATAAAGAATAACACATCTAATCTACACTAACCCGGGATAGAACTTTTTCCATTATGCGATCTAGAAAGGTTTCACACAATAACTGGTAATGAAGATTATTCAGCTATTATGAGAATATAAATCAATTGAGATGAACCATCCTGCATAAAAAGTTAAGCAGAACGATTGTGAACAGCATATCGCATAATCAGTTATTCATGTATTAAGCACAAATCAATGACTCCACCGTACAAAAGTGCCAAATGGTAGTCCACTCATTCATACGTTAACATATAAACAACATCAGCTGTATATTACTCTAAGAATGCAAGCAGAAACTCGTCAAGAGATAAAAGTACCATTTATGACTGACTTTATACTCACAGACCTGAAGCAATAATGATCTATTTCTACTTACTTCTAATGCCTACTAAGAGTACAGAAGTGCAACATCAGTAGCAGGTATTAAAATGCAAACATAAATAAATCTTGATCCGTCCATTCATCAAAAACCCCCTCCGAGGGTACAAAAGTGCATGTTCTGAGGACAAGTTTTTTGACAAATTTCTGGACCCTTCTCCAATGCAACGAGAAGGGTTAAATACTACTAACCGGCTAATTTTAATTACACAAATTGAGGGAACAGCTTCAAATGACTGCCCTTTTACTAAAAGCAAATTTATTTCTAAAAATCAAATCTAATTTCTAACCATTTCTGTATCTGTTCTTTAGTGCTGTAAGCAATGCGCTGTTCACCCTGAAAGAGTCGGCTGGTTGTTCTTTCCTTTTGTTCGAGCTTGAAAATTAGAAATAACAAGAGCTGGCACCTCTTTCTGACAGGCTAGAAGATATTTTCGAAAACCTTTCTCTGGCTGGGTGTATTCGCTGTGCGCACACTTAGCATAACCCAGTTTCTTCTCGAACTGATTTTGCTATTGCTATTTCGGTTTCCGGTCGTGCGAATGACTCAATGAGTTAGAAGTCGCGCTGTATGGACAATCCCCTGTTTCGAGAATTGTTTCCGTTCTTTGTTCTAGGTTTTTCTGGGGCGTCTTCCTTCTCTTGCGCTTCTTTCTCTGCTTTACCAAGTCTGAGCTTCAGGATCTTTTGTAAACACGCTGCTTTTGTGCGCCTTTGACTCTGAGTCTTGGACAGTCTATTTTCATCAGTGGTTGTTGGGCGATATTCTGGAATCCGCGGTTCTACTGCATGCGGCATCCAATTGCGGAGGCATTTTCTCTTTGTTGTCTTATTGGCGCTCTTCCCTTAGATGTTTCCTGCATATAGATTTATATCAGTAGCATGTCTTGCAGTTTACGCAAAGAAGAAGGGAAATGACGAAAAGATTGACATGAAAGCATTTAAATTCTAATGAATGCGTAATTCTGACATTCATCATGACTTGAATCTTCGATAAATGCGATGCAATCATTTCTGGATACTTAAGCATGCGGTCATTAATTTCCCGTAAGGTGCGCGCCTAATTTTGGGCTCACAGATCATGCTGAGGAATGCCTGCGATGAATGATTTCTGCGATTTGCATCGCAGTCTTGAAAATTGCGATGTAAATAGGTGGCGTTGCAGCCATTGACAGTCTCATTCATCGCAAACCATAGGTCGCAGATCGCAGCTTTGCATGGTCGCAGATCGCATATCGCAATATCGCACGATCGCAAGGTTTTCGCTTTGTCACTTCGTGCTGCTCATGCGACATTGCGATGTGCGACGTCACATATCGGCCGTCGGCGTTTCTTCAGGTTTTCCCTTTTCAAGCGCTTTTGATGCTCGCGATGCGATGGGTTCTCGCATCGCTCGTTTTCGGTGTGTTTGTGCGCTTTGGGCAAGCGCTCTTTTTTCCATTGCGACGCGATATAGCTCTTAGGGGGTTGATACAAAAGATTTTTTTTTTTTTTTAAACAAAAATATTTTTTGGATTTTTTGGCTAAGGGTCCCCCTTTGCTTGATGTTATTACTAATATCAAACAAAGAGGGGGGTTGTTGGTGACCACAACAATGGCGATTCACTGTGAAGAACCAGTTATCTCTGCATTTCTATTGACCGTTCACTTCCGAAACAACAAAATTTTTTATATGTTTGAATTTTGTTATGGACAGATAGAGTAGATTACCCCTCACCTTGTCGACGATATTTTGTCTCAACCTGTTTTATATCTCAATTTCTTGCTTCCTCAGGTTTCTTCTTGCACTTGCATCAGACATTACTTGGTCTTGATAAAAGATAAAATAAGGTCTTCTCTGCGTACTGGCTTAAAAGTATGCTCATTTGTCGTAGGTAGAGCCTCTGCTGCCCGCAAGCGTCCATAGCCTCGACAGGGTTACCATATTATCCAGCAATGATCCTTTTTCCTGCTTTGAGGTTACTCGCAACATTCCAGAGAAAAATCCTTTTTAACACACTTTTCCTTTTTTAACTCTCTAAAGAACAATGTCTTGGTTTGGTGGCCAAATTATGACACAGTCATTCACCTGATTTACACTTGTGCTGAACAAGCTGGCTCGTGATGAGACCTCTTGTCTTTGGATTGCAACAATCTTAAGTCGTTGCCCTGTTTTGATAGACAGTATTGGCAAAGTCAGCAAGTTATAATATCTGTGATCATGATAAGCCGGCTCGTGATGAGACCTCTTATTCTTTGAGATATAGTGTTTTGCTTGGATTGTTTCTCTGGATGCTGTAGTTTCCTTTTTGCAGGGAGGAAGTCATTGTTTTTCCTTAAGAAAGCTCTGGACGACAATAATATAGTTTTTGAAAACAACAGCTTTGCAGAGAATGCTTATTTTATTATTGATGATACCCTTCATGGTGCTGATACAAAACAATTCTTTTACTAGAGGTTGCTTTTGTCAAAGTTTTTTTTTAGAGGTTGAAACGAGTATCGTAATCAAAGTGAAGTTAACTCTATTTGACAATAATAAAATTCAGATTTTTCAAAAATTTTGCTATTTGTACAAGCGAAGTCAAAATCTGATAGAGAATTGGCGTGCTGTTTCATAAATCCTTTTTAAATGATCATCTACAACGGGTTTTATTCAAAAGAGAAAAGCAAAACAAAAATAAAAACTAAAAACTAAATCTATCCTGCAAAAATTAGAAGATTTCTCTTCTATGGAAAATATAATTTAAGAATCATTCCATTGACAAGTAAAGAATCTCTCCTTCCTGCCAGATCCTGCAATACGAATGTAGATGGGCCTACGGCTTCCACAATCTGAAAAGGGCCAAGCCACAACTTCTGAAATTTCGTATGTTTGCCCTTTTCTTCATGAGCCTTATCCCATTTCAAAACTAAATCACCCATCTGAAAGTTTTTTCTGGTTATGATGCTTGAGTCAAAAGAAGATTTTATTAGCGCTTGGTGATGAGCATGGGTTTTCCTAGCTTGTTCTCTTTGTTCTTCTAGTTTGATTATTTCCATTTGTCTTAATTGTAATGAGGAAGTAGGTACTTCATCGATGTATTGCACTAAAGACAAAGAGGGAATGACTAAGTGAGTCGGAAGAACCACTTCCCCCCCATAAACTAAATTAAAGGGAGAAGTGCCGATTGAAGCTTTCTTTGTGATTCTATCAGCCCATAAAGCATTTACCAGCGCTTTGTGCCAATTCCTTTGGTTTTGGTCAACTGTTCTTTTGATAATTCTGATTAGGTTCTTGTTTGTTGATTCAGCCAATCCATTACCTTGCGGATAGTAGTTGGCAGAATATTTCAGTTTAAACCCTCTTTTAAGCGCAAACTCAGTCATAGCATTTCCAGAAAAATATGAAGCGTTATCAAACATTAAGGTCGTTGGCAATCCAAACCTAGTTATGATAAATTGGTCTATGAACTCAATAATGTTTTCAGAATGAACTGTCTTGAGAGGAACTGCTTCTACCCATTTGGTAAAATAATCAGTTGTCGTAAGGATATACTTATGCTGCTTAGAAGAGTGAGGAACGATCTCACCTATTATGTCCAAGCCCCATTGACTGAATGGTTGGTCGATGTTGACCGGTTGTAGCGGCATGGATGGTTTCCTTTGTTTTCCTGCAGCAGTCTGGCAGACTTGGCATTTCCTTACGTGATTGTATGAGTCTTTGAACAGCGTGGGCCAATAATATCCTGCACGCAAGATTTTGTGTGCAGTCGCATCTCCGGCATAGTGTCCACCCGCTGGTCCATCGTGAAGTTCCTGCAAAACCTTTTCGGCTTCAGTTTTCTCAAGACACCTAAGAAGTACAGAATCGTAATTCTTCTTAAATAGGACATCATTCATGAGCTGATATTGTTTAGCTTTTAATCTCAGAGCTCTTTTCTTGGTATGATCCAGATGTGATGGAGCATACCCATTCTTAAGAAAATAAATGGTGTCAGCATATAATGATTCTGCATCATTTAGGCTTACCTCATATGCTTGTACCTCTTCAAATGAGTTCTCTGGGATTTGCGATGCTCCGGCTAACATCTTGCAGAAGCCTTGACCTCTTACGATGTTTGCTGGTTTGATCTCAAGATCATATTCTTGTAAAGCGGTAATCCAATTAGCTCTCTTCTCGCCCACGTCTTTCTGCACCAAAAGGTTCCTTACCGCTGGAAACGACACTACGACTTTGGTGTGGGCTTTAAGCAAGAAAGGTCTGAAATATTTGATTGCTTTGAAAACAACATATGCTTGTTTCTCTACGTCTGAGTAATTAATTTCAGCACCTTGTAAGTTCGAGCTAAAGAATGCAATTGGAGCTTCCGCTTTCTCTTGATTTACTTGGGTCAAAATCGCGGCATAGGATTTCTCTGAGGCAAAAGTGTATAAGATGAAAGATTCTGAAAAATTTGGGGTGGCCAAAGATGGAGCATTGATGATAGCTTGTTTGATTAAGTTAAATGCTTCGTGCTCATCTAGACCCCATTTGAAAGTTGAATTCTTTTTTATCATATTTTGTAAGGGAGAAATAATACGTGAAAAATCCAGGACAAATCTTTTGACAAAATTGATCTATCCAAGGAAGGATTGCATGGCTTTCTTGTTATGAGGTATGGATATTTCGGAAATTTCCTTGATTCTGTCAGGTTCTATGTGAATACTGGATTTCGACACTATGAATCCGAGCAATTTCCCTTCGCTTAACGCAAAGAAAGATTTCTTTGGGTTGAGCGAAATCCCATACCTCAAGCATCTTTGAAATATTTGCTTCAAATCTTTGAGGTGGTTGTTTCGATTTTTGGAGTACAATGTTATATCATCCAGGTAAATCACTACTGATTTATTGACTAACCCTTTAAACGCGATGTCCATGGCTCTCTAAAAGGTAGCTCCGGCATTGATCAGACCAAATGGCATCTTCCGATATGCATAAGTGCCCCATTTAGTTTGGAACGTAGTCTTTAACTGATCATTGGGATGCACCAGTACTTGATTGTATCCTGAGAATCCATCCAGGAATGACATTAATTCTGAGCCTGCTACTGCCTGTAGAATTTGCTCCATAGGTGGGAGGGGAAAGTTATCTTTCTGACAGGCTTTGTTGAGATTTCGGAAATCAATACAGATTCTAATGTCTCCGTTTTTCTTCCTGACGGGCACCATATTGGATACCCATTTAGAATGCTTGACGGGGAAGATTATTCTGGCTCTCAACAACTTATTAAGCTCAGTTTTTATCTGATTTTCTAGGTTAGGGTGTATTTTTCTGAGCTTCTATTGGACAGGTTTTTCATTGTCAATCATAGGGATAACATGTTGAATGATAGAAGTGTTGTAAGTCTTCAGCTCATCGTAATTCCAGGCAAAAACGTTTTTGTATTGTCTCAGAAGACGGATATATGCTGATTTTTCTTCAGGGGCTAGGCCCTGGCCTAGGTTAACGTTATGTGGCTTCTGATCGGTCCCTAGGTTTACTAATTCATAGTTCAGGGTAGAACTGCAAAGTTTAGCATTGGCGGACCTTTTAAACCGACTTTTCAAATCATACAGATCTTCTAGCTTGACCACCGATTTCAGTATAGCATTGTCAGAGCTATTTTGTTGTATTTGATGATCATGATGGTCTTCGTCGATTATCTGATTTGAGTAGGATCCTTCAGAAGTAAGGAAATTTACGATGTCAGGATCGTCGTTGAACATTCTCCAATTGGTGATATTGTCAGGGACGGATGGTTTAAAGATCAATTCTATTGAAAACCTATCAGGACTAAAATCTTCAGAAGGGATAAGTCTAGAGGCTACGTTAGCTAACAGGTTTGCGCTCGCATTTTGAATTCTTGGAATTGACGAGATGTTGAATGCTACGAAATGTGCAGTGAGATCTTGAACTAATGATTGATAATGCTTTAAATGACTTGACAGGCAATGTATGGTGTTACGTACTTGTTTTACAACGATCTCCGAATCTCCAAAGACTTGAAGATACTTAACGTTCAATCTGATTGCTTTGTATAGGCCTTGAACCAAGGCTTCGTACTCCGCTGTGTTGTTCGTGCAATCGAACTCAAGTCTGCATGTGAGCATAATCTTGTTCCCGTCTGGGTTAATCAGAACGCATCCTGCTCCTGCTCCCTCATTTGATTTAGATCCGTCAAAATATAATTTCCAAAATAAAGATGTGTTTACAGAATTATCTAAAAAATTAAAACATTTTGAGTCATCAGTTTGTGAGAAATTTTCAACTTGGGATAAAACTGAATTCTCTAAGTATGGTGAAATATGAGCATTGAAATTACCTAGGAAAGAATCTATTGCGTAATTTCCTACAATGCTGCTATTGTACGTTATGGCCTCATTTTCTCCTTCCAGTTCTGTCACTATGTATTTTTGGTGCAACTCTCGTTCAACCTTTATCTGATTTGGTTTACCATTGTATGGTAACCACATGTGCGACCAATCGGTTGAAAAATATCCGTGGAGTTTTTCCGACCAATCCCTGCTAAGAATCAAACCATAGAACTCAGGGATATCAGCTACTAGAATGTCGATAATCTGACACACTTTCGGGTTAGACGACAATCTTATGGTCACCTGATTGAGTTCACCAATCACTTCGACTTGGGATCGATCAAGTTGAACTATGCGTACTGCGGATTTTTGAGGTTGCACATTCAATTTAGCACATATTGACCTGGGTAAAATATTCGTTGAAGCACCAGAATCGACCAAGCAATTGTGCACGTTTTTGTTGAAGATTTCATATGTGAGAAGAAAAGGAGGAGTATGAAATCTTGATCTTCCTCCAATCAAGGTGATGTCATTTGGATCAATTTTATTGATCGTGTTTGTTGGAGGCCTTCCCAGATTGTGGGAAGCTACCGCTGTAGGTAAAGATGTAGTAGGGACAGCATGTAATTCTTTCATCATTATTTTCTGCTGGTGTTTCAATTTGCTCAATTCATACAGAGTGATATTAGCCCTAGTCTTCTTCATGTCATCAATGATGTTATACTCCATTTCACCCGACACTATTAGTGTTCTTGATGGAGGCGTTTGATCAGATTGGACTGGGCTAATCTGGGTCGCTTTAGCAGTTGTCTTTTTTGTTGCGACCTTTTCTTTTGTTGCAGGGCTTGCGCCCTTTTGTTTTGGGGTAGTTATGGGAGGATCAAGTTGATTTTTGCTTCTCATGCTAACAGGAAATGCTTCTTGATCCTCTTCTTGTGGGAGGATGAAGTCCCACATTCCTTGTAGTTCTACGACCTCTTCCTCGTCGGTCTGCCCTTCAGTGGTATTCTCTTCTTCTTCGTCTTCTTCAGATTCAACGTTTGAGACAACACTAGGTGGTCTTACCTCCATGGGAGGATTTCTTTTAAAAGTCCTAAAGGGCTTTTTCGAAGAAGTCTCTGCTACTTGTTTCTTAATATCAATCATCTCATTTGACATGGTTTTCAACACTTTTTGTAATCCTTCCAAATCGAAAGGATCTTTCGTTTGCTTCTTCTTAGTGTCATCTTTGAAAGAGATCTTCTTAGATTTGCGTTCTTCTATAGCAGATCTCTTTTCTAGGGCTACCACGTGTTTTTCCACTGCTAACGCTTCTGTCAAGTTGTCGACTAAGGTGGTCTTGTTTGCCCTATCTACGAAGATAGCCAAGTTTGGAGGTAAAGTCGTGATGTACCATTCACATCTTACTTCCTCGCTGGGTTGTGAGGTAGCGGGGATTTTGTTGAGGATCTTATTGAACCATAAGTTAAAATCTTTAATGGGTTCTCTAGCCTCAGCTTTAAGATTAGATAGGTCACTGATCAATGTCGCCGTGGATCTGTCATCACCAAACTTGGTGAGGAGCTGACTTTGAAAAATGTCCCAGCTAGTGATGGATCCGGAAGGTAACGAAAAGTACCATGACCCGGCTGTTCCTTGCATTGTATAAGGGAACAGCCGGACAACAGCATCTTTGTTAGTGACTCCGTTGAGATTAACAGACAGCATGAAATTATTGATATGTTCCTCGGCTAGCATGCCTGCTTCCGGATTGAATTTAGGCAGCCATTTCTCAGGATGGGCCGGTATAGGGCTCAGGGGTGGAGGCATTAAAACCGCCCCAGGATTGTTCCATGGAGACTGGGCCATCGTTGAGCTGCTAGTTAATGGAAGTGTAGAAGATGAATTCTAATGCTGAGAAGATGAAGATATTAAGATCTTTGATGTTTGAAGAGGAAGGTTTGTAGAAGATGGGTGAGTGAGTTGGAATGAAAGAGTGGGTGGTTGACTTCACGGTGAGGGAGTTGATATGGACGAAGTGGATGAAGGAGCCCGACTGTCAGACTCTGGTGGCGTTTTCCTTGCTCTTTTCCTGGTAGGGAGAGGGAGTTCACTTGGTTGTATGCCAAATTTTTCACTCTTCGATCTGGTAAGGGGATGAGCAGGGTTATACTGCGAAGTCACGCTGCTTTTAGATTTATCAGACTTCTAGTTAAAAATAGAAAATCCCTGGAGTTTATGAATCAAAGTCCGAATTTCAGGGGGTTCAATGATAGATTGGTCTGATATATTCGAATATGTAGCAGTGGTAGATACTCGAGCGACTTCAAATTTCGGGTTTAACCGTGTTGGAGAAGTTGAGGGAGTTGATGAGGGTGTATTACTCTCAGAATGGTATTTAGATATTTCTTTAGGTGCCATTCATAGTTCGTGCCCTCCTTCTAGCGCCAAATATGTTGAGGGCCCTGAAATCGGGTCAACAACAAGGGGGATACCCACCCGGTCGGGAACCTGGTTGGCGGCTCCGTGCCCGTTTGGTGTAGCGGGTCCGACTGGGGATAACGGGACCAGCTTCCCATTCTAAGGGGGTGTGTGTGTGTAGAGTTTAGTGATGTGTGTGTGTGTAGAATATGATAATGAAAATATAGAATTATTTCTAAGCTAATCTAGTTCTGAACTCTGAGAGTGAATTTTATACTACTTTAATCTATAAAGAATAACACATCTAATCTACGCTAACCCGGGATAGAACTTTTTCCATTATGCGATCTAGAAAGGTTTCACACAATAACTGGTAATGAAGATTATTCAGCTATTATGAGAATATAAATCAATTGAGATGAACCATCCTGCATAAAAAGTTAAGCAGAACGATTGTGAACAGCATATCGCATAATCAGTTATTCATGTATTAAGCACAAATCAATGACTCCACCGTACAAAAGTGCCAAATGGTAGTCCACTCATTCATACGTTAACATATAAACAACATCAGCTGTATATTACTCTAAGAATGCAAGCAGAAACTCGTCAAGAGATAAAAGTACCATTTATGACTGACTTTATACTCACAGACCTGAAGCAATAATGATCTATTTCTACTTACTTCTAATGCCTACTAAGAGTACAGAAGTGCAACATCAGTAGCAGGTATTAAAATGCAAACATAAATAAATCTTGATCCGTCCATTCATCAAAAACCCCCTCCGAGGGTACAAAAGTGCATGTTCTGAGGACAAGTTTTTTGACAAATTTCCGGACCCTTCTCCAATGCAACGAGAAGGGTTAAATACTACTAACCGGATAATTCTAATTACACAAATTGAGGGAACAGCTTCAAATGACCGCCCTTTTACAAAAAGCAAATTTATTTCTAAAAATCAAATCTAATTTCTAACCGTTTCTGTATCTGTTGTTTAGTGCTGTAAGCAATGCACTGTTCGCCCTGAAAGAGTCGGCTGGTTGTTCTTTCCTTTTGTTCAAGCTTGAAAATTAGAAATAACAAGAGCTGGCACCTCTTTCTGACAAGCTAGAAGATATTTTCGAAAACCTTTCTCTGGCTGGGTGTATTCGCTGTGCGCACACTTAGCACAACCCAGTTTCTTCTCGAACTGATTTTGTTGTTGCTATTTCGATTTTCGGTCGTGCAAATGACTCAATGAGTTAGAAGTCGCGCTGTATGGACAATCCCCTGTTTCGAGAATTGTTTCCGTTCTTTGTTCCAGGCTTTTCTGGGGCGTCTTCCTTCTCTTGCGCTTCTTTCTCTGCTTTACCAAGTCTGAGCTTCAGGATCTTTTGTAAACACGCTGCTTTTGTGTGCCTTTGACTCTGAGTCTTGGATAGTCTATTTTCATCAGTGCCTGTTGGGCGATATTCTGGAATCCGCGGTTCTACTGCATGCGGCATCCAATTGCGGAGGCATTTTCTCTCTGTTGTCTTATTGGCGCTCTTCCCTTAGATTTTTCCTGCATATAGATTTATATCAGTAGCATGTCTTGCAGTTTACGCAAAGAAGAAGGGAAATGACGAAAAGATTGACATGAAAGCATTTAAATTCTAATGAATGCGTAATTCTGACATTCATCATGACTTGACTCTTCGATAAATGCGATGCAATCATTTCTGGATACTTAAGCATGCGGTCATTAATTTCCCGTAAGGTGCGCGCCTAATTTTGGGCTCACAGATCATGCTGAGGAATGCCTGCGATGAATGATTTCTGGGATTTGCATCGCAGTCTTGAAAATTGCGATGTAAATAGGTGGCGTTGCAGCCATTGACAGTCTCATTTGTCGCAAACCATAGGTCGCAAATCGCAGCTTTGCATGGTCGCAGATCGCATATCGCAATATCGCACAATCGCAAGGTTTTCACTTTGTCACTTCGTGCTGCTCATGCGACATTGCGACGTGCGACGTCGCATATCGGCCATCGGCGTTTCTTCAGGTTTTCCCTTTTCAAGCACTTTTGATGCTCGCGATGCGATGGGTTCTCGCGTCGCTCGTTTTCGGTGTGTTTGTGCGCTTTGGGCAAGCGCTCTTTTTTCCATTGCGACGCGATATAGCTCTTAGGGGGTTGATACAAAAGATTTTTTTTATTTTTTTTAAACAAAAATATTTTTTGGATTTTTTGGCTAAGGGTCCCCCTTTGCTTGATGTTATTACTAATATCAAACAAAGAGGGGGGTTGTTGGTGACCACAACACTTTCCAGCGAAAGAGTCATTCCTGAATCCTTTATTGCACATTTATACTCAGGTCAGGAGTCAATCTATTCTTCAATCAAATGTCAATAAAAAACAACTAGGTATGTTGTGGCATCAACCTCAATCATTTTTACGGAGTGAACCCATTAGACTACTGAGGAAATTAGATAGGTCCAATAGGAACTGAATAAATTGCATGAATTTCATAGTTAGGAATAGGGATACTGTTGGGCAAAATGTTGGCTTTAAAATGGGCTATACATTTTAAGGTGTTGTGACCACCTTAGCTGCTTACTTTGTTGCTAGTAATTATGCACCAGTACTTACTGTGCATAGAATCTTAAGGCAGTAGTCTATAAGGCCTTACTGTGCCTACCTTACCTCATCCTTCGACCTGTCTATTGACATCGAATGAAAGTGGGCCTCATCTGAACTGGCGATTAGGCTCATTTTTGTACCATTTGTTCATTTGTCTTTATTGACAAGCAAGTTTATTCCGGGGTGTTGGTAACTTGGTTCCATTATCAGAGAAGAGAGGTCTAATTTGTGGAGAAGTCAAACTTCGTTTACAATGGTCCTAGTAACAAACACCTGCCTATACAAGATATATATAAATATAAGTGTCCTCTTCAATGGTTATGGAGACATCCAACCTCTGCAATAAAAATATTTTACTTAGAATTTTTGACTCGCAAATTTGGAGGTGTTTGGACTGTTATACAAGGTGATGATATAGCGAGTTTTATGCCTTTGATCAAAGGTGCCTTCATATACCATAGTTCATCAAATTCAACCGTAAAATTATGCCCCGGTGCCTTGTTGTTTGCTTCAAATTTTTCATTCTATCAACATTTCTCAATTAACAATTCCATGCTTCAAGGATGCAGCCAACTGAGCAAAAATTCACTTGAGAAGAAGCTTATTTGGCTTATGATCCCTACCTCAAAGGTGTCCTTCTTCTTGGTTCTTGAAAGGTCGTAGAGACAAGCCCTTAGACAAAATTCTTTTGTGTATAGTAATTTGGCTTCAACTGAATGACAAAACTGGTAAGAGTGTGAGGCTTCCTTCAAACTAATTGATTGATGACCATAGAGGTAGGGATTTTAGATATTGACTGGTTGAAAAAAAATAGGAGATCTTATGATTCAAGAGTTTTTACAAGGTGATGATATAGCGAGTTTTATGCCTTTGATCAAAGGTTCCTTCATATACCATAAGTTTAGAAAATGCAACCATAAAAACATGCCCTGGTGCCTTGTTGTTTGCTTCAAATTGTTCATTCTATCAACATTTCTCAACTAACAAGTCCATGCTTCAAGGCTGCAACCAACTAAGGAAAAAGTCGCTTGAGAAGAAGCTTATTTGGCTTATGATCCATACCTCAAAGATGTCCTTCTTCTTGGTTCTTGAAAGGTCATAGAGACAAGCCCTTAGACGAAATTATTTTTTGTATAGTAATTTGGCTTCAACTGAATGACAAAATTAGTAAGAGCGTGAGGCTTCCTTCAAACTAATTGATTGATGACAACAAAGGTAGGGATTTTAGATATTGATCTAGCTTTAG
The DNA here is from genome assembly GCA_031772625.1 of Pinus tabuliformis. Classification (NCBI taxonomy): domain Eukaryota; kingdom Viridiplantae; phylum Streptophyta; class Pinopsida; order Pinales; family Pinaceae; genus Pinus; species Pinus tabuliformis. The sequence continues at coordinate 611,423,778 of CM062814.1, read as the reverse complement.
AATACTTCACTGGTTGAAAAAGATAGGATACCTTAGGATTCAAGAGTTTTTACAAGGTGATGATATAGCGAGTTTTATGCCTTTGATCAAAGGTGCCTTCATATACCATAAGTTCAAAAAATGCAACCATAAAAACATGCCCTGGTGCCTTGCTGTTTGCTTCAAATTGTTCATTCTTTACAAAACCCCTCTCGTTTGAAAAAGACAAGAGACCTTAGCCTAATTTTGTATGGATTCAAGAGTTTTTACAATCAGCTTAGGAGGCTGACATCAGATAAAAGATTCATGGTTTCATGATACCCCCAACTTGGGATGGATGTGCCCCTAAATACAAACCAGTAGCCCCATGCTATTATTTTAGTATATAATGTGTGGGTTTCCAACATTAATTTGACTTCTGAGTTCTGATTTTTTCTATATGAATTTGTTTTTACAATGAAGTTGATGTCAAATAGGACTTTGTTTCCCAAGTTTCCCTATTCCCTAAACAAGTATTTATGGTTATCAAAGCGTTTTTCTGTTCTGTAAAGTGGAATTCAAATGTGTCATATAGCAGGAAATACAAATCTCCAATATAGAATAGGTTTTGGTTGGAAAAATCTACACCTAAGTTTCAAGAGTAAATTGCTGCTAAATTTATACTTCAGTGGCCTGAGGAAATTATTATTCATCATTAAATAATTATTTACCTGCTGCATTTCTATTTTCTAGGCACATGAAACAGGCACCATAGAGTTATTGACATCATATTAAACTATAATTAGGTCTGACATATTACATGGCACTCTTAGGCATAAGTGTATTTAAATTCAACAGTATGATATGCCAACTCTTACTAGTCAATTCAAGAATGAAAATGTTGCATAAATACTCATTTCACTACTTGGAATTATCCATTTATCACTGCTTAAATCAAAGAACGGTCATTTTTCCCAGATGATGTACTATTTGTTCTCTATTGAGCATGGTAGTAGTCACTATGTTTTAAATTATGCATCACTAATTACTGCTTAGAATGTGCGAGGGACACCTATGGACAATTAACTGATTGGTCATACTGGGTTGACCAACTTGTTTGCTTTTTCATTGATGAATCTGTGGTAATGTGGCATTTTTTTACAGTGGATAAAATTTATTGAGTAATCTTTTGATCAGCAGACTAAGATTTTAAATAAATTCCTTCCTGATTAATCACATCATCATACTAAGATTCTACTTAATGCTTGTCACATTTGATGAAATACATAATAAAAAAGGATGTTTTTAGTGTGTTGGGCCATGGTCTAGTGGTTGACAGGGGTGTTGCATGTTAAAGACCAAGGCTCAAATCTTGGCAGGCATAGAACCTTGGATTATAAGTTGGTTGAGTTTGATGGGTTTCGTATGCAGCATAATTCATGGAAAAGGTATGATATTGGAGAAGGGGTTCTCCAAATGTGTAACGCAAGGCATGATGTGCCTGAACCTCATCAATTCATGGCAGATAATTTTCTAGAGGTGTTAATAATTTTTGTTTTATCATTTTTTAAATTTAGACAATAAATTTATAAATTATTCAAACATATACCAAGGAAACACTTGTTTCCTTGGGGCCTCTTATAGTGTAAATACTAAATTCACATGCTATGTGGGTTAGATACTACATAGAACTTATTTCATTGTTTTATCAGAATACATTAAAAACATTTACGTCAAGATATGGGGTTGTACAATGCAATGATTGTCGTATATGAGCCTCAGGAGTTTGTGTTAGGTTTTGATCTAGAAGTGTTGACTGCATTCAGTATTATGACGAGAGCTTCTAGATTACTATGTGATTTCATTGAGGTGTTCAACGTTTCAGGTGAACACTTCACCCATCTTCGGGGACAGTAACCTTAGAATGATGATACAAAGAGTGCTACACTACGAATAAATAGATATAGGAAATGACCGTTAGGAAAGGTAAAGAGAATGAGAAAGTTAATGATTTAATGTTTTATAATAACAATTTATTATTTATTATTATTATTTTTGGAAGGATATGATAGTTAGGATAGGTGAAGAGAATGAGAAAATTGATGATATTATATTTTATAATAACAATTTAATTAATAATTTTGGAAGAGATAAGATTAAGTTAACACAAATTTAAGATAATTAATTTTGAGTTTGGTGGGGTTGTTGAATAACATTGAATAGGGTCACCATATCCACTTGAAAATTCAAATTCAAATTCAATTTATCAAATCCATTCATATATTCAAATTCAATTTATCAAAACCATTCATATATCATTCCAGTTCTACCAAAACAAAATATAAAAATCAAGCTGCATACTATTACAATTCTGCACCAAAATGGCATCACTGGATTCAGTTTTCTTTAGTAACATAACAAAATGTTCAGAAAACCATTACAATTTGGCACCAGCTACCATCACCTGAATTAGGTGTTTATAAAAGACCAATATATGAATAGATAGCAATATACCTATCAACTTTGCAAAATGAATAGGATGTTATCACTATTAGTTGATTAGACACACACAATAGGTAGTGGATAAGGCATGAATCTCTTAGTTATATATTGCCATCAGATCCTTAACTAAAAGCAATATGCCAGCTCTTCCATAAAAATACTACATTGAATCTTCTGTTCAGACTTCAAACTATTATTCTGCCCAAAACACAATTATTTCCTGTATGTTGACTTCAGAACAAAGTATTTGCATTGTTTAATAGTTAATGGAAGGGTGGAGGAAGGGGAGGATTACAGTTTTGGATTGGTGGAGGGACTAGATTGGTTGGAGGTGGTGGTGGGGATGTATATCTGATTGTAGGAATTGCAAGAGGAACAGGAGGTGGTGGGGAATCGGGATGCATATCTAAATGAAGGTACTGTGAGAGAAGCAGGAGGTGGTGGTGAAGAATATCTAACAGCAGGTACTTGAAGAGGAGGTGAAGGTGATGGTGGTGGTGATATAATGGGAGGTGGTAGAGTACATTGCAGATGAGAAAATGACATATCAATACAAGTCTTGTGTTGGGCACGAAATGCAGCACATTCCTGCTGTGATCTCTGAAGAGGACGATCTGGAATGCAATTTTGTGAATCATCAAATGGCACTCCCTTGCTTGGAAGTGAGGGGTAGCTTGCATGCTCTGCTATGAAATAATTGTAGGAAACAATAAGGTTTTGGAGGCTCCTTATGGAGAAAATCACATCAGGAATGGATCCATAGAATTCATTACGAGCCAGAATGAGCTGCTCAATGTTACCAAGACAGCCAAGAGATAATGGAACCTGACCTCCTATGTGATTAAAGCTCACATCCAACACATTGAGTTGATCCAGCATCCCTGTTTCCTCTGGCAAGCATCCAGACAGTGCATTGTTGAGAAACAACACCTCGTTCAACCTCTGGGCCATGTTGCCAACACTGCTAGGAATGCTTCCAGTCAACTTGTTATTGGAAAATCTCACCATAGAGATTGGACAGTTCCCCATGTTGTCTAGAATCTTATCTTCAAAATAGTTGTTGTTCACAAAGATAGCATCCATCTCCTTCTTGTTGAAGAGATCTGTAGGAATAGGACCTGTAAAGAAATTGAATCTCAGATCCAAATACACCAGACTCTGCAGTTCCATAACCATAGTAGGGAAATTCCCTAAGAGTTGGTTGTTACTCACATCCAGCTCTGCTAAAAGTGTGAGACTCTTGAAGCTAAGAGGAATGACCCCACTGAAATGATTGGTATTGAGATGGAAGAGAGAAATATCAATGAGCATGCCTAGTTCCTCAACCAAGAAGCCTTTAAGAAATCCATGATTCAATTCAATCCCAACAACAAATCTGTCACATGATTTGTCTAAGGCAGGTGCACAAAAGACCCCTGTGTAATTGCAAACTATTCCCCAAATTCACTCGAACTGCCAACTATTGGTGTGCTTTGTGCATCCCCTTTTTTGTGATTGTTGTCCTTGTGAATCATGATGCCTTCTACATTACAATTACTGAAAAAAAAATTTGATATATGCCTTGTTATAGAAGAAATTCCATTTTGGTGATGGAAATGTGCATAACCTTCCATGAAGATCAATGTTAGTTTTAATTTTCAATGATCAACAGACCTATGTGTGTGAGATCTATTTGTTGCTTTTCATTTCATTAGTTTTCATATGAATTTTGTTGTCTACTGTCTTATTTTCAAAGAATCTTGTGTATTTTTATATTAATCTATATTTTTATATTTCTTGTTTTGTTGATTGATTATAATTTATAGGTATAAAATGCCACCTCTTGGTCCCCCCAAAAAGGATCTGAAACAACATTCACTTGCCGATGCATTTGGTATCTCTGAATGCTCTAATCAATTGCATATTTTTTAAAATGAACTATATGATCATGTGGAAGAGGACCATGAATCATATAGTGCAAAACTTCTTGAAGAGGAATCAACATCCAAGAGGTACAAAATAACATTCAAGTCCAAATGGAGAATGAGATTTCCATGGGATTATGCTATAAAATATTGTTATGGTGTTGAAAGGATAAAATGTTCATGGTGTGTAAAATTTAAAAGGAAAAATCCATTTGCTAAATATGGAAGCACAACTCTTCAAGTTAGTGCTTTAAACATCCATGCAACGTCAGAGGCTCATAAATTTTCTTTGCAACTTTTAGAGGGAGAAAGTAAATGGAGTACTCTTCCAATTACAAAACATGTAGAGCTAATGGTTGATGCTCAGAAAGAGAGAATTATATCAGTTATTCGAACATTTATTTTGTTGCAATACATGATTACCTTTGGAAGTATATAAGTCAATTTGTGACTTGAATAGGTATAAAAACACTCCTCACATTCCTCTAACAAATGAATACTCAACATATACAAATAAAACATCTGGAAAATACTTTCTAGAAGCTGCTAAGGAGGTATATTGGAAAAAAATAAAAGATGAGATTTTCCAAAGCCCATATTACTTACTTTTAGTTGATGAAAGCACTGATCGGACTATGGTGCAACATTTGATTTTTTATATTACATATTTGACAAATGAAGGAAGAGGTCCATGTGCTACAAAATTTACACACTTTCTAGAAATTAGGGAATGGAACATCACAGTCTATGTATGATGTTGTCACATCTCTTTTAGCAGACATGAATCTATCCATGACAAAGTTAGTTGGATTTGGATCTGATGGAGCATCACCCATGAGGGATATTCATGAAGGTTTGTCTACTAAGCTTCATTGACATGGGCCTCATTTATTAGATATCCTATTAGGAAACCAACTCATAAAAAGATAGAAAAGATAGATCAACACCTTAGAAATAAGCCTCTTCAAGGGGGAAACCTCCTTTACATTACAAAAATGAACAATTCTTAGATGATTCAAATGAAGAAACATCCTTTCTATATATAGGAGTCTAAGAGGTCACATTATAACCAAGCCAACCTAACAATAATAATATAAAGGCACAAAAATAACTATAGAGGGATTCTATGGGGCACAGTAATAACAATATGGGGACAATAGGGGCACAACAATATTAATAAGGGATACAACTACAATAGTAATGGGGGAATCACTAGTATTCTAGGGACATAACATGCCCCTTTCCTTCAAAAAAGTGTTGTCCTCAATGCTTGAGTAGTTCTAGATGCTTCTGTATAAAATTCTCATCCTCCCATGTGGAATCTTTAGAAGATAAGTTCTTCCGCTTGATGAGATACTCTGGAATTGATTGATTTCGTAGCTGTCGAGTTCTTGTTTCTATGACTGCTTCTGGTTCCAATATAATTTTTCCTTCCTCGTCAAGTTCTAGAAATATTGTTTAAACTGGGATCTTGTCGCCTATAACCTTCTTTAAACATGAAACATGGAAAACTGGGTGCACTCGAGAAGCTGCAGGAAGCTCCAATTTGTATGCCATAGTACCAATCTTTTGCAACACCTTGTATAGACCAAAATACTTTAGTGATACTTTATTATCCTTCTTAGCTTGCTTGAGGGACATTTGTTTATATGGTTGTAGCCATAGGAATACTCAGTCGCCTACATCAAAACTTTTTTCGCTGCGATGTTGATTTGCCTGTTGTTCAATTCTATTCTGCGCCAACACGCGGTTATCCTTTAAGAGCTAGAGAACTTCTTGTTGATGCTCGATGTGATGTTCCACTACTTGAACCTTAGAATTTTCTCTTAAATATGATGTGATGGATGGTGACTGATATCCATAAAGTGCCATAAATGGGGTCATTTTTGTTGTAGTATGGAAGGAAGTGTTATACCACCATTCAGCCAGAGGCAACCATTTGAACCATTGTGTTTCTTTATCAGATACAAAGCAATGAAGATATACTTCCAAACATTTGTTTACTATCTCAGTTTGCCCACCAGATTGAGGATGATAAGATGAGCTATGAGCTAACTGAGTACCAAGACAAGAAAATAATTTTGTCCAAAAATTTCCAGTGAAAATGGGATCTCTATCACTTACAATAATCTTTGGGTTTCCATGTAGCTTTTGAATTGTTTCCATAACTGCAGTAGAAATTGTACTGGATTTAAATGGATGTGATAATGCACAAAAGTGTGCATACTTGGTAAGTCTGTCAACGACCACCATGATGACACTCTTTCCTTCAGACTTGGGTAAACCTGTGATAAAATCCATTGAAACCTCCTCCCAACATTGGCTTGGAATGGATAAAGGTTGTAATAGGCCTGGGGTCTTAATTGTTTCAACTTTATTTTGTTGGAAAACCAAACATTCTACCACAAACTTTTGAATATCCAATTTAAGGCTATCCCAAAAAAAATCCTTCTTAACCCTGTGGTAAGTTTTTAAAAATCCTGAGTGCCCTCCTAAGGGAGAAGTGTGCAATTCCATAAGAATCTTTTGTTTGAGTTGGGAATTTTTACAGAGGTATAAGCGATATTTGTACCATAATGAATCATTTTTCCAACTAAATGTATCAAATGTACTGTAATCTTGTTCTAACTTTTGAATACATGCCCACACTTCTTCGTCATTCTTCCATTCCTCCCTGGCTTTGTTTATCCAATCTGGTTGGATAATAGAAATGGTGCACAACAATGCTTCCACATCCTCATCCTTTCTTGAGAGTGCATCTGCCACAACATTTTTCTTCCCTTTTTTGTAAATGATTTCAAATTCATAACCCAACATCTTTGTGACCTATTTTTGTTGCTCTTCAGAGGATAATCTTTGTTATAAAAAGTATTTAAGGCTATCATGATCCATTTTTACCTTGAAGTGTCTTCTCATCAGGTAGGGTCACCATTCTTAAGTGCATGTATTATTTCCAACATTTCCTTCTCATAAATCGCTTTGTTTAAATACTTTCCCTTGATTGGAAAACTTTCAAAAGCAATGGGTCTTTCATCTTGCATTAAAACAACACCAATTCCATTTCCTGAAGCATCGCATTCCACAATAAAGGTTTTTGTGAAGTTCGGTGTAGCTAAGACCCGTGCTTGGCACATTACCTCTTTAAGATGTTCGAAGGCCTTTGTTGCTTCTGGGGTGTTAGCGCCTAAATCTGCCTTAGGCTGAAAGAAGGAAAAATTCAGGATAACCACAAACCACGCTCAGTCTGGTAGCGAGCCCTACCAGAACAGGAGAGGGCTCTCTCGGGGTAACACTCAGTGAGGAATAAACAATATGGTCTGAGATGACTTAAACTGAATACTGATTTTAGGCTAGTAAATAGATATGGAAAAAGGCGATTTTTGAATGACTGAATTTTCTGGGCTGTGTGGGACCAAAGGACCGCATGAGCTGGGAAATTAAATCAAAGACACAGGATATTTCGTGAGGCAAGATAGGCGGGAGGTTTAGAAATCAGATTTAAATAAAATGGAGTGGAAAGACTGTTGAGAAAAGCTAAAAAGGGCATACACATGAATCCTTTTCAGACAGAAGAAGATATACAAAATATGAATGCTTTACAAGGCAGAGCATAAACTGAATTCTACCTCTTCTACTTAAGAGCATTCAACCAGAAATGATTAGGAATGGATGGTAAACATAAAAAAATACATATGAAACGTAGAAAGAAACACATTTGCTAAACTCACACCACAGGGAGCTCATGAATCAGAGCTGCATCATTCTATTAATTTCCAAGCCAAAATTGTACAATGAAAGTGCTGAGTTTTTCTCCACGCTATTCCCAGAAACTCCAACCCCTTACAAATGACTTTCGGTACAATAAATAAGCTTTTCTATGAGAAAGTGGATCGACCCAAAGTTGGGGGATTGTTTAATCATTACAAACGAAAATGAAAAGCCAACCATCAATAACAGGAGCAACGTTACATTTAATTTCTCTGATGACCAATTAAAAAAAAAACAAAAATGTAGCGTAGATCTTCTGGAGCGACTGTCCACCTTCCTTTTGGTCGTTTGAATAACAACTATCAGTTTAATAACATGGCTTTCAATAAGATGCGCCTTTAATGAAGAGAAAACATATATTGTTAATGAATGGGCCCACCTACAATTTTCGTTTAACTCACCCACGCGCCAATATTCACTTTCAACTGTCTTCGCTTCTAAACCACAGTACCATAGCAAAAAAATTGTTCAACAAGCTTTGAAAAAATTACTTGGAGAAAATTGCACTGAAACAAATTGAATTCTCACAGAGCGGAAGTGATTTGGCCTTTGGGTCTTTGTGCGCCGCGCCAAAATATGTATGCGTCGCGCCACTTTGGAGATGGTTTTGAGGCACTTCCTGAAGTCCAAATTGAGCCCAAGTGTGCTTGTTGGAAATCCCTACCTGTCTACTTTCCAACCCAAGTGAAATTTTTCAATTTGGATGTCATTTGCCCCTCCAAAACTGCAATCTCCCAAGACTGCTTCCTGTGTGTCAAAATAGGGGCAGAGAGGTCATTTTTTGGGTGTTTTTGACCTCCTGAGGACTCAAAACTTGCCCAAAATTCTTGGCCATGCACCAAAAGTCATGATTTTCCATGGAAAATCCAAAAATATAAACTTTTTGTCATTTGGAGCTCCCTAGCAAAAGCGGAGAAAAACCCTGTTTTTGTGCAAAAAATTTCAAATTTTCAAAATGTGCTCCAAATCTCTTGAAATTTGGGTTGTACCTTCTCCATCACATGTCATGCTAGGCCAAAGAGGCCTCGGCCAAGATTCGGAGCCGATCTTTCTCTTTTTGCCTCTTTTGTCTTTTTATCACCTTCCTCAATTTTGCCTTTAGGCTCCTGATTCTCGCTTTGGAGCTCATGTTTCGGGCCATGTAATGGTGAGTCATGCACCTCAGCATTGCTTTTTCCCTATTAGCCTTCTCCAACAGCTTCTCCAAGTGAATTTTCACTTTCTCTAAAACATACTCCCGGTCCTCATCTCTTTGCTCCATAGGTCTACCTTGTGCTGCCATGATGTGTTGCCGGTTTTCCTTGATCAGTTGCAACTCTATCTCAGCTTGCCGATCCTCAAGTTGTTTGTTCCTCTGCTCCAGGTATTTCATATTCCATTTAGCTCTCTCCAAGTCAAGGGATAAGGCTTGGATCTCTGTTTGCTGCTCCTGGATGATCTCTTTAAGCTGTGCACTTTGCGGACCCGTATCTGTATCATCATCATGAAGGAGAACGAAGTCGGTCTCTCGTTCACCTGATGGCCCCTCATCATGCATTGGCTCCTTACCTCTGTCCTGTACCTGTAGTGTTGATGTCGAAAGTGAGGCCCCTTCCACCCCGGGTGGAGATAACACTCGCTTTGTTGCTGCAAACAAATGTCTAGCACCCATCTGATATGTGATGAATATCGGCACACTAGCAGTCTCATGGCGCTCATACTGATGAGAAGGTCCCCCTATCTCATACTTAACCTCTGATAATCCCTATGAAGCTCGGAAGAAGTCACCAGAGATGAAATCATCCCAAGTGATACCCTGTAAAGCTGATGCACCACCAAAATCTTGATGAGAGCAAAATGACAAATGCTGTTGAACTGTTGCTCAGGGGTCTTGTGTTGCACAAGGGAGGTCATCCTCTCTATGTTTCGGCATATGACATATGGGATGTTCATCATGCGTACCCAGGTGAAATGCATGAGCAACCTGATGTGATAAGCATATAACCAGGAGAAACGGGCTTCACAACTGAAATACTTCATAATTAACTTCATTAGAGGGGCATATTCATCTTTAAGATATCTGAAGGGAAACACTCTCTTAAGCTGCTTCAAGAAACTAGGTTTAACATATGGCTCATAATGTTGTCGGTCAATTTCTTGTCTCTTGTTCCATGGCTTTCCAATATTAGGCATGCCGGTAGCTAATGAGATAGAGTCCGGTGTAAGTGTGAGAGTAACACCGGCCAAAGTAACTTGAGCACCATGTAAATGTAGAACAAATAGGCGAGCTAACTCATGGTGAAATTGAACATTTGCAACCTTTTCACAAAACTCATAGCATCACTGAAACCAAAAACAAGAGACGGCAAGAGGGCAGGATTGCAATTCTGTGAGGGTATGCGGTTCCTCTCTAACATGTCTGCCACTTTTATGGGGCCTTCGGGGTGCATGTTTTTCCGTGGGTGAGTCACTTTGAGTTTCCACCTCATAGTCGGATGAATGATCAGATGACATAATTGATGCTACGAAAACTGCTTGGAGAAATGAATGTTGGTCGCAACACTGTGTTGGACTGTTGTTGTAATATGGTTGAAATTTGTCACCAAGGAAGCAATGTAACAAGGGACAGTTAGGGAGGGAAAATATGAAGGGATTAGGAGTATTAGGATAGATTTTATTTAGGGCAATGTAGGAGGGTTTGGGAACTTTGCATAGGGTAGGGTTCGGGGTTTTACATTGGGCAATGGGTGAAAGGGAATTGGGGATAAGGGTTTAGTAATTTTAGGGGATAGGGAGCAATGAAATTCAAAGGGATATGGTATAAGGAAAAGGGGAATGAAGGAAAGAGGGACAGATGGGATGGAAGGGGAACCTTGGTAACAAAATGATGAATTTGCAACCCTTAACAGCAATTGACATAAGGATTTTTAGAGGTAGGGTTTGGAAATTTTGTTTCAAACATTTGGAACCATAAAGCACCATCACATAACACACAAAAATGGATGAACCACCGAGATGTCGACCCTACCTGGCACGTCCAAGCAATTCAATGGTGATTTGGAGGAATTTCGGGAGTTTTTTGGGTGTTAGACTGAATGTGCCGCGCCGCCTGTTCTATGCGTCGTGCGCTACCGGTGCACCGCGCCCATTCGAAATTGCACTGGAGGATCGTGCCCAATGCGCCGTGCTGGCCCAGTGCACCGCGCCACCTACTGTATGTGTCGCGCCTGTCAATACACCTCCAACTTTACCCAAAACATGCACTGGCTGACCCAATTCACTTTGAAATTCTTCTCTCCGACCTTGGCATTCAAAATGACCTTGATCCTTATGAGAAAATATGTATAAAGACATGGAGACATGGTTTTGATTTTTGTTTCTTCAAAACCCACTTTTGCAATGTTTTGTTTTGGCACTTTTTCCACAATTTAATGCAACTCTGTATTTCACATTTCCTTTTTGGATTTTTGACTAAAATGATGAAATTTTTGGCAATTTTTTGCAGGGGTATCTGACATGGAATTTGGCAAAGGATGATCAGAATCTGTTTTTGAAGTACTTCATGGTGGAGAACTTTACATATTTATCATAAACATTAATTTGACGATTTCCTCTTCAAAACAGAGTTTTGAAGAGGAATCACCATTGAGCATTATGGATGATGAAAATCTGGAGATGAAACTTGTTGAATCTCTCTCTGGCATGTTGGCATTATTGGGTACTTTGAAAACATGACTTATGAAACCCTAGACCTATGACTGACATGATTTTTTTCCCATCAAAAGACCAAATATTGACTGTCATTTAATGAACTTTGATGAACAGACCTGAGCCAGCAGGTACAAAGCATGAGGGGTAATGACTGACAAGACCCTTCTGTCAGATTATGGCATGCCCCTAGCGGAATGCAGCTGAGTGAATGGAGCAAGACACCTAAAAATGAAATGCAGAAAGAGTTTTGATCTCCGACGGAGGACTGACAAGACCGACTCTAACATTGGCTCCAATGGGGGATGGTAGCTCCTCAGAGGTGCCAAGAACGACAGATCTTTGGGAGAGCAGACAGTGCCTTCGTCCATTGGGCTATGGAATCATTATTTCGACAAACAACACAAAACTCTTGACTCATTTATTGACTGAAACTTGACTCGAACTGACTCAAATTTGGACTTAAAATGACTCAAAGACTGACTAGACAAACTCAAACCAAAACTAAAATAAAATGGTATTTACAGTGACAATGGAAGCAACATAAACAACTCAGAAATGGTACCACTTGAGCAGCCGACCATTGACCGGCCCTCCTGGACAATCTTCCCCGTTCATCTCCTTCAGAAGAAAGGCATTCTGACCCCGATATGCTGCAATCTTGAAGGGACCTTTCCAGAGATTCTCGAATTTACTGTGCTTACCCTTTTCCTCATTCCTTGCATCCCACTTCAGCACCACATCATCCAACTGAAATTTGTCCGCCTTTGCTTTTCTGTCATAAATTTTCTTAATCTTCTCCTGCAACTTGGATGTGTTGTGGAAAACTTCTTCTCTTGTCTGCTACAAATGGATCATTTGATTCAATCTTCTCTGCATAGGATCGTCTTCACTGCCAGCTTCCTGAAGAAGTTTGACTACCGAGGCTGTGAGAGAGATAGGAAACAATGTATCAACTCCATACACAAGCTCAAAGGGGGATATACCAATGGATTTCTTCTGACTGACACGATCTGCCCAAAGTGCATTGACCAACTTCCTATGCCAGCTCTTCTTGTTGATTTCCAGCAGCTTCTTAATGATGTTGACTAAAGATTTGTTAGAAGACTCCACCAACCCATTGCCTTGCGGATGATAGGCAGTTGAGTGACCCAAAATGATGTGATATTTATGACAAAACTCTACCATCCTTTTTTATTTGAAATCTTCTGCGTTATCAGTGATTAACTTATTCGGGCAACCAAAGCGAGACAAGATGTTATTTTCAAGGAATGAAATAATTACTGCATCTGTAGCTTGTCTGGTGGGAATTTCTTCGATCCATTTCGTGAAATAATCTGTTGCCATGAGAATCCACCGATGCTGACCGGAAGAAGCAGGATGAATTTCACCAATGAAATCCAACCCCCATTACTGAAAAGGGGCACTCACCTCAATGGGCTTAAGCGGCAAAGGCTGTAATTTCTGCCTTCCTTCAAAAATCTGACATTTATGACAGCTCTTGACAACCTTATATACATCAGCAAACAATGTCGGCCAATAGTATCCCGCTCTCAGAACTTTATTTGTTGTTGTTTTCCAAAAAAGGTGACCACCACAATCTCCTTCGTGGAAATCCTCCATGACCTGCTTTGCCTCTTCTTCCACCAAACAATTCAACAGAATGCCACCAGGATCTTTCCAATAAAGTGCAGAATTTAGAATGCAAAACTTAGCAGCCTTTAATTTGAGAGTTCTACTTTTGTTTCTAGTCATGCCGGGCGGTGGTGACAAATTCTGAAGCACATATATGATATCTGAATACCACGGAGAAAGAGCAAACATTTCAGATACCTGAATTGACGAACCTTCCTCATTCTCATTGGACATAGCAGCGATCAGATTTATGTCTAAGGCGTGCAAGTTTGATTCGGCCATTAACTTTGCCAATCCCTGTCCTTTAACAAGCTTTGTGGGCTTTATTTCCACATCATACTCCAACAAAGTTTCAATCCACTTGCCTCGTCTTCCTTTCGGGTCTGTCTGCACTAAAACATCTTTGACAGTAGCATTAGGAACATAAGCTAAAATATGAGAATGCAGAATGTATACCCGAAAATCTTTCAATGCTTTCACAAGTGTGAGGGCTTGCTTCTCAATTATGTTGTACTTTAAGGCTGCATCTCTTATAGCTCAGCTGAAGAAAGAAATTGGTCTTTCGTGATCATCTCTTTTCTGCATCAACACAGCTGCCATAGTATGCTCCGAAGCGAATGAAAACAATATAAAATCCTGAGTGTATTCCAGGTTGATTAGAACTGGAGCTGAAGAAAGAGCCAATTTGATCAAATTGAAAGATTTTACAACCTCTTCCATCCAATTCACTTGGTTGTCCTTCTTAAGCATGTTTGTAATCTCTCTTAGGTGTTCAACAAGATTAGGTACGAAGCGGCGTAAAAAATTCATTTTACCATTGAAAGATTGAATATCCTTCTTATTCCGGGGTAGATCGATTTGCTGAATCACTTGTACACGTGTTGGATCAATACGAATGCCAGCTTTTGAGATAATGTGCCCAAGTAGTTTTCCTTCCTCCATGGCAAACAAGCTCTTTTTCGGATTTAGCGACAGGCCATATTTTTTGCACTTTTGAAAAACAGTTTTCAAATGATACATGTGTTCTTCATCTGATTTGGAAAACAATGTCAGATCATCAAGGTACACAACCAAAAATACATCCTTCTCATTGGTGAAAGCCAAGTCCATTGCCCGCTGAAATGTGGCACCCGCGTTCTTCAAAACAAAAGGCATTTTAGCGTAATGAAAAGTTCCCCACGAAGTGGTGAACGCTGTCTTGTCTCGGTCATCTTCATGGACAGAAATTTGGTTATATCCAGAATAACCATCGAGTAGTGACATACGAGATGCTCCAACTACTCGCTGAAATATATGATCCATTTTGGGTAGAGGATAGTTATCTGTCAATGAAACTTTATTGAGATTCCTAAAATCAATGCACAAGCGAATCTCACCTGACTTCTTTCGTACAGGCACCAAATTAGAGATCCAGTCCGAAAATCTGATGGGAACAATGATTCCTGATTTGTACAACATGTTTATCTCCTTTCCAATTGATGGCAGCAGTTTTAGATTTAGCCTTCTCAACTTCTGTCTGAAAGGTTTCTGATTAGGCTTAATGGGTATAGTGTGCTGAATTATATTGGTATCATATGTCTTCAAGTCAGAATAGTCCCAAGCAAACAAATCAGCAAATGAGGATAGAAAACTGATATATTTGGCTTTTATCTTTTGTGGCAATGCTTTAGACATTTTTACCATTTTAGGATTAGCATTTGTTCCGATATTGACCTCTTTAACACCCTTCTCTGTTGGCTGCAATGTTGATTTGCGGGCTACGTCATCTTGATCAAAGAGTTCTTCTAAAGGTATCAAGCCTTTAGGAATAATGTTATCCTTTAGCTGCAACATGTCCATTTGATTGATCTGCACATCATCTTTACCCTCATCATTTTCTGCATCAATTGAGGTTTCTTTGAACTTACCTTTGTTTTGCAAAAAATCATGAATCTCCTCATCATCTTGGAAAACTTTCCAATATCTCTGATTGTCTGGGACAGTCGGATGATGCTTGACATGGATTTCGAATTTATTACTGGAGTTCATTGGAATTTTCAAACTACTGGCTGCCTTAGCAAGAGCATCAACAATGCTATTTTGAACACGAGGCACACATGTCAAGGTATATTCTGAAAATAATTTCAGGATGTCTAGAACTGCATTCCAGTAAGCCCGCATCCGAGGATGCTTTGCTTGATATTCGCCTCTGACCTGCTTAATCACCAATTTGGAGTCGCCATATACTGCAATCCTCTTAGCATTCAGCTTTCTTAGAATTTTTAGGCCAGCAATTAGAGCTTCATACTCAACCTCATTGTTCGAACAATCAAAATCTAATTTGTAAGAGCATACCCGCACATTACTAGGTACTTTGTTCGGGGCGGAGAAAGGACTGCGTATCCAAATACCAATTCCAGCGCCATCATTTCCCACTGCTCCATCGAAATCCATGGTCCACAAAACTTCTTCCTCTTCTTACAAGTGCTGAAAATCTATTTGCTATGCTTTTTCTGCTTGCTGTCCATTACCTTTAGCTGATTGCTCAACGGTGTTCTGCTATTCTTGTCCTTCTTTCTTTAAAACTCCTCTGAAATTTTTTGCTATTTTTGGAATACTTTCTGCTTCTACTAACTGACTATCAATATCATTGAAACTATCTGAATACAAAACAAAAGACTCTAGATCTGTATGTACATAATTAATCGGATGATTAATTGGTTTCTCCTTGCTTGTAATCATGTATTTCATTTTTTGTTCCCGATACAGTTTCCTCATTTGGCCAAACACAGGAATCGTTGCATAGGAGAAATCTAGTTGTAGTGTCCCTTTCAATTTTTCTGCCCAAGACTTGGAAAGAAGCATGCCGAACCTGGGAGGAATATCCGCTACAACAATATCCATCAAAAAATTCTTCATTGGGATTTGATCCAGACTCACAACCAAGTCTTTAATGAGCTCGATACATCTTACTCTGTTGGAATCAAACGAATAGAGATCATGGTATTTCCGAGTGACGTCCAAACCCAGCTTATCCATGATAGCCTTTGGCATGAGATTGTGAGAAGCTCCGGAATCAAACATGGCATTATGTAACACAAAATCATGCAATCTTAAACTGATATAAAAAGGTGGCACATCACTATCTGGAGACTCACCATTCAATGCTGGCCCAAAAATCATTTCGGGTTGATCATCTTCGACATTCACCATATCAGACATTGGATCAAAATTCAAAATTTTAGAAACTTGTCCTCTATAACTGTTGTTCCTCATTATTTCAGTCAAGGGAATGGATACCTTCAATTTAGTAATTTCATTCTCTAAACTAAAAGCTGGAGCTTTTTCTACCTCTTTGGCTGGGACTTCTTTCTTTTCCTTTTCTTTCGATACAATGGGCTGATTTAATTTTTCTGCTGATGGTGATTTGCTGATATTGGGATCAGCTGCCTCTTTTCCTTTCTTTTGTACAACTGATGGATCATTCTTTGATGCTGAAACTTCCTTCCTCTTCTGAATTGGGTTAACCAGTACCTCTCTGTTTCTAAGTGAATATTGCCACTGCTAAGCAGACAGAGCATTCATATAACCTCTTTGATACTCATCTGATTCTTCTTCCAAAACTATGTCATTCGCTAGAATGAAATCAGCATCTTTGTGTGCCGCTGAAATGTCTGCATACTCCTCATTTTCAGTAATGTAAATAGGAAAATCATCGGGAGTAAAGAAGTGGTTCTCTTCCCCTATTACCTTCCCTTCCTCATCAGACTCCGGTCCATGCACAAAATTTTGCTGCAGAGGTGGCTGTACTGGCTGTTGTGCTGTCTGATCTTGGGCTCGCTGATCTCTCTGCCTTATTCTATATTGTGGCTGCTGCTGGCCACGGAAGTTAGGATTTCTAACTTGTGGCTCAGGTTTGTCAAGTTTCACCCTTTCAAGCATCTGCTCTACCTTTCGGAGTAATTGATCCATCGAGGAAGACTCTTCTTTTACTGTGACCTTCTTTTCTGCTTTTGCTCTAGCCCTCTTGGTCAGCAGATTTGCTTCAACGCTGACCGCGATCTTCTGCATGTCTTCCATTGTGGCCGGCTCTCTCTCTCTCTTAGTTGATAAGCCATGTCAGCATCAAAACCATCCAGAAACTTCATCATGGCTAGCCCCACAGGTGGCCTTAGATGATCGGGAATTTCATTATAAACAGAATTGAATCTAATGCAGTAGTCTTGGACCGACTCACCAGCGTTTCGTTTGATTTGCTCATATTCAGCCAGAATTTGAAGAGGATTCTTTTTCACTTCCCAGCGGTCTAAAAATTGTCTTTGCAGGTCAGCCAAGGTAGCGATACGTGTAGCCGGAAAACCTCTGAACCATTTCCTAACTTCACCTGCAAATGTCTGTACAAAGAGTCTCATTGTCACATTTTCTGCATCGATCTCATGAAGGTCACAGAAATCTTCCATTCTGTCCACATGTTGCTGAGCGGTAATGCTGTTAGGAGCGCCATCAAACAAAGGGATTTTTCTTTGATAATCTACGGGCATATCATCTAAAACTTGAGGCAGCACAAGAGGTGCAAAATGAGCAGCCATCACTCTTGGTGGGTTTGGTCTTGGAGGTGTTGGAGGAGTGTGTGCAGCTTGTAGGGAATTAACAATTGGAGTTTGAAGCTGTGTCACAATATAATCATCAATTGACCAGTTAGCCCTTTCAGTTTCTAGGTCTACAAGAAACTGCGGATTGGGGACAGTAGAGTCAACAGCCCTTTCGGATTTGGTCTCGAACAATGATATTTCAAACTGCTCATCAAAATCAAGCTCTTCAAGATACTCAAAAATGTTAGGACATGAATGGGATTTGAACACGGGAGTTATAGAGCTCTCTTGACGAAGAAGTCTTGGAATCAAATTGGGATTTTCGTAGATATGAGGAGGATCTGGATCTGGATTAGCTCTGGTATATCTTCTTGAAGCCAGCATGTTATTTTCAAAAAATCAAAAGGACACAAACAACTTACTTAGCCTATCAAATCCTAAACTTATCATCCAGAAGCTTAGAATTATTAGAAGTATTGGGGTGTTTGTAGGTTAAGCCTTCCATTTACGCAACGAAGAAGACTAACAAACAAAGAATTTCGTCCCCAGTATGGTTGCCACTATGTTAGCGCCTAAATCTGCCTTAGGCTGAAAGAAAGCAAAATTCAGGATAACCACAAACCACGCTCAGTCTAGTAGCTAGCCCTACTAGAACAGGAGAGGGCTCTCTCTAGGTCATGCTCAGTGAGGAATAAACAATATGGTCTGAGATGACTTAAACTGAATACTGATTTTAGGCTAGTAAATAGATATGGAAAAAGGCGATTTTTGAATGACTGAATTTTCTGGGCTGTGTGGGACCAAAGGACCGCATGAGCTGGGAAATTAAATCAAAGACACAGGATATTTCATGAGGCAAGATAGGTGGGAGGTTTAGCAATCAGATTTAAATAAAATGGAGTGGAAATACTATTGAGAAAAGCTAAAAAGGGCATACACATGAATCCTTTTCAGACAGAAGAAGATATACAAAATATGAATGCTTTACAAGGCAGAGCATAAACTGAATTCTACCTCTTCTACTTAAGAGCATTCAACCAGAAATGATTAGGAATGGATGGTAAACATAACAAAATACATATGAAACATAGAAAGAAACACATTTAATAAACGCACACCACAGGTATCTCATGAATCAGAGCTTCATCATTCTATTAATTTCCAAGCCAAAACTGTACAATGAAAATGCTGAGTTTTTCTCCACCAACCCCTTACAAATGACTTTCAATACAATAAATAAGCTTTACTATGAGAAAGTGGATCGACCCAAAGTTGGGGGATTGTTTAATCATTACAAATGGAAATGAAAAGCCAACCATTAGTAACAGGAGCAGCGTTACATTTAATTTCTCTGATGACCAATTAAAAAAAACAAAAATGTAGCGTAGATCTTCTAGGGTGATTGTTCGCCTTCCTTTTGGCCATTTGAATAACAACTATCAGTTTAATAACATGGCTTTTAAATAAGATGCGCCTTTAATGAAGAGAAAACATATATTGTTAATGAACGGGCCCACCTGCAATTTTCGTTTAACTCACCCACGCGCCAATATTCACTTTCAACTGTCTTCGCTTCTAAACCACAATACCATAGCCAAAAAATTGTTGAACAGGCTTTGACAAACTTACTTGGAGAAAATCACACTGAAACAAATTGAATTCTCGCAGAGCGGAAGTGATTTGGCCTTTGGGTCTCTGTGCGCCGCGCCAAAAGATGTATGCGTCGCGCCATTTTGGAGATGATTTTGAGGCACTTCCTGAAGTCCAAATTGAGCCCAAGTGTACTTGTTGGAAAGCCCTGCCTGTTTAATTTCCAACCCAAGTGAATTTTTTCAATTTGGATGTCATTTTCCCCTCCGAAACTACAACCTCCCAAGATTGCTTCCTGTGTGTCAAAATAGGGGCAGAGACGTCATTTGTTGGGTGTTTTTGACCTCCTGAGGACTCAAAACTTTCCCAAACTTCTTGGCCATGCACCAGAAGTCATGATTTTCCATGAAAAATCCAAAAATATAAACGTTTTGTCATTTGGAGCTCCCTAGCAAAAGCGCGCGCCACGTGGCACAGCGCATAGGGAGAAAAACCCTATTTTTGTGCAAAAAATTTCAAAATGAAAAATTGTGCTCCAAATTTCTTGAAATTTGGGTTGTACCTTCTCCATCACATGTCTTGCTGGGCCAAAGAGGCCTTGGCCAAGATTCAGAGCCGATCTTTCTCTTTTTGCCTCTTTTGTCTGTTTATCACCTTCCTCAATTTCGCCTTTAGGCTCCTGATTCTCGCTTTGGAGCTCATGTTTCGGGCCATGTAATGGTGAGTCATGCACCTCAGCATTGCTTTTTCCCTATTAGCCTTCTCCAACAACTTCTCCAAGTGAATGTTCACTTTCTCTAAAACATATTCCCGGTCCTCATCTCTTTGCTCCATAGGTCTACCTTGTGCTTCCATGATGTGTTGCCGGTTTTCCTTGATCAGTTGCAACTCTATCTCAGCTTACCGATCCTCAAGTTGTTTGTTCCTCTACTCCAGGTATTTCATATTCCATTTAGCTCTCTCCAAGTCAAGGGATAAGGCTTGGATCTCTATTTGCCGCTCCTGGATGATCTCTTTAAGCTGTGCACTTTGCTGACCTGTATCTATATCATCATCATGAAGGAGAACGAAGTCGGTCTCTCGTTCACCTGATGGCCCCTCATCATGCATTGGCTCCTTACCTCTGTCTTGTACCTGTAGTGTTGATGTCGGAAGTGAGGCCCCTTCCACCCCGGGTGGAGATAACACTCGCTTTGCTGCTGTAAACAAATGTCTAGCGCCCCTCTGATATGTGATGAATACCGGCACACTAGCGGTCTCATGGCACTCATACTGATGAGAAGGTCCCCCTATCTCATACTTAACCTCTGATAATCCTTGTGAAGCTCGGAAGAAGTCACCAGAGATGAAATCATCCCAATTGATACCCTGTAAATCAAGCTGAGGCACCACCAAAATCTTGATGAGAGAAAAATGACAAATGCTGTTGAACTGCTGCTCAGGGGTCTTGTGTTGCACAAGGGCGGTCATCCTCTCTATGTTTCGGCATATGAAATATGGGATGTTCATCATGCGTACCCGGGTGAAATGCATGAGAAACCTGATGTGATAAGCATATAACTGGGAGAAACGGCCTTCACAACTGAAATACTTCATAATTAACTTCATTATAGGGGCATATTCATCTTTAAGATATCAGAAGGGAAACACCCTCTTAAGTTGCCTCAAGAAACCAGGTTTAACATATGGCTCATAATTTTGTTGATCAACTTTTTGTCTCTTGTTCCATGGCTCTCCAATATTAAGCATGCCGGTAGCTAATGAGATAGAGTCCAGTGTAAGTGTGAAAGTAACACCGGCCAAAGTAACTTGAGCACCATGTAAATGTAGACAAATAGGCGAGCCAACTCATGGTGAAATTGAACATTTGCAACCTTTTCACAAAACTCATAGCATGACTGAAACTGAAAACAAGAGACGGTAAGAGGGCAAGCCTACAATTCTGTGAGGGTAGTCGGTTCTTCTCTAACATGTCTGCCACTTTTATGAGGCCTTCAAGGTGCATTTTTTTCGTGGGTGAGCCACTTTGAGTTTCCACCTCATAGTCGGATGAATGATCAGATGACATAATTGATGATGTGAAAATTGCTTGGAGAAATGAATGTTGGTCGCAAGACTGTGTTGGACTGCTGTTGTAATATGGTTGAAATCTGTCACCAAGGGAGCAATGTAACAAGGGACTGTTAGGGAGGGAAAATATGAAGGGATTAGGAGTATTAGGATAGATTTTATTTAGGGCAATGTAGGTGGGTTTGGGAACTTTGCATAGGGTAGGGTTCGGGGTTTTACATTGGGCAATGGGTGAAAGGGAATTGGGGATAAGGGTTTAGTAATTTTAGGAGATAGGGAGCAATGACATTCAAAGGGATATGGTATAAGGAAAAAGGGACATATGGGATGGAAGGGGAACCTTGGTAACAAAATGATGAATTTGCAACCTTTAACAGCAATTGACATAAGGATTTTTAGAGGTAGGGTTTGGAAATTTTGTTTCAAACATTTGGAACCATAAACCACCATCACACAACACACAAAAATGGATGAACCACCGAGATGTCGACCCTACCTGGCACGTCCAAGCAATTCAATGGTGATTTGGAGGAATTTCGGGCGTTTTTTGGGTGTTAGACTGTATGTGCCGCGCCGCCTGTTCTATGCGCCGCGCGCTACCGGTGCACCGCGCCCGTTCAAAATTGCACTGGAGGATCGTGCCCAGTGCACTGCGCCACCTACTGTATGCGCTACGCCTGTCAAGACACCTCCAACTTTACCCAAAACGTGCACTGGCTCACCCAATTCACTTTGAAATGCTTCTCTCCGACCTTGGCGTTTAAAATGACCTTGATCCTTATGATAAAATCTGTATAAAGACATGGAGACATGGTTTTGATTTTTGCTTCTTCAAAACCCACTTTTGCAATGTTTTGTTTTGGCACTTTTTCCACAATTTAATGCAACTCTGTATTTCACATTTCCTTTTTGGATTTTTGACTAAAATGATGAAATTTTTGGCAATTTTTTGCAGGGGTATCTGACATGGAATTTGGCAAAGGATGATCAAAATCTATTTTTGAAGTACTTCATGGTGGAGAACTTTACATATTTATCATAAACATTAATTTGATGATTTCCTCTTCAAAACGGAGTTTTGAAGAGGAATCACCCTTGAGCATTATGGATGATGAAAATCTGGAGATGAAACTTGTTGAATCTCTCTCTGGCCTACTGGCATTATTGGGTACTTTGAAAACTCAACTTATGAAACCCTAGACCTATGACTAACATGATCTTTTGCCCATCAAAAGACCAAATATTGACTGTCATTTAATGAACTTTGATGAACAGACCTGAGCCAGCAGATACAAAGCATGAGGGGTAATGACTGACAAGACCCTTCTGTCAGATTATGGCATGCCCCTAGTGGAATGCAGCTGAGTGAGTGGATCGAGACACCTACAAATGAAATGCGGAAAGAGTTTTGATCTCCGATGGAGGACTGACAAGACTGACTCTAACATGGGGTCCATGAAAAAACATATTTCTTCAATAATTTTGTTAGAGGTGCTGCTATTCTCCCATTATTCTTAACAAACTTGCGATAATACCCTGTCAACCCGAGAAATCCTCACAGATGCTTTATGGATGTGGGGATTTTCCATTCCTTAATGGCTTTAATTTTGCTAGGGTCTACCTTAACACCTTTATGAGATACAATATGACCCAGATATTCCACCTCTTGTACTCCATAGAATCATTTGGAGCTTTTTGCATATAATTGTTTCTCCTCCAATAGTTGTAACACCCTGTCAACATGTTCAACACGATCCTTCAAAGACTTGTTGTAGATTAGTATATCATCAAAAAATAATAACACAAATTTTCTAAGGAAGGGTTTGAAAATGGAAGTCATCAAACCTTGAAATGTAGAAGGTGCATTGGTAAGGCCAAAAGGCATGACCAAAATTTCATGATGACCCTCATGAGTTCTAAATGTTGTTTTCAGAATGTCTTTAGTCTTCATTCTGATTTGATGATATCCTGAACGAAGATCCAACTTGGTGAAGTAAATTGATCCATGCAATTCATCCAATAATTCATCAATGACAGGAATGGGAAATTTATCTTTAATAGTGAGCTTGTTGAGCTCCCTATAATCCAGACACATATGCCATGATCCATCCTTCTTGTGCACCAATACTACTAGAGCAGAGAAATAACTTTGACTAGGTTGAATTATACAAGCCTCTAACATTTCTACAACCATATGTTCAATTTCACTCTTTTGGGCATAGGGATATCTGTCTGGCCTAATGTTTGGAGGAAAACTTCTTGGAATCAAATGAATAGCATGATCCTGATCACGAATAGGTGGGAGACCTTTGGGAGTCTCAATTACCTTGGAATGATTGTCCAAGACTTTTTGAAGATCTGGAGAAATAGATGATTTCGATGTGGAAACATCTAGCGGACATAATTGTGCAATTACACCTTGGTGTTCCTTTTTTAGAAGCTTTGTCATACCGTTAGAGCTGGTTATCTTTCCCAATTTCCCTGCAATACCCCTTAATTCAAATTCCTTTCCTTCTGCAGAAAATTTCATGAAAAGTTCTTGAAAATTAAAAGCTATTATATCCAAGGGTTGTAGCCATTAGACTCCTATTACAACATCAGCACCACCCATTGGACTGGAAAGCATTGGGCTATTCAATACATATTCTCCCATGGATAGCTTGATATTATGGCACTTTCCAGGGCAATTTATGGTTCCTCCACTTGCAACCATCACTTGACACTCTGGTGCTGTATATAGGAACCAATTCAATTCTTTTGCTATCTTACAATGAATAAAATTGTGGGTACTTCCTGAATCAATCAACACTATTACATTTTTCTTCTTGATATGTCCTTTTATCTTGATAGTTTGATATTTTCCTGGAGTATATCCTCTTATTTTGACATTTCTTGTTCCTTTTCTTCCTCCTCTTCATAATCTATGTAGAATAATTTCTTCTCAACACACTTATGACCTTTAGTGTATTTGTTATCACAACTGTAATAAAGCCCTTTTGCTCTTTTTTCTTCCAATTGTTTTGGTGTCAACCTTATAGGTTGTGGAAGGCTAGGGGCAACAGCACTTCCATCTTTATAGTTGTGAGTGGTAGGCTTCCTAGTTGCCATAATTTTGCTTTCCATTTTTTTTGCTAACCTAATTGCCTTCTCCCATGAATCAGGTTCCCAAAGGCGAACCTCATGTCAGATATTATCCTTTAAAGTCCCTATGAACACATCAATCCTATGCTCCTCTAGAATATCTTCTACCCTTGTGTTCAATTTTTGGAAGTCCTCAATGTGCTCCATCAGTGAACCCTTTTGTTTGAGACTTATCAATTAGTTAAAAAAGGTGTTGCTTTTTGTATCCTCATAATGTGTTATCATTTCTTCCGTAAAAATTTCCCAAGTGACAATTTTTTTATGAGAGAAAATCCATCGATACCATACAAACTGATTTGGTTCCAAATATAAAGTTGCAATACGTACCTTTTGTGTGTTTTGCACATTATGGAGATCGAAAAATTGCTCCATCTATAGTATCCATGTTGCGGGATCCTTGCCATCAAACTTCCTCATATTGATTTTTGGAATATGGTGGGTCTTCAATACAACATTAGAGTCTATGAAATCATGATTAACATTTCTTTTGTTCTCATCATGAGTTTCCTTTACTACCCTTTCACCATTGGTGACCATTTCTTGTAGCAACTTATTAAAATTTATCTTTAATTCTTCCATCTTATCGTCCATTTCATTCATCTTAGCTTCCATCTTAGCATCCATGCCATTCATATTAGCTTCCATGCCATTCATATTAACTTGCATTCCATTCATATTAGCTTCCACGCCATTCATCTTGGCTTCATTTACCTTCAGTGAGAGTGAAATTTGTTGTACTTGGTCTTGTAATTTTGATATATCATGTTGCATTTCTTCCTCTTCTTCACGAGTCATGCTAGAGCTTTCATGTTGCTTACTAAGTGTTTCCATTTTCTTTCTTCGGGGCATTAATTAATGCTAATAATTCTTCACTGTTCCCTTTGAATTCCTTCAAAGCAACTTTTCCAACCAATCTTATGCAAAATAAAAATAAAAAAAAATTACACACCTTTTTTTTCACTTTGTAAGAGCTCGATATTGAATCTGTTGTATCTCTGTAGCCATGGATCTCGAATATCTAAAATCTTGTCCTCCGGTAGCCCTTTGAGTCCTCTTTCTAATCCCGCAAGTCTAATCAGGATTGGATTCTCCAAGGAAGAGTTATGCCAAATCTCCCACAGTGACCTGATTATAGACTAGTTTAGTATAGCGAACTTGTATGACGTTTCGCGTCTCATTGTTTCAACCTTAGGTTCTAAAAATGATACTCACAAAAACTACAATCCGTCCTCTTTCTGTAACTTCTTACGAAAATTCAATCTGATATTCAGAGTGAAAGTTATGACAATTTTCCCAAGGTGACCTGTTTGAAATGTAATTTGGGGGCCTACAAAAACCCTAACTTCCTCAAATCATATCTCCGAGAATATAGCGAGACAAGCTCCAAAATTCTAACCCAAGGTTCAGTGTGATTTTGTCTCAAATGGTTTTTTTTTCGCTTCTGAAACGTCGTAGAAAAAAAATTTATAGCGAAAATGCCACGATGTCCTGTTTGGAGCAACGAAACCCTAGAATCCAAAGCTCTGATACCAAATGTTAGGAAACCAACTCACAAAAAGATAGAAAAGATAGATCAACGCCTTAGAAATAAGCCTCTTCGAGGGGGCAACCTCATTTACATTACACAAATGAACAATTCTTAGATGATTCAAATGACAAAACCTCCTTTCTATATATAGGAGTCTAAGGGGTCACAATATAACCAAGCCAACCTAACAATAATAATATAAAGGCACAAAAATAACTATACAGGGATTCTATGGGGCACAGTAATAACAATATGGGGACAATAGGGGCACAACAATATTAATAAGGGGTACAACTAAAATAGTAATGGGGGAATCAGTAGTATTATAGGGACCTAACATATCCACTGTATATCTCATCAATAAGCATTATAAGCAAATGATGCTTCATCTTATTTTGAAGAGTTGCAAGATATTGATAAGTTTTCAAACAAGATCTATTCATGGTTATGGAAATCTACTAAAAAACATGGAGAATTGAAAGATATTATGGAGTCATTTCAAATCACAAGGTCGGAAGTGTTACAAATTCATCATATTAGATGGAATTCTAGGGGCAAAGTCATGGAATGACTCGTTAAGCTCATGCCTGCTTTGTTAAGATACTGGGAGTTATTGGAGAAAAAAATGTATGAAATGGCTACAATATTCAAGTTCAATTTTGCATCCACTTACTTGCATATGTGCTTATTGAGTTAAATAACTTGAATCAAAAGTTTCAAGAGGATCATGTTGACATTACATCTATTGGAAAAACTTTGGATATCATTATTAGCTTGCTTCATAAGAGATTTCTAAGAGGTACATTTGGGGCAAGTGCAATGCACACATCATATTTTTTAAG
The DNA here is from genome assembly GCA_031772625.1 of Pinus tabuliformis. Lineage (NCBI taxonomy): Eukaryota > Viridiplantae > Streptophyta > Pinopsida > Pinales > Pinaceae > Pinus > Pinus tabuliformis. The sequence continues at coordinate 611,396,582 of CM062814.1, read as the reverse complement.
TAAAACACAACAAGGAACTCCTAAGTTTGCAGATTGCATAGGTGTAGTACATGTACATAAGTTGAGGTTTGAAAGTTTTCGGAAGTCACAAAGATCAGGGGCACTAGATGACTGCATTATGTTGGGAAAGGGTTTTGTAATGAAGGTGATTGACTCTCTAAAAAAAGGTTCACAGATTTACCTATTTTTAATGCAACTAATTTTTTAGTCCTCTTAATTATTATGAGGATACGGATGATAGTGACTCTCAAACAAGAAGATGTTTGACATGTTTATGTGAAAAAATTAGTGTTGGAGGCTTGCTTGTTGTGGACAACATTAAATGTATGGGTGAAATGGATGAATTTATATGTACTATGTATAAATATTGCCCAAAAAATCATATTTTTGGAGCATGGGATCTACATCGAGGTGAAATTGAATGGTTTTAAGGATTTCCATGCTTAATGCAACTACGGAAATCAATTCTTGTTATTATGGTTAGTACAACAGTTTGTGAAAGAGGGTTTTCAATAAAAAATGAGGATAGATCAAGACTTTCTTTAAAAACATTGGATATGTTAATGTTTCTCTCTCTTAGTGCACCTCATGCTCTAAATGGGGTAGATTGGAATTTTATTTATGATGAATGGAAAAAATATGAAAACTTGAAAACCTGTTTCACTATGAAAATAGATTGAAAGAACTAGTAAGTTTCAGTATTTATTACCATCATTGTCTTACTCTATCAAGCACTTTAAAGAACCATTTTGGTAAGTGAATTTTTTAGTTTTATACCATTTGAATTTTGTAAATGAAAGCATAACCATATTTTTTCAAATTTATATGTGATTTTTCTCTGAAACATATTGAATTTAATCATTACAGGATATTGCATAAGATATGTAAAGCTGGGGGACCAGAACTGTCAAAGTTTTATAACTAAAAAAAGAGGCCACCTTGGATCAATTTTGCAGCCAAGTCTAGGGACTGTAGTTCCAATTATTTGATATGTGCAATTATTGGAAGTCTCAGCCTTCCAAAAGAGTTTTAATAGACAATAGAATATTAATTTTGTCAAATGTGAAGTCTATAAGCTAGAATTCCATTGATACCTCCTATATAATCTAGAATTTATTTTTAATTTTATAAATGAGACCTTCCATATACTTTTAATATAAGTATTTATGTTTTGTCATATTTTTATTCTTATTTCAATTTCATTAAGATGTAGTGATTTCTATATGTTTATTTTTGGTTCCTATTTTAGACTCATAAGAGAAACAAAATATTATGGGATGTGATTATATTTTAGAAATCTTCTGGAGCTAAAAAGGGCCCATTAGGGCTTGGGAGAAGCTCAAATTATCTTGATATTGATTCTCCAAATTTGCCTCCACTTTTGGAGTCTCCTTGTATCCCCACCAGTGTTGGGGGTGCAATATCTTTTGAAAGTGAATCAGCAAGATATGCCATGGATCAGTAGTAGGATGTGACCTGATTCTCCACTCCATATTACACCAACAATAACCAAGGTTTTGGGTTTCCCCCTAATTTGGTTCAGCTCCTGGGTTCCATTTCTTCTGACATACCAGATTCACATTTCTACAAAATATGCTAATGGGTATGAATGCCAACAACAACCCTACACAGATCCCACAACAAATGTCTAACCGTGTTGCTCAACTTCCATCCTATTCTATGGGCCCTAATTCTAACTTCCCTATGTTTTCCAATCTCCTCTATCCCGATGGTATCCAACCAAATTCTTATAATAATATCTTCAAGACTCATGCTGACATTTCCAACGACATATTTAAGTAATGCAAGATGGATCCTTCTTCACTGTTGTTCAATTCTTCTGGAACAATCAAGAACTCAAAAATGTAGCAACGAGGTTCAAGCCACTGGATTAGCACTAGCAATGGCTATCAACACAGAAATCAAGATAATCTGGAGCCAAAGTATGGAGTCCCTTAGCAGCAGCAAATGCAGAATCAACCCATGGTGAGCCTCTCACAGGAAACTGGCCTGAGCACTGAAATCAACACAAATATGTCATTTGTAGTTTCCAGTCAACTGAGCCAGCCATATCATGAAGAGACTCCAGACATGGACTCCCTATGGAATTCATTTTCATGAAAAGGGTCCACCAAAACACAATGTTGTTTGTTATAGAACAATCTGTATATAAAAAACCCTTTGTATGAAGGTTTCAAAAGTCAGTGGCCCTACTTCTGATGAACATATGTATGACACACACTCAACTTTTTTCTCTCTTTCATAAGGCTGTAGATATTTTCATGTTCTTTTTTTATGAGAAATGACATTTGTCTTTATGCATGCAGCAAGACTGTGACCATTCAAGAGGTTTTGAGTATAGAAATAAAACCAGGATGGAAGAAAGGGACTAAGATAACCTTTCCAGAGAAGGGGAATGAGCAATTAGGAGTTGTGGTTGTTGATCTGGTATTTGTGATTGATGAGAGGCCACATGATTTGTTCAGATGAGAAGGCAATGACTTGGTGCTTGTCCAGAAGATAAGCTTGGTTGAAGCTCTGACAGGATTTTCTATCACAATTCCAACATTGAGTGGGAAGACACTAAATCTTACCTTCAATGACATTATATACCCTGGGTATGAAAATATTATTCCCAAGGAGGGAATGCCCATTGCAAAGGAGCATGGCAGGAAAGGAAATTTTAGAATCAAGTTTGAAATTAGATTTCCCTCCAAACTCAGTCCTGAGCAGAAGGCTAGAATCAAGAGAATTTTGGGAGGCCATGCTTGACATTATTGTTTCAAGTTGTGCCTCTTTTATTGTAGATACTTAACGAGACTAAAATAGTTGATCATAGTTGCGTTCTCCACCAAATTGTAAAAGTTACCATTTGTATATCTTCTCAGTGCGCTGAAATAAGTGGTCAGAGTAATATCTTCCTTTTTTATGGAGTCCTACCGTATATCGAATGTATTCCATTTCCATGTTGATTTTGTACAACTTTTGTATTGCCAAGTTTTTTTTCCAATTTTTGGCCTTGGATTTCTTAGCATGTCCATATACTATATCATAACTACCACTATATTGCAATGGAATTGCTTGTACTTGCAGATTATGCCAATTCTTATGAAACTTCCTTATTCTTTAACTTCACTGGAGTACCAATGATGTAAGTAGTTCCAAGTTGATGATATGATTTACAGAACTTAAAACTTGTTAGTTACAATGTGTATGAATTGTATGATGACTACTGGACTTGTAGCTATGTTGGAAGGGGCTATTGTTCTTGTTAAACTAAGGAATATCTTGCAGCTTGCAACATTGTAAAGACATCGACAACCAATAATATGTTGTCTTGGAACTACCTTTTCCAAAATGTTTCTCTTGCACAATCTTAGACTAATCAAAATTTATTTTTATCTATGAAATGGGTGGTTTCCCCTTACCTTCCAACAATGGAAATGAGGTGGTGAATGAAATTTCAAAGAAAAGTTTTTTTTATGTTTTCTAACAAGAACAAATCCACTATTATTTTATATTCCCAAAGTTTCCTGACTACTGGGAATAATTCATCTCAGCTCTCTTCAATGATTTCCTTTTTGGCAGAAGGCTCACCCCTAAAGATCCAGATCCCCTTTTCCAAAGGAAAACATTGATTCCCAGTTGGGTTCCTCCTAAACTGAAGGGCCTCTTAAAATAAAATTTGCTTACCATCTCAGTGCTTTTACCAATTATCCTAAGCTCAACCCCATGTATGATATGTGATGAAACAAAGTTCTATGTGAATTTTCTAGGGAGAAGAAGAATGAGTGTACAGGAACCATGTCTTTGCTTACAACTGATAAAGAATGATAAATACTAAGTACCCTTAATTTCCTTAAACGTACTTCTATGTCATGTGAGCTAACTTGTTACAGGTCTAAGTAATTTGTTTATTGGAAAGCACATGGACTACCAGATAAACAAAACAAATGCACAATTGCAAGTATGATACACAATAGATCTAATTTTCATTAGTCACATAGGGGAGGGATAAGCTACATAGGAGTAAAAGGGAAAACTATATTTAGACACAACTGATTATGTATTGGGTGATTGGCCAAGCTAGTTGAGTAGCTATTACCTAACAAAATGATTATTTAATTACAACATTTCTTGTCTATTAGTACTTATGTGGATCACCTTTCAACAAGGAGGGATCAATGATCCTCGTCTAATTCTATAGATGGAAGTACTATACTGACGTTTTCTTGTTAGTTGGATGATGTAGGAGCATAAGCAGGCATGAATATTTCTCGCTAGAATTTGAAAATTGTTTCTCAAATGTAGGCAATTCCAGGGCTTATTTTATTAGATTGATGTACATTCTTAAACAATATCTAGCTTGAATTAGAAGTGACAAAATATTGAGAAGCCATAATTTTGAACCATGAAAGCTATATTGAAGCTCATCCTAAATTTTTAGCATGGATTTTTCAAGATTATGTTGGAATGAGTACATTGCAAGTCATATACGATGCTGCTTTACAAGTGTATATAATCCCAAATAAGGTTACAAAATGAAAATGGCCTTATTATACATTCAAAGACAAACCCATTTACAGCTCTTGCCAAAGTCTACCATTTACAGTTCTTGAGAAAGTCTAGAATTGCAATTTGGTAGAGCAAGTTCTGAAAATTTGATCAAGTTTCAACCATACCAATAATGGTAGAGATGGAAAACTTGAATAATTTTCTCTGAATATAAGTTATATCTTCTTGCAATGATTTAATTATCCTTCAGAGCTACTGGAAGCAATTTTTATGATCCTTGTTTCATGCTAAACGTGCAGTATGTTCCTCTAAATATTCTTTGTTGTTCATGTCCATCAATCTGCCAATCAAACAACAAGTGAAGTGTCAACTCAAAAAAAAAATACTCCAAGATACAAATACAAAGGCAAGGTAGAAAACATTTATAACAATTATGGAAATCAACACACACATTACAATATGGATGCACAACAAAACCCTCAATCCCATTGCTTAGCAATTTATAATGAAGCAAGAATAGACATCCAGTCAAAACATAAGGCTAACTACAAATGACTCAACAAATCGAGAACCATTATAACACTTGATGATCCAGGTGGATATTGGTGGCCACCTGCCAAGTCCACCTGGACCCCCACCATTGTCTTTCTCAGCATTTTCAGTTTCCTTAATTGTAGCACAACTTACTATTTTTAGCAGTTTTTCGGGTCCTGAACTTCCGGAGCCATTTTGAGGCCCTAAACGACGTTTTTTGGGGAATCTGGGGGCAACATGGGTCCATGGAATGGACCGATGTTGCCCGTTCCAACAATGATAGTGCTCGGATAGATCTTTCTAATGAGCTATTGTACGCGTCAAACGGAGATCATATGCCAAAGTTACGACCCCGGGAAGTTGATGTACCAATTTACCCCAAACGGGGCCCACAGTTTGGCGTTTCATCTCCTAGGGTTAGGTTTTGGAATGTGAAGGGTTTTCCATTGTTTCTCAACAATAAATAGGCCTTCGAGCCTCATTGTAACACAGTTCAGAGGCATGTAGCCATCACATCTCTTCTCAGAGATAAGCTACCATCGCCCTAGCTGGTTTATTTCCATTTCTGGTTGTAAGCATATTTCAGTATTTTCCATTAATGAAATGAAGTATTATTTCCGCTGCATCTTTGTGTATATGGTTATCTCTGTAATTTTTGCGTTCCTATTTAAATCCGGATCAGTGGTATCAGAGCGGTCTGCTTTTTCTCTGTTTTTCTTTGCATGTCCCCAACAAGGTCGGGATATAAGGAGTTAGGGCTTGAACTGGTTGAACCTTTGCAAGACCAGCCTCGCAAATCCTGACGGCCTCCCATGGCGAACGAGAAGAAAGACGAGGGGGCAGGAGATCCCATCAAAATCTTGCTCAAAGAAGCCCTCGAGTGACAACGGAACGCGATGATGGACAACTTTGCCCAGATCCTTCAGCGGCTACCCAGAAGAAACGCATCGGCTTCCAGCAGCTACTTTGGAAACGCCACACCCTTTAAGGTACAAGTTAATTTTGAAATCCCCATATTCGAGGGTCAGATAGACGTAGATGCCGTAGATAAATGGTTGAATCTGCTAGAGGGTTATTTTTCTGTTCATGAATTTTCGAGTCGGGAAAAGATTGTTTTTGCTCTTCTCAAAGCAGCCCCCCACGTCAAGGACTGGTGGGAAACCTATTGCGAGCAGAAGGATGAAAGTACTGGCTCACTATTTTCAGTCGCACCCACCTGGGATTCGTTCCGGGATGCCATCAAGGAGCAGTACTACCCTGTCGGAAGCTATGAGGATGAATACATAAAGTGGACCACGCTGCGGCAGGGAAGGGACCAAGACATGCCGGAGTTCACCAATCTTTTCCATACCCTTCGCACAAAGTTGGGTATCAAGGATTCGGAGCAGCATTTGATACTCAAATATCGTGGCTGCCTGCACAAGTACATCCAGGAAGAAATACAATTCCTAAACATCCCCTCGCTCGGCACAGCATATCGATACGCCGTCAAGGTCGAGCAGAAGTTTAAACAAAAGAAGCGAGACTTTGGATCTGTGAATCCAAAGCAGGGGAAAGGTGCCCCTAAACCACAGAACAAAGGACAAAGCCAAGGCGGGACAACCCAAGACAACCAGCCGAAGCTGCAAGCAAAGAACAGCGCCGCGAAGCCGAGAAAGGACACTGGAAAATGGTGCGAGTTCCATAAGAGCTCCACTCACAACACAAGTGAGTGTCGGGCCAAGCAGTCACTGGTGGCTGAGCTAAAGGTTTCAGAATTAGATGCATGTTCCGACTCTGAGTCAGAACCTGATAAGGGGTATGAAAAAGGGAAGCAGATCATTGATGCGGATCCCAGCGCCACTGTTGCTACCGCAAAGATCTAGAAAAATGAACCCGAAGATCCAGCGAAGGAGGAGCGTCTCTTCCACTCCTAGATGTGGGTAAAGGGCTCCCCGATACAGTTCATTGTTGATAGCAGGAGTCAAAAGAACCTCATTTCTGCAGAGGTTGTGAAGCGGTTGGGCTTATCGACCACAGCCCATCCACAACCATACACCATTGGGTGGCTTCACCAAGGACGAGATCTTCGTGTGAGCCAGCAGTGTCGCCTTCCATGCAACATCAAGCCCTTCACGGATGAGGTATTGTGTGACATTGCTCCCATTGAAGTTTGTGATGTATTACTAGGACAACCATACTTGTGGAAGCGACATGCTGTGTATGAATCAAGGCCCCGTGATGTTATTATTACATTGGGAAATAAGTTGTTCAGGATACCAGAGGTAGCACCACCTGCCGCCATCTCTTTGATTACTGCAAAACAATGCAGTAAGATCATTTCCAAAACCAGGAAATTTGTTTTCCGGATGATACACCCTCAAGGAAAGAAGAAGATAGTGGCCGCGGCCTCCAAACGGGGTCCCTCTACACGACAACTACAGATGGACAAGATTGTGGAGGAGTACGAGGACATCTTCACCTCCCCGGCAGGGGTTCCTCTGCACTGTCAAGTCAAGCACTCCATCGATCTGACCCCAGGTGCGCCGCTACCCAATGGACCAATTTATCGGTGCTCCATTCTGGAGAACAATGAAATCAAGAGGCAGATTCAGGAGCTCCTGTAGAAAGGTCACATCCGTCCGAGTTCATCGCCCTGTGGGAGCCCGATCGTGTTGGTACAGAAGAAGGATGGGACGTGGAGACTCTGTATTGACTATCGGGCGCTGAAAAAGATCACTGTCCGTAATAGGTACCCAATCCCGCGGATTGATGACCTCCTAGACCAACTAAAGGGGGCGAAATATTTTAGCAAGATCGATCTGAAGTTAGGATATCACCAGGTACCAATCGAACCCTCCGATGTGTGGAAGACTGCCTTCAAATCCAAGGAGGGCCTCTTTGAATGGTTGGTCATGCCTTTCGGATTGACGAATGCTCCTGCAACCTTTATGAGGCTAATGGATGACATCTTGCGGCCATTCACCAACTCCTTTGTAGTAGTATACTTGGATGACATTCTGATCTTCAGCCAGAGTTGGGAAGAGCACCTCCATCACATCCGACAGGTTCTCCAAACACTGCGGCAACACAAGCTATGTGCCAATTTGGAGAAATGCACTTTTGGCATGACCCAGGTTCAGTATCTGGGATACATCATTGATGAATAGGGGGTGCATGTCGATCCAGCCAAGGTCCAAGTCATTCGGGATTGGCCCTCTCCAACCACTCTAACAGAGCTCCGCAGCTTTCTAGGTCTGGCCAACTTCTACCGCAGGTTTGTGTTGGGGTTTTCTCATATTTCTTGGCCCTTGAGTCAAGTCACCAAGGGAGGGGCGAAAGAAAAATTCTTCTGGTCTGAATCTCAACAGAAGGCATTCAGGGAGTTGAAGGATCGCCTCTGCATGGTACCAGCGCTCGCGTTACCAGATTTACAACAACCATTTGAGGTCGAGACAGATGCCTCTAACTATGCTATTGGGGCAGTTCTTACTCAACATGGACATCCAGTGGCATATCACAGTGAAACACTTTCAGACACAGTCCGGAAGTACCCCACTTATGATAAAGAGATGTATTCCATTATATAGGCCTGCCGACAATGGAAGCATTACATTTTGGGGAAGGAAACGGTCATCCACACAGACCACCGACCCCTGCAGTTCATACAGACCCAAGGGAAATTGCAGAATGATCGCCATCAGAAGTGGTCTACATACCTGCAACAGTTTCACTTGAATATCAAGTATAAAAAGGGCAGCACCAATAATGTTGCAGATTGCCTCAGTCGACCACCGATCATGGCGCTAACCACCGTGCTCAACTCTTGTGGGCACGAGACTTCTGATTGGCCACTTCTCTACAAAAGCGACCCAGAATTCGGCCACACATACCAGACACTCTTGGAGGGTCGGCATGTTGCAGATTTTCACCTCCAGGATGCCCTATTATGCCACCTCGGTCACCTTTGTGTTCCTTCAAGCGAGCGTGCCAAGATGATTTGGGAAGCACACTACAGTCGGGCTGTTGGGCATTTCGGGGTCGAGAAAACGGTGGCAGTACTGCAAAATTATTTCTATTGGCCGAATCTTCGACAGGATGTTGGGAAGTACATCCGATCATGTACTGCCTGTGCCATTGCCAAACCGACCATTAAGAAGCACGGCCTCTATACCCCGTTGCCTACCCCTAGCCGACCTTGGGAATCCATCTCCATGGATTACATGTCAGGCCTTCCTTCCACTAAGCATGGAAATGACTGTGCTTTTGTGGTCGTCGACAGGTTCTCGAAGATGGCCATTATGGTGGCCTGCAAGAAGAATATCACAGCAGAAGCCACTGCTAAACTCTTCTTTGAATGAGTGTGGGTGCACTTTGGGATCCCACAGTCTATCATCTCAGATCGGGACAGTCGGTTTCTCAGCACATTTTGGTCCAGTCTCTGGTCAATGCTGGACACCAAACTCACGAAGTCCACAGCCTTCCATCCTCAAACTGATGGCCAGACAGAGGTTGTCAATAGGATGATTGTGCACATTCTACGCATGTATAACTCAAAGCATCCACGCACATGGGACGAGAGCCTCCCCTATGTTCAGCATAGCTACAACCGAGCTCTTCATAGCTCCACTGGCCATAGCCCTTTCCAGGTGGGTTTGGGATTCCAGCCACTATGCCCCATTGATGTGGCCATGCCACTTGCAGCTACTCACATGAATTCAGCTCATGTCCAGTCTGAAACAGATAAGGCCACCAGCTTCATTGAGCGCATCCAACATATTCACCAGCAGGTCCATGACATTCTTGAGAAATCAAATGCCAAGTACAAGCAGCGACATGATCAACATCGGGTGCCACACAAGTTTCAGGTGGGTGACAAAGTCTGGTTGCATTTGCAAAAGGAACGCCTTACTGGAGCCTATCGGAAATTGATACCACTCCGATATGGTCCTTACACCATTACTAAGGCTATGGGAGACAATGCATTTGAGCTCAACATTCCCCCATTCCTTGGCCTGCACCCAGTGTTCAATGTGGACTGCCTTCGGCCATACTTTCCACCATTGCTAGACACATCCGACATTGCAGAACAGCTCCAACCCACAGAATTAAATCCAGATTGCATGGAACAAGCTGCAACTGATCGGATCATGGACACATAGATCAAGAACACTCGCCAACAAAATATCCAACTGTATCGAGTTTTCAAAGCAGGCCAACTCCTTCAGCAGGGCAAGTGGCTCACCAGAGAACAAGTTCAGCAGAAGTTTCCTCACCTCATGGAGGAGCTCAACGCAATGGGGACCATTGCTTCCTAAGGGGGGAGGAATGATCTAGGTGGATATTGGTGGCCACCTGCCAAGTCCACCTGGACCCCCACCATTGTCTTTCTCAGCATTTTCAGTTTCCTTAATTGTAGCACAACTTACTATTTTTAGCAGTTTTTCGGGTCCTGAACTTCCGGAGCCGTTTTGAGGCCCTAAACGACGTTTTTTGGGGAATCCAGGGGTAACATGGGTCCATGGAATGGACCAATGTTGCCCATTCCAACAATGATAGTGCTCGGATAGATCTTTCTAATGAGCTATTGTACGCATCAAACGGAGATAATATGCCAAAGTTACGACCCCGGGAAGTTGATATACCAATTTACCCCAAACGGGGCCCACAGTTTGGCGTTTCATCTCCTAGGGTTAGGTTTTGGAATGTGAAGGGTTTTCCATTGTTTCTCAACAATAAATAGGCCTTCGAGCCTCATTGTAACACAGTTCAGAGGCATGTAGCCATCACATCTCTTCTCAGAGATAAGCTACCATCGCCCTAGCTGGTTTATTTCCATTTCTGGTTGTAAGCATATTTCAGTATTTTCCATTAATGAAATGAAGTATTATTTCCGCTGCATCTTTGTGTATATGGTTATCTTTGTAATTTGTTGCGTTCCTGTTTAAATCCGGATCACTTGACTAATCAGAAACTACTATAGACCTCCTAGATAGCAAGCCTGTTGCAATAACTTAGAAGGGAAGCACAACATACAAAAAAACATAGCTTGTATTTCTATTATTCATCCAACAATCAAAGCTCAAGACCAAGTAATAGTATATGTCAGATGCATCTGTTCATACATCACCCATATGACTATCTAGACTGTATATGCCCATTTACAATTCTTAGAATTCTATGAGGGTATTGAAACTATATTTGGAGATCAAGATTGTAATTTCAACAGTAATTCCTGCCCATACAAGATTATAGAAAACTGTTTGTAGCCATCACTGGCATGCCATAGTATTTCTATGAATTTACTGGAAACAACTCTCCAATTGGTGCTCATACATTGCCAAGGAATCCATAACAGAAAGGTTCTCTCTTGAATATAGAATGAGGATAATAACTATACATGTTGGATGATCCCAGTGTACTAAATATTGTAAATGTGACTAGGTCTTTTCTAGGGAAAATTGTGTCAACCATTTTCACCCTACTATAGAGGCATATCCCTGTAATGGTATTTGTTCCACATTAACAGTCTCCTTCTTCCTACCATATATATACTTATGGGAGGCTAAAAAACCATAATTGATGTGGAGTTCTATTTGACATATCTTATGAGCATTATACAATGGTGTTTTAAAACTTATGTTAGGGCTCATTTATCAACTGAAGCAAGGGAAACAATGAAACATTGCTCTTGCTTTGTCATTGATCCTATCTATATTTGGAAGCACCCTGAGCTTTAACATATTGATTGTTATGATTCAGGTATGAACAAGAAGATATGAAGAAATATGTCCTCCATCTATTAGTACTGGCACATGTGTTTTTGGTATCATCATTGAAACTAGTGTGCACACAAAATTTGGAGCATGGATTGCTCACAACAGATAATGTTATTGATGTATTACAACTGGAAAGATTATGTGATGCACCACATTTGAATTTGTTATGCACGCACCATATTGTGAAGAGCTTCAAAACTATAGCAAAGTGAGAGGGATCGAAAGTGATGAGATAGTCCAATTCTAAGCTAGAGAAAGAGCTTTTAGAATCTGTCATTGAGGCTGATTTTGTGAGTAGCTAAACCCCCAAATAGAAGTGGATTTAAATAGATAATTAGAGAAGTATTCAGCTTATATCTCTTATTAATAATTTGGGTTTGAATTTTCACATTAACAAAGAAAACAATTGAGGCTTCAGAAGATAGAGTAGAACATATATGTTATGAAACCAGCTCACAAAAAGATAGAAAAGATAGATCAACGCCTTATAAATAAGCCTCTTCGAGGGGGCAACCTCCTTTACATTACACAAATGAGCAATTCTTGGATGATACAAATGACAAGACCTCCTTTCTATATATAGGACTCTAACGGGTCATAATATAATCAGAGTCGACCTAACAATAATAATGTAAGGGCACAATAATAACAATAGTGGGCTTCTATGGGGCACAATAATAACAATATGGGGACTACATGGGCACAACAATATAATAAGGGGGTTGTACTAATAACAATAAGGGGTTACACTAGTAGTATAGGGACCTAACATGCCCCTCTCCTTCAAAAAGTGTTGTCCTCAACGCTTGAGTAGTTCTTGATGCTCCTATATAAAATTCTCGTCCTCCCATATGGAATCTTCAGCGGGTAAGTTCTTCCACTTGATGAGATACACTCGAATTGATCGATTTCATAGCTGTCGGGTTCTTTTTTCTATGACTGCTCCAAGCTCCAATATGAATTTTCCTTCCTCGTCAAGTTCTGGCAATATTGTTTGAACTGGGATCTTCTGCAAATTTTGAATGAGTGGCCACACTTCTTCATCCTTCTTCCATTCATACCTTGTTTCATTTATCCAATCTGGTTGGATAATATAAATGGCGCACAACAATGCTTCCACATCCTCATCCTTTCTTGAGAGTGCATCTACCACAACATTTTGCTTCCCTTTCTTGTAGATGATTTCAAAGTCATAACCCAACATCTTTGTGACCCATTTTTGTTTCTATTCAGAGGATAACCTTTGTTCTAAAAAGTATTTAATACTATCATGATCCATTTTTACCTTGAAGTGTCTTCCCATTAGCTAAGGTCACCATTTCTTAAGTGTGTGTAGTATTGCCAACATTTCCTTCTCATAAATAGCTTTCTTGAGGGAAAATTGTTTGTATGTATGTAACCATAAAAATACCCAATCGCCTACATCAAAACTTCTTTCATTGCGATGTTGATCTACCTGTTGTTTCATTCGATTCTGCACCAAATTGGCATTATCCTTTAAAAGTTGGAGAACTTATTGTTGATGCCCGTTGTGATCTTTCACTGCTTGAACCTTTTTCTTCTTGGTATGTCCTTCTATCTTTAGATTTTGAGGAGTGGTAATTTCTTCCAATGCTTTAAAAGATATGGTTAGATTCATTTCTTGATGCTCGATGTGATCTTTCACTTCTTGAACATTTTTATTCTTGATATGTCCTTCTATCTTGATAGTTTCAGGAGTGGTAATTCCGGCCAATGCATTACAAGATATGGTTGGATTCATTTCTTCTTTCTCAATGTGATCTTTCACTTCTTGAACCTTTTTCTTCTTGATATGTCCTTCTATCTTTAGAGTTTGAGGAGTGGTAATTCTTGCCAATGCTTAACAAGATATAGTCGAAATCATTTATTCTTTCTCTAGGGTTGGTTCCTGGTGTATATCCTTTTCTTTCGATGTTTCTTGATCCTTTTCTTCCTCCTATTTATAATCTATGTAAAATAATTTCTTCTCAACACACTTATGACCTTTAGTGCATTTTCTATCACAACTGTAACAAAGCCCTTTTTCCCTTTTTTCTTCCAATTGTTGTGGTGTCACCCTTGTAGGTTGTGGAAGGCTAGGAGAAACAACACTTCCATGTTTATAGTTATGAGGGGTAGAATTCCTTGTTTCCATAATTTTTCTTTCCACTTTTCTTGCCAACCTGAATGCCTTCTCCAATGAATCAAGTTCCCAAAGATGAACCTCATGTTGAATGTTATCCTTTAAAGTCCCTATGGAGACATCAATCCTCTGCTTCTCTGGAATATCATTTTCCCTTATATTCAATTTTTGAAAGTCCTCAATGTGCTCTGCCATTGAACACTTTTGTTTGAGATTTATCAATTGGCTAAAGAAGGTGTTTCTCTTTGTATCCTCATAATGTGTTATGATTTCCTCCATGAAAATTGACCATGTGACAAGTGATTTACGAGAACAAAGCTCTTTATATCATAAAAATTGATTCGGTTCTAAATAATTAGATGCAATACATACCTTTTGTAACAGTGGTACACCATGTAGATCAAAATATTTCTCCATCTATAGTATCCAATTTATTGGATCCTTGCCATCAAATTTCCTCATCTCGCATTTTCTTGATTTTAGGAGCTCGATCTTGAAACAACTGTAACTCTGTAATTTTGGATCTTCTAGATCTGAAATTGTGAATTGCAGTAGTCCTCTGTGTCCTCTTTCCAATGCCACCAGTCTGATCAAAATTGGATTCTCAAAGAAAGCGTTATGCACAATCTCCTAAGATGACCTGATTATACACCTTTTCAAAATAGCGAACTTGTATGACGTTCCACATGTCACTGTTTTGACCTTAGGATCTAAAAAATACATACAAAATACTCTAGTCCATCCTATTTCTACAACTTCTTACGAAATTGCAATCTAATTCTCAGAGAGAAAGTTATGATAATTTTCCCAAGGTCACCTATTTAATATGTAATTTGGGAGTTTGCAAAAACCCTAACTTCCTCAGATCATATATCCGAAAATATAGCGAGACAAGATCTGAAATTTGGACCTGAGATTTAGACTGATTTCTTCTCAAATGGGTTTTTGTTTTGTCTTCTAAAACTTCGTAGCAAAAATGTTATAGCGAAAATTCCATGATGACCTGTTTTAGATGAAATTCTGGAGCTTGCAAAAACTATAACTTCCTCATATCATATCTCCGAAAATATAGCGGGACGAGCTCTAAAATTTGGACCTGAGGTTAAACGAGATTTTTTCTCAAATGGGTTTTATTTATAGCTTCTGAAACATCTCAAAAATAAAGTTATAGCAAAAATTCCACGATGACCTGTTTGGAGCAACGAAAACCCTAGAATCCAAAGCTCTAATACCAAATGTTATGAAACCAGTTCACAAAAAGATAGAAAACATAGATCAACGCCTTAGAAATAAGCCTCTTGGAGGGGAAATAAGCCTCTTGGAGGGGGCAACCTCCTTTACATTATACAAATGAACAATTCTTGGATGATACAAATGATAAGACCTCCTTTCTATATATAGGAGTCTAAGGGGTCATAATATAATTAGAGCCGACCTAACAATAATAATGTAAGGGCACAATAATAACAATAGTGGGCTTCTATGGGGCACAATAATGAAAATATGGGGACTAAATGGGCACAACAATATAATAAGCGGGTTGTACTAATAACAATAAGGGGTTACACTAGAAGTATAGGGACTTAACAATATACCTACAACTATATGATGCCATAGAAACACTTGTTCACATATTCTTATATCTCTTTTGAATTTTCATGACAAAAACGTGCATACAATCCAAAAGCCTCTTCATTACCTAGAATTTCTCCATTGCAAACTGTCAATAGTTATACAAAATGTCAATATTAGTCATCCACTCGAACACAATAAGAATTAAGTCAGAGTGAGCATATGGTGTCAAAATCAATTCATAATTTTACACAGACTTACAACAAGCATAGCTCTTGTTCATCACTTTACACACATTACACGCATTGCTTCAAAAACACCAAATGCCCCAACTCTGAGCTATACAACATATTGGAAATCTATAAAGAATTTACTTTTACTCCACTCCAATAAGGTGGGGAATGTTATATGCAGAAGCCAAGTGTTTAGAGTTCATCATTTGAGTTAATTGCTCAACGCCATGATTTGTGAGAAATGGATGTTATTGTTAAGGTTCTACGTAGAAAGAGATCAATTTCTTTGGTGTTGCAACCACCAGTGGAGCTTTTGGAGAATTTGTAATAGCAAATTTGTCATGCACAAATGTGCTATTAATAATGGATTCATCTTTTGGAACAGTCACAATGGATTTATCTTTTGGAACAATCTTATAGAAATAGTCCCTTCTTCTAGTGTTGCATAATTTCCTTGATATGTCTAAATTGTTCTATAAGTTTGTGTGGATAATGGAATTAGAGATTTACTCTATGATTTTTCATTCAGACAATTGATCACTTAATAGAGACTAGGGATAGTGAGCAGATCTTCCAAAAGTCTATTCAAGAGCAAGGTCGAGGATGGGTCAGTGTTGTTTCCTTTTTTCATGGAAACTCAAAGAAACTATCGCACAGATTAGTGGCCACTCCCTTTGTCTAACATTTATCTATAGATCATGGACACCTTAGCAGAGATTCAGGAGTGACATGATGCAGTAATCTAGATTGATAGAAAATCCTAACTTGATTAGATTATGTTTTCTTTTCTATTTGGATGTAATTTGCAACAACATGGTTGCTCTGGGTTCTGAAATGGATGGATCCAAGCCACATTTCAGTCTGAGAATGTTCATAAAAATCCTTTCACAAGAGTGAATATGTATGAGCCTTCAGGGTACATTGTTCTATTAGTCATGTCATTTTGGGCATTTTTTCGCATTTGAATAGTTAAAACTGCCCAAAGTTGTTTCCTTCTATCACACTATATTTCGATCACATTATATTTCTTAGTGTACATGATAATGCAAAACCTTGAATTTGGACACTAATAACTCCTTTTCAGACATTGCTTCTATCCTAGAAGGCAAGTACTACGGTGCTTTATTTTGTTTTTCTCTAAAAATATCTACAGAGTTAATTTAATGGAATGATTATTTAAAATTTCTCTTATATCCCAAGCATTAACCATCCATAATCCATAGTGGGATGGTGAATGCATCACCTTTATAATTGCAATTAATATTTCCACACTTGTATTTTGTTGTACTGGGTTTCACATTACCCTCTTATCCTTTAAACTAATTTTTAATGACATGGGTTTGGATTTTTAGATATCTGGTGCTAGTAGATCTTACCGTGGGGCAATTTGTATACATGATTCGCAAGAGAATAAAGTTGAGTGCAGAGAAAGCAATATTTATATTTGTGAACAATGTGTTGCCTCCAACTGGTAAGTTCATAAAATTGATTTAATTTGACATGCAACTTTGTAGCAACTACTTTCTTATTTATAATTTTATGATTGCCTGGTTCCAATATAAATTGTCTTGTCCCGCTCTCCATTTTACATACAAAATTGCCTCTGGATTTCTTTCTATATATAGAGGTCTTTCATATAGGAAGTTTGGTATGAGTCTTATCTTTGATCGAGCGTGTCAGTTGCTCATGGTTATGTACTTGTTTCCATGCAGCGGCTCTGATGTCATCTGTGTATGAGGAGCACAAGGATGAAGATGGATTTCTTTATTTCACATACAATGGTGAAAATACATTTAGCCAAGACAACGAGGCTTCTCTAGAGCCTAAACAACAATAATATTTATCCAGATTTTGATACGGTGGTGAACGTGGCCTAGATGGACATATGCAGTTATTGAATTGTTTTTTATATGTACAAAACAAGTAACTTTATAAAATGTTGGTATGAATGTTACATGAAATGATTATAAAATTGTTTAATTGTTTATTATGATACTAAACGTAGTAATTGAGGTACATAACTAAGGTCGTCAGTATCAGGGATTAAACTTGAGACCTTTTATGTAGTTCAAAACACTTTAACTAGTCAAATTGCGCATTGAACTTGTGGCAGTTATTAATATATTTTCCCATGGACACATACTGAGTCACAATAATCTCATATAAAAAGGGATATGGTTTAAAACCTCACATGAATTGAAGCCTTAGCGCACATAATTTTTTGTTTCTCTTTATTATACAAAGAGTTTAGTAGCTACGACCAAGGTTTGATATATTCCTCAAATCTATTTGGAGGGTTGGTGACCTGGATATTTTAAAGCAGGGTTAACTCACCTTGATAAAAATTGAGATCATAAAGTTAGGTCCTCAAAAATTGACAAGTACTTGTAGGGGGCTTTCTTGAAACATCAGAACATAATACTTGTTTCCAATTGCAATTGTTGATTTGATTGATGATTGGAGTTTTGTTCTTTTTCCTTTTCTAGAAAAGGTTATTTTTTCCTATCATATGCATAAGCATTGTTCACATCCTATGCATGAGTACAAATTGTTGAAAGATATTGCCCAAGTGTGTCATGCTCTCCTATTGTCTCTTCTCTATCACACAGTGTTTCTAGTCCCAGACTGAAACCAAAGTAAAACTTTTTCAATTTAACACTCCTATCAACGTCACTTTGCACCTTTTGGGGCAATTGATAGTAAATAAGTCCCTCTTTCAAGTTCATGTATGATAGCTCTGAGCTTCCACTTACTTGCAGGAATTTATTGCTAATACATTAACATTAACATCAGATGTTTTAGAACACTTCAAATAATAGAGAGGGCAGTTTGCATGTTCCATCATTCAAATAGAGGGAGAGATAAGAAGCGTTCTCAATCCCTCATTGTCTATCCTGGGGAGAAAGTTATGGAAAAAGCAGAAATATTCTCTTCAATACATTTAAGCCATGCTGAAGATTTTGGTGTGCAGTCTTTCACAACAGGAAAGGGGTAAAACTATTATCATAATATGATCTTTGCTAAAATACCAGCCTAGATCCATCTTAACTCTGGAGTTTTCTGAGCTCTAATGATATTGAGTTTAGTATGAATTGTTGTGGGAATTCATAGAAATTTGGAGCTTAATCATTGTGTTGAGGTTCTTGTAGTTTTTCTAAGGGATTGGGTTTGGTAATGGATAATATGAGATTGCATGAGATGGAACAAGATTGAAGATTTGCACTAGAATGAGCCTGATTGTTATTTGTTTTGGTATAAATCTGAAGGTTCTTATAGGTTTTCCTAGTTAGAATAGTATGAGATTTTGTGTAAATGATTCTAAGAATTCATGAGATTTAAGATGTATCAAATATTTGAATATTTTCATTTGATTGTGAAGCAGTTTCTGATCAAGTCCTAAATCAATTGAGTTTTATGTGGTTATGTGCTATATTGAGGAATATCTATATTGATCCAAACATGGGGTTTAATTCATCGGTAGACCACCTTGACAGGCTCCCAGATTCACTTTTTCTGCTTATATTCAACAAATTTGGTGATATTAAGGCCTTGGGATGATGTTGTGTAGTTTCAAAGAGGTTCTCTAGTATAGTCCCCCAAGTGCAGATTGTGGTAGTTAAGGTGGACTATGTTATATCTAGTGAAGAAACCAACCTTAACAACAATGGTAAAAACAGGGGGATATGGAGCTATTTGATGAGAATCATGATGGGTACTAGGTAGCATTGTTAGGCCATGGTAGGCATTGCAACATGTTTTGGGCCCGAAGAAATCCATGGTTGCAGAGGTTTCCCATCATTCTCCCAGTGAGGTTTTAAAGAATTTCAAGGAAGTGTAGAATCTAAGGATTGAATTTCTTGGTGGGGAACTGGGCATTGATTAGTCAACACACCCTTTGATCTTTCAAATCTTTCACCATAAATGGGAAGATAATTTATTGTTGTCAATTGAAATGATTTTTTTTATGCTTTTCATTATGGAAGGGCGACTTGAATGTATTCCCTTCTAATTGAAATTAAGACTTTCCCTTCAAATTTGATCATTGATGACCATGTGTTTTCCGTGTTGGTGTTTCTGTATGCAGGGATTGATTGGAGAGGGTGTCCCAACATCCGCTTCACAGTGGATGAGCCTCCAGATGATAGAGGTAATATTAGTGTTTTCTTTATATTAATCTAGTTTCATTTTCTTGTTTACTAAATTAGAATCAAATTTATTCTAGCATGTTCTTTAACTTATTTAATTAAATTGCTTAATGAAATTATCTAATTACTTTTATATACTATATATTTTGTAGACATTGGCACATTTGATGGGGACATTTGTTGGGTCCCTATAATACTAGTGATTACCCCATTACTATTGTAGTTATACCCCTTATTTATATTGTTGTGCCCCTATTACCCCCATATTGTTATTTCTGTGCCCCATAGAATCCCTCTATTTTTATTTTTGTGGCTTTATATTATTATTGTTAGGTCGGCTGGATTATATTGTGACTCCTTAGACTCCTATATATAGAAAGGAGGTTTTGTCATTTGTATCATCCAAGAATTGTTCATTTATGTAATGTAAAGGAGGTTGCCCCCTCGAAGAGGCTGAATTCTAAGGCGTTGATCTATCTTTTCTATCTTTTCTTGAGCTGGTTTCATAACATTTGGTATCAGAGCTTTGGATTCTAGGGTTTCACTGCTCCAAATAGGTCATTGTGGCATTTTCGCTATAACTTTTTTCTGTGACGTTTCAGAAGTTGCAAAAAAAACCCATTTGAGAAGAAATCGCGCTAAACCTGGGGTCCGAATTTCAGAGCTTTTCGCATGATATTTGCGGAGATATGATCTGAGGAATTTGGTCTTTTTGCAGACTCCTGAATTACATTCAAAACAGGTGACCTGGGAAAAATCGTCATAACTTTCTCTCTGGGGATCGGATTGAAATTTCATAAGAAGGTACAGAAAGAGGACGGACTGTAGTTTCAGATTCAAAGGTTGAAACAGTGACTCGTGGCACGTCGTACAAGTTCGCTCTACTGAACCAGTCTAAAAGCAAGTCATTGTGGGAGATTTCACATAACTCTTCCTTGGAGAATCCAATTTGGCTCAGACTTGTGGCATTGGAAAGAGGACGTAGAAGGCTACTACAGATAGAAATTTCAGAACTGGATGATCCGAAATTACAGAGATACATCAGATTTAATATCAGGCTTCTATAAAGTGAAAAAAGGTGTGTAGTTTTTTTCTTAAATTTTTGTCTAAGCTTGGTTTAACGGAATTCAAAGGGCATAGTAAAGCATTATTATTGGTAACTGATGCCCCGAGGAAAGAAAATGCAAACACCTAGTAAGGAACCTGAAAGCTCTAGCATGACTCATGAAGAAGAGGAAGAAATGCTACATGATATATCAAAATTACAAGAACAAGTGCAACAAATGTCACGCTCACAAAAGCTAACAGAAGCTAAGATAAGTGGCGTGGAATCTAAGATAAAGGGCATGGAAGCTAATATGGATGATTCGAAGACAGATTTGAAGAGAGACATGGTAGATTTGAAGATAGATTTGAAGACAGGCATGGAAGAATTGAAGAAGTTGCTACAAGAAAGGGTCACTAATGGTGAAAAGGTAGTAAAGGAAACTCATGATGAGAACAAAAGAAATGTTAATCATGATTCCATAGATGCTAATGTTGGATCGAAGAATCACCATATTCCAAAAATCGATATGAGGAAGTTTGATGGCAAGGATCCCGCTACATGGATATTACAGATGGAGCAATTCTTCGATCTCAATAATGTGCAAAACGCACAAAAGGTACGTATGGCAACTGTATATTTGGAACCAAATCAGTTTGTATGGTATCAATGGCTTTGCTCTCGTAAACAATTTATCACTTGGGCAATTTTTACGGAAGAATTGATAGCACATTATGAAGATACAAAAAGCAACACTTTTTTTAGCCAATTGATAAGTCTCAAACAAAAGGGTTCAGTAATGGAGCACATTGAGGAGTTCCAAAAATTGAACATAAGGGTAAAAGATATTCCAGAGGAGCATAGGATTGATGTGTTCATAGGGTCTTTAAAGGATAATATCCAACATGATGTTCACCTTTGGGAACCTGATTCATTAGAGAAGGCATTCAGGTTAGCAAGAAAAATGGAAAGCAAAATTATGGCAACTAGGAAGCATACCACTCACAACTATAAAGACGGAAGTGTTGTTGCCCCTAGTCTTCCACAACCTATAAGGTTGACACCACAACAATTGGAAGAAAAAAGAGCAAAAGGGCTTTGTTACAGTTGTGATAGCAAATACACTAAAGGTCATAAGTGTGCTGAGAAGAAATTATTCTACATAGATTGTGAAGAGGAAGAAGAAAAGGAGCAAGAAAGGTCAAAAGAAGAAGATATACTCCAGGAACAAAGCCTAGATGAAGAACAAATAAATCCGACCATATCTTGTAATGCATTGGCGGGAATTACCACTCCTCAAACCATCAAGATAGAAGGACAAATCAAGAAGAAAAAGGTAATAGTGTTGATTGATTCAGGAAGCACCCACAATTTTATTCATTGTAGGGTAGCAAAAAAATTGAATTGCTTCCTATATCCAGCACCAGAGTGTCAAGTGATGATTGCAAATGGAGGAACAATAAATTGCTCTGGAAAGTGCCATAATATCAAGCTATCCATGGGAGAATATGTATTGACTAGCCCAATGCTTTCCATTCCAATGGGAGGTGCTGATGTTGTACTAGGAGTCCAATGGCTACAATCCTTGGGTACAATAGCTTTTAATTTTCAAGAACTTTTCATCAAATTTTCTATGGAAGGAAAGGAAGTTGAATTAAGGGGTATTGCAGGGAAACCAGGAAAGATAATCAGCTCTAATGGTATGACAAAGCTTCTAAAAAAGGAGCAAAGAGGTGTAATTGCACAATTATGTTCGCTAGATGTTTCCACATTGGAATCATCTATTTCTCCAGATCTCCAAAAAGTCCTGGACAATCATTCCAAGGTATTTGAGACTCCCAAGGTCTCCCACCTATGCGTGATCATGATCATGCTATTCATCTGATTCCAGGAAGTGTTCCTCCAAACATCAGGCCGTACAGATATCCCTATGTCCAAAAAAGTGAAATTGAACGTATGGTTGCAGAAATGCTAGAGGCTGGTATAATTCAACCGAGTCAAAGTTCTTTCTTAGCTCCAGTAGTATTGGTGCACAAGAAGGATGGATCATGGCGCATGTGTCCAGATTATAGGGAGCTCAACAAGCTCACTATTAAAGATAAGTTCCCCATTCCTGTTATTGATGAATTACTGGATGAATTGCATGGATCAATTTACTTCACCAAGTTGGATCTTCGTTCAGGATATCATCAAATCAGAATGAAGATTGAAGACATTCCGAAAACGGCATTTAGAACTCATGAGGGTCATTATGAATTTTTGGTCATGCCTTTTGGCCTTACCAATGCACCTTCAACATTTCAAGGTTTGATGAATTCAATTTTCAAACCATTCCTTAGAAAATTTGTGTTAGTATTTTTTGATGATATACTAATCTACAGCAAGTCTTGGAAGGATCATGTTGAACATGTTGACAGGGTGCTACAACTATTGGAGGAGAAACAATTATATGCAAAAAGATCCAAATGTTTCTTTGGAGTCCAGGAGGTGGAATATTTGGGTCATATTGTATCTCATGAAGGAGTTAAGGTAGACCCTAGCAAAATTAAAGCCATTAAGGAATGGAAAATCCCCACATCCATAAAGCATCTGCGAGGATTTCTTGGGTTGACAGGGTATTATCGCAAGTTTGTTAAGAATTATGGGAGAATAGCAGCACCTCTAACAACATTATTGAAGAAAGATTCATTTTCATGGACTCCGGAAGCAACAAAGGCCTTTGAACATCTTAAAGAGGCAATGTGCCAAGCACCGGTCTTAGCTACACCGGACTTCACAAAAACCTTTATTGTGGAATGTGATGCTTCAGGAAATGGAATTGGTGTTGTTCTAATGCAAGATGAAAGACCCATTGCTTTTGAAAGTCGTCCAATCAAGGGAAAGTTTTTAAGCAAAGCTATTTATGAGAAGGAAATGTTGGCAATACTCCATGCACTTAAGAAATGGCGACCCTACCTAATGGGAAGACACTTCAAGGTAAAAACGGATCATGATAGCCTTAAATACTTTTTAGAACAAAGATTATCCTCTGAAGAGCAACAAAAGTGGGTCACAAAGATGTTGGGTTATGACTTTGAAATCATCTACAAAAAAGGGAAGCAAAATGTGGTGGCAGATGCACTCTCAAGAAAGGATGAGGATGTGGAAGCATTGTTGTGTGCCATTTCTATTATCCAACCAGATTGGATAAACGAAGCAAGGGAGGAATGGAAGAATGACGAAGAAGTGTGGGCACTTATTCGAAAGCTACAACAAGATTCCAGTACTTCTGATACATTTAGCTGGCAAAATGATTCGTTATGGTACAAAGATCGCTTATACCTCTGTAAGAATTCCCAGCTAAAACAAAAGATTCTTATGGAATTGCACACTTCTCCCTTAGGAGGGCACTCAGGATTTTTAAAAACTTACCACAGGGTTAAGAAGGAATTTTTTTGGGATGGCCTTAAATTAGATATTCAAAAGTTTGTGGCGGAATGTTTGGTTTGCCAGCAAAATAAAGTTGAAACAATTAAGACACCGGGTTTATTACAACCTTTATCCATTCCAAGCCAACATTGGGAGGAGGTTTCAATGGATTTTATCACAGGTTTACCCAAGTCTGAGGGAAAGAGTGTCATCATGGTGGTAGTTGACAGACTTACCAAGTATGCACACTTTTGTGCATTATCACATCCATTTAAAGCCAGTACAGTTTCTACTGCATTTATGGAAACAGTTCAAAAGCTACATGGAAACCCAAAGATTATTGTAAGTGACAGAGATCCCATTTTCACTGGAAATTTTTGGACAGAATTATTTTCTTGTCTTGGTACTCAGTTAGCTCATAGCTCATCTTATCATCCTCAATCTGATGGGCAAACTGAGATAGTAAACAAATGTTTGGAAGGATATCTTCGTTGCTTTGTATCTGATAAACAGACACAATGGGTCAAATGGTTGCCTCTGGCTGAATGGTGGTATAACACTTCCTTCCATACAGCAACAAAAATGACCCCATTTATGGCACTTTATGGGTATCAACCACCATCCATCACATCATATTTAAGAGAAAATTCTAAGGTTCAGGCAGTGGAACATCACATCGAACATCAACAACAAGTCCTCCAACTCTTAAAGGATAACCTCGTGTTGGCACAAAATAGAATGAAACAACAGGCAGATCAACATCGCAGTGAAAGAAGTTTTGATGTAGGTGATTGGGTATTCCTACGGCTACAACCATATAAGCAAATGTCCCTAAAGCAAGCTAAGAAGGATAATAAATTATCACCAAAGTATTATGGTCGTACAAGGTGTTGCAAAAGATTGGTACTATGGCATACAAATTGGAGCTTCCTGCAGCTTCTCGATTGCACCCAGTTTTCCATGTTTCATGTTTAAAGAAGGTTATAGGTGACAAGCTCCCAATTCAAACAATATTGCCAGAACTTGAAGAGGAAGGAAAAATTATATTGGAACCGGAAGCAGTCACAGAAACAAGAACTCGATAGCTATGAAATCGATCAATTTCAGAGTATCTTATCAAGTGGAAGAACTTATCCGCTGAAGATTCCACATGGGAGGATGAGAATTTTATGCAGAAGTATCCAGAACTACTCAAGCGTTGAGGACAACACTTTTTTGAAGGAGAGGGGCATGTTGGGTCCCTATAATACTAGTGATTACCCCATTACTATTGTAGTTATACCCCTTATTTATATTGTTGTGCCCCTATTACCCCCATATTGTTATTTTTGTGCCCCATAGAATCCCTCTATTGTTATTTTTGTGGCTTTATATTATTATTGTTAGGTCGACTGGATTATATTGTGACTCCTTAGACTCCTATATATAGAAAGGAGGTTTTGTCATTTGTATCATCCAAGAATTGTTCATTTATGTAATGTAAAGGAGGTTTCCCCCTTGAAGAGGCTGAATTCTAAGGCGTTGATCTATCTTTTCTATCTTTTCTTGAGCTGGTTTCATAACAACATTCCTCCTCCCCCACCTGATGTTGGAGGAGATGAGGAGATGGGCAAGGCTCAAGAGGTTGAGGCACACCTAAGGGGGCTGTGGGCATCCGAGGTCATACGGCTAGTCTGTGAGTTCGGATGGACAACTGTGATAGATTGGTGTTGGAAATAATACTGAGAGGGGGGGTGAATCAGTATTTACAATTCAATAACTTTTCATTTCACAATCATATTTATATACGCTACTTTACTGAAGTGAACTCGTGTGTGCACACAACTATTATTAAGGAAACCAACGTATACCCAAAGAATTTATGATTCAGTTAATTTATCATGTGTTGATCTTTAATCAGTGCATTAATACTTTATTAAATAGTAACTATGAGGATTAATAACATGAAAAACCATCACACATAAGAAACACACATGAACACCAAGATTTAAGGTTGAAACCCAATGTGGGAGAAAAACCATCTGTTGTTGTTGTCTATGTCTTCTTTTTAATATAAAGAAAATATGTTTACAATCTTGTACTAGTGCAGACTCATACCAATATGCAGGCACCCACCTGCAGAAGGATACAACCTTCTCTCGCTCTCCAGCTTCTACTAGAAGGGTGCTACAACTCCCTAGCTCTTATACTAGCTGATATGTTTACCAGTACATAGGCTACAACCTACAGCAGGCTACAAACTTCTCTCTTCCTGCAGGAACCACGTTTCATAATTTTTCAGACTGGATACTCCTGGTACTTAAGAACACAATTAATCACCACTGCAATAACTACATCTACCAACAATCAGTCATATCATTGTCACAAGAACAGTATGCTAAACCCAGAAACCTACATCATCAACCAGAACCAACTGTAACCTCACAAATCATATGTCAGAATGTATACACTACTTCAATGAAGCCAACCTGCGTGTATATGCTACTTCCTTTAACCAAACTTGCATATGCCTCCAAAATTAATGAATCATAAGAACCTCTGAATAAAAATGTATCAACCAATAACATTCTGAAGATCTGCTATCAAATTACATAGATCCAAACAGACAGTAGAAAAGATCACCCTTCTCACTTAACCAATCAATCAACCAAACTCAATATCCTTGTGCATTCAGTTCTACTTTCAGATCTAAGAAGACATCATTGATAGAAAGTAGTAAAACAACAGCACTAATCAGATAGATCATTCATTTCTGAACAACAGGCTTTTCTTTTGTATACGCTACTTGGAAGAGTCGAACCTGGGTGTATACGCGCCTTCACCAAGGCAAACTAGCGTATAGATATGAAAATACCAACTTACAACTCCATCGATATTCCAAACTTCATACATACCCGGATCATGACATTTAAAGAATAAAATATGCATAAGCAATCAGATCTAGCCCAACCAATATCAGATCTTACAATGATAAGTCATTTCAGGTCTCATGATCCTGATCCAACATTGTATCCAAGGTGCACAAAATATTTCAATCATATCATAATCATAGCCCATGCAACATAAAATAGACTTCAGATAGAAGTATTCCTGAGAAAAACTTTCACTTTCACACTTGGCCCTTTGATCTTCTCTCCTTATATAGTTTTTGGCCTTTCTCAATACCTTGGACCAAAACAACACTTAGAACCTGTGGCGTTTTTGGACGGGGTCAAATAATCATTACTCTGCTCAATACTATGGGCTAATGCCATGGTATTAACCCTTGATATTCTTTAATCTTAAATTTCCTTGATTTTCCAATCCATACGCGTTTTTCCTCTTGTGAAAGTGTGTGCATACATACATGCTCTTTTTGTTCTATGAACTCGCATGTATATGCTGCTTGGATAAGGTGAACCTACGTATATAGCTTCAACTAACTTAACACATCCTTTTTCTTCAACTTCTTGATTTTGATTTGTAGTATTTTGTTTCAGCTTCCTGCTCTTCTATACCATTGCCCTGTTATCTCTAAATTAGCCTGTTACAATGTGAGTTTCCCTTTATCAAATCTAAACTGACCTGTGAGTGAGTTTCCATCAAGGACAACACTTGTATCATAATGCCAACAATCTCCCCCTTTGGACTTGATGGCAACCATATTGGTGTTGATTACTTCAAGCTGTAGAAATTGTTAGAGTTATCAAGCAACACCAAAATACTCTCCCCCTTTGACATCAAGGGCAAAGGGCAGACCAAGATATTCTCCCCCTTTGAGATACATTATGTTGTCCATGCTCCCCCTGAGTACATGCAGAGTTTGCAGAGATATTTTTCAAAATAATAACATGACTCTATAACTCAACTATGTGAGTATGACCTTCCTATCACTAATGACTCATACATACATCAATCACCCAACCAAGTGGGGATATACCAAATGTTCATACATGACTGAATAATTGCAATTATTACATCATCCTTCCCATGCATAGTGGGAGTACAAATTACATCATATGTCCAAAAGGACTCATTAATAGACCATGATAGAAAGAGACATATTATGAAATCATAGGCCTTTACATGACCTTTACAACAAATGATATCAATATTTGAAACCATAGCTGAATTCGGCAACCATGATGCCAACAATGTACCCTTGAACCTGTGCTACCTGTGCATTGTCAACAAATCATTCATCAAGGCATATTCATCAGTCAAATAAACAACAATGAACAAAGCATATCAATAGACTATAACCATCAATATCAAATTGAACATCCATGTCAGAAGCTAATTTTGAGTCTGACCCACTGTTTTTCTATCAGAAAAACATATACGCTCCTACAGCCACAGAAACTCATGTATATATGTGATTCTTCTTCAAGAAACTGCGTATAGGAACCATTCCTCTAAAAACAAGATTTAACGATAGGATGATGCAGAAACTACTCCCAGATTTTGTGTGAGATATTCAAATGTTTCTCTGGGAAGAGGTTTGGCAAATATATCAACAACTTGTCCTTTGGAGGGAACATACTCCAATTTAACATTTTGTTCATGCACTTGTTCTCGTAAAAAATGATACTTAATGGGGATGTGCTTGGTCTTGGAGTTCCTGATAGGATTTTTCGAAATACTAATGGCACTTTCATTATCACATAGAATGGATATGGGTGGATAACATGTGATTTGAATATCTTGCAATGTTTGCATCATCCAAAGTAGTTGTGTGCAACAAGTTGCAACAGCCACATATTCTGCTTCAATGGTAGATAAGGCAATTGAACTTTGTTTCTTGTTGAACCAAGAAACTAATTGTGATCCCATATAGAATGCACCTCCACTAGTGCTTTTTCGATCATCAACATTTCCTAGCCAATCTACATTTGTAAATGCATGAAGAGTGAGATCGTATCTTTAGGATACCATAGACGAAAGTCTTGAGTTCCTTGGATATATTTGAATATTCTTTTTACAACCTGAAGATGTGATTCCTTTGGACTTTCTCGGAACCTTCCAACAATTCCTACTGAATGCATGACATCTAGTCTGGTACCTGTTAGATAAAGTAGACTTCCATTCATAGATCTGTATGCTGGTTGATTCACTGTGGGTAATTCATCATTAGAACTTAGACTACATCCTGTTACCATTGGATTACGTACTAGTTTATAATCTTCCATTCCATACCTCTTTAGAACCTGCTTGACATATTTAGTTTGTGAAAGAAAAATACCATCTTTTGTTTGTTGTACTTGTAGACCAAGAAAATAAGTTAGTTCACCAAGTAAGGACATTTCAAATTTTTGTTGCATAACCGAAGCAAAGTTCTGACTCATAGATTCTTCATTGCTACCAAAGATGATATCATCAACATAAACAACAATAATTAGCAATTTATCATTCTCAATCTTTGTGTATAATTTGTTGTCTACATATCCTTTTGTGAAACCTTGTTGTTGTAGATATTTGTCAAGACAATAATACCAGGCCCTTGGAGCTTGTTTTAGTCCATATAGAGCCTTTTTGAGCTTGCATACAAGTTTTGCATCATTTCCTAGAATGAATCCTTCTGGTTGTTCAATATAAACTTCTTCTAAATCTCCATTAAGAAATGCAAATTTTACATCCATTTGATACACTTTGAATTTTCGAAAACTTGAAAGAGAAAGAAACATTCTTATGGCTTCAAGTCTGGAAATAGGTGCAAAAGTTTCTTCAAAGTCTATACCTTCTTGTTGAGCATACCCTTTACAAACAAGTCTTTCTTTGTTTCTAATAACCTCTCCATTTTCATTTAACTTATTCTTGAATATCCATTTTGTTCCTATAACATTTTTATCATGAGGTCTAGGAACTAATTCCCAAGTATCATTCTTTTCAATTTGGTCAAGTTCTTCATCCATGGCCTTAACCCAACATTCATCTTTTATAGCTTCATTAACATTTTGTTGTTCTATGGAGGATAGTAATGCTAGATAACTGGAAGTTCCTGCAAGAGTTCTTCTTGTCTGTACTCTAGACCCTTTTTCTCCTAGAATTTGAGATTCTGGATGATTCTTTTGAACATACTTGGATGGAGTCTTTTCCCTATCAGTGGTATCTTCTTCTGATGCTTAATATGTTTCTTCCTCTATATCATTTTGATTTGATACAGGAAAGCATTCACCATCTTCCTCATTGTCATATTCCTTTGTTGATTTCATTTGTTTTGGATTTCTGCATGCTTCATCAATTACTACATCAATGCATTCACCATTTTTTTTAAGTCTCTTATTATAACATTTGTATCCTTTACTTCTATATGAATAACCAAGAAGAATTCCTTTGTCTTCTTTAGGTTAAAACTTACCAAGTTTTTCATAAACCTTTTTGATGAAACATTTGCTTCCACAAACTCTAAAGTGTTTTACAATAGGAGGCTTACCATACCAAAGTTCATATGGAGTTTGATCACTATTTACCCGAACATTAGCTTTGTGGAGAATATTTATGGCAATAAATGCAGCTTCACCCTAGAAGGTGGTAGGAGTTCTAGATGCATCAAGCATAGCTCGAGCCATTTGTTGAATTGTTCTATTCATTCTTTCCACCACGCCATTTTGTTGAGGAGTTCTGGGAATAGAGAATTGTCTTTTTATTCCATGTTTTTCACAAAAATCAAAAAATTCATGTGATATGAATTCTCCTCCTCAATCAGATCTGGGACATTTTATTTTTCGATCTGATTCATTTTAAACTAAAGCTTTGAATGCTTTAAATTTACAAATGCTTCATCTTTATGCTTTAGTAAACCAATCCAACACATTCTAGAAAAATCATCAATGAATAAAATGAAGTATTATTCTCCACAAGGTGACCTTTTCCTTGTTGGCCCACACAACTCAGTATGAATGAGTTCAAGAGGCTTACTTGTTGATCCTTATTTCTCATTGAAATGAACTCTGGTTTGCTTACTGAATTGACATGGTTTTCAAATGGTATTTTTTGGGATGTTGATATCTAGAAGATCATGAACTGCCTTGAGTCTGCATGCTTTTCTTATTTGAGAAAAGTTTATATGCCCCAATCTTTTGTGCCATAACCAGTTCTCTTCTATTTTTCTTAGATAGCATTGGTCTTAACCTCCTTTTAGTATATATAGATTTCTTGGAGTTCGCGTACCTTTGATTACTGTATTTCCTGTATCAAGCTCACGAACCACACATCTGTTTGATCGAAACACAACTTCATTTCCTTGATCACACATTTGACTGACACTCAACTAGTTATGCTTTAAACCATCAACATACATAACATTTCCAGCTTTAACCTTTTCTTTCAAATAAACAGAACCTTTACCCTTAATAACAGTTGGTGTGTCATTTCGAAAGGAGACATTCTTTTCTTTTTCTAAAGCATTCTATGAAAGGAGTTTATCTTTATCACCTGCCATGTGTTTAGATCATACGCTATCAATGTGCCATTGATTTTCTTGTCCTTCTGCAAATAGAGCTATGCCACATATTTCTTATTGAAATTCCTTCTTTCTCCATACCTTGGAATTTGGCGATGTTTGCTCCTTTTGAATTTTTGGTCAAAATTTGCTTTTGCATTTAGATTCTTCATGACCAAAGTTATTGAAAAATGAACATTCAATTTCATCTTCAAGAGGAGAAAAGTTATTATAAGAACTTTTCTTGATTCCTGTCACACTCCTTTGTTTTCATGCTTCTCTAATCATGATAGTTTTGTACGCAACACATTGAGCAGCCTTATGACCAAAGTTATGGCATGAAAAACATTGTCCATTAAAGAAGTTTTTGTGATCATAAGATCTTTTGGTATTGTTTACCTTTTGGTTGATGCTTCTATTGATGTTCACCCTTGGAGTAAAATGAGCATGATTTACCTGAGGAGTACTTTTAGGCTTTTGTTGAATATTAATGCATTGTTCACTGGTCTTTTTTGCATCAAGATAACTTCTGGTGATGGCTGACGACTTTTGTGATTGGGATGTTTCTCTAGTATATCCAAGACCAGTCTTTATAAGAGGGGAATGTTGAACCTTGATGATTTCATCTAAAGTTTCTGATCCTTTAGCAAATCTAAGATTAAGAGATTTTGTCTTCTCAAGTTCTTTTCTTAGACCCACTACTTCACATTCTAATTTTTCATTGTGCTTTTCTCTTTCAGTGAGTTGATGTGTCAAAGTGTCTATGACCATATTCTTTTCTTCCAAACAGATTTTAAGTTGAGTGATTTCTTCAATAAAATCTTCCTCTTCTAAAGAATCCATAAAATCATCATTATCATAAGCCATGAGTAGTTTAAATTCTTGTTCAGATTCATCTTCATCACTATCTTCATGAGTATAATAACTTTTTCTATTGAAAAATTGTTTTCTATTACCCTTTGCAGACTCCTTTCCCTTTTCATGATTATATTTATGAGGACATTTAGCAACATAATGGCCAACTCTACCACAAGCAAAACATTTGAATGGTAGCTTACCTATGAATCTTCCAGAACCCACGTTGAAGCTATTAACAAAGTTTACCTCATCTTCTTCTGAAATATATCCTGATTCATTGAGATCTTCCTTTTCTTTTCCTTTGCTGAAGCTTTGAAAGTGGCTTCTCTAATATCTGATGGACCTCCTTTCCTCATTTCAAAGGCATTTAAAATTCCATGAAGTTGAACAATAGTAATAGATTGAAGATCCTGCTTTTCTTCTATGGCAGATAATTTTGACTCAAATTTAGACGACAAAGATCTCGAAATTTTCTCCACTAAAGTAGCCTCCTTTATTTCTTCACCAAAAATTTTCATACAATTTACAAGCTCATCTACTCATAAAAAGTGACTAGAAATACTTTCATCACTATGCATTTTGAGAGTTTCATACTGTATTCTGAGAGTTTGGAACTTAGCACATTTTTACCTAGGAGTCTCCTTCGTAGCTCTGAATGATTTTATCCCATATCTTTTTGGCTTCCTTGAGCTGCATGATTTTGATGAATTTTGATTCTGATAGACTTCCCAATAAATTAAGTACTGCTTTGGCATTAGTTTCGTATAACTTCTTACCTGTTGCATCTGTAGGTATGGTTGCTGGAAATTGGTATCCTCCTTCCACAATTTCCCAAATATCAGCTCCAAGCGACTCAATATAGGCTTTGGTTCTTATCTCCAATAGACTAAGTTGTTTACGTTGAAGATTGGTGGTTTGATAGATCCCATGTCTTCGTGATTTTTCATCTTGAGAGATCTCCCTTTAACCGATCAAGCTTCTTCTAAAGGACATGCTCTGATACCAATTGTTGGAAATAATATTGAGAGAGGGGTGAATCAATATTTACAATTCAATAACCTTTCATTTCACAATCAGATTTATATACACTACTTCAGTGAAGTGAAATCGCGTGTGCACGCAACTGTTATTAAGGAAACCATCATATACCCAAAGAACTTATGATTCAGTTAATTCATCATGTGTTGATCTTTAATCGGTGCATCAATAATTTATTAAACAGTAACTATGAGCAGTAATAACATGATAAACCATCACACATAAGCAACACACATGAACACCAAGATTTAAGATGGAAACCCAATACGAGAGAAAAACCACCTACTATTTTCATCTCTGTCTTCTTTTTAATATAAATAAAATCTATTTAAAATCTTGTACTGGTGCAGACTCATACCACTTATGCAGGCAGGGAGCTACTGGAAGGGAGCTACAACCCCTAGCCCTTGTACTATCGGATATGTTTACCAATACGTAGGCGCCAGCCTACAGAAGGCTACGACCTTCTCTCTTCCTCCAGGGACCATGTTTCATAAATTTTCAGACTAGATACTCTTGGTACTGAAGCACACAAGTAATCACCACTACAATAAATAAATCTACCAATAATCAGTCAATCTAAACAGTTAGATCATTGTCGCCAGAACACTGTGCTGAACCCAGAAGCCTGCATCATTAACCAAAACCAACTGTAACCTCACAAATCATATGTCAGAATGTATACACTACTTCAGTGAAGCCAACCTGCATGTATACACTACTTCCTTTAACCAAACCTGTGTATACCTCCAAAATTACTAAATCATAAAAACCTCTGAATCAAAACTGTATTAACCAGTAACATTTTGAATATCTATTGTCAAATTACAGAGATCCAAACAGACAGCAGTAAAGATCACCCTTCTCACTTAATCAATCAATCAACCAAACTCAATCTCCTTATGCATTCAGTTCTACTTTCAGATCTAAGAAGACATCATTGACAGACAACAGTAAAACAACAACACTGATCAGATAGATCAGTCATTTCTAAACAACAGGATTTTCTTTTGCATACGCTACTTGGAAGAGTCGAACCTGCGTGTATATGCGCCTTCACCAAGGCGAACCAATGTATAGATATGAAAATACTAACTTACAACTTCGATTCTATTCCAGACTTTAGACATGCCCAAATCATGACATTTAAAGAATAAAATATGCATAAGCAATCAGATCTAGCCCAACCAATATTAGATCTTACAATGAAAAGTCATTTCAGGTCTCATGATCCTGATCCAACATTGTATCCAAGGTGCACAAAATATTTCAGATCATATCATAATCATAGCCCCTGCAACATAAAATATACTTCAGATAGAAGTATTCCTGAGAAACCCTTTCACTTGCACACTTGGCCCTTTGACCTTCTCCTCCTTATATAGTTTTTAGCCTTTCTATATACCTCGGACCAAAACGACACTTAGAACCTGTGGTATTTTTGGACGGGATCAAATAACTGTTACTCCACTCAATATTATGGGCTAATACCATGGTATTGACCCTTATTATTCTTTAATCTTAAATTTCCTTGATTTTTCAATCCATACGCACTTTTCCTCTTGTGAAAGTGTGTGCATATGTATATGCTCTTTTTGTTCTTTGAACCCGCATGCATACGCTGCTTGGATTAGGTGAACCTGCGTATACAACTTAAATTGACTTAACACATCCTTTTTCTTCAACTTCTTGATTCTGATTTGTAGACCTTTGTTCCAGCTTCCTGTCCTTCTATACCATTTCCTTGTTACCTCTGAATTGACCTATTACAATGTGAGTTTCCCTTTATCAAATCTAAACTGACCTGTGAGTGAGTTACCATTAAGGACAACACTTTTATCATAATGCCAACAATTGGCTAGAGTTTTTTTTTATGCCGGAGTCTGCCCCGCAAGGACTCGAGATATCGTCATGGATCCTATGTTCATGGGTCTGTATAGGAATTGTTCACATGA
Source organism: Pinus tabuliformis (assembly GCA_031772625.1). Taxonomy (NCBI): domain Eukaryota; kingdom Viridiplantae; phylum Streptophyta; class Pinopsida; order Pinales; family Pinaceae; genus Pinus; species Pinus tabuliformis. The sequence continues at coordinate 611,360,958 of CM062814.1, read as the reverse complement.
GATGATGTCTCTTATGCGACATATTATCGAAGCTACTAGGACACTGACAGTGATGAGGGATGCAGGCCATCATCATGCAACAACAAATACATTAGACGAGGGTGGTGACGATGATGATCAAGGTGATGATCATGATCATGATGATGAGGGTCATGATCATGTTGCTTCTGGTAGTACCACCCCATCGAATCATGACCATTACAGTGTAGGTGGTAGTACACCTCCTCGTCAGTTGCCTAATGATGAGATTCTAGAGCTAGAGGATTGATCCAAATCGGATCCATAAACGACTGTCATAGAACCATGACTATATCGGGATGAAACAAATCTCGAATGAAATCCAAAACAGTAACTGAAAACACCCTGAACCAGTGGCCATGGCAGCCGGCATGGAACGACGAGGACCTCAGTCAAAGCACATTGACCGAGGCCCATGGATACTGTGCAGGAGGTAGATGTAGCCCCTGGGAGCCCCGGAATGGGAAAATGAGCTGATTTTTGATGCGCGATTGGGCAAACAGGGCTGAAATGGTAGAGCCTCAAGCACTCGGTCACGTTGGGAGCTAGAGGACCGTGGGCGGAGAAACGAAAAGCACCATCGTACGAAGGTGGGACCCACAACCTGGAAATTGGCGGTATTGATTGAGGTGCCTTTGAATGGTAAGATATTTTGGAGGAGAGCGGAGCGATCCCACTCAGCAATCGACACGTGGCAGAGGAGGTGAGAGAAAAACTGTCGTGATCACGTGTTATCGGTCGAGCAAGTCAACCGTGCTCAATGTGCATATGACATTGGATCGGAGGAGCCCAGATTAGACGGCTAAGATTGCATTGATAGACAGAAGCGGAATCGACAGGGAATTAAGCCACGATTTAAGGGGATTTGGAATCCGTTGACCACCACGGTGGAGAAAGAACGTATCCACGACATAACGAAACAAATGAATCGACAAACGGGCTGGCGTTGTTCCAATGAGGACACGTGGCTACTTCTTGAGCATTCATGCTGACGTTGAATGGGGAACTCCAAGCACGCAGGCGGTAGGCGAATTGACGCAAGCGGGAGAGGAACCGAACAGGCATGGAGATCGAATGGCTAAAGCCATGAACAGAGACCGTTGAATAGGGATTCAGAGAGAGAGAAGAGTCCAAGCGACCAAGAGAGATAGTGAACAGTGAACCTAAGAGGAGGACTGAGCACAGAGAGCAGTAAAGCCAAGCAGAGGAGACAGAGGACCGAGCTGACCGCAGGCAACATCGAGCACCAGAGAGCTTGAAGAATCAAGCCTTCCCATAGAGGAATCTATCCGGATTGAGCATCACAGTTGGCTCTTTCCACTGTAGACCAAGGGTCACAGAGTTGTACGAAGAACAAGAGTCTGTAAACTCCGAGTGGCTTGGGGAACCCAAGAACCACCCTGCCAAGCAAAATCTACTTCAGGAGAACTCACATTGAGTCCCTGTACTGTAATTTCTCTGCTGAAAGACACAATAAAATAAGGCCACCACTAAAGCTAGACCGGAGACGTAGCCCTGGAGAATAGGGTGAACTCCTTATTAAAAATTTCTTGTGTCTTTGTGGTGCTTACTGTATTTCTCTGTTGTCTTTCCATTTATTTTCTATGTATTGGCAATCTGATCGATCCGTTGTTTCAATAACATAGAACACACACACCAGCACATGGGTCTGTAATACCTTTTGTTTAATAAATCTTCAACTGAGGTCACTCATAGGGTGATTTTCAGATCAAGTGGTATCAGAGCTCTAGGCTGTAAGGTTAGACAAGCTTGTGTTGGTTTAGCTGTGAATACTCACTAGATCAAAGCTCAAATTAGGAGAAGGAGAGTTGGTGGAAACTAATCCTCGGAAGACAATGTCAGAAGAAGGTTCTATAGGGCCAGACCCTCAATTCATAGAAAGTTTCCTAGCTATAAAGTCTATGGTAGAAGAAATGTATAGGGACTTTAGAAAGAATAAGTGTGAAGATTCATCGGGCTCTAAGCAAGATAAAGAAGAAGATGAATCTCATTCCCATGACCACTCCAAAGGAAAGGGGAAAGAAGAAAGCTTCCCTACACCTCCTAGTAGCCCTGTGCATAATAAGAAGGCATATTTGATTAAGTTAGATGTTAAATTTGATTTGCCTATATATGATGGAGAGCTAAATGCTGAAAAGTTGGACAATTGGATTAGACAAATTGATGTGTATTGCAGAGTACAAAATATAGACTCAGACAAGAGCAAGATTCAGCTGGCAAGCCTTCGCCTAGGGGGCACTGCCTTGGTTTGTTGGGAAGGAAGAACCCAAGCTGATATGAGGAAGCATGGTAAGATCATCTCTGTCTGGAGTGAATTTTTTACTGCAATCAAAAATCAGTTCTATCCATTGGCCTACATGCAACAAGCCATGATGAGTTGGCAAACTCTTCGGCAGTTGAAAGGGAAAAGTGTACAAGGGTATACTCAAGAGTTTCGAAAGAGAGCATTGATGTTGGGTATTTCATTAGACTCACCAGAAACTCTTTTGAAGTACATTGGTGGTCTACACAGATACATTAGGCATGCCATCCTCATGTTTAATCCCACTAGTATAGATGAGGTATCTGTACAAGCTACTCATCTAGAAGCTAGAGGAAAGAATGGAAATTCGAAAGTCGGGGGACCATCCCAACCCAGTGTAAGCAACAGCAAGGAGAAAAGAAAGCAAAATTGGAAAGCAAGGAAGGCTAACACTACACGGAAAGGCAAAGCCTCATGCACCCACTATAAAAAGGAGGGGCATGATGATGAGCACTGTTGGATTCTGCATCTAGAGCTGAGGCCTAAGAATTCTGAGGGCAAGAAGAAGAAGATTGATGCAGCTATTCAGAAAGATTTGGGGTCATACTTGGGAGGTGAAACAATCATTGCAGCCACAGGTATAAAAGGTAAGAATTCTGAAGCATCTACTAGTAATTCTGCTCAATCTGTTATTGATGAAGAACATGAGAGAAAAAGGCATGAGCTTTTCCATATTCGAGTTGTTTCCAAAAATAAAAAGATTGATACTTTGTTTGATAGTGTCTCTCAAGTAAATCTGATTTTTGAAGCAATTGTAAAGAAATTGGGATTAGAAACTACACCTCATAAGAAGCCATACCCATTAGGATGGTTGAATGATAAAGCACAACTACAAGTGACTAGACAGTGCAAACTCAAGTTTTCTTTTGGGTCAGCATTTGTAGATGAGGTTGAGTTAGATATAATTCCTTTGGATATATGTGGAATTGTTTTAGGAATTCCTTACTTGTATGATAGAAAGGTTATTTTCTATAGAGCCGAGAACAAGTATCTACTTGTTAAAGATGGAATCGAATACTTTGTAAGAGCTCATAAGCTCAAGAATAATTATACTCTCATAAACTTGGGATATATGAAAAGAATGATAAATTCATGCAAATAGTTCTTACTAATGGTTGTAAAGGAAAATAAAACTGATAAAACCAATGTATTTGAGGGTTGTAATTCTGATTATCAAGCTGATATAGAAAAGATTGTTTCAGAGTATGATGTCTTGTTTCAAGAACCTCAAGGTCTGCCACCCAAAAAGGGAATAGTACATGATATTATTTTGCAGCAAGATGTTCCTTTGCCTAACATTGGGATGTATAGGTTATCTGCTTTAGAGAATGCTGAAATCAAGAAGCAGGTGCAGGAGTTGCTCGAGAAAGGGTTCATCAGGCCTAGCACATCACCATGTGGGTCACCAATTGTTTTGGTGAGAAAGAATGATGGCTCGTAGAGAATGTGCATTGATTACCGAGCACTGAATAAGATAACAATAAAAAATCATTATCCCCTTCCTCGCATAGAGGATCTTTTAGATCAATTGAAGGAAGTTTTTTATTTCACCAAGCTGGATTTGCACAATGGATACCATCAGGTCAGAGTTGCAGAGCAAGATGCATGGAAGACTGCTTTCAAAACAAAGCAGGGATTGTATGAATGGCTGGTTATGCCTTTTGGCTTGACCAATGCCCCTACTACTTTCATGAGATTAATGAATGATGTACTCAGACCTTTTCTTGATGATTTTGTTATTGTGTATCTGGATGACATTCTGATTTTTAGTAAAACGTGGGAAGAACATTTAAAGCATGTTAAGAAGACATTAGATGTTTTGAAAAGAGAAAAAATTTATGTTAAACTCTCCAAATGTGAATTTGGCAAATCCTCTCTAAATTACTTGGGTCATATAGTAGGGGGAGGTGAATTGAAAATAGATCCCTCTAAAGTGGCAGTCATTGTAAACTAGCCTAAACCCAATTCTGCTACGGAAGTGAGAAGCTTCTTAGGAGTAGCACAGTATTGGAGGAAGTTCATTTCAAAATTTTCCTGAATTGCAGCTCCCTTACATGCTTTGACAGGATTGAACAAGGTGTTTCAGTGGGGAGGCAAATAGCAGAAAGCCTTCGACACCTTGAAAGAAAAAATTAGTATAGCACTTGTACTAGCACTACCAGATCTACAAAGACCATTTGAGATCAAAATTATGCCAGTGACTATGCATTGGAGCAGTGTTGACACAGCACGGTAAACCCATATTTTATCAATCTGAGACTTTTAATCCTACAGTAGTTAACTACCCTACCTATGATAAAGAATTGTATGCATTAGTTCAAAGTGTGAAAAAGTGGAAACATTACTTAATGGGCAAAGAAACAGTAATACATACTGATCATCAGCCACTTCAATATCTACACTCCCAAACTAAGTTGCAACAATCAAGACATTATAGATGGATGGGTTTTCTACAACAGTTTCATTTAGTCATCAGATATAAAAAGGGCATACATAACAGGGTTGCAGACATGTTATCTAGACCCATTATAAATTCATCTGCCATACTTAAGCATAATTCTGTGCTACATGAAAGCTACATAGAACAATATGCTCAGGATATGGACTTTAAAGATGTATATGCAACTTTGAGTCAAGGCAAAAGAGTAGAAGAATTGGACTATCATGTGAAGGACCGACTCTTATATCATTGTGGGAAACTCTGCATTCCACAAACTGAGAGAGCAAAGATAATTAGGGAAGCACACACTTCTCTGATATCAGGTCACTTTGGGGTAAGTAAAACAGTTGCACAGCTGCAAAGGTTCTGCTATTGGCCAAGAATGAGTGAGACAGTTTCTATATATGTAAAGGGGTGTGCTATGTGTGCTAAAAGCAAGCCTAGCAATAGAAAACTAGGCTTGTACACTCCATTGCCAGTTCCTTCTCACCCTTGGGAAAGCATTTCCATGGATTTTGTTGGAGGGTTGTCTAAATCTAGGAAAGGTCATGACTATCTATATGTTGTTGTGGATAGGTTCAGCAAAATGTGTATTTTGATACCCTGTAGTAAACAAATTATAGCTAAACAAACTGTAAAATTATTCTTTGACCATGTATGGGTTCATTTTGGATTACCCACTTCTATTATATCTTATCGAGACACCTGATTTGTGGGAAAGTTTTGGTCCATTCTGTGGGAACTAATGGACAACAAATTAAAGAAAAGCACAACTTTTCATCCACAAACAGATGGCCAGACAGAAGTAGTTAACAGGACAGTGATCCAGTTACTGAGAGGATATTGTAGCAAACATCGTAAGCTTTGGGATGAACACTTGTGTTATGTGCAACATGCTTACAATAGAGCCAAACACTCTTCTACCCAGAGATATCCTTTTGAGACCTGCTTTGGTTTCATACCAAGGTCTCCCTTGGATTTTGTCTTTCGTAAAGATACCATGGTTGATGGACACAGTGATGTGGACAGGGCAACTAGGTTCATTGAACAGATCCAAGAGATCCACCAGGCAGTACAGGAACAGCTGGAAGAGAGCTAGGCCAAGTACAAGGCTAGGCATGATAAGCATCGGATGGAGCATAGTTTTCAAGTTGGAGACCAAGTCTGGCTATATATCAATAAGGACAGGATGCAAGGTGAAGGTAAGAAACTAAAACCTATCAGGTATGGACCCTTCAGGATACTTGAGAAGATTGGTGAAAATGCTTTTCGCCTTGATCTGCCAACTTACATGCACATCTACTCAGTCATGAACACAGATTGCTTGAGGTTGTTTGAACCTTCAATGATTGAGGACCTTGAAGAGCAGAGTCAATTGCCTTCTGTTGACGACCTGCTACCGGAATATCTTAATGAGTTGCAGGAAGATACAATGCTCGACAGGAAGGTAAGGACGACGCGTAGTGGATAGGTGGAATACCTCAGGATTGGGCTTAAAGGTTCGAAGCCGAGTAGTGCGAAGTGGATTGAGATTGGACAAGTGAGACAGCAGTTTCCTCACTTAGTCGATGCTTGAAGAAAAAAAAAAAACCAACTTTTGGTGGTCCAAAAGCTTTTCAGTAGGGAGGCCGTGATCCAAATCAGATCCATAAACAACTGTCATAGAACCATGACTGTATCGGGACGAAACAAATCTCAAATGAAATCCAAAACAGCAATCGAAAACACCCTGAACCAGTGGCCATGGCAGCTGGCATGGAATGATGAGGACCTCGGTCAAAGCGCGCTGACCGAGGCCCATGGAGACTCTGCAGGAGGTCGATTTAGCCCCTGGGAGCCCTGAAATGGGAAAAGGAGCTAATTTTTTATGCGCGATTGGGCGAACAAGGCTGAAATGGTAGAACTTCAAGCACTCGGTCACGTTGGGAGCTAGAGGACCATGGGCGGAGAAATGAAAAGCATCATCGTATGAAGGTGGGACCCACAACCTGGAAACCAGCGGTATTGATCAGGGTGCCCTTGAACGGTAAGAGGTTTTGGAGGAGAGCGGGGTGATCCCACTCAGCGATCGATGTGTGGCAACGAAGGTGAGAGAAAAACTGCCATGATCGCGCATTATCGATCAAGCAAGTCAACCACGCTCGATGTGCGTATGACGTTGGATCTGGAGGAGCCCAGATCAGACGGCTGAGATTACGCCCGATAGACAGAAGTGGAATAGATAGGGAATTAAGCCACAATTTAAGGGGATTTGGAATCTGTTGACCACCACGGTGGAGAAAGAACGTATCCACGACATAACCAAAGAAATGAATCAACGAACAGGCTGGCGCTGTTCCAATGAGGACACATGGCTACTTCCTGAGCGTTCATGCTGACGCCGAACGGGGAACTCTAAGCACGCAGGCAGTAGGCGAATCGACGCAGGCGGGAAAGGAACCGAACAAACATGGAGATCGAATGGCTAAAGCCATGAATGGAGACCATTGAATAAGGATTCAAAGAGAGAGAAGAGTCCAAGCGACCAAGAGAGACAGTGAAGAGTGAACCCTAAGAGGAGGACTGAGCACAGAGAGAAGTAAAGCCAAGCAGAGCAGACAGAGGGCCGAGCTGATCGCAAGCAGCATCGAGCACCAGAGAGCTTGAAGAATCAAGCCTTCCTATAGAGGAATCTGTCCGGATTGAGCATCACAGTTGGCTCTTTCCACTGTAGACCAAAGGTCACAGAGATGGTAGGAAGAACAAGAGTCTGTGTACTCTGAGTGGCTTGGGGAACCCAAGAACCACCCTGCCAAGCAAAATCTGCTTTGGGAGAACTCACATTGAGTCCCTGTATTGTAATTTCTTTGCTGAAAGACACAATAAAATAAGGCCACCACGGAAGCTGGACCGGAGACGTAGCCCTAGAGAATAGGGTGAACTCCTTATTAAAAATTTCTTGTGTCTTTTTGTTGCTTACTGTATTTCTCTACTGTCTTTCCATTTATTTTCTGTGTATTGGCAATCTAATCGATCCATTGTTTCAGTAACACAGAACACACACACCAGCACATGGGTCTGTAATACCTTTTGTTTAATAAATCTTCAACTGAGGTCACTCATAGGGTGATTTTCAGATCAAGGATGTGCCTTATGTTTCTCCTGATATAGCAGACAAACCACTTACTCCTCCACCTCAAAGTTCTCCAAACCACGTTGATGGCACAGTAGTTGACCAACCATCATCTTCTACTTCAGACTAGCCACCTCCTCCCCCAGCTTAGCTGAGTTCGAAAAATGTTGATCATACAATAGTTGACCATCCATTGTCTTCTATTGCAAATGAGGCTAGAACTACGTTTGTTTTAACGAATATTTAATTTCACTTATTTGACTTGATGTAGTTATTTGACTTACTTGTATATATATATGGTGCATTTTTTTATTCATGTTTATGTACTTAATTTGTATGTTGGTGTTGATGTGTATATTGTTAGGTCATGTTAGATATGTTCATTTAATGTGCTTGCCGATAGATGTGTATGTGTGTGATAGCACTTATTTGACATGAGATTTATATTAATTTGAGGATGTGTACAATGATGATGTTGGATTATAATGTTTGTGTTTCGTTAGATGTGATTGCAATGATGATGCCCTGTTAGATTATTAGATTTGTGTGCTAGCTAATGACGTTTATATGTGCTAAAGGTCTATATAATTAGATGATGGTAATGAATTTGAATGTGTATCTTAGATGATGTTTATGATTGTTTGATGGTTATCATCATGATGTTTATTTTTATGAAATAATATTTATTTTAGATTATGTATTGGTGAACTTATATCAAACTTTTGTATATGAAATTGCATGCAAAGCAACTTACTTAAAAAAATGCAAAGATACTTTTATAAATTAGAAATTTTAGTATGGTTGAAAGTATGATTGTAAAATTACGTTTAATTATTTGTATTATTAATATCTTGTAAAATATTACATATCAAATCCATATTAAACATTGAAAATTTTACAAATATCCCTCATACATTGAATTAGACAGCAACTATTAATGTAATAAGTATTCTCTTAATATTTCTCACTGAAGTGAAAATATAAGAAAAATTTAAATTTAAATTACTTTACTTTTATCTATATAAAGTATCTATAAAATTATTTTATTTAATATGGACATTGAAATATTTTACTTATGGTTGTTAGTAAAATATTTTCTGTTATAAATATGTTTTTTGTTTTAAATATCACATGTAAGTGGAACATAGAATGAATTACACATAACTTAATATAAATAATATTATTTCTTGTCATGTGAAAAAATTACATTTATTCCTTGTAGTAAAAAGTAAATTATATTTTTTTACTGGGGAGGTAGGAGCGGGAGGGGTGATATTTAACTTCGAAGAAAAATATGAAACAAAGTATGCATGGGGACTTGGGAAAGCCTCGAATAACCAAGCCGAAGGTCTCTCTCTTTGGCAAGGTCTGAAGATAAGCATCTCCAAAGGCATAATTTTTTTTATTATTGTTGGTGACTCTTTGGTGGTGATACAAAATTGCATAAGGCTTTCAAGAAACGACCAACCTTTTGACGACGACTCTTCTCCATTGATAACAAGGATTATCTTTTTATTAAAAAAACTTGATAATTTCAAATTTTATCATGTTAAAAGAGGGAATAATAGTATGGCGGACCATCAAGCAAATGTGGGTGTGAACCTGCCCCAAGGGGAATTGCATTCAAATCTCGAGGTTTCAATATGTCACGTCCCTTAATGAGTGGATTAAATAAAATCACAATGGAGTACAGGTGGATTATCAAGATAAGAGCAGCTTTCGAGGTATAACACCTTAATTACCACCTCGAGGTTGGTTACGAGAATGGTGGTAGTTGTCAAGGGACGTAGCGCATTTATTAACATGTGGGAGCAACAGTGTTTAGCAACCATGAAATGGGACAAGTGGTATATACCAAGTCGGTTATTAAATGGTGTATTAGGTGAGTTTATTTCCAACACTTTGGCATTTCATCTCACTTGCAGGGTGATAGTGCTTCGACTAGAGGAGTGTGCCATGATGGTTTTGCAGGTAGGGAGCTCATTTAATTGTGAAGCGATGGGAGTCTCATTGCAACCAGACCTCTAGATTATAAATAAGAGTTGGGCAATGCAGATTAGGAGCAGAATAGTCTTGGTGCATGCAAGAATAGCGAAGAAAATGGCTTCAACAAACTCAGGTAGCTGAAATGAAGCAGAGAACTCTAGGTGCAGTGGGAATGTAACATAGTTGATCAATAATTCAACCAAGTTGGTAGTCAAAGAGATCCAAGACCAGATAACGGTGTTGCTGGCACATATGAAAGGGTTTGGAAAAGAATTGGAACTTCTGCAAAAGGCTATGGAAACGTTGAATGTAGGCATGATAAATTTGAGGTATTCTTTGAAGAATATTGAAGTCAAGGTCGAAATGGAAACAATGGGAGTGTTAAAGGAGGTGTTCGGTTTGCATGAAGCACCTAGACCAATGGCGGTGAGAGCTGGGATTGTTGTGAATAGAAGTCAGGAGCTTGATGCTGAGGGAACTGCGAATTTGAGTCGGTTGATGGAAGTTGCTCTAGATTCCAAGGAGCATGTTGGTCGCAGATAGTTTGCCTTTGAATATTTATGTTATGTCAAACACTTAAGATTTGTGGAGTATTTTGGAGAATATATAGTATATGCAATGTAATATTAGACAATAGAAATAAGGAAGGTAGCAATCTTGTCTCACTGAAAAATCTTTTGCAAATATTTGAGACTTCTCTTCTTAAGAATGTAAGGGACCTGGCCCGTTTCCAAATTTTGCTATTTAAAAAAATTACTACCTGTTTCTTTAAAAAAAACAAAAAATATATATTTTTTTACCCATTACATTTCTTCCTCATAATAAAAGCTAATTTTTTTTTTTTACTTTCGATTAATTTATATCTCTATATAACGTTATATAAGTTTAAGGTGTAAATTGAAGTATTGTAATTATGGCCAACATTAATTTCTTTTGTTATTATTATTTTTAATTTGTTAATTTAACTTATTATTTTACTATTTTGAAATGTAAAGTTACATGACAACATATCTCCCATATTGAGTTATAGAGCGCTTCTCGGCGCAATATATATATATATATATATATATATATATATATATAATTCATTGCTAAAGTTATGAGATTTTCAAGTTAATATTTATAACAACTCTTACCAATTTAAATTAGAAATTTCTCTCTCTAAAAATGAAGATGAAACTAATATGATGAGGCTTCGTGTGAAGTTACTTGTAGTTGGATATTTTCTTTATTGGAAGTTCTCCATTCAAGAGGCAAGTGAATTTTTTTTCTAGTAATAAAGATATAACATTTTGATGCTATTTTGGTTCTTTATTTGTTATTGTACTGGTTTAAATTTAACTCTTTTTAATAATAAATATGAGTTAAATAATAACAAATTAGATTTAAACTTTTGACAAATAATATATTTGATTATTTTTTAATGAACAACTCAAAAAATATTATTTTTCCACCTACTTTAAATAATTTAGTTATAAATACATTAAAAAAATAGATATTTGTTTCACATAATCTAAATAGGAAACAAAAATGCATCACCAAGTCTATTTGAAAGTCAAACAAATGCCTCTTAATCACCATCACAAATTTAGTTTGCTTGATATGTTCCTATTTGAGAAGGGTTGTGACCTTGAATCCTTATTATCATAGATAATGTACACAATTGGAAATACTTAGTTTTAAGTACTATAAAAATGTTTCCACTACAAAAAAACGTATAAAAATGTTTGCTTTACCAATTATATTATAGAATGTCAACAAGACAAATAAAAAAATAATACAATTAGTGAAAAAATGACAACAAAAACATACAACAATAGTATAAATGATGAAATAACACAAGTACATATTACTCTCCATTGTCATCACCCTGATTATCTTCTTCGCTTGGCATGATAACATTGTTGTTCTCAAAAATATGTTTTGATCTAGGTTCATGTCTTAATATGAACTACGAATCCCTATCTAACACATCTGGGTAAAAAAACACCTGGTTGCAGTGTTTTTGGGAAACATAAGGCTCCCTATCTTCATGCCACATCTTTCTAGAGTTGATAGATATCAACCCACTATTGCAATCTTCCTTTACATTATTCTAATCAAAGGTATCCCACCACTTGCATCTAAAAATAACACATTGGAATGAAGAGAAATCCACTTGAATGATCTCTTGTATCCTTCCAACGTAACCTAATGTCCCATGCATTAGGTTTTGATCGCGGTGGCTAACACAACTAGATTGGTCGAACTCAACTTCCACTCCATAGTCTTTTGTCATGCATTCATCATCAGCATCCTCCGTATGAAAAGCATTTCCATATGCCCACATAGAAGGGAAAAAATACACCCATAAAATATATATATATATATATATATAAAATAAAAATAAAAAATAAAAAATAAAACGTGAAAAAAATCATTGTGTCATGTGTCTAAGAACCCGAAAATAATTAAAAATAAAAAATGTTACAATTCAAAGGTGCAGTATGAATTTAAAACTGTACAAAAAGAGAATATAATTACTGAGTGGGTGCACCCAATCCTTATGTTTAGCACATCCTCTTCAACACACAAGTAACGAACATATGCACCATATTTCTCTCTGACTTGATCAGCAACCCAATTGTTAGGGCATGTCATTGGAATATTTTCTTTTAATTGATTAGGACAGGCATGCTTCTACCATTCAACTGTTTGAATTATTTCTTATCATTATTCCATTTCCTCCTCTTCTCTTTGTACAATGTGACCCACGGTTGTGTCGCTTCCATATTGTAAATAATGAATTTGTTGATGGCTTCAATATATGAATTCGTTGATGATCAAATAAAATCAACATATATATAGTACGTATGAGATCAAAATATGCATTCATATGAAGTTTAGTGTGAATAGGTATTTTGTAGTAATTTGGAAAATGATAAGCTTGCACCTACTCTTTATCATGCACCTCTTCCCATTCATTTCAAGAAGTTCCCCTTCTCTTTTGTCTTCATCCCTTTTGTTGTCCCAAATCACTGCACCTGGTGTGTTGTTAATCTGCTTAATGTACTCACTTGAATAATATAAAGACTCATGCAATATATACCCCTCTGCCATAGACCCCTCGGTTTTTTCTCTTTGTCGAACAAAACATTTCAATTTCTTCATGTACCTCTCTAAGAAGAACATCCAATGACAAGAAATGACCCCAAGTAATTCAAACTCATCTACTAGATGAATTAGAAGATGAACCTGCAAGTCCATGAAACTCATCGGCAACTCCTTTTTAAACATACAGACAATCTCATCTGTCTCTTGACACCATCGTGGAATGTTATCCATGTGAATCTCCTTTGATGTGATCCAATGTACAAATGAAGATAATTTGGATATGACACGTCATAGGGTAATTAATGGTTCACACACCCACATACAAGGATAGGATAATGATGCTGCACAATAAATAGTACATTATAAAAAAATTTATAAAATATCCCATTACATAAAAATAAAATAATAATAGAATCATGTTTTTGACATACGTACTCTTAGAAGATTCAAATGGTCATGTGATTTCATTCCCGACAAACGATCTTCCATAGTGAAGGAGTGTGGTAGTGAAGACGCATATAAATAAGGAACCCTCACACTCATTATAACTTCCTTTTCCAAAGAAATATCATCTTTCTTTAAAATCCATGGGACATCACCTTCTTTGAAATACCAAGAGGGACCAGCCTGTCCTCTAGTTTCTTGTCTTGGCCAATGTTTCTTTTTAGTTTTTGAATAAATAAGATCTCTCCTAATAGCCAATGTGTCACTTTCTTTCGGTTATATGTGCCTTCATAAAGAATATGAAATATTTTTAAATATATACATGGGATCTAGTAAGTGGGAAATCTTAAGATGCTCCCAATATGGAAGCTCACAAAAGGGAGATTTCCTTTTCATCCCAATGGGGAATTTCTCAAAATAGTTGTCGAAGAATTTGGGATCATCAGACATAGGGTCCCCATTTGAATTGAACATTTATGAAAACTCCTTCTCCTTCTCTCTCTCATATGCTCTAAGCCATTCAGTTGGTTTCATTATTGCAAGCCTTTGGGTTCTCTCTAGTTTACCATTGAAAGCGAATGTTTCTCTTTTGTAAGGGTTTTATTCTGGGAGGAATACCCTGGACCAGTCATATATTAAGCTTTCATAGGTGATCAAACCACCTAGCCTTCAGAGAAGGTCCACAACATTTACATCCATGATACCCTTTTGTTACAAGACCTGCAAAATTATTGTATACAAGTCGACACGTTAGCGACCATGAAGATCTAAACAATTGCAATGAATTAAATTAATATGTGAAACAATATTGTTACTAAAAAAATCAATAAGAATGTAATTTACTAGAGAAAACTCCTAAGCCTGGATAATCATGTATGGTGTAATCACATATGCCATACAACATAAAACTCCTCTTTGTTGCAATGGGTCTTGATACACCATACACATTTATCCCTTCCCATAATTCCTTTAATTTATCTACCAATGGTTGTAAGTAGACATCCATATTCTTCATTTGTGTTCTACTAGGGACTATCAGAGCCAACGTAAGATGTTCATTCTTCACGGACAACCATGTGGGGATATTGTTATTGATCACTGCTATAGGAAAAATAGAATAATTAGTGTTTTGGAGGGAACATGGGTTGACACCATCCATGGCTACGTAGACTTCATACCTCATCCTTGAATTTTTCAGGCCATATATCCTCTATATGCTTCATAGCTATTGAATCTTTTGGGATTCACATAACTCCTTACTCACTTTTGTGTGAGGCATGCCATCCTGCAACATAGCTAATTCCTTGCAACAAAAGAGTCTTTGAATCCTTGGGAATATAGGCATGTGCCTAAATATATTATGAGGAGGACCATGTGATTCACCCATTTTTTTTAATTACGGTACCTATCATGCCCACATACATATCTCTTTGTATGAGTGTTCTCCTCTATATAAAATACAATCATTCGGACATGCATGATATGATATGTACTCAACGCCCAACATTTTCAACAATTTCTTTACATCTTCGCAACTACCCAGCACGACATTATCACTTGAAAGAACATTATCTTTGAATATCCTACAGTTGGTGGGGAATATAACTATACAATGTCAATATTTAACATTCATAAAATTGTAGGTTTTAACCCCGTACAGATTTTGTCAATGCATCTGCAGTATTCTTCAAAGTGTCCACCTTTACCAGCAACACCTTTTTGTCTTCTATCATAACCCTCACAAAGTGATACTGAACATCAATGTGCTTTGTCTTTAAATGATATGCATGGTTCTTTGCTAAGAAAATTTCACTTTGGCTGTCACAGTCTATCCTTATAGCCCCCTATACTAACCCCATAATTGAACACAATCTTTGCAACCAAACTGCTTCCTTGCTTTCATGAGTGGTTGCCATGTATTCTGCCTCTATAGTTGATAGTGCCACTACAGATTGTTTCTTACTCATCCAATTAACTGCACCTCCAAATAGGTTAAACACATACTAACTTTTAGATCTTCTCTGATCTAGATCTCCAGCCCATTCTACATCAACAAAGTCACGAATATCAAACACTCTATCCAATCCTGGTCTTCCTTGGTAGCACAAACCATAATCACTAGTGCCACGCAAATACCTGAAAACATGCTTCATTACTATCCAATGCTCCTTTCCTGGTTTTGTCATAAACCTGCTCAATACTCCCACTGCATGTGCAATGTCTGGTCTAGTACAGACCATTGCATACATTAGGCTACCAACTGCACTTGCATATGGAACATGGGACATGTCCTCTTCCTCTTCTTGTGTCTTGGGACACTATTCAGCAGATAACTTTACACCTACAAGAATAGGAACCTTCACCGGTTTACTATCCTGCATATTAAATCTCTACAATATTGTCTCGACATACTTCCTATGGTTTAACCAGAGCTTCCTCTTTGCTTGATCTCTTTTAATTTCCATGCCCAAAATATAGTTTGCAACACCAATATCTTCCATGTCGAATTTGGAGGACAATTGGGTCTTCAAATCCTGGATAATTTCTTTGTCATTTCCAACCAGTAACATATCATCCACATACAAGACCAAATAAATAACACGGTCACCAATTAATTTAAAATACACACAGTGATCTACTTTGCTTCTGGTGAAGCCAAGTCCTCGTATAAATGTATCAAATTTTTTATACCACATCCATGGTGATTGTTTTAACTCATACAGAGACTTCTTTAACTTGCATACCAGTTTTTTTTCTTACCCTTCACCGCAAAGCCTTCAGGTTGCTTCATGTAGATTTCCTCTTCTAGATCCCCGTGAAGAAATGTTGTCTTCACATCCATCTGTTCTACCTCAAAATCAAAACTAGCAGCAACAGATAAAAGTAATCTAATAGAGGTTACCTTGGCAACAGGAGAAAAAATATCACCAAAATCAATTCCCGACACCTGGGAATAACCTTTTGCTACCAACCGAGCTTTATATTTCTCCACCTTTCCTTCTGCATTTGTCTTCTTCTTGAACACCCATTTGTTGCCAATGGGTTTCCTTCCAGCCGGCAACCCCACCAAATCCCAAGCCTCAATTTTGTGCAAAGCTACCATTTCATCAACCATGGCCTCTTTCCATAGTTTTCCATCCTCTGAATCTACTGCTTCCTTCACAGTTCTGGGATCATCATCAGTAATAGATAAATCAAAATTTGAACAGAAAGCAAATGGACTATACCTTTCTAGCTGCCTTCTTTCTCAAAATGATCTTCTCACACCCGGAGTTTGTGGCTCTTCATCTTCTAATTCCTCCTCTGCTGTAGAGTCTGATTCTTCCTCCTTTAGCTCAAACTCTATCTTCTCAGGTTCCTTTGGTTGAACTTCATGTTTAATAACATCTTTCACCTCTCTAAACACCACATCTCGGCTGTACACAAACTTCCTTGTTACTGGGTTCCAAAGCTTATAACCCTTTAAACCATCCTTATACCCAATAAAGATGCACTTTTCATATTTACTATCCAACTTGGTTCATTTCTCCTTTGGAACATGTACATATGCATCACATCCAAATACCCTCAGATGTGAAAGAGAGGGTTTCTTACCAGTCCATACCTCTTATGGAGTCTTATCCTCCAACGTTGATGAAGGTGATCTATTGACTAGGTAACATGTTGTCTCCACACCTCTGCCCAAAATTCCTGTCCTAACCCGGCACCACTGAGCATGCTTCTTGCCCTTTCCATCAACGTCTTGTTCATTCTTTCTACAACTCCATTTCGCTGAGGTGTATATGGAGTAGTCTTATGCCATGCTATACCACACTTCTTACAAAATTCTTCAAATTCCTTACTACAAAACTCTCCACTGTTATCTTTCCTCAACACCTTTATCTTCTTCTCTGTCTGGTTTTCCACCAAAGCCTTAAATTCTTTAAACCTATAAAAGACTTCATATTTCTTCTTAAGGAAATATATCCATGTATTCCTTAAGAAGTCATCTATAAATGATACATAGTACACAGACTTACCCAGTGATGGAACCTTCACAGGTACAAACACATCACTGTGCACAATCTCTAATATCTGTTTCGTGCTCTTACCACCAGAGGGGAAACTCACCCGATTCTGCTTTCCATATACACAATTTCATAGAAATTAAAATCCAGAGAGCTATTACTCATACCTTCTACCATACCTTTACCATGAAGTATTCGAAGACCCTTCTCTCCAATATGACCAAGCCTTTGATGCCACAACATGGTCTTCTCTCCAGAGACCACTAGATTTTCTGCTCCACTTTCAGGAACCACATAATTGTTGCAACCCATCAACAACAGTGCTACCTTGTAGGTTGTTCAGAGTTCTAATATGAACTCCTCGCATCAATAACAGTGCTCCCCGAACCATCTTGCAAGTATCCTTCTCGAACACTATTTTTACACCTGCATCATCTAGCTTGCTTATAGAAATCAGATTTCTAGCCAATGCAGGAATATACAAAACACCCGGAAGTGTTCTAACCCTTCCACCTTGCAACTTCAACTTTACTTTTCCATGACCAATGATTCTAGGCTTCCTGTCATCCCCCAAGAAGACATCACCACCATCATATTTCTCATACTCGCAGAACCACTCTCTATGGGGAGTGAAGTGAAAGGATGCACCTGAGTCAATCAACCATGCCTCATGATCTACATGTGTTCTTGAAGAAGCCAAGTACACATCCCCACCTTCATCTGAGGTGGTTTTCGCCTCTGCAGAAGGAGCATCATCAGATCCCTTTCCTTTGTTAGGAGCTTTAGATTTACAGTCCCTTTTGTAGTGCCCTTCCTTTCCGCATTTCCAACACACCAACTTTACAGGTTTTCCTGGAGATTTAGATCTCCCACTCGATGACTTATTTTTTTTTCTATTATGGGACCATCCTCGTACAGACAAGGCATCACCATTCTGGCTCTCCATATTTTTCTGTCTCATCTCCTCCGTCAGCAAGGATGAGACTATTTCATCAAACTGCAAGGCAGTTGTATTGCTACCTATTGCAATAACCAGACTATCCCACAAATCTGGTAGAGAACACAAAAAACTGATGCACTTATCTTCATCTGAAATTTTAATATCAACAGATGCTAACTAACTTACCACAATATTAAATGCATTCAGATGCTCTGTCACCAAGTCTCCATCTTTCATCCTCATGTTATACAACTCTTTCCGCAGGAATAGTTTATTTACCAAAGACTTAAATTGGTACAAATTCCCTAACTTATCCCACAAAGCCTTCGTCGTAGCTTCCCATGATACATTCAGTAATATTGAATATGAGACACACAATTGTATTGTGCTCTTTGCCTTCTGATCCAACTTCTTCCATTCTTCATCAGACACTCCCGTTGGTTTAGTACCTGGATCTACCGTAATCCACAGATCTTTATCCACCAACAGATCCTCCATCTTGAGTTTCCACAACTCAAAACTCTGACCATTAAATTTCTCGATCTTTATCTTTACACTGCTCGCCATCTTCTTTCACCACCAAAATCAATATC
The DNA here is from genome assembly GCA_031772625.1 of Pinus tabuliformis. Taxonomy (NCBI): domain Eukaryota; kingdom Viridiplantae; phylum Streptophyta; class Pinopsida; order Pinales; family Pinaceae; genus Pinus; species Pinus tabuliformis. Next base: position 611,342,002 of record CM062814.1, on the reverse strand, counting down.
GCAAATCTCCCACTGAACAAGGTCTACCATAGGACCGAGTGAAACCCCTCAGCAACAAAGGCGTCCCCTTGAAGCCAAAATTGCTCTGATACCAAATGTAGGTTTTAACCTCATACAAAAATTACCTGCATACGAATTCTAAAACATAGAAAATAAACAATGCAAGAGAATAACGCATAAAACACATATACACAGAGATTTTCCCTTGGATCCCAAAACTGGTACTGCCAGCTTGATTTTTTCATTATATTCCTTTCAATGTTATAATACATATTTATACATGCCGAAGCATCCAATACCATGGACCGAAAACCATCACGTCCAAAAAACATGTGCGAAACTCATGCACAAAACCATAGGTGGGTCCGCCCAACCTAACATAGGTTCCAAAACCAAATTTTTCCGAGGCGCTGCCCCAATCCCATAAAGTGGGGTTACCTACACCCCTCAAACCCCCTGTGACCCCCCCCTACACAATCAGCACAATGAAGGTGGGGATCTGCCCCCCCTCTAACCCCCCGGTTAACTACGTGGGCTAGTCATGGAAAGAATATAACACAACCCAACAAAAATCGACCATTTTTAAATTTGATTATGTGACAAAATATAAGGAACTTGATCAATCATGTAGGTCAATTTCCTCTATATTGCAGAGAAACATGCATTCTACATGCCAAACTTTGCTTTCACATTGTACATCAACATCATTGTCCCCAGCTGAGTAGACTTTGACTTGCCACCATGTCCAAAGAGAGGGGTGGTGGAAGCAGATTTCAAGCTTTCGAATAAGGTATCAGTGATATGAGCATCATCCCCTAGATCATCATATGGAATGCATCGTCGTATCCTATAAATAATCATCCATACCAACCTCCATTTGATTTCCTCCATTTCCAACTTGTGATAAAGAACTACTATTGTTGTAGTCATTCGTAATTGGTGAATCTGGACATAGTGGGAATTGAATAGGTGGTTGATTCAACCATTCTTTGTATGCTTCCTTTTTTATTCTTTCTTTTAATGCAATCTTGTCTCGAGTTCACATTGTAGTGGGGTGCTCTGGAAGATGGTAGTTGGTGTTGAGAAATGGAAACAAGAAATTCCAATTTAATTTGTCCTTGAATTAAACTGAGAATTAAAATTGAATTCTATTCTCATAGCAACTTCTAAATAGTCAATTAACTTTAATTAGCTTAATTAGCTTAGGAATTTCGCGTTGGAAGTCTTTATGTAGTCATGTATATGTTCTCCCTAAATTTTAGGGGTCTAGTATGAGTTTAAATTGAGCTAGAAATTAGATCACTCAGTTTACTGAGTTATGATCAGTTAAATTAGTTCCAAATTGTTTGAGGAACTAATAGAGAGTTAACAATCAGTTGGTGCACTAATGCATCCACAAGTGTCACTGTAGTTATCTAAATATTCCCTCATCAGAAACTCATGCATGTCAGTTAAGAGAAAGACCCAGTTGAGACTAGAGTGCAGGGACAGTGTACTATCAGTTGTATTATTTATTGGAGTGTAAATATCATGCATGCATCAGAGATTGATCCTATGTTTGGAATGCACAGTTTTAGAAGCATGAATTCCCTTTAAATACGGGCTATTCATCCTAGGAATCACGCACGAGATTAGGGGCTTGGAGAGTTGTAGAATTGGCTAAGTGTTGGCCAAGAGCTAGCTTGTGAGCTGAGAGAGTTGAGCATACTTGTGTGGAATTGTTCTAGTTAGAACAAGCTTTGTATCTTCACTCATATTTCTGATATATGCAATGCAGATGGCTAGATTTTGAGCAGTGGCTTTCCCCAGATAAATCTTGTGTTATATGCCATTGATTTATCTTCTTCTTGTTCATATTGTTTTTATCGATTAATTGGATTCCGCTGGTTGAAAGTAGAATTAGATTCTTGTCCTGTGCTTTAGTACATTTCATAAGCTTGTGAATCTAAATGATTTTCTATAGTTGGGTCACTCATCATCACTAGAATCCTAATTTCAAAAAATATTGAACGTCATATTAGTAAGCACATAAATTCAATTGGTTTATTGAAATTACATAATACCAAACAATTATTACCATCGTTGATCCAGATTGCAGTTGGAAGGTTCCATGTTCCAATTGGCAAAGTGAAGAGGTTTCCCATTTTCATATACCAACTACTTGCGATATGCTGCTCCTAATAAGAGCTTCCAATGTTTTTGAAAATATGGAGTAATATTTTCTACATCCAAACTCGATTTTGAATCGGGTTCCTACAAATTTGGATATATATTAGTTCAAACTAACATGGATAAAAAAAAATCAATTAGATAATCGAAATATAAATAAAATCTAAACTTACTTGAGATGGAAAGGTAGAACTCTCTGAAGGACTTTTATCAGTAATAGGGAACGAGCTGGAATTTGAAAAATTGGCCATTTGATATTATTGAGATTTTGTCCCTGCATTTGATAAAAATTAGAAATAAAATTTTGTGTGCATATCCAAAATTAATCTCAACAACCATATAAGGACAATATGAATTTCAATATAGTTTTCAAACCATCTTTCAAGAATAAGGTGACTTTAAGCAGAAAATGTATATTATGAACTACTTTAATTCATGTGGATGCATCCTAAAGGATAATTGGAGATTAATATGCCATTTTATGTGAAATTAAAATTTCTGATAATTTTTATCTCCCTGATTGAGGTGTGGACTAGACCTAATGGGCATGCCCTGGCCCATAGTTTAATTCATATCTCCAAGATATCTACAACCACCCTCTATATGCATGCAACACTTGAAGAGGTGGTGGTTTGCATGCGAAGTTTTATTGTCAACCCTGAAGGTGGCAAAGCCATTACAACACGCGTTAAGGTGAGTTCTCCCTCTAGTGATCTGGGTAAGTTTGTCGACATCCTTCATTCGTTGTGGATCTAGTCCAGGTTTCTCATTCTGGGGAAATTGCAGTCTCATTCTCCTTCTAGTCTCGGACGTGGCCACTGGTATGTCCCCACTCTTAATTTTTCTCCCTTTGCATATATGGATCTGTGTATCTTCCCTCCCATCTCTGGTGACATAGGAATCCCAAGTTCCAGGAACATGGCAAGTATGGTTTTTGTTATGTGTTGTGTAGTTAGTCTTTTATGTCTCAGTGCCTGTGGTCTATGAGATTTGGTTATCCCGTATGGGCTCACACATGGTTTTGCTAGTGAGCCACTTTGTGTATCGAGGTACTCCCTGCTTGTATAATTGCAGAATTGTAAGGGTTTTTTTTATGGAAAATTTTGTTTGTTTCTTGGGTATTTTGAATTTGTATGGGTTTGAAACCAAGCCAAGGTTGTCTGTAATCATTTCCCTGACCTTATTCAGTATAGGGTTGTGGTTTGGGGAGCTCTATTGGAAATTCTTAGTGTTAGTCCAGCCCTAGTGGATAGGGTATGTTGTATCTAGTTCCGTCGTCTAGTTGTGGGTGGGTCTTGGTCAAGGGGAACTCTCGGCTCAAATCCTGTCAGTATAGGCCTGATTATGGGCAATTCAGTTCATTTTTTGCAACCCGGGCATACTACATTTGGTTTCGACATAAGGTTGTATGTGGGTTGCGGGAAAGGGGAAGCTCTCGGCTCAAATGTTCTTTCTTTCTTCAGTGCACTATTCTGTTGGTTGAATCAACAAAACATGGGACTCGCCCGGATAATTCTAGTTTTTTTTCTATGGATGGTGTTGTTAGTTAGTTTAGGCCCATCAGTGGGCACTCGTTGAACAATGGTAAAAGTGGGCTTGTAATGTTGTGCTGGCTGTCAGTTAACAGTACGCTTCAAAGTTGGTTCCTTACTTAGTTGGTTTCGTTTGTAATTTCTTTGACATGTCTGCTTCTTCAGAGCGACCCTTGGTAGTGTCATGATTTTAAGCTTCGACTCTATTTGGGTCAACCTCCAGATCTCGACATAGGTCATCATTTGCTTGGTAGGAGCCAAAATATGGTTCGAGTGTCTAGAAAAGGAAGGAATTGTCATGGAGGTCATGCCTTTGGGAAACAAATGAAAACATCCCCTTCTTAGACCAGTCAACCCACTTCATCCAAGGGGACTATGTATGGGTGAAAATCCACCTCCATATTATTCAAGAAGCTACTCAAGATTATCAATTAAGCAGTTCAAATCCGATCAAGCAACGTATTGTAGATTGGGAAGAATAAATCCGACAAACTGGGGAGGGATTTGAAATTGATTTAGAAGTTTGAAAAATTTTGATTATGGACCCTAATCACACTCATGGCAGATCCTCTCAATATAAACAAACATTTCACTTTTTTTGGATGATGAAGATCATTTTGGCTAAAGCCTTGGAGCATCTTCCACCTAATATGCATTTGTCCTCCCATTGACACTTAGATTATACCAAAGAGTTTCAAAAGATTCAGTTCAATTACAGCAATAGAAAGGTTGGCTCAACCGCATAGAGTAGAACATCCCTTGTATTCTCCATGTAGGTTTAAACCCCATACACAAATTACCTGCATACGAATTCTAAAACACAGAAAATAAACAATGCGAGAGCATAACACATAAAACACATATACATAGAGATTTTCCTCTAGATCCCAAAACTGGGACTACCAACTTGATTTTCATTATGTTCCTTTCAATGTTATAATACATTTTTATACATGTCAAAGCCTCCAATACCATGGATCGAAAACCATCGCGTCCAATACCATGGACCAAAAACCATCACGTCCAAAAACATGTGCCAAAATCATGCACAAAACCATAGGTGGGTCTGCCCATCCTAACATAGGGTCCAAAACCAAAATTTTCCGGGGCGTTGCCCCAGACCCCATAAAATGGGGTTATCAATATGCCTCAAACCCCCTGTGACCCCCCCCCCCCCCCCCCCCCCCCGCTTCACAATCGGCACAACGAAGGGGGGCTCCGCCCCACCTCTAACCCCCGTTTAACCATGTGGGCTAGTCATGGAAAGAATATAACACAACCCAACATTCTCCCACTTGTTGTTTTCTTTCCATAGGGGGCCACAAGAGGGCTTAGTCATTTTTCCAGCCCTGAAATGCCCATTTCCTCTCTACACCAAGAGAACTTCTTAGAGCTCACAGATTTTGTCAATGCATCTAAAATATTCTTCAAAGTGTCCACCTTTACCAGCAACACCTTTTTGTCTTCTATCATATCCCTCACAAAGTGATACTGAACATCAATGTGCTTTGTCTTTGAATGATATGCGGGGTTCTTTGCCAAGAAAATTGCACTTTGGCTGTCATATTCTATCCTTATAGCTCCCTGTACTAACCCCATACTTAAACACAATCTCTGCAACCAAATTGCTTCCTTGCTTGCATGAGTGGCTGCCATGTATTCTGCCTCTGTAGTTGATAATTTCACTACAGATTTTTTCTTACTCATCCAACTGACTACACCTCCAAATAGGTTAAACACATACCCACTTGTAGATCTTCTCTGATCCAGATCTCCAGCCCAGTCTACATCAACAAAGCCACGAATATCCAACATTCTGTTCAATCCTAATCTTCCTTGGTAGCACAAACCATAATCACTAGTGCCACGCAAATACCTGAAATCCCGCTTCACTGTTATCCAATGCTCCTTCCCTGGTTTTGACATAAACCTGCTCAATACTCCCACTGCATGTGCAATGTCTGGTCTAGTATAGACCATTGCATACATCAGGCTACTGACTGCACTTTCATATGGAACATGGGACATGTCCTCTTCCTCTTCTTGTGTCTCGGGACACTGTTCAACGGATAACCTCACACCTACAGGAATAGGCACCTTCACCGGTTTACTATCCTGCATATTAAATCTCTACAATATTGTCTCGACATACTTCCTATGGTTTAACCAGAGCTTCCACTTTTGCCGATCTCTTTTAATTTCCATGCCCAAAATACAGTTTGCAGCACCAAGATCTTTCATGTTGAATTTGGAGGACAATTGGGTCTTCAAATCCTGGATAATTTCTTTGTCATTTCCAACCAGCAACATATCATCCACATACAAGACTAGATAAATAACACAGTCACCAATTAATTTAAAATACACACAGTGATCTGCTTTGCTTCTGGTGAAGCCAAGTCCCCATATAAATGTATCAAATTTTTTATACCACATCCTTGGTGACTTTTTTAACCCATACAGAGACTTCTTTAACTTGCATACCAATTCTTTCTTACCCTTCACCGCAAAACCTTCAGGTTGCTTCATGTATATTTCCTCTTCCAAATCCCCATGAAGAAATTTTGTCTTCACATCCATCTGTTCTACCTCAAAATCAAAAGCAGCAGCAATCGGTAAAAGTAATCTAATAGAAGTTACCTTGGCAATGGGAGAAAAAATATCACCAAAATCAATTCCCGGCACTTGGGAATAACCTTTTTCTACCAACCTAGCTTTGTATTTCTCCACCTTTCCTTCTACATTTGTCTTCTTCTTGAACACCCATTTGCTGCCAATGGGTTTCCTTCCAGCTGGAAACTCCACCAGATCCCAAGCCTCATTTTTGTGCAAAGATGTCATTTCATCAACCGTGGCCTCTTTCTAGAGTTTTCCATCCTATGAATCTACTGATTCCTTCACAGTTCTGGGATCATCGTCAATAATAGATAAAGCAAAATTTGAATAGAAAGCAGATGGACTATACCTTTCTGGTTTCCTTCTTTCTTGAACTGATCTTCTCACACCCAGAGTTTGTGGCTCTTCATCTTCTGATTCCTCCTCTACTGTAGAGTCTGATTCTTCCTCCTTAAGCTCAAACTCTATCTTCTAAGGTTCCTTTGGTTGGACTTCATGTTTAATAACATATTTTACCTCTTTGAACACCACATCTCGGTTGTACACAACCTTCCGTGTGACTGGGTTCCAAATATTATAACCCTTTAAATCATCCTTATACCCAATAAAGATGCACTTTTCAGATTTACTATCCAACTGGGTTCGTTTTTCCTTTGGAACATGTACATATGCATCACATCCAAATACCCTCATATGTGAAAGAGAGAGTTTCTTACCAGTCCATGCCTTTTGTGGAGTCTCATCCTCCAACGTTGATGAAGGCGATCTGTAGACCAGGTAACATGCAGTATCCACCGCCTCTGCCCAGAATTCCTGTGCTAACCCGGCACCACTGAGCATGCTTCTTGCCCTTTCCATCAACATCTTATTCATTCTTTCTGCAACTCCATTTTGCTAAGGTGTATATGGAGTAGTCTTATCTCGTGCTATACCACACTTCTTACGGAATTCTTCAAATTCCTTGCTGCAAAACTCTCCACCATTATCTGTCCTCAACACCTTTATCTTCTTCTCTGTCTGATTTTCCACGAGAGCCTTAAATGCTTTAAACCTGTCAAAGGCTTCAGATTTCTTCTTAAGGAAATATATCCATGTATTCCTTGAGAAGTCATCTATAAATGATACATAGTACATAGACTTACCCAATGATGGAACCTTCACAGGTCCAAACACATCATTGTGCACAAGTTCTAATATCTGTTTCGCCCTCTTACTACCAGAGGAGAAACTCACCCGATTCTGCTTCCCATATACACAATTTTCACAGAAATCAAAATCCGGAGAACTATTACTTATACCTTCTACCATACCTTTACCATGGAGTATTTGAAGGCCCTTCTCTCCAATATGTCCAAGCCTTTGATACCACAACATGGTCTTCTCTCCAGAGACCACTAGATTTTCTGCTCCACTTTCTAGAACCACAGAACTGTTGCACCCATCAATAACAGTGCTACCTTGTAGCTTGTACAGAGTTCCAATTCGAACTCGCCGCATCAATACTAGTGCTCCCCGAACCATTTTGCAGGTATCCTTCTTGAACATTGTTTTTACACCTGCATCATCCAACTTTCTTATAGAAATCATATTTCTGGCCAATGCAGGAATATGCAGAACACCCAGAAGTGTTCTAACCCTTCCACCTTGTAACTTCAACTTTAATTTTCCACGACTAATGATTCTAGCCTTACTATCATCCCCTAAGAAGACATCACCACCATCGTGTTTTTCATACTCGCAGAACCACTCACTATGGGGAGTGAAGTGAAAGGATGCACCTGAGTCAACCAACCATGTCTCATGATCTACATGTGTACTTGAAGAAGCCAAGTAAACATCCCCACCTTCATCTGAGGTGGTTTTCACCTCTGCAGAAGGAGCATCATCAGATCCCCTTCCTTTATCAGGAGCTTTAGATTTACAGCCCCTTTTGTAATGCCCTTCCTTTCCACATTTCCAGCACACCACCTTTACAGGTTTTCCTGGAGATTTAGATCTCCCTCTAGATTTAGATCTCCCACTCGATGACTTATTTTTGTTTCTGTTCTGGGACCGTCCTCGTACAGACAAGGCATCACCATTCTGGCTCTCCATATTTTTCCATCTCATCTCCTCCGTCAGCAAGGATGAGACTATTTCATCAAACTGCAAGGCAGTTGCATTGCTACCTATTGCAATAACCAGACTATCCCACAAATCTGGTAGAGAACACAACAAACTGATGCACTTATCTTCATCTGAAATTTTAATATCAACAGATGCTAACTAACTTACCACAGTATTAAATGCGTTCAGATGCTCTATCACCAAGTCTCCATCTTTCATCCTCAGGTTATACAGCTTTTTCCACAGGAACAATTTATTCACCAGAGACTTAGATTGGTACAAAGTCCCTAACTTGTCCCACAAAGCCTTCACTGTAGCTTCCCCTGATACATTCAGCAATATTGAATCTGAGACACACAATCGTATTGTGCTCTTTTCCTTCCAATCTAACTTCTTCCATTCTTCATCGGACACTCCCGTTGGTTTAGTACCTGGATCTACCGCGATCCGCTGACCTTTATCCACCAACAGATCCTCCATCTTGAGTTTCCACAACTCAAAACTCTGACCATTAAATTTCTCGATCTCTATCTTTCCACCGATCGCCATCTTCGTTCCCACCAGAATTGATCTCGCAAATCTCCCACTGAATAGGGTTTACCACAGGCCTAAGCGAAACCCCTCAGCAACAAAGGCGTCCCCTTGAAGCTAAAACTGCTCTGATACAAAACGTAGGTTTTAACCCCATACAGAAATTACCTGTATACGAATTCTAAAACACAGAAAATAAACAATGCGAGAGCATAACACATAAAATACATATACACAGAGATTTTCCCTTGGATCCCAAAACCGGGATTACCAGTGTGATTTTTCATTATGTTCCTTTCAATGTTATAATACATATTTATACATGCCGAAGCATCCAATACCATGGACCGAAAACCATTGCGTCCAAAAACATGTGCAAAAATCATGCACAAAACCATAAGTGGGTCCGCCCATCCTAACATAGGGTCCAAAACCAACATTTTCCGGGGTGCTGCCCCAGACCCATAAAGTGGGGTTACGGGTACACCTCAAACCCCCTGTGACCCCCCCCGCTACAGAATCGTCGCAACGAAGGGGGGCTCCGCCCCCCCTCTAACCCCCCAATTAACTACGTGGGCTAGTTGTGGAAAGCATATAACACAACCCAACACTCCACACAGAGCTTCTAGGTTCCACTGTGAAGGACCCTACTCTGGTGGATTTGACTGATGATGAGTAGTGGCAGTGCATCCTTGGTTATAGTTTTGTATGAAGCAGTTTCAAATTTTTAGGCATATTAGTAGTTATGTTTATAGATATCTAGCAAATAGGAAGAACAAAGACTCTCAGACATATATAGCGTGGCTGGTTAGACTTATTATTTTTTGTTTCTAGATGGCATATTTTGTGGTTAGGTGGCCAACAAACCTAGTTTCCCTCAAGGCAGGTTGAGGCCACCTAACCTTCAGACATATGGATGTAACCTGCTTTATGTTAGAAAATTAATGGAAAGGTACCACCAAGCTTACAAAAAAAAAAAAATCAGATAGTTTTTAAACCCAACTAGTGCGTGTATCAGAACAAAGTGCACTGATGTGTTTAAAAAATTAACAGCACTAGGGAGTTCAAATAATACCTACACCGGTTTCTGGCATTCTGAAAAAAAATAAAAAATAAAAATAAATAAATAAATAAATAAAAATAAATAATAATAATAATAAAAAAAATAAAAAAAATTAAAATATATATATATATATATATATATATATATATATATATATATATATATATATATATAGATATATAAATTGTGTTATCATATCAGTGCTCTTCTACAAAAATGCACCGATGTGTTTAAAAAAAATAACACCACTATGCACCTGTTTCCCGATTTTAAAAAATAAAAATGAATTCAATCAACTCAATGCTCTCATAACATTTAGAGTGTCAATGTTTTTAAATAAAAACTACATTATGCATTAAAAAAATTAATCACACCGTTTCGGGATTTCGAAAATAAATAAATTAATTAAAATTTTAAAAAATAAATAAATAAATAAAAAATAAAAGGTGTATCATGTCGGTGCGTTGAAAAAATTTGGCGCCCCAGAAATGTCATTGTGTTTTTTTATAAATGCGTCAGTGTTCTTGACTACCAAACACACCGATGTGGGGAGAAATTGAAAAAAAAATGATTTTTTTTTTCTTTTTAAAATTCAAAAACGAGCAGCAATTGACTTTTTGAAATCTAATTTCATAAAGTCTTTTAAATAGTAAAAAGTTATTCACCATTTCATTATTTTACCCAAAATTTCAAGTGAGTGATTTGCAAGAGAGACATACCAGGAGAATTCTTCACCAACAGAACTATTCAGAAGAGTAGAAGTTGACAGGTATGCTGATTCAATCAAAAACCACTAATAAAAAAAATTACAGTTTTTGTTAGGGTTTAATTAAAAGAGAAATCATTTGCAAGAGAGACAAACTGAGAGCACTGTGGAGCTGCAAAATATTTTGGATCCACCAAAATATCAAAAGTTTAAAGGTATGGTGATTCACTCAAAACCTTAGATAGAAAAAATCTTGTTAAAATATTTTACAATTTCTATTAGATTCATTCACAATTCAAAAAAAAAATTAAAAACCTTGTATGATAAAAAAAATTACTATAGATTTTACTAGTAATTTTGTAATGATATGTTTTCCTACTTAAATTTAATTAAAATTCAGACAAAAAACAAACAAAAAATCAATACTTACCTTAAACCTTGGCTTCTTCCTGAAAAATTTCACCTTAGGGTTTAACTTCCTCTACCACTTCATAATTAGGGTTTTTCAATTTAGGCGTTTTAGATTTAATGGGTTTGTGTACTTACTATATATAGGGTGTTTGACATGTAAAGTAGGGGAATCAATTATTGAATTAGATCTAAACCCTATTGGCCCTCTCATTTTTTTTAAACGGCTATATGTTTTGCAGCGCGTCATCTGTAATATAGCGCACCAGTGATACATGTGTAATACAATGCACCGATATATTATAACAGTCTCTATTATGTCCAGTTTGTTAATCGTTTCTATCGGTGTAATATAACACATTGATGTGCCTCTTCCAAATAGAACCGTTAAATTATTTCGGTGTGTTTATCCTTACAAATCTCACCGTAATAATTTAGAATTATTTCTAAAAAATAATTTTCCATGACGGTGTTGAACAATTAAATGCTCGGTGAATTTAATGTTCTAAACGCACCAGTGTGTCTATTCATGCGTTTATTCATATAAACGCACTCGTTTCCAGAGTTTTTTTGGCTAAAAATTATTTGATTTAATTGTATGATATATTTAATGGTTTTTATATTGAATGTTATAGGTTGTATATTGATAAAAAATGTCTAAGATGTTGAGAAATCTAGGGCATTCAAAATTTAACAATTTCTTTGTTTGATAATTGCTTGTGATACACTTTTACTTATTAGCTTATAATCTTTTCTTCATTATGTTATTATTGTGTTTTCTTCATCAAGACAATTACCAATATGAACAATAAAATATAAGTGACACAGTATGTAGGCTTCTCAGCCAGGGCCAAAACCTCTCACCTCTTGAGATGAAAACCTGATCAAAATTCCTCTTCTAGATCTTCAATTGATAAGTACCAAGACTATGACACATACCCTTGACAATAGTAACCTCCCAAGAACCCTGTCACTGACCTTGATGTTATGCCTCTTCCCTTCCTCGCCTTTCTTCTTGATCTTGAACTGCTCTTCTCGGCTCCTACTAGAGAAACTTGGTCTCTATCCTTCACACTGCCTTTTCTTGACTTCCTCTAGAGAATCTCGGTCTCTAGGTCTTCAATGGTCTCCTTTAGAGAAACTCGGTCTCTATATTTCTATCTCAGCCTCCCAGAAGAATCCTTCCCTTTGCTGCCCCAGAAGAAACTCTTCTTTGTACTGCCCCAGAAAAAACTATTCTTCGCACTACCCCAAAAGAACCCTTATCTTCGCACTTCTAGAAGAAACCCTTCCTTCATACCTCCCAGAAGAAACTCCTTCGTATTTCCTAGAATAAAGTCTCCTTTGTTATACCCAAGAGAAACTTTTCTTGTCCTTCATTCACGCTTCTCTTTGCAGCTCCTTCTTCGCACTTCTTCTTCACCCTTTCTTCGCACTTTTCTTTGACCAAAATCTTGTCAAGCTACTTGCTTCAAATGGAGGAAGAGTGTGTGTGTATATACACCTCACCACATGTCCTTTAGGCTGACATGACTGTTGTAGGTAGGCTGAATTATTCTAGAGAGTTCCTTCATTGTTTGTAGGCTGACTTGAAGAAGATAGATAACAAGTTCTTGGAGGATACTTTACATAGACAAGATTGACCTTTAACAAAGTGTGACGTGATTTCATTACATGACAATGACTAATATTTTATGACTAGATGACACATAAAACCTAAATACTCTCAATGGGAGTCTTGACTCAAAAACAAAATCCTTTTCTCATGAAACTAATGAAGCAAGTCAATAAAATAATTTTATTTTTCTTATTTACATATCATTACATAAAATCATATTTACATGTCATTATGAACACTGAACCTAGTTGCACTTTTCAACACTCCATCTTAACTAGGTAGGTATTCATAATGGCACTTGGACTTTCTCAATTTGAACAATATCTCATATGAAGAATTCAGATTTGTAACTCATTTGTATAACACCATATCAACTAGCATTGTTACTTAGCAAGGCCTTGAGTAACGGCTCCATCTCTCCACAAGATCTAAGCTTCAATGCTAGCGATGCCAATGATTTATAGACACACTCATCATTTTCTATGTTGGAACATACCCCACCCGGGTTCTCTCAAGATATGCTCCATGAGGACTATTCTTATCTTGGAATCCCCAGTCCTAAAAGAATATTGGTCCTCCATGACTACTCTTTCATGGGATGCCTTATCTCATCCCCAAAGAGTATCGGATGCCAAATGATTACACAATCCTCCATTCTGTCTTCCTAGGTGAAGACCAGAATGACATGTCTATCTCTCCTTTTCAAACTAGGAGGATCTATTCCATTATAGGAATGTACTCATTCCTATCACAAAGGAACGTACCTAAGCTTCCTAATTAGGAATTTCTAGGTTTCTTCTGTTAGCACCTAAATCTGCCCTAGGCTGAAGGAAGGCAAAATTCAGGGTAACCACAAACCATGCTCAGTCTGGTAGCTAGCCCTACCAGAATAGGAGAGGGCTCTCTCCGAGTCACGCTCAGTGAATAGGTAAGAAAAAACGGTCTGAGATGACTTACAATGAAATATTTATCTTAGGATAGTAAGTGAATATGGATACAAGAAACAATTTTTATGAATGACCGAGCTTCTGGGATGGTATGGGACCAACGGTCAGCAAAGAACAGAGAATTTAATACAAAGGCACAGATTACTTCATGAGGCAAGGCAGGCAGAAAGTGTAGCAATTTAGTTTGGAATAATGCGGAACAGAGAGATTGCTGAGGAGTGTGAAAAGGGCATAGGAACATGAATCCTTTTCAACGGAAGAAGAACACTGAACATGAAATTTTCCCACAGGCAGAGAAATAAAATTGAATTCTACCTAATCTCACTCAGAAAATTTCACTGGAAATGAACATGAATTGAATTATGAAACATAAAGAAATACATATGAAAACATAAGAGACACATTTTCTACACTCACAACCACAAGAATCTCATGAAAAAGAAGCCGCTGCGTTTCATTAATTCTCTGTCAAAAATACACAGTGAAGAAACAAAGTTTCTTTCCCACAGTCTCCCAGAAGTTAAAAACCAACCAACCCATTGCAAATAGCTTGCATACAATATATAGAATGTGTAAGGAAGAGATATAACGCCCAAGGGTTGGGTTGCATACAAAATGGAGATGAAGAGCCAACCATCAACTACATGTGCAGCGCTACAAACATGACATTTGGCTTGGGTGACCGTTTGCCTTCCTTCGCCACTTGGATAGAAGCCAATCTGGAGAAAAAATACTTTAAATGCTGCCTTTGATGCCAAAAAACCGAAGTGTAGATGAGCGGGCCCACTTGGAGAAGTCGCGAATCGAAAATTCACGAAACAGAAGCAAATTTAGCAATTTTTCCTCTGTGCGCCGCGCCATTTTCTCTGTGTGTCGCGCTACTTTGGGGCCTGTTTTGGGGCACTTGCAAGTGTCCAAAATCTGCAAAAGTGGGCTTTTTGAAAGCCTATCCTGTCTACTTTCTAACCCAACTGGAATTTCTGAATTTGGTGCTCATTTGCCCCTCCAAATCTTCATTCTCCCAAGACTGCTTCCTGTGTGTCAAAAAAGGGGCAAAGAGGCCATTTTTTGGGTGTTTTTGACCTCCTGGAGACTCAGATATTGCCCAAATTTCTTGTCCGGGCACTAGTAGTCATGATTTTCCATGCTGAATCCAAAAATGCAAACCATTCCTCATTTGGAGCTCTAGATTTTTAGCGCCGCGCCACAGGGAGAAAAACCCTGTGTTTTGCCCAAAAATTTGTCATGTGACCCAAAATGCCCCAAAAATGCTCCAAATTTCTTGTCCGGGCACCAGTAGTCATGATTTTTCATGCTAAATCCAAAAATGCAAACCATTCCTCATTTGGAGTTCTAGATTTTTAGCGTTGCGCCAGTGCGTGGCGCACTGGGCTTGAGGCGCGGCGCATATAGCCTGTGCGTAGTAGTTTTTGCAGGAGACTTTTGGAGGCCTTCCCGGTGTCCAAATTGGGCGTAGGATAGCTCGTTGGAAAGGTATTTGAGTCTACTTTCCAACCAAACTATAAATTTTCAATTTGGATTTTATTTTCCCTGTAAAAAATAAAATCTCCCAAGACTGGTCAAAATGTGCTAAATGAGGTTGCCTAAAGGCAGAGTGCTGTTACAGTCAACTTTTGAATGCCTTCCTCAACTCCAAATTGATCTCATGGTAGCTCATGGGAAATATATTTGTGTCTAGTTATCATTTGACTCATCAAGCAAGTCATTCAGCCAACTTAGCTAGGAGAAAGTTTGATTTTCCCAAGGTCACTTCAGAGGTGCATCAATTCTCCCGAGGCAACTATATTTTTGACATTTCTCCAAAACCATGACACCTGTGTAAAAAGTGAAGGACTTTTTTCTTCCTTGGCATGTTTTGGACAAAAACCTCTCTCAATTTTCCCAAATTCATCTTTTATTGCTCAAAAACATCATTTGAGTGAAACCTATCCCGATGTGTGGAACAAGGGATTTGTCGAAATGAAGCAAAACGAAGGGGATAGGGAGCTTCTAAATTCTTGAGGAAATTTTGGGAAGTAGGGGAAAGTGAAATCTCAGAGATTGAGTGAGGGGAAGGGGTCCAAAAAGGCAAAACATAGGTCCAACCTAGAAAATTGCCAGGTTGTAGCAAGAAACTAGGGTTTGTGCGAAAATGAGGAATTTGGGGGATTTTAGTGATGGGAAGTGTTTAATAAGGTACATTATGGATAGGGAAAGGTGTATGAACATCAGGATACAATTTTTTCCGATGATTTGACCATCCAAGAGAAATTAGCTTCAAAACCCTAGGAGAGGGAAATGAACTTTGCCTAGGAGCAACTGAAGCATGAACAAGGTGTAAAATGGCCCAGTGGAACTTGACATGATGACGAAAACTCTCTGAATGATGGTACACTCAGCTGAATGGTGACATGGACCAACATTTGGACAACTTTGACAAGGGTAAAATCAAACCCTAAACCTAATGCCTAGTGACCAAATTTTGCTTGAAGACTCACTGAAATGACAAAATTTGACCTTGACACCTTAAAATCACTTTGTAAGAGCATGTTTGATCACTGGAGGAAGGCTGCAAAGACTGACACTAACATCTTCCAAGTAAGAAACTTCTTTTCAGGATCCCTCTCAATTAGTTACCTACCGCAGCTCCTCATTTGGAGATCCTGAAACAACCAACTACTCGAAGAGCTCCTTCCTTTGATGTCATAAATTTCTTCTTCGTCAAGGAGTCTTCTTCTTACAAGGACTTCTTCATAGGGCACAGAACATCCATCACTTTTATCCATGAGTTATTCATGTGCTCAAATCATCAGAAAGTGATTCATTATATTTGCCATCTGGATTTGCTTCATGTCATTTTTTTTCCATGTCATAATTTCAGAAGGACGTTACATCCTTCTATATGTTCCACTTAGAAGTCATCCACATATTTTCCTTTGGAAATCCTACATAAGTCCATCTAGATATTAGTTCAAAATAAATGAACACTTTAAATTAAAATTAATTTTTTGATGATCTTTCACCGTGACATAGTCTTGTAGGTGTCAGCATCCTGCATGTAGATTGACACATCTCCCATTGATATCCATTTTCAAGGGTCTCTTTCCTTTTCTGACTTCCATCAGATTCTTCACATCTTTCTGGGAGATCTTCTAGTCAAATCTTCTTGGAGTTCTGATGTTGAATGCCTTCTACTTGTTGAAAAATCAGAAAGGCAGTAAATATTTTCTCGATCTTGATAATTACTTGTGATGTTTCTTATTATTACGATTCTTTATATCTTCTTTCTTTAGTTCATCAAGCAATTACAAAAAGCAGTAGTACATAAAACAATGGACACAAGATGTAGGCACAAACCAGGGAAAAACCCCCCTTGAGGGGGAAACCGAGTCAAAGTAATTATTCCTTTCAATATTATTCTTTGAGACTCTTCACCCTAGACCTTGACCAGACCTTCCCTCCACAACAAGTCAGCCTCCAGAAGATTGACCTCTTCCCAACAACTTCGACTATGCAACAACTTGTAGCAGCCAACAACTTCTGGTAGTAGTCCAACTTGGAAGACTTCATTCTCCCAATCTAGAGCACGAACAGAGTGAGACCACCACCAAAATTTTTATTTTTCTCTTCTCCGTATACTCCCCCAAACTCGCATTCACTTCAGCTTCCCAGCAATAGACTTTCTTAGCTATCCATTTCGTACTTCTGCCCAACAACAAGATTTTCACACTTCTACCTAGTAGATGAGAAGATGAGAAGTGATGCTCCAAATGAATTTGAAGTCCTTCCTTTTATAGGCTTCTTGTGGGGTCGAATGGGTCCTTAGGCCAACTTGATCCTCTCTTAGGCCAACATATTGTGGAGGTTACATAATTCATATTTAACTCAATATTTAACCTTTTTAAATGATTAAAAATCCCAAGAAGGGTCTCTATAAATGTACAATAATTCTATAGATTCAAAATAAATCCTAGAAGTCCTCAATGGGGACTTTGACCTAAAACATGGTGAGCCAAGCATGAAACCCATGCTTTAATAAGTCACAACAATATTAATAAAAAATATTTTCTTTAATCTTTTGACAAGTACATTACATGATGACTCAAGTACATTATAGAAGACTGAACATAGTTACTTTTTTTGACACTAATTTCGTTGCATATTATCATGATCTCTTCATATCTTTTCACACTTCATTCCTAGGAGCTTCTAATTAGAGTTCCTTAATTGTAGTCAGCTTCTTTATGATTCATATGAGAATAATTATGTTGACTTCATCTAGTGTGACTTACGCTTTGCTACAATCTTTCGGAGGAGGAGATTCTTTCTTCTCTTGATCATATTTCCCAATATGGAAATAGTGATCCATATTATCTGCAACCATATGACATGAATTTCATAATAATCTATGTAAGCATGCATACCTCATCTTCCTTTCGGTCATCTAGAATTCCTGTAGCAGCTTCATTCAAAAGTACTTTATCCTTCATACATGTTTTCCTGTTATACCATCATCCCTTGAATCCCACGAGTTGGAATTCTTGATGAAACAATTGCTTCCTTTCTAGATCATTGAATCCTTTGACAAGGATTCCATTAGAGAAACTTGAGGATATTTCATATCTTCACCTGGCAGATGTTTCCTTTATTGACTGTGATGATCCCAGTCGATGATGACCTCTTCTTCTTTCTATAAGCATTTAATGAGGTTTCCAAGAGATCCCATTCTTTGTAATCAGTATAATTTGTACAAGACATGTTTTTTTTCTTCCCATGTGACAAGCTCTCACTTTTAATACTTTTATAATGGTGCTATTTCTAATTTGATGCATTTTATTTTATTTACACTGCATCTTATCTATAACTTACAAGTGAAATGTACCTTCTAGTGAAGAGGATCATCTCAATCATAGTAGAGATATTTTCGCTTCTTCCTTCTTAATATTGTTTATCTCAAGTTATTTCACTTCCTTAGTAGAATACTTTTCTTCGCTGCCCCTCTTACATTTGGGATGATCTTTTCTACAGTGCCCAAGATTTTGACAACCATAACATCTTTCCTTATCCATGTTCTTCTTTTTCTTTGGAATACCAAACTTTCCAAATTTTCCTTTTCATCTTGTCACTAATTATTCCCTTTTATCTGATATTTTGTCACTTTCTTTCTTCATGTTTTCTTCTTCTACCTTACAAAGAGACCATAATTTGATGAATGAGATAGCTTCCTCTTCATCAATATATATGAGATTACCATGCTCATCAGTTAGTGCATATAGAATAATGAAGATCATTTCTTTCTCAGATGTCATCCCTCCTAGATTCTGCAATTGCCCTTTTATTTGAGATGCTTTTGAAAGACATGACTATATCCCTTCATCCTTTGACACCTTCAATTTTTACAGATCATATCTAAGTGATATGGTCTTTCATATTGTTCTTTCAGAGAAACGTTCTACCAACTTATCATAAATTTATTTAGATGTCTCTAGCTCAGCTACATAGGAAAGGAGAGGACCTTTGATGGATTCCTTGACAATATTTTGATCCTTTAGATCCCTTTCCATGTACTTAGATAATTCTTGTTCTTTGGATGGCTTGGATACTTTTCCATGAACATGATCAATGACTTCATTTACTTCAACGATTATTTCTATTCTTATTTTCCATTCAAGGAAGTTCGATATCCCAACCAACGTATCGTTCTCCTTGAAACATGAAGTCATTTTTGCTAGATTGGATTATAATAAAAAGGTAATTACTTGTGAATATTGAATCTTCAACTTGATGATGAACTTGTTGCTTCTTACTTCGAATCTTCGATGAGGGAGGACTGCCTTCTATGAGATTTTTGCTTCAATAGAGAGAAGATTGTCTTTCGATCTAATTTTCCTTAGATTTGAGGAGCTTTCACTTCCTTGGTCAAGTATGAGTGATAATATTCTTGAAGTGATGCTATGGTTTCAGTCTTTCTTCCTGCTTCCCTCTTTAAGATAACTTCAAGATTCTCGCTAGAGTATATTTCTTTGGTCTAGGGTTTCTTCGATGTAGATCTTGATCTTTTTCTTTGATAACTTTTGACTTTCTTTGATGCCTTTCTTTGAAGTTTGATTCGCATGTGTCTACTTTCTTTTGACTTCCCCTTCTTGTCTTCAGCACCTAAGCTCTAATACCATGTTGAGAAATCTAGGGCATACAAAATTTAACAATTTATTTGTTTGATAATTGCTTATGATACACTTTTTCTTCTTATCTTATAATATTTTCTTTGTTATGTTATTATTTTGTTTTCTTCATCAATACAATTACAAATATGCACAATAAAAGACAAGTGACACAGTATGTAGGCTTCTCAGCCAAGGCCAAAACCTCTCACCTCTTGAGATGAAAACTTGATCAAAACTCTTCTTCTAGATCTTCAATTATAAGTACCAAGGCCATGACACAAACCATTGACACTAGTATCCTCCCAAGGACCTTGTCACTAACCTTGATGCTCTGCATCTTCCCTTCCTCACCTTTCTTCTTGATCTTTAACTGCTTTCCTTGTCTCCTTCTAGAGAAACTCAGTCTCTATCCTTCACACTTCCTTTCCTTGACTTCCTCTAGAGAATCTTGGTCTCTAGGTATTAAATGGTATCCTATAGAGAAACTCGATCTCTAGATTTCTATCTCAACCTCCCAGAAGAATCATTCCCTTTGTTTCCCCAAAAGAAACTCTTCTTTGTACTGCCCCAGAAGAAACTATTCTTTGCATTGCCCTAGAAGAAACTCCTTCACTGCCCTATCTTTGCACTGCCTAGAAGAATCCTTATCTTCACACTTCCAAAAGAAACCCTTCCTTCATACTTCCCAGAAGAAACTCCTTCATATTTCCCAAAAGAAAGTCTCCTTCGTTATACCCAGAAGAAACCTTTCTTGTCCTTCCTTCACACTTATCTTTGCATCTCCTTCTTCGTACTTCTTCTTCACTCTTTCTTCTCATTTTTCTTTGATAGAAATCTTGTTGAGTTACTTGATTCAAATGGAGGATGAGTGTGTGTATATATACACCTCACCACATGTCCTTTAGACCAACATGATTGTTGGAGGTAGGCTAACTTGTTCTGGAGATTTCCTTCATCGTTTGTAGGCCGACTTGAAGAGGATAGATGACAAGTTCTTGGAGGATACTTTACATAGACAAGATTGACCTTTTACAAAGTGTAACATGACTTCATTACATGACAATGACTCTAATATTTTATGACTAGATGACACATAAATCCTAAAGACTCTCAATGGGAGTCTTGACTCAAAAACAAATCCCTTGCTCATGAAACCCATGAAGCAAGTCAATAAAATAATTTTATTTTTCGTATTTACATCTCATTACATAAAATGATAATTACATGTCATTATGAATACCAAACCCAGTTACACTTTTCAACATGATAAGGTCTCAAGTAACAAAAATATTGATCAACACAATGATAACACATCAAAAAAAGCAGAGAAGGTAAGTTCTTTGTATTTTTTTTACAAAATTAATATGTTTGAACTAAATGTAATTTTAACTAATATGTATTGGTTGGTGTGTCCAGAGCCACAAAATGAAAAAGGTTTATAATATTATTTCTAATCTAAGTGCAGAAGAGCATAAAAGCCTGATAGAAAAATTGCAGAATGATGAAAAAGGTGAATGAAAAAAATTATTCAATACAAATTTTTTTATTTTTTATTTTTTTAATAATATACTTAAGAATATTAGATAACATGTTTCAAACAATCTATTAATTCATATATGTTTATGTTGGAAATAATACTGAGAGGGGGGGTGAATCAGTATTATCAGATCAATAAAACTTTTTCAATGCTCAGAAACATATACGCTACTTCAGTTAAGTGAACCAGCGTGTACACGCTACTGTGTCTAAAGAAACCAGCGTATAACCATAAATCTTATAATTCAGTTAGTTTATCTTCAGTTAAATGCATCAGGACATTATTCATCATATTAAGAGTAAACAGATGCAGTATAACAGAACAGATCATCACACAAAAGCCACACACATGAACACCATGATATAAGGTGGAAACCCAATGTGGGTGAAAACCACCTGCTGCAAGTCGTCTCTATCTTTCTTTAATAAGAACTTCAGTTTACAATCTTTTGTACTGGTGCAGCCTTATACCAGTACGCAGGCTACAACCTGCAGAAGGCTTCAACCTTCTCTCGTTCTCCAAACTTCCTTGGAAGGGAGCTCCAACCCCCTTTGCTCTTGTACTAGCTAAGATACTAGTACGTAGGTGCTGGCCTACAATCTTCTTTCCTTCAGGTACCACTTTTCATCAATTTTCAGACTGGATACTCCTGAAGCACAACATTACAATCTGAAGACCACAATTCATTCAACTTTCATAGCAGATTACAAAACAACCAACAATCACTGAACCACTGAAACCCTGTCAAACCCAGTCACCAGAACACAGAGCAGACTACAGAACTCTACAATAACAGTCAGACCCAGCTGCAACCCAAAAAACAAGCTCCAAAAGATATACGCTACTTCAATGAAGGCAACCCGCGTATACACGCGGTTTTACCGAAGACAATCTGCATACAGATCTAAAAATAATTTTTCATAACTTGCAGCTGTACCAGACATCAGTTATACCCAGAACATAACATTGCGTCAGTATGCAGATCTAGAAATACGCATAATCAACTATATAAAGATAGTTCATTTCAAACCATTTGATCCTGATCTCTCCTTAGATCTTGTTCTCCATCAACCGATGAGATCTCTCCTTAGCTCAGATCAAGCAATACATCATCAACCAATAACCTGCATACTGGATCTAATACTTCATCAGATATTCAAGACATTTCAGATACACTTGCCTAATGATTTCCTTCTCCTTATATAGCCTTAGGCCTTGTTCAATACCAAGGGCCAAAACCATAGAAATCCAATACCATCATCTTCAAAACTAGGGATCAACACGTCCGTCGAGACACCAAGGTCCAAAACCATAGGCACAACTTCCAAGGAATAACCTTCGTGGACCAAAGATAAGTTTTCCACATACACGCACTTTTACTGAAGCCAACCAGCGTGTACACGCGACTTGGTATATAGTGAACCTGCGTATACGCGACTTGGTATATAGTGAACCTGCTTTTATACGCGACTTGGTATATAGTGAACCAGCGTGTATATATTTTTCTTCATACTTGTAGACTGATCATCAATTCCTTGCTGCTATCCTTCTGCACTATGATTTGTTATCAGTGTGATTTTCCATCAAGGACAATACTTGTCTCATAATGCCAACAGTTTAATGTTCTACATGGATCAACAATGAAGGAAAAGATCAATGTCATACTAAGAAAAGAAAAATTATAGAACATGTAAATGACAATGAATTGTTCATTAGCTCATCTAGAGTGGTGTTGTAGGTTGATGAAAGGGTGATGAAAGGGGGAAAAGGATTTACAGGACTATGAGGGATCTAGTGGAATGAACAAATAGAAATACTTTCCACTTAAAATACAAAAATCAATACAATTATTCTAAGAACCAAATTATATCTAAACTATAGGAAATGTTTCTAGAGCAATGTTCAATGAGACATGTCAGACTTGCAATAGCAAAAACATACAACAACAAAAAATAATCTTTCAAAAGGTAATATTCATAATTGTATAAAATGATTTTCTATAATTATATGTATATATTACTACAAACCATTCATTTATTAATATCGATTTTGTTATATTCAGTTTTCATATATCATTATAAAAATAGTTTATTACTGTTTTCAAGAAGATTATGGAAATCCAAAATGATCAACACCCTGATATGTGAAACATGCCAGTAGGAATGTACAAAATTTTTTATAAGGAGATAGTCAAAGAAATAGACATAATTACATCACAAGAGAATCCATCTCAACAACAACATGCTTCAAATGTATGTAATCATGATTGACTTTGAACATATAAAAAATTAATTTAACATTAAATATTAATTTTCAAGTATTTTCTTGCAGAAAAGAAAATAAGATGGAACTCATTCAACACATAAAATAAGATGACAAGGAAGAAAATGATTGATTTCAAAGTTTGTGAGTAATTGTTAATATTTCCTTATAACAACTCAAGGTTTCATTTTTGTATATTTTAAGTTGTTCTACAACAACCATCTTTGAATGTATTCAAATAGGTGCTAACATACAAAGAAGATCCATCGGAAAAATTGATTAACATTGGATTAAATAAGGATTGTGAGTATATGTTGGCATATCAAAAATTAATTGTGGAATTTGTAAGTATCTATGTTGTTTTAATTCTCTAATTTTATAATTAATAAAACAAAAAAAAATATTTTATATTAAATATATGATTTATAATGGGTTTTAAAACATGTAGGAAACAAAGTATCGAACTATGTCAACAGAAGACTTGTTGCAACAAGGCATGAGAGTTGGTTTTGAAACCATGTGTGCAGTTTATGAGTCACTTCTTTCTATGGTGTATTTATATTCGATTTACATTGATGTATATTATTTATTTCAATTTTCATTATTCTCACCAATGTAGATACACTCATTACACTTTATTTTTATGTTGGAAGATGGAACTACAAGGTCAAGAAGACGAAAACAATCGATGCAATAAACAAAACAATCCTCCAAATAACCCAATTATGGAAGTAGATTGAGCACTGACAGCAGTTCCAGCAAAGAATGATGATCGATTTGTATGCAATACGTTGTATTTTTTGAAATAATTGCCTGTGAAAGTCAAACAGTTTGTTTAATGTCAGGGACATAGTGTCCTAATTGAAAGACAAGGGGTTACCAATAAAAATCTCATTTTGTATGACAAAGAGCCTCATATTGATATATAATAAAATACATTTTAAATTGTTCTATTGTGTTATCCAATGTTGTTGTGAAATGTTACACCATTGATTAAATATTATAATGAAGAGATAATATAACAATTTAATCCAAACATCATATACAAATGCACTAATCAAATTTTAATTTATATGAATATTTTTATGAGATATATCTCGATTTTTTTATGAATAACAGATTTAAAAATTACAATAATTGTAATGTCACAGGTCGATGTTTCCAAAAAAGAGAAAATCTCATTCAAAAAATCAGTGCATCTCTAACATAAAAATGCACCGTTGCGTTATGTTATATAAAATCATGGTGACAGCATCTATTTACATGCTTAGTGTCTTTTAAGAAAACGAGAGCACCAGTATGTTTATCTCTTCAAGCACCACTCATGTTTGGGATTAATGCCCTGATGCATTGTAATTATTAATGCACCAGTGCGTTCATATAACTAACTCCCTGGTCTTACAAAATATTATTTCTACCTCAGTGCATTATGAAAACTAGAAGAATCGATCCTTTTGTATAACCAATGCACCAAGGCATTTGTTCAAATAATACGCATCAGCGCTGCAAGTTTAAAAAAAACACTGGCACAACAATTATTTTTTTCACGTCCTGGTGTCATTCTTAAAAGAATGCCTTCTTAAAAGAATGCCCCAAGGATTTTTTATCTCTTAGCATCAGTGTTGTGTATATTACGCACTGGTATTCTTGGCATTCAACACCTCGGTGCTTTTAGTTATGTATGCCACCAAGTGCTTTTATATATGTAGTGCATTGATTCTACTTGTTCCATTAAGTGCACTGCAAAAAAAACATCTGCTAGAACCTTCGGCCACCTAGATTTTTTCAGTTGTGATGGGGTTCCATTAAAACCTCCACTAAAACATCTACTATCCCAAGTGAATGTTTTAGCAGATGTTTTCTTGATAATTGTTTCCAATTTTATAACACTAAAAACCTCCATTATAACCTCCGCTAGAATGTATTTTCCTTGTAGTGGCTCTTGATTTACTTGTCACACATGCACTCATATCATTGTTGTTATTAAAATTTTACTAAGGAAATTCTTACTTAATTCCCTCTCAATATTTTGAGCATACCAATAAAATACCTACATTGTTGTTAGAAATTATTGGATGCTACCTGATCTACTAGTGTCTCAGGGAGGGTTCTTACACTCCTCTTCACCAACATCTTGTTCAATACTTTATTATCCCTAACCTTTCCTGTACAAGACTCTATGTAGCATCCTCCTCATCTTCTCTATCCATACAATCAACATGTTCCTCGTTATATCTTAACCATTTCATGTTTAGTCATAATAATCATCTTATGATGACAGGCTACTCTGAGTCCACAAGAATATCACATGTATGTTCAATCATTATTTACATGCATCATGGAATGTCAATATGCATTTAACATATCACTATCCTCATGCCTATTATTGCATATGCAATCTAGTTATTCAATCCCTTACCATATCGTCATGCTTATGCTCTTATTTATTAGCATTATTATTGCAACCCTTTCATAATAAAGCATTAGAATAGAAATAAATAAGTTGAGATATTTCCCCTTGTAATCATGGTTGTATCACTTGGACATGTGCTTATGTAGTTATCATTTATTGAGTTTTTCAAGGGATGTCTAGTCAACATCTTGACTTTGCCCTTGGTAACTTTGACAATCAACATTCTAATGAATCTCTTCTTTTGGTGCATCTTCAACAGTTATGAATCAATATCTTAACAGATATCTAATACACATGTCACAAATTCATTCTATATATGTCACAATCTTGGGTCCATATAGTTATTTTTTTATATCCAATGTTCTTGGTTCCATGTTGTACATCCTTTTTGTTGTACTCCTTTCTCTAGAACCTCTACTTTATTATCATGGAAAATTTTCTTTTGTAGTTTGTCTTTTTGAACCATCCAAGTTTAGTGTTGAACCTTTACTTTGACCACTTTCTAGTAGAGCTCAAAATTTAACCCTTTGGTGCATCTTTTCCCCTCCAATCCTAGTATTAGAACCACAATATTTGATTATTGACCTTGCCTGAGAGCATTCAATTCTAAGGTTGAACCTAAATTTTGATATCTGTGTCCCTCTAGACCTAATGTTGATCCTTTAGCTTTGGTACCACTTTGTAACACACCCAACCCAATAATATTGTATTAGGGTTGTGAGGCTTAATTAGACCTAAACTTCAAGGTTTATTATGAATACATGGTTAGAAAATTCCTCTTCTTCCAACCACCTCAAAATTTATTTTTGAAACCACCATCATATTTTTCTCATTAAGAGATTTACAGTGATATAAATTTTATCTCGTTCTGAGTTGTGGGCACAAAGTTATGCCCATTTGAAGATCTACCCCTTACGAGCCACATTAACATCTATACGGCGACATCACTGACATGTGGTAGGCCTTGACCACGTGTCACTCTCACAGTGGTCCACGTTTGTTGATGGTTTGACATATCAAGATTTATATATAAGTGCATTTTCTAATTCTCTAGTGCTCTAGTATAATGATATACCTCAAAGGGAAACCAATGTTGGTATCCAGATATGCCAGTATCCTGATATGCCAATATGAAAAATTAGCATACCACCTCATTCTTTGATACCCAATCACTATATGATACATTTTAGATGTCGATGTGTCCTTTGACATGTGGCATTTGTTGATGTGATTGATTCCACAAGTCAGTTATATTTCAAGAATGTTGAATATGGGTGACACGTATTATACATGTGACATCACCACATCATCCTTTGTGATGTCATCGTGACCTCATTCTTCAAAATATTCACTACTCGAGTATCTAGTGCCGTTGGTTAACGTGCCTGATTAATTAGACCATCATTGTCAAGTGACATTCATTGACTGGAGCCACACAGAAGTTCCCTAAACAATGCCTTTTTTATTCTTTCGGTGACCAAATTTTTTGGTAAACCCCTTATCTGATAGATCTGGGTCACAATCCCTATGTCAAGCATGTGATTGGGGGGTAAGGTGGAGGCCTTCCAATCACTAAATTACAAAGAATGTTGTGTTAAGCGACTCCATGCCTATAATCATTTTTGGCCCAAAATAAAAGGATCAAACCCCAAATTCCCTCTTAAGCAAGGTTGGACTATAGAGAGAATTTTTAGCTTGTCTCAAAAGTGAAAGAGATATTTTTGTTAAGTCATTGATTTGCACAAAATATTCATAATAACACAGAGGTCTCCACCAAACCACAACATCAACCAAAATCCTCCATTTTACGGCCAATTACCAAGTCTTCCTTTGAATAAGCCAAAGAGGCATCTATACCTAGTTCACTCCTTCTGGGGTCTCCAAGCCTGTCATTCCCTCTATGGAAAACCTTCCCACTAGTCATCATTCTACACCAGTGTACATTATGGCTATTCTAAACCTTTTTAGCTGGCCTCTAACAACTCCAAAGTTTTTTAGTGAAATCTTTCATGTTTTCCATCAGATGTTATAAGAAGAATCTTTCCCTTGAGTCTCTCCTTTTAAAAATGAGGCTTTTGATCATGCCTCTAACATCCATATCATTCATAAGACCCTCTGATTACTTCAGCAGGCATAACGCTTTTCCATTCTATCTAATAACACACCATGAACATTAGCCATGACTAAGATTACAAATCCTTCAGTCCCATGCTTAATGTGTCATTTACTTCATTTCCATAGCATGAATATAGCCAAATATGCTACTTCACATCCCAAATAGACATCATACAGACCATATTTCCCATTAAACAGACAAGCACATAATCATAATTAATTTTAACAGTGATCATTTCTTTCTCATTAACATGGTTTACATTACATAGGTGAAGTCCACGAGGATACTTCTTTGATCAGGATCCTATTATGTTTGCAATTGATGAAGGGTGAGCCAAGTTCCACCCCACCATAGGCTCAGTTGCACTATAATATTTTTTACATCTAGCCACCCTATAGCCAGACCAAGAATCCATGAGGGAAGTTATAATCATCATTATAGGGTGGATTCATGAAGGCCATTCTCCTTCATCATATTAATGCATTAGTTCCCTTAACATCACATCAATCCTAGAGCTTTGACTAGCTACTATAGATGGCTTCTTGACTACTCTACATTGCAAGAATCCCAAAGGAAACATATCTCGGGCTACTAGTAGTGTGAATATGCATGTTACTACCCTTTTGATCTGGATTTAAATAGGAATGCAACAAATTACAAAGATAACCATAAACACAGAGATGCAGTGGAAATAATACTTCATTTCATTAATGTAAAATATTGAAATATGCTTACAAACATAAATGGGAATAAACCAGCTAGGGCGATGGTAGCTTATCTTTGAGGAGAGATGTGGCCACTACATGCTTCTGAACTGTGTTACAATGAGGCTCGAAGGCCTATTTATTGTTGAAAAACAATGTAAAACCTTAAACATCCAATAACCTAACCCTAGAAGATGAAATGCCAAACTATGGGCCCCATTTGGGTAAATTGGTACATCAACTTCCCGGGGTCGTAACTTTGGCATACGATATTTGTTTAATGCGTACAATAGCTAGTTAGAAAGATTCTAGTTAGAAAGATATAGCCAGACCAAGAATCCATGAGGGAAGTTATAATCATCATTACAGGGTGGATTCATGAAGGCCATTCTCCTTCATCATATTAATGCATTAGTTCCCTTAACATCACATCAATCCTAGAGCTTTGAATAGCTACTATAGATGGCTTCTTGACTACTCTACATTGCAAGAATCCCAAAGGAAACATATCTCAGGCTACTAGTAGTGTGAATATGCATGTTACTACCCTTTTGATCTGGATTTAAATAGGAATGCAACAAATTACAAAGATAACCATAAACACAGAGATGCAATGGAAATAATACTTCATTTCATTAATGTAAAATATTGAAATATGCTTACAAACATAAATGGGAATAAACCAGCTAGGGCGATGGTAGCTTATCTTTGAGGAGAGATGTGGCCACTACATGCCTCTGAACTGTGTTACAATGAGGCTCGAAGGCCTATTTATTGTTGAAAAACAATGTAAAACCTTAAACATCCAATAACCTAACCCTAGAAGATGAAATGACAAACTATGGGCCCCATTTGGGTAAATTGGTACATCAACTTCCCGAGGTCGTAACTTTGGCATACGACATCCATTTAATGCGTACAATAGCTAGTTAGAAAGATTCTAGTTAGAAAGATATAGCCAGACCAAGAATCCATGAGAGAAGTTATAATCATCATTATAGGGTGGATTCATGAAGGCCATTCTCCTTCATCATATTAATGCATTAGTTCCCTTAACATCACATCAATCCTAGAGCTTTGACTAGCTACTATAGATGGCTTCTTGACTACTCTACATTGCAAGAATCCCAAAGGAAACATATCTCAGGCTTCTAGTAGTGTGAATACGCATGTTACTACCCTTTTGATCTGGATTTAAATAGGAATGCAACAAATTACAAAGATAACCATAAACACAGAGATGCAGTGGAAATAATACTTCATTTCATTAATGTAAAATATTGAAATATGCTTACAAACATAAATGGGAATAAACCAGCTAGGGCGATGGTAGCTTATCTTTGAGGAGAGATGTGGCCACTACATGCCTCTGAACTGTGTTACAATGAGGCTCGAAGGCCTATTTATTTTTGAAAAACAATGTAAAACCTCAAACATCCAATAACCTAACCCTAGAAGATGAAATGCCAAACTATGGGCCCCATTTGGGTAAATTGGTACATCAACTTCCCGGGGTCGTAACTTTGGCATACGATATCCGTTTAACGCGTACAATAGCTAGTTAGAAAGATATATCCAAGAACTACAACTTTGGAAAGAGAAACATCAGGCCATGGACCCTTGTTGCTCTCAGATTTCCCAAAAAATGTCGTTTAGGGCCTCAAAACGGCTCCAAAAGTTCAGAACCCGAAAAACTGCTAAAAATAGTAAATTGTGCTACAATTACAAAAACTGAAAAAATGAAAGAGATAGTTGTGGGACTCCAAGTGGGATAGGTGGGTGATAACCAACATCCACCTGGATCATTCCTCCCCCCTTAGGAAGCAATGGCCCCCATTGCATTGAGTTCCTCCCTAGATGAGGAAGCTTTTATTGAGCTGGGTCTCTGGTGAGTTATTCTGCAATCTCTGATGTGTCCAGTAATGGTGGGAAACATGGTCGACGACGGTCCGTATTGAAAACTCGGTGCAAGCGAAGGAATGGAGGAATGATGTGCTCCAAGGCATTATTTCCCATAGCCTTAGTAATGTTGTAAGGACCATGTCAGAGTGGTCGGAGCTTCTGATGGGCTCTTGTAAGGTGTTCTCTCTACAGATGCAACCAGACTTTGTTTCCCACCTGAAGCTTGTGTGGTACCCCTGTAGGTGAGGAGAAGTTGTTCCTATGTTCTTCCATGACCATATCCCTCTGTTGTTGCTAATGCATGGAGGAACCCTTCACAGGGGTCATGGATGTGGTGACGATCTTCCCCTTACTTTGGGAGCGAACCAGACAAAAAATAAATTTCCTATTCTATGAGATGAGCTTGCTACCTTTCTTAGTAGTTATCAAAGAGATGGTGGTAGGTGGGGCTACCTCCAGTATCCTGTATAATGAATTACCCAAAGTAATAATAACAGCATGAGTCCTTGACTCATACACAACATGTCGCCTCCACAAGTATGGATGGCCTAATAATACATTACAAACATCCATAGGTGTAACATCACACAATACCTCGTCTATGAATGGTTTGATGCTATAGGGAAGGTGGCACTGCTGGCGAACTTGGAGATCTCGTCCTTGGTGAAGCCACCCCATACTATACGGTTGTGGATGTGGTGTAGTTGGTAGGCCCAACCGCTTCATGACCTCTGCTGAAATGAGGTTCTTTTGGCTGCCACTGTCGACAATCAATTGCAGAGGCGAACCCTTTACCCACATCTGTGAGTGGAAAAGACGCTCCCCCTCCTCTAGATCTTTGGGCTCATTCTTCTGGATCTTGGCGGTGGCAATAGTGGCGCTGGGCTCCATGTCAATGATCTTCATCCATTTTCCATTCCCCTTGTCGGGTTCTGAATCAAGGTCGAAACATGTATCTGATTCTGAAGCCTTCAACTCGGCCATCAGCGACTACTTGGTCCAACACTCACTTGTGTTGTGAGTGGGGCTCTTATGGAACTCACACCACTTTCCTGTGTCCTTCTTCGACTTTGTGGTGTTGTTCTTTTCTTACGGCTTCAACGGGTTGTCTTAGGTTGCCTCGTCTTGACTTTGTCCTTGGTTCTGTGATTTGGGGGAGCCTTTCCCTTGCTTCGGATTCGCAAATCCAAAGTCTCATTTCTTTTGTTTGAACTTCTGCTCGATTTTGACAGCGTATCGGTACGTCGTGCCGAGCGAGGAGATGCTCAGGAACTTCATCTTGTCCTGGATGTACCTGTGTAGGAAGCTGCGGTATTTGAGTACCAAATGTAGCTCAGAATCCTTGATACCCAACTGTGTGCGAAGGGTATGAAAAATGTTTGTGAACTCCGGCACATCTTGGTTCGTTCCCTATTGCAGCATGGTCCACTTTATGTATTTGTCCTCATAGCTTTTGACAGGGTAGTATTGCACCTTGATGGCATCCCGGAATGAATTCCAAGTGGGTGCAGCTGAAAATAGTGAGCCCATACTTTCATCCTTCTGCTCACAGTACGATTCCCACCAATCCTTGACGTGGGGGGCTACTTTGAGAAGAGCAAAAATAATATTTTCCCGACTGGAAAAATCATGAACAGAAAATTAACCCTCTAGCAGATTTAACCATTTATCTATGGCATTTGCGTCTATTTGACCCTCGAAGATGGGGATTTCAAAATTAACTTGTACCTCAAAGGGCGTAGCATTTCCAAAGTAGCTGCTAGAAGCCGATGCATCGCCTCTGGGTAGCTGCTGAAGGATCTGAGCAAATATATCCATCATTGCGTTCCTTTGTCACTCGAGGGCTTCTTCGAGCAAGATTTTGATAGGATATCCTGCCCCCTCATCTTTCTTTTCATTCGCCATGGGAGGCCATCAGGATTTACGAGGCTGGTCTTGCAAAGGTTCGACCAGTTCAAGCCCTAACTCCTTATATCCCGACCTCGTTGGGGACATGCAAAGAAAAACAGAGAAAAAGCAGACCGCTCTGGTACCACTGATCTGGATTTAAATAGGAATGCAAAAAATTACAGAGATAACCATAAACACAAAGATGCAGCGGAAATAATACTTCATTTCATTAATGTAAAATACTAAAATATGCTTACAAACATAAATGGAAATAAACTAACTAGGGCGATGGTAGCTTATCTCTGAGAAGAGATGTGGAAGCTACATGCCTCTGAACTATGTTACAATGAGGCTCGAAGGCCTATTTATTGTTGAGAAATAATGGAAACCCCTAAACATCCAAATACCTAACCCTAAAAGATGAAATTCCAAACTGTGGGCCCTGTTTGGGTTAAATTGGTACATCAACTTCCTAGGGTCGTAATTTTGGCATACAATCTCTGTTTGACGCGTACAATAGCTCGTTAGAAAGATCTATTCGAGCACTACAACTATGGGAAGAGAAACATTCGTCCATGGACCCATGTTGCTCCCAGATTTCCCAAAAAAATTCGTTTAGGGCCTCGAAACGGCTCTAGAAGTTCAGTACCCGAAAAACTGCTAAAAATAGTAAATTGTGCTACAATTATGAAAACTGAAAAACTGAAGGAGACAGTTGCGAGGGTCCAAGTGGGATAGCTGGGTGGCCACCAACATCCACCTGGATCACCTTTACCCACTCATATGGCATTTTGGAGTCTTTCAACCTGTATACCTAAGGCCTAGTCACATTCCCATTGTGGTCACAATGGAACTTACACAACACAAGGAGAGCCCTTCACACAAATAAGAGTTCTTCGATGCCTCTCTTAGGTGCTCAAATGCACAACTTTCATTTTTTCTCATCAAATTTCCATTTCGAGCCTGCATAGCATTTAAGGAGCACTTCACTCAATTAAGAGTCCCATAGTGCTTCCTTCCAGCATCTTTGTGCATAACATTGATAGTTATCAACAATCAGTTCATCCCTTTGTCTCAGTCTAAGACTCGCCCCCTACCTCACTCAGAGAAATTAGTTGAACCAAAATCATGCTTCTAGTTTCCCCAAGAGCCTACTCTCCTCTCTCTTCTTCTCTTTCTTTCCTTGTCTTTCCCAACTCAACTTCCTAGAGTTTTCTCATTGGTGGGTTTCTTGTCACGTTTTCCATACTAGTCAAATGAGTAGCTTCTGGTTAGACTCCAAAAGTCCTTCAGTGGTACGTTTCCCATACCTTTTGAGTAGCTATGGTACTACTGCCCACTCCTCTCATAACTACTAGAAATTATTGTTGCACCTTCCCATTAGATATTTTCTTGGGAAAGGTTGAAAATATTGATCCTTATGAGCATTTGGCTCCCCCAAATAATATATTGGCAGATATTAATTCTCCAAATCCCCCTTTGTTGGCTCCCCTCCTCCTCATGAGTTCTCATTGTCCATATCATATCAAGGCTTCACCTCTTCATCAACTAGTAATAGATGATAATAACAATTATTTGGGTCTTTGTCAATTTACCTTTACATGCCTATTCAAGGATCAATAAAAAAATTAATTATAATTAGAATATTAGTGGGGTTAAGTGTTGGTGATATGATAGAGGAAAATGGGTTCTATTCATTTTGATTGTAGCTTGTTCCACAATAGAGTAGAAGAACTTGTGAGTGAGAGTGAGAGAGCATAATAGAGTGGGTTAGTGTTTGTAGCAATCCATTTGGCCACAAGTTTTTGCTAACTCCACAAAGAGTAACTTTTCCTTTTCTACTTGCATTATTTCAACTACAAAGAAAAACAGAGCAAAGTAGCCTCACCTTCAAGCTAGGTTTTCTCTTGTAAGGGTTTCCCAAAGTACATCTTATGTTCATTGTGGTTGGTGTGTGATTTTATTTCATTGTTCTTTATTTTCTACATGTTATTTATAAGACTCATAATCATAAACACTAATTAATAAATTGGGAATCTAAGGAAATTAACCCTCATGTATATATTTTAAACTATTTTCATCAGATTTGTTGTGACGAACTGTCCAGTGAAATTTCCACAACAATTTAAGGATCATCAAGCTTTTTTTTAACTACATTAATCAACTCAATGATCCAGGTGGATGTTGGTGGCCACCCACCTATCCCACTTGGACCCCCACAACTGTCTCTTTTAGTTTTTTAGTTTCCTTAATTGTAGCACAGTTTACTATTTTTAGCATTTTTTTGGGTCCTGAACTTCCAGAGCCGTTTTGAGGCCCTAAACGACGTTTCTCACTCAAAATTTGTATTCCTCGGATAGATATTTATAACGAGATATTGTACACGTCAAATGGAGATTGTATGCCAAAGTTACAACCCCAGGAAGTTGATGTACCAATTTATCCAAACGGGGCCCATAGTTTGGCGCTTCATCTCCTAGGGTTAGGTTTTTGGATGTTTAGGGTTTTCTATTGTTTATCAACAATAAATAGGCCTTCGAGCCTAATTGTAACACAGTTCAGAGGCATGTAGCCGCCACATCTCTTCTCAAAGATAAGCTACCATCACCCTAGTTGGTTTATTTCCATTTCTATTTGTAAGCATATTTAAGTATTTTACATTAATGAAATGAAGCATTATTTATGTTGCATCTATGTATTTATGGTTATATCTATAAGTTGTTACGTTCTTGTTTAAATCCGAATCAATGGTATTAGAGTGATCTGCTCTTTCTCTATGTTTTCTTTGCATGTCCCCAACGAGGTCGGGATATAAGGAGCTAGGGCTTGAACTGGTCAAACCTTTGCAAGACCAGCCACGCAAATCCCGACGACCTCCCATGGCAGATGAAAAGAAAGAGGAGGGAGCAAGAGATCCTATCAAAATCTTGCTCGAAGAAGCCCTCGAGCGACAAAGGAACGCGATGATGGAAAACTCTGCCCAGATCCTTCAGCGGCTACCCAGGGGTGACGCATCGGCTTCCAACATCTACTATGGAAACGCTACACCCTCTAAGGTACAAGTTAACTTTGAAATCCCCATCTTCAAGGGTCAGATAGACACAGATGTCGTAGATAAATGGTTAAATCTACTAGAAGGCTATTTTTCTGTTCATGATTTTTCCAACTAGGAAAAGATTACTTTCGCTCTTCTCAAAGCAACCCCCACATCAAGGATTGGTGGGAAACGTACTGTGAGCAGAAGGATGAAAGTACAAGCTCACTATTTTCAGCCGCACCCACTTGGAATTCGTTCTGGGATGCCATTAAGGAGTAGTAATACCCTGTCAAAAGCTATGAGGATAAATACATAAAGTGGACCATGCTGCAGTAGGGAAGGGACCAAGACGTGCCAGAGTTCACCAATATTTTTCATACTCTTCGCACAAAGTAGGGTATCAAGGATTTTGAGCTGCATTTGGTACTCAAATATCACGTCTGCTTACACAGGTACACCCAAGAAAAGATGGAGTTCTTGAACATCTCCTCGCTCTACACAACATACCGATACACTGTCAAGATCGAGCAAAATTTTAAACAGAAGAAGTGAGACTTTGGATCTGCGAATTTGAAGCACAGGAAAGGCTTCCCTAAACCGTAGAACCAAGGACAAAGCCAAGACAGGGCAACCCAAGGCAACCCATCGAATCCACAAGAAAATAATAACACCATGAAGTCAAAGAAGGACACAGGAAAGTGGTGTGAGTTCCATAAGAGCCCCACTCATAACACAAGTGAGTGTCGGACCAAGCAGTCGTTGGTGGTCGAGTTGAAGGCTTCAAAATCAAATGCATGTTCCAACCCTAAGTTAGAACCTGACAAGGGGAATGAAAAAGGGAAGCAAATCATTCATGCAGAGCTCAGTGCCACTGTTGCCACCGCCAAGGTCCAGAAGAATGAGCCCAAAGATCCAGAGGAGGGGGAGCGTCTTTTCCACTCACAGATGTGGGTGAAGGGTTCACCACTACAATTCATTGTTGATAATGGGATCCAAAAGAACCTCATTTCAGTAGAGGTCATGAAGTGTTTGGGCCTACCGACTACACCACACCCACAACCATACAGTATTGGGTGGCTTCACCAAGGATTAGATCTCCGAGTCCACCAGTAGTGTCACCTTCCCTACAGCATCAAGCCCTTCATAGATGAGGTATTGTGTGATGTTGCACCTCTTGATGTTTGTGATGTACTATTAGGCCAACCATACTTATGGAGGTGACATGATGTGTATGAGTCATGGCCTCTCTCTATTATTGTTTCTTTGTGTAATTCATTATACAGGATATTGGAGGTAGCCCCACCTACCGCCACCTCTTTGATCTCTGCTAAGAAATGCAACAAGATCATCTCCCAGACTAGGAAATTCATTTTCTATCTGGTTCACTCCCAAAGTAAGGGGAAGATCATTACCACATCCATAACCCATGTGAAGGGTTCCTCCACACAGTAGCAACAACAGGTGGATATGGTCATGAAAGAAGACAGGGACATTTTCTCCTCACCCACAGGGGTACCATTCCACTATCAGGTCAAGCATCCATTCGATCTGACTCCTAGAGCACCTCTACCTAACAGGTCAATATATCACCACTCCATTCTGGAAAATGACAAGTACAATCAGTGACATGATCAACACCGAGTGCCACACAAGTTTCAAGTGGGCGATAAAATATGGTTGCACCTGCAGAAAGAACGCCTTACAAGAGCCCATCAGAAGCTCAGACCACTCTAATATGGTCCTTACACCATTACCAAGGCCATGGGAAACAATGCTTTGGAGCACATCATTCCCCCATTCCTTCACTTGCATCAAGTATTCAATGTGGACCT
The DNA here is from genome assembly GCA_031772625.1 of Pinus tabuliformis. Lineage (NCBI taxonomy): Eukaryota > Viridiplantae > Streptophyta > Pinopsida > Pinales > Pinaceae > Pinus > Pinus tabuliformis. Next base: position 611,304,449 of record CM062814.1, on the reverse strand, counting down.
CCCTTGACCATGCTTCCCACCATTACTAGACACATCATAGGTTGCAGAACAACTCACTAGGGACCAAGTTCAGCAGAAGTTTCCTCATCTCATGGAGGAACTCAACACAATGGGGACCATTGCTTCCTAAGGGGGGAGGAATGATCTAGGTGGATGTTGGTGGCCACCCACCTATCCCACTTGGCCCCCCATAACTGTCTTTTTCAGTTTTTCAGTTTCCTTAATTGTAGCACAATTTATTATTTTTAGCAGTTTTTCGGGTCCCGAACTTCTAGAGCCGTTTTGAGGCCCTAAAAGACGTTTTTGTGGAAAACTGGGAGCAACATGGGTCATCGACCAATGTTTCTCACTCAAAAGTTGTAGTCCTCAGATAGATCTTTCTAACGAGGTATTGTGCGCATCAAACAGAGATCGTCTGCGAAAGTTACAACCCCGGGAAGTTGATGTACCAATTTACACAAACGAGGCCCATAGTTTGGCGCTTCAACTCCTAGGGTTAGGTTTTTGGATGTTTATGGTTTTCCATTATTTCTCAACAATAAATAAGCCTTCGATCCTCATTGTAACACAGTTCAAAGGCATGTAGTCGTCGCATCTCTTCTCAGAGATAAGCTACCATCGCCCTAGCTGGTTTATTTCCATTTCTGTTTGTAAGCATATTTCAGTATTTTACATTAATGACATGAAGCATTATTTCTGCTACATCTCTGTATTTATGGTTATATCTATAAGTTGTTGCTTTTATGTTTAAATCTGGATCACTCAATGGCCTTTGAAGTTTCATTATTGGCATAAGGATATTGTATATGCAATGTGAATTCTTTTGTTTTTTTTAACTTCTTCTATGGAAATGATTATGTACTTTAGCAAAATCTAGATCCAAACAGTTTGTGGCACATGTTATGTATTTGTCCAAAAGCTTCTGAATGTTTGAGTTACTATTCCATATATTGGATAATCTTCTATCCATAACAACCATGTTTGTGATTACTTCCCCTACTTTATGGCTTTGTTTGAAAGCAGTAGTTTCATCTTTTTCCAAAGAACATTTGATAATGACCAATGTTGCATGGAGTGGGAACGGAGTAGGAGCATCATTTTCCAAAAATCTTCCAAAGTGGAGTGTCCCAAGAGTGTTTATATATATATATATATATATATATATATATATATATATATATATATATATATATATATATATATAGAGAGAGAGAGAGAGAGAGAGAGAGAGAGAGAGAGAGAGATGTTGGCATTTTGGCACAGGTGTGGCGCTACGGTACAGGTGTTGTCCTTGATGGCAACTGTCTTTGATGACAGATCTCAGTCCAGACTACAAGAATGAAGAGAAATTTCATATACGCAGGTTCATTAAGCCCAAGTTGCGTATACATGCTGGTACGCTATATACTAAGTCACGGATACACAGGCTCGCTATATACGAAGTCGCGTATACACGCAGTTTCATGAACAGAAAAGAGCGTACATGTCGAGAAGCTTCCCTTTGGTCCGTGGTAGTTAGTCCTCGATACTTGAGCCTATGTTTTTGACCAAGGTATCTCGACAGACGTGTTGATCCCTAGTTTTGAAGTTGATGGTATTGTGTTACTATGGTTTTGGACCGTGGTATTGTGAAGGGCCTAAGGCTATATAAGGAGAAGAAGATCATTAGGACAGTGCACTGAAAAAGTCTTGAATATCTGATAATGAAAGAGATCTAGTATGCAGGTTCTGGGTTGCTTGATCTAAGCTAAGGAGAAATCACACCGGTTGATGGAAGACTAGATCTAAGGATAGATCGGGATCAAATGGTTGAAATGAACTATCGGTATATGGTTGATTACACATATTTTTAGATCTGCATACTAACGCAATGTTATGTTCTGAGTATGATTGATGTCTGGTATAGCTGCAAGTTATGAGAAATTATTTTTTAGATCTGTACGCAGGTTGTCTTAGGTAAAAGCGCGTGTATACGCGGGTTGGTTTCATTGAAGTAGCGTATATCTTTTGAAGCTTAATTTTTTGGGTTGCAGCTGGGTCTGACTGTTATTGCAGAGTTCTGTAGTCTGCTCTGTGTTCTGGTGACTAGGTGTTGACAGGGTTTTAGTGGTTCAGTGATTCAAAGATTGATGATGCTAGTATTGGTTGTTTTGTGCTTCAATGATTTGTTATGAAAAGTGAATGAATCGTGGTCTTCAGATTGTAATGTTGTGCTTCAGGAGTATCCAGTCTGAAAATTGATGAAAAGTGGTACCTGAAGGAAAGAAGATTGTAGGCCAGCACCTACGTACTAGTATCTTAGCTAGTACAAGAGCAAAGGGGGTTGGAGCTCCCTTCCAGGAGAATTTGGAAAACGAGAGAAGGTTGTAGCCTTCTGCAGGCTGTAGCCTGCGTACTGGTATAAGGCTGCACCAGTACAAAAGATTGTAAATTGAAGTTTCTTATTAAAGAAAGATAGAGACGACTTGCAGCAGGTGGTTTTCACCCACATTGGGTTTCCACCTTATATCATGGTGTTCATGTGTGTGGCTTTTGTGTGATGATCTGTTCTGTTATACTGCACCTGTTTACTTTTAATATGGTTAATAATGTCCTGATGCATTTACTGAAGATAAACTAACTGAATCATAAGATTTCTGGTTATACGTTGGTTGCTTTAGACACAGTAGCGTGTACACGCTGGTTCACTTAACTGAAGTAGCGTATATGTTTCTGAGTATTGAAAAAGTTTTATTGATCTGATAATACTGATTCACCCCCCCCCCCCCCCTCTCAGTATTATTTCCAACAATTGGTATCAGAGCAGGTCCTTCAGAGAAGCTTGATCGCTTGAAGGTAGATCGTTCATCATGAGCAACTACGAGAGAGAAGCATCAATCAGGCCACCGTTTTTGATGGGACAAACTTCAATTATTGGAAGGTAAGAGTTACTGCCTATCTTCAATCTCTTGGTACAGAAGTATGGGACATTGTAGAGACAGGCTACACTTTTCCTTCAGCCACTCCTACAGATCCAGCCGAGAAAAAGAAGTATGAAACAAATGCGAAAGCAGTCGGTACTCTATTAGGATGTATATCCCAATCGGAATTCATGAAGGTAATGCACTATAAATCCGCAAAAGAAATATGGGACAAAATTGTCACGAGCTATGAAGGAGACGAACAGGTAAAGCGTGCTAAAATTCAAACTCTCAGGATTAAGTATGAGACTCTCAGAATGTATAATGATGAAAGTGTGGCTAACTATTTCCTTAGGGTAGATGAGATTGTTAATTGCATGAAAAACTTGGGTGAAGAAATAAAAGAGGCTATTGTGGTTGAAAAGGTTCTAAGATCATTGTCCCCCAAATTTGAATCTAAAGTGTCTGCAATAGAAGAAAAAGAAAATCTACGAATTCTTACTGCTTATGAAATAAGAAAAGGAGGTCCATCAGACAGAAGAGAAGCTGCTTTCAAGGCTTCAGGCAAAGAAGATTATTATGAAGCAAGTCAGGTGCCAGAAGATGAAGAAGAAGAATCAAATTTTGTCAGAAATCTTCAAAGGGGTTCTGGAAGGTTCAGAGGTAAGTTACCTTTTAAATGCTTTGCTTGTGGAAGAGTAGGTCATTATGCTGCCAAATGTCCTCACAAAGATAAGAATGACAAGGGAAAGGAACCTGTTAAATGGAACAAGAAACAGAATGAAAAGAAGAAAAGCTATTACACTCATGAAGATAGTGATGGTCTTTCAAATAGTGACGAAGATGAACAGGGTTATAGATATAAACTTTTAATGGCTTTTGAAGATGATGACTACATGGATGTTATAGATGTAGAAGGCTTTTGTGAAGAAATGAATAATCTCAAAGTTTTCTTAGAAGAGAAAAGTGCTATTATTGATTCTCTACAATGTCAACTGGCAGAAAAGGAAAAACATCTTGAAAAATTGGAATGTGAGATTGTTTGTCTTAGAAAGGAGATTGAGAAAACAAAAGCGATTAATCTTAAATTTGTTAAAGGATCTGAAACCTTGGATGAGATTATCAATGTGCAGCGTTCTCCTCTGATCAAGACAGGTCTGGGATATAATGGAGAAACATCTCAAGCTTCTACCTCTAAAATTTATCTTGATGCAGCAAGGAGGAGCGAGCAAAGACCAAATAAAAGTCATCAGGTGAATCACGGACAGTTTACCTCAAGAACAAATAAAGACTATCAAGAAATTCGGGGACAAGCTGCCTTAAGGACAAACATAAGCTACAATCAGCCACAGGTAAAATCTTCCCAATTTGCCCCAAGAATGGATTTCAATAGAAGCTACAATCAGTTGGATGATAGATCTGATTATCGGAGAAATTTCTTTAATGGCCAATGTTTTTCTTGCCATAACTTCGGTCACAAAGCAGCTCAATGTGTTGCCTACAAGACAATCATGACTAGAGAAGCTCAAAAGCAAAGAAGTATGACTGGAACCATGAAAAGGACTTATAACAACTTTTCGGTTCTTGAAAATGAAGTTGAATGCTCTATTTGTAATAACTTTGGTCATGAAGACTCTGAATGCAGGAGCAGGTTCTGGAAGACAACTCAGAAGGAACAAACCTCAAATGTCAGAACATGGAGAATAAAGGAACTGCAACCAGAAAGATGTGGGATAGCCTTTTACGCAGAAGGTCAAGAAAGTCTATGGTACATTGACAGCGGATGTTCGAAGCATATGACAGGGGACAAAGAAAAACTTGAATCATATACCGCATTAGAAAAGGGAAAGAAAGTTTCTTTTGGAAACGATATCTCTGCAGCCATAAAAGGAAAAGGCGTTGCTCCGTTGAAAGAGAAGGCCAAAGCTGGAAATGTTTTATATGTTGATGGATTGAAGCATAATCTTCTGAGTGTCAGTCAGATTTGCGATCAAGGAACAGAGGTAATATTTAGATCAAATGGATGTTGTGTTCGTGATCTTGATACAGGTGAAACAGTGATCAAAGGAAGAAGGACTCCAAATAATCTATACATATTTGAAGAAAAACAACAACAATGCTATTTGAGCAAGAATGATGAACATTGGCTATGGCATCGGAGGTTGGGGCATCTAAGCTTTCCACAAATAAGGAAAGCATGCAAATATCAGGCAGTTCGTGATCTTACAGATATCAAAATTCCAGACAACACCATATGCAAATCATGTCAGTTTGGAAAGCAAACCAGAACTAATTTTCCTGAGAAGGAAGGATCAGCTAGCATGCCTCTTGAGCTAGTTCATACAGATACATGTGGTCCATTCAGAAAAAGAACACCTCGAGGAGAAGAATATTTGATATTATTCATTGACGATTTCTCCAGGTTTGTCTGGTTAGGACTTATGAAGCACAAAGATGAAGCATTCGAAAAATTCAAATCCTTCAAAGCCTTGGCTGAAAATGAATCAGGACACAAAATTAAGTGCCTCAGATCTGACAGAGGTGGGGAGTTTACCTCGAATGAATTTTTCGATTTCTGTGAAGAACATGGGATAAGAAGAGAATTCTCTACAGCTAGAACTCCTCAGCAAAATGGGGTTGTGGAAAGAATGAACAGAATAGTCCAACAAATGGCTCGTGCTATGCTTGATGAATCAGGTACTCCCGCAACTTTCTGGGGTGAAGCTGCACATGCTGCGGTTATTATTCTCAACAAAACAAATGTCCGAGTAAACAACACTCAAACTCCTCATGAGCTCTGGTGTGGTAAGACTCCTTCGGTGAAGCACTTCAAAATCTTTGGGAGCAAATGTTATATTAAGAATACTGATGAGCAACTTGGCAAACTTGAACCAAGAGCAGATGAAGGCATTCTTCTTGGTTATTCTCCACATAGCAAAGCATACAAGTGCTACAATAAAAGACTTGGCAGAATTGTTGACAGCATTGATGTTGTGGTTGATGAGAAGGGATACATTCCTAGGCAAGTTCATCATGAAGACATCGAAGAAGATGAAGGCTACCCTCAAAGACAGAATGATGAAGAAGAACCTCAAGAAGAACCAGAGGAGCAGACAAGAATAGAAGAAAAGACTCCATCCAGATATGTTCAGAAGAATCATCCAGAATCTCAGATTGTGGGGCAGAAAGAAGAAGGAGTACAAACAAGAAGAACAATTGCAGAAGCTTCAAGCTATTTGGCATTACTCTCTTCCACTGAACAACAAAATGTGAAAGAGGCATGCAAAGATGAATGTTGGGTCAAAGCAATGGATGAAGAACTTGAGCAGATCGAAAAGAACAACACTTGGGAATTGGTTCCTAGACCAAAAGATAAGAATGTCATAGGGACAAAATGGGTCTTCAAAAATAAATTGAATGAAAATGGAGAAGTAATTAGAAACAAGGCCAGACTTGTTTGTAAAGGGTATGCGCAACAAGAAGGAATAGATTTTGAAGAGACTTTTGCTCCTGTTGCAAGACTTGAGGCCATCTGAATGTTCCTTGCTCTCTCAAGCTTTCAAAACTTCAAGGTATTTCAAATGGACGTGAAATCAGCCTTTCTGAATGGAGACTTAGAAGAAGAAGTATATATTGAGCAACCAGATGGTTTCACTCTTGGGAATGATCCAAACCTTGTATGCAGATTGAAAAAGGCTCTCTATGGTCTCAAACAAGCTCCAAGGGCTTGGTACTATCGTTTGGACAAATATCTTCACCAACAAGGTTTTTCAAAAGGATCGGCAGATAGCAATCTCTATATGAAAGTTGAAAATAACAAATTGCTAATACTTGTTGTGTATGTAGATGATATTATCTTTGGCAGCAATGAAGAGGCTATGAGTCAAAACTTTGCCTTGGTTATGCAGAAAGAATTTGAAATGTCATTACTTGGAGAATTGACATACTTTCTTGGATTGCAAATCCAACAAAATGAAGGAGGTATTTTCTTGTCTCAAACCAAGTACCTCAAGCAGATCTTGAAGAAGTATGGCATGGAAGATTCAAAGCCAGTTTGTACCCCCATGGTTACAGGATGCAGCCTCAGTGCAAATGATGAATCAGCAGCAGTTCACCAACCAACTTATAGATCCATGATTGGGAGTTTGCTTTATTTGACAGGTACCCGACCAGATATTATGCATGCAGTAGGAATTGTTGGAAGATTTCAAGCCAACCCAAAGGAAACTCATCTTCAGGCAGTCAAAAGAATCTTCAAGTATCTTCAAGGGACTCAAAACTATGGCTTATGGTATCCTAGAGATACAGATCTCACTCTTCATGCTTACACAGATGCAGATTGGGCCGGAAGTGTGGATGACAGGAAAAGCACAAGTGGTGGTGCTTTCTTCATGGGTTCCAGATTAGTATCTTGGTTCAGCAAGAAACAGAGTTCGATTGCTTTATCTACAGCTGAAGCAGAATATGTGGCTGCGGCATCTTGTTGCACACAACTTCTTTGGATGATGCAGACCTTGCAGGATTTTCAAATCACTTGCACTCCACCAATCTCTATCTTATGTGATAATACAAGTGCAATCAGCATTTCAAAGAATCCAGTCATGCATTCAAAGACCAAGCACATACCAATCAAGTATCACTTCCTCCGAGAACAAGTGCTTGAACAAAAGGTCAAGTTGGAGTATGTTTCTTCTAAAGAACAAGTTGCTGATATTTTCACAAAACCACTGCCCAGGTAGACTTTTGAATATCTCAGACAAAAGTTGGGAGTAGTTGATGCTTCATCCTTACTGTTGAAGCTTGTCTGTTCTAAGGAAAAGTTTGTATACGCGCGTTGTGTAAGGGATATCCGCGTACATACGCTGATTTATGCAGGTGAAGTCGCGTATATGGAGTTCTGAACAGCAAGGGCAGATTCTGGTTGGAGAAGGTCTGAGATGGGTATGCCAGAGTCCTTCAGGCACAGTTTCAGGGGGAGCAGCAGGCACAGTTTCAGGGGGAGCAGCTTAAAGCATTGTTGGCATTTAGATGCTTTTGGTTCTAGTTCACAACTGTTGTTGGTTTCAGGAGAAGGAAATCTTGGTTGCTGATCTAAAAGATGATTATCAGATGCTGCTGGTGACTTTCATAAGTCTTGGTCTAGAGTTTTCGTCTCTATGTCATGTATCTCTTTTGTGATATCTCTTCTATGATGTCAAGGTCATGTAATGGCCTTTATTGGTTTCCCCACTATGCTTGGGATGAATGATGTAATGTAATTGGTTGTTATATGTAAATTTCTGATGTATCCCCTCTTGGTTGGGAGTATGGATGTATATATTGAGTCTTTTGGTGATAGGAAGGTCCTTTATGATGTATAAGTATTGGTTCTTTTTGAAGGACATCTTTTGCAGATCTTGCCTACAGTCAGGGGGAGCATGTTCAGCACAGCAGAGCAGAGATATCAGCATGTACTCAGGGGGAGCACAGCCCTTTGCCCTTGATGACAAAGGGGGAGAATGATTCTAAGGATCTTGGGGTTACCATCAAGTCCAAAGGGGGAGATTGTTGGCATTTTGGCACAGGTGTGGCGCTATGGTACAGGTGTTGTCCTTGATGGCAACTCTCTTTGATGATAGATCTTAGTCCAGACTACAAGAATGAAGAGAAATTTCATATACGCAGGTTCATTAAGCCCAAGTTGCGTATACACGCTGGTACGCTATATACTAAGTCGCGGATACGCAGGCTCGCTATATACGAATTCGCGTATACATGCAGTTTCATAAACAGAAAAGAGCGTACATGTCGAGAAGCTTCCCTTTGGTCCGTGGTAGTTAGTCCTCGGTACTTGAGCCTATGTTTTTGACCAAGGTATCTCGATAGACGTGTTGATCCCTAGTTTTGAAGTTGATGGTATTGTGTTACTATGGTTTTGGACCATGGTATTGTGAAGGGCCTAAGGCTATATAAGGAGAAGAAGATCATTAGGACAGTGCACTGAAAAAGTCTTGAATATCTGATAATGAAAGAGATCTAGTATGCAGGTTCTGGGTTGCTTGATCTAAGCTAAGGAGAAATCACACAAGTTGATGGAAGACTAGATCTAAGGATAGATTGGGATCAAATGATTGAAATGAACTATCAGTATATGGTTGATTACGCATATTTTTAGATCTGCATACTGACGCAATGTTATGTTTTGAGTATGATTGATGTCTGGTACAGCTGCAAGTTATGAGAAATTATTTTTAGATCTGTACGCAGGTTGTCTTTGGTAAAAGCGCGTGTATACGCGGATTGGTTTCATTGAAGTAGCGTATATCTTTTGAAGCTTAATTTTTGGGGTTGCAGCTGGGTCTGACTGTTATTGCAGAGTTCTGTAGTCTGCTCTGTGTTCTGGTGACTGGGTGTTGACAGGGTTTCAGTGGTTCAGTGATTCAAAGATTGATGATGCTAGTATTGGTTGTTTTGTGCTTGAATGATTTGTTATGAAAAGTGAATGAATCGTGGTCTTCAGATTGTAATGTTGTGCTTCAGGAGTATCCAATTTGAAAATTGATGAAAAGTGGTACCTGAAGGAAAGAAGATTGTAGGCCAGCACCTACATACTAGTATCTTGGCTAGTACAAGAGCAAAGGGGGTTGGAGCTCCCTTCCAGGAGAATTTGGAAAACGAGAGAAGGTTGTAGCCTTCTGCAGGTTGTAGCCTGCGTACTGGTATAAGGCTGCACCAGTACAAAAGATTGTAAACTGAAGTTTCTTATTAAAGAAAGATAGAGACGACTTGCAGCAGGTGGTTTTCACCCACATTGGGTTTCCACCTTATATCATGGTGTTCATGTGTGTGGCTTTTGTGTGATGATCTGTTCTGTTATACTGCACCTGTTTACTTTTAATATGGTTAATAATGTCCTGATGCATTTACTGAAGATAAACTAACTGAACCATAAGATTTCTGGTTATACGTTGGTTGCTTTAGACAAAGTAGCGTGTACACGCTGGTTCACTTAACTGAAGTAGCGTATATGTTTCTGAGTATTGAAAAAGTTTTATTGATCTGATAATACTGATTCACCCCCCCCCCCCCCCCCTCTCAATATTATTTCCAACAAGAGAGAGAGATTGCATTCCAAAAAATATCCAAAATGCCAAATTAGTAGAAACATCCATTATTTTACAACAATTAAGATAGAAACTACATCCATAGTACATTAATAATGAATCATTCTTGCATCAACGATATAGATTATATTCCATCAATTACAAAAAACATACAATTTTTTAAGCTATCTAATAGAAAATAGACCGTTAACTTATGGACTAAAATAGGTTATCTAGCAATTTTCAACAATAGCATGACCAAATAGTTATGTTTACAAAATAGGCCATCTTACACATCAAAATATGAAGGTCAAAAGGTCCAAAACAGTAAAATAATTTAGTTACTAAAACCTCTCCGCAAAAGAAGTTTTCACCAAATATGAAAGTGCTTATGTTTCCAAATGATTTAGTTGTGGGGTAGCATCACCATGCATGTTCCACAATTCCTTAACTAGCAATGTTCCTGCATAGCTTATATAGGGATCCTCATCATTAGTGTCATCATTAATTATTTTCCTCTTGTCTATCATTTTCCTCTACCTTGATGTTATAGGGACATCAGTTGACACCACCCCATTTTGATGAAATTGTCTAATCCAAGCCTTAAAATATGGTAGAAAAATCTTAACGTGCATGATCATTGATTTTAGCTTGAGGGAAGAGTACATTTTTTCCAAGGCCATTATAAAGGATTTCAACAATAAACACAACCAACATCAGGCTACACATTTGGCTTGGTGCTCTTAATTAAATGTCGATCACATACGCTCATACATGATAGAACCCAATGAAATATTGCAATCTCATTGATCCCAAAATCCTAAAAACTATTCAATCTGTTGAATTTTGAATGAGATATGAAATTATATTTTCTCCAATTGAACTTCGGTGAGGTTGGAAGCACTCTCAAGCATCCTGAAACAATTAATAATGATGCATAAAAATTAAGTGAAAAAACTTTAATAATTTAACATTACCACTAGAAAGCACCTAGGGAGAATTTAGGGAGCATCCAAGGAGCACCTTGGGAGCGCATTCCTTGGCTCTAGCATCATCCTTGGGAATGTCACACTACAAAATTGGTAATAATCATGCCAAAGGTCCAAACCAAACTTATGAATTTTGAGAGCATGATCCCAAGGGTGCTCCCACTCAAAGCACAGTTCCAAGATTAAAAGTTAGGGGGGAGGGGTGGGGAGGAAACAATTCCTACAACATTGGTCATGGCATATCAATTATTTTATGGTATTGATTCCATATCTATAATAACAACTAGATGTGACTAGATCTTTTTATGGCGTAATCAATGTCATTGTCTTCCAATGACTTAATGTGCTTTCTCCTTTTGCGATTTTTATACAACTCGGTTAATTTGCTCACTAATTGTATCCATAGATGATCTACACTTGTAAATGTGATGTAGAAATTTGGATGTCCTAGTTTTCATATCATTGCAAATATATTTTTCTTGATTTATTGCAAGTAATTGAGAGAGATGTGAATGTTCTGGAAATATGTGTATCCAATATTGCATTTCAATACTTTTTTCTAAATTTGTTTTATAAGTAACATCTCTTTCCAATATCTTTCTTCCTCTTAGGTACACTTTTCTTATTTGTATCCATATGCATGAAAGGAATTTGATCATTATTATTTGCATAGTTTTGAAAAACAATTTTTTCATATGATAGGAAAAATCATCGCTTACTTGCAACAATTCCCATTTTACTATTTGTTGGTAGCTAAATCCCTTTGTAATGTCATCTTCACATAGATATTTGTGGAATAGTACTAGGAAGTTTGTTTCTTTTGCATATTTGTCCTTGAAAATATCAAGAGGAATTTGTACTTCAATTGGTGCAAGCTCGATGATGTTTTCTTGCAAATCATGGATGCATTATGACTCTGTGAATCCATGTATTACTATCTTGATAGGACTTTTGGTTTTTGATTCAATATACATATGGTTTTGATTATTAGTGTTTGCATTTTGCATGCATTTATGATTGTCTTGTTCTAGAACACGAATCGACTTCTCATTTATACAAACGTTTTTAGATTTGTAGAGAATATGGAACATAATTGCTTTAATGTTGTCGTGGCAATATTTACATCTACTTTAGTTGTTTGAAATGAATTTTCATATTGTAATTTCCTTTTCAATGCAACTACAATTTTTCTTGTTTTATTCATGAATTGCGGAAATTATTTTTGCACAATACCCATATGGATAGGCACATTGATAGTTGATCATGTCAAGCCCATTTGGGATCATTTATAACCCCATTGACTAATCTATGAAAATTCATTTTTTAGTGATACAAGTATCTCTTCAAGTTCTGTAAGTGTACTTACAACTAGTAATGGTTTGCTAAATCTTATTGGGTCAAGTGTCACAAATTGTCAAAGTTTTCCATTTTAAAGTGTTCTTTTGCAAGTATTACAAGTAAAAAATTTCTCATTTATTATCAAGCTCGCATATTCTTACTTCAAATCTTGGGTGAAGAATTTAATATTCTTTGTAAAATTAAATTCTTCACAATTTGCACATGTATTCCTAGGCATGTGTTGGGAACCGAATCTGGCTATCTTTCTGTCCATTTTTATCATCCTTTTTTACCCTTTTTGTACTTATTTACCCACGTTGCTATGCTAAACTTATAAGGTAAATACCCCTGACTTGTCCAATTGGAATATTTTAATTAATGAAGTAAAGTCACGGAGTCTTATCTATTCGCAGCACTGAATTGAATGTTTGACTGCAGCTTGGAGAACAGGAACCCTCGCTTCAGCATTTCACAATAGATCTAGTAACGGCTAGCCCTAAGGAGGCTGCGCAGCTGGAGTCACGATTCCCTGGAACTATTCTTGGGCCTTTTTGCTATCTCGGTCATCTGGTGTTGGTGTCGTTCCAACTGATGTACATTTTTGCATATGCGGTTACCATGTTTCAGGGAGATATGTTATTCTCCCGTGCTGTATATAAAAGAAGGAAAGTTCCTGTAAATGGGGACCCCCCGCCATCGCTATTGTAATCACCTGTTACAGATTAATAAAATATCACCTATTTTGTTGTTCTAATATTTTTTGTGGCTAACGCAGCCCTGATCAGAGAGCTGGGTCTGCTCTTCTGATCAGGTGTTGCGTCTTTGTGTGTACATTATTTACTAGTTTATGTTTATTGTTCTTTATTTCTTGTAATTGTTTCTGGAGTTCTATAATTTATTTACTCTTACAGTCATGTTTTGAACCTTATCCGTGAACCCTTGGTCGAAAAGGATTGTGTCCTTGCCCCTGCATATACCTTGCATGTTGTCTTCAAAGGATACATGCCCGGATTGATAAATTAATGTCGGAATAGGGTGAATAAAGCATTCGTACCTAGACACCAACATTTTGGCGTCGTTGCCGAGGAGGCTAACAAGGTGAAAATAATGATCCGGACCAACCAGAGGGTCAATCTCTCGTCCTGGGGAGAGAACGAGTTTTCTCACTCTGCTTCAGGTCCTAAGCATAGGTGTTATTTCTATTTTTTTTTTTTGCTTTTCTGTTGATTTTGGGCCACCCTCTTGTCCTAGGGAGGGAGGAGTCTTTTGACGCCCTGCTCCAGGACCTGAGTTGTATTTACTTTCTTTTAACCCCCTTTGTGTGATTTTCGGGAAACCCTAGGTTTTATCTTGGGGAGGGAGGAGTCTCTCTGACACCCTACTTCAGATCTGGAAGTATTGGGTCTTCTCAAGGTTTGTGTTCTTCTTGTCTCGGGGAGGGAGGAGTCCTTTGACACCCTGCTCTGGGCCTGAAACCCTAGATTTTTGTTTTTCTTTTGTTGCCTTTCTTTTGTAAGTTCTTTTGTCTTGGGGAAGGAATGGTCCTTTGACACCTTACTCCAAGATCGAAGCATTGTAAGTTCATACCAAGACCCTCCGTCATACCAACTTTTGTATGAACAAAGAATCAAATAAGAGGGGCAGAGGGAGAGCCCCAAAGAGAGGACCAGATCTGCAAAGAAAGGCCTATATCCAGCAAATCACAGAGAAGGCTGAATCTGAAGCATCCTCTCGCACAGCTATGAGATCAAGGGCACGGAGAGTAAAGTCTGAGGGGCAATCAATAGATCAACCAGTGTTGTCTACAACATTCTTTGGTGATTCAACACAACAAGTCCCTCTAACAGTGGAAGAAACACCCAGCAGTAGACCTGACCAAGAGAATCTTACGCTTATGATAGTAGAAGAAGAGGTCGCAAGCAGAACATCGACAGGGTTAGACTGCTCCAGCAAAGGAAAATAGGTTATAGCCAAGGGATCAAACCATCGGGACGAGGGAGAATGAAATGAGGAGGTACTCACATCACCAAGGGACCGGGGAAGTGCCGCTAAAGCAACTCAAACTCCAGTGGTAAGGAATCCTCAGCCATCTTCCACAGAGCCTGTTGAAATTCCTAGTGGTTATTGGAAGATATTTATGGCTCCCACAACCACTACCATTGATTTTCCGATTGGAGATCTGGGAGCCGGTGCGCCCACGAAGCCTATTCCATTGGCAGCTTTACCAACCTTTCATGGGCTTGTTTCGGAAGACCCTGACATGTTTCTGTTCGAGTTTGACATAGTGTGTCGGGGGTATGACTACACAATGAATGCCCAGAGGTTAAAGATTTTCCCTTCTACATTAAAAGGAACGGCTCTGCGATGGTTCATGGGCCTAGGAGGAAAGTCTATTACCACATGGGAGGATATGCAGAAAGCTTTTCTGGAAAAATACCAGGATTATTGTAAATCCCAGAACATTAAGGAGGAGATTTTCAAGTTCACACAAAAAGAGGATGAGAGCCTGGAAGATTGTGTGGAAAGGTTTAATTACACCTTACAGAGGTTAGGTCACTCTGATCTGGATAAGGAAATTTTAAAAATTATCCTCCTACAGGCTTTTTGTGAGGACTCGATGGAACTATTGAACATTGTAGGAAAGGGAGACATCTCCAAGGAAAGCTTCGAGACTATTTGTGAGTTATGCGTTCAGTGCTCAAGGGGGCTTGCAAGAAACAGGCAAGGTATTCGTACAGCAAGGGGGTCTGGTGAGGGCGTTACAAAGGTAGAAATTGGAAACCTACTAGACAACTTGAGGACAGATATCCTCAGCACTCTGTCGGCACAGATGGATACTCTACAAGTAAAGCAGAAGCAGCTGGAACTAGACAGGACCATGGCAATATTCTACCCAAAGTGTAGAAAGAAGCATCCGGAAAGGGAATGCCCACTAAAATCCATAGAGGAATGTGCAATCTGCGAGCTTAACCATGCAACAAGTTCATGCCCCTCCTTGCCTGGCCTGAAAGTAGTATTTCAAGGGACAGGAGAGGACACGGAGCAACTGTACCTCATGGGGTCTAAGAAGCCATGGCAGCCTTGACCACCAATAGGAAATCAAGGTATGTATCCAGATCCATCTTAGTATTTCAATAATTTTAATATGAATCCTCAGACCATTCCTTATCCCCCCATGTGGCCGCAATACCAGTTTCCACCTTGGCAACAGTGGAATCCTCAACCCAGTATGAGCTCTCCATGGGCTCCAACTTGGCAAGGATCCTCTCCTGGGTAGTTTCCCCAGCAGATGCCACAGCAGCAACTTCAGCTGCCCTCTAATGTGCCTCCTGGTAACCAAACTTCCCATCCTCAGCTTCCAATGCAACCTAATCCTAACCCTAACAATAAGGGAGCTCATCAAGTTGATGTTCTTAACTTGCCTTCATATAGTATCTCCACTGCAGAGTTGTATGAAATGAATCTGCAATCAGGGCGGACAGTTAATGTCTAACCTCCTCCAGTTATCATTGAACAACTTGATGGTGAAGGTAAGGAGGCAGAACCAATTAGTAAAGAGCTAAAACAAATTGATAGGAACTAGGCGCCTCCTGTAAAACAGCATCAATCTAAACCACCTTACCCAGAGAGACTAATTATGAGTAAACCAAGCCCTCAAGCTGAATTTGATTTATTAGGAGAATTGCAGAATTTATTTGTTAAAATTCCCTTGTTACAAGCTATGAAGGATGTACCAATATACGCAAAGACTCTTAGGGAATATTGTTCAAAGAAACCTGCAAAGAAATCTAAATACCCCCTCACTATTCATGTTATGGGAAAATTATCGGTCTTCATGATGGGAAAATCAATGCCAGAGAAATATGGAGATCCAGGGAGTATTAGAACTGGCAGATCGGTCTACAGTTAAACCTGTAGGGAAGTTGGAAGATGTAACAATTTTAGTGGATTCATGGCACTACCCCATAGATTTCCTGGTATTACATACGCAATCTTCAGTAGGCGGTCATCCTCTGATTTTGGGTAGACCATGGCTAGCTACTGCGGATGCTTACATTGGGTGTCGTTCAGGGAACATGGTTATTTCTAATGGGCATAACACTAAGAATTTGGTGTTATATCCACCTGCAAAACCAAATCCATCCATCAGGCCAGTAGGTGGCAAGAAAGCCTCAGCTAGGAAAGAACCTGAAATGGAAAATGAGGAAGTGAGACCAGTCCTCACTATTGGACAGGCCCTCCAATTGAAAATGGAATTAGAAGATGATGTAATCACTTCCTTCATGGATGATCCTTGCTCCATTTCAGATCCAAACAAGCATATCCTAGAATCTATCCTAAGCTGTGAAACTCAGGAAATTATCGAAACAGCAAGAAGACTAGAGGAAACACCTGTTGATGCACCTCATGAAAGCGTTCAAGTAGAGATAGAACTAGGAAAAACCCTGAATATTAATTTGAATATGTCAGAATCCCAGAAGAAGCAGCTGGTAGACATTCTTCGGAAGCATAAATAAGCTTTCGCCCGGGATTATTCAGATATGAAGGGGATACCTCCCAACCTATGTACCCATCACATATATATTAAGAAAAATTGTCATCCTGTAAGACAAGCGCAAAGAAGAATGAAACCTGCATTGAAAAATGTTGTGAAATAATAGCTTTAGAAACTATTCGACATGGGTTTCATCTACCCTATCTCAGATAGCCAGTGGGTCTCACCATTAGTAATGGTCCCCAAGAAAAATGGTAAATGGCGGATCTGCATAGATTGTCGCAAGTTAAATAAAGCAATGCAGAAGGACTATTTCCCTTTGCCATTTATTGATCAGGTTTTGGACACATTGGTTGGTAAGAAGTTTTTCTCTTTTCTAGATGGGTTTAGCGAATATAACCAGATCCAGATAGCTCGGGAGGATCACGATAAGACCACTTTCACATGCCCCTGGGGAAAATTTTCATACCGGGTCCTTCCTTTTGGCCTGTATAATGTCCGTGCAACGTTCCAGAGGGAAATTCTGGGAATCTTCTCTGACTTGATAGATGACAATGTTGAAATTTATATGGATGAATTTACTCCATATGGGGACTCATTTTTGGAAGGGCTGAAAAATTTGGAAAAGGTTCTTGAAAGATGTATACAAGCGCGTGTCTCTCTGAGTACAGTAATTATGCACTTCCCAACACCCAAAACGCCCACACAAGCACGTTGTTTTATTGGTTGTGCTGGTTATTACAGGTGTTTCATAGAAAATTTTGCAAAAGTAGCACACCCATTGTTTCAATTACTAACAAAAGATTCAGAATTTGTGTGGTCAGGTGACTGTGATGCAGCTTTTACAAAGATTAAAGAATTGGTCTGCAGTGCTCCGATCCTTAGGGGTCCAGACTGGGCATTACCTTTCCACATTCATACAGATGCTTCTCAAACAACAATTGGTGCAGTATTGGGATAGCAAGAGGATAAAGTACCCTACGCAGTCTACTATGTTAGTAAGAATTTGGCTCCTGCTGAATTAAACTACACAGTAACTAAAAAAGAATTCCTTGCTGTCATTTACGCCATCAACAAATTCTGACACTACATTACTGGGTATCCTACTTTTGTGCACACTGATCATGCAGCTATCAGGTATTTAATGAACAAACCTGTTACCCCTGGTCACATTACAAGATGGTTGTTGCTACTACAGGAATTTGATATTACTATAGTAGATAAACCAGGGAAGGACAATGTGGTTGTAGATTTCTTATCTAGGATAGAAAATGATGGTAAAAACACACCAATTGAGGATAATTTTCTGGATGAGCATCTTTTTGTAGTTTCTACTAACACTCTATGGTATGCAGATATTGCTAACTATCTTGCTATAGGAAAGGTACCTTGTCATCTGTCATATAAGGAGCAAAGGAAGATCATTCACCAGAGTACCCGATATTCGTGGATGGCAGGATATCTCTTCCATACAGGGGTTGACCAACAAATTCAGCGTTGTGTGGTAGAGGATGATATTTATGAGATCTTAAAGGCTGCACATGATGGACCCTGTGGAGGACATTTTGCAGACAAAAGAACAGGTCATAAAGTGCTGCAAATGGGATATTATTGGCCCTCCATCTTTTGTGACACTCGGGATTATGTTCGAAGGTGTGATAGTTGTCAGCGGATGGGACAACCTGGGAAAGCAGATGAAATGCCTCTTCAACCCCAGATAGTCCTTGAACCATTTGAGAAATGGGCCATCGATTTTGTTGGACCCTTTAACCCACCTTCTCATCAAAAAGCTTACATCCTGGTCTGCATCGATTATGTAACTAAATGGGTGGAAGCCAGAGCGATCACGAGAGAAACAGAGAAAGTAGTGGCAGACTTTCTTTTTGAAGAAATATTTGCCCAGTACAGTACTCCAAGGGAAATTGTATCAGATGGAGGATCACAATTCACATCTCATATGATAGGAAATTTGATGCAGAAATATGGGGTCAAACATAGAGTGACAACTCCCTATCACCCACAGGTGAATGGGAAAGTAGAGAGCACAAATAATGTATTAGAAAATATCTTGACAAAGATAGTAGCAAGTCATAGTCGGGACTGGGCACAAAAACTTCCAAAAGCTTTATGGGCATACAGAACAACATGGTGGAATACAACTGGGTTTTCTCCATTCGAATTAGTCTATGGGAAATCCCCTTGTTTCCGGTAGAATTTGAAATTTGTACACTCATAACCTTGCTAGAAGTAGGCCTAGATATATCAGAGGCACAAAAGCACCAATTGGAACAGCTGAATGAATTAGACGAGATTTGATCAGTAGTTGTCCAAAGGAATACTGTTGTTCAACAGCAGAGGATTAAATGGCACGATAAATTTATCAAAACTAAGGTGTTTCATCTGGGAGATTGGGCATTACTGTATGACTCCCAATTTAAGGATTTCAAAGGCAAGCTTCACACTCGATGTATGGAACCATATCAAGTAGACATAGTGTTCGACAATGGAACGGTCAGACTAATTACAATAGACAAGAATCAAAGCTCATTTGTAGTAAATGGGCACGTCTAAAACTATACCACCGTCCAGCCTCTAAAGATGCCTTTGTCAAACACCTTTCTGATTCATCTGATCTAATGGTTATTGGAATAGAGGACACTCTCACTCTGCTCTAAATGAAAAAAAAAATATAAATAAATATATATATATATATATATATATATATATATATATATATATATATATATATATGGTTATTACTTACTTGTTTGTATTTTGCAGGAATAATAAAGAAATATGGCCAGGAGAAAGGTAACACTCGGTGTTGTTACTCCACTAAGTGTTGTTTCTCCACTAAGTATTGTTACTACACTAAGTGTTGTTACTTCACTAAGTGTTGTTACTACACTAAGTGTTGTTACTTCACTAAGTGTTGTTACTTCGTCGGTGTTGTTACTCTGCAACTGTTGTTACTCTGCCGATGTCGTTACTCTGCAACTGTTGTTACTCCAACATTGTCATTACTTCGTCGATGCCATTACTTCGTAACTTCCATTAATCCATCGTTGTCGTTACTCCACTGGTGCCGTTGCACTGTAACTGTCGTTACTCACTACATTGTTACTCATTGTTGTTGTTACTCATTGTTGCTGTTACTCACTGTGTTGTTACTTCGTCAAATATTTTTGCTGCTACTCCACCATAAGGTAGGTCCGTAGGTATGTCTCCGTTGATTTTATGGATTTAATTAAATATTCCAAAAAGGACATTAAAACGTGCCGAGGATGGCCATCATTTAGTTTTTGGGGGGGGGGGGGGGGAGGGGAACTGTCATAATGAATGATGGCGTACCTCAAAAAAGTATTCATGACACATGATTTTCACCTAACCTAATCTAATGATTTCAATACTCCGTAATCATACCTTTATGTGTTGGAATGTGTATTCGTATGCACAGAGTCATATTAGTCACCCTCCCAACATGCTGCATTAAATTCCTGAAATATCTAACAGTACCACCATAATCTGTCATCATTTTCGAGCGTACCAGTATTATTTCATCTGTTGTCTCCAAAAGTGGCCATGACGTTATTTCAGTTGCCAATTGTTTGGAGCCCTATCACTCTCCCCTACCAGCCAGCTACAGTAATCGTGTTGATTCTGCCTCTGCAGCAATGGGTGGCCGATCTATGCATCATGAACCTGAGGATACAATGAGAGCTCGGAGTAATCGGGAGGTGTGGCAAGTTTTTGAGAATGTTGGCTGGGATGTTTATTTCGACAGGCTGAGAGGGTCGAATGAAGAAATCACGGTGGAATTTGCATTAAACTTGGGAGAAGGAGGCTCTCAAGTTTGTGGAATTGAAATCCCTGTGACAGAGGAAATCATCGTGGAAGTCAGTGGGCTCCCGCAAGTCAGAGAACGCTGGTTTTCGAGGAGGACTACCCTTCTAGAATTCCTCGAAGCCTTTCTACAAGCAGGAGAAAGTATCGCATAGAAGGGTTGGGGATATGACAGAACTTCACTACCACATCCATGGGGAGGAGTCGCAGAGCTCTTCATAAAATATATGACTTGCAAAGGAAGATACTCCACCATCTTCAAATACCATCTCCGCGTACAAGCTCACTTTCGATTCCCACAGGCAGAAGCTTTTTCAATGAATGTGCCCTATTTTCTATTAAGGAGCCTTCACTTAATGGTGCATTCGTCTTAGGGGTCACAACAGGTATTGGCGGTCATCACTCACCATGGTTTGGTTCAGCTGTTAGTAATGAATTCCATCAGAAGAATCCCGATTCCGTGGGAGCTATTTCAGGATTCCACAGAGGAAGAAATAGCAGCCATTGTGGCTGCCAGGGCAGATGAACTTGAAGCCATGGACAAAGATGCGGAAGATGACGAGTATGTCAGCCAGGAGGAGCTGTAGGAGATGGAGATGGAAACTGAAGAACTTGAAGAAGAGATGGCTCCCCAAGAGCGAGCCGAAACTGTGGATTCAATGGAAGACATGGAGATTGACACAGAGATGCCCACTAGTACTACGGCCGAGGCTGTCCCACAAGAACCAGCCCCGCTCGTGGAACTAGTAGAGCAAATGGATAGCGTAATGACTACGGAGGCAGACCCATAACAAGCAAGAGTGGGAGAATTGGTCGATATTGCGACCGAGGGTACCCCAGAGGGATCTCCTATCACCATGGAGCTGATGGAGGAGGATAATCCGATTGGAGAAGAGGTCGTGACCACTCTGACCAAAGAACCCATGGAAGAAGAATAACGAGGACAAGAAAGGCCTGGAGCTGAGGAAACCAGGGGACCCGTGGAGGAAACACCAAGAGAACTAGGGTATAAGGTCGACGCTGACCCACAAGAACCAACATTGACTTCGAGGCCAAATGTTAAGGATTCATCCCAATTCTCATTCTTTTCCTCTATCCCAAGAGGAGTGTGGGTAACTCGTTCCCCTCGGTGGAAAGAAGAAGAAAATTTTTCCATTCCAATGGCTTCGAATTTAACACAGAGGCCACAACCGTGTGGGGTGGATGCTACTCAAGTGACAGGCACCTCGAAGCCTGAGAGAAGAGAAGAGATAGAGGTTCCTAAGGCTATGGAATCAAAAGGAACTCCAACAGGCACATTAGCAGGAGAGTATCTCGCCAGGGCATCGCTGGGCATAGAGAGCGCGCATGAAAAAGAAATAGCCGTTGGTGAAGAGGGGGGACCAAGCGAAGCGATCCCGACGATTGAGCCACTGGGACTGCCAAGCGAGAAGGTAGTGAAGCATGAAATAATTGAAGAAGGGCAGGCAATGGAGGAAATCCCAACAGTCGGCACAACGGAAGCTGTCCCAGGGGATTTACCTCCAGCTGTCAAAACGGAGGAAATACAGGTGAAGCAGGAATGGATAGATCTGTGCAAACAACGAAGACTCCCAGTCAAACAAAGATATCAGCTGCAGTTTAAGGAGACAATGCGGTTCAAAATGGAAGTCAGGAAATTGAGGAAACAGGTGCACAAAATGCAGAAACGGATTGTTGGGCAATTTATTTGCTTAAATTGCTTTCATTAAATTATCGACCAGGGAAACTCGTAAGCTTGTGATGGTGCCAACAAAATATATGCAGGAGTAGGCAACTAACTCTATGTCTAACTAAATTATTTACGATTCAATATAATATGCAAGGGAAGAGGCTCCTAATTGAGGAGGTCCTGGTTGTCCTTCCCTACAGCATTATAGGTTGAAAAGAAATCATTAATTACATAAAACTAGAAACTTGAAATAAAGACAAGAGAATGAACTTTAATTGTTGTTCAGATTCAAATAGGGAGAAAGACTAACTTAGTCTCCTAATTGTCCCCTCATGTACTAATCCAAACTAAACTAAGATTCATTCATAAGCATAAGAAATGAAATGACTTGAAACATTAAAGCAAAAGAATGAATTTCAATTATCATACAAATCAAATGGAGAGAGAGCCTAACTTAGACCCTTGGTTATCCCTTCATATGATACTTGAAACATAAAAGCAAAAGAATGAATTTCAATTATCATGCAAATCAAATGGAGAGAGAGCCTAACTTAGACCCTTGGTTATCCCCTCATATGCTGATAAGATTTAAAACTCAGTCATCAATCACAAACAAATCCTCAAACATCTAAGCAATTAAGATCTATTATGAAATAAAATGTTTCTTTCATCCTTTTAGAGTGAGCTCAATTCTCCTAAGAACAAAGTGACAAGTTATTCCATAAATTCATATCCTACATTAACACAATTTATATCTAAAACTATATAATGGAAATTTATGTAAAATGAAGCTTTATTCTATTCCATCATAAGTTGGATACATGCTCCAAGAGTCCTCCCTTTGGAATGGAGGAGGTACTCCTATTTATACAATGGGATGAGATAACAAACTCATAATGATGATCCACTAATCTCTCTTTAGTTCCATACATTTCTCAACCATCTAGACACATAACCCTATCCTCCATGATCTCCTCCATGAGGTCCATGATCTTCTCCATGAGATCATGATCTTTTCCATGAGGCTTATCTTATCAAATTCGAATTTGATCATTCAAGGCCACATAAAGATGCCCTGGAAGCTTCCTTTGTACCTACACATGTCAACAAACTCATTCTAATTGTTAGGTATGAGTATAAGCATATTATTTTCTAAAGTTTAACCATAAATCCACTTTAAAATGTTAAGAATTAATAAACTTTGGAAAAGCATAGTTATAACCCAATAATGAGGTAATTGTAATGATGTGGAGGTCGAATGGAGGTGACATGAAGGTAAAATGTGAAGATATTGGTGAATAATGGAGTGAGAATAAGGACAATTTTGAAGCCCAACACGGATAAAGAAATACAGGCAACAAGCTAAGAAGCCCAAGGTCGTAGCGGTCGAAGCAGGAACTCAAGTGGACCAAATAGTCACAACCTTGGCTACCACTCAAACAGACCTGGTCGAGAGATTGTTTGAAGGTTGGGAGTATGCCTTAACGGCCGAAGTACAGACTTGGAAATCTATTACGGCCCAATATAAAAATGAGATCATGAGAACTCAGGAAAGAGCCTCCACAACTATCTTTGGATATGTGGAGCGCATAAATATCATGAGATTAAGGCATGCGAAGCAACAGCTCAAGATGGAGCAAGTGGCAGAATTAAAGGCCGATAAGGAGCGGATGTTCAATCTGGTGCAAGAGATGATGGCATGTCATCCCCCTACTTCTTGTTATTCTCTATTCTTGCACAAACTTTTTCTTTTATTCTACATGGAAAGCATAAAAAACGAGAATAGTTATGAGATAGAATATGGTGTACAATTCCTTCAAATAATGAGGAGTCATGATGTGCCAACTGAACACTTGATGTGTGAGTTTTACCTGCATGGGTATCTACTGTGTTTGGACAGAGATTTCAACCCAGTTCCATATGTAGGGGACATTCATTTAAGGGCCCTCACCTCTTATGCTTTCAATCAGATCCGTTGGCAGAATGCTCTCAACACTTTTGAATCCAATCAAGTTACCAAGCCATTTATAGTAAGAGGAGAGCATGAGAGGTCAATCACAATGTTCACTAAGCACTACACCTTTGTGGGAATCCAGGGGAACAAAGATAGGATGCTGGGGACACAAAGATGGTGCCTTAATCTTTGTGTCAATCAGTGAACTACTTTTCAAAAAGAGGCCCTTGATTGCTATCAGAAAAGGTGGATGACGTCACCGACAGCTATCTGGAACAGGGAACCTTTTGGGGCACCAAATTTTGCACGAGTGCTCACCAAAGTACCCAGATATGTGGCATGTGTCCAAACATGTGGGGTCCGGTGGATGGGGATCCGGTTTCAGTTTCCTATTATTTGGTTGCCTGCAAAAATTTACACTCCAACGTATGATGTTCCAACAAATTGGTGGAAGGAAGTTCTCCTTTCGGATGGGTTTAAAGTTCCAGGAATAGAGATGGCCTTAGAATATGATCTCACCCAACTTCATGAAACCTACAGTTTGCAGAATCCAGACCTGCAGAGGCGGTGGACTGCATGAGGACATGCAGAAGGCTAGTTGGGGGGAGATGTTGGGCACCGAATCTGGCTATCTTTCTGTCCATTTTTATCATCCTTTTTGACCCTTTTTATACTTATTTACCCACGTTGCTATGCTAAAATTATAAGGTAAATACCCCTGACTTGTCCAATTGGAATATTTTAATTAATGAAGTAAAGTCACGGAGTCTTATCTATTCGTAGCACTGAATTGAATGTTTGACCGTAGCTTGGAGAACAAGAACCCTCACTTCAGCATTTCACAACAGATCTGGTAACAGCCAGCCCTAAGGAGGCTGCGTAGCTGGAGTCATGATTCCCTGGAACTATTCTTGGGCCTTTTTGCTATCTCGGTCATCTGGTGTTGGTGTCGTTCCAACTGATGTACATTTTCTCATATGCAGTTACCATGTTTCAGGGAGATATGTTATTCTCTCGTGCTGTGTATAAAAGAAAGAATGTTCCTATAAATGGGGACCCCCCCATTGCTATTGTAATCACCTGTTACAGATTAATAAAATATCACTTGTTTTGTTGTTCTAATCTTTTATGTGGCTAACGCAGCCCTGATCAGAGAGCTGGGCCCGCTCTTCTGATCAGGTGTTGCATCTTTATGTGTACATTATTTACTAGTTTATGTTTGCTATTACAGTTCTTTATTTCTTGTAATTGTTTCTGGAGTTCTGTAATTTATTTACTCTTACAGTCATGTTTTGAACATTAGCCATGAACCCTTGGTCAAAATGGATTGTTTCCTTGCCCCTGCATATACCTTGTGCGTTGCCTTGAAAGGATACGCACCCAGATTGATAAATTAATGTCGAAATAGGGTGAATAAATTGTTCATACCTGGACACCAATAGCATGTCCTTAATTTCTTTCATATAAATTTGCTTTTCGTCTTTCTTTGTTAGATGGGAATGCTTACTAGTTACACTTTTTGGTAACCTTTTATAAAGTGTTTATTCTAATCTATGAGATGTCATTTTGGGTTCTTATTAGGGGATGGTGTTTTTGGAATTTGTATTTTTGTAACTATATGACAATCAATCATATGTTTTTTGTGTTCACTAGGAAATGTGTCATTGCATTTGTTTTTTCGATGAATGACATTTTCAATTTATGATAAAAGCTTATGTTTTTTCTAAAATTTGTATTTGCTTGTTGATAAGCCATCTCAAATTTTTCCCCGATATTTGTCAATGTAATTGTTTCATTTCAATGTGCATAATGTATATGTTGATGTTCTTCCAATACATGTATAGAAAATAATATGACATTGTAATTGCTTTTACAGTTGGAATTTTCATACTTTTATCACAATTATTCTTATTCTTTGTTTATACTTTTCATACATTGATCAAATGCATAGTGCATTTGTCAGCGTATTATTTGTTGAGAAATCAATAGGGAAATGAATATGATAATTATCTTTAAATTGATAATTTTTTGTGTTACCTTGTTCCTTATTAGCTTTGTTCCTTATTATTATAATGTGAGATACATCAAACAACTACCAAAACAATAAGAACAGTGAAAGAGTAAATAGGTTGCAAGCCAAGACCAAAACCCCTCCTCTTGAGGGGAAAGCCCTTAAATCTCTTCTCTTCTTATAGATCCTTCAATTGACAAATACCAAGACCTTGTGACTCAGACCAACACCCTCCAAGATCAAGATCAACCACTGACTTGGCCTCCTTCTGCAAGAACTTCGACCTCTTACTGGAGATCCTAAATTGTATCTGCCCAGCAACTACTACAACTGATGCTGCCATACTTGAAAACTTTGATCTTCTTCTTAGAGCCTTCTTCTTCCTTTAGCTTTCCTTTCCCTATGACTTGGGGCTAGAGAGATACCCTAAGTGACCTTCAATTTCCTTCTTTCTCTCTTCCTTCCAAGATCGAACTAGATATAACCATTGCACAGAAACCCTAGCTTCGTCTAGAACATGGGAGAGAGAACTAACCAAAACACTTCGAGTGTCTTAAGTCTCTTATTTTTCCTTCTTCTTCGACCTCTTCTTTGTCCTCTTATTCACATAGAAGTGCTTCTTTGGAGGGTGACTTCCTCTCTTTATCTAGGCCTCTTCAAGGGGTTGACGTGGCTCTTCTATTAGGTTGACTTGACATCTTCTAGTTCGACTTGATCTTGGAGGGTATTTCAACATTTCAAAGACTAAAATAATTTTTCTTTACAAGACACAATGTACCCATTAGGGTCTTCAATATATGAAAATTACTCTTAGACCTAGGACAAACCCTAGAAGCACTCAACGGGTGCTTGAACTATAAAATAAAAGAACTTGAGCATGAAACCCATGCTCCAATAATAATAATAATTTCTTTTCATTTTATAATTTACAAGAGTACATTTCATACTTTTGAAGACCGAACCTAGTTACACATTTTTCAACATTATTCTCTCACTAATGGTTCATAGTGGATGTGTAATGCATATATTTCAAATGATATGATGTCAAATATTCTATCACAATCCAAATCAATATAATAGAACATGTCAATGCTATTGGTAATGGAGGACCATACTTGGATATTTACTTTGAATATGATTGATATTTGCGGGAAATAGAATAGTCCACCCTCTATATTTCCCTTTCCATATGTAATTTCCATATTTATGAGATATCATTGCCAATCCCTAACCATTGGCATGTTTTGTATGACATAAGTTGTAAAGTGTTGTTTTAAGCAATGCAATGTTTTTTCATCACCCCTCATAATTGCATTGTGAAAATATTACACAATGTAAAATCTCAAGGATTTTACATCAAACTTTATTGCTACTAAGTTGTAAATTGTACTAAAAATCCTAAAGCCACAATTAAATGTTCTATGTTTAATCAATGAAATTGCATATTGTGCATAACATGCTTCCATTGGCCTTTAATTTCTTTGCACAATAGTGACTAATAAATATTAGATCCTTCAAATTTTCATATGGAAAATTTTTTGTAGAGTAAAGATTCATAATGATTGCTAACCATATTTACATCGTGAAACAACATACAATATGGCCTGTATTTTCATTTCTGTTGAATAGAAAATATTGTTCTTTTCTTGTTAGTCGCAAGATTCCAATCGATATGTTTATCCAGTTCGCTAGCCATCATATGTAAAATGTATCTTCCCATGACCCTCTTTCAATTTCACTTAGATTTATTGATCCAAACAATCACATTTTGAAAATATATGAGTGAATCTCATGAATTCCATATAGCTGGTACAAAAAATTAGATGCCAATTCATATTGATATGACTCCAATGCTTCTACATCCCCATTGTTTAAACAAATTAATAAATGATCTATCAATCCATTTCACAATTCTATTGAAAATTAATGAAAATGTAGTAGGGCTTTAAATGCATCAAATAAGCAGTCTCTTATAGTATGTGAAAACGCATCTAATCTAAAATTAGTGTTCCTATTAGGTCAATGTTTTCATGTACAATACATAATTCTTTTATTTTTTAGGTTTCAACATATTTTTTCCCCGTTTTTTTATTTATGCCTTTATGATAATTCAAAATTATGTTTATGATACTATACAATTTGAGGGGAAAGAGAAATACAATCTCATAAATACAAATCATGATTCTTTGTTTACTCCCTTTGATTTTTTTGGTTATAATAGTCAATCATGAAATAAGGGACACAGAGAATTATATGCAAGAAACCCCTAAAGAGAAATTATATTAAATAATTATTTCCATGTGTGTGTGTGTACAAATGGTCACTCTATATAATGATAGTTGACCATAACAATTATGTCAAAAATATATTTTTGGTTCAAATCATTTCCTTAACTTCCTCCACAATATCTCCATCCATAAATATCTTAAGCAATCTTCATCCCTAACATCACTCATTTATCTGAATATCCCATTCTTACGTAGACTTCTATGATTAGTCTACTTCATTACAATTTTATCACATAATTTAGACATTGATTATAAATCATAAGTAAGAGTTATTCCTTCATACCCTACCTTAACGAGTGCTTGTGATTTCTCTATCTTCATTGTCATATTTTAAATTGGTCTTGTCTTCATTTTCACCCACTGCATTCTTCTTCTTTGGTATTTGCTTTCATATTCGACTTTCATATTGTACCTACAAAACATGAATAATGTGTTTTTTGAAGTCCATATAAAAAAGTAACCATCAATTGAAATACATGGGTTTCCAACTAATTTATCTGCCAATAGTCTAGGAAACCTTTTCTCATACATGATTCAACAACATATATTTATACATATATATTCACCTCCCCCTACATCATCATTATTCAAAATGGGTTTTGCTAGCTTATCCATAACCATACCCTAGGTTTTCTTGGATTACCATTAACTGTACAAACCTTAGGGGGTTTCAATATACCACAAACAGGCATTACATCAAGTGGTATCAAATGATGACAAACGTTTTTCTCTCATTGCAAATGGTTATTGAGCACCACTTCCTCTCTCATTACAATTGGTTATTGAGCACCACTGCCTCTTCAATGGGGGTATACTTGCCTTATCAGGCTTACATCACATTATCTCAAGTATATTAAATTTCCATTAATGCTAATTTGGCCCTTTCCTTTCAATATCAAATACAAGCATTTCCTTTTTTACGTCAAATTCATTAGGGACCATTACACTTTTTAGGGATGTTTTTTTCATGGAATCACTACATATGCATCTCAATTCTAAACACATGGTACTATTATTCTTACCTTGCTCCATGCCTTTTTTCTACATTAATATCTCCATCTTCTGCTTCTCTTGTCATGATTTTTCACTGCTTCTCGTATGTTGCTTCATTTGGTTGAACATTCCTTTTACCTTCTTTTTCTCAAGTTCAAGGGTCCATTTTCTCTGTTGTCATTTTCTTTTTACATATTGCTTGTACTTTCTCTTACATGTCAATTCTCTCTCATCATCTTCATCCTGCATCATCTTCTTTCTACCACTTGCTTGTACTTTTCTCTATCATTTTTTCTGTCATGGAATCTACTTCTTTAACATTATTCATTTATTATTCATGGAATATTTTTTCTTCTTTCTTCTTCTTCATTTTGCTTCATCTCTATCAAATTCTACTTCTTCTTTCCTTATTGATCATAATTATTCTCGGAATCTTCCACTGGGTCTACATAAAGTGTTTCTTGTAGGAAGGATGTCTACATCCAACAAGAAATCTGCAATTAGATTCTTACAAAAATATGATTCTTGTTAGGTTATATAATGTCCAACAATGAAACCTATGACCTTGTCTTGGAAAACTTAATTGAGAGACCAATGATAGGAATTCAAAATCACTTTACTTTGACTCTAGAATCTCAACCTAACTTCAAATTATGACATGACATAATTTATTAGGGTGGCGGGTAACATTGGTTGTGCACCCTTTTTCTTACATGAAAATTATTTCTTCATGACTTAAGCTTTCAAACTGTGACTCAAATTACCATTGGACCTTACTTTAAACCATGACTTTACCAATTCAATTTTTAATTAGACTTTATTTTCATCTTTAATGGGACATTGATATTAACTTACTCTTACCATGAAAACAATTTAACAATAACTTTGAATCGTTACATCTTTCAACATTTAACTTTATTTAACTTGATTGAACTTTACCAAATCATGAATTTTTCAAAACCTTTTACTCTCCATGATGACCTCTTATTGAATTATGCATCCTTTCCCTTTGATAATAAAATCCGGCAATAATAACACCCAAGCCTAAGGCAACCGAAATAAGTATTACCCATTTCACCAATTTCCAACCTAAGGAAGTGGACTCAATATCAAAGCCTAAAACAACCAAAGTAAGTATTGCCCATTTCACCAATATCCAACCTAAGGAAGTGTACCAAATATCTTCTTATTTGTTTACAGCCATGACAAACATTCTAAATCAATGTTGTTCATTTCGTCTTAGGTATATACCTTCAAATTGGATCACTTCTCTTTCTCCAGTGAGCTTTCATTTGATCCCATTCTAATGATAAGACTGCATCCTTATCTATTTGATTGTTTCCAACCAATCCATAGCCCTATGTGACCCAAACCTTTACTGTTACCGCTGCCAACATCTTGAGGTAGACATGAGTATTGGCAACATGATATCTCATGCTATTACATGATTTTATCACACTCTTATTGAACAAACTTCAAACATATACACTTAAAAATTGACTCCTCGTGTCTTTCTTCAATAGCTTAACATTGTAACAGAAAAATCATGTCCACAGGAGGTGTGGAAGATGAAATATGCCTACATTTCTTACTTATCAGGCAAACATCATTTAAAGAGCCGATGAACATGAATCCCAACATCTTATAATCAGAATCTCATTGATTGGTGGTGCCTCTCCTCATCAAAATGTTTGAGGAATCTTCTGAGCAATTGGAAAGTTTATACATTCCTGAGTAATGGAACTCTAACTGGTCGAGATATCGAACTGCGCATCATCCTATAGTGTCTTGTTCAAAGTGACCTTAGAATAATCTGTAGATAGATTCAGTTGTAGGAACATCTCAATGGCAGTTGAAAATAACTATTTCAAATATGAATGACGTCGAGTAGAGAATTTTAAATAATTTGAGAACTTGTTGCAGATGGGGCTCAAGCCATATTTTTTATGAAAAAGAGTGCAATGGAGATCCATACAATAGAGATGAAAACTAGCTTACTTATATGCTTCGTCATCCCCTACAACTTTCCTTGGAAATCTCATGTAACACAACAATAAGGATTTTAGTGCATTGACTTCAATCTTATCAATTGAATCTTTAATAATCAAAAGTGCATATTTTCAAACGACTCTTTCATAATCAAAAGTGCATTATTTAGTCAAGCTAGAGAAATTGGTAGGAGCAACCTTTATAGTTGTTACATAGCATTTGATGGTACACAACACTTCATTACAATGAACATGCAACATAAATTTGATCTCTAAATGAGTCATACATGTAGCTCCTCCTCACATAATGTTGCTAGAATCTCTCATTCTTATGTAGACTTATGTGATTGTTCTACTGCATTATAATTTCACCATGTAATTTTGACATTAATTATAAGTCACAAGTAGGAGTTATTCCTTCATACTCCCCCTTAACAAGTACATGTGATTTCTCTATCTTAAAATTTCCTTTGAATTGGTCCCCTCTTCATCTTCAATCTTTTTCATTCTTCTTTTCTGGTCTTTTGTTTTCGTCTTGTACTTTCAAAACATAAATAATGTTTCTATTGAAGTATGTATAAAAAAGTAACCATCCACTTGAATACAATCAATGTATTCATTGGTTCTCTAGGAAACCTTTTCTCATACATGGTTCAACAACATATCTATATACATGTACATTCAACTCCCCTTACATCATCATTCATCAACCTGAGCTTTTCTAGCTTACCCATAAGCAAGCCTTAGGTTTCCTTGGGTTACCCTTAACCATACAAACCTTAGGTGGTATTAGCTTACCATAAAAAGCATTACATAAGTAGTTTTGGATGACCATAAACCTTTTTCTCTTACAACAAGTGGTTATAAAGCACTGCTTCCTCTCTCATGGCAAGTGGTTCTTGAGCACCACTTCCTCTTAAATGGGGATATTCTTGCCTTATCAGGTTTGCATGATAATGAATCAATTTACTTTAAATTTTCATTCATGTTAATCTGACTTTTTCTTTTGAATATAAAATACAACTGTTTCCTTTTTACATCAAATACGTTAAGGACCATTAAACTTCTTAGGGATGTTATTTTCATCGATTTATTGCATCTACATCTCAATTCTAAATACACGATACTATTATTCTTACCTTTCTTCATGTCCTTCTACATGTATATTCATCTTATTATTTTGCTTATCTCCTCTTATTGTTTGTATACTTCACTTCTTATTATTCATTCTATTTACCTTCTTTTGCTCAAGTTCAGGGGTCCATTCTCTTTTCTCATCTCTTTTTGCATCCTTCTTACATTTCCATTCTCTCTCATCATCTTGATCATCCATCATCTTCTTTTTGCATCTTTCTTGCACTTTTCTCTCTCACCTTCTTTCGTCATGGAGTCTACTTCTTTATCATTATTCATTTATCATTCATGGAATCTTCTTTTCTTCTCTTCATCTTCTTCTTTCTGCTTCATATTTGTCAAGATATTTTTCTTCTTTCTTTGTGGATCGTAATTCTTCTCTAAATATTCCATTGTGCTTGCATAAATTTTTTCTTGTAGGAAGCACATCTCCATCCAACAAGATATTTGCAATTACATGCTCACAAAAGTATTTTTCTCATTGAATTGTACAATGTCCAACAAGAAAAAAAATGACCTTGGCTTGGAAAATCAATTGATGCACCAATGACATGACTTTAACTTCACTTTACTTTGACTCTGGAATCTCAACCTAACTTTAAGTTATGGCTAGATATAATTTATTAGGGTGTTGGCTACCACTAATAATGCACCCTTTTTCTTAC